>CM024711.1:22310389-25011671 GCA_014182895.1 Angophora floribunda | reverse complement strand
AGGATTGAATTTACACCAATTCAAAATGTTATGACTAAATTTACACTAATAAAAAGTTAATGAATAAATCACCATCAATGCAATAGGTTAATGACTTTTTTAACACTTTTTCCCCTACAAAACTGTTAAAAACTAATTAACAAGTACAAGCAAAGAAAGTGGTACTTCCATAAAACTCTTGGAAACAAATTTCAAGTTAAATAAGTTGCCGGTTAGAATATACTGGTTTTGAAATTTATCAACAGTTTTAAGGAATTGTTCCATATTTTTACACACAAAAACGCTAAAAACTGCTGAAATTTATTGGATTTCCTATAACCGATCCGATCGTATTTGTCACCTTCGGAAAGCATTGACTTTTCCATCTTGGATAAAATTTACGATTGTATCCAAATATAGATTTCGAGGTTGAAGTTAACGTAAAGCTTGCTTCTTCTTTTTAAGCAGGGGTTGCCCAAGATTTTCAATCTGTATACTAAGATAAGGAAGCAATACACTGCCAATCCATACGATCCAATTTTTAGAAATATAATATTGAGATTGACCCTCTGCTTTTTAGCGCTATCTCGTACATGAAAGTGTGACATCTTCACATGTCTATGTAACAACAGAGAGCTTTCCATCGTTTTCTAGAATTAGCTGGAAAGTCAAAATTCTTAAACCTAACCATATGCTTATCGTGCGGTACAAGGACGGCCTCGTGCGACAACAGGGTCCGCCCAAAGTAAATTCTCAGTGCGGTAAAGCCAGGGGAGTCTAGCGAATATTGACGTCCCCTAGAAGGTGACGTGATCTTGCTCCCTATTTGCCTGTTTGTGCAAATTGGTGTTTCATAGATTCAAAAAGTCTCCTCTCAAGGATAAAGCGACATCGAGGGAGAAGGCGCGCGAGAGGCATTGTGACCTCCACAAATCGCGATCGTCCGAATTAGTCCTGCACACCGCCGCTCTTATCACGGCTCACATCTCATGCTGTACATAAGTTAGTGCGAAAAGCGAGTGACGGATTCGAGTCTTGACTGGCCATAAAAGGATATCAGAAACTCCGTTTACGGGTCTGTAATTGCGATAATGTCTCCCTGGGACAAGGGGGCATTTGTAATGAATTCTTTTCACTGATCAAATGGAAGAAAGCCATACACAAACATTCCGCACATGCTCCAGAAGTACGCTCTCTAGCCCTCGGAAAAAGCTACTCATGGTAAGGATTTTATTGGGATCGTTAGCTGGCAACAATAAGATTACAATTACATCTAGACACACGAACAAGAAAACTACAGAAAACTAATTGTTACAAGACGGACATCGAAACAATCAAAGTCGATCAAAGGAAAAGGGTCTCATGAGAGATTCTTCAAGTTCTCGGAAACCTTGGTAAACTGGCTCTGTTTGGCTCTGGGGAAGGGCTAACCTCCGAACCTCGGTCATGTACCTGTTTTCATGACATTACAAGTAAAAGCATCAGAACACTTCCTCTAAATGCCAAATCGAGAGAGAGAGCAGAACAAGTTTAAAAAAAAAAAAAAAAATCATCAGAACACTTTCAATCTTGGAACTTATCTAACACATGAAGGGACTAAACTGCCAGTCCGCCAATAATCAGCTTTCCTGGTTATTGCTGCACTATCTCTATAATCCATAAAGATTGCTAAATATAAGAAATGGTGTCTAAGTGAACAAACACATTGTTCGAGACTGTTTTTGTTTCAAACACTATGCCAAAGTCTCAAACTTGGTTTGGTAATCTGAGTTGGAAGGGAAATTTGTGAAAGAGAAGACAAAGGAAATGGAAGGAAAAGAAGTAAATCGGAACTTTAATTTCCTTCTCTTGTTAGGATGTGCACTGAAGGGAAATGATGTGGAGAGAAACAAAGTGATTTGACTAAAATAGGCTTTGTTTTGTTCACATATGTAAACAAAGACAAAGACAGTTTTGGGGAAGCTTAGAATTGGAAGCTCCTCGCATATCCTCCAACTTTGGGAGCAAATGGAATTTGGGGCCAAAGGGTATTCGTTAATTCCAATCTCCCCATTTCCCTCCTATTTTATTAACCAAATAAGAGATTCTAACAGGCTCCCACAAAAAAGTTAGAAAAAGGACCAGGACCATTAGGGAAGGAATGGGTTGACAGCGGTACAAGCAACATAAAGTATGAAGAAGCCATCTGCACAGATTGAGCAATAGTTTTATGATAATACATGTTGCAACAGCTACATATGAAGTTCGACAAAAGGAGTTAAGGAACAGTAACATGACAGTTTCTCTTATTTTTATCTTTCTCATGATATTACAAACTGAAATTTAAATCACCTCTGAGACTAGCATTACAAGTGCTATCATTATTGATTTCATTTATGATATTTTAAGCCATGGTAGTAGAAGTAAAAAACAAAGGCTAACCTGTTAGCAGCATTAGCAATCTTATCTCGAACCCCTGGCTTATTACCGCTGTTTGCTCAAATGAGTAAGAGCCCATAATTAACGAAGCTCCCGCGATGCTTGTATTCATTCTTTGTGCATATGTAGACATTGCCCATTCACGAAGCACTGTCAACACTGATCTAAAAGAAGCCTTAACCTGAGGCTAGGTGATGGTAAAATAGCTCCACTTGAAAGCAATTGATCATATGTGTTTAAAACAGGCTCAGTGGAACCCTTGCAAGCAGCAAGAAGAGCCCTGGCAACATCTTCATCCCCAACAGATTCAACTCCAGAATTCAATCTCTCCTGTACAAAAGGAGTAAAATCACAAAAAGGGAGCAAAACAAGATCAATTCCATCAACCCTCCTCTCTTCTTTCCCACCTAAAAGGGTCCAAATATAGGTTGTTCCATAAAAAGGTAAAACATCAAACACATATATGACAGAATGCAAGCTGTTCAAATAATCAAGTAAACTAACCATCGCAGCCTTCTCAATGTGGATACAGAGAGTTTCCAAAGGTAAAACAGCTCCATCACCAGGGTATATGTGAGAACCAACCCTCTTCAGCACTGAACAAGCTTCAGCAATTCCACCACGTGATATAGCTTGATCAATTAATCTGGCCCAGGTTTCTCTTACAATGCTGCTATCTTGATCGCCAGAATAGTTTGCGAAGTACAACATCTCCAGACAAACCTGTGAACCAGACAAGTCAATAGCCTGAAGCATTCTATTTAGGGATGGTTGTAAACCCACATCTCTAATTGTATATTCATCAGATGAGCAAATGAATTTGCACACAAAAAAGTTTGCATAGGAGGTGCTGAGAAAGCATGCCTATTCTGAAGCAATTCCAAGATTCATCTGACACAAGCATTTTGATAACCTCATGGGATTACTCTTCTACAGTCAATCAGATTTCAGTTGGCTCAATAGTTTGGCTCTTCTGACTTACTTAAGAGCTAGTGGAATGAAACCTTGCCAATTCAGAAAACTACAATCAACAAAGCTGCTTAGGCAATTTTCAAATTATTCATTAACAGTCAACGTCCATGGGTGATTTATTCACCAGGATTTGAGAAATTAATTTTATGCACCCTCCTTTACTCCTGCTCATGCCTGCAGGAAGAGAAATCATTTGCCAAATTTCGCTCTGCCCTCTTGAGCTAAAAATTTACATGTTCAATCCAATCATCCTACCAAGGGAACGCTTCCTCCAATACTTTCATGGAAAGAAAGCAAAACCTTTAATCTCAATACAGCTCTCTTGCCAGCCTCAAGTGGGTGAGTCACTCTTCTAAACCCACACATTTAACTTACAAACTTGCAAAATATACAAAACAGTCCAAATAGCAAATCCAGTTTAGCATTTTCACACCTGCATCCAATAGCTTCATGTTGCCAGGCAGATTTGCCACTCAATAAAACTATGTCCCAGAACCCACCCTCTATCCATCTCAAAACATAAATAACTAAATCAATCAGTGAGAAACAGAGGAGATTCTGGACATAAAACACTGATCATGGGAGAACAGAGGAGATTCTCACTAATTCTAGTCTAAGAGAAACAGAGTTTGTTAAAGCATTGATCACAGGATAAGAAGATTCACAAATTAACTAATAGAAAAGGCCAGAGCATGCTGTTAATTGAAACAGAGGACTTCATTTTCTCATGATCAATGCATACCCTGAATTGAGACACAACTAATAACTATATCACCTACCACCACAAAGGGCAAGCAAATAAAGTACTCAATGCAGCCAACTCAATAGTGTGCACAATGAAATATTTTAATCATGTACAAAATTTATCTACTCAAAATTGACATGAAAGAGATAGGAGCTCTACACCAGTTTAAATCCTTCACTCAGCAGAAGTTCCCACCTCAAAATCAATTGCAAGAATAACGTATGCATGCTCAATGATGATAGAGCCGGTAGAACATATTCATTGACTATATTGCAACTATTTCTACTGAAATTGGATCGAATAAGAAAATATTTTAAGAAAGGTGTACCTCCCAAAGCTCAAATGGAACTGCATATTCATTGTAAAGCTCCGTTATGCTCTTCAAATCTAATGATAACTCTCTGGCCTTCTCTCGTGCAGCTTTAGCATAAGTAGTGTCCTCGGTCATGCCATCATCATCTGGGGCAGAACCAGACATGCCTTGCGAACACTCTAACCTGGAAGCTATAGCCTCAAGTTCCTCCTTAATCTTTATTTGAAATCGGAGAACTGCAAGTTTGCCCTCAAGCAAATCTAGCAGTCCACTGTCAAAGGTCTGGTTAGAACCTGGCAGGCCATCATTTGCACTTGCATTCTTCGCCTGTAGAACTGCATTGCTCAGGTACTGAAACCTGAGTGGACAAATTAGGAGAAAAAATTAATAAATAATACAATGCAAGGCTAATGGTTACAATCAATAAAAACTCTAAGTCAATGCTGAAATGCAGATGGCAAGAAAAAAACGCTAAATGAAGGCTGCTTAAAGTGAACTGCCCAGCTAAATCACAAAAACATATATATATATCAGTTGTATAAGAAATTGGAGAGCATCTTATTTTAAGCAATCTATGGTGCTTGAAAACAAGAGGTCTCAGCTTCTATTGCAGATAACTATAGACAAAATTGCAGATTACCCCCTGCACTTTTTCTTTAGTTTCATTCTGCCTTCCTCAACTTTAACTTGTGTCAGATCCCACAAGGTTCTTTTTTCTTATGCAGGGATCACCTGGCAGCCCTCCATGGACATTCTAAATTTTCACCGTTCTTATTATTTTCCATGAATTTTAATATGCTCGGTGCAAGTTCATGAGCAAAAGATTTGCTATTTCAACAGTATTACAATGGGTCACATGCAAAGGGCAACCCCATTGGTACTGTTTAAGTTCTACAGTGAGTGACAAGTCCAATGCCACTTTATTGAATTGGTTGGACAGAAAAAATGCACATCTCATTAATTATTTTGGAAAGTGATAGGCTACACTCTATTATGAGCATGACTACACTTTGCATACCAACTTTCCACGTGACACAGTTTACATTTTTAAGCGTACTTTGAAAGCGCTCAAAATCGCATAAAAGTACCATTAGGATAATCATCTTATTTACATTTGTGCTAAGCTATAACCATACTATGTCTACTTATGAGCAATAATATCCTTAAAAAGGAATATTACTTAGGCTCCATTTGTTTCATAGAAAATGAAAAACTTGAAAAATATTTTTCTAAAAATGACGCCTTGTATTGCTTAAAATAATGTCAATAAAAATGTTTTCATTATTGACAATAATTTATTCTAAACATTTTCGTGAACGACATAAACATCTTTTGTTCATCTGTCTTTTGAAGTAGTACAAGCAATCATTTTAGGAAAAAGTTTTCCAAATTTTTTATTTTCCTCGAAACAGATGCACCCTTAGGATACATTCATCTCATTATCTGCTTAGCTTGAAAGAACCAGACAGAGGAATTCATAACATAAGTAACCTTTGCTCTAGAGTCGGAGCATCCCCTGCATTGTTCGATCGCCTCTCTGCCAGTCTAAGCAAGATATGAGCTGCAAGCACGTGCTGCCTCTTTGAGACATAATACCGTGCAAGAAGATCAAAATACTTTGCCTGATTACTTTGGACAGCTCCACCATGTTGACCTGATGAAGAAGTAGCTGACAATACCCCAGAAACAGCTCGAACCTTCCAAGTAGACAGTAGAGACCATAAATTATGAAAAAGGAAGAGAGAGAGAGAGAGAGAGAACCAAAAACTTAAATGCACCATGTGCAGATTTTATTCAGAAGGAAAAATGAACTCGATTGTTGTTTGAATGATCCAGGAAAAAAAAGAGATCAAGGAAAAGGATTACCTCTTGGATAGTTTGCCGGCCTGCACTCTGAAGAAAAGGTACCAAATCCGGGCCTCCATATTCCAACAATTCATTTTCCAGGCCCAAATTGATCATGGCACGGTACAGGTACTCATGAAATAATCGATCAGGTGACTGAACTCCAAGTTGAACAATCTGGCAGATATATCTCTGCCGAGAAGCCTGATCAAGGATTGACCGTGCAACAACAGGCTTAACAGGGGAACCGAATTCTCTGTGTGAAGCCTCACCTTTCAGAGAACGCAAGGCACTGATGATTATTTCATAGCATTGCTCCCGCTTAGCAAGGGCATGTTCACGAACTGCTGCATCAACTTGGTCATTCATAGCATCACCAGTGGGGTCAAGCGCTTGTGCCTTCTCTAAAGGCAAACGTACCACAGCTTCATAAAATCTGCATCGCTTTCTTATGTTATGTTTCTATATTTGATGGTTTAACGACAACTACAAAATTTAAAAAACTGTGGTAAGGTTACAAAGTTAACCTTAAGTCCTCAAATCTTTTGCAGACAGTTTGCAAGTCAGCAGATTCAGGAACTTTACTCAAGAAATTGAAGGCCTCCCTTGCAAGATTCACCCTCTCCTCAATGTCTGAAGTTACAGCAGCTCTCTCGAGACATTCCACAGCCAAGAAAAACTTGTAATCGGACTCTTTGAAGTAACTTGGACAACCCTCACGCAATCTGGCACTGATGTCATCCACTGTTCCCCTACCATCAGGACCAGTATAATTCTGGATACACGAGTTACATTCTATTTCAAGTGGAGTCTAACATGCAGAGCCATCACAACAACAAAATGGAAAATTTTAAAGAGTGCCCTTAGAGCACTTCTTGAGCATTGTGAAATAGGCTGTGGAAATGTACTATTTTTAATATGATGTAAGTTTCTTAAAGTGTGACATTCCAATTTTCAAGGCCTCTCGAAATGTGTCATTTCCATGCTCAGTTAACTTAACCTGTGCCCTAGTGGCACTTTTTAAATAAGTCCCTAACAAAATGAAGGACAATTAAAAAATATGTGCAAAAGAAAAAAAAAATTCTTCATTTTCAGCAATATCCCATTACCTCCATTAGGACAGATATAAGCCTTGTGGCAATGCGGTCACCCTCCTCAGAGCAAACCAGTTGATGGAAGGTTAGCTGAACCAAGGATTGCTGAAAACTAGCATCAAATCCCTGGATTAAGCGTGTTAAATGATGTTGTGAAAGAAGCTGAAGCAAATATAACGCTTCACTAGATCTGAGAAGCAACTGTCTGACACATTCCATTGCTCGCACCTGTGTTATCATACAAAGAAAATGAAAACGTGATAAACTAAAAGAGCATTGCAATAGGTAACTATTACTGTTATCTTGGGCAAACTCAACCAACCTCCATAGCAGCCAACTCTGCAGAACTATATGGTAGCCGTTGCCTTTTATTGGCTGGCCCACTACCATTAGAATCAACATTCCGGGAGTAAGAACCGAATAAATTCCGCATAAGACTCCTATCACCAACCCCTGATTCTGAGTTTGTCCCATACAAGATAGAGCCTGTCCAGTCTCCTAGACCAGCCACGCACCCATAAAGTCCCCTCCTCTGGTCCCTTCTGGACCTCAGAAACTTCTCCAATGAACGCAGCTTGTTTTCAAGAATTTGCATAGCCCCAAAGGAGAGTCTGCAGACAATTACACCACTTTCCGACGGCACATCAGCAGAGGAACCAAAGCCTCCTTTCTTAATCATGACAGGGAGCTCCCACACCGGATACAGCAACCTTGATGAGCACAAGCAAAGCCCTTCATGGGCACCAGAAAATACAGGCTCAGCCTCTTGTACAACCTGCCCCATGCTAAATCCCCCACTGGCAGTTCTTGTATTGGATAATCCACTAGTACCTTCAAGCTGTGGTACTCCCACAAGTCTTGGATCCTCAAAAGACTCAGCAGCCTTCTCAGCAACAGCATTGCTAATGATAATTTCAGAATCAACTATCCTGCCGGCTAGCATCAGACACATTGCAGCTGCCTCAGCCGCTCCAAATCGGTTGAAGAAATCTTCAAAAACAGATCTCGGAGAGCTGGACTCAAATAACCTCCTCAATATGTCCACAGGCCTGTTAAAAACAACTTCCATCAAGCCCATTGTGCTGAATACAACAACTTTTCTCCTAGGCAATATGTGTTGTATGGCAAGGTCACTTCTGGCCCAAAGTTTCCCAGATATCTTTTCTGAGGACTCTCCCGAATTTTCAATCCTACAAAACTCAAGTTCTGAATATAGTGACTGAACAGTAGCTGCAGTATCTGGTGGAGGTAGAACATCTGCCACAGAAAGCATTCGACCTTCAATGGGTAGGGAAGAAACAGATTCCCGTAATGCACGAGAACTTCTTACACTTGTTCCTAATGCACCCGATGAAGATGATTGTGTGCTTGAATCCTTGCTCACAATAAGAAGAGAAGACACAGTGGGTGACGATGAATCAGAAAGGACAAGAGTTCCCGTGGAGTAGTAGGCAGATTCAACCTTCAGTGAGAGATCCTCACTTGGAGATCTAGCAGTGAGAGATATGTTTCCAAAGGAAAGGCCACCACTGACCCCCAAAGGAGGAGAAGGTCTAGATGTTACCACTTTTAAGCAGCTGGGCTTATAATGGCTTGCTTCAAATCCACCCAGCCCACCAACACTACCTGTGTTTCCATTAGATGACGAAGTTGAAAGGTACATTCTTCTTCCATCTGATAATACCGCAACGAGGTGTAGCCACTTTGATTCAACTGTTGATAAGGGTGAAATACAAACTATCGAGGGCTTTCCTGGTCGAGTTGAGGCTCTCTGAGTTGTTGATTGTCGAGCTCCATAATGTGCATCCCTCTGATTTATAAGATTTTTTTCTTCTGTTACTTTCTTCAATGGCCCATCTCCATTTGATAATAGAACAAAAACCTGTACTTTCATTTCTTCCGTCCGTGCATATAGAATTTGTCTTTCATTATCAAAAACCATTTCTACAATAGGGTCAACTGCTGCAAACTTAAATACATTTGGAACAACCCACCTGAAAAGGAGAAACCAGTTCTTAAATCCACGAAGAAGCAAAAGAATCACAACACGCTAGAAAATTTCAAAATGACAGGCAAACTTAATTATCTAACATTACAAATTATCAATTGGATAAATGTGCAGTAATACCTTGAAATAACGGTACCTAAACCAGCGGTAACGCAAACCTTTCGACAACGTTTGTGCCAGCCAGAACCAGTGGTGTATAGAAGTTCGTAAATGTGTCCATCACGGCCAGCCAGGAAAATACGACCTTTCTCGGTACAGGTGATCCATGTCATGGTGACTCCATCAGATGGAATGGTATATTCTGGCAGAAGCTGTAGCGAGACCTCAGAATACGGATCGGTGCCATCAGCTCCTCCAGAGCTACATACTCCAACAAGAATCAACTGACAGAAAATTGAATCTGATAAGAGATAATAAATTTGCACACAAAAAGAATAAATTATAATTATGGCAAGAAAACATGTACAGAAATCCTAATAAATGAAAAACCTGTAAAAGTTATTAAGTTTGTGTTCAAGATAGGGCACAGAAATTACACATATTTCTTTCCTTTCATGGAAAATTACACCTCACAAAAACATGCCATCTCTAGTATCAGGAGCCAAAAGTAGAAATTTGAATTACCTCAAGAGGTGTCGCTAAAATCAATAGATACTGGATGGCCTCAATAAAGATGCCAGGTTTGGATTTACAGAGGCCAACAGCACATATAGCTTGTTCCTCAACATTGAATTCAGGACATTGACCATCCCTAAACATGAGAGAAGGAGAACAGGCTGAAAATTATCAAACAGCAATTAAAACAATAAGCCTTCTGAAAAGCCTTCCAAATTCTCAAGGACCATGACTCTAATTTGAATCACAAGCCACTAACATTATATTCCAATGCCATCCCTTCCATACAGACCATCTGCCATATGAAAATTATGCATATCTAAGGTATCGTTTAGTTAAAGCATTCTGCTCATCGGGCCATCAAAGGTGAATGGCGTATCATCTAACTAGCAAAACTATCAATAAAAAAGGTAACAAAACACAGGTACAGCTTCACATATTTGGAGGTTTGTAGAAACACAAACAGCTATATAGAGGACTTTGTTTGCTCTGCAAAATAATAGTACAAACAATTTTTCTCAACTTCTTAGCACGGCAGAAAAACATTTGTGGATTTTATGCTTTGTGTAATCTTCTCATCAATTAGGCTATGAACTGCCTAAGCATCCCAGCCACAGATACCACCTGCCTGTATTCGTATCAGGCAAGCTGCCAAGAAGATAATAACTTGTCCAGCCTAACTACTGACGTTGCTAGATGGCCAAAAATAAAAATAAAAAACACTGCCCGTGCTCACCACAGTATCAACCAGATGGCATGGATTTGCATTATTTACATCCATGTAATCATTTCATCTCTTATTACATTCACAGTGACCTCAGTTCAGCCTGTGCCTTACCTTTATTCTTTCACTCTTTTTGCCTTATTTGCATAGTTCATTGAAGTTTCTGTTTCATTTCAACTTTATAGAACTAATTCATTCGCTCATCTGAGTGATTATCCTATTTAAACTAGCCAAATTCCACAACTTGACATGGTGCAATATTATTGAGTACTATTCTCTCCCCAAATATGGATAGTTTAACAATCAATTTAAGGAAAGCAGCCAATCTTTTTCCCAAAGCATGTGGCTTGGCACTTCTTTCAAGGATTTCATAGTCACTGCTTTAGTTGCACCTGTAGACCAAGGTCAGATGTTTTATCCAAACGTAGGCAAATCTAAGTATTCTAAGAAAGAAAGACCTAATTAAAAGACATGGTTAAATTGCAACATGGTGTTCGTGTATGAAGGGCCAGAAATAAAAGTAGCCATGTATCCTCCCTTCATGAGTTGCACATGGTCTCAGCTGATTTTCCAGAATCAACATAATTGAGTATTTTCCTATGAATATATTTGGGCTTATTTACTACAATACCTTACGAAACACCATTTATGATTACCCCATCTTTCATACATGAAATTGACCAAGTCAATACATCAAAAAGATGCAAGATTCACAGCCTACAATTGACATCCTTGTACATGGTTAAAACTCACAATCAGCTGACTTTGTAGAGATACAAAAAAAAAGAAAGAACAAAAAAAGAAGAGTACTTCAAAGGAATAAAAAGCTTGCAGACGTTAAATCGAAGGAGTCTGAAATCGAATGATATTGGGTACCCACCATCGATCAAACCGCCAAAGAAATAAAGAGTTGTCGACAGATGCCCATGCCCTGTGAATTTCTGGAAATATTCCACATAAAGCTGTTCCTTCCCCGCCAGCAGCATTATATCTCTCGATGAGTACAGGTGGTAACTCCCACGTCTCCGATATTTCTACCAAAGGAGGCCACTGCAATAAAAACGCAAAACATTACCCACACCCAGGCAAAAAGAAAGCTCATTTTGAACAAATCTAAGAAGAGGAAACTTGTAATTCCTCCGTGCCTTAATGATTAACCCAATAAAATTTGTTCCTTTAACACACAACGTATTTCAGGAGGCAAATTATAACTGCCAAAAAAGATAATAGGGCGACTAATAACCAGTACGACGACCCGTGGCTATCTAATTGCGTGAGATAAAATCAGCCAGCCATTCAAAAGCACCTCAAAGTCGACAAGATTTATTGCAAGGGCACAATTACACAGAGAACCTCCTTAGCAGAAGGAAAACGATACATGGCCAAAATCGACCTAGTTTCAAGAGTGGGTAACTTCTCATAGCACTGCCCCAGTCCCTGCCAAAGTCGTTACTTTCACAAGAGCTACTCCCCGCTAGCTTTCTCTACACCAGTTCACCCGGACCGACTCTCGGACCCATTAACAACCCACGACTTACTCTACACCGATTCTCCCGACACGGTAAAGCACGTACCTCCCTGGGGTGGGTCGAGTAAGGATGGCTGACGTATCTGGAGGCCTCGAGAGCTTCCTCGAGGTCGGTGTGGGACGCGGCCTCGCGGCCGATGCGGTCGCTCAGGACGATCCCGGCATTGGTGACGTCCCGCATCACGACCTCCTCTTGGTACGACATCCTGCTGCGGCGGCGGCGGCGGCGGCACCACCGCAGGCCGGAAAAGGACCGAGATTGAGACGCGCCGGCGGACGACCCGGCAACTCGAGAAACCCACGAATCTCCCTCCTCCGAGAGGACCGTCCGGAGAGGGAATTTCAAGAATGGCGGAAAGAGGGGTTGGAAGAGAGGGAGGGAGAGTTTGAATAGGGTTTTTGGGAGGGTTTTGATTTTGGGGGGAGGAGGAGCTAAAAAGACGGGTTTTCTTCTTTTTTTTAGTGGAGTGGCGGGCAAATATTTAGTCGTTGAAAAACAGGAGGACTTCTTCTTTTTTATAAAACTTTACGCGGAAACAAAATAGGCAATGATTAGAGTTTTAAATCTCGATTACATTTCCTTTTTTGGAATCTAGAATATAGTTCTCATCGATCAAGATAAAGGATGAGCATGTGCATAGATGTGGATTCAGAACAAATCGAAGCCAAAGACTATGTATGATAGTCAAGATAAAATTCACGATAGGATATATTTTTAGAACTCAATTTATCATATTTAACATTGAATGCATGCTCAAGATAGAATAAAATCGAACATAAAGGAGAGACGGGTTGGATTAAATTATTTCATGACAAGGTAGAATAAAGGTAGATAGGATTTCATAATAGAAAACTTATTTTTCTCAACTAATAAACTTATTAAAATAATAAATTAATATTTATATTTCAATATAAATAATATTTGAATTCTAATATAAGAAAATCAAAATAAAAATTATTTTTTAATTTAATCTTATTTGTATAAATTTGAATTTAATTCTATCTTCTAATATAAATTCAATAGATAAATACAATTATATATTTAGGTAAAATCCCAAAAAATGCCCCAAGTTTTCTCATTTTCTTAAATAAGAGCTTTAAGTTGACCTTATTTTAAATAAGGGCCTCAAATAACCCTAGTTGTTTCAAATAATGATCTAAAATGGTCATGATTGTTTCAAATAAGGGCTTCACCTCACCAATCATCAGTCAGCTAAATTTTCCAACCGATTAAGGGTATTTACATCTAAATCTTCTTTTTTCTTTTTTATCCTTTTTTCTTCTCTTTTTTCTAGTTCTTCTTCTTCCCAACCATTAGCGACGCCCACAAAGGATTAGGCGAGAATCGCTCTTGCCTGATCCGGTGAGGGTTGCCCTCACTAACAGCTTTGCTTGGGGAGGCCACCCCTCGTGGCCAACCACAAGGTCGACGAGGCCCCCCTCACCAGATCTAGCAAGGGTGGCCTTGCCTGCGGCTAGCGAGGGCTTGTAGGCCCTTGTCCACGCCCTCACCTATGGCCGACAAGGGTGGCCCAAGCTAGATCGAGCAAGGGTGACCCTCACTTAGCTTTCTATGGGCGTCGCCGATGGGCTGGCCAACATCGGCAAAAAAAGGAAGAAGAAGAACTAGAAAAAAAAAAAAATGATAAATGACGAAAATACTTTTAACCGCTGAAAGTCAAACCCTTATTTGAAACAAGTATAAGCATTTTAGGCTCTTATTTAAAACAATGTCCACTTTGGGCCCCTATTTGAAAAAATGTGGGGACTTCAAGCCCTTTTTTGGATTTTTCCCATATATTTATTACATATTTTAGGTATTTTACTATTTTGGGTATATTAGTATAGTTTACTATTTAGTAAATTTTTATTAGAGAATAATGGAAGGGAATAAAATAATAATAAAAAGAGAGGAAAATAAAAAATAAAAAAAAGTATGCAAGAGTGTTGCAAGAGATTTTTACTATATCTATTTTATAAATTTTTTGATTTATTTATATTGAATAATGTACCCCGATATGATGTGAATATATCTAATTTTATTACTTTAATCATCAAATAGTTTATAAGATATAGCAAAATTCTGAAATTTCATCTCTTATCTTATCTAATTTTATTCTAGTTAGAAATTCAGAAGACCAAATGTCGCTTAAAAGGTTTGAGAAGGATATGAGGTCCTATCAAAAGGCTTTTTCTTACAATGGGTTCTTGCAATTTCGGTTGCATATATTAACATTTATGTTTTTCTATTTTCTTTTGTTTACCAAAATTAAAAAGGAACATAAATTCGTTTGGTAACATTTCTACTCCTGGAAACAATTTCTTTTAAGAAATAGTTCTTTTTCTATATATACTCCCTAAAACAATTTCTGAGTAAAATAGGGCGTTTGGTAATTACAAAAAAAATTTATTCTCAGAATAAAAAAAGAATAGAAATGCATTTGGTACCAACAAAAAATTTATATTTTTTTCTTCCTTGATAGTAGCGAAGACTGGCGAGCGAGGGTGGCAACCGGTAAAGATGGGGTGCAGACAGCAACCGGCGGCGGTGGTCGATGACTAGCGACCAACGACTGCCAATCGACATTCAACGGCCACACGCTGCCGTTGCCGGTCGTCGCCCTTGCTTGCTAGTCGCCAATAAGGGTGTGCAACGGGAACCGCCCAACCCGAGAACCATCCAACCCGAATCGAACCGGTCGGTTTTGGGTGGTTCCCATAGCTGACGGTTCGGTTCCTGATTCCCATTCTTGGAAGCGGTGATCGGTCGGTCCGGTTCTCGGTTCCAAGGTGGGAAACGGACCAGACCGATCGGACCGAACCGACCGGACCGACCGGACCGACCACCCCTTCAATTTCCATCTCAAATTCCCAACTTTCTATTCCTACAAGCTAGGGGTGAACACATTGGACCGCCCAAACCGAGAATCACCCATCGGGATTGGATCGGCGGGTTTGGTTCGGTTCTTGGGAGCATCAATCCGGTTCCCAATTCCATAAAAATGGAACAGGTGATTTTCGATCCGGTTTTCCTAGTTTTGGGGGAACCAGACCGGACCAACAATTTTCTATTTAAAATAAATTTCTTAAATTTTTTAAAAAATGAAATAAACCCTAAAATAATAATATTTCTAGTATTTTTTTATATTTGTTTTAGCTAAGTGGTCGGTCCTATTGGACCGGACTAAATTGGACTGGACCATTGGTCAAGTCCAGTTCCCTGTCCTAGGACCATTTGGTTCGGTCCACAATCCCAAAAAATGGGAACCGGTCCTCTCGGTCCGATCCATGGTCCCAAAAAATGGGAACTGGGAACCGATCACCCCTAGTCGCCAACCCCTACCACCTGCCGGTCACCGTCAATCATCGGTCGCTAGTCGCTAGCCCCCACCATTGGTCGCCGGTCACTAGCCACAGGGCAAAGGACAACGGCGAGAGGCAACCGCGCGATCGGCCAATGGCGGCGAGTGGGGCGGGCACCAATCATGCCAAGTCGCCGGTCGCCTCTAGTCATGTCAAGTTGTTGGCCCGCCGACTAGCAATCAATGGTGGCGAGTGAGTGGGGGACGGGTGACCGCGTCGGCGGCGGCGGGCAACCCGGCATCCGGCGCAACCGAACCGGTGGTGGCGGCGGTAGGTAGCGGTGGGCAAGTGGTAATGTGCTATAAGCAGTAAATAATCTCAAGACATTGTTTCTAGAAATTGTTCCTAGGAATAAGAAATTACTTTTTTTTATTTATCATTTCTACTCCAAATCTATTCCAAGGAATAACTTTCTATTCTCGGGAATAGAAAAATCAGTTGGTATTGTTCTTTTTCTATGCAAGGGAACAAAGAACAGAAAAATAGAGAAATATGAACGTTACCAAATGGAGCCTTAATATTTCTATTCCCCGGAATAGAAAGTTATTCTAGGGAATGGATTTGAATTAGAAATTAGAAGTAAAAAAGAAAGTAACTTATTGTTCTTAATAACAATTTCTAGAATAAGTTTTTTTCTTTTTTTTTCTTTTCTTCTTCTTCCTCTCCAATTGCCACTTGCCGCCGAAAGAAGAAGAAAGGAAAAAAAAGAAAAAAAATTAAAAATTAAAAGAAATTTTAAGTCACAAAAGAATTTGTGACTCATACCAAATGCATTTATATTTTTTTTCTATTTTAAGAATAGAAATTTTGTATAATTACCAAATGCGTTCTTTTACTAAAAAATTATTTTGGGAAATAGAAATAGAACATAACTATTTTTGAAAAAAAATTATTTTCGGGAATATAAATATTACCGAATGCATCCTTAGTTGATATTATTTTCTTCTTGGTTGCAATAGGTCGACTTAAAATCCTAATAAAACCTAAGTTGTGCGTGGGCTTCCTTGACGAGCAAACTCACCTCCCGAAAAGCTCTTTCTTCTCTGGATAGGCCATTTGTTTGATCAAAATTGAAGCAGGTACACTCCGAAAGATGCACTTGATCGTGCAAATTTTAGGGTCTTCAATAGAGCCAAAGCCTTGTTTCGAGCTATAGAGATGATGCTGCGACAATTTGCACAAAGCCTTCCAAGAGAAGACCGGAGGGATCGCGACGTGCCCGTGCCATGGCTCCTACTGCGTTCATCACGTCTGGATAAGCTCTATTGATGTTTAATTTCAGGACACCCTATTTTAAATGATTTCTAAACTCAATCCAAAGCTTGTCTAAGCTCGGTTCTTTACTTAGATCTAGGTATCCAGCGAGCAAGAATCGTCAAACGAGGTGGAATCGACTTCCATCATCTTCCTCGGGTTTGTTAATCAAGCATTTTCTCGATTCTAGACAAACTTGGATTTGATATGCTGATGTTTAGGGCCGGGCGAAGGGGTTGAGAGCTGCAACCTTAAGTCATCTTAGTATAAATTTGAACTCTTTACTCGCCTGCCATTTTTCTCATGTCCGAACAGGTTCCGGAGCAATCAAGATCAGACCAAGACATCAGTTGAACCACCGGACATGTATCCAGCACTATGGCAAATGTCCTCCAATCGACCTGATAACATCAACAAAAGCAACTCACAAAGACTTTCACCGTAGGCATCTTGAATTTGTAGAGACCCTTTGGCTTAAAATGAGAGAAACAAAGGCGATCAAAAGGATCGCATAAAAATGGGGTGACTAGAGATGCCACGTCAGCTACGGCGTGCATTTTTTACTCACATCCATTCATAGATTGACATACGTCCGTCCATTTGGAATCGAATAAACAAGACTAGAAATATGCTCTGTTTTGCTATGGAATTCTCTTTGCTTGATGGAAGCTGTCGAGCAGAGGTTGAATAAACAAAACTAGAAATATGCACCCCACCACGTTGCTTTGACTTCCATATCAAATTTTTTATTTATTTACTCTTATACATGTGTCAAAAGTTAAATGGATATTAATAATAAAAGCACGTCTGCTGAATATTTTATTGTGATTTTTAATTTTTTATTTTTTGCAGATTTTCTCTCACAATTTGATTTTTATTTAACAGAAAATATATGTAGAACCTCTAAAATGGGTACGAATGTACAACACAAAATCACCAAGTAAAATTTTCGCCATTTCTCGAAACTCGAAATATATGTTTCATTCTCAAACTCTAGAGAAAGTCCCCAGGAAAAGTAATAAAGCAGTTTCTTTGTCCTCCCAGACCTCATTCCACCCCCCCTCTCTCTCTCTCTCTCTCTCTCTCTCTGAGGCATTAAATCTATGCTAAAACAAGGCCAAAAAAGTTTCAATTCAAGAACTTCCATTTCACTGGCTTCTCAGTCCCATAGTCTCATATGCTTTAGATCCCTGCCAAATGCACTAGCAATGACTAAAAGCTCAAGCAAGGAAAAACAGAGTGTGTTATGAATCAGTCTCAGCAGTACAGCACTACACAACTTTCCTCTTCAACTAATTTACAAAGGAAGCAATTCAAGCACGAGCGAACGACGCATCAACATCAATCAAATTCTCTGTATAGGAGCTTCACAATACAACAATCAATACAAACAATATGAAACTCCAACAATGCTGGGAGAAAGCACGCAAAAACGAAGCTCAATCAACAGATTGCTATGGCTTATTTTAAAATAAATGTTAGGAGGAAATCTCTGGTTCCGATGTTCTCTATCTATACATAAGGACCATCCGAGAGGGGTGAGCATGAGCACTTCTGAGATTTTTCTTTGTTTCCCTAAGTTTATATCTGTTCGCTTCCTTTGAGAATGTTGTACTTGCAGAGAGGACAGGTTGCGTTCATCTTGAGCCATTTCACGATACATGTTGAATGGAAATGGTGGTTGCAAGGGAGAGCATGGAGCTCCGCTCCGTCCTCATATGAGGTGAGGCATATGCAGCACTCCTGTGGAAAATCGAAAAAGAGAATTCATCTTAAGATAGGTGCCAAAATGCTAATACTACACTACAAGAAGTTCCATACTCTCAGGAGATGTGATATTAGAAACTCCTAGCTCCAGTATTCACAAACAATACTAAATCAGACCTCTCAAGTGTATTTTTCTCACATTTTGCTAATCCAAATGTATGACAGGGCTATCTGCCATTACCCAATCCAAATGTAACCAAAGTCTCAATAAACCAGATATGACTAATAAGTGCACATAGACAGGCATAGCATGAGACCCACAACATCCAATTTCCAAGTTCAGGCACACGTCAAGTTGATAGAGCGCACGATGGCACCTTCAAAGACAATTGGAGGGAGATTATGACATGATTATGACATGATATCAGGAGCTTGTGATTTAGATTTTGGAGCAGCAAATAGGGAAAACAAATTTTAATTGTGGTAGTCAAAATAAGCCAGCTGATTTAGTAGCATGGGCTGCAATGGCGAATGGCATGTTCTTAATTGGTCTGCCACAGAAGCAAGACCTAATTTAGCTGGAATTGCAATATCCACAAGATCAGGGTCACTACTTAAATTGATTAAACAATGCTGGAAGCATTCTAAAAGAGCCATATACTCTTTAAGTTGATCAATGTCATGTAAACTGGGGAAAGATATGGTATGGCTAGACAAACTAAAAACTGAGGCTGAATCTTTTCTATTTTCATCATTTTCCCTAAGGATCTATCTGAAGGGCTGTCTTTAAACATCTCAGGTCGATCACAGTAGGGCACCAGAAAGCAGTGTAGAATAGTTGGGTTCTGATGCTTTGATCATGAATAAGATTTTACTATCATTCTCAAAGTGCCGATGACCCAAAAATCAATAAATGCAGACTGTCAGTGTTCCTTTTTCCATGCCAGTGTTTCTTTACTTATAGATTTGGATCATTGGAACAACATTGCCACCAGTAGTCAGAACATTTCTCCGATGCATAACCCATCTTATCAAGCAAAATAAACTGTTAGAAGAGCAAAGCTGTCATCATAGCACAGTAACTCACTGCATCCTCAGGCAGAAGCAATCTTTCATTTGCAAGATATCCGCTAGTTGTTTCAACAGGAACCATTTTTCCAGCTCCAACAACAGTTTTTTCACCATTGCTCAATATATGAAACTTGTATTTAGGAAGGATACTGAGATCGGCCTCAGATGCACCCTCCTGTTCAATCATGAAAACAGAAGAGACAATAAAGAACGGCCCCAAAAAATAAGTTGTGGTCAAAAAACATGGTCCTTTATTATAAGATAGCCTCATACCTGACCAGCAACAGCATAAAGAATTGCAATAATGCATGGCAGGCAGCAACAAAGAGCAATCCCAATCAGACATGCCAAAACAACACAAAAGATGGCAAAGAATACGTCAAATGCCAGAAATACCACAGCCAACCTGCACAAACTCAGAATTAGAAAGTCCAGCAGTAGCAATTCTTGTTTTCTTTTATTCAATTTCATTTCATAGTCATTCTGTTCTATGCCAAAAAAATCACTACATGAATGATGACAGGAAGAGAAAGGACAAGACCAACAATCAGTGATATGAAACATCCCAACCCCTCCTCCTCTCTCTCACGCCAGCACAATGAATACCCAAATAAAATTTTAGCTCATATACAAGATCAAGATACTAGGTCATCATTGAAAACGCAAGGCAGTTCACCAGAGATGTGACCAATGATTGAAGTGCCAAGTGAAGTGTAGTCCAAGATCAACGTCCCCCCGGCTCCCCATGTTCATACAACAATAGCGACAAAGTTGGCAATATGGGTTGTAGGATCCAAATACTTAATGCCTCAAACTAGCAAAAGCATAAAACTGATGTTCTCTTAACATGAGAAATCAAGAAGGCTCAACATCATACCAGTAGAGACGAGGTGCTTCAGCTAAAAGATAGTCTCCGCCAGAAACTACCCAATAAAAGCCAACTATCCACCACAGAAACGAGGCCATGGTATTCACTGATTCACAGCGTTTAGCGACACTGCAAAAGACATCGTCAATAAACAATTAACAGCCATTAACAAGTGGAACTTTACAAATCCAGCCAAGCAACTAAACACAGAGTCAGTTTGAGAGCAAAGGTTGAGCATCCATGCAAATATCATAAAATGCCCCTGCATGGCCTTTGCAACAGGCAAAAGCATGATCAGACAAATTGCTAACTTCAGTCATTAAAAAGATGGATCTTCCTAGAATATGCCCCATTGAATTGAATTTGATATGTCCAGAAAATAAAAATTTATTTTTAGAGTAATCATTGTGAACTACAAATTATATCTAGAACTCCAGAATAACTTTATAGTAGCTTCTCAACAAGGAGCATTAAGGATTCTCTCTTAAAGATAAGCTTTCTATTTGGAAATTCTGTATTCATTGGAACTCCTGTCAAATTAAGCACTCCATGGAAAACACTTAACTAGGCTCTTTACCACATACTGCAACAGAAGAATGTGACAAGATGACGGTACCTCGATATATTCATAATGATACATAAGTATTTAGGCTTTGTTCTGAGTAACTTGACTTTTTCAGTATTCTATATGACTTATTAGTTTTCGTTTGAGGAGAAGAGTATTTCATGCATAAGTTTTTGCCTACAATTCTTCTCTGTCAACTCCCTGACATTATTCTCTGCCTTGCTTCTTATTATGCATCACACTACTCTTCATGTGAGTGCCCAAGAAAATGTCTTCACAAGCAATATACACAAAAACTGCGTCACATGCAACCTTTGCAGAGTGTCAACAAGAAATGAACAAAATGTCAAAATATCAAAGATGGGCCACAGAGGGATCACTCACAAGGAAAATGAAAGGATAAACGAAAGGAAGAATTCATATCTCATTTGGTCATTCTTGTAATAGGAAGGAAGAAAAGGTGCAATATGGGTCCATTTCCATCATATTCAAAGTCGCCACTTCAAGAAGCTAAGTTTATGTCATGTTTTAGAAGACGGAATTTTATGATCTGGTAATTCTCCATTGCCTTTGACATTCTCATTTCTAGAAAGAAAATCTGAAATCGGGACATCTTAATGTCTCCTGTCAAGTAGTCAATGAAGGAGATTTCCTCCTAGCCGATGGCCCCTTCTCTTTTTTCCACATTATACAAGCCAAATTACACCTAGATGAAATAGATGATTCTAATCACCGATTAAGAGACTTCTAGTCATAGAAAAACATGCTCCTGATAAGTCGTAGTCTGAATGGGTAACTTGCCTAAGAAATCCAAGCCCCAAAGGAATCCTATGACATGCTAAATGGTTTTTTTTCTACATTATTACAGTAATCCTTTATTCTACTGTGCCTTGCAACCCTTGAGTATCATCTCTCTATTTCTCTCCATTTCCTCTAACTTCAAAGAAGGAAATTCCCGCAAACTGCCACCGTTTTACAAGCAAATATCCACGAGTGTCAAATATCAAGAGTCGATGTCCAATTAAATCTAATTCCACTAATAAAACTAAAAGTGAACCATTGGAATCAACTCGAAACGAACAATCCAGAGATACAAAATAAACTCACTTGGACTGAGTTGAGCTGCCCGAAGCAGTGTCCACGCCAGCTTCCTCGTCCTCGCTGTCATTCACATAAATGGAGTTCTGCTGCCGCTCCTCGTCCCTGACCCTCCGCGAGCTGCGCCGCCGGTACTCAATCCACACGAGGACCACGTGGACCAGGCACTGCGCGGCGTACCCGCAGATCCAGAGCCGGATCGGGGTGTTGGGGTGCTCGTCCGCAGTGCAGACCAGCATGACGACGGACACCACCACGAACGCCGTGTTCCACATGATGTCCAGAGCGACCACGGGCCTCGAGTACCCCCAGTCGGCGCGCCGCTGCTCGAGCTGCCGCGCCGCAGTCTCCCGGACCAGCATGGAGGGCCCGCGCCGCCCCGTGGCCCGCCCGAGGAGGACCGCCAGGGAGGGCGGGCGGGGCCCGGAGTCGGACTCGTCGGCGCCGCCCTGGCGGGAGGCGAGGAGCGGGGCCTCTGGGTCGGAGCTGCCAGCCGCCGCCACCGCCGTCGAGGCAGGCGCGGAGGAATTAGAGGAGGAGGAGGGGGAGGAGGAGGACATGTTGGTGGCGGCCTGGCACTATCTGGGTCGGGGACAGGGGGCGTGCATACCTTAAAGTTCCCTCCTTTTCAGCTGGGTTTTTCGCACAGTCTAGAGAGAGAGAGAGAGAGAGAGAGAGAGAGAGATTGAAGAGAAATGGAGAACTGGGTTTTTCTGCTGCTGGGTCTTCGTTTCTTGTCGATGTTGTTGTTGGGGTTGAACGGTAGATGCGAGGAAAGGGTATTCTGTCGTCGAGCGAGCTCGAACTCTCTCTCGCCTTCCTCTTCTTGCAGCAGAACGACAGGCTGCGGGGCTCGTGGCCGGTGGTGGAGGCGTGCGCCCGCGCGCGCGCCTGACTTTTCACCGCCGCGACGTTGGCGAGGGTTAGCTGAAATTTTTCTGGTCGCTCGACGGAAGAGAGCGTATCTACCTTATTTTCTCCTTCGCCTTTTCCTTAAGAGGACGCGGGGCTTATCTGCTATTCTAACAAAATCTTTAGTTTTGGTGGGGACGGTTGGTTGGTTACGTCCATGGGTCCGGTCGAGTCGTTTCGGTCATTTAATCATTTGATCGCTACTGCCACGAGATCACTCGCGTCGGATCAATGATGTCCCCTTTTTGTCCCCTCGATTTATGTTAAATCTTATTCTGTCCCTTTTCGCAATGGTGTTTTTATCTCGCTTTATTCTCCTTGTATTGGGTTTGCTCGAATTGGGGAAGCTGGTTGCTTTGGTGGAGGGCCACTTTTATGATACCATATTGTACCGTGCGACGTGACAGAGCTCTGAAGAGTATTAAGACATCGAGAATTGATGATTGAGGAGGTCCGAAATTGAAACCCCCGTCGTTATTCATGCTTTGTTATTGGGCAAACCCGTCACACTTGTGGTTATATTGGGAAAAAGAAGAAATCCATTTAGGAGGAAGCCGATCAAGAGCTTTTTTGTCAAATAGATACATCTTGGATCAAGAATCCGTCACTCCCTCCAACTTTCCGTTTACAAAAGAATTGCGATCCTAACTTGTACCGACGTGCCGGCATATAATCAAACAGACTAAGGCCGATTGACCTTTTACCAAACAGGACACCAATCATTACTGCTCTCCACTAAGGTGGCCACACCAAAAGATGTTCCTAATTCACCTGATGTGATTAAAGAGGCAAACTCAAATTGAGAGTTTTTATAGTGGAGATCATTTTCCACGCAAGTTGCTCATCTCCTGCTAACCAACTGCAGCAAAAAAACACGGATCCGCATTCATCAGGAGGACGGCCACCGACTCTATAAGGACACTGGTCCGTCGAGCAAACGGCGACATGAAGCGACTCCACCTTAATGTATTCCCCAAAATCTTGGATTTCTTCTTGACGAAATTCTTTTGAGAGTTGACAGAGTAAATCCCGAAGTAAAGAATGTTGTCTTGAAGGGCATTGTAAACCGTCTGTGAAAGTATGACCCGGCCCTTCATTTTTCTTGTTTGAATGTGCAGGGAAACAGTAAGCAAACTTCACCTCATGCCTCTCTTTCCTTAGAATGTGCGGAAGCTCATCTTGGTGGATGACTTTAGCTGCTTTGTTGCCTTCCATCACCACAATTCCTTCAGCTACCCTTTCATCCCTCACTTGCAAATAAGGCACCGCTTCCATGTCTCCTGAATGTGAAAATCCATATTCCCCGATCCTTCTGGAGAACTTGAAGTTCGGGCTCAATGAACTCCGCACAAATGCATCCGATGCACATGCTTTGACAAAGTGAGTTGAGGGGACACTCACATTCTCATTATTAGCAGGGTCATAACATGGAATTCCTAATTCAGACTCGATTTTCCCTTTCAGAGAAGCCATTTTAGGCTTCTCCCCATGCATGAGTATTATATGCTTCGGTGAAAGAAATTTAACAAGATCCATTATCCCTTTTGCATCTGTGTGGGGACTGAAGGATAATTGATGAATCTGAACATGAAGCACATGAGGTTAGCATATATTATAGCATGGACGAATTGCATTACCTGCATGTTCTTCTACATAATAATTGCACTCTTCTTCTAGAGCAAGTTTTGTTTGGTAAGTGCACATTCATATATGAATAAAGGCGAGTGTATAATTTGACATGATTGATGACATCAGAACAGTGATGCCATCAAAGTATAGACCAGAGCCTGATGATAAATATTGTCACACAGTGACTCCAAAGTTGGTATCATGGATAAATGACTAACAAGATATATAGATAAAGGGTTTGGGTGGAGTTGCCAAGTTGATTCAGTTATGAGGGGCAATTGACATTTCAAGTTCTCATGCATTTTTCAGTAGGTGACTTTGCCCTTGGTACATTGTTCTGCAGTCCTAGTTTATTTACACTGCAAAAGCATTCTTTGGATAGAAATTGAATTTACCAGGTAAAATTTACAAATAATCCTAGGTGGGGTAAAGTGGAGAGAGCTGAAAAGGGAGAATATACCTTTTCATTCAGTTATATGAAGGGTTTTAGAACTAACTTAAATAAGAATGACAGGTTAAACTCAAATATAAAGAAGAATACTCTGGTAGATGGTACACTGACAACAAATATGATACAAACATAATATCCAAGAGATGACATTGAACCTGGCATCGAACATCAATCTGTGTGTCCTTATCCAAGTCAATTTTAGTGGGTTTCCCGGACATCAATTTATGTCCTATGGTTCCAGCCACGCAATACCTGGAAGATAAGCCATGAAGGAGGAAACTGAGACATGATTGCCGTGGGATGATAGATATGCATGTGGTTTTGCTTCCATGCTTGTATTCCCCCAAACCCCAGATATGGGTAGGGCAGTAAGTACTAACTCATGAAAGTTGTTTATGATTCTCAATATGCAAATACTTGTATATAAGGTCATGGTGGCTTGAATTCACGCTGGACTACCATCTATTAGGAGGTTGCACAAATTTGAAGGGAAAGAAGCTCGTTAATTACCAGTTTGAGACCTTCCCAACAATAACGATTTGAAGTTGCCACTAAAATTTGTGGAACCTTCTATACATGGTAGATCCAATTAAATATGATAAAGTTTTTAAATGTTTCCCTCTCCATCCCTAGAACCACCCACTGAGAAATTATTGAACTATCATATGGATGAAGAAGAAGAAAAGGGAGTCACCCAGGCAGCGTAACAAGGTTGATTTCAGAAGGTGCCCATTTCTTGAAAACTTCTAGAGAAAATCCACCACTGATCATCCCAGGTGTTGCGAAAAGCACACAGGGTCCAGGAGAATCAATCATGGAACGGTCAAAACTGCAAACTACAACATCAGACACTAAATGATGAGACATTGAAACTCCAAGCTATCTAAATTACTTAATCATATGAACTATTTGATCAATATGCCAGCTGTACCAAGAGGAAGCTCCAGCTAACTATATCAAGTGAATGTTATTCTGCACATTTTTGTGGAACATAATCAATACTAATCTGCATTGACAACTAAAATGCAAATGAAATTTTAAGCAAGCAACGAAAAAAAAAAACAGCAATGCTAACTATGCAGAAGTGATGCTGGGTTTCATCCAGTTAATCGATTACAAGTCTACAATTGACTTTATGGTAGGAAAACAAAACTAAAAGCTAATCTTGCTGTTGCATTAATCATGTCATTAACTTCAACAGCATATTATGGCGGGACTACTAATCCATCAAAAGGTAACCAGTCACTAAAAAGTTTATGTTTTCAACAACTTTTGTCTTTTGACATTTTTCAAGCAAATGGCAAATGTAAGATGGCCAAGGACTGTCACAGCTGATCATCAACACAAAAATCAAGCTAGATAGTTCGACAACCATACTCGCTCTAACATTTATGCCAGCTCTGCCAGAACTAACCACCATATAACAAATGCTCAGACTTGCTTGTTGCCTGGCACCCATAACGACTGAGGACAGACGATAATACCAACGGCCAGTGGTCCTTATAAATCTGATGCCAAGAGAATGGTAAAATTGGATGCCCATGTAAACCCTGCAATATTTTCTTTCAATTTCTTGCATCTTAATACGAAAACCACTTCAATTGATGAGTGGCCAACTGGTGGATTATCGTATTATGCTAAAATTTCTTAATCCGTTTGTTGCTGCAATTTCATTGCCAAGGGTTGTCCTGATAGGAAAACTGGAAAACTATCATGAAAGGTTTCTTTACTGCACCTGCAAGCTGAAGCAATGCATCTCAATTGTTTCTACAGCAATGTGTCTCAATTGTTTTTCTTATTAGGTGAGAAAACTAAAGCATGCTAATTAGTACAAGATTCTCATAGACTTTAAAAAGCAATGCATGCCAATAGGAAATGACATAAAAAGAAATGAAAAGTTAAAATGTTAAGCAGGCATTATCCCAACTACAACGCTGAAGTATTCTAGTTTTGCATGATAATTGCTGGAAACAAAAATACCATTTTTGAAGTCGAATGGATTGCGTGTTACATATGTCTCTTTGACCTTTTGGCTAGTCCAATTGATAAGCATTTTATAGTACATGTTGGCTTGAATTGTCAGACCTACAAGAAAGGTATCTAAATCATCAGTCCAGATTCAGAACACAACCAATATTACAACTCCAGCATCAAGGAAGAAGATTGAGCATCACCACAAGGGAAGAAAATATGAGAACTTTTATCAAGAAATTTCATCAGGATTTACAAATATGCTTGCAAGGCATGATTTTTCATAGAGCAATCATAGCAGAAGTATTATAGTTTAAAAGACGAGTAAGTTGACGAAAAAAATCTAAATGCATTCCACAGCACAGGACAGTCACTATTACAAAACTTTCTGCTCAGGTATGCAGAATAAATAGTGAACAATTACCAATTCATTTAATGCTATACTTGTCCACAATGTCCAATAGTAAAGTAAAGATCAAAGCTGAGAATACGATATTCAGCTCATATGATTAAAACTATTAGGCAAACAGAACAGGAATTACATGAAGAACAACTTATGCTTCTTATTTTAACTCCTAAGTTTTGAAAAGTGATCTTAGTCTAGACTCTACAAAAGAAGCACCTTTAACAAATAGGCTATCTGAGATACTCCAATGTAGGGAAGATGGTAGAACGCCTGATTCTCCCAAAAGCTTAGGCTGTTAGGAAACATGTTGGCAACTTATAACAACCATATATCTTAGTACTCCCCCTCGTATTTAAATCCAACCTTGCATGTGTCATGGAGCACAGCACATGGACGCAATGACATTACTGGAGACATGAACCTAATTCAGTCAACCATATAATAAGGAGGAACACCAGAATTCAAGCTCTGTGCTCTAATACCTAGTTAAATAAACTGTTTTTCTAAAAAAATTAACCAATAAGGAGATGGAAACACAATGTATGTCTAGCAGGTTTCTTTACAAAAGTAAAATTTAAAAACATATTGTTGAGTAGAAACATGTACATATTGTACATGTTTCTACTCAACAGTATGTTTTTAAAGAAAGGCAACATCAATGCAGCTGATGCCACCAACATACAGAGAGGATGGCTCACAAGAAAGAACTTGTCAGAATGAAACTCTTGCCTGTCCAATAGCCATATGATGTTTACACAGTACAACTTGGTTCTATTAAACTTCCACTCCTACAAGAAGCTCAGTCATTCTACTCAAACTAAGTACAAGATGCAGAATAATCCCCTTTCTGAGTCACATTCGAAAGAAGAAGCTAATCTGCCATTACTTAAAACCATAGATTCTCTGCACTAGTTTCCCAGTTTTGTTGGTTGTGCATACAATGTGCCACCTTTAACTTCAAGTGGAGTAGTGCTACCATATCAATCTTAAACATTGTGGGTTATACATGCCTCGGATAGCCATCTTTACTAAAAGCTCCAAAAGAAGATTTCATGGACTGCTCTAAAGCAAACTTCCCAAATGAATTAATCTTAGCTCTCAATTTTGATCTAACCTAAGGGATTACTAATTCCTCATAAGCCTCAATTTATTATAGATGGAAACATAAGCATACAGTCAGATACATGCACAAACCAGTGAAAACTTTGGCCAATATAGTGCTCCCACTAACGTAGGTTACAATGACAGAGTGCTCTGTGGATATATGATAAAGTTATAACTCATGTCAAGTGCAGGCAATGCTAACTTTCACATGCTTTTTCCTATATATGTTCTGCCCACATACTTATAACATCCCTGACCCAACAAGATAGCAGAAACAAAACAAAATCTAGTATTACCATTGATTGATGCTAAATGTCATAGTACATGGTGCATTAATTTTAGGGGAAAGAAGAGCACTATAAAACCTGCCGAAAAGTATATAGGAACATTCAGATTCATACGCTCCCAGTAGTCATCCAGCAACATACAGAGTTCCTTCATGTTAGAGCAACAATGTCAGAGAAAAGTAACTGCAGAGCTACGATGAGTCATGGAAAGTAAACATTTCCTAGAATGCGAATAGAAGCTCTTTTAACAGTTTACAACAGTCAAGTCATCATATATATATATATATATATATATATATATATATATATATCCACACCAACAAAATTGTAATCAAGCTCACCAGAAAATCAAATAATCCATGAGTCAAAAAGGTCATGGTCTCATTTTTCTGTTGCTTAAGGGAAAGGCATCTTTCTTTTGACTCTGAATGGTGACAAAGCTATAAGACCTACATTAACTTTGAAACTTCTGGTAAATTCACTAAGTCAGGATATTAAGTCTAAGAGATCAGGTCAGGTGGGTGTTGAAGATAAGTGAGGAATGCATTGTCCAGTTTACAGCACTTTTGCAAAAAGAGTATCAAATCCACAAACAAGGAATTTCAAATCTACATTAATCACTGCCCAGCAGACTGAGCCTTCAAATAGTGCAGCCCTACTGATGATATAGCATGCAAACACGTTGCTCTGCTTACATGAGCAAGTTAGCATATTTAACCATGAAAGAACGAGAGGAAGAAGGTGGAATTTTTTGATAGCAGCAGGCACTTATTGCCACGAATGTGGCCTTTGTATGGGTTTTATGGTGACTTTATCAAAAGAAATTTAGATACTGTAACTCTCGGATATTGAAACAAGTATCATGGTTTTCACCAGCTAAAGAGCTAAACCATGAACAAGGTTGGGCTGTATCTCACATCAAATTTGAGGGATAATTGTACATTTCTTACAGTTAGTTTCGCCCAAAGACAAAAAGCTCTTTTTTTGTTTTTTTTTTTTTTTTTGGGGGGGGTGTTCTAAAAGCAACCAAATGAGCAAAAACCAACAGCACGGGCAGATAATCAACAGAAAATTTATCCAAGTTTCAGGTCATTTAGTATTCACCAAGTTTTGAGTGTGCAATCAAATAAGCCACTAAATTTGAGCTTGCTAGAAACTAGAAATTTTCTGATACATGATATTCAAGCACACAAAGGCATGTGGTGAAGGAAATTTGAAGCCTGAATATAGATATCTATTAAATCCAAATGCAGATATACATGTCTGTCTGTCTTTTGTGCATGGGCACAAAAGAGTGTGTGTGTGTGTGTGTGTGTGTGTGAGAGAGAGAGAGAGAGAGAGAGTAAAATGAACTCCAACCAAGATAGTCCAAAGTTATCATGACTAGAATTGAGGTACCTGAGCCCTTCCAAGGGCAAATGTTGGAATGAGAACCTTTCCTCCTCCAGTAACACATTTATGAACCTGTAGGAAACTGATTTCAAATCTGAAGGCAGAGAAAATTTTGAGCAATCCAAAGCTATGAGTTAACGAGCTAATAAAGAAGCTTGAGCATTCCTTAATACTCCCCTTCACTTGCAGAGTCTATGCAGGTCTACTAGTGGAACTCCATAAATAACCACATAAAAAAGAGAGAGAAAAAGACAATAACCAGTAATCAGAATGAAAGGAATGAGAACACTGGAACTCGAAACAAGGAAAGCAAGCATCAAACTGAATCAAGCAATTATCTGACGGCTTAATAGCTAGGAAATTCTGCCAGGTAACGATCCATTCCAATGAGTTATTCAAAGAAGTAGCAATCCAATATAGGATAATTAACAGCTTCATACAACTGGGTCAATTACTTAGGTATTGAAAAAAAAACAACATGTTAATAGGATCCATTCTAATGAAGCATGATTAATAAGTCCTCCAATCAGATAGCGAATTCCTTTTTCAAATCATCAGTTGCTCAAGACCTACTTTATCGTAAAAATGTCAAGAGTTAAACATTACTGATTATTAAACAACTAATTTTCCCAAAAGCTGTTGGTAAATGGGCAGCAAATAATCATTGTGAAGCTCATAATAATCTCCACTATCTTTCTTATGAGAGATTTGGAATAAATGGTCTCAAATGTTTCTTGATTGTCATGCAATCAAAGCAGGCAAATTAAAGGCCAAGCACAAGAACAAATCAAGTTTAGATATTTGCTTTCTGTTTCTAACAAATTAGATATCACAAGTAGATGTTCTTTTGGATCAAAAAACCTAAAGCACAGTTGTAAAAAAAGAGACAGAAGTAGCAAAAGGATTGAAACTTCAAAACTGTGAAATTCACATACAGCCATGAGGAACTCCCTTTCACGAGTATATTTGGAATCCCGCACAGTCGTAGCATATGTCGACCTATGAAAGAAATGCATTAGAAATGAACTTCAAATATGTCAAGAGGTATGAGCAACACATAAGTTAAATCTGCAATTCCAGATGATCCACAAAAAATCAGTGCCTAAAGAAACAAAAGTACTTTGCATTAGGGAAATCCAGGATATGGAAATAATGGATGCTAGAAAAAAGAGTTTTCGCAGAAGACTTGAGACATTTATGGAAAAAAAAAGAGAGAGGAAAAAGGAGTAGTTTCAAGTAAAAATATGGGTTAACACTATTACAGGTCAGAGCATACATTCCCTATGTAGTATACATGGTCAAACAGAATAAAAAAAAAAAAAATCTCACTTCACTAGTTATATTTCCAGAAGCATGTGTACACATTAATCTCATGAGTCCACTTCAACCAATGGTACTTCATTTCAATTCAGTCTGAGGAGCTTCTCAGGTGGTCTGATCTCAGATTACAGGTGATATCAGAAAGAAAATCAAGTGAACTGAGTAACCTTCATGAATTAACTTGCAGTAATAGATTCATTATTTCCCCGGATTTAGCTCATAAAGATAGCTCTAATTCAATAGGTCTACAAGTTACACGGCAATTAAAGGAAATTAACAAACCTACTCAGCACAAAAAACGCATGGTAGATAATTGAATGTCAGGGACAAAAAGATTGCGTTTTTGAGTGTATCTTTGGACTATATTGAGGAGGATAAATTTAGGACTGCATCAGCAAAGAGGAACTTTTTGCTGTTATGGTGAAATCCAATAGGAAATAAGAACCATGAAATTCACTGTTCCATTTAATTGGCATTTAGCTACAAGTCCACAAAGAAATTTCTCTCTTTTGAATGTTACAGACACACTTCAAGCAGAGAACACGTTTGACTAGATGTACAGCACAGGTTGATTCCCCATACCACAAGTGCAAATGATCCTAAGTTTAGGCCACATATCCAAGCTTTAGCTCGCTTCACTTCCATGAGGTAGGTTGCTTATTACATGGACCACGGTTAACCTACCAAAGGTGGGCTTCATTGTAATAATTTAAAAGAAAAAAAAGAAGGTTTTCATGCTTGGTCATATACTTGTGTCAAAATGAATTTCCATACTCTGTGATTAAAAGGTCCAGCTGCAGTCGGTCGATTTGAGCAGCTCCAAGATGTCTATCAGGTGTCATATTATAGTCTCCTGTGTAAACCAAAGCAGAATCTCCCACCTTTGCATAGAACATGGCAGCTCCTATGACCTTACAATCATATTAAAAGAAGACAAAACAGCAACAATAAAAAGTTTCAGATCTTAGATTGTTAGCTTGAAAGTACATCACTTAGTGAAATCCTAACCTTAGTTTTGAACTTTTCACAACAGTCATACAGAATAAAGCAATATATCTTATCATATATGACAAACATGTGATTTACTCATGATGGCGTACGACTCAGGTTATTTGCTCAGAATAAACTCACCTTGACTTGCCATTTGCTAAAGTTAACTCTTTCCAAATTTTGTTAATTCATTTTCATTGTAGTCAAAGAAACTTCTGTGTACACAACCTAATCTACAAGAAACTTCCCACAATTCACCCTGTTTGAGCTTTTCACAGTTTCTATTCAAATACTCTTACTAGGATGAGCACAAGTCAAGCAACTAAGCATCTGCCAGAGAAATGAAACTGAAAAAACCTACATGCCCAGCATAGTACGCACGAATTTGGAGCTCACTGTCAACCTGCACAGTTTGCTTGAGGTCCACAGCTATCACTACAGGAACAAAGATTTAACAAAACTATTTAATAAATGACTATATGTGCTCACGAAAATAAAAAAAGAAAAACATAGGTTCAAGCATCAATGTGTATGACATGTTTTATCCAAACAACAAACTCTATGCATAAAACTGCAAGATTGTTCTCCATTTCGATGCTATACTGAAAATGAGCCCATTTCCAAATCAATCTTGACTTCCTTTGAAAAGGTACCTTAGCTTCCAGCTAACATCACATAGAAGACATAATACCATGCTTAAGCCCTCATGTTCTATACCCCAGCAAAACTTTTGCATGAAGAGCAGATGATTTTTTGCAGTAGATTACTTAAGCTTCTATTTTGAAATATAAAGAAGCATCATTTGTTGGAATGAATGAATTCATGGCACACCATTAGATGATGCAATCCTCACATGACCTACAGGGCTTCTTCCTTCTCGTCAGGTATGATCCTAACCACTTCTAATAATGTAAGAAATAAACAAACCACTAGAAATCCTAGTAAACTAATTATTTCATTATTTAACTCCTGCTGTGAAGAAATGTGTTAAGATGAAATATTTCTACCTAATCCAACCATACAAATGCAGTACATCATGATGTTAATCAACCAGCCTGAGGCTAATTATCAGATGTGCCGCACACAAACGTGGCAGGAGGATATGCTCAGCCAATTTCATGACAATTGATGGTGGGATCATCCCACAATCTTGGTAGTGTTGTCTTGATATTACAGAGAGGCTCGCAAAGCAAACAAAATGGACTGCGCAAGAAGAAAGTACCTTTCTTCATGCAGTCTGCAATATTCTCTGCAGTAAATTGTTCTTCTTCACCTCTCCTTTCCACCATCACTTTGCGATAATCTTCCAGCATCAAAGGAGCCAATGCCTTAGTAGGATACTGCAACAATTTTTCAAATCAATAACTTCTCTAGTCCTCTATCAAAAGTCATGGTCAAAGGGCATACAAAGAGCGTTCATTGCTTCCACATTACTTTAGAGACACCATGATCGCTGTTTTCCTTTCAGTAATGTAAAGGGGAAGGAGGGACTCAAGCTAAGACAATTACAACAATCTAATCCTTGACTGACGCGTCATTAAGGAAGACAAACTCAATTTAATTACTCATACACATTTTGACCCATAGATTAGGACAACAACGAGGATGTGTGATTCGATCATAGAAAAAGAAAACACAGACTCAAGTAGATAGCAAAGCAACAATCAGCCACCAGAAAAAGACACCACCGCATTTCATCAAACACGTAGCACCTACCGTCATGTAGATGGGCCCGCGGTAGCCGCAGACTTCAGTGAAGTAAGGAAGAGCCCCGACGTGATCCAAATGACTGCAGAGCACGCCCATACCACAGTCAATCACACGTAACGGAAAGCATCGAGCAAAGCTATCTCATCAGTACACAGTAGAGCGTCATGCGGGCTGTCACTTACAAGTGAGTGATGACAACGCAATCGAGAGCGCCGTCGAAATCGCCATCCGGGGCGACGCGCGAGAAATCCGGGTAGCGGCGGCGGTCGAGGTACCCCATGTGCATGCCGCAGTCGAACATGATCCTCTTGCCGTTGATCGTCACCACCGCGCAGCTCTTCCCGACTTCCTGACCGGCGCCTGAAGAAACCCCCATCACGAGAAATGGCGTTACGATGCAGTTGCAGGTAGAGAGAGAGAGAGAGAAGGTGATACCGAGGACGAGACAGTCGATCGCCATGGGAAGGAGGAGGGCTTTTTCTGCGGAAGCAAGCTGCGGAGCTCTGGTGGGTGTGTATTTGGCGCGCCTTTGAAGTGGGTTTTGCTTGAAAAGGGTTCTTTCTACTTTCAAAATCGTTCCCCCAAGCTTTCGAAATTTATGTTTATGACACCAACTTTTACTTCCAATTGCAAATTTGCCAAATGTATATCGATTGAAATAATTAGTTTATAAAAATGTTTTCATTTTTGACAACAATATGTGTAAATATTTTTGCAGACAATGAAATTTTTCATTTTTTTTACAAATGATATATATGATAAATTTTAGAAAATTATTTTAGAAATAATTCATTTTTTTCGATATAAATGAATTATTATTCTATCATTTTGGACACTAAAAGCCTGTCTAGTACAAGTCCGATATTATAATAAGGTCTCAACGTCATAGTTATTGCGGTGGAGTAAAATAGAGTTGTGATATTTATTATGATATTTGGTTTATGGCTCCATGAATGATATATAATAACAAAGGGATAACATTAGAAAGTCCTCGTATTCAACCTTATTGATGATCACTACAACGTTATTATACTTGCATTTGGGACACTAATCTTTAATCATTATCCTACAAGGTAACAAAACTTACAAATTGCTAGACCTATCAAAATGGTCATACATTATTTTTTAACCCATATACGATAGGCTAATTGTTATATGAATGAGTCATAAATGAATCTACAACTTACTTGGACCCAAAACTCTATGTCTCTCTTTATTCGTTATTGCCATTACTCGATCTATCACTCACTCACTACACACTATCACTTTAGTTTAGGTATAAATTTTCCTAAATTTGGTTAAATATGAAAGTGTTTTAACAATATATATCGTATATGTGTTAAGTATGGATCGAGTCAAGTATTGGTAAGTATAATTGCATTGCATGAAAATAAGTCAAAATGGTTTAAATAGGTCCATTTGAATTAGACCATTTTTTACTCGACCCAATCATTTAACAAGTTTACAAACTGCCATGTCAAGGCTTAATTCCCTAAAAAACCCTCGACTTTAGGTCAAATCCTAAATCCCCCTAACATTTTTATCTAAAAAAATCACAAAATTTCACCGAAGTCCCAAATTTGCCTTGTGTCCAAAAATTGCCACTAGTTTCTTCAAAATTATTAACATCAAGGCTAGTCAAAGGTTCATTATTAGAATGCATCTTCCCTTACACCCTCACATCCTTATATTGATAATTTTGATGAAACGAGAGGTAATTTTCAAATGTGGGGCAAAATTAGAACTATAGTGAAAGTTGGTGAATTTTTTCCAAAAATGAAGAAGAAATTTAGGGCATAATTATGATTGAACCTATAGTTGAAGGTTTTTTTTTTTTAAAGAATTAGACTCCATTTCAATGTTGTTATTGCAAAGGTTAATACATTGAGCCTATTAAAATATTTAAATATTAGACCAAATCTTCATGTAACAACTTAAACTATTATAATAGTTTATGATTATTTCACGAAATTTTTACATGATATGGAGGTCTCGAGTTTAAATATTTTTCCAAGTGCCATCCCCTATCATGTATTACCACATTTTAGTTTTACGACAAAATCTAGCGGACACGTGTAAGAAGAGCATTAAAATATTTAGATATTGAGGTTTCATTTGTTTTGGGGAAGGTGAATAATTTTTAAAATATTTTTCTAAAAATAAACGCTTACATCTCTTGAAATAAGTAGTTAATGGAAAATATTTTTATTATCGACAATAATTAATGTTTAAACATTTTTATGGATGATGAAGATATTTCTCGTTCATTAATTTTTACAAGTAATCAAGTTATAGCTTTTCAGAAAATATTTTTTAAATTATTTATTTTTCACGAAACAACAAAACTTAGGTTAAGTAGTCATTTAACAACTTAAATTTTTAGAATAATTAAAAAGTCCACAAAAATACAAGCGAACGCAATGGCAATGTCCAAATGACCTTAAAATGGGGCGACGATAAAGAGTGTTTTGTTCAAAGTGTAATTAGCCATAGTGAGGACAAGCAATTCAATTCAATTCGTAAAGAGCAACCTGAACTATGCTTATTTCAAGTAGGTCAACGAGCAATTTCAGCACTTAAAAAGTTCGATAGCTGACAATGCACCCACCTTGATTTCAACAACTATCTATGTACCCCACCTTCCATGAAAGTATCCTCTCATCTCCCATGCCTATGTCACCGCGCACTGCCCTTTCTCGTATGTTGAGTGAAATTTGAACCGTTCTACATCAAGTATAATCAAAAGTATCTTTTGGACACCCGTTAATACGATCTTGTTATTCGATTAATAAATTTAAAACTGAGTCATTCGCTTTATAATTTTTGTTCTTTTAGCATCCACGGTTAGGAAAATATATTCTACCAATAGCAAGCAAGAAGCTTAAAGTTGAATAAGATCCCTTGCGACACAAGTAAATTACATATGCTTCGACTTTTTTAGAGATCATTTGCTTTGTTTATTCACATGCGCTCATTGTTGGGAAAATGCATGGTAAAAGCCCGATACATTTATATGGAGAGATTGCCAAGAAGAGCTTAAGCCTAAACTCATTCATATATTTAGTTGGACCCACTCACTTTGTTGCGTGTGTTAACTATAATAACAATGCTTATCTTCATCTCTAGTCTAGTCTCTTTTCTCTAATCTCCACTTCGGTGCATGTGTTGATTGCAATAACAACACTTACCTTCAAGGAGAGCCATGAGATTCCTTTCTTGATATATTCACCAAATACCGATACATATTAGGAGTGCAGTACAATGATCATCTTTACTCATGGTCTTTCATGTTGAACCAACCATGAGGTTGGTCGAAAATTGCGTTAATCATGAGAGATATTCACCAAATACCAATGTACAGCACAAAAACCATATTCACTCAGGGTCTTTTTTGTCAAACCAACCATGAGGCTGCTCGAAAACTGCATTAATCATGAGATTCATTCATGACTATCTTCACTCGATGTCTTTTCCATCAAACCAACCATAAGGCTGGTCTTTCCCATCAAATTAACCATAAGGCTGATCAAAGCTATGTTATACGAGATTCATTCCTTAAGATATTCACCTAATACCGATATATATTAGGAGTGGCATTTGTTGGCAAACACAAAGTAAAAGCTTGATACCTTCATCTAAGAGATTGCTAAGAGAGAGCCAGAATCTTAGCATGTTAACATATATAATTGGATCCACGTTCATTTAAAAACTTAAATCAATTATGATATATTAGTTACTTTATACAATATGAATTCTTTGATACGGGACTTTCTAATATAACTCAAATGTATATCTCAACGCTCGTTACTTCATATCTATCCATGCATCCACTGCTTTAATTCCATCTTTTTCCAAGAGTAAAAAATGAGTGATCGGTAGTGGCGCTCCCCCTACACTCGTGGTCCAAATATGGATTTGACGCGTAAATATTATTCATTCTGGCAAGTCCGTTAATGTCACGTCACCTAATGCTAGTTGCACTTAATGCCTAGATAGTTCTATTTAGAATCACATGGATGTTTGTTTGGTATGATTTTTTCATAATTACTACGGCTGTGAAACGAGGGGCTTTGGCTTTTTGAGACATTTTTTAAAAATCTCACAATTGCAAATGGAGTACTTTCATAGCTGCATTTGACAAAATAGCCTCCGGTAACTTTTTAAAAATTATTTTATTATGACAGCGTCTCTTGTTTCGTGGGAGATAGACCGCGACGTGGCCACGTTCTTCCAACCAAGTCTCTAAATAACTTCCCCAAGTGCATGGCCACGTATTCATCCCCAAATTTGGCCACGTTAAAGTTTCATTTATTTCACAAAAAATAAATATTTTAAAAAATATTTTCTAAAAATTATCGATTCCACCACTTAGAAAAATGAAGGACAAAAAAATAATTCATCATCCATGAAAATATTTAGGCATAAATTATTATCGATAATATGAACATTTTCTATTTTTAAATTAGTTAACTTTCGCTCGAGTAAGTGAGCCCGCACCAGCTCAATTGCAAGGCATAATTGTTTAGTTAGAGGAGACTTCTCATTGAGTTAAAAGGTTGAAGTGCTTGATTGTAAAATGAGTACAAGTTCATATACTTACAGAGTTATCATTCAAAAAAGACATAAATTTGGTATGAGAACAAAAGCTCAAAGTTCAAAACAAGAGATGATTCTATAAATGATCCTTAAACTTTAATTTAATGTGTCATGTCGTTTCTGAATATTAACCTAATGTATAGTATCGTTCCCAAATTTTTAATTTATGCTCAATTTAGTCCCTATATTAATAAAATCATTCAATGTTATTATTTTGTTAGTTTAAATTCAAGCACAACATCATATAATCCAAAGACTAAATTTAGACATGTACAAAAGTTAAAGACTGCATTAAATAAATTAAAGGTTCAGGACGATAATTGCACATTGAATTAAATTCATGGATTATATTTGTAGACGATATTATATATTGTGTCAAAATTCAAGATTATTTCCGCCGTTCAAAACAATACGTGAACTAGTGATGCCCCGCTCGCGCACTAGAGATATAAATATTTCATGCAGATCGATTTATAGTGTCGTGACAAATTGGCGGTTTTTCCGTTGCCTCTCTCTCTCTTCCATTTCTTTATTGTTTCATCGAAGTTGGTTCGCTCCTTCCTGCATTGAATCGGCTGCTCCTTCGTCTTCGATCGATCCAGTTCTTCGATCCTCCGGATCTGACCCAACAACTTCCATCCGGCATTCTCGTCGTCCGTTCCGTTCCGTTCATTCCGTGTTCCCGATCTGACTCCTCGAATCTCATCTCATCTCGCATTGACGATCTGTAGCGCCGATTTCTTCCCCCGCATTGCGGCTACCTTCGGCGATCCTCGGAGATGGCGACTATGGAGAGCTTGATTGGTCTCGTGAACCGGATCCAGCGGGCCTGCACCGTCTTGGGCGACCACGGCGGCGAGGGGATGTCCCTCTGGGAGGCGCTCCCGTCGGTCGCCGTGGTCGGCGGCCAGGTAAACCGGCGATCCCCCATCTCGCTAGTCGCGCTCCCCGCTCGTTGATCTCTGTCGCGATCGGATTGCTGAGCATTTTTTTTGTTGTTGTTGGGATTTTTTAGAGCTCTGGCAAGTCTTCGGTGCTCGAGAGCGTGGTCGGGAGGGACTTCCTGCCTCGTGGATCTGGTAAGCTTCGACTTCCGTTAGCAATGCTAGATTGCTAGTTCCTCTAGCGTTCGTCGTGGGGATCTCTTGGATATGCTGCTTTTGCGCTTTCGTTTTTCCTCGAACATGGTATTGCAGCCTCGGTCAAGTGCATATTGTGAGCCGGGTGCCCTGTTTCTGAAATCGTGTCTGTTGCTTTCAGGCATAGTCACGCGGAGGCCGTTGGTGTTGCAGCTTCATAAGACAGATCGAGGGCAATCAGATTATGCGGAGTTTCTTCATGCCCCTAAGAGGAAGTTTACCGATTTTGGTATGTACATTTGACAAGACCTCCATTTTGTAGTTGGGCAATGTTGTGAACCACGAAAATTTATTCACAAATACCAAAGAATTTTCTGGACAGTGCAGTAGTGGAAGGAGCTAAAGAAGTGGATTATGGCACTTAAATGGGGTGTGTGTATTTTACAATAAGAGGTTATCTGTAAGCTTAAGACAACAATGGGGTGCCACAGCTTCACTGGAGTTGTTATCAAAGCCCATAGTGAATTGACTCTTTTAGTCCTCTTTCTTTCTCATACAAGCAGATACATTCACTGTCATTGGAGCGGCATAATCCCACAATGCCAGATAGAACTGGTAGAAAATGGAAAAGAGAAAAGCAATGAAGGTCCTCAACAAAGAGATCGAGTTACATTGATGTTGTGGTAGAACTTTTTGAAAAAAAATTCAGCCTTATTTGGAATGGTCGCATGAAGTTTGAATGTCATAGCTGTAAATGTGAGAATACCCTTGAAGTATCAAGGCAATATTGTTATGACAATCCTGAAAGGAATCTTAGGGTCGAGGTTTCTACCTCTGTAACAGATGGAAGGCATTCCCGAATACCAAGATACCAGCAAGTTTGACGGCGTTTACTTTAGCAGTGAACTCAAGGGTAACATATGGTGTCTGACTTTTTCTTTTTTCGACTGTATCGATCCAATAGTAGTTGTTACAAGTATATTTAATTTTATGACATAATCAAAAAGCAAACCTCGAGCTGGTCACCAGCTAAAAGATAAGGGTGACATATATAAATATATGATGGTGATGACAATTATAAAACTAATGATATTTTTCACATAGGAAAGAAGGGTGCAACTGAAGGATGTGTAGTAGTCTCATGTCACAGGTTTTGTGAGAGAGGTTTGTTGGATGTAATTGCATATTTTTGGAAGTTACAAAAATCAGACAGCAACAAAATGTACCAAGACTTGTTTTGAGGAGTGAAGGGCCTAAATTTTTATTGAGAGCCGAAGGTTTTAGGTGAGTTGAGGATTCTCGTGAAATGGTCAAAACCAATTTCTTGGATCATGGGCTAGTTATTGAGATACATGGATACATGGACAGAAACTATGTTAAACAAGGGAAAAAATCAACAAAGTACTTTTTCTGATAGGATTTTTAGTGGGAAAAATATGAGAAGGAATATGAGACAGAAGAAAAAGGAGGTTAGTGCACTATCACTAACATGGTCAGAATCCTTAACCTGGGGCCCACAATCTGAGTTAGCTAAGGTGTTAAGAAATTATTGTTGCTACATTGGCTTGAAAATCTTTTACATTATGATCCTGTCTGAACAAGAAAAGGAAGAAATGGGGCTAAGAAGAGGAAGCAAGAAGACCAGTAAAAGTTTTGTGCCAGCAGTTACTGGAAATGATCTTTTCTAAACCTTTAGGACTGAAATTCCAGTTAAAAAAGAAAAGAAAACTGCTTCTCTTCTATTTAAGTGGTGAAAGCATTAGTAGCTCTGTCTTTCTCAACATGGTGAAACCAACTAACTAAAATGTAGCTCATAACCTATAACTTTCTTAAGCATCACAGTAGTTAATGATTGATCTTTATATAGAAATCTTGCATTAATTTTGTTGATGACATTAACAGTCAATTTTGATGATGACATTAAAAGTCATGTTTTACCTGCTTTGTTGCACTAAGTACCGCCAGGTGAAATGTATGTAATTGCATTTTGAATATTATGCACTTTCTGAATTAGATGACAGACCTATTTATTGGTTTCTCCACGTGATTATCATCGCACCTGGACATTTCTGAAGATGGGCTAGTCTAAAGGTTGCTTGTGAGTGCACCTTCCCAGCTGGCTGAGATCTGTCTTTCTGTCCTTCGTCATGTTGTACTATACTGTCACGCTGATAGATTCTTCTGGTTTGTGATAGGAAATTTTTTTCACTGCATACCTTTCGCTTGTAGTCTTTCTTAGAAATTTAGACAGAAAGTTGCAATATTTTTTCACATTAGCATTGTTAGTTCTGTATTTTCTTCATATAAGAACTCAATATCCATTTTATATGATCCAAAATCTGTCTGGTACAAAAAGTTCTTGTCAGAGTAAGGTAAAGCCATCTTGCTTGGACTCTGATGCAATGATAATTCTTCTGTTGTGCAGCTGCTGTTCGGAAGGAAATTCAAGATGAAACAGATCGCATAACAGGGAAATCAAAGCAAATATCAAATATTCCGATTCATCTGAGCATTTATTCACCAAATGGTATGTGCTCCCTTTCTTGAGATAATACTAACTATGAATCTCAATATCCTAGTCACTAAAAGAAAGATTTGAGTTAATATTTGTAGTGTGTATATATATACACGTGGATCTCTAGCAAAACATCATGTTAATAGAGAAGTTTGTGCATTTGGGCATGAAGCTAGTCTGATCCTTTTGGCGTTTGCCTAGTAAATTCATTACACATGTTTTTCTCTCGTCTTGCTTTCATACGAGCAAGTTAGCCTGCAAGGGTTTGTATGTCTTTCTGTTATCTATTTGTTTGCACTCTTTTGATGAATTTTCCACCTTAGTTTTTCTGTAGACATTTATCAGGGCAGATTTTGTTACTTTTGAACCTAATTTACAATCATAACTTGTGATTATATGTCCTCTGTATGATTGGACAAAATTTTCTTTCCATTGTAGTATGATTTGTTCTTCTTAGTTTGTGAGTCTTGATACATGATTAAGACTTTGGTTCTGAGTCATTTATTAATAACTTTCAGTTGATACAAATTGATTGCAATCATTTTGTCGACAGTGGGATAAGGCTTACTTTTGTCACTGTTGTTGTTTGAGACATGAATGGCGCTTTCATCTATGTTGCTTGAATTAATTATGTGCTAACTACCAGACCAGAATGTCATGTTGGTCTAAACCTTTCTTAACCTGGCTATTTCTGTCGATTGACAAAAGGTAGAACGCTTTAATCCTGATTAGGGTTTAGATAGACGTATAATAACCTTGGCATAGTTAAATGTTGGTATAAAATATAAATTGGCCAGTCCTAGTGAGAATTGCATGCAACCAAAAGAAAAGCCATAGCCTGAACCAGCTTACTAGTGCTCATTTGTTAGACTGCGATGGTTGCAATCAGAGTTATCACTGTGGTCAAGAGTCCAAATTTTAAATGATTTGTGAGGGCTGAAAAATACATTATTTGAAGAAAGGCCTGGTAGAAAGTTGTTAGTCGCCAACAGATTGAGTGTTTAGTTCTTTAAAAAAAGATGCATTTTGTTTCAAGTCAAGATTTTTGGGTTAGCTGATGTTTTGAACTGTGAGATGTTTGACTTTTTCCTTTATTTAAAATTTTTTTCTCTTCAATAGATGTTTAATTTATCGGAAATTATCACCTTAATTTTCTTATGATATTATATGGGATCTCTAAATTATTGCTGGTCTCTTTTCCTTAACCATTGAAAATGTTGATGAACATTGTTTTGCATGGCAGTTGTAAACTTGACACTCATAGATCTTCCTGGGTTGACAAAGGTTGCTGTAGGTAATCCTTTGAGAGCAAATATTTCTTGCCGTACCTTTTGCCTCTTTGTATTTGTTTGCATCAATGATTTGCTTTTCTGAGGTATGCAGAAGGACAGCCTGAAACTATTGTTGAAGACATTGAAAATATGGTGCGCTCCTATGTTGAAAAGGTGAGGGAACTCAGTTACTAATTTAAATTGACTTACATCTTGTCAAAGAGTTCTTTATGGCTACAAACAAACGTGTGCAATCTGAACTTAATGTAGTTCTGCATGGAAAAAAGGAAATTGACTTTTTACAATTGCATCAATTTTTACAAAGAGAAACTGCTAGATGGTGACATTTTCAATCCTCCAAACTAATCTAGCAGCTGTTATTTATCCTCTTTTTATGAGGTTATGTCTTGCATTCAGTCATTAGTTTGATCTAGAGTCTAGTCCTGATTGTCATTATAAGAAAAGCATTACTTTATAGATTGTCATATCAAAATTAAGTTACTATTTCTCCTTTATATTTGGGCAAAAAAGAAATTACTCCAGGCGTCACTTCTCATACGGAACCAACTTTTATTTTCCTATGGGGATGAATAGTAGAAGAAATCTATATTAGTTCTACTTCCACCTCCTCCTTTTTAATTAAGTTTATTCAAATAGATACTGTTTTTAGATTTGGATGCCTACATTGTTACAGAACTGAAAGATAGTTACTATTATCCAGCCCAACAGCATCATATTGGCTATATCACCTGCTAACCAAGATATTGCTACTTCGGATGCCATCAAACTTGCAAGAGAAGTTGATCCTTCAGGTTAACAGTTATAATGCTGAAATTTTAAATTTGCCTGGTAGTGAGTATACTGACCATTTGACCATCTTTGGTCTATTTAGGGGATAGAACATTTGGAGTACTGACGAAACTTGACCTGATGGACAAAGGAACTAATGCTATTGAGGTAAGGGCAGTTTTTCACTTACTGTGTTTCCTCGGGTTCTTAGTTGATGCAATTGATGAGCTATGAATGAAAATTCAAGGTTCTCGAAGGAAGGTCGTACAGATTACAGCATCCTTGGGTTGGAATAGTTAACCGTTCACAAGCTGATATCAACAGGAATGTTGACATGCTCGCTGCACGGAGAAAAGAGCGTGAATACTTTGAAACAAGCCCCGAGTATGGACACTTGGCAAGCAAAATGGGTTCAGAGTATCTTGCCAAGCTCTTATCTCAGGTTTTTCCATTCTTCTGGTTTGAATATTAGCTAAGACTTTATTTCATCCTTTTTACCTGTCTAAGTTTTGCATCTTTTTTTTAATCTATACAAAAAACTTATTAGAAAATTTATTTATCAGCACTTGGAGCTTGTTATCCGACAGCGCATTCCAAGTATTATTGCCTTGATAAACAAGACAATTGATGAACTTAATGCAGAGTTGGACCGTATTGGCAGACCCATTGCAGTGGATTCAGGGGTAGCAGTCTGCTTACTCTTTTCATGCTTGAATCAATTTTCTTCCCTGACAAATGTACCTGAAGTATGTTCATTCTGCATTTAGGCCCAGCTCTACACTATTTTGGAACTTTGCCGTGCATTTGATCGTGTATTTAAGGAGCACCTGGATGGAGGGTAATTTCTTCATATATATTATATTTTGGTAATTGGTGCAATTTAAGCTCTGGATCCTTTATTGATTCTTTATCTTCAATTAAACTGATTGTTGTAGTAAGAGCCCTGTTAACTAATCCATATAAGGTTCTGATTATGATGGCTGATGAATAAGATCCTCAATTCATTCTTCTACAACAGTACACATAGAAAAGGTCTAGGAAAGCTTTTTAAGAAGAAAACATGCTTTCACATTTAAGAACCATGCAACATTGCTTGGGAAACGGATAATGGAATGGTGGCACTTAGTTGTCATCAAAATTAGTCATTTCTTCTGGGAGTTTGAACATAGGGGAGGACTTGATAAAAGAAGTGGTAACTAAGAAGCAATATTATTTCTTCTTTTAGGTATATTGCATTTAGAAAAGGTCAATAGGGAGCCAACTGGATTAATTGAGTTCCATTCTTGGATTTGAAGTTGATATTAATATTGACATTGATGGATACTGGCGACAGGAGTGTGGTTGGTTCATTCTCAAAGAAAAGGGGCCATTAGCTTAGCTATTGGGTCCTCTGCCTTAGCTCTTTTAGAGGAATGCCTTCATTATGAAATATGGCTGTCTAATATCATGCAAATTTGTAAATGAGAGGACTTACAATGATTGATATATCATTATTGTTGTTGCTGATGCAATTGTTGCTAAAGATAGTATGCTATTAACTGAATGTTTACAATGACATGAGAATTTTTATATGTATTTAAATTGGTTTGTCGTCAGGGAGAAGGCATGCACAGTAAAACTGTCTGAATTGTCGATAGAAGTATGGATAGATACAAGACGAGTAACCAAATCATTAGCGTCTCAATATGTTACTGTGGGTCTACAGCTCGACTTTTAGATGGATTTCTAGTAAGTCCATGACGGCCATGGGTTTAATTGTAGTAGGAGGCTCCATGGTTGAATCTGTATGACTCTTGTTCGACAGTCTTGGTTTGATACAATATGCTAGTTCATGGAAAAGGGGGAGTGATTTAAATGGAATAAGCTTTTAGATGTACTTGTAATTTTGGAATTGTGTTTAGGTTTATCAAGACTTTTCCCAAAAACTCCCTGAAATACTTTGGATGGATAAGTTTTTCTCTAGTGAGAATATGATGTTTGATTTGGAGGCAACTAAATTTACGATCATGTCTTGGGAGAGCCAAAGATAACTGAGCGACAAGTTGCTGTCCAGGCGACCCGGTGGTGATCGGATATATGGGGTTTTCGATCATCAATTACCAGCTGCTTTAAAGAAGCTCCCTTTTGATCGCCATCTTTCTTTGAAGAATGTGCAAAAAGTTGTATCTGAGGCTGATGGTTATCAGCCCCACTTGATTGCTCCAGAACAAGGGTACCGAAGACTCATCGATGGATCTATTAGCTATTTCAAAGGTCCAGCTGAAGCCTCAGTAGATGCGGTAATTCCTTCATTTCACTAATGCTCTAGTGGGTGGAAAATGCTGTCTTTTTTGTCACGAGAAATGCATTCTCTTAGGTTGCAGCTTCTTATTTCTTCAACAGATTATATATGGTAGGTTTGAAGGACCAACTTTTGGTACATGCACAGCGGACATGGTTAAAGACCTTCTCTTTGTTTTTGTCTACCAGATCTTCCTGTTCAACATGTAAATGGATTTCTAGTGGTAACATTTAAACAATCACACAATATTTGACACATGCTTGCATGTGTGGTCACAGACACACACACAAGGGCCCCTGCACGCACATACTCATAATACATGGTAAGACTGAATTCCAAAAACAGTGAATTTGTTTACTGCCTTGTTCTCACATATTCATGAACCGGAGCTTTCTTGAAGATAAGAATTGTAAGAGGATGATCCCGTAGCTTATGCTGGTCATAACTGTTACATTTTCTTTTTTACATGGACCTGATGACTGTTTTTCTTTTCCAATTAATAAGGTGCAAGATTCTCTATAAGTTTCTTGAATGATCAAACTATCTTTCTCCTCCTCAGGTGCACTTGGTTTTGAAAGAACTTGTACGCAAATCTATTGCTGCGACAGAGGTAAGCAACTTATGTTTTGGAAAATATAAACTGTTATCTTGGTGTGGTAATATCAATATCTTGAAATTTGCTGGTGGTTATACTTTGTACCTGTCCAAATAAGGAAGACATGACTGAATATCAACTCAAACTTTTTTGATTGTAGTTAGAGTTAGAGGGAAATAATTGAGAAGAAAAGATCAAAATATAATCCTTTAAATTGTTGAACCATGTTGACTTTGGAAGGTTCTACTTTCTCTCCCAGTAAGGGACCAATGGAAGAATGTCAAATTTTTTTATGACATAGAATATTCTGTTCTGGTGTCTCTCGGGACATGTAGTAAATTATCTGGCAATCCTTGCTGCTTTTCATATATGCATGTTGTAATGGTGATTATTGTTGCAATAGTGCGGTCTTGCTTTGAATGACTCATGATGTGCAATGGCAATTCACACTTCAAAACTAGAACTGTATAATTGAAATAAACCCTATTTTTCAGCAAACAAAAATTCTGGCAACTCACATATGCTTTTGCCATTTTAGAGTGCAGATTTATATTTGAGAATGAAATGCCTTTGAATGGCTGTGAGCTTTTGAGACTGAATATTAGCAGGTACAAAATTTGAGTGCAGCGACAAAAGAGATATAAGTAATTATGAGTAATCATAAGCACATGTTCTCTATTGGTGACCATTGTCTTTCATATTGTTGTTGTTTCTTGTTCACCAAATTAGAGATGCTGGCAGATATTATCACGTTGCTTGTTCAATGAAACTTTGAATAAAAAGATGATTGCTGATCTTTCTGACCAGAACTTGTTTGTTCATTGGTAATTCTAGGAGTTGAAGCGGTTTCCATCACTTCAAGCAGACATTGCTAATGCTGCAAACGAATCACTGGAAAGATTCCGTGAAGAAAGCCGTAGAACAGTTATCCGTCTTGTTGACATGGAATCTAGCTACCTAACAGCGGAATTTTTCCGGAAGCTTCATCTTGAACCAGAAAAGACTCCAAATTCAAACCCCAATCACCCCAATGGCCATAATGCAGATCGCTACTCAGATAATCATTTTAGGAGGATAGGTATGTGGTCTTATGGTATTGTCATGGAACAGGGAAATTGCAGTGTATTTACACGAGAGATTTAGCAAACACACTATTCTTGCTTTGGAGTTATGTCAGAGTTTGCCTGTTAGCCTTTCTAGTTCTCTATTAATGGATAAATGCTCTACAGTTTCCCCTTATGCTAAATATTGCATCAGTTATCAGCCCATACTCAGACTATACTTGTGAGCTTTTACTTGAAAAAAATAAATGGAGTCACTATTGATTGAGAAATATTCATGCTGTATGCTGTTCAGGGTCCAACGTAAGTGCTTATATTGGTATGGTGTGTGATACCTTAAAAAATACAATTCCCAAGGCTGTTGTGCATTGTCAAGTACGTGAGGCTAAGAGAGCACTGCTGAACAACTTCTATGCTCAAGTTGGGAGGAGAGAGGTAATTTTCAGGACTCTACTATTATTTTGCTGATTCTCATTCTGGTTACTGCACTTCTTATTTGTCAAATGACTCAAAACAAACATCAAGTCGACAAAATCTTGTGAGAATGAACCTAAAGAAAAATTAAAATTAAAAGTGGTGAAGCATTAGTTCATTGAAACTTTTGACTTGATTGTCTGATTTTTACCTGTGTCCTTCCGTGTGGACATTCACAATCGCTCCCAACAGATGTACAATTCTATTACTTGGGATATTCATTTTAAAGGTTGTATGACCTCTTTATCCAGTGCAGATTCCAGAGCATGAGTTTTGACTTGCTTAAATGGTAGAAACTCATCTCAATTTTGCTATGTTTGATGTTAATGATATGATAAGTTTGGAATACTAAAAGTCAAGGAAACTGGCCACTATCATTCCTATGTGCACAGTTGGCTGAGTTTTATTTTTATTTTTATTCACTTTAGGAATGAGACATGTGAAATAAGATGCAAAGTAAAGAATCTAAATGGAAAATAATGCCAGATCACCATGGTTGATAATACCTTGGAATAAGAATGTTGCCTTTCTTTGGTTACTTTTTATGGATGCTGACCACTATAATATAAAGAATTTGTAGAACTTCATTTCCTTATCAGATATTTCTCTCACAAAAGTTATCAAAGCCAAGCTGTCATTGTAAACTTGCCTTTTCAGTTGGGTCCTCTTACTCTTGTTTATTCCTCTTGATTCCAAGTTAGGAGATGACCTTAGGAAAGTGAATGTCCACTCTTAGAGCTTTTCTCTTACCATTATATATATGTTGGAGTTTAATAACAACAGAAGAAGAGGTGCACAAGTTTTTAAATGCAAAGGTTGATTGGTAGAAGAAGGACAGGTTGAGTGATCAAAAAGATGCAAAGCCAATGTAGTACATCAAGTTAAATTCACGCTGAACAAGGGATAAATGTTGGCAAATGAGAAAATTATTTGGAATTCATAACTTATGTAGTAGGATAAATAATGTTTGACAAGAGACTTTAATTGATTTCATTGATAGGTTCATCAAAATTGATGTGGTAGAAATTTGATTAAATGAATTGAATATAGCAGGAACAATGGTGATTTGTTGCCATATTTCGGGTGGAATCCGAATCTCAATACTCTTTGTAGAGTGATGAGGAGAGATGTAGAGAAGACAGAGCACCAGCTTCAGCAATTTATTTAGGAGTCAAGTTGTTTCTTATGACCGATCTTTCATTCATGTCATGAAGCCAACTTTGTTTTCAACTCACCTTTTAAATGTCTATACTCCATGATGTCTTGGACTTAGACATAAAGTTAGATAAATCGTAACCACATGGCTTGATGATTGTGTTGTTGCTTAGTCACACATTCGGTCAATGACCCTACTATAGCAAAAATCAAAGCTAATCATATCATAATTTGTAAAGCTGTTACACAGATGACAAATGAAATATGGTAAAGATATGTCTAGTCTTTACAGGCGCTTAAAAACTTTTAATTTGATGAAAAATCTAGTTTTTCATTATATGTATTGATGCTGGATCTATCTAGTTAGTACTGCTGTATAAATACATAAAATGACAGTATAACCTGTGAACAAAAGAAATGGCAGTATAAAATTCATTAGAAGTTGCTTTGATTATTCTTGTTGTTCTTTCTACCAATTCAGATGAGTTTTTATTATTCATGAACTACATTAGCACTGATTTGGCAAATATACAGAGGGAACAACTAGGCGCGATGCTAGATGAGGACCCAGCTCTCATGGAGAAGAGAACAGCCATTGCAAAAAGGCTAGAATTGTACAAATCAGCTAGGGATGAGATTGATGCAGTGGCGTGGAAGTGAGGGAAGCATCACATTGCATTAGTGTCTGGTTTTGATAATCATTTTTCCCACATGAATCAGCAGCTGATGCGTAGATCTGCAACAAATCATTGCTATTCTTTATCTATTGATATTGACAAACCGCGTTATACGAGTTCTCTTATTTCCTTTCTGAATGCGTCATTGGTTTTTTTTTGCTTCTGATGTGTAATATAGTTCTTGCTGATTTGTGGTATGCACACTGTCCATCAATTTCACGATGAGTCTACTTATGAAGAGAAAATGCATTTTCTAGAGAATTTGGTGGTGATCGATACTTTAGCTACATTGTATCCTTATTGATTAAGTTTTTTGAACTTTTGTTATTGAATTTATACCGTGCACCTATGAGAAAAGTGTTAACTTTTCATATCTTATGATTGGAATCATATTTATGAAACTATTTGACAAAGGGCTGAAGTTGGGACATCATATCTGTAATAGCTGTGGCATTGCAAAAATATTTAGCATGGCTTGTTATCATGTTTGAGGATTTTGCTAGCCTTTGCATTTTTGGCATCATGTGATTCATTCCAAGGAGATCTACAATGAATTGCGTGATAAAGTCTTTGTTACAGACATAAGCTACTGCGATGTTTATGATCATGAAGAGGAACTTTAGCTTTATCACTTAGATGCACGGGATCTAAATTTGATTAGTTTCAACTCTCACGTCTGATGCTTCATGCTAGGACTCATGCTTGATGCCCATGAATGAGAATCGCCTTTCCTGTTACATATCATATAAAATATAAAAAAATTAGCTATCTAACACAAGAAGATCGAAGAAACAGGTTACTTTCATCCTAAGGTCAACATGAAAATATGTATTGGAGATGATTACCACTTAAATTAATTACATTTGAGTTTGATGAACTTTTGAAACCAAGCAGGTGTAGATGACTTCGTGGAGTTTTGACTCGGATCAAGGAATTTAGGAGAAATAAAATTGACACATGGAGAGGCTGATGCATCTTTCAAATCACATCCCTTCAATAATAAAAACTCCAGAGAGGAAAGCATTTTGATAGGATGGAGCCATTCTTTGGGGTTGAGAAGGGGGACATAGGATAAGTCCAAGTACTTCAAGTAAGAAAATGTTGATGGCCATTGGATGTTCTTTGTTTGTAAGGGGTGCTCCCACCAAGTCTACCTACTACTAAGATCGAAGTACCGTAAGCTGGAAATGGTTACTGAGTTGATCAGGAATATCTCCGTATAATACTCCAGTTGTTGGAAAGAAGCCAAGAGCTTTGGGAATTTTTCAGTTGAGAAATTGTTGAAGTTGAGGTCTAGATACTTAGATAATTCTATTCATTTAGAGCAAGATATATCTTACCTCCCAAACTGAACTTCTCAAATCCATCGAGGGATTGTAGTGATCAAGCTTTGAGACGTGACCGGCCTTCTTACAGCATTTGACTCCTTCCCACTCGCAATAACCCTCGTTGGTCCACGACCATAGATGTCTCGAAGGATCGGTGAGACCTGGTTTGAAATTCTGAAGAGCTTCCCTCTCAATGCCAATGCAGCTTACATATGTAAAGGCCTTGGAATGACAATGAGTGCACACAAGAGCATAGGCAAGAAGTTCATGTAGAAGGAGGGCAGCCATTGTTATTTAAAATGAACTTGCGAACATTCGTTTATAATAGGCCAAAAAAACACGCTTCCCTTAAGGAAGATATTATTTTCTTTCTTTGAGTCATATGGATCTTGATCTTGAATCAAAAGGAAAAAAAATAAGGACATTAACTTCTTTTCATAGTCCTTTTCTCTTAGCGCAAACCACCTAAAGCTGCTAAAAAAAATTCCAAAGCCATGCCTTGCAAAACCAGTCAAAGGGTCAAGACATCAAATGCATGCAACAATAATTGTGTCCATCTTGTCGGAAGCCCAAAGACAGCGGAAATGCAAATGTACCTCGTTGGTTTACAGTGAGATGGATCTTGGCGTGGCTTGATTGATTTTCCCCGAGAAAAGGACATTAATCATTTCCTACTTATTTTGATATGGTCATCACTGTCAATTACTGCGGCAAAAGACCGCCATGTTCCAGATGAATTCCATCCAAGCCAGGACCAGCCAATCACCAAAGTGTAGCCAAAAGCGTAAAGTCGCCTGAGTGCAGCCTTTTTTGAGTCTTGGATAGGAGTAAATTAGAATCACTGGTTTAAAGATTTGACTGATGAAATCATCTGTGGTGGTAAACAAGCATGAAAAACAAGAAAACTTTGGCTAAAAGTTGTTGTCATCAATGAAAGCCTTTGAAAAACTGATGGATTACATTTCATCGCCTCTTGAAGCAGAAGGATCTTCAAGTTGTGATCATTTGAGACGAATCTATGAATGGTTTATGAGCTCTTTCTCATTGATATGGAACTCGGGGGGCTAGAACATGTTACATGGGGGCAATGAGCCATGAAAGTAAACATCAGCCGACGCCAAAGCTATCATGAATTCCTTTTTAGTGATAAAGATTCATCTTTCCTGGATCCTATTTCCTATGCAAAAAAGAATCTTGGTAATCCAATCGCTCCTTCTATGATCCAGCAAACGGATCAACGTGCTGCCTTCTGAACAATTTCTCTGTAGTAGAAAGGCTCACACTCTCATAATATTGCTGAAGTAAAATTTATATTAGGGGTCGCAGAGAACTTGTTTTCATTATTCTATTAGACTCTCCTCTTCCCTTTTACTCTGCTTGTTATGGATATACCATGAGCACACATCCAACATGATAAATACAGATATGTTTCAATATATTAAAATTTTCTCTGCTCGAAGGGGCGAGAATAACGAGTTCTCATTGTTCTCTAATGTGTATGCGTTGGTGAATCTGATGGCATGCTGTTACAGTAAATTGAGTAGATACACAGATAATAAATGTGCAAGAACATTGCATGTTCGATAGATTAGGTAGATCAAGTTATCGGACTCGCTAATTATGTGGATCTCATGATGTCTAATGGTCCGGATGAGCTTGGTTTACATGATCTAAATTCAAAAGGTAAATTCTCTTAAGGAAGAGGGATGTCAATTATGGATTTACAGTTTGACAATAGTGAAGTGGGTCACATGACTTCTCAGTCAATTTGGAATACCTCCATCTTGTCTTACAGGAGAAGAGCAAGAGAATTTCTTTTTTCTATAAACCAAATAAAAAGAAAGATCATAGAGTGGGAAAGTGAAGAGAACAACTTCTTCATCACATGGAGCATCAATAGCAATCTTCTATCACCATGAAGAAAGGAGAAATTATAATCCCATAGCACATTGCAGTGGTGCATGTCTCTGGAATTGAATAACCCAGAATAAGAGTATCAGTGCCTATTTTTATCACGTGTCATTTTTAAGAGATGTTTAATGTAAACGTGAGTGACGTTCGAGTATCAGTGACCATTATTACAATATTTAATATTAGCCCACGTCAGAAAAATTCTCACATGACATTTAAGCAAAGCGGACAGACATGATGCGACTTCTCCTGAAAAAAGAAAACTAAAAGAGGCTGATGCGTCAGAAGAAAACACGCTCATTTTTCTTGTATTTTCTGTTGGTCGTAAAATTTTAATTCCTTGTGATTTCCTTTCAATGTTTTTTTTATTCCAACACGCTTTACTTTTTCTCGCACTTTACATTTCATTGTACTTAATAGATTCATCCCTCCATTCGAGCCCCACTCGTGCATGCTTTGTGCCCGGTATGGAATTGCAGAGGGATCTCGATCACTCTCTAATCATCTGAAATTTGGATAGTCCGTTTGGGGTTGAATATCACCGCCAAATATGGTAGCTTGTATTCGAGTATCTTCTACAAAAGTTGCAGAGAATGAAAATACCACTATTAAAAGAATACAATGGGTATAAATTGAGTGCATCTATTGAGAAAATTATTCAAAAAAAGTCATATACCTAATGTACAATGGCTAATTTAGTTCTAAACTTTTCGATCATATAAATTTATTCTTAAACCTTTTAATTTGATTTAAATCTTTCAATTATGTCGATTTAATCATAGCCTTTTAATTTGTCTTAAACCTTTCAATCGAACCAAATTGATCAATTTCCAATTTAACCATAAACCTTTGGCTTAATATCACAAAAAAACCCAAAATACTACACCTATAACAAATTTATCTTCCGTTAATTTCATTAAATTTTAGCATCAAATTGCTGAATCAAATGATAAGTGGAAGTTGATGGGTATACTAATTTGTGATTTTACCCTCCCTTTATCAAAGATGTATCAATTTGTGATTTTTTTAATATTAATCTAATTTAATGAAACGGTTGGAATCTGTTTAATAAAAACAGTTACTCAACTAGATCGGCTATTAAAAAGTGAAATGTTATTTATATACGTTTTTTTGGGGTCAAAATGAGTGCGAAGTTTTGCCTCAAAAGGACTAGATGCAGCGCACCCAATTATTTTCATCCACTTGCTAAGATTAAGAAGGTGTAATGAGTAATTATCAAAGTAATTAGACTGCCATTGAGGGAATTTCTGTATTTGGTGTCTCACTTTTGATATCCAAATTTATTCCTACAGTTACATCGTGACAGGGGAAAACATGCAAGATTCTCGAAAGAAATTTTGCTGCATCATAATTATTCTGGCCCTTCCTGGAATCCTGTTTAACAAAATACCATAGCGCACTTATCTAAACGACTTTCGGCTGCTCGAGTTAAACTTAGAAAGTTGAGGGGCTTGATCGTAAAATGAGTAAAAATTCAGGTACTTTACCTGCAAAATGGAAGAAATCCAAAGGTGGGAAGATAATGACGAGACGAGACAGTGCATTGCTCGCGGTCGCTCCCTGCTGACACAAACTATTCATGCAGAAGACAAGTCCGCGTACTCGTCTCTCCCCTCGACCATCGTACCATTTCACCACCCGTCTCTGATCAGCAACGACGATCTGCACCACTGATTTCCTCCGCATCGTGCTCGGCAATCCTCGGAGATGGCGTGGACAGAGAGCTCGACCGCCACCGTGGAGAGAATCTGGAGGGCGTTCGCCAGCTTGGGCTACCCCCACGCAGTCGGCGGCGGCGGAGGCGGCGGGGGGACGTGTGTCTGGGAGGCGTTCCCGGAGGTCGTGGTGGTCGGCGGCCAGGTAACGGCGATCGCGTCTTTAGTTGCGTCCCGCTCGTCGGTCTCTGTTGCGGATGCTTCTGAGCTTTTTTTTGGTGTCGGAAATTTTCAGAGTTCGGGAAAATCTTCGGTGCTGGAGAGCGTAGTCGGGATGGATATTCTGCCTCTTGGACTCGGTAATTTTGACTAGTGTTTGTCGTGGTAGATCTCTAGAACATGCTGCGTTGGTGCTTTCGTTTTCCTCGAACATGGTGTTGCAGCTTCGGTGGCAAGTTCATTCTGTGAGTAGGGTGTTCTATTTCTGAAATTGTGTCTATTGCTTTCAGGGATGGTCACACGGAGGCCGTTGGTAGTGCAGCTTCGTAAGACAGATGCAGGGCAAGCAGATCACGCTGAGTTTCTTCATGCCCCTGAGAGGAAGTTTACTAATTGGGGTATGTATGTCTGACAAGGCCTGCATTTTGTACTTGGGCAGTGTTGTTAATGATCGACTGAGGACATTAAGTACCTGCTTTGTTGCACCAAGTACTGCCGGGGGAAATGCGTGTGCTTGCACTTTGAATATTATGCACTTTCCGAATTAGATGTTCGACCTATTTATCGGCTTGTCTGTGCGAGTATGATCGCTCCTAGACATTTTGGGAAGATGGGCTAGTCTTAAAGGTTGCTTCTGAGTGCACCTTCCCAGCTGGCTGAGATCTGCCTTACCGTGCTTTGTCATGTTGTACTATACTGTCACGCGAGTAGATTTTTCCGGTTTGTGGTAGAAAAATTCTTCTCTGCGTACCTTTCGCTTGTACTCTTTCCTAGAAATATAGAGCATAGAAAGTCACAGTAGCATCGTTTGTTCTGAATTTTCTTCCTATAAGAACTCAATATTTATTTTATATGATCCAAAAGCTGTCTGGTGCAAAAAGTTATTGTCAGAGTAATTTAAGCAATCTTGCCTGGACTCTGACGCTGCAATATTTCTTCTTTTGTTCAGCTGCCGTTCGGAAGGAAATTCAAGATGAAACTGATCGTATGACAGGGGAATCAAAGCAAATATCAAATGTTCCAATTCATCTGACTATTTATTCTCCAAACGGTATGTGCTTTCTTTCCTGAGACAATGCTAACTGAAGATTTTAATATCCTAGTAACCGAGAGAGATATAGTTTAATAATGGTAGCTATATATATGTACTTATGATTGCGTGGATCTGGGCATGAAGCTAGTCTGATCTTTTTTGCCTTTGCCTAATAAAGGCATTGCATAAGTCTCTCTGTCTTGCTCTCGTACAATCAAGTTAGCCTGCATGGGTTTGTATGTCTTTCTGTTTTCTATTTGGTTGCACTCTATTGATGAATTTCCCACCTAAATTTTTCTGTAGATGTGGAGCTATATTATCAGGGGCAGATTTTGTTACTTTTGAACATAATTTACAATAGCAACTCGTGATTAAATGTCCTCCCTATAATTGGACCAAATTTTCTTTTGTACGCTGTGGTATGATTTGTTCTTCTAAATTTGTGAATCTTGAAAAATGATTAAGACTTTGATTTTCAGTCATTTATTAATAAGTTTCACTTGATACAGAATTGAGTGCGATGGCACAAAAAATTAATATAGCTGACAGTGTGATAAGGCTAACTTTTGTCATCATTGTTGTTTGAGACATGAATGGCGCTTTCATCTATGTTGCTAGCTTTTTCAAATAAGTTAAGTGAAAGAAGGCCTGGAAGAAACTTGGCTTATCAGTCGCCTACAGCTAATATCTGGAGATTGATTACTTAATTCTTAAAAGAGGGTTGCATTTTGTTTCAATTCAAGCTTTTTGGGTTAGCTGATGTTTTGAGCTGTGAGAAGTTTGACCTTTTCCTTTATTCAAGAAAAATTTCTCTTCAATAGATGTTTAATTTATTGGGAAATTATCACCTTAATTTCTCATGACATTATATGAGATCTCTCAAATTATTGCTGAGCTCTTTTTCTTACCCATTGAAACTGTTGATGAACATTGTTTTGCATGGCAGTTGTAAACTTGACACTCATAGATCTTCCTGGGTTGGCAAAGGTTGCTGTAGGTAAATCTTTTGAGAGCTCATACTTCTCGCTGTACTTTTTGCCTCTTTGTTTTTGTTTGCATCAATGATTTGCTTTTCTGAGGTATGCAGAAGGACAGCCCGATACTATTGTTGAAGACATTGAAAATATGGTGCGCTCCTATGTTGAAAAGGTGAGGGAACTTGGTTACTAATTTAAATTGACTTAGATCTTGTCAAAGAAAAGTCCTTAATGGCTGCAAACAAATGTGTGCGAACTGAACTTAATGAAGTTCTGCATGGGAAAAAGGAAGTTGACCTTTAACAGTCGCATCAATTTTACAAAGAGAAACTGTTAGATGGTGATATTTTTAATCCTCCAAACTAATCTAGAAGCTGTTATGCATCCTCTTCTTTATACGGTTATGTCTTGCATTCAGTCATTAGTTTGATCTAGAGTCTAGTCCTGATTTTCATTGTGTTTATAGATCATCACATCAAAATTAAGTTACTATTTCTTCTTTGTGTTTGGAGAAAAAAGAAATTACTCTAGGCATTACTTATCATAGTGGAATCAATTTTTAGTTTCCTCTGGGGATGAATAGTGAAAGAAATCTATACTAGTTGTACTTCCCCCTACTCCTTTTAATTAAGTCTATTCAAATAGATACTGTTTTTAGATTTGGATGCCTACATTGTTACACAACTGAAAGATAATTACTGTTATCCAGCCCAACTGCATCATATTGGCAATATTACCTGCTGACCAAGATATTGCTACTTCGGATGCCATCAAACTCGCAAGAGAAGTTGATCCTTCAGGTTAACAGTTATAATGCTGAATTTCAAATTTGTCTGGTAGTGAACATACTGACCGTTTTACCATCTTCGGTCCATTTAGGGGATAGAACATTTGGAGTACTGACGAAACTTGACCTGATGGACAAAGGAACTAATGCTCTTGAGGTAAGGGCAGTTCTTCAGTTAATATGTTTCCTCAGGTTTTTAGTTTATATAATTAATGAGCTATTCATGGAAATTCAAGGCTCTCGAAGGAAGGTCGTACAGATTACAGCATCCTTGGGTTGGAATAGTTAACCGTTCACAAGCTGATATCAACAGGAGCGTAGACATGATTGCTGCACGTAGAAAAGAGCGTGAATACTTTGAAACAAGCCCAGATTATGGACACTTGGCAAGCAAAATGGGTTCAGAATATCTTGCCAAGCTCTTATCGCAGGTTTTTTTTTTTTTCTTCCGTTTTCAAAATTAGCCAAGACTTTATCTCATCCTTTCTACCCGTCCAAGTTTCTCATATTTCATCAATACAAGAAACTTAGCAGAAAAATCCATTTGTCAGCATTTGGAGACTGTTATCCAACAGCAGATTCCGAGTATTATCATCTCGATAAACAAGAAAATAGATGAACTTAATGCAGAGTTGGGCCATATTGGCAGACCCATTGCAGTAGATTCAGAGGTAGCAGTCTGCTTACTATTTTCTTACTTGATCAATTTTCTTCCCTGACAAATGTAACTGAAGTATGTTCATTCCATGGATTGGCCCAGCTCGGCACTATTTTGGAACTCTGCCGTGCATTTGATCGTGTATTTATGGAGCACCTGGAGGGAGGGTAATTTCTTCATATATATTCTTTTGGCAATTGGTGCAGTTTTAAGCTCTATATCCTTTATAGATTCTTCATCTTTAATTTAACTGATCGTTGTTGTAAAGGCCCTGTCAATTAATTCACACAAAGTTCTGGTTATGATGACTGCTGAATAAGATCCTCAATCCATGCTTCTACAACAGTACACATAGCAGAAGTTAATAGCAAGGTTACAGCACTTAGCTCTCTTTGGTTACTGAATTGGAATATGAAAGCCCTTTAAGAAGAAAACACGCCTTCATTTTTAAGAACCATGCAACATTGCTTGAGAAACGGAAAATGGAATGCTGGCATTTAGTTGTGGTCAAAACTAGTCATTTCTTCTGGGAGTTCAAACATAAGGATGGGTTGGATAAAAGTAGAAAAACTGAGCAATATTCTTTCTTCTTTTAGGTATATCGCATTGAAAAAAGGTCAATAGGGAACCCACTGGATTAGTTGAGTTCCATTCTTGGATTTGGGGTCAATATTCGCTATTCTGATCCAATTTTTCACAGATTTATTAAAAAAAATTTCAATAATATTGACGTTGACGGACACTGGTGACAGTAGTGTGGTTGGTTCGTTCTCAAAGAAAAGGGGCCATCAGCGTAGCCCATTGCCTTAGCTTTATCAGAGGAATGCCTTCATTATGGAATATGGTTGTTTAATGTTTTGCAATTTTGTAAATGAGAGGACTTACAATGATTGATATATCTTTCTGGTTTTTGCTGATGCAATTGCTGCAAAAGACAGTATGCTATTATCTGAAAGTTTAAAATGACATAACAATTATTATATGCGTGTGAATTGATTGGTGGTCGGAGAGAAGGCATGCACAGTAACATTGTCTAAATTGTTGATAGAAGTATAGATAGATAAGATGCGACAAGTATCCAAAACATTAGCATCTCAATATGTCACCGTGGATCTACTGTTTCACTTTTAGATGGACTTCTAGTGGGTCCACGACTGCTGTGGGTTTAGTATGTATGAGAGTAAGAGGCTCCATGGTTCAATCTGTATGACTCCTGTTCCACAGTTTTGACTTGATCTAATATGCTAGTTCATGCATGAGGGGGAGCGCTTTAAATGAATAAGTTTTGGATGTGCTAGCAATTTTGAAATTGCGTTTAGGTTCATTAAGACTTTTGCCAAAAACTCCTTGAAATACTCCAGATGGATAAGTTTTCTCTAGTGAGAATATGATGTTGTTTGGTTTAGAGGCAACTAAATTTATGATCTTGCCATTTGAGAGCCAAAGATAGCTGACTGACAAGTTGCTGTCCAGGCTACCCGGCGGTGATCAGATATATGAGGTTTTCGACCATCAATTACCAGCTGCTTTAAAGGGGCTCCCTCCTTCGAAGAATGTGTTGAAATCTGTTAAGTACTTCAAACACCAAGCTAAACTCTCAGTAGATACGGTAATTCCTTCATTTCACTAATGCTCTAGTAGGTGGAAAATGCTGTCTTGTTTGTTAAGAGAAATGACTTCGCTTAGGTTGCAGCTTCTTATTGCTATACCAGATTATATGTTGTGGGTTTGAAAGACCAACTTTTGGTACATGTGCAGCAGACATGGTTGAAGGCCTTTTTGTTTTATGTCCACCAGATCTTCCTGTACAACACGTAAATGGATTTTTAGCGGTAACATTTAAACAATCACACGATATTTGACACTTGTTCGCAAGTGCAGCCAGACACACACACACCCCCCTGCACGCACATACTCATAATAGATGGTGAGACAGAACTTCAACAATAGTGAATTTTTTTACATTCTTGCTCTCGTAAATTCATGAATCTGGAAGATAAGAATAGTAAGAGGATGATACTGCGGCTTTTACATAATTATGCAGGTCATAACTGTTGCATTTTCCTGTTCATGTGGACCTGATTACTATCTTTTTTGTTTCCAACTGGTAAGGCACAGCATTCTCTATTAGTTTCTTGAATGATCTAACTATCTTTCTCCTCCTCAGGTGCACTTGGTTTTGCAAGGCCTTGTACGCAGATCAATTGTTGCGACGGAAGTAAGTAACTTATGTTTTGTAGAACATAAACTGTTATCTTGGTGCGGTAATATTGATATCTTGAAATTTTTTTGGGTTGTGGCTAGAGTGAGAGGGAAATAATTGAGCAGAAAAGATCAAAATAAATTAATTCTTGAAATTGTTGAACCCTATCAACTTTGAAAGGCTTTACTTTCTCTCCCAATGAAGGGCCAATGGAAGAATGTCAAATTTTTGCATGACATAGAATATTCTGTTCAGGTGTCTCAGGACATGTTTTAAATTATCTGGCATTCCTTGCTGCTTTTCATACATGCATGTTGTAATGGTAATGATAGTTGCAATGGTGCGGTCTTGCTTTATACGACTCCATGATGTGCAATGGCAATTCACACATTAAAACCTAGGACTGTATAATTGAAAAAAACCCCATCTTTCAGCAAACAAAAATTCTGGCAACTCACACATGCTTCTGCCATACTATAGTGCGGATTTATATCTGAGAATGAAATGCCTATGAATGGCTGTGAGCTTTTGAGACTGAATATTATGCAGGTAATAAAGTTAAATGCAGTGACATAAGAAATTTAACTATGAGTAATCGTAAGCATCTGTTGTTCTCAATTGGTGGAACTACCAATGTCTTTCATGCTGTAGTTATTATCTTGTTCACCAAATTAGAGATGCTGGTAGATAGCATCACTTTGCTTGTTCGATGAAACTCTCAATAAAAAGATGATCACTGATTTTTCTGACCAGAACTTGCGTGTTCATTGGTAATTTTAGGAGTTGAAGTGGTTCCCATCACTTCAAGCAGACATTGCTAAAGCTGCAAATGAAGCACTGGAAAGATTCCGTGAAAAAAGTTGAAGAACAGTTCTCCATCTTGTTGGCAGGGTATTTCACTATTTTAAGCCAAACCCCAGTGGCCCTAATGCGGATCGCTATTCTGATAATCCTTTGAGGAGGATAGGTATGGTTTGTGATGCCTTAAAAAATGCAATTCCCAAGGCTGTTGCGCATTGTCAAGTACAAGAGGCTAAGATGTCACTGCTGAAGAACTTCTATTCTCAAGTTCAGATGGAGGAGGTAATTTTCAGGACTTTACTATTACTTTGCCGATTCTCATTCTGGTTATTGCACTTCTTATTTGTCAAATGAAAACAAACATCAAGTCAACAAATTCTCAGGAGCATGAACTTAAAGCAAAGTTAAAAATGAAGCATTAATTCATTGAAACTTTTGAACTTGATTGTCATGATTATTATCTATGTCCCTCTGTGTGGACATTCACAGCTGCTCCCAACAGATGTTTTTAAGGTTGCGTGACATCTTTATCCTGTGCAGATTTGAGAGCATGAGTTTTAACTTGCTTAAATGGTGGAAACTCATTTCAATTTAGTTATGTTTGATGTTAATGATATGATAAGCTTTGAATCCTAAAAATTGAGGAAACTGACCATTATCATTCCTACGTCCACATTTGGCAGAGTTTTCTTTATCTTTTTATACCCTTTAGGGCCAATTTGGTTTGGTAAGAATGGCTAATGAGACATTTGAAATAGGATGCAAAATAATGAATCTACATGGGAAATAATGTCCAGATCACCACGGTTGGTAACACCTTGGAATAAGAATGTTACCTCTCTTTGGTTACTATTTATGGATGCCGACAGCTATAACATAAATAATTTTTAGAACTTCATTTCCTTATCAGATATTTTTCCTTACAGAAGTTACCAAAGCCAAGCCACCATTGTAAACTTGCCTTTTCAGTTGGGTCCTCTTACTCTTGTTCATTCCTCTTAATTCCAAGTTAGGAGATGACCTTAGGAAAGTGAATGACCACTCTTAGAGCTTTTCTCTGACCATTATATATTTGGTGGAGTTTAACAACAACAGAAGAAGAGGTGCACAAGTTTTTATATACAAAGGTTGATGGGTAGCAAAAGGACAGGTTGAGTGATCCAAAAGATGCATAATCAATGTAGAAAATAGACTAAGCATGCAGAGTACGTGGAGTTAAATTCAAGTTTAGCAAGGGATAAATGTTGTCAAATGAGAAAGTTATCTGGAATTTAATAACTTATGTAATAGGACAAATATGTTTGACAAGAGACTTGAAATGATTTGATAGGTTCATCAAAATTGATGCGGTAGAAATTTAAGTAAATGGATCGAATACAGCAGTAGCAATGGCGATTTGTTGCCCGATTTCAGGTGGAATCTGGATCTCAATACTCTCTATAGAGTGATGAGGAGAAATGTAGAGAAGACAGAGCATCAGCTTCTTCAATTTATTTAGAAGTCAAGTTCTTTCTTCTGACCGATCTTTCATTCATATGTCATGAAGCAACCTTTGTTTTTGACTCATTCTTTAAATGTCTGTGATCCATGATGTCTTGCACTTACGCATAAAGATTGATAAGTCGTAAGCACGTGGCTTGGCTATTGTGTAGTTGCTCGGTCATACATTCAGTCAGTGACCCTACTATATCAAAAAGCTAATCATATCATAATTGGCAAATCCATTACACCATATGACAAATATAATATGGTAAAGATATGTCTGGCGTCTTTACAGGCACTTCAACTTTTAATATGATGGAAAATCTAGTTTTTCCTTATATGTAGTGATGTTGGATCTATCGAGTCGGTAGCACTGGATAACTGCATTTAGTGTCAGTATAACCTGTGACCAAAAGAAATGACAGTATAAACTTTGTTAGAAGTTGCTTTGATTATTCTTGTTATTCTTTCTACCAATTCAAATGAGGTTTTATATGTTCATGAACCACTTTAGTACTGATTTGGCAAATATACAGATGGAACAACTAGGCGTGAAGTTAGTCAAGAGGGAACTAGGTGCAAAGTTAGTTAAGGACCCAGCTCTCATGGAGAAGAGAACAGCCATCACAAAAAGGCTAGCATTGTACAAATCAGCTAGGGATGATATTGTTGCAGTGGCCAGAAAGTGAGGGAAGAATCACATTGCGAGAGCTGAAGCCTTTAAGTTGGCACATCTTATCTGTAATAGCTGTCGCATTGCCTAAGGGTATGGCTTGTTATCACGTTTGAGGATTTCCCTAGCCTTTGAATTTTTGGCATCATATAATTCATAATAAGGAGATCTACCTGATACAAAGTATTTGTTACATACATAAGCTACTGATACGATGTTTATGATCATGAAGAGGTACTTTAGTTTTATGACTTGGATGCACCTCATCCAAATTTGATAAGTTTCAACTCTCACTTATGCTGCTTCATGCTAGGGGTCGTGCCTGAGGCCCATTTCTGAGAATCACCTTTCCCATTACCTATCGTATCAATAATTGAAAATTCAGCTGTCAACCACAAGTAGATGGAAGAAGCTGTTTATATTTTGTACTAAGGTCAGCATGGAATTATGTGTTGAGTAACTGAGAGCATGTGATATGTGTCTCCACTGATAGGAACAGGAATTGCGTCTTTCTTTATGACAAATAGAGACAGAAGTTTGCTTACTGAATAGTCACTACAAATGCGTACCTGAAAAGCTCTTTTGAACAGGAAGCGTGATAATCACCCCTGACATCTACCATTACCTTTTTGATGATCCTATCTATTGCTTGAAAGTAACAAATCCTCCAAGAACACTTGAAATGCAATACGCTCCAAAATCCCAAGAATCCAATCGTGAAACCTGGTCCCAGGTTTGTATAGAACCAATTATGGTTGTCGAAATTGGTTTCATTAGGTTCCCCTCCAGCCCAAAAATCACCATGTCGGCCCATTTATATTAGGATGCTGCTCATCTCTGTGGTATACTTTCAAAAGTGGAGCTCCACAAAATCCGTTCATAGCCACAATACTCAGATTCATCAATAGTATGCAGACGAGTATTCAAAGGAAAAGGGCCTGATCGATTATTGAATGAAAGATTGAGACAACTGAGAAAGTCCAAATTGGACTGCTCGGGGGGATTCTACTGGAAATCTTGTTGTGGGATAGGTCCGGTGATTCTAAAATATGGAGGTCGCCAATGTTTGAAGGGATTTCCCCACTCAAACTGTTTTGAGAGAGGCTCAAATTCTGAAGTTCGATGAGCCGAGTCAACTCTCCTGGTATTTCTCCATTTCACTTGTTTGCAGAAAGGTCAAAGGGATTGAAGAATTGGAGTGTCTTGCTAAATGTTTGGCTGGGTCCCTTTGCATGAACCACGATGTGAATCAATGACATAACTGGTCAACAAGGCCGATAATTAATAGCTCCAACCATACAGGAATCCATCGAAACAAAGCAGAATGGTTCTGGAAATGTTGTTCTGTGCTAGGCTCAAGAACTGGAAATATTAAGGTGGCAGAGTTGCAAGGGAATGCCTCCGGTAAAACTGTTCCTGTGGAGTGTTGTCCAAATGGAGGTACTTCACCAGTGACGTTACCATCATTTAGATCAAGGAGCAGCAGTTCAGTTACGCTCAACAAACATTTGGGAAGCACTTCATCGAAGTCATTTTTATGCAGGATCAGAACTTTTAATTACTGAAAACGGGCAGAAAGGGTTAGTAGTCTGACCACTTAACTTGTCTCCCAGCAAAATCCATTCGAGTGCTTGCAACTTTTTCAGACATAAGGGTAGTCTCCTTAGATGGTTATTTCATAGCTAGATAGATGGACAATAAGCTTTGTGAATGAGCTGTTTTTGATGAGCACTACAGATGGCATCAACTGATAATGTGAGAGCTTAGCATGTGAAGAATACGGTGACAGGGGAATGCGCTTTTGCCTTGCCAGTGCTTTGAACATGAAAAAAGTAGTAGGACTCAAAATATAGTTGGTGCATTTTCCTCTTAATGAAAGAATCGGGTAAAGATTATGAAATTATAAAGAACTTGAAAAGATGCAACAACAAGACATGTAAGTTAAGAATCATCTTCTATAATCTTGGGAAAAAAAAAAGGTTGATATGATGTATAAACGCTTACATCAAAGGTATTCATTATGCGAATGAAATTAAAATGTCTAAGCATTTGTATGGGATGTGATCATAGTACATCTCTCTAAAAATATAAGAAATCACTCATGCAATGGAGATAGTTAAAATTCCTTAAACTTCTCTTTCTTTGCCTTGATAAATTGCGAGTTTTTGCCTAGCCTCCATCTATCATAGAAGGAGTGATCTGAACCATAAGATGTGCAGTTCCATGTGGGGATCTACCAAAACCAATGGTTCAAATCACAGGGTCCATACTTAAAGTGGACAAAGTATAGGCAAGGACCTCACTCAGTAAAAATTGGCGTTCATGCAGGTCCATGATGTTCATAGAAATAAAACAGCCAGTAGGTTCTAACAACTTGGCCTGGGCTCTGGTCATTGTCTGATTGACAATCTGTTGCTCTTCGTCGGACACGATGCATGGAGGATAAAAAAATGGTGTCTACAACCTAGGACATGAGTGTTGATGTATCAAGACCGCACCATCTGTTTTTTTCTTTGTTTTGTTAAGTCAGTTTGTTGATGTCCTGTTTTCTAGGAGTTAGTTTATTGTCATTTTACTTGGTCAATCCTATTTTGTAGGAGCAGTTATCTGCACCTTTTTTCTGCTGTTCTGTTAGTTTGTTGCTGGTTTTGTGGACCAAGCAAGCTGTTAGTGGGCAACGTGGGTTTATGGTTAAGTTTTAGTATGTATTTAAGCATTTTTCAGTTTTCTGAGTAAAAAAATGCAGTTTCTGCTGTCAATTTTTTTGCTGTCAACTCCTTCTCTGTTCTTTAGAAAACAACACTGGTATCAGAGCCTTCTTGATCTTAAGGTGAGTGACTTGTGAGATTGATTGAGAGGTGTGTCTGCATCCATAGAAGCTAAAAGCAAGATGGAGGCGGGATCGAGTGGTTTTTCAGCAATGGCTCCACCGGCGTTTGATGGAGAAAATTATCAAGCCCGGGCGTGAGAATGCGAGCCTATCTAGAGGGTTGTGATTTTTGGGAAGCTGTGGAACAAGATTATGAAGTTCCTCCCCTTCCTGAAAATCCAACCATCAATCAAATCAAGTTTCACAAGGAGAAGACAACGAGGAAAGCAAAGGCAAAGTCTTGTTTATATGCTTTTGTCTCACCTGCCATTTTCAGCGAGAATTATGGCTTGTGAATCAGCCAAAGATATCCGGACTTCCTCAAAGCCGAGTATCAAGGAGATGAGAGGATTAGAAGCATGAAGGGGCTAAATCGATCACGAGAATTCGAGAGACTACATATGAAGGAGTCTGAGACAATTAAAGAGTATTCTAATAAGTTGGTAAGCATTGCAAATCAGGCAAGAGCTTTAGGCACTGACCTCTCGATAATAGGCTAGTGCGAGAAGATTCTTGTCTCCTTGCCCGAAAGGTTTGAGGCAACCATTGCCTCTTTGGAGAATACCAAGGATTTGTCTCGGATTAAGTTGGCGAGATTGTTAAGTGCTTTGCAAGCACAAGAGCGAGAGGAGGTTAATGAGGCCGGAAGGAAGTACGAAGGAGCTTTGCGGGCCAAAGAACAGCGAGAATGTAGAAGGAAGAGTCAACAAGTGGAAAGGGAAGAAAGACAATGGCGGTGGTGGTTCGAAGCTGCTGCAAGAGAGAACAATGCGGGCAACTCCAAGAACAATTGGGGAAGATATTCCTCATGTCAGACCTTTGTGGAAAAAGAATCATCCACACTTTAGGTGTTGGAAGAGGCCGGATGTAAGGTGCGAGAAAGTGTCATAAGCTTGGACACATTGAGAAGTTTTGCAAAGAGAAAAGAAATCAACAGCAAGGTGAGGTACATGCTGCAATCCAGCAAGAGAGGTAGATCAACTTGTTTGTTGCCTCTTGTTTCTCCTCTAGTACTCCATGTGATAGTTGGCTTGTTGATAGTGGTTGCACAAACCATATGACAAGTGATGAAAAGCTGTTTATAGACCTTGACAAGTCATTAAAATCAAGAGTGAGGATTGGGAATGGGGAGTACTTAGAAGTGAAAGGTAAAGGGACTCGTAGCAATGGAGAGCCGTGTCTTGGAACAAAGCTGGTTTCGATGTGATGTATGTGCCCGAGATTGATCAGAATTTGTTGAGCGTGGGGCGGTTGGTAGAAAAGGGATTTAAGGTGATATTTGAAGAGGAGAAGTGTTTGATCTTTGACTCTAGTGGTCGAGTTGTTCAAGATAAAGATGCAACAGAAGAGTTTTTCTTTGAATCCTCTTGAGAAGGAGCAAATGGCATTCAAGTGTCAGGCCAATAATTCAGAAATATGGCACAAGAGGTTGGGGCACTTTCATCACAAAGGCGTGCTGTTCATGCAGAGGAATGAAATGGCAACCAGGTTACCAAGCCTGGAGGAGCGAGATCACAAGGTGCAAAGCTTGTTTGCTGGGCAAGCGCAGACAAGACTTCCCTTCAAGGAATCCACTTGGAGAGCTACGAGAGAAGTTGCAGCTGATTCATACGGATCTTTGTGGTCCACAAGTGACTCCTTCACTAAATGGCGATAGGTATTTCATCATTTTCATTGATGATTATACTAGAATGTGCTGGATTTATTTCATGAAGCAAAAGTCGAAGTTGCTGAGGTATTTCTGAAGTTTAAGAGATGGGTTGAAAACCAAAGTGGCTGCAAGATTCGGTCATCGGATCGATAACGGAACGAATACACTTCACGAGGGTTTAACTCTTTTTCGTGAAGAGGCTGGAATTGAGCATCGGCTTACGCTCCTTACTCTCCACAGCAAAATGGAGTTAGTGAGAGGAAGAATAGAACCATTATGGAGATGACTAGGTGTCTATTGCATGAGAAAAATCTACCAAAAGAGTTTTGGGCGAAGCAAAGAAACACGGCAGTTTTTCTCGCGAATAGACTACCTACAAGGGTATTGGAGAAGAAGACACCCTTTGAAGCTTGGTTTGGTGTCAAACCAATTCTAAGAAATTTGAAGGTGTTTGGTTGTTTGTGTTTTTCTCATATTCCACAGGTCAAGAGAGACAAGCTGGGAGAGAAAGCTGAACCTGGAATCTTTGTTGGCTATAGTTTAGTGTCAAAAGCTTACAGAATCTATCAACCACAGACAGGGAAGGTGATCACTAGTAGGGATGTTCAGTTCCTGGAAGATGAGAAATAGGACTGGACAAATGAGCCACAAGGCAAGCACAAGGAGGTCTCATTGGAACTTGACGAGTTAGTGGATGATGTTCCAATTAGAGGTACTCGATCTCTAACTGATATATATCATAAGTGCAGCGTGGCTGTTTTGGAACCTGCAGGTTATGAGGAAGCTAAAAGTGATCAAAGGTGGATGAATGCAATGAAGGAAGAATTGGCTATGATAGAAAAGAACCGGACATGGGAGCTAGTGGAGAGGCTCAAAGACAGAAAGTGATTGGAGTAAAATGGGTTTTCGGGACCAAATTTAATCCCGATGGCTCGGTGAATAAGCATAAGGCCAGGTTGGTAGTGAAGGGATATGCACGGTTTGGGGAGTTGATTTCTCGAAACCTTTGCTCCCGTGGCAAGACTAGATACAATTAGAATGATTCTTGCTTTGGCAGCTCAACAAGGATGGAAGGTATATCGCTTAGATGTGAAATCTGCATTTTTGAATGGAGTGTTGCGGGAGGAGATTTATGTTGAGCAACCGAAGGCTTTGTTACACCAGCCGGGAGGAGAAAGTCTATTTGTTGAGAAAGGCTCTCTATGGCTTGAGGCAAGCTCCCGAGCATGGTACAAGTAAGATGGATGAACACTTGCTAGGCCTAGGTTTCAAGAAAAGCCTAAGTGAATCCACTCTATATGTCAAGAAGTTAGTATCGACTTAGTGGTGGTGTCTCTTTATGTGGATGATATGCTGGTGACAGGGGAGTAATGATGCTCGACATTCTTGCATTTAAGCAAGAGATGATGAAGATGTTTGAAATGACTGATCTTGGTGAGATGTCATATTTTCTAGGAATGGAGGTTAGGCAAAATCAGAATGAAGTTTTTATCTGTCAGAAGAAGTACTTGAAAGAGATCCTAAGAAGATTCAACATGGAGGAGTGCAAGAGTATGAGTACTCCAATGGGTCAAAAGGAAAAGCTTCAAAAGAATGATGGATCAAAACTTGCAGATGAAAGAGTTTATAGAAGTTTGATTGGCTGTCTTATGTATCTCACGCAACTAGACCAGACATCATGTTTCTGTAAGTGTCTTGTCTAGATTTCTCAATTGTGCAAGTGAGTTGCATATGGTAGCTGCAAAGAGGGTGTTGAGGTACTTGAAAGGTACTCTTTCATATGGGATTAAGTTTTGTAGAGTTCAGGAGTTTAAGTTGCAAGGGTATTCTGATAGTGACTGGGCAGGATCGGTAGATGATATGAGGAGCACTTCAGGTTATTGCTTTACATTTGGGTCGGCATGTTTTTCCTGGTGTTCAAAGAAGCAAGAGATAGTGGCTCAATCAACTGCAGAAGCGAGTTCATTGCAGCCACTTTGCAGCTGTGAATCAAGCATTATGGTTGAAGAAGCTAATGGATGATCTGAATATGCAGCAAGAAGAAAACATAGAAGTATTTGTGGATAATCAAGCTACTCTGGCCATTTCAGAAAATCCAGTATTTCATGGAAGAACAAAGCATTTTAAGGTTAGGTATTACTTCTTGAGAGAAGTGCGAAGGCTGGAGATGTGAAACTAATGTACTGCAGTTCGAAAACCAGATTGCGAGATATATTCACAAAGTCATTTCATGTTGGTCGATTTGAACTTCGAGGGCAAAGCTAGGAGTGTGCGTACTTGATCCGGGAGGAGAGTGTTGATGTATCAAGACCGCACCATCTGTTTTTTTTTTCTTTGTTTTGTTAAGTCAGTTTGTTGATGTCCTGTTTTCTAGGAGTTAGTTTATTGTCATTTTACTTGGTCAATCCTATTTTGTAGGAGCAGTTATCTGCACCTTTTTTCTGCTGTTCTGTTAGTTTGTTGCTGGTTTTGTGGACCAAGCAAGCTGTTAGTGGGCAACGTGGGTTTATGGTTAAGTTTTAGTATGTATTTAAGCATTTTTCAGTTTTCTGAGTAAAAAAATGCAGTTTCTGCTGTCAATTTTTTTGCTGTCAACGGATGGTTCATGCAAACGTGTACATTTGGTCATCCTGAATGTTTTAACGTTTTCACTGCCTAAGCTAATTAACCATCCACACTCATTCTTACTCCTGGCGTGGCATACTTAAGATGCATTCTTTAAATCCCTTCAGGTCCCTTTGTTGGCGGGAACATAGGCACCAACCTCTCTGACATGCCGAGCCCAACCTGGATGGTGGCGCTTCTGAAAGCTCAGACCATATGACATGTTAGGCTTCACGATACCGACCAAGCTCAGTAAAAGCCAACAAAAGGAATTATTGGTGTAACTATCTTGTTCCTAAATTCGATTTTAAATCAATTCTTTGAGATGGACACTTGAAGTGTGCATCAGAAAGTCAGCCAAATCAGGCCATGCTTCTTGTAATTATTAAAATAGGATTCGTTGCCTCATTTTCATCAACACATTTAAACTATTCATTCTCTTTGCTGGAATTCAAGTGAGCAACATTACTCTGATGGACAGTTACTAGGAGTCGGCACTGCTCAGGGAAACTTCCTGGAAAGAATTGCCTTCATTTTACAGCAATGTTGGTAGTTGAATGTTTGCCTTAGAACGTGCTCAGTCTTACATGGTTATGATTGTTGTATTTGAGGGAACTCAGTCGAAACTAGAATACCTACAAAATTTCATGGTGGCGTTGGCTGTGAAATGGATGTTGTTTCTACGCTTCTTGAGACGGCAATTGCTGTTGTCTATCAAGCTTTTGGGATATTGATGTATTAGTGGAATGCATTGTACAAAACAGATGGACACTCCGTATAGATTGATAATGCCAAATGAAGATACAATCAAAGGGACAAACAGGACCCTACAAGGGCTATTTCATATTTCTGGAGCATTTAAGCCGAGTTGAGGTGATTTTTTAATCTCTACTTCATCATGCCTGTAGGAGGAACTGGAGCCATTGGGATTCCTCTGCTCTGCCTGTCCACATTCCTGTACCATCCTAAACATAATCACAGAAAATGAAGTTCAGGAACGAAATGGTCGGTCCGTTTTTCCAAATAATCTCCATAATCAGAAGAACCCCATTTTAGATTCATCATGTACTTTAGGACTTTATGGTATGAAAATTGATTGTCTTGAATTATTCTGGAAATCGACATTTCTAAGGAAACGTCATTACGTGCATCTTGATTCAAAGGAGGAGAGCTGCACGTACCAATGGACATGTCGAATCCTTGCCTTTCGAGCTCACGGTACTCCTGGGTTAATGCACAGGATTCACAGCAGAAATGGACTAAGCAATCGGGGCAAGGAGCCTCTTGCAGCTGGTATTGCTGTCTCATCCTGGAGCGGTAGAAGCAGGAGTAGAAGCAGCCGCACCCGGTCAACAAAGTGATCGCTGTGTAAATAGCTCCATTCACAGGGCATGCTGCAGCAACACCGATTCGTGTAAGCAAGTCTAACGTCATTCCTTTTTCAATTTGTGCGAACGCTATTATATTCTACTTACAAACTGATCCACGATCAACAAGCTCCGCAATTCGTCCAAATGTGATGCAGGGGCACCAGAATGACAAGCAACCTGAGAGATTAACAAGATGTTAACCTACATAAGCCATAAATAACACCACCGCATCGCTCGATTCACTCAAACTCAACAAATTGCCAAAGTCGTGCAAGATCATTCTATCACTAAATTCTTATAACATGTGGTAACCCACGCCGTTAGGCTATTGTAGTTAGACAGCTCGCGTGCATCAACTGTCTGTGTTTTCGTCATCGACGTTGCCTAGTAAATGTACAAATGGGCATGGCTGTTCTATCGAGTTCTAATCCGCCTCTAAAACGCATGGAGTGCGAGGAGAATTTTCTGGAGGACTCACAAATTGGAACGTCGCCGAAGCAACTGAAAAGCCCGGAGGACCAAGGCACGTCATTCACGGGTCGAGCTTGGAGACCTGCGTTGTTCCCATAATCTGGGTCCATGTGTTGCACTGGGACGCCATCTACTGGCGGCGGCGGCGGAGTGGAGGCACCCGGCTTTTGTGGGTGACTATCAAATGCGCTTGAAGAGTACATAATCTTGAACTGCAACTGTAAATATCGATTTCAAAGATCGAAGAAGATGATATAGTACAGGATCAAACGAGGAAATGAATCGGGTAAGTTTAAAGAGGATTGAAGAATGAGATGTTAGGTGATCTGCACAGGATGCATATATATTTATACACACACACTGCATCCACGTTTATATATGTTGCGTAGAAGAGGAGAGTTTTACTAAATAATGTTGTCCCCAGAAGCCGCCGTTTCCATGTCCTGAATCCGCGTTTGAATGAATTTATATCTTCAAATTCTCTTAAGATAGAGTTTCAGTCGCGGCAATGACAAAGAGCCAACGTTGAAGGTGGATGGTCTTGTTGAAAGTGATGCTTTATTACGCTCTAAGCTATCGTTATTACTAGCCACCAGCTTGGCCCTTCCCTAGTTTGGTGCGGTGGGAAGCGTTGACAATGATATGAATTTAAGACTGGGTCAGGCATTTTTGGATGTGGATCCCACATGCTAAGGATCTTTCTTACGTGCAATTTCATTAATCTATCGTATGTTTCTCGGACCGAGATCAGCTTCTAAAGTTGGACACGATTTCGCTGTTATGACTTTGACCGTGGCACTTTCAATCAGGATTGCCAACGTGTTTTGCAGTGAAGGGAAAAAATGACACAAATAATTTCTATAGTTTAGCTTGATATGCAATCTCATTTCTAAATTTTTAATTTATTCAATATTATCCTTAAATTAATTCCTAAATGTTCAATCTACCACCCTCCCGAATTTTCCGTATAAAAAGGTCAAAAAATTTCATACTTATACCACCGTCCAAATTTTTAAGTACCTTTCCATTTCAGTCGATTTCCTAAATCAACAAAAAATATGTTTATTTTTAGAGTCATGATTTTTCCATTTCCATTTCCATTATGGCTAAAACACTCCCTGTCCTGAGTTGTTGGTAATTATGACTGAAGTAGTTGGTAATTTAAGACAATTTATTAACAGTCGGTATTTTTAAAAAAGTATTGGCAATTTACAGACGTATTCTCGACCGAACAAATAACCAATCAAAATTTTATTGCTAATATCTTTTGTAGTCATCGATGCTTTTCACACGTTACTAGCATGAAACAATGCTTTGTTTTACCTGCACAAAATAGTTTACTTGTTCAATTTCGTCTCATAGATTTGGCTATAGTTTACATTAAATATGTACGTCTGATTTTATAGGACAAAACCAAGAGAATTTTTTTTTCATAACCAAATGGAAAGAAAGATAGAAATGTCGGAGAGTAATGAGCGCGACTTCTTTATTATTTGAAGCTTCAATAGCAGTCTTCCATCACGAGGATAGCCAGAATCGGATAAGTCAATCTGTCATGCGGGGTGTCTCTTGCAACTCACAAATGTAAGAACAAATGCTAGACACAATTAGTAACATCTACCAACAAAAGAAATCAGCATGAGGAAATATGAAGCATGAGAGAGATTTTATTTACAAAATAGCCTCTTATTTGCGTAATTTGAATTGAAAAACTGTCTTAAATCAAGGCATAGTAATTATCCTTGCGATTGATAGTTCTTCAATAATCCTATCCACCGCTAAAAAAAGAGATTTTCCAAGGTTGCTTGAAATATAACATGCCACAGAATTCCAAGAGTGCCACTGCGAGACCTGGTCCTGCTCTTGAGGAAAACCAAACAACAATGGAATAGCATTCATTAGACTCATCTTTGCCTGAACCGTGACCACTTGTTTATCTATATTATTATGCTCATCTCCACAACAAACTTTCAAATGAGGAACTCCACAAAGTCCATCATTGCCAAGATAAACAAATTGATCGTCCCAAGTGCTCAGATGATTGCCCAATGGAACAAACTAGATAAATTGTTGAAGGAAAGATGCAAACGAGTTAGAAACTTTAGACTGGATATGCTAGGAGGGATTTCACCTTGTAGCTTGTTATAGGATAGATCCAGTGATTCTGAATCTCTCAATTTACCAATATCTAAAGGGATTTTTCTAGTTAAATTATCTTGAAAGAGTTTTAGATTCTGAAGTTGAGCAAGCCAAGTTAGCACTTTTGGTATTTTCCCATCTAATGTGTTGTGTGAAAGGTCAATGGAAAATAGATATGGGAATGTGGTGGTGAATTCTTGGCTTGTTCCCTTAATATTAATGGGAAACCTCACCATGATGAAGTAAAAGTGGAATGACCCATAAATGTGAGAAATTTTTGAAACAATGAGGAATGCTTCTGGGAAGGTTGTTATGTGCTAGGCCTAATAAGTGGAGGTTAGTAAGATGGCATAACTACAAAGGAATATCCCTAGTGAAATATTGCTCTCAAGATCCATCATGGTAAATAATTGAGAGTGTCATCCAAAAGGAGGTATCTTGCTTGTGAATTGATTGTCACTTAGAGTGTCATGAAGACTTAGAGCTCTTCAATTGCTCCAAAGGGCATAAAGAGTTTGGAATTAGACCATTGAACTTGTTGTCTTTGAACAAAATCCATTCCAAATTTGCTTGCGATTTCCTCCAAAAACATGGAAGTCTCCTAGATAGTTAGTTCTTAGAGAGATCAAGAGACTGACATGTATAACAAATTTGGAATGACACCACTAAGGTTATTTCCAGAAAGTAACACTTGCCTTAGTAGGACATCCTTTTTCCAATAATTTGGGATATCTTACCTTTGAGCATATAGCCCGACAAATCCAACTCTTCAACATTAAATAAAATGTCAGGTAGCCAATGGATAATTTCATTTGAGATGATACCATTTGACATGTACTACATGGAAATGTTCTTATGTGTTCGAAGCCAATTTGGAAATTTTGGTCCCACTATGCAACTAGACATGTGCGGTAAACAATTATAAAAAACTCATTCAACCAAAAGCATAGCTCGATCAAGCCGGTGAGTTTTGTGAAGTGAAGTTCACTACTACTCTATCTAATTGATTATCCCCAATGTCCATAATCTCCAGGTTGGACAATTGCCCACTACTTCAAATTGAGCTCTATGAAAGATTAAGTAATTCAAGATCTTTAAAATTCCCAAATTGATTGGGTAGTTTGGCCATTGAAATTATTGTTGGGAACATGAAGGTTACTTCATCTACAAATCAAAGAGCCGTCCTTAGTATCAGAAATCCTCCTATTAAATTGGTTATAACTCAAGCTTAGTACTTGTAAATTGCAGAAGATGCTCAAGTTTTTCAAAAGTTCACATTCTAGCTTGTTTGCAGACACATCAAGGAATTGAAGTCATTGACTATTTTCGAGGATGACAATGGGGAATATGCCTTTGAGATCATTATAACTTAAATCAAGATGTTCGAGTTTGCTAGATTTTTGATACCAAGGAGAAATAGATGAATTCATGGAGTTAAAACTCAGATCAAGGAATTTAAGAGAAGTGAAATTGACATGCAAAGAGGTTGATATATCTCCCAAATCACATTCCCTCAATATTAAAAACTCCAAGGAGGAAAGCATTTTATAGGATTGAACCATTCTTTGGGATTGAGAACCTAGACATAAGATAGGTGCAAGTATTTCAAGTTTGAATATGTTGATAATATCCATTTCTAAAGAGAGCCATGACCAAGTCCACCCACTACTGAGATCCTAGTATCGTAAGTTGGAAAGGTTACTGAGTTGATGAGAATTATCTCCATAGAAGCCTAAATGTGAGATGTTGAGATCCTCTAGTTTCTAAAGAGAAGCTAAGAACTGCAGGATTTTTGGGTTGAAAAACTGTTGAAACTAAGATCTAGATACTCAAAATTTTTCAGTTCTTTTAGAGTCAGATGTATCTTACCTCCTAGACTGCACTTCTCTAGGCCATCATAGGGATTATGAAGATCGAACTTTAAGATGTGACCAATCTTCTCGCTGCATTCAACTCCTACCCATTTGCAACAACCCTTGTTAGTCCACAACCACAAACGTCTCAAAGGATGAACAAGATCCCACTTGAACTAGAGAAGAGTTTCCCTTTTAGCGACAATGCAGCTTACATTTGTTAAGGCTTTGGAATGACTGAATTCCAAGGCTTGAATGACAAAGAGTGCATGAAGGCGTGTAGGCACGAAGCTAGTGTAGAAGTAGGACACAGTTGTTGGTAAAAATGACTCGAGAACTTTTGTTTATATGTTGGCCAAAAGAAACACTTCTCTTACGGAAGATACAATATTCTCTCTTTTATTATACGGATCTCGGTCTTGATTCAACCAAAAAAGAAACAAAAAAAGAGGACATTAACATCTGTTCAAAGTCCTTTTCTCTGATCGCTGGCCACCTAAAGTGATCAAAAAATTTCAAAGCCATGCCTCACAAGACCTGTGATCAAAATGATCAAGAAATCAACTGCAACCAATGACGACCATCACCTTGGGAGCACAGAGGCAGTGTAAATGCAAATGCAAATGTACTACCATGTTTTGACGGTGAGATGGATGCTCTTTCCTATGGTCCCTCCTTTTACAGCTCCAAATAAGAACCTCTAAAATATTCTTCTTCTTTGTTTTCTATTTCGCAGTTGACTTGCCATTTCACTATATTGCAGGAGATTAAGAATTACTCAAAGTTCAAAACAAAAACCATCAAAATAGCAATTTGCAAGTTTGTTATTTCTTTAATATCCGGATATATACTTCGCCATTTTTCTTATTCTTTTTTATTGTCAATAATTTTTTTACTTAGTTGTCGTTCATAACTTCTTCTTTTTTTTTCCCCTTCAAGGTAGTTCATTTAGAAATGAAATGCTATGGAAAAGAAAATCTTCTGCTGATTCTTTTATTTACTTTTATAATCGATAGGTTTTATGGTTGTTGGGCCGCCCATATTGGTGGGCTAACCTAGCCCGTAACTCAAAAAGGCCCACAATTTACAAGAAAGAAATAACTCGTCGTAAGGCAGTTATTGTAGGTTATTTCTTTAAGTGAAAAAGAACATGTTTTTCTGTAGAAGAGAAGAGAAGTGTCTATGTTCCAAAAAGTGAAGAAGAACGTAGAAAAAGCTCTCATTTGTGAAGGAAATTGCTCTCACTCGAGAAACCCAAGGAGCATTCTCTCTCACGAGGTTGCAATAAGTGCATTTTATCTATGCAAAAACAAAATACATTCCATTGCATGATATACTTTCTAATAAGCAATTCAAGTTTTCTTGGGCCCATTTTTCATATGTGATTTTTGCGTTATTTGAGAGTTTGATATTTTCAATCAGAAATTTGTTTCCATCAATAATGGAAATTGTTTAATAAAGAATAGGAAGTTTAACTATGTTCTGTCTAATGTAGAACATATAACATTCAATAGATTAATGAAGCTAGACATGAAGAACACAAATGCTCCTTCGCTCTATATAAAAAATTAATAGAAATAAAAGAGCCTGTAGGTTCTAACAACTTGGCTTGGGGTAACAGAAAGCGCTGGTCATTGTCTAATCGACCATCTATTGCTGTTCGTCGGACACGACGTATGGCGGACCCAAAAAGGGCGTCTGCAACCTAAGACATGAGGATGGTTCATGCAAACGTGTACATTTGGTCTGAATGTTTCACCCTTTTTCACCGCCCGAGCTAATTAACCATCCACACTCATCCTTGCTCTTGGCTTGGCATACTTAAGATGCATTCTTTAAATCCCTTCGGGTCCCTTTGTTGGCGGGAACATGGGCACCGACCTCTTCGACATGCCGAGCCCAACCCGGGTGGTGGCGCTTCTAAAGGCTCGGACCTTATGACGTGTCAGGCTATACGACACTGACCAAGCTCAGTAAAAGCCATCAAAAGGTATTGTTGGTGTAGCTATCTTGTTCCTGAATTGATTCTTTTGAGATGGACACTTAAAATAGGATTCGTTAGAGTGGGCACCAGAAAGTCATCCAAATCAGGCCATGCGTCTTGTAATTTTTAAAATAGGATTCGTTGACTCATTTTCATCAACATATTTAAACGGTTCATTCTTTTTGCTGGAATTTCAAGTGAGCAACATTACTCCGACGGAGAGTTACATCGGAGAAACATCCTGGTAGAAATTGCCTTCATTTTACAGCAATGTTGGTAATTGATTGTTTGCCTTAGAATGTGCTCTCAGGCTTACATGGTTATGAATTTTGTTACGCTGTATTCAAGGGAACTCAGTAGGAACAAGAATGCCTACAAATTTTCCTGGCAGCATCAGCTGCGAAATATGTGTTGTTTCTACGCTACTTGAGATGGGAATTGCTGTTGTCTAGCAAGCTTTTGGTATATGGATGTACAAGTAGGATGCATTGTACAAAACAGATGGACACTCCATATAGATTGATACTGCCAAATGAAGATAAAATCTGAGGGAAAAAACCAAAGACCCTCCAAGGGCTTTTGCGTTTATATTTCGGGAGCATTTAAGCTAAGTTAAGGTGATTTTTGGTCTCTACTTCATCATGCCTGCAGGAGGAACTGGAGCCATTGGGATTCCTCCGTTCTGCCTTTCCATATTCCCATACCATCCTGAACATAATCACAGAAAATGAAGTTCAGGAACGAAATTGTCGGTCTGTTTTTTCAAATAATCTCCATAATCAGAAGATCCCCATTCTAGATTCATTATGTACTTTAGGACTAATTATGGTACGAAAATTGATTGTCTTGAATTATTCTGGAAAATCAACATTTGTAAGGAAACTTCATTACGTGCATCTTGATTAACAGGGGGAGAGCTGCACGTACCGACAGACATGTCGAATCCTTGCCTTTTGAGCTCACAGTACTCCTGGGTTAAAGCACAGGATTCACTGCAAAAATTGACTAAGCAATCAGCGCAAGGAGCCTCTTGCAGCTGGTATTGCCGTCTTATCCTGGAGCGGTAGAAGCAGGAGTAGCAGCAGCAGCACCCGATCAACAAAGTGATCGCTATGTTAGTAGCTCCATTCATAGGGCATGCTGCATCAACACCGATTTAAGAAAGCCAGTGTAATGTTACTTCCTTTTCAATTTGCACAAACGCTAACATATTCTACTTACAAACTGATCCACGATCAACAATCTCTGCAATTCGCCTGAATGTGATGCAGGGGCACCAGAATGACAAGCAACCTGGAAGATTAATGAGATATCAACCTACATAAGCCATAAATAACACCATTGCGTCCCTGGATTAAATCAAACTCAACATTTTACCAAAGCTGTATAAGATCATTCTATCACTAAATTATTATAACATGTCGTAACCTGCGTGATTAGGCTATTTTATTTAGAAAGCTTGCGTGCATTAACTGTCCGAGTTTTTGTCATCAACGTCGCCTAGTAGATGTACACATGGGCATAACTATTCTATCAAGCGTGAATCCACTTCTAAAACGCATGGAGTGCAAGGAGAATTTTCCGGATGACTTACAAGTTGGAACGTCGTCAAAGCAACTGAAAAGCCCGAAGGACCAAGGCACGTCGTTCACGGGTCGAGCATGGAAACCCGTGTTGTTCCCATAATTTGGGTTCATGAGTTGCACCGGGATGCCCTTGGCCCCCGGCCGGCGGCGGCGGAGGAGTGGAGGCACATGGCTTTTGTGGGTAACCGTCGGATGCGTTGGAGGAATCCATAATTTTGAACTGTAACTATAGATATCGACTCGGAGAAATGATCCGGTAAAAGAAAAAGGTTAAAGACCATTGATCAATGAGATGTTAGGTGATCTACACATGATGTATATATCCATCACTATGCATCTATGTCTATATGCCCATGAGTTTTACTAAATAAAGGGCATAAGTACAACGGGAGTGCCAAAACTTGGCACGAAGGGATACTTAAATGTCAAAAAGTTACAAATGGTACACTTAAATGCCATTTTTTTAAAAAAAATAGATCACTTCAAAGGTGTCAAGTCGTTGGAACCTTACCGGAATTCCTACGTGGCAATTTTTATTAATTTTCTTGCCTACGTGGCTCGCCAAAAACTGAATTGGCGAAAAATCATCCAAAATGATGTCGTTTTGGCTGACGTGGATTTTAAAAATGATTAATTAAATAATTAAAAATGTATATTATTATAAAATTGATTTTATTTTAAAAAAAAAACAGCCGATCCCCTCCTTCTTCTTCTTGGTTTTTTTTTTTAATAAAATCAATTTTAATTTTTTTAAAATTTGACGTGGACAATTTTTTTTTTTTTTTTTAAAAATTGCCAGTGGATTTTTTATTTTGAAAAAAATGCTTCATCGAAAAATGAAGTCATCGGAAAATGGACACGTGGCAATTTGGCCGGAATTTTTCGCTATTGGCACTTAACTGATTTTTTTGCTCCGATTTTGGCACTTAAATGTATCTTTTGTAACTTTTGGTACTTAAGTGTCCCCTTGTGCCAAGTTTTGACACTCCAGGGGTCCGTACCTCCTAAATAAAGTAGTCACCAGAAGCCGCCCGTTACCATGCCGTTAATCCGCGTTTGAATTCGTGTCTTCACTTTGCTCTTAAAATAGAGTTTCAGTTTCGGCAATGACAGAGAGCCAACGTCGAAGGTCGATGGTCTGTTGAAAAGTGATGCTTTGTTTAAGCTCTAAGCCATCGTCATTAGTCGCCACCGGCTTTGCCCTACCCGAGCTTGGTGCGGTGGGAAGCGTGGACGATGATATAGATTGAGACAGGGTCAGGCATTTTTGGATGTGGATCCACATGCTAAGGATCTTTCTTACCTGCAATTTCATTAATCTATGGTATGTCTCTCGGACCGAGATCAGATTCTAAAGTTGGACACAATTTCGCTGTTATGACTTTGACCTTTACACTTTAAACATGGATTGTGAACTCGATTTCTAGAGGGAAAATGACACAAACATTCTCTATATTTTGAGCCAATATGTAATGTCATTTTTGAATTTTTAATTTGTTCAATGTTATCCTTAAATTAATTTCTAAATGTCCAATCTAACATTAACTTTGCATGAAAAAAGTCAAAAACTTTCTTACTTGTATCATCTAAAAATTTTGAGTATCTATCCATTTCAATCAATTTTCTAAATCAACAAAAAAATAGTCTATTTTTAGGGTCACGCTTTTTTTACTACCATTATGACCAAAACACTTCTTGTCCCGAGTTGTTGGTAATTATGACTAAAGTAGTTGGTAATTTAAGACAATTTATTAACAGTTGGTGCTTTCGTAAAAAAAATTGTTGACTTACTAACTTATTATTGACCGAACAAGTTACCAGTCAAAATTTTATTGCTAACGATCATAGTCATCGATGCTTTTCACAGATTATTAGCATGAGAAAATGCTTTGTTTTACCGCACAAAAAAGTTTACTCGTTCAATTCCGTCTCACAAAATCGGCCACAGTTTACATTAAACATATACGTCTTATTTTATACGACAAAAGCACAAGATTTTTTTTTCATAACCAAATGGAAAGAAAGATAGAAATGTCGGAGAGTAATGAACGCGACTTCGTTATTACTTGAAGCTTCAATAGCGGTCTTCCATCACGAGGATAGCCAGAATCGGATAAGTCAATCTGTCATGCAGGGCGTCTCTTGCAACTCACAAATGTAAGAACAAATGCTAGACACAATTAGTAACATCTACCAACAAAATGAATAAGCATGAGGAGAAGAAAATATGAAGCATGAGAGAGAGAGAGAGAGAGAGGGGGAGATTTTATTTACAAAATAATCTCTTATTTCCGTAGTTTGAATTTAAAAGCACTCTTAAACCCAGGCATGGTAATTATCCTCACGGTTGCCGATTCTTCGATAATCCTATCCGCTGCTCAAAAATAGGAGATACCTTCAAGGTTGCTTTGCCACAGAATCCCAAGAATGCCACCGTGAGGTCTTACTCTTGAGTAAAACCAAATAACAACTGAGTAGCGTTCATTAGATTCATCTTCGCTCAAGCTGTGACCATCTTGTCTATCCATATCATTATGCTCATCTCCAGGAAAAACTTTCAAATGAGGAGCTCCACAATCATTGCTGTGATAAATAGATTGATCATTCAAAGTGCCCAAATGATTGCCCGATGGAACACTACCTGATAAATTGTTGAGGGAAAGATCCAAGTGACTTAGAAAGTCAAGATTGGATATGCTAGGAGGGATTTCACCCAATAGCTTGTCATTGGATAGATCTAGTGATTCTAAATCTCTCAAGTTACCAATATCTAAGGGATTTTTCCAATTAGATTATTTTGAGAGAGGTTTAGATTCTGAAGTTGAGCAAACCAAGTTAGCACTTTCGGTATTTTTCCATCTAATGCGTTGTGTGAAAGGTTAATGGAAAATAGATAGGGGAGTGTGGTGGTGAATTCTTGGCTTGTTCCCTTCATATTAATTTGAAGTACCACCATGAATCCCCCTATGGAGTAAAAGTGGAATTGCCCACATTTGAGAGAAGTTTTTGAAACAATGAGGAATGCTTCTGGAAAGGTTGTTATGTGCTAGGCTTAATAAGTGGACATTAGTAAGATGGCATAATTGCAAAGGAATATCCCTAGTGAAGTAATTTCTCTCAAGATTCATTATGGTAAATAATTGAGTATCATCCAAAAGGAAGGTATTCTACCTGTGAATTGATTGTCACTAAGATTGAGGATTACCAAATCTAGCTTTAGTAAACATTTTGGAAGCACTCGGGTTAAGCCATTTTCATGTAGACTTAGAGCTCTTAGTTGCTCCAAATGACATAAAAAGTTTGGAATTTGACCATTTAACTTGTTGTCTCCCAACAAAATCCATTCCAAATTTGCTCGTGATTTCCTCCAACATTGTGGAAGTCTTCTAGATAGTTTTTTCAGGGATCAAGAAAATACAGTCCATCTGACATATATAACAAATTTGGAATTAGGATTATTTCTAGAAAGTAGCACTTGCCTTAATAATGGAGCGGTAGAAGCAGGAGTAGCAGCAGCTGCGCCCCATCAACGAAGTGATTGCTATGTAAATATCTCCATTCATAGGGCATGCTGTGACAACACCGATTCGAGTAAGCAAGTCTAATGTTACTTCCTTTTTCAATTTGTGCGAATGCTAACATATTCTCCGTACAAACAGATTTGCGATCAACAATGTCTGCGATTCGCCTGAATGTGATGCGGGGGCACCAGAATGACAAGCAACCTGCAAGATTAACAAGATATCAACCTACATAAGCCATAAATAACACAATTGCGTCGCTGGATTCACTCAAACTCAACATTTCACCAAAGCCGTATAAGATCATTCTATCACTAAATTATTAACATGTCATAACCTGCATGATCAGGCTAATGCATTTAGAAAGCTCGTGTGCATTAACCATCCGAGTTTTCATCATCGACATTGCCTAGTAGATGTACACACGGGCATAACTGTTCTATCAAGCGTAAATCCACCTCTAAAACGCATGGGGTGCGAGGAGAATTTTAGGACTTACAAGTTGGAACACCGTTGAACCAACTGAAAAGCCCCGAGGACCAAGGCACGTCGTTCGCGAGTCGAGCACGGAAACCCGTGTTGTTCCCATAATTTGGGTTCAGGGGTTGCATCAGGACGCCCTCTACTTTCGGCAGTGGCGGCGGAGGAGTGGAGGCACCCAGCTTTTGGGGGTAACCATGGAATGCGTTTGAGGAGTCCATAATTTTGAACTGCAGTAAAAGATCAAAGGTTAAAGAGGATTGGACAATGAGATGTTAGGTGATCTGCACATGATGTTTATATCCATCAATATGCATCTACGTTTATAAACCCATGAGTTTTACTAAATAATGTTGTCACCGGAAGCCGGCCATTACTATGTTGTTTAATCCGTGTCTGAATGAATTCGTGTCTTCACTTTGCTCTTAAAATAGAGTTTCAGTTGTGGAATGACAGAGAGCCAACGTCGAAGGTCGATGGTCTGTTGAAAAGTGATGCTTTATTTAAGCTCTAAGCCAAGTGCCAAAATCAAAGTAAAAATGATTAGTTAAGTACCAATGACAAAAAATCTGGTCAAACTGCCACGTGTCATTTTTTGGTGATTTTTATTTGTTGACGGAGCAATTTTTTTAAAAATAAAATATCCACGTGGCAATTTAAAAAAAAAATTTCCAAGTCATATCAGAATTTTTTTAAAAAAAATCGATTTTATTTAAAAAAAAAAAAGAGGGAAGGGGAGGGTTTGGGTGAGGGCTGTGCAGCCCTTGCTGTCATTGTCGTTGCTACCCCACCATCGTCGGGAAGGGCTAGCAACGGTGGGGCGAGGGTCCGCCAAGGTTGCCAAGCCCTAGCTAGTGGTTGGTGAACCCAGCCGACCTAGGGTGAGGGCCAGTGACCCCAGCCGACCCTCACCCATTGTCGCCGGCCCTTCCCGGCGATGGTGGGGCAATGATGACGGCGGCGGCAAGGGTTGGACAGCCCTTGCCCGATTCTCCTCTTCCTCCTCCTTTTTTTATTTTTTAATTAATCAATTTTTTAATAATATATATTTTTAAGTTATTTAATATTATTTAAGGGAAAATTTCAAAAAAAGACCCGAAGTGAGCTTATTTTCTCAAATGAGAAGTGGCCATTATTTCAAATGATGACCAAAAGTGGCTAAACCAGTCTCAAATAAGGACCTCAAATCGTCGGGCAACCAAATGTTCGCTAGCCGGCGAGCATGTGGCATTTTCAATGGCCAATTTTGTCAAGATGATGAAGAATCAAGGCTGAGAAAAGATGATGTAGAGCTTGTCACGATCGGCGAAGCTGAGCTCGCATGTCGCGGAGGTCGAGCTCGCTACCGCTGGTGACGCCACAATGCAGCTCAGTATTGTTGTGAGGAGGAGGAGAAGCAACAGTGGCACCACCAGCAGTGAGCTGCTGCCACAGCGAATCGTCTCCATTGACTCCGGGTAGAGAGATCTTCGGGCGAGCTTAGCTGTTCAATTCCTTCATGGGAGTTTTGCAGAGGATCGCAAGAGAGGAAACCTTGAGAGCCGAGAGAGTGAGGTGGAATGCGAATCCACTTCCACGGACCCAATCGAGAGACATAGAACATCTCAATCTCAAGGACCCACATCTTGGGCACAATGCAAATCCACTTCCACGGAGAGAGAGAGGGGCAGGTGAGGGGGGTGCTATTACGTACCTTTAGAACACGAGGAGTCAGGGATCTTGCTCCATTAACAAAGAATTTGGGTTCTCCAAGTAAGAGGGGACAAAGAGCCTAGAAGATGAAGTGTAGAAGAAGAAGAGCGCGAATAGCTTGAGGCTTCTGTTTTTAGGGTTTGTTAATATCTATCAATTTTTTTGACCAAATTGCCCTTATTACTGGCCATCGAAAATGCCGCACGCTTGTCGGCTGGCAAACATTTGGCGGCCGGCGATTTGAGGTCCTTATTTGAGATTGATTTAACCACTTCGGGTCATTATTTGAGACAACAACCACTTTGGATTCTTATTTGAGAAAATAAACTCACTTTGGGTCCTTTTTTAAATGCCATGTCAGCACAAAAACAATGTCATTTTGATTGAGTTTTTGCTTACTCAGCTTTCCGGCAGCCACATAAATGAGTTATATTATTAAAATAAGTCATGTCGGATTTCCGGTGGCCTTCGTTGGAGTTGGCACTTAAGTGATCCAATTTTCAAAAAAAGTGACACTTAAGTGTACATTTTGTAACTTTTGACATTTAAGTGTCCCCTCGTGCTAAGTTTTTGCACTCGGACTGTACTTTTTTCATTTAGTACCCTACTCAAATAAAAGTTGGCAATTTCATATGCATCAATAATTTTGAAATAGGTGGGACTTACTCAAATAAAATTTGATCAGTCATTTCCAATAAAGTATGTAATTTAATATCAGTTGGTAACTTACTGCTAGAAAAGTTGGTAAATTACCCAAATTAAAGTTGATTTGACTTTTATAAAAGGTAATTCTGTCATAGCAAGTGACATATATAAAAATGGTAAGCTATTCAAATAAAAGTAAATAATTATCTAATTGTACGGCGACCAATTCAATTTCAAAATTTTCAATTATGTCAATTTAGTTCTAAATCTTTCATTTATATCAATTTAGTCTTAAAGCTTTTAAAGATTTGCTAATTTAATCTTTCCGACCAATTTTGGCCAAAAAGTTTTGATGTGGATGTCGGTTGGCCGGCCGGCCAGCCATCCTATCTAGTGCCACTATCCAACCGGTGTTGATGTAGACTTTTTGAATTTAAAAAAAAATTCCTTTTTTTTTTTTATAATTTTCCCTTTGGCCTGTGGTCGATACTCAGGCGTTGTCCAGCATTCCGTCAGACTTTCATCTTATATTGTTAGATGAAAGATAAAGTAACTTGTTGCAGTCCTTCAGACATCGATTCTTCACATCTTCCATTAGCGTCTAGTTGTACATTGAAGAAATTCTTCTGCAAAGATGCCAGATAAATTTGCGATAAAGTCCCTGTTAAATCTTCGTGTTGTACTTCAACACAGCACCTGATATTGAAATTTTCAGGAGATGGGATAAATGGCTATTCATTTTATTAGCCTGAGAACGCGATCAGATACAAAATGATCTACCTTGGCTTGCCAGTGACTTATGTTCTTTTGCAGATCATACATGCGAAAACACTCGTCCAAAGTCAGCTCTAGTTCCTTCTCCGCACTCACTGCATGCCATGTACTGAGAACGTTGTTGCAGATTTCGCCTTGATTGTCGATGCTCTTATCCAAAAGACGTTTTGCTGCAACTGTTAGTCGGCTCTGGATTGGGGATGATAGCTTCTGTTTCAATAGTGCAATATCATTGAACAGTTCGCAATGTTCTATGGACCTATAAAGAAATCGATTTCAAAAGAGAATAAATAAGAATATGCTTACATAATATAGTTCAGTCCGCAGCAGCTCATGAAGTCAAGTTTTCAAATGTTTTAACAAGATTAGGACCTAAGCAAGTCCTTAAATTACTTCATCTGAACTCTAGGACGTTATGTGCAAAAGAGGTGTCATCTTATGATTTGTTTCTTTAGTGCTCCCTTATCAAATCAGTGTTAGTGTGGATCACATTCAATTTGTCCTGTAAGGTCCGGCTTACACGATTATCCTTGCCTTGAATTCGGTTAGATGTATCCACATCCAATATTTAGTATAAGGTTTGGGTTACACAACGCTTTGTCATGAACTTTGGAAAAAAGTTGCATCTGTCAAATGTATGCTTGATGCTCCCGTTGGAGAGAGAGTGTTGAATTATAATTATGAATATTGATCACTAGTTAGTTAGGTGGTCACCATAAATAAGGAAATCGCAGTTTTATATCGAACGTCAAACTTTAGTCATGGAGCCATCTACATATTCTTATGTCAAAAGCTATTAAGTAAAGACGTAACCTTTAACTATTTTTTTCCTTGCTCAGCAGCCCTCGCACTTTGCCTTCCTACCTCCTTCTGTTTATAAAAATTATTTATTTTTGAGCTTAATTTAAATAATATTCAGAATAAAAATCATATTTTGATCAAAGCGATGTTGTTTTAGCCCTATTCTTCATTTCTTAGCCACTCAACACCACATAGGAATGAGAACATAATAAAAAAATCACATCAGCATTTTCTATTAATCAAATTAGACGGAGTTAATGGAAGAATTTGATTATGTTTTTTATAAATTTTAGGACTTAGTTGTATTTTTTTTTTTTTTTTTTTGACAAGCGGTAGAACTTTTAGTGCATTTTTCCTAAATTTAACATCTTAGTAACTTTAACAATTAATTTTAAACAATCAGATAAATTAGTAAAAGAATTTGAATAAGAGTAGGTAATTTCTATAAGAGTTGATAGATTTAATACATTTGTATGCCTTGAAAATAACCATTAGTAAATTATTAAGTTATTAATTTTGAAAGAATTAAACAAATGCTAGTAACTTGATCAAATAAAAGTTAGCAAAGCTGAAATTAGTTGGTAACTTAACCCACAAAAATTTGATAAATCACCCGAATCAAGTGTCACGCCCCGAAACTTGAGCATGCGACAACCCCTTCACTTTGGTCAAATGAATGCGACGTCCCAGAATGCGTCGCCAACCATTTTTTTATCTTGCGATTAAACGCATGTGGAAGCAAATTAAATAATACCCGATCAATAAAAAATAGGGATAGCAAAAAGATCACAAACAACAGCAGCAACGTTGTTTTTATTCTTGTATTAATTAATCCTAGCTATAACTTGCACACGGAAATTAACTTACAAACGGTACACTTAAGTGCCAAAATCGAGCAAAATGGATTACTTAAGTGCCAACGGCGAGAAAATCCGGCCAAATTGTCACGTGTCCATTATATACAAGCCCCTATTTTTATCGGGTGACTTCATCTGTAGTCAACCAAAGATACTAAACAATGTTAATCTACTTCCTTCAATCATTGGCCACACCAACTTGCCGCCCTCCATGACATGCTCTAGTACTGTCCTATCCATGGTAATATAGGTGCCATAACTACGAACCTGAAAATGTTTAATAACGACGAGTGAGATATAATTTCAGTGAGTTATCGCCTTAAGCCCCAGTTAGGACATCAACTCGCATCAGGGTTCCAAACATGCAAATTCTCATAACGATGGCATATCAATTGCAAAATGACTTTCGCTTTGACTTAACTAATTATGTGATTTACCCAGTAAACCCCATAAGAAACAATCAACAATCAATTGACTCATAGGCATCCTTACTCGGTCATGCCATACCTTGCACAATATAAATTCTCAAGCGTGCCATAAACAATGCAATCGGCATTTTAATCATCTCAGTGATCAATCATAGGCAAGTCGATTTGCAGGCAATCTTATCTTGCCATTGCCATATCTTGCGGATATAACCTTACGCATGTCATGGTCAATGCAAACAACACATGGATAATCAAAACACATCACAATATGTTTCATTGCATCCTTGCATTCACAAGTGTTCCGATTCTTAACGCCCTCAAGGCCACAACCGAACTCCCGCCGATGTCTACTAGTATAGCCATGCATTGCCCTCGCCCATGAGACGCGGCTACGTTAAGGGCTCTCTCCCAATACGGCATTCTCGAAGGAGCATGGGCCCGGCCTCTACCGCGACTCTATATCCGGACTCCCACCGGGATTTTCGACAAGTCGGATTTTGTCTCCTAATTTTCTGCTGGGGTGACGGGTTCATTTATGTGACCACACGATCATACCACAATGATCCATTTTAATCTTGCATATTAGCCGATACAAACGTGGTACATGCTCAACAAAATAAATCACTGCACATTTTTCATGTAAAAATTGCAGGAAAATAATCACATGTTATCACATAATTATTGAAAACCCATTAAACTTTGCATGCCTTACTTTTTAAACATACCAGCCTCATTTAAAATATAAAACTCGACATATACATCCAACACCTCGGGGTTTCCCTTTTATAGGTCCATAAAAACCCTTGTAAAAATTATTACTTTGGGTTTCGCACGAGGCAAACATTTTTCAAGACAGCAAGTATCAAATAGCATGGCACGTGCAGGAAAAAATCATAAGATTCAGGCAAAAAGTACAAAATCATCAAGGCATAATTATTAGAGTAATTAAGCACTCGACAATTTCAATCATACAATCAATACCCTATTGATCCAATCAGCAATTTAACATGCCTTAACAATCATGAATGCATCGAATTAAGACTATAATTCGCTTTTGCATGAATAGTTATACATGAACATTACGCATGAACAATAATTCGTGAACAATATTATTCATAATTTAATAAATAATAATAAAAATTCTAAATTTCATAAATAAATAAATTATTAAAGAAAAAAATATTTTTGATAAAATAAAGCTAATCAAGATTAATCCCCTAATCCTTGACTAGTCTAATTAATCTCAATTAATAAGAACTAAGAAAGATTAATACCTTAATCAAAATTAACCATGATTCAACCATGGTTAATTAACCCAACCTTGGTTAATTAACCTAACCATAATCCAACATTGGTTAATTAATTCAACCTTGGTTAATTAACCTAACCTTGGTCGTCTTTCTAACCAGCCCTCTTAACCTTAGTTAGCCATAATTAAATCCCTAAGTAAGATTAACCATAACTAAACTACTCAAAAACAAGTTTAACGTACTAATTAACAGATTAAAGCGTAAACTTACCCGGCAATGATTTTGACGACATGGGCGTGACGGCGGCGGTGAGGGCTACGCATGGCTACATCCAAAACGTCACAGAGGCGCTCTACAAAAATGGGTCTTAATGAAGGCGGTTTCCGGCGGAGGTGAGAACTGAGAGAGAGAGAGAGAGAGAGAGAGAGAGAGAGAGAGAGAGAGGCTTGGGCGGCCTTGGATGGGCGGCACCACAGTGGCACGGTGGCTCCAAAATAGCAGCAAGGCGGCAAGGACGGCTGGTGAGGGTGGTTCGGATGGTTAAGGGGCATCCAAGGGCAAGGAACAAGAAGAAAACAAGAGGAAAAGAGAGAAAAATGAGAGAGAAATGGGAGGAAGCAGGGGCTGGACGCCCAAGGGAAAGAGAGAGGGAGGAGAGAGAGAGGAAAGAGAGAGAAAAGATGAAGACACCTCTCTTCAAGTCTTCTCTAGGAGGCTTCATCCATTTCCCCAAAAATTTCCATCATTTCCTTGACTTTTCTTCTCTTTTGTCCTCTCCCATTTAATGCAAGTTCTAGAAGGGGCAATTTGGTAAATTCCCAAAGTATAGTATACCGTACTATACCCATATACGGGTCAAGATTTTATACGGGCTTGAATAAAATTGGTTTGGGCTCAAATTGTGGAGAAATGGGCTAGAAAATGCAATTGGGCTCAAAGGCTTGAAGTTAGGCTCATGGGCTTGCTTGGGTGAGCCCACTTGGCTGAACCTTAATGGGCACAAGGCCCATTGGGCCTTCGGTTGGCCCATCTCCTCTTGGTTCCAATTTTTCATCCCATTAAATCCTTTTTCCGATAATTTCCGAGCTTATCGATAAATTTGAAAATCAATGAGGCAACGTTTGATATTTTAGTCTCAACATTCTTGAAAGTTCAATACCCAAAATCGGATTGAAATTCGTAGTTAAAATCGATCAATCGCCACTTAGTACGACCTAACTATCAGGCGGCATTTAAGGGTTCTCGCGTATTTAACCCATGGTTGATAACTTTTCAATCCATGATCGTACCTATTCAAATCAGGGCGATCCTCGATTGTTATGTAATCATAAGAGATTAATTGCCCACGTTGAGTACAGAGCTAAAAGGAAATCGGTTTAACATCGTTTGCAGTCAATATCAAAGTCGTGCGGAATCACCCGCAATCCGACCTCGTACTTCTGCTGAATTGAATAATTTTTGTTCGCTAATTGGACTATAACAACGTGGTATCATCCCCTTTTATCTTTATGGTTGAGCGACCTATCCCTGATTGAATTCACTAGTCGTACGCGTATCGATCATTAATTGCCTTTCCGACTAGTTAATTAACTCATGAGAGGCCAACTCAGAGTAAATGTAATTACTAGCACATTGATGAAATAACAATTTCATATATCCTGAGATGGATTGAAATTCAGGATGTCACATCAAAATTGGTAGTTTTTGGTAAGAGTATAATAATTCGGCTCTAACTTTTACAAATGAATTTCAGTAAATTGTTGAAGCAATCTAGAATTTTGAAACAAAGGCGTATTTTCAAAATACCTATATCTACAGCTGTGGCAATAAGCACGTGATTTAATCAGTGTTGATAAGTGGACTCAAATAAGAGTAGATAATTTTATACAAAAGTTTGTGGGTTTAACACATTGGTAAAATATGTAAATAAATGTTGGTAAATTGTTGAAATGGTTGATAAGTTAAGTTAATCTAGTAACCGCTGATACTTTTATAAAAGTGTCGGTAACTTATTAACATGCCGTCGACTTAACAAGTTGCCAGTTAAAAATTTCGTTACTGATGTGTCTTGACAGTTATCGATGCTTTCCACATGTTAGGAGTATGAAACAGTGTTGCCCTTTTACCCAATGGAACATTAGAACTCGTCCAATTTCAGCTCACACCGTCGGCTCATTTTACAATAAACATATACGTCTTATTTTATAGGACAATGGCAACAGATTCGGTTTTTTTTTTTTAGCCGAATGAAAGAGAAATATTGGAGAATAATGAGCACAACGTCTTTATTACACGAAGCTTCTATAGCAATCTTCCATCATGGAAAAAGGAACTACGATTTTCGTAGCAGCTGTAGTGGCGCATGTCTTTGGAACTAGATAAGGAAATTAGTACTTTCATGCAAGGCATTACCTGCGATTCACAAGTGCAAGCTAGAAATATTTAACAACATCTATCAACAAAGTAAAAGAGTGTGAGGAAAGGAAAATACGAATTGAGAGAGAGATTTTACTTACTTAATAACCTCTTATTTTTATGGTTCGGATTGAAAAGCATTCTTAAACCAAAGCATGGTAATCATCCTCTCAATTGATAATTTTTCGATAATCCTATCCACCACTTGGAAATAAGAGATCCTCCAAGATTGTTTGAAATGTAATATGCTGCAGAATCCCAAGAATGCCACCAAAAAACCCGGTCCCAATCCCAAATAAAACCAAGCAACCATAAAGTAACCTTCATCAGACTCATCTTCACTAGAATTGTGATCATCTTTTCTATCCATATCATTATGCTCATCTCCAGGACAAACTTTCGAAAGAGGAGCTCCGCAAAGTCTGTCATTGCTGCGATAAACAAATTGATCCTCTAGAGTGCTTAGATGATTGCCTAATGGGATAGGACCTGATAAATTGTTGAAGGAAAGATCCAAACAACTTAGAAAATCTAAATTGGATATGCTAGGAGGGATTTTACCCGATAGCTTGTTGTTGGACAAATCTAGTGATTCTAAATGTTTCAAGTTGCCAATATTTGAAGGGATTTTTCCAATCAGTTTATTTCGAGAGAGGTTCAAATTTTGAAGTCGAGCAAGCCAAGTCAACCCTTCCGAAGAGCTTCCATATTTATTTTTCTCTTGACCTTTCAAGCAATGCAATAGATGGACAAATACGGAAGTCAAAAATTGCCAAGTCTTTAGGTTACTTCGTCCACATATTGAAGCCAAGCCAAGAAAATAAATATGGAAGTCAAGCCAAGCCAAGTCAAATTTTGACGTGTTTGGTCTTCTTGCAGCATTCAACTCCTTCCCACTTGCAACAATCCTCGCCAGTCCATGATTGCAAACGTCTTGAAGGATCGATGAGATCTTGCTTGAACTTCAGAAGAGCTTCCCTCTCAGCACCAATGCAGCTCACATTTGTTAAAGCTTTGGAATAACTGAATTCCAAGGCTTGAATGACAAAGAGGGCAAACAGGAGCGTAGGCACAAAACTAATATAAATGTAGGATGCCATTGTTGTTCATAATCAACCTGAGAATTTCCGTTTATATAGGCCAAGCAAACACTTCCCTTAAGGAAGATATTATTTTCTTTCTTATATGGATATTAACATCTTTTCAAAGTCCTTTTCTCTTATCACTGGCAACCTAAATTGACTCATTATTCCAAGTCATGCCTTAAAAGGCCTGTCAAACGGTCAAGAGACATCAAATGCGACCAATATTGTATAGAGACCAAACAGTCAAGACGTCAAATGCGATCAATCACACTGTCGAGGATTGGAGGTTGAAGATATCTTGTGAAGTAATTGGTACGCATGCACGTGTGAAGACGTCAGAAATCGAAAATCATTTTGAAATAAAAAATAATAAAAACTTAACGTTACTCAATTGAAGAAAGCCAATACAAAGATACAAATTGCAGTTAGATTTTAAAAATCTTTAAGATAAAAAAGAGGGATTTTGTAAAATAAAAATAAATATTGTCAATGTAGTCTCCCTCGTGTTATGTGTATCATTGCATTGATAATAAAAATAATTCTTTATCGCTATTGGTAATTTGTCAACGAGACCCCAAAAGGATAAGTATTAAAAGCTCATGGACCTGTATCTACTCTGAAGGAGACTAGTATGACTCCCGGCCTTTTCAGTATAAGAAAATTCTAAGCTCTTTCTAGAACCAATCGACCAATTTCTTAGCTAAGTATGCAACTAACTTTATATTCATCGAAGTTTTCGGGAAAAAAATAAAATCTATAGTATTATGATATTGTGTAATATGGAACGATATATAGCTAGATTTTTGTGGTGTTGTCCATCTAACAAAGAATTCAAAGAGAAACAGAAAATGTGCAGAACATCTTTTAAGTAAATGCAAAAAAAAGAAAGAAAGAAACTCCAGTTGTTATTTTGAGAAAATCATAGTTTTAAAATAAACGATGCTAGAATGGAAATAGACTGTCAAACTTTTTCATCATCGTAGTTTTCGACATCTGTAAAATCAATCAAATTCCTTTTTCGGCAAGTTGCAACCAAGGCGACTCAAACTTTTCAATGGTATGTAGGTTATAGAACAAAAACTTGGAACCTATCCTATTATAGTTGGTTTTTGGTTTTTGGGCCATGGAACCTACCATGCTTATTTGGAACCGATTCTGGAACCTATCATGTTTTTCCGGTCCAATTCAAAGATATACTTGAGAACCTTCTTTTTGTTACTTTTTTTGGTTTATTTTTTACATCAAAATCTTATGAGGTTATAAGTAACAAAATAGTTCAAAACAAAAAAAATCCCTATATGCCGAAAATAATTCATAAAATGAATACGTAGACATACAATTATAAACAATAAAAAGTTCAAACACGTAATCTAAAACATAATTTAAAAAACTCAATTTCTTATTCATCCACAAAAATTTCAAGGAAAAGGAAAAACTAGTGAGGAGTTCTGAGAAATGACAACGGATGAAGGAGTGCTTATGTTAGAATTTAGGAAAAAAAATTAGGGTTTTGGCCCTTTAGCTTATAAAATCAGTTCCCAAATGGGGTGGTCTGGTCCGATTTTTGGGTCGGTATTCACTTAGAATTTGTTCCTGAATCGGTTTCAACTAATTCAAAAAATGTGGAACCTATTCCCGGACCCATTCAAATAGAAACTGGTTTTGGACTTATTTTTTGGGTGGTCCGATTTGATTCTTGAGTAAAACCGTTTTGGTTGCACACTCCTAATGCCTTCTAGGCTTGTCAAATGGTCAAGGCATATTTATTATGAGAACAATGTCCCTTAGATGCTCTAAATCAGTGTCTAGTTAGAGAACTCAAGTTTCTTAGTAAAAGTGGATCAAACTTAATACATTGCTGGGCTTCAACTTGGCCCCAAACACAGCTTGTGCAATCGAAAAATCTACCATCAGATAGCTGTAATGATCTTTGGAAAATAACTAAATATGATAGGTTGAATTTACAAAATTGATATTCAGGTGCCTAAAATGTTTGTCTTGAATCTAAATATGGCACAATTGATATCTTTTAAAGGTCGAGATGTTTGTCCTAACTCTCACTCATTCGAATTCTACCAATTGCGTACAAGTTGCTATGGGTCAGGGTTATCTGCTCTAGAGCAGTACAAAAATGTCAGATCTGGCTAAAATGAAGCCTGTGTTCAAGAAAGATGGTTCTACAACTGCTGGTGATAAATGATGAAGTGTTGAAGACATGTGGAACTCAACTCTGTTCACGGTTCAGCACTTTATTTTAATTTTTTTTCAAGCCAGGTGAGTGATGACGCTGGAGCTGTTCTCCTCATGAAAAGAAGTCACTGCAATGCAGAAAGGCCTGCCCATTCTTGGTGTCTTCAGTTATACTGTTGTTGCAGACTGCTTGGTCTGACTTAATCCTGTGGGCGTCTTGAGTGGTCGAGAGAAGGCCTGCCCATTGAGGAAGGCTTCTTACAAAATACCTAATTCTTTTCATGCTGATGCCGGTTGTACGCTGATGGTGGTGGTTCCCCTTCTCTTACAGCTAGAGGCATAACCACCGTACGTGCACCGGTCTTGCAGAATAGGTTGAGGTAGAAGTTCCAAATGAGAAGTTGTCAAGAAACTACTTATGATTTATTGGGCATAATCTGTTTAGACAAGAATAGACACATCTTTTAATCATAGATAAGGCCAACCATGAGAGAAGGATTTGATGCGGGTAAAAAAGGGGACTTCCCACCTAAGTTTTTTTATACTGATCTCAAGTGTCTCTCGATTTTCAAATTTAGGTTTAGCTACTTTGGCGTTTGGCTATCACTGGATACGATTGTATTATGAAATAGTTACAGAAAAAAAAGGAAAATCCTCATACGGATTGCCCAATCCAACAACACCATGTTTGGAAACTTTTGGTAGTAGTAGGTGAAGAAAAATCGGTTGAGGAAGACCCAATGCTCTTCTTGGCATGTGGAAAGTCAGAAAGAAAATGTGAAAATCTTGACTTTGCTTGTTCGGTAAGTGAGAAGAAAAAATTTAGGGAAAAGAAAAAGTTCTCAAGAGATGAAGTGACGCTTTTACCCCCAGGCAATGTAAATTTAAGATGGGCAAAAGTAAAAAATGCTATTATTTTTTGTCACATGATTCGAAGTCATGCCATGCAAAACCCGTCAATTGGTCTACATATCAGATGTTACCAATAATAACCGTAGAAAGCATGTGAAGTAATTGGTTCATATGAACGTGGCGAGGATGTTAGTGAAAACGAATTAAATAATGTTATTTTTTCTTCTTAAAAATAATGTTTTTCAAATAAAGAAACCCAATACAAACATATCAACCATAATTAGATTTTCGATATCTTTAAGATTAAAAAACGAGGAATTTGTTAACACTTAAATATTAAAACTTGCCATTTTTAATTCACCGGCTCTGAGATATAAGCTCCTAGAGCACTCGTTAATAAGACACAATTTTTTTTTTTTGCAGGCTTATTGACTAACTCTTAACTTCTGGGGATCAGCCAATTACTTAGTTAAGTAGCACCTATAACCAATTTAATCGTCATTGTAGTTTTCATAAATAAACATCTACAGTATTTTTTAAAAAATCTTAATATGAAATAATATGAAGCTAGGTTCGGGTCATGTTGACTATCTTACAAAAACCTTTAAAAGAAAGGGAAAATGTTGAGAACATCTTTTAAGGTAATGCAAAATAAATAAATAATGGCTTTTAAGTTTAAATTAAGGATGTTAGGATGAAAATAGACTTTCAAATTTCTGTAAAGTAAATCCAAAACCTATTATGCTGAGTCCCAACTACAATTTGAAACTCATCCCAAACCCTAGATGATTTTTAGATAAGAGTCCCACATCCGACCCCCCTAAATAATTGGGAAACCGATCCCATCCGAAACCCTAGTAATGTTAAATTGGTCGATGACCTAAGTCAAAGAGCTGATACCAGAAATAAGAAGGGAAAAAAAATAAAAACGAGCAACCATAGGGAATCCTTAGGTGAAATCTCGAGGCCAAATTTGTCAAAAGAGGTGCCAGCTGATTATTTCTAAAATAGTAATGCTAGACTTGTCAAAATGTTTGGAGAAATGATGAACAAAGTAGTAACGTTGAACATACACCATCAAATCACATCAAAAGCCGATTTCAGAGTCCATTTTGGCTATTTTGTTTTGTTCCTTTTGAAAGTAAATTTAAGATAACGTGAGGTAAAAATAGCAGAAAAGGTTTTTATGTCTTAGATTATATGGATTTACTTTGGTAAACCATACTATTTAAAGGTCTACGGATGTTCTACTAATTTATATTGTGTTGGGTTTGGCCTTCTAGTTTCCCGACAAAGAAATCCCAAACCATCTCGAATTATTAAGATTTTTGAAACCTATTCCCGAGCCAATCCAGTCACCCCAAAGCCAATACTCCTTCACAACCTTATAGGATTTGGGCAAGTTGGGAACCCGATTGAACCCAACCCGCAACCCACCCAAACCCAACCCGCAACCAATATTATATAAGATTTCTGATGTCTTGTCAAATGAATTAATAATATGCTTATATATTTGTCATCGTTACGAGAACAACATCGTTTAGGCACTTTAAGATCAACATGTAAGATTTAAGTAAAACATCATCCGTGTTAGCTTTGAAGTAAGCAATAAGTCTAGTTAGATCAAAACTCAACTACTTAAGATTTTTAGTACAATTGAGTCCAACTTAATATGTTATCGAACTTAGACTTGGCTCCATACAACTTTGCGCTGGTCAAAAAACTCTATCCCCAAGATAGGCGTAATGATCTTGGAAAAGAAAATCTAAACATCTCAAAAGCAATAAAAAAAGAAGAAGTTGATTTGCAGGTGCCCATATATGCTTCGTCTTGAATATACATATGTACGGATAGCATCATGAATATGTACACAAGTAGCCAAAGCGTTGGCACAATATGTTGGGTTATGGGGGAATTTTGAGGTCAAGAAGTGAAAGTCATTCATTCGAATCTTACCGATGGTAGACAGATAGCTCTAAGTCAAAGCCACCTAAACAAGCCAAAAGCAAGGTGTTTCATGGATCTTTAGGGAACCAATTATACATACTCATATCTCTATATTATTAAAAAAAAAAAACATAAACATGTACTTTCTGTTAGCTTCACTAGCAAATTCTTATTTTTGTGTGTATAAATTCAGAGAAAGTTTGAGATCAAATCACAGAGAAAAAGAATCACGTCATTCTTTTATCTATGATCTTTTTTATCATATGTAGTTTATAATATTTGCTGCCAAATTTCTTACTTATTTTACAATAAACAATGTCATATTTTCTTGTGAGTAGTGTAGTTCACTATGCATGACGTGTGGCAATTAATAATGAGAAAGGATGAAATTTGTGACGGATGAAAGCTTTTGCGTTCTAGATGCAAATTGTCTAAAAAAATTTTCTCTTGACATACGAAAGAATATGTTATTTTTGTGTCAAGTGCAAAGGATTGGTTTTTTTTTTTTTTTCCTTGGAGATTTTAATCGAGATATGGGCGAATCAAACCTGAGAAAGGGGACACCGCCAGCATCGCAGAAGTGAGAGGTGTGAACATGGACTTGCTGAGAGTCGAGGGAGTCAACTAGAGAATCTTCCTTTTGATGGCGAGGGCCCAAATGGCAAAGAACTATTGACCAATTTCGGATCACCTGCACAAGACAACTAATATTCACGATATTCTAAAGTTTCCCATCAAACAAGAAAGGTCATTTCAAATGATTCATCCGACCCGTAAATTGTCTCTATCTTATATAGTCATTTCAAGGACTCCTTTTGAGAAATTATTATTGTGAAGTGAAAGGAGTCGCGAAGTTTCATGATGATGATGATATAATGTGTGTGAATTGACTTTATCGAGCAAAAAAGACATTTCACATGACTACCATATGATAATAATAGGTTACGTAATAAACCATAAAGATATAGTGAATTTAAAATTTATGCGTCACGTGATGTGATAAACATATCTTGCGAGCAATATGATTAACTGTTGAATAAAGTCGGCCTCATGATAAACAAAGAAAATACTTTTCCCTCTTATGCGAGACCAATTCTTTGTCTTGTAAAAGATTTCCCTTTGAAAACCGATGGGCTGAGGAAAACCGGACCGGACTTCCGACCAAAAATAAAATAAACCGGGCTTACAGGACAGAAAATGTTTGGAGCAAGTGACTTCATTTGGATCATGGAACCAGCATTTCCTCGTTACATCGAGAGGTCCTCCATGTTCATCTCTCCGACCGCCTCGAAACTTAAGACTAGTCATTTCCAAGATGGTACTCAATTTTAATGGATGCAAGTTAGTTTTGTTCGGCGAAGAGATGTTAATGATCCTCATCAGTCTCTTAGCGTCAAAGCTGGATCGACCTTCAGCTTTTATTAGGACTTTGGTTCAAACCGGCGCAATTCCAGATGAACGAATTACTTGCTCATGCCGATAGGAGTTTAGCTTCTTAGCAAACCTCTTAGCTCCAGCCATATGATTTGTCGATAGTCAGACGCAACGAAGATAGCAGTAGCCACACCCTGTCAAGTGCACCGAAGAAACGACTCTGAATATATCTGCCAAGCAGAAGAGTGAACTTGGAGACTATCCTCAAGATCGCCTCACATGTGCAAATGGACCGCTAGAAGATTCACTGCTGACACAGATCAAACAGGAAAAGTTGCCGGCATCCGGACATATTGACCCGGACCGGGTCTTCAGAGGGCTAGCTGCAATTTGTCCCATATTTTTCTTGTTGATTAGGCAGGTGGGCTCAAACAGAGATCCTTAAAAGAACCACCAAATCTATTCAAATGTAACTTTTTCCGTGACTCATATGTCCCCCAATTACAACATCACCAGTGTAGATAATTCTTTATTGGCAACAAGACAAGACAGAATGGAGAACTAATATGCAGACGGACAAGAAATGAGCTCTGTCTAACAAGTAATAGCATGTTCACCAACTATCAGAATAATGTACAAAGAGTCACCAAGCGGAGAAAGCTAATTTTACAGAAAAGTGTAGAGGAAAAATATGACAAACTTTAAATCAAGACACCAATTTACAATACCAGGAAAAGTAACTGGTGAGGAATGAAAGGGAGAGAGGAAAGCAGCACGCTCAAAAACTCTCTTGTAGGACTCAGCGCAAACCGAGAAACTCAAGCATCTAGTCGTAAATCACTCATCTGAAACAGCATCCATATCTTGCCTGCTCGCCAAGCACAGTTCATGCAATTCATTCAGGATCCATTCTTCCCCAGTATGACCGCCTAATACCAGAACTCGTGTGCCTCCAACAACACAGGTACTGTGTCCCCATGCGTATTTTGGCGGTTGTCCTGGAGCATTAAGAATTCTCCAAGATGGTTTCTCTTCAGAAGGATCCAGCAGGAAGACTTGAGATGGTGAGTGCAAGCCCGCTATAGAACCACCAAAGATCAAAATCCTACCACAAGGCATGCTGACCGCCACATGGTCCAGTCTAGGAGGTGGGACCACAGCACTTTGACTGCCGATGCCAGTCAATGCACTGCACTCCAACTGTCTCCACTGCGGCTCTTCATCATCCAAGTCAATGGTGTAGGCCTCCCCTGATCGCAGCCTCAGGTGCCCACTTTTCGCCAGCCCACCGAACATGAGGAGTTTTGTCCTGCCATAAACCGAGAGAGAATGTCCCAATCTTGATGGTGGAGCCCAAGAAGTCGGGATCTCCTTCCATGTAGGTTTGTCTGTGGTGAGATCCAATAAATAAGTGTCACTGAGGAGTACTCCAGCATCAGTGCAACCACCAGAGACAACCAGCTTAGACTCTATTGTGCAAGAGCTGTGCCAAGATCTAGGAAGAGGCGGGGTCCCACCAAAAACTTCCCTCCATGTCGGCTGTTTTGCATCCAAATCCAGCACAAACACGTCATTGAGCAATCCTTGCCTCCCACAACCTCCAAACACCACCAACCACGATCCATTGATGCACGAAAGTGTGTGGCCCCACCGGCCTGGGGGAGACGATTCCACACTCACACGTCTCCACTCTGGATTTGCAGCATCAAGGTTGAGCACAAATGTATCATCCATTGGCTGCATGTTAACCCCTTCACCTCCAAACAGCACAAGCCGATTCCCCGCAGCACAAGCACTGAAGTTGCACCTTGAAGGTTCCACTGCTCCTCCAACCGTCAATTTCCTCCAGCAAACAGCCTCCAAAGTCGTTAGTTCCCTAGCCAAACGCCCCCAGCCCAATTTCTCAGTCATCCTTTCCAAAGCTCCTGTGACATCTCTTCCCCAAGCATTTTGACAAACCATCTTCCTTAGATGCTCATTCTTCGTTAGGTGACGAATCCTTCTACAGACAGATCCAATGGATGCCACGTCCCTTGGTGTTAGCCGTGACAAAATATTGTGCGCTAAAACTTCATCAGATAGTTGAAGTATCCCACACATTTCTTGATCTTGTACAAAAGGCAATGGCCCATCTTTTGGAGTGTATACTCTCGTCTGCTCACACTCATTGTTGTAGGTCTCCTTGAAAACAGGATAGGATATGCAGTTCAGATCAATTTTTGCTTCAGAAAATATTTGAATGCCTATGACATGTGTGACTGTTCCATCATCATCATGTATCGGAGCTAGCTTTAACCTATTTACCAAAGGAGTGCCATCCTTCTTAAAATTGAGGAGCTCGCCTTGAAATTCAAGACCTTGCTCAAGACATCGTCTGATTTCAGAAACAACCACTGGATCAACCAAAGGATGCCGTCTCTGGGCACGAGGATCTCTATATTGCAAGAATCGGCTGAAACAAAGGAGTATCACAAGAGTCAAAAGAGAAGCTAACAAAGTCCCAAAAGCAACACAAAAACAACACTAGACATAGCATGATTAGTGAGATGTGTACCTATATGATGGACATGAAAGAGAAGACAGTGCAAAAGACTAGAGATGTCCATCAAGAAAATGTTTCGATCAAAATCAAATTGTCTGGCCTCCCTGGGGTAGCCCATTTTAAAACACACCATGGCACACAGTAGAAGCAGTAGCGTGCTAGATCATTTCTCTCTTCGACAACGAGCCTTGACATTCATAAGACTGATACGACATCAATCACAATCTTGGGTGATCATATCCCTAAATAGTTCTCAAATTGGAACACTTAAGGAGCTTAAGTGAAAGTTGTAAAGATCGTATCTATTTCTTCTTGGGAAAATCAATGAAGATAAAAGCTTTACGCCCACCTTAATTGCAAATCAATGGTCATGGATTCTGATTGGTCTGCCTATTAATTACACCATGTCTACATTACAAGACAACAACACAAATTGAAATTATCACTCCTGTTAAAAATCTGCGGTATTGTAGGATGATCTACCAATTAAACCTCCCTATTTTCACGCCCTCTGGTGCACCAATTAACATCCCCCCCCCCTCCCCTCCCTTCTTTCCTTCAAATTCTCTCACATACCGAACGAGTTAACGCAAACCCTCCCAGAAAAATCGCTCCTTTACAGCAAATTTCAAACATCAAAACAAAAAGCTCTCCTTCATTCTCCAGATGAATCCCAGGAATTCCCCAGACAGGCAAAAAAGAAGAACAGAGCCCAGAAATTCTCCCCATTTTCACTACGCATTAGAGCAACCGAAACAGAGGCAGTAGGAAAAGTCCCCAATCAAATCAACACGAGAGGACCAACTCACCAATTCCGACCCAGGACCTCGTCGGCCCTGTAGCCGGTGAAGCTCTCGAAGACGGTGTTCACGTAAATGATGGGGAAATCGGGCTCGAGGGCGTCCGAGACAACGAAGGACGTGGGCGTCAGCGGGTAAAAGAAGAGCCCGGGCTTCAGCGGGAGCTCGCTGTCCTCCAACTGCTCATCACCATCACCATCACCACCATCGTCGTCGCCATCATCTTCCACCGCTCCTTCCTCCTCCTCGAATGGCGTGAGGTCCTCGGGGACGACTCTGTACCGGCCGGTCATGGAGCATTTGAGCCGCTTCCCGGACCCCTTCAGCTCCTCCTCTTCCTTGCTTGCCGCCATGGGGAGATTCTTCTTCGGGTTTCTTCGCTCTAGCGAGCGAGAGAGAGAGAGAGAGAGAGAAGGTGGGGTGGTGGGACTAAGGCTGAAATGAGGCGGAGTCCTGGGCAAGTCGGCGGCGTTTGACGGAAATGGCCCTTCTCGAATGTCTTAATTACGAGCTTGCCATCCTCGGGAAGGACCACGGTCGCCTTCTCGTTGCCGAGGTCCACCGCGACTTTTGAGTTAAGACGACCGTTCTAGTTTTTTCCATCTCTTCGCGTATCTTCATATTAATCAGATTACTCGAAGGTCGCGATCCGACTTCATACGTCCATACTCCATCTTCTTAATTTGATCGAAGATGGATCGTTTTCATGTGAAATAGTTTATCTTTCATCCTTTGTCTTGAAAATTTTGGAACGATAAAAGAATATACGACGGAATCTTGCGTTATCTCGATGCTCACGTTTTTAATCGTATTGTCTACTTAATAAATTCTCACAGGTCCTCAGTGGTGAATCGAATAGGGCTGGCATAATAATTAGGTGTTTAGTGCAATCTTCAACGATCATTCCTTATAATTCATCGAATTTCATTTTTTCACTTATGTAATTAAGTGTGCGGTTCAATTTTTGGTGGTAATTCATTAGAATTCACCAAATTTCGTTTTCTTTTCACCCATGAAATTAAGATTTCTCAACAATTTTTTCTTATACCAGCAACATAATCAAAAAGTTTATGTTATAAGATAGGCTAGTTGATTTTTTTTTTTTTTAAGATTATGGCCGTTGAACTTCATAGCCGCCCCTCCAATTGTTAAAACCCAAAAAAACGAAAGGAAAAAAAAATAACGAAATGATCGACCGTCCATCGTAGGTTTAATTTTAAGATTTCTCCGAGTTCAACGTGGGGGCGCTGGCGGTGTACTAGGAGGCTTGGGGGGAGTGGCAGTTCGGTAGTTTTCGTGGGAAGGCGAGGGCGAGGATGTTGGGGAGGAGTCCACGTCGGTCGCGAGGGGGAGGAGCGCACGTGGCAGGCCTGATATTTCGGGAGGAAAATATCTAGGCGACAGGAGAGAGAAAGAGGAGAGAACCCGCCACCATCCGGCTTCCACGTCACCGTCTTTGTCAGAGCCGGAAGATATTTTTCTTCTCCTCTTTGCCGGCTCCTTTCGGCTCCCTCCCGTCCAATCCAAATCCAAATCCAAATCCAAATCTAATGGGCTCGTCCGCTGCTCGCTGTTGTTGCTGCTCGCTCGCTGTCGCGGTATTCGCGCGTTCTTCCACCGGGAAAAAGAGAGACCGAAAGCCAGGGACGAGACACCCCCACGCGGGGGAATATGCCGTTCGCCCTGTCCACTCGTCTCTCGCCAACTTGGCTCGAGATCCATCCTAAGATATTGAGAAAAATATCTGCCGATTCGATCGGGCGTCGAACTTTCCACACAACGAAACGGAAAAAGTGGTCCGAAAATATCTTGGAATATATTGCATTGTGCCGATCTAGTTTTAATTATTTTACTAATATTAACTGGATTTTAAACTTTCTGATTTAGTCTTAATTTAGTCATTCCGGGTTATTTTGACTGGATATTACTGACATAGACTCTGGTCAGATAATGTGACACGACCAGTGTTGATGTGAATAATTTTTTTTGTTTGTTTTTTTATTTTTTTTCGTTTTCTTTTCCATCCTCTTCCTCCAACTGGTCGCTAGTCTTGCTCACGACAACTACAGCAAGGTCCTTCACCAGTGGTCCTCACCTTTGGCTAGTTCAACGACCGACTAGAGAAAGGAAAAGGAAAGGAAAATATAATGAATAATAAATAATTTGAAAAAAAAATTAAAAGTTGCCACATCATGCTAGTCATATCGCGTCAACCAACCAGTGTCCTTGTTGACAATATCCAATCAAAGATTAGCCGCAAGGATTGTATGAGTTGTAAGTCTAAAGATTTATGACTAAATTGACATTAAAAAAAATTATATAAATACAATGACTTAATAGGGGTGAGCATGGTTACATGGAATAACTTGGAATTGAATGATCGAACTAGTGGCAACTTGTCCAGTTCCAAGTTTTAAGCTATGTATATAGGTTTTAGGTTTAAAAAATTGGGGAATTTATTTCGACAAATAAGTTCCAAATTATAAGTAAATGGAACTTGAAAATTAGAACCTGAATAGATTTTTGTTTTCTTCTTAGTCTAATGTCTTCAAATGATCTTTCAGTATTCCTTAACGTCTGATGATAAGTATGTAATTTGGAACCATTAACCCGAACTTCTATATTATCATTGAGACTTTTACTTTGTTAGTAAATTGTAGCAACAAATGATGGTTATTAAATGTGATAATTCACTATAATCATTCAATGAATTTAGATAAACCTTAGAACCAATTCTAAGTTTTAGGATATACAAGGTAAATTTCAAATTCCAAAAAATAAGAAATTTATTCTAATAAGTATGTTTTAACTTTTAGGTGGAATTTGTATAGAATTTGAAATAAAACTTGAAATAACTCATCTCTAATCTTTAATTTGTGCTACAAATAAAAAAAGAAATTAAGGGGTAAGGAAAATAAGATTATCAGGAACCTCTAAACGTTTTAAGGTACAGCCGTGAGCTTGTGGTCCTAACCTCGTCGATTTTCTCGGCACCACGTGTACCTGATTGATATAATAATGATTGCATATCAAACTAGGCAGAGCATAACGGGGAAGTCAACCAAACAAATTGCTCTTCTTGTCAGGCGCAATACCTTATTTTCTTTTCCTTAGGCATGTGATAATACTCCATCCATTCCGACAAAGCCAGCTACGACTATCCTAGGTTTCAAGTAGAGCCAGAGGTGACGAAACGGGTCTAGGACCCATATTTAACGATTCGGGTCATAAATCGGTTGTTTTAAGATTTAAAAGCAAGTTTAATTGGATCGTAAATGAATTACTAAATAACTAAATGGATTATTTAAGTGAGTCATATGTAGACAATTCATTCTTTTAATTTTCTTAATTTTCATAGTTTTTATTTTTTTATTTTCCTCTTTTTTAAGGAAATCTTGCGAGGGCTACTCATTGTTGCTGGACACCATCAACGATTATTGTAGGTTGTCAGTCACTAGACACCACCAACAGTCACTATCGATCGTTGGTCACCGTTCGACATTGCTAAGGCGTTGGTCATTAGTTGCCATTGGACAACACTTAGCATTAATTTTTCGTTGTCAACGATCACCATTGTTGTTGCTCATCTGCTGTTGTAGGGTGCTAGTCATTGTCGGGCGCCACCGGTCGTTACTATCGCTGGTCACTGACCGTTGGCGATCATTAGTTGTTGTCATTCATTGCTAGTCGCCGATTGTTGTTGTGATCATTGTCGCCTGCCAAGTGTAAAAGAAAAAAAAGAAAGAAAGAAAAAGAAAAATAACAAAATAAAAAAAATTACAATTTTTTTTATATTACAAAAATTGTCATAGTGTTTTAGCAATATATATATAAAATCATAAGAAATGCGTTTTCTAAATTGGATTTAATAGTGAAGTCTTTTAGCAATATGAATTGAGTTGGACATGAGTCATTACAATTATATTATATGGAAATGATTCTATATGGGATGAACCATTTTTAACTCAACCTGACCTGATCATTTGATGGGTCTAGTTTCAAGTTTTAGGTTTGTTTTTATGGGATAAGTGTATTAATAGTTCTAAAATTTGTCACGAAAGTTCAATTGATTTCTAAAATTTTCAGAAAGTGCAATTAAGTCGTAAAATTCTAAAAAATACAATTAAATCCTAAAACCACTTAAAAAGAGTAATTAAATCCCGAAACCTATCAAGTTGGTGTAATCAAGTTACTAAAACTTATTAAGTTAGTGCAATTAAATCATAAAACTTATAGCATTTTTTGTTTGATAAGTTGGATAGAGTTAATATGATGACTTGATTGCACCAGTTCACAATTTTTATGATTTGATTATATTTTTTGAAAATTTTATGACTCAACTATACTTTTGTGATAAGTTTTGGGATTTTTAGTACACTTATCTATTTTCTTTTTAAAAAAAAAAAATTAACTAGTCCTAAAATTTTAAGAATCGGCGGAACTAACTCATAAACTTACCAGTTGAATTGCTTCAAGGGCAACAAGAAGTAGTACGAAAAATTCCTATATGCACTTAATATATGTATAGTGGATTTATCGAATCTTTTAGTTCGACAGATCTCAAGTGACGATTTGCCAAATTTAACCCTCTTCTTTCGGACAACACGTTGAATATTTTGGATTGACCAAATTATTGCCTGGTACGAGTAATAATTCCATAGTCGACCGTAAAATGAAGAATTTTGAAATTGTGAAAAAGTTTAGTTCCGGTCGAGTTTGCTTTTGTGAGGTTTAGGGCTTCCAATCATCTAACCTATTTACACATGTATTCATTTTAATCTAAAACAACTTGACAAAGTTTAGAGCAAAGTTGACGGCCATAGTCCATTCTAAAAGAATTTATATATTTGAGAAAACTTGCTTAGGCTAATCCTTGATCTTCTGAGGTTTATAACTTTTGAATCACATAATTTATTTATCATTGTGTTCATTTTGATTTTAAAAGATCTTCATGAAGTTTGAAATACATGTGAAGGGTCATAATAGTCTTTTGAAGTAGGCATGTTTCATATTCGCGTGATATATGAGATCTTATCATCACAAAACTCTATTCCAGCTATCTTTAAAAAAAATTAAGAGTAAAAATGATAAGGAAATACTTTATTGCATGTCAATTGTAACATAAAATGTTGTCAATATGATGGTTTAATAGCTATCCCTATATCAAATATTCTTATCACATTGATATGTCTTGCTGAATAGGATTGAATGATTGACCACAATCACCAAATTAATGGAGAAATAAACAGTAAATACATTAAAATTACACGGTTCGCTCCGGAATTGAGACTTACATGCGCGGGAAGAGCAGCAGTAACGAAGTCACTGTGAACAAGAAGATTATGAGCTTGGTACTATCCTCTCAATCTCAAGCCCAGATTACTCTCAACGAATCCTGACCCTTTTGTTTCATTCTATCTCTCACAATGTTATCCTCTCAAAACTAACAACAAGCTATCCTAGAAATACTCTCAACAGGCTATTGTGTCTAACGTAATGTAAAACCCTCGAAAACAAGGTTTTCGAACCGGTCCTCGTCCCTCGAGCACCTGGCCGGGTGACCAAAAAAAAAACCTGGCCAACAGCCCGGGCCGCTGTGCTGAGTTGCCTGGCCGTCCTTGCCTTCAGTCCTTTAGAATCGTCGCCAAACCTCCTTGTGCATATCCACATATTCGAGCTTCAATCATCCCTCGAATCACTGGACAAAACTCAAGTTAAACTCAGCAAATCTTCCCCTCGGCTCGATCTTGCAGCCAAGTCCCGGTCAAGTTGCCGGTCGGGCTGGCGGGCGCCTGGCACTAATCATAAACAGTAGGCAGGGCAGAAAAGCGGGCGTCTTGCCAGGAGCTCAAGATATGTCGTAAACTCATGGAGACTCGTTTTAGAGTCTATGTTTCGGGGTTTGACATGTATTACACGCCAAAGCATCTTTTGCTTTTAGAGTTTTCTCTCTCTGAGTTTGGAGAAGAGGACGTCGTGAGGAACTATGCGAAACATTGGATCCATTGAGAATCATCACTTCAAAAAGAATTAACCTAGCTCAAGATGGCCAAGTGCCTTAGTCAAGACGAATAATTATGAGGTCGGTTTAATGCTCTCAAATTCACAAGTGAGCCTACGTGCTATTGTAATACTTGCCGGGTACACAAACACACAAACTCTTCCTCTTTTACTTTCTAGTAGGACTGGTTTTCAAGTATTTTTAACATTAGGGATGACACTAACACGCCCTATATCTCAAGTTAGTGCTTCTAAATTACATTTTTCTTTGTAGGATACAAAAAGCATTGCGACCTAATATATGATAAATTTCTAGATTAGCAAGGAAAATGGAGAGAAAATTTTAAAAAATGCCAAGAAAAAAAGAAAACAAAAAGAATTTCCATTGCATTCTCTCTATAGATGGAAGATTTGACATTGCAAGAGTATTTTCATTTGGGTGCGAGAACTTGCTTAAAATTTTCCCATGACAATTCTTTCTCAATGTACTCAACGTTCGAAGGGTCGAAAGGCCCCTTGATTCTGTCAATCGACGTGATTTGCGCCCTTGCCGGAAGAATGCTTTTCGATGGGTCCGGTGACGTTCTGTAGCTCAAGCTCGAAGAGAATCCCTGAAAATTAGTCAGTGCAATATAAGTTCTACACATGGCAACCAAGCAAAAATGATTTTTTAGTACCTATTTTCACCTCCAACATATCTCCTAGAAATTGAACCAAAGGGTGCAAGTATACTGACCTTATAGATGAGGACTTCTACTTCCTCCCCGTCCACGGCGGCGTGCACCACGAGAGCTTCCCCTCTTGCGGACTGGCTGTACAGTTCCAGCATCGAAATCTCCTCGTTGTGGCCGTGCTCTTCCCCCTCACCCACGCCTTCCTCCTCCTCCTCCTCCTCAGTGCTGCCACCGTACCGCACCGACCTCCGCCTCACGGCGCACTGGATGGTCATGCCGTGAGGACGGTTCGTGCGTTGCTTTTGAGCTTGGAGTGTCGTGGATGCGCGAGGGCGGTCGGGAGCGGCTGGGAGGCCTGGGAACTTGGGCGTTGAAGGAAGGGCCGCCCATTTGCCTAACTTGTGAAGCATTTCTGCGTGTGAGCGTGTATGGTCAAACGTTGTGGTTCTGAGGATAAGGTCATGTCGTGACTTAACAATAATTGAAGTTGGGGAAGAACCACAACCTGCTCTAATTTGACTTTTTCTTGTATTTTTTTTTAAATGTTTTCTCCGAAAATTATAATTAACAACAATCCCACGACTTTCGGAGAAATGGGAGACAAGCTTATATGATTTGATATATCAACACTTACAATGTTTTGAGGGCGTGTTGCCTTAAAACAGGGAATGATACAATGTTTGTTATGATCCACCATGAACTAGGTGAGCTTTCACTATTAACGGGATATGTCTACACAAGATGTCGTTGATATCTCATGCCTCGCGTGAGATCTTAACATCACAACCAACTTGAATTAGTCATTGCCCTCATCCGGAAAGTGGCATTAGCATCGGATCAATATGTCTTAAAGTTAGTAGAAAGACAATCGTTTATAAATTCCTATCACGGACATCTGATGCCACTTGCATGGAATGAATTTCATCTTCATTTTTCTTTACACTTTGCCCAGATGCCTAAAGCCCCGTTTTAAGCAAATTTAGTTTAGACTAGAATGTACACCATGACAAATTGGGATTTGTGACAAAAGTAATTTGTTGTGAATTTTTGGACTTGGCTAAGAGTGTTGTTATAGGCAAAAAAAAAAAAAAAAGAAAAATCGCCCTTTGCTCTGGCCTTGGGCTTGTCCAATTGAGCCTAGGCCATCGGAGGACTCGTGGCTGGATAACCCATTTCTTGTGCAAGGCCCAGCTTCATATCTTGATCCAAGCCCAAGCATTGGACCGGCCGACGGGGTCCTCTCGGAGTGGTTTGCCCCAACCGGAGACTTGCCCTACTTACGGAGCAAGCTTCACCATAAATGCATAAGTCTCGCGATGGATGAGGTAATGCTACCTTAATCCCGACACACATTGCCTCTCTTTCGTTTCATCACGCGCACACTTTACCTACTAAAGCGTCGAAAGGTCCTTCCGAGGCCAAAATCCAAGAAGACTTCTCCTTTCCGCGATGCACGGGACCGACCGCCTGTCACGTAGTCCCGTGTCGCTAGAAACATACCCTGAAAAATCCACGCATCAACATGTACCCTAGGACATAGGTTTCATCCAAAGATTGGTGCTTGGTGCTTGGTGCTTGCCTCCAGTACTAGGCTAATTTCTCTACTTAGCTTCTTCAAAAACGGCGACGTTGCCGAACTCAAAAACGGAACTGCTTAAGACCGCACGCGCGTGGGTGGCCGCGCGTGGGGCTGGAACTGGCGGGGCCACAATATCCCATCGACTGCCGCGCCCCTCCAATTATTGGCGCCTTTTTCTCTCTCTCTCTCTCTCTCTCTCTCGCAGCCGCGTCAACTCTCCTCCGCCAACTTATCACCTCTTAATTCTTGTAATTAATTAAGAAAAAATCACGAGCTCGTATCATAGCAGCAGAATAATAAATAAACAATAAACAACGAAAAAAGAGAAAAGAAAGGAAAATACCTTGTCCACCCTGGAAATATCCGATTACTGATGACGTCATAAATCGTGGCTGGCGGGGCTCGCCGAACCTCTGGGGCGGCGCGTGAGGCGCAGGACCCTCGTGACCGCCCACTAAGGGAAAAGGCTCGCGACGGCGCGTCGGGCTTCGTTTTCACCGGAAGTTGAATTAAGTAAATAAAATTAAGTGAAAATTAAAATAAAATAAAAAAAGTCACTCGATCGGAAGACCGGAAGAGTCAGTAGCAGTGATTAGTAGTATTTTATCGTCGTCGTCCTCCCTCTTCATTACCTCATCATCACCGTCACCTCCTTCCTCCGCTCGCCAATCATCGCGCCGCTTCTCGGCCTCTGCCGACCGACCGACCGACCGACCGACCGACCGACTTGTCCGATTTCCGTGGCCCGCCGCCGGCGTTTCCCCCCTCCTTCTCCCGCTCGCCTCGCTTCGCCGCTCGGAGTCCTAGGGTTCCCGCCTCAGATCCGTCGGTGCTCGGCGTCGCCGGCTCGGTTTCCCCTCCTCTGACGATCGCGGGAAGGGAAAAAAAAATGGCGCTCCCTCACTTCGCGGACACCGGCACGCACTAGAACTCGGCGGTTCTTGCGGGTTTCGAGCGGGGGGTTGTTCGGGCGATGGATGCCTTGCAGAGGGTGGTTCAGCCGCCGGGGGCGGCCGGATACGGCCCGCACGCCTCGGGCAGGGGTGACGCCGATTTGGCCGTGCCCGATCAGTTCCCGGCCGGTCTGAGGGTCCTCGTGGTGGACGACGACCCCATTTGCTTGAGAGTGCTGGAGCAGATGCTTCGCCGCTGCGCGTATACCGGTAGGTTGCTTGATTAAGTTACCCTGATTTGGGTTATTTTGCTCGCTCTCGTTTTCAGATGGTGTGTGAATTTTCAGTTTTGCTGTCGCCTTGTTGTGTCGAAATGTTTTCTGTGAGGTTGATTGCTCTTAGTTCTCAAAGTAAAGATTTTGTGCTCGACTGTGGAGTCCAACTTCCAAGTGCTTAAGTAGGGATCGATAGGGTAATTGGTCTCCATGGAAGTGGGTGATTGGGGAAGTTCCAATTTTTCAAAGCAATTGCTCTTAGGGCTGGTCAAGCAATATTTCTAAGTGCGTTTGCTAATTTTAGTAGATTTACAGAGTGAGAACAGATGACAAATTGCTCAATCTTAGATGGACAGCTTCTCTTGATGGATCAAGGCTAAAACTGTGTAGGGATCCGAGGTAGTGGAGTTGTGTTGAATAAGTATGACGAGCAATATTTAGGTTGTGATTGGCGATGGCATTTTGTTGGAAACTTCATTTGTTAATACTTATTGTCGAATTTAGGGATGATATCATCTCCTTTTCATATGCTGTGAAGTGCTAGGGCATTTTTGCTGTATGATCCGGAACCATACAGTAAAGAAAATGAAACTGTTTGAGGAAATGGACCAATCTGAAGCTGTTCTGTGGGATGCGGGGATCAACTTTCTTACCACTAACTGTTCAATACCAACAATCTCAGGAAATGTGAGAGTTAAAATTTTTAACTGTTATTGCCGGACTTCTGTAGTTCCATGTATATGTAAAGTATACTGCCTTCATCTATTAGAGTAAATTTGATAACTAAATTAGCTGAAATGTACAGTTATTGTCCCTCATGTTCTGCATAGATACAAAGAGGAATGATACTGCTATGACAACTGTGGAATAATAAAAGAGTTCACAATAAAACAAATGGATTTGAAATTGTGATTGAGAAGAAAGGGCTACTGTCAAGATAGGAAGCGGGCATTTCGTCTAGATCTTTTGTTTTCTAGAACTTTTGGAATCGTGTACTGCAATCAATGTTGTAGATGAATGCCAGACTTTACAACTCAACAGTTGGTGTCACTTTTTTCATTTGGCAGATTGTGAAAACTTAAGGAAAATGTGAGATGGATGACAAATGAATAACTAAAATAGTTATTATAACTGACAGTATCTTTGGTTGGGGAGATTTGGTGGGAAGAGAAGAAATTTGGGGGAGGGACTTGCAGAGTGCATTGTTTGGTTTGTTTAACTGGAAGGAGTTGAATGTATATGGAGAGATTCTTCTTTGCTCTCATGTTAGTTGTAAGTAACTTGTGAATCCCTCCCAAGTCTCTCCAAAAGTTGGATGATTGGGATGGATTTGATTTTTACTTATCATTTAGGTCACTTTTGTTTGATCTCTGTTTCTTTCCTTTGTTGCCGTTTCATTCTCTTGATCTCATCCAAACTACTAGAGACTTAAATTCATTCTTTCCCGTTCCCATCTTTTCTCTAGTGATTATTTCAATGCTTTCTCTCGTTTCCAAATCATGGCATCCAAACATATTGTAGGAATCCATAAGTGGTTGATGGAGAATGTTTGAAAGCATCTGGGAATGGAAACAAGTCATGTAGCAAAATACGAGGAGCATGTTTGGTAATGGTCTGGATGGTGGCATGTGGCTTTTAATCATCCATAGAATTTGGTTCTCAGAAAGGCAAAGAACCAAAAAAAAAATATGTCACTATCTGAAAGCTGGATTGTGTGGGTTGACTTTTTGTTACAAATATTTCTTTTAAGGAAGCATTCGAAAATGGAAGCTGGAAAACTTGTTTGAGGTAATTCACACCTTGAATGTTAATTTTATAAAAAAAAGAAAAAGAAAAAATAAAGGTAATTGGCTCCAGACAAGCAAAGAAAGGAAAGTAGAATAAGCAGGGATATGTTCATCTCTTGTTATTCTACTTGGTAGTGAAATGAGAAAGATGAAAAGAAATAATGGAAGAATGCCTGGTCTAAAAACAATGATGTCTCAATGGTATATATACAAGTTATACTACACAAAGCTCTTCAAAGTTGAGGTTATGATTTTGAGGTGCTTTTCTTGTTAAAGCCTATTTAAAAATTTGTACATGTGCAGTACTATGCAGTCATTAAATTTTGAATGAATTAAATTTGAACCTTTTTTTCGTGGAAGCTAATTCGTGTCCTAAATATCATGTAAAGAATGGGAGAATTACTGTATCATAATCTCTACACCACCTATATCACATCATGCAAGTACTCACTGGGGCATCTTACCCCTTTTTCCCTAATACTGTTGTTAAATGCCCTCTTAATAAGCATTGCTTGGAAAAAACTATTTTCAAAGAAGTGATGTTTGGTGCCACAATCTACAGTTTGTTCCTTTTTTCTCCTTCATTTTTGGCTTAGCGAAGCCATAATCTTCTGGCTGACAATGTATATGATAAATATGCAACTAATTCACAATTTATAGGTAGCTGAAATCTCGATGCGTAAACGCTGTTGAACTCTTTTGATGACTTTTTATTTGATGCAGTTACAACTTGCCATCAGGCAACTGTGGCGTTGGATCTTCTCCGAGAGAAGAAAGGCTGTTTTGACATCGTTTTAAGTGATGTTCACATGCCTGATATGGATGGTTATAAACTCCTCGAACATGTTGGGCTCGAGATGGACCTTCCTGTTATTAGTAAGTATATTTTATTTGCTTCAGATATGGATTTCCCTCTTGTTATGATAACCAAATTTGACGGAATCCTACTGCAGTGGTGTCTGGTGATGGAAGCACAAATGCTGTTATGAGAGGCATTAGACACGGAGCATGTGATTATCTTATTAAACCTATTCGCCCTGAAGAGCTTCAGAATATATGGCAACATGTCATTAGGAAAAAATGGAATGGAAATAAGGAGATTGAACATTCAGGAAGCCTAGAAGATAATGATCGGCATAAGCGAGGAAGTGATGATGCTGATGGTTCTGCTGTTAATGAAGGGGTGGAAGGCTTGATGAAAAACCAGAAAAAGCGCAGCATTTCTAAAGAAGAAGATGATCCTGAATTGGATAGTGATGATCCTGCTACATCAAAGAAACCACGTGTGGTGTGGTCGGTGGAGCTCCATCAACAATTTGTCAGTGCTGTAAACCAACTTGGAATTGACAGTATGGTCTTAGACCGTAATTTTGTGCTTTGTTTTCTTTATGTGCTGGTTTTATCATGATATGAAGGAACTTAAAGTAGAAATAGTGAAGGAGGTATCCTCATTCTAGTTTTCAGGACATAAGTGTCATCAAAGTTGTAGCCACTGTTTGCTATCTCTGAAATGGTTCTTTTGGTTTCTTTTTCAGAGGCTGTGCCAAAACGTATCCTAGAATTGATGAACGTTCCTGGCTTAACTAGGGAGAATGTTGCAAGTCATTTGCAGGTTTGTTTGCTCCTCCTTTCTCACATGTCAGTCAGTTTTCATTGGCCATATATTGTTTCTTCTATGTTTATAGCTCTATCAGCCCATGTCAAAAATTTAGAGGCCCAAGTAGTCAATGTGCATCACCTAGTTATTTTTCTTCTTTCATGTCGAAAGAAATTCTTATTATTTGGCACTTTAAAACAGACACTAGACTAAACTGCTAGAAATAAGGCAGGCTTTCCAGATAAGCTTCGCATAGGGATGAAGGTGAAATTTGTCTAATCAGTAGGATTTTTGGCGGTTGTAGGTGAAAATCTTTGATGGCGGAGCTGTTTTCCTGGTGTTCCTAGTAGCATCAATGAAATTTTAGAGCCTTTTTTTGACGTATCACTTGAGTATTTCTAGCTGCTTGTAATTCCCTTTTTGATTTACTGCTGAAATGCTTGTAAATTAAAGAGAGGCAGCTTTTGTAATTTTTTTAGCTGAAGAACTTGGTTTTATGGATTTGAGGTCAGTGAAGGTTTCACTTGGATGAGTCATTAATTTTCTTTGGATATGTTTGACAACTGAAAGGAACCTATTGCTGAATGTTGCATTGCTGCATTAGATCATAATCTCAGGTTGGCTTTGATTTGCTTGCTGAAGTCTAAATCGGTTGGAGATATCTGAGGAAGTTCCTTTTTTTTTTTCTGAATATAGTAGCTGAAGGGACTTGATGTGAGGATTCTATATAGTTCAAAATGTTTTCAATGCTGAGGCTATTTAATAGCTCAAATGTTTTTATCTTCTGAAAAAGAACCATTAAATCACATGTTACCTCTTTAGCTGTACCTCAGGTTTATAAGAATTGTCATCAAGCCATTTGGTCCTTGGTCAATATTAGTGGTTGTTTCTTGATGAGAAGTTACCTTCAGGTCAACTTTTGTTTTTTTTTGGTCCTCCTATAGTGATTATTCAGTTAAGAACGAAAAGAGGTGGCATAAAGGCAAGCAAAAATGGTTGTGAAGTTGTGTGAGGGGATGGTGTCATTGCAATGACATGCAACTTACATTATTGGTCATTCACCAAAAAAGAAAATTGAATTAATTAACTTGTTATTATGCTTGTGGTTATTTTTTTTCAAGGGATAAATGACACAAATGGTCCCTCTCAATGTGCAATGTGGTCACGGAACTTTAAATTTGTTCAATGTGTCCTTGAACGTTAGCCCAATGGGCAATACCCTCCCTAAACTTTTAATTTATTCAATGCGGTCCCTAGACTTTTGGTACATATTCAATTTAGTCCATGGAGTCGGGACCGCATTGAACAAATTTAAAGTTTGAGGACCACGTTGCACATTGGACCAAAGTTCAGGGACCATTTGTGTCATTTCTCATTCTTTTAACTTCTTTTGATGCTGATATAGCCTGAATAAGTAATTATTTGTAGAATTCAACGGTTTTGCTGAAATTGGTTACTGTTGTAACCGTTGTTGTGATATCATTTTTGTCACTTGCACAGAATGTCTAGTTGATCTAATTTGCATATTATCATCTTGTCTGGTTACTGAGTTTTTCTGGCTGTGTCAAACAATTTCAGAAATTTAGGTTGTATTTGAAGAGATTAAGTGGAGTAGCTCAGCAGCAAGGTGGGATGTCTAGTTCATTCTGTGGACCTGTAGAGCCAAATATCAAGTTGGGTCCCCTGGGTAGATTTGATATCCAAGCTTATGCAGCCTCTGGTCAGATTCCTCCACAGACATTAGCAGCACTGCAATCTGAGCTTTTGGGTCGACCAACTAGCAACCTAGTGTTACCGTCATTTGATCAGCCAACTCTCTTACAAGCTTCCCTGCAGGGATCCAAGTGTCTTCCTGTTGAACATGGTGTGGCGTTTGGTCAGCCTCTGATTAAATGCCCATCTAATGTCTCCAAGCAGTATCAACAGTCCATTCTATCGACTCAGGATGCAGCTTCGGGATTTGGACCGTGGCAGGCTACTAGCCTTAGTACGGTTGGAAACAACAACATTGTTGCGGGGTCGAGTATTCAGAGTAATAACACTTTGATGGATATATTTCAAAGACAGCAGCAGTATCAGCAAAAGCAGCAATTACAGCAGCAGCAGCAGCAGCACAGCAACAACTACCACAACAGCCTCTCCTAGAGCCTAGCCGTTTAATTAATGTGCAACCATCTTGTCTTGTTGTTCCCCAGTCATCAGCTGGTTTTCAAGCAGCAGGTAGTCCTGCTTCTGTGAACCAGAGTTCCACCTACAATAGAAGTACTGTCATTGACTACAGTCTTCCATCATATCAAGGCAATACTGCCTCAAATACTGGTCTAGCGTTGGATAAAGATCTCAAAGCTTCTGGTGTACTCAGTGGCTACTCTGTACAAGGTTCCATTTCACCAACTTTGTCGTCTAGTTCAGCGAATGCTGACAGTAGCAATAGCTGTCAACTTCGGAATCCATCTGCAAAATATAACATCATTGGACAAGCACCAGGTGCTGTTTCTAATTTTTGCAATATCCAGGGTTCTTATGATGCTAAGTCAGGTGAAGCCATTGATCAAGGACCGCTAAAGAATCTAGGATTTGTTGGTAAGGGATCGGGCACCCCAAGTCTCTTCACAATTGATGAATTTGGACCACCTTTGAAACATGTATACAGTGGAAAGGTCCATCTGGAGAGTGGTGCGAGTAGAGTCAAACAAGAACCGAGCTTTGACTTTGTGGATGCAAAAGTGTCTATCCCAGTATTGGAGCAACTTTCTTCGAATGATCTTATGAGCGTTTTCACTGAATAGGTAAAGTTGTTTCTGTTTTGTCATTCTTCTGTCCATTTTCCTATGCACATCGTATTGTAAGAAATCATGATTTTACCTATATAATGTTCTTTAGTTGCGTCTTTACTATTGTTCTGGAATCTCCACCTTCTCCCTTGACTTAGGACCTTGATCAGTTTTGTCGCTATATCATAGACAGCCTTCCGAGAATGTAAGCTGTCTCAGTGGGTGTTCCTGCATCCCTCTGTATTAATATCCACTTTCTCCCTGGACATAGGACCATGTCCACCTTGATGGATTTTTGTTAACAAATCACAGTTGATTACTTTGTCAAATACAGTCAGCAGTGAACTAGTTATGAGGTGGTGATAAAATTGAATGTGTAAAATGATGACCTTTCAACAATTTTATTAAAACAATGTTTTTCCAGCACAATATGTATGAGAAACTGCAAGGGTCGTTCTTTGCATCTCTGCAGGCACTTGTTAAACTATGACTGCTGAATTACAATTTGTCCAAGGAATCTCACACGGCAGTAGTTTTCTTCATTGTGCTCCTACTTTGGTACGATTGGCATTATGTCCACTATATGCAAGCTGGAAATTGAAGTCTTTAATTGTCATCAGTTCACATGTATGAATTTGCAGTCAGTATTAGTTGAAACTTCATGCACATGTTTGTCATTCATAATCATCTGATTACCTAAGCCTTGACCATCTTTTGTGATAACCCTAGTTACATGCAATTGCCTAACAGATTGCCCTTTCCACAGGATGCCTATGCTGTTGGATTGGTATGGAGGCTCTGTTCCATTTGATCAAGAAGTGCAGATTTATTCACTTCTTGGGGTGGGACAGATCCTGGTTCGAAACTGTAATGTTTTCTTTTAGAGATTTACTAATTGTCGCCGAACCACGTGTATAAATGCATTTCATTAAACTTATGCGTAGTTCTGAGGCCAAAATAAGCTGTATGTAATATTTAGGGGCTTGGTTTCACCTCTCGGTCTCACATTTGACTGATGTAGTCATTTGGACTAGGATGTTGATATCCATTTATTCATTATCCAACTTATTAAGCTGTGATACTACTGAAGCTGTTGTTGTCTTCCTCGAGATGCAGTCCGAACTTAAAAATCTGCCTATATTGATGTGGGAAAGCAAATGTTATTGATATGATGCTCACGTGGGTTTCAAAATGAGGATATTTGACTGATATGGTGCTTATATGTAGAAGCTTGGAGTTTCTTTATATCACAGGAAAAATTTAGGGCAAATGTGTTACAATGGATGTAGTTGGGGTTTTTTGTGACACTTTTTTTTTTTTAATAAAATCTTCTATCCACAAGTACAAGTTAATTGTGTATTGAAAACGTTGTAGCATTTATGGAAAAGTCATCAGCTAACATGATTTTCTTCAAATCGTATAAGCTTTGCTTATTAAAGATAAATAGACTTTCAGTGTATCTACTAAAACTTACTAGGATACAAGTAAGTGGTAGTTCTGTGACTCTTCATTAGGATAAATAAAGCATTAATAATTGAGTGATTATGCCATTCTTATCTTTCCCGGTGATTAGTATGGAAAAGGGTATGCATATGTAAAAAACTTAAAATTAATATCGCGAGATTAGTGATTTATGAAGAGGACAAATGACTTTCATCCTTTAAATAGTTGACAACTAAGTCATAGAAATCGGCAAATTTATGTGCTTGAAGAGTTGGTACGCATCAGCTTCTACTGATTTTTTCATGGTTGGTAGATTTTCAATATAGGACAAGTACCTTTTAACACCATTTTTCATACAAAAAGTATCAATATATCAAGTATATCACGCTGATTAATTTGTTACATGACTAGTAACTTTTCCATAAATTGGTTAGTTTTTCTTGAGAATATAGTCAAATTTGAGTCTTCAAAAAGTTTTGATTTTCTTAATTTGGGTAAATTTTCTAGTTTTAGTAGGTTAACTAATTTGAGTAGGTTTTCCAAAAGTATCTTCTATTTTTTGATACAAATATCATAGGAGATGGAAATTCTACCTATATACACACAGTAGGGGAAGTGTTAAGATTTTTTTTTTTTTTTTTTTATCTAAGTTTTTTGAGAGAATTTTCTACAAGAGATTATGAATGATACTTGTGGCTTTATCTTGGGTATGATTAGTGCCTGGAAACATTTGAGTATTTATACTCTCTAAATTCATAGTAAATTTCAAGGTGGCTAGCTCTTCTTGTGGAATAGGCACCTGTGGAATAGGCATCAACCTTTTTGAGTGAACTACATAAATCTTTGGTTGTTTTTTTGTTAATTTCTCTTGTAATTTCTTGTTCTTCCAATGAACTTGAAGTGGAAGATCCATTAGTTTCATAGCACTTTCCATCAGAATAAGTAACTTTCAACTCATCAATAATTAGTAACTTTTCATACAGAATTATTTCAACACATTATGAATTGCACATTATGTAGTTCTTTTTATTTATTTAATTTAGTTTGGAATTTTTCATAAATACTTATCAATCAATAACTTAAAGACTTATCTACCGATAAAAATCCAAAAAGGAAAATTGAATGTTGCCACTCAACGGGAAGGGCTAAAGGGTCAACCTGAAGTTGAGTCCATGGTGGAAGGGGTGAAATGGTTCCTACACATGCCATTCTTCTAAAATCTTCCTTCTATCCTCCTAAATCGATCTCATGTTGGTAACAATTATCTCAAGATGTTAAGAGTAAGTGATAGAAGGAAATCTAATAGATTAAACAAGTCGAAGTTCTTCGAAGATTGAATGGGACAAAGGGTCTCGTGTTTGATCTGAAGCATTGGAATTCAGATAAAACAGTCACTGAGTCTTGATTAGTGTCTAATAAACCTCAACGGGTTATCAAACAAGGCACCACGGTTTGGAATTCCTAATAACTTTCATCGCAAGTTTACTTTAGGTGGACCTTCCCAAAAGGAAGTTCACGGCTGGAATATCGCCAATGGAAAGGCAGACGAAAGCGAGGAAAAAGGAGGGGGAGGAGAACCAGTGGCCTCATGACACGTGGCGGTGCGGTAATATTCTATCCCGAGGGCAATTGGCTCCTCAACGAGCACGTCGACTCATGCAGGGTCGTCGCCACCTTCCTTCGCATTCGTCACCAGGAATGGCCCGCGAAGCGGAAGGAATCGTAGCTTTTCTACTCTCACTGTCTCTCCCATCATTCGTCACCAGGAATCGCCACCTTCCTTCGCACGTCGACTTATGCAGTTGGTACCTTGTAGCGGGGGGTTGTTGACTGAGAGAGATTGACTCGGATTTTGACGACGACGGCAAGGAAGGAGACGCTCCCTCCTTCTCTCTGCCACTCTCCTTTTCTACTCTCTCCCTCTCCCTCCCTCTCTCTCTCTCTCTCTCTCTCTCACCACTAAGACAGACCCTTCATTCCTTTCCCTGCCAAGCGAGCTCTTCCGGGTAATTGCGCTTCTTCTTCTTCTTCTTCTTGGAATTTCACCCTGCCAAGCCATCCTCCCTCTTTTGGGTAAAAGGACCTACCTCCGTGGGGCAAGCAAGCTTGTCCTCCTAGTTAGTGGCGTTGCGTATTTCTTCTCCACCACCAGGGAATACGAAATGTATAGAGTTTCCCTTGTCTGCCTAGGAGTTGGCTAAGTGGCCTGCTCTTGGGTCTTCCTTAAGCCTTTTAAAAGTTCACTCAGGTCTAAATCTCTCTTTCGTGGGTTTTCAGTGGTTTGGGTTGGAGGAGTCGCGTTGTTGCAGAGCTGCTTCTAGGATTGAGGTGGTGCAGCTTTAGAAGGAGTCTTAAGTACTGTGAAAAATTCATGGTTATCGGCACGTGTTGTGAATCTCTTCGGGAGGGCAACTTTATTCTCTGGAATTAGAATTCCTATCACTGTCATACGTCCATATGGTTGCCTGAACTTGGTAAACTGTTCTGTTTTTTCCTGGGGTTGCCGGTCACTCTTTAGCTTGGTGTGTACAATGCTGATTGAACCCTGTTTCGCCTGTAAATAGTTTTTCTGAGCGCTTTCAACTAGTGGTGATCAAGCATTCATTTTGTTAATCATTCGCTATGATGATCCGTTGTAGTTTGAAGCAACCATTACTTTACATAAGTTCTCATGTTTACTGTCTAATATTCCAACTTGTTTTTCAAGGACCCTAGGCTGCTGGCGCTGCTCTGTCATTGCTGGTGACCTCCTTGATATGGTGTAACAGAGCACTACAAAGTTCTCATCAGTAGAATGGGTAAGACTATATTTGTACGTGGATTCTCTTCGTTAGTGACTAAAGATACAGTCAGGGAATTCCTGGAGCAAAAGACTGAAAAAGATACCGTTTACGCCATCAAGATTAGACCAAACAAATGTGGGGTTGGATCTCATGCTTATGTGCAATTTATCGACCCTGAATATGCTGAGTATATTATCTGGTTGGCTAATCAAGGGATGTTGTATCTGGGTTCTCGTCTGACTGCTTGGGAGGCTGATCACGATGTTGTGCAGAAGCCTAGAGCACTTTCGCATTCAATGGAAGGTATAGCTCTGCATTTTGGCTGCCAGGTATCAGCTAAAAGGTTCTCTAGACTGTGGACGGGGGTGAATGTCACTGTGAATTTCGGGACGGAGCAGAGAAAATTCTGCTTTCGCGTGTCTTATAATGATACTAAGTATAAGCTCGAGTTATCATATGAAAACATCTGGCAGATGGAGCTACACCATCCGAGAGGCCATAGGACGATGCATCTCATGATTCAGGTGAGTAGACTTCATTCGGATCACGAGACTAATTTACCTTTTAATGCTAACATTGTGGTTTATCCTCCGATGCATATTTGGTTTTTACCTTTGATTGGACATCGCCTTGTGTGCAACCTCCTAATCCTAATGAACGTTAAAATTCAGATTTTTGGCTGTCTAAATGGAGGTTTTTTCAGGCTCCCAGTTGATGACTTGATGATAACTTATCTATAAGTTACTTTTGTTTTAATTTCATGGAATTTACCAAACCTTAACAGAGAAAGGGCAGGCAGAACTCCAAACATTTTTGGTAGGCTCTGGTTGGGCCTAAGAAAAGGGGTTCTGGTTTAGCCTCTTGTCCAGTCAATTTGGGACAGAGGGTCATTGGGCTAGGTTGCAATAAATGGTCAAGTCGTAATTTTGTGGGAGTAAATGACGAGTTCTCAAGTATTTACAATCTGCAAGGAATTACTTTAAGATTGGACCAGGATGATGTATGTTTAAGAGACTTGGACAATAATAACAGTGTGTATTGAGAGAGTGGTGGTGTAAGAGGGCTCCTTAGAAAATATATGGTTGAAATTTTTCTGTCTTAGCATGCACACGGACTTAGTTCGGAAATCAAATAACTTGTCCTACGCACCAATGATTAAGTGGCCGCCATCTCCCCCTCTCCTCGAATCCCAGATCTGGGAAAACTAAACTAGACGCACAAACTAACGAGCTCGAGGTTTTGTGAGCTCCAGATCTGATGGCCATGGCCACTGCGAGCTCAAGCTCAAGTGGCCACGGCCGTGAGTACATGCTCCTCTCTTTTCTCTCTCAATATTTTTTTTAAGAAAATTTTATATTGTCTGATGCTGTCCTTATTTTGCGCCGCATAAAAGAGGAAGAAGAATTTCATGAATAATAAGACGACTCGTGTATTTAGGCATCCCACTTAACAATTTGACTGTCTATGTAGACAAGAGAATGTATATAACAGAGGGACTAATGTGAAACATTTTTAAAAAATTAAGGGATGCTTTTGAATTGAAAAAGGTATAAGGATTTTGACTTTCAGCAGTTGTAACAATAGTTGGCTCATAGGCTTCATCCTAGTACTGTGTTGATTACCATATTAGTATCCGCTATCTTAGGAGGTTTTAGTTTTAACTCCACTTCGTGTTGATCATCGTCCTAATCCATATAAACACTACCACAACCACTTCCATCTAGAAGTACCGAGACTCATTAAATGTAAATTCTTAGATAATAACACATGAATTTAATTTCGAACACCACAACTTATAGCCTCACTCAATTTATGCATAACCTAGAATATGCACTTTCTCGCCCTCCAATCGAGTTCACCATCACTTGCTCGAACATGACATAGGAAACCAAATATTTTAATAACAGAATAATCAGTAATGAAATTTGATAGCATTTATTTGGGAGTTTGACATCCAATCATAATTGATGGGGATCTATTCACTAGGTAACTCACTATACTAAGAAAATCTGTTAGGAATATCCTAGTCATACTTGCACAAGAGAGCAATTTATGGGCCGTCTCTACTAATGTTTTACTCATTAACTCTACAATCTATTGTCATTTATTAGCACTGATGTGGTGTCTTACTATGCATTTCTTCATGCAAATTTTGTTTAATAGCTTTGAGCAAAACTTCATGCTATTGTTAGTCCACACATGCTCGATCATTTTACTAGTCTTTTTTTTTAATCAAAACTTTTAATCATCTTATCTTGATAACGGCATCAAATTTGTGTCTCAGCACAAACATCGAGGTGCTCCTCAAGTAGTAAAATTGCAACAGTCTATGAACATCCCAGTGAATTAACTTCACAATTTTCATAGTTTCTTTGACAATCGTATTGAATTACACTTTTCACCGGCGATCAAAGTCATAACACCTGCATACATTTAGTTTATTAGCAACAAAACCATGTAGCATATTCTATTCACTTGGAACCATTAGGTTTCTCTTGATGATGTGCCCCAATTTAGACTCTCAAATAGATTCACTTGATGTCTCCATGACAAAATCCATCATCGTTTCATCCCAAAGCTCTCACAAGCTACTATGTTTGAATGTGCTTATTATCACCAAGGAACTTGAACAACCCTCAAAACTCCACTTTTTGTCACCCGATTGAATCTAGAGCACTCAAGAAAATCATATTTTTCTTCAATTCTAGAACATGCCTCACTTTAGTTAATGTCCTTATAATACCATCACACATTTTGATTCTAACATCACCAATATCTACAACATCACACTCAGTGTTATTCCCCAAGTGCACTTTACTTATTCATGCATTGATAAGTAACAAATCATTTCCTATATGGTGTGGCATGACATTGACAACGAGAATCCATAATTCATCTATCAAATGATAAATTCTCAGTTACAAACAAAACATAAACGGTTCTATTCGATTGACTATTAGCTACAATTGTAATATTATTTACAGACTTAACTCTAATTCTTTTTCCCTTCTCATTTGTCAACTTACGGTAATCCATTTTGAGATGTCTTGTCTAGCCATAGCACCAACAGATAGCACCATCGGTCCTAGATTGACTACATTTCTATATGTTCATAGAGCTCATGTTGACACGAGTAATAGTTCTTTCTCTACTTTCACCTACCAAAGTTGCAGGTACAAGTCCACCAGATGATCTCTTAAGGATTTCCTCACATAGAATCAAATCACAAAACCCCCATCAAATGTTAAGCTTGTTGACTTAGAGGAGTTACTAATAACAGTAACAATAATATTTCAACCACAAGACAATTTAGATATAGAATTAAAGCACGCTACCTCATATTCAAAGTTAATGTCAACTAAAGTCAACTGACATTTGATGAAAAAAATCCAATTGATGAACAAACATCTTGAATTCATTTATATGATCAACAACTAGTAGACCATGCCTAGCTTGTCAATTTAAGTTAAAGAGACGCCACATCAAGCAAACCTCCTTGATCGTAAAGGGCTTCTAGTACATGTCTGATCGGGCGTTCATCAAACCTGCGGTGGTTTTTCCTTTTACAATGTCAAACATGACATTACGAGCCAACGTGAGTTGAATAACGCTCAATGCTTGTTTATTTGGCAATTTCCATTCAGCTTGCCTCATTGACTCTAGTTTCTTCGTAGACAAATGTAAGTATAGATTCCTTTGATAAAGGTAATTCTCAATTTGCATATTCTAGAAATCAAAATTCTTCCTATCAAATCTGTTGATTTAAATCTTTTCCTTCTTTTGCCATCATTGATTTGCTTTAACTTATCCAATCCTAGTTTTGATACCAATTCTTGTGGAAGAATAATAAAATTGACAGAATTAGAAAATAAATTGAACAACAAAAATACAAAGCTCAGTCGGATAGAAAATAAATTAAACAAATTTACATAGCTCGGCCAAATGATCTATGTCTAGGGGGTAAATGATTTCACTATAAATTAAACAATACAACGAAAGTTACAATCACACTCGAGTCATTCAAACACTTTCAATGTTTCTAAGTTTTCAATTATACTCAATAGTCCACACAATATTTAGCTGGGCAGTTCCTTACAAAATAATTTCTCAATTTCATGAAGGAACTCGCAAATCTTACTCACAAGATTATTTAACTTCAACAATAAAAGCTCTCAAGGTGTAATTCACAAAGAAGTCACCTCTTGAATGCTCTTCATATGAAACACTTCTTATTTATATAGACAATAATGGGATCCAAAATAGGAATCCTACTCCAACTAGGAAACCATTCAAAGAAGAAATCTACTTGAATTAGGATATTTTCCTTTTTGAGCTCAAAATCAAGGCATATCTTTAATAAATAATTTCCTATATAAAACACTAAGCATTTTAAGGACTTACTAACACACGGTTAAAATCACAACAGGACACGATAGTGTTTTGTAAACTTCTTAAAGAGTAAAGCTTGGAGGTTTATGATCATAATCTTTTAGGAGGTTGTTGTTTCTTGATTTTGGGAATCTTGCTTCCTGTTATATTAAAAAGTTCCAATCTTCTAACGCTACGTGTTAATGTTAGATGAAGACTCTTGTCTGATCCGTGTATTATTAATTGATCTTAACAAACTTCGGGGTCATGGCAAGGTTGGTTAAGCAGGAGGCTAAGCAGGGTATAAAGGTTCCCTCCAGTAAGAGAGATAAAATTCCATCTATGCTGATCTTATTCTAGCATCTGGCTAATTTGGAACTAATAAATGTTTTAAAGCCTCTGTAAAGTTAGAGTTTATAATTTTATATATTTTTGGCGGAGTGGAAAATTTTCCACGGATGAAGCCAGCTTTCAGGGCTTTGGGCCCTTTTGGATTCTCTGTTAGGAAACTTTCACTTTCTCTGAGATAAAGAGGCCCCGTCGTTTATCTATTTTCTTATGCTTGCACAAACCACTCGACCATGCATGCTTTTTCTACATGGTAGCTTCTTATGATAGAGGAGGACCTGATAAATTTCTGTAACTTTTGTTCTCGTAAATGTTAGCTGTATGGGGCTCCTCGTATTCATAAAAAAGTTGTTCAGCATTCGGAATCGGGGAGTATCTGGAGCAGTCCTCTCTACAACTTTTTCAAAGATGGCTCTGATGACCAGTGGGTTAGAGCGACTGATTTCACTTCATTGGCTTGCATTGGTCAGTCTTCTGCTCTATGTTTAGAGATTCCTTCTGAATGCCCGGTTCCAGATTTTCACGAAATCTTTGTCCATTACAAGGAAACCAATGGAACATTGTCTATGGAAGTTGGTTCTCCTTTCTCCTGCAGTGCGGATCTAGTTCCAATTGTAGGCCCTCCCAGAGGACTCGACCTGCCTTATGAAGTTGTCTTTAAGATAAATTTGTTAGTTCAGAATGGCTGTCTAGCAGGACCTTGTCTTGATTTTTCATTTTATCGAATAGTGGATGCACTAGACATGGACATAATCCTAGATGCCTTAGACAAACTGTTCCATATGAAAGAATGTTGTTATGAGCCTTCAAAGTGGCTGATTGAGCAATACATGAAATATCTCAAATCCCGGCATTCTACAAAACTGTCTTCAATATTGTTAGATGATGGATTGGTTTATGTACATAGGGTGCAAATAACACCATGCAGGGTATATTTTTTTGGTCCAGAAATCAATGTCTCAAATCATGTATTGCGGAGTTATCCTGATTACATCGACAATTTTATGCGTATTTCTTTTGTGGATGAGGACTTGGATAAAATGCATTCAACTGATTTATCTCCTCGCACCGCTTCGAGACATGGAAGGACGGATATTTATGAAAGGATCCTTTCTATACTCAAGAATGGCATAAGAATAGGTGACAAGAATTTTGAATTTCTCGCCTTCTCATCCAGTCAGTTACGCGAAAATTCTGCGTGGATGTTTGCTCCCACAAATGGTACAACTGCTGCAACTATTAGGGCAAAGATGGGTGAATTCAGTCAAATAAGAAATGTGGCAAAATATGCCGCAAGACTTGGACAATCCTTCAGTTCATCTACTGAAACTCTCAATGTACGTAGACATGAAGTTGAAGTCATTCCGGATGTTGAAGTCAAATCACATGTTGAGGATATATGTTACAACTTCTCTGATGGAATTGGGAAAATATCTGAAAAGTTTGCTAGGCAAGTTGCCAAAAAATGTAGCTACAAGGGCTATACTCTGTCGGCATTTCAAATTCGCTATGGCGGATATAAAGGTGTTGTAGCTGTTGATCCGACATCCTCTGTTAAACTATCACTCAGAAAGAGCATGTCCAAGTATGAATCAAATGAGACAAAGCTAAATATCATGGCATGGAGCAAATATCAGCCTTGCTTTCTGAATCGCCAGGTGATCACTCTTCTCTCAACACTTGGCGTTCCAGATCACGTGTTTGAGAAGAAACAAAGAAATGCTGTAGATCAGCTAAATGCTATTTTAGTTGATCCCTTACGAGCACAAGAGGCTCTAGATTTAATGTCCCCTGGTGAGAATGGTAACATTCTCAAAGAGATGCTAAAGTGTGGTTATAAGCCTGATGCTGAGCCATATCTATCAATGATGCTGCGAACATTCAGAGCAGCAAAATTGTTTTTTTTACGGACAAAAACAAAGATATTTCTCCCTGAAGGAAGATATATGATGGGATGCCTTGATGAAACCCGAACTTTAGAATATGGTCAGGTGTTTGTGCAGTATTCTGGTGGAAGGAAAAAACAGATGGGGGATGAGTCAATCATGTTCATAGGTACTGACTCAGATCAAACTGTTGTACAGGGAAAAGTAGTTGTCACGAAGAATCCTTGCTTATATCCAGGTGATGTTCGTGTTCTAACTGCCGTAGATGTGCCAGCTTTATGTCATATGGTGGATTGTGTTGTTTTTCCACAAAAAGGAGAAAGGTATGACTCGAATATGCCTTGTTATTGGCTTACAATGACCTCAGTTGCACTGGCACTTGTCAAGGATCTATTTTGGACTTGATTTTACTTTTGGTTGTGGATCTTTGACTATTGTTTTGATTTGGGCTCGGTCATAGTAATAAGGTATAAAATTTCTGATATTATGTTTGTACTAGGTCTGAAATGAATGGTCCGATGTGTAACTCAATTTAATCTTTTCCTCATTTTCCATAGCCAAGGATAATATTGACAGTTCTTTAGAAATGGTTTTGGGCCTGCTTTTTTATCACCTTTAAGCTTTGAGAATAAATGCTTAAATGTTTATCCAGTGGGACTTGGTGGCTAAATTTGAACTCTTGTTTATCTTGCTCCTGGTTTGTCTCTTTCTTGAATGTGGTTTGAGTTCTCTGATACGAGGCTCATGATTAGATTTTGTGTACATGTGATGCGACCTTGCTAAGAAGCATCCTCTATTTTGCTGCTGTTCTATGCTTCTGATAGTTCTGGTTCTAAATAAACCCGTTACTTTTTCCTTTTAATTCTACTAGCTAAAAGTAGGAGCAAGAAATTCCTTCCCCATAAATTGGGAACTTTTCTACTTTTACTCCCCCCCTAACACACTGTTAATAGATAAAAGTAGCAATTGAAACATGATATTGATTTGTACTTATTTTTATTCTCATCTCAGACAATTTCTCCTTCTCAATGCATACTTTCTTAATGCAAATTGCACTTCTTGAACGCACAGGCCTCATCCCAGTGAGTGTTCCGGGAGTGATTTGGATGGAGATGGTTACTTTGTCTCCTGGGACTCAGAATTAATTCCTCCTCGCGAGATGGAACCTATGGATTATCGACCTGCCCCGATTGAACAGTTGGATCACGACGTCACTATTGAGGTAATGCTTTTCCTGAGGATTTTCAGGGAATTCTATACCCTGTAATGACTTTTTTCTGATACCGTGAAATGTATTTAACAGCGTACAGTTATAGTAGGAAATACATCTAGCATCCATTATCTTCGCGTTGTCTTTCTTTCTATTTGACTTGGCTTGTTTGACCTGATGCTTGGATTGCATTTCATCCTTGCGGAGGAATTTTCGTGTCAGCATCGTGTCATGTCAGCCCTGCTATGATCTTTTGTTTTCTTACTGGTTCCTTTTGCTTCTATTTTTGTGTGCTTCTCTTTCTTCCTACCCTGGGTTGGAAGAACCCCCGAGAAGCTAAAGTTTGCACCTTTTGCAAGCAGATGATAGCTTAAAAATTAGTCACCAGGCATATAGTGGAGTATGACTGGGCTCATTTATTCAACCATTACGTTGGTAGGATTCTTAAAGCCGAAGATCTGGTTATGCTGTGCATAACATGGAATTAACTGTTTGACCAGGACTATTCTATGGAGACGTCCCTTGAAAGGGCTTGCACCCGGAATTCTCCACATGTAGCTCACGACTGTTTGCTTGTTTGGAGGCTTTCCTAGGTTATTGATGCTTCCATACATCTTCTGTCCTAAAAGTTAACCGCCAAATTTTCTGTCACTTCATACGCCACGTTAAACAAAGTGACATGAACCTTTGTAGGGAAACAAAAGGACTTTATGGTAAATAACGAAGCACTAGAGGTTGTGGTGTTGTCTTCCTCTGGGATTTGGATTCACTCATCAAATGTGTGTATAAAGGCTAGGGGATTCACTTCTTTGGTGCTCAAACCCTATATCAACTCTTGAAATATTTTGCCAAACTTAGACAAGTTGTATTGGATCAGGCACTGTTGTAAGGCATATTACCATGGAAAATTTCTCGCATGCAATTATAGCCAATAACTTGAGGGAATGAAAAGGTAGCCTTCCTCAAAATGACGCACGGGTTTTGTTTATGTTCCAATGATTTTAAATATAAATATATGAATCTGTCATGTTAAATTTGATTTTTATCTAGGAAATGTCAATGTAATAGGAAGCTATGGATTAATGTGTGATTTTTAGAATATTTAACTTTTAAAACATATTTTCATCTAATAGTTTAACCTTTTAGAATATTTGATAGTGAGCACACAAAATCTAACGTGCTTTAAGCTTAGACCAAGGGTCTAGTCTATACGTGAGGAGAAGTGTTGAACATCTTTGACTTTTAAAACAATTGAAAATGGTCCTACAAAATCTCACGGTGATCCCGAAAGGCATTATGTCTATACAACAAGTGAAACTACCTCAAATATCTACTTATCTAGATGGCTGGGCAATAATGGGAATATCGATGATCTAAACTTGAAAGTACCGTGTATCAGTCCATTCTATTTCCTTCTTGCTGAGAAATTCTTCTAGAGAATAGAGATTCATCATGATAAACTCATCCTTGCTTTTGGGGGAAAAAGGCTGGGGCTCATACTTCGGTGTTAGCTATTCGCTTGTTTTAACTGTTGATTTCCTTAAATTGGGATATCGAAGTTATCATTTACGATGGTGATGTATGGGTTTGTATGGAAAAGAATCTTTAGATCTTTATAATAACATTTTGTTCGCACGGGGGACTCAACAAGATCTTTAGAATAATTATCCAATTAATTCTAAATCTTTTGTATTGATGTCAATTCAGCACAACTTTTGAATTTTTCTCATGTAATTGTAAGTTTTTTTAACCAATTGTCGAGGAAAATTGCTGACATGGTGTCTAATCACTTGACCGTCCTACATAGCATGTTGACTTGGACAATTTGTGGAGTGCCAAATTAGCTATTCTAGGCGGTAATTGGCTAGAAGGAATAAATTATAATTTCGCGCAAAGTTTTTAGACCACATTGGCAAAAGTTGAAAAGATTAAAACTGAATTGAAATTAGTACGTTAACTTTAGGGCTGAATTGGTAATTTTTCCTAGAACTCTTGCTTCAATATTTGATTTTTACCTTCTTCACCTTGGATTTGGGACCTGCTCATCGCTGTTCTTGGGAATTTCCTGCTCTTTTTTTTAGTCATTGTGAGGTCATACTCTCCCATGCACATACATTTACTAAGATGGGCGTATACATTATTCTTTTGCTTTGCGGAACATTTCCTTTTCGTGATCATGAAATGAACGGATCATTGCAAAACATTGGGAATGTTGGAAGAGGAAGTAGCCAACATATACCTCGAATGCTTACGAGAAGATGTACATCTGAGCGTACCTTTGTTTTTGTAAGGCAATCGATGATAAATTATGCAGGAGACCAATAAGTTTGCAAGCGTACCTATATTTTTTAAGGTAATCGATGATCTGTTATGAGGGAGATGAAGGAGTTGCATCCAGTTTAAAATTCACCCCTTGATTTCTCTTGTAATGCTCCATGGATATGGGAGGGTGATTCAATTCTCTTTGTGGTGGTGTTGCTGCTTAAACAGGAAGTGGAGGAATACTTTGTGAACTTCATGCAAAACGACAGCCTCGGAATTATTGCCGATGCCCACACCGCTTTTGCAGATAGAAAGCCTGAAAAGGCCATGAGCACCGAATGTATAGAGCTTGCAAGACTTCACTCTACTGCTGTCGACTTCCCCAAAACTGGGGTACCTGCTATAATACCTTCTCATCTGTATGTCAAAGAATTCCCAGATTTCATGGAGAAGCTAAACAGGTCCAGCTACCAATCCAATAACGTGATCGGAAAGCTTTATCGGGAAGTCAAAGATCTAGCATCTGCATCAAGCTCTATTCGGGAGTTCACACAGGAATTGGCAAGGGAATGCTATGATCCAGAAATGGAAGTGGATGGGTTTGAGAAATATGTCGATGACGCTTTCTATCACAAGGGCAATTACGATTACAAGCTGGGGAATATGATGGAGTACTATGGGATTAACACGGAGGCTGAACTACTTAGTGGCTACATAATGAAAATGTCCAAATCTTTCACCCATAAGAGGGACGCTGACAGCATCAATAGGGCTGTAAAATCCCTGAGAAAGGAAGCTAGGAACTGGTTTAATGATAAGGGAAGTGGTTCGGATTCTGAGGCTGACGATGAATATGCAAAAGCGTCTGCTTGGTATCATGTCACGTACCACCCAAGTTATTGGGGTTGCTATAACGAGGGTCTGAATCGAGATCATTATCTTAGCTTTCCTTGGTGTGTGCATGATAAATTGATCCAAATTAAGAAGGCAAAACGAGGTAGGATGACAGCTCGTAGGTCCACTCTTGAAGACTACTTCCCCCTTGGATTGCGTCTGAATTGAGAAATCCAACTTGGATATTTTCTCAGTTGAAGAAACCGAAGTCGTATTTGGGTCTTCTGCAGATGTGTAGGAGAGGATACTTCCAAACTCCTGCTTTTGTGTAGTGAAGCTTAAATAACATTCTGGCCACTATTTGTGCGTGCATTACATCGTTTTGCACATAATGGTAATGTCCAACGGCTGTTCACTGTTTATAGTCTCTCTGAACGGGACTTTCCAAGGTGTCACAATAAACATTGCGTGTCCTGTAAATTTCTGTGTTCCACAGTTATTCTTCTGTGACATAGGTTCCTCCGAGTCCTAATTCTGGTGTATTTGAACGTTATATAATTTCTGTAATTTCAAGTAACAGCCCTTGTCCAGATGATGCTGCATCAGATTCGTTTGTCATGGAACTTGAGAATAGTATCATGCTCTTGCAATGTGTGATGTTGGAAAATTTTGCAGCTGTTTGTGATCACAGGAACGGTATACTCTGTAGCAGCACAGAGGAGATTAACACTGCACCGAAATCTGCAGTTCGAAAAATGACTTCCAGTGAAGTAATCATTTAGGCGCACAGCTGTAGGTTTCACAATACCACGTACCGAGTTTCTCTTTTCTTCTTTTCTTGTGGAATAAATCGAAAAAAGTTATGCAGTCAAGCCTTAAATATCAAATTAAAAAACTGGGATTATGTACTGAAGCTACTCCCTGCATGAGGACGAGCAACTTAATGCTGTTTGACTTTAATTTCTTGAAGAAGCACCATCTTGATACTGGTCATTGGAAAGGTGATGACTTGTTGCTTATCACAGCCTCAAGAGTACCAAAAGTTCAATGCGTTCGAACTTCATTAACAAAAGCAATACAAGTACTGGAAAGATCAGACCCGGAAAGTGCTGATCTCCTCAGTGAATTCAAATTCTGAGTATATTTTACGTGACATATGAATCAGAACTATAAAAAAACATATCCGGAACTCATTCTAAGGGCGCATTATTTACGCTTCAGTATCACTACCAGTTGGCTTCCTTGAAGGAAGGCATAATTTAAACTTCGGTTTTCCTGACGATCAGACAGTGAGGAAACCGAGCGCGTAGTACAACCGACTGGGTGGCAGGGAACCAAAACGGGTGTTAAAAGTCATTCGATGCGGGGTCGTTGAACAGGACAAGGAAACTGGGTGCTTGAGAGGAGAGGCCTTGTGTGATGTTCTTACGTGGAACGGCTTATAGGATGTTCTGCACCACGACAAAGTTGTTTGGTTCAATTGCAGCCTAAATCTGCAATTCGGAATGTGGTCGGAGTGGGAGAGAATCTCTTTATGTCTAGCATGTTGGGAAAACATCCTTATAGTATTTTGATGATTCGAAAACTATCTTCAATTAAATATCTTTTGATGAGTGTAGATATTAGTCGTAATGACGTGGTGATAATTTCAGGAAGACTATAATAATATCAATGATCTTTATAAATTTAGCGAAGATGATTACAAGGATGGGGATCTTGACAAAGGGAAAACGAGTCAAATATGACAAGGTACTTAGAAAGACTTGTAAATACCATGGTCAATCTAACATCAATGTAATGCCTTCAGAAGCTGACATACTTTAAAGGATTATTGGATGATTGATTGCAAGTAATTTCACATGGTTCAACCATGGGTAGCACCAACGAACCGGTGATAAGAACACACACTATTATTAGATGATAAGGAGCAATGTATCGTGCTAATATCAAATTTTAAAAGGTGCTAGTCAACAAATGCATCTGCAGATGGCGGTTGGATGTGTAGGATATAGCGGTTGATAGGCTTATAATCTATAATAGGAGAACTAGACTGTTGACGGTTTTGGTCAAACGATTAGAGGTACAATAATGTAACAATGCCCTAAGACTTCATTTTGGGAAACCATGCTATTGACTGAAGGGAAAGATTCTATGGGCAATCTGGACCTCGGCAACAGCTCCAAACAACTCTTGACTCCTCAAAAGTATCTCCAACAAGTGGCTTGAAAATGTCCATATAAAGAGGATCAAAGTAGCTGAAAAGGGTTGGCCAGAAAATAGAGAAAGCTTGTTTTGTTGTTTTATCACTCTATATTGATCAAATTGTGCTACTATCGGTATGTAATTCTCTCTATAGTGTTTTTGCTACTTTGTAATTAGTGATGAGAGGAAGTATACAAGAGTGATAGCAATTTTTGCATTCAAATTTTGCAATCCATCTTGTGATGGAAGTAGTATGTGCCGATTGTAACTTTCTTAAAGATTACTAGTAAATTCCAGCCATTGTTGAGGCTGTTACTCAAGAGAGTGGGTGTAGACTTGAGGCTAAGCTGAAACACTATGTATCGTTGTTTGTTACTTTCTATCTATTTATTATTACCTATAATTGTTTGATAGAAGCATCAGCTTACTTCTTGTTGTTAATCTATTCTTGCTATTGTAAAAGACATCTTGTTATCTTTTGCGACAAAAAATTGTTTTAAGTTTTTAATAAATCTATTCATTCCCCTCTAAACTGTATTGTTAGCCTCAATAATTAGTATCAAAGCTTTTTTCGCTGGTTATTTGAAGTATTTTTACTTTTAAGCATAAATTTTTTTATCTATGGCTAACATTATTGGTTTTGGGGCTTCTGATGAACAAGCTCCTAGTAAGCCACCGTACTTTGGTGGTACCAAAGACAACTACCGGAAACAAAAGATGAAAGCGTTTCTTCAAGCTACAGAGTTTCCTATGTGGGACGTAATTGAGAATGGATTAGTAATTCCTCCACCTGTAAGACCTCCTGTTCCACCAGATAGAGAAGAACATCCACCAGCTCCGCTCGCTCCTAATCGCCATGAAATTGAGAGAAAACTTGCACTAAATGCTAAAACTATTAATCTCTTAGATTGTGCATTGTTTCCATCTATAATTAACAGAATTTCTTCTTGCACTACAACAAAAGAAAACTGGGATTGACTCCTAATTACATCCGGAGGAACCAACAACAAAAATAAACATTTTTCTCGAAAATTTCTAAATTTTCTGGATGAAATCTAATGAGACTGTGACTCAAATATTCACAAGATCATGAATGACCTTGCCAATCAAGGGAAGGTAATTACCGCTGCTAAAAAGGTTAACCAGCTCTTGAGAGAGCACTTCCAAAGGAGTGGAGTCACATAAAGACAATCTCTGTCCAACCCATATCCGTGGAGGGGATGATAGGGACCCTGATGTCATATGAAACTATGCATATGAATGAATAGTAAAGGTAAGAAAGTTATTGCCTTCAAAGCTGACTATGATGATGCAAGAAATCAAACATCGTCAGAAGATGAAGATGATGAAGACATGGCGCTACTCACAAGGCAATTCAAGAACATCATGAGAAAAAAAGGAAGGAACTTCAAAGGCAAGAGGCTAATGAGATCCTCCGAAGACAAGAAGTTCCCCAAATAAAAAAATGAGAATGAATGGAAGGACGTAGTTTGCTATGAACGCAGAAACCTGATCATGTCAAAACCAGAAGGTCCCTCCATCAAAAAGAAGAATAGCAAGCTCGAAAAGAAGAAAAGAGTGCTGAAAGCAAAAGCTTGGAGATAAAATGGAGAATCATGAAGTTCATCCCAAAAGGAAGAGAGAGTTTTTAATTTCGAGAAACATGTAGGCCTTTGCTTTAAAACACTAGAGTCTCAAGTACACGACGTGTATTACTAAAAAAGTTCAAAATCTATTGCTTTTATGCCAATTTAGTCCTAAACTTTTTAATTTGGCCAATTTAGTCCCAAATTTTTTAATTATTTGTCAATTTAGTCATAAACTTTTCAATTGTGTCAATTGAATCCTAAACTTTTTGACAATTTGCCAATTTAGTTCTTTCTACTAATTTTGATTAGAAATCACTAACATGGCTGCTAGTGCTATTCATCTTATGTGGTACAGCTGATTCTAAAGTGGATGATTTTTGTAATTTTTTTTTAAAATTTTGAAATTTTTAACTTTTTTCCTCATATCTCTCCTCCTTTTTCTTTCCTTTCTCTTTTTTATTCTTTCATTATTTCCCTCCATTAGCCTCACAATGGCTAGTGGAGGTCGCTAGGCGCCAACAAAGGCTGGACGCTGCCCTTTGTCAGATTTGGCAAGGGCATCCCGACTTTCACCCTCATTAGGGGTTGGCAACTAGTGAAGGAGAATAAGGTAAAAGACACAGGAAATAAAAAAATGCAGAAATTTTAAAAATTTTGCAGAAATTTTAAAAATTTTGCAAAAATTGTCCATGTTAGCTGGCTGTGTTGCTTAGTATAACTAGTATTGACTAAATTGTCACATTAACGATATCCGATTAAAATTAGCTGAATCAAATAAATGGGCAAATCATCCAAATGTTTTTGAGTAAATTGACAAAATGTTAAAATGTTTAGAATTAAATTAGTATAAGTATAATAGATTTTAAAATAAACTGATCAAATTAAAATGTTTATAACAAAATTGATATAAGTGTAATAAGTGTAAGACTTTTTTGGTAATCTCCCATGGGAATTGATGACTTATGCACTTGAAGAGTTACTATGCATAAGTTGTTACTCATTCTTTTATAGTTGGTAAGTACCTTTAACACCATTTGTCATTTGAAAAGTATCAATATGTCACCAATTAACTTCTTACATGATTAATAACTTTTCCATACATCAGTAAGTTTATGTTAAGACTATGACTTGATTCGAGCCCAATCTAAATAGATTTCTTAGTTTATATAGGTTTTCTAATTTGAGTAGTTTGAATAGGTTTCCTAAAAGTTTCTATTTTGGATACAAACATCATATATATACAGTAGTTGGAATTCAACTTGGTAGATACACTAGAGTAAACAAAAGAAATGTTATGATTTTTTCAATAAGTTTTCTGAGTGAATTCTCTATTGGGAAAAACTTGACCAATCAAAAGATTGATAAATCTTTACTATGTTGATTCATATTAAATCTCTTAGTGGTTGGCTTAGGTTTTGAAGCTCAGAGCAAATCCAAGTCTAATTTCTCTAGAAATTTCTTCTCACATGACATTTGAATTGCAAAATTCATTAGTTTCATAGCACTTTCTATTAAGGATAAGCAACTTCCAACTCATTATGAAAAGCACACCATACAATTCTTTAACTAATAAGGGGTGATCGGCTCTCAAGTGGATTAATCCTTGACCTAGAATAATCAATCTACCTTGTAGCTTCTAGTCCTGAAGCTTGGAATCGGGAATCGGACTAAGTAGTTTTGGAATTGGGAAAAGGTTTTAGGTTCTAGTTTGGCTCGATTTTTGTTCTACTTGGGAATTAAGCAAAGTGCAGCCGTTTACAATCATGTATATTTTTTATTTTTTAAATGGTTTATTAATTTAACTAAAAAGTTGAAAAGACGGGTATCTAGATACTTTTTTGAGTCTTCATGGGAACATAAAAACGATTCCCTAAGAAAGTGCGCATGGAGGGAACTAAACACGCTACTAGGGAAATATTTTTGTGGGTGTCCCTTTTCCTTTTATTATTAAAACAACCACACACCTCCCCCCCCCCCCTCTCCCGCTTTCATCTCTCTGTCTCTCTCACCTTTAGTTTCCACATAATGAGCTTTACTCTCAGTTAACTTCGCTTCAATGGTGGCTGCGCAAGACCGTGAACGAGGGAGGTGAGGGTCTACGAGAGAGAGAAAGAGCTCTAATCTCAATTTAGGGTTACCTCTAGCCAGTTCTATTGGTTCAATTCAGTCTAATTTCATACAAGGAATTGAAAATCATACCAATTATTCTCAATTCCACATTTTTGAACCAAAAATTGGATTGATTATTGCGGGAACTCCTAAATTTGGCCGATTCGATCTGATCCAATTCCTGCGTTGGATTGGACCGACATACACTTCTATTAGCTAGTGTCCAAGGGAAAAGGATAGTAAAATTATCAAACTGTCATATGGCACTTAGTGCCCAATTGTTTCGAAAAATCACTTGAGTACAACAAAAGAAAAAAAAGAAAAAAATCACTTCATTGTCATTGACGATTTGTATGATTCGAAAATCCGACACAATATTAATTTGTCATAAATCAGCTGACTTGGTTTGCCAAAAAATCCAATCAGCAAAAATCATAAAAAAAAAAAAAAAAAAAAACGAAGCTGTTTCGACCGTATCGGTAGAAAAGGTAAAAAATAATTAAAACCAAAAATAAGAACAAGGGGAATAGATTTGTTGCTCCGTTTGTCTCTCTTCCTCTTCAATGGTTGAGCGACGGTGGTTCCTCAATGGAGCTTAGTCGTTTATAGTATGTGTACCTTTGACTGAAGAAATACGCACTACAATCCGGAGTTAAAGGGGAGGATTGAGCGGATGCAGTGGAGGAATTTTTTGCAAGATAAAGCTGTGAACTTGGCAAAAAAGAAGTTCGGACAAGATGTTCAAGCGAAGAGCTTAAAAAGTGGGAAAAAATCTAACCGGAGAGAGGGAGCTGCAAACATGTTTTAGGAAGACGCAGGTGATTTTCCACTGATGTACCTTCAATTTCTTTGCGATTTGCAGGATTCCGGCGACGTGCATGGCGATTCATGTCCCGAAACCAGCAAGTTCTTTGTGATCTGTCCAGATCGAGCGCAATTTTCTATGTCTTGTTGTTAAACTCATCGTCATCTCGAACTCACTGAAGCCGATTCGACCGATCCCCACTTTGTTATCTTGTAAGCTCGAACATCTTCTGTGCTTGATTTCATCTTGAACCTCTCCACTGCTCAAGATCTCTTTTTAGAATTTAGGGTTTCGGTTTCGAACGAATTTGGGGAACAATAAGGCCAAAACGAACCACTCTTTGCCATGTCATTAGAAGATTGTGCACCTTGGACTTAGATGTTTCTTTCAAAAAAACGATGTTGAACTCAAAAATTAATCTAAAAAGTCACATAAGAGTGAATGGTTTTACACTGATATAGTGGAGTGATTTGTCGAAAAATTTTGTACAAAAATTATGACTCTTCTAATATCTTTTTCCTAGTGTCCAATTAATCTCACATTGGCAAAGTCCAAGGGTGTTGAACAAGGGCCTACCAAGCTTGTGTGATGATTGACAATTCTCGCCTAGATTTGGGAGAGGGTCACAATTCTCTCTTATTTGCCAACTCTTGCCTTTAGTCGGCAAGGACCATCGACGCTCCCCTAGGCACCGGCAAACCCACCGGCTTCATCGCCGCCCCCACTAGCAATGGGGTGACAGCCATAGGCGGGCCTATGTTTTCTTTTTAACTTTTTAATTTTTAATTTAATTTATTTTAATTTGGATGAAAATACTCTTGATGGGCCGGAATTTTTTGACAGTCGGTGAGCCGACAAAGTTAGACCCTTATTTGAAATGGTTATAGTCACTTCAAACCCTCTCTTTTTTTATAACAATGATGACATTCTAAACTTTTATTTAGAATTTTCTCTTCATTTTATTTCACGGATAATAAATAATTTGAAAAATATATTTCTAAAACTAATCGCTTGTTCGAATGCTAGAATTTGTTGCTAGCTAGTAAGCCAGTGAAGCTAAGTCCTTATTCGAAATGGCTATAACCACTTTAAACATCCTTTTTTAGAAAAATAATGACATTTTGAACCCTTATTTATAATTTTCTTTTCATTTTATTTCACGGATAATGAATGATTTTAAAAATATATTTCTAAAATTAAATGCTTGTTCCACTTAGAATAATTAATCAATAAAGATGTATTTAATTAATTAATTAATTTTTATAAGCAATATAAATAATATTTTTTAAGAAAACATTTTATATTTTTAACGAAAGTTTGGGGACATTGATAATTTTTATTGCTAATCGATTTGGATGGGATTTCCCAATGAGCGTCCTAAGTGAAAAAAGTAAAAAAGAAAAATGGGAAGGGGAAGTAGAAGCAGTCACCTCTCGACACGTGACGGTACGGCAATATTCTCTTGGTGCGTGTGGGTCCCGTCCCCAGACAAACGCCTTCCTTGACAAGGTATCCGTTCGCTTCATGCAGAGACCATCGCGTTCTCTCATTCGTCAGCCGGCATGGCCCGCGAAGGAGGGAATTGTCGCCTTTTCCACTTCCTCCCCCTCCTTCTCTCTCCTCCCTCCTCCCTATATCTTATGCCGAAGCGTAGGAGTGACTGAAGAGCGACTGAGCGAGAGAGGGAGAGAGATTGATTGATTGATTGACTTTAGTGCAGTGTGGTGTTATCGCAGAGTGGCGTTGTTGACTGAGGAGTTGACTCGGAGTTGACGACGACGAAGGAGACGCTCCGTCGCCGCAGGGACAGACCCTTCTTCCTTCGCTGCTCGGCGAGCTCTTTGAGGTAACTGGGTTTCTTCTTCTTCCTCTTCTTGGCAGTAAAGTTTGGGTTTTCGATGATCGCTTTTTTCTTTCTTTTTGCTGTACTGGGACATTATATTCAAGAGTGGGAACTCCGTGTGTGAAGAACGTCTGCGATCACGTGGGGATCTCACGGTTCTTTTTTTTTCTTCTTCTTTTTGTGGTTCGGGAAAGCTACATTGCGTGGAATTTGCTTCATGGAGTGAGATGGTGGTCGGGTATCGGGGCAGGCTTGTTTGTGTCTCTCGTGATCGTCGTCCTTTCGTGTGTCGGGTTTGGTAATGGTTTGCTTTCTGTTGCGTCGATTGGTTCTGCCGCTCAAGTGGCGTGTAGCGTACTACGTTCATGCTCTTCGTGTTGATATATGTCCTCTTTTGCTGCTTGTGCTGAAATGCTGAGTTGTGGCCCTCTCGTTACCAAGATGGGACTTTACCCTTTTGCCGTTTGATATGTGTTTTGTGTGCAACTTCTTCGAATGTCTTTTGTAGCTACGTCTAAATATCATCAGAGAAGTCGAGTGATTGGAAAAGAAAAACTCTGGACGTTTGGGAAGCGGTGAAATTTCCCCCCCAAAAGGAATTTCTGCTTCCCTGTTCGTTTTATGTTCCAGAGTGAAAATTGCAACCTTTTCTCCACTATAAAAGATAAACATCGACTGACTCAGGAGGAATTTTTCAAGAAGCATCATGGAGAATCTAATTGCAATTTGACATGGTATTATGGACTTGTGGGAGGAATTCATCTTGGTACTTTACATTCTTAGCAGAGAAAGGTGGATTAGCTATTTCTTTTGTATGCCTGTTGAAATACCACTGGGGAAGGCTTAGGAATTCCTTCTGTTTAACCTCTACCACAATTTGTTCATTGGAAAGCTCAGTTTGGCCCTATTGTTCCATTCATGAACATGTTTGGACAGCATCCTGAGAACTTCTGCTGTTTGAAATTTGACTTAAGTTTGATTGGGATGGACACATCTTGGGTTTTCGTGGATACTTTTATCAGCATGGATCCAAGATTAAAGCAACAACAGTTGCGAACAAGTGATTTCTCTCTGTCATTTTGATTTGTGCCAAGATACAGAATTGGTTCTGCTACAATTGCTGGCAGCTGATTTAAAGTTTAACTACCCTTCAACAATACTTCTCCTCCAAGACTCATTCTCTCTGAATGAGGTTTTCCTGAATGACAAAAGTGCACACGATTTCACAATAGTGAGTTGGTTGCAATTTCACACGACTCTATTGCAGGTTAAGTAGGACTCGAAGTGCTGTGAATGTCCCAATGATATTCTTATATTGAATTCCTTATTTTGCTTCATTGAAGATTTCATGATTATCAACATGTAGATCTTTTTGGGAAGGCATTTTTATTAATTGGAATTAGAGTCCATCGCTGCCATATGTTGATATGGTTGCCTAAAATTGTGGGCTGTTTAGATGTTTTTCTGATGCTGGTCTCTTTTTTGCTTACTGTGAACAATGCTGTTTGAATCCCTTATGCTTGTAAATAGTTTTCTCGAGTGCTCTTCAAACAGAGAAATCAAGTGTTCATTTGATGATCAATCGCTATGATGTTTCCTGGTAATTGAGGCAACAATCAGTTTATATAAATTTTCATGTTTCCTGTCTAATTTTCCCCCTTTCAGTATTGCAAACTTCATGCTTGGAGTTGAATGGTCCATGTGGTTTTCAGAGGCCCTAGGCTGGCATGCTTCTGTCATTGCTGGTGATGTCCTTGATATGGTATAACAGAATGCTATAAAGTTTGCATCAGTCAAATGGGTAAGACTATAAACGTAAGTGGATTCTCTTCATTAGTGACTGTAGATACAGTCAGGGGATTACTGGAGCAAAGGACTGGCAGAGGTACTGTTTATGCCATCAAAGTTAGACAAGACAAACGTGGGGTTCGATCATTTGCGATTGTCCAATTTATGAACGCTGAACATGCTGACTTGATTATTTCATTGGCTGGCCGAAGATATTTGTGGCATGGACGATCTTATCTAACTGCTCGCATGGTTGAGCAAGATATTGTACGAAGGCCAAGAACCCTGTCACATTCAATGGAAAGCATCACTTTGCATTTTGGCTGCCAGGTATCAGCTAAAAGGTTCTCTACACTGTGGAAAGCGGTGAATGTCTCTGTAAATTTTGGGATTGGGCTGAGAAAATTCTGCTTCCTTTTGTCTTATTACAATACGGAGTATAAGCTCGAATTATCCTATGAAAACATTTGGCAGATTGAGTTACTCCGCGCAAGAGGCCATATAAAAATGTATCTTGTGATTCAGGTGAGTAGACTTCATTCAGATTACAAGAGGCTGATTTACTATTTTGTGTTAATATTGTGATTTATCCTACAATGCATATTTGGTTTTTACATTTGATCAGACATCATTTTGTGTGTGATCTTCTATCCAATGAACGTTAAAATTCTTCATACTACTTCCCCATAGTGTTGGGATTTGATTTTTGGTTCTCTAAATGGGGTTATTCAAGCTCCCAGTTGATGACTTGATATAACTCATTTAGAAGATTTATAATTTTTTTTCCTGTTTATCCTCCATGGTATTTCTGCCTGGATCAAACGTCTCATGAACATAGACAGCTTGCCAAGACCTTATCTTAACAGAGAAATGGCTGGCAGAATTCCAAACATTATTGGTCGGCTCTGGTTGGGACTAGGAAAATTCTGATTCAGCCAATTGTCTTGGGACCCAAGGGTCATTGAGCTAGGTTGCAATGAAGGGTCAAGGTAGTGAGTTTGTGGGAATGAATGATGACTTCTCTAGTGTCTACAATCTGCAAGGAATTTCTTGAAAATTGGACCAGTATAATGGACATTGAAGAGAGACTTAGAGAGAAACAACTTTGTAAATTAAGAGAGATTGTGGAAGAGAGCTCTTTAGAAAAAGATTTGGTTGAAATTTTCATCTTAGGATGCACACAGATTTAGTTTGGAAATCAAGAACATGTTCTACTGACACACCATTTACTAAGTGGTCACCATCTACAACCCCTGTCAAATCCCAGATATGGAAAAAATAAACCTTGCGCACAAGTGGCCATGGTGGCTGCAAGCTCAAGGTTTGGCGAGCTCCCAATCTGGTAGCCATGGCAAGCTCCAGATCTGGCGACCATGGCTGCGAGCTCAAGGTTTTAGGAGCTCCAAATCTAGTGGCATGGAGGCCATAAGCTCGAGTGGCCATGGTTGCATGCTCTAGATTAAGTGGCCATGGCCACGAGTCCGTGCTCCTCTCTCTCTCTCTGTCTCTCTCTCAATTTTTATGTTGTCTGATGCAGCTCCTTTTTAGCGCCATATAAAAAGATTCCGTGAATCATAAGATAGCATGTGTGTCTCTCTCTCTTCAATTTTTATGTTGTCTGATGCGGTTTCTTTTTAGCGCCACATAAAAAAAAAAAAAATGTTCCGTGAATCATAAGATAGCAATGTGTGCTTTGACGTCCAACTTAGTGGTTCAATTATCCATGCAAACAAGGGAAAACACGTAACAGAGGGAGTAATGTGGAACATTTTAAATAAAGGGATGCATTTGAATTGGGAGAGAGAAAGTAGAGGGATGAATTTGATTTTGGGGCAAAAGTACAGGGACCAATGGTGATACACCTATTGAAAATCACATTAGGTGCTACCTTGTTTTTAGGTTGCACGCTGTTTAATTGATAGGAAGTGTATTAGAAGTCATAAAATTTGTGTATACAATGAAGTAAGTTCTGCACATTTAAATATGTGTGATCAAATTTTGGACCTTTTGAAAAATTATCCAATTACGTTCTTCCTGAAATGCAGATGCGGTAGCTTGAGACAGGCTGCCAGACAAGAGAAATCAAATAAGTTTTTGCTAGGAAGACTTGATTTCAACAATTGAAATGTTATGACGTCAAGATTTTCAACATTCAATGCCATTTTCGCGGTTGAAATCAGAACAAGACATGATAGAATTTAGTAAACAGTCTTAAAGGATAAGGCTTGGAGGTTTATGGTCACAATTTTTCATGAAGTTGTTTCTTGATTTTAGGAATCATGCAATTTGTTAAATAAAATAATTCCAATCTTCTTAGGCTACATGTTAATGTTAGATGAAGACTCTTCTGATTCACGTTTTGTTAATTGCTCTCAATGAACTTCTGGGTCATGGCAAGGTTGGTTAAGTAGGAGGCTAAGCAGGGTACACAAGTTACCCTCAGTGATAGGGATAAGATTTCATATCTGCTGATTATATTCTCGCATCTGGCTAATTTGGAACTTTTGAATGTTTTAGAGCCTTAGAAGTTCAGAATTTTACACTTTCAGCATAGTGGCAAATGTTCCATGGACATCGTGGATGTTCCTTTATAAGGAGCCAGCTTTCAGGGCTTCAGCTTCCGCCCCAAACTTTCACTTTCATTGACATTAAAGAAACCCTGTCTTTTATCGATTTTCTTATACTTGCACTTCCCCCTCAACCATGCATGCTTATCGGCATAGTATGCTGCTTATGATAGAGGAGGACCTAATATATTTCTGTAAATTTTGTTCTTGTGGATGTTAGCTGTACGGGGCTCCCTATATTCGTAAAAAAGTTGTTCAGTATTCAGTGGATATTTTGGACAGTACTCTCTACAACTTTTTCAAAGATGGCTCTGATGACCAGTGGGTGAGAGCGATTGATTTTACTCCATCAGCTTGCATTGGACAGTCTTCTGCTGTATGTTTAGAAATTCCCTGTGAATATCCACTTCCAAATTTTCACGAGAACTTTGTCAATTATAAGGAAACCGATGAAATATTTTCTATGGAAAATGGTTCTCCGTTCTCCTGCAGTGGGGATCTAGTTCCAATCGTAGGCCCTCCAAGAGGAATTGACTTGCATTATGAGATCCTTTTTAAGATAAATTTGTTAGTTCAGAATGGCTGTCTAGCTGGACCTTGTCTTGATTCTTCCTTTTATCGAATGGTTGATCCATGGAGGATAGATATAGATATGGACATAATCCTAGATGCCTTGGACAAACTGTTCCATTTGAAAGAATGTTGTTATGAGCCTGCAGAGTGGCTGAAGAAGCAGTACACGAAATATCTCACCTCCCGGCATTCTACGAAACTGTCTTCAATAACGCCAGATGCTGGGCTGGTTTATGTACATAGGCTGCAAATAACACCATGCAGGGTGTATTTTTTTGGTCCAGAAATTAATGTCTCAAATCATGTATTGCGGAGATATTCTGGTTACGTTGACAATTTTATGCGCATTTCTTTTGTGGATGAGGACTTGGATAAAATTCATTCAACTGATTTATCTCCTCGCACTGCTTCGAGACATGGAAGGACAGATTTATATGAAAGGATCCTTTCTATACTCAAGAATGGCATAAGAATAGGTGATAAGAATTTTGAATTTCTCGCCTTCTCATCCAGTCAGTTACGCGAAAATTCTGCTTGGATGTTTGCTCCAACCAATGGGTGTACTGCTGCAACTATTAGGGAAAAGATGGGAAAATTCAGTCAAATAAGAAATGTAGCAAAATATGCTGCAAGGCTTGGCCAATCCTTGAGCTCATCTACTGAAACTCTTAATGTTGGTAGAGATGAATTTGAAGCCATTCCGGATGTTGAGAATGCAGATTATGTCTTTTCTGATGGAATCGGGAAAATATCTAGAGAGTTTGCTCGGAAAGTTGCAAGAAAATGTGGCTTCAAGGGCTATACTCCTTCTGCATTTCAAATTCGCTATGGCGGATATAAAGGTGTTGTAGCAGTTGATCCGACATCATGTGTTAAACTATCACTCAGAAGGAGCATGTTCAAGTATGAATCGGATGAGATAAAGCTAAATGTCTTGGGATGGAGCAAATATCAGCCTTGCTTTATGAATCGCCAGCTGATCACTCTTCTCTCAACACTTGGTGTTCCAGATCATGTGTTCGAGAAAAAACAAAAAAATGCTGTAGATCAGCTAGATGCTATGTTAGTTGATCCCCTACGAGCACAAGAGACTCTAGATTTAATGTCCCCGGGGGAGAATGGTAACATTCTCAAAGAAATGCTAATGTGTGGTTACAAGCCTGATGGTGAGCCTTTTCTATCGATGATGCTGCGAACATTCAGAGCAGCAAAATTGTCTGAATTGCGGACAAAAACAAGGATATTTCTTCCTGAAGGAAGATCAATGATGGGATGCCTTGATGAAACCCGAACTTTGGAATATGGCCAGGTGTTTGTGCAGTTTTCCAGTAGAAGAAAAGGACAGATGTGGGATGAGTCAATCATGTTCATTGGTACTGACTCAGATCAAAGGTTTGTTGTAGAGGGAAAAGTAGTTGTTGCCAAGAATCCTTGCTTACATCCAGGAGATGTGCGGGTTCTAACTGCTATAGACGTGCCAGCTTTACATCATATGGTGGATTGTGTTGTTTTTCCACAAAAGGGAAAAAGGTATGACTCTAACATGCCTTGTTTTTGGCTTGAAATTACTTCAGCTGCACTGGCACTTGTCATGGATCCATTTTGGACTTGTTTTTGCTTTTGGTTGTGGATCTTTGACTATTTATTGATTTGGTTTGGTCATAGTAATAAGGTCTAAAATTTCTAATATTATGTTTTTAGTTGGTCTAAAATAAATGATCTGATGTGCAACCCAACTTAATCTTTTCCACATTTTACATAGCCAAGGATAATTTTGGCATTTTTTCTTTAGAAATAGTTTTGGCCCTGGTTTTCTATCACCTTTAAGCTTTGAGAATTAATGCTTGAATGTTTATCCAGTTAGATTTTGTGGCTAGATTTGAATTTTTGTTGATCTTGCTTCTGGTTTGTCTCTGTCTTGTATGAGGTTTGAGTTCACCAATCCAAGGCTCGTATGTAGATTCTGTGTACATGTGATGCGACTTTGCTAAGAAGCATCCTCTACTATGATTTTGTTCTATGCTTCTGATAGTTCTGGTTCTGGATAAACACTGATAGGTTTTCCTTTTAATTCTACTAGCTAAAAGTAGAGGCAAAAAATTCCTTCCCCATAATTTGGGTAATTTGGGGTTACTTTCTTCTACTTTTAATCGTCCCAGACATACTTTTAATAGATAAAAGTAGAAAGCAAAATATGATATTGATCTGTCCTTATAATGATTCTCATCTCAGACAATTTCTCTTCTTAATGCATATTGTGCTTCTTGAATGAAATAGACCACATCCAAATGAGTGTTCAGGGAGTGATTTGGATGGAGATATCTACTTTGTCTCCTGGGACTCAGAATTAGTTCCACGTTACCAGAGACAACCTATGGATTACACACCTGCCCCAACTGAGAGGTTAGATCATGACGTCACTATCGAGGTAATGCTTATTCTCAGGATTTTCAGGGAATTCTATATCTTGTAATGACTTTTTCTGATACAGTGAAATGTTTTGAACAGCTTACAGTTATAGTAGGAAATTCATCTAGCATCCTTCATCTTGACATTCTCTTTCTTTTCATTCGACTTGGCTTGTCTGATGTGATACTTGGATAGTATTTTATCTTTGCTGAGGAATTTGGCGTGTGAACAATATGTCATGTCAAACCTGCTATATTCTTTTGGTTTCTTATTGGTTCCTTTAACTTCTCAAATTGTGTGCTTCTCTTTCTTCCTTCCAATTCTTCCTTCCCTGGGTTGGAAGAACCCCTGAGAAGCTAAAATTTGCACCCTCTGCCAGCAGATGATAGCTTAAAAATTAGTCACTAAGCAAGCCGTTGAGTATGAGTGGTCTCATTAATTCAACAATTAGGTCAATAGGATTCTTAAAGTCAAAGATCTGGTTATGCTACATGGAATTAGTTGTTTGGCCAGGACTATTCTATGAGAAGTCCCTGGAAAGAACTTGCACTCAGAATTCTCCACAAGTAGCTCATTAATTTTTACTTGTTTAGAGGCTTTCCTAGTTTATCAATGCCTCTATTCGTCTTCTGCCCTAAAAGCTAACTGCCAAATTTTGCTCACTCAACTTCAGACATCACTACAAACAAAGTGATCTGAACCTATTTAGGGAAACAAAAGGCGATTATGATAAATAATGAAGCACTTGAGGCTGTAGTGTTGTCTCGACTTGGATTTGGTTTACCTATCATTAAGGGCTATGTTACCAGGACATTGAAGTCCAAGTAACACAGATTAGGGAAAGAGCCACTCATCAAATTTGTCTATAAAGGCTGCCAGAGCCATTTCACTAGTGCAAATACCCTATTTCAACATTTCAAATATTTGCCAAACTTAGAGGTGTATTTGGTCAGGCATTGTGGTTGAATGCATTGCAGGGAAAAATTCTAGTGTTCATGATTGTGCTTGGATGCAGTTCAAGTAACTTTTCTGGAGGGACATAGCTAATTTTTTTAAGTAAAGATGAGGGGATGAAAAGGTAGGCTTACTAAATGATGCACGGGTTTTGTTTATATTCCGGCTGTTGTGAATCTAAATAATATGTGAATCTGTTATGTTAAATTTGATTTTTATCTAGGAAATATCAATATAATAGGAAGTGGTGGAGTAAAGTGTGATCATGGAAAGCGTTATTTTCGTCACCAAGTGAAACTACCATACTACTGTGGTATTTTTCCTTATCTAGAGGGCTGGGTATCATAGGAAATATTAATGATCCGAAATCTGATATTCCATAGGTCGGTCTATTCAATTTCCTCCTTGTGAAGAAACTCTTCTAGAGAATAAAATTCATACCATGATAACTCATGCTTTTGGGGGGAATAGGATTGGGCTCATGCTTTGGGGTTAGCTGTTTACTCATTTAACTGTGGCTTTTCTTAAATTGGGGTTCGGAAGTTATCATTACAATAATGATGCATGGGTTTTATGGAAAGAATCTTTAGATCTTTATAATAAGTTTAGTTCCAACATGACTCTATAAGTAAAACCTTGCCTACGTTCTTGACCTTGGATTTGGTACCCACTCTTCACTGCTGTTGAGAATTCCTTGTTCTTTTAAGTGGCAGTCATTATAAGGCTTCCATTCTCTGATTGGTATTATTGCTTTTATTAAGATTGATTCTGCTGGGAATACTGTGGCGGTAAGCATCTACCTGCAAGCCCATACTTGCCCATGCATGTACATTTACTAAGATTGGTTTATACATTGTTCTTTTGCATTGCGGAACATTTCCTTTTCTTGACAATGAAATGAACAGATTATTTTGAATCATTGGGACATTGAAATTAGAAGTGGCCAGCACATATATACCTCAAACTCTTAAGAGAAGATGTATATCTCAGCACACTTTATTTTTATAAGGTTATTGACGATCAATTGCTGGAAATCAATGAGTTGCATTTGGAACTTGCTGCTCGATTTCTCTTGTAATGCTCTATGGATATGTGGGTAATTAAAACCCATTTTGTGCTTGTGTTGCTTAAACAGGAAGTGGAGGAGTACTTTGTAAATTACATACTTAATGACAGCCTCGGAATTATTGCCAATGCCCACACCGTCTTTGCAGATAGTAAGCCTGAAAAGGCCATGAGCCCTGAATGTTTAGAGCTTGCCAGACTTTTCTCTATTGCGGTTGACTTCCCAAAAACTGGTGTACCTGCTGAGATACCTCCTAATCTGTATGCCAAAGAATACCCAGACTTCATGGAGAAGCTTGACAAGCCCAGCTACCGATCAAATAATGTAATCGGAAAGCTTTTTCGGGAAGTCAAAGATCTAGCATATGCATCAAGCTCTATTCGGAAGTTCACACAGGAAATGGCTAGTCATTCTTATGATCAAGAAATGGAAGTGGACGGATTTGAGGAATATGTTGATGACGCTTTCTATCACAAGGGTAATTATGATTACAAACTGGGGAATCTGATGGATTACTATGGGATTAACACAGAGGCTGAAATACTTAGTGGCTGCATAATGAAAATGTCCAAATCTTTCACCAAGAAGAGGGACGCTGAATCCATCACTATGGCTGTAAAAGCCCTGCGAAAGGAAGCTCGGACCTGGTTTAATGATAAGGGAAGCGGTTCGTATTCTGACCCCGTTGATGACTATGCGAAAGCTTCTGCTTGGTATCACGTCACGTATCACCCGGATTTTTGGGGTAGCTATAACGAGGGTTTAAATCGAGATCATTATCTTAGCTTTGCTTGGTGCGTATATGATAAATTAATCCAAATCAAGAAGGAAAAGCGAGGTAGGATAACTGCTCATAGGTCCACTCTTGAAGACTACTTCACCCGTGGATTGCGTCTGAATTGAGAAATCCAACTTGGATACAGTTGAAGAAACTGAAGTTGTGTTTGGGTCTTCTGCAAATGTGTAGGCAATGGTACTCCTAAATTCCTGCAGTTGTGTAGCGAAGCTTAAATAACATTCTGACTGCTATTTGTGTGTCTTGCATCTTTTGTACATAATGGTAATGTCTAATGGCTGTTCACTGTTTATAGTCTTTCTGAATTGGAATTGCCGTATCATGATAAACTTTGCATACCCAATAAATTTCTGTGTACAATGGTTATTCTTCCATGCCATAGGTTCCTCGGATTCCTAATGCTGTTGGGTTTGAATGTAATAACATTTCTGTAATCTCAGAATGATGCTGCATCAGATTCAGTTTGTCAAGGAATTTGAGAATGGATCATGCTCTTGCATGGCTGATAGGGAAAAGTTTGCAGTAGCTGTTATCATGGGAATGGAACAATCCTCAGCACGAAGGAGATTAACAAGATTTTCTTATGAGGAATTTGAAGATTACATTGATGCTAAAAGTACAGAGATTTTTTAAAAAGAGGAGCGGAAAAATTTGATATGCTTTTTCTCACTGCACCAAAATCTGCAGTTTGGAATTCAGCTTCTAGTGAAGCAATTATTTACTCGCGGCAGTTTCGGTCTCACAATACAATCTGCCTAATTTCTCTCTTTCATCTTTTCTTGTGGGAAAAATCAAAAGATGTTACGTGGTCAAGCTTGATAGTATACAAAGCCCAACACATCAAATTCCAAATAATTAGTTTACTTATAGAATCACAAAATTAGGATTATGTGCCGAAGCTACTCCACGTATGAGGACAGGCAACGAAATGTTGCTTGACTTTATTTCTCGATGAAGCACCATCTTGATGCACGTCATTGTGGAGGTGACGACTTCTCGCTTAACGAAGCCTCAGAGTACCAAAAAGCTCAATGCATTGATACTTCATCAAAAGACGCAATACTAATGCTGTAAAGATTAGACCAGGAAAGTGCTAGTCTCCTCACTGTATTCAGATTTTGAGTACCTTTTATGGGACATATGAATTCGAACAGAAAAGTACACATCTGAAACTTTACTTGAAAAAAATGCAGGAACTCACTCTCAGGTACCCATTATTTGCGCTTCAATATCACTATCAGTTGGCTTCCATGAATAAATGCAGAGTTTAAACGGTCGGAAAATTCCCTGGTTTTCCCAAGAAAACGATCAAACAGGTTATCGATAATCTCGCTTCCAAAATGTTTGCTGATGATGCCTTCCACTACGGCTCTTAAGTGCAGCATGCACGCATGCCCTCTGACTGCCTCATCAATCTTCACTCCAGGTGCTGCTAAATCCATCCTCTCTATGCTAAAACACCCATTGCTCTCTACTAGCGCCGTCATCTCGTCAGGAGAGGGATTGTATACTGGCAAATTGAATGAATCCACCTGAGCCTCACTTATTATACCCTGTGGAGAGTTACTTTCCTCAGGTCATCTGTGCAACTCAATGGGATTTCTTTGAACATAAGTGAACTTAGGAGGAAATGAAAACCTTAAGAAATCCGCCATGTGCATTGATAAATGCCTTAAGACATGCACAAATGAGACATGAACTACGGATTATCTATGTTTTCGCTCAATTCAAATCTGTGAGACCTGTAACTGAACTATGATGATATATACACATGCGCACATATAACTATTTTTGGTACGAAAGAAAATTTTGCTGACGATATTTCCAGTGTTTACCTCCTTTGCCATATCCATCAAGCTGAACCCCAAAAGGTCGACCATCACGCCCGATGGTGCACGTGAATAAGGAATGCCATTGGCGATCCCAGGCATGACCAGAACCATAATGCCTCCGCTCACAATTTCCTCACCTCTCGCTTTCAGAAATGTCACCATGTCCTTTGCAAACTGAGATGTATAAGCATCGCTCACTTCGCGTGGAGCACTTTTGTGGTGAATTCTCCCCTTGTTAAATGCTGGGGAATTCGGATCAACCAATTCTTTAGGCACCTTGGAAAGCCAATTAAGTGCACATGACGAATGCGCAAAATGGAGGGACGCCTTGGGGAACAGTCGCCCATGGAAGGATCCCGGCACACCAGCCGCATAGTATGGCCGGTCAGATGGCAGAGAAGCGAAGAGGGTGTTGAAATCATTGGATGAGTGGTCGTTGAACAGGACTTCGAAATCAGGCAGTTGAGAGGAGAGACCTTGTAATTTGTACTTGTGTCGGACCCCTTCTATGATGCTTTGGACCGCAAGGAAGGTGTTCGGCCCGACCGAACAGCCTAAATCTGCTATTCGGAATGTGGTCAGAGAAGAAGAAAATCCCTTTACGTCGAGCTTCTCCGTGATCACCTCATCAATTGTCGCCCGAGCAACGTTTGTTACCGCTCTCTGCGATGCATGTCAATAGAGTTGCAGGTTTGATATTTGATAATTCGAAATTTGTCTCGTTGAAGCCATGAAGGGTCACAAGAGATCGATAACCAGAGAGTAGTTTCAATAGCTGAATTCAGGCAAAGCTTAGCTAAAAGACAGAACAATTCATTCCATCATTGAGTTCTTATTCCATGAAATCAAGAAACGATTGCTTAGAAATGCATCTACTTATTGTCAAATGAAGAACCTGGAAGTAAGAGTTCTTGTTGTAGCTAAAAGTGCCGTCTCCACCATTCATCGGGTACGATTCTGCCGCCGCCGAGCCGCTGCTGCTCATCTCTCTCTCTGTGCCCTATTCAGTTTTAGGTACTAGTGCTCTGGTTGTCCTCTTTACTGTGCGCGTTCCATCTATGACTTTTTCTATTATACTGTCCGAGTGTTGGCACCGCAGTCATGGCCAAACGTCACGTTTGTCCAGTCCATCCCATTGACTGTTCAAAGGTTCCCTAGTTTCTTTCCGTTGGAGGTGACCCTAACCTTTGTTAACTTCCAGCCATCCAAGGTTGACCCTCGCTTCTCCCTCTCTCTGACTTTTCCTTGTTAATGACATAACCCGCGACTTAAGCTCTGTTTATTAATTGGCCAAATAATATTTGATTTTGTTCTTTTATATCCAGGAATAGATTTTGTATAGAAATCCATTTGTTAAAATATTTATTATGGGAATAGATTTGGAACAAAATCAAAAATAAAAGAAATTGCTTATTGTTGTCGAGAACAATTCTAAGAATCGGTTTTTTTTCTTCTCTTCTTTTTCTCTTTCCTTTTCTTCTTCTTCCTCCTAGCCTACTGCCATCCCATCGTCACCCGTTGTCCATTGTCACCAGCGTTGGTAGTGACAAGCGAGCACCTGGGCGAGGTTCGACGAGCTTGCCTGGCCATCGGCAAGCTCGATCTCACAAATCTAGGCGAGGCCAAGCCTCACGCAGGCAGTGCGAGGTCGGCCTTGCCCTGACATAGCGAGGTCAAGCCTCATGCTAGCTAGTGAGGCCAAGCCTCACCAATGGCTAGGCAAGGCTCTTGTCACCCAAATCTGGCGAGGCAAGTCTCGCTCAGCCACCGGTGAGGCCGACCTTGTGCCACTTGGGTGAGGTCGAGACTCGCTAGTGGCCTAGTGTGGCCGAGCCTCGCCAATGGCTAGTCGAGCCTCTGGCAACGATGACTAGGCACAAGAGGAGGAGGAAGAAGAGAAACAAAAAAAGAAGAAGAAGAAAATATAATAAAAGTATTAAAAATTAGAAGAAAAAAAGAAAATTTAAGAGTTTTATCAAATGCATTTTTATCCCGAGAATTAAAATTTTGGACGATTCTACCAAATGCTTCTAATGCTCTGAAATTGTTCTTGGGAATAGAATAAAAAGGATAATTTCTTATTAGAATTATTTTTGAGAACGAATGGTTATCATTTACACCTTTAATGGCCAAAAAGAAGTCTAGCCCAAGAAAAAAAGGTTAGGCCCAAGGACAAAGATCTTGGCCTATGAGATGGCCTCGAAGAACCGAATTTGGGCACACACGCCCACCCTAACCAGTCCAAGACCCATGAAAGTGTAAACTCACTTTATCTCATTTCATATGAACCTTCTTATCTTGGAAAAGAAAAAGGTTGAAATTCTTAGTTCATACTATATGTTAGTGCAAATATAGGGATGCGATAACAATTAAAAATTCCTAATTATTGTTGTTATATAACATAAGGAGATTCTATATGTGATCAACTACATTACTTTACTTTAGTATTGCAAGAACGTAACATAAAAGTATTAAAAATTAGAAGAACAAAAGAAAATTTAAGAGTTTTATCAAACGCATTTTTATCCCGAGAATTAAAATTTTGGACAGTTACCAAATGTCTTCTAATGCTCTGAAATTGTTCTTGGGAATAGAATAAAAAAGGATAATTTCTTATTAGAAATTATTTTTGAGAACATAATGGTTATCATTTACACTTTTAATGGCCAAAAAGAAGTCTAGCCCAAGAAAAAAAAAGGCTTGGCCCAAGGACAAAAATCTTGGCCTATGAGATGGCCTCGAAGAACCGAATTTGGGCACACAAGCCCACCCTAACCAGTCCAAGACCCATGAAAGTGTAAACTCACTTTATCTCATTTCATATGAACCTTCTTATCTTGGAAAAGAAAAAGGTTGAAATTCTTAGTTCATACTATATGTTAGTGCAAATATAGGGATGCGATAACAATTAAAAATTCCTAATTATTGTTGTTATATAACATAAGGAGATTCTATATGTGATCAACTACATTACTTTACTTTAGTATTGCAAGAACGTAACATAAAAGTATTAAAAATTAGAAGAACAAAAGAAAATTTAAGAGTTTTATCAAACGCATTTTTATCTCGAGAATTAAAATTTTGGACAGTTACCAAATGTCTTCTAATGCTCTGAAATTGTTCTTGGGAATAGAATAAAAAAGGATAATTTCTTATTAGAAATTATTTTTGAGAACATAATGGTTATCATTTACACTTTTAATGGCCAAAAAGAAGTCTAGCCCAAGAAAAAAAAGGCTAGGCCCAAGGACAAAGATCTTGGCCTATGAGATGGCCTCGAAGAACCGAATTTGGGCACACAAGCCCACCCTAACCAGTCCAAGACCCATGAAAGTGTAAACTCACTTTATCTCATTTCATATGAACCTTCTTATCTTGGAAAAGAAAAAGGTTGAAATTCTTAGTTCATACTATATGTTAGTGCAAATATAGGGATGCGATAACAATTAAAAATTCCTAATTATTGTTGTTATATAACATAAGGAGATTCTATATGTGATCAACTACATTACTTTACTTTAGTATTGCAAGAACATAACGAGAATCATCAAAAGAAATACTTAATAGGAAGATTTACATCAATAATTTACAACATCAAGACTCATTTAAACCGATGGTATTGAGTGAGGCGAACGCCTAGGCGAGGGGAGAGCAAGAAAAGCTCTCCTTACATGAACAATGAATAATATCTTGCAAAATTAGAAGTCTAAACGGTACTCAATGAGGATACTAATAGAGAGTTCTCTATAATAATATATTTATATAGATAGCAATGGTTATATTTGAGCGCGAAAACATCAGTTGCTCTTTTTGCTTTTAGTTGAAAAAATAACCGTAGTGGTTTTAAAAAAAATACCGAGAAGGGAAATGTTGAGGAGGAGAAATCTAGATAGATAATGTGTTCTCCTTGCTTTCAATTGTAGCATAATACATATATTGAAATAAATTATCATAATATATGAAAAACAAGCTTGCTCTTTCTTTTCTTTTCTTTTCTTTTTTTTTTTTTTTTTTGGGGGGTTGGGGTTGTCATAACAAGCGTGCTCTTAATTGCCAAAACAATTAATGTTGAGCCAAGTTGCATTGCACTCGTGTTGTAATTTATATAACAAGTTGCTAGACATCAAGGGATAAAGAAATGATAGGGAATATAAACTAACGATAGAATTAATTCTGATTGATGAGTGATGGCTAACTAAATAATTACATGAATCGATCAAATAAGAAGTTATCCATGAATATCCCGTATCTCTCATTATTAAATTTTATTCAAACATAAGGAATTCACAATTATTATTGTTATTATTTGACTAAGTCAAAGTGCGCCCAGAAATAAGAAAAAGACAAAAGGATTAGTGGACTTCAGCTTTGCAAGGCCGAGAGCAGCGCACGGGAGGAAAAGAGAGAGAGAAGAAAGGAAAGAAAAGAACGAAGAATATGAAAGGGAAGAGGGATTTTACATACACGCCACAAAGGCTTCGTGGAATCGGATTTGTTACGTATTATAATACTCGGTAAGTGTTCGTGCCCTTCGTTCTTTCGATCATAGTAGTTTTCAGAATTAAGGCTTAACTTCAAATTTTGTGAAATTCAAGTCAGGAATTTTGATTTTTAAGTTGTTGTGTCTTGGATTTCATGAAAATGGTGGATCATAGTATGTAGAGCCATGGGTTTGATGGGAGTTGATTTGAAGCAATGGTTTTGTCCATGGCAAAAATTTTAGGCTTTCAAATGCAAGTTTTATGTCGCGTTTAGGCATGAATAATTGCTTTGAGGGAGCGATTAATTGTTGCTCATAAGTCAATTTTCTTAGCATTTAAACTTAGTATAGTTATTTTGTGGTTGAGGTAGTATTTTCCTTGGTTTTGATGTCAATTCTTGTTTAATTATTAGGATCACGAGGTCCTTGATGAGTATAGTTAGGTTGTGGGTCTTTCTAGGTAAGGTACTTATTTCTTCTTTGATTTTATAAAAATTCATATCTTTGAATCAGGCATTTTCTACCTTATTTGTTATTTGAAATGGTTTAAGAAGAGTTTTTGAAATGAATTGCATATGATATTATGGTCGATGAGATGAGTTGCAAAGGATTGTGTGCTTTATTTTGTACATCGATTTGTAATATTGATTATGGATTTGGTTTTGTGATTTGTGAAGGATGTTGTTATGAGTTAGTATTGATACTTAGTGTCTCCATGAATCCATTGAAGAGTTTATCAAGATATCCTTTTAAGCCAAGCCACTAACTTCGTAGGTAGAGACCAGGTGGAGACCTTGCCATGAAAGAATCTTGCTCGCCTTGTCACCATTCATTATATTAGGATGTTGAGCAATAAATTGGTCAATTGATAGACCATTGACATGTAATTTGAGATTGATCAGTGGACTTGACCATTGATATTTGTATTATGTGGTGGATTTAAATGAGTATTTCCAATTTATATAAAGATTTACTAAAATGAAATAATATATATTTGATTGGATATGTATATTATATGGTGACTTTGGACTAGGAGTTTTTGATAATACTACATATATGCATAGTGGCTGCTCGATTTGCTTAGAAAAGAATGCACTACTCATTGAATTATGGTTGTTTATCCCATTCCTTCCCAATCTTTTTAGGTTCTTTGGTTAGTAGCCAATAAAGTGAGACCAATATTGATAGGGACTTTTGAGAGTTTAAGACTACGTTCTTCAAGTGGAAAGATGGTCTTATAATTACCCCTATTTCTATAGGATTTGGGGTGTGACGGTATACCAAGCCCAACATTTCAAATTTCAAATAATTAGTTTACTCGTAGAAACACAAAATTAGGATGTACCGAAGCTACTCCATGTATGAGGACAAGCAACGTAATGCTGCTTGACTTTATTTCTTGATGGAACCATCTTGATGCACGTCATTGTGAAGGTAATGACTTCTTGCTTAACGAAGCCTCGGAGTACCAAAAAGTTCAATACATTGATACTTCATCAATAAATGCAATACAAGTACTTTGAAGATCAGACCAGGAAAGTGCTGATCTCCTCATTGTATTCAGATTTTGAGTACATTTTATGGGACAAATGAACTCGAACAGAAAAGTACACATCTGGAATTTTATTAGAAAAAAGTGCAGAACTCCCTCTGAGGCGCACATTATTTGCGCTTCAGTATCACTACCAGTTGGCTTCCTTGAAGAAATGCAGAGTTTAAACGGTCGGAAAACTCCTTGGTTTTCCCGAGAAAACGATCAAACAGGTCGTCGATAATCTCGCTTCCAAAATGTTTGCTGATGATACCTTCCATTCCAGCTCTTAAGTGCAGCATGCACGCATGCCCTCCAACTGAGTCATCGATCTTCGATCCAGGTGCTGCTAAATCCATCCTCTCTATGCTAAAACACCCATTGCTCTCTACTAGGGCCGTCATCTCGTCAGGAGAGGGAGCGTATACTGGCAAGTTGAATGAATCCACCTGAGCCTCACTTATTATACCCTGTAGAGAGTTACTTTCATCACGACATCTGTGCAACTCAATGGGATTGCTCTGAATATATGTGAACTATGGACGGAATGAAAACCTCAAGAAATCCTTTAAAAGGTCCACATGCATATGATAAACACCTTAAGACATGCACAAATGAGACATGAACTACGGATTATCTATGTTTTCGCTCAATTCAAATCTGTGAGACCTGTAACTGAACTATGCTGATGTATACACCTGCGCACATATAACTATTTTTGGTAAGAAAGAAAATTTTGCTGACAATATTTCCAGTGTTTACCTCCTTTGCCATATCCATCAAGCTGAACCCCAAAAGGTCGAACATCACGCCCGATGGCACACGTGAATAAGGAATGCCATTGGCGATCCCAGGCATGACCATAACCATAATGCCTCCGCTCACGATTTCCTCACCTCTCGCCTTCAGAAATGTCGCCATGTCCTTTGCAAACTGAGATGTGTAAGCATCGCTCACTTCGCTAGGAGCACTTGTGTAGTGAACTCTCCCCTTGTTAAATGCTGCGGAGTTTGGATCAACCAATTCTTTAGGCACCTTGGAAAGCCAATGAAGAGCATATGACGAATGCGCTAAATGGAGGGACGCCTTGGGGAACAGTCGCCCATGGAAGGATCCCGGCACACCAGCCGCATAGTACAGCCGGTCAGATGGCAGAGAAGCGAAGAGGGTGTTGAAATCATTGGATGCGCTGTCGTTGAACAGGACTTCGAAATCAGGCAGTTGAGAGGAGAGGCCTTGTAATTTGTACTTGTGTCGGACTCCTTCTATGATGTTTTGGACAGCGAGGAAGGTGTTCGGCCCGACTGAACAGCCTAAATCGGTGATTCGGAATATGGTCAGAGCGGAAGAAAATCGCTTTACGTCGAGCTTCTCCGCGATCACCTCATCAATTGTCGCCCGGGCCACGTTTGTCGCCGCTCTCTGCGATGCATGTCAGAGTCGCAAGTTTGATATTTGATAATTCGAAACTTGTCTCGTTGAAGCCATGAAGGGTCACAAGAGATTGATAACCAGAGAGTAGTTTCAAAAGCTGAATTCAGGCAAAGCTTAGCTAAAACATAGAACAATTCATTCCATCATTGAGCTCTTATTCCATGAAACCAAAAAATGATTTCTTGGAAATACATCTACTTTTTGTCAAATGAAGAAAACCTGAAAGTAAGAGTTCTTGTTGTAGCTAAATGTGCCGTCTCCACCGTTCATCGGGTATGATTCCGCCGCTGCCACCACCACTGCCTCCGAGCCGCTGCTGCTCATCTTTCTCTCTCTCTCTCTCTCTCTCTCTCTGCCCTAGTTCAGTTTTAGGTGCGAGTGCTCTTGTTATGTCCTCTTCTCTGTGCGCGTTCCATCTTATACTGTCAGACTGTTGGCACCGCAGTCATGGCCAAACGTGACGTTTGTCCAGCCTGCTTTTGTTGACTACCATTTGTTTATCTCGTTTGTCCAGCCGTACAAGGTTGACCCTCGCTTCTTTCTTTGACTTCTCCTTGTTAAAGACAGCCGAAGACTTAACTGCCAAGAAAAGTCTAGCCGCCCAAGAAGAAAAGGCTGGGCCCAAAGAACCGAATTCGGGCACGCGAGTCCACCCGTGACCAGTCCAAGACTCATGAAAGTGTAAACTCAATTTATCTCATTCTATACAAACCTCCCTAACATAAAAAAGAAAAAAAGTTGAAATTCTTAGTTCGTATGATAAATTAGTGCCAAATATAGGGATGAGATAACAGTTACAAACTCTTAATCATTGTTGTTATATGACAAAAGGAGTATTTATATGTAATCAACTACATTTTTACTATTGCAAAAATGTAATGAAAATTATCGAGGAAATACTTAATAGGAAGAATTACATTGAGAATTTGCAACATCAAGACTCATTTAAACTGATGATATTGAATGAGGCGAGCACCTAGGGGAGGGGAGGATAAGAAAAGCTCTCCTTACATGGAAAATATCAAAATTGCAAGATTGGAAATCTAGATGGTACTTAATAAGGATACTAATAGAAAGCTCTCTATAATAATATATTTATATAGATTGCAATGGTTATATATGAGTGCGAGAACATCAGTTGCTCTTTTCGCTTTTTAGTCGGAAAAAAAAACCGTAGAAGTAAGAAATAAGTATACCAAGAAGGGAAATGTTGAGAAGGAGAAATCTAGATAGATAATGTGTTCTTGCTTTCAATGGTAGCATAATGCAATATATTGAAATAAATTATCATAATATATAAAATAAAGAGAAGCATACTCTTGTTTTTTTTTTGGTCAGAACAAGCGTGACCTTAATTGCTAAAAAAATTAGTGTTGAAAAAAGGTGCATCGCACTAGTGTTTTAATTTCTATAACAAGTTTCTGGACATCAAGTGATAAAGAAATGATAGGGAATATAAACTAACGATAGAACTAATTCAGATTGACGAGTGATGGCCACCTAAAGAATTACATGAATCGATCAAATAAGATGTTATCCGAGAATATCCCATATTTCTCATTATTAAATCTTATTCAAATATAAGTTATTCACAATTATCATTGTAATACTTTGACCAAGTCCAAGTGCGCCCCAAAAATCAGAAAAAGAGAAGGATCGGTGGACTTCAGCTTTATAAGGCCGAAAGCAGCGCACGGGAGGAAAAGAATGAGAGAAAGAAGAAGGGATAATGACACAAAGAATTTCTGAATTTTGGCTTAATGTGTAATTTAGTTCCTAAACTTTTAATTTGTGCAATGTGATCCTTGAATTTTAGCCTAATGTGCAATGTGATTCCTAAACTTTTTAATGCTGGTGGGTTTGAATGTAATAACAGTTCTGTAATCTCAGAATGATGCAGCATCAGATTCGGTTTGTCAAGGAATTTGAGAATGGATCATGCTCTTGCATGGCTGATAGGGAAAAGTTTGCAGTAGACACTGTTATCGTGGGAATGGAACACTCCTCAGCACGGAGGAGATTAACAAGATTTTCTTATGATGAATTTGAAGATTATATCGGTGCTAAAAGTACAGGGTTATCTTAAAAAGAGGAGCGGAAAAATTTGATATGCATTTTCTCACTGCACCAAAATCTGCAGTTTGGAATTCAGCTTCTAGTGAAGCAATTATTTACTCGCGGCAGTTTCGGTCTCACAATACAATCTGCCTAGTTTCTCTCTTTCATCTTTTCTTGTGGGATAAATCAAAAGATGTTACGTGGTCAAGCTCGATAGAATACAAAGCCCAACACATCAAATTCCAAATAATTAGTTTACTTATAGAATCACAAAATTAGGATTATGTGCCGAAGCTACTCCACGTACGAGGACAGGCAACGAAATGTTGCTTGACTTTATTTCTCGATGAAGCACCATCTTGATGCACGTCATTGTGGAGGTGACGACTTCTCGCTTAACGAAGCCTCAGAGTACCAAAAAGTTCAATGCATTGATGCTTCATCAAAAGACGCAATACTAATACTGTAAAGATCAGACCAGGAAAGTGCCAATCTCCTCACTGTATTCAGATTTTGAATACCTTTTATGGGACATATGAATTCGAACAGAAAAGTACACATCTGAAACTTTATTTGGAAAAAAAATGCGGGAACTCACTCTCAGGTACGCATTATTTGCGCTTCAGTATCACTATCAGTTGGCTTCCATAAAGAAATGCAGAGTTTAAACGGTCGGAAAATTCCCTGGTTTTCCCAAGAAAACGATCAAACATATCATCGATAATCTCGCTTCCAAAATGTTTGCTGATGATGCCTTCCATTGCGGCTCTTATGTGCAACATGCACGCATGCCCTCTGACCGACTCATCCATCTTCTCTCCAGGTGCTGCAAAATCCATCCTCTCTATGCTAAAACACCCATTGCTCTCTACTAGCGCCGTCATCTCGTCAGGAGAGGGAGCGTATAGTGGCGAATTGAATGAATCCACCTGAGCCTCACTTATTATACCCTGTGGAGAGTTACTTTCCTCAGGTCATCTGTGCAACTCAATGGGATTGCTTTGAACATAAGTGAACTTAGGAGGAAATGAAAACCTTAAGAAATCCACCACATGCATTGATAAACGCCTTAAGACATGCACAAATGAGACATGAACTACGGATTATCTATGTTTTCCCTCAATTCAAATCTGTGAGACCTGTAACTGAACTATGCTGATATATACACATGCGCACATACAACTATTTTTGGTAAGAAAGAAAATTTTGTTGACGATATTTCCAGTGTTTACCTCCTTTGCCATATCCATCAAGCTGAACCCCAAAAAGTCGACCATGACGCCCAATGGCGCACGTGAATAAGGAATGCCATTGGCGATCCCAGGCATGACCAGAACCATAATGCCTCCGCTCACAATTTCCTCACCTCTCGCCTTCAGAAATGTCACCATGTCCTTTGCAAACTGAGATGTATAAGCATCGCTCACTTCGCGTGGAGCACTTTCGTAGTGAATTCTCCCCTTGTTAAATGCTGGGGAATTCGGATCAACCAATTCTTTAGGCACCTTGGAAAGCCAATTAAGTGCACATGACGAATGCGCAAAATGGAGGGACGCCTTGGGGAACAGTTGCCCATGGAAGGATCCCGGCACACCAGCCGCATAGTATGGCCGGTCAGATGGCAGAGAAGCGAAGAGGGTGTTGAAATCATTGGATGCGTGGTCGTTGAACAGGACTTCGAAATCAGGCTGTTGAGAGGAGAGACCTTGTAATTTGTACTTGTGTCGGACCCCTTCTATGATGCTTTGGACCGCAAGGAAGGTGTTCGGCCCAACCGAACAGCCTAAATCTGCTATTCGGAATGTGGTCAGAGCAGAAGAAAATCTCTTTACGTCGAGCTTCTCCGCAATCACCTCATCAATTGTCACCCGAGCAATGTTTGTTGCCGCTCTCTGCCATGCATGTCAAAAGAGTTGCAGGTTTGATATTTGATAATTCGAAATTTGTCTCGTTGAAGCCATGAAGGGTCACAAGAGATTGATAACCGGAGAGTAGTTTCAAAAGCTGAATTCAGGCAAAGCTTAGCTAAAAGACAGAACAATTCATTCCATCATTGTGTTCTTATTCCATGAAATCAAGAAACGATTGCTTAGAAATGCATCTGCTTATTGTCAAATGAAGAACCTGTAAGGAAGAGTTCTTGTTGTAGCTAAAAGTGCCGTCTCCACTGTTCATCGGGTATGATTCCGCTGCCGCCACCACCACTACCTCCGAGCCGCTGCTGCTCATCTTTCACTCTCTCTCTCTCTCTCTCTCTCTCTCTCTCTCTCTCTCTCTCTCTCTCTCTGCCCTAGTTCAGTTTTAGGTGCTAGTGCTCTTGTTATGTCCTCTTCTCTGTGCGCGTTCCATCTTATACTGTCAGACTGTTGGCACCGCAGTCATGGCCAAACGTGACGTTTGTCTAGTCCGTCCCATTTAGCGTTCAAAGGTTCCCCAGTTTCTTTCTGTTGGAGGTCACCCTGCCTTTGTTAACTTCCATTTGTTTATCTCGTTTGTCCAGCCGTACAAGGTTGACCCTCGCTTCTTTCTGACTTCTCCTTGTTAAAGACAGAGCCGAAGACTTAACGGCCAAGAAAAGTCTAGCCGCTCAAGAAGAAAAGGCTGGGCCCAAAGAACCGAATTCGGGCACGTGAGTCCACCCGTGACCGGTCCAAGACTCATGAAAGTGTAAACTCAATTTATCTCATTCTATACAAACCTCCCTAACATGAAAAAGAAAAAAAGTTGAAATTCTTAGTTCGTATGATAAATTAGTGCCAAATATAGGGATAAAATAACAGTTAAAAATTCTTAATCATTGTTGTTATATGACATAAGGAGTATTTATATGTAATCAACTACATTTTTACTATTGCAAAAATGTAATGAAAATTATCAAGGAAATACTTAATAGGAAGAATTACATTGAGAATTTGCAACATCAAGACTCATTTAAACCGATGATATTGAATGAGGCGAGCACCTAGGGGAGGGGAGGACAAGAAAAGCACTCCTTACATGGAAAATATCAAAATCTTGCAAGATTAGAAGTCTAAATGGTACTTAATAAGGATACTAATAGAAATTTCTCCATAATAATATATTTATATAGATTGCAATGGTTATATTTGAGTGCGAGAACATCAGTTGCCCTTTTCGCTTATTAGTTGGAAAAAAAAACCATAGTGGTAAGAAAAAAGTATACCAAGAAGGGAGATGTTGAGAAGGAGAAATCTAGATAGATAATGTGTTATGCTTGCTTTCAATGGTAGCACAATGCAATATATTGAAATAAATTATCATGATATATAAAATAAAATAAAAAAGCATACTCTTTTTTTTTTGTCAGAACAAGCGTGATCTTAATTGCTAAAAAGATTAGTCTTGAAAAAAGGTGCATCGCACTAGTGTTTTAATTTCTATAACAAGTTGCTGGACATCAAGTGATAAAGAAATGATAGGGAATATAAACTAATGATAGAACTAATTTAGATTGACGAGTGATGGCCAACTAAAGAATTACATGAATCGATCAAATAAGATGTTATCTGAGAATATCCCATATTTCTCATTATTAAATCTTATTCAAATATAAGTTATTCACAATTATCATCGTAATGTTTTGACTAAGTCAAAGTGAGCCCCAAAAATCAGAAAAAGAAAAGGATTGGTGGACTTCAGCTTTATAAGGCCGAAAGCAGCGCACGGGAGGAAAAGAACGAGAGAAAGAAGGGATAATGACACAAAGAATTCCTAAATTTTAGTTTAATGTGTAATTTAGTTCATAAACTTTTAATTTATTCAATGTGGTTCTTGAATTTTAGCTTAATGTGCAATGTAGTTCCTAAAATTTTTAATTTGTTAAACTTAGCTCTTGAACTTCTCTATACATGCTTAATACAATCCATGAACTGTATAAAAATGTTCAATATTGTCCATCTATTAATTCAAGATCAGGGGCTATATTGAACATTTTCATATAAATTAAGGAGTATTAAATATATACCAAAAGTTCATGGATCAAATTACATATTGAGTTAAAATTCATAGATTACATTTAACAAATTAAAAGTTTGGGACCAAATTGCATATTTAGCCAAAGTTCAAATACTGTTTATGTCATTTTCCCAAAAAAGAAATATAAGAAAAGACAGAAGAAGAAGAAAGGCAAAGAGAGGTCGTACACGACACAAAAGCTTCATCAAATCAAATTTACTTCGTATTTCAATGCCCGATAAGCACTCAAGTCCTTCGCTTTTCCAATCGGAGTAGGTTTTGGAATTAATGCTTAACTTCGAAATTTTGTGAAATTCAAGCCATGGAGTTTAATTTTTATTTTGTTAAGTTTGGGAGTTCATATAAATAGTAGATTATGACATTGTAGAGTCATGGGTTTGAGTAGTTGATTTGAAGCAATGGTTTTGTCCAAGCAAAATTTTAGAGTTTTTATGGGAGTTTCATGTTGTGCTTGGGCTTGAATATTCACTTTGAGTGAGCAATTTTACATTTTGTTTTGTTTGTGTTTAAACTTAGTATAGCCATTTCGTAGTTAGGTTAGTGTTTTCCTTAGATTTGACGTCAATTCTCATTTAATTATTCGGATCACGAGATTGGCGGTGCATATAGTTATGCTATGGGCATTCCCAGGTGAGTGGTACTTATCTAATTTTAATTTTATAAAAGCTCATATCTTGAAGTGATGGAAGGATATATTATGAGTCGTAGAAGGATCACAAGTTTAATCTCTTTGAAAGGAAAAGTTATGTTTTTGGCATATTTGATGTATAACTTCGGATCAGGTATTTATTGCCTTATTTGTTATTTGAAATGCTTTAACAAGGGTTTATGAATGAAATGCAAATGGTATTCTAGTGGATGAGTTGAGTTGCGAAGGATTGTGTGCTTTGTTTTGTCAATCGATTTGTAATATTTATTATGGATTTGGCTTTGTGAATTGTAAAGGATGTTGTTATGAGTTGGAATTGATGTTCGGTATCTTTGTGAACTCATTTAGGGGTTTGTGAGTATGTATACTAATGTCAAGATATCCTTTTAGGTCGAGTCACTGGCTTTGCAAGTGGAGATCTTGTTAAGGAGAAATCTTGATCGTCTTGTCATCAAACGTTATGGTAAGATATTGAACAATAGGTTAGTCGATAGTTGGACTATTGACATGTGATTTAAGATTAATTAATGGACTTGACCATTTATAATTGTATTGTGTGATGGATTTAAATGAGTATTTCCAATTTATATAAAGATTTGTTGAAATAAAACAATATGGTAACTTTGGATCACAAGTTTTTGGTATTGCCTTATTTATGCATAATGTTTCCTCGATTTGCTTAGAAAAGAACGCACTAGTAACTGAGTTGTAGTTGATCATCCCATTCCTTCCCAATCTTTTCAAATTCCTTGGTCAATGGTCAATAAAATGAGTGTGATATCAACGAGAACTTTTGGAAGTTTAAGGCTACGTTTTTCGGATAGAAGGACAGCCGTGTCATTACCCCTATCTCTAGAGGATTTTGAGTGTGGCAATATACAAAGCCCAACACATCAAATTTCAAATGATCAATTTACTTATAGAATCACAAAATTAGTGTTTATGTAACGAAGCAACATGATGTTGCTTGACTTATTATCTCGATGAAGCATCATCTTGATGCATAGCATTGTGAAGATGATGACTTATTGCTTGACGAAGCCTTAGGAGTACCAAAAATTTCAATACATTGATACTTCATCAAAATATGCAATACAAGTACTTTGAAGATCAGACTAGGAAAGTATTAGAGCTTGTTTGGTAATATTCTCAGGAACAACTGATTCTATTCTTTTGTTCATGAAAGTAGATTTGGAACATAAATGCATTTGGTAAATTTTTTTTTATTCCTGGAAACAAATTTGTTTTGGAGAATAGATTTGAAGTAGAATCAAGAAGCAAAAAAAAAAAGTTGCTTCTCGCTCTCAGAATCAATTTTGAGGATAAGTTTTTTTCTCTATTTTCTCTTTCTCTATTTTTTTCCCTTCCCTTTCCTCTTCTTCTTCCTCTTCCTCCTCCCACCCCATCACCACCCCATCACCACCCCATCGCCACCCCTGGGCCATCGCCGACGAGGTCCAGCAAAATCGCCCGAGCCTCGCTCGACCATCGGCGAGGCTCGGCCTCGCAATTCTGGGCAAGGCCAACCTCGCCGAGTTAGGTGAGCTTTGCCTGACCACCACCGGCGAGGCTCAAGGTCGCCCAGGCAGCATGAGGCTCCCGCGAGCTTGCCAGACCTCGCCCGGCCGCTCATCGATGGCGGCGGCCAAGAGGAAGAAGGGGAGAAAAAAGAAAATTAAAAAAGAAAATTTTAACAAAAAGTATTAAAAATTAAAAGAATCAAAAGATCAAAAAATTTTACTAAACGCATTTCTATTCCCGAAATAAAGATTTTAAGCAGTTTATTAAACACCTTAAATATTCAGAATTTATTCTTGGGAGCAAAATAAAAACAAATAATTTTTTATCATAAATTGCTCCTAGAAGTAAAATCATTACCCAACACACCCTTAATCTCCTCACTGTATTCAAATTTTGAGTACCTTTTATGGGACAAATGAATTCGAACCAAAAGGTACACAGATGGAACTTTAATAGAAAAAAGTGCGGAACTCACTCTCAAGCGCTCATTGTTTATGCTCCAGTATCACGATCAATAGGGTTCCTTGAAGAGATGTAGAGTTTAAGGGTGCACATGAAATCATTTCTACTTCTCTATTTCTCTATTTCTTTATTTTTCTATTTCGGGAATAGTTTGGAATAGAAATCCGTCTGATAACGCAATTTCATTTTTGTTTATTTTTATAACAAAATTTTACTTCAGAAATATATTTGAAATAGAAATCAGAAGTTTACTTCTCTTTTTCTAGAACAAAAGTAAGAAACAATTTTCGGAACAAAAGTGAGAAATAAAAATTCATTTTATTTCTCGCTCTCATTATCGCTTGCTAGTCACCCATCCACTACCCGACCACCACCGGTCATCGCCCGCGTAGCTGCTCACCTGCCGTTGTCAATTGCCACCCACCGCCGCCAATCGCCACCGGTTGGGAAGGAGAAATTTTATAATATTGTCAAACAAATTTTTATTCCATAAACAAAAATTTTATATTATTATCAAACACCTATTTTTTCTTAAAAATTCATCCGGAGAATGGAAATAGAAAAATTGGTTTCTGGCCAAAATTTGATTTTTAGAACAAAAATTTTACCATGCGCGCCTTAAATAGTTGGAAAATTTCTTGGTTTTCCCGAGAAAATGATCAAATAGGTCATTGATAATCTCGCTTCCAAAATGTTTGTTGATGATGCCTTCCATTCTGGCTCTTAAGTGCAGCATGCACGCATGCCCTCCGACCGAGTCATCGATCTTCGATCCACGAGCTACTAAATCCATCCTCTCTATGCTAAAACACCCATTGCTCTCTACTAGCGCCGTCATCTCGTTAGGAGTGGGAGCGTATACTGGCAAATTGAATGAATCCACCTGAGCCTCACTTATAATACCCTGTAGAGAGTTACTTTCATCGGGACATTTGTGCAACTCAATGGGACTGCTTTGAATATAAGTGAACTAATGACGGAGTGAAAACCTCAAGAAATCCGTTAAAGGGTCCACATGAATATGACAAACACCTTGAGACATGCACAAGTCAGACATGAAACTATGGAGCTCAATTCAAATTTGTGAGACATAAAACTGAACCATGCTGATGTACGCATGCACACATGTAACTATTTTTGGTAAGAACGAAAATTGTGCCGACAGTATTTCCAGTTTTTTCCTCCTTTGCCATATCCATCAAGCTGAACCCCAGAATATCGAACATGATGCCTGATGGCGCATATGAATTAGGAATGTCATTGGTGATCCTGGGCATGACCAGAACCATGATGCCTCCGCTTGCGATGTCCTTGCCTCTAGCGTGCAGAAACGTCACCATGTCCTTTGCAAAGTGAAACGTATAAGCATCGCTCACTTCGCATGGATCACTTGTGTAGTGAACTCTCCCCTTGTTAAATGCTGGGGAGTTTGGATCAACCAGTTCTTTAGGGACCTTGGAAAGCCAATGAAGCGCGTAAGACGAATGCATGAAATGGAGGGACACCTTGGGGAACAGTCAGCCGTGGAAGGATCCCGGCATGCTGGCCGCGTAGTATGGCCACTCAGATGGCAGGGAAGCAAAAAGGGTGTTGAAACCATTGGATGCGTGGTCGTTGAACAGGACTTGGAATCAGGCAGTTGGGAGGAGAGGCCTTGCGATTCGTACTTGTGTCAGACCGCTTCTATGATGTTCTAGACCACAATGAAGGTGTTTGGCCCGACTGAACAGCCTAAATCCACAATTCGGAATGTGGTCAGAGCAGGAGAAAATCGCTCTACGTTGAGCTTCTCTGCGATCACCCCGTCAATTGTCGCCTGGGTGACGTTTGTTGATGCTCTCTGCAATGCATGTCAGAGTTGCGCGTTTGATATATGATAGTTCGAAACTTGTCTCGCTGAAGTGATAAAGGGTCACAAGAGATGATAACCAGAGAGTAGTTTCAAAAGCTGAATCAGGCAAAGCTTAGGGAAAGATAGAACAATTTATCCTATTATTTAGCTTTTATTCCAAGAAATTAAGAAATGGTTGCTTGGAAATGCATCTACTTAATGTCCAATGAAGAACCTGGAAGGAAGAGTTCTTTTTGTAGCTAAATGTGCCATCTCCACCGTTCATTGGGTACGATTCCGCCGCCGCCGCCACCACCTCTGAGCCGCTGCTGCTCATCTCTCTCTCTCTCTCTGCTAGTTCAGTTTTAAGTACTAGCGCTCTGGTTATGTCCTCTTCCTTGTGTGCGTTCCATCTGCGACTTTTTCTATTTATATTGTCCAGCTGTTGGCACAGCAAGCATAGCAAAACGTGATGTCTGTCCAGTCCAACCCATCGGTGTTCAAAGGTTCTCTAGTTTTCCTGCTGACATCTTGCTCAAGACATATAGTCCTTTGTGATGGTGTGCTGGCAGTGCCGATATCTTCTCTTTAGCCGCGAAATTGACAATGCAATGGGCATATTTCCACGCTCCGACGAGAATTTCCGATTTGTAGCTTGAACAAACGTTGCCTCTGCCTGTCCTTTGTTTTACTTTTGTCCGGCATATGCTTCATTTTCTTTCTATTTCATGCAAACATAATTTTTGCCCACTTGCCCACAGTCATTTCCCTACTATTGTGCTTAGGGGTGAGCATGATTTCAAGATACCTCAAACTAAAGAATCAAATTGAAGGAAACTTATCCGGTTTCAGATTCTAAAGTATACATATTAGGTTTCATATTCCAAAAATTGAATGACCTATTTCAATTGATAGATTCTAGGTTCTGTGTAAGTGGAATATGAAACCTGTGACCTGAAATCTAGTATAAGATTTTGTATTTTTCTTGGTCTATGTCTTTGCACAATTATGCATATTCCATGGCGTCCGAAGATGAATGTGTAATCTAGGACCATTGAATCTAAGCTTTCATTTTATAATTGAGACTTTTACTTTATTAATATTTCATTTTCTTCGTATGTCTAAATATAAGATGTAGCCAGTAGATTGTAACAATGGGTAGACGTGTAAACTATTCATTGCCCAACCAAATCTTACCCGAACCGAATACGAACTAAACTGAAAACCCAATTCAGTTCGGTCTTTTGGTTTTCCTATTTTTGCATTACTTATTGGAACCAAAGTAAAGAAGAGATGAGAAAAAAAAAAGATTTTAAGTTATTGTTCAAATTTTATTGAGAATTTCGATTCCATTTAATCAACCGAACCAAACCAAATCAGAAAGTTAACAATTATTTTTCAGTTTGAGTTGAAACCAAAAAACTCACAAAATTTCAGTTCAATTCAATTTGGGTTCGGTTTTGGTTCGGTTTTCGGTTTGATTCTTAACACCCCTAACAATGAGTAGTGGTTATTATAGAAATTCATTGTAATCATTCAATTAATAATATAGATGGAATCGGAGATGGTGATAGGCTAGTTTTCAGGTTCCAAAATATGTAGAGTAGATTACAGATTCCAAAAAATGAAGAACATTTTTCAACAAATATATTCCAAGTTCCAAGCATAACTTGTACGGAACTTAAAACCACCCTGCCCTAATTGTGCTCTCATTTACATGCCAATTTGTGCTTCTACCCATGCCTTTTTATTGTTTTCTTTTTAGGTTGCACCTATGACTTTTCAACCCTTCATACATATATATATATAGTTCATTTTTTTATTATGTTTGGGGAAAATAATCTCCGAGAAACTAACAAAATTTTAGAAACTATACTAAATGCTCAAGGAATCTAAAATGCAAGAACTAGACATTTGATGAAATATTTTTTTCTGCGAAAAAACAAGTCCCAAATTTCTTGATCCGCTCGGGTGCCCATCCTAGTCCAACTGAATTTAATTGTATCCGAATATCACCAACCGCTTCTTCTTCCCTTTTTAGCACCGTCGGAGGTCACCCCGCCTTTATCGACTCTGTCATTTCTTCATCACGTGGACAGCCATCCAAGGTTGACCCTTGTTTCTCTCTTTGATTTGTCCTCGTCAAGGACATGATATAGAAAACTTGGTCCTGAACATGACCTAAAACTGCTCTGAATTTTGGGACATAAAATTGAAAAGTATTCTTTGGGGAGAGGAAAGAAGGGAAGAAAAGCTTTGTCCCCAATTAACGGTTGAGGTATACGGACATTGATACGTTAAAATAAGGAACACGGTTCTATCAGCCTATCAAGGTTATCTAACAGGCTGGGTGACCCCTAATGGATTGTGATGAGATAGTACCTTAACCGTCACCAAGGATCCATAACAAACTCCCGGTTAAGGTTAAGGTAGAAAAACTAATAGCCAAAAAAAGTCTAGCCCAAGAAGAAAAGGCCAGGGCCAAGGACAAAGATCTCGGCCTAAGAGATGGGCCCAAAGAAAACCGAATGCGCGCATGTGGGCCCATCCGTGATAGGTCCAAGACCCATGAAAGTGTAAACTAGAAAGCAATGGCATGGTTTTGCAAATCACGAAAGTAAGATGAGCAAGTGAGAAAAGGCTAGGGGGCGGTGATACATGGTGAGAAAGTAGTGAAGGGTTTATTTTAGTTGACAAAAAGAAGGAAAAGTACCAAAAAATATCCTGATTTGATGCACTTATGTCTATGCCAATTGAATTATAAATTTTTTGATGATTTGCTATTGTAATCTATTCGGCTAATTTTGACTAATGGATGTCAACTGTTTTACATGGTACGGGTGATGTTAATGTGGGTACCTTTTAAATTTTATTTAAAATTTTTCTAAATGTTATAATTTTTTTGACTTTTTTTATTTTTTATTTTCTTGTTTTTCCCAACTATGAGTTGGCAATGTCACTGACGCACCGTTGCCGACCCACAGTTGTGAAAAAAAATATAAAACAAAATAAAATAAATAAAATAAAAAATCAGAAAATTTTAATATTTAAAAAGTGTCCATATTAGTATCGATTGTGCCGTGTGATGAACCAAGGTGCATTGTATTTGTGTGGTAGTTTCTATAACATGTTATTATACATCAAGTGATGAGGAAATTATAGGAATAACAAAAATATTAATAAAATTAATTTTGATTGACGAGTGATACTAAATAAATAATTACATGAGTCAATGAAATTAGAAGTTATATAAGAATACCCCATATTTCTCAAGATTCAAGTTAATTCAAACATAAGTTATTCACAATTATAATGTATTTTTAACTAGTATAAACATCTGTCTTTATTGCCGTTGTTTTAAAAGTTGAGTGACTATCTTTATTAATCTTCTTTTTGTTCACATAATTAAAAATAAGCCATTCTTTAAATTGTTCATAATGCGATACAACTATTGTAAGGATCAGATTTTGAGTTGCTAGAAATTAAAAATCTTCCGTCCCCACAATTTGGATGAAGAAGCGATTCGAAGAGAGAACTTGCAGGGGAATTTCTCTTATTGAACACACATGGCAAATGCTCAAGTACATAGGTTATAAATAGATGCCATATATAATTCTAGGGTTCTGGCTTACCACCTCACTAATTCACCATAGAGGACACATTAACTCTTGGAATCACTTTCTAATTACAACATGTTTCTCTTAAAGAAATTAAACCTAACACGAAGACCAGCAACACTGGAAAGTTTAGGATCGAATAGAATATTATTAATCAACACGAGCACCCTTCATGTACCCTTAAACTCGCTCTCGGCGGCATCAAGTTATTTGCGCTTTAGCACGACAAATAGTTGGCATCCGTGAAGAAAGGCCAAACTTATACGGTCAGATGATTCCTTGGCCTTCTTGAGGAATCGATCGAACAGTTCGTCGACAATCTCGCTCCCAAAATGTTTACCGATGAGGCCTTCCACTCCGGCTCACGCGTGCAGCATGCATGCATGGGCTGCGGTCGAGCTGTCCATCTTCGTATCAAATGGGGCTAAATCCATTATCTCTGCGCTGAAACACCCGTTTTGCTCGATAATCGCCATCATCTCTTCATGAGCGGGTATGTACACTGGAACATTGAATGAATCCACTAGAGCCTCCCTTGTTTTACCCTGTCGAAGAGAGTTGGTTTTGATAGAATATTAAAATAATAAATTACGTATTCATCTAAAAATTTAAGCTGTTAAAACAGTTAGTGATTTCCCAAAATCTCACTTAATATTAAAGATAGGAGATCCTGGATTTGAATCTTTCATGCCCCTATTTGCCTCTAGCCTCCCACAGGCTCAATCAGCATTTCCCGTATAACTTGATGTGCGGATATATATATGAAGTGCAGGTAAGTTAAAAACTATAATGTGCAGTTCTCCTGTTTATACCTCCTTTGCCATGTCCATCAGGCAGAGCCCCAAAAGATCAAATATCACGTCCGAAAGTACACCTGAATGAGCAATCCCGCTAGCTCTTCCAGGCATGAGCAGGACCATGATGCCACCGCTCACGACTTCCTTTCCTCGGGCGCTCAAAAACATCGCCGTGTCCTTGGCGAACTGAGCTTTGTAGGCATCGAGCGCTTGACCAGGAGCACTTGCGTAGTAGACTCTCCCCTTGTTGTATGCAGGGGACTTCGTGTCGAGCAATTCCTCAGGCAACCTGCGAAGCCAGGGAAGCGCGTGAGCCGAATGCACCACATGAAGCGACGCCTTGGGGAACAATCGTCCATGGAAGGACCCTGGCACGCCGGCTGCATAGTACGGCCGATCAGGTGGCAGGGAAGCAAGAGGGTGTTGAAGTCGTTCGATGTATGATCGTTGAACAGGACTAGGAAATCGGGCATTTGAGAGGAGAGGCCTTGCGTGATGTACTTGCGTCGAACGGCTTCTAGGATGTTCTGGACGGCGACGAAGGTGTTCGGTCCGACCGAACAGCCCAGATCTGCAATTTGGAATGTGGTTGGAGCGGGAGAGAATCGCTTTATGTCGAGCTTCTCCATGATCGCCTCCTCGATGGTTGCCTTGGCGACATCTGTTTCCGCTCTCTGCGAACCATGTGTTAGAATTACATCACAAACTGATATTGATACCTCCCAGTTGATATCCTAAGAGCAGTTAATGAGACACGGGAATTGCCTAGAGGCGCCTGATGAATGGCAAATGGAAAAATGCAGCTGCATCTAGTTAAATGTCTAATGAATGAAGTACCTGAAAGCTAGAGTTCTTATGGTAGCTATACGTGCCATCTCCGCCATTCATCGGGTATTCCGCCACATCCACCAACTCCGTGCCGTTGCTCATTTTCACCTCTCTCTCTCTCTCTCTCAATTTTAAGTTGAAGCACTCTAGTTCTTATATACTACTTTTCTTGGGTGTTTCATCGAAACTCCTTTAGGATAAGTGTACTAGAAATCCTAAAAATTGTCATGAAAATACAATGGAATCCTAAAATTTTAAAATAAAAAATACAATCGAATCCTAAAAACTTAATAAATTTTTAGAACTTGATTGCATTTTCATGATAAATTTTAAGACTCAATTGTACTTTTTAAAATTTTAGAATTCACTATACTTTATTGACAAGTTTTAGGACTTTCAATTCATTTATCCCATCTCCTTTTAATGGGATGTTCTCTGCCTATTGGCACTATGGCAAAATGAAAAAAAAAATGTCTAATCGACGAGCAAATATTAGACTGACGTACAAGTGACATGATAATTAGAATCAATCACAATGTAAAAACTGTATAGAAATCACATTTTTCAAGTGAATCTCAATGCAAGTCCCACATATTTTTCCAGATGCAATTCCTTACTGTAGCAGACTAAATCTTTAAAGAAAGGAAACGCATCACAAGCTGTTTCCTACCAACTCACGGGAAAGGAAATCCTCGGAGTAATCTTCAATCGAAAAGAAGGCAAAGCGCTCATGACGTTTAGCGCTTCGAAATCATTGATATCGTAATCGAGGAATCTGGCGAAGTTCAAAGCGAATTTGAAGGCCAGAGTCCGTTTTACATCAGAAGCACTCGAACTTTTACTCGTTGTTGGATCTAGTATTCTCTTTTTCATCTCGAGTTTCAGAATATTAGACCATTATTGCAGACGTGGGCGTCAATGCGGCCGACCTGCTGAATTGCATACTATGATGTCCGTGGGTCGTCTTCCAGTCTTGATTCTTTGGTAGTCTCGCTCTCCCCCCATGCAAACCAAGCAGAGACAGAGCCATCGCCGCCCGCCAGCAATCGCCAAGTCAGATGCTGCATTGATGACCTGCACACTATCGGACGTGATTGAATGTGACAGCTTTTTGTCTCTTGTTAAAAGTCGTGATTATATTCTTGGAGAAGGTGATAGGACCAAAATGTCCAAATCTTTAAACGAAAAGATTGTTGCTTCTGAATCAAAGCCAAAGCGTGATATACAGTAGAAGAATTGTATCGTGTCTTCCGCCAGCGGTGGGGAGACCACTTCATCTGCCATGTGGATCGTGGTTGGTCGAGAGAGATTCGATTCCGGATATATTTTCCTTTTCTGAAAGACGAGAGCGGACCTCTGAAACTATTCTAAGTTCAAAGGCAACGAGATTTCGATGATTCAGACATTGGTCTGAATCCACATGGTCCACGTCGGATTGCCGGTGCATTACGCTCATTAAAAGAGGAGATTCAACATAGTTTTCGCTTAGACGTGAAAGAATCTCTTACAGACCTTAGTCCAAGGGGGAGATGGCCGATGAGATCAACGGAGTCGATCGAAGTGCAAGAACATCATGGACACTTGTATCATAGGAACTAATCGTGGGTCATGCAGATTCTTGAAACTTGCATAATTCTGTGTTGCTTTCAGTGAAGTAGTCATTTGCACGCAAGTTTGGTTCTCTCTGTACCCGTCTACCTACTTTCTCCCGCTCTTTATCCTTCTGTGGAGATAAGTCAGTTGAAATTTAATGAGCAAGCAACAAGCAAGAGCATAAAGTCTTAACATATCGATTTCAGAAGATCGTTTCTGGCTTCAGATCCTCACAGCAGACACTGATCTGAAGGCAACACCTAACCAGCTCTATCAAGTATGCAATCGATGGCTATGTTATTATTTGCTTACCGTGAGTTGAGGCAAACTTGCATAATGTCGTGCGAGTTTGCGTTCAAGAGCAAGACACGCCTCCTTGAGGATGATGTGTCTTGATGAAGACATCAGCGGTCCGGTGAATGGGGGGAGCTGGAATGAAGCTATTGATACCCAAAATTGAATACACCTCAAATGGTGTTCATGTGAGCAAAATTTTCCTCGAAGTCTGATAAAATGACATATGAGGCCCTAGTGTTGATCATCAATGGGCATTTAGAAGGAGGCTAAGCTGTCGACGACAAGAAAACCAGGTGGCTGAATATCAAGACATAGATTTTGGTGATAAATTGTGAAGGTCGAAAGGCACAAAAGAAAGGTGATGGATGATCAAAATTCAATTGGGAAAATTATCCTTAACAAATGGAAGCACGATTAGAACAACTATTGGATGAACCAATGGAAGAATAAGAAACGTGCTGAAGACTAAAAGGGGTGAATTCAAATTAGTAACCACTCGACAGTTATTGGAGCGTTCCTATAAATACTTGAGGTCCTCCAATGAAAGAGCCCTCGAACAACACACAAAACTCTTTATCTTTCCTTAGTTATCTTTGTTTAGCATAGTTGTAGTTTTAAGCTCCCATTGTTGGTTCAATTCTGACAAGTGTCATTTCCTAGTTAGTGTTATTGATTAAATTATCACACCGTCTTATCTCTATCTAGCGTAATCGATTAAATTTCGACATTGTATCCTCATGTTCACCTAGGAACGGCATCTCCTCAATGAGGGTATTGACATCCAACATTGTCAATGAGATTGCGGTATTGAATTTTCATATCCACTTAGGGGTAAAGTTCTTTGGTGGTCTGACATTTTGTCAACATACCCATCTAAGGATAGTGTCTTCTCAATAGTATTATCTTCACCCTACATCTTCGATTAGATCCCAACATTGTGTTTTGATATTATTTAGGAGTAAGGTCCTTCAGCGGTCCATTTTTGTCCAATGTCGTCAATTAGATTCTGACGTTGCGTCCTCCGATCCAAATTTGAGCAACATTTGCTGGTGCTATTCACTAATCTAGTGAGGTCAACTAGCCTTTGACATTGGATTTAGACATTGATCATAAAGAAGTGTATCCCTTGTTTAAGCCTTCTTATTTAGCGTCGTCGACACCAACGTAACATTGTGCTAGTACATCAATTTGGAAGTGGTGTTTCTTTAGAGTTATTTGGCATATCCAATGTCATTGATTTGATCTTGATACTACATTATCGATCAATTCTTAGATATATTCCTCAGTGTATTTAGGTGCATTTTCATTGGATCATCGACCGGGATCCTATGTGAGGTTGTATGTAAGCAAGCTCTTGAAATAAAATACGAACGATATTACATTTGACCCTCTTTGTCTAATACTAACACTGAACTCAAGTCCTCTTGTCTAATACTAACACTGAACTCAAGTCCTCTCTCAAACACTAAAACCGAAACGTACCATTCGATTAAAGATATTTCATTGCAGGATAAAACCGGCAAAACAGAAGCAAATATAACCATGAAGAAGATGTTCCTTCACAAATTGACAATCAATCAAGGTAAGTTTTCACCTGTCCACGAAAGACGTCCATATGGGTAACTCGAAGACCATGAAGAAAAAAAAAGGTCGTCGATGTAGCGAGGAGTGTTTAGTATGTCGACAAAGTGAGCCATTGCTTATAAAACTTTCTCCTGGATTTGACAGCAGATTTAACCGAAGAAGCTGAAGTCTCAGCAGTCGAGCATGGTGGCGAATAGGCTAAGTTCAGCAGTTGGAAGAAGATGTGCTTGGAAGATTTCAGAAAGATCTTCGTAATGAGAGGCCATTGCAGAAATCCAAAAAGAATGGTAAAGATTTGATCTTTGCTTGCTTACATTGAGTAATGAAAACTGTGCTTACTTTTGCCCAAAAATGGAAAACAGAAGACCAACTAGTTCTGTTCATATATACACATTAACATCTTCATCACCAACTAAGGGTAAAAACAAATAAAACAAATATGAATTGCGTACTTCGCATTTACATTATCAACTCCCGTATCGTCTCGCCATGTTCTGAAGCGTTCCCTTCACGACAGACACGGCATGATCGACGACTGCACTGACCGTCCTTCGGTCCACTTTGGACGTGGCCACTGCAGCATCGAAGAAGCTTCAACGACTCCATGGAGAGAGAGCTGCTTCTCTCTTCTCCTTTTGAATTTTACCGTAATAGACTGGAAAAACTCTAATCTCTATCCTTCTGCTGTGCTTCAAATTGAAGTAATTAGGTTCAACAAGGAGAACTTGACATGCACGCAGATCTTCCCCTTCTCCAAATCCAACTTGGCTCCGGTCACTAGCCAATGCCCCGGGCTATCTTGAGGCCCCTGCAATGTTGTGATGTATCAACGAATTTCAAAAGCTTCTGCGTTTGCACTGGCACAGGCGGCCCTGTCGGGTACACGCCGGAGTCCACATGTATCACCGGCTTTTTCTCTTTGGCAGCGTTGTTTCCCCCCAGAGACGTGCTGATCGCCGAAAGCAACCCTGACTTTTGGGAGTGCTCGGACCCTCGGTCCCAGTTAGATTGCACTAGGAACGAGTCCGAGACCTTGGAGAAACAGAGCCGGAGATGGAGGACGTTTTTCGAGTCGTGCTTCTTCACGTGAAGTTGGGCGCCCGTCACGATGTAGGAGACGTCCTTCTCAGCAATCGGCAAATATTCAATAGGGGCGACGCATATGTGAGAGAACTTCTTCCCCTGGATGCCTTCGAAGTAGCCATCACTGATGGCGGCAACTTCCTCCGATCCTCGCCATATCAGCGTGTCATCTACCAAGCTCTCTAGCATGGATGGAGTGTTGGAGAGGTGTTGGAGGTGCACGGCCAGCTTGTTGCATTTCATCCCCTCCAGGAAGAACCGCATCCCCGTCACCGGCCTCTTCCCTACTACGACCTGAAACCAAAGCAAACCGATAAAATCTCGGGTACCTAATCTCACGGTTCAGTTCGAGTTTGTATCAAAGCTCCATGATCAGTATACATTGCGGGCGATGTGTACCTGGGAAGTGTTGACATGCAGCTTTGGTCCCATTAGGCCGAAGCTGAGGGAAGGCGATGAAGTGGCCCTGTTCGTGGTCGGACCGAGAGGCAGGTCGTTGTGCATGGGAGCCCAGAGCTTGTGGGCCTGGAATTCCAGGAAGGACTGCAGATCACGCAGCGGAGGCTTATCTGCAGATGATTTGTGACAAAACGATGAGATTCCGAAGGCGAGTAGATGAGAAGATATGAACTCGACCGGACGAAATCCAAGGGTGAAACGTACAGCGGAGGTAGAGGTTGATGGCGTGGGACAGGAAGCCGCTGCCGGGGACGCCTTTGAGGAGAGAAGTGATGGGGATGAAGCTGAAGTTGATGGCATCCGGCATCGACGGCACGGTCAAGAGCCACTCGCAGTGGCTCTCGGCCATCGGGTCCCCTCCTCTCTTCGAGCTAATCACCATAATTCCCTGCAATATATTTGTCCGACCAAATTTTGGTAGTCAGAGTCAGCAATAAGCAGAACTGATCACAGTATCAAAACATGATGCAGCGACAAAGGCACACTTATGCACATCATTGTCACAATGTGAAATGGGTCTACTGTTCTGTGAAGCGGTTCGTGATGACAACGGCAATTGGCTCTGATGGAGTGTTAGGGATGGAAGGATCAATGCCAATGATGGTGCCGGTCACTCGACAGAGGTGATGATCGATGGCGGTGGCCTTTGCAATGGTCGAGCACCATGATAGTGGTGGTGGAGGGATGGAGGGATGGACGATGGTCATGTCGAGGAGGAGGAGCAATGACATAGTGAAGAGGACGTATGGTAATTAATCGGCGGTTGCTAATAATTATTTATTGGAGATGATATCTTGATGCTATGATCTAATTACATAGTCATAGAATTTCATGATCAGAGAATACCCATATCATAATATAACAATGAGAAAGATTTAAATACTCAAAAAGTAAATAGAAGAAATGTGATATCACGTCAATATATAAGAAAAATCTTATGAACAAGTAAATTAAAGTCTAATCTTTGAACGTGTGAAAGCGAACCCAGTTCTAATTTCTTCATCTTCTCAAGATTCCAATCTTGTAACAATTTTTTTTTTTGGGGAATAGTTAGTCCAAATTGGCTTCTTTATCAAACCAATATCTCCTTATTCTACGTGCCTTAAAATAACCTAATTAAAGTGATAGACTTCTACCCGGAAGTAGACATCCTAGCCAAACCAATGACCAATCATCGTATCCTTGACCAAGCTGTCTATTTAAGTGCCAAAGGTTTTTCTTTTCTTTTTAAAGTGCCAAAGTCAATTGTACATACATGTACCCTAAATTTAACAATTAGCTTTCCCATGCTCTTTCTTACCAAAATGTCTCTCTATTCAATGGCGTTCCATGCAGAATTCTCACTTAGTTGAAAACGTGTACTTCCAATCAATGCGAAATCGAGAAAACGGTTCACCATCATCTATATATCACGACGGAAAAAAAAAAAATTCTCGAGTCATCGAACCTACATCTTTGGAGCTGCAGGTCGGCAGGCCATCGAAGGCCATGGGCAGCGGATCAAACAGATTGAAGGCCTGTGGTGTCTGGTGCTCGCAAAACGAAGCAAAGTGCAAAATCAGTATAACAACAACAGCAGCAGTAATAATAATAATAATAATCGAACGATGCCCATTAAAAAGATTTTGCCAATGAAATTATAAAAAGAATATATTGTAATTTTGGAAATAAAATAAAATAAAATAAATGGGGAGAGAGAGAGAGTGTGTGAGTGTGGTAGACCTTGTGGTGTTTGGAGTCCTTGGCCTTGGAGTGGAAGGGAGCGAAAGTGCAAGCGCCGGTGAAGAGCTGGTCGCCCAGGTCGTCCAAGTGCTTCTTCAGATCCGACGGCCCCAAGTTGGACGACCGCTCCTGCCTCACCACCACCACGTCCTGCCCTCCCACCCCTATCCCCACGATCACGTGGGTCCCATATCTCTCTATAAACCTGCATCACAAAAACACAAAATACATCATCCTCCTTTTCTTTTTTTCTTTTTTTCTTTTTTAAATCGAACTGTTTTAAACATCTCACAATATTTTGTGAAATATCTAAAATGCCAACGGAAAAAAAAAATTCCAATTTCAGAGACGAATAACTAAATTTCGATACATGCGAATGTGAAAATCTTGAAAATTTTCGACCAAAAAGAGAATCTTGAAAAAAAAAATTATTTTTATTTCCGACGGCGAATGATTCGAAAATATAAAGACTCAAGCGTCTAACGACTTCCGTTAGAGCTTTCCCACCGAAGGGGATGGCGCCCGTAATCGCGATTCGCGGCGCGGACGTTGCCCCACGGCGGGATCATCGCCAGCCGTCCGATCGGAGAACCGTCGCGCTACCACAAATCCTCCGGGCCGTCGATTCCGTTCACTCTTTCGCGTACGAGACCGAGTCCAGGTCCCGCCCCGCGCGGTCAAACTTGAAAAAGGAAATTTCCAAAGGGGAAGAACCTTGATTGGTGAGCCGGGTCACTTTCCTTTCCTTACCTGGTGGGGCCCGCGACAGGTGTCGGTTTGATTTTTACGTATGTACGGCAGTGAATCGGACCGTCAGTCCTACGTGGCACCTTTGACTTTGACTTTGTCTTCACATGATGATCTTGGGCTAATTTCCCCTCATGCCCTATTCCGCACGTCAAGATTAATGGCCCCCCCGGACGAAATCCGGAAATTTGTCATTTTTCGTGGTGTTACGTTGTACAGCAATCCTACGACGTGTATGGTCGGAAACTCAGACATTTGTTGCTCGCTTTTCTTCTCTTTTCTTTTTCGGAATTGAATGCTCACTTGCTCAGGGACAAAGAGGTAGACACGGGACCTATCCCTCCCTTTCGCAAACGGCGATTCCAAACCGAAAAAGACCTCGAAAACGTGATCCTTGTTTTTCCTCCTAAGGGAGGAAAGTGCAATTTAGGGTTCATTGAATGCAGACATTAATTGTCACACACGACCCAGTCTAGCCGCTAGAGTAGGTTCTCGATTTTAAGATGATGTAACTGATGTTTTAGTTAGAAATTAAGGGTCGAGATTTCTGATCTCCTCTTTTTTCTCAAGGCAACTTCAATCCTCTCCCCCTCGTCAAAACCCATCTCTTTCTCTAAGCATCTCATAAAATTCAAGTCGTTTATTGCTCAAGAAAGCGAATGATTCGGAAAAATATCTTCCTAAAAATGATCAGAAAATATTTTTATTATCGGCGACAATCTATGTATAAACATTTTATGAATAGCGAAAATATTATTTTTAGAAAATTATTTTTCAAATTATTTTTTTTTTTTTTGTAAAACAAGGGGGTCTGCCAGTTTGATAATTCGTGGGTTGTTAGTATTCTAGTATATGTCGAGCAAGGGAAATGGCCAAAGTCAACTTGAGGGTGATGAAGCACGGCGAGGAAATGTGAATGCCAATCCGACTCTACTCATACAGCAGTTCTTAATTCTTAAAACAAGTGAACTTAGCGTTCAAGAAACCATGGCAGACGTGTCAAAGATCACATACCTCGCGAGAGCCGACGGGTCCCAAGTCGACGGCACCGCCTCGCAGACCTCGCCGGCGAGGACGAGCGGGTACCGGTCAATGTGGAGGTTGAACAGCACGATGAAGTAGCCGTCGAGGCCCAAGTACTTGATCTTCGCCGCGTCGTGCGCCCAGCAGTTGCCTTGGAACCCGAACAACGAGTTGAACATCCCTGACGGGATCTTCCCCGGTACCGCCGATTTCTGGTTGAAGAATTCCGACATCTGCAGAACATGGAGATGTAAATAGTCGAGAATCTGCACCAGATCTATCCGAAGTCGCCCCCCGCCTTCACCGGCGGGTGCGTCTGATAAAAGTTTTTCGGTTTGACAGACATCAGAAGGCGCGTGGATTACCTTGCTGAATTCGAGGATATCGGATTGGTACCGGCTCCGATCGCCCTTGTCGCATCGTATGTCGACGGGGACGTTGTGTGCGGGCCCGAAGCCGGGGATCATCAGCGTCCTCTTCTCCGTTTCGTTGAGCTGGACTAATCTCTCCTCGCCTTTGCAGAACTTGAGCCGGAAATCGGATGTCAAGTCGAACCCTTTGCCGAGGCTGGCCAGAGCCCTCTCCACTATTCCATTACTCATGCTCTCTCTCTCTCTCTCTCTCTCTCTCTCTCTCTCTCTCTCTCTCTCTCTCTCTCTCTCTCTCTCTCTCTCTCCCTCTCTCTCTCTCTCTGTATGAATTATAAGTAGTTGGTCGATGATGATTAGTGGGTCGAGAGAAATCCTGATGTATATGAGGAGGAAGGATGGGTTTGAGGAGAAACTTTCAGGGTTGGCACGTTTTGACTTGTGCTTATATATATATATATGCAGAACTGGAAGAGAGAGAGAAAGAGATTAGAATGACAGAGATTTTCAGGAAATTTCCATCTGTTATGGCATGTTTGATTCTTCTCCTTGTCTGGACGATGGGTGTGAAAAGAGAGAATGAAATAAAAGGAAAATGATAAACTGGTTATTTAGTGCTCAAAACATTCACACGGACGTATGAGTTGGAGTGCTGCTTTGTCCATTTCATATGCTGACCAGTTGAGAACGGGAGACCGAGACGACATGGTATTTTTTTTCTTCGTAAGTAGAGTTTTAAACCTATTACATCTTTTTTTTCTATTGGTAAGCTTATTGCACTTGTGCAGATTCAATTCTAAACATTTCAACTTGTTTTTTATCAGACATAAACCTTTCAATTTGACCAAACTTATTCTAAACTTTTTGACGATTTATCAACGTATTCCATCCGGCTAATTTTGACTAGAAATCGCCGAATTGGACGCTAGCTATCTTACGTGACATAATTGATATTGACGTGATGATTTTTATAATTTTTTAATAAATTTTTTGCATTTTTTTACTTTACCCCCCCTTTTTTTTTCTTTCTTTTTCTTTTCCTCATCTTTTCATCAATGGCCGATCACCAGCCGAGGGTCACGCTCACTGCCACATGCTATGGTTGGCCTCACCTAGGCAAGGGCAAGCACCGGTGAGGCCCCCTCACTAGATCTAAGAAAGCCAACCTAAGCCCAAGCGACACCCATTGAGACTACCTTGGCCTAGGTTAGGGCCCCCTAGGGGGAGGGCTAGCGAGGGTCACCCTCTAAATTTGGCGAGGCTTGGCAAGGCTTGACGAGGTCCAACAAGGCTAACCCTCACCTAGACAACACCCGATAAAGCCACCCTAGCCTGGGCAACGGTCGGCCTTACCAAATTTTGGGAGGCCCCTTCACCCTCACCTAGGTGAGGCCAGCCCAATTGTGGCTAGTGGCCAGCCACTAGTAAATAAAAAGGGAAAGACATATAAAGAAAAAATTCAAAAAAAAAAATTAAAAATTGTTTAAATTGTTTACATCAGTATCAGTCATACCACGTATGACCACCGCCGTTCATGTTAGTAATTCCCAACCAAATTAGCTAGATAAGTTATATTGGCAAATTGTTAAAAGGTTTAAGACTATATTAGCCCAATTAAGATGATTAGGACCAAATTGACATAAGTGCAATAGATTTATGATTTTTTTGTTAATTTCATCGAAGACAAAGTTTAAGTGAGCTTTCGCCTAAACCTATTATACGACAACTAATTTAAGCCTAGTACGAGAACCAATTTAAACTTAAGCCTTTCAATTATATCAATTTCCTCCTAAACCTTTTAACAATTTGTCAATTTTGTCATAAACATTTCACTTATGCCAATTAGTCCTAACCCTTTAATAATCGGCATTTATTTTTTATTTTGTTGGCAGCCTCTCTTGGAGTTTTCATTTTAAGCTATTTTGTGATGATGCCCCACATGGAAATTTCTTTTCTCGATTTGACATAAATATCATATGTGGACACAATTGACATGTAATTTTTTTTCACAAATTGGAAACCATCATTAGCATATTATATTAACTTGAATTAATGGAAGGACAACGTTGAACATTTTTCTTATAGTTTAGAAACTAAATTGAACATTTATTAATAGTTCAATGACTAAATTAAATAAGCTAAAACTTCAAGGATGAGATTAAATATTGAGCCAAATGTCATTTTCCCATCATTAAATAGATGATCCCACTTATTTAGACACCTAATCAAACTTCGACACGTCATTTAGCAAATGTGCTTCGACAAGGAATCTTTCTTACGTCTAGCGCTTTTCCACGAATTATTCCAGTAGGACCCGGTGGAAAGCAAGTTCAAGTCGAAAATCAACCATTTGGAGTCCTCTAGTCGAGTCGAATGTAATATATTAAAGTAGTCAAGTCAAGAGGACTACAGTTTAATTTGTTGCATACTTCAATCATGTTCAGAAGTGAGTCAAATCAGAATAATTGAAGAAGACATACGCGTGTGAATGTGAAGAAACTAACAAAAGATGACGCTGCTGAATGCATCTGAAAAGATAATACCAATTAATCAGACTGCGAGGATTTTCTCTTTTGTTTCCCCTAAATCTCAAATCCGTGTGCTTAGGGTTGCTTGCAAGGCAAAGGAATCGTTTGGATGCTGACATACTTGTCCATCGTCCCAACCCAATTTCTCGACATCAAGGAATTGCTGTCGATAATTACATATAAGACATTCCATCCGTCATCATCGAGAATTTCCTAAGAGGTCGTTAGTGTTTTAGGGTTCGAGCGAGATCTCCAATTCATCCGAGCCTAGCAACTTTCTTTACCCCTGTTCGGTCGATGAACATCGGCTAGTGGCCAAATCATGTAAACTACCATGCCGTCTTACTTTCTCGGCATCCATGAACTCATTACGGATTTCCGGTAAGTGAGAAGAAATGCCATACATGGCAAGTCACGCCTATGAAGAGACAGGCCGGAGAAATATTACAACCTCAGATCACATCAACCTGTTATCGAGGAATTATGCATTAACGTAGTGTCTCCGGAACGTGGGATTCTTATCACGTTTTGTCTTTGGTCGCGAGTACTGTCGACATGACTTCGTCGGGATTCGCTTGCCTTTGGATGTATTTGCCAATTATTGAGTGGGCCTGACCATGATGCGTTTTACGAAGTGAGAGAGAAGGTTTTTATCCTGAGATGCGGTGTGAAATCAAAGAGCTCGACTCTTCCTGGTCGCAGAACGCGCCTTCATCCACGTCAGGATGATATGCCGGACTAACCCGTCCTTCTAGAAGCTCGTCATCTCATCTCGGATACTTTTTTTGGAAACTTGGCCCGCTTAGGATGAACCGGATGACGACGGATGGCACCGGAGCAGCCCAACAGCTAGAGGTGTCATAATACAAGTCATAAACTCGTATTATGACTCACTTTTAATTAAATTAGTCAAATATGGGTTAAGTGAAAATTAAATATTTGTCAAATATGGGTTAAGTGAAAATTAAATATGGGTTGAGTAAATTATTAGGTAGATCCATTATCTCTCTCCTTCTATCCCCTCATCAGTGCGTTCTCGACCTCCGTTGCCGATCACGCCATCACGCCGCCGTCACCATCGATTTTTTTTAAAAAAATTATTTTCCAAAAACTATTTCAATTTAGAGGTATCCATATTTTTTTTTTACTAATTTTTTATTATTTAATTTACTTCATAAATTTGATGTGAAATTTTTATTCAAATAATTTATATGTGAAAAGTTTAAAGTGGATTAAATAAGTGGAAGTAGATTTTCTTAAATTAAGTTAAATATTAATATGTGTTGGTAATATGGGTCGAGTATGGGTTATCAAATTTACATTGCATGAAAATGAGTCAAAACGGGTTAAATAGGTCAATATGGGTCGGACCATTTTCGACCCGACCCAAATCCAACCCAACCCACCCATTTGATACTCCTACCAACAGGCGATAGCGTCGAGCAGAGCAAAGTGCTTTGGCATGGGATTTTTCCTCTCGGAGTATGGAGTAAAATGGCTAAGAGCCATCTCTAGAACTTGTGGAATCACCCCTAGGATGTCATATTTATAGGTCTAATGTGACCTTGCCTAAGATTGAGATCGACGAGGGCGTTAATTGTTATGAGTGGAAGTCCGCTTAACTACAGAATCCCGCATAGGTAGAGCACGTATGAGCCATTGCCCCATTCGTCCACCAAATTAAGACATTTTGTTGATTCAAATAGCGTGAATGTGTGGATAAACCTACCTATTTGGGTTTGGCTCTAGTTTCTTTAGGAGTCGAGCCGACCCGTTTGTTTGGAGTCAAGCAGGCTCATATGCTATTTGCTGGTGGGAGTGTCACTCACATATGAGCTTAACAGAGTATAAATACCATTATCATCCATAATTTATAACCCACCAATCAAAGACCGGTAGGAGGAAGTCACAAGGAATGAAGAAAAACACAGCTCATGGTATGTCGCCATCTTGATCGGTTCGACTCAAAACTAAAGCCAGTTTATCTGGCTTCAAACTCTCCCTTAACTCTAATTAAAGCTGAAATACAATCTCAGATACCATGATAGTGCCAAGGCACAACTTCATATGAAGTGTAAACCATGAGACATCCCTGGTACAGCTAAGATAATGAAGCGTACTTCCAACACAAAGTCAAGCGAAAAGGACCAAACTAGGGGGACTTCGCCATGACTTGGGCAAGACCCTTTTTACACTTGCTTCACTTGCCACAAAGACACAGCTCCAGTGTGAAACGGAAACCTGAGAAGAAAAAAAAGGCATGGAGCTAAAGCAATCATCCAACCCGGACGATAAGCCCCAGGAGAACACGGAATTCTCTGACTTTCTCTTTTCACACACCCGGACGGACCTATTGGGTGGACTTCAGCTGAGATGGAGGCAGGGCCCCTTTTGGCTGCTTCTCTTCCCCCACCAATAACGTCACTGTCTTGTGGAACTACTCGGGTTTCTTGGTAAAAGATGAGTCGTTGCACTCAGCTTCAAGGCGGTGACCAGGGAACTTCGTGGTGGGGAGCCATCTTTTCTTGGTAAAAGAAGAGTCGTTGCACTCAGCTGCAAGGCAGTGACTTTAATGTCATCCACAACTAATTTTCGTTTAGGACCAGATCAGACGATGCATCCCAAGAAATTCCCAAGAAGCGTACGTGACATAGGAGAGAAACTACTGAAGTCGGTCCAATTGTGGAACAAGCCCGCAACAGATGGGAAAGAGCGTAGGGACTATACGTCCGGTCACCTATCAAGTCCAAGTCCTCAAAGCCCTTCATTGCGTTCATTGAAGGTAACCACAAGTTATTGCCGTCATGGAATATATTCGGGGCCACTTGGGATTCTTATATGTTAGGAAGTGTTCATATGGTTGCGTAGTTGAAGGGCTAAAGTTGTAAGACCAGTTTGATGGTTTTGGGTGATAGAACTCATCAATTTCCATTCTGTTTTTACGTGTATTGACCACTTTTCTTTTTCGTACCCTTCCTTTCGGCCCTTTCTTCTCTTGTTTTTTCCGATCAAGTGAACACGAATACTTGACTCCTAAAAGGGGTTTGTGGTTGGTCAAGTCGAGGTAGCACGTTGGACTTGACCACCAAAAGCTTCCACCCAAAAAACAGGCAGTAAGTTCAGGCGGAGGAATTGAACATCAGCCTCTGGTTTGCGTTCTGAGATCGAAACTAGGAAGAACATTAGGTTAAGAGTCGATCTCGACTTGTCCCCAGGAGCGGGCGACAAGTTTCTTGAGTGTTTCTTGTACTGAATTATGCAACAGATGAATCTTGGCTTGCCAAATGTGTGTTCATTAGCACCAACTTAGGGGAAGCAAAGGGTCGATTGCCACGGACATATGTCCTGAATGCGAAGTCAAGTCCACGAGACGCCTTTTGGGAATTGAGATTTGGAAATCCACGTCAGCGAGATGTGTTGGGAAGTAATCCCTACATTCATCAACAAATTTGTCGTGTAATTTGGCATTACCATGGAGGTGTTTAAAGATGGTCTGCTACTGCGACATTTTATAAGTCAAGTCATGTGTCAGGCTCATGTTTTCAGGACCTTGTGCCTTGAATAGAATATGTAACGAGCGACCGTTCGAATCTGTCACGTTTCGTGTATAAAAAGGGAAAGCAAGTTGCAGATGAAACTAAGAACGGTCCCAGCTTAGCATTCAACTCTAGAGTTTCCACAAGACAGAGCTAGTTGCAGAAGAAAATAAGAAACGTCCCAGCGTAGAATTCTATTCTAAAATTTCTACAAGACACTAACCGCGTTCATATACATCAACTACCATATTTCCAGTCGACTTAAAACTCGGAACCCCAAATTTCGATCCGCATATCAAGCAATTAGTCTTAAAGAAACCCAATAAAAGAAAGCCTCGATTTCATGTCAACTTGCTTCAATTTGTTCCTGTCTTCCGTCGATCCTGATATATCATTGCTATGCACAAAAGCATGACGGAAATGGTAACCTGAACCATTGCCAACAATTTTCCTAAATAAGAAGCCAGTTGAAGCAGAGAAATTGATTAAAAACAGACGATTATAAAGCTTTGACAAGGAAATATATCAGAAAGAAAAGATGGTACCTTGAACTATTCTAGGCAACCATGTTGCCCTCGAATTTTGCATTGCTAACCTAAGTGAAAACCTCAACTGCTGCCATAAGATCATTCAAGTAACCGCCTAAAATGAAGCTAAAATATATCAAATTGCGTATCCCGCAGTGCCTCCTATAATGACAACCGTGAGAGGCCCAGACAACAAACTTGGAGCAGGATTCAGTTGCAGAGGTCTAAGAATCCCAGAGTGCAACATTGCACAAATATGAGCGGCTTCAGCTGTGATATAAAGCATTCAGCTTATCGTGATTACTTCAAATCCATGAAATCTTGTCAATTAATTATGAAGGTTCAAAGGAATGAAGGTATCAGAAGCCATTCAATCCATCTTTATCTGCTGGTAAATTCAGGGAATCGTGGTACGCCAAAGAAAACAAGGACAACCAATAATCGTATGATGTCAATAAATATGTCACCACTTAACATTGGCAGTTCTCAATAGAACATACAATTACCATAATCAAAGGGTAATATAGCTCATTCACCTATCAGTCACTTAATTATCAATGTCTTCACCAAGGGAATTGCAAAGCAGCTCAATTATCCAACCATCGTACGCTTTCGACCTCTTTGCCGCACTGCATAGTTATTAGAAAGTGAGAAGAAAAAAACATAAAATAAACTAAATCAGTTGCTTCTCCTCCTAAAGTGGAAAGCAAAAGGAGGAACAGGATTCACCTTGAGCTAGTTTGTTTGATGTAGAAGACCACTGTTTCGAGGACTTCCGATATGCAGCAAGTATGCGATCCATCTAAATGACAATCAACATTATGCATAGTTCAGATTCCAGTTCCAAATGCATTCATTTCTCAGAACACATTCCCAAGACAGCCCTCAAATTGAAACCACTTTCAAGTTTCAAGAAATGAGAGAACCAGTTCCATGAAGTCATTTCAACATAGAATAATCTTTCACAAACTTTGCAATAGGTATGCAATTCACGCAAAACCCAGATGCATTCCCATTTTCAGAAGCAAATCAGATCAGTGGCTGAATACAGAAACATTTTTCAAGTTGGAAAAATCCAGTAGTGTTAATTTCCATTTCTAATGATGAAGCAAACTCATAAAGACTGCAGCTTTTCCATGCCCAGCCATGGACAGAATAAACACCACTATAAAAGAAAAAATATATAAGAAAACCACCCGGCATACCACGTTTCCACAAGACGAATGCATAGAAAGCAGCGCTCTCTCAAGTACATACAGATCAACAGCTTTATCTTCTGGAAGCGTTGATGTAAAGCTCAGACCAAAATCAATAAGGACCTGAAATAATACAACAGAATAATGTGCAGACTGGTGAGAACAATTTCTCAATGAAAAATTGACAAGAACTCTATGCCAGCACCAAAGTACGGAAAAAAATATCAAGAAGAACCTCAAATGCCACTCGAAACTGGAGACCTGTATCTAAAAGGTAAAAAGAAGAAAGATGCAAGGGCTGCTTCCTCAAGGAACACTCAGAACAGTATAGCTCAACAAAACTAGCCTAAAAAGCTGATTGAGCATGAGAAATCACGATCATCACATATTGTTTATTCTCTCTGCATTCAACTGGATTCTAGTTTTCTCACAACTCTCCTATCCATTAAGGTATGAAGCTAAAGATTTTACCAGCTGATTAGTGCTGCTCCGGATCAACATATTCGACGTGGTCAGGTCTCCATGAACCAGACCTCCATCATGAAGCTTCCCAATCGCATCACCAATTTGTGCGGCGATATCATCCAAACGCTCTTCCACAACACCACGTGACCCAAACTCGAGAAACACATCCTTGACCGAAGGACCATGCACATATTCAAACGTCAGGGTATGCAGCACCGGGTCAACACCATACAGAACAGGAGTGGAGACCCCCAAGCGCCTTGCTTTCGTCATGCACCTAGCCTCCTGCTCCATAGTAATTGGACCAGTAAGACGGACCGATACATCATTCACAACAAAGCCCACTTCACGCACGAGCTTGACGCATATAAGAAAACACAATGTTTAACGAACTAACCGCATTCAGGCGCTTCAAAGTGAGTTTGGAGTCCAAGGACGGATGCCGGTACTTCTTCGAGAAGCGCTCCTTGACGATACACCTCCTCCCCACAAAATTGGACTCGAAAACTCTCTGAAAAATCAGATTTTTTTTCCCACCAAATACATTACCACGATGGGTATTCACATCAGAATCAGCTTAATCTTAAACAAAGCAAATTTCTCAACAATCATACAAGAAGAGAATCCGGGAAAATTCAGCAAATCGACGAAGCAAGATCGGAAATTTTTCACTCACAGCTTCTGCACCTTGCTTCAGCAGGACGAGAGAGCCGCCGCCGCCGCCGCCGCCGCCGACGTCGGCATCCACCTCCATGTCGAGCCCCTGTGCGTTCTCGCGCTGTGTAAAGGGTTGACCGGAAGCAAGTCAAATGATGCTGCTTTGAAATTGAGCTGAGAAACAAGATTCCGGAAATCAGAAGTCTACCTGATTAGGGTTTTATCTCTGCAATCCCACACGAATTGAGGCTTCGATTAGGGTTTTGAACCACACGACCTGCCGTTTTGGGTTTTATCGGACAGGGCAGAACCAGATGCAGTTTCAGTTAGGGGGATCGAGGACCACGCAACTTACATTAACGATCACACATATTAATTAGCGAAACTGACACAAGCGTTCCGTGAATACCTTCTTTCAATTTTTCATTTGTTTAATGTCACCGCTAAATTTTTAATTTTTTTATATAAATTTAATTTAGTATTTAAACTTAACATTTTCATATAATTTAGAAACTAACTTAAACAAACACAAAATAGATATGAATCACATTGAACAAATAAAAAGTTCAAAGATGATATTACACATTGGCTAGTTAGAAATGAAGAAGCCAAGCCATGTGGATGAGAAGGATGTTGCCGGCAACGCTCAGCCAAATTGTTCGTGGCGGTAATGGTGTACCACCGCCAGTTGGGAACCAAGCGATGACGACAAGGGCATCAAAAGATTCAAACAAGTCATGACTCTTGGAGCTGGGAGCAAGTTGATTGAAAACGGCTAGAGCCAATAGCAAAGCATCCACTCACGCAATCCACACTTGAGAGCAAAGACCAGCAAATGAGTATAGAAGAAGACTTTGCATGGTTTCGAGATTGAACTCTTCGCCACCGTTCGGGTTTCAGTTTGAGTGGCCCCAACGATCGTTCGGACTCGATCATCCATGCCAGTGTTGATCGGAAGGCATATGGAATATATTACAAACCTTTCTTCCATATCAACATTCATGAATCTGCTATGATGACCGAAATCTTACTATATATTTCATAAACCATGTCGTTAGGCAATTTTTAAGAATGTTAAACAACATAACCATGATAGTTATGGCAAAAATGGACCTTATCCGAGAAAACATCATAAATTTCAAAAAATCTCTTAGGCGGAACAATACCTAACTCAAAGTAACGGACAAGTGTCAAAATAGTTATCATTTAAAACCTTGTACTTAAATGGGAAAATACCACAAAAAACCCTAAACATTGTTAAATGTGACAAATTTACTCCAAACTTATGATAACTAATTCATAAACTTGAGTTGCAAACTTATGGCAGGTATGCTATCCCACACACGGCTCTCCTGGCCTTAAAAGTGATTGTCTGTTAGCCACCAAGTCGCTTCTCAAGCCATGAGCTTAGATCATAGTAATCTCTAGAATATCGGAAATTCGTCACGCACGGATCCCCTAAGGGCAAGTGCGGAGCATACCCGGGATTTTTCTCAATCATAGTGTTTGTTCATAACCATCGTTCTAGACTAGAAGAGAATGGGAGTGTTTAGAAGATCATCACGGAAGGAAGAGACACAACACACTTTTATTTCACTCGGTTTTTACAATGGAGACTCCTTGCTCTTTTATAGGCAGAGGATGACACATAAGACAAGAGCAGGCAGACTGGCCTTGCTCGGACATAATTATGGGAGCAAACTAGCCACTTATGGGCTACACACCTAGGAAGTCCTAAAAAAATCCCGTGACAGGCTATAAACAATAGTTTTTCGCCTGGTGCTACAGTAAAAACAGACTGAATGAACAGAAAAAACAGACTGGATGAACAGTGTACAGTGTACAGCGACCGATGTACAGTGTTTTCAGGACGTCATTTATTTGTCTCTTCCGTCTCTAGCATTGTAGTCATAGTCTAAATCATCAGAGCTATGGTGAGCTATCAGTTCCTTGAGTAGTGCGTTCTCATCAATATCGGATGGACTGGAGCTTCCGTTTTTTTCTCTTTTGAAAGCACGGATGAGATTCTCGATTTCTTCTGCCGACAAGTCTGGCGGACGGGAGGAGCTAGCACCGAAAGAGCCAGGAAAATGGGCGTAATTTGGGGTGTCTCCCCATATATTTTAGGAAAGTGCCCCCCCCCAAGGATCATAGGGGGTGGAGGAGTCTGGATTGTTTTGTTGAAAGATCTGGAGGGCTTCTTGGATCTTTTCTCTCGTCGGATCCCAAGCGTCGAGGTGGTCCCAGGAGACAGGGACCTGGGTGGATGGCCATGCTTCTGGCGGGATGGTGCGATTTTCCTGACATAGGATTCTCTGGAGTTCTCTTGATGAAGATCTGCTAGTGGTGATTGAGTAAGGTAGCGTCTGGTGAATTTATGCAGATTCTTGAAAAACTTGAGGTTTGTAACTTGACGTTCCTACAACAGAAGGTTTGTCAAAAATCCATCCAGTGGGATAGCAATATGTCCATGGTCGATGGAACACGACAATAGTATGGCGTTCTGGTTCAGGCCTTCCTTGACGATTCTGGATCTTGAAAAGTTCTTTCCAAGATTGGGGAGTGGTTTGAACCATGCAAAAATGTCTAAAAGATATTTCTGGTTATGATCACGTCCACCGCATCCTTGATAAAAACCCGCAAAATTTGTTCAAGGGAAATTCAATGGTTATTGTGTACAGGTTGAACATGTACCAAAGTAACCATTTCAGGTCTTCGGGGAATGCATCAGGTTGCTCTGGATGGTGTATTTCAGGTTCAGAAAAGATTTCTTCATCTTTGACACTGTCTGCCATAAACAAGGTTTCTTCCGAAGAGGCGGATTCGGTAAAAACATCGAAATTGGATTCAGACGAAGTTTCAACTTGTTCGGTTGTGGAAGGTTTGATTACAGCAATTGAAGGAATCTGCTGTCGAAGAAAGTTCTCGATGGGATTGGAAATGGTCAAGGTAGCAGGTGGGTTCCTGGGAGGATGATCACCGAGTGGGTGTTCAGGTGTAGCAGGAGGGGATGGTGATTCTATAGGAGTGAAAGATTCATTTTGCTTTTGTTTAAGCTTGCGGAACTTTTCACAGAGAATCAAGAAATTGTTCTGAGGTGGAGGAGCAGCTGAGCTGAGAACAGCAGCAAAAGAGGATGATTCTGGTTTTGGTGGTAAGGAAGGAGAGGGGAAAAAAGGTGGATCAATTGGAGTGAAGGACTGTTGGCTTTTAAGAATTTGAATTTGCCTCTTGAGCTTCTCGATCTCTGGCTTTTGATCTTCCAAATAATGGCTAGGAGGTGTCTGCTTGGTTTCTAGCAGATGAAGCCTTTTCTGGAAGTCTTTTAGCATACGGCAAGATAAGTCAGTAGTCTTGTCTACACGTTCAAGACGTGTAGCAACAGAGCCAAGAAACTCATTTTGGGGCCAAAGCATTTTCGCTTTGCCAATTCAAGACAGCTTGCGGCAGAGGGTCGCTTCCGTTGTCCTTATGCATCAAGGCCAAAGGGGTTTAGTATCTTGGGGGAGTGCTAGAATCTTTGATGAGGGTCAGAAAACTTTTCCAATGGAGGAAATTTCCGAGGATGAGTGCTGGTTTCAGATGATTCTGTGGCCTCGAGTGGAGGGAAGTCATCAGGGTGGAACATACATATGCTGGGTAAAACAGGGGGTGGAGCTGGTTTGGATATGCAGATGCTTGGTCTTGGTAAGTTTAGGGGACAGGAAGGATTCTTTTTTACCCATTTCTGAATTGGCTTGTAGAAAGGGGAAGTGATCATGGGTTTAGTTGGGGGCTGAGGAGAAGTGATTGTCTTACAGGGAGGTGAGGTTATCGTAGGAGTTTTAGGTGGTCCATAAGAAACAATAAACTGGTATTTGCCACCGTCTTCTCCTAGAGGTCCAACAGTTGGATCTCCGTCAAGATACCTTTGATAAAGGGTATCTTTTTTCTTTTTCTTCTTTGTGGAAGAAGGTCTATCATTTTCATCTTCAAATTTGGTACAAGATGAGCAAACACAATCTGGATCTCAAAAGCAATGCCCAGTAGGGTCTTTAAAAAGATGGATTGGTTGTCCCTGAGAATCAAAAGAGTGGACAAACCGTTTGTCATCCGGTTCGCTTGAAACAGGGTCAGTAGGGCAGGGTGTAAAATGAAGGATGGTGGGAAAAATAAAGGAAGGTTCCTCTTTTGTTTTACTAAACCTGATGGCAACAGTGCCATCTTTCTTTCTGGTGAACTGTGGTTCACTTGACTGGACCGGTTTACAATTCTGGTGGAGTTTTTCATAGTTGGTTACCCAACTGTCAGGGAGGAGCTTTACAAGCTCGTTTCGTGGGATCTGTCTAGGAACATGGATGCAAGATGTCTGGTCATGATCGACTGATATAACAAGAGCATCTTCGGAGTTTGGAATATTAAGGTCAATGGCATGGTTTTGGACACGGTAGATCATTTGGTAATGTAAGGTAGCAGCAATAGATCCAGGAGTTTGAGGGGCTCCAGTGATTTGTAACCGAACCTTAAGAGCAAGAGGTGTTGGGATCTGCAAGAGCAATGTTGAAATTTGGGAAAAGTGTAACAAAAACAGTTCCCGCATTCATGGTTGTCTGGATGGTGCCAACACAAGCTTGCTGATATTCCAAGAATCTGGTGTCTAACAAGGCTATTCGGGCCGTAACCGGTAGGCATTTTCGACCATGAAAGGTTAAGGCAAGGCGGATGGCTCCAAAATGGAGATGAGTATAGCCTTGTTGAATCCATTGGGCTGGAAACTCTAGTGGTATTTGGAGAGTGACAAACTGTTCTTGTTCAGTTGCCTGAATGGGATGCTGATCAAAGTTGGAGGACTGGACATACTCCTTTATAGTGCGAGGGGTATGTTTGATGAGGTGTTTAATGGTATCAGAGCCATGGATTTATTTGAATCATTTTAGTTTGGTCATAACCACGATCTGTTTCTAGAAGAGACACTTTCATCCTATGGAGACACCAGACTCGTCTTCTGTTTCTTTTCCTATTTCCCATACCTCTACTCTTTCTCTTCAGCCTCCACCCGAGCTTCGAAAATCCTCATGTTCAAAGATAAACTACCTTTATGAGGTATCTTACCTCACCGAGGATAGTAAGATCTCAATGACTTCCCTCCACTCGAGGCCACAGAATCATCTGAAACCAGCACTCATCCTCGGAAATTTCCTCCATTGGAAAAGTTTTCTGACCATCATCAAAGATTTCAGCACTCCCTCAAGATACCAAACCCCACTGGCCTTGATGCACAAGGACAACGGAAGCAGCCTTCTGCCGCTGAAACTGTCTTGAACTGGCAAACTGAAAATGCTTTGGCCCAAAATGAGCTTCTTGGCACTGTTGCTACACGTCTTGAACGTGTAGACAAGACTACTGACTTATCTTGCCGTATGCTGAAAGACTTCCAGAAAGACTTCATCTCGCTAGAAACCAAGCGTACACCTCCTAGCCATTATTTGGAAGATCAAAAGCCGAGATCGAGAATTCAAATTCTTAAAAGCCAACAGTCCTTCACTCCAATTGATCCACCTTTTTTCTCCTCTCCTTCCTTACCACCAAAACCAGAATCATCTCTAGGATTATCATCCTCTTTTGCTATTGTTTTCCACCTCCTCCACCTCGTTATCTTGATTCTCCGTGAAAAGCTCCTTAAACAAAAGCAAAATGAATCTTTCACTCCTACGTAATCACCATCCCCTTCGGTACACCTAAACACCCACCCGGTGACCATGATATTTATGGCAAAAATGGACCTTATCCTAGAAAACATCAAAGACGAAAAATTTCAAAAATACACCATCTCTTAACCTGGCGGAACAACCTACCTAACTCAACCACTGTAACGGATATTCAATTTACTAGTGTCAAAATAGGCATACTATCATGTAAAACCTTAATGCTATCTTAACATGTATTTCATTGGCAAACTTGAAGAAAAGAGCTCAAAAGAAAGGAGTTCTTCGACAAAATGTTGCTCATTAAGGCACAAAGATCTTGACCGACATTTCCAAGCCATGATCAAGTTATTTTATTTACTTGGTGCAAAAACCTGCCTGGCATCTATCCCAAGAGAACAAATTTCAACAACGACAAAAGAGCCTTTAAAAATCTTATACTTTGTCGCGTGAAGCCTTCCGAAGCTTTTTCAAAGAAAAAATGCACATCTTGACAAGGCGTGTTTCAAACCCGGTCTGAAGATAAAATGTCCTAAGGATTGCACCGATCCTTCATGTACAGGCTGCAAAAAGAAGAGACACTTTAAAAAGTTTTCCTTCAAGAAAACACGCAAAGGGAAAAGCAAAGGCAAATGGAAATTCTTGCGCAAGAGCCATCATCGCTCCTCCAAGAAGCGAAGCAAAGATAGATGTTATGTTTGCAACAAAAAAGGACATTTTGCCAAAAATTGTCCAAAGGTAAAGAGTCGTGGAAGCCATCTGATTGATAAAATCGCTAAGAGTACTAGCATCCAGCTTGATGATTCTGACATTGAGTCTATCTTCTCCTTAGACGACCAACCATCAGAAAACACTCTATGTGTTATTCAAACATATAGCTTAGACTCAGCCTCGGATTCTGAAAACGATGTGTTCACCTTCTTCCTTGACCCTCCTAATGATATCCACACCACTAAACCCATACACCATCCATACATTCCCATCCATATCTTTTTGTCTAAATACCATAAACCAATCCCTTTGGTGGCACTCATTGATACTGGAGCAAGTTCTTCCATCCTAGATGCTAAGATTCCCCCAGAAGAATTTTGGAAACCCTACACCGTATTCCAATTCAGCTTCCTGACACCTTTGCTACCAAGTATCGTTGCACTCGAACCTGCCTTGTTTGACCTAATCATCCGTAGTCTACTTTCATCTTGTCTTTGAGTCACATTCCCGGTTTTCTCGCACAACGCAACCAGCCCTTATGGAAAAACTCCCTTTTTATGTCAAACTTCCTTTCAAGAAGAATGAAGACATTAATCCTACGAGAGCAAATCATTCGAATGAGCCCGTAACACCTTGCACTTGCCCGGCAAAAGAATGCGCGAACCTTAAGGCAGATTCTCGCGCTTGGGAATTAACCCATATTTTTCCCTCATCCACAATTGCTCCGGTGGGCTGAATGGTTTTCTAAATACTCCTTCGAAGTTAAACATATTCCAGGGACTAAGAATGTCCTAGCTGACTTCTTGTCCAGACCAAAAGAACCGATTCAATCAATTCACATGTATGTCAAGAAGGAACCTCTTTCCGAAACATACCGCACTACTGACATGCAGTGTGGTTGGCCAAGTCTTAAATACCCTCCTGAGATTCCATTGGCCATTCGACATAATGTGCTGAAAGAAAGACTTCCGGAATTAATGTGGGAATATCAGTTCCGAATTTTTCGAGAGCATGGCGATCTAATGCTTAGACTAGACGGACTCCATCCACAATATCCATTCATCCATCCCCTCAGATGGTCTCCCAATGATGCATTCCCCGAAGACCTGAAATGGTTACTTTGGTACATGTTCAACCTATACAAAATCTCAAGGATGCAAATGGACGTGATCATAACCGAAATATCTTTTAGACATTTTTGCATGATTCAAACCACTCCAAGATCGGAAAGAACTTTTCAAAATCCAATCGTCAAGGAAGGCTCGAACCGCGCCATACTATTGTCATATTCCACCGACCATGGACATATTGCCATCCCACTAGATGGATTTCGACAAAACCTTCACGGTTTTTCAAGAATCTCGCACAAATTCACCGTGACTCTACCTTACTCCATCACCACCAAAGCAGATCTTCATCAAGAGAACTCCGTGAGAATCCTATGTCGGAAAATCGCACTACCCCGCTAGAAGCATGGCCATCCGCCTGTGTCCCCTGTCTCTGACCACCTCGACGCTGGGATCCGACGAGAGAAAAGATCCAAGAAGCCCTCCGATCTTTCAACAAAACAATCCGACTTTCATTTGTGCTTTGAAAAGAGAAAAAGACGGAAGCTCCACCATTCGATATTGATGAGGACGCACTACTCAAGGAAAACTATGACTACAATGCTAGAGACGGAAGAGACAAATAAAGGACGTCCTGAAAACACTGTACACCGGTCGTTGTACACTGTACACTGTTCATCCAGTCTGTTTTTACTGTTCATCCAGTTTGTTTTTACTGTAGCACCAGGCGAAAAACTACTGTTTATAGCCTGTCATGGGATTTCTTTAGGACTCCCTAGGTGTGTAGCCCATAAGTGGCTAGTTTGCTCCCATAATTATGTCCGAAGCGCCGCCCGCTTTCTTGTCTTATGTGTCCTCCTCTGCCTATAAAAGAACAAGGAGTCTCCATTGTAAAAACCAGAAAGTGAAATAAGAAGTGTGTTGTGTACTCTACTTCCAACATGATCTTCTAAACACTCACATTCTCTTCTAGTCCAGAACGATGGTTCTGAACAAACACTACCAAATCCCGTGCAAGAATTTCCGATATTCTCTAAGCTCATGGCTTACCCAGTAGTCCCTTTTAAGGCCGAGAGCGTGTGTGATACATTTTAGTTATCATAGGACCCTTTATGATATGACAAATTTATCATAAATTAATTAAATTAAATTAAATTAAATTTAAAAATTTAAAAACTAAAAAAAGGAACCCACAAGCATTAGAGAGCTCCCATGCTTATGGCCACCGCTCTATTACCTATGGGGCAACAACGATGGTCGACAAGGTCACCAACACCTAGGTAAGGGTCGACAACCCTTGCCAGTAGTGGGAGAGGGTGGCGACCCCACTCTAGATTTGGGCAAAAGTCACCCACTCTCATCTAAACTTAGGCAAGGGTTATCAACCTTCATGTACATTCCGGTAGCCCTCGCTCAACATCGCTAGACTTGGGGTGAGGTCCAACAATGTTGGGCGAAGGGTCGCCAATGCTTGTGCGAAGGCCGACAACCTTCACCCAAATCTAAGCAAGGGTTGCCACCCTTCTCACAATCAACGAGGGTCGCTTGCCTCGCCCAAACGTTGATGACCCTGTTGGCTATCGCCGCCGCCCTACCGACAATGGGGCGGCGGCCATAGGCTAAGAGCCCTCCCACCCATGGGTTCCCTTTTTTTTAATTTTTAGTTTCTTCACTTTAATCTAATTTATTTTAAAATAAATGTATAACATAAGTACAAGTTTAGAATTTTTTATGCCACAAAAAATATTTGAAGTAAATATGTCATATTTGGCAAAGTTTGGAGCTTTTGGTATCACAAAAAAAAAATTTAAGATAAATCTATCACATGTGTATAAGTTTTGGATTTTTGGTGTCACCAAAAATAATTTAAGGTAAATTTGTCACATTTGCCAAAATTTGAGATTTTTAATGATATTTTCCCTACTTAAATTCTATTTGTAAGGATTTGGAAAATATTTTCCTCAACAGACAATAATTTATAATTATACATTTCTTGAACATTGACAATACTTTTTATAAATTAATTTTGTAAGCGACATAAACAATCAATTTTAGAAAAAAAAATTCAAATCATTTATTTTACACAAAACAAACATAGAGCACCAAAGGATGATGATAAACCATCACAGATTTTTTTTCTCTTTTCTAAAATTAATAGGACAAAGATGTGAAAAGGCAATACGTCCGCTTAAAACTTCAAAATTTTAGAAAGTAAGAAACAGAAGGCCGAATTATCCTCAATTATATCGTTGGAAAGTAATGTAATGAACTCCACAATGCGAACAAAGATGCCGTTCCATTTTCTTCATGGTTCAAGGTTTTTTCTTCAGATTCTGTAGCGCTGGCGGTTCAATGGATTGAACTATGTCAGGAATCGGCTCGGGCGTATTAGCAGTATGGCCTGTGGTGTTGCCATAGCCACGAGAGGCTCCGCAAGAAAGTGAAAAAGGACTCGAACTTAGAGATCTCTCTCGTATGTTCAACCCTCACTCACCACTAGATTGAACCTCTTGATTACAGAGACATCTCTGTTTGACGTCGCTCAGCAAACCATCCAGAGCTCGATCGAAACGATACAAAGAGACCGCAAGAATCCGTGCTCAATTAACTTTAAAGGGAAACATTCATCCTCCTAACTCACACAGTACTAAGTAGACAAACGTCTTCTCCAACTGCTAGTTTCAATGCAGCAACACGGACCTATGATTGAACAGCTTTCGCCATGCCAAAAGCAGCTGCTGAAGCGATGGCACCGATCAAAGCTGTTTGCAACGCACTTTTGAAAGGTTTATTGCCGGTGAAGTAGCCCTTGGCATACCCGAAGATCAGCAAGGCCATCAGTGTCAAGATGACGGATGCTAGCACAGCTTTTCCTGCTACTGGAATGAACATGTAGGGAATGAGAGGAACAAGCCCACCCAAGACGTAGGCAATGGCAATCGTGAACGCACTTTGAAGCGCTCTCTTAGGATCTGGCTTCTCGAGTCCAAGTTCAAACCTGAAAACGCAGTATTACATTTTGCTTCAGGCATTAATCAAGATTACCATTGATCATTCAATTGCCAATGAACTGCTGTATTCACAACACATTCGGTTCATGGAGAATAGATGTCGAACCTTGTTACTCAGCAAAAGACCAAGAATGTGCTTTTTAAGCACGTCACACATCCACTCCTTTGAAGCCCATTGACTTACTCCTTAATAGGAATGATTTCATGGCAGAAACACACCAAATCACAGATGGAACTCAAGATCAATCAATCACCCAGATTAAACAGATCCTCATTACTCTTGAGAGCATTGTAGTTGATTAGATCTTTCTACTCTGCTTTCTTCAGATATTTCAGTCTTAAACAGCAAGAACAACAACAAGAAGCACATTCTCCAGTTTTATTTCTCTCTGAAATAAAAACCTATAGGTGCCATCTGGTATGATTCAACATGCTTCAATAGATAGCATAGGCAATTTAACTCAAGTAGTTGAACTTATCAACAATCTTTACATGTGGGAGGGAAAAAAAGGGAGAAAAAGATGCAAGATTCTTTCACAGTGATCCCACTATTACTCAGCTCCAGCCAATTATTGCCTCAGCACTCTAAATATGGCAAAACGACCTGCACCTCATAGGTAATTTAAGAAGGAAGCACCTTTCTAAAGACTTTATCACCAAAGTAAGAACAACTTAAGAGCCGATAAGGGCAATAAATACCGATTCATGGAGTCCCAAATAGTATGTGTTGAAGCATACAAAGAATCATGACACGCAGTAGAACCAGCAAAGGCAGTATCAAAGGGTTTCTTATAAGAAAAGGGTAACGAAGTATTTCTCATTGATGCATTTTCATATGACAGTTAACAATGTGCAGAGAATTCGGTTGAAAAGCTACATGAACCATTATAAACTTGAAATTCCACTTTACGTCATGTAAGAGTGTCGAAGATTTCATTGACAATAGAAGCATGACTCCTATTATCTTCTCTCTGTTCTTTTATGTGATCTTTCTTAAGTAGGAGATTGTAGACATGGTGTGCTATTTCATTTACTAATATGTCAGCAAACTCTCCTAAAGATTTTCCATTTTCTACTGATAACAGTGTCACCCACAAAATAGGGTTAAATCCAATATCAGTAATCATAACTTTCTTGAGGTCAAAACAAAATGACTATCTTCATACTATTCTCACATTTCAGACGCAAAGTTCATCACGTTAAGTAGTTCATCTGGGATTTCTAGCTTTGTCGATGTTACATATTAACATAATCCCTTATTACATTCAGATGTTCTTCTTGATTTTTCAGCCACGGAGGGGGCTGATTAATTATGCCATAGAAGGTATGTAAGAATTCAACTTACTTCATCATGAAATCAAGCCATGCCTGGGGCTTCTTCCTGAGAGCATTGACGACTGGACCATATTCATGGGGTTCTATACCATACTGCGCAAGTATCTCAGCTACCTCCGCAGCCTCTGCATATAAGGAACACTCTCCGAATCAGATGAACATCTAGTCTCTCGAACAAGACAATGAGACCACGTAGACCCAGCATGACTCTCGAATAGATTAAAACATTATTTTACTGCAGAACTAGGATTTTATTCATCCCATGTAAAAGTGGGGGAAACCTGTATCTGGAACTCTGATGATCTCTTCTTCTTCTCTCTTCAACTCCCTCGTGTAGTTGTCCGCCTCGCTCTTGGCCGCGAGATACCTGCACTTCCCCTCATAAACTTATTAATCAAAAAGATAACTTCCACACACTCTTACACCTATAAAGAATGTTAGTTTCACATGCTTCCATATTTCTTGAATCACGAGTGCTTCGGCCGAGCTTCCACCTATTAGTCATATACTTCCATCAATATTTATTAGTTTGTTTAACATTCTTCGCATCTTGGCAACATTCAAGACCAACAACTCCCGTGGAAAATCAAAATTCAAGATGAAATTCGTATTCTTGCCATGATCCAGCTTAGGAGCATTGGACTAAACCCGTCTGCTCAAGAAACTGTGATCTCCTGCGATATATGAAGTTAGCTTCTTGTCCACTGTCAAGAAATGGAAAATGGGATCTCACGGTTCTCTAGACGAGCAAGAATATCCGGCGTCATGTAGACGCTGGTCACTGGATTCAGATTCACTCCAAATAAAAAAAAAGTTGACTTTTTTTCCATTTTTAGTACGAGCAGTTGAAGGGGAGATGCGAAAAGGAGAGACCTTTAACGATCTCCGAGAAAAGGCAATTGCACAGACTGAAGAGCGAGAGAGACCAAATAAATATGGAGGAAGTACCCGCCGAGACCCATGGAGATGGCGCCGGCGGCGACCTCGGCAATGCCCGCGGTGAGCACGATGGACGAGGAGGCGTTGGCGCCGGAGAGGCCGGCGGCGAGGGCGAAGGGGACGGTGAGGCCATCGGAGACGCCAATGATGATGTCGCGGACGATCTCGCCGGCCGTGAAGTGGGCCTCCTTGTGCTGGTTCAGAAGCAGCCTCTGCCGCTCCTCCTCTGCCCCCGTGTTCCCCCTGTCGTTTCCGCCGTCGGCCATGGATCACCAGCGATTTTCTTCTTCTGGGTCGCGGCCGCGGAGACGTAACTGGACGACGCACGACCGAGCTGGGGGGACAGCGTCGATTGGCTCGAAGCGGGCGATTGTTCTTGTCCTTTTCTACATCAATGAGTGGAGGAACCGAAGGGCCAGTGGCCGATGCTGTTCGTGCAGGTGCTATGTGGACTGAAGATCAGAGGTGGCAAATCTCATAAATAACGAGTTCTACAGGGATCCGGATGCAAACAAAGCTTACATTGTTGTCTTGCCCAAACTAGGACATCTGAGCAATTCTAAGATTTAGAGGGGCCAAAAGAAATAGTCAAATTCCTGGATGATCCGTGCCACGGTTTTACTATTCTCTTCTTATGAACAATTTCCATCTACACATCATTGTCATCGGATCGTACTTGTTATGTGAAAAATTTAAACCAATTTTCATAGTAGTATATGTTAAATCGTCATCGGATCATACTTGTTATATGAAAATTTTAGACCGATTTTCATAGCAGTATATGTTAAATCTCGACACGCACGTGCCCAAAAGATTACAATCTATTCAAGACATGCAATGCATCCACTTTCAAAGTCAACTAGTATGAACGGGTCTTAATATCACCTCATGTCAAATATGTGGTGCCATTAATTGTTCTATAAAAATCTATGCAATATCCAAAACTTATGCTACATAAGTATTCGCAAGAACATTATTCTCTCTATATTTCAAATTGACGAGTTTGAAATGAGGGAAAATCCATCATTTGTCGTATTACGAGAATCTTTTATCAAAAGGTTCGAGATAGTTACTTTTTTCCATTAATGCTCTACACGACTCAATCCCATTGACACCTTTTTCTAAATAGGAACTTACCCTAAATCCGAAACCTTAAAGGTGTGCTAATTTGCAAAGATGTCAACACTTCATTGACAACTCTTGCATTCAAACTATGAATTTATTGTGAATGCCTAGATTATCAAGGGTGTATCCGACCCCTCATAATTCTAGCATATAGCTTTTATCTCGGTGGCTTATTTGCACTAGCCATCAAAGCTCAAATGAATTGTGATTTTATTGTGGTGATTATGCATGAAAAATAAGTTATTGGGCGTTTAAAAGAAAACCCTTTTCTTGTCATGGCTATAGGATTAGGTATATGCGTGGAGAAGATGAACGGGAGTGGGAGGGGCATCATGATGCATTTCAACTCTTTTTTGGCGGGTCAAAAGCATCTTTCCATGTTTCTGGGTAACCTCGATAGGTGTAAAGTTAGATTATACAATATTCTAGAGAGTACTGCCTTTTCCCATCCCATTCTCCATCATCGTCCCTTTAGTTCATAATAAGCTGTGATGATCCAAACCAGTCCTCACTTATCATATCAACATCAACATAAGCCTTTTCACAATGCGATTAAGCTCCTTGATTGAGCAACAACATACTCGGATATCATCAACTCGTCCAAAACAAAGTTGAAACAAAGAGTGAAGAGAAAAAACCAAAGTCATATGGTGAACCAGCAAGAGCCAAGATCTCCCCCTATTTGACAAAAGCAAAGGTACAAAAGGGGAAAGAAAAGAAAGGGGGGCGACGGTTTTGGATAGGAGATCAAGTTCGGAAGAGCTTGGCGATGGAGTAAGCAGCGGCAGATGCGACGGCGCCAATGAGGGCAGTTTGGAAGGCGCTCCGGAACGGCCGGTCGCCAGTGAAGAGGCCCTTGACAAAGCCAAAGATGAGCAGCGCAATGAGCGTGATCCCGACGGAGGCAAGCACGGCCTTGTCAGCAATCGGGATAGCCATGTATGGTATTAGGGGCACCAACCCACCGACTATGTACGAAAAGGCGATGGTCGCCGCGCTCTGCAGGGCTCTCATGGGGTCCGGCTTCTCTAGTCCTAGCTCAAACCTGAGGGAAAAAATTTTGGCCATAGCCATTGTAAGTTTCAGGGATCAATGCCACTTGAGAGAGGCAAAGACAGAGATTGATCAATGGCTTACTTCATCATGAAATCTAGCCATGCTTGGGGGTTCCTCCTCAGGGCATTCACAACGGGCTCGTACTCGTGGGGCTCGACCCCATATTGCGCCAGTATCTCCGCGATCTCGGCGGCCTCTGCAACATAAATCCTGGAAACATCAGTCCCCCTTCTCCGAAAATCAACGTTACCCCAGTGAAGCTAGCGTTATCTAATTAAAATGCAAGAGGAATCGTATCGATGGACGAGTAGATCCCATCTGATTTCACCTTCGAGTTAGTATAATGTTCTGTGTTGCAATTCATTGCTCAATCTAAGATATTTGCCCAGAAGATTGTGATTATATGATTAGCAATCAATGTAACTGCGATATGAAGGCGAAGAGACCTATGTCCGGCATGCTAATGATCTCTTCTTGCTCTCTCTTTAGTTCTTTATAGTAGTGATCAGCCTCGCTTTTCGCTGCCAGATACCTGCACCCGCATAAAACCATTACATTCTGATAAGCATCGTTTGGTTATACAAGCTACTCAACACAGTAAAGGGCATGCGCATCATCAATCAGGTCCCAGACTACTCGAAAAGTACCCGCCAAGTCCCATGGAGATCGAACCGGCCACGACCTCGGCGATGCCGGCGATCAGGATGATGGAGGAGGGGACGTCAGCCCCTGAGAGGCCAGCGGCTAGGGCGAAGGGGACAGTGAGGCCGTCGGAAACGCCGAGGATGATGTCACGGACGACCTCACTCGACGTGAAGTGCTTCTCCTCGTGGTCGTGCAGGAGCAGCCTCTGCTTCTCCAGGTCCGTATGCCCGTTCGCGGCCATGATGTTCCGCACCAGCTCGCGTCGCACAAAGAAACTATCGACAGGAAGGAAGAGAAGCAAATCGAGTAAGATTTGAGAGATGAAGTAATGAAGAGTAAGAGAGTGGGAATTTATAAAGGGGCAGAGGGGCGTGTGGAGTTTGTCCATTAGTGCGTGTGTCAGGATGCAAATTAAGAAAGGATATGTGGTTCGGGCATTTCCTTTTCGTAACACCACTTCCATTAAGCACATTTCATTCATTTTATGGAACTATTATGTCATGTCATGCCATAACATAGGAGTGGATCTTTAAAATGAACGGGTCATATCCGACAGGCAATAATAATTTTTTCTTCATTTGTTAGACTGACTTGACAGGACAGAGAGGAACTACAAGCTTGACTATTATAGTGATTTAAAGAAAAGAGCTAGAAATCTCGTGTCACTTACAAAGGAGATAAATACATTGAGAGTCTTAAAATTTGTCAATAAAATACAATTTAATCCTAAAAAAAAATTAAATGCAATTAAATCCTAAAAAATATTATGAAAGTGCAATTAAATTATAAAACTAGTCAAATTTATCAAAACATGGTCTTTTGTTAATAACACTTTCTGAAAGTTTTAACATTAGATTATACTTTCGTAATAAGTTTTAAGATTTAATTATACTTTTTAAAAATTTTAAAACTCAATCACAATTTTGTGAATTGCACAAGTCGTGACAAGTTTTAAAATTTATACTATATTTATTCCTTTATGAAATTTTTAGATTTGACATTATAGAGAGATTGCCAATTGGACATCTATCCACTCTTAGACCCATTGCTTCTAATAGGCTTAGTCTCACCATGATATTGCTCATCCACCGATGTAAAACAAACCCATCTATTGTCATATCCCATATGATAGATTAAGCTCAATATATGGATTGCGAAAGTTCTAGGATTTTGCTCTCTTTTTCACTAATATAAGACAAGCCCATTTGTCATCCTATGTCCTTTAATAGATTAAGCTCAATCTATGAATCGTCTATCGGTTTGGAGATCCATTGATTCTAATAAGCTAAGTCTCATCGCAATATAACTTGTTCACTTATATAAATAAAGCTCATATATGAATTAAGCTCATATATGAATTGCAAAAGTTCTAAGGTTTCACTCTCTTTTTCACTAATATAAGACAAACCCAGTTATAACATGCCATTTAATAGATGAAGCTCAATATATGAATTGCGAAAGTTTTAGGATTTTGCTCTCTTTCTCACTAATCCATTTATCATCATATGCCATTCAATAGATTGAGCTCAATATATGAATCGTGAAAGTTTCTAGGGTTTCACTTTCTCTTTTTCCCCCTTACAGATTCCTGGAAAAAGCAAAGGCGAGGGGCAATCGATTGACAGGGGTCCGCATGTCATACCGGCGTGGATACGGGGGGATTTTGGAAAAGATGCGTTCACTTTGGAGCCATTTGTCGTGTTCTGCGTCCGAATTCCGATCTGGTTCGTCCACCAATTAAAAATCATGATGGAACTCAAAGTCTGGATATTCATTCCATTCTCAAAAGTCATTGTCGTCACCGGTCGCTAAAGGCGTGTGCCTAACACAAGGCCAGGCCGCTCTCTTCCAAATGTAGGAAGAAAAGCTTTGTCGGTATGAATGGAGAAAAGACATTATCTCCCTCTCTGTTCCACCCAAAAGAAGAAGAAGAAGAAGAAGAAATGTGAGATTACACCAGAAAATAGACACGGCAAATAAGACCCGCCATTTCTTTTTATCGAAATCAGACATTATACTTAATACGCTATAGAAACGCCTCTGAATAAATAGAGTTAGTTGCTTATAGTCGGCAAACCTCTCGCAAGGCAAGTCGATAAGTAAGGTTTTGTGCTTTGGAGCATGATGTTGATTGTGCTAAAAGGGCCCTCCTTGTGCATAAAGTCTAGTTTTACTCACGAGAGAGTCCATGATGATCGTGAAAACAATAGCAAGAGCTTTTCCCTTTCAATTCATCTCACAGCAAAAGCCTTCATCTGTAGATGGTCGTAATTGATTACTTCGATAAAATATTCCATATAGAACCCGAAGTTCTCTCACAGTAAAAGCAAAGTCTAAATAAAGAATTTGAGAAAGAGGAAGAGAAATCGAATCTGGCTCTCAAAAATCTTCATATAACACGACTATTATGTCACACTTTAAAAGCAAAAACTAGTCAAAGTACCCTTTTATTGATCAAATGGAGATTTTCTACATTCATTTGCTCATTTGTTTCCTAATCTACAAAGATTCGAATAATTCATCAAAAGTCATGGCGACTAAACTTGTTAATTAATGAACTCGGAACTGAAGAAATGGCTCTAACCTTATGAAGATAAGAATTTGGGGCATGTGATGACTACTTTCTTTTTCTGACCCAAAAAAAAGAGAGAACAAAGCATGACAAAATGATTACTGTATATTTTTTTCAGATGCCATCAATAATTATTCTCCTGAAGCTTAGGTTCACACGCCTATTGGAAATCATTGCTGTCGTGCTTTTTAGACATGTGGGTTTCTTCCATTTGCCCAAAATAGCTTCATCTTCGTCATCATAATTCATCATGCCTCCCATTCAGACAATTTATCCATAAAACCATGTGCCTTTTTCTAAGGATAAAAAATTAACTTAAAGCCTCGTTTATTTCGAAAAAAATAAGTAATTTAAAAATATTTTACTGAAATTAATTGTTTGTGTCGATTGAAATAATTAGTCATCAAGAAATGCTTTCATATCGATAATAAAAATAATTAGTCATCAAGAAATGCTTTCATAATAATAAATTATGTTTCAATATTTTTTGTGAGTAATGAAAATATTTTTTGTTTTTTTCATTTTTTTTACTTAACACGAGTGATCGTTTTAAGAAAAATATTTTCAAAATCATTCAATTTTTACGAAACAAACAAAATCTAATATCACCAGAAATTTCAAAATGTGAAGGAACTCTTCAGGCCACATTAGTAGACTTTAGCAAATTTCCCAATTTTAGTTCATTTCCTTCGGATGCAACATCCCAAAATGAGGTTGTTTAGGAGATCGTTTTATGTTGAATTTCTAAGTAACATTCACATCATGTGCTTATCATCCAAGTTGTTTGCTAAATTTGTTTCCACCTCAACATTTTAATAGGTATATTAGATGGAAGCTAATGGCTGGTAAATTTATTATGAGTATATCAATTTTTTTGAAGTTTTTAGTGATGTGTAAATTAGCTCAAAATAAATGTGATACGGATGTATCGGTTTAATATTTTTGGTGGTTGGACCCTAAAAAAAAGTGTCATCTTTCTTGGATAATGTAGCATAATTTAGGAGTTGATTATGGCCACGTGAATTCATACTTCATGAATGGGGGGATATAAAAGGGAAAAAGAAAAGAAGGAAAGAAAAAAGTTATTTGCTCACCTGAGTTAATAATTAGAAGGAAGCAATTATTGAGAAAAGACTAAAGTGACATGCATCGAGCACTAAGTTTCTGACCCACATAATTACCCTAGAGTAATTTTCTTTTAGTTAAGATAAATTAGTGTGTCTATATATATGCGTGTGTATCTTTGATCTAGGGTGGCATAAAGTTTCACTTTTGTCAATGTGAAGGTCTGATAAAGTGAAAAGAGAAAGGTCTAGAATCCGATTTTCTTAATCTTTTCTAACAAAGTTGCTTTAATGGGTCTGAAACTTCAGGAACATAGCAGACAAGTACATGGCATTTTTATTATCCTATGCCGGTTAATTTGACCAATTTGCCTTTGAGAAATTACCGCAAATAATCTCTCAATTTTGATCTATACAATATAATCCTTAAATTTTTAATTTTGTTAATATGATCTATAAACTTTAGCTTTAGCTCAATATGTAATATCATTCCCTAATTTTTAGATTGTTTGACATCATCCTTGAACTTTTTGATGCATATTTAATTTAATAAATGGATAATATTGAAAAATTTCATATAATTCAAGGACTAAATTCAACATGTCTTAAAAGTACATAGACCATATTGAACAATTTGAAAGTTTATAAACCACATAGCACGTTAGGATAAAGCTTACAGATCATACTGCACAATGAGCCAAAATATAAGGGCCATTTATGTTATTATCCCTTGCATTGAACAAAAATTCCATGAAAATGAACTCTACACTTATATATTATTATGTATTTGTAATCTTTTTCAGAAAATGTCTTCCCAATAAATTTAAAATGCAAGTATCGGGTAGTACTTAAATATAGATTATGGGAGAACAATTCGAAATGCACAAGTTAAAATATCTATTTATCTAAATAGTTCATTAAATAAGCAGTTATCAATTTTACCTATACACGATACAAGGCCAAACTTTTTGACAATCCGTCAGAAAGAAAAACTTCAATTATTATTATCGACATGTGATACACGACTGGACTTTCTAAAATAATCAATTGTGCTCATCTATCTTCCTTCCCAAATACTCATGTCGATCTATAATGTAGTAGGAACAAAGTCCCTCTCAAACTTTAGAAATGTGATGAGTTCGACAGCTATTTATCACCAAAGACAAGGCTTCAAGAAAGTCAAAATAATCACTCTTCTTCCTCTCCCCACGCACACCTTTTCCCCACGAATCCAGCTCGCGAATTGGAATCTGAATTTCTGGCATATGAGGCACGAGTCCACTGCCGAAGAACAAAAGCCAGGACCGACTTTTTGGTTTCGAATTGGTAATGGTGGTCATCACCTTCTTCCTCTCTCTCTCTCTCTCCCTGTTTTTTATATCCTTTGGTTTGGTGGGTATAATTTGCCTCTGCTTTCTCCACTGCTTTTCTGGTTGCTTTTTTTTTTTTTTTCCTGTTTTCCGCCCCTAGGGCATGTGTTGTCCACACGCACCGAGAAAAAACTGAAAAAGGCAGAGACATTCGCTGGCTTCCTCTGCTTTTTTGGGGGACTGGGCCTTGTGTGATTGCGGGGCAGGGCCACGCGCCATCCTGAATTGACCACTGAGGAGATGAAGAAGAAAAGAGAAGTATGATCACTCGGTCTTTTCGGACAGGGTCGTCTCTCGGTGGCCTCTCTACGTCTTGCTTTTCTACTTTTTTTTTTTTTTTCCAGGGAAGGGATGCTGCCGGTGGGAGGAAAAAGATGCAAGGTTTTTGACCCCTAGATATCCCAATCTTCATCAATTTTGTCCTTGGGAAAGTCTCTCTCGTTTTGCTTTGAAGGTGAGCATGATCCAAGATAAGCCAATCCAGCACCTAATCCAAGGATCGGTTTGCGCAATATTGATTTTTAATTTTTAGAACCGAGAATTGACACTGTTAAGCTTAGGACTGAAAATTGAACTAACCCTATGGGCCCAGTTCAATTCTAGGATAAACTATTATTTTTTGTTTTTTTTTGTTTTATATTTCTTGAAAGGATAAACATACATTTTTAGATTACATATCCATCAACAATGCGACATTGAACAATCAAACCATGAATATTAATACATATCAAGTATAAATCTTAGATAAGGTAATAACGATAATCTCCATTTGTAAGGTGAGGGGCGAGCAAGGTGAATGAGATTGCAACAAGCGAAGAGGATTTCTTTTTCTTTTTTTGTCAAATTTAGGTTGGGTTTTCTACTTTCTAATTAACATGGAGGAACCGCTTAAGAAAGAATAGATGAGGAGGTGCAAGGGTTTAGAATAGACAAAAATATATAATATTATTATATATGTAATATATATTATACACACGATTGGTCCAAGTTGAATTAATCCTAAAGTTTCAGAATTGAGGATTAACCCACACAGCACAAGATCCAAGGGTTCCAACACCAAAGACCAATCCAGTCCCCTTGGGAGCCAAACCAGGAATAATTGGATTTAGAGTTGATCTTGGACCACTACTGATTCCTAATTTTTCCCTCAGCTAAATGTCGATGATTCGTCTTGGTCCAAATTCAGCTATGCTTGGATGGACAATGGAGAACGATGATTGGCGACGTTGAGTTTACTTCTATATTTAAACGAGTCGCCTAGGAGCTAGTGGCGGTCGCTTGAACGACGATTGGCGACGTTCTGCGAAATTAGAGGTAAATTTTCATGTCCTCTTCCCTTTTATCGTTCAGATTTCGCTTCGAGTTCTTGAGATAGTTGTTGCGATTAGACGTGGGATCGATTGGTGTTACATTGTGGGTCTGGTGACACTTGCCCCTTGGAAGGATTGCTGAGAGAAAGAGCGAATTTTGGTCAGACGTGGATGAAGCGAAGCTGCTATTCTCCAGTTGGCTCACCGCCACTCCAAAAATAAAAGGGCACCCGTTTGCGTTTCTGAAGTAAGAGGTAAATTTTCGTTTCCATTAGTCTTAGATGAACGGCGACGTGGAGAATTTCACCTACCTAATATTTTCTCCCGCATTTCATTACATTCAGAACAAAACCAATGACTACAAAGGTCATCACTTTCAGTTTGAGTTTGTTAATAAAACTGTCCCCGTCTGATTCCATTCTCTGCCACTTTCTTTCGGCTACCAAACATTCCCCACGATTTGGACACATTCCCTGTTCTTGATAAGCTCCATGAAAAGAACAAAGAGGCCGCGTCCATGGCAAAGAGAGCTTCAGCCTCCTCTTCTTCAAGTCTACCAAGTCAACCCAAGAGGCCGTGCGTCACTCTAGCAGAGTAAGTTCGATGATCTTGTGTTGCTTTTTAGGAGGAAAATTTGGTGAAGGGTTCTCAATTGAAGGTTCTTGAAATGAGTAGTTTTTATGGCTTGAATGTCATTCAACGAAGCAGGTCTTCCAAGCTCTATGATCTCACTGTCTTTGGAAGAAAGTTTATAAAATTGCTAGGTTTGCCTTAAATTGTGTTGATCTGGAGTATTAGCCGAGAAAAATGCATGATTATTTGAAAGTATCAAATGAACCATGAGAGAATCACATATTTAAGTCTATTTACGGAGCATACTTTGATCCAATCAGGTAGCTTGATCCCACTCTATGCTGTCCAATCTGAGGGATTCTTATGAATCAGAGTTTGCCACCTAGTATAAAGTCGCCTTTGTGCTCCAGAATTCATTCTTTTCATGTCAAAGAAGAGGTATTATCTTATAATCATTCTTTTCTTGTTTAAGAAACTGAACGCATTTTATTTTTTATTGATCCAAAATAGTAAATTCGAAGTCTATTTCTCGAGCTTCTTCCGCTGAGTGGGCAATGCTTTGAGAAGGTTTCATATAGCTTGTCTCTGTACAGCTCTCTGTTGCAAACATCTAAGCTGAGTTGGAGAAGACTGCAATGGCTTGTTCCAATGGCCACAAACACAACAAACTAAGATGGCCAGTATATCCGCACTACCAACCTCATATGCTTTCAAGCTTGCGTTTGTTTCTTTTGATATTTCTGTTTTTGTTTCTGATTGGAGCAAAGCTCATCATGGCTTCAGATGGGTTGGTGAATGGGTGAATACTGGGTTAGTTGAACTTATCAGTACTTTTGTCATTTTTAACCACCGCTTCCACCCGGAACTCCATAGTGGTAAATTCATGCTAAACATAAATGATGTGGTGTGTTATTACAGGTTTGAGGTAAACAGGAAACCTCCTGTCACTGGATAAATCGAGCAATGATGTTAAAGACCTGTCTGCAAAGCCTGCTCGCCCTTACTTACTGCTGCAGACTTAAAGATATTGCAAGACATAAGTGAGAGAAAACGGCAGTTGGGAATCAGTAAGAGCTAGGATTTCGACTCCTTCAAGGCGAGGTTGAAGAAGCATGACAAATTGAGCAAGAGTACGTAGAGTTCTAAAAGGCCTTGGATGTCATTGATAGAGTCAAACGAATCTAAATGGCTCAAAGGAATCCGCATTGCTCTTGATGAAGTGGAAAGACATGGTGATCTCGCGTCATGCTTTTGTTTACTATTGTGTACATAGAGTTCTGGAAGGCAGCAAACCCCACAACATCCCTAGTGGATCGCTTTGAAGAATTCAGGGAGTGTTCGCAATCTCCGTCACTCAAAATTCCTCCTATGACGTATGGGCAATAAAGGTATGCTTTAGAAGCGGAAGAGATGTGGCTGGGAGAATATGCAAGGGAGGTGTAATTTGAGAAGATAATGAAAAGAATACGTGATATTCTTTTGGTCTGTACAGAGAGTGAAGTCATAATGTTTCAAATTTTTCATTTTCGGTGCATGGAGTTGTTCTTTTTGGAGGATCCGTCGCAGTTTCTTTTCTTTTATCCTTGTAACTCTTTGTATGGCGTTTAATATGTAAACATGCGGTACCGCAAGAACTCCATTTGTGAACTACACAACACTAAATTGCTTGTCAGTGCTCGAGCAGTAAGGAAACTTTTCTTCTAAGCATATTGGTTAAGAGTTTTTTCTTCGCACCTATTTTCTCAAAACTCAAACGCAATTCGGTGTGCAAGTTCGAACATGAGACAAGAACGATAGTCTCAACTACCTTGTAGGCTTTCTCCTCCCCACTCTGGGGACTTGATTTCTTGAGATGTTAGCCTGATTTTTCATTTTGCCCTTGGGTGCGTCCAATTGTGTTGGGCTTTTAGTTGCTCTAGATGTTGGACTCATTGGATGAACTTTGAACTAGTGACGTAATCAACTTGTATGTTTGAGCTCAAGGACATATCATGCGATTTGGTAATATAGAGAAATGAAGAACTAAGAATTAGATGAACTTGTGAACCTAGTGAACCCCATGGCAAGTTCGTAGTAGTAAGGCCCGACGTGTCTAGCCTAATCTATACAAGCAAGCATCAAAGTCAGTAAGGATACTTGCAAATCCAGCTACGAAAGACAAAAGGACAATTTTTAATTTCCTTAGAGCGGCTATAGTATTGCACCTCAGCAATTCATGAAGTTGCACTCTATATTACAAGCTTAAGCATATTAAGATCCACATTCAAAGGAGACTACACTTCTCTTTAAGTAGATCAATGAATTGAATTTCAATTCCAAATGTTCACACCTGAACAAAAAGCAAGAGAAATCGACAAATTACGAGGGAGGGAAGTGGCGAATGTTGTCTCAATACGTGTTGACAATTCTTGCAATCCCTGAGCTGGCCGCTACGATGATCTTCCACATGACCCCCCTTCTCAAATCATGATCCACTCTCCTGACAATCGCAAGGATGGTTGAAAGGTGCTTTAGGCTATTGAACCCATGCATTATGCATCTCTCACTGTACAAGCACTAAAGGCACTAAAAATATGGAATGTCATGAAAATGTTGGGACCCAACATGACAGAACAAATGGATTACAGTTGTCCTCATGAGTAAGGAACGTTTACTTCTATATTTAAACGAGTCGCCTAGGAGCTAGTGGCGGTCGCTTGAACAATGTGGTCACAATAGCAACATGTGACATATGGACTCTATTGTATATATAAAAGGATCCAAAATAAAACACGGAAGTGAGGAGACAATTTCATCACTTTTGAGTGTACTTTCGCAAAAGTTCATGCATCCATACCGTCTTTACTCTCTCTCTCTCTCTCTCTCTCTCTCTCTCTCTCTCTCTAGAGCTCTTGGCTAATCCAATCTGACCTTGCTTAGATTGAATCAAGAGGATTCCCAATCACTTCTGCTTTTGAAAGTTACTGAATTACCTTTGTTTATGGGGATAATCATTAGGGTCCTTGAGATCAAATAGATCTTATCCTCGTCAGCAATGGAAGGATATGTCCCCCTCCCTTTAAAGATCTCACTTATCTTCAGTTGGCCATAACTTTATTATCATTAGGCACCGGTGAATACCAAGACACTGTTGATAAAAGGAAATAAGGGTGACTTTTTTCAAGAAAAAACTTATTTTTAACTTATCATCATTTTTCACGAAATGATATAGTTTGCAAATTAGTGATTTTGTAATCACTTTACAACTTTTATTTGCATAACTTTATGTTTTGAATTTACTTCGGTTTATGTGAAATGTCAAATGAAATTAGAGTGGCTTACTAAATTTTATCAAATTATATACTTTCAACTAATTTTGAATTATCAACACTTACCAAATAACTTATAGAAGTTGCACGGTTTTTTTTTTTTTTCTAATTTACCGAACGTTCCTTTAATTTACAAACTTTTAGCTACATTGGCTAACTACCCCTTATATTGGGCTAGGCAATCAGGCCGTTTCTCGGGCTAGACTGGCCCAAACCGAACTTTATTCAAACCGGTTCAAAGCTAGTTCACTAGGGACTGTCCAATTCTCCGTTACAAAAATTGAAACCAATTTCGACCGACTTGATTCCTAGTTCTACTGGGACACCTCGAACCAAATCAATTTTAAACTGATCAATAACCCTAAGTAAACTCTTCCACACTCTTTTGTTTTAAAAAAACATGAGATAAATATTGAATATGTTTTGACATATTATCCCCAAGTAGGAAAAATCGTATTCATATTTGTTACAAGCATATTTGTATATATAATAAAATAAACAAGAAAAAAGGGGGAAAAGAAGGCTCGGACCGATCCACGGGTTGGAACCAGCTTTAGGGGCAACAGGGCCGAGTCTCAATTTCCACGAAAACTGAGAACAAACCCTAGAACTGATCGATAACTTAATATTGAGTTCCCAACTCTCATTTGTATTACATCCACAATGTTTGATCTCGAGTCAAATTCGGTCAACACAGAAAAATCAAAGGTCAAAATGGAGGTGTCTACAGGCACAATCACCACACTAATTCAAGTCCTCAGACCAAGGGGTAGAAAACTCCACAAGGTACATATCGTACATCTACCAAGCATCACAACCGACCTAGGAGAGATTCTGTCCTGCCACTTTCTAATAGTAGTAGACAACAGTACCTGGTTAGGAAGAGCCAAATCTTGAATGAAAAACAGTCTGCAATACACATTAGCGAATTAAATGGATGTCTTGAACCAAAATTAGCTAGAACCGCGTCTCTGATAGGCTAAATGGGGATCTCTGCGCTTCAGGAGCTTTTCTCCAAGAGCACGAGCAGTCCTTCGGAATAGACAAAGGCCAAATGAATCTAACTCCAGCTAATGTCATCTTCAGACAAGAAGATAGAACCCGAGAGCATCTACATAACCTCTCATCAGAATAGCATGAACACCAAAAAGAGTGGCAAGAAACATTGGGCTACTGTGACTCTTTATTGTAGCATCATCCATGTCTATCTCCAGACATTCAAGAATTGCTTCGAATTCAAACAGCCAGTTATGTAATTCTGAAGCCCAATCAGATGGTTATCAGAGACAAGGGAGAATAGAAAACAAGTGGGAATGAGTGGCTCCATTATATAACCTCATCTAGATTGAATGTGGGAGAAAGTTGCATGTGAGTGAGCTGAACTAGAAGCTAATTACATAACCAAAGCAAACAATTCACAGGTGACCAGAGAATACTGGTAGAATTTGTGCTGTTGCACAAATCCTGGCCGCAATTAAAAAAAAAATAGAATCAAGTGAACAGATTGATATTAGAAACAATAGTTTTCAATGGTAAGGAAGTAATCCCAAAAAATGGTTAACCTTATAAAGACCACAGGTATTGCTTTGTCGAAAGGGGAAAAATGGTCAAAGGCAACATCCATAGGTACTTCTTGAAAGAACTAAACGAAGCAACCAAGCAAGAACACAAAGTAGGACATTAAGTAGGAGCTTCAAACTTTCTCCACAGTCCGCAATCTAAATTAGACTTTGAAATACAACCACAAAGACCAATCAAGAGGTGAACGCATCCATTCATGGCTCGATGCAAATTGGCTATTGAAGAAACATAGTAATTGTAACTATAAAGTAAAGCCATCAATCATTAATTACTAAGTGAAATCATGCCTCTTCAGTTCAGGTCTCCAGATATTTTCCGCATGAAACATCTCAGAAGAACGAAAGTTCATTCATAATCATCAACAGAGGCATAAACCAGGGAAGACTTATGTCGCTTTCATCTGGTGTCGCTAGTTGTTCCTTTTCTTTTCTATTTTTGTTGCGGAAGGTGGAGGCTAGGGGGTCCGGTTTGGGTTAGCTTTTCAAACTTCGCTTCCGCAGAGTATGAAGCGACATTCTCAAATCCTCATGACTGCCGACCAAAGAGCAAAAATTCGAGCAATCAAGCACAAACAAACTTTGGTAAAATGGAGCCCTTAATACAGACTAGCAAAAAGAAACGAAAAGAAATGTTGTGAATGAGAGGAACACCACAGAGGAGGAAGAAGAAGAAGAAGAAGATTTCGACATGCCTCTTCAGTTCAGGTCTCCAATATATTTCCGCATGAAACATCTCGGAAGAACGAAAGTATTGTTATAATCATCCCAAGAGGCATCGTTACCGTCCAGAATTCTAGGAAACAAAACACTAAGCTGGGCAAATTAGGCCACTCAAATCTTGAGAGTCGAGGAACGACATTTTGAAATGACAGCTTAAACAATGCAGTCACCAGAACCCATCAAAAACATAGACACGAGGCGTGGAACCCCACAAAAAGAGAAATTTGCAATGACAAAGAAGAAAACCAAAGTGGAGCAATCAAGTAAAGCCCTTATCAAGAACATAGACAGCTGGTTCACGCCTCTTCAGTTCAGGTCTCCATAATTCTTCCACATGGTGCATTTCGGAAGAACGAAAGTATATGTATGATCATCCTCAGAGGCGTTACTACTGCTGCCTTGAATTTAAACGAGCAAATCACGCCCCTCAAAACCCACAAAACAGATTTAAGGCAAATCAAAGCAAAATGAAGGTGGGCAGCAATCAAGCAAAGCACTTGTGCGAACAAAGATTATAGTTTTCTCCCGTCCTGTACTTGCAGAAAACAAAACAAACATAGATATAGATGTAGAAGAGATCGCTCATCGATGCCTCGTCAGTTCAGGTCTCCAAAAACTTTTCCTCACGGAACATGTCGGAAGAACGAAAGTATCGCAAATTCATCACGGAGGCAAAACCATAGAGCGGCCGTTCTTGAATCTACATAATGCGCCGCAATCACGCTCGAATCCCCGAAATAAAAAATGGCAAATTTCTCATCGAAAACGAAAAGAAAAGGGGGAAAAGAAAGAGACCCACAATCGACCCCAACAAGAAAAAGGGGGAGAACGAAGAAAGATCCGAACCCAAGTCGTGAACAGAAGTGAATAAATCAAGGGTATACTTGTATAGACAGACACAGCATCCACAGCGTCGAGAGTTAGACGACGTTTCGAAGCAAGCAACGGAACCCGAGTAAGATCTCGAACAATGAAACGACAGAGCTAACAAATGCAAGGCCAACTCGGTGACGAACAGAGCGATTTGGCTGGACGAGCGACCTCACTGCGGCCGAGCGGACGAAGCTGAAGCCGGCAACTTTCTCGTTCAGTCTAAGGTCAGTTCCTGCTTTTATAGAGGCGAACGTTGCGTAACCCTAGCGTTTCGCTCCTCCCTCCTCAATCCAATCCTTGCTTCTAGATTCGGTTAATTACAGTTTTGGTCCTTTGATCTTTAAAGTTAGTGCCATTTGATCCTCTATGTTTTATTTTTTTTTTCCATTCGATGCTTTCTCTTTTGTAATTTGTGCAATACGGTCCTTCATTTGTTGATTTACCCTCAAATTACTTATGAAGTGGCCCAAAATTTGGACATGTAGCGTTCATATTGGGCCATATTAGGCGATTGGAAAAGAATAAGGAATATGCACTGATGTAAAGTGAGAGAGAGAACGCGAAGAGGCTCACTCGTCACTTGACCTAACCCCCTCTTCGGAAGGTGGCAAGGGTGCGCCAGCCTTCGACGGGTTCAAATGGGGGTTGTCGGATCCAAATTCGAAGAGGCAAATAAAGAGAAAAAAAAACTTACAAATTATCAATGACTGGAGACGCATGGAGCATCGCTTCTTTAGGCCATCATTGAGGTGATGCGACCCTTGTTATGGCAAGCAAGGGTCCTCTGACTCTCGTCATGGGAGGGCGACGCCTTATTGAGGGTCAAAAGATCACATCACTACAAGTGGCCACTAGAAATAGCGAGGGTATTTCGGTCCTCGCCGAGGCATCACCCTTGTCAATTAGGGCTAGGCGATACTCATTTGCGAAATGATGAGGTGTTCATCAATATTGGGCTGATTTTAGTCAAAATATGCCAATTGCAAAAAATCAAGACTCCTTATACCACGACGAAAGTCCAGTAGTTGGATTGCAAATATCTCTTAAGTTTAGTGAGCATATGCTAAATTACCCAAATACTAGAGTATTAATCTCATTTGACGACTTTTAAAGATGTCATGTACAAGAACAATGATATCATTGCCCATGACACTCCAAGTAGATAGGAAGAATGAATGGAGTAACTACAAGGATGTTGACGTTCGAATATATATAATAAATTATGTCTTCATCCAATAGTTAAAATTTTAAAATTATTAGTAGTGATTTCACAAAATCTCATAATAGAATCCTATCGCCATTTATACTAAAATTATCATCCCTCGTTTGGTCAAGGTAATGATTGAGATTGAGATATGTTAAACTGGGGGATTTTCTTATGTTGGATATTTTATTTGATAAGTAACTAAATGTAACCTACACTAGAATTATAGAAATGATAAGAAAAGACTAGCTATGTTGTTATGTATCCAACACGATCACTGCCTGTGCCAGTTGCCATTTCCAACGACAACCTCCATTGCAAGGGGTGACCGTGTCGACCATGGTAGGGATGGTGTCACCTCACAGAATAGATATGGTTATCCCACATTTTATCCTGGCTGCCAAATGGGCCCTCAAGATGCAAATTTCTCCTCTTGAAACTGGGGTTACTACTTCTAGTTCTCGTGCATCCTCATCGGCCACTCAAATTGCAGCAGTTCTCGATGTTCATGTTAAGGACTACCCTGTCTTTGAGGATCACGGTTCCTAACGATCCCCTACAACATTGCATAGCTTCATTCCCAACATTCGAAGGTACCGATAGAGTTCATTCAATTCGTGACCAATGCCACTTCAAAATCCACCAGACGGAAAATGCGTCATGCCTCATCGAAAGAACACAATGCAAGCTAGAGCAATAGGGTTCTAGATTTACCCGTTCGAGCAACTCAATAGTACACAACCCAAATGCACAAAGAAAAGCCAATTACCCAAGAAAACACAAAGTGATGAAATCCCCATGAACACAAGGTGAAAAGACCAAATAGTCCTTCCCAATTTCCCATCATATATTCCCAAGTTTAGTATCCCTAGAATCGAGTGGCACAATGGGAGCTCCTCCCGGAGACCCAACCACATGAACATGCGCAGGGGCAGCAGCGTCATTCCCCTTCCCATCCTCCCCCTCTCCCAAAATTACCATTTTGCCCTCCTCGGCCTTCTCGACCTTCTCCTTAGTCATGTTGCTCACGTCCTCGGCCACCTTAACGACTGTCTCGAGGGCACTCGACACCCACGAAGCCCCCGTCGACACGTACCGGTTGCTCATGATCCCGGCGTTCGCGGCCGAGCCGCCCACCTTGATCTGCTCGGCGATCGAGAGCGCCGACCTCGTCATCTCGGACACGTGGAACCGCTCGTCCATCTCCTTCACCTTGCCCGCGACCATCGTGGTCCCCGCGCCGAGCCTCTCGCCCAGGCCGATCTTGCCGCCGATCGAGGCGACGGTGGCGGACGCGCTCGCCGTCAAGCGGTGCTGCTCGTCGAAGGACCTGGCCCTCGCGATCACGTCCTTCCCGAGGACGAAGCCCGCCGCGAGCATCGAGCTCACAACGTCCTCGGCCTTTTTGATGGCTTCGCCGCCGATGGTCGGCTTCTTCTCCTTCGCATCAAAATTCAAATCACACGAAAACACAGAGAGTTTTATGTCGACAAATCAAATGCCTTTTGAAGGACAGGCAATTTGAAAAATATTTTCCTAATCACGGTAGTCTGTATTACTTGAAAAGAGTAAATGAAAAATGTTTAACTTGTAAGTTCAAAAATATCCTTTTCAAATTATTGATTATTTCGCAAAAATCACCGTTTATAAGAACATTATTAGAGCAAAAAACCAATTTAGCATCCAAGAATTTGAAACAGAGCATGATCTTACTGGTGTGGAGGGAAGAGCTTCAGGGGGGAGCTGGTAATCATCAACAGGCGTTATGCTGACACAAAGATCAGCTATTGTAGCACCCTGAAAATCAATCTAATCAGTATACACCCTCAATCGACTGACTGACGTAATGCAATCGATATCGCATCATAACGTCTAATCGATCGACACAATCTTTCTTTCGACTTCCGCGAATTTGATCTAGCGCCAAACGCAGGAGAATACACGTACGAGTAGTTCATCGAGCTTTAAGCATCGACAGAAGAGAGGAATGCGTGGACATTTTATCAGGACGATTTGAACTTGAGTAGCTCTTCCATGACTTTACAATGCAGCCATTGAAATCCTGCTTTGGTTTAAGAGTACCTACCGAGAGAAGCATTGCTGTGTCTGCACCCTGCGCCTCTTTGAAAGTAACATACGCGAATTGAGACGATTCCGATTCTCTGCAAAGTGAAATCGTCAGTCTACTGAATGTTCAAGAGAATCCTTGCGATGCAAGGACTCTTTCTTTTCTGACATGGTGAGCTTAAATCCTTGCCTTTGCATCTCGACATATTGGATATCTCCGGAGAAAGAAAAGAACTCTTTGACGTCTTGGTCCGAAACGTTTGGAGAAATGTTGCTGACCTTGATCGTCTTTATCTGCAGAATGTGGCGGAGCATGATGAACAGATGAAGAACTTCCAATGCACTAAACGTTAGATAAACTTTGATAACGAAGTAATAAGGCATGTCGATGTTAGTTTATTCCGACAAGTACTCATGTAATGCAGACGGCAAAATCTCGTGCAAACGAGCGGTGAAAGTGACTGCACCTCGGATACATTGATTGTCCAATTCGGCGCCATGATGGATTCTGGGACCGACCCATTTTTCCTCTCTGCATTATCCTCCGGGACCTGCATATTCAGGGGAAGAAAGCAGAACATTAAAGCATTCAATCTCGAAGATGACAAGTGACGTTGGGACGGAACTCATGTCACGAATTACATGCGGATGATGGGGAAGATGTTGAATTCGATAAGGAAACGAAAGGGTGGAACATAGGCTAGCTTGCGAATGGGAATGCTTGGAGAAAGCAAATGCATCAGGCGAAACCGGAAACAATAGAGACAGAGCACGAGAAATCGAGCACTCACCGACATCTCACGAATAGGCGTTAAGACATTCGATCAGAACTAATCAAGACCTCCTTCAGACATGTTAGAGAGAGAGAGAGAGAGAGAGAGAGAAGGGTGGCTATATGGAGTTCAAAACGACCGTTTTGCGCTCTTTCGGAGACTCTGTGGTTGACGTTGGTTCAGCACCGCTCTCGCCCTGTTTTTCAGGGGCAATGTGGATAGACCTGTCCAGCCATACAGGAGCCCATAGAAACGTCGTTTTGCAGAGAGATCTATGCAGCGATGGAGGAGAGGCACGGCATCATTGCCTCGCCTAAAGCTTTTCAGCAACGATGTCTCTCTTCTTTTCCAACATTGGAATCGCGTCCATGCATCAGCAACCCGATCAAGACGAGCCCCGGCTCTTCTCGTGCATCGCCCAGCAAACCCGCCCGGTGAGACACGAGGACGCCGCGCATGCATCGCCGAGAGAGGCCAGGGACATTCCGATCTAAAGGTCACTCCCTCAAGACCGTTCTTTAAGCAGAACACCATCGGATCGCCTATGAACAGGACGGGACGATATTGTCCATACCCGTATCGACTATTCAAATCCCATTCATAAATGAGGAAATTTCCTACCTCTTCCGAGTGCCAATCACACATCCGGACCATCCGGTCGAATTCCGACCACCCCGTCGCTCCCCCCCGACCCAGACATGTCGACACGGCGGCGCCGGGCCCGACCCAGACCACGACCAGACCACGACCTTCCGTCCGTTCCACACGCATGCGCTGAAAACCGCCTTCACGAGAAATCTCACGTAAGATGCCACTGACTCGGCCGCTCTCTCTCTTCCATCGCCCCCCACGCGGGGGGAATTTTACGGAATTGCCACTCCCCCCACAACTCCCGCCAATTTAGGGTTTCAATCCACATCCGCAAAACCCAAAATCTAAAAAATCAAAAAAAATATAACAGTAATAGCGAAAATGAATTTAAATGCCCAAAAAAAAAGATCAAAAATTTTCAAAAAAAATAAAATCGCAAACATCTCCAAAATTTTAAAAATTCGAAAAAGATCACACACTTTCTTGATCTTGATCTTGATCTTTTTCTCTTTTAATTCTTGTTTTCCCCTAAAAAAGAAAGACACACACTCTCTCTCTCTCTCCCTCTCTCACTGGGCGACTCCTTCTTGATGGCAAGAACCGCGCCGGAGCCGGACCCCGAGTCCGGCAAGAAGCGCAAGAGGAGGCCGCCGATCGCCTCCCCCTCCCCCTCCCCCTCCCCCTCCCCCCTCCTCCGCCGCCCCCGCCCGCCGCGTTCTCCTCCCGCTCCGTGGACTTCTCCGGCCCCTTCCGCGACAACGTCCGCCGCTTCGCCCGGGAATGCGCCCAGCCCCAGGACCGCGCAGCCGTCGCCGGCTGCCCCACGTGGCGCACCGACTTCGTGGGCGACGGCGGCGCCGTCTTCCCGCTATACACCGTCGAGGAGGACGTCCGGGGCTCCCCGCGGCCCTTCTGCGACGGTTGCAGATGCGTTGGTGAGTCGGTTTTCTTGATGGGTTTCCGAGATTTTGTCATTCCGTAGCCGTTCGCGCATTGATCGGCGGTTTCCGCGTTTCGGATTCATTTTGTTTTTTGCGGGGTTGGGTTCTTTTGGGTTTTCTAGATTCTTGTTCTCTGCATAGGGTTTTTGAGTTTCCTTTGCGACGTCGGGATCGTTTCGGAATTCGTTCTTGGTCCTGGTCTGGGGGAGGATATCGTCGAACGTGGTCGGGGAGGGATTTCGAGTTCTGTTTCTTGATTCCTGAATCTGTATTCTACTGGTCTGTGATCGGCGTCTTGTTGTGGGCTTTGAAGGTTGGAGTCACCATTTTGTGTCCAAGAGGAGATACCACTTCATCATTCCCAGAGAAGGCGAATGGACTGAACCCATGAGTGGAGAGATACTCGAGCTCGACACTCATCTTTTACATGGCATGATTCACTGCAACGGTTTCGGGCATCTTCTCTGCATTAATGGTAATGAGGAGGGCTCTCGTTTTATTCGCGCCGAAGAGTTGATGGACCTGTGGGATCGAATCTGTGCGATCCTTCGAGCCAGGTGAATTTGAATATTTAGTCTCGCGAGCGACAAATCGAGTGTTGCATGTTCTAGATAGGATGATGTAATATGTTGCTCTTCCTAACGGGTTTTGGCTTCTACTTTTAGGAAAATCACAGTCCATGATATGTCGAGGAAGGGTTCGATGGACCTTCGGTTGCTGTATGGACTTGCATACGGATGCTCTTGGTTTGCGAAATGGGGTTACAAATTTAACCTTGGAAGTTTCGGAGTCACAAAAGACAAATACAACAGAGCACTTGAAGTTCTTGGTTCATTAGATCTCAATACCATTGTCCAAGACTTTATCGACACAAGCCATGGCAGAGCAATTCGGCAAATCATACGTAAATATAAAGATGCCAGTGATTCTCGATTGGTCACCATCAGCGACCTGCTACAGTTTGTGCTTGCTTTCAAGCACAAACATCCGATCCAGAAAAAGACTACTGTGGAAGGATACCCTGCTGTCTGTTCTGAATCGCAAATGGTAACAGACAATCGAAAACCTCTTCAGCTCGATACTATTGATGATATTTTGCCACCATTGTCTGCTGATATCTCAAGATCCTATGAAGAGAAGAGCCATGTTGAGGATAATTTTGCAGAAGATACATCTTCAGTTTCCGCACTTCCTGTCGCAGAATTATTTTCTAGATGGCCAACAAAAAGGTTGGAGCACGCAGCCAAAATTATAGTCAACACTTTGAAAGAACGCCAAGCAGATGTTAAAGGACACAAGAGCATGTCCAGGCAAGAATTGCGAGATGCTGTCCGTCTATATATTGGAGATACTGGACTAATTGATTTTGTCATAAAAAACATAGACAGTACAATTGTGGGCAGTCAGATGGTTCGTCGCAAGATGAACCCACAAACCAAAACTCTGGTATTTACTGTTCAAGAAGTTGGCAAGGAGGAAAAGCTTGAAAATAGAGATAGTTTGCATTCGCGTTCTCCAGTCGTAGAGCAGGTGTATGATATTTATGAGGACTTGTTGTGTTTGTATGAGAACATTTTGTTTGGCTACCCGGATTCCCACCCTGTGAGTTTGGCTACCCAGGTGATCCTGGACAGCAAGCATTTCGTCAAGGAGTGGAAATATGCAAACACAAATGACGAGAAGTTTACAAGAATCACATGCAGAGTCATGCCGACTTACACTGAGCTGGTGTCACATTTGACACGGCCACTGCCGCCAGGCGAGTTGGTTGTTGTCCCTCAGTGCTCGACGACCGGGGAGCTCAAGCTGGTGGTGCAGAGAGCGCTGAGGGACACGTACGTCATAATGGACCAGTTCATCGTGAGGGAAGTGAAAGCTTGCGAAGTGCAGGTGAGAGATGATCAGCAAGTGCAGCATCGTGTTCTGGAGTCGCAGATGGAGGTGTTGGTCAGAGGGCAAGGGCTAGACTTGGAGAGTGAATTGCGGTATGAAGGTGGGACGGATAACTGGATGGTGGATTGTGTGTGTGGAGCGAGAGACGATGATGGCGAGAGGATGGTGGCTTGTGATGTTTGTCAGGTGTGGCAGCATACATTGTGCGCCGGTATTGAAGACGACGAGGATGTTCCTTCGATGTTCATATGTGATAGGTGCAATGCCGTGAAGCACAACAAGAACTAACTGGTATATATATATATGTGTGTGTGTGTGTGTGTTCCTTCCTTGTTCCTTTCCTTTCTGGGGTGAGAGAACTGGTAAATATCGTTCTGTCAACATTGTTCATGGCTCTCTAACGTATAGTCAAGAAATGTTTTTTGCTTGATCTGGATCACCGTGTAGTTTGTGGTTCTGTAGATGAACTGAGCAGGCATAGATCCGATTCTTTTATTCAACTTTGGAATTAGTGAAAGAGCTCTCATTTTCTATTGTTTATATACTGTGAGGGGTTCGGAAAATTTGAAGGCGGGTGTTGCTTTTCCTTTAGCCCAAAATATTCTTCATGGGAATATCTTGGGGCTGGACTGCGCCGGCATTGAAGATGACGAGGATGTTCCTTCGAAAAGAAAAAGAAAAGAAGATGGGCTCAAATCCTCATAATTAGAGGTGGTCGATTTTCGGTTCAGGGCAATCCCACCTAGAAACTGAGAATTGAATCAAAAGGATCGATTTCCAGTTTCTGGAATCAGGGAACTTGGGACGGATCCGTCTGGTCTGATCTAATTCCGAGGCGATCCAATGTCAGACCTGCACAAGAAGTGTCGGAAGAAAATTAGAGACCGGGCCTTCTTCTTCTTTTCCCCCCTCTCGAACTTCTCGCTACCAAGCACGAGATGGACAGGCCTGACTAAGGCCGGATGAGGTGAGTGTGGAGATCCAGTGGGCCATGCCTCGTGGGTGATTGGCCGAGGGGACGAAACCATCAAAGGTGAAGCTACGGAGGAACCACGGGATGAGGGTGAGCGAGGCCGTGGATGATTCACGAGGGGCGATTATCGTCGACGAGCGAGGGTGAGAGGCATGAGGCGATTAGGGTTAGTGAAAGTTTGAAAGAAGAGTGCATGAGAGGGGAGAGGAAAAGAGGAGGCGTGATTGGACTTTGTGAGTCAGTGAGAGGCGAAGGAAAGAGGAGAGTAATAGATGCATGAAAATAAATAAAAAAAAGACCAGTCCGGTCTATTTCCCTCGTGAAATTGGGGATTGGACCAAAAATCACTGGCTTTAATTTTATATAATTGGGAATCAAATCGACGCTTTCAAAAACTACCCAAAATCGCAGGTCCAGGTAATCTCGGTTCTATTGATCCGTGTTGCTCACCCCTGCCTATAGCTTGTTCATTCTATTATACCGAATCTATGCAACCTAAGAATAGCAATGTGAGCCATAACAAGATATTATATTAAATTGCGAGCAAACATTTAAGCAAGTGGGTCATCTTCAATATCAAATAGAAGTTTGCCACGGCACTTCGCAAAGCAATCTTGATATATCTTTACCTGTTGTTTATTAAAAGCATAGCGACACCCACAGAAAATCTCGTGCAGAGAAAGAGAGAGAGAGAGAGAGAGAGAGGGAGAGAGAGAGAGAGGGAGAGTGGGGTTATAGCACGTTCTTCGCAATTTGATGAATTAGTTCCTGCAAAGCAGATCAAGGACGCATGATTTTCAGATAATTGACTCATCTTCCTCCTTAGTTTAGTATGCATTCAACCACCGACTTCCATGGTTCATGGTGATGTGACGAAGCGACTTTGGAAGAAATTCTCCAGTTTGGCCTGTCAACCTAGGATAATAATGGTAGAGAGGGATCCCATTGCATAAAATAGATCATCGTGCATTTCGAAAACCTATGCTTTCTTTTACTCTTAATAGAAGGAACACGTGGTAAATACGTGTCAAGCAACATACAATTTTGCCCATATCATAACCATCGTAGGTTATCGGTCATTTTGGTCATCCAGCACTTGAAACTCTTTCGCAAAAGTTTGAAATTCAGATGGCCTTGATTTCGTTTTGTCTATATAATAGAGATGAAGGGCTTTGTGAGGCTGTTAAATTTAGATTTGAATGTATTTGCTTAGTCGTACTTTTATCAAACTCTTAGGTAGGATAGCAACAATGGGTTCGCTAGTCTCGAATGTTTAAATCGCAAGTAGTGCAGAATAGTTATGATTCAAATAAAAAATTCTATAATATCAAAAGGAGTAGTTGGCTAGTCAGTCCTCCCCATTTTTCCATTAATCAAAAGAATCTTTAAAGGGTTTAAACGATTGTTCCGAAACGGTGTCGTTGTCTTGTCTAAGAATTGGCTATTCTCCATACCATAGCATCCTCCATATTCTCCAACGCCATGATTGTGGAGCCCCGAGATCATGACCACAAAAACATGTCCGTCTTACATTCCGATCAACGTGTTTGATTCGGTCCAAGCGACTCCTTCATGAGTGCATGTGAGATGACAAGAACGGATGATTACTTCTTTTTTCTTAGGTCGTGTGAGTGGAGGATGGAAAACTCCCCTAACATGACCGACTGATCATTCCCAAAGGACAAGAATCCTGACCTTTTCCTTCAAAATTTACATGTGATGAGCCTTTTCATGTTGGTGGATATCCAACTTATGGAATCCAAGATCAGTCCCCTTTCTTTTTCAGATGGGATTGTCCTCTTTCAGCCCTCTCCTCTTCATCTCTTCCTATCTTCTGTTGTCGATACCAGGTGAAACCGGCCGGTTTTCTCCATCATGGCATTAGTCACAAGTCCATTAAGCCGTGAAATTAGACTTATCATCAAGGTTATTTTCTGCTTTCGAGCATACGCGTTGTGACCACATAGAGAAGAGGAAGATAAGGATCAAAAGGAAAGGGGGATAGTGATTTTGACTTAGGATCGTGTGGAACACGGAAGACTTTAGGGCAACCTAGCCAATGGCCTCGTACTGGCTAGAAGTTCAAATTGCAAGAAACTTCGTTGGTTTCCCATTAATCCTACGAGAAAAAAGTCATTACGCTCTTCATCATCTCCTTTAGACTCATAATCAGAGAATATGGGGTTGAAATTTTCGAATGATGCTTGGACATGTAAACGCATTTACAGGTCAAAAAGAATGGGAAAACTCGGATGATTGATGCAGCCCAATGTAACCAGTAAGGACAAGCTTTTCAGCTTCATCAAGCTCGACCTTAGAAGATGAAGTGGGGGCATAAGGACAAAGCTGACCTCCACGAATTCAAGTACGACTCCTAAGCTCTTTAGCCACGTTCATCGTTGATCGGATGGATCGCAAGAGGATTTCCGTTTCCATCGTATGCTTTAGGGGTCCTTTTTACGTCGCAGTCATCGACGCAACTCCACCCTTTCAATTTCAACGATAGTGGCTGAAGCCGAACTTCTTCGGCAGGCCGGCCTGAGAAGTGGGAAAAAGCAGACTCCGGGCATCGTGGATTGGGCTGCCATCCGACTCCTCACATAGTCAACGGATTAACAGTTCGAGAGAATCGACTGCCCAGGGACAGCGCAAAAGCTTCTTCTTTTTTTCCATTCGAGCCTAACGTTAACTGTTGTGCCAACGTTTGCACTCCCCCAGCAGCTGTCCGTTTCTCCCCGAAGCTCATATCGCCATGACATGTGCCTAATTGATAGATGGATGGATAGATAGATAGCGGAACACCAGCAGGGGGAAAAGACTAAATCCGGGGTGCGAAGCGGACGAATTGCCTCGAATTCCACGGGATGTGAACTCGGCTTTCGATTGGATCGAAAAGGATAAAGTATAATTCGATCGGCGGAAGCTGACTACGAGCGCATCGTATCATCGGCGACATTGTCAATCACCGAAAATTTTAGGCAGAGAAAAGGGGGCGGGAAAAGTCAAGCCGTGCATGTGCTTCATGCACTGCCACCAATTCGTGGCTCCTGTTCCCTCAACAGACCTTTTGGGAGGTCCCATCTCTTTTGTCTGCCACAATGGCTCTCCGGACAGAAAACTAAAGAATATATTCCTGACCATGATCTAAGGAGAAAGAGGGGGCCCGACATTATACGACTAAAAACAAAGATAGGACAAACCCGAAGGGCCTGTTCCACCGAAAGTGATCGAGACAAGGCTCAACTCGAGAAAAAGAAGGGAAAAGGGAAATCAAAGCAAGAGTCCAAATGCCAACACAACCAGAAACATTCCATCAAGCATAAAAAAGAACCCCCGTTGAGTGATCAAAATCAGCAACAGCAGAAATTTGGCTGATGGTAAGCTCGTTTTTATTGTGATTCTGGTACAGCCATGATGAAAATCCTCCCCCTCCAAATGAAAAGCTGGATTATTTTAAATAATACCCAAAAATAGAGTCACGGCGACGACGAAGATCGCCATGTTGTTTCCCCTGTACAACACGCCCTCCGGGTAAAAATTTTGACTCTTGTGAAATGTTCTAGCCCTGGGCCACTCACTTTCGCAACTAACCCAACTTAGCGAGATCACAAAAAGTGGATACTTTGAAGGTGACATTCTCTGTTCATTGCTTGATGTCCAAGGGTACTGTACTTGTATTGGTTTTTATTCCTGTATTGCTCTTTCTCTCTCTCTCTCTCTCTCTCTCTCTACCTATATATGATGAGTTATTGGAAAGAAGGAATTCTCAAAGGAAGTAGCTACAGTCTTGTGGGGGGATTTTATAGCAGGGGCGCCCTGCGAGGGAACCCTTTTCGCTTGTGTGAACGGCTTCTCGGTTTCAAGACAGAGCTAACCCCGAAATGAGCATCCTCAGAAGATTCGGCCAGAGAGGTGGAAGATTCTTTTTCATCGCCGTTGCTTGACGAGCAGTAATTGTCCTTCAGCGAGAGATCGGTTAGTTCTTCGATGGGAATGGTGATGATGTCAGGACTTTGCTCGTTGTTTGGCTTCATTGACACTACTGAGACCTGGAAAAAATTAATTGTTCTAAGAATTGAACTTGATCATAAATTGAAGATGCTTAAAATGGGGGAACACGACTGTTTTTACCTTGCAAGCAATTGAGCAGAAGCGATTAGGCGGGTCTTGAATGTATCTTCTGCAAGCTTCACAGGTCCCTCCATTCTTGGATTTTGTCGATGGCTTGGTGTCCTTGGATTGGGGCCGAGGATTTAGGTGCACTGCTTTTTCGCCATTGATCTTATATGTCTGCCAATGTCAAAATCATCAATAATTGTACGAAACACACCCCTAGCGCCATTAGCCTAACTTTCGGTGAAAAAGATATTAAAGACTCGAATTTTTCCTATGCATATCACAAGACCAGACAAATTCATAGATCAAAACAATTGCTTAAGCTGAATGTAGTTTTATCAGAATTTGCAGATCCCACATTGCCCGACTGGAAGACATAAGAACAGGAGAAATGACAGCTTGCTGATCTTTTATAGCAGTTGGGCAAATATTAAATTGACATTCAGGGCTTATACCAAAAATGAAATAACAAAAAATAAATTCGACATTGCATTCATCAAATCTATAACCTGCGGTCCTTACGCGGGCTATAATTGTCCGGCACTTTTCCTAAAACAAATCCCTGTTTAATAATTCCTCAAAGAAGAAGGCTAACAACTAAATGCAGGGTCATCATAGTTTTCCATGTCTAGCTAACTAATGATTAAATTGCAATTGATAGGCATGAGACGACAGGTTCAACTAAATAGATCATCCAAATTCGGATGATCGTTAATGCGAAATTTATGAACCGAACGGTAGAAACATAGCCAGATGCATTGCATAGATGAGCAATCGTGTGAATTGTCGCCTCCACCGGACTAACATCCTCACGAGCTACATCAATCTGATACCTGAATTTTAGAGCAGTCGAGATGCTTCTGAACCTCCTGGAGGCGGACCACGTCCTGGTACACGTACTTGCAGATCTGCAGGCGGCGGTGGAGGCCGTGCGCCGTCATGCAATGCTTGCAGAACCCGACGTTGCAGTCGATGCAGAATATGTTCTTCTCATTCTTCCGCAGGTAGTGATGCGCGACGCACGAGCCGAAGAAGTCGCCCTGCAGCAGCGTGCTCAGCCAACCACAATCCGACGACGGTCTCTTCTTAGCATAGAACCGGCAACCTATCTGCAGAAAACGCGCGCACATTACAACGCAACGATCAAGCCAGAGAAGGAACTGACGAACGGAACTCCAAAATTACAAAAAAAAAAGACTCAACACTGCATCCGAATCCGAATCCGAATCCGAAACAGATTCACGAGTCCATGACCGTTAGAAGTAACTTCGAGTTCGCGAGAAATTCGACAAACGGATGCGATTCGACGGAGCAGAAATCCAAAACAAGTCGAACTGAAAGCGACTTAAAAAATTTCGATCAAATCTCGAGTACAGAACGAATTAATGACTCGGACGTCGCGGAACTCGACGAATCCACGACTCCTTCCGTCTCCGCGGACCACGAACTTTCGCGCTTCGCGTGTCCACGAGAGTCTCGACGGCGCGAACGACGCTCGCCGGAAACTCGGAAAGAAGTCGACCGATCCGGATTCCGGACGGCGACGCGCGCGCGAAAACGCAAAGCCGAGAGAGAGATCGAACTAGAACCGAGAGCGAGCTCGAACTCGCCGAGCGACGGAGCGGAAAACGAATTCGAAAACGAGCGGCGAGCGAGGTCCCGTGATCGTACCATCTGCTCGGTTCTGGAGCGAATCCGGCGGCGGCGGCGGCGGCGAAGATCGGAGGGGACGGCGGCGAGGGGGCGGCGATCATGAAGATGGAGATGCTGAAGAAGAAGAAGAAGAAGAAGAAAGAGAGAGGATTTCGATATTTGGAAACGAAAATCTTTCGGTGAGAATCGCGTCCGAGCTCTTACTTAAACTAGAGCGCCGCCCCCCTGGAAAATCTCATCGCGCTACAGGCGGGAAGAGGGAGACGAATCGCTCCTGGCCGTCAGATCTCGGGAAGGCGGGGGGTTGAGGGGGGGGCCCCATGCCAGCCGATTCTGGCCGTCCGATCCCCCGACCGGGCCTACGATCGTCGTCGGAGGGGCCGACGCGTGGCGAGGGTGGGGCTTCCCGCCAATGCGAGCGGGATTTCCGGTCGTGCCTTCTTTTTTGCCTTTTTTATTTTTTTGGGTGTGGGGTGGTAGTGGTGATTTTGGTGGCGCCGCGGCAATCCTCTTTAACGGGATTTTTTCACCAAGGTGGGGTGGGGGATCGCCGTTTCTATTTTGCACTTGCTATTTTTTTCCTGAATTTTTTTGATATTTAGTGTTATAATGTTTAAACGTGTTGGATTCTTCGGTCGGTCCATTGTTCGATTTGTCCTCATTTGACGTGTTGGCGTCGATCCCATAAAAAGGCAAGAAAAAAAGATGGGGCACATTCATCTTGTAAAGAAAAAGGAGGAGAGAGAGGGGGAGAAAATTTGAGAGTGGCTGATTAGTCAACATTGTGGGTTCTGGAGTAAACAGCTACTCGGTGGTCGGGTGGTTACTAAGTTACTATGCGAACCACGGCCGACATTATAGTGGACATTTCACTCACCACTCCTTTCTTTCACTGATGGGAGTTAATAAATTTTCAGACATTTCCCTAAAATGCGGAATATGATAAAATTTACGTTCCTTGTCTAGGAATCCCTCTAATTCCGAATATGAGAATACCACTAAATTTTAACATCCCAAAGTTTAGATAAAATCTTTTAAAGAAATGGTCATGTCCAAAATGTCTCAATCTTATAGAAAGGCAAGAAAAAGATGGGGGCACACTCATCTTGTAAAGAAAGGAAGAGAGAGAGAGGCTGATTAGTCAACATTGTGGGTTTGTAAAGAAAACAGAACGGATTTGATTTGGGACACATTATTGCCTTGCCAGTCAACATGTGAAAAAGGTTGGAGGGACAAATGGGTTTCGGGTAGTTGGTGTTTTCCTGTGTGTTGTTTTGTGGCCACAAAGGAGGACGGGAGGATCCGAGATTCGTCTAGAGAAGTTACCATTGGATAATTTAGAAACATCACGCAATCGAGCGATCATTGCGCGCAACGAACCAGTCGTGTGAATTCTAATTTGAAATTCGTTTCGGACCATTGGCTAATTTGGAAACATCATGCAATTAAGCAATCATAGCCCCATGAACCGGCCATGTGAATTCTAATTCAAAAGGTGTGAATTCAGGTAAGATAAGTCGTCTTATGGTATTCGATACTTTCGTAGATTTTCCTTGGTTTTTTTAGGAGTGCATTGATCGATTTCTGATCAGTCATTCCCAAAACGACCCGAAGAATTTGTGATGACGTCTCCCAAGAAAAATTCATCACTCTCCGCCGCATGTCAAATCCTGCTTTCGGTGCCTTGCCTCGTCCATTTCCTACATCAGCGCGCACGATCCAGTTTAAATTTATGCATTTTCCAGCTGCGGTTCCGCATCAATCTTCCAGGCAACACGCGGGATTTCTACTGCAAAAGAGATTATAGTCGATTATCTGAATTCATCCAGGAGTATTGTTCAATATGCTTTATAAGATTTAATTAATTGATATATCGCGACGAGTTGCGGCACCGCATTGGGATGGTTATATTAACATCGAAAGGAAAATTCATGATCGGCATTAAAAATTGGCCAAACCGTCGTATAGTCAACGTCGTCGGTGATTCCGCAGTTAATTTGAAGATGAGGTATGATGGTCTTTGGTTCATATTCTATTAGGTAATTGGCAGGCAACAGGCTATTAACAACAGCATGAACCATGAAATTACGCCAAAACTTTGTTAACTTTTGTCTACACGGTCACAGGAAAGACGGCCGCTTTCCAGGTATTGTATCCATATCTGTTGGTAAAACTGATATCTAACCTTATGTCTCGTCCGCCTGTGCTCCGGATGCTCATAAGTCGAACTCAAAAGTGGAGGCTCGCAAATTAGGAGTAGTTCCACACATGGGGATTTCTCTAGGCAGATAATTAGATGAAAATCCTCCATAGCGCTTCCGAATCAATCTAAGTGTAGGTGGTGTCTTCTCTTCTGGCATCTATTGACGTACCACACGGCATGCTTCTGCAGGCCCAAGCGGACCATCACTTTGAGACTCACAAGCATGATGTACGTCACCGCTAACAAGAGGAGGATCCACAGGACTCTCCATGGGAGTGGATGGCAGGGAATAAGAGCAGCATATACTGGAGTCAGAACCCGTATTACCTGAACCAAAAACGTTGCACAAAGTTAACAGTTTTCACCATTTTTTTATGTCAGGTAATTAATGATATTCGAGGCTTTCTATAGACAAAGATTTTTCGTGGCCTATGCCTTCTTTTGCTCCATACAACTATGAATAGATTGCTGTTAGCCTGTTATGGTGCTTTCTATGCTATTGAGCATGATCATCTATGCATGAGAAGGATTCGACTTTTCAGTAGCAGGTGCTTACCACACAAGCCGGTGCCAAAGGAACGAAGGTGAGACTGTTCTTCAGATCAGTTTGCATATTCAAAGTCTAATGAAAAAAATATAAGGAGAAAAGTAAGTACGTGTAAAAGCAATAAAATGATATGAATGTTAGAAAGCCAGTTGCAGTGTCTCAGAATGGGGAAAAGAAAAGACAATTGAATAAGCAGTTGTTGGATGAAATGAGGTACCTGCTTGCAAAGGTCTTCAAGAAACTCGGAGTATGCAATGGGTTTGATATCGTTGAATTTGGCAATGAATGAATGTTTAACGATATCAATAGATATCTCGCAGAAGTAAACCATGAGAGCATTCTGCAAAGTCCAAGTACGACAAAATAAGGGATTGAAAACAGTGCCCCAAGAAAATAATCTTCCTTCCATTGGGGCGAGATTGACTTTAAAACAAATTATGCTGAAGGGATCTTGAAAGAACTTACAATAAAAAAACTTTCAAACCATGGACCTTCAGCCTCCAGAATATTCTGAGCAAGAACAAATAACACAAATGCTGTAATGTGGAATCTCTCAACCGAATCTGTTTAGAAGCAAAGGCATACCCGTAACTCATCTAGCAACTTAACAGTAATCCTGAGAAAAGCAAAATCCCCTAAGGAATGAATCATAAAACAACAAAATCATGCAGATTATTTCCCTGACAAACTTGACATGTTTGAGTAGTATAACAAAAATGCAAGTCACGAGCATGTGACAGATCCATCACTTGAAGAGACCCACTTATTGCACTGGTATTCTAAATATACGTAAGCTGGCTTATGCTGATTCATATTTTGTTAGCCTATCTCAAGTGTAGAGGTAACCAAGCAAATCCTGCACATGTGTGATCAATTCTAGTTAGGCAAATTCTGCAGTTGTTAGATGAATTCGAGTTGACTGTTTCAAAGATATTAATAGGAATTTACCGAGCCCTGCAAAAGTAGAACACAATACCCTTTCATTTTTTCCAACTATTCCATAATTTGGTTATAACAAATGAAGAATATCTGTGCAATGGAATTTAAGACTTCAGCCCACCTCCAAAATATAACTACTATATAGGCCTTTTCTATTTCAAGGGTAATGTAGGCAATATTTTTCTTTATTTGAACATATAGATCTATGATTTTCAGAAAGTAACTTATATTCAAAGAAATATATGATTTTGTAAGACAACAGCTCAATATTGATGTAATTACACAAGAAATGGTCTTATACAGAAGCCAAGAGAAGGTTTTATTATGGTTCAGCTCGAAAATGAAACCACCAAAGTGAATTACATACATATTCTACGGCAAACCGAACCAATAAACCAAAAACCAAGTGGAATTAAACTATCAATTTCATATAAACTAATTGCAATCATAGGCAGCTAACAAATATATTTCCAAATTAGGCTTTCCTTCTTTGACTAAAGATAGATTACTAGGTCTTTGTTTGGTATGAATCTGCAAATCCACAAAATGGAAGCACGGAAAAAAACTTCAGAGCAAAAGCAGTGAATTGTCTAATTAAAGATATAGCATGATGCAGTCAGAATACCAAATGTCTAGTGGTGAACATGGAATCACTTATAGTAATAATGTCACACAAGATAACAGCAGTTGCACATCAAAAATGAAATTCCCAATCCCCTAATCACTTATAAGTAATTCTGAAAGAAAAGTGAAAAGTGGCCAACTTACCATAGTAGACAAGACTGTGGATATTGTCTCTGCTGAAACGCTTGAAAACATTACTTTTTATCTCAGCAAAGTTGTTTGATACAAGCAATGCGAGCAGCGCGTTGTTGTGAGCAACAATACATGTTGACAAAGTAATTGCCTGAGCTAATAAGATGAATGAATGAACAAGTATCATTTGTAAAGGAACTTCAAAGCCGAAAATGGAGGAGGAAATACAAAGAAGCAAACAGAAGAGCTATAATGAACTAAGTATAATTACAACAAAAAAAGGATATTTGAGGCAGCCACAGCTAGTACCAAATCTGAAAGGAATCTCGTTCTGTAAACTATCATGTTTTCTTGTGAACAACCTGCCAGTTCTTCAGCAGAATTAAACAGAGTTTTCAGGACATCTCCACCAAAACTCTGGCATAGTTTATCGAATATCTGCATAAATGTCCAAGAAGAAGAACAAATTCATCAAAGTTTCTCATAGGCATTATTATTACCATGGTATATAGTAACACTGGTCCATAAAAATGACAATGGCAGCATAGGAAGTAGTAGATGTCGCCTCCACAAGCATAAATCCAATTTAAATATATTTCTCAGGATAGACTGACTTGACTAATGAGCTGATATACCCGAACTCGTACAGAGAACAACAAGGTTCCAAGCCCCTGTCTTGCTTCCACATAGGAAGTCCTATCGCAAGACATTCGTAAGATTCTCAGTTTGATAAGAGACATTCAGTCTTACATTCAACTACCCACCGAGTAAAAAAGAATAACAATACTTTCAGGCATTTCTGACAATAAAACTAGGTAAGCTACAGAGGTAATAGTCTCAAAATGTAATACATACTGACTTTATGTACATTACAAATAACTTCAAAGTTTTTCTGGCTTCCTAGACGCACATAATCACCGACAATTTATGTGGCCATTCAGACGTGTTCTTCAAAACCTATTTTACGACGTTTTTTGCCAAATGAAAACAGGAAAAATCATCAAGTGCTATTAAGAAGAGAAATGTATTTGGACATTTTTATGAGAATTATTTCCATACTATAAGATGAAAGATTTCCTAATAATTAGTTCTCGTTACCATTTATCCCGTCACATAATAGAGCAAAGAGAAGTGAAATTGACTAAACATATTATTCCATGTTTCCAGAAACAAATTGTTTAGAAATAGCAGATACAAAGAAATTGGATAAAGAAATGCATCTCCCTGAAATAATGACCAAGAAGTCCTGCAAATACATCTACGTCTGAGCAACTCTACCAAACATGACTGGTTCTAGAGAATTGAACTTCAGATCCAATCTGCTTCTTCTTTGACAGTTCCCAAACTAGTGTATGAGGGAAAATTAAATTTCAAAAAAAAAAAAAAAAAAAAACCAGGCTCTTCATTTACATCAAGAGAAATAACTGAGATTTTAATCCAAGACTCTAACTTTACTCAAAAGTGATTTCTCCTTTACTCAAGTTTAATTAAGGTGAAAGTCTTTAGTGAAGGAAATCAACTAACAAATTCATCTGTAAGGGCAGAAAGACATTCATAACTAAAATGGCTGTAGAGAAATGTAGCTCATCATGCTCTGACCTCTAGCACGTTGTACACGACATAGAGCTTGATCGTTCCTTGACCACGAATCATATGATATATTAAGCTTATATCTGAGGCTCCAACATCGAAAAATAAGATAAGGTGAGTTAGTTCAATTCATATCCATATGTTAAAATAACAACAGTCCACAGATAAACGTAAGAAGTACTCAGCCACACCTGTTCTCTCCAAGAGAGTAACCCCTATGGCGAGCACAATAAAACACCCTAAATCAGACAGCTCCTCCGCAGAAAACCTCTTTAACTGTCTGCAACAAGAACAATTAGGTGATCTAGTATAAATCATATATTTGGATTCAGGTTGAAATAATAGGAGTAAGAGGAAGAGAAAGAGAGCCAAGTTTCAAATTTCTTTTGTTAAAAGAAGATCATGTTTCATTAGTGTTTACAACAGCCAATAGCCTCCCCTCCATCTTTACATAATTTTCACCAAAAATTACAAACAGCAACCCTAACCCCACCCCCCAAAAAAAAAAAAAAAAAAAGGAAAGGAAGTGACAAGTAACTTCATTTTCTATCATGACACAAACCTTTGAAAAAAAAAAAAAAAAAAAAAAAAAAAGCTCACATCAAACTGCTTTGTCAATCTTCCAGAAAGTTTGGAAGGAAGTTGGAACAATAGCCAAGGGGCATTTTGCAACCATTTCCAACCATATATAACAAGATAAGCAAACTGAATATTCTTTCGATATTTGTAAACTTAGGGTACAGAATAGTCTCTTTATCATGTATACGGTGCTAGGTGCCATGCTCAATGATTCATGCCCGGTGAGCCAAATTTTAAATAACAAGTGAGTGCTCATGGTGTCTCCGTCAAAGAACCTGGTTTAAACTCCCAAGGCCCCAATAGTATAAATAAAAAGATCGACCAAAATACCAGTTGTTACATAATAGTGTAAGACTGATAAGTAGTTGCAATGTGATTGCTTGAACTACTTTAAATTGTGAAAGAAATGAACAAATTACCTCGTACTCAGAAGCCTCCATAGTACTATGGCAACCCTTGTTGGCATGATTGTCAACAATGAGAGAAATGAATCGAAGCACACAAGAACACCAACATCTATAAGCTGCAAATGAACCATAGGTAAAGGAATGTAAAAATGTATGCAAGGCATTAATCAGAGAAATAAGCATCAATCAATTATTCTGATACTTCTCAGACAGATGCTAAAGGAAGCAAAGGTGAACAACATCAGAAGTTGCAGGACCAATTGCAGAGTGTTTTTTCATTTAACTGGACATTGCATGAAAGAAATATATATTCATCATCCAACTAACATCAAGTATATTGCTAATTTTATCTGACCAATTTAGTTAGAATTAGCTGAATGAAATTCTAAAACAATTTATCACAATGCTTTCTTTTTAATGAGTAATATACCATACTTTTACATAATGTCATGCTGTGACCATACGATTTCTCATTTACATACAGAAATAGCAACAACCTGGCCCATGCCCATTGGGCCAAACCCCAAACTGAGTGCTCTAAGTCCCCACACAAGGTGGTGACCATCAGGGAGTAGGTGTCTACTTATGAATCACTTATCAAGGTTTGTCCCATTTCACGTTAGACTTTGAGATGTTACAAAGTCCCCTACTTAAAGAACTTTAGTCCTTGTCAGTAGTAACTTGTATCGCCCAACAATGCTCCCCATACAATGTGTGATCCAGTCCATACTCATCCCCTCCATCATCCTAAAAGTCTATCGGGGGCCGCATCTGATTTGAGTGCTCTTGCTTGGGTGAACACTCCCCCATTCGTCGAACTACGTAAGGGCCTAATTCATCCGCAGATCACACATCAAATCTTAATTTGAACTCGAACCTCTTACTTCCAGCAAGTTCAAGGAATCTCAAAACCAATATACCACATACAGAGTATGATTTTATTTAGATTGAGGAACTGGAAGAGAACATCACCAGCTCACATCTCCAAGGCAATCGGAAGATAGTATCATATACTCTCTCACGTTCTTTGTCATTTCCGAGAGTAGTTGTATTCCTCAACGAATTTCCAATGCTCATTTCATCCAAAAAGTACCTTAATGGTGACTTCTGTACTGAACACAGCACCAGTGAAATGTGTCAGAAAAGCAGAAAAGAACAACCTGATATTCAAACGAAACCAGGAAAATAAGGAGAATAGACCAATTCTACAGGACAAACTAAAAGCTCCTCCCACTATTGCCAAGAAAAATTAGGAATACAGAGCAATCAACCATTTCAATTCACAGAACCTGGAGACACTAGAAACATATTAACCACCTCAAAAGCAACCAAAAAAAAAACAAACATATTAGCTTCCATTGTCCCAGTAGACTGAGGAACTGAAGAATCCACCATATTCGTGGTCTCCACACCACAAAGGCCATGGCTCCCATACTACAAACTATATCTCACAAAGGCTATAAACCAAGGGCCTTATGGCCCTCAACCAATACTTAGGTGTTGTGAAGCAATAATTGTTCTTAATTGTAGGTACCACATACTTATCAGTTAGCATCAATGCAGCAAACATTAATAAATAACTCACATGAATAGGCGAGACAAAAGGCACAATGTGTTATCCCCTTGACTCAAGACAAACAGTGTTTTTTTCCCAATTACCTCTCTGGTATTCGACCAGCGAAGACTACCTCATAACAAATTTTAGCATCCATCAATAGGATTTAACAAGTTCTGGCAGGTCGGACTCCTAAGATTCCAACCCATAATGAATGAGACTCATGCCGATCAAATTCGAAGCCGTATCAAAGCTAGTTCCTTCAGGCTGCCATTTGACAATATTGTTTCTCATCGACAATGATAACACAAACTCAACACAGAAGAGAATCAACGACTCACCAAACGAATCCTCCGCCACGACCTTCTTCCAATCCAAGGACTCCGCAGTCTCCAACTTCCGCGGCACACTCCCATTCGGCTCGCTACGCTCCTTCAAGATCGAGCTCGCCTCAATGCCGCTCTCCTCTCTCGAACTCTGCTCCCCTCCCGCCATCCTATCCTCTCCGCCATTCACAGCTCTCTGCCTCAACTCTCCGCGCCTACACTCGTCCCCAAACACGCTACCCTGACTCTCCGCATTCACCACCTGAGTAACAGAGCCCAAGCTCGACGCGCTGTAGCTCTTGCAATCGAACTCCACGCCGCCCGCGCTCCCGCGAGAATCGACGCCGTCACCCGCGCCGCGCTCGACGCCGTACGGGAGGGAACCGGAATCGATCGGTCGGCAGGGACCGCCGTCCTCGGGGATGACCGAGCAGGACGCCTGCCTCTTCCTCCGGTGCTTCCGCTTCCGGCGGGCGGACCTGTCGCGAGGAGAATCGAGAGGGACGATGGCGGGATCGGAGTTCGATCGGGGGACGACGGGGGAGGCGGACTCGCCCTCGGACTCCCCTCGGAGGAGGTCGCCGCTCCGGCTCAGGATCTCGAAGGACAGCTTCCGGCCCCTCGATCGCATATCCATGGACGCCTCCGGCGCGCGGCTTTCCGGCAGCAGCCAGCCAACCGGCGAAATTCCGATCGCCGAGCGGATGCACAGTCGAGTTCACGGCGGAGGAGATCGCCAATCCTTCGAGCGTTGCGTTTCTCTGGATTCGCTGCGGCGAGAATTCTGCCTTGCGCGGAGTGCTTTGCCTCGTTTTTTTGTTTTTGTTTTATTCTCCCTTTTTACAGCTTTTTGTTAAGGATGTAAATCGGAATTACAATCCAAATCGATAGTAACGGAATTATATGATAGAGTTATTTCTATTTCGTCATTATTATTTTATAGAAAAATTTTATATTAAGTGAAGTAATAATTATATCTATCATTATTAAATGTTAAAAATGATACGGATATCTCAATTTTCGAATGTAATTTGTTGCGTGAATTTATTTTGTTATTTTACTCTAGAGCTGTAATGAAATAATAATCGAGTCAACCATTGTTATAAGATACAACTTGCTATTTTGGTGAAATAGAATCAAGCTTGTTCAGTTCATAGGTTGTCATAGCACGAGTAGAATTATGTATCTTCGCCATTTGGAAATCTCTACAAAATAAACTTATTGTGTGATGGTCTTCAATTTCTTTCTATTACTATATTTATGATAAAAAAATTTAATGGATGTTTCGAAGAAGTTAGCCATTAAATTCATGAGTCCTAACTCTCAATATCCAATCGGAACTTGCCATGTCAGCTAGAAAGTTTTAACAGAATTTCTTAGTATATGTAGCAATTTCCATTTCTTTTGGTTAGGGAAAGTAATTTGGTTCTTCTTACTTTTCTCCCCCCTTTTTTTTCCAATGTTTTAACGTCTACTAAACAAATTGACTTTTTGCTACGTGAAAAGAATGATTTTATAACATTATATAAAGACACCGCTTGTAATGAATCGTTCGTATTTTAATAAATATAAATTATCATAATAATTAAAATATTTTTATTAATTAATATGTTCAAGCGATACAAAAAATTATTTTTAATGAAAATATTTTTTAAATTATTTAATTTTCACAAAACAAGTCGTAGCCTCATTAAGCATAATTGTCGATCTAAAGTTGTTCAACAAAATTAATTCTAGTCGTCTAGAAAAGAGGAACCTCGTGTTTGCTCCTTTTTAGAGGGGGATATCCCTCGTCATCCGTGTGGATCCAACATTAATCTGCTCATCCCAGCCAATTGCCAACCTAAAACGCACATATTTCTTATAATCTTTTTCGTGAATTTTTTATTATATCGACTACTACCAACCCAAAAAATATAAACAATTTATATATCCACCATCATATGGTTGATGGGTAACGGCGAATATGTGAGTTCTTTTTAGAGACATAGCAATAATCTGTATTTTCCTCCCATTTAGACTTTAGAAAACTAGACACTTATAATATTCATTCAAATAATTCGATTCCATCTTTTACATTCTTCAATTTCAAAATGAAACTTGGAATCTTCTAGCAAAATCTTTCATATATCAAATTTTTGCTTGCCCACAAAGCATATGCATTTTGCTAGTGTTATGTATGTGAGAGATAACCAAATGATGATAAATGAACTTTAATTTAATATGTAACACTGTCCATAAAATTTTAATTTGTTTAATATGATTCATAAATTATTGGTAATTGTTCAATCTAGTACCTAGACTATATATACAATGTTCAATGACATCCTTTCATTAATAAGTCAATGAAATCCATTGATGTGATATCCAACTAGTTAAGTTTGAATAGTTGACAATGAACAAATAAGTTACACGTGAATAACCCAAATAAGATATGTATATTGAATCGAGACATAATAATCCACATCATCAAATAATGATGAACTCTTTTTTTTTTTTATCTTTTTCTACCTTAAATGAATAAAATAATAGACTTGTTGACTCATCATTTTAAAAATCCAACTCAACGTATAATAATTTACGTCATCAAATAACATCTTATTTTGTCATTCGAGCATATCGAAAGGTTATATTGGATTTTTACCAATATCTCATAAATCGTATCGAATAAATTAAAAATCTAAAAACGACATTGTACATTGAATCAAAATTCATGAATCATTTGTATCATTTTTCCCCGTGTGTAAATGGGCATTTTCATTTCCCTTAAATGTCATGTAATGTTGATCTCAATTTAGAAAAAATAAATAAATTAGGAGGTGCGACACTATTCTATTATCAATTTGCTTTATTTATAGTCCGTCGTACCTTCTCAGTCCTGGACCCCATCTCCCAAGTTGGGGGCATATGCCATGCGACCTCCCTTCTCATCTCCATTATTAGATGAATACTACCGCATTCGTATTTATTAATTCAAAGTTTAAAATAATCATGAAAAACACACATTTTTTAAATGTATAACTATAGCCTCATGCCACTTGTTCATTTGGTATCATGATGATAAGTTCCTATGTAAAGATATTTTTCTTTTTTAATTTTAAAACTTATCACGAAAATATAATTGAATATTATAACTTATCAAGTAGATGCAATTTTGTGAATTTGATTGAACGTGTAACTTGACAGATTTTAATAACTTAATTGCACTGAATTGATAAATTCTAGAATTTTATTGTACTTTTGAAATTTTTAGACTTCAATTGCATTTTCATGGCAAGTCTGAGGACTTCCGATATACTTATTCCGAAAACTTATGTATTAAGATGTGGTAAACAATTATGTACCTTAGGTTTATATAACATACAAATGACAACAATATAGACTCTCCAGCATCTCAATATGAACCGATCGAGCCATGTCATGATTCACTGGATACACTATATTCTTTATTTAACCAATCACGTTGAAAATGCTCTTGCTCTTCACCATCCCCTAATCATCTCCCAAGTAGAAAATGGTGGGCTTCCGGGGCTCCATGATCTCCACCGTCCCTTCCAACATCTTGGCCACCTTCCCCATCGATGGCCGGAGCTCCGGCCGGTCCTGGAGGCACCACATCGCCGTCTTCACCATCCGGTCGACCAGCTTGAAGTGGACCTTGTCGTCGTAGGCGTGCTTGATCTGGCGGTCCAGGATGTCCTCGACCTTCATCTCCTTGAACGCCTTGTCGAACGCCCACCCGGGGAAGTACCAGTCCTCGCTGTCCAGCAGCGACCCTTGCATCTCGAAGTTGCGGACCCCGCTCACGATCTCGAGCAGCACCATCCCGAAGCTGTACACGTCCGCCTTCGGGGTGATCTGGTCCGTCTTGGCCCACTCGGGGGCCATGTAGCCCCGGGTCCCCCGGATCCGGGACATGCTCACCATGTCCTCCTTCTTCCGGAGCTTGGCCAGCCCGAAGTCCGATATCTTGGGGCAGAAGTCATCGCCCAGGAGGATGTTCTCCGGCTTGATGTCGCAGTGGAGCACCCACTCGAGGCACTCCTCGTGCAGGTACGCGATGGCCCGGGCCACCCCAAGGGCGATCCGGTACCGCACCCCCCAGTCGAGCATCGGCTTCTCGTCGACTGCGGGGGCGGCCTTGTCCGTCTCGCCCTGCTCTGTGGGGCGGTTCAACCGGAACAGGAACTTGTCGAGGGACCCGTTGGGGACATACTCGTACACCAGGATCCTCTGCCCCTTCTCGGCGCAGAACCCCCACAGCCTCACCAGGTTGAGATGGTGCATCCGGGCGATGATCGTGACCTCCGCCCAGAACTCGGCGTCGCCGCCGGTCACGTTCTTGAGGCACTTAACGGCGACGACCCTCTTGTCATTCAGCTCGCCCTTGTACACGTCGCCGAACCCGCCCCGCCCAATCGGGTCCGAGAACTCCTTGGTGGCGGCCTTGATCTCGGCCAGCGTGAACCTCTTGGGCCCGCCGGCGGGGAGCAGCTCCAGCCCCAGGGTCTGCGCCATGTTCCTGTACTTGATGTACTTCTTCAAGAAGGCCCAGAAGAAGGCCATCCCGGAGATCAGCTCGGCGGCGAACAGCGTGCAGATGATGACGATGTTCCTCGTCGTCGCGTTCGACTCGTCCGGCGGTTGCGGGAGCGTCACGTTGACCGGGCACGTCGTCTCGAGCACCGAGGTCAGCCCCGTGAAGTTGGTCTTGTCGGTCTCGGACTGGTCCACCATCAGGAACATCGCGTTCGCCGTCGTCGTCCCCGGCGACCAGTAACCGTACAGGAGCTGCCCCAGCTGCAGGACGCAGAAGCCGGTCCCGTCGTAATTGAACATGAAGCCCAGGCAGCTCGAGTTCACCCGGCACTTGGCCTCGCAATCGGAGTAGTTCCGCGCCTGCAGATCCGTCTGGTTCAGCCCGCCGGTGAAGTTGACGAAATCGAGGCGGAGGAATTTGGGGCTCCGCACCTGGACCTTCCGCTCGCACTCGTAGTTCCCGGCGGCGGACGAGCGGAACCCCGGCGGGCAGACGCAGTAGGTGCCCTCCGCGCCGTCGCTCATGCAGATCGAGTTGCGGCCGCAGAGGCCGTGGATCTTGCAGAGCTCCGGCATCGCCTGCCACACCATCGTCCACTGGCTCCTGGGAGTAACTGAACATCTGCAGATTGCCGTCGTCGCCGAGCGTGAGCCGCCGCGGACGGGCGTTGAAGTCGGCGGAGAGGGTGGGCTGGCCGTTCTGGTTGATCTTCCCGGAGTCATCCAGATTCAGGAACTCACCATTCTTGGATGTCCAGTAATTCTCGGTGTCGTTGAACACCAAATTCGCCGAAAAGAACGAAAATCGACCATTCTGGGAGACCAGCGTTCTCCCGGTCATGTTCTGATTCGGCAAGAAAGTGTCCCCTGGGACGCCGAAGCTCTCCCAAGCGCCGAACACCAGGTTGCCGTCGTCGCCCAGCGAGAGATTCGCGGAGGAGTTCCCGGCGGCCGCCGTCGCGTTCGACCCCCACCGGTCGACGCCGGAGGAGTTGAGGAAGAGCCGGCCGCCGGAGGTGACGACGAGGTAGGCGGAGGCGTCGACGGGGGACCCCGGGTTGGCGGACCAGACGACGGTCAGGGGGGAGATCCCGTTGTACCAGACGGAGAAGGTGTACTGGGGCGGCGAGGACGACGCGTTGGGGAGGAGGGGCTGGAAGCCGGCGGCGAAGGTGGCGTTGGGGGAGAGGAGGATCTGGCCCTGGCCGGGCCGCCACTGGCGGTCGGAGGAAGAGAAGGAGGAGATGTTGGTGGTCTGACCTTGAGCCGCCGCCGACGGCGGGGGAGGGAGGGCGAGGAGGAGGGGGAGGAGGAGGAGAGAGAGAGACATGGCTTAGAGAGAGAAAGGAAGGAGAGATGGGTGTGGACTGCGAGGAGGATGAGGGCGGCGAAGGTATATTAATAATGGCGGCTTACGGAGGGGAGAGAGAGAGAGAGAGAGAGACGACGACGGAGACCGGATGGCAGAGCAGACGGAGACGGAGGGAGGGAAAGTCTCTGTCGATTTCTTTGACTGTGGATTGGACCTCATCGGGGGTTCGTTCGTTACCGTGCACGAGTTTGACGGAGTCAGCGTCGGAAAATAATAATAAAATATCTCCCCTCGACCCCTCGACCCCTCGAATGGGGCGGGGATTATAAAACATTCAATCAATTCTCTATCTAGGGTCGAGGAAGACGGATGGAGAATCACTGGGTTGGACCGGACCGGTCAGTTCTGACCGGTTCCACGTGATGTTGGTCCGATTTGAGGTTCCTATTTTTGGAACCGATCGATTTGAGTTTCGATTTTAAGTGGAAATTGGATTGACTATATTTTTTAATTATTAATTTTTTTTGAAGAAATTTTAATCTAATTCTAATTCGCATTTCCCAATTCCCAATTCCCAATTCCCACTTTCTCACTTTCCCTTCCCTCTCGCCTAACCCCTCGCTCGCTCGATGTCGACGCCTTTCGCTTTCGTGGCCTTGTCTCACCCTCACTCGACATCGACACCTTTCCCTCTCGCCTCATTTGTCGTCAATGGTGCTCGGCTCTTAATCTCAAAACGAATGACCTTTTCCTATTTTTTTTTGTAATGGGTGAGTTTTTTCAGTCGACTTTTTGCCGTCTTTACTTTATCTTAGATTTCGATCACTCATTTTTGAGATGTGAATGCTTCATTTTTATCACTAACATGTCAATCTAGGCTTCTGGTTTGCATCTTTCTGGTCCTGTCCTTATGATGTATCTCTCTCATTGTTTTTTCATATATTTCTTTTTATTCAGTGTAACGATAATAAGTGACCGATTTCATGGGAATAAAAATCAGACTAAATTGAGAACCACTCAACCCTACTATCAACCTAGATGCAGTCCATAACAACGATGCCGGTCGACATGGATCCGACCCGGAATACGTCTCCATCCATTGAATGGACGCGACTTTATTAAAAGCGCGAGAGTGGGTTTCTCGCCCTGTTCGTGTTGCAGAAAGGGGGGACCATGGAATGGCATTGGGGCCGGAACGTCTTTCTTCGTGCGTGGGAAAGGGGTTTAGCGGAGTCATGGGTCGCGATTATGCTATTTTGGCCCTTTTCGAGTTCATCAGTCGCGTATTGTTAATTGAGTTCATGAATTGCGTCTTGGTTTTAAGCATGACCTCAAATTGTTTTTGCCAGAAATGTCGTGTTGACTTCGACGTCTCTCAGACGTTAAACACTTAAGAGGGATATTTCTCTCTATTGGAGGAAAAAAGATTCAGAGAAATTCGGAGGTTGAGGCATGCAGGCACGGTAAGTTGAATTAAGGAACGTGGTCTTATTAACCTGCCAATAATATATCCGTTGGAGAGGCGTGATAGCTCTGAAATTAAAGAAAGATATTGAAAATATAATACTTCTATGTTGTGGCTTTGCACAAAACCTTTTTCCATGAAGGAACGAAATATCAATTTACTCCTCTTCAATGTCCTCGGAACAAGAAAATGGAATCGGAAATACGACATATTCTTGTGGAGTCCAAATAAATAAGAAATGAAAAAAAATTCCAATCTTACAATTTTCTCCCTATTGAATTTGAATATTAGAATAGTGGATTTGGTCATGATTTGATGGGCTAGGTCTCCTTACTTTTTACTTTGTATGTTGATTTCTGATTTTTAGAATGGATTTGATTGGAAAATGGAAAATAGGAATGTTTGGCAATTCGAGAGACAACTTATCATTATTCATTATAATGCCTGTTCATTTGGCTAATCTTTCCCGAATCATCCAGATTTCGGAACATATTATCCTCATATGTCTAGTAAGTCTTGATGTCGATGTGGACCAGTTCTTCGAATCGAGAATTAGACTGTTTTCGAAGACCAACTTAGTCGTGTTCATGGTCTAATTCGGTAAGAAAGTGTATTTGGGGACACCAAAGCTCCTCTAGACGCCAAAAACAAGGTTGCCGTCATCACACAATGAGAGCTCCAAGGAGTGCCCGACGGCCACCACTTCCCCCATGCCTGGGAAAGAATGGAGGAAGAGTGAGGTAGGTAAAGCTACGAGATTAATATCACGAAAAACCTAAAATCAATACATTTGTGATAAACTTATCTTCCGTTAATTTTTGTTAAATTAGATTAATACCACAAAAAACCACATAACAATTTGATGATAAAATTTAACGGAAATTAACGATAGATAAATTTGTTATATGTATATAAATTGAGGTCAGTTTTGAATAAATTTATCACAAATATATCAATTTAAGTTCTTCGTCCTATTAAGCGAAGGTGCGACAATGGCGGCCTTAAGGGGGAGGAGAGAGAGGGAAAGAGAGGATGACATTTTAGCGACACAACAGACGAACCAACCGTGGATATAAGTTTGAAATATCTATTCCCTGCCCTCGAATCGGGATTAAAGTTAGATCCGGTATCTTCCTTATTAAAAAGACAAACCAACAATAAAATAAAAGGAGTACATAAAAAATTGTATAGATTCTCGACAAGATGCATGAACACAATACCTAAATGAGGGAACTTATCATTAATGAATTCGACTCCGACCAGCGTAATAACGTGACTTGCTCTTCACTTTGAATTAACATTGTCAATTAAACCAAAGTAAACGAATATGAATTATTGGTCCTACCTAGAAAGCGAGAGACAGCTACATTCGTTCCTTTGTATTAAAGTGGCAAAGTCATATGATGTGTGGGAGAACGTTGTCTTAGCGAAAATATCTAACGTGAGAAAATCTCTCTGTCTATTAAATAGGACAATTGTCCAGAAAATTCTTAACTTGTTATATAGCTACTAATTTAGTTCTTGATTTTTCAATTTGGCCAATTCAATTTTAAAATTTTGGACAAATTTTCAATGTAGTCATTTCAATCAATTTTGGCTTAAAATCATTGACGTTGACATCACCCATTATTCATGGCATGAGGTGATAATAATTTTGACTTTCTTTTTAATTTTTTAATTTTTTAATTTTGTTTTGTTTTGTTTTTTTCATTGTCCATCTTCCTAGAGTGGCGATCAGGGATTATCGGGGCCTTGATGATGGCTGGTGACCTTGTCTGCCATTGGCAAGGGCCTGCATACTCTTGCTACCCACATTAGAAACAAATAAAAAAAAAATTAAATGAAAAAAGTGTCTTTGTTTGCTTCTGTCATTTTATATAGGACGATCATAACCGGAGACCACGCTAATGATTTTTGGTCAAAATTAGTTAAAACTACTACATTGAAAAATCATCAAAAGTATAAGACCAAATTGACCAAATTAAAAGAAAAAGAAGAATTGAATCAGTCTCCTTACGATAATTTTCCACGAATTGAACATACGCGACTAAATAAGTGGATTTTGTCCTGTTCATAATGCAAGAGAGACTTTTCGGGCATGGGACCAAAAACGTGCTTGAGGGTGTGGAATTTCTTCTGGCGTACGAAAGAGGTTAAAAAACGAGGCCACGAAAAATGTGACCGGCCTATCAAGTTCATAGTCTCGTGGTCCGCAAGAAAATTAATAGAAAAATTAGGGACTTGGTTGCAAAAAAGAAATTATGATGGAGAATTCCTTAAATTTATAGAAATTAGAGTGGATTTATCCCCCTCTTTTGTAATTATTGGTCACACCACTTGATGAATTTATGGTCCGCCAAGACACGACATCCAATCAATCGGACATCGGCGTCATATGCAGCTCCTTATGCAATTCATAATAGCTTAAACAATACCCTTCGAAAAGGGGCCAAGAGTCTTGTCGACATCAATACAGAACTTATTGGGCTTTGGAAATAGATGAAGCTGGTCGGGCCCAATTTATGAGAAGCATTCAAATAATGGGCCGGAAAAGGAGTAGGCGGCAAAGGTGTCGAAGGGCGCGATATCAGAAAATCGCTTGGGAGGAAATAGATAAGAACAAAGGTATTTTTGAAGAATCAACACCAATGAAAGTGTTAACAAGGCTGAACGGTTATCACAATGGTGTTGAAGTTTCCAATCGACAAAAATTCACTATAAATAGAAAATGTGTTAACACTTTATTTTAGGCCTTTCATTTTGTTTGCCCTGTAGAAACAACTCGCTTCTTTGTCAAGAAAACTCATTCCCCGGCAAACAAGTCTATACAAATTGTCTTACATGTGGTGTCTTAATCTCACCTTGTTTAAACTTCCTTTACCCCGTTCAAAGATAACCATGGCATCTCACTCTCCCCGGTGGGCATGTGTCTAGATTTAACATGAAAATTAGTATCACCCAGCCATGGTCATTTTTAAAGAATAGTATCAACTCTCGATTAGTTTGTGTATGTATTCAGACATTATCCACATGATATTCCATCTATCACTAGATTCCCAATAAAACTCTATAACTACACAAGAGCAATTATTTGAAAAATTCCACTATAAATAGTCGAAGAAGTGTTGATGTAAAGGACCTTTTGCCAAATCAATAATCGAGAACATCTCATTTATCTTGTTATTGCACGTTTACTTTATTTATCGCATTTACTTCTCTCCTGTTTCCTTTCATTTTTTTGCCATGGTGTAGAAACAACTCTTTTTTCCAAAATGACACAAAAATCAATATCAAACAATAAATCCAAAGCCCTACCTCTTTAGTAAAAGATATTTGTCAAGGAAACTCATTCCCGACAAACAAGTCTATACAAATTGTCTTGCATGTAGTGTCTTAATCTCATCCTGTTTAAACTTCCTTTACCCCGTTCAAAGATAACCACGGCATCTCACTCTTCCTAGTGGGCATGTGTCTAGATTTAACATGAAAATTAGTATCCCCTACCATGGTCATTTTTTAAGAATAGTATCAACTCTCGATTAGTTTGTGCATGTATTCGAACGTTATCCACATGATATTCCATCTATCACTAGATTTCCAATACAAACTCTATAACACTGCTCTCCTTTCTTGGTTGTATAATCAATAAAAGTTGTTCCATACACTAAATTTGGATGGGGTGATTAGTAGAGATCAAAGAGGATGATAAAAGTTTTTAGCCAATTTTGAACTTTGTTCCAAAATTCGATCTTTGTGTAGATTTTGATCTTGACTTGTCATATTCCATATTACTTTGTTAAGATTTTATAAAATCACATATTCATCCCCTCTAGGTGACACTTACTAGCTACCTTAAAAGGTCTACAAAATTATATAGATTCTCGACAAGGTGCATGGACGCAATCCATAAATGAGGGAACTTATCATTAATGAATTTGACTTCGATCAACACAATAACATGACTTGCTCTTCACTTTGACATTGCCAATTAAACCAAAGTGAACCAATATTAATTGTTGGTCCTACCTGGAAAGTGTGAGAGCTACAATCGTTCCTTCGAATTAAAGTGACAAAGTCGTATGACATGTGGGAGAAATGATGACTTATTGAAACTATCAAAAAATCATTAACTTATTATATGATTCTCAATTTATTTTTTGACTTTTCAATTTGGTTAATTTAATTTTAAAATTTTTGACGATTTTTCAATATAGTTATTCTAATCAATTTTGGCTGAAAATTGCTGATGTGAACATTACTATTCTACATGGCATGGCCAATACTAGCATTAACAATTTTGACATTTTTTTTGAAAAATTTTATTCTTGTCTTATGTTTTTTTTTCATTGTTCATCTTCCTGGAATGGCCATTGGGGGTCACCAAGGCCATGATGATGGGCGGTGACCTTGTGGGCCATAGGTGAGGGCCTGCATGCTCTCGCTAGCCCACACTAGAAACAAATAAATTAAATTAAAAATAATTTTTTTTAAAATAATGAAAAAAAGTGTCTTTATTAGCTTCAATCATTGTAGGATGATCAAAATTGGAGATCACACTAGTGATTTTCAGTCAAAATTAATAAAAAAGAATACATTGAAAAATCATCAAAAATATAAGACCAAATTGATCAAATTAAAAAAAAAAAAGAGAATTGAATCAGTCTCTTTACTATAATTTTAAGACTTTTTAGATAATTTTCAATCAATTGAACATACACTACTAGTGAACTGGATTTTGTCCTGTTCATAGTGCAAGAGGCACTTTTCGGGCATGGGACCAAAAACGTACTCAAGGGTGTGGAATTTTTTCTGGCACGTACGAAAGACGTCGGAAAACGAGGCCACAAAAAATGTGACTGACTTATCAAGTTCGTAGTCTCGTGGCCCTCAAGAAAATTAACAGAAAAATTAGGGACTTGGTTGCAAAAAGAAATTATGATGGAGAATAGAGTGGATTTATCCCCTCTTTTGTAATTATTTGTCACACCACTTGATGAATTTATGGTCCGCTGAAATATGACAGATAACCAATCGGACATCACCGTCACGTTCGAGTCCTTATGCGATTCATAAGAGCTTAAACATTACCCTTTAAAAAGGGGCAAAGAGTCTTGTCGGCATCAAGAAAGAACTGGTTGGACTTTGGGAATAGACGAAGCTTAGTTGGGCCCAATTTATGAGAAGCATTCAAATAATGGGCCGGGAAAGTAGTAGACGGCAAATGTGTCGAAAGGCGTGACATCAGAAAACCGCTCGGGAGGAACAAGATAAGAACAAAGGTGCTTTTGAAGAATCAACACCAATAAAAGTATGGATAAGGTCGAACGGTTATCACAATGGTGTCGAAGTTTGCGGAATTATTTGAAATTGAAGTGGTAACTGCACAAGAGTAGTTATTCGAAGAATTCCATTATTAGTAATCGAAGAGATGTTGATGTAAAGGATCTTTTGCCAAATTGACAATCGAGAATACATTGTTTATTTTGTTATCGCACATTTACTTTAAGTTATCGCATTTACTTCTCTCATGTTTTCCTTTCATTTTGTTTGCCCATAGTGTGGAAACAAGTCGCTTCTTTTCTAAAATGACATAAAATCTATATCAAACAATAAATCCGAAACCCTACTTTTACAGTGAAAGATATTTGTTGAGGAAACTCATTCCCCAATGAACGAGTCTATAGAAATTGTCTTGCATGATGTGATGTCTTAATCTCACCCCATTTAAACTTCCTTTACCTTGTTCAAAGATGACCACAACATCTCACTCTCCTGGTGGGCACGTGTCTAGATTTAACCTAAAAATTAGCTAGTGGTCATTTTCGAAGAATGGCATCAACTCCGAATTAGTTTGTACATGTGTTCGGACATTATTCACATGATATTCCGTCTATCACTAGATTTTTGGTACGAACTCTACAACACCAATGTCCTTACTCGGTTGTATTATCGATAAAAGCTATTTCATATACTAAATTTGGATGGAGTGGTTAGGAGAGATCAAAGAGAATGAGAAAAGCTTTTAACAGATCACGAACCGTGCTCAAGAATCTAGGGTTCAGAATTTGATCCTTGTGTAGATTTTGATCTTGACTTGTTATATTTTGCATTAATTTGTCAAGATTTTATAAAATCACCTTTTCACCCTTCTAGGTGATACTTGCTACCTACCTCAAAAGGGCTACAAAATATCCCTCTTGGCAAATTTCTAGAATGATTAAAGAGGAGAAATGAGTGATTACACATTGAATCGAGACAAAGTGTCTATTTGTTATAATTGAAACTAAATCATAATGGGAACCTTTTGGTATAATGAATGGGTTTAGTATTGAATTCCCAATTTTAAGCTCTCTCAAGTAAGTACCATGATAGATGATCTCCTAGAAAAGCATTTAGCAATATATCCTTGAACAAAACATTGAAGCTCCATATGGAATGAGCTAGAGCAAGCAAGTTCAGCCGATACGTCACAATGTGATATTAGAGCCTGATCCTCTCCAGTGAGAGTGCGTCGGTACACCGCACGAAGCTAGTTGACATGTAACGACCTAGTCTGATGAGTGTGAGCCAATGAATTGGCTTCACCAAAAGTGGTCGGAATGTACCGGTTTTGTTCTGACTTTGTTTGAACATGTTGAATTCATGCAAGCCTTTCACCATAGACATCAAGCAATCTCATTGTGTTGTTCCTTTTCCGGTGTTTATTAAAAAAAAGGAGCTCCTCATGCCAAGCATTGCAGCTACTCACCACTCCACTGCAAATAGATAGCGCGAGTGCACTCAAACACTTCACATGAAACCATTGTGCCAAACGAATGAATCCAAGCATAAATAGCCAAACGAAGTGAGAATTCTTCATCTCTCCCTAGTCATTTTGGGTGTAAAAAACCTTTTTATTTTCCCCATATACAACAGGAAGTTCTAAGAATAAAAGTATAGAGCGAGAGAATCTGAACAAAGTGTGATTGCTAGCAGACTTCTAGAATGACAAGTGACACATACCGAACAAGAAGAGAGTATCGCTGGGTCAAACATGTGCTACCCAATTTAGATGCCTAGTAGGGCGTCACGCTTTGGCATTCAGACTCCTTCAGGTGAGATCACCATCATATATATGTGAACTCTTGGGAACGGATACTTTAGAGCACAAAAATCTCAAGACTTGTACATGATGGATTAAAATGGACAATATCTCAAATGAGCATTAGTCACTTTTAGAATGACGAGTGATGCAAAGACAAACCAAATTACATGCTGAACAAGGAGAGAGCATCACCGGTTAAACACGTGAAACCCAAAACTAAGTGCCTAGTATCACGTCTTGCTTTAGCATCGGGACTGTTTCGGGTGAGATCACCGTCCGAATACACAAACTCTCAGGAGCCGATACTCTCAAGGACAAAAACCTCAAGGCTCATATGGGATGAGTTGAAACGGACAAAATCCAGAGCGAATTGGGTCGGGACATTGCACTGAAAATTAATACGAAAGTCTCCTTTTTGCATGGCACCTAAGGGTTTCTTGTTGTCCTTGATGTTGATTGATCCGAACGAAGAAATCATTGTCCATCGCCAACTCATTTCGTTGTTTCTTAGGTATCTCCTAGGCAACAAAACATGATCAGCTCGCCAACATCAAAACCCTGGTTTCATCCACCAAAGTCACACACAATCTGTCTCTAGCAATCACTCAAGATGCACAGGCGATTCCAACGTTTCTTCACGTCCCTGAAGGAGCACGGCTGCGTCAGCTACGCCAAGATCGCCACGGCCGGCGGGTTCTGTGATGTCGAGCTCCTGCTCATCAAGGCGACCGCCCCTGACGACCTCCCGCTCCCGGAGCGGTACGTGCACGAGCTCCTCAAGATCTTCTCCATCGCCCCTTGCTCATTCCGCTCGTTCTCCCTCAGCTTCACCCGCCGGTTTGGCGGCACCCGCTGCTGGCGCGTCGCCCTCAAGTGCTTGCTCCTCGTCCAACGCCTCCTCCGGTCGCTCCCCGATGACAGCCCTCTGCGGTCCGAGTTGCTGTGGGCCCGCTCTGCCCGGTTGCTCTCCCTGAACCCGTGCCACTTCCGGGACGCCTCCTCCTCGGCCTCCGAGGACTACACCGATTTCATCAGGGCCTATGCCCGGCTTCTTGACGAAGCTCTCACTATCTTCTCTATTGAAACTATACTCATCGAAGACGATGAATTGCCTGAAAATCTGTCTGATAGGATGAGGGAAGTGGGGAAGTTGCTCGAGATCCTGCCGCAGCTACAGAGCCTGATCGACCGTGTCATGGACTGCAGGCCGACAGGATCTGCAGCGAGGAGCTTCATCGTGAAGTCGGCGATGAAACACATAATTCGCGACAGCTTCATCTGCTACACCACGTTCAGGAGAGACATTGTGGTGTTGCTGGAGAACCTCTTTCACATGCCGCACAGGAACTGCATCTCCGCCTTCGGCATCTACAAGAAAGCGGCTCTCCAAGCCCACCAGCTCAGTGAATTCTACGACTGGTGCAAGGCGTGGGACCTGTGCGGGCCGTACGAATACCCGTTCATCGACCGATCCCGCAAATTCAGATCCGAGCGCTGGAGAGTTTCCTCAACGGAATGTGGCAATTCACGGATGGGTCATCATCGTCCTCATCGACCGCATCGCCCTCTTCATCCATAGCACGGTCGAGGTCATCGTTGACAGAAGACGACGGCGAGTTCATGCTGAGGGGGGACATCGTCAATAGCACGCAGTGGGAGAAATTCGAGGACAATGCCTTGGTGGTGAAATCCGAGGAAGACGAGAGGGAGCCATTGATCAACCTCGAAGATGGTGGCGAGAAGGCCATCATCAGTTTGGACTGGGAGGCCCTCTTGGAGGCCTCTATCAATCTATCTCCAATGAATCGGCAGCAGACCATTGAAGAAGCAAGAGAGGATCAAAGTGGGAAAGAGAAGGAGTGGCAATTGCAGATATACAGCACCAACCCAAGAAGCCTCAATCCTTTCTATTGAAGTGATTGCATGAGGAATTGAAATATGCTGCTAAATGTGTGGTTTTCGTGATAGGCTACGTAGCGTTAGAAACTGAGGACTTCATGAGTTTGATTTTTCCTATACGATTTACTATGTTGTTTTAGAAAGTAAGTACCGAGATTCATACACTGTAGAGAGCTACAGAGGTTGGAGAAAGTTTCTCTAACCAATGTAATCGTCGGAGTCTGGTGATTACCGCCACTTAAGCCGCCGAGTTGTCAGGGATGTTATTAATTATATGTCTTAATACTACTCGTGGAGAGATGTTATAAATAAGGGAAACCTAAATGAACGAGTGAAAGGGGTTGCAAAAGTCAAGCTCGAGATCTTCAACTTTAATTTTATACGGTTATCGAATGCACGATGATCTTCCCTGAAAGTTTAAGCTATTCAAGAACAGGGCTAGTAATTCTGAACGGAAGTAAAGATGCCTTCGAGAAGTTAAAAGATGATAAGGTATCTTTGAAATAATGGCAACATCTTTGCATATGATATATGTGCATGAAATGAAATGGAATTGAATGAAATGAAAATTGAATAGAATTGGAATTATTTGGAAGGGAAGGAAGTCTCCACAATTGCTAGGGTTCGATAACTTTGATCGTGTGAAAAATATTGTTGAAATGCAATGCATCGAATTGAGGCGTGCAATACGAAATACTTACAAGACATATACTTGTATTTATTTTAAATTAGAATACCCCTTCAGCATAATATGATATGCTTATGATTGAATCATAAATAATTATGGTAGCATTTATAACTTATGGTTGCAGTTAATAATTATTAACATTCCAAAAGAAATAGTCGCTGATTTTCAAAATCACAAAGGGCTTCAAACTACGTTGAAGAAATGCTTAACCAACTCGGCCAATCACTTTAGTAGCGACTGAAAACTTACATATCTACATAAAGGGCGCATTTGTTTCCCAAAAAATGAACAATTTGGAAATTTTTTTAAAAAAATGATTGCTTATATCATTTATGAAAATGATAAATGAAAATTTTTCATCATTTATGAAAATGTTCATATATAAATTGTTGTCGATAATGAAAATATTTTTCATTAACTAATTATTTTAAACGATACAAGTAATTATTTTTAGGAAAATGATTTTCAAATCACTCATTTTTTACGAAATAAACTAATCCTAGATAACAAATCAAATCCCTTATAATTCCTAAGAAACTCCCCCTACCAATTAGGGGTGATCGGTTTTCGATTTAGTCCGATTCCAAAGTGGAACGAAAACCTGGATTGGGAGGACTAGTTCTTAATTTTGGGAACAGGGGACTAGATTGTTTGGTCATAAGACCAGGAACTAGACCAAATCGTTGGTTCCAGTCCAACAAAACCGGCGACTTTTTTCTTTTCCATTAAAGAGTGGCCATGGTTTGGACCGATCAATCCGGTTTGGTTCTCAAACAGTCCCAATAAAACCAATTGCATGTGTCCCCACATGATAAAAAGTCAAACACCACTTGTGTCTATGTTTATATATATTTAAGAAATAAAATAGTTTATTTCAAGATTTATTGCTATTTTTAAGAAATAAAAAAATATTTTAAAAAAATAGTTGGTTCAGTCTCATTTTTATAAAACCAATAGCCGGATCGATGCCTCCGTGAATCGGACCAAATCAGACGGCCAGTCTGGTCCGATTCCGATTTGGACAGTTCAATACGATCACCCCTATTACTAATCTCTGATTGCCCAAACAAGAACAAACCAAAAAAAAAAATTAAATCAAATGAAAACCCAGCCAAAAATATATGGTGCACTTTTATGAAAACCAGTTACATAGCGACATGTCATATATTATTCTAATATATCTAGTAAAGCACTAATATATTTTAACAATAATTTTGGCCATAGTGAAAGCCAAAAAGAGGAAATGCGGGGTTGCTTTGTTGATGCCCAATCAGGGCAATGGTGATTGGGCAATGGGGACACATCTGTTGTCGGGTCCTAGGAATCTTTGGATCTTTCGCAACTCCTAAACGTTGGTTTCGTTAACTTTCAGGCTGGCGAAGGTACCAACAGGAAACGCCTACACCGTCCGGCTTCGTTAGGAATTAGATCTGCTGGGTCGGATACTTTGTACCTGGCTTCAAAAGAGACATAAATAAATGATCTTTCTGACTCTCAGCATGAGTTCTACAACACCCGCCAACCAATGAAATTTAATGCGTAATCACGCCGGTGTTAACAGATTGATTCGGTTCAAGTTTTACTGGTACGGAGACCCTACCCAAATATGGAAAGGCATATGCCCGAGTCCCAACCTGCATAATGTTGGAAATAACGAGCTAGGGGAAAAATATGATCAGAAAAATAATAACCCTAAAAAAGCAAGCAATGACAACTTCATTAATGAACATGTCAATGAGTAAATATATTGAATGAATATTCTCAACAAGTGAAGTGTACACCAATGCAAACCAAGTATGGACTAGTAAAATGGCTATAAAATTGTAACAAAATTAAACAGAAGGGAGGTATGGCTAACCAAATCTCCTTAAAATAATTAGTTCCTTCAAACGGTGTTAAGCATTGAACTTATTTGAATTGGCATTGCACAAACAAGACTATGTTGAACATTTCTTGAAATTTGTACACTTTATGATAAATTGAAGAGAAGAGATGCACTATTTATTCATTTGCTCTATACTCTATTTTCTCATGTACTCCATATACAGTATCTTCTTTTGGAACATAGAATAGTTCACTTCTCTTTATAGAGTTTGAATGAATATGAATTGAACAAACACATGAAATGAAAATATATTCCACTTCAAAAGATACATGAATCGAAGAGATTCATAAACTTACAAATATATGAACTGAAAAACATGTTTTCCACAGAGAAATGCCTTGTTTTGCTCACTTTTGTTAATCTATCAATACACCATAATCACAACACATAGAACCCAAGCCAAAAGGAATGGTTTGAAAGATCGGGTCGAGTTATAATTCTTTTGTTATTCTTAATTATTTTATTGAGTTCTTTGCATATGCAACTTGAGGAAGGTTCCAACTCTACTTTGCAATCTCTGTGGAACAGGGACAGGACAGGACGCGAGCTTCGAAGGACGACGGCTCTTTTCACACCACAGGTTCCCATTACCATTATTTTGGTTTGGTAGAAATCCTAGTCCAAAGGATGGTCCAGAGTTTGCGCGTGAGCTGCGTTCAACGTGTGCTTGGTTCATGTATTACGCCAAAATTGGGTGGAGAACATTAAATACGGCTGGCCCATTTCTCAGACATCGAAAAATAATATCGAGTTCGGTACTGATTTTCAGTTCGATTCGAATTTATGACTCGAAACCGAACCGTCAGATGCTTATCATGTTATCTAGTCCATGACAATTCCAAAATTTTTTGTTCCAACCGATTCGACGGTTCTTTCTTTCATTTCTACGTAATCATTACTTATGGCATGAGTAGTGATTAGGAAAATGAATTTCACAGCAGTCTCCACCGATGATTTGACGAATTTTGAGCACTCATTCTCTCACTGATTATGAAATATCATTCTTTATGAGTCTGAAATTAGATTGGATGACAAGTTGGTCGATTAAAACCCGATGTTCTTAAAGAATGTCCCCATCTCTAGGGAAATTGGTCAAAGAATACTCACCTGGGATTGGTCGTGGGTTTGACTTATGGGGAACTCAAATTTAAGGAAGGACCATGGTGATACGTTGCAGTGCTAATTCCCCTCCATATAGTCCATTAATTGTGGTTGCGCCCCTTGATTATAAAGAAAAGTAAGGGACAACTATACTAGAAGTTCTATAACTTATCATAAAATGCAATTGAGTTAAAAACTTTCAAAAAATATAATTAAGTCCAAAAACTTATTAAATTAGTGCAATCAAGTATTTAGGTCTAACTTGACTGAGGGAAAATACCAACAATTTTTTTTTTTTGGCAATTTTCTGTGTCTTAAGTGTTGATGACCTGGTTAAAAACTTAAGACTAAAATAACATCATTTTGATCTAAATTCTAATTTTTTTCATATAATTTCAGACAGCACACGAGAGATTAATCAAAGGGGCATGAGCACAACAAAACACTCCTATCCATATGAGCCAATGCTATGGACAGAACACATTAATCTAACAATCTCGAAAAATCCGAAAGCAAAATCATCGACCTAGAGCATTCGGGACTCGAACGTTATCAATATTACAAACACGAACGGACATGGACATCGAAGCATGGTCCGGGTCCAGGTATAGGGCCGATCGCTAGAAGCCGCGGGGAAGAATGACGGCGAAGCTGACGCACAAGGCGAACAGGAAGATCAGGAGGCCAGTGAAGTTCATGATGAGCGCCTGCTGACCCCGCTGGAGTTTCAGGAAGAGGAACCTCTCGACCAGGCCGGCCTCCGCTGTGCAGATCGCGAGGAAGAAGACGACGGACCCGATGAAGATGTGCCACGGGATGAAGGAGGCCCTGGAGTAACCGTTGGATTTCGGGAACACGAAAGAGAAGAAAGCGAGCAACCACTGAAAAGGAAGAAAAACAGAGTCCTGACAGTCAGTGTTCCGATTAGCGTTTCTCCCAGTCGACGACAGAGATCGAGATCGATTGAAGATTTTGTGTTCTTTCGTGGGGTCGATTACCTGCAGACCGAACAGGGAGATGGTGGTGATGCCGAGCCAGGAGTGCAGGGTGTACAAGTTGGCAATCTGGCGCTCGTTATGGAACTTGAAGACTGCATAAATCCCCAGGATTCCGAGCAGAAGAGCGATCAGGTGCAGGATCAGGTGGATCGTCTTCTGAGCTTCCCGCCTTGCCGGAACCGTCTTGTACACCATGATAGCTGCATAGACGACGATCGACGTTCGTGTTCATATTCCATCATAATCCAGAGATTTCGGAAAGACTAAGGTACCCGCTTTGTCGTGGATGCCGGCTCCAAATTTATGGGAGTAATCAAATGAATACTCGTGAGGGAACATGGGAAGCGACTTGGCGAAGCTCATCTCCACACAAATAATATCCCGAAAATGAAAGAAAAGAACGGATTTTTTCACGCGAAAAAACGTTTTGTGATCGCGAAAAGAAACCCCGAGATGTCGAGCATAGGTGGTGGTCCTCACCTTCTCCGCTGAGGAGAATGAATCCAATCACCATCAGCAGCGGATGCATCTGCACAAAGAGAAACAGAGCATACCAATGAATCATCGAGTCGAATGAATTGAACGACATCAGCTTCATCTGTCAACAGAGAATTCTCGAATTTCTTCTCCGGTTCGAGTTCATTTCAAAATAACCAATTTCTTATTCTATCGAGAGCGTCGGTTGTTGCTCCTCTACTTTCCAAACGAAACGAAAACTCAGCCTACGACGCTCATACTAAGAACAAAGCTTCAACAAGAAGAAGAGTGGGAATCGCGTGCGTACGTTGAAAATCTTCTGTTTGTTGTGGGACGACAGGGCCACGCCGTCCTGGAACTTGAAGAGCCAGACGAGGACCAGGGTCGCCACCGCTATCGCCAGCAGATGGGCCAGCACCGTCGCCGGAGTCGAGGATAGTCGGAAGCTCTGGCTCTTCGCCATGGCTAACCCTTGAGAGAGAGAGAGAGAGAGAGAGAGAGAGAGAGGGGTTTCTAGAGCGTTCAGAGGGAGAGACAGAGGATGTTGTGATGACTTCGAGAGTTGGAAAGAGAGTTCAAATAGACGAGCGTGGCGCATCCAAGTGTGTGATCACAATTCGAGATCGAGAGGGGACGAGCCTCGTGAACTGCACTATGCGCGAGGGCGGAGGGTTTCAGGATCTCTCTGCGGGGACCCTTACTTTTGGACTTTACACTCGCGACGAGTTCTCACCGTCTCCGGTCCTTTCGATTTGACGAAGACCCTCGATAGCTTGACCCCTTTAGTCGTCGAGCGTTGTTGCGTGTTGTTGACGTCGAGATTAGCTCAGAATCTCCAAAGATTCAGATGAATTTCCCCGTTTCTGCAGATACGCAGGGGAATTGAGAGACAGCTTAATTGTCTGCATATGATTGTCCCCGCAGCACATCGAATTAAAAAGTTCATGAATCCTCCCACTTCCATCTAAACAAATATGCTAATCCCCCTTTCTCCAACTTATTAAGGGTGTGTTCTGTTCGACTTTTGTGAAAGTTCTTTGGAAAAAAAAGCAGAGAACTTGAGGTAACGAGTAGTATTTTGGTAATTTACAATTTCATAGCGTATTGAGAAGCAACTTTGATTAAAATGGTGTTTATAAAATCACACTTTGTAAATGAATTTTGCTATTTTTTTTCAACAAAACCTCTCAACCGATGAAGGATTCAACGACCAATAGCCTACTAACAAGCCAGATCTTGCAAGGTCTAGCATCGGCAACCCTCGACTAAGGTTGAGGGTCACTTGGGGTCACACAACCTCAAGCTACGCCACCTAAGGTTATGTGACCTCAAGCAAGGCTACCAGCAAGTTAGCTTTGGCCTCATCGGTGCTAGATTTGGCCACGCCTATGCCAAATCTAGCCTTGCCGACGAAGGGCTCAAGTTGCCAACCACATTGCGCGAGATGAGGACATTTACAAAATTATGAAGGGCAAAGTTCTAAGAAAATATACTAGCATTCTGAAAATGCTCAAAACCCAATGCACCTCCAGACCTGTCTTAGGTTAATGATCTTTATAGACCTTTGGAAAGGCAATTTCATATCCCCAAAAGCTCTTCAAAAAAAAAAAAATTTGTCAAACAGTATTTACATTTGCTTAACAAGATTTAGAGCCAAAAACCCTTTGGGAAAGTGGTTCCCAACTGCATCCTAGCTTTACATGGAATTACCAACCTAAATAAGATGATGTACTACTTTTTGTAGGAAAAAACTAACAACTAGTTTTGAAATACCAACTTTTCTCATCTTTTACCAATTATTTATCTTTCTTAATTAAGCCTTAAATTTACTAACTCTTATATAAATTTATTAACCATAATTTAAGTGGCTTGTCAATTCTTCTCCAATTGAGTGATCAACTAGTTTAGGTTACTAGATCCCGTTTAAAATAGTTACAAATGTTTATTTGGTTTTCTCAATTTGCCACATTTTTTATTTGGTTGCATAATCGGGAATAAAGGAGGTAAGTCATCAAATAAAGATTGCTAATTTTATATAATAATTGGTACCTAAGGTGCTTATAAAAAAGTAAAATAAAACTTGCCAGACAATTGTATGTTTTTTTTCTTCTTTTTGCCAGATATGAGGAAGTGGCTTATATTGAGAAAATAAACATTGGTAGCCAATTCAAATAAGAGTGGGTAATGCAAAGTTAGTTGGTAATTTCATGTATAAAAAGGTTGGTAAGTAAGGCAAACACATGTTATTATCACTGGAAAAATCAAATAAACTTTGAAGAGCAATTCAATAAATGAGATGTGATAATTTGATACGGGAAAGTTGGTGATTCACACAAAAAGGGTTAGCCCTCTCATATAATATCTAGTTAGGCGCTTTAAAGGAAAGTAAATAAGTTTAGTGAAAGATAAAAGAATTTCTTTCCATCACATATTAGATAAGTTAATAAGTTAAATCTATTTAATTTAGGTTGATTTGTGAAGTGTGGTTGTAATTTTTGTTGTATCGCTTGATTTATAGTTGAATCATGTGTTGTTCTCTCATGGAGTTGGTCCTTCTGACTAGACTACATAAATTGTGAGCCTAATTTATTTTCTTATTTTGTTTATTTTATCAATCACTTGTTGTTGAAAGCAAGTCTTGAGCACTGCCAAACATTAGCCCAAGAGAAGCGATATTGAAAACTTGTAGCATTTCAGGGCGAGGACAACAAAAAAGCCAATTTTGCTTTCAAAGTCGAACATCAAGCAATCGTGCTTGGAGTTTCTAGACTAAGTGAGTTACAATACTCCGGGACTAAAAAGATCAGTTTCTCATCATCACGGGGCGCATTCATCTATCGATCTTAGTCTTAGATAAATTAGTGGTAGCCACCAAGTCAAGAGCAAAGATAAAGAAATAAATAAAGAGAGGATTGCCTTTTTTCTCTTTGAGTGTTGAAGGTTTGTGACTCTTTCGCCTTCATCGGATTGTACCTTCTTTCTTTAGTAGCATGTGAAACTTGAAAGTTAGGGGTCCAACGCCACAGTTGATTAGCATCGTTATTGAGTTGACTTGGATGTGCAACACAAATGACAAATTCAGAAGACTCCAGTGAGTGCTCCGTGAGGGTTGGGCCAAACTAAGCGCGTGTGGAAATGGTTTGGACGGCACGACACCTAATGACAATTGACATAACAAGCCTGTCCTCGGTTTGAATAGCCCGTCAACGAAGTCTTTGCAAGACGCGTTCGATAAAAAAAGTTGCAATAGCGAAAGATCATCAAAAGAGCATCAACAAAAGATGGACGGATTAAAAATTCAATGACCAATTTTAACTTAAGATTTCTAAACAAATTAAAAAGTTTAAAAATCACATTAAACAAATTTAAAGTTCGAAAATGACATTGTAAGTTGGACCAAAATTCAAGAATCATTCACGCCGTTTTCTCGATATTAAATGAATCAATTTATCAAAGAGACTATTTGGTGTAATGTCTTATCCACGGTTCATTCATTCTGCTTTTTTGGATTTTAGCCTCCGATATTCTCCTATTTAATTCTTGAATTTTGCTCACAAATCCTGCAATAGGAGTATTTGTTTAGCTTATTTTGATGGAGACCATGACGCTCCCAATAAAAGAGCGTTGAGTTGCGGTTTGAATACCGAGGGGAGGACAATTTCAGCTCTGATAATCTGATCGAACGTTTTTCTGCACTTGGTATAACTATTATTACGAAACTCAAAATATTAGAACAACTACTTGAATTTTGCTCTGTTTTTCTTATGTTTGTTTGTATTGACAACATGAGTATTGATCACGGCATGTGAATATAATTTACTCTTCCATTAAAATGAACGATAAAATGGTTAGTTAAATATGAATAAAATGTATAATCTACACATCACTGGCGCGCGAAGAATGTGTGCTTTCTTTTAACTACATCGAAATGAATGGTGACCAGATTCATCCTCTCAATTTTATGAGTTAAGACATCCGAGATCATATTTTTTTTTTCACTTTGTTTGGTTGCCTAAGTGAGGAGGGAAGCGTGTGGAAATGAAAGGAAGGGAAACGAATGGAAGAGGAAAGAAGGCTTTACTTGCTTAGTGAAGGGAAATAGGTTCTGAATGACCGTCTAGAATGACCATTGTCTTGTTTGTATCTAAGAATGAGATGAGTGATATAAAGAGGGGAAAAAACTCTGTGGGGCTTCGTTTGTTTAACAAAAATAAATTATTTGAAACATATTTTCTTAAAAATGATTGCTTGAAATAATTAGTCAACGGAAAATGATATAATTATCGACAATAATTTATATCTAATTCCACTTTCGTTAAGTCAACCGAAAAAAAAGAAGAAGTCAGCCAAACGAGGGAAAAGTTTTCCTAAGGGAACTTTTTCCGTTTTCCCCACGTTTGTCTCCAAACACGCGGTTTGTGTCGTGCGAGAAAAGCTAATCAATCATCCATTTCCAACGGAGGTAACCCTTTATTCACTAGAAATGTGGAAACGTAATGTGTTCTTTATTCTTTTTTTCCCCCCAAAAAATGGATTCTCCTTTGTTCACTTTGACTTGACTTACTTATCCAATTTATTATGTTCTAATTATCGGCTTTTCTCATATTTTATCAACTTTTATTTACCTTAGGCATGTGAAAGGAGTTGCTTGCCTACTAAGCTTTACGTGTAAAGAAGAAACTCAATCCCATTCTCGGTTTCTTTCTTTACCTTCACTCTCTCCGTCTCTGCATCTTTCTCTCTTCTTCTTTCTTCTTTCTTCTTCCTCCACATTTCACTCAAAAAGAACACCCGCCATGGCTGTCGGGTGGAACGGGCACTTGGTTCTTGGGTTAGTCCTAGGGTTTTCTTTGGTCTCTTCTTTAAGTGAACTCGAACGGTTTGTAGAGTCGCCGAAAGGGGATGGGTCTCTTGCCTTCTTGGTCATCGGAGATTGGGGAAGACGAGGCAACTACAACCAAACTGAAGTTGCTCACCAGGTCATACTTCTGTCCCTCTGTTTTCTGACTTTTTCAATGACTTTGTCGTGTCGTCTAGCCCTTTTTTGAACAAGTTTATAATCGACGTCCACATAAAACACCTGATTAGTCCTTTTCTTTTTCCTTTATACCATATGCCATCGTTAATCACAAGAAAGTGCTTTGTGCCTACCACCTTACGTTGAGTTCGGACCTCTATGTCATTACAATGTGTTTGGAAACTATAGATTCATGTGATTCTCTTATGACATGATTTTTCTTGATTAACACGAATGAAAATCATATCTTAGGAAAACATACATCATGTGTATTTGTTGTGTAAAATGTTTCGGTCATCATCTAACCCGATTGACCTTTTGGTTCTCAACTTTATCTTGTATGTCCTCTTGGCCACGGATCAAGACCTTAGCAGGGATTCACTAATGTGGCCAATATTCCACTGAGCAGAGAGATGGTGTGCCTCCCCTGAACAATTCCCATCCAATGAGGGCTGAACACGTGGCACGATCATGTAGTAGAATCATATTTTCGAGAGGGTGTTATTCTCTTGTTGATTCCATGTGCTCGCCACCTCCCCCACCAATGACGATAGGCCTATGTTTTTTTTATAAGCCTATGTTCCAAAGTAATATTTTTCACTCAAGTTCGCCTTTGGTCAAAAACCAAAAAAAATAAAAATACCAAGATATAATTAACTAAATAGAACCGAACTTCAACTTGTTTAGCTATAATAAAACCAAAGTTCAAATTAATTAAGTATATTAGGGATGTACCTTTTGTATGTGTACAACAAGAATCACTTTGGAAAATTGTGCAAAAAGTTCCAAATGTATTGCACTTTTGTTAATCCAATTATAAACATTTTATTTTTGTCAATTGAATCCATCTGATTAATTTTGGCCAAAAAACACTAACATAGATGCGGACTGTTCTACGTGGTACAATTGGCACTAAAAGAGAGAGAGGGAAGGGGGTAGAAGTTTTATAGAGCCATCCCTTGCTAGATCCAAGTAGCCCTCACTTGGGGCTAGGTGAGGCCCAATGCCCTTGCTCATGGCTAGTGAGGGCACGATGCCCTTGCCCAGACCAAGCCTATGGCTGGTGATGGTCGTTCAATGACCTTGCCAGCCAAAGGTGTAAAAAAAAGAAAAGAAAAGGAAAGGAAAGGAAAAATAAATAACAAATCAAAAAAAATTTAAAACATTATTATGATATTTCCATGTCATTGGTTTTCGGTAAAATTAATAAAATGGCCTCAATTGGCAAAATTAAAAATTTCATGACTTAATTGGTAAAAATACAATGAATTTATAAATTTTTGTACAATTTTCCCTTCAGCATATAATTATCTTCTCGTTTGATCTGGCCACCAAACCTTCTTGTTTAAATAACGTCTATCCTGCTCCGCATAGACATGAAAAAGTCATCATTCTTTTTGGGGAGCATACTCTGCGAATGATAACGAGCTTATCAATATCTTATCTTTTGTCAATATTACATTTATAGATGGGAATAATTGGAGAGAAGCTAGACATCGACTTCGTAGTCTCCACAGGCGACAACTTCTACGAAGATGGGCTCACGGGCGTGGACGATCCGGCTTTCCAAGAGTCCTTCGTCAACATCTACACGCATCCCGGATTGCAGAAGCAGTGGTACAGCGGTAAGAATTCCCCCCAAAACCCTACAAAATATATGACAAGAAGTCTTTTCTCTTTTGACAATTTCTTTCGCGGGTTGTTTCTCCAGTCTTGGGGAATCATGACTACAGGGGCGACGTGGAGGCACAGCTGAACACGATCCTTAGGAAAATGGACAGCAGATGGCTTTGCCTGCGATCCTTCATCGTCAATGCCAGTAAAGCAAACATGATAGAAACAGCCCCTTTTAATGCCCCTGAACTTTAGGACAAAGTCGAATAAAAAGAATTTCGTGATCAAAATAGACGTTTCTTGTTCATTGTGTTTCGGTTTTTTCGACAGAGATTGTCGAGCTGTTCTTCGTGGACACGACTCCTTTTGTGGACAAGTACTTCGCAGAGCCAAAAGGGGACGTCTATGACTGGAGTAATGTGTTGCCCAGAAAGCGTTACCACTCTAATCTCCTCGAGGTAATAACCCTAGTCTCGTGCGCTCATGAAGTATTCTTGATAAACATGCACTTGAACATTATAAGTATGTAAAGTTCTCCTTTGAAGATGCCATGGACCGAAACGTGGAACTATTTCTGGCAAAACCCTAGTCTGTGTGCTTGTTTCGAACTCTCCCTCGTGGCCTTCGACATGGTCGTAACACAAAAGACTAAGAACTCACTAAGATTGACTATTTAGCATTTTTTTTATTACTGTGAATCAGACTGAGCATCTTAATATGCATCTCGCTTGTCGAACAAAGAACTGATCTCTTAGATTGCTATGACAGGACTTGGATTCGGCTTTGAAAGAGTCGAGAGCAAAATGGAAGATCGTAGTAGGTCACCACACCATCAAAAGCGCTGGAGAGCATGGCAACACACCTGAGCTAGTCGCTCAGCTTCTTCCTATCATTCAGGTAACTTCAACTAGATAAATCAAATGTATATGACACTTAATCAGTCAAGTTAATCACCTTTTTCATCTGCATTTTACGTGATCATCCAGGCAAACAACGTTGATCTCTATATAAACGGCCACGATCACTGCTTGCAACGCATTAGCACTTCCGACAGGTAGTTGTTTATGATGAGAGTGCATGATGATGAACCGTGATGCATTACCACCGTTAATATCTTGATGTCTTAGAAAAAAAATAATGTCATTCTGGTGTACCCTTTTTAATATTATTTTACGTTTGCAAGTTCAGTCCTATTCAGTTCTTGACTAGTGGAGGTGGATCCAAGGCGTGGGGGGGTCACAAGAGCTGGCCAAATCCAGAAGAGCTCAAGTTCTACTACGATGGTCAAGGATTCATGACTGTGCAACTCACAGAGGCCCAGATCGACGTCGTTTTCTACGACATTGAAGGCCAGGTCCGTCACCATTGGAGCGTTTGACTACCTATTTGTCACCATCATATGAGCCATCGACACTTGAAAAGTTATGACGATGTAGTGTCAAATTTCAACTAAGTGGCTGTTGTAAAAGTTTGTCATGTTGTATTAGTAGGTATGTAGTTATGCCTAGCCAAATGCAAGAATTATATCAATGAGACTATTATGTTTGGAGTTACAAATATAATTGTCGTTTGGTGTCATTTCATTACCACACGATTAGTATAACAATTTTAATAGATCCGTTTCAATGAACTTTGTTTCCTTCGGTAGAATATAAATTTTAATAAACTTAGCATTGCTCAATTGCAGACATGGGTAAAATCTTGGGATAACAACCTAAACGAGGAAACTGCAAATCTATAAAATGGGTCGGATCCGTTCAAGACCCCAACTTTGAAACCCATAGGCCCGTACCCTAGTTTACCAACAAAAGGTGTTATGGGCTGAAAGTTGAAAAGATAAAGAGGCTGTCGCAAATTCTTAAATGAACAAGCTCAAAATCTTAAGATCCTAGAAATCAAAGCTTGGGCCCATAGAAATTGGCATTTGCGCCACGCTCATCGCCCTCGCTCATCTCCCCAGAGTCCAGAGCAGGAGGGCTGCATTTGACAGGTCGGATATGCAAAAGTCTGAATGGGATAAGTTTTTCTCATCTTTAGTGTTAGGGGAGATTAGCTCGGATATAAGTCCAAAACCAGGACCGACGTCACCTTGGCACCCATCGCCACCTCCAACCGGTAGCATTGCTAACCAGCGCACGAGGACTACCACCACAACAGCAGATCATCGTCGCCGCCGCCCTCAGCCACCGCCAGGACATCAACATGCCACCATCCATCGCCATCAACGCCATAGCTCTTCTTTTTTTTTTGCAGAAAGACTACAAAGAGCAGGAAAGCAAGGTAGGATAGGGAAAGAGATTTTTTTTTCTGTTTTTCCTCTCCTCTTTTCATCCACGATTTCGTTTCTTGATGATTTCCCTTCATGTACAAGTCTTTCTTTTCGGCTACAACTTAATGCACGAGCTTGTTTCCAGGCCCGAAATGCACCCTGCAAGTAAAAAAGGTGATGGTAAAGCACTGTCATTTTAGCTCGCGTCTAAAGAAGTTTGCGAATGAAGAATGAAGGTATGACTACATCGAATAGATGGTAGAGACTCGGATGAATTTGTGTTAAAACAAAGGGTAAAAAGTGCCAAGACATTCAAACATCGATCGACGACTTGGTATTTTTTGTCAAAATGATCATTTGTCTTATTAATGTGTCTTATCTTTGTTAATGTATGAATTTAGTAATTTCAATGTACGATATCCCCATTTACATGTATGAAAAGTCGTGCACGTCAAAAGGTCTTCTTTACCGGGTTAGGGAGAGAGAACCAATGTCTAGTGATTAACAAATTCATTTTTCTCCATGCAACTGGTGATGGCAATACCCTAAGCGGCAGGTCCATAGATTAACAAATTTATTTATTTTGTTAACCCTTTATTCACTAGAAATGTGGAAATGTAATGTGTTCTTTGTTTTTTTTTTTTTTTGCCCAAAAAATGTATTCTCCTTTGTTCACTTTGACTTGAGTTACTTATCCCATTTATTATGTTCTGATTATCGGCTTATCTTATCTTTTTTCAACTTTTATATACTTTTCTTGATTACTTCTCAAAATTTACTACTCATACATGAAATTACTAACTTTAATTTAAGTTCTCAGCTAGTTTGGTTACCAACTCTCGTTTAAAATAATTATCAACTTTTCTTTGATTATTTTTCAATCTGACAACCTTTTCTATCGGTTTTCTTAATTGGGAATAAAGTTGGTAAGTCACCATATAAACATTGGTAATTTCATACAATCATAGGTAAATTCAAGCTGCTTGTAAGAGACTTAAATAAACTTTCATAAATAAATAAAAAAATTATTTTCACCAAAGATAAGAAAGTTGGCAATTTTATGAAAATTTAGATCGTAACTAACTCAGCTAAGAGTTGGTAACACAAAATTAGTTTAAAATGCAAATTAATTAGGAGAAAAAAGTAAATGAAAGATTTTGAAAGATAAGACATTGTTTTTTTTTGTGCTAGATAAGAGTTGGAAATGCAAGTTAATCATGAGAAAAACTGGTAATCACTCTAATTAAGATTGATATTTTCTAACAAAGTTGGTAATATCCAAAAGAAAAAAGAAAGAAAGCTTCTCTAAAGATAGCACGTCAATGTATTACAAAAGGGCCCATTCCTTCAATTTGCCGTGAATAGGAGCAAATTTCAGGGCCCAAAAAGCCCAATTTCCTCCATCTTCCAGCAATGTGAATGGGCCCTTATCAAGGGCCAAACACATCATTTCATACCTAAACACTTGTCACCTATCGATTGTCGGGAATTGAAATCGTGCAGTGACTTAGTCTTTCCTTAGGAAAAGGTCGCTCGTTCACCTAATTATAGAGAGAACTTTAGAAGAGAACGCTTTACGTTATTTTAAGTGTTGAATGGATATAGACGAAAGGAAAGGACACCCCAATTTATATAAGTGTTTCTCTTATTATAGCTATTGATCGTTTTTCGATTTAACGATAGTGATTATATCTTCCCATCTATCAACTATCGGTATTTATATCGAGAATATTTCAGAATTTATTGCATTTCTTGTATTGCCAGTCCCTGGGAATGTTTTAGAGGGCTCCATAAACCTTGGCTGACTTGGTCGGTATTCTTGAATCAAACAGATCTCTTGCTCATGGACCATGACACGTGCATGTACTTACGTGTATGCACGACCAAGACGATAATTGCGAAATAATCAAACGCCGGTCTTTCCGATCGGGACACTGACAAACCGCGGAATTCGAGACAGACCCTCAATGAATCACTTACGTATTACCTACGTGATGATTTCGCCAGCGCCGCTGCCTTGGAGCGTAACACATGGCGATTACGCGCTGCGTAACGACACATGACCGCGGGCTAAAGTCACACCACTAGACCGACTTGCCAAACGCATGATTTCGCGCCCATAATCAAAGCTCAGCAGAGCACGCAATCTGGAGAACGACAAGGACCAAACAAACACCGGGCGGGCGGGCGTCGTCTGCGTGTTTTTTTTCTAGGGTTTGGTCGTGAACCAAATCTAGCGAATCTCGTTCGGTGAGTTCACGGGGGGCCATTTCGGAGGCGGCATTTTCTTCCCGCAAATCATGGCTCGTCCACCAGCGCAGCACCTTCTTCCTTGCATGAAGCAAGACCTCTCGCAGCAGTCCGGAACTTCCGAAGTCCAACCGCGCACTGTGGACGCACGGGAAGAACTCCGAGGGCTAGTGGCTCCGTAGCTTTTAGACCCTCTCGAGCCCCCCTCCTTCGAAGGAATTCTACAGGACAGGAACCAGACATTTTCGCGGCTCCATGGGGGAGAAACTTTGGCCCCACGATTTCCAGCGCGACAGTTCGACTTTTGACCACGTACGAAGATGGGTGGTTTTGTCTTGTTTCGTCGCGACGGTTGGAGATGTTTTTGGGAAGTTGTGATGGATGGAGTGAGGCTTACGTTTTTTTATTTTATTTTTAATTTGGTCGCAGAGTGAGGCTTACGTGGCTTTTCGGTGATGGGACCCTTTCCATCCGACCGTTGCGGCTTTCCGTGGTTGCCTTCTAGACACTTGAACACTTTCTTTGTTGACTTTGTTTAGCTTTGATCTGTTGGTTCGCCGAACGCTGATTGCATTTGGCGCTCCGGTAAATTCGATTGTCTCGTCTCGGTGTGTTTCGAGTAAATTTTGATGGGTCAGCCCTATAAATCAATATTTTCATCTTAAAATGTGTTGGTTGAGTTGAAATATGTCTAAAGTTACCTAAAAAATCTAGTGATAGGTAGTTTTTCAAGCTATGAAAGATGAAATGAATAGTAATTAATATAAAATGTATTCTACATGGGTAAAAAGAGTGATGGTCGATGGCCAAGCTAGAAACCCTCCTAAGCATTGTCATAGGATTTACTCTCTCAAGTGAAAATTAATGTTTGATTTGAACTCTAACTACTATTCATTTTAAAACAAGCCTATTACCCAAGCATGCCATTTGATGCAAGTTGAGGATGCAGGAGTAATGTTTAAGTCTAATACTCAAGCCACTTACCAATAGATGAATTCGGATTTCCTAAGTTTTGGAGTGATTGGGGGATTCATGCGGGCTCTAAACCACACAAGATTAAATTATAACCACTCATCCAACAGTATCTTGGTGGCTAATGCATATAGTTATCAAGTGTACTAACCACATGTCTTGAGTATTTGATATATACACTCGAACTTTTAAATCAAGTGGATCTCATTTCAACTCTTAACGACGTAAACAACCTCTATATATTTGAATTTCTCTGCGATGTAACCAAGATGACGTGGCAATCGATATCCACTTGATGTGCCAAGTTGGGTGGTTCCAGTGCCAGCTCAGAGAATGATGGTCTCCCTTCAAGCCAAAAGGGTCAGGAATCAATTGGGGCCAGGATCCCTTTATGGACAGCTACTGACAAAAGCTAAATGTGATATATTTTGAAAGAAAAGAATAGATAGATTCGACGCATGTTTGAGGTCTACATAGAAGGCTAACAGCAAAAATATTTCCTAAGGAAGCAGCAAAAGTTGACCATGGTTAAAGAGTTGGGTGAATTTTTGAGAAATATTTACCGAAGTGTCCAATGCAAAAACCCCATGCGTGGAAAGAGAAGATATGTCCAGCTCTAGATAGGGATTTTCAGGATGGCACGACTCAATTTTCCTAAATTTGCTAGCTATAAGGGTGTCCTCGAAAGTCACTTCTAGATTGCATTCTATAGAATTGAAAATCGAGCACTAAAAAGTGTTGAATTTTGAGTGGAGCTTGCAATGTTAGACACAACCCATTTTCACGAAACGGGGTGAAACATGAATGATAGAGAGAAAACCCAGATGCGACATGGCACCACCCAATGTACGGCACTTTAATTATGGCACACTAGCAAGAATTATCAGCCTTATTAAGTGTTAAGTACCATAGCTATTTGATTATAACCATCAAATCCGCTTCAATATATTCCTGCTTTTCAAGTATTGATTTGACTCGATCCATTTGATGATCATCAAAATCAAAAACATCGATCTACAATGATTCCTCCGGTTGTTCAATTGATAACAAATGGAAATCGAATAGGGTTAGATGCCAGCCATAATCAATGCTATACGAATTTAAAACGAGAATCCAATTTTCTTCTTTTTTTAATCAGCACGCGGAGAAAATAATAATAATAAAGAAATAATAAATATGGCAACTTGTCCGCAATTTCTTTTTTCTTTTTATTTCCCCCCAATTGCCAGTTGGATAAAGCAAAACATAGGAACATCGATCGCAGGAGGTCCGGAAGCGGGCCCGCCACGTCAGCGCGGCTCGTCCGGAACCAGAAATCGAGGGCGCCCTCCCATTCGCTCGCGGTGGGCCCGTGTTCAATTTCCATTTTCTTTTTTTTCCTCTTTTTTCTCGCACCGTTCGATGCTCATCGTCGTGCCACGTGTCTGTTCCGCGTCATTAGATTAAGGCAAGAAATAAGGGGAGAGGAAGACCCACTTTTGCGCCGAAATGCGCATCGCGTAGAATTTGGACTTTGCCCCTTTCGATCCCTTTATTTACGAAAGGTACCACAGAACTTTGGTGGAGTTGCAATCTAGTTTTTCGGTCTGTGCAATCTTAGTTGAATTCACAGTTCCTTAGCTTGAGCTCGACTCGAATCGCATACATAAGAGTCGAGAAATTTCATCTGATATTTAAATTCGAATAAAGCACCATCATCTATAAAGGAATTATAGCTTTTGAGCTTTGTTTCATGCATAATATTGTCTCCAATCGGTGCTTATTAATTTGATTAAAAAATATTTGTAATTTGGAAATGTGATGTCTCTTTGCATTGTGGGTAGGCAATGCATGAAAAGACTTATAAAATCTCCTTACAAAGTATAGGGCACTTCTTCACAAGACTCTTTATGCATGTGTGCCCATTGTAATTTTTATATCCATTAGATATTCTTTAGGAAATAATAAAAACTCAATCATAACGACGGGCTAATCAAATTGAGTATCGATGACTTAGGCTATAATTCGACAAGAAACTCTGGGTTTTGGGTGATCATCGGGTTAAAATCGTGCCATGATAGACCCAAAGTCCATACATTAGTAGGGCTTGACTTAAGTAAACTCATTCAAACCTCTTATCAAAATTTCAAATAGTTATTATTCCATCCTTTTCAACCAACTACAAGTTGCAAGTGATTGGCTAGTCGACTTTCAGCTGCATTGTTCAATCCGACTTTATGATCCTTCAACTTTGATCCGATATGCAGTGTGGTTCATAAATTTTAATTTTTTTAAATATAATTCATAAACTTTTAACATATATTCAATTTGTCTTTAGACTGTACGTCATGTCCAATGTTGTCATTCTATCAATTTAAATTCAAGAATATCATCGAACATTTTTATATAATTCAGGAATTAAATTAAATATATTTTAAAAATTTAAAATCACATTAACCAAATTTAAAATTTAAAAACGACTTTGCAACAGCCCACGTGACTTTAGAAAGCAGATGAGGGCAGTTTCGGCAAAAAGTGACGTCAGAAACAAGCCAAAGGGAGGAATTGGGACGGCGCCTGGGACGGTTGTCGATTGCCCATCACTGATCGCCCCGACCAATTAATCATCTCTCTCTCTCTCCACCTTTTTTTCCGATTTTGTTATCCAATTAATCAATTTAAAAATAATATATATATTTCTTTTAAGAAAAAGGAGGATAAAAAGCGAAACATCTTTTTCTCCTTTTGGCGGGGCCCACCCGAGTCCAACCTCTTTAATAATACTTTGTCCCCCTCCTCCCCCAAATGATTCCACGCCTCCTTATTGTAAATTGACGAAATTGACGACAGTTGGACTCCACTTTGCTTCCATGACTCTTCTTCCTTTCCAATGCATTTTGCAAAGCGTGATCGATCTTTTCACGTTCACATTGATTTTTGAAAGTGTCAAGGGAGGGATCAAGAAAGTTGCCGTAATTGATGGCATCAGGAAAGGAAAATTTTTTCGAATTGTCGTCAAATCCCGAACGTCACATTCCATTCTAATCGGCCAAAATCTTTTCTGGGATCCCGAGTTTTTCGTGGGGAAAAAAAGCCGGGAAACATGGCGCGGCGAATGAGGGTCGGGATGCGACATCCCCCGACTCGAAATGGATGGAGAGACAGAGATGGAACGGTTGGTTTACTGTGAGTTCTTGTAGCGTTTTGTCGAATTAGTAAAACTTAACTGGTGGTGGCTCGAGGAGGCAACCCTTGACATTTTCTTCAGTTTTTCAAACAAATTTGATCATGATATAACAGTATTACCGGAATTTCTAAATGATTGCGTGTCGATATTGTTTACAAGTTGATAAAAGTCAAATTATGCACAATTTTGCTAACAAAAAAAAAGAATTGTAAACTAAAAGTGATCTCAAAGCAAATTATACATTAATGTTAAAGTTATGGGGGGTGGGAATAGGAAATGATGATTTGGCTTTTTGAGAGGACTTTTCAACAGTTCCCTTTTTTTTTGTCATGCTTTCTTGTTTTGCACCTAGCCTTTGATCTGCCACAACAATGCTATTTTCAAAATGCATATACATTTTCAACAAAATAGAATTGATGATGTGCTATTCTTAAGGTGCCAATGACAATTATTCTGACTAGAAATTGATTTTTCAATTTCTATTCCTAAATAAGTTTTTAAGTAAAAATATGCATTTGGTAACGACACAAAATATTTATTTTCAAAATCGAAATTCATTTGATAATGACAAAAATTTTTCATTCTAAGTACCAACAAATGGCGACGATGGCAATGATGGTGGTGGCAATGGCAATGGTGATAGTGCTAGTGGGGGTGGACGACTAACTAGTAAAAATGATGAGTAATGAAAAAAAAAATTATTTTCCAATTTTATTCTAAAAATGGAAAAGTAGAAAATTTTTACTTTCTATTTCTATTACAAACCTATTTCTGGACTAAAAATTTATTTCAGAAATAGAAAAATGAAATTATTTTACTAAATGGATTTTTATTCCATAAACAATTCTGGAATAAAAATTTAATGATTATTAAATGTACGCCCTTATCACTGTGAATTGTTTCTTTTTTTTTTTTGTCCATTTGCCATATGAAAAATAGACACTAAATATTGCCATTCATTATCAACGAAATATATAGTTACAAGACAAAAAGCAGTATCCCGTTTATGTAATGGGTACTTTGCCAATTTAGAAGTGAGCTCCTAAATTTTTTCTAAACACACGATAGACACCAAATTTAAACCTTGGACGATAGGCACAATAATGATGGACGAATCGAGGGAGGAATGGCTGAATATATAATCTATCACAATAAAATTAGGCAAAAGTTCCCAAAAAATCATAATCTGTTTTTGGGAATGCTTATCTTCTTTTTCTTCAGCTTTTGAAATGATTTTCACAATTTATATTTTGTATTTCAAAAAGACTAATCCTTCAATTTCCGAAAAAAGCAATTAATTCATGCCGAATGAACTTTTCATGCACGCTTTATCGTCGGACCTCCTCAAGGATCGAGCACTCTTTTGGGCTCCGGACGGAAAGAATAATTTCGGACACCCTGTTCCTCACTTACAATTTTAGAAAATTGATTAATTAATTAATTAATATTAAAATTTCCCAAATTATTCTCCCCAAGAAAAAAGAAAAATATCCACCATAAATAAAAACAGCAGTCAGCTCGCCTTCTTCTTCACCACTCTCCCCCTCTCTCTCTTTTCTCTGTCTCTGCATCCTCTGTAGCCTGCAGCGATTCCCGTCTCTCCCTATCTCCTTCTCCTTCTCCGGCACGCCTCCGCCTTGTCGTTTACATGCGCACGCAGCACCGCATTGCGGACTTCGCCGCATAGACAAAGAAGAAGAAGAAAAGACTCGCCATTGATTGAGGAGACGAAAGATGTCTGCTTCGTGGAGTCTGACGAGCTCGCTGTTCTTTTTCGCTTCCTGCTCGCTTCTCGCCGTTCTCACTGCCGGATCGTCGCCGGAGAGCTCGAATTTGGATTTGCCGGTCGTGTCTTTCGACGAAGGGTACACCCACCTCTTCGGAGATGACAATCTGGTCCTCCACGGGGATGGCAAGTCCGTTCATCTGACTCTCGACGAACGCACAGGTACTTGCCCTTTTTTGTCCTTCTTTTCTTGAATCATTCTAATGTGACGTGAGGTTGGTTTGATTGGGTTCGTGGGGTTGCAAAAATTTCACTTTTTTAAGCGGCTCTGTTTGTGTTTTTCCGAATGCGAATGCAGGGTCTGGCTTTATTTCTCAGGATCTTTATCTACATGGGTTCTTCAGTGCTTCGATTAAGCTGCCTGCGGATTACACTGCAGGAGTTGTGGTTGCTTTTTATGTGAGTAAGCTGTTCAAGAACTTCATGTGTTCATGTTCATTTCGTTTGATATGCCTTTTGACATCTCTGGCTCTGTACGTTATGCATTGGAATGTTTCCTCGCTTGATCACGAACTACGCTCTGGCCGACGGCTCATTGCTGTCGATTCTTGCGCTTTGGGTTTCGGAAGCAGGCTCAAGTTGCTGTTTTTATCTCTCTCTCCTGTTTGGTTTCACGTATCCAGATGAAATGAACATAAAATATTGCTACTTGTCCTTGGGAATTGTATTCAATTGATACATGCATGACTTTGATTTCTCATGCGTGAGAAATCAAAGCATGGAGATGTGAAGTGTTCTCTGTTTTGCTGTTTGTGTTTCCAAGACTGAGGTCAGTAGGTCACCTACAGTCGATATTGTTCATCCCGAGGACGAAATTTTTCACCGTGGTTTTCGCTTTAATTGTTAATATTTGAATTCTGTTCTCGAGAAATCCATTGGGGCAATCACTGTGTATAAAGATTCCCTCGTTCGATTTCTTTAGGTTCTTCCTGATGTTAAAAATGGTGGTGTTGGTGGTGTTACAGCTTTCGCTAGTTATCTTATTATGAAGCAATCTTTTAACTGATCTTCCCGAACTACAAATTTTTTGTTCCAGATGTCAAATGGGGACATATTCGAGAAAACTCACGATGAGATCGATTTCGAATTCTTGGGAAACATCAGAGGCAAAGAATGGAGGGTGCAGACCAATGTTTACGGCAATGGAAGCGTCAGCGTCGGCAGGGAAGAGAGATATAACCTCTGGTTCGATCCCTCCGACGATTTCCACCAGTACAGCATTCTCTGGACCGATTCTCTGATAGTGTGAGTACCAATCAGAACCCTCAATTTTCGGTCTCCCTTCATTCTATTTGCACATATACGCTCACGTTAGATCTTTTAAAATCTCGAGAAGTCGGGTCCGTCGCTGTCGCCAAACTACCTTTACTATATTTTTTCATTAGTGATTCACATGTGGGGTTCCATGAATTTGCTTGGAGGTACTTTGATGGTGATGCGTCTGCTGCAGAGTAAGGCATGGTTCCATTTTTAGTAGGTTTCCGCTGATCTGCGTTTGTGGCCCAACATTTGCACCCCCTGTTTCGCAAACCCGCCTGCTCCTTCATTAGCACATCAAAGACGATGTCTAGGAGCCATTTTGGTCGCTGCCGGTATGACGGCGGAATATAGGAAACGAACTTCATCTCAGTAGGCCATATGCGTGCAGCAACTTTGCTTGATATCCTGCTGATCATCTTTTGGTTCTCATTTTGGTCCGACAGTTGCCCTTGGTTTCGGTTTATTGTTCGTCACGACTAATTCGATGTGTTTGCTTGTTTGGATCGTTTCTTTTCTGCAGATTTTACGTAGACAATGTGCCTATTAGAGAGGTCAAGCGAACAGCTGCCATGGGAGGACACTTCCCCTCTAAACCGATGACCTTGTACGCCACAATCTGGGATGGATCCAACTGGGCTACCAATGGAGGCAAATACCGAGTGAACTACAAGTACGCCCCCTACATCGTCCAATTCTCTGATCTGGTCCTCCACGGGTGTGCAGTCGATCCTATCGAACATTCATCGGCATGCGATGCCGTCCTTCCTTCGGGATCGATCCCTACGGCCGTGACACATGAACAGAGAGTCCGGATGGAGAGCTTCAGGAAAAGGCATATGACCTATTCGTATTGCTACGACAGAGCTCGGTACAAGATTCCTCCTCCCGAGTGTGTCCTATATGCAAAGGAAGCGAAGCGCCTCCGGTCATTCGATCCCGTCACCTTCGGCCAAGGCAGGCGGCGTTTCGCCAAGCGTCCCCACCGCCGCACGTCAGCTACTTCCATGTGAGTTCGCACCGACCGATCATTCCATTCGATTCCACAAGGCTGTCTACAAGAATTTTCCCTGTGAATAGGCAGAGGAGAGAGAAAGACGAAGGCGACATTGGACATCGATGTCAGGGTTGATCGATAGATTATCACGGCAGGGTTTCGTGTATAGTTTCGTGATTCCATCATGTTTGTGGGCCAAAAATGAAATTTGTCATTGATGGTGTTTGTCTCTGTGGCTTTTGCTGAATTCAATTTGGTGGATATGATTAATGTACTTGGGGCATACCCCTCAATTTGCTTTTTTTACCCTTCAATAGACATGTTGCTGGCATGGTGGGGGCACATCAGTCTTGCATTGCGCACACACATGCAAATCAGAAGTGTCTTCTGTCCCCTCATCAGCATGAGCACGACTTGGGCCGTGTCCTCTTATGCGGGTGTGAATGTGTAGGGAGGTTTTCATCTGTCAATGAATCTTCTGGTCAGAGGGGGGAGGGAGATTCTCGTCAGGGGCCAAATGGTATCCCAGGTTCTGTTAAAGAGCATATGTTGTTCCTCCTCAGAGGCCTGGTCTGAAAGGAAAGGAATAGTTGTTTTCAAAGGTTGTTGCTTTGAGTTTGATTAGTGGCTGAGAGAGAGAGAGAGAGCATCTCATTGTTGCCATTTAAGAAAAACGCTTTCTTGAGCATAGACAAAAGTCCAAGTGGGCACCAAGCCACACCAAGCACTTCATTCCCATGGGTCCATGTATTATTCGCCAGCTCTAGGCGAGGGTCGGGAAATTTTTCCAATTGGCCCACAGATATCCCGGTTTTATTGCGGGTGCGTTCCTCGAAATTTCCGAAAATCAATGAGAAGATTCGCTAACCAAACCTTAAACCGCTAGGAGGAGGGAAGAGAAGCAAAGTAAGTATTGAATCAGACACCATATGATATAGAAAAAGAGTGGGTTAGAGCCGGCTGAAACCCTTGAACTGGTGCAACTTTCCAAAGGGTAAAAAACAAAAAAGGTGCAATCGATTTGCTTTGTACCAGCTGAATGGTGGTCCTCCTTTTTGGAGGCTATGTAACTAAAGAAGGGCCAGGCTTTTGCTTTTGCCAGCTCTATGGATTTGCGTACGATCACTTTGCCCATTTTAGGCATTGGTTTGCTGGCACTGGAAAGGAGAATTGAATTCGAAAGAGTACAACTTGCAGGAAGGGATGAGATCAGCTTACTTTGGATATATAGTGGGTGTTTGTGCTACTCTTCAATTTTATGTAATTATTGATAGGAACGTTCGATTTTCACAATAAATCTTGAGAATAAATGATTGGGTGATATTTTAACAATAATCCTAATACTGTTATGCTAGTAGAACCCATAAATCTTTTATAAGTTGTTAAGAATGAAAGATATAGAATAAAATGATATGATTATGTGATGAGAAAAGGGTAATCTTTTAATTAGAGAAATGTGATGGCAAAGTTTTCGATATGATTTCGATTTTTACTTTGGGTGTTTTGATATCAGCTCTTTAAATTTGGAGTGTGAATTATCTCATATTTTTATGATTTTAACAATTTAACCTTTTATTATTTTTTGGAAAATGATCTAATAATTTTGAGCTTAAATTTTGAGAAGGCCGACTAAAAGGGCCTGGTAAAGCCCAAATTCAAATAGTTTCAGCTTGCACGTCCACGCATGGGGCGAACCGAACGAACATGGTCTCATGTTCATCCGAGTCAACGTGTGCTGTAGTGTCTAGGAAGTATTGCATCAATTGAGGCCTGAAAGAGGAGAAAAAGTTTCAAAGCTCTTCTCAAACTAGGTATATAAAAGGCTAATGATCGAGTGGAATTGATAACTCTATTTTTAATAGAGTATTCTTGTTAATTTAGATTTGATATTTGCTAAATTTTGATGAATTTTGGATGAATTAAATTGCTATTCATGTAATTATGAATGGATATTGATAACTGGAAATGAGGTTTGTTTATTTTTATTATTTGCTCGAGAACTAGCAAATTTCTAAGTTGGGGTAATTGATAATTCTATTTTTAATCAAATATTTTTGCTAATTTAGACTTGATATTTGCTAAATTTTGATGAATTTTGGGTGAATTTAATTGCTACTTACGTAATTTTAATTTGTAGAAAATATTTTCAGATCTTTCAGAATATTACAATATCTTTCAGAATATTTCATCTTAAAGAAAAAACCAGTCCAAATCAAAAATTTGGAAAATTTGACCATGATTGAAGATAAGGTTAAAAGAAAATCAAGGAGATAACGAGAAATCTTTTCCAAATCCTAGTAGGAGTCGAATTAAGGCAGATTTTTGAAGGCTATATAAACCACTCTTGTACTGCATATAAAAAAAAGTCCTTTGGAGAGACCATCTTTGTAGAAGATTTTGGTTTTTTAGTTAGACTTTGTTCTTCTATTTTAGTGGAGTTGGTGCGTGTCAAGGAAAGAAGGAGGAGACAAACCTGAAGCTCCTTGTATCTCGAATTGGTGAATTTGTTTTTATCTAGTATTATGTTTTCTTTAATTCTTGTTAGTTTAGTTTTTATTATATTCTAAATTTCTTTTGTTAGAGCTACAATGGATCATAATCATGATTGATTAATTTTCAAATACTTTTTCATGCAATAAAATTGTTTTGATTGTGTCGTTTTCTATCATGATCTTAATGCTTTTAGAAGTTTGGCCAATTTTTGAATGATTTTTTGATGTATGCATGATACCGGGTGGAGATTGTGTGCATGCGCATTAGTGATGTTGAACCATAAATTAAATCTAGGTGAAGGTACACTATGTTATTTATGTGGTTGTAGTAGTAGATCTAGGTTATGACTATTTAGATTGAATCCGGGAATTTCCATAAGAACTTAATACTTTTAAGTAGTTTAAATTCACCTAAAGTTAATGTGGGTTAACATACCTAATTAGGGATTATTAGACCGAGGTTGGCTTTTAATTCATTTTAGGGAAATTTCGCCAACACAATTGGAAATTAATTTGTTACATGACAAGTTAAGAAAATTAATTATAAATGGTTAAGTGAAGTTGAATGCTCTAACGCTTTGTGATCTTGATAATTATTAATTTTAAGTTTGTTTTAGATTATTTTGCAATTTTAATTATCTTTTGAAATCTTTAAGTTTTGACTCTTTTATATTTTAGTTTTTTTTAATTGGTTTAGTTCACTTTTTACTTGTCTTTTCGATTTAGTTAGCTAAATTTTTTTATTGATCACTTTCGGTAGGTAATTGGATAAAAAAAAATCCTTAAGGGAACGACACTCACTCATCACTTTATTATTTGTCGATATTGTGCACTTGCAATTCGCCTAATGCGCCGTTGCCGGATTGCACCCGAGTCTCCCGCGTGACAGGCAAGATACTCACCACTATACTACTATACTACAATGACAAGTAATAAAGTGATGAGTGAATGTCGTTCCTCAATGATTGTTTTTTTTTTTTTTTAATTATCCAATTACTTACCGAAAGTGATCAATCAAAAAATTTAGCTAACAAAATCAAAAAGTCGAGTAAAAAGTGAACTAAACCAATTCAAAAAAAACTAAAATATAAAAGAGTCAAAACTTAAAGAATTCAAAAGATAATTAAAATTGCAAAATAATCTAAAGCAAACTAAAAATTAATAATTATCAAGATCACAAAGCGTTAGAGCATCCAACTTCACTTAACCATTCATAATTAATTTTCTTAACTTGTCAATTCAACAAATTAATTTCCAATTGTGTTGGTGAAATTTCCCTAAGATGAATTAAAAGCCGACATCGGTCTAATAATCCCTAATTAGATATGTTAACCCACACTAATCTTAGGTGAATTTAAATTACCTAAAAGCATTAAGTTCTTGTGGAAATTCCTGGATTCAATCTAAGTAGTTCCAACCTAGATCTACTACCGTAGCCACATAAATAACCTAGTGTACATTGACCTGAATTTAATTTATGGCTCAATATCACTAATGCGCATGCACACAATCTCCACCTGATATCATGCATACATCAAAAAATCATTCAAAAGTTGGCCAAACTTCTAAAAACATTAAGATCATGATAGAGAACGACACAATCAAAACAATTTTATTGTATGAAAAAGTATTTGAAAATCAATGATTATGTTTAAGATCCATTGTAGCTCTAATAAAAGAAATTTAGAACATAGTAAAAGCTAAACTAACAAGAATTAAAGAAAACATAATACTAAATAAAAACAAATTTACTAATTTGAGATACAATGAGCTTTAGGTTTGTCTCCTCCTTCTCTCCTTTACATGCGCCAACTCTACTAAAATAGAAGAACAAAATCTAACTAAAAAACCAAAATCTTCTGCAAAGATGGTCTCTCCAATGACACTCTCTTTTTTTATATGCGGCATAAAAGCGGTTTATATAGCCTCTAAAAATCTGCCCTAAGTCGACTCCTAGTAGGATTTGGAAAGATTCCTCCTTATTTCCTTAATTTTCTTTAAACCTTATCTTTAATTATGGTCAAATTTTCCAAATTTCTTATTTGGGCTGGCTTTTTCTTCGAGATGAAATATTCTGAAAGATATTGCAATATTCTGAAAATTTTGAAAATATTTCCTACAAAATAAAATTACGTGAGTAACAATTAAAAACACCCAAAATTCATCAAAATTTAGCAAATATCAAGTCTAAATTAGCAATAATACTCTATTAAAAATAGAGTTATTAAGAATGGAGTTTTTTGGAGCAAGTATGATTGAGATGGGGTTTGATGTTGCTTTGAGTACTTGGGGAACATAATGTGTGTCAACAATCTTTTTCAGTGTCAAGTTTAATGGAGAGCCCTTGCCTTATTTTCAACCCTCATGAGAGAATTCGACAAGGTGACCCACTTTCCCCTAATCTCTTCATTATGATTACTAATGTTATCTTTTTTATTGGGAAAGCAATTATCGATGGGAGTATAAACAAGTTCAAGCTTAACAAGTTTTGTCCAACTTTGTCCCACTTACTCTTTGTCAATGATCTAATCATCTCTTTTGATGGGAGAATTAACCAATTTGATGTTGTCTTCAATCAATACCCCATTACATGTTGGGTCAAGTTATCAACTTGAACAAATTGGGTATATTTTTCATTAGCAATCGTCCACATAGCCTAAGAAGAAATATGAGCACCAAGTTGAAAGTTCCCAAGACAGAGAAGACTGGCAAATATTTGGTAATACCTTCAAATTTGGGTGCATAAAAAAACAAATGTTTTCATGAATTCTAGCTATGGTAAATGTGGAACTAGAAGGATGGAAGACATTGATGTTCAAAGTTGGAAAAGAAATTCAAATTAAAGCTATGTTGCAATCTCTACCACAGATATTGTGTTAATTTTCAAAATATACCAAGCCATTGAATCAAAAATCGTTGCTTTTTGGTGAAAAATGGCGAGAGCCATCTAGAATGCATCGGAGGAAATGGGTTGTCCTAAAATCCAAAAAAGATGGAGGACTTGGATTTAGAGATTTAATTACCTTCAACAAGGCAATATTAGAGAAACAAGCTTGGAGGACGATGCAAACTCCTTTTTCATGGAGTTGCTCAATGAAAGGTTTATGTTTTCCTCATTGTGATTTCTGGCATGCAAGAAAGAGTCCCCGACTTTCTTAGGGTTCACATGGCATTTCATTGGTAGGGATACTATATATCCCTCGATTAGATGGCTTGTTAGAAATAAGGGAAAAATCGATATTTGAGAAGATTAATGGTTGCCTAGCGGACAAATTGGGGGTCTTGTAAATAGAAAGGATCCTAAGTGGGTAGCTGAATTACTGATGACTAAGGAGGCAAGGTGAAATGAACTAGTGGCTACAAAGGGAAGATTGGCTATTCCACTCTCCAACTATCAAAGGATAAATTGGTGTAGACTACTACTAAAGTCGGTAATTACATAGTGAAAAGCGCCTACAACAACATACAAAGGGATTAGAGAATCCAAATTTGTGTCCAATCTTGGGTTGGGTATGGCCCAGCTAAATTGTTTAGCTAGATGAAAAGGGCCAATACGAGTCAAATAGATGAATTAGGGTCGAACCCATTTGCATCCCATCCAAATTCAACCCCATCCACCCATTTTCACCTCTACACGTAAGAAATTTGAAGAGACAAAAATACCCTCAAATCACTCATGGGAGATGCACTTACACAATGTTGGTTATTCTGAGATTTGACAATCCATGCAGAGGCTTTTTCTAATTAAAACACCGTGATATCAATCAACGTATTCGGGACTCGAAAATCGCTTCATGGTACTATATTTATTTGTGGGTGCTTTTTGTGACTCTTGATTATATATCTTAGTAATAATGTTTAATTTGACGACAAATCTTGCATAAGTTCTTTAAAAAGGAATTATATTGAGTGGATCGCCATGATTATGCAACGAGAAGGATGTAATTATTTAAATATACAGATGCGGCAACAAAGTCCATGTGATTTTCATTTTTTGCTTTTGGTGTTCTGCTTTGGACTCTTAAAAAATTGAAACATGGATACCTCGAATCTCTATAAATATGTAGATTTTATTATTTAAAGTCAACTGCGATGTCTTCATGATTTTTGCAATTTGACCTCCTTCTTTTTTTAATCTTTATCTCTTGGAAACAGGTATAATAGGGTTGAGCTTAAATTTTGAGTAGGCCGACAAGAAAGGCAAAAGGCCTACACTATAGCCCAAATTCAAAAAGTTTCAGCTTTCACGTCTACGCGTAGGCCGAGCCCAATAAGGTCTCTCTCTCTCTGTGATGTTAATTTCATTTTTCAACTTTTTAAATTCTACACAAGCATTCTGACCCCACCAAAAAAAAAAGTTCTACTTAAGCAATTTGTAAAGGCAAAAATCACCCCAAATCGCATAGGCGAGATGCGCTTGAAATTGATGATTCATGCAATGGCCAAATGGAATTTTTCTTAAAAGATGTTTTTTCTATATTCGACTTCCGAATCATACTCCCGTCAATTAACACGACACAATATTAATCAGATGTGCTCAGGAATCCAAAATCCCCAGTAGCGTGTTACCTTTTATCTTTGTCATTTTCAAGGAACAATAAACTAAAAGAAACCGCTCGCGTCGGGTCGATTGGTGGTGCTAATTTGACAAAGAAAGCTATGTCCTTATAAAGCTCGTCAGAAAAAACCAGTTGCGATTCGAGAATGACTCGACCGGGAAGGTGGGACGAAAGCCGCATTCCCCGCACGACCGTGCAAGAGAAAAATCACTTTCAGCATCATCTGAGAATGACAAAACCGAGGAAGGCTGCAAGAAGCTTCGTCCACTGGTTTTTAGCTTTCTACATCGCCCACAAAATCCAAAATCCTAGGGGGAATATCCGGAATCTAACCCGGCATGTTAACCTTTGCAGTTTGCTCATATAGTTCGATTTGGTGAAAAGATATTTGGTGTAGATTCGATCCTAACAATAAAGCCATACGATATAATAGAAAATCACTAATCTATGATCACCCTAATAGTTCATTTCTTTTTCAATTGATAACTAACACTATGCCACCCTCAATGAAATTTAGGGCACACATGATACAATTTTTGTTTCTCCATTTTTCTTTATTTTTGTTTTCGGAAACAGATTTGAAATAGAAATTCGTTTAGTAACATAATTTTATTTTTCTATTTCTAAAATAATTTTCTATTTTAGGAATAAATTTGGAACATAAATCAAAAGTTAAAATTTTCTACTTTCTTTATTTCTAACAAAATGAGAAATATAAACTCTTATTATTCCTCACTTTCGTTATCACCCACCTACCCACCACTGGTTGCCCACCATCTCTGTCTCCACCCGTTGCTCGTTGCTGATTGCCTTCCACCGCCACTCGGGAAGGAGAAATTTTATATTTGTTGTCAAATGAATTTTTGTTGGGAACATAAATTTTATATGGTCATCAAACTTCTATTTTGTCTTAGAAGCTCATTCGAGAAACAAAAATAGAAAAATTGATTTCGAAATCATATTACACGCACCCTTAGTAGATCTCTATAATGGAGGGAAATTGTCTAATCAGTCATAAATCTATTGTATGGATGTCAATTCAATTATAAATTTTCTAATTTTGTTTATACAACCTAAATTTTTGCATGAATTTCCAATGTAACCATTTCAATCAATTTTTGCTGAAAGTCACTAAGTGGTGGTATGCCATATAAGACGACCAACAATGGCTAAATTATCATGCCGGCGATTTCTAGTAAAAATTGATGAAAATGACCACATTTAAATTTCACGTAAATATTTAAGACTTAATTAACAAAATTGAAAAATTTATGACTGAAAATATTTGAAACCGATTGGGTAATTTCCTTTCTATAATATACATATAAGTTAGAAGAGATAGGCAATAGCTATTCGCATGAGTGGTCTATTAGTCATTAGATTTTAATTATGCTTATGCCAATGGTATATACTATAGTCTTTTCGTGATTAATCCGGACCGGATAACTCAGGACATAGTAAACATGCGATAAGGTGGATTAAACTGCAAGCAAACTTGCATCGAGACTTTTGCGCCGAGTGATGCGACAGTAATCAATTTTATCTTTAGACAATTAAACAAAGGGCGACGATCAAATCAATCAGCCCCACTTTGCATAGAATCGTGATTGAATTTGTGCCTTCAAGACTGCACAACCACAGATTTAATACCACGTCGCCCTCACTCTTTTAAAAGGACGGATTGAAGTACACAAGATGATGCCGTGATCCACCTACTTTTTAGGTCGCGTTTATTTTATGAAAAACAAATAATTAAAAGATATTGGTGTAAAAATCACCGTTCGCATACTTTTTAAATATGAATGAAAAGAAGGATATTTTAATCATTTATGAAAGTATATAAATATAAATTATTAATAATAATATAAGAAATACCCCAGAAGATAGATTATTACGAGCCATACTTGGCATTTAGGTATCCACTTCAAAGGAAACTTGTCTAAAACTACCTATAGGTGGTAGGGGTAGAGTTATTGATGTGAGATGGATCCAGAAAAAGAGGGCTTCTCTTATGAAAGAATAAGAAGTCCCCTTGAGGGAGAACTTCTTTTACGGGACTGCCTAAAGATACTCATGATGTTAAAACAACTATGTAACTTAATGAAGGATTTTAAACATTATAAGAAATTATTTTTAGAAAAATATTAGTATTCTTTGATAGTAAATGATTTTCTGCTAATAAATCATTTTTAGCTGACCAAATGTATGAAAGTCCAGCAAAATAATTCAAAAGGAATTTCCCCCTAAATAAGCACAACCATGGTTGAAACTTGTCATTACAGAATCACAAATTTTCAAATGGCGGTGCTCATATGAGGGAGAAAAGAGGCTCGGCAGAGCTCCTTTGTCGACGTCATAGAAAATGACGTCGATTAGGATCTCCATTACTTTTCTTTGTCATACCGTCCTATTCTCTCTCTCTCTCTCTCTTTCTCTCTCTCTCACTTTGGATCCACCTCCACTGGTCAAGAACTGAACCGGAAATGCAATTGACAAAAATAAATAAATCAAAAGGGTACATCGAAATGGCATTCTCTCTTGACCAAATAAAATTTCCTAGGTCCTAAACCAGGCATTTATGTATCTTAAACACTTTTTGTGATCTATATCAAGTTTGAGTAGAGACCCGAATATGATGAGTCAATAGATGTGATGGGATCTTTCTAGAGTATTGAAAGATCAACAATTATAAATAGTCACTATTAGTCATCAAGTATGCTTATCGTTATCGCTATCATTGTTAGCATTAATCTTTTGTTAGGATCTTATTAGATTCTTTCTTTAGGGCGATGTTTGCAAAAACAATTACCTGTTGGGAGTGCTTATGTGTTCCAAGAAGTGGTCCAGTTTATGTAAGGGAAAATGACAAATGATTTCTAAACTTTTATTCAATATGCAATATCATCCCTAAACTTTTACTAAAATGTCTTGTCTAGTCCCTAAACTTTATGAAAGTACCCAATACTATCCTTCTATTGAATTAAGTTCATAAAAACATTGAACATTTTCAAATTATCCATGGGCTAAACTAAACATGTACAAAAATTTAAAAATCATATTAAAAGTTCAACAAATTAAAAATTCATTTGTAATCAACGTTGTTTGTCAAGATATATATTTTAGGGATTTGTTTTCTGGCATTGGGAAGGAAATAAATTGGAAAGGTTACTATTTGCAGGAAGTGATAATCAACTGAAGTTTGGTTATTAGTGGTTATTTATTTCACAATGAATCTTTAGTAATTATTGACAAAATTTGGCTGGAATAATTAAATTGGCAAACTATCAAAAGACTTAAAACTAGATTATCACAATTAAAAGTTTTAAGATTAAATTGATAAGATTAGAACTTTTTGGACAATTATCTCTCGAATCTTCGTATGATCTCGAATCTTCGTGCGATTGGAAAGTGATTGAAATCGAGCACAAAAGTGATGGGTTTTACAGTCCCTGAATTGAAACAGCGCATAGCATTTGAGAATCACTCATCCGAGGAAGGTGAGACGAAGTTTCGTCCATTGGTTTCCAAGGGGAATATCCGGAATCTAACAAAGAATTGTGCCCTTTCCAATTTGCTCTCAAATTGCTTATTCATGCTCATGAATGATTTTATGAAAAAGATGTTTGATGTAGATTTTATCAGCGCGTTTAAGAGTGAATAACTATGGTTAAAGAATAGACAATCTGATTTTTATTTTTAAGAAGATAATCATCATTGAATTTTGCAAATCCCCTTTCCTCTAAGGAGATGATAAGACTCTACAACACGATTGGCATAACGTTACGACATTGCTATATTAAACCAGTAATACAAATGTTCTTTTATTTTCAACAGGATAATTCACGCTCTGTAATAACAGAGAAATAAGAGTAAAATGTTGAAAAATAAATTATCACTTTTAATGATTATGTTTTTACACTAGTGACACGTTTAATTATGTTATATTGATTATTAATTAACCAGATATATAATAGTAAAAACACAATAAACTCGCGTCAAAGCTTTTGCACGAGGTGACGTGACAACACTTAATTGTAATTTTTAGACAATTAAACAAGGCAAAAAGTCAGATGCAGCGGCCCCCACTCGTATACAATAATGGTGGTTGAATTTATGTCTTGAAAATTATCCAATACCACGTCACTCTCATTCTTGAAAAAGGACAGGTTAAAGTACACAGATTGTAGTTACCCGGTCTTGGTCTTAGTCTTGATTAACAAGAATATTCATTAAAAGTTTCATATACTTGATATGCCCTAAGGTCATATTCGTAGCAACGAAATGGCCAAATGACAATGATACATATTTGTAACCCCAAACATGATAGTCTCATTGATGAAAATTCTTGCATTAGGCTAGGCATAACTACAAACCTACTTATACAACATGACAAACTTATACATTAGCCACTTAATTGAAATTCGACATTACAAAATCATAACTTTTCGATTGGCAAGTTGCTCATATGATGGAGAAAAGAGGCTTGGCGGTGCTCCACCGGTGAAGAACCTGGCCCTTGATGTCATAGAAAATGACGTCGATCTGGACCTCTGTGACTTGCACAGTCATGAATCCTTGTCCATCGTAATAGAACTTGAGCTCCTCCGGATTTGGCCAGTTCACGTCACCCCTCCACGACTTGGATCCACCTCCACTAGTCAAGAACTGAATAGGACTGCACTTGCAAAAGAAAGATAATATTAAAAAGGGTACATCAGAATGATATTATTCTTTTTAGGATATCGAGAGATCAACGGCGATGATTAGTCACGATTCATTATCACGCGTTCTCATAAAAAACAACTACCTATCAGAAGTCTCAATGCGTTCCAAGCAATGATCGTGGCCATTGATGTAGAGATCAACGTTGTTTGCCTGGATGATTACATAAAATATAGATGAGAGAGGTAATTAACTCGGCCAATTAAGTGTCATATGCTGTTGATAAATCTAGTTGATAGGGGACCTGAATGATGGGAAGAAGCTGAACGCCGAGCTCATCGGTGTTCTTATGATGCCCAGCGCTTTTGATGGTGTGGTGACCTACTACGATCTTCCATTTCGCCCTCGACTCTCTCAGAGCCAAATCCACGTCCTGTCACAGCAGTCTAAGAGATCAGCTCTTCATTCCACAAGCGAGACGCAAATTAAGATGCTCAGTCCGATTCTTAGTAATCAAAAATAGCTGAATAGTCAATCTTAGCGAGTTCTTTGTCTTTCGTATTCTGACAACGTCGAAGGTTTTGCCGGAAACGTTCCGTGCGTTTCGGTCCACGACAGTGTTCAAAAGAGCACTTGCATACTCATAATGTTCAAACGCATGTTTATCGAGAATGCTTCATGAGCACAGGAGACTGGGGTTATCACCTTGAGGAGATTGGAGAGGTAACGCTTTCTGGGCAACACGCCGCTCCAGTCATAGACATCCCCCTTCGGCTTCGTGAAGTACTTGTCCACAAAAGGAGTAGTGTCCACGAAGAACAGCTCGACAATCTCTGTCGAAAAAACCGAAACACAACAGTAAAGTTAAAAACATATCAAACTGTTCCGAGCCCACCTATTTTTGATCGCGACCATCTTTTTATCCGACTTTGTCCTAAAAGTTTAGGCGCATAAAAAGGTGTCGGTTCCATGATGTTCCTTTACCAGCATCGACGATGAAGGATCGCAAGCAAAGCCATCTGCTGTCGATTTTCCTCAGGATCGGGCTCAGCTGTGCCTCCACGTCGCCCCTGTAGTCATGATTCCCCAAGACTGGAAAAGCAACCCGCAAAAGAAATCGTCAAAAAGGAAGAGACCCCATTTCCATATTTCTTTCCCACTATTCCATAGCTAAGCTATGATTATTTCCCCACTTTTTTGGTAGGGTTTTGGAGAGGATATTTACCGCTGTACCACTGCTTTTGCAAGCCGGGATGCGTGTAGATGTCGACGAAGGACTCTAGGAAAGCCGGATCGTCCACGCCCGTGAGCCCGTCTTCATAGAAGTTGTCCCCCGTGGAGACCACGAAGTCGATGTCGAGCTTCTCTCCAATTATTCCCATCTATAGATAATAACACAACCAAAAGATAAGACGTCGATAAAGCTCATTATCATTCAAAGAATATACTGCCACAAAAGAATGATGACTTTTTAGTGCCCATCCGGAGCAGGTTAGACATTATTTAAAACAAAAAGGTTTGGTGGCCACATCAAACGAGAAGATAAACATATGCTGAAGTGTTTCGTGCTGGACACGTACGAAAGGTACATCCCTAATATATAGTTAATTAAGTTAAAGTTCGGTTTTATTACAGTTAATTATGTCTTGGGTTTGTCGGGTTCTTAACCATAGGCAAGCTCGAGTGGAAAATATTACTTCTTAGTAAACTCAAAGAGGGAGTGTCATTTGTGCAGATAGGCTTATCTGGACCGGGTTCACATAAATGGATTTGTCCTATAGTCCATTGGTGGGGGAGGTGGCCACAAGCCAACATGAAGAGAAAAGAGCACATGGAATCTACAAGAGAATGATACCCTCTCGAGAACATGATCCCACCACATAGACGTGCCGCTTGTAAAGCCTCATTGGACGGGAACTGTTCAGAGGGACAACGGCATCTCTCTGATGCTTGGTGGAATGTTGGCCATTTTAGCGAATCCCTACTAAGGTCTTGATTTGGGGCCACGAGAACGGACAAGATAAAGTTGTGAAGCAAAGGTCGATCAAGTTGATGATGACAGAGACGATTTACCCAGCAGATATACAGGATGTTTGCTTTCCTAATGTATGATTTTATTTCGTGTTAATCAAGAAAAATCATGTAATAAAAAAACCATATGAATCCACAGTTTCCGAACAAAGTTTTAGTGACACGAAGGTCCGAACTTAATGACGAGGCAGTAGGCAAAAAGCACTTTCTCCATCCATTCAGGGTTTGTCTACTTGAGATTAACGATGGCGTTTGGTATAAAGGAAAAAGAAAAGGGCAAACCGGGTATTTTACGGGGACGCCGGTTATGATCTTGTTCAAAGAAGGCTAGACGACACGATGACCTCATAGAAAAAGCCAGAAAAGAGGAGGAAGAGAGAAAGACAGGAGCGTGTGACCTGGTGAGCAACTTCAGTTTGGTTGTAGTTGCCTCGTCTTCCCCAGTCTCCGACGACCAAGAACGCGAGAGATCCATCCCCTTTCGGCGACTCCACGAACCGCTCGAGCTCGCCCAGAGCAGAGACCAGACAAAACCCTAGGACCAACCCAAGAACCAGGTGCCCGTTCCACGCGACAGCCATGGCGCGTGTTCCCTTTTGAGTGAAATGAGGAAGAAGAAGAAGAGGGAGGAGGAGGAGGGAGGAGGGAGGAGGAAGAAGAAAGAGTGAAGGTAAAGAAAGAAACTGAGGACGATGGGATGAGTTTCTCATTTACACGAAAAGCTGAAAGGCAAGCAACGCCCTTTATACGCCTTTGGCGAAAAGAGATGATAGGCGGATATTATTAAAGTAGGGGGATGGTTCTGATTGTGTTTTCCGATATTAGCCCGTGGGATCGACATTCGAGGGTATCCATGGGCATTCAAGACTAATAACCCACAAATCGACAAGGGCGGATCCGTGAGAAACGTGGGGTCATTTTGGGAATGGGGGGAGATTAATCATTATTCATGTGTGTGGACCTACTTTGGTTATCGCCCTCACTAGTTACGTGATGAAAAAATTAAATATATTTGTTAATCTATGGACCTGCCGCTTAGGGTATTGCCATCACCAGTTGCGTGGGGAAAAAATGAATTTGTTAATCATTAGACATTGGTTCTCTCTACCCCGTGCCCGTAAAGAAGATCCTTTGACGTACACGACTTTTCATACATGTAAATGGGAATTTCGTACATTGAAAATACGACATTCGTACATTAACAAAGAAAAGGCATATATTAATAAAACACATGATCATTTTAAAATAAACTATCAAGTTATTAATTGATATTCGAATGTCTTGGTATTTTTTTCCCTTGTTATAACATAAATTCATTCGAATTTCTGCTAACTATTTGATGTAATCATAACTTCATCCTTCATTCACAAACTTCCCTAACCTCGAGCTAAAACGATAGTGTTTTACCATCACTTTTTTCACTTACAGAGTGCATTTCGTGCGTGGAAACGAGCTTTCGCATCATGTTGTAGCAAAAAGAAAGACTTGTACATGAAGGGAAATCATCAAGAAACATATTTGTGGAAGAAAAGACGAAGAAAAAAAAAAAGGATGTCTTTCCCTATCATTACTTCCTGCTCTTTGTAATCTTTCTGCAAATCCAAGCTTCATGCTAATAGTATTCATCATAAGGGAATACGAAACCCATGCTACTGGTATGGCACGTTGCCCTGGGGTCCTCTGTGGAGTGAAGGCAGCTTTGAGAAAAAGCGGAAAAAATCAAGATCCAACACGTAAAAGTCCACATTCAGCTTTAAAAGCTTCAAGCGGGTACAAGTTAGGTTTTCTTCTATGATTGGAAGGGTGACCTATTTAATATTTGAACGGTCGCCATTGAATTATCCAGTCTTGGGCAGCTTTTCTTTTGTAGCCTTGCTGGCTTGGTGATTCTGAAAAACTTCTGTCCTGATTGAACTTTCATTATCGAGAAATCACAAGTTAGGTCAATAGGTATTGTTGGAACCCTAAAGAAATAACGTTTGGCAGGTCGCAAATTCCCCCCCCCTTCCCAACTTAAGTCTTTAGTCTTTAGGATTTTACATAAATCACAGTCTCCGTGTTTGGAATGGGTAACTTCTTCTTTTTTTCAAACCGGTATCTTATTCTCATTCCCGTATTATTAGGTCATACAACGGTGATCTATTTGATGCAATTACAATATTCTATTCGACATTGAGGCTCAGATGCACGCGGTGAATAATCTATCGGGACCAATCCAAGTAGAACTCCCGGAAACTTGTGTGCTTTAGCCAAATAGATTTTTTAGGTGCATATCTGTCGTGAACGAATTATCTGGAACCAACCTTGGCCTCATCTTCCAGCTAATTCAAGATATTGAGACCAAAGGTCACTTAGAAAAGAATCTCTCTCTCCTTTTCTCCCCCCATCTTTTGTTTCGATTTCCCTTTCGTTGTCGTTCTGGAACGATAGGATATGCTTTTTGACCATGTGGTTTCCGCGACCAGTGAGAGAGTTGTCCGCAAATGGGGTGAGAGAGACGCTGCGACCGTATGGAGATAGGCATGTCCGCTCGAATACTCCGTCGACTGTCCATTGCTTATCTGAATCTACGAGCAAAATACAAAGCACATTATTACATACGTCGCTGCCCAAGCGTCTGAATGTGCATTAAAAAAATTGAAAAGAACCCGAAGAACAGCTAGGACAATAGCCACATTACAATTGTTCAACTGACGAAATCCACACGGAAAAAGAGAGAGAAAGAAATGAAGAAAATTAGTGTCAGACCATCCATGTGTTCCACTCAGAATCGATAGGAGATCCTGGCCCAACCCTCCATATCCCTCACATGAATGGACGAACTTAAAAAATGAAATTTGATGATGATTATATCTATTTCTAAAGGAAAAGAATTCTCATTTTTTTTCCGAATGGATGAATTGCTATACATTATTAATTACATATTGCCCGCTATGTTTTTAGGTTTATTGCAAATTGCTCTTCAATGTGTCAATTTTTTCCCATGAATTTTAGAAATTGGTTGCAATGTGTCCCTAGCGTTGACTACGATTGAATTGTGCTTGGAGTTCTAACCATGCGATGACACATGACTAATGACCGGGGGCAAGTCCTGTCATATAAGTGTATTCATATAAAAGAAGTAGGAGAATAATTCAGAAATATATTACATATGAGAGCGTGTGACTAAAATTCCAGCAAGAATTTGACCAAAGACGACAGCCTGCCAAGTGGAAATTAGAGGTGCCGGACTGCCAGCCAAGAGCTATGGCGTTGATGGCGACGGGTGGTAGAATAACTAGGGTACGGGCCTATGGGTTTGTCTATGGGCCCAAGATTTGATTTCTTGGATCCTAAGATTTTGAGCCCAAATACAAAGCTCATGTGTCCATTTAAGAATGTGCTAGAGCCTCTTCATCTTTTGAACTTTCATCCCAAACACCTTTTTTAGTTACTAGGGTACGGGCCTATGGGTTTCAAAGTTAGCTCTTGAACGGATCCGACCCATTGTCATACATTTGCAGTTTCCTCATTTAGGTTGGTGTTCCAAGATTGTACCCATGTCTGCAATTGAGCAATGCTAAGCTTATTTAAATTTATCTTCTACCGAAGGAAACAAAGTTCATTGAAACCGATCTATTATATACTAATCGTGGTAATGAAATGACACCAAATGACATGTAACTCCAAACATAATAGTCTCATTGATGTAATTCTTGCATTAGGCTACATAACTACATAACTACATACCTACTCATACAACATGACAAATTTTTACATTAGCCACTTAGTTGAAATTTGACACTACATTTTCAAGTGTCAGTTGCTCATATGATGGTGACAGATGGGTGGTCAAACACTCCAATGGTGACGAACCTGACCTTCAATGTCGTAGAAAACGACATCGATCTGGGCCTTTGTGACTTGCATAGTCAGGAATCCTTGGCCATCATAGTAGAACTTGAGCTCTTCTGGATTTGGCCAGCTCACGTAACCCCTCCATGCCTTGGATCCACCTCCACTAGTCAAGAACTGAATAGGACTGCACTTGCAAAAGAAAGATGATATTAAAGAGGGTGCACCAGAATGACATCATTGTTCTGAGATATTAAGAGATTAACGCTGATAATTAGTCGCAATTCATCATCACACACTCTCATCAAAAACAACTACCTAGTGGAAGTGCTGATGCGTTGCAAGCAGTGATCATGACCGTTTATGTAGAGATCAACGTTGTTTGCCTGGAATGCAGATGAAAAAGGTGATTAATTTGATAGATCAAGCGACATATACATTTGATATATCTAGTTGAAGGGACCTGAATGATAGGAAGCAGTTGAGCGTTTAGCTCAGCTGTGTTGCCATGCTCTCCAGCGCTTTTGATGGTATGGTGACCTATTACGATCTTCCATTTTGCTCTTGACTCTTTTAGAGCCAAATCCACATCCTGTTGCAGCAGTCTAAGAGATCAGTTCTTCGTTTCACAAGCCAGATGCAGATTAAGATGCTCAGTCCGATTCGCAGGAATCAAGAATTACTGAAGTCAATCTTAGTGAGTTCTTAATCTTCTGTATTACAGCCGCATTGAAGAAACGTTCTGGGTTTCAGTCCATGGCATGTTCAAAAGAGAACTTTACGTACTTATAATGTTCAAATGCATGTTTATCAAGAATACTTCATGAGCACACGAGACTAGGGTTATGACCTTGAGGAGATTGGAGAGGTAACGCTTTCTGGGCAACACACCACTCCAGTCATAGACGTCCCCTTCCGTGAAGTACTTGTCCACAAAAGGAGTCGTGTCCACGAAGAACAGCTCGACAATCTCTGTCAAAAAAATCGAAACACAACGAACAAGAAACATCTATTTTGATCACGAAATTCTTTTATTTGACTTTGTCCTAAAGTTCAGGGGCATAAAGGGGGCTGGTTCTATCATGTTTGCTTTACCGGCATTGACGATGAAGGATCGCAAGCAAAGCCATCTGCTGTCCATTTTCCTCAGGATCGGGTTCAGCTGTGCCTCCACGTTGCCCCTGTAGTCATGATTCCCCAGGACTGGAGAAACAACCCACAAAAGAAATCGTCAAAAAAAGACAAGACCCCTTGTCATATATTTTTTCACATGACAAGGCTTGTTTCCAACTAATTGGGGGCGTCTGGGCATATCCCCTAATGAGACAGGTTATCAAACCGCGTTTCTTATTTTAACATGTTAATGCCCACATGTCCTACTTCCCGTAATTTCTCTATGTATCTTTTTCTTCCTAGAAAGAAAGGAATACTCTCTAGGTGTTTTACATCCTAAAAGTCCCGAAGTTCAAATTAAATTAAGATGAAGTTTTTTAAGGACTCGCTTAATTCCACGTAACCATGTTGTGATTTCCTCCGTTTATTTTGTATGGTTTTTGGGTGGGAACATTTACCGCTGTACCACTGCTTTTGCAAGCCGGGATGCGTGTAGATGTTGACGAAGGACTCTTGGAAAGCCGGATCGTCGACGCCCGTGAGCCCGTCTTCGTAGAAGTTGTCGCCAGTGGAGACCACGAAGTCGATGTCGAGCTTCTCTCCAATTATTCCCATCTATAAATGTAATATAGACAAAACATAAAGACATTGATAAGCTCATTATCATTCACAGAGTATACTGCCCAAAGAGAATGATGACTTTTTAACGTCCATGCGGAGCAGGTTAGACGTTATGAAAAACAAAAAGGTTTGGTGGCTAGATCAAATGAGAAGACAAATAAAATCTTGGTTTGGGCAAGGGCGTCATGCCCTCAGCGACCATGGGCAAGGGCATTGGGCCTCATCCAGATCCAATAGAGGCCCAACACCCTCGCCCGTTGGCTAGCTAGGGACATCTCTCTCTCCGTGTGTATGCTTGGGAAGATGATGGGTTTGTCTTCAATGGTGTCAAAATATGAAGAGTCGAGTGCTGACGTCTTGGGGGAGACCAAACCAGGCGAGGGCGTTGGGCCCTGCCCGTCGTCGCCTGCCAGATGTGTAAAAAAAAAAGGAAAAGGAAAAAATATTACAAAAAATTAAAAATTAAAAGTTATTATATTTTATCCACATCAATATCAATTATAGCGTAAGATAGTCGGCATCCATATCAATGATTTTTTGTCAAAATTGGCCGAATGGACTTAATAAGTAAAAAAATGTTTAAAATCCAATTGGTCAAATTAAAATATTTATAACTGGATTATAAAAGTGTAATAGATTTATGATTTTTTGCACAATTTTGTTAAGTGTTTCTTGTTGGACACATATAAAAGGTACATCCCTAAAATAGTTAATTATGTTGAACTTTAGCTGTATTATAGCTAATTAAGTTGAAGTTCGGTTCTATTTAGTTAATTATATCTGGTTTTTTTTTCTTTGGTTCTTGACCAATGTCGAACTCGAGTGAAAAATATTACTCTGTAACATAGGCTTATTAATAAAATAAGATAAAATAGGCCTATAGTCGCTGGTGGTGGCCACACGCTAATATGAAGGAAAGAGCCCATGGAATCAACGAGAGAATAATACCCTCTCGAGAATATGATTCTACTACATGATCGTGCCACGTGTTCATCTCTCATTGGATGGGAACTGTTCAGTGGGACCCAGCATCTCTCTCCTCAGTGGAATATTGGCCATATTAGCAAATCCCTACTGAGGTCTTGATCCGTGGCCAAGAGAGCAGACAAGGTAAAGTTGAGAACCTAAGGCCGATCAAGTTGGATGATGACCGAAACATTTTACACAGCAGATATAAATGATGTCTGTTTTCATAATATATGATTTTCGTTCATGTTAATCAAGAAAAAATCACATAATAATAAAACCGCATGAATCTATAGTTTCCAAATAAATTTTAGCGGCATGGAGATTCAAACTCAACGATGAGATAGTAAGTAGAAAACACTTTGTTGTAACAATCCTCTCAATGTTTATCTTCTTGTGATTAACGATGGTATTTGGTATAAAGGAAAAAGAAAAGGACTCATTACTAATTAGTAATTAGGTATTTTATGTGGATGCCAGTTATAACCTTGTTCAAAGAAGGCTAGATGACACGACAAAGTCATAGAAACAGTCAGAAAATTGAGAAAGACAGAAGTGCGACCTGGTGAGCAACTTCAGTTTGGTTGTAGTTGCCTCGTCTTCCCCAATCTCCGACGACCAAGAACACGAGAGACCCATCCCCTTTTGGTGACTCTACAAACCGTTCTAGTTCACCCAAAGAAGGGACCAGGCAATACCCTAGGACTAACCCAAGGACCAAGTGCCCGTTCCACACGACAGCCATGGCGTGTGTTCTGTTTTGAGTGAAATGTTGAGGAAGAAGAAGAAAGAAGAGAGACGAAGAAAGAGACGGAGAGAGTGAAGCTAAAGGAAGAAACTGAGAATGGGATTGAGTTTCTTCTTCACACGTAAAGCTTAGAAGGAAAGCAACTCCTTTCATATGCCTTTAAAAAGCGAAATGCAACGGTGGAGAAATAGATTGGGTGTATTATTAAAGTAGGGGAGATGGTTTTGATTATGTTTCCGATATAGGCTGTGGGGTCGAGATTCGAGGGTATCCATGGGCATTTAAGACTAATAACCCACAAATCGACAAGGGTGAGTCCATGAGAAATGGGGTCATTTTGGCAATGGAGGTAACTAATGATTATCTGTGTGGACCCTTTTTTGTTATCGCCCTCACTAGTTACATGGAGAATAATAAATAAATTTTGTTAATTCATAGACCTAATTTGGACATAAGCATGTTCTTAAAAGGCTCAAAAGAGAAATGACAGGAGGAAGAACCCCTGAAAGCTGGGACTTCCTGCTTCACACTCCTATATTCCCTCTTGCTCAGTAGGAAAAATTTATGGGGTGGGAATTAGGGAGGTGTTGAGCGTGCAAGCACCAATATAATAAAGTAAGAAATGCAATCATGTCAACCCATTTGGGTTAACAAGCTGGCGAGGTGGCTCCAACATGGGAGTTCAAACTCTCTGTTGCTTGGTGAGAAGGTCACTCTGTAACTAGACATCAAGGATCCAAGTAGTATTCCCGATTACAAGTTATCACAAGTTATCACCCTCACTAGTTACAGGGAGAAAAAGAAATAGATTTTGTTAATCCATAGACTTGCTTAGGTTATTGCCCTCGCTAGTTACATGGAGAAAAATAAATATCTTAATCACTAGACATTGGTTTTAGTTTTCTCACCCTAAGCCAGTAAAGATCTTTTAACACGCACGGCTTTTCGTATGCTGAAATACCACATTCATATGTTTACACAAAGAAGATACATGTTAACAACACGCATGATCATTTCGAAAAAGAATATCAAACTATCTATTGACATTTGAATCTCTTGGCACTTTTTCTCCATCACTATAACACAAGTTATTCGTCCAAGTCTCTACTAAATATTCGATGTAGTCATGCATTCATCCTTCATTTGCAAACTTCCCTAGCCACAAGCTAAAATGACACTGCTTTACCATCACTTTCTTTGCTTGCAGGATGCATTTCGTGCATGGAAACAAACTTGCGCATTAAGCTGTAGCAAAAAGAGAGACTCGTACATGAAGGGAAATCATCAAAAAACGTATTTGTGGTAAAAAAGAGGAGAGAAAAAAGGATGTCTTTTCCTATGAATGTTGCTAGCATACCACACGATTTGCAGCACATTCTCCAGCAGAAGCCCCATCATCATGTGGTACCGGAAGAAGGGCCACTAGCGATTCCACAAGACCCCAAGGTACACAGCGAAGCAGTACACCATCAGGAACCAGGTGGGGAGGCGCTGGATCACCCCCAGCATGCAGTAGCTCAGGAACTCCAATTGCTTGTGGTGCTCCATCAGGGGCTGGAAGTAGAAGGCAGTGTTGGAGACCTGCAGGGCCATCAGGTACGGAACGCATGCCAGGGTCCGCCACCACCACTCCGGCTTCCTCATGATCTTAGGGTAAGGGATGCTGAAAGGATAGTCCAGGTACACTTTTGGAGGCACTGGGCATTTGCGGCTTCTGGTTCTTGGCAGTAACATACTTCGGTCCTTGCCGAACAATGAAGTCGACGCAGAGGACAGGCGCAAAGGAGGCCGACCTGCTAAACCTTGAAAGTGTATGCTAACATGATCATTTCTAGCAGTTTAACAGAACAAATCTTTTTGATAACCATGACCGAATATCAAGCAATTACTTAACAATAATCTCATTTTGCAAGTCATACAATCTCACATCTTCCTTATGGTTACAAGCTAAAGCTATTCACATGGTTCCTCCTTTCCTCACCGTCATCTGCAGAAAAGCTCATCCATTCAGGTAAAGAATACTAGGTTCTTCATCACATTGGCTTTATCATCGGTTAAATCCATTCAAAGCAATGGAGCATAATAAGCATGAAGAGCAAATATGCACCTTTGAATATCTGAGATTGCAGCTTAACATTGGTTGACAAAACAGGCCTTACTGGCTAATGGTAGTCACAAGTAAACGCCAGGCTACATGATGGGAATTTACCAGCCTTGGGATGCACAGCAACGGTCCGGATGTCTTCCTCCATCCCCACGGACAAGCATTCAAGTGCCTGTTTAAATTACAAGAATTAAAGAACGGTTAGCGAGAAGGTCATGCTGAGTGCTAGAAGACTATAAAGAACATTCGAGTTGGCTCAGAAATGCCCAAAAGAATGATAGACAAGCCTGCATAACAGAAATTATCAGCCAAACGGTGTCGGTAAACATCAAACAGCAGCTTGACCAATTATGCAAATTAACAGATATACTATCGCAGCAAAATACAATGGTTGTATCAGCGAACGTCCAATTTTTAGAAATTATACTTGCGGCAGCAATAATCCACCACTCCTCACATTCTTTCATATTGCCATCGTACCAGTTATTTGGAGATAGATAGTTTCACTTCATAGCGACACCTTCACAGTTGATTCGAATGCAAACTTTGAGCGTCAATCAAATGTAAAGTTATCTCCTCCCTTTTACAGCTAAACACTCAATATCTTCCAACTTCTCACTGTATTAATAAACCAGGCAAAACCATCTCCACTACCACGATTCAACTGCTTTAACTCGGTCAAACGCACAGAAAGAATATTCCTTTACATCATGTAAATACTTTTCAAAGGGCTTCAAGCGAAGTGACGTTCTTGATCATAAGCTTTACGGTCGAGCTTGGAGGTGAAAGCGACGTCTTTTAATATATCTAATACATGCTCAGAGAGTGCATCTAAGTCGTCGGGTGGAACAGATCCAATACAGCCCAGCTTACATGAAGTCTGGAGAAAACAGAGCCGGTTCATCGTGGCTGCCCTCCCAGTAAAGAAAATGAAGAAAATGAGACAGAGACCAATGAAACGAGACACAGACGGAGAAAGAAACTATTTTTCTATATTATTTTACAAAGCTAGTATATCAAAAGGCGAAAATCAACAAGCCACGTACAGAGGAGGAATCGCCGCCTTTTGGATGGTGGGGGCGGCAGCCCCCAACTGCCGGCATCTGAGCTCAACGGTTCTCCATCTTCTGCAGTCACCCACCACCAAAGATCTGCCAAAAAAACAAACAAAAGAAATGAACTCGGAATCGATTTGACCAGCAGTGCATTAAAGATCAGAAAACACGGTTCTGGAGATTCCTTCTTGCATCGACAAGATCGAGGACGAATAAACCCACCCCATAATCATTTACCTGAACGCGAATTCCGGGTTGAATCGAAGAATCCTGGGTTGAATTAGCGGCGCGAAGATGCAAAGGTGCTGTGTGCAGAGAGAAGGAACCGACGTTGGAGGGGGAGGAGGCAGAAAGAGTCGGCGCTTTGGGAAAGTGATGAAGCGCTTGGTTTTGTAATTTATAAGTCGGCGACCAAAAATGGGAAAACCAAAGAAGGAAAGAGAGCCGGAGTGCCTTTCGTGAAATCATGGCTGCTTCCGAGGAGTTGGGCTTGGGCCGTGACCTAAGTTCCCAATTTTTGCTTTCGTGAAACTTTTTTCTTGTCATAAAAAAATATAAATTTTTACTTGAGTTCCAAATTTGCTCGATTTAATTATCTGTCCAAAATTTCTCGTCAACAAACAAGAGATGGAAAACTCCCAAGCACGAGCTGTTCGAGTGTCCTGAGCGCAAACTCTCCAACTGTGAAAGATGGAAGACTCCTGAGCAAGAGAGTTTCAAGATTCAACACAAAATCGAATATCCCTAAGTAAGATGGAAGGAAGACAAGTTTAAGAGTAAGAGCAATTGAAAAAATGCCAACTCTAATTGTTCTATTTTTTACCAAAACTTCAATTCTAATAACACATCATTTAGGCTAACATGGAAATTCATTTCCAAAAGCTATCTTCTTGGATCTAAAATTTGAGGAAAATTAGAGCAAACATGTAAACTTATGTTTTGACCCCCCAAAAAAATTCCAAGACTTATCCTCTTCCTTTTTTTTTCTTGTTGATTCTCTCTCTAACTATATTTCTTTGATTTTTACTCGCCTTTTGCGAGTAGGAGTCAAATCTCGTATCTATGATACTAGTGTCCACACCCTAATTCTCTTATCATTGGGCCTCATGCCCAATGGGTATCCTTCTCTTATTTAGTTATGTCTTTTTTTTATTTAAGATTCACAGCTCTTTAAGCACACAATTAAATCTTCACTTAAATAGGATACCCAAAGCAGTGATAATCAATACAAAGGTGAAATGTGGTGGATGTCATGCACGAAGCTCAAATAGCACTTGTTGTCGAAGTCGATGATCTGAGGTATTGAGAGGGGGAAGAGGTGGTGGATGAAGATCCACTAGTGAACAACGAGAAAGAGTGAGGGCAGATACATCTTTGTGGTGGATGATACCTCAAAGGATCTAATGCACTCGTGAAAGGATTTGAGTTCTTTGATGGTGATAGTTGTATGACGTATAACTTCAACTTTTCAACCCTAGTCAATGGAACATGATTGGCAGGATGACAATGACGATGGAAGGTGTTCGAAGGTGATGATGATTGCAAGATTGCATGTAATCGACTATCGTGGAGATGATGCTTGCGTGGCCGAATGCATTATGCTAGCACTATATCGTCGAAAGTTATTTGTAAATTTTTTCATTCAATCCATGTTTAACCCGCCTTTAACTCAGATTTCTTATTTGACATTTTATCTCGAAATATCTGGATTTATCTGGTTCAAAGGACGTTACCATTGGATACGATATTTTGTTATCCTATCTAACTTCAAATCTAGGCCATTGAATGCAATGGTTCTCATATTGATAAGGTCTAGACCTGTTAAACGGGTGGGTTAGGTTGGTTTTGGGTCAGGTTTAGGGGTGTGCAACCGGACCGGGTTGACCCGGGAACCGGACCGGACCACCCGGAAAAACCGGTCCAGGAACCGGTTCCGGCTTGTGGGAACCGGTTGGAACCCGTCCGAGAACCGGTTCCACAGGGAAACCCACCCGGCCCGGACCGGTTTTTTTATTAAAAAAAGAAAGAATAGAATTTTCAAAGTGCAGCCCTAGCATCTTCTCCCAATCGCTGCTCTTCTCTCTCGCTGCTCCCTCACTGCTCCCTCGCTACTCTTCTCCTTGCTCTTCTCCCTTGCTGCTCGTTGTTTCCCTCCAGATCTACGCTCCGCCGCTGCTCAACCGACGAGGCGACGATTGCTGGTCGCTTCTTCTCCCCCGAGTCCCGACGACGAGTGCGTTTTTCTCCAGATCTACACTCCGTCGCTGCTCAACCGACAAGGCGACGATTGTTGGTCGCTTCTTCTCCCCCGAGTCCCGACGACGAGTGTTGGGCCCGCAAAAGGTTGGACGATTGCTGCTCAGTTCTCACTTCTTCTCCTCGAATCGACTACCGTTGCTTGTCAAGGTAATCAATTTTTTCCCTCTCTCCCTCTCCCTCTCCTTCTATGTCCTTGATGTCGATGCTGAGGACTGAATGCCGAGATTCAATCGAAAGAAGAGCTTGATCGTGTGCTTGTGATTGGGAAGTGGAACAGCAATTACCCTAACCAATAATGCCTTTGTTGATGTAAGCTCTGTGTTTTTACTGCTGTTGTTTCCTTCCGCTTGTACTCTGATGCTTTGTTGGGAGATCCCATTCAACATTCACAAATCGAAAGTCTTCCGCTTGTATCCCAATTCTCGACGCTCGCGAGTTTTTTCCTCTCGATCTGAGCATTCGGGTTGGTTGTCTGCATCGTGGTACCAAGTAAAATTTTCATCTTTTTCTGTAAATTGATCGGTGAAATTGTGGGTTTACATTGGTAATGTCGAGACTTATAGCATAAAATGAACCGAGGGGGAAATACTATGAGAATCTGGTGGCTACTTGTTGGTTAGCTTGAGTGCTCGGCATAAATGAAACCGAGTAGGAAATAGTATCGATCCCGTAGAAGCCTTGGCGCCCGAGCTTCAAATGGATCTTGAAATGTCGTGCCTGAGATTATTATTCTTCGACATGATTGGATGCAATTGTCCTTGTTCGCGGCGATTCAGCTTCCTTTTGCGTACACACGTCCATACAAGGTGTTGCATATGTTTCTTCTGGTTCATTTGATCTGAAAACAGGAAAAGACTGTTGGCTAGTTTCTCATGCTTTCTGTTCATGCCAGATTCAGACGACCAGTGCATTCCCCGGAATTCATGATTTCGATTTTGACATGCTCTTTTGAGTAGAGGGAGAGGGAGAGGGAGAGGGAAAAAATCGATTACCTTGTTTCTCCATGGGAAAAAGTGCTGACTTTTCTTATTATTCTCTGAATGCTTAAACTTTCTAGATGGGTGATGTTTCTTTCGAATAAATTAAACTCTTTGAACCTTTTGGTACCTTCTTTGTTATGCTGGAGATGATGCATTTGAACATCCTACTTTAGAGAGATTGCTTTGCATCTTATTAACCTAACTGTGCCTATCAAAGCTATTATTTGGCATAATGTGGAATAACTAGTGTTTCTTGTTAAATTTGAAGTATTGTCATATTCAAATTAGCCACCAAGTCTTTTCTAGGCTAGCAACTTAATATTACCATAACAAGTTAGAATACTCAGCAGGTTCATTCTGCCATATTGCAATGCATTTTGTTTGTAAATTGGTACAAGTTTATATTTCTGATTTAGTAGAACCTTGACATTGTTTTATAATTTATTTTCAGTCGATGGATCAAGAAAAAAACATATCAATGGAAGTGGATGGACAAAATGAAATGAGTCCACTCATGGAATTGCCATTACATGGAGTTAATGAAGTGGAATCCACGACTGCAAGTGCGACAAACAAGGTGAGCATACCTAACTCTCGTCCTCCTCTAGGTAAAAAGCGAGCTAATCAATCAAAGGTTTAAGATAATAATTCAAGAATCATGGATGAGAAAACACGGAAAACAAGTAAAGTGAAGTGTATTCATTGTGTGATTGAGTATGGGTATAATGTTGATCATGGAACATCTACTATGTGGAAGCACTTGAAAAAGTGTAAAAAGTATCCTCATATCGACAAGAAGCAAATGTTGTTTGCACCACGTAACAAAGATGTGGCTGATGAGGTGGGAGAAAATACTACTGGTGATGGTAACGTCTTAACAACGTGGAAGTTTGATCAAGAACGTTGTAGATACATGCTTGCTCGAATGATTATTATTGATGAGCAGCCATTTTCTATGGTCGAGCGAGTTGGCTTTCGTGATTTTATTACTGAATTACAGCCTCTTTTCCAACATCTTTCACGATTTATAGTGGCTAGAGATTATATGAAATTGTATTTGAGTGAAAGAACTTGTTTGAAAGCTTACTTTGATAAGCTTAATTCTAGGATTGCATTGACGACTCGACATGTGGAGTTCCATTCAAAATTTGAACTATTTATGTCTCACTGCACATTTTATTGATGAAAACTGGAAGTTGCATAAAAGAATCATCAATTTTGTGGTGATGCATAGTCACAAGGGTAGAGAGATTGGGAAAATGGTTGAGAAATGCATTTGTGACTGGGGAATAGAAAAGAAGGTGTCCACAATAACCGTGGATAATGCTAGTTCAAATGATGTGGCCATTGGTTATTTGAAGGAAATTTTTTCAAAAGAAGGGTTTTTGATTCTGAATGGCGATGTTTTACATATGAGGTGTACTGCTCATATACTTAACTTGATAGTAAGAGATGGATTGAATGAGGTGCGTGATTCTATGTAGTTAGGTATGTGAGGAGCGCTAAAACATTCCAATCTTGTATTGAGAGTGTGAGGATTACATATAAAGGTTCAGTCTGTCTTGATGTTGCCACTAGATGGAATTCCACTTACATGATGTTAGACACCGCTATAAAGTTCAAGAAAGCTTTTAAAAGGATGGAAGAAGATGATTTATATTTCTTAAGAGAAATTGACCATGATGCTCCTCAAGATGAAGATTGGGAAAATGCCACCATTCTTTGTAAATTTCTGAAACGGTTTTATGATGCAACGAAAAGGATGTCGGGGAGCTCATATGTAACTTCAAATGAATATTTTGAGGGGATAGCTATGTTGTATAAATATTTGAATAATGCGATGAATTCTTTGGACCCAAAGCTTCAAGTCATGGGTTTAAAAATGAAAGACAAGTTTGACAAGTATTATGGGAGTTTGGATAAAATAAATGTGATGGTGTTGATTGCAGCTGCATTGGATCCTACAAAGAAGTTAAGTTATGTGAGGTTTTATTTTGAACAAATTTATAATGATGAAGCGATAGTTGATGAGATGCATGATAAGGTCAAGGTTGCCTTGGAGCGGTTATATAAATTTTATGAGCAATCTTTTATTGGTTCTTCTACTAAAAAAATGATGATGGTTCAAATGTAAGTACTAGTAGTACTTTTGCTTCCAATACCAATACTGATGACAATGAATGTGAAATTGAAGCTTGGCATCAAAGCTTTCTCCATTCGAAGAAAAAAAGTGGTCAATGAAAACAAATCTGAGCTTGATCGGTATCTTGAAGCCGAAAGTGAAGATGTCCTTAAACTTGACATTTTGATGTGGTGGAAGAGTAGTGGGTCAAAGTATAAAATCTTATCTTTGATGGCCTGGGATGTTTTGTCTATCCCCGTAACTATTGTTGCTTCAGAGTCGACTTTTAGTACATCGGGACGTGTACTTGACGGCTTTCGAAGTTCTTTAACTCCTAGGGTGGTGGAAGGTTTGATTTGTACTCAAGATTGGTTGAGAGTTGTTCGTGTGCCGATTAATGTTGAAGAGTGCATTGAGAATGCAGAAAAGTTTGAGGCGGGTAAGTTGCATATATTTCTTTTTATCTTGTAATTCATTCATATAAGTATTTATTGAGTAAATGCTTTGTTTGATCTCTTTTTTGGTTTTTAGATTCGGATTGTCTTACCGAGGACATTGTCATTGGAAAATAAACCATTTTGTGGAAACTCCGATTTTGTGGTAAGTAAATAGACTTCATTAAACTATAACTTTGCACATGTCTCTAGAGCATGGTTTCTTGTTGATTTTTCTTTGTACATGAATTGCAGGTCTTTTTTAGAGATTTTGCACAAGTGTTGTGGGTGATCGATTTGCTCGCCAAATGGAGGAAAGGAGTTGGAGTGGGTGTTAGAGCAAAGGAGGAGAAAAATGGTTCTATGTTCAAGCATATTCAAGTTAACCACGTTGCCACATCGTTGTCCAAGCAAATTAAATTGCTTATTTTTTATGCAAATTAACTGTGTTTGGTGGAATATTGAATGTAATGCAAAGTTAAATTAGTAGTTGTGGGAATGAGTCTAATGTTAGACCATATTTGTTGATAATGTTTATGCAATGTTATAATTTTTGCACTTTTTTGTTGGTCAAATTATGATGATTATGTTATTGTTTTCTCGCGAATTAATGTAAAATTTGAAATCGTATAGGATATCGAGTGGTTAAAAAACAGGTTCTAATAAAAACAGGGTAGACCCTGTTCCCGGACCGGAAAAACAGGGTTAAGTCCAAAACAGGGTCCAATGAAAACAGGGTCGGGTAGTCCAAAAAATGAGAACCGGTTATAACAGGGTCGGGTACAGGGTCGAGATCTGGACCCTACCCACCCTGGACCCGATCACCCCTAGTCAGGTTATAAATGGTCCGACCCAAATTGACATATTAACCCGTTTATGACCTATTTAAGCATAGTATAAAATTTTTGACCTATACCCAACCCAACCCATACCCAACCCGACCCATATTGTTAAAACATTTATTTATCTAACTAAACTTAGGAAAATTTATTCTTATAATCTTTTTTAAATATTTTAAACTTATTCAAGTTTATTAACAACCCATGTATTTTAGTCTTTTTAATTTTAAACTCATTATGGATACACCTGTCAAAATGGGTGTATATGAGTTATACTAAAAGAAAGCCTGACCCATTTAATAATTAAATGGGTCATAAATGGGTTATCCACCCATTTTGACAGGTGTAATAAGGTCTTGTTATGCAGGACTCAACCAATTGCTTATAGAAATTGATAAGATCAATCACGTAGCATTCTTGCAATTTAGGTGACTTGATTTATGAATCTTAAGCGAAGGTTGCATTTGGTTCACCTTTTACAAGTAGGTTTGGAGAAATCAAACCAATTAAACCTAAAGGATTTTGGAAGAATACAAAGACTGTTTGATAAATTATGTTTTGAAAAGCAACTTTGAGACAAATGCCATTTGGTAGAAAATAGATTTAAAAAGCCCATTTGGATGATTAATTTAAGCTTTTTAATTTTTAATTGTTTAAAAGTGAAAAAAATAATGTCTGTACCTTTTTTAATTTATATTTCGACAACAATGTAAATATATCGTGTAAATAATTTTATTAGAACAATAACATTTCTTTATAGTGGAAATCGAATATGACCCGTACCTCTGCCCTCCGTAGGTGACGAACTGCCAACCAAGGGCTATGGTGTCGATGGCGATGGATGCTGGAATGTAGATGTCTTGGTGGTGGTTGAGGGGGGAGGCGAGGACAATCTGCTATCGTGGTGGTGATGGTCCTTGCACATTGGCTAGCAATGCTATTGTTAGAGGTGGTGATGAGTGTTGAGGAGGCGCCAATCTTGGTTTTGGACTTATATCCGAGCTAATCTCCTAACACTAAAGATGAGAAAAATTTATCCCATCTAGACTTGTATATCCGGTCTATCAAATGCACCCTTTGTGCTTTGGACTTTGAGGAGATAAGCGAGAGCGATGAGCGTAGCGCAAACGCCAGTTTCTATGGGCCCAACTTTGATTTCTTGAATCCTTAAATTTTAAGCCCAAATACAGAGCTTAAGTGTCCATTTAAGAACGTGCCAGAGCCTCTTTATCTTTTGAACTTTCAGCCCAAATACCTTTTGTTAGTAACTAGGGTGCGGGCCTGTGGTTCTAAAAGTTGGGTCTCGAACGGATCCGACCCATTTTTATACATTTGCAGTTTCCTCATTTAGGTTGGTATCCCAAGATTGTGCCAATGTTTGCAATTGAGCAATGCCAAGTTTATAAAATTTATCTTATACAAAAAGAAATCAAGTTTATCGAAACCCATCTATTTAAATTGTTATACTAATCATGCGGTAGATTGCAAGTAGACAATGAAACAAGTTGGTCATATTCTTGATATTTGATAGAAGTCCACCGTATTAGTTAATATAGAAATTTTGATGTGTATTTTCTTTTCTTTTTTAAATTAGCTTTTCTTTCTAAGATCTAGAGTGCATTTTTCCGATTAATTGGAACCACATCTTAGAATATTGTTAGTTGGAGCCAAATGCAATAAAAAAATTCAATTTTTATTGACATGGAAGGTCGACTTGGACTTGATTTGGGCAATTCACTGTACAAACCGTCAGCACACGAAATTAATCAACTCTGAAAAATTTGAAAGCTCGACCTGCCACTGAATACGAAACCTCATCTGCCGACGCATTTCTTAATCGCTCGAATCTCTGGTTGACGAAGAAGCTTCGAAGGCCTTCGAGCTTTGGCAAGACACCGACCTATGCGGTGAAGATCGCCTTCACCGGCCGATGGTCTGACAACTTCGACTCGCCTCTCATGTAGAGATGCTGCTTCAGCCCTTCCCCGCACCATATTATCCTATCACACCTATATACATCATCATCAACAACGATGTGATCGCGTTATAAAGGAGGGCGTCGAAGCGAAAACATGTCAAAGTAGAACGAGTTGATATGAATGTATGGTGTACCATGCAGGAGCTCGTCTTCTTCCTCCTTTACCATTGCCATGGCCACTTCCGTAGTAGACGTCAGAATTAGGGTAATATTTGTAGGTAGGAACGAAACCGATTCTCCCCTCCTGCCAACCCTGGAGTACTCGACCATTCCTGAGTTCTGCCTTTAACTTCATTTCCATTTGTAAAATTACGAATCAGATTTTGGGTTTTATGGTGGAAAAAAGATTTTTATGAAGAAGTGAAAATTGGTTCGTCTTTCCTTTTTTCGCTACCTGATCGTACTCCAGCAGCTCGTTCCATTCACTACGCTCGACGAGGGACCGTGTTGTTGCTTCCGGGAGGGAAATCCGGTAATTCAAATCTCCTAGCAGGATTACCCGACTGCAATGAACCCGGGTAGGTTAGAGAATGCATAGTGAAAACTTTAATGTGTAGGTCTTAAATAAGGTTTAGGGTCACATGGGATATTTGATCTTTTGCTCCTTAAGATTTTGCAACTCACCAGCTTGCTTAAAAAACCACAGGTTACACATTTGTAATATTAGATTACACTTAACCGTTTGTTTGCGAATTGTATGCGTGGTTCCTAGCGAAAAAGACACAGATGAATTTGAGCTTTGATGCAAAACTTTGTAGTAGTTTATGTTAGTGAGGTTAGCTAGAATTAGTTCTAATGAATAACAAGGTACTCACTCGTGATCAAGAATCTTTCTAGGCGAATTTAGCAAAGGGCTTCCCGGGAAGCTCGTCCTTGACAATATTTCAGCCACGTTGGAGTTTCTTAACTTACGATCTGCTTGTCGATCGCCGGAAGCAAGATGAGTGCACACGAAGCAGAAGCTCGTTTCGTGCAATTCGAATCGAACCGACACCGCACCCTGTGAAACCATATTTTTGAAAAAGAGAGCGCATGGAGAGATTAATCAGAAAAAAATATTACCATTTATTTCATGTTATTTCTAGATTCAATCGGCTTCCTCTTTATTAAAAAACTTTGTTTCTGGGCACGGTCCGTAACTTGCAACTTGCTAATCAGGTTTATAGATGGATGAAAATATAGCCCTTGAAAATTATCCCCTGAAATAATTGCTCATACGAGGGCAGATAGATAATACTTATATAATTTTTCTTTTCTTTTCTATAAGCTTGGGAAATGTTTAATATTTATTTGCGGCCTTAGTTTTCCTTGCAGGCCAGAATTGGGGACTGCTGATTCACCATGTATATATTTTTATAAACACGTATAACAAGATAATAAAAAAATATATATTTCTTTAAAAAATACTTCCATAAAGAGTATCATGTGGGGGAAAATTGAGGAGAGTCCACCTTATTGCCGAGGCAGCCCATAATGCCACAGCCTACGCATGCAGCACTTGGATGGCTTATGTGCGGGACCAACTCGCCGTGAACCCAAACCGTGACCAGTATCCCGACCATCTGCTTGCTCGCCATGCAATGAAACTTGCCTTGCTCGTGTCCCGTCCGGTTCAGGGATTTCCCGATTGCGGCGTTCCATTTCGTTTGGATCGTCGGGTTCTCCGACCCCAGAATGGCGGAAGCTTTCAGAGGAACTACTTCTTGAAACCTGAATAGACCGAAAGAAGACATGACATCCATCTATGTTCAAGATGTTTCGAACTCCCGGTGTGATTGATATCAATGAAAGAACAAGATTATTCATAAGGTCGACGCATTCGACCGGTGATGAGGAGCCAAAACTTAATGCGAAACTCATACTGTTATCGAACACTGAGGATTTCCTGTCGTTTCTTTTGTGCGGTCCTGCGTAGTTTGGATTATAATTGTAACTGATGTGGTGTATGAGCTTAAACCGGAGACTAGAAACTTACCCTAGAACGTAAATATCGCATGGTTCGTCCCGTATGTCGAGCCAATCTTCTATCGACAAGTCATCCCCTGGTGCAACACCACCAACATTCCAAGTGCTAACAAAGATCCTGGAAGAGATCAAGATGATGATGCAGAAATAAGCAGTAGGCAAAGCTTTATCAGTACTTCTAGCTATGATACAGAATAGAAGCGAAGTGTCTCTTACTTGTACTTGTGCGTTTCTTCGCAATGATCTAAGAGGCTCTTGTTGTCATAATAAGATGATAACTTCTCTGAACTTGGAACTTCCGGCGCCAATGCCATCTCTGTGTCGACACGTGGCAAGTCGGCGATGAAGTTGCTGTTGTTGGTACTGAACCTCTTTCCGAGGATCTTGTTGGCTACCAATTTGGGCCACATGGTAGTCAAAAAGAGTTAAAACCCAGTGAAAGCTGGTTCTTGGGGTGGTGAACTAATAAGAATTTGTGAAGAACGAACTAGTAAAAGCCTGGTTTGCCACAAAGACACACACAGTACATGGTGTTGGTCAGTGCTGGAGAAAGACTTTATGGAGGGAGAGAGGAGGTCTCAGCAAGTTGGCAAAAGAGGGCTTGAAGGGTGACGTGGAAGATGATGCGCTTGGCTAGTTTGCTTGTGGCCATCCTCATCATTGACACAGAAGAGAGAGAGAGAGAGAGAGAGTCTCGGTGAACGCAGGAATAGTAGACCTGTCACTAGTGCTGGATCTGCTCGTGCTAGTTGGTGGAATTTGATTTTTGAGGGATATGTTTTTCATTCGTGAGATGAAACTTGGGGGGTGGGGAATTGTTTGAGGTTTAAAAGAGCAAGTGGATGGGTTTGGGACAAAGAGATGCGCATACATATCCTAAAGGACAAGCTGCTATAGCCACAAGATAACCCACTCCTTTTTTCTTTTGGCCCTGCAGGTATGGCCATATCAAAACAAGTTGCTGGAGTTGACAATGGCATAGGAAAATTTTGCTTTTCTCATTTTGGAGATTTAAGGAGGAGCCTTGACATGAATCTAGCTTGAATAGAATGAATGGAAACTTCTGTTCCTCCCCTTTAATTTGAAGGCCGACACTCATCACCTCATGTTAGTACCGATATGGTTTGTGCAGGCACTAATGTCTGAGCATACTAGCGTTATGCTATTGACCATGACCACGATCAAACACCACATGCTATTGACCATGACCATAACCTCCATTGTGAGCTCCATCACGAGATGTAACATTCAAGGTCCACCATTATACACATATTATCCACTTTGGACCTCACTAGACTCTCATGGTTTTGTTCATCTAGGTTTCACCCAAAAAATGAGTATGTACAAGTAGAAAATCCATATACTTATAAGTTAGTCCAGAACTCTCTCTCCCTAAGTGATGTGGGACAGGATATGCGCCCTCTCGGATATGCGTCCTCTCCCTGTGCATGTTTAGGGAATGAGGTGTAGACACACCGTCATCCCTCCTTCTCGCGCATCACTGCTAGGGTTGTCACACAAACAACAAGCTCAACAAAGGCACTAGCTTTCTTTACTGCTAGAGGTAAGGGATCAACGTTGTGATGGCTCTATTGGAGATCATTGTCGTCAGTGTACAGTGGCCTGAGGGGCGAAGCCGACCGGGTGGGGCCGGGTGTGGTGGTGCATAAGGGAGGGAAAGGGGGAGAGGCTGAGAGGCAGATATGGAGGGGTTGGGTTTAGTGGGGTATTTCTAGTATGGACAAACACATGGTAAATTGTTCGCGTGTCAAAATCTAGTTTGGGGGACGTGGCTCACAGGTTGGGAAGGGGGAAGCGGATCGGGATCGGGGTCTGGGCCTGATGCGATGCGGAATTTTAAGGCATATTTCGTAACGCTTTCTATTTCTTTATTTTTTTTTTCTCTCAAAATAGAAAAGAATAGAAATTCATTTAATAATGTCAACTAATATTTCTATTTTCAAGAACAAATCAATAGCTGAGGAGTAGATTTGAAGAAAAACAAGAAATAGAAAAAACCTACTTCTTTGTTTTCGGGGACAAAAAGTGACATAAGGTCATTTTGAAAAAATAAACTCAACATAATCTAATGCTCATCTTTACACGATCGATACAAAGTCCAATCTTTTGACCTGATCTGAGCCCCATTTTTCAGAATAAAAAATTAAAATATTTAGAAATTTAGAAAAAAATTTATAACTTAGATTATAGCTTTACTAGATTTTAGTGTTAATTCTACTTTTGAACCCAAAAAATGAAAATATTTTGATGAAAATTGAATTCAAAATTGAATAAACTTTTAATGTCGTTTTCTTTTAGAAACAATGTTAGGTCATGAAAGATTTGGCAACTTCAGTCTTCTTCCCTTAAGATTCTATGGAGACATTCTTAAAGACCATTTGCAATTCTATAATAATAGAAAATTAAATGGCTTTGATTAAGTACTTTGTATTAGCATTTGTCTTATGTTCATAATAGTCAAATGAACTTGTGACCCATAAATTTCCGATGTCATTGCTCACAAGTTTGATGAGTTTGTGCAAACAAGTGCACAAACTTTAGGATCGCCTCCATCCTAAGAAGTTTCGTCTTTGTCCATTCTACCAAGCAAAGTTTGCTCTTCTTCTTGTAGCCAAAAAATGTCAAAAGCTTTATGCACATGTTTATTCTAATGCCCAAAAATTTATTATCAACCTCCTCATCTTGTGAATTATAAATTAGTGTGGCTCTCTGCTTCCATTTTCAATTATCCATCTTTGACTAATTATTACGTTGAATTTTCTTATGCCATCTTAAAATATGTTGATCAATTAAATCTTTACAAAAATCCAACTTTATCTAAACATGAAATGTTAAGTCTCCACTAACAAATTTATAATTATATGAAAAAAATTGAGAATAAATTTTTTTTAGAATCATACAAAATGAATTTCTATTCTTTTTTTATTCGGGAATAGAATTTTATGCAGTTACCAAAGATGTTATTTTATTTAAAAACTTGTTTAGGGAATAGAAACGGAAAAAATTATTTTTAAATAGAAATTATTCATGAAAAAGAAATGTTGTGAAACACACTCTTAATCTCACCCCCACCTTGCTTTACTGCCATTGCCATCCTAGCTCGTCGCTCTTCATCGAGATCGGGCCATGTCATGCATTGCACAGGCAGTTCATGTAGAGACTCAAAGAGACCTTGGGCTGATCTGTCATTGGGCTCTCTTCTCTATTCTTCATAGGCCACATGCCATTGCTTGACGAGCTCAGACAAGCTGGTTCTAGAGCAGCAAATTGGCAATACGAGGGAGACGTTCTTTATAAAAGGACAGAAATTCTACAAGATACACCCAAATTTGACGCTATGCGAATGCAATTGGCTCTAAATTGACATGACTGAATTATTTTACGATAGATTTGTAATCGAAACACGGATTTATTATAGTTAAGTTCACACTTGAATGATATAAGAAACTCCATGAATAATCAGAAGCAAGAAGATGACATCACAGGCCCATTTGGCAACCCGTTGGGTTTTCATAGCCATCAACGCTGACTGGAAAGGTCACGGTCCGCCATACATGGAATTCACCGTGACAATGGTGAACGAGGGGCACTTTTTTAACATTTTCAAGCCAAGTGAAAAATCAATATATTACAGAACTTTCACATTGGGTAGGACTTTATAATTGGGAAAAATTACTTGCCTTTGAACACCCACTATTTACACGGCCTTCTCAAAATCACTTATAATCGACACCAACCATATGAGATTTGCCGTGCACTCGAGACATGAGGACGATGATTGTCAATATCAGTCATGCTTAACACTCTTTTTGGACATCCAACTAATCCCCATACCGTAGCAATCCCCTCATCTTACACACACTAGCTAATTATCAAGGGAATGTAGGTCTTTGCTTCTAGAGAAGGTCTTGAAGGACTGCACATGCGTGATGATTCGAACTCAAGTCTTGAACGAGGAACCCAATGAATACGCTTGCTGTTTGAGCAACCCGGTGGCCGTGGGACTAACTCGATACGTTATGTTGGTGGGTGTAGGAGCACCTAACTGTTGGCTCACCTGGCCTCAGTGGTCCATGTACATAGAGGGAGTAGGGTTTGCTCTTTAGCTCCATTAAAGATGCAGTCAGTAAATACGTCACTCAGGCAAGAGTCCACACTGACCCAAGGCAACCCTATCATCGCCATGAATGAGAGAGAGAGAGAGAGAGAGAGTTGTCTCTGTGCAATGTTACATGGGGTCTACTGGTAATGAATGGTGGATGTTATCCTGGGCTTCCATAAATGGAGTTCATTCGACTTTAATTAGACCTCGTTAGGATCATGGATGACTCTGCGAGCATTAAAAGAATCATGCCTATTGGATCAGACCTTGATGCTGCTGAGACCGTTCTGTCTTGGTGTTCAGCTCATCTCCACTTCTGTAATTTTTCATTTCATCGATCGATAGGGTCGGTTTCGGAACCTGGATTTGTTTTGAGTTCAATTCACAATGATTTCTAGTTAGGCAGCTAGAACCTACACACTGTGTAAAGGGTGGTTCTTAGGTTTTGGAATGGGAAATTGACCTTGTTGACTGTGGCATCAATCGGGGCATTTTTTTTGTTTAATTACATTAGCTATACAATATGCATATGTCAAACATTAACATGAATACAATTCTATCTATTTGCTCATGATATGTCAAATATATTCAATTTCAACATATATTTTTTGTTTTAAAGAATAAAGGAAAAAACTCACTTGGGATTATGAGTAAATAGGCACCTTTGCTACTTCCACCTCTCAAGTAGAATTGCTCCATTCAGGGTATAAAATTGGAAACCAAACCTGGCCAAAAACCAGTTTCAACTTTTGGAATCAAGAACCGAACCAACCCCCTTATGAATTGGCCCAATTGCTCACCGCTATCATTGTCTCTCGACCCTCCTGGGGTGTCACTTGCCCGCAACAAGGGTCAAGTGGGGCAGGCGACCCTCGTCAATAGTCATAGAAGGCGGGATGCCCCTGTCATGCACCAACTCTCTTTTCTGCCCCTCTCTCTATATGTGAGGTCTGGTGACCTCACTTGAGCACAGAGGTGAGTTGCCGGACTCCACCTATGCCAAGCAGGGGTCGTAGGACCCTTATTTTGTTGATTGGGCCACCGTTGCTCCCGCCCAACTACCTCAACACTCCCCCTCCCTCCCTCCCTCTAATGTCTTCTTATTTTTAACTTTTGTCATTGATGTTTTGCTTATGCGATGCTTAACAAGCGCACCATGTCCATCACGTGCCATGTCACAAGATTCCACATCCTCAATTCAATGATTTTATAGGTGATTAACGGAAGGACTTGATTGAAAAATGAAAAAAGATGAAACCTCAAGAGACAAAACTATACTTGACCCATTTTCACAATTTGACATCGCATTTCATAGGTTTTACAAGGATTTATAAACGACTCGAAAGTCAACCATTTCATTATAACAAGAGACATTATTATCTCTAAAACCTAAAGTTCATTTCATAGAACCAAAGCTAAGATGCAGCGGCCATGATGAAAGTTTACTACAGACCTAAACAAGTCCTTAAAAGACTTCATTTATGTCCTCATCCGGATCTCGAGACCATCCAATTATAAAACAACAGAAAGGCGATGAGAGGAATTGAGCAAGAAAATACTATTCCAATGAAAAGCATGTGACATGCGAATATCGGCATTTTAAAATAAATAATGCATCCATAAAGCCCGCCGTCTCTATACGTGAAACAAATAGCTATTAGGCCTTTGTAGTGAGGTTGCATCTGGAAATCACCAACTTTTTATTCCTTGCTGACGCGGAAATGTGGTTCGTCCTTGGGCTGGAAATCAGGAATCGAAAGACGATGACAAATTCTTTGTTCTTTCCTGGACCATTTTATGCTTTTTTTTTCTTATGCTTTCTCCCTTTTACCAGCTGGATTCATGATTGCATTGATCCTGGCTGTCAATGCGCAGTTCATCAAGTACAGTCGGCCGATAAGTCGGCCCACCTCCAAAAGCGACAAACATTTATCTCGATGAGTCGAAACCTTCCAAATAAATTTAACTTTCGGGAGCGTGCGTGTGATTGGTTCGATGAAAAGACAGAAGAGACAGGTGGGTCGGGGCCTCCCTTTGGCCGCATGCGCTCGCCGCCAGCTGCGGGTGCGGCGACGGCGGCGCTGATGCCCGCGGCGGAATGGCGGACGTGCCCGACCAGTAACTGTCTGTGCTATGAAACAAGCGATTTGCTGTGGATGTTCGACTCGAAGAGAGTGCCATTCATAATCCAATGTAATTTGTCGCGTTAGTTCCTAAGGTAATCCTAAGAAACGATTTTGTTTCACTAATTTTGCAACCTATATAAGTCGACTTTATTTCGATACTTTTGAACTGATTAATGTTTTATCGTTCGGCGTTAATGAGCTCCAATATTTTATGTCATGGTGGCAGAATTATTCATCTATAACCAAAGTAGCTACTAATTAATCAAGCTATAAAATCTCATTTAATATCGAAAACTAAATAACTTTCAATATTTCACTAATGTGAACTTGAAAAACTAAAATTTTATGTATTCAATGCTTTATAAAATTAGTGAACTAAAATAAGTTAGAAAGTGAGCGAGAGATATGATCGCGACACGTTATATCTAGCTATGGTATTCAAACACTTAATGTCCGGATCTTTGCCATCTTACCACCTAAAAAGTTGTCCTCCGCCCTCCTCCCACCACCGCCCTCTACTGCAACCTTCTTTCTGGTTCTAGTTTCATGCGCATACGTTGCGACCTTCGATTTGAGGTCTTCCAATGTCGTTAGCCTCGGACAAACCTAGGATGAAGGACGGTTTGAGGACACCTCCAAACCGACCTCGACCTCAATTCGAGGTCATGATGACCCAACACTGGCTTTCATCATTATTTGTTTTGTCGGACATGGTCGTCGACAAAAGATCTTTAACCAGAGGTCAAATCTTGGGCTTTCTAAATGAATAGAGGTCTATGGTGATTTGGGCAGAACGATGGTTATGGCTACCTACGGACTAAGAAATTATGAAACTACGAAACTTAGAGACTGTGTTCCCGTGGAAACTAAAAGATAAATGGGTAGAGAATAAATAAGATAAATTTCAGAAAAAAAATATAAATGTGTTCTGGATTGCGGATCTTATACGATTGATTTGTTTTGGCCTTTTATGACATTGTACAAAGTGTAACCTTCGAGCGATTATTGTTCAAATCCCAAATTCTAATTACTCCCGAGATTATAAGCCTCGACTTAATCTTTTAGTAATTGCGAGTCTTATCCATTAGTAGTTGCTACTTAATTCATCTTTATTCCTTAGCTCTTCCTCAATTTTGTGATTGACTAGTGCTTTTCCTTTGTATTGTCGATTTTTCGGCTTTTCACCTATTTTGATTTAACTATAATGACCATCCATCTTCGTCTTCGATTTATGATGGTAGTATGCAGTCGATCCATCGACCATGTACCAAAAGCTTTTATCCTGACTTAGATATTTTTGGGTGTCAACACTATGCACAAAGAAAAAGCATAGAGAGAACCGAATGGCAATTGACTTAAAAGTAAAACAATGGAGAAGAGAACCTCACCCTAACAAATTATTTTAACATCATCACTTTCTTATTAAGAAATATTTTTGTTCAATTAAATCAAATATCATTAAAGTTAGGCCCAATCATACCATATGATAGTAATCTCATGATGCATAAATTTTTCATCGTAAATTCGATTTTCATACAATTAACTCATAAATGGTACATTAATTGCTTGATTTGACAATAAAAAAAGGAAAGTAAAGTGTGCTTCTATGCTTTGAAAATAAGTTGAAAATAAAGAAAATATTCATTTATTAGATTTTTCCTTTTGGTCGAATCATTTATTAGACTTAAAAGGTAATAAAACCAAGAGGGAAAAAGAAGGGAAAAACTAAGCTATATAAAAATTTATGTTTGTTTGGCAATTAAAAAGAAAATGGAAAAAGCCATACAAAATTCTAAACTATGCCTATCGTGATATATTTATTCCAAACTTTTTTATGACACAACAAACCCCAAACTTATGCCCGTATTCAAATTTTTTTGACAAAAAAACCTTAAACCTTGTATTCGTGCAAAAACATAAAAAGTCTGGGATAAATGTATCATATTATTACAAGTTTATGCATTTTTGTGTCGTGAAAAAAGTTTGAGGTAAATGTGTCTCAATGGGCATAGTTTAGTTTTTTTGCAACATTTTCCCTAAAAAAGAAAGAGATAAACTTTTAAAAAATGACAATCAACTTAAAAGTAAAACAATCGAGGCATCAAAGTTGGAGTCGAGCCCTCGACCTCGTACCTAGAAGTTCGCACCACAATCATTAGGATACTAATGCCTCTTCAATCAAACAACCGAGGCATCAAAGTTGGAGTTGAGCCCTCGACCTTGTACCTAGAAGTTCGCGCCACAATCATTAGGATACTAATGCCTCTTCAATCAAACAATCAAGGCATCAAAGTTGGAGTCGAGCCCTCGACCTCATACCTGGAAGTTCACGCCACAATCATTAGGATACTAATGCCTCTTCAATCAATCAAATCAATGTTCATATAATGCATGAGTTAGTAAATCAGATGATTAACCAATAGTCGACAGGTGAATTCTGCCGTAAACACTCAAGATCTTCTCTCTTGATAGACCACCAAAGTGTTTGTATGGACATATAATTTCTTTAAAATTGAAATCTATTCTTAAATGCTAATTTGGCTTACTATATGGAGAGCTTCAAGTGGGTCAATCACAACTTGCTCTTCTGAAATGACTAAACAAAGATATGTGTGGACCTCATCATTGATAATATGGTACTTTTTCCCCTTTGTATATCTTAGAGGACCTTCCAATTTTCCCCTTGTTTTCCCCAGCTTTTAATCGTACGTGGGGAAGGAAAGGATAGTATCGTGCTTCAATCATTTATCAGCTTCCATAGTACCAAATTCTACTGCTACCAGATTCCTACTGTCAAAAAAAGGAAGGACGAAGCTAATTGCGAAGAAAGCGTGTCACCTGAGAAACAACTTCCTCACTTCCTCGAGAGGAATAAAGAGGACGATTTTTTCAGGTACGTGATGGACGCAGTCGAGCTTTCTAATCGGAAGTTGGATGAATGTGAGCAATCAATTGACAATGAAGATGTCAGTTTGTTTGGTAAGATGTCATGCTTTTATCGTTAAGGTAAATGAGTTCACCGATGTTGTCTTGAAATGGAATCTACAAGTTATAGTTTAGAAAAGCACTGCCCTGCTTAATATGTCCGTGTCTCACTCAAGTGCGATCAAGAAAATGATTACAGGGTGCTTTCACCAAGTGCATGTGTATAGAGATGCATGACCAGAGCAATCTTTTTGTGAAGATTTTTGACAATAACTCGACACCTTATCAAGGACATATTTGGGAAAGAGTTTAAGTCCGAAACTATTAAAATACCGAGGTTAACTTAATTTGATTTTACTTAAGTCACGATTGGCCATCCATTTAGTGGACTATAGTAGACTCCACGTGCATCTCATCAAATTTACACGCCCAAATTCAGTGGACTCACATAGATTATGTTTATTGTGACATCGATCCCAATAATTATAGGTGCCGCTACCTCGTTTTGTGACCATCAAAGATGTCGAGCACTTTGATGGTCTGTCCGCAACTTTTTTTTCTCCAACTATCTTTTCAATGAAAAGGAGAGACTGCGTGTGAACAGTACAAGAGGGAAATGTTGAGATTCAATATAAGTTGTGTCAAAATAGTCCTTCCTGGGTGAATTGTTTTGACGGGGGAATAGTTAAGAGTTTTAGTTGCCTTATAACTCATTGAATTAACATTTTGAGTGAAAATGAATTCAATTGGATATATTAATAAATTCGAATTTGGCCACTCTCCCTTTGATCTTTTCAAGCGAAGAAATCATACTTCTATTTGCAAGTCCTATTAGGAAAGGGGAACCTTTTTTTTTTTTAAATGAAGGTAAACAAGTGGAAGTGTTGAGTTATGCTAGAAAGTAAACATGTAAATTGTATTAAAAAGTATCACATCGGAGAATTAATGTTGTATGATAGTGTCGATATATCTTAAATGGCTTATAATTTATTGGTTTAAGTTTTCAAATGAATATAGGTTTAATTGAATATGTTTTTTTTTTTTGGTCGGATAAGTGATATGTTGATGAGCTCAAATTTGAGCTCCCTCTCAGTGATCTCCTTGAATGAATGTAGATGCCTTTGTTGTACGATCCCAATAATAAGAACATAATTGGCTAGATAAATTTGGAGTGCCGGTTACAAGGCTTACATTAACGCAACGTTTGCCAACACATGCAAAATTTACATACGAAAACCATTCCCTACATTATCTTCGAAAAATAAACTTAATAGCCTGGTAAAATAAACTTAATAAACAAGCCTACTTGTTGAGAGAGAGGTTGGGTCTCTGGCCGTGGGCCTTTTGCTCGTGCCCTCCTGTACCTCTCTACAGATATTAAAGCAGCTTATGATTTTCTTCCCATTGACATTAATTAAAGTGACTGATTTCACTCTCGTCACTCGATTCAAGTCGGAAGTAACACAGCTTAATTTGGAAATTTTAAAAACGAGGGATCAATTTGGTAAGGGGTAATGATGTGAATTGACGTTTGAATCTATGGACAAATTTCTCATGATGAGAGCTTTTCTGCTGTCAAGAATTGCTTCGGTATAATTATTGTCGTCCTCCGGGAAATTATTGCCGTCCTAGCATCATTAGGAAAGCTACCCTTCAATCACAAAAAAAGGCAATGAATCAATGAAAAAGGTTTTACAAGTCAAAACGCAAGATAATGCCTTTTGAATTTCACAGTGGCGAGTTAGGTATATCACTACATTCCATAGTCAATTAATTGGAGGGAGGACCATTAAATATCTCGGTCGAACGGAGAATGCCAGCTCGAGCTCGATACGTGCCCGTCGAATGTGTCGACGTTAGTATCATCAGAATCAGAGGTGCCAAATACACTTTACCGAGTTTATATGTTAAATGTCTCGTTATCAAACCTTACTTTTTTCCGCCAGCTTATTAATGCTTAGCATTGAAAAGTCCTTTTTAATTACTGTGCCGTTTCCCAAAGGTTTCTCCACCTACTAATATAGAAAGAGACTGTTGACATTTGGGGGTTTGGATTTGATGGGCCAATTAATCTTTATCGATCACTGTTTGATTTTATATTGGAACAACCGCAATGTAGTGCTACATGGGGACCATTAGATATTGGTGTGGTTCATATTCATACCAAAGCGAGTCCATATCATAGCTTACACTACAGGTCCAGTCACTGTTCCCTTGTCCTTGTCTTGCTCTGCGTTTGTTGCTATATATTTTTGAATATGCAATCATGGGTTGTCACCCAACATCATCATAATCTCTCTCTCTCTCTCTCCTCCCTACAATGATTATTGCAATTATACTGATTACGTGACTATTTGGTAGGAATATTTATATAATTAGGATACTGATAATGTAGCGTGCACCTAATCTACCAAACCAACTACTATATTGAATAAATTTTGTGGAAATGAAGGATTGAGATATGATGGTATTAATGCCGGATGCATCCAAAAAGAAATGTCAACAAAAGGATATACGCAGAGCCAAATTGTGGTTGCGTGGCTTTTCAGGGTTGCCACTGTCTAAAACAAATCCTGTTGTGGACCACGAAATTAGGGGTTTTTGCTACGTACCCAACATATATTCCTCGCGTTAGTAAATACATGTCGAATTAAAATCGCAAGCATCTGGGGTGCGGTTGAGTCATTGACTCTTGGCTCTTGATGAATCGTTGTCCGTGAGCTGGAGTTTGACCATTTAGTGCCGGTCTCACAAATGTTTATGCAATACAGACAGCGATATACTATATATGGAATGAATCATGAGACGAAAGATTACTACATAAAGAAGGGTATCGTTAACCTACCTTTGGAGTTGTAATGATATCTTTAGCAATGATGGATACGCGACTCGTGCATATCTTTCTAGATGGTGAGCCGAACAGAGAAGCCTTTGTTGCAAACAAAGCTGGGAGCATGGTTGAATTCGCATGCGAAATAAATGCTTGAAAAGCGATCGGTTTGCTTAAATTTTAGAGAGTGATGTTGACTCGATTTACATCCTTTGAGGCAAAACGCTTGAGCGGATATGCACGAGTGTAGTGGTTGAGGTGAGATAAGGAAGTCTCAGGTTGAGCATCGAGCGTCTATGTACGAATTAAGTTGTTTATAAACCCTAGTAAGGTGCATGTGCAAAGGTATTACATGAAAGAAGTCTCAGATTGAGGATGTAATGTAACTCATATAGCTCACGTATTATAGTGAATGTAAATTCAACTGAATTGATTAGTTGGGTAGAACTTGAACTCTATCTTGTATGAGTGTATAACCGGATCGATTCTTCTTGGGAATTGCATCAAATTGCCCTAAAAATGGTCCAGCTTCGAGCTCTAGGTGAAGAACCATCCGAGAACCAAACCGGTTTAACAAAGCTAAAAACAGTAAAAACCCCAGTTTCTCTATTTCTAACTTCTAGGCTGAGGTTTTATATAAATTTATTGCAAATTTAACCAAGTTGTTTGTTTTGTTTCCAAGTGATTAGAATTTAGAGCAATATATTTATTGACCAATGAGGGATGAAGTGTTATAACATATGTTCTATGTTATATGTTTGAACTTTTTATTGTTTATAATTGCACACAACTACGCCTTCATCTTATGGATTGTTATTTTTGGTGGATAGGAATTTCTGTTGTTCATCTTTTACTTTGAATTGTTGGAATCGGATCGGAAAATAAAGTAAGTTTCAAAATTAGTAGCAAGGTAAATGAAATAGATTTCAAGCTCCAAAAATTGGAAATTGATTATATCATGACAAGTTTTGGATTTTGGGATTAGAGCCTATGCGCATTGGAACCAATTGCTCCTACCAATGTGGTGATCCCCTAGGTAAAAATATTGAGTTTATGCCGTGTATTTCCTATAAGTGGTATTTAAGCCAATGGTTTTATAACGCTTGGTCCAACATATGTAGAACTTGGAGTTGAAATAATTTTGGAGCAAAAGAGTACCAAGACCAAGGGGGAGCGGATCTAACGCGTGAGACTTACATATGAGGAAGATATTTGTTAGGTGCACAAGTGAAGGTATTAGGCAAAAGAAGTCTCGTGGGGATAAGACATTTAATGTAAAGTAATTAATATATCTTGATTAGCGTATAACTCATTAAATATATTTACGAGGTTAGACTTGAGATTTCTTTTGGTAATCTTTCACAGCGAAGGTGCCTTATTTATGCGACATATCCCCCAACAACCTTAGTTTCGTGCTTCCTAAGGTAGGCTCATTTGAAACTTAGCGTACTGGCCATTGTAAGCACTTCACATATTTTATATCGCCCGGGTGGCTTATGTCGATAAAAACCACCAACACCTTTGTCTTTATCTCTTCTCCTCGGTAATAATAATAATTAACAACAACCGCAACGATAATAATAATAATAGAAAGCATTGGGAGACAATTGCTGAATAGCATGTCTCGCAGATCAACAGTACAAATTTCATATTAGGTTTTATTTCTGTCAATTATACTGATGGAAACAGAAGAGTGAGATGAAAAGACATTTTCAAATAAGGCCAATGGACTTTGTAAAAGGCCGTAATTATTTTTTGAAAAAAAATTCAATATTTCCCGCGGGGATCTGGATTAATAACACTAGCTACAGCATGCAAGGGCACATCAACATACGTCCTATGAAGTGTCTTGTTGACTGTTGAATGCTATGGTGTTTTGAATGGGCAATAAGGAACGAAAATCTTAAGTTCCTTTTTTTTTTTTCTGGTCGAAAATCTTAAAGACCTTTGACCCGTCAATAAAAAAAAAACCCTTCGGCAAGCTACAATCCCACTTCGAGCTGACTGACTGGCTGACTGACCCATCATGTCCTTTGTCCTCTTATGCCATTTATTATACCGAGGAAGATGAAATCGAGTCAATAAAAGATCCGCAAGGGACAATAATGATATCTATCTTATGTGCGCGCGCGAGAGTGAGAGAGAGAGAGAGAGTAAGAGTGCTGACTATAGGAGAAATGATCCATAGATTAATATACCAAGTTATGTCAAGAACATTAAGGGTAAGCAAAAGAATCGAACTGGCCTCAGAATCGCTTAATTCAAACATAACTAGTTAATTTTTGGTGGTTTTTGTAAAAATCGATTCAATTTCTAATCTAAGATGTAGATCATTCACTTAAATTATTCGAATTGAACCAATATATATATGTATATTATATATATAATATTTGGAAATCCTAATGAAATGGAAGAGAAGAATCTCTCTTTGAAACAAAAAATGAGTAAAAGCCGTCAACTAGAATCTCTCTAGTTGATAATTCACTGCGACTACGAAAGAAGCACCACTAGCAATTCATTGAGATTCAACTCTCTAACGATTATTGCTTTCAACACAAATTGAAGCACAAAAAAGCGTCACTACTAGTTCAAAGATGTTGCTCACCTTGCCATTGTAACGGGATGAGGAGCTTCAATTAATGCTACTCTACACTCGGTAGTGCGACCTATTGCCCATTACGATTCACCTTTCCATCGCATTGCCTATCTCCCAAGGGATCATCATTCATTGTTTAGCTACCATGACTATTAAACTTGACCACAGAATTTCCTGGTTGTCGAATGTTCTGCATCCTCTTAGCGAAAGGTATTCAGTGAATTACGCAAGAGAGAAACAAAGGGTGAGAGGATTTTGAAAAAACAAATAAAGGAAGATACACTTAGAGAAATCTCCACAAACAACTAATACTTGGACAACCGAGAACAGGTGGACTGGTTATTGGGTGAGTTTAGGAACTAGTAAACGGTTTCCGATTTCAAGGTGAGAACCGATCACCTCCAAATATCATAATTAAATTTTCAACTAGTGAGTTATATTCGGTATCCAACAAAATTCTATCTCATCTCTTAGGATGTGCTAGTCAATGTGCTATCAAATTCTCTAATTTCTTTCGTCAGAAAAAGCTTTTGCTTAGTCAATATCCATACACTTTAATCACGCAATCTTTGGATAATTCAATAGTCCTTTGGAAAATTCAATAAACATATATCATATTATGAAATTCCAACACAAGACCCCAAAGTTGCAAGGACAACATTCGAAATTTTATGAGGAGTTTGCATCTTGTTAATTTAAAAGGTAACTGACATGTGTAACTTACCATCTTAAAAGACCATCATATCAACCTTGTAATGATCATCGGATTGCGAAAATAAAGTAGTTTCACTTTCATACAGTACTACAGCCTTCATGTTACATACCTTGAAAGTTAATTTTGATAGCGCTTTGTTGTAGGTTATGACATCTTATAGAATCCAACAATTCCTTAATCTAATTTTCAAAATGAAGCATGACTAAAGGTAAAGGTTGCTCAAATCTTTGATTGTGACATTGATGTGATTAATAAACTAGAGATAGGATCTTATGCAATTACTTCTGGTCCGTAGAATCAAATTAGATATGAATCATGCTTTGCATGCATATCAACAATCGCCATAAAACCTCCGCATGATGATGATGAATCGCCATAAAACCACCGCATGATGATTATGAATGTACATTGGATCGTTACAAAAAGAATCATTGGATCTTGAGCTACCCCATAATTGAAAAGCACCTCATTTCCATTTGACAAGACGGACAAACTCGATGATCATCCAAACGCAACTAACAAAAGCTGAAGAGAAAACCAATTTAATGCCAGGAAATTAAACCAGTTTGTGCATCCAAGAATATAGTCAGCCTTTGCGGGTCTCGACCAGTCCGTCAAAAATAAAAAAATAAAAAAATCCCGTAAAATATAGTCATATGGATTCTGAACGAGAAACGCTCAGAATCGAACATCATTTTCTTGTCTGACCTGCATGCAAGAATCCCATTTGAAAAGAAGAACTCCAACCGCTTCCAAACTGACAGATAAGAAAGTGTTTCTCTCTCTTTTTTATATTTTGGTGCTTTAATCCTTCTTCTTTTTTTGCCTTGTGCAGATGAGTTCTGCAAAATTCTTTCCTTAGTACCAGAAGCCCACCAAACTCAATCGCTTTAATGATGTGCCTGCTCTGTGGGGCCTTCGCCGTGGCGCATTAGATTACATAAATCTTATCTTGTCCAGCTTTATTAAATATATTCTGTCCTAAAAGATGCTGAGAATAATCTTTGAACTCGGGTACCTTGGAGGTTCATAAATAATAATGTTGTTTATATGCACAAATATATATGTACACGCTTGTGTTGGGGTAGTTTCTTGTCGTGTCTTCTTCGTACCAGCCAGTTCAATCAACTTTCAACTCTCAATTATTACCATTTCGAAAGGAGAGCACCTAACTTCTCTTTCTTTCCTGCCCTTTTCCCCCCTTGCTGGATCTTTACCATCATCTGGTTAATGCCCTTTTTTTGTCCATCGTGCACGTGTCACCAACATATTTTGAGAGATAGAATATTATAAATATTTGGAATAATATCACAAAAACCTTAGATTGATGGGTTAATTTAAAAATGAAACACTGACTTTAGGTTGAGTATCAAATCCGACCCAAATTTTTTTCTTGAAAAAAAGCTTCAACTTTCACTTAAATGCCAAATTTGGCTCTCTTAACTTAAATTCATTGATTGTTCTCAACAATAAATCCATATGCATTTGTTAACTAGATTTAAAGCATTATTCATTGTCTTCTTATTTGAGCCACAGCTTGGAGTATAATAGTGAAACTATTCATCGTCTCTTACACTTCACTAACAAGTCAAAAAAACTTCTAGATTGAATTTCTCTAACCAAACTTCATCATTTTACTGTAACATGAAGCTATATACCACAATATGTCGAGAGACACCATATACGAGATCTGCCAAGCTAACAACTAGAACATTTTTTTTCCTTGAAACATGGTTGATTTCAAAATAGAGAGTTAATGATATAAGCCAAACTTGGGATGATGATGAAAGTTTGTAATTTTTTATGAGACAAAAAAAGATTGGGATCAGAATTGTCATTCAACCTAAAGTTTGTGTTTTTTTACAAGACAAAAATAAGTTTGAGCTAGATACACCTATAACAAAATTTCTCAAATTAATTTTTTAACCACAAAAAACTTAAATTGGCATACCTACGATATATTTACCCTAAACCACAAACTTATATATTTGTCATAAATTTACCATTCATTAATTTTCGTTAAATTATATTAATATCACGAAAAACCATAAACTGGTATGTTTGAGATAAATGGAAGATAAAACCCCAAAGTAATATACCCGTCAGATGTCATGTGTTATTTATCTCAATAATTTAATTGTAAAATTTAATGAAAATTAACTAAGGGTAAATTTGTTACGAGTATACAAATTTGAGATTTTTTGCGATATTAACTTTTGTTTTCTAAAATGTTGATAATTACATTAGCAAAGGGGAGTACCGAACATTAATATAAAGTCAAGGTTCGTGATATCTTATTAAGGGATTGAGAGATTTCTCTAAATGCAAAATCAACATATATAGCCTGCATTATGTTGTCATCATTATACATAAGATAGTAGGCGGCCGACCAAACCACCGTGTTAGAAAATCAGGCAGGACTCGGCTTAAAGAATTGTTGCATTTGCTATAAGAGGATTATCACAATATTGATTTAATTAAAATATGATAAATCAATTGATTTCCCTATAATACAATATATTTATGGCTAATTATACAATTATTTCGTTTGGAAAGCTAGAGAAAAAAGAAGTAATGAATTACGAGGTAACACTTTAAATTTCCCACTTTCCCCCTCCTACAAAAGTTTTTTTGAGTAAGGGTTAAACTTAAACTCTATCTCGATGATCTCCACATATTGAGAACCATATTTGTATGGCACATTCTAATAAATGATGCCAATGTTGGAAGAGTAAGTAGAAGTCCAATACCTTCATCACGAAAGTTTGTCAAGATAGAACACAAATTAGAGCCCGTAAACAATTATATCCACTCTTGCCAAAAAGGTATAAGTTAATGCATTATGAACCAATTGAGCCTATCAATTACTTCATGCCAATCTAATTTTCTAATATGAGACTTTTTTTTTAAAACACAATTCACATGCATCTCAATTATCTGTCTTCTCACATGTGAGCTCAACGTTAGATTGATTTTTTTTTTTTTCTGATACCAAGGAATCAGAACTGCTGGAGCTCACTCTTTCGGGGGAGCACACGACCCTCCAGTACCTGATGGCATCATCGGGCCCACAATAAGCCAAACCACTATTTAGACGTAAATCTCAGGGGAGGCTAACTCAGGACCCTAACATCAGAACCTCATTTTACAACATTTAAGCAACGAGAGGGTTTGAACTTTTGATCTTAGCGATGAGGAAGAGAACGCATACCAACTGCGCTGCCCATGGTTGGGTGCTCAATGTTAGATTTGCTTCTTTTTAATTTCGAAATCCTTCTATACCAACATTATTCGAATCTCCAATGCTCACCTTCATCTGCTTCGAAATGAAGTACGAAGGCTGCTATCCGGACCGCATTGCTACTTGAATAGTAATGTGTCCTCTATGATGACCCGGAGGAGTTAAACGCGCCGGTCATCCCTCCCCCTTTCTTTCCTTTAAAAAGTCAAGAAAAGCCGGTAACCATCCCCCCTCTTCTCTCTTTTAACTGTCCAAGTCAAACTACCGATTTAGTCAATTATTTTCGGCCTATCTCGATCCCATTCGCATGTGAAATCCATGAACAGAATAAAAGAACGTGAAATTCAGCAAGGTCCAATACCCTTTTCCAAAAAAAAAAAAACCTTTTCCCCCGTATTATTCATCATATATAAATTCGGAATGATAATTAGGTGGGAGACGTATAATTCCGAGTCACATGTTCAACTCACCAAACTCGGCCATTCCGTGAAAGGAAGAAGATGCACTTCGATGATTTGCCTCCCCACCCCTTTTTTACTTAAATTAATGAATTACGAATAAATAAACGAAAAAGGTTTAAAAGAATCAGCAAGAAAGAAAAAAATAATAAAAAGAAAAAAATTTCACCGTCCTGTGCATGCTTTCGTACGTCAAATCAACAGCTGCTCGAGTCAATACACGAGCTTCACGCGCCCCCGAGGGCACGGGGCAGACGCGAGCCTCCCCAGTTGGCCCGTGGCGTCGACGCGCCAGAGATGCGCGTGGGGAAAATTTTTTCCTAACCCATTTTCCCATAAAAGTTTTTAAGATTATTAATTAATAATACTCGAAGCGATTTTCACTTTCTGCTCCAGTCCAGAGCCAGATCGTCCCTGAGCAAGAAACAGAGGAGAGAGAGAGAGAGAGAGAGGAAGAGGAAGAAGAAGAAGAACCCTACCCTGGCTAGCCTGCGCACCTTCTTTACGGGCCACAGGCTGGCGCATTTTAGTCTAACCTCCAAACCCTGAAAAAGACTCACTCCCCTTCCCCTTCCTTCCTCTTCCACTTTCTCTCTCCTGTCGGTTGGGGTCGGATGCTTGTTAGCTCTGCATTCTCTCTCTCTCTCTAGAATATAGCCTTACCTGAAAGGCCTTTTCTCGCCCGTGTTTGCTTGCACAGATCAAAGCTCGGTTTTTTGGGCTTCTGCCGTGGCTTTCCCGTTTTGGGTTCGGACCGTCTTGCGGGTTTTCCTTTTAAAGATTCTTGCTTGGCGCTGAGGGAAAGCGGAGGCGAGAAAGGCTGTGCGTGTGTGTGGGTGCGAGCTCCAGATCTGAGCAAGAGAGGTGTGATTCGAGCAATGGAGATAGAAACCGGTGTGTCTTAGCTTCTTGTGTCGTGACGCTCGCTTGAAGTTGGAAGAAGTGTGGCCGTTTTCGGTTTCTTGGAAGCTGCAAATTTTGGAGTTTTCGATACCCTGTTCTTGGTTGGTCTTCTTGTGGGCAGTGGAGTAAGAACCCTGGTGGGGTTTCTCATTTTGCTTTTCTGTAGAGAGAGAGAGAGAGAGAGAGAGAGAGAGAGGAATTGGTGTGAGAAATGCTCGGGCTTGGCAGTCCTTCGAGCGGCTCGTTTTCAAGCTCCAGCTGCAATACTTTGCTGAGGGAACTTCAGGTCTTTCCTCTTACTCTTTACTTTTCCTTTCCCAGTGTTTTCTTCTTCTTCGTTGTTTTAACTGCTTTTGGGTTTTCTCAAGAGTTTTGTGAAGGCTGCTCTTTGATGAGGAAAAGGAAATCTGTGCTCTTTTTGGTGGAAAATCACTTTTAAATGATGGGTAGTTTTACATCACTTTATGCTGTTTTTTACTCAGCTAAAAGAAGAAAGCACTGATTTTGCCTTTTGCTGAAATCATTGTTTTGTTGGTCTATTCGAGCTGGGTTATCAGGATCATTGTTTCTTTAATCCCTAGGCTAAAGCAGTCTTCTATCTACTTCCTGCTAGTCAAGTAATTCTTCCTGTAGTGCTCTCTCTGTTCATGAGGATTTCTAACTTTTTAATTTATATTCTCCATACATTTACTTTCAAGTGTTGTTACGTAGATGTTAATGACTTGAAATATTTTTTAGTGTAATGAATTCTAGAAGTTTGGCACTGTAATATTTTTTTAGTATTTTGGGTTAGGTTTTCTTCATTTCACGTGCTGTGACTGTGACTGCAAATTGATATAGCTCTTTGGATTTCCGAATTGTGAGATGGCTTCTTGGCGAATTAAATTTTCTTTCCTTCGATGAACTTGCTTTCCAGTTTCTTCATGTTATCCGTTTTGGAGTTGATTGGACTCTTGGGAAATTCCCCTCCTTATTGGGATAAATGTGGAAAAGGAATTTTGGGTGAGTCAAAGAGTACGGGTTGACCTCAAGTTTCTAAGGAAATGCTTTTGGCTAACATTGTTTTTAATAAGTCCGACACCATCACTCTTGATTGTATCAATGTAAAGGGAAAGAAACTGCAATCAACATGTTATTGCAATAGCTCCTGGACTGTTTTTTAATTATTGTTTAAACTGAGGGGAAAGCTGTCACATTTCTGTTAAACTGAATGGGAACTTCAGTTTGAGTCGATTGTTAAGCAATTCCAGTCAAATCTCAAGCCCATTAGTTACTATAGGAAGTGTGTGTGAGTGAAAGATATGATACCTTTGACGATACTGAATCTGTTTTTTGTTGGAGCAGCAATTATGGAATGACATTGGAGAAAGTGAAGCCGATAAAGATCGCCTGCTTACAGAATTGGAGGCGGAATGCTTACAAGTTTATAAAAGAAAGGTTGAGGAGGCTGCCAATGCCAAGGCTCATCTACATCAGTCTGTTGCAGCCAAGGAAGCTGAGCTTGCAACACTTACGGCTGCTCTTGGAGAACTTAATATTCATTCGCCTGTAAGAGGAAATTACAAGTACTGCATGATTTTGTTCCTCAATGCAATTTCAATCAAAACCTTTTCCCTGCCATCAGTTACAAGTAACATGTGATTTCTGTGTTCTCTGGCATGTTGTGTTGTCACTGTATCATTAACATCGAGAAGGTAATCAACATCATAAAAGAAATGTCCAGAGCCCACATTTTTAAGTATGTAAGTGAGATAAATTGTGGTACACCCCCTGTCAAGGGCATCCCGTTTAGGAATTTAGGTTTCCTTTTTGAAATGTGGATGCCAGTTGATCCTCAGTTGTTTGGGTTCATGAGGATAGAGCAGATTGCAATAAATAAATAAATCTTATGCTGGATTTCACTGGGCGATTAAAATGATCTGAACTTAGAACTTTTCTATTGAACAAGAGGATGCTGCTACTGCAGACATTTTAGTAGAAGAATTTCTTTTTTTTTTTGGGGGTCAAATCTTAGTAGAAGATTGATGGGTTAGAAAAAGCACTTTTGTGTACAAAGCTATATGAAGAAATTAATGTTCCCAAACACTTTCTTGAACCAACTGAAATTTATGTCGTATGGTATGGCGGCTGGGTATTGGGCTGCTTGTTTGCATGGTCCATCTTCACATAATTTTGTCGACAAGTGTGCTGCAGCATGCAAGATGGATGTAAATATGATTCTCATGAGTATATGAATCTGCACAGACCGTGACTTATAGCCAATTAAACCAATCCAAAGAGAACTTTCTTGCGTCGATCAACAAAATAATAATAGATATGCCCTGGCTTTTTGCTTAGTCTAAACAAAACTGGCAGTTATATTTAGATTTCTCTAGGCAATTTTCAGTTGCTCATGGAGCTGCTGATGCAAAATGTTGCAGATCCAAGCCGAGAAGAGGTCAGTGTCATTGAAACAGAAACTTGCTTCTGTGACTCCTGTGGTGGAAGATCTGAGGAAAAAGAAAGAGGAAAGGATAAAACAGTTGGCTGACATACGGGCTCAGATTGAGAGGATCAGTGGAGAGATATCAGAGTATGGTCATGTGAACAATGGCACAAGCAGTAGCCTGACTCTGGATGAAGAAGACTTGTCCCTTAGAAAGCTTTCTGAATATCAAACACGCCTTCGCACTCTGCAGAAGGAGAAGGTAATTTTTGCTTGACAATTTTAGCTGATGCTCAGAACTACTCCTCTATTCTTTTGATTTTTCCCTGGCTTTTTGAGGCGTAAGATGAAATACTTAAGCTAGAATACACAAGTACGTTTTGTGATCCTCTGGAGATTGAGGAAAGATGGACCACTTCTGAATGCATGTCAGTCCAATATCTCTGGGCACAAAGAATAGCTTTGTCAACACTATGCTAAGATAAAGGAATTTAATGAGTAGGTTGGCTGATGACATGAAACATGGGGAGTAGATTTAAGAAGAGAATAGTCCGGGAAGACAATGCTTAGAAATTTCAGTTTGACTTTCAGCTTCTGTTGAGAGCATGTGAAGGAGCACCTTAATATAGGTTCTTTAAAGAACTATAAATAATTTACAGAATCAGATTTACTAGTACAGACTAGAACTTCAATTCTGCATGTTTTTCCTGGACTACATGTAGTATGAGCATAGATGCATGTGTGCACAAGGTGTCTATCTTGTGTTGTATGTTGTGTATCGCTTGATTTCTCTACCGTTCTTGAGTAATAGTATGGTTATACTTGTCTCTTTGCAGTTTGAACGCCTTCAGAAAGTTCTAGAATATGTAAATGAGGTACATTCTCTCTGTGGTGTGCTTGGATTGGATTTTGGAAAGACTGTCAGTGAGGTGCATCCAAGTCTGCAAGGTACAGGTATTGAACAATCAACAAACATTAGCGACTATACCCTGGAAGGTCTGGAACATGCCATTCTGAAGTTGAAAGCAGAACGCAAGGCTCGAATCCAGAAAGTAAGCTGAATCCTCAGTGTTATTGTTTCAGATCGGTCGTTAATCTTAGTTCTCACATGTTTCAATCTGTATTGTTAATTTACAGGTTAAAGATATTGTTGCATCATTATTTGAATTATGGAATTTGATGGACTCCTCAAACGAGGAGAGGAGTAAATTTTCAAGGATCACATCCATCCTCAGGTCTTCAGAAAGTGATATCACAGAACCAGGTGTTCTGTCAATGGAGATAATTGAACAGGTTCGCAATGTGCCCTGTTTGTTGATGTGTCGTCCTTTTCTGTCATGTTATGTTTCTGATAATAAAAAAGGAAATCTTGCGGCCAGGCATCGGCAGAAGTGGATAGGCTCACTACTTTGAAAGCAAGTAGAATGAAGGAACTTGTCATGAAAAGAAGGTCAGAATTGGAAGATTTTTGCCAACTTGCTCATATTGTACCTGACACTAGCACCTCTGCTGAGAAATCCAATGCACTGATAGACTCTGGTATTCTTTCTCAATCCTTGCCTTAGCGATTCCCTTTCTTCAAATAGTGTATTTAACATGATAACCGTAGGTCACAATCTCTGCGGATTTCAGGGTTAGTAGATCCTTCAGAGCTTTTGGCAAATATTGAAGCACAGATAGTTAAAGTGAAAGATGAAGCTGAGAGTAGAAAAGAAATAATGGATAGAATTGACCGATGGCTTGCTGCCTGCGAGGAGGAAAGCTGGCTTGAAGAGTATAATCAAGTAAGCCACTGGTCTTAGAAATGCAATCCCAAGCCAAGTACTTATTGTGTCTAATTATCATTACCAGATGAATATAGCGGAAGTTGGTAGTTAATTTAAACGCATCGTGTTACCAACCTTTTCTACTAATTATATGTTTGCTTTTAGGATGAGAACCGATACAATGCCGGAAGAGGATCTCATATAAACCTCAAACGAGCTGAACGAGCTCGAGTGGCTGTTAGCAAAATTCCAGGTGGTTGTCTCATCATATAATTTTTTTTACCCCATTTGGGTGAACGACTTGTCCCCGTGGCTAAAGAGCTGTTCCATGCAGCGATGGTTGACAATCTAATAAGCAGAACAATGGCATGGGAAAATGAGAAAAGGGCTTTATTCCTTTATGACGGAGTGAGTACTTTTGCAGTAATCTTCTAACCCACACATTCTTGTTCTTTACTGGTACTTAATGTTCTTATGATGATGTCTTTGAAGGTACGACTGGTATCCATACTTGACGATTACAAATTGACCAGAAAACAGAAAGAAGAGGAGAAGAGGAGATTCAGGGTAATGTTTCACGTGTATATCTGAGTAAAGAGCTCATGTTTATAAGAAAAGTTCTCTGATTTGACACATAAAATTTTCTTTAAGAATTTAAATATCTCAACTGCATCAGGAAAGAAGTTTTGAGTGAATGGTTTCTGAACATATACTTTTACAGGACCAAAAGAAGCTTCAAGATTTGCTTCTAACAGAGAAGGAATCTATGTATGGGTCTAAGCCTAGTCCGAGAAAAAGCAACAGTTTCAGGAAGCAAAATGGCTATTCTGCTAATGGGAACGGATCCATGACTCCAACACCACGCCGTAATTCAATGGGAGGTGCAACTCCGGAGCTCCTCACACCAAGATCATATTCTGGACGTCAAAACGGACATTTCAAACCAGCGAGAAGGCTATCCACTGCTCCACTTAACTTTGTGGCCATAGCTAAAGAGGACTCGATGTCAACATATACATCTGTTTGTGGTTCCGAACTGGGTTCTCCTCCACATCTCTGAAAACCTGCAATGGTACATGTCTATGCATTCTCTTTGTTAAAGACACCCTTGCTTTATCTTTTGTCAATCTTTAGGACCATATACCCTAATTGATACCCCGGAGGAAGTAAGGAAGCGAAAGCTGGATCGACTGTTCTTCACTTGTTATCAACCTTTAGTGAAAACTCATTTAAACTAAGTAACATATGAGTTCTGGAATTTAACTAGCCTACCAGCTTATCCATATTTTAGAAAATCTAAAAAAGAACAGGAATGAAATTGGGGCAACATGTGGGCCTGTATGCTGTGCCATTTCTTTCTTTCTTTCTTTTTTCAAAGAACAGCATTAATTTAATCAGGCTAGAGGAGATTGGACTATGATTGTCCTTTCAAGTCAAGCTCATCGTTGTTTCCATTCTCTTGTATATTCATCTGATGCGGCAATCTGATGACAACTCCATCACCATTGATGCTAATTATTTAATGGAGAGAGTCAATTTGTCGCATTTTAATTGTTGCTTATCTGCTAAATCCCCGGAGGATCTAGACCTAACAGTCCACTAAACATCTTTTCAATTTTCAGGAAAAGATTACTTGTTCTGGAAATTCAGCGGTGACCTTGTGAATAGCGAAGGAAGTGTACACAGTAGCTTACCATTGTACTTTCTCAAAGTGACTTCTTCAGTGGGGTTAGCTGACAGTTGAGGATGTGAGTCACGTGTTTTTTTTTTTCTTGAGATTCTAGAAGTGAGTTAGCAATTCTGTGGATATGATGTGGCTTTCTTTTGGTGACTGCCAGTTATGGTTTCATAGGTTGTAGGAATATATGGCACGTGGAGTAGTGAAAGTTACATACTATTTTGCGGGATTTTTTTTTTTTTTTATTCGGGAGTGTCGAATGTACATATATTCATCTTAAGTGTGGTTGATCTTGCTTTTGTTATTGTCTGCTGCATTCTGCTCATTTTGTTAAGCACCTTGGATGGTTCTCTCCTCTTCTGTCATTGATGGAAACAGCAGTTTCTTAGGAAGATCATGAGCAAATCGTCAATGAAAATTTGGCAGTGCAAGGAAAAGAGTTGTTGGATTGGATAAGTTTGCTGCTGTAGCTTTACGGATATCCTTTTTTTTTTAACAAAAATCTGAGCGGGTCACTGTAAGCAATTACTATGTCTGCTGGACTATATGATCACAGATTTTCTAAAAATGTGGTTCAAGATTAATCGGTTCATCAGGTCTTGAAGATCTGATTCATGTATTAAATAAAACCAAAGCCAAATTGTAAGTTAAAGCATGAATTTTTCATAACACCCTTAAAGAATGCTACCTCGAGCAATCATAGAAGGCCCCCTAATTTATAAACCGACAGAGTCTTTGCGTTTTGGCAACTATCAAGGCCTCGATGTCTTCAAAAAATCACGGTTAGTCGATGCGCCTCAATACACTAAGTGATTTTCTCCTCTAAGTTGTTCAAGATTTCGAATCTAGATTGCTTCTCGATCTTGAAAAATCTAGATGCAGTCGTGCAAGGCGGAGGACCGCCATCTTCCAGTTGATTCTGTCCAAGCTAGGACCGGCTATATGGTATGTCCACTCATCAGCAGTGTAGCCAAAAACATGAAGTTGCTTCAGTGGAATGGTTTGTGCGGGATTGAATAGGGAAAACAGACCTATCCAATCTAAACCATTGAATAGATTATTGCATGAGAGATTCAAATGACTTAGAAAGTCTAAATTAGACAAGTTAGGGTGCAATAGTTAGGAAGGATTTCACCTTGTTATTGAAAATATGGAGTGATTCCAAGTTTTTCCTGTTTCCAAAGGTTCCTAGGTTGGACTTTACCAACTAGATTTGCCGACTATTAACAACTTTTTCCTTTTTACCAATTTTTTATTATTTATTTTAAATAAGCCTTAAATTCATTTACTTTCATATGAAATTACAAACTTAGGATAATAACATAAGCGTCACAACTATTGTACAATGGTCACATGAGTATCACCGTTTTTTTTTTTTAACCAATCATTCAAGTTTTACATAGGTTAAAAATCATTCACTTGAGTGCCTCTAGGAACATATTCTGGTGATTCATCCTATGTGAATTTAAGCATTTGTAAGAAGGGCATATAAAAATTGGTAAATTAAACAATAACAAAACTTGTTAAATTAAAAAAAAAAACAAAATAAGTGTTCCTTAGTAGCACAAATCAGAGTTGGTTAAACCAAAATTAGTTAGTAATAGAATCTGAAAAAGTTGGTAAGTCACTCAAATAAAGATCCATAAGTTAATATACATGTTGATAAATTTAAGGCATTATCATGAAAGTAAATAAAAGTTGGTAACTCATAAATTGTCAGAAAAAAGTTGTATTTTCATAAAAGTGTTGCTAAATTACCAATAAGTTATGCAAAATTTAGGCGACTGATAATTTTTTTCATCAACTTTTTTTTTTTTGTGAGAGGAGTTTTCACTTACTAAATAAGCTCCTAATTGCATAGTTCAAAATAAAAAAGTTCTCTTGAATAAAAAGCTTGGTAATCACTATGGAGATCTACAAGTTTTCAATGCTCCTATCCACACGGCCCGAAAGTAAAAGTGCATCCAAGATCCACACAAATATAATATGCTACAAAATCCCAATAATCTTACCACGGAACTCGATCCCAACTCTGAGTCGAACCAAACAACGTCGAACTGGCCTTTCGGGTGAAATCCCTCCTAATATATCCAGCTTAGATTTTTGAAGTCATTTGAATCTCACATTGGATGGTCTATCTTACCCCATTCCACTGGGCAATCATCTGCTCACCATGGATGATGGATCCGTTTATCATGGCAACGATGGGCTTTCTGGAGCCTTGCTTTTGAAAAGTTTCCCGGAGATGAGCACAATAATAGTGGCAGACAAGTGGTGAATATATTCATGTGGAGATCAGTCTAATGAAAGGTGAGTTCAAAGGTTCAAACGCTGTTGGCAAGAAGTCAAGGAAAGAATCAATGAGGCTGCATAACAAAAGGTAAGTTGAATCACCAATGAGTAATTGATGAATTCACAACTTCACAATGGTCTAAATATAATCATAAGGAAAATATTCTTATTTCACAGCGTTAATACTAATAGTATTCTCAAAATGATAATGGAAACCTTTTGTGTGTTTTTAGATGGAGAAAATGTATGTTTCTCCATATGTTCTTTTCTTCTATGTTGGATTGATTAGTTGGGAAATTCTTTTAACTTCCCTTAATAGATAACCATTCATATCTCTTCAAAATGTTCCTCTCAAACACAACCCATCTGGGCAAATGGTGCTCCTTGGACACACCTTATCATGAACGAACTACTGAAATATAACAAAGTGCCTATCAAGAATCCACATGGCGCCCACGTACATGTTGATGTGAAATATAACAAAGCTGCCTGTCGTTACCATATCTCTGCAAATGTCAAGGGATGCAAGACTAAGAGAGATGAAATTGAAATTCAGATGGTGAGAAATTTGTTTTAGGAGTTGCCAAGATTGCAGAGAAGGAAGCAGGTTGATGGAAGTCGATCAATCCTTGGCTTTCAAACCTTCAACACCATATAGTTTCAATTAATTCAAGGTGGGCTATTTCAATATCCATTGCAACTCGTTGAGTTCTTCGGAAAACCCAAATCATATATACAGTGAGATCCAAGTAGTGTAAATTGGAAAGGTTGCGGAGTAGAGGGATTGTTTCCATGAAAACCTGCAGAGGTGAGATATTACTCCAGTTTCTGTAGAAAATAGAGGAATTGGGGCAGTATTGCCTCCCAAGCTGCACTTAAATGAAGGATGTTGTGTCATATTTGATAGGAGAAACTCAGAATCGTTAGCTTAAAATTGCTAATAATGATGAGTGGAAGTAGATAATCATAAAAATTCAAGGCTACTGTTAAAAAGTGATCACAAGCATATCCGAATAGTTTTGTTTTACACTTCAGAAAATAATAACCTACAAATTTATTATACTCTAAAGTTCAATGATTCTAAATTTGGAACAGTGATCCTAAATTTTCAAATTGTGCTAGTAAGAAAATGTGACAAGCAAACTATTTGGCCAGTTAGTTTTCTGATAGCTGCTAAAGAAGCAATGATTTAATAGGAGTTATCATATGCAATGTTAGTAAAATGCTAAGGAAATAATCATTTTACCAGTATTTAATGCAATAGAAAATTCTTGACGACTTTTGACGTTTATAAATGGGCTTAGTCATCATTTGTAAGTTATCACGAGATAATGATTTTACCACCATCAAATTCAATAGTAAATCATCAATTGCTTTTGAATTTTACATCATCTGCTCTATTAGTTGTTAATAGACTACCCACTAAATAATAATGCTGCTATTGTCAAATTCACTACTAGTTCACTGTTTTTAATCCATTAATAAATTATGATTTTACTACTATCAAATTCAATTGTAGATTATGAACTGCTTTGATTGTTCAATGTTTGCCCATGTTTGCACAATAAGACGTTAGTAGAACTCATCATTGGGCGAGCACAGCCCAATGATGAGTTCTGCTAACGCCTTATTGTGCAAACTTGCCCCTCATTATACATTAACACATAAATCTTCGGGTCGACTCTAGTGTTTTTCACTAAATGCCCTTGTCCAAGCCTATCCAAAAGTCTCCAGGCCTTGGGGCTCAAGCCAGGCTGGACTTAGGTGGGCCATGTACAGCCAACCAATGATCGGGCACAATTGTTAGTAAGTTATCAACAGAATAATGATTTTACCACTATGAACTTCACAGAATAATTTTATATACTCATGAATTTTACAAATGGCGTAAAAATTTACCATAGAATTTAGCTACTTATATTTGGAATAGAAACGTGGATTAAATTACCAACATGCCTAGCAAATCACCAAAGGTTGGCATGTTTGCAGTGTTGGGCCAGTTGAATGGTATGGTAGGCTACCGGCCATCCATGGAGTTTTACCAATGCGAAAGTTAACTAGCTGGATGATGTTGTAGTATGACATGGATAAATTTTTTATAATATGCTTTTCGGCCAAAATAAAGAATAGGGTCTTGAGGTCCATTTCTTAAATAAGCTCCAATTTTTCATAGTAGGAATCAAAAAGCTCTCTTAAGCTAATGCATGGTAATCATTTGCATGCTATCCGTCATCCGAAAGTATGAGATCCTCTCTGAGGCAGTTTGAAACTTAGTACGCTGCAAAATCCCATGAATACTACCACGGAACCCATTCCCCAGTGCTGAGTAGAACCAACAGCGTCGAAATCGCCTTCATTACTCTTCTCTACTCAGATTGTCATCTGATCTGCCGTTATCATTTTGCTCATCTCTGGAACAGTTTTTTGAAAGATGAGCTCGACGGCGGCCATTGTTACCACAATAAACAGACTCATTGAGAGAGAATCCGTGGCAACATTTCAGTCCATTTAAAAAATCTCAACTGATTATATCATATGGATCAAGAGTAATCAGTAAATGCAGGGTAAACACCAACTTCAAGTGTTTGCTCTATAGAGTTGCCACACCAAACTTGGTCTAAACTCAAAGGCTCGGGATAGGGAAAATAAAAGCTAGAATCATCAATTATAAAAAGCCTCCGGTTAAATTTAGTCTCGCAATGTTTAGGAACTATAAAGGATCCACATCAACTGTATGGATTCTTCAGAGACTAAAAAACATGAAACTCCCATTTAAACCAAGTTAATTGAGTCGTGATGGATAATAGTTCTGTTGGTTGGATTGGATTTGGGCAATTCGCACATATGGGCTATCTAAGTCTACCATTTTCAACCCACCGGCCATCACCTCTACTAATATGATTGAAAATGGCATCAAAGGAGTGCTCATCTTGCTCGCAATCTTAAGACAATAACTGCACCATGTAAAGCATCACACGTCAAATAGCCACATAATTATGGTCCCTCCTCGGACTATACAAAGAGCCGAGTGGTCCGAGCGCCTTACAACAACAGCAGTCCATTATCCCCACATCCAGACATCAAGTTATATCCCCTCGTACATTCTTGGCTTAACACACAGAATCCAAACTTTATTGAAAAGTGTGACACCTCGAAACCATCTAGGCAGATAATGGTATTTTAATGGCCATTCTCTGAGCAAGCCAAGGATTCGCGGGGTTAGGGTCAATGAAGTTATGCATTAGGAACTGCTCTGCTTCTTCATCAACCAGTTCTCTGGCCCATGTCACACGTTTTGAGGGACAACTGCCTGGGCCAAAGCACCTGCATTTGATCAGGAACGTATTGAGTCATGGCTATACTCATGCGCAGAGAAGGCATCCAAGAAATAAGAATACAATCATCCAACCGAGCATTTACTTACCCTTTCAACTAGAATAGTTAGCCAAAAAAGTAGGTTGTTGACGTACCCCATCAAGTACACTTGGTTTGTACTAGACAAATTTTCAATGGATCCAGAATGCATATTACTCGATTTGTTTGTGTTTTTGTTTTTGCTTAAAATGTAAAAGGAGCCACAAACATCAATTCTTTTTGTATGCATCTCACCACATTTCATTGTTCTTTGTCCTCAATAAAAAACTTAGTATCACAACCCCTCCACTTACCCGCAAAAAAATGCTATAATAAAATCGAAGTAACCTACCTTTACCCATAACACTAACTCAAATCAAGAAAACCTACATCTTTTTTTTATATTCTGTAAGTTCATCAATATTTTAGTGGTTCCAGCATATAAGTTCACGAAGTTAGCAGAGTAGGCAAACCAAGATGCTTAGGAATGCTCAGAGCTTGCAGTTTTTCCACAAAACTCTCAAGCCACAGCCAGATTATATCACAACAACAAATTCAAATTTGCCATTTTGCAGTGCCCACACCTCTCCTAGACATGGCATGTGCTCAATGTGAAAATCCCCAGAGTCCAAAGCATACCTATATTCATAAAAACAAGCAGTTCTTTCATTCTCAGTTTTTCCCCAATTGTTCCAGCCCACTTGCTTGATACAAGCATCCATGTGTGTGTATGCATATACCACCCTTCCGAAAGGTCCCCATGGTCGTCCCAGATATGTATATGAAGTTCCTCCATTGCCAGTGATGACACATCTGCGTCAGCATAGTAGAATTTCAATGGTAAAAAATGCAGCAATCAGTGCTCATATCTGTTGACATACTTTGAATTTGATGTTTTTTCCTCCCGCTTGGACATTATTGTCCTCTTTTACAATTAATATGGGATAAGTGCACTAGAAATTTTAAAACTTCTTGAGATAGTGTAATCAAATCCTAAAATTTTTTGCGACATTTTTTCATGTTTTTCAAGGTTAAAAATATACGAGAAAGGCTAGATATATTAAGACAGAACACAGAGAGAGAGCATGACTAAGGAGACTTTGAGGGGGCAGTGGCACCTTGACTGACAAGGTCCATCCACCCTGGCAACCCTCAGCCTGCCACAGGCAATTTGTAAGTGAACACTCCCAGATGTTTTGTACTGGGACTTTAATGGAGAAACCCTCCTCCTTAATCACTAACCAGAATGAGAGCAGTCTTCTTTCCAGTCTGTTGATCCAAAAACTTACTGTTGTTCTCAGAATATTAAATTAATCAATCAATTAAATATCTTTATTAGCTTTCCTCTTCGAATTGGAACCTCACCAGCAATATTCAATGTCCTCGCAGATTTTCTAATGCCATATTGCAGAGGCATGCTTGAATCACCATGATAATGATGACATGCTTGAGTTTTATAATAAAAGAAATTGCTCAGATTATTTGCCAAAACCATTACTTGAGAACTGAATAATTCAATCTCCTCTCTGTGATTATACCCAAAAATACCTTGAAAATCCTTGGACCAATTCCCAAAAAGAAAAGAAAAAACAAGCCCAATTTCTCACAAAATTTGAAGCCTTAAAATAAAAACATAATCTTTCAACAATTGAAGCCTCAATTCACCTATATTGCAAGCTTCAACAATCAATTCAATGGCATGTAATTAAACCGTCAACCAAAAAAGAAACACTAATTGTAGAGTGGAATCAAACAGCTGATGAAGGCACCACCAGCCTTCAAACAATTGAAGCCTCAATTCACCTATATTGCAAGCTTCAACAATCAATTCTATGTTCTTTTTTTCTATTAAAATTCTTTCCCCTTTTTCTTCATGTGGCACTAATTTGACCACACATTAGAGCCTAATATTCTCAAAAAATATTAAAAAATACCACATCAACATTTTCCGTTATTCAAACTGGACAGAGCTAACGAAAGTCCTCAACTGCATTACTTGGACAAGATATGGAATTCATTGCATTTATTTTAGAGTTTTAGGACTTGATGGCACTCATGAAACAAGTTTTAAGATTTCTAGTGCACTCGTACCATCAATATATATATATATATATACATTTTGTGGAATAAAGGGTGTGAAATTTTTCCCCAGCAAAGGATGATAATTTATCTTGTCATAATAGTTCTCTGGTTCCATACTCACTTTCTCCACTCACTGCTAGAAAGGGCTAGACATCAGCATGAAATGAAATTAGGTAGCAGAAAACACTAATTCACGTTTGATAGCAGCAATCAAGTGCCCCAAGTATACTCTATGTTGAACGCACAAAAAAAATCAACAGATAAACTCGATTCTCCTTTCAAATAATAAGTAAGATAGGGCTTAAGAACCTTAAGAATATATAACCAGTCGATTCCTGAGAAGACTTCCTGCTCTGTGCTGTTATGAAACCTGCGGACTTGCAATGGATATGACAGTGCTCCAAAAGAGCAGTACTATTGCCAAAGATGAAGTCTACACTTCCCTCAATGTAGCAATCTCTTAAATACTGTTTCCCATAATGCAAGTACAATGTATCCTGCATCATTAACAGAAAAACCGCTGAACCGGTTAGTAAGTTCCTGATCCACAGTGATTAGTCCCCTATCACTTTTACCCTATCCACAGCAAACAATAGACCAGAGAGTCACAAGTTTGAAGATCAAATCAATGGAAGAGATTGGACAATTAATTGTGTAATTTCTATGCACATTCCTAGTAGGACACAGGAGGTTCGCAGCAGTCACAAGAATGACTCCAAGGACAATGAATTTTTTTTGTGTTCTTTTTTGGCCGGTAAGGCTGCTAAATCAATTATAGTGATTATTGATTCTCAGAGAAGACCTAATTCTCCCACTCTATACAGATTATCATGCAGAATGGTACAACATGGTAGGCGGTGGCTAAGTAGCATCTGCTTCAAGAGCACATTCTCATATACTGTGCATTTATCAAAGAATGAAGCAAATTTTCAATTGGACAGGGATAAATAATTACACTCACACTTTCACCTCGCGGCAACACATCTATCAAAGAATCAAAGAGAAGTTTGCTTTAACCTTTGTCAACTACTACACATACTAGGGTCATGTATCCATGGGCATCATGCAAAATTACCAGGATCATGATGGAAGGATAAAAATCGGTGGTCATTAGATTGATTAACCATGCTGCCCTTTTTCTCAAACATATCCTCAGATGACTATAGCTGTTTCGACTTTTCATGATCACAATAACATGTGCTTCCTCATCAGTAGTGATCAAGACAAAGTGTTTAGGACCATTGCTGCCAGAATTGAACTTGTGGCCTAAGTGTGACTACCTTCAGGTAGTCTAGATCGCTTGTGTTTCATGTGTTATGGTTGAAAAGAGAAGTTGGAAGAAAGGAAGAGGTTTGTGCCTCCTTGCATCCGCTTGCCAAGGCTATCCAATTGGTAACAGGAGCAAAGCTATTGTGTATAGGAAAGAAACAAAGAAGCAATCAATATTGAGTTTAGTGATCTGATTTGTCCCCTGAGGAAGTTACCTTGGAGGATTATTGTTTCATTTAAGCTCAGTTTCCTTCATTCTTCCTTGAAGAAAAAGAAGTGACCAACCAAGATATAGTTTAATAACCTGGACGTTAATGATGATGTAACCTGAAAAACCAAGATGCTGAGAATGCTGAATTATTTCTACTACACAGGCTCTACCAGGGGACAGGGTAATCCCATAAGCTAGTCATGATGAATGAATGCATAATTTCACCCAAACATTGCTAGTTATGACGCATGAATATGCAAAGATCTCTCCATCGATCTCTCCCCTATCTTCACACCCTTCTTCCTCCTTTTGAAACTTTCCCTATATCAGCTTCCATTTTTTTTTTTTTAAGGAGGTGTAGAACTCAGGTCTCAACAGATTCCAATGACTTGGCAACCAAAAAACTCCAAGATGAAATGGTGACTTTACCTGCCAACCAAGAAACCTGCAGTTGTAGAAGGCACACCTGTCTGCTGTCACCCTAATTGCCACAGCTTGGCCTGAACCCTGCTAAAAGGAAATTTGATTACACACAACATAATTCAAAAGGAATACATAACAATGTTTGCACCTCAAAGCCACAAATTAGGTAAAAATATCTTGAAATTACGGAAGATAGAATGCTGCCACGCCATGTTCCACACTGCCTCAATGCTGCAACCACTTGCAATTCCGTCATCTTCATTTCATTTTTCCCTTTTAACATGCTTTAGCTCAAGAGAGCTTTTTAGCAATATATTCAATTATGTCATTACATATCACTAAAAGGAAGCAAAGACAAATTGATCAAGAATGGGTAGTTCTGTTAGTATTGGACCCAGCCAGGCACCATAGGTTGACCGACCTATTCCACTAGGTTTCAATGGATTAAAGAAGATAAATAGTCTGCACTCTAATATGTGGAAAGTGAAGAATGGCGATAAGGATGATGTAATTCCATGTGTCAAACAAGGGATGATGACTAGGATGCCGACAAGGCAATGCACCAATTGGCAGTCAATAAATGACATGGTAGGACAACACTAGCATTAGCAGTAATGTTGAAATGGGATTGATATGATAGGCCACTGCATGCTGACATGGCAGTGATTGGTCAGATCTGGCTGTTGTGGTGATGGCAGGTTGATGACGTCCAGAGTGCACACTGATGTGGCAGACAACTTTGTCACATAACTCAAGACAAAAAAGGTATGCTTCATATCATTCTAGTTTGTACACATACTTTGTAATGGTTACATCCCTAATTGTCTATATAAATGATACAGTACTAATGACAATGACAAAAATAGCATTTGTCAGTAAAGTGCCAACTCAGCAATCACTTTTAAAGGAAGGAACTTGGGTTGTTAAGATACTTCACCAATATTAAAATAGTGAAATCTAAACAAGGGATCAATCTTTCTTAAAGGAAAGTGCATCACTAAACTTTGGGGGAAATAAGACTTTTGGGAGCAAAACATGTAAATTTAAAATTTTAGAAATTTATTAAAAAAAAAAACTAAAAGATAAATAGAGAAGAAAGGGGAGGCTACAGGGGCAGTGATGCCACCCACGCATCGGCGAGGGCAGCCCACCCTGGCCAAGGCTAAATCTGGCCAAGGGTCGTGCGACCCCATCAAAGCAGGCAACGCCCGGCAGGGGTTGCGTAGCACCAGTAGATCTGGCTCAGATTGCGCAACCCTAGATCAGGCCTTGCCAGGGTGGCATGATCACTGCTGTTGCTTGCTAGGGTCACGTGATTGCCAGTGGCCAGTGACCAGGGGTGGCACGATGTCAGCAGCGCCTCACCTCTTCCCCATCCATCTTTATTAAAAAAAAAAAACACACTTTTCTCTAAATTTTTTAATATTTATTTTGTTTTTAATATTCTTTATTTCTGAATTTTTATTTATTTTATGGCACGTAGGATGTCATGTCAGCATTTAACAGCAACTTAATGGTTGCATCAACAATTCTGTCCATAACTTTGACAGAAGGACCATCTTGAACAAGAACATAAATCTTTTAGGGACCCAATTGTACTAAGAAGAACAATTCACCTGATTGAACAATTTGGAAAATTTTAGGAATTCTGCTGCCTTTGTCCTTCCTATTTCAACCAGGAGTAGAACTTTTAGAGAGTCTATCAATATAGTTGTACTTTCTTTTTCAATAAAGTCAACAAAATATTGAATTTTACAAGTATTTGCCTTGGAATTTTGTGATGCAATTCTTCTCTTAAATGTAATGTGTAAGAAACAATTAGTGTGATGCTTAGGAAGCTTTGGCTGTGAAAGGGTGTCATTGTGAGGAGTTTGTGGGGAGGTTTGATAGAGATTTGGGGATGAGGGATTAGGAGGTGATGTAAAAGGTTAAGGTTCAACCAAAAGGGGTTTGGATGGGGATCTAGAGAAGTTTGGAGGAATTGAGGTAATGATGCTCCAAGAAAGTCCTGGCTCGCCTGAAACCAACTTTATTTCCACCTTCATCTAAGGGCTCAGGAGGAGTCAGAGTCACATGGTGAGGTTTAGTTCTCTTACGTATTGGAACAAGCCAAATTCCAGGTTCACTTTCACAATCCATGTCTAGAAGCAGGAACTTCCATCAACCTTTCCACTACCCAAATTCCAGGCTACTTTCACCATCCATGCTTAGAAGCAAGAGCTTCCATCAACCTTTCCACTACCCTTACCGCCACCTCTAATCCTAACCCATGATTGACATTCCAGGTTTGCCCAGGTCGGAGATGTTGCTGTCCACCATCTTAAGGAGAAGCTGAGCCCACCTAAATATGCTTAGTAGCTAAGTTGTCAAGTGGGTGAGTCGTTTTCCAGTTATAAGGTGTCCTGTCAGTTACTGACAGTTATCCAACAGAGAACTCTGTGACCGAGAGAATTGTTTCACAAACTCTACTCGACAAGTTTAAGAATCCAAGAAAAAAATGAAATTACCATCTCTTTTACCATCCTCTCCTTTCTCTGCCCTTCTTCCTCTCTCTCCTTCTCCTTCTCTCTCTCCACTCTCGGACATTCTATCAAACATATGTTGGTCCACCACATCAACAGTCGAAAAAGAACGAGAAAAATACCTCCAATGTTCACCTCATTACCTCAGGAGCCGAGTTCTCGAAAGTGATGTTCTCAGCAATGAAATCTTCCCCTTCCACGATCGTGCTCCCGCACCCAAACGTCCCCGTCCCGATCAAACGAGACGCCTGAAGAAAGACAATGCCGACCTCCCGAGCATCAGCCGCAGCAATCCAAGGGAACTCCAACCGGCAGCTCCGAAAAATTCACACACACGCAGGCAGAGAAGGTGGGGGACCGGCGCGTTACCTGGTGGTGGTCGATCTTGGAGGCGGTGTTGTGCCAGGTGAGGACGGTGTCCTCGGGCCGGAGCCCGGCGAGGGTGATGAAGTTCTTGGTCTTGGGCACGTACACGGGCTGCCTGTAGACCCCGGGCGAGACCCGGATGACGGTGCGGCAGTTGTTGCCGAGCGCGACCGCGTCCACCGCCTCCTGCACCGTGCAGAAGTCGCCGGTGCCGTCCTGCGCCACCGTCATCACCCGAGCAGCCGCCATTGCCGAGGTCGCGGTGCCTTGCCTTGCCTGGAGTGAAGATAACGGGATCTGGGTCGGGAATGGGGGACGAATGTTACGGGACTTTGTTCAAGAAACGGGACGGAGGACCTTGCCGCGCAATGGAGGGAATGAATCTTTGCCGTCGCCCCCTGGCGACCTTTTCGTATCAGCTCAGCTTCCTTCTCTCTCTCTTTTTCCCTTTTCTTGAACTTCGGATATTCTTTTCTTCTTCTTCTTTCCCCCTTTTTGAAGGATTTGATTGCATTATTGGCACATCATTTTGCGCATCATGACAAAACCAGTGTGTGGGAAGGTTTTGAAATTTTAATTCGTTTCAGATTGCGCGCTTTGTGACAATTCACGCTTAATAGTAAATTTGAAAGATATGGATCTACTGTTAATTTTTATTAATGTTCATGAGTTCAAATTATAGTAATATTATCTCGAGATTCATGATTTTACCTGATGTTTGTGTTTTTTATTATATTCTATCATATTCTACTGTGCAAAGTTAAAATTGAAATTAAAAAAGTCTATACTATTTATTTATTGTCGTGTGATATCAAAAGAAAATGTGTTAGCATATAAGATATTTAAAAGTTGATTGGAACAGCACATTTACGGCACCATACATGGCGTTTGCATGATAATGTACAAAGAATTATCACCATTGGCAGCCCTAAATCCACCCAAAGAATATGTCTTGGGAAGATCTCTTAGAGTGATTGCCCTGTACATCAATAAGTATGTCATCGATAACACTATGCTCCACTACCCTTTCACAGAGACGCCGGTTACATACCCTTGCACATGTAGTCTTAGTAGGAAGATTTCAGAGTTGAACACCGACGTGGTCAACTTGTCTTGATGGAGAAGAAGACACAAAGGCAATGCACATGGCCATTGCCCTCGTGAGTTTCGTGTGGCTGTGGTCAATGATGGTGAGACGAGGTCTAAGAGAGGTGGGTGAGAAGATCATCCCACCGATGCTGCTTAGCAGTGATGACAGCCATTCAACCTGGTCAAGGAGGAAGATGGTGATGAGAATGAACATTGTCTTTATGAAATCGAATGCGATGCTTGCAAGAGCATTTTGTCAAAGGAGGTGATGTTGGCCCTATTGAAAATGCAAGGGCTAAAAAGTAGTATGATGTCAATGCTAGAGGCCCTTTGGACAAAATGGATTTTAACAACGTAGATGAGCATGTGCCAAACAGAGAGGAGGGGCTTCGTTTGGTTCAGCATTTGAAATGAGCTTTTGGGTTCTAAAGTCCCTTAGCCAAATGCAAATGTGTTTAGTTTGTCTTTTGGACTTATTTTGGGAAGATGCAATTGCATTTCTGAGGATTCTTAAAGGACTTTTAATTGAATGTAGGGTGGGAGGTGCCTTGGAAAGTTCCATTTTCAAATGCAACTTAGTATTGTTCATCTTCTCTCTAGGCCAACGAAATCGATGACTGCTGGCAACTGCTGGCCAAGGAAGGCGACCGTCGCCCTTGGTTGCGTGACCTCAGGCAGTTGCACACTTGGGTCACGCGACCACCGCTTGGTCTGATGACCTCAGGCGGTTGCACTCTTGGGTCACGAATTCAGCGATGGAGGTGATTGTCGCGACCCAGGTGACAGTCGTCACCTAGGTTCACCGAGGTCGTGCGAACCTAGGAGACGGAGGCATTCACTTGGGTCACACGACCTAGGCGACGGCTGTCGCCTGGGGCTACCGAGTTGGTGACCTAGGCAATCGTTGCCTGAGGTTGTACAAGCTCAGGCAAGGCTATTCGGCGGCCAGATCTGGCCGCCGGAGGGTGGATTCGAAAAAAAAAATATTTACAATTTTTTTTAATAAAAAATTTAGCAAAAGTCCTTTACAAAATGTGGTTAGGCCAAAGTTGTTTAATAATGCAAAATTTACCAAACACTATTTTCATTTCAGGAAACCTCTTTAGCCTAAAGATATTTGCATTTTTCCAAATGCATTTGCCTAAAACCGAACCAAATGCATGTAGAGTTAGGTGGAGAAGGAGTCTCACCACATGTCCTTCCGAGTGATGTGCTTGGTGTTCTTCTTCTCCTTTTCTGTATAGATGTAATATGAACTCCCTGTTACTTTCATTTTCGCCAAAACCACACTTGATGCTTGTCATTTTGGTTTTGTGGTCATCTCGAATGTAAAAACAGAAGTAGGAAAATTCACAGCTTATGTAGAACATTTACTTAAATTTCTATCCCAAATATCTTCCTCACATTTTGTTTATTAGGGATGGATTATGACGATGGGAATCTGAATTCCTGAAAAACAAAAAGATTCACAGCATCCGACAGCATTTCTCTGCATTTCACATTTAGATACATGACCTAACTAGAGGAATCAGGAGACTCTCTGTCTCTCTTGATGGCTTGATGCTCTTCTCCCATCCATGCTCATCGCTGACCAACTCCTAGTTTTGACTAAGGGTGTCAAATGGGTGGGTCGGGTCAGGTTTGGGTCGAGTCGAAAATGGTCCGACCCATATCGACCCATTTTTATACAATGTAAATTTGATAACCCATACCCAACCCGACTTATACCCGACTCATATTACCAACACATATTAATAAAATCTACTCCCACTTATTTTAGTCCACTTTAAACTTTTCACATATAAATTATTTATATAAAATTTCTAATCAAATTTCTAAAGTAAATTGAATAATAAAAAATTAGTAAATAAAAAATGTGGATACTTCTAAATTGAAATAGTTTTTGGAAAATAATTCTTTTAAAAAATCGATTATTTTATTTTATTTTTTCTTTCTTTTTTCTTTTCTTTTTCTTTCTTCTTCCTTCTTCTTCCCCCTTTTCCTTCTACTGATGCCACCCGACGGCGACTGGCCAAGACACAGGTTAGTGAGCTCGAACTCGACCAAGGTCGACGAACTTGAGGCTCCGTCGAGGTCGCTAGCAGTGGTTAAGTTTTGGATCTGGCGAGCCGTGAACTCTGTTGTGGCTAGCGAGTTTGGGGCTCGCCTATCCAGATCCAGGCGAGCCGCAACTCAGCCAAGGCTGGCGGCTCACCTGTCCAAATCTAGGCCGAGCTCCAGCCAGCGAGCTTAGGGCTCGTCAGCCCAAGCTCTATTGCGGCTCACCTGCCCAAATCCAGACTAAGCTCCAACCGGCGACGCCAAGCTCGGGATTGGCAATGGTGATGGCCACGTGACGGTGGGATTAGTAACGGAGGTCGAGAACGTATAGAGGAGGGGATGGAAAGAGAAAAATGATGAGTCTACCTAACAACTTACTCAATCTATATTTGATATATATTTAATGTTCACTTGACCCATATTTGATATATATTTAACTTTCATTTGACCTCATATTTAACCCATTTAACTAAAAGTGAGTCATAATATGGATTTATGACCCATATTGACACCTCTAATTTTGACACCGTACTTAAACTGGTCTCCAATTGGACTAAGGTACGGCGGCAACTCAGGAAGGGGATGCATCAAGGACAGTGAACAAAAAAGAAAAAAGGAAGGGGGATGCATCAAGGACAGCGAACAAAAAAGAAAAAGGAAGGAAAAAAAGGATGAAGAGCTCAAGCTGAAGATAAGAAGAAGAGAGAGACGAGACGAGACGAGAAGAATCAAAATGAGACGAGATTGGCGCATGTTTATCTTTTTTTCCTCGAACTTCACGAAACAAAGTCAGGAATCCCTTTGAATGATCTTGAAGAAAAGGAGCGATGCTACGTATATCAAGATTCCATTTATCAAAATGAGTATATAGCTCTCGATAGGTCCGGTTCTTGGATTGAACCGACTGCCACGGAAAGATACTGGTCCAAGTTCCGGTTTCAAACATCAAGAACCAATCCGAGAGGTAAATTTCCCCAACATGAACCGATGAGATCCGGATCCAGTAAAAACAGACCATGGAGTGTTACAAAAGCTGCTACTGCAACTCCCACTGAAGTACTGGACTTATCCAGGAAAGACTCCCACTGAACTGAGCTATACCAAGATTGTCCCTCGTGGAAGAAACATTTTCGCGTGGAAAGATTCAATTTTTATTATGATTCCGAGAACGAATCTGCTCCCGAAGGATCGAAGTCCGTGAAAAATCCTGCATTTATTATTACAATACCAAGGTAAATGCGATGGGGGTGGTTACATTCGGCGTCATAATCGCTATCATCGTCTTGTTCTTCGCCATCGTCTGCTTCATTACCATCGAAGGCACCTGCAAGCGCCGCTCCGGATAAAGACCGCAAAAGAGAGAGGCCGCATTCGACCCACCCGTCCGTTTCAGCGCAAATCCCAAAAAACCCTCTTCAAGAAAGTCAAAACCCAGTTCGGTTTCGTTCGAATCCAAGCATGGGATTGCGTGGGCTGAGCTGTTTGTTCGCGGTCATCTGCATCCTGTGCTTGGATCTGTGTTTGGGGCACGAGGGGAGCTGTCCCCATTCTGGGTTTTCTTCCCCTGCACCGCAGGTGCACAGCTGCGGCGATCACGACCACGGCCATGACGAGGGTCACCACCACCACCATGATCATGGCCATCACCATGAGGAGAAAGGTGGCAACTTGAAGCTGCCCGAGGAGTTGGCTGAGGAAGAGGACCTGAAGCTGTATGGATTTGGTCCTCAGTATGGTCACGACCACGACCACGACCACCACGACCACGACCACCATCACCATCACCATCATCACGGGGATGGGCGGTCTGGTGAACCGGATCTCTCTGGTCTAGGTAATTTGTTGGATGCTGTCACCTTCTTGGACGACCATTTTTCCTGCCCTTTGTTTGATTTTCCATTTTTGTTGCGTAGGCTGTTGTGCATTAAATTGGATAGATTGGATTATACCTGCCAAATGGTGAAAAGTTCATGCGGCATGGGGTCGTGAATACGTTGATTGTTGTAGATTGTGCTGTCTGTCATTGGAATCTGTAGGTATTGGCTGGAGATAGTGATTTTATTGCTGTCCATGGTCTCATTGAGCCTTGTGCATTCTGGGTTCTGTGTGTAGAATGAATGCTGCGTCAATGTAATTCTATGGTTAGGACTATTCTGACATGGAAAAGAATGAAATGAACTCTTTGCAGCATGGAAATTGACAGCATGTCTGTTTAGGTCTTTAATTTTGAAACTACCCATGTGATCTAACAATTGGTGTGAATTTCTTGTTTTACAGGTCTATGGGTTCATGCCTTGGGCTGCTCATTGTTGGTTAGCATGGCTTCACTCATTTGTTTGATCATATTGCCCCTAATGTTTGGTAAGTTGCTCAATTGTAGTTGCACCTAGCCTAGTGCCTTTCACTTTCTCGACACATTGATTGTGTCCTGATTTCAAACTGCCATAGTGTTTACTCAAACGATTACTCTAATGAAAAATTTCTATAAAAAGGTTAGTGCTGATTGAAGATTGAATTTTCTATGTAATTGCAGTGCAAGGGAAACCATCTAAGGCAATTGTTGATTCATTGGCATTATTTGGGGTAAGAATTAAGATATCCAAGCCCACTCCATCACAATTGGATTTAGACTCTTGGATGGTACAATATGTGCATTAAGTATTAAAACTCTGGGCATTCTAATTACTAGGGGGCACCTTGTTTGATTTTCATTTCTGATGATAATCTTCCTCATATTTGTCAAGGTGTTTTTGTTCTTCACTTCATGATATTGGTGTGAGTGTCAAATTTTCATTATAATCGCTTCCTAGTAATTGATTTCCAGCGAGTGCATGTGTAACTGTTTATATAAGGTATAAACTCTGAAATACAGACCACGTATCAAAATTTTCATCATTACTGGAACTTGAGTGTGAGAGATCAAAATGGTTTTCAGGAGAGTTCCCCTGTTGCTTCTCAATAAGTTGCTAATCCTATTATGTGCTCTCACAATCCTCTCTTTTTAGAGTGCTTTAATTGGCTAGAATGTACACAGACTATACAAATTTGCATATACAAGTTTTGACGAGTGATTTTTCTAAGTTGATTTTCTAATTTACACTTTACATGCAGTTGAGATGTTAAATTGACTGGAGTTTTCGAATACTTATACTGTATTACTCGTATCAAGTTGATAAGGTTGCAAGAAAAATTTGTCTTCTAAAATCTTATTTACCAGCATTCTCTGAGAAAAAAGTTGTCAAATTGTGTGTGTTGCTATATTGACGATCAAAGATATGCTGATTGCATTGAGGTGCTTTTTCATTCATGAACTAGCTGAAGTGCCTCTTGTTTCCCATGAATTCCGAGGTTGTGTTCGTTCTAATTTATTGTGTTTTCAGGCAGGTGCAATGTTAGGAGATGCTTTTCTGCACCAGCTTCCACATGCTTTTGGTATATTTCATACTCATTAGATGCTTTTTTGAAGGCTTTAGTTGCTCGCTTAACTAGAGCTTCAACTCAGTTGAAAATTATAGTTTTATTGAATGAGCATATGATTGGGGATTTGCTTTTAAATATGGGATACCATGTGCTTTTTGCACATAGTGGCTTAACTTCAAATCTGTCACTTTAATTGTTTCCACTGAAATACTCACGAAGAAGCTGAATATGTGCCATCGTTCATTGGTTCCCTGATCATTTTGCCTATATGTGAATATCAGATCTTGCATGGGATTTGTTTTTTTGAAAATCCATGCCAATTTATCTGTATAAGATGGTTCATAAGTGAATTCTATAGCTTTCTTGTGGCAATGAACTTTTGTTCAGGAGTTTGGGTTCACTAAGATGTGAGAAAGCTTGGTTTTCTGTTGCTACTGCTACTGTTCAGGTTGCTATTTTGTATTTGCAATTTTAAGTAAAAATTGTATATTCTGACGGTGAAAGCTTTATATACTATTGATTCAAATATGTCAAATCTTGCTCTTTTTGAGATGGAAGTAACATTATGTAGGTTATGCATTCAGGGGGTGGACACTCACATTCAGATGATCACGGTGTCGACTCTTCTGATCTTCCCCATTCTGGACATGAACATCATCACAGTTTGAAGGATCTCTCCGTGGGAATGTCCATTCTGGGTAATTATCCTCCTCCTCCTCGTGCTCCTTCTGCTCCTCTCTCTCTCTCTCTCTCTCTCTCTCTCTCTCTCTCTCTCCGTGCATGCTTGTACATGTACATGCACGTACATGTGCTTATGCACATCTACTTCTGCACATGCTACTTCTCCCATGAACCCTTGAGATCATCAACATCGAGCGGAGGCAACATGTTCTCACTTCTCTCAGTGGTCTAATGTCTATTTTATATAAATTTGACTTATGAGAAGGGGTGTTGTGGTATCAATTGGTTTTAAAGAAACATCACTTGGCTTTCCCTAAATAAACGTAGGGTGTTTTATTTGAGTGAAAGAATTTTCTCTAAATTAGTTTGCAGAACTTTCATGCATTTGGTTTATTGATAGTGATTAGTCAACTGAAAATCATTTTACAATCCATGAAAATATTGCATGCTCAAAGTTAGGAAAATGAATTTCCTAACCAGAAAAGGAGAAAACATTTTCCTGGAAAAGGAATTCTTGGAAGTATTTTCCTTTATCTCGAAGTTTTCCTTGAAACAAACCCATCCTTGATGTGTGATCGAATGCTATATTCATCTAATACTATCTAAGGTAACTTGAAGATGTTGCATGAACTGACACCCAGAAAAATGAAGACTAGAAGACTCAAAAGGAAGTCTCCCCATATAGAACTCCTGGATTAGGGCTTCATCAGCACTTCCTAAGAGGCTGACACTTGAACCTCTACCTTGTATTCCTTGGCTGATTAATAAACAGGATAAATACTGAGCAAAGAGCAGATTTGTCTTCCTATTTTGTCATCAACTGTATTAGTATTGACAAGGACTCCCTCTTTTCTTTACCAAGATATATTTGTCATAGACATACTTGAATGTTCATTATTTGAAATTGCTAGTCTTGCATTCTGACCTTTCATTGAGCTTGATCATCTATCTTTTGCATTGTTTATGTGCTTCATTCTCATTTCTTTGATGAATCCCCTCTTGTCCTTATTCATTTGAAGTAAAACACAAGGGAGGTTCTCACATCATAACCAATATGTACTCGCAGGTGGAATTGTGCTTTTTCTTCTTGTAGAGAAGCTTGTAAGGTATGTTGAGGAAAAGTCTCAGGGGACAAATGTATTCAATCACGGTCATCATCACCATCATCGTAAGAGTAGTAAAAAGCTGAATGATGAGAAAGATTCAGATGACAAGTTGCACTCACAGTTTTCAGATGGAAAAAGTGAAGAAAAAAAGGTTGATAAAGTTTCTGATGATTCTTTGGATGGAGATAATATGGGTCAACATGAATCTCTTCGGAAGGTAAGCCAATCTCAAATATCATCACGTGTTGTGAAGTATAAAATGCATTACTTAACTTGATCCATTAGGATCTATAGATGATTGGTTGATAGTGCATGTCTGATACTACCATGGATTATTTACTGTGCATCATTCTGGTTTTTAAAAGCCTGTTCTCTTATGTGATATCATAACCGCAAAATCTCTACTTTATGGTATATGGTATATGGCATAGTATCTCTGGAATGGGAATCCTTTTGAGAAATGTAAGATGCTGTGTTATGGTAAAGAAAGAAAAAGAATAAGGAGATCGTTATTTATTTCGCTATCATTTTTGGCTTTTTGCAGAGAAAAGTTATAGCTTCTGAGACAGATAATAAACCAGATGAAAATACAGTTGATGACTTCTCCAATGCTCAAATATTGTTGAAGGAAAAAGATTCGGCTCAGTCACCTTCGAATCTTGTCTTTGGTTATCTCAACCTCTTCTCTGATGGTGTTGTAAGTATATATATTATTAAACAAATTGTCTATCTTCAATAAGACTCATAGCTTCTTGTGTAGGGATAAATTAGCTTGATCTGATCAAGATTGACTTTTGCAGCACAATTTCACTGATGGGATGGCTTTAGGAAGTGCATTCCTTCTCTACGGTTCTGTTGGTGGATGGTCCAGAACTCTGTTTTTGCTTGCTCATGAGCTTCCCCAAGAGGTTTGTATTTCCTTCAACTGATGCAAGGACACATCACGCTAATTTGAAGCTTGCATTAAGATGCAGTGTTTTCTTCATAATGACCGAGCATGTGATTCTTGTATCAATGTCCTTGTTTATTCTATGGAGACCCAAACTAAATGTTTTCCCATGAGTCTACTGATGGGACTGTCCTTGTAGGTGAAACATAATGATGCATTAAAAGGATATGATCATTGCACTTTAATGTTGTCATTCTGTTCACGATAATAGAGGCAACCAAATCTGATGCTAAAATTTTATGTTCATCAGCTTCATGCTTTTAGTTTTGCCTCATTAAAACATGCACTGTTAATCTAAGATGATACTCGGACCCAGTAATAAGTGCATCTACTAGTGTTTCTGTTATGCTCAATAATATTTAAGATTGAAATTGCAAGTGGGTAGAATCTGCTTCTTTCTCAGGGAGTTTTTTTGAGCTTACTGTCATAGCATGTAATATAGCATTGCAGAGATAATGCAAGTACTTTGATTGTTCTGGAGATCAACTCATTGAAATTGGTTTGCCATTGGTTATGCTCCTGTGCAGGTTGGTGATTTTGGAATTTTAGTAAGATCGGGTTTTAGCGTAACGAAAGCCCTCTTTTTCAATTTTCTCTCTGCCCTGGTTGCTTTAGTAGGAACTACACTGGTAAGTAAATAAACTTTGATATTGCTAAAAAAACCTGTTCTTAATGTACTCGAGTTATACATCAAACTGTTTACTGCTGGTGCTGTAGGCTTTGCTTTTGGGACAAGAGCCGGGGCAGTCGTCATTGATTGAGGTAGAAAAAGTTTATGATGGCCGAATTTATTGATGTTTGTGGAATTCATGTTTGTCTCATTTGTCTAAAGCTTCTCCATCTTTCCAGGGTTTCACGGCCGGTGGTTTTATATACATTGCAGTAGCTGGAGTACTCGCGGAAATGAATAACAGCGGGCATGTAACGTTGAAGAGTACATTAGTTCAGTTAACTTCGCTAGTAATGGGTATGGGCGTTGCCTTGTTTATTTCCTTAGTAGAATGATTATTCTTCCCCTGTAATTGTAACCCACATGCGTACTGTTGGGATTAGGATAGCCCTTTTTTCTGTGAATTTTCTCTATAGTTTTACAATATGTGCATCTTGAAAGTGAGAATGAGAGCCATGGGCTAGTACAGTCTCGTCATCTTGTTCTGTTTTGTGCATGGATACGACTTAATTCTGTATTTTGTGGAAGTTCGCCGAAGAAACATCACTATTCTGAAACACATTCTTAGATCTCAATTGGTAGACCATTCACGTCCTGAATCGAAGGTGGTTTGGTTCTCTATTTGTTCTGCTTTCATTAAGTTGATTCGTGAGTAAGTCTAGTTGCACCGCCTTCCAATAGTGACAGTCATATCAGGTTGCATGATGAACGAAGAGAAATACAATTTGCAACATATTTAGAAGCTAGTTCATAGCATCAAGCACGAAGGCATCATCTTAAGGTTCATCATGTGACGCCCATGAATCACGACTCCATTATACAGCTGATGATGGTGGTGATGTAGGGCAAAACGGTATTGAGGAGAAGGGTTTCTCTTGTTTGAAGATATAGTCTTCTTTTCCAGGGATAATAGGTTACTGTCGACTGCGAGAGATGAGTTAGATACAAGCCAGATAATTGAATTTGCACTTGCACTTAAGCGCAACAATCGCATCTGTCGCTGCATATGCTACAAGGGGAGCGGGTGCTATCGACTGAAATACCTCATCTTTCAGACTGATTCATTCTTGTCATCTTTCAGACTGATTCATTCTTCGACAAGTGACCGACCTGTGTTGCGTGGAGCAAAGAGCATGTTCAAACTAGTAGTGTTCAGGGAAAAATTTGCTAACCAATCAACCCATCCATTGTTTCCCCTACGTGCCTGAACAATGTGCAAATATGGATGAGATCTATGTAGACTAAGGGCTTGTATAGTAACGCTCACGAGAACAGTTTGTTTCTGTTCTTTTGTTCCCGTCCCGGAAGCAGATTTTTTGCTCCTGGGAATAGAAATGTGTTTGGTAAGTTTTTTGTTCTCCGGAACAAGTTTAGAGTAGAATTCAGAAACAAAAAAAAGTTACTTCTTGTTCTCGGGAACAACTTTAAGAATCATTTTTTTTCCTTTCTTTCTTTTCTTCTCTTTTTCTCTTATTTTCTTCTTCCTCCCTCAGCCTACCGCCACCCCTTCGCCGCCCACCCGCCACTGTCGCTGGCACCGGCCATCGCCGGTGAGTGGCTGGGTGAGGTCCAGCAAGCTCGCTAGAGGCTCGCTTGGCCACTGGTGAGCTCACCGGTGGCTTGCCTGGCCACCGGCGAGCTTGGCATCGTAGAGCCACCGATGAGCTCGGCCTCGTCCAAATCTGCGAGGCTGAGCTTGCCGGTGGCCAGGTGAGCCTCCAACGAGCTCGCTAGACCTCGCCCAGCCGATTGTTGGCCACAATGGGGAAGGGAAAAAAGAGAAAAAAAAACAAAAGAACAAAAAGTATTTAAATCATTAAAAAATTAAAAGAAAATATTTTGAACTAGAAATTCTAAGGTTTTACCAAACACATTGAGTGTTGATACCTTTGATGTGGATCAGAGAATTTTTCCAATGGAGGAAATTTCCAGTATGGGTACTAGTTTTAGATAATTTTGTGGCCTCGAGCGGGGGGAAGTCATCGGGGTGAAACATGCATATACTGGGTATGACAGGAAGTGGAACGGGTTTAGGTACCCATAAAGGGCACTATGAATTAAACTCACACGTTTGAGTTTTGAACTTATGACTAGTATGCTATCCCACACACGGCCTTTCATGGCCTCAATAGGGACTGCCTGTCAGTCACTAAGTTTCTTTCAAACTATGAATTTAGACCATAGTAAACTTTGAGATATCAGAAATTCTGATGCACAGAATCTCATGAGGGCAAGTGCAGAGCATACTCCAGGATTTTTCTCAGTCATAGTGTTTGTTCAGAACCATCATTCTGGACTAGAAGAGAATGATAGTGTTTTAAAAGATCATGTTGGAAGTATATTACACAACACACTTCTTATTTCACTCTCTGGTTTTTACAATGGGGGCTTCTTGCTCTTATATAGGCAGGGGATGATACAAGAGATAAGAGCAAGCAGACTGGCCATGTTTGGACATAATTATGGGAACAAACTAGCCACTTATGGGTTACACGCATAGGGAGTCCTAAAGAAATCCTGTGACGGGCTATGAACATGGATTTTTCACCTGGTGCTACAGTGAACAGGGGGCTAGATGAACAATAAAAGTGAATAGTGACCGGTGCTACAATGATTTCGGAGCGGCTTTTATTTGTCTCTTTTGTCTCTAGCATTGTAGTCCAATTTGAATCATCAGAGTTATGATGAGCTATCTATTATTTGAATAGAGCGTCTTCATCAATATTTGATGGACTGGAGCTTCCGTCTTTTTCTCTTTTGAAAGCACGGATAATATTCTCAATTTCTTCTGTCGATAAGTCGGGTGGACGGGAGGAGTTAAAACCGAAAGAGCCGGAAAAATGGATGTAATTTGGGATGTCTCCCATGGATCTTGTGAAAGTGGTCCCCCCATGGATCGTAGGAGGTGGAGGAGTCTGTATTGTTCTGTTGGAAGATATGGAGAGTTTCTTGAATATGTTCTCTCATAGATCCCAAGCTTCAAGGTGGTCCCAAGAGACGGGGAATAAAAATTTTGAATAATTAATAAACGCATTCAAATGTTCAGAAATCGTTCCCGAGAACAGAATAAAAAAGAATCATTTCTGAAGGGAATTTGTTCCCGGAAACAAACGTTGCTATGTGCACCCTAATTTGCTAAACCGTGCCTGCGAATCCACTTCAAACATCATCTGGATGACAAAATCATATAGATGGACAAGGACCGCTCAAGAGATTGCATCGATGCGAAGTGCCCCGAATGCATTTCAAGATGCTGTCTTGAAACGATTTGTTTGGTCGATCAAACCATACTATAGACTACTAAGTTCTTAAACCATATCCGAGGCGTGGAAATGCCGCGCCGCCGGAAGCTAAAGCCCGCGAAGATGCAAGGGCAGACTGAAAAAACGCATAATCTGAGGACGGCTAACACTGCTGATTAGACGAATCCCATCGATCAGCTCTGCTGACTGTATCCACGATCTTTCAATCAATATGAAAAACGAAGACCATGAACTGAATCAGTTGACTAGCCTGGTAAGTAGCGCCTATTAGGCGGGGTGTCAGAATTGAAACGTAATGGAATTTTGTGCATTTTCAGATTAGTTCTCATTTCTGTTCGTCGTTTTTTAATGTAGTTTGGATTGTTTCAATTGAATTTGGTTAATTGAACTGAACCGCAAGTCATCCATTTTCTTAATATAACAATTTATTTCTTTCTTGCAAAAAAAAAAAAAAAAAAAAAAACTGAACCGAACCGAACCAAGTCTTTGGTTCAAATTGTATTCGCTTTGGGTTGTGGTTGGTTCAAAAATAATGCACACCCAAATGATATGATTCAGTTCCGTTTTTTTGAAAATCCAAATCGAGTCGAACCATGAGCACCCCTAACATTTTACCTCCAGTCCATGAGAGATAAGACATGCAGTTTCAATTTCATACTCATGTTAGTATAATTCAAAATCAATCATATTAAAAATAATTACATAAATACTAAAGCATGATAGTTCGTAACATTTCACGAACTTAGGGTAAGTAGCGCCTCATACGTTCAAATAGATGTCCCTTTAGGGGGGTTATTTATCTGAAAACAAAGGGTACTAATCTCAAACCATATAATATCGTAATTTCCATATTCAAAGAAATGCAGATAATTCACAACCTCACAAGGATGATAAAATAATGAAGTTTCGACAATTACAATCAGTGAATAGTATTTTCCTGATTTTTTTTCCCGGATAATACAAATGCATGACGCACATTATGCAATTTTTTTTTCTAAAACTACAAGCAGAGGTAAAAAAGCCACCTAATATTTTGAAAAAATCATGCGAATAATTAAATTATTACCTCAAATTGTCGTCGAGATGACGGAACATGCCCGAAACGCCCCCGACCAAAACGGACTTGAAATCCTCCAATGACTCTCTGATGACCTTGAATTTAGTCCCCAATTTTCCTAATTTCATGCAATCGGCAACGTTACAGCCCGCTCGGAAATCTAAGTTTTCCTTGAATTTGGTGACTTAAACCCGAACGTCTCCATAAACATAACGTTAAATAAAACCATTAGTTACATTGTATATTCACGTAGCTAGTCTAAAATACCCATTTATTCATATTTGTACAAACAAAGGTCAAAGCAGGACCTTGACATCATGCGAATTAATCTCTTTAGCTTTTCAGTATTTACATTTTCACATCCGCAAATCGAGAAAACTTTAACGGAAGATTCCTGGGTTATTAATTAGATGCCATGCCGAAAATCAGACCAAATTTGAGTTGGACGGTGGCTCACGCGCCGTCCAGCGAACCTGGTGCACAGTGCCGTAGCTCCGCCGTGCCAGGTCCATTTCGAGCAATCTACATACGGTTAGAAACCTTGTTCGACGAGCTACAATGTAAACCCAAACTTGAAGGGGAAAGATTAACGAATATCTGATTAATTCGCACCCGAATTGGGCCGATCGCTGGCTGGTGTCCCTGCGGTGCAGCTCTCATTTGCGAGGGTGTTTCTTGCTTAACCGTTCTGCCAAAACGCGCGAATTCAGAGGCTTTAGAACCATAACGCAATCACGAACTAAATTTCCTAACGGGGTTGTCGGCGGCTCGCCAGAGAAACCTCAGTTCTCCGGCAACGTGCCCTGCTAACAGAAAACTCTCCGTAGACGCACCAATACCCAACCACATTGGAGTTTTATATTCACATGACTAGCTTTTGGCAAGCTTCGACGACGACGCTGGTTGAGTCTCGCATATCTAACTCCGTTTTTTGAATTTTGGTTTTGTTACGAACACAGCTTATCATTCGTTGTTCCCGGTGATCAGTTAGGGATAAGCTGCAGGAATGTGTCGAGTTCTGCACTTAATCGCGATGCCAAGGGCGTGTTCTATCATGATGGACCGAAACCGTGTGCTACTGATAAAGCACTGCCTTGCATGAGCTAAGCTATCGACAGAACGATGTATGATGCCAAAGTGTCTGTAGCAGCCGGAAACCTGCAGGGAAGTAAGGGAAAAAGTATCACAAAAACCATATCGGATACGGCTGGCTGTGGGATTTTCCTAGAGTTATTTTGATGGACGTTAAAGGAAGATGATGTGAGGGTCTGATGTTCATTAACTACAGAATCAGATACTGCGGAGACTCTCTTAAGTAAAGTTATCGGTTCTAAATCCTTTTGATAAAAAGGAATTGGCTAATTATTACTAGGTTTGAGCATTGTGCAGCTAGACACCCCTGCTGCAGAACATCAAGAACCATCAGTTTAGGGTTTGGTTAGTTCTGAAACTATATTTAGAGCCTGAAATCTATCTAAAAAAAGGTAATTAAGGGTTAATATCACAAAAAACCCAAAATTGGATGAGTTTACCACTAACTAATTTTTTACCACCAAAAATCCTTAACTTGTACATTTGTGATAAATTTATTTTCCTTTAGTTTCCATTAAATTGAGTGAATATCATCAAAAATCACAAATTGGTACACCTATGACAAACGAAGGTAAAACCCTAAACTAGCATACCCGTCAACTATCTCGTATCATCCAACTCAGTAATCTGACGATAAGATTTAATAAAAACTAATGAAGGTAAATTTGTCACGAGTGTATCGGTTTTAGGTTTTTCATGGTAATAACCCTCTAATAAATCCCCAAAGTGTTAATCATATCTTATACCCTTAGAAGTAAGATCTTTACTCTTTAGAATCTCAAAATTATTATCGTGAATTGAATTAGACCGACTTTCACATCCTTCAAACTTGGCGAGGCTAAAAATGAAATTATCTTGACGCGGCATATCATCCTTAATGCCCACCGCTATTTGTCTAATCATTTGGCTTTTAATTAAGACGGTTACCAACGGTCACTACCTGTTTGTCATTTGCCTTTTTATCAAGACGGTTACCGTTATTAATGGTAGAATTTCACTCAATCTATTAGTCGTTAGCACAGTTTAGTCTGCCTTGTTAGCCGTTGAATTCGTTAGTAGTTACTAGATCAATAGTACAATAATACATTTCAAGACTCAAGTCAAGTATAAGTCAATTATTATTTGATTGAGCAACATGTCCTTAATCACATCTCAAGTATAGTCACATTTCAGTTGTTCTCTAAAAGAACCAAATTTTGCTTTAGTTGCACCTTTTATTCTCAAACCTTAGCAAAACAAAAGAATACACAATTTTCTATTGCTAAGTGTAAATAGTGCTATATTTTTTATTATAATTATCAAATTATTACATTTTCAACATTGTATCATTCACCAACACTTACATAAAATATCGTTGAAACATGGAATTACGTTATAAAACAAATTCACATCAATGCAAACACGTACAACGGATACTTCAAATCCTCTCTTGTAATAGTTTCAAAGGCAAACTAATTAATGATTTTGTCTTCTTTTCCCGTCTCTTATTACTAGGCAAGTTATGATGGAGAGCGTGGTGGGATGATTTCGAATCCTAAGACCTTTCTTCAAAAAAAAAAAATTCTTTCTGTCTCCCCATTTTTGCATAAAGAAGGAAAATTGATTTTAGGGGGACATTTACCGTGTTAAACTTCTCTTGATTTTGTTTCCTCATATTACCAGCATTATTTAATAGTTCATGCTGTAACTGACCCTTAAATTTATGGCTTTTCACTTTGCTTTGGCTATATATACCCCTCGTGTCTCGCTCACTTCTCCACAGCCTCTAGGATCAGATCAGAGAGGGAGAGAGAGAGAGAGAGAGAGAGAGAGAGAGAGAGAGAGAGAGAGAGAGAGAGAGATAGAGATGCAGAGAGTGACATACAACGAGTGCCTCCACAACCATGCTGCCCATCTGGGTAAATACCTGGTGGATGGATGCCATGAGTACAGCCCTAAGATCACCAGCGCTGATCTCCTCTGTGCTGCTTGTGGCTGTCACAGGAACTACCACCGGAAAGTGACCATATTTGACATCGACATCACTGAAGCCAGTGGGAATTACAGCCCTGGTGATTACAACATGATCATTCCGAAAGAAGAGAGCTTCAACGACAAGGCAGCACTGGCGAACCTGCTCGGCCCTGGTGCAGAGGATGAGCAGTGGAACCAGCTGGTGGAACCTGCGCAGCAGGAAAAGAAGAAGAGGCAAAAATCCAAATTTACAAAGGAGCAAGTCGAGCAGATGCGGGCTTTCGCTGAGCATTTAGGGTGGTCAACGAGGGACCGGACCCGCATTCCTGAGATCAGCATGTTTTGCACCAACATGAGCATCACCAAGGTCGTGTTCACGACTTGGCTGTACAACAACAAGAAGCATTATGCTTGTGGTTCTAGCTCTAAGAAAAACAGTCCCTCGGCGAGGGACCAGATCTGAAGTTTACAGGGTTTTGAGGCGTTTTGTATGCTGTTTTGTAAGATAAATAATGAATGCATGTTAGTGTGTCAAGCCTCAGTTTATTGTAATTTTCCTGCTTACCTTTCCCTTCAGTGTTGTCGTTCCCATTCCAGTCTATAAAAAATCTTCAGCTTTTCCTTTAACCAAATGTGTAAGAATGTGCATCAACCGATTCCAACTTATCAATGTGCAGTCTCAACGAGTTTGTTAGACAATCGCTCCTGCCCCAGAAGTTTGATCTGGTAAAGACCTCGTCGTTATAACATATTCCCCTCGCAAGCAAGTCTATCCCTCTCATAATCACGTCAACTAGATGATCGTGGAACAAGAAAGCAGGCTGAACAACATGAGCAACAAGCAGGAGAGAGAGAAAGTGCCATGATTTATAACCCATGATCTGTATTCTGATAACTTGTTAGACAAATCTTGTTCCTCCAAAAGCTTAATATGTTAGGGATCTCGCAAATATTCGCGCCGCTTAATAACTGACCAATCGAATCTATACTACATTAACGACCAACGGTCAGGTGAATCCATAATGATATTAACGTCACTCTATATAACATACAAATGGCCAACGGCAAATGAGGGTCGATAATTATCGAAACAACTAATCAAACTATTTGTACTGCTTAATAATTGACTAATCAAATCTATACTATATTAACGGCTAACATCTAGTGAATCCGTAACGATATTAACGTTGCTCTATATAATGTACAAGTGGCCAAAGGCAAATTGGTGTCGGTAATTACCGAAACAGTTTGAATTACCATAATGAGATCAGCATTATGTCATCAACCAGATTGCACAAATTACACGTACAATATGAAATTAAGACTTAATGCTAATCATATCAAGACCTAAGCACGCTAAAAATCACTTGCATTGAATACTCAATCCTCACTAGTATTAATTTCGGTCAGCCTTATTAAAGAAAATTAACTCTGTTTTGTCTTTTTTCCCCTTTCCATCCCGAGGCACGACTTGGAGGGAACGACTAGAAACGCATCTCATCTCTCTTTTGAATATTTTGACTTATGGTCAAATTAGAAGTCATTGTACTTTGTCCTTGGTTAGTTAATTTACATTTTCAGTTACTGAGCTTACAATTGATTACAGATTATTTTTAACGTTGTGGGCTCTAGCTGAGGCTGGCGAATTATTAAATTTACAATCTAAGAAAACCACACTGGCAATCGTGTGTACGCAAAAAGAAGAGTGAGATAGAGATTGTACATAATTTATTTCTCTTTTGGTTAGTTTCTATGGGGTAACTCAAACTTATCATATACTACATTTCGTTTCTTTTACAGCTTTATATAATACCTTCAGTATCTTATTGACTTTGCAAGAGTCTTGTCGATATGCGCGGGAGACAGAAAGAGAGAAGATACATCACATTGTTAATTTCTCTTAGAGATGTTTTCCTATATTAGTAGCACATGTAAATGGTAACTACAATTGCCCATAGCACTTATCATATACATTATGTGTTTGATTCGACTTTGGAAAAGGGTTTTGGGGAAATGCATATGCCTTTGGCCTAAAGGACTTTGCAGAGCTACTTTGACATAAACTGTGTTGGGCAAATCTTCTTCTCCTTCTTCTTTTTGTAAAGGGCTTTTAGGTTTAATTTTTCTTTTTTTATTAAAAAATATCAAACTCTTTGCCGACTTTGGCAAATGTGAGGGTAGTATTGGAATAACAAGGGGTACAACCAAAAAACTAAAGAACCGGTGATGATAATTTTAGAAGGAAAAAAATTAATTTCAACATTTGGTCAAATGTCAAAAGCACAAAGTTGGTTCATACCAATATTGGGCTTTTAGTTATTTCAAGGCCAGTATTTTATTTCAAGGCCAGTATTTCGCCGAAGCCAAACATTCTAGCATTTCCGCAAGAGGCTTCGGAGGCTAAGCCCTTTGGGAAAGCAAGGATTTTAAAGGCTAAAAACAGGCTAAAAACTCGTTGGTAAAGCTGTACTAAACCCACCATTATATAATGTCGCTTCACTTTGGGTTGGTTTCATCAGCAAGTGTTCGAATGCCCGCCCATTTCGTGCGTAGGTTCACGTCTCTATTATATCTCATCTTTTGGCTTAATATGAAGATTTGAACATGACCAGTTATTACTATTGCCTAGGATAACCGGGAGATTTCTACATGGTGAAATATCCCTCTTCCTCCCGGCGGAATTCAAACCACCTGATTAAAGACTAATTGCTAATCGAAGGAGATGCTCGTATTAGTCTGAGAAATGACTCGATTAGGTCAATGAGAGCATATCGAGTTCATCTGCTTAGGAAACGAACAGCTAAAATCTCGAGAAGTAAAACATTGGCAGCTCCGCCGCCCCATAATCATAAAGAACTCTCTGCCCATCATCCAACAGGAATTCATCAACAGTTGCAAATGCAGTCCCCAACTAAGCCTACAAACAACAGTTTTAAGAGACCGAAAGACAACACAAGCTTTTGAGAAACAGAACTCGACCTTCCAAGAAGCCCCCCCTCCCCTTTTTCGCCTTTTTACGTGACTCGATCCCCTCATGTAATGCGATCATTCACATTCACGTCATTCTCAAGAACACAAACAGAACCCAAGTAAAAGATTTGTCAAAGCATAAAGAGATGCATCCCGCTGGCCCAATCTCATGCTCAAAAAGCAAAATGGACTGGAGAACTAAATCCAAGTCAATCTATAAATCGTGCTAATATTAAGTTTTAATCAGCTTTACCTAAAAGTATGCCGATGGAAATGTACTACAGAAGTCCATAGTAGTCTCTTGGCAAATGAGAATGGTGACATTCGCATGGGAATTGCCTACTAACCGATAGCAAACAAAGCATGAACCGTGTACAAAAGACTCTGCAGGCATCAATATGTACAGGGCACACTCCATTCAAGCAAAAATTCACATGCAAGGGGAAATGGTTAAACACATGAGCATAGAATATGGAGAACAAATCTGTCACCCTCTTGACAGGTAGATCCTATGCTTCGAATACATATGATTGCAGCAATACTAGAGAGTATCCGGAAAGGAATTCATCGATCATCGAAATTGTAAAAGAGAAAAGATAAAAACAGAGCGTGATAGTTCATCAACTATCAACAGTAAGGCTGGTCAGCATAAGATGAATATGAGATAGATCAATTTCTAATGTCCGATCAACCTTCCAGGAAAAATTGCTGTAAATTTTTTTCTTGAAATTACAAGAACATTGAAATAACATAAGCATTTAACGTGACTGCGAACAAGGCATGAACTTTGTACAAAGGACTCCGCAAGCATCTACATGTCCAGGGCACACTCCTGACAGGTATATTCACATAGAAGGGGAAATGGTTCCACACATAAGCACAGAATATGGAGAACAAATCTGTCACCCTCCTGACAGGTAGACCCTATGCTTCGAATAAAGATGATTTACAGCAATAGTAGAGAGTATCCAGAAATGAATTAATCAATCATCGAAATTGCAAGAGCAAATGGATAAAAACAGAACGTTATAGTTCATCAACTATCACTGAAAGGCTAGTCAGCATAAGATGAATATGAGATAGATCAATTTCTAACAGCTGATCAAGATTTTAGTAAGAACAGCTGCAAATATTTACTTGAAATGACAATAGCTACCACACTCATTCAACATTGAAATTACATAAGCAATGAATGTGATTGCGAACAAAGCATGAACTGTGTACAAAAGATTCCACAGGCATCAATATGTACAGGGCACACTCCATTCAAGCACAGATTCACATGAAAGGGGAAATAGTTTCGCACATAAGCATAGAATATGGAGAACAAATCTGTTGCCCTCCCAACAGGTAGACCCTATGCTTCAATACTTGAAGCAATACAAGGGACAAAATCCAGAAACAAGTTGATCGATCATCGAAATTGCAAGAGAAAATGGATAAAAACAGAAAGCGATAGTTCATCGACTATCAACTGTAAGGCTTGTCACCCATAAGATAAATATGAGATAGATCAATTTCTGATGTCTGATCAACATTTCAGGAGAATTGCTGCAAAATTTTACTTGAAATTTCAATAGATACGAAACTCATTCACATTGAAACAGTGGCAACCAGAGTCTACTGGTTCCCCTCATAAGACAAGCAGGATAGCAAAATTAGCAATGGCAAAAAAATTCTGGATGTCTCAATTTCAAAACATGCATTGTCACAAAAATTCATAAACTACAAAGTACATTAACCTCTCTACAAATGGCCTTTGGCATAAATACATGTAAGACAGACCATGTGCATCAGAACTCGCTCAAGCAGCACGAACGGTGTAAATCTACCTGATAGTCACAAACTTGTTGGTACCATGTTTGGCCCAATGGGTCCTCAGGTCAATTGGGTTAGCAAAATTGTAGCCTTCAGCTGCAAGTTTCTCCAGTACCTTCTTAAATGCACCTTGGCTCATTTTCCGTCCAGCTATTCTTGCACCTCGTCGCTTGGTGCTCATCGGCAACGGATACATTGATACCAGCGTGGTACAGCACGCCGATTGCCAACCACCACAACCCCAGCGGTAACATTGCTGAGGAGTACCAGTGCACGAGCAGACTGGTATCGGAATACCTGATATATCCATGTCAATGCCATTGATAACAACGTCCATGCTCTTCTTTGGTGGCTTTGCACGCTGAATTGGAGGGTTTGTATTGTCCTTCGGCTTCCTGCTCTTTTTGGCTTTGGGGGTCTTAGGCATACCATTGCTCTGCCTCTTCTTCAATTGCGGGCTCTCCTTTTTAATCACCGGGCTTGGCTCTTCAATCCTGCCAATCCTATCATCCCTCCATGAGTCAGGCATCTGTGACATTTGCACATTGTGGGCTCCAGAGCTTTCTGGGAGCATAGCATAATTATGAGTCGGAGGCAACATGTTGAAAAACTTCTCTCTTGGGTTCATCCAACTGTCCCTCGCATAATTGTATTGGAGAGATGCATCTGAAACAACAGAATCCCTAGGATGATAAGCTCCATTGGGAGCTACCAGAATGGTCGGATCACGCCCGGGCAGGAAAGGTTTCGTATCTCGCTCAGCCATGGGTGACATAAGCTGTAGATTGAGGTGTCCTTTGCAGGATGGTTCATAATAACCCCAATTACGCATGTTCAGCGCATCGTCATCCATGATAACTACACAGTCCAGAGAAAAACAAAGAAAAGTTTCATTTTCGACGCATGTTCAGGGGAAGAGCTCGAACCAGATGGTGCTCAAGCAACGAATGCAACAGGGAAACACGAAGAAAGCCACTAGATTTAACAAGAGCCCAGAAGAAAACACACGAATACAAGCAGCATCCTGGGAAATCCCCAGGAATTATATACATGAAAGATAGAACTCGTCTAAGGTCAAAGAGATGCTCCAATTGCTGGTTACCCATTTAATTAAACATAAAAGGAAGACTTGATATCCAACAGTAAATCAAAAACGCGCTACATGTCTCGCGATCCAACAGATCAACCAACCAAACGCTTCCCAATCTCTCCGGACAGAACAACGTAGCTAAACACGCTTCGATCCAACAAAATAGCAGGAGATTCCGAGAAATTCAAAATCCCCCCATCCGATCCCGTCTTCTACATTTTTTCCTCTCGCGATCTCGTTACAGAACAAAGCAACTAATAGCCAAAAGGGGGGAAATTCAGAGATTCGCAAATTAGGGATTTTGACGCCAGATCTGCAAATCCCGATGACGGAATTAGCAAACCCAGGTGCCCATTTAAGCTCAAACGGGGCGTCGTGCATGAAGATACATAAGAGGAACAACAGTACAAGGACCCATCTATTGAAAATTATGGAGAGAGAGTAGTGAGGGAGACAGAGACAGAGAAAGAAAGAGAAAGAGAGGAGAGAGGAGAGAGAAAACTTACTTGGGTGGGTGCAAACGGCTCTTTAGGGTTTGCCCTTCTGGAGAGAGAGAGGAGAGAGGAGAGAGAAACCAATGAGAGAGAGAGACAGAGAAAGAGAAAGAGAAAGAGATAGAGAAAGAGAGAGAAGATAGGAGAGAGAAAGCCCTAACAATGGAGAGAGAAAGAGAGGAACCTAATATTGGCGTACGTATCTATCAAGAAAACAATTATTTATTTCTATTCTTAAATTTAAAGTGAGGGAAGAGGAAAAAGAAAGAAAGGATGGGCAAAAATCTAAGGCATATCTATAGGGCAGATGCCCATGTGGCCATCTCAAAGGTGTAAACCTTATCCTCTTGGTGCCCTAAGGAGCCCACCTCCCCTGTTTCTTCTTTTTCCACTTTCATATGCAGATTAATGAACACACAACCTTGTGGAAAGCATACTTTATTATATAATTAAATCTATGCTTTGCTGATCATTATAATGTAATCTCTAGGTGTTGCTGCACCACTTAATTCTTGATTGTAATTAGGTTGCATTTGGTTTTCTAGAAATCTAGCTATATAGAATTTGATATGATGAAATGTAAAATTCAGTTGAAGTGCTAAATATTTTCATATTCTATCATATCTTTGGTAGAATGATATATGATGTAAGTGAACCTAAAAATGAATAAACAATTTTCTTATGATTTATTGTTAAAGAAATCACAAATGCATAAATGGCGATAACTTCCATAAATCAATTCATAATTATTGTACAATATACATCTCATAGAAAATGAGTTCATTGTGGCATTCTAGAGCCACAAGTTCAACTATGACAAGAAATGTAAACATGTTACAACAATGTCAAGGTAAATCAACCTGAGCATGCCAATGAGAACAAAAGAGAGAAAAAAAAGATTATTCAACTTTGCAATTATGAAAAATATAGTATTTTGACTCTCTCAACACTTGATAAAAATTCAACATAAACCACAAAGTTACAAAAAATAAGGAGTTTAAGAATCAAAGAGCTACAGGAGAGGAATTTCGACTTTTTTCTCATTTTTTGTGGAACTTTGACATGAACAAAGAACACAACAGAGTAGTTTGTCGCTTTAATATGAATAAAAATACGGAGAAGGAGATGGACGAATTAAAAAGATCAATTTGAAGTTTAAATTTGTTCATTTAAAATTGGAGTTTTACTTCATTTTTATTTACTTATTTTTTAATTGTGTTTCCTTTTTTTTTAATTTCTTTCTAATTTCATTCCATCATTCCTTAATAATTTTTTAAAATAATAAAATATACTAATATACCTAACATATGTAATAATATATATACTATATATATGCACAAAATATATATTATAGATTAGAAAGAAATTCAAATAATAAATGAAAATGAAAATTGTTCATCATTTTTTTGTTATTTTGAATTTTCTTTATATTTAAGCACTATTGTATTTTTTTAGTTAAAATTTTTTTGTCAGTCCTACTCTACTCTTATTCTAATTACTCAAACTTTTGCCATGCCTTTTATTTTGCCATGCCTTCTTATAAAGTGTGAGAGTCAAAATCCACTCCCGAAACTAAATTATCTATATTCCAACCTCCATGAAAATGTGATGATTTGAACCTCTCACCTCTCTCTCCCAGTGATTTAGCTAAAGAGTTTGCTATTTGAGAGAAATAGCTTTATACCATCAAGATTAGAAATCTTATCTATCTTTATCTCATTTTCCCATTGGATATTTTTCTCCAGACTTTATCTCCTTATATATGATTTAATCCAAGTTTGGTAGAATCAAACACATAAAATGATAAATTTATCCTAACTACTAAACGTAGCCTAGTGTTTTATTTGGATGATTTTAGTGTTCTTAATGCAAAAGAACATAGCATTTGTCCATGAAGGTAATTATAAAAATGTTGATAAGTTTCAAATAATGTTAGTGAAAAGAAATGTCACTTGCAGATTACTTGTTCGGTTATATCTAGGCTCCATTTGTTTCATGAAAAATATTACATATTTAGAAAATGTTTTATAAAAAGTCATTTAATATTTTCTGCGTTTCAACAAAACCTTAAAAGAGTTGGAAAATATTTTCTATCATTTGAAAAGATTTTCTTAAATACACATACTATTAAGGTGTTAGTAACTTGTGTGCAAATAGCTATAGAACTAGACATTTGCACCAAGACTTCAAGTCAAGCCTCGATAGACCTCAACCCATGTACCGAGCACTTGGGTCCTAAGTAAGAGCACTGGCACCAATCCCAAGTCCATAAAGGCTAAGCTCAAGGCCCTGATGCTTGTGTTTGAATTCTTGGCATTTGAACTGTGGTCCACAAAAGCTTAGTGTGGGACCTTGCTTGTCGAGCCTGAGCTCAAGTCTATAGAGGCTAGCCTTGAGACTTGGTGCTCGGGCTCAAGATGTCAGTGTCCATGCTTGGGTGCCAGACGACTGGGTCCATTGAGATTGAGCTAAGGACTTTAGTGCCTAAACTTAGGTCTTAGGTACTTGGGCTTGAGACCCCATTGCCTATGCTTGAATCCCCCAAGGACTAGACCAAGGTCCCAAATCGTGACCTTGATGAACTTAAGCTCAAGGGAAAGAGATTTGGGCACAGTATTGGGGGTGTTGAGCCCAACCTTGGTGGAACCAAGCTCGGCCTCAGTCGATCCAAGCATGGGCATTGAAGACTTGGGCATGGGTATCGAGGTCTTGGGTTCAAGTGTAAGAGATTCGGGCATGGCATCACAATCTTAGGTTCAAACTTGATGGACCCAAGCCTTATCTCTATGGACCTAGGCATTAACGCCTTGGGCTTGGCCTTGATAGGCTGGCACCTAGGCGCCAAGGATTCAGGATTGAGTAGTAGGGCTTTCGAGCTCAATTGCAAAGTTTTTTTTATCCAAGTGTGGATATCTAATCATATTTTGAAAAATGATTTCCGATTTTATAAAAAAAATTATTTTTCTAAATTTAAGCATAGAAAACATTTTCCGTTGACTAGGAAAATACTTTCCATTAAATCATTTTCCCAAACAAAACAAACATCGAAAAATGAGAAAAAAATATTTTAAATGAAACAAAAGGAACCATGAATTACCAAACCTTATATTACATCACCAACCTTTATTTTGTTATTTATAGATTATCAACAATTCCATTAAATTACCAACCATCACCATAGTTTACTTGCGTGTTAAAGTTACCAACCCCTTATAGAAATTACCAACTTTACTTTGAATGAGTTATCAACTCTTCTCCGATGATGTTACCAACTCGTTTTAAGTTTAACGATTTTTATAGGAGTCGCTTACCAACATTTATTCAATTGATATTGAATTTTCAAATCTTGTAAGAGCTTAACCAATTTTGTTGAAGTTTTTCACTCTTATATGAAATTACCAACTTTATTTTGGATAAAGTTACAAACTAGTTTTTTAGGTTTAATACTCTAGTTGAGTCTCTTGACAATGCTTATTAAGTCATTTTGGAATTACCAATTATTTCAACGATTTACTCAATTTTTGTGTAAGTTACTAACTTTTCATGGGGTGTGCAAATTTTGAGTTACTTACCAACTATTTTTGCTGACGAAGTTATAACTATTTTAAGGTTGCCCACTCTTGTTGGAACAGCTTACCAACACTTATTTGATCAATCCCAAATAATCAAATCCTTTGGTGCTGATAAAGCCACCATATCAACATCATTTATGGAGGTTTTCTTCTATTAATGATACCATGCGAACCATTTTAGGTGATGGTAATGGTAGGTGACAAAATGACTCATTTCATATCAAAAGATTTAAGAGGACTTGATAGGACAAATCAAGAGAGTTTTCAGGGAGTTAGTAGAACTGGAAAAAGTTTGCAACCTATCAAATGATCGATCGAGGAGGGAGCTGGTGGGAACCTATATATAGAACACATGATGTGCGTTTATCTCAACTTTGCATTCTTGAGCTCGTTTGTTTCATGGAAAATCAATGATTTGGAAAAAAAAATCCCAAATTTGGTCATATATATCTCTCAAGAAAGGAGCAATGAAAAAAATTCTCCATATCCATAAAAACATTTAGGCACAAATCATTGTTAATAATGAAAATATTTTTCAATGAAGTATATTCATAAACGATAACAACGATTGAAGCTAGGAAAATCTTCTCCAAATCGGTGATTTTTCAAGAAACAAATGAAACCTTAAATTGATCTAAGAATTAATCAATCAACCACTCTTCTTGTCATATGATCTAAGTATGGCTTGGAGCATCCAGGCAGTAACTCTCTCCCGGCCCAAACTCATCAAGCGGTCATTATGCTTTCCACTCACGAGACACACAAATTATTACCTGACAGAACCCAACCCTCTTTCCATAAACTTGACTATAAAACTTCCTGTTGAATCACTGCTTACCTACAACTTTTTACCGGTGCAATCGAGTCGTCTAACTCGCTTATTTTACGAGAATAAGGCTTGCGTACTTTCTCTTTAGAACTTGCTTAAACTTCAAGTTGACACCTTGATGGGAATTAGTAATAGAAGTTGTTCAGTGTCGTGCATTTTTTCTAATCATGTTGTTGGACTTTTATTTTATTAAATCGACTTCTTTGTGCTGCCTTGAAAACAACTTAATTGGATCCAGCAAGAATATGATGAAAAGCTTAGGTGTGGCATTCATGTTAAAAAATCTCATTATTTAAAGTCTGATTATGAGTTTCATTTTCAAGAATTTTAGTCCCATGTATTAGATGATATTCTTAAATGACAAAAATTTTTTGTATATGATTTTGTCAACTTCTCATTGCTCTAATTGGCTGGACTTATGGATATTTGACTAAAAAGTTATGTAAGTTCAATAAATTGATTAGATAAATTAAAAGTGTAAATATCAGATAAATTTTTTTCTAACTTAGGTATCAAAAGTGAAATTTTACCAAGGTAAGACGAAGAAAAGAACCTTTTGTGGCAAGATCCTAGATTGGGCCTCATCAAGCAATATTGGGCCTAGGAGTTCAGTCTCTCCTACTTTTGGAAAAACTCTACATTTCTAAATACACGAAAGTTACTTGGTTGGTCAATTCTTGATCCAAAAAGAGGCAGAGATGAGATGAGATGAGATGAGATTTTACTCACATGAGTGCTCTTCTTTGCCAATGAAGTTGGAGATGAACGAACAACTCTCCCTCCAATGCAAGTATAGCCTCTATAATTGAAGTAGAACTTGATTAAACTTTCTTGTTTTTTAATTGTAGGTTTAATTACGATGATTTTATCCATGAACCTTTTGGATAAAAATATAAAATAAAATCTTAAGCATCTGGATGTACTCTAAACTAGGCCATCATGAACGTCCATTTGCAATTTGTCAAGTCCCTCTCATTTCTTTTTGAACTTTCGAGTTCAACCGCTTAACGAAATAGGACACATAGAAGAAGGGGCTGAAACTAGGACCAAATCAAAGACAAAAGAACACAAATCCTCTCTACCCTGTTGATAAGGATGACGAATGATAGCAACAACAAATAAGGCAAGGGAGGAGAAGCTGGGGTGAAAATTTCTGAAACTAAGACACTCCGTAGGAGAAGATGGATCGAAACTCGATGGAGCTTCAGAAGGTGCGATTACAGGTGCTTGCCAATATTCAACCAGTTTGTCATTGCTGGGTTTGCAAAATCAGTGAGAGTATTCTTTGTGATTTGCATCGAAGCCCTAGCTCTAATAGTAACTGTTTTGTACTTGGAAACTCACTTTTGATCCAAGGAGAATGACCGATTTATTATTTGAGTTAAGAACTGTTAAATTAGTTTGTCAATACATTTAGGCTGCTTATCAGAGTCCTTGGAATGTGTGAGCCTCAATTGAGGACCGTAGAAGAAGCTTGGCCTTGTTAAATTTCATTCAAATGACTCACTATTCACGAGAGGCTAGTCAACTGGTCAACTATATTGCCAGAGCTCAATGTAAACAGGCCACTCCTTATAATTGGTTGTCTAAATCCCCTAGCCCCTATGGGATTTTTAATGTTTTGAAGCCCATCACCTTTGTTTTAAACAAAAAAAATAAAATTGAGCTGCATAATTTGGAATAGGAAATTTTTTTTCGTAGTCCGACTGGCTAGCCCACCTCGTTCTAGCTCCCTCGACAAGAGGAAGGAAATGCCCTCAAAGTTTGGAGAAATAACATGCACGTATCTTTCAACATGTATGGCCCTGAATACGCAATGTAGAGTAAAACGTGACCAATTGGCAGCTCACCTGGGCCCAAAAGGCCAATGAGTGAGTTTGGGCAACATCCTCACACAAGAAAGCTCCGCCTGCCCAACTTGGGCCTAGGCCCGGCCCAGTCAGGCTCGAACATTTCTTCGTTAGTTTTATGCCACCGCCATGTATTGATTATACATTAGGTCCACCTTCGGGCTCAGTCCGATCCGACCCCGCCGAATGCTCACCTCTAACGTAAGGATAATCCAATCGCATTCACCATGACGGCAGCTACACGGACAATAAGCACAACTTGGGCAAAGAAAATGCCTTTGAAGCCAGACCCACATCTCTCCTCCTAAGAAGTTGCAGGCTCCATGAGGCCCACTCCCTCTATAATTCATCAGCCGTATTCAGTGCCGAGGCTCGTACATTTGGACAGGCCTTACAATCGTGGCATATTTGTCTCTGACAAAGCCCCAAATACGCACCGCACCGTATATCCCCAAATCCTCCTTTGTACCTGTCCTAACACCCCAACTTATCCTTCTAATTCCTGGCACTGTTCTGGGCCATCCCTCTCAAAATTTGTGTTCTTTCCTCATCATTTCGTTCTTGTCTACGGTATCTTCGCTCCCTAATCTTTCAATCCTCTCGATGCTCTCATCGTTTCGTTCAAACCTTGCATTATGAGGCGATAGGCAAAGCACGTTTTGCTTTTCAGAAACCTCTGACAGTACCCACCAAACAAATATTGTCAGCTCGACCTCTCCCCTTTTCTCTCTCTCTCTCATAGGCTCATCCCCACAGAGAAATTCCTCTGGGAAAACGAAAAAATATGAAAGTTCCATGAAAGGAGGGGAATGAAAAAACAAACAACGAAAGATCTAATCAAGGCAGACAAGCGTACAAAGTCTTATGTAAAAAATGCCCCAAAAAGCGAGTGCAAAAGATTGGGTCGCGTCTTTGCATAGGATTCTGGGTCCTACTTCTAGGAGAATGGTCGTTGTTTTTGCTCGGTGCTGCGTCGTTGTTACTCGTTTCAAGCGGCCAAGATGTGGCTCGCTCGCTTTGCCAGTGCTATAGTGCAACCACAGGGGCCATTGGAATTTGGTTTGGCTCCGCGCACCATGGAATAATGGAGGGTTCACCATACAAATCAACCATTTGGACACGTGTCTCCTGAGATTATAGTATCTGATTAGTTCAAATGAGGAAGAATCCTATCTAACCATCATACCATCACGAATTTCCTCAGCTGTCGATTACATAGGATGGTAGAGTAACATAAGACATGATTTTTTTGTGAAAACACAAACAAAAAAGATTGCATAATGGCTCGGTGGCATGTTAGGATGAGGCAAAGGTCAATAAAACTCGTAGCCTGATTTGGCTACTCTTGTTTTCTATATTTTTTCAAAGAATTAGACTGAATATTACTAACCGCATCCATCTTTTCTCCACCCATAAATATCATGACAAGCCCCAATGATAGTCTCAATGGGCTTATCATTTATGAAATTCATACTTATGATCCACACTCTTTATAAATATAGTGTAGTCCCAACTCAACAACCTATCAAAGATGTTTGAAGGGAGTTCATATCGAAACCAAATTTAGAGAATTGATTTCACCACTTTTCCTTAGACTTTAGATGCTTTCATCAACTTCTGAGACTCCCATCCGTGTCTTGCAAGTCGAAACTTTAAGCGGAAAGGAGAGAGTTCTCGATTGACTAAAAGAAGAGCAAAAGGATTAGGATCTAGTGCGGTTGACTAAAACAGCCCTACTCCATATGAAAATTTTCACAAAACCCCAGAAAGCAATTGCCTTGAAGCCACATATGTCTTATCACATTTATGACATCATGGTCGAGCCTTGGTCAGTGGCTTTTTGTCTTGCAAATTGCGCCAGCACAGGTATTGAGTACTTCTCTAGTTCTCACTATTCAGTATTGGGAGATGCCGAAGGAGAAGTTCTGTCGTTTAACAGTAAGGGCTTAGCTTTGAAGGGCCGCTCTGAGGGCCTCCACTCGACACGAGGCATCGTCAGACTCCATGGATGACGCAGCTTAATTGGCATTTCATGTCTCATTCGCGCACATTCAATACCTCTTTCCACTCTGGTCCGAAACCACCGACGATATATGTCCTAGACGTCCCATCCTACTCTTCAAATAGGGTTTACATATTCAAAAAAATAAAATAATATATATGTGCATCCAGTTATGTTGTCAAATTTCATATGATACTCCTAATTAGACTTACACGTAATAGGGTGTTGAAAATATTTTAAATTGCCAATGACAAATTAGTTGATATGTTTTCTTTATGCATATGTTCTCCTTATATTTAATAGTTTAAGTTTTGGAGTTTGGATTTTCAAACAACATTCAAGAGGCTTGGGGACTTCAGAAATTGGGAGACCACAGAGTGAAAGTCTTCTTATTTTTAAAGCTGAGACCATGTGGAGTGGAGTGGACTTTGGAAGAAGCAAGAACATCGGTTGTCTCTTTATCCACATGGAACACCAGTAGCTTTGATTTTTTCGATGTTTAAAAGGGTTCGTAGATGGCTAGACTTTATCCCAAAGTCAAGCATTATAGAAGGGCAAATAGTGACATGAACAGATATAATAATAATTTACCGAGATTTGGAATCCTTAACGCTTGAGGAAGATGATGGCAGGTGATGCCACCTTCACGTGCCACAGAAACCACGTCTGAATAATTTATTACTCCATTCATTCTTTCCAACTCATTACCAAACGGAATCTCTCTCTCTCTCTCAGCATCATCATGAATCTTAAATCAAAAAATTGGGGCAACCCCAACCTCCAATTTTTTTAATCGAGAAAGAATTACTAAATTTGTCAAAACATGTTATAAGTCTATTTCTTAACTCGTGTATAACATAAGTTATGTTCAATAAATTGATGATAAATGAGTTTGGAATGGTAAAGCTCAACATAATATGGATATTAAATGGGTTTACAATTTATGTAGACTCAACTCATTTCTATAACTCTCTCGCCTTCACTTAATCCCATGTTCTCTTACCTAGTATTTTAACAATATGAATCGGGTCAAATGGATTTATTTAGGTTGGATCATTTTAGACCGGACTTATTTGATAAGTCTAAAAATCACTTTATCAAAATCACCTCATCAAAATTGCGGTGGCTTTTTTTTTTTTTTTCATAGTTGGAATCAAATTGTGAGTTGAGAAGTTTACGGTAGGAAAATGTTCAAAGCTTCTTAACAGTGCAATTTCACCGCAAAGACTTGTCTTCAACCCTCCACCTGTGCACCTCACCGTCTTGCCTTCTCTTCCTCTTCCTCCCCAAGCCAAATACTGGATTATCAGATTTGGATGATTTACAATTTTATCTTTAGAATATCAACCAAATATCAGGCTATCAAATTTGGAAGATTTAGAATCTTTATCTTTAAGAGTTCGAAAGTTTTTTTTTCATGTATTTTTCTTTTCTCGCAAGTTAATCTTCTAGAACGTATTTTTGGGTATATAAATACCCACCTAAGCTTAATAGAAATACACAACAATTTCTACTTCAATACTGCCCATTCTTTGGTTTCGTCGTCTCGAGCTGTGCAAACGAGACAACTCCATTATTCATCGAGGGAACATAGCTTAGCTTTTTCAGCTCTAGAGAGAGAGATTTATATCATGTCTTCTCCATGCACGCTTACACAGCAAGCAGAACATGGAGAATTTTTTTTTATTGTCATTATTTTGCTGTCGCTCTTTTGCTCGTCACTCGCGAAAACGTCCAAAAACCCCCCACGAACACGTAATTCTTCTTCGCTTCCGTGACCAGGCCCAACTCGCCACCCAATTTCTTTGACTTCCGCAGATCCAACACCTCTTTTTTATGTAAAAACCAAACTCTTTTGCCAGTTTCCTATCCTAAAGTCGTGATTCTTTTGCTTCTTCCATTTTATGTACAGCAATGCATTGATTCTTCTTAAATCATGGTTGAATGGTGTGAACAATAGAGAATATTTTCTTTTTTGAGAGAGAGTTTTCCCCAACTTTAATGTCGTTTTGTTCACTTTGCCATGTTTGGACAAAGAACTTTCGACGTTACACCTCGTTTGTTTTAATAAAAGAGCCGCTTCAAAGTCATAATTTAATTTAAAATGCTGCGTAGGATGAATCGTTAGAATTTGTTGGCATTGTTTTTTTAATTTTTTTGGCAAGAGTCATTACTGGTACTTAAGTGAGCATTTTTCCTTCATTGTGACATTGAAGTGATCGCTTAAAAACTTTTAGTACTAAAATAAGCTCCAAACAAATTGTCTAAAGAGTATGTCAATTCCCTTGTGACACTTGTCGCTATAATATTGGTCTTATTGAACAAAAATGGTGATTTTGTTCCTCCAATTTCGATTTTTGGAATTATCATGATCATCCAATATAAGTGATTTCCATTTTTTCAAAAGAACGATTGAAGACCTATTGATTCTAACAATTGATTGCAATGTCGATCATTACGATATTAGACTTATTCATAGGCCTAGCAACTCGCTCGGCTTATCTTAGACCGAAAGTGCGATACGTCCAGCTTGAGAACTTGCTCTGCATTGAATAGCACAATTTACTCTACATTGAATAGCACATCTAGCTAGAGTTAGTCTGTGGCGTACGCGTTTCAATGAACATAGCGCATTGATCAAGAATCATTTGTGGTGTGACATCGACACCGTCATGTGGGCATCGATAGTGGGGTTCGGGACTAGCGATTGAGAGAGGATAGGGCACAAATGAAAGGAGAGTGGACCATTCCCTATTGTTTCATCTCGAGCACGGCCACAATTTCACCACAATTATTCAACATAAAAGGGATCCAAGAAAATCAGCTAATTTGGATTTTTATGATTGGAGTTTTATGAGACAGATGGGTACAGAGCGATTTATTCGCACATTTAGAAATTAATCAAAGCTGAATTGTTCAGATACCTCTGTTAAAAAGAAAAGAAAAAGAAGCTAACTAATTCATGATAATTCTCAAAAATGAAAACGACCTTTGATGCTTCGATCCATCTTTTAAAAAAGCCGCTTCCGAAGCATTAATAGAAAGTTTTAGCTAGTTCCATCACCGAACTCCAACAGCCCCTTTAACATCAGTCAATGAAGACAACATCATTAAGTTACCATCCAACCCTCCTTGCTTTTTAAAGGGGGTTTAGATTAAGGAAGACAAAGCAAACACAAAAGTATAACGAGAGGAAAATGACATAAATGGTCCTCAAACTTTAACTCAATGTATAATTTGTCTTTGAACTTTTAATTTGTTCAGTGTTGTCTTTAAACTTTAACTTAATATGCAATGTGACCCTGAACTTTTAATTTATGTAATGTGGTCCATAAACTTTAAATATATGTTCAATATAGCCCTTGTGTGTAAAAATGTTCAATATAGTTAAAAGTTCATTAGTGATATATTTAGGTTAAAGTTTAGGGATTAGGTTAAAAAAATTTAGGGATCAAATTATATATTGAATCAAAGTTCAAAAACTATTAATACCATTATCTTTAGAATAAAAGGTGGAGGGAGGGGGAGATATGTCACGTGAGGAGGGGCGCGAGCTCACGTGCGGCGGAGGCCTGGGGCCTGCATTTATTCATGCAAAACGTCTTACAGTGCCATGATGAACAATTGACTGTTTGTTTCTAATAGGAGGGATGTTTTCTTGTTTCTGTCCAAATGCTTGCGTTGGGGATGTGTGGCTCGAAGTTTGAAGCAACGTGATTGGGTCAGAGCCAGTTCTCTCTCTCTAGCTTCTCTCTCTTCTCTCTCTCTGAACAGGAGCTTGATAAGCAAGTGTTTGGCTCAACCTCTCCTGCTGACCTACTGTGGGTGGGGGGTGGGGGTCAATTGAAAAGGAAGAAGAGGCAAAAAAAGAAAAAATAACCCACAAAGCCAAGAAAGCTCTCAGAAAGAAAAAGGCTCAAAAGAAAGCTGGTTTCAGAAAGCAAAGAGCTTTTCTCTTCACGTCCCCTCTCTCTCTCTCTCTCTCTCTCTCTCTGCCCATTATCAGCCTTTGTGTTTCAGTAAAGCTGAGTGAACCCACTATTCAACATAGCTCCACCACCACCACAAGAGCTCTGTGCAGGTGTCTTTGTGTGTGTGTGTGTGGGCGTGGGGAATTCCATAGATTTTTCTCTCTCTCTCTCTCTCTCACAAAGCAACCAGCGCAAATAACACAGCATAAATATTAGCCCGAGACCCTCCCATATGTTCCTTATCCCTCCCCCTAACTCTCCTCCTTCCAACGCCGCTTCTGCCGTCAACCCTTCAGAGATCAATGCCTTCTGCAACAGCAAGAGAAGGAGAAGACCTGCGGGCACTCCAGGTAAAAGGTCGAGGCCACGACGAGAAAGAAAAGATGGACCTGGATTCACCCGCGAAATCTCTCTCTTTGTTTTGCTCTCGCGATGCAATTCCAAATCAGATTGAATACCCGCTCGAACGATCATCTTGATCTAATCAAGAACTTCCTTCCCCTTTTCTTTTTTCCAACAGATCCAGATGCAGAAGTGGTTTCGCTGTCGCCGAAGACGCTCCTCGAGTCGGACAGGTTCGGAAGTTGAATTATATCCCCCCACCGCTCTCGCTTCGGCTCACGGGTTATCTATGTATACCCGGGTGTCCACCGCCGCCTGTATATGATGGGTTGAGTTTCTTGCAGGTACGTGTGCGAGATCTGCAATCAAGGGTTCCAGAGGGATCAGAACCTGCAGATGCACCGGAGGCGGCACAAGGTGCCGTGGAAGCTGCTGAAGCGGGACCGCGGGGCCGCCGATCAGGACCAGGCGCGGAGGAAGCGGGTCTATGTGTGCCCCGAGCCGAGCTGCCTCCACCATGATCCGTGCCACGCGCTCGGGGACCTCGTCGGGATCAAGAAGCACTTCCGCCGGAAGCACAGCAGCCACAAGCAGTGGGTCTGCGAGCGTTGCTCCAAGGGCTACGCCGTGCAGTCCGACTACAAGGCCCACCTCAAGACCTGCGGCACCCGGGGACATTCCTGTGACTGCGGCCGCGTCTTCTCCAGGTATATAATTGATCTCCGATTTATTCGATTTGAAAATTTGTCCTTCTTGTTTTGTTGCCCGATTTGAGAAGTTGTGCTCGTAATCAATACACGGAAATGTACTTTCTGACGATTTGTAGCAGCTTAAGCTTTAAGATAAAAAAAAAGGCTGCGCCACCGAGCAATTTTGCATGATGTCTTGTGGGGTTCATCTTGGGTCATAAAACCCTAGGGTTATGTTCATCAGGAGGAGGCAAGCATGTTGGGAAGCAATTTGGATAACCCTTTCGTTTCGTTTTGCTATTTTTCTTTTCCCCTTCGAGCTTCTGGCTTATAAAAAATATTTGAACTTTGCTGGGTTGGCTTCTGAAATCTATCATCATTATACATTGCTTTTCTTTTTGTTTAGACAGCATGAGTTTATTATTAGTTATTCCGAATCCAAGAATGATTTTCCCAGGTACACCCGCCAGGCCAGCCTCATGTTCCTACTTTTTCCATTTTATTTTTATAACAATTCTTAGCCAGCCATTTGACTCATAATGAGCACCACATCGCTTTTCCCAATGGCATTTCTTTTTGGTCTTGACGACACAGTCCGCTCTTTGTAATTGTTTTTCTCTTTTTTCGGAAAAACCCAATAAGCCAAATCCCCAAGTCCAGGTCAGTCATTAACAAAGACGCTCCCGTCTTGTTCCTGTTGTTTATTGCTCTTACTAAAGTTGCAAAACCTAGTCATCTGCCCATTTTTTTATTTGCTTGTCTCTTGTTAACCCTGCATGAACAGGTCTTGATTGTTGTTTCTTGACATGGCTCTCGCTATAGACATCCAGACAAAGCCAAAGCCGTATCTTGATTCAGTCTTTATGATCTTCCTTTTGTTGTGGACCTCTCAGGGTAGAGAGTTTCATAGAGCACCAAGACACGTGCACCGTCCCCCGAGCTCAGCCACCGGAGATGCAGGCGGCTCAGCCGGCCTGCTCGTCCCAAACCGCTTCGAGCACTAGCCCTTCGAGCGAAGCCAATTTTGGCGTACCGCCCTTGTCGTTTCCCGGATTCCGAATGCCGAAACCGGCGGAGACCCTCTTCCTCAACTCAGACATGTACAATCCCTCGACCCCTTCTACCCACCACAAGATTGAGCTTCAGCTACTGCCGTCTTCGAGCCTGTGCGGGATGCGGAACTCGAAGGAAAACTTCGCGGACAACTTGAAGCTTTCGATCGGCTCGTCGTCCACCGATGCAAAAAAGGACGGATTAGCCATCACCAAGAGCTCTACTACAATGTGGGAGCATTATTACAGGCGTGAACCCGAGATGTCGGAGGCGGTGAGCATAAGGGAGTTTGCGAGCGAGCAGATAAAGCTGGCCGTGACCGAGAAGGCGTTCGCCGAGGAGGCGAGGCAGCAGGCGAAGAGGCAGGTCGAGATAGCAGAGCTCGAGCTGGCCAACGCCAAGAAGATGAGGCTGCAAGCTCAGGCCGAGCTCGAACGAGCTCATGTGTTGAGAGAACAGGCCACCAAGAAGATAAGCTCCACCATCATGCAGATCACTTGCCCGGCTTGCAAACAACAGTTCCAGACAACGTCTGTCACCGCCGCCGCGGCCTGCGACGAGACCTCCCTCGCCATAAGCTACGTGTCGTCAGCTACCACGGAAGGAGAGGGAGAGTGATGACTGTGTTAAACGAGGTTGAACAATAATTTTAGATTTTTCTTTGATCTTTAAAGTAGAATATGGTTTTTAATTAAGTTTATTCTGCTTGAGAAGTCCCTCCTTATTTGTGCCTTCTCTTTCCTTTCCCCCCCAACTAATCATTGTTCGTCCTCAATTAATTTGCTCCGAGGCAGTGGTCTGACCAATGTTGTAGTGTCTTTGTTGCTTTCGATGGTTTTCTTCTTTTGAGTTATGCGAGATACAGACTAATGTACAAAATTGATGTTCTAATTGGCCTGGACTGATAGTGCGTACTTCGGTACGTCTGGCGATATTCAATGCTTTGTAAAAATTTATTGCTACGACTAACGTCAGGGTGACATGGTTCGGTGGTATATGTACTTCACGAGGATAGATCTCTTCCAGTACAGTGGGCAAATTTTTTCTTACAGTTTCTCAATCACGCCTATTCTAAATTAACCTTGGACCCGCAAGGATTCATCACAAGAAAGGAGTTTTCTCACTCTCAACTCTCTTTGACGACGGCTCTCAATGCTCTTTGTGTCTTTGGCGAGTTTTCGCAAATATTAAGCACACTGGTTATGCAACCAAGACCAAACTCAATAACGTAATATTTAATTGCAAGAAAATACGAGTCCTTCTCGGACATCGGCGTGGACTTCAACTTCAATAAGAAAATTAAGTCTTGCGGAAAAGTGATTTCCCTTTTCACACCATCCGCTACTACTATGTTGACAACAGCCCAACTTGGACTTTCCTAACATGGCCTGCGTTTCCTTTCAATTAAATTATGGATTGAAATCCAAATCAATCAATTTTAACTTCCACCATAATCAACAAATCCTCACCTTGACGAGGAGTCTAATTTCATCCTCATCGTCCGTGGTCTCTCCTAAGACCCGTTGAAATCCCCAACCGTTGGACCTGCCAATCAAGTGCGGACAATACTAGAACTTGGTCAATGGGAGAGGCTTTTGCTAACATGTCTGTTGAATCATCTACCATGTGCACTTTCTCGATATGTGTGGTTCATTGTGATAAAATATCATGTATAAAATGTTACCTAACAAAAACGTGTTTCATCCGCTCGTGATACATAAAATTTTGGGTTAAATGTAGTGCACTATGATCATAGCAGTAAACAAGAATCTTCTCCTGCTGCAATCCAAGATCACTGAGTAAAAATAACTTCCTTTATTTCCTTGATTACCTTCTGGCTGATGGCACAATCCGTGAAATTGAATATATAACCTATTAAATGACCCCATTCCATCAAAGTCACTATGGTGCAAACCAACGTTTGTTATCCTTTTCAGAAACACATAACCCATTTCACAACTTCCTAGTTTTTATTTCCAGGAATTACTCATATACTTGCATACAATATTAACAATATGCGAAATGTATGGCCTTGTGCAAATCATATCATACATAATTTTACCAACAACACTAGGACAAGACATATATTATCTCTCTTCCTGTGACTATGGTGCAAGGTCAACTAAAAGTTTGAAGTGCATAGCTAGTAGGTACTCGCCAATTTGGCATTTTGCATGCTAAATCGCCGCAGCACTTAACGAATGCAGTCTCTTAGTGATAGCCAAAGCATTCTTGCAATCTTATCCCTCTAAACCTATGTACCAAGTACCTTTTTCGCTACTCCTAATCATTTCATCTTAAACTCACTACCCAAAAATCATTTTAGCTCATTTAGACCATAAATGTTACTAGCTACAATTAACATATCATCAACACACAACAACAAATAAATGTATCCACCACCCTCTAACCTGCTATAATATATATAGTTATCATGACCACTCCTAATAGAGTTGAGCGGTTCTAGGTTTCATGCAGGTTCTATCTAAAATTTATAATTTACTCATTAGAATAAGTTCCTCATTTTTTGGAACCTAAAATCTACCTTGCACACCTTGGAATGTCATAGATTTCATAATCTACCCAAGTTCCATATGTGTTATTAATCAAATGATTATCGTGAGTCGCCATCTTTAATGACCATCACTTACTGCTAATTTGCTAATCACAACTTATATTTAAACACATAAAGAATATGAAACATTAATAAGGTAAATGTTTCAATCATAAAATGGAAGCTTGGATTAATGATTCCATATTATACATTCATTATTAAACATCACAAAACCCCATAGGATCGAATGAAAACATAAAACAAGAAAAAAAAAAAAAAAACTTGCTCTAGGTTTAGAATCTAGGTTTTAGGTTTTACCTTGTATACCTTAGAACTTATCCATCAAAATAGGTTCTTTAATTTTTAGAACTTGCAACCTATCTTATATACCTTGAAACCTAGAACTAGATAGGTTTCCATTGGTCCAGTTCTCCGATTCTAGGATCTACCCTAAAATTACGCTCACCCTTAACTCCTACTATATAGCTAAACAATCATAAAGAAATTTGATAACCAACGCTATCTCAAAAGAGTAATTTGGTGACCAACTTAGCTTTCGGGCAGGGGGCTTTGTCATGTAGTGATGCAGGCTCGAAGACAAACTTCATAATTTGGTTTGAAGAAAGAGATAAGAGATGACGTTGGTCATTGGAGATTCAAGTTAAAATAAGTTGATGCAAAAAGATATCTAAATTAAGAGGTGAGCAAATCTAACACTAGAGCTTACACATGAGGGGAAGAATGTTAAGACGTACATGTAAATTGTGTTAGAGAAATCTCATATCAAAGAATTGATGTGTTGTTAAGCAATTAATTTATTATTATAGTTGGCTTATAACTCATTACTTTAAGCTTTTAAGTAAATATGAGTCCAACTGGATATGTCGAATTTGGGCATCCTCTTGATGATCTCGTTATATGAATGTATTAGACTTTTGTTGTGCGCTCCCAATAAATACAATTGCACTCATCTAATTTGCCACTTCAACCAAATCAATCTCATCCTTAATTCCGTATAATAATACTCCTAGCTTTTTATAATATATCAACATTTTCTTGCACTTCTTTAATCTGGGGAAACTCTGACCCAAAAAAAAAAAAAAATGGGGAAACTTGTCATCTTCCCATGATGCTAAATTCAAACCCTATTTCTCTAACAACACACGAATTTTGATACATCACAAATTAAAATTATTTCACCCAATAAATTTCTCCAGCTCAATCTTCCTGAAAGCTATAGCAATAGTTGTAAGCTAGGAAAATTCCTAGAACCATCAAACAACAATAACCCTAGGCTCTAATACCAGACTATTCCATGAACCAATGAAACTTCTGGTGTTGCAGAAACAAAACAGAGCACAACGGATTTACGTGGTTCGGCAATGCGCCTTCTCCATGAAGAGAGATTGACAAGATGATTTCACTATAATCGATAAAGATGAGATTACAATTGCTTAATTATAATCACTCAAAAATGTTCCACAATCCTTTTTTTAAGATCCAAATCCACAAAAATCAATAAAAAGAAACGAGTTTTCTCATACTTTAAACTCCATTAGATGATGATTCTCAACAATCTTTCTATGTCTCTTGAATGGATTTCACATATTAAGTACACTCACTATGTACCAAAGTTAATGGCGGAACTTTTTGCGTTGTTCTGGGACGTCAACCTGGATATCCACTTCAATACATTAAAGGAAGTTTTGAGGGAAACTAATATCCCTCTTTGCATCACCCTTGAACCTGTTGACAATAGTCCGACTTAGACTTTTCTATTACGACCTAGCTTTTCCCGCAATTCAATTACAGGTCGGATATCAAATCCGTCGGGATTAACTTTGAACTGTGATCACCATTCATCAAATCGCCTAATTCATCGATCTTATAAATAATCTCGCGCCTAATATTTTTCAGTTTTGCATTTATCTCTTCTGCCTCCAAACACCTGCATTTGCTTCCTGAGGACATGGCATTGTGGCCTGTGTCTCATTAAATTTCGCTTGGTGATATCCTTAATTATGAGCGCCTGAAAGAGAGGGCATCGCCAATCAATGCTTTGAACACGATGGCCCCGGAAAACTTATTCCTCTGAGAAATGTGCTTCTTACAGGAGATGGAATGAAAAGGACACCTAATGACGATTGTTTCTTCTTTTCCAAACACACTCGTCCGTGTCGCAGAAGCAAGGGAGCGCGCCTAGCATTTTGAACTCGAAAGAATTCCATTACCAGTAAGAATACATCAAACATTACCTTCTATGCTGAAGAAACAAACTCTCCATTACTGTCAACAATCAAGAATGAAAGAATAACGTGGCAGATTTTTATCGAGCATTCAGATGTTATATACTCTAGAGCACGGAACGCCGAGTCATGGAAATTTTTCATGCAGAATTGGCAAATGTTGTCCAAACGCATCAAAACAGGTGAAAAATGCATGTACTCCCTGTAAAATAGTTTGCCTGTGGGGGACCATATTTCGCAGGAATTAATGTTCGGCAGGGGTAAAACAATTCAATCAATAGCCAAAAGCAAAGCGTGACTGATGACCTATCTTTCAACCCCAAAATGAAATTCAGTGAGAGAGAGAGAGAGTCTCTGGAAAGGAGACAACGAGGGGTCGTTTTCACTGCATTTGATAGCGTCCGCTCCTTATTTGAATGCCGAGAGACTGAGCAGGGTGCGAAAATAAAGCCACGCGCGCCATGTTTTTCAGTGCCATAGTTGTATAGCTGTGACCACAGTCCTTCCCCTCTCTCGTCCCTCTCAACCCCAGCCCAGAACTCCGTAACTCAGTCCCATCTCTCTCTCGTCCTTCACAGTCACGCACAAACACATATGAACGCATCCCGCATTACTCTTCTCTCACTTTATCTGCAGCAGTAGCAGCACCGGCGACAGTTTGCAGAAAGAGAGAGAAAGAAAAAGGGGGAACCTTTGGCATTGAATGGGACGGAGAGGGTCATGCACGTCGCTCCAACAGGAAACAGACAAAAGACCCCATTTGACGTCTTTCTCAGTGAAATTAATTGGGTACCATTTCGTTTCTTTTTGTGCTGTGGTCGCTGCTCCATCGTTTTCTTCTCCTCTCCTCGTTCCGGGTTCTTTTTACCATTCCTCGAACGGTTCAAACCAAACGCAAGCAAGCTCGAGGAGGGCTCGGAGAGGATGTGCCACCCCGAAAATGGCTCCTCCGTTGCATCATCAGTTTCCCATTGGTGTCATTTCTGGCTTTCCGATTGATTTTCCTGGCCACGTGCGCTCGGCCATTGCCTTTCCCTTTTCCTCTCCTTTCCTCTCCCTTTTTTAGCTTGTTTCACTCACCTTTTCCAATGCAGCCCTCTGCTTTTTTCCTACTTTTACTTTTGTCCTTTGGGGGAGGTCAGCTGAGGAAAATGCACGGACGCTGCTGTTGTGTTTCGCTGTAAACGTTGTCTGACTATGCGGTTGATAAAGGAGGTGTGGGTAAATCGACAGACGACAGACATTAAAAGCAAAGATTCGAGGATTCGTGTCTCGTCCGCACAAAAATCCGAAGATTTTAACTCCCACCTATCGCCTCTAGGGTTTGGTTTCTCGGTTGCTCACTCGAGAAAGGACTCGAATCTTCAGTTTTAAGGCACTTAACTAGGGTGCCCTCGGAGCTCCCGACGGGTTGAGTGATATCGAATGATGAAGTGAGCCGATCTTGCCCGATGAGTGATTCATTGACAAGATTTCACTGCACTTTGTTCCGCCAGAGAGGAAACGGTGCTATGGTTACCTAAAAAAACTGAGCGCCCATTGGCTAGAGGGACAGTTCGATCACTACATGTCATGACATATTATACTTATCATGATATATTACCATTTGTCATGCAATTTGGCCACTGCCTGTCGATCCCAACCCGATTGAAAGCCGAGAAACGAGTTATGAACATCCCTTTTTCTCTTATTGACACATAAAAAAAATCACCTGAAAGGTCAACATTAGGGTTTTAAAAAGGGATAAAATCCGCTGAGAGTATTCGAATTTAACCCTTAAACAAAAACATCCATACTACATAGTTCGGCATCCTTATTTGCATTTTTTCACAATTTAGAAGTTAGGCTGTGTCTTGACATTCTATGGTTCGGATTGACTCCGTTTCCTTATTTATTTATTTGTAGATGTGAGTGTTTGCTTGATTATCTATCTATGATCCTTGTATATTAAACATCACATTAACACATCGATACATTTTAGGATTAAAAGGAACCGAGAAGCACACGAAAAATGATTTCCATAAAATGGAAAAATCAATCAGTACAATATCATTTCTGGGCATAATCAATAGAATATACAGCCCTATTATTATCAACCTAAGGTGCTGTAGACTATATAGAATCACTTCTAGTCGCGTGCGCAAACGTCTAGTCGACGACACATATCGACTGCACATAAAAAGTTTAGGTTACAAAGGATTTGAAATTGAAAATGTATTAAGGAAAAGACATTGGAAAAGGCCCAACTCACCGTCCCAAAAGCAAAAGCCACGAGCTGCTCGAACAAGAAAGTGGATTCGATACTTTACTTCAAGCCCCGTTAAAGCCTCGTGAGGTGAATCTGTATGAACTCTTTGTGATCAATCTTTGTAAGTGTTCTATAGTGGAATTGAAAAGGCGTGAATTGCTTGGACTTACATACTTTAGGGGCAAACAAACACTAAGCATCCCTTCACGTGCAGCCTCATGATAAGAGGGCGAAACTTTTGGCCCAAAGATGTGATTGATAATTATTTCCTATTACTGCAAGCAAACATTGTAAACTGCAATAGGCTCTCGATTTGTAATAGGTGCGAAATGTAATAGTTGTTATTGTCACCGAACGTGCTACGTAACTTTGAAAAGGACGAAATTACCTGAGAAAGAACATTGGTCGAGTAGAATCGGTTCCTTTACTTTTGGGTGAATTTCTTATCCTAATTGAGTACACGCTACCAAGTACCAATTGATTGAAGTAGCAGGTTGTATACTCAGAAGGTACTGTTTTTCTCCCATTTCAAAGGATGAAAAACCGAATTGCACGTTTTGAAGATTGTTCACGGAGAAGTCACCGGTGTTCCTGGTGTTTTTTAAATCCTTGAAGGGGTCTCGTTCTCCCGTTTTGATCTCAGAATGTACTCAATCACCTGCTAGGCAAAGATGTGGAGTCACTCTCTCTTGTAACCTTCCGTGAGCTTGTTTTGTTAGGACTAGGATGCTCTAAATTTAGATCTTAAACTTACCCTTTTTGAGAAATCGATGCCTCATCACACATGCGTTCCCTCTCCACATTGTGGATAGTGCTGGGCTTGCGTAGCAGAAGTCTAATACCTTCAGGTGAGGAGATCTTCAAAGGGGAAATCCAAGCTCGAGCTCGACAATATATTTAGTTGAACCCATCTCAACTCAAAAGCTTAAACTAGTGAGTTATAGACCAATTATGATATTTTAATTGCTCCACACCACATCAATTTTCCAATGTGGGACCATTTCTCTAACACAATTCACACGTGTATCTTAACAATCTCCCCTTCACATGTGAGTTCCAGTGTTAGGTCCACTCCTCCTTAAATCAGATATCTTTTTGGTCAAGGCATCCTCACCGGCCCGCGTTGTTACGCCACAACGCCCACCTGCCCGAAACCGTAATTAATACCGTAACCATCGACTTTGATACTAGTTATTGGGAGCGCATAGCAGAAATCCGATACCTTTATCTGATGAGATCTCCACACAAGTATTCTAATCGCCTGTTCTCGAATCAATGCTTGAGCTCAAGAGGAACTCAAACGCAAGACGATCGTAAGGATGGATCCAGGGTTGGGTCTGGTTTTGGAATACATCAAGCACTCTCCATGAACATCGTCCTTCTGCAAATAAACAATGGTAAAGAAAAAAGCGCTCTATCTGGCTGGGTTCCTGTAATAAAGCGTCCGCCTTTCGGGCCAAATCGAATTTGGATCGGTTTCAATCAGGCAAGATTGGGGCTTTACATTGACTATGTGCATGGGCTCTTGTCCCCGAGGCAAATGAACCTCAAGCATCATTCTCAGACGGCCCAATAACTACTGTCACAAATTCAAGAGTGGGAAGTGACAGTGTGTCGTCTACGTGGTTTCGTGTTCACATCAAGTATAGACACCATAATTTTCGGAAACAAGCACCCAAAATTTCAAATTTTGCAAAACTCCAAATTTATGTGTGATAAATTTACCTTAAACTTATACGGTGACACATTTACTATAAACTTCTTCTTATGACATTAAAAACTCCAAGTTTATATCCATATAACACATTTATTCCAAAAATTTGGCATTCAAAATTTTTTTTGGGATAAATATGTAATAAACTAAAATTTAGGGGTTTTAATGTCAAAAAAAAAGGTTTGGGATATATGTATTATAAATTTTGGATTTTTTGTGTCACAAAAAATAATTTAAGATAAATGTGTTATAGTATGCGAAGTTTGAGATTTTTCGTGACTTTTATCCTTTTTGACAAGCCAATAAAACAAGCTATACAGCACTAACAATTGATTCGATTAGTGTCGTTTCGAGTTTCCGCTCTTTATTGCGCACTTTAGCTCACGCTGTGGTCGGGGTTGCGTAAATGGATCCCGTCTCATTGCCGTTCCTCACAACTGGTGCAAATATGACTCCGAAGAGTCCTCACGACGCTTTCAAAATAGAATTCATCAGGGAGGTCTTGAAACATTGAGCAAATTGGCTGGTGTGCAGCATTCGAATTGCTGAAACTAAGGTTATCAAGCTAATTCATCATCTGATCCATTCAACCAGACCCTAGGAAGCAAGTTTACAGAATTTGCCGTTGTTCTATGCCAATGACAAGAGCAGAGCTTTTTATAGCAGAAGATAAGTAGAGAGAGAGCAGCACTTTTTACTTACAGTTAGACTGGACACTAGGAATTTCAGGCTAAGGACACAGAACAAAAAAAAAAACAACTATGCACTCTCTGTTGAGCCAAAAAAGTTAACAAGGACAAAAATTTCCAAGTAGCTACATACAAGGATCACTAATCCATCAGATCAATACAAATTCAAGAAATATTTCTTCTTTCTGTTCTTCTTCTTCTTCATCTTGCATCATTTATCATACTCAGATGACTGTGGCTGGCATCAACTGCTGTTGCTGCTTCCGGCGGCAGATCCTGGGCTGAGCTCTCTGAGCATGGCCACAACCTGCAACATGTTTGGCCTCCTGGAAGGGAAATCCTCCACGCACTGCATAGATATCTCCATGTACCTCACCATCTCCTTCACCTCGTCAGCTTCCACCGCCTCGTCGCCACCCCCTCCTGCAGCCGCCACCAGCTCGGGGTCGATCACCTCCTTCTGCTTCCCCTCCCTCACCTTAATCCTCACCCACCCCACAAGGTTGGTGTCCCCGAAGTCGTCCTTGTCTGTGGGCCGCCTCCCTGTCAGGAGCTCCAGGAGCACGACCCCGAGTGAGTACACGTCCCCCTTGGCGGTGCACCGGAAGCTCTGGTAGTACTCGGGTGGCACGTAGCCTGGTGTGCCTGCTAGTGTGCTGACGCTCAGGTGCGTGTCGAGCGCGCTTATGAGCCTTGCCATCCCGAAGTCTGAGATTCGAGACTCCATGTCGCGGTCCAGTAGCACGTTGCTCGACTTCAGGTCGCGGTGGATAATGTGGGGAATGCAGTTATGGTGCAGAAAGCAGAGCCCCTTCGCTGCACCCCTGGCGATCTTCTTCCTCTCGGCCCAAGTTAGTCTCTGCCGGTCCTGATGATCTCGAGTCCTCCCGTGGAGCACCTCCTCGAGGCTCCCGAACTCCATAAATTCGTAGACCAAGAGCCTCTCCTCACCGACCTTGCAATAGCCCAGCAGCGGCACAAGGTTCCGGTGCTTGATCTTCCCTAGAGTCTCCATCTCAGCCATGAACTCGCGATCGCCCTGGCAGCTGAGCCTCACGAGCTTCTTGATCGCGACATGGGACCCGTCTTTGAGTGTCGCCTTGAAGACTTCACCAAACCCTCCCGAGCCGATCAGGGTCGAGGAAGAGAAGTGGTCGGTGGCCTCTATCAGTTGGGAGAACTTGAGCTTCCTCAGTTGCCTTTGGAATGTGGCGACGTTGATGCTCAGAGGGTCTTTTTCTCTCTCGATTTTCCAGGTCGTGGCTGCGTGCGACGCTTGCAGGGTGCTGAGCATCTTGATCCCCTCGGCCTCTCTTTGCCTTATGCGCATCACCACGGCCCACACTATCAAAATGCACGCGAAGGCAATGGAGACTAATATCCCAAGGACCACATTGTTAGCCCACATCACGGCTTCATGCTTCTGTCTTCCTCCGACATCATCCGAATTCGGATTGGTCGCCGGTTGGTAGCTCTTGCATTCAGGCAATGGAACCCCACAGAGTCCTGGATTGTTCGCATACTGACTCGCAGGAAGCGTACTAAGTTGCCCTCTCTGTGGAATCTGCCCCGTCAAGTCATTGTTGGAAAGATCTATCTGCACCAGGAAAGACAAGTTCGAGAAGGAATCGGGAATCTGACCCTGCAATCTGTTGTGCGACGCGTCAAACACGCCTAGGTTCTTGAGGTTGCCAAGCGACGAGGGAATCTCACCCGAGAGCTGATTATGTGATATATCAAGGACCTGTAGTGCTATCATTTGACCGATTTCGTCGGGAATTTTCCCTCGCAGCTGGTTGTAAGAGAGGTCTAGATACTCCAGCGTCTGGTACTTTGTGAAGAGACTGAGAATCGGACCAGAATACATTCTCGTGAAATCACAGCTCTTCAATGTTGGGACCTGCAATAGCTTTTCGGGCCTTATCCCGGCGAATTCTAGCAAACCACCAATGCCACTGCACGAATTACCAACGTTCCTTACGAAGACTAGAGTATTTCCCGAGAGAATTCCGTTCAATGATTTGGCCCCAATCTGCCTGCCGAGCCTAGGCGGAATCTGTCCAGTGAGCATGTTGCTGTTCAAGTCTAACCAAACCAGGCTGGTACAATTCGCTAATTCAGAAGGTATCTCACCACTGAAACGGTTGTGTCCAAGCTGCAGGACAGCCAACCTCGACAAAAGACCAAACTCTCTGGGGATTTCGCCAGTGAGTTCATTGCTCGTGAGTGATACCCATTCTAAATTACTGCATTTGAACAATTCGATGGGGATACCGCCAGTGAGGCGGTTGTTATTGAGAATCAGATTCTTCAGATTCTTGCAGTTTCCAAGCTCCGGTGGAATTGTCCCTTCGAGGCCATTAAACCACGCAATGAGCTGTTCCAAATTCTGAAGCCTACCAAGTTCTGCTGGAATTGGGCCGACGAGATTGTTCAGGCTGAAGTCGATCTTCTTGAGCTGAGAACACTTCGACAGCTCAGGCGGGATTTTCCCATTGATGAGATTATCCGGAACTCTCAACTCTTCAAGTGATGCAGCTGCAGGACATAAATCTGGTGGGATGGTGCCGGTGAACTTGTTGGAGCTCAAATCTATCACTCTCAGCTTCTTGCAGTTTGAGATTGTAGCAGGAAACGGCCCCGAGATGACATTTTTACTCAACAGGAGGTTCTCCAGGGCTGTCATGTTCTGAAGAATTGACTCCGGAAATGGTCCCGAGATGATGTTGTTAGACAAATCGAGAGTCTGCAGCCACGTGCATGACAAAAATGAGGCCGGGATTGGGCCAGAGATATTGTTGTAAGAAAGCGTAAGCTCCAAGAGAGACTTGCAAGCACTCCCCAACTCGAAAGGAATCCAGCCGCTGAGGTTGTTGTGCGAAAGATCCATCCTTTGCAAGTTCCCGAGTTGGCCGAAGGATTTCGGGATTTCCCCGGTAAACAGGTTGGTTCCCAAGTTCAAAGTTTGGAGATTAGTGCAATTCGATAAGGAAGAGGGAATCGAACTTGTGAGATGGTTTCCGGACAGATCGAGCTGAAGCAAAGAGCTGCATGAATGCCTCTCGATCCTCAACCCTGAGGCCGACCCAGATAGATCATTATACGAGAGATCGAGATTCCGAAGCTTATCAGCACCAAAGAAGAAATTCTCAGGCAATGAACCTGTCAGGTTGTTGAAAGAGAGGTTCACATCCACGAGGTTGGGGCACGCAGAGAAGAGCCCCTCAGGGACAGGGCCTACGACAACTGCAAAGGACAGGTCAAGCTGGCTGAGGCCATACGGGAGTTGCAGCAGTGAAGTTGAGTTGATTACGAAGGAGTTCGACGGCAATTTCAGGACAGACAACGCGTCCATAGACCGAAATGGTTCCAAAGAGACGGAACCGACGAGGTTGCTCCCGCTGAGATCAAGCTGAGTTGGTCTTCCAGGAGGACTAGAAGAGCATGTGACGCCATACCATGTGCAGGGGTCCTTGTTCAGCTGCCAACTCGACAATGCTCCATTCGGGTCCTTCTGGATCATGTTCTTAAATTTGATGAGCGCTTCGGCATCGGTCTTGCTCGACGAGGCTGCCTGCACGGCCGCTGAAGCCAACAAGAGGATGCTTATGATGATGAAGAGAAGAGTGGACAGAGGGTGTAGCCTCTCCATCGAGGGGAATGGACTTTTTAGCAGCAGACTGAGCATTCACATTGATTCACCGAATGCGTGTAGAACAAAAGTTGAATGAATGCTCAGACAGAGAGAGAGAGAGAGAGAATGAATGAAAGACAAGGAGTAGTTTTGCCATTGCAGAGCAAGAGTGGGGGGAGCTTTAGAAAAAGAACCACCTTTCCCTTTAAATGTTTCATGTGAATAAAGAATAACAGGACGTGCCAGGGAATAAGAAAAAGATGGGATTTGGGGATTGGAGCAATCAAATGCAGACGCTTACAGAGAGAGAGAGAGAGAATTTGGTAAAAAAAGATATGAGTTGACTTCGAGTCAAAAGAGACAAGTGCTTGCTGAGAATCTGTGCTTTTTCCCTTTCAAAAGAAGTACTTGGATTTTGGAGAGGCCTTTCTTTTTCTTTTTCTTCTTTTCCTTCCTCCTCCCCTTTTGCTTCGTCTGGCCAGTTTTGGGTTAAGCTTTGTTAGGACCTCTCACACGTGAATGGGCAAAGGCCACTTACAAGATGAAACCGTTTTCATGCCGGAATCGTGCTGCTGTACTGAGCATTCGATAGCTGAATTTGTAAGTCACTGGATTTGATGTAAGTACTGCATATCCTTTCAGAACCATTTGATTACAATGCGTCATCGATATTCAAAAAGGGTTTCTACAATTTTCCGGTTGTTTACATCATAACACGTGTGGAGTCGATTATAATTGTTAATATCGATTATGTAAAATGAGATAGTCAGTGCTTATGTAAAAGAGCCCTCTCTTCTATCACCGATTTATTAGACTTCATATAATCCTAACCAACTTACACTTTTAAAGGAGGCAATTGACCAAAAAGTCCTAAATTTATTTACAACGATCAATTTAGTCATAAACTTTTCGATTATGCCAATTTAGTCAAAAACTTTTCGATTGTGTCAATTTAGTCCTAAACCAATTATTTAAATAATTGGCTTTTTATGACAAAATTGGCAAATCCCTAAAAGGTTTAGGACTAACTTGGCACAATTGAATTGGTCACCGTGGTTTAAGATTTTTTAGACAATTTTCCCTTTTCAAAGAATGTGCAAAATATATCATTTAGTAGAAATATCAGCTTTTCATGAATAAACGAGATGTTTTGTGGGGAATATGAAATTGCAAAGTATCAAAACTCAGCAACATAAGCATACGAAGCACCTCCATTGCATCGCATTTGCAAATATCCGTCCCTGTCTAACATGGACCAGCTACGCATGCACCGTTAGACCGTGAATTTCGAGGGATCTAAGAATTGCATCGTCAATCGGCTGCACATGGAACAGTGGCTCGTGTCGTGCTCGATTCTCCGAGGAAAAAGAATAGTATAAAGAACATGACAAGCATGGAGGAAATTTTCAAAGGGCAAAGATTACAGTGGAAGATCTCATCCAAATTCCGTGGGCCAACGCCTTGAAATATTTTTGGGGGGAATTTGACGATTCAACGTCGACTACGGCGTGGCTTCTTTTGATTCTTTGCCCACTAGAATTAAAGTGTGCTTCCTCTGGATTTAGTAGGAGTGGGCGTAGCTATTTTTCTTCTTTTTTTTTTTTTTTTCAAGAGAAAATTAGAGGCCCCCACAATCTTATGATAAATGTAATGATGACATTCCTGGGCCCCTGTTTCTTTAATGATTCTTCGTGACCTTGGATGGACTAAGCTGCTTTTTCCACATTTTTTTCTTGACATTTTCACCCTTCAATGCTTTTTACTCTGCTAATCTTTTGAATTTTTATCCTCACTTGAGGATTTTTCTGGACTAAAGTGGGTCTAATTAGAGCTATGTGGGTTCTTAGTTCTTAGTGGGTGTAGAACAATGTTCATGGATGCTAATACTAATTGATCTAGTCTACCGATTGGTATAGCATTTTATATTGTGATTTCTCGTTCGTGAGTTTTTTGTTTGGAAGTATCCACGCTTCAAATTAGGTTGACTTTCTAAGTTTCACCTTGCGAGGTCCACTTCATGGTAGTTGTAAAACGGACTGTCTATTTCAAGTGTCAAGACTTGGAAGAAACACAAATTAGGGTTTGAATCATAGACCTTGAAATTGAGATGGAAGAGGGAAAAAAAAAAGGTCTCCTTTAAAAGCCAATTCGCAGGACGAATGACCTTCAACTTGGGCTCACTACGAACCAAAACATTAAAAAAAAAATTATTTTGCTCGTCTCTTGATCTTATTTTTCGAAGCATTTTTCAATATCTGTTCTTCAAACCTATCATGGCGAAGTCAACGGAAGAATGCTATCCGACCTCACCGAGCCGCACCCAATGAGAGAGTGAACGACCTTGTTCTAATGATAAAACTGATCTGCAAATTAAATTTCTCTTTAGCATATCATGACCCTAATTATGACAATTGTTCAGTGACAAACTTGAATTAGAAGAATGTTTCATTAATCTTAGCATCCGGAGTTTTGAAAAGTTACTCATTCGAAAACCCCACCCAAAGGTAAGAACCATTGGAACAGGTTGTTCTCAATTCGGTTCCCTGTTTCAAATGTAAAATTGAACTGCCCAAATTGGACCGAACTGATATGCTTTTAATAAAGATACTTGGGTTGCATTTCCTTTCTATCTTCCACATAGATAGAGTAATGACTACAAATTTGTTTGTCCTTATATATGCTTTTTTTTTCATTAATTAACGTATGTAGTACAATGCCATATGATAGAATAATGGCTACAAAATTCATTGGAAGACTAGTCGATCATCAATTAATACCACATTGCCAATCAAGTAAACATTTGTTTAATGAAGAACTGATATGTAGTTACAATTGCTCCATTAAATGGTGGAAGCAACATCACCAAATGCAATCAAAAGGCAACACCAAACTTTTCGAGTTCAAGACGTAGGAAATAGAAGAAACAAAAAAAGAAAAAAAGAAAGAAAATCACCAATTTTCGGGATCAACGGTCCGATCTCAGGTTCCAAAATCAGTTTGCACAATGAGATAACCTGAAGTAAATTTTGCACCCAACAAAGGTCCAGTTCCACTTTTGGCAGGTCTCTTTCTTCCAATCATAGAAAACTAATTGTTTAAATTTACTTCTAACTTATCTTTGTATTTCAATACGTTTATGTGAATTACAATAATTATGTTCGATCTCAATTCCTTCAGTTTTCTCCCTGTTTATATTTTCTGTTCAGGAATTAATGAAAGACCCCTTCAAGACTTTTGTCGGTACAGATCTATCTGTACTCCGAAAGCTATTCCGCCTACACTTTTCGGTAAAACAATCTCCTAACCTAGAAAAAAGAAATAGGCAGAAAGGAAAAAAAAAGGAATAGAATTGTGTCCTTAGCTAATCAGCCAATTACAATGACATTAACAGGTTAATACAAAAGTAATATCTGATAGAGTAGACCCGCATGATTTCTAACCGAGGCCTAATTATGAAAACTAAATGGGCATTTATCAATACAAAAGTCTTTTAACGCATGCATCTCTTATTTGACTTCTCATCATTTTCCTGGCCCTACTTCGGTCAAAGTTTGATGAAATTCGATCCGGTTAAGGATATTTTTTGACACCCGGTCGGTCAACTCAGGCCCATCTTTTTGACAAAGTTTATCATTTCATTTGCAATTTAAGTAAATTTCTGTAACATTTCAAGAATTTTACAAGGTGAATTTCTTTAACTGTTGATATTTAGGTTTTGTTTTTAAGGGTTTGAAATTTGGATTTTACTTGATATTTTTTAAAGTCTTGTACACAGTAAGATTGAAGAACCTTTGGAATTTGTTGGGTTAAATGATGAATCACTTGCGAAGACTAAGACAAGCCAACACAAATATCTACCGATGGGACTACTGAGTTCATTGCCTGGGCAGAAGAGCAAACAAAAGCAAACTTACTAAAGTGGGGATATGTATTTAAAAAAATCTTTACAGCATGTATCAACTAATTAATCCAATGAATTGGACATGATTTGAACAGTTCATCAACCTTATAAACCATAATTAAATTTTGTACGAGTAGAGATTTGAACCTAATGAAAAATGGTTTTTGAATGAAAAAGGAATTGAATCGGCTATAATTAAGTCTTGAAATTCACATCGGCTATGATGAAGCCAAGATATCATATTGGTTGTGATTAAGCCCCAAAAATCATATTGACTATGATAAAAAAATAAAGAAAAAGAATCGATCTATGTACACTTATGAATTTCAATTTCAATTCTCATCGTGTGTAATTATGAAATCGGTCAATCATGAGTGAAAATCCAAAAATACAATAATTCAAATAATATGTTTTCAATAATAGTAATTCATTTAATAAACAAAATTTCACCTTGTAAATTATGAAAACATGTAATTGATGGAGAGCCATTTACATAATTCCTCGAAAACCAAGCAAACCCATAGAACAAAGGGTTAATGCCATGAAAAACTTCACACTAATATACCTCTTATAAATTTACCCTAAACTAATTTTTGGGTCACAAAAAACTTAAATAAGTACAATTGTGATAAATTTACTTTAAACTAAAACTCCAAGTCGGTATATTTATGACAAATTTATCCTAAATTGATATGGATTTCAACGTGGAGTTGTTTTGTCAATTGAATTATTGTTATGTGTCATCCAACTTATCAATTTCATAGTAAAATTTTACAGAAGCTAATAAAGAATAAATATGTCACCAGTGTATTGGTTTGAGCTAAATTTGTCACTAGTATACTATTTTGAGGTTTTTGGCAATTGAAAAATTAGTTTAGAGTAAATTTGTCATAATTATACTAGTTTGGATGATATTAACCTTGAAGCAAGGCTTCCAGAACTGTATCTCCACAATTAAAACTCCTATTGTTGTCCAGTAACATCCTTCTAACCACTGATAATCTCGATATCTTTAGAAATTCAATTTCCTACATAATTAGATTTGTATTTTTAAACCCTAATCCTTCAAATTCAAAAGAAATTACATATGATCTTTTTTCTTTCCTCGAACCATAAATATCTAATAATCTTCAATATAACCATCCAATTAGTAAATATCCAACAATCTCAAATATAACAATCCAAGTGCAATTTAAATTTATAAAATAGCCCATCATATTATTTTCTAGCAAAACTTAACTTTCTTCTTAAATCTTAATTAATCATTGAATAATCTCCTTTAATTCAACATTCCCAAAAACAATTTTCAACAGCAACAATCAATAGAAAGATCATTAAATCAGAGACATTAAAAAATCCAATATATGGTATCCATCCTCATATTTCTTATCATAGTCCATGTAATATTAGAACCTTATAAGAGATCGAAACGTTAATTATTACGAACACAACTCAATAACTATAATCTCAAATAAAAATCTAGGTCATTACACTCGTGATCCGAAAGTCCTACATGGGTAACTTTGTCACCGCAACTTCGTAAAAATGTTAATGGCTAAGACGTCTCGTCCGACGAGTAACTTTTTTTTTTTTTTTTTTTCCTTTCATTGTTTTACGCTCTTGCCTAAAAGTAAGACTCCTCCGAAAATGGTAATCATACTCCTTATTTTTCTCACCAGCAATTACACATGATAACTGGATAAGATAAGTTGCTAGTTTGCATTCTACCTCCCAAGCATGATGATTGCGGGAATTATTATAATTTTTTATATAAAGAAAAGAAAGAGGTAGGAGGGTAACTTTTGAGGCAACTAGCTAGGGTTTAAGCTAGCCAGCAATGGAGAGGAGGCATGGACAAAATGTCATCTTGAGCACGCCAAAGGGGGGTCTTCCAACTCCACCCCATCTCCCACTAACCCTCAATGAGATTATTCTATCTTGTGCCAAATGATTGGTTATGACCTCGAGAAAGAGCCATCCTTTTGCAGTGTGCATATGGATCGTAAAGAAAGGGGAACCCTTTTGTCTCTTCAGTCCCAATCTCTCTCTCTCTCTCTCTCTCTCTCTCTCTCTCTCTTCACACGAAATCATGGCATTTGAGAGCCTTTTTTGAATGAAATGAAAGGATGATTCCCCCTCCTGGCGTGCATGCCTTTGATTGACCGGTAGTACTTAGATCATTGCCCCTTTCTGCTGTAGTCACCTTGGTTGGGAGAAAAATATGGTTTGAATACTTTCACTGTATGGACTTGCTAAATGATTGCTACGGATAGAGTCGCGACCCTGTGTGAAAAGAGGTTGTTTTGAAACTATTATCTTCTTAGAAGATGTCGCTTTTGGATTAAAATAATTAAAACCGGTACCGAATCAATCTCATTATGCTTGATTGAAAAACTTACTCATGGAGTTTTTCTGTTTTTTTACGATAATCGAATAGAGTTTGGTTTTGAAAAGCCCCCTTAAGAAAAATTGAAAAGAAATAATGAGCGAATCCAATCTTTATCGCAAAATTTAATTAATTAGTCTTGGTTTTTTTCCTGGGAAAAGCTTGGATAGCTAAAACCACCAGAAGCTGCAATGGTGGGTGGGGGAGAGGCTTATGATTTTTCAGCGTGAAGCTCTCATGGTGGATCTCCAACATGCCCCACCCTCCATGACAATATAGGAAGGAGGAATCATTGCATCCCTGCTTTAGGTTTCGGGACAGGCTTTGCTTCTATTCTCACGTCTCATTCTCAACGGCTGACTAATAAACGCCAATCATGACATACAATCAATGCCCGTTCACTCAAAATCCACGGACACCAAGAAGCACTCGAGCCAATACTATGTCGACTCCTATCGATCCATCCGATAATATCGATCGTCCGATGTAGCCAGTTAAAAATTTCCAATAGGACTGTTTTACTTCAGTCGTTAGTTGGGACGATTTAGACATGAAGGCATATGCCAATTGAGGATGGAGGATCTCATCAATTCAACCGTTTCCTAGAGTAGAGAGGTGCTAATTATGAGGCTGAATGGACTGTGTTCCAGCCATCGATAATTAGCCTAGGATGAACAAGCATCGGTTGAGATAATTGGTTGAAGATATTGGGTAGGGTATCACCATCTTCAAGCATCAAGAGACCTTTTCTTTTTCTTTTTTTAGCTTAAACGATAGGAAAGATGTAGAAAACATTACATGATTGTATGGAAATAGAAGAATGATATGTCCAAGAACAAGAAAGAAAATGGGTTGGGAAGCCCACCGACCAAAGCCTAGAGGATCCATGAACTAATAAACATAGATTGAATCTACCAAGAAAATAAAAAGAAAATCCATGTACCCTTTTTCTGCTTCTCCCTGTTCCAAATTCCTTATATGGTTAATAGACGTTGGAGACTGCTTTTATTCTTTATGTTCGGTGTCTAGGTTGTGAAAATATTGGAGACCAAATGAACAATAATCTCTAACTTTTCTCAATTGGATACCTCATTAATTTTTATTTAACCAATTGGGTCCTTGAAATATGCATTTCTTTAAAAGAGTCATTCTGTTCGCTTTTAAAAAAAAGACACGATCAATGACGTCGAGTAAGAAGATACAGAGGGAAGAAAGGACAAACCCTTCAAAGAAACCCACACACATAGAAGGTGAACGAAAACTGTGACGACGTAGCTCAGCCACCGACAAGGTCTAGCGTCCCTCATCCAACTTAGACAAAGCTGTGGCCGCCACCGTCGTTGGTCTTAGGTAGAAAAACACATGCACACAAACACTAGAGCGTGCGCACAGAGCCTTTGCCACAAACCCCGGCAAAAGCCGCAACCCACACCCCAGCAACCATCGCCGCAGCAGTGACAGGTTCTGTAGCTGGGGTTGTCGCCAACTTCCAAATTCGTGGCCACGATTCGTTCGTGATTGTGGGAATGCAGCGGTGGAGACATGGCTACCCAACAATCATCCTCAAGAATCCTTAGAAACATCCTAGAGACACTTGACTACTTACTGTGTCTTTGATCTACGACCTTAAAATATGTGTAATTACAAGTAGATGGGTCTTTTTCCAACCAGAAATAAGACCTGGACCTACGCCAAAATGAACGTGTGCCTGACATTTGCAATTTCAACAACCACAAAAATAAGCGCAAACATGCAAAGATAAGGTTGCTTCGCACTATGGCCACTTGCACTTACGAAGATATAGAGGACATTTTCAGTAAGGAAAGTTGGGGCATACATAGAAACCAAAGCTTCTCGGCACATAAATGTTGACACAAGTCACATACCAATACATTATCAACAAAAAGATTGGCGCCACCAGGCAGCATCTTGAGGCCTAACTAAATGTGCAAAAGAGATGTCAAAGATACTCCCTAGCAGTGCATGGATTTTACATTTAGCCCACTTCATCAACTATCCAGAATGCCTATCACCTTGTATGAGAAACTACCGACCACTCTCCATGGTGGAAATTAGTGGAATTAGGACTAGCCAATCCACTATTCACACTTGATTGACTTGTAAATGTGACGAACAAAGAGCAAAGACGCACGGAATCCCACCATCCCGAGCATAAGAAAGAAGCCATAGCAGATGCAGGCCATGTACCCAAAGAAGAAAGAAGTTTGCATAAAACCAGACATGTCTGAACGGGCATAGTAGTAATACAAGCAGTATCCGTAGATAAACAGCCCAGTTGATCCACCGCAAAGGAATGACCTGAAAGTTAAAAACAAGTTGAGCATATTCTCCATGTACATCATCTTTGCACAGTCAATCAATAATGTTACTGTGCCTTTTGATTTTCATGCAGCACCACAAATTTTCCACCACGACTCTGTAAAACACTACCTCTGATGATATCAGATCCTAAACCACTGCATTAGCACTTTAAGATGTCAACTACCATTTAACAATAAAAATAACAAACATAAGAAAATCAATGAGTAATATAGGAAAATATGGCAACGACAAAAGTAAAGCGACCCAAAATGAATCGTACCTCCACCACCATTCATGATCTTCTGCAGCAAGCTGGAAGTATGTCAGGGCCACAGTGATGAAAGCAGTCACAATCAGAAGGATAATGAATACGATAAACAGGATGCTGTATATCGTATAAATCCTGTGACCCCAGACACTGGCAAATATATAGTAAAGCTCAATATAAATAGCACTGAAAGGAAGGAAGCCTGCCATCGCCATTTGAGGAACTGTACTCCGATACCAAGGAAGTGGGGAATTTCCGAGGATACTTTGTGGTGCGACAAGGAGCTTGAAACTCAGCCTTGCTATTTTTGCCAGCTATCCCACCCAACACAAGCAAGGGAGCTGTGACCAGTGTCCATATGAGGAATATGACCACAATAGTACCAAAAGGTAATGCTGCCGTAGAATTGTAGGCAATAGCAACCGTGTTAAGGAAACAGAAAGTAAGGAAGAGTGGACCACAGAAAAGGCAACCTGTCAGCAACAGATTCCTCACCTACAAAGCCCAGTTGGAGAGTAAAATCAGCCCACATCATTGGCCCGTACAAAAACTTTTGATGTAAAAGCTAACATCACACAAGCAAAATGCTGTCAATTACCCAGTTTGGTCCCTCAAGCTGGCAATAGAAAGAGGTAGCTACATATCCTGCAATCCCCGAGGTGAGTGCATAGATGACCACCAGTGCAGTGAACAGTGCCCCTCGGTTGTAAGGATAAAACACACCAACCAGGGCAAGCATGAATATGAACACCGTTCTGAGCATTAAGAGAATTGGATAGAAGTTAAAAGAATTCTGTATAAAAGAAAAACTAACGATTCACAACTCCGCCTTACAGTGTAAACAGCTGAGTGCCAGAACCAAGAGCTGCAGCAAATAAAGATTTGTGCTTTGGATAACGAAATACATCTCCATGAATGTATTTCCATCCAGTCTCCTCTTGGTCATCAGCTGCTTCCTCATCCTGGGCATACCTACACAAAAGAAACAAAGTGAAATTGAAATGATCCTGATATAAGTAAAAATAACAAACTCAAAATGAATCCTTACAATGTAGTCAAATGGAAAACTTACTTGACAAAGTCATTTTTCAGCACTCGCATGAGAATTGTTGCAAGGAAACCAGTCAAGAGGAGAACCGTTACACATGAATTGATAATGGAGAACCAATGGATTTCCAAATGATGTGGCAACGATGAAGAATGTGAGTACTTTTCCATTCTTTTCTCAAAGGGAGTTTCTGTTTCCTTCCACTTTACAGTGTACATAAAATCCACATCAACATCCTTGTCCTCTGTTAGGTCCACCACAGAGTGTGGGTCCATCCTAGCGCTAATTTCAATCACACGATCCTTGTTATAGAGAATATCAAATTGTATATGTTTGTAGAGGAAGTATTTGTACTCGCTCGGGTCAGTTTTCGTTTCCTTATCAACCTTCCCTATGAATCCCCATATTGGCAAGTCATCATAGTACATCTGGAAGTAGTAGTCCTTTTTCACAGCAGCTCTGAACCTGGCAACTTCCTCCTTTGATAGCTTCTTTTTGCAAACAACTTTGGAGTCACGCTCCTCCTTGAAGTTAAGTTTATAGGGAGCACTGACAAGCCGATCCCCATTGAGTACCTCACCAAGAGCTTCTGGTTTGTCTTTCACATTATCTGACAAACAACAGCGATGTTAGCACAAGTGAATTATTCTCATACAAAAAGATCTTAAGACGATCAATATTAGGGAGAGGAAAAGCCTCTCCCCAACCCCAACACCCGCACCCCCTCCTCCCGGTTTCTTTTCCCTAAAATCATCCCACCAAAAGAGCTGCCAAAGGGAAAAAGCCAATAAGAGGTAAAGGAAGCAAAACCATAAAAACTCTCACTGTGCACAATTTTGCACAAGGTAATTACTCCCTTCTTCTCTACTACACACATGCAATTTACTTTTTTAGAAAGTCAAGGTCTTAAATATCCATCCAAAATGGCAATGGAACCCGCTATAAGACCATAAAACCCTTGGACTTGACTAACACTGCATTTGGCCGCCATAGTAATGAAGGTTAATAGCAGTTATCTTGTTGTTGTGGCTTTAATGGATCAGAGACCTTAAATTAGTACACTTCAATCATAGTTTTCACTTTCCAGCCTCTCATTAGCTGAACTTGCGACATCTTTTTTTCCACCAATAAGATTGTTATGACTCGGGCATTTTCTTGACTTCCTTCTTCCTATAATGAACTGCTGAGCTTCCACACAGTAAAAAACCCTCTGATTTTTAAGGATGATAACAAATTTCATTATAACTGCCACTCTTAAAGTCTCGCAGTTGGTCATGAACATCGTGAACGATTCATTTGTGTTAATTTCCAGAAGAGGTGTTTCAGTGGAAGTGCCTTCTCCGGCACAAACTTTCCTTTCCACATGACCCCTTTAGCAAAAGAATATCCAAAAAAGCTCACATAGTAACAAAGCTACATTGAAATTAACATCTATGTGACTCCGCACAGCAGTAATTTGCACAACGCTAATTAAACTGAAGAAACACATTCAGTACCGCCACCTCCAATCAACTCAGTGGTAAGGGAGAATTGGGCAAAAAAGGAAAAAAAATTAGCAATTTCTTCATTTGTCAATGACAGAATCGCATCACTCATAAATCACTCCTCTTACTACCAACGTACGGTCAAGATACAACCTAAAACCGCTTCGAATGAGGAATAAAGAGGAGACGCGAAGCGCACCTGGGGAACAAAACGGCAGATCAAAGAAGCGGTAGGTTTCGCTGCAAATTAACAGAAACGAGCAGATTAGCTCAGCATCAGCTTAGGCGGAAAAGAAACGACACATCGCAATCCAAAACACGACTTTCACGGTCGTTTCCAGCGCCTCATCCGACGGCAACAAGAGGGAAGCGCGCCAACACCACAACAACAACAGATCCGAAACGAAGATCGATTCAACGCGCGAAGCTCGAAACCGAAAGAGAAAGCCGAATCAACCGACGAGCGATGGGGAGGGCAACGAGGAGTTTTACCTAGGGTTGTGGAAAGGCCCAACCTTGTTGGCGTAGAGAGGGACGGCGTCGAAGTCCTTGTAGCGGTGGTCGGAGGCGTCGGATCTGGCGCCGATCGCGAGGCAGGCGATCGCGACGGCGATCGCGAGGAGGCTGCCGGCGGCGGACGGCTTCTTCCTCATGCTTTTTCCTCTTCCGAGATGGCGGAACGAATCGATCGATGGATCCTCGGGGATTCTGCTCGCAGTTTAGGGTGAAGTCTGAGCAGGGATTGAAGTGTGAAAAAATTGGGAAGAAGATAAAAGGGAGAGGGAGGAGAGGGTGCGGAGAAGAAGAAGAAACGAGAAAATAAAAGAAAATAAAAAAGCAATTCCTTTCTTTGGAAATTGTATTTTAGTCCTTGGAATTCGATATTTTCTAGTTTGGTCCCTGATAAATAGTGGTATTTTTGGGGATTTTGTTGTCGGCGGCCAAACGGAGAGGGTTACCTAGCCTTTTTATTTCGGAAAGATGGTATAAATAGTTCGACTTTTATAATGTGATCCATAAATTATTAATAATGTTTAGTGTAGCCCTTTCGTTTGCGCAAACAATAGATTGGACGTTATTTGATGACGTTGATTATTATCTATTAAGTTGAAAAATTATAAATAATAACTCACGTGTTCATCTTTTTTTCTTTTTCCATCTAGTTTTCTAAAAGGAAAGAGGAAATTGAGGAAATTATGGCGTGAACAAGTCCGTCGTCATTTGATGATGTGGATTATGTATTTTGATTTTAAAATGAATATCTTACTTGGATAATTCATATTTGACTTTTCTTTGTTATGCATTAATTAAATTTAAGGGATTAGAAGCCATGTCAACAGATTTCGTTAGCATGGATTTACAATGTAAGCCATTGAACATTTTCAGATAATTTAGGGACTAAATTACACATTTTTCAATAGCTCAAGGACTAAATTGAACCAATTAAAAGTCTAGAAATGATGGTGCACGTTAAACCAAAATTCAAAGACTATTTGTAGCATTTCCTTTTTACTTTTTGTACTAGGCAAACCTCATCCAAATCAAGTGAGTAGGATCAAATTTTATAACCAAAATGTCTTTTCCCAAACTGACTTGGCCATAAGGTATACTTTGCCCTAGGACATGGGAAACTCGTGGGCTACTTAGAATTAAGGGTGACAAATTTTAAGGTAGACAGTTCTTACCTTGGAATTGTGAATCACTCACAAAATATCAATTCTGAAAAATTGGAATTGCAAAATCCCCTATCGGTTCTATGGACTTACTTGGGAATCAAAGGTGGTTCGGTTCTTGGGTAGTAGATCCATTGAATTGGTCAAAATGTCACCACTTCAAAAGAGGCATGTAACTTAGGACAAGCGACAAGGTTAGAGATTGAGGTTGACTGAGAGTGAAAGTGATAGAGAGAGGGACAAGACCGGAGGCGATCTAGAGTGAGAATGAAAGAGGGATTGACGAGGCTAGAGGCCATCGATATTGAGAGTGAGAGAGGGAGGTAAGGCCATGAGATAAGTGAGGCAAGAGATGGAGAAAGATGAAAAAGAAACTAGGCTATTTGAAAAGTTTAAACTTAAAAATACAAGTATATATAAATATATGTACTTCAATCCGCATGGACAGGTGGGGGTTCCACACTTAGAATTGGGACTAATACTTACAAGTTCCAATAAATTGAGACTAAAATTGCCAATTTTGAGCCAGTTCAGTCTGGTTTTGGGGTTCTAATTCTTTTGCAAGCCCTGACAAGAACAAAGTCTTCAAATAAAAAGTGAAAGTTTTGTTATTTTCTTGTTTTTTGTGTAAGCGGTACTTTATAAATCAATATATCCATCATTAGATATGATTAATGAGTATATCACCATATTCTAAAACAAAGTTTGCTAGATCCTGTAAATTTTTCATTTTATATGTGATTTTTGTCAGTAGATTTGCTTCGAAATTTTTGGATCACGATTCTTGTGCATCATCAACTAAATCACGAACTTGATTGCCTAATTGATTGACACTAACAGTCAAGGTGATGGAAGAATAAATACCATTAAAAATCACAGCTCATGTGCAATAACCATGTCATTTAGAATAAAATGCTTACAAGAGTCATAGGGTAGATGATCTACCGTAGATCGGACACAAATTGAAAATTTTGAGGAGTAAAGATACGCTAGCAAAATTGATCAACATTAAAATGCCACGCCATGCCTTTTCTCTGTCTTTCTTTCCTCAATTCAGTTTTACTTTTCCCTCAAACATTTTTCTTATCCTTTTATATTTCTTACTTGCTTTTTAATTGATAAGATATTATTACTTGCGTGATTGTGAATATGGTCACTAAGGCTTCTTTTGTTTGTGAGAAAATAAATAATTTGAAAAATAATTTCCTAAAATATCATTTGTATAGCTTAAAATAATTAATCCGTAAATTTTTTTTCCATTACGAATAATAATTTATGTCTAACCATTTTCGTAGACGATCAAAATATTTTATAAGTGATTATTTAAAAAAATATTTTTCAAATCATTTATTTTTTTACGAAATAAATGAAGCCTAAAACCCTACCAATTTGGGGTCAATTGATGGTTGAAAACCATAAGAGAAACAATGATACGCGCGATTCGGTATGTCTCTTTTCCATGTATAATTATTAAAATTTTGCAATTGGGTAATCACGTGATTAAGACGATGTAATCCATCTTGACAAGAGTGGTTGAAAAGCCACTTGTAACATCTGTCGCAGCAGACACAACACAAGAGACTGGGACCGAAGAGAAAATGGGGAAGCAGGGAGTTGAGAATTGAGAAAGATTGTCTTGGACGATGAGGCGAATGTCATCCATTCGCAGTGTTGCTCACTTGGACAAAAATCAAACGTCAGATGAGAAAAGGGTGTACGCGTAAGCAATGGAGGACGAGCAATCTCCGGCTTCTGTGGTATTTACGTATGTCTGACGGGATTCCAAGTACGATAACATGACATATTCCATGCCATAAGATGCACTCTGGTGGATGCATTCATGAACTTAGATAGCCTTAACACTGACAACAACCAAGCGGAACTTATCTCAATACCATAAATACATCACCAGATGATAAAACAGCCTTGAGGACAACCAAGCCTCCCAAAGCGAAGGAAAGCACTGGCGCTACCTGCCGGCATTTATGTTTGTGTTGATGTGAAGACAGATGCATTATAATGTACATGGTTGATTAACACCATTGGTTTTGTCATCTGGAAAACCCCGGCGTAATCTGTACATATCAGAATAGGCTAAAACAGAAGATCAAGACAGCATCGCGACATTTCATCCCTAGGAAGGAAGGTGATGGGACTTTGTGAAGTGTTGTTGGATCATAAATGGTCTTAGTCACTCTTGATAGAGCTGTAAATGTGCCGAACGTATAGCAGAGATGCATAAAACCCCACGGACCCGCACATGAGGAAGATGCAATAGCAGATCCAAGCCATATACCCAAAGAAGAAAGAGAGCTGTAAGAAGCCGGAGAAGTCCGATCTCCAATAGTAGTAGTAGAAGCAGAAACCATAGACATACAGACCAACCGATCCACCACATAGAAAGGACCTAAAGTGAGCAAAACAATCAATTCAGTCCATATAAACAAATGCAGACCCTTCAATTAAAGGGAAAAGGCTAATTCTGGGAGGCTGACAATGTCAAGAAAGATCTCATTCAGATAATATGCACATCTTAAGTATTAGCTGCATTTGCAAATAACAATAAACAGCACAGCTATGACAATCAGAGCAATCATTACATTCTGTGTTGCATTAGCTGTTTCCCAGCCAGCTTTCAAGCACCGTGATAATACAATGGTTTTAAGGGTTTCTATTTTAATCTCCATACGAATTCGGTGGTCATCCATGATAAATTTCAATGGGACTCAAAGACTTAATAAGGGTCCTTGACATTCCATGATACTACAAGCAGTGGAACATTTGTAATAGCAGCAGCCCTTCGATTGATGCAAATTGCACAGGCATAGCTTTTTGAACACTCCTCAATTCCTATATTCACATGTCCTACAATTTCACGGATGTCAAAGTTAAAGATCCTATATTCCAATTAGAGTCAAGCAGCATGACTGTGAGAATGTCTTTTATTGCCAAATTTTTCTATATAAATGGTGATTGGTTTATCATATAAGGCCATTGTATTTTAACATATCTGAACCAACTTTTGTCTTGTTTCTGTCATTATAAAGCCAGAAGATTGGTGTTGCACCTTGTGATATAGGTAGTGGGGTTTGATCCAACTCATAAATCGTCCACTGTTCTTTTTTTTGGAGGACCATCATTCAACTTTGACATTCACATGATGAAATAAACAGAGGAAAAATAAATGGAAAAAAGGACATATCACTTCCATCATTAGCAAAATGTTTTAAAAAGTGGCATTAGAGAGAGAGAGAGAGAGAGAGAGAGAGAGAGAGAGAGAGAGAGAGAGATGTACCTCCACCACCATCGATGATCGTCAGCAGCTAACTGAAAGTGTGTCAGAGCCATGGTGATTAATGAAGTTGTGATAAGCAGAATAATGAAGATGACAAATATTGTGCTATGAAGGGTATAGACCCTATTACCCCATATGCTGATAAATATGTAGAACAGCTGCATGTAGATTGTAGAAAAGGGCAAGAAACCTGCCAGGACCATCTGTGGAAGAGTGCCCCGGTACCATCGCAGTGATGGGACCTCTCTGGGGCACTTTGAGGTCTCACAAGTAGCTTGAAACTCACCATGGCTCTTTTTTCCAGCAATCCCCCCAAGAACAAGCAATGGTAATGCAAGTGATACCCAAATCAACAGTACTGTGAAGATTGTACCTAGAGGAAGCGCTGCATTTGCTTGGTAAAAGACCGCAACAGTATTAAGGAAGCAGAATATAAGAAACAATGGCACAGAAGATAAGGACCCTGTCAGCAGCAAATTTTTGCCCTGTTGTAAAATTCAGAAGATTAGGCTCAAGTTTCGTGATGAAAATGAAAGTGTTCAAATGGAGATGTAAACATATAGCCTGCTAGAACATACCCAATTCTTTCCCTCAGTCTGACAGTAGAATAAGACAGCCAAATATCCAGCAAAACCAGAAGTCATGGTGTACAGGACTATCAATGCTATGAACAAATTTCCTCGGTTGAATGGATAAAAAACACCCAGAAGCCCAAGTAGTAAAGTAAATGTGGCTCTGAGAAAAAAGATTGTAAATGATCAGAAGTTTATAACCCAAGAAGTTGGAGGACTGCTGATCAGCCTGTTGACTAAGATGATCTCAGACATATTGATTGGTTAAGAAACTCACAGAATGCACAACTGAGCACCAGAACCGAGGGCTGCAGCAAACAAAGACCTGTGCTTTGGGTACCGGAAGACATCAGAGCGGATGCACTTCCATCCTGTCTGCTCTCTGTCTACTGCTGTGTCTTCATGTATGAAACTGCCAAGCAATCAAACATGTAAAAAACACATATTCCATAACACAGATAGAGAGAACAGAATAAGAACAAGGAAAACAAGGTCATAAATGCTTGCACTCTTACTCATAGAAATCCTTCCGGATGACTCTCATATAGTAAATTAAAAGGCCTCCAAACAGAATCAGAAACGTCACACATGAATTTATAATTGAAAAATGGTGTATTGAAGAATCGCGTGGCGCTGAATATTTCTTCATCCTTTCATGGAAATGTCCGTTTGTTTCTATCCAATGCACGCTGTACAGTAGCTTTATGTCCATATCCCTGCCTTCAGCTAGCTCCAATACCTCATTAGGGTGCATCAACAAATGAGCCTCTATTATTTGATCCTTATTGAAAAAGAGTTCAATTTCGAAATGCTGGTAAAGGAGATATTTGTGCTCTGAATTATTTGTTGATGATCTGTCAACTTTTCCTATAAATCCCCAGATTGGCAAGTCATCACAGTACATCTGAAATAAATAATACTGCTTGATTGCAGCTTGAATTTGAGAGACTTCTTCACTTGTCAACTTCTTTGCACACGCAACTTCATGATCCTTCCGCTGTAGAAATTTTACCTCGTATGGAGCAGTTACTAGGCGATCTCCACTCAATATCTGACCAAGAGTCTCCTGCTTCTCCTCCACATGATCTGTCATCATGAAAACGTGAAGAATTGAGGAAAGATAGGACATGTATACATAATCGGGGAGAAGGATGAAGTGAGGCACTTGAACCCCAAAGAAAACTTAGGTACACATTGCAAAGCTAACCTGGTCGACAAAATGGAAGACTGTAATAACCATATGTTTCACTGAAACCGTCACACAAACATGAAGTAAGAAAGCATATACAGTAAAATCATTAGAAAGACTTGTGTAGATTTGATAAATGTAAAGACAATGTATCTATTTCTAGTGTTAGAACATAATATCAAACCTCAAACTGCCACATTTAAGCAACCATGATCTTAGCTGACTGCAAGCATACAACTCATACTCCATTTCATCCTATACAGACATCATGCTTAGCATGCACTCCCCACTTTTCTAGAAAATGAAAAGCTAGCTTCTTATATTGACAGGTTGACAATTACCTTGGATTGTAATATGGACCAACTTTGTTGACATAAAGAGGAACTGCATCGTCAACTTTGTACCTATGCTCCAGCAAATCTGATCTCACATGACTTAAGCAACAAATGACAAAAAGAAGAACAGCAAGAAGTACCACATATTTCTCCATTCCCTTGTTATATCCAATACTGAGATGAAACCAACTGTGATTTTAGGAGCCCTGAAGCATTAAGGGAGGACCTGCACGTTCAAAATAGAACACATGAGGGATGTTCCTTTTGTCTTAAGTACATCACAGTGATTTAGAACATCAAAAGATTGAGGGAAAAATTCTAGGTTTGAACACCATTTGTCTGTAGACACTGGTTCATATATATGGAAAGAGATAATTTAATGAACCAGAAAAGAAAACCATTATCAAATGGTCAGTTTCCCTGATTTCAGAGCATAAGAGCACAATGGCTAAAATTGCCGATATAATTAAAGTGAGCACGAGTTTGTTGAGTGTTAAAGGTTGCTCCAAGATAATGTCATCTTTATCTTTTTTGAACTAATTATACTGAAGATATGTATAAAGATAACTATCAACTGTATGAGGGACAAGGATGAGTAGAACTACTTAGCCTATGGAATAGCCATAAGGGCTATCTTGATTAATAAGTCTTCATTCATCGCAGGAACCACCAATATGACCTTTAATTGGTGGAAATGTTTACACAATTATTACGGATCAAAGTTGTCACTTCAGGCCTGAATTTCAATTTTAGAGAACTAGAATCACAGCCTTGTTTGGACCACCAATGGGTGATGAACTAGGCACTTCCACCTTTTAAAAACTCATGATCTTGATGGCCCCTGACCTGGAAATTCAAAATCTGGAAATTTAGTAGCTTTCCTGCAGAAGATTTTAGAGCTTCTGAAATTTACATGTCTTCACATGAGGAGCTTTGCACGTTTGAATAGCTTTAGCAGCTGAAATAAACACATCCTCATTCTTATGGAACAGAACAAGTGTCAAGTGGTCTTGGATCACCTCTATCCAGGTCCACTACTATTTCTCGCATGTGAAGTTGATGTATTGAGATACCATTATTACTACCGAATCAGTACACAAGAAGGTGATGGCCTCAAAAAGTTCATTACTTGATAGGTTTCGACATGCACCGAGAGATATGTAGTGCCAAACCTACCTAACACATTACATCAGTTTCAGCTCCACCAAGTCATTATCATTTCCAACAGAACCGATACTTCTATGAGAACTAAGAAAAACGTGTAGCCTACATGTGAACAGCTGCATTTAAGGGGACATAAATCATCATTAAAGATGTCCATGCATCAAGAAGCCCCTGGTTACTAAAAGTTGCTGCATACTTTTTGAAATTGCACACCGATGCTTGCTTCAACAAGTGAATATAGCAAAATATCTCTTATTTTACTGTTCTGACACAAGATGTATCCGCAATTCTTCCATTAGCTAACACATATTCTACCCACGTCATGCAAAAATAAGGAAAGACTAGAAGAGGTCAATCTGCAGTATTTCTCTAGATGTTTCCTCACCGACTTAGTAGAAACTTTGGATAGAAACTGAAGTTTCGAGGGTGAAGATGGTCCTCTCAACTTATACATGTGAATGTCCTAAGAGCACGCAATCACTTCCCTATATAAGAGAAAAGGCAGACATTTAACTTCTTCTAAGTTCCATCTATGCTTATTGTAACTGAATTTCAACTTCCAATCACCCAATTCACCTAAATTTTAATTCATTTTCAGTACATGCCTTCAGCCCATCAACATTCTCTTACTACCCTTCGATCTGCATCCCGTGAACAAAAGCCAGGCGGCTGGCATTCGCCTGACCAGAAAATTCACTGTAGTTCAGGGAACAAGAACATAGCCTCAAAGCTTCAAGGCTAGAGTACGAGATTGGGTAACATTTGTCCCCCAAAGCTGTGCCACTGCCACTTAATTCAACTAAGTCTTAATGCATCAGTAAGCTTGCTTGACGGACTGGCAAGCTCTTGAACCAGAGAACATAGTTAGCCCAACCCGTCAAAGACCAGCGAAAAAAAACATTCCCTTTTAAAGCTCGACCTGCAACTGAGCACGCGAGAGAGAGAGAGAGAGAGAGAGAGAGAGAGAGAGAGAGAGACCTCTGCTTAGCGAAATCGAAACTGGGTCGAGCGTTGCCGGAGCAGCAGCTGCAGTCGCGTGCTTCAAAGGCGGGCACTGTGCATGACTTGACGAAGATGACGATGGAGTCCGACACGGCGCAATTCATGGTGCGTGGGCTGCTGCCCCGACGCGAGCGAAAAAGTCAGCGGAATTCGCTGACTCGGATCCCGAAGCGGCTCGACTGTCGATCTTTCCTAGTGAGCAACAGCGACCATTTCGGACAGTTTGCCCAGTCATGGATCCGTACGGTGCGTTTCGGGCTGAGGAACGAGTTGAGGAGGAAATGAAAAGCCGGCCGGCACCCGACTAATCACCGTCGCGTGCCGTCGATAATCCGTCACGGCCATGGAGGGTTAAGGGTGTTCTCCAAAAAATCGAGCCGAACCCCATAGATAAGTTCAATTCATCCGTTATATTGGTTTGATTCGGTTTAACAGGTACCTCGTCAACGTTAGGGAGTTTGCTCTTGCGAAGGCCTCTTTCTCTTACTCATTTGCATTGCAGCAGGGATCGGGGATTACCATGACTCTTTCTTTATTTTTACATGCAAGTACCGCACGCCTTACACTCCAATTGAGTCCGTATCTTTATTCAGCCCCGGTCTTAATTCTACCTTTTAATTGCTTTACATCACGCGGATTTTGAGGTCTGAACGAGGTTTAGGGTGAAGCCTTTTAACAACTTGCATAGGGTGGAATAATCCCTGTCGATCTTTTCTATTAAACTAACCTTTTGTGGATTGTTCACCCAATGAAGAGTCCCTATAGTACGTTTCGGACCGGGGAATGAATTGAGGAGGAAATGAAAAGCCGATCCTCGCCTGACTAATCCCCTTTGAGTGCGATCAATAATCTATTCCGATCATAGAGGGTTAAGGGTATATTTGAAAGAACCGAAGAAACCGAGCATGCCAAATGGATAAGTTCAGTTAATCCGTTTTTATTGGTTTGGACTTTTTTTGTTTTCGATTTATTGATTTGGTTGTGATTTCTAATTTCGAATGGATAGAACGGAATGAATCTGATGAGTATAATGATTAATCTTTTGGACTAATGAAGTTTGTGGTTTGGTCTAACCAAAGTAGTTCTTACCGTCTAAGATTCCTTTGTGCCATCAAAAGTAAGATCCCTACTTCTCAAATTCGTCACTAATAGAACGATTTCAATCAAGTAATAGCTATGAAAAAGTTTTTTTTCTAATCTTCTTTTGTGTGTTCCCATTTAGTTAGATTAAATTTTTTAATATTTCGATAAATTAATCCGATTTAACTGTGATTATATTCCTCTTCTTTTTTTTTTTCAATTAGAAGTTAGACAGTCCAAACATTTATTAAACTCCTTACTTGCAAATCGGTTTTGCTAGTAAGGGTTTGAAATCGATCCAAAATAATACCAAAACAAAGTTCTACATTTAGTTAGAATTGAAATTATATTTGGTTTGATTTGGGTCGGGGTTTGGGTTGAAATCTTCACAAACCGATAAGTCCAGTTTAGATTTGAAAATATTTCTAAACCGAAGCAATGTCCTAGTCCCTAGTAGGGACTCCCTACATAGGACATTTGCAATAGTCCTACCAATTGACATAGGTCGTCAGTGGATTATATTTTTTTTTTTGTGACCGATTATATTTTATTTTCTATATTTAATTGTGACAAAAAACAGTGTGAAGCTATCATAATTTTTTTTTTCATTTTCTCGTGGTTGGGCACATCCCCTTATTGGACAATAAACGTGGCCTAATTAGCACGTGGAACTAATGCGATTACTAATTTTATCACTTTGTTAAAAGTGGATATTGAACCCATTAAGGAAAAATCTTTCACCGAAAAGCTAATCTTTGATTCTTTTTAAGAGATGTGTTTTGGGGCAATTTCGGGACGGGAATTGAAATGGTGTAGCGATGAAGAAGAATAATAAATTTAAAAATACAAAAAGCATAAATTATGGAAATTGAAAAGACATTAACATTGATAAATCGAAAAGGTGTATCGGGTGTATGTGTTTTGACAGTGGATAATGCAACAATTACGCATCGCCATACATGAACGTCCTAATTGTAATTGCCCATTCATAGTTATTATGTTAAATACAGTGATAACTACACTTTTGAGATCCTATCAGCCTCTCAATTTCACACGACCTCATCCATAAACAGTCAAAACTCCCTAGACTACTATGTCACTCAACCATCTATTGGTATCTTTGTCTTCAATCACCATCACAATCTTTGTGTTCTCCTCTCTATCCAACACTTAGATAGATTTAGGTGGCCAATTCGTTGTGCACTTGTCATAGCCCCTCAACTATCTGTCAATATCGATGTTGTCTCATTGTCGATGACTACGTCATCTTCGACATATTCACGCCTTTAATTGACATCTTCACCCTGTCTCCTTTTTCTTTTTCCCCGTGTCCAACGCTAGGCCAAATTCACAACATTGGCCATCGTAAATTGGTTTTGGAATCAAAATGAAATGTTTGTGGATCAAGTGCCATCGTATATCAATAGTTGTATTTCATGGTCATAGACAATTATTGTTCACAGTCATCGATAAGTTGTTTTTGTAATCTACGATGACTGCATTTTTGTCAGTAACTCACATATTTTGTCCATATCGATGCCATCGCCAAATCCTATTTGACCAAATCGACATTGTGTCGATTGTAAAGAGTTATTTTTTGGGTGTAAACAATTACATCCAAGTGGAACCCCGTGAGCTGTAAAAGCAAAAAGAGGACACAAAAGCAAAAAGATAAAGGGACATGCGGCGAGAGAAAAGGAGAGAGATTGAGCAAGGGGCCGTTCGGCTCTAGAAGAGCTCAATTGTGACCTTGGTAACTTTTGTCACGTGAGAGAGAGATGGCCACCACCATAAAGGGCCGTTGGGTCAACTTCGGGGAAATGACTTTGCATTTCCCCAAGTATAAATGTTCCGTTTGGTCAATTTTAGGGAAATGACTTTGATCAACACTATAGTGTTTGATAAATTATAATTTAAAAGGGTTTTTTGAAATAAATTTGTTTTAAATATTATTTGGTAAACCTACATTTGAAATGGCCATTTGTTAATTTTTTTCTAAAAAAATTAAAATTAAACCTATATTTGCCAGGACCACTGTTGGCGACATTGGACAATGGCTAGATCTAGCAGTCACTGGCATTACTTGAGGTCGCTTGACCTTAGGTACTGTTGCCTGGGTTCGCGCACCCCAGGCAATGTTGCCTAGGGTCGCGACCCCAAGCGCGACACTTGAGTTCACGTGGCTTAGGTGTCACCGCCTGAGGCTACAACCTCTAGCGTGACGATTGGGTCATGCGCCTGGAGGTTGCGCAACCCCTAGGTGGCAATCGCCGGAGGTCGCGTGGCCAGCGTGCCGGCGGTTTCCCAAAAAAAAGTCAAATGCGATTTGCATTTCTAAAATGCCGAAAGCTTAAAGTAATAAGTCCCCACTTACTTTGGGCTTTTAGCAATCCAAATGCAAGCATTTGCCAATGAGGTCTTAAATATTGAATCAAATGCTTGACATTTTTTTTAAAAGGGGCTTTAAGGGCTCAAAACCCTCTTGAAAAAGCTAAACTAAAGTGTGGCCAAAATGTCAGTCACGTCTAACTTTTAGAGCTATGTGTGACCCCCATTCGCCTCATGTCGCCTCACACTATTTTCACTGGCTCAATTCCCTTGAATGGATTCCAATTCCACCCCGAACTCTTTTTGTCTAATATAAAGGCGCTAATTTTTATTCAAGACCCAATTCTCGCCCCATCAGGTAGTTTCTCTGTGTTTCTCGTTCTTTTTTTTCCCCTTTCGCCTTGTTAATTGCCACAGCCCTGGCCGCTCAAGCTCATACTTGTAGACGCCATGACCACGAGATCTTTTCAAGCCGTGAAGCTTGGGCTTCACAAATCTCAAGCTGCCACTCTCGCATCATGGTCACCGTGAGCTTTAAGCTTGAGTAGCTATGGTAGCTTCAAGATCCAGGGCTCAAAAAGAACTCATGGCCATGGTCGCTAGGAGCTGGAGCAGTCATGCCCCTCGCGAGCCTAAAGCTCAAGCTAACATGGCGACCTTGAGCTCGCAGCTCAAAAGGATCTTTTGTGATTTGAGCTCAACACATGCTGAGAACTTGAGTTATTGCCTTTTGGGTTTCAAATTGTGCAATGTTTTGATCTGTTAAGGGCAATTTTCTTCGTGAGGAACTTCTTTCCGGTCAATTTGGAGATGAAGGAAAGGAAAAATAGAGAAAAGAATAAAGACAGGAGGAGAAAGAAGATGTACACATGATTGGATTCTTTAAAGACATCATTTAACAGAAATTCAATGAGGAACAAATTTAGCTACAAACTAAAACTTGAAACTGTTTATGAGGAAAAAAAATATCAAAGTTAAAATTGAGACATGACCTAAAATTGATGCTTTTTAGTGAAATTTGATATATTTTCCCTTGTAGAGGACGTCGTCCATTAAAAGCGTCGTTTCCTTGGACTAAAATTAAACGTCAAGTGAGAAAAGGATGACTATTCATAAATAGCCATCCTCCTCTTTTGACGGACAGTTCTTTGTCACAACACGGTGGCATTACTCAATGACATATTCCATGCCCTAAGATGCACTCTTGTGGATGCATACATAGGGAGCTTCAAGCTGGAAAACGATCAAGGAGAACTTGTCTCGGTACTATGAAAACAGCGCCAGATGATGAAGAAACAGCCCTGTAGACGACCAAGCCTCCTGAAGCGAAGGGAAAGCATCGTTGGTATGCATTGTTACTGCGTGTATTCGTGTGTCGATGCGAAGACAGATGCATTATAATGCACATGGTCGATGAACACCATTAGTTCTCGGTACTGTTAACACACAAGATCAACAGTTCACGCCCATGTCCAGACCCGACATTGCAGGTGGGGCCTCATGACATTTCATCCATAGGAACGGCCGTGATGGGGACTTTGAAGTGCTGTGGGAGCGTAAACGCCCTTATTTGCTCGTGATAGAATAGCATACGTGCCGAATGTATAGCAGAGCAACCCACGGACTCACACCTGAGGAAGATGCAATAGCAGATCCAAGCCATATACCCGAAGGAGAGAGGGCTGTGAGAAGTAGGGGCAAGTATGGTTCTATTGTAGAACCAAGAACTTGAGAAACAGATTGGTGGGAACCGATTCAACGTGTCGTCAACTGATGTCTAGCCAACTTTCATATGGCAAGATAGTGTAACATTTTTAAGGGTTCCTATGCTAATCTCTGTACATCTTCAGTTTTTCATCCATGATTAATGTTAATGGGCCTCGAGACTTAATGAGGGCCCTTGAAATTCCATGATGCTACAGGCACTGGGAAATCTTTGACTAGGAGGCTAGGATAACCCGGTTCAAGAATTGCGATCACAGTTCAAATTCAAACGTTTGTTAAGCGAGCATCACATTGTGGTCGATATGATAGGATCAACATAAGACAGGAAGTGTAAATTATACAGACCTGGAAATATCGGACGTTTTTCCCAGTTACAATAGTCGTTTCAAGCATGTTTCAATTGCTATCGCCTGCGCATCCTTGACCTTGCGGTTTTCATGGGATCTTGGGGCATCCAACTTGAAGAAATTGGTACATGATATACGAGACCGATTATTAACCCCTCAAAAGTAACATTGCTAAAGAGAGTGTAGATGGTCAGGTAATCGGTTCAATACATATGGGAGAAATGCTAAAAACACAATCAAGCCTCTTCCCTTTTTTTTCTTTCTTCCAAACCGGTAAGTCAGAAAAATGAATGTCCCAATAAGCACGCATATTCAATTTCGGTCGAATTTTTTTTAACAGTAGCAGCCTGTTGATTCATGCGAAGTGCACAGGTTTATCCTTTTGAACACTTCTCAATTCCTGTAATCGCATGTCCGGAAATGTCACGGATGTGAAAGTTATAGGCATTTGATCCAATATTCCAATTAAAATCCGGCAGCGTGACTGCACAAGTACTTGTCTTTTGTCGACAAAATATTTAATATACATCATAACTAGTTTCTCATATTAAAGCTATTGTGTTTTAACAAAACCAAACCAACTTATGTCATGTTCTCATCATTTTCAAACCATAAAATTGGCGTTGCAACCTTGTGATATAGATAAGTAGCCAATTCAATAACTAAATGGAGATACTTGAATGTACCAATATAATAAGTTCTAATATAAATGTTAGAATTCAATTATATTTTTTTGATAAATTTTAAGATTTTTGATGTACTTTAAATTTTTCATTTGTAAATTGGCTCGATAAAAATAATTTGAAATCAAACCAAACCAATAACAAACCCAAACTATTGGCTTGGTGAAAGTAAGAAGTTATATTGGTTAGGTTTGGGTCTGGATTGAAATTTTCGAAGGAACAATTACAAAAGCCCACGGATTTGCGACTTCCAAGAGAGGCCTCGAGAAATCAATGACGATAAGTGTGATGATCAGAAACATTTCATTTATACGTCCCAACAGAATGGACAAAGGACAAAGTCACGCGGACACTGACTACCACGCCGGCCGGTCGCAATAAATTGCTCGACAAAGGCCTTTTTTGGGACGAGGGTAATTGGGGTTCTATTTATACGCAAGCTTCTTGACTCCATAAGCTCAACAAAGGCCTTGCCTAGGTGGAAAAAGGCCGAGACACTACAGCTTTGATTGGAATCAACATGTTCTGTTCATGTCCCCTCTTCCATGTTCGTTACAAATGGGAAAAATTCCCCAATTTTTTTAAAATGTAATTATTTTCTTAAATAAGGATATGAAATAGATTTCATTTTTAATAAGAGTTTAAAATGATCATGATTATTTCAAATAAAAACATGAAGTGACATACTTTTTCAAATAAATGTATGACATTGCCGATCACTGATAAACTAAATTTTCCAACCAAACATAGATGTTTTCGTCCAAATTTTCTTTTCTTTAATTTTCTTTTGTTCTTTTTTCTTTTCCAACATCAATCGAGCAGTCATTGGCAAAGGCCAACAAGGGCTCAGCCACCCTCACCGGCCGTTACTAAGGGTCGGGAAGGGCTCTATAGCCCTCATCGGCTACTAGTCGGGTAGGTGAGGGTTTTGCAGAGTGTCGACTCACCTGGGGCTGGTAAGGGTTTGGCAACTCTTGTGAGCTGTTGGTGAGGCCCCACTTGGGGCCTACCCTCACTTGATCTGGCGAGAGTGGCCTTGCTTGTGGCTAGTGAGGGCTTGTGGGTCCTCACCTGCCCTAACTAGTGGTTGGCAAGGGCTCAACAGACCTCGTTGACCCTTACTAGTAGCCGTCAAGGTTGCTGAGCCCTTGTTGGCTCAGGCTCTTCGGTGGCTAGCTAGCCACCAGCAAAGAATGAAGAAAAACCAAAAAAAGGAAAAAAAGAAAAAAGGGTAAATGACGAAATGCCCTTAATGACCGGAAAGTTAGGTCATTATTTGAAATGGATATAAACACTTCAAGCCTTTATTTAAAACAATCATGGTAGACATTTATTTGAAACAAGATTTGCTTCAAGCCGTTACGTGAGAAAATGAGAGCACTTCGCGTCATTTTTTGAAATTTTCCCTTACAATTGGGGTGCAACAACTCCAAATGAGAGCTTTGCAAAAGTGAAATAAAGCCTCGGCCGAGACACTAGATCCCAGTGAGGTCGAGCAATCAGAAAGGAGGAAGAAGGAAGGAGAAAGAAAAGAAAAATAAAATATTATTTACTTTTTTTTTCTTTTTGGCCTCGAGACGAAGTTACAAGATTGAAATCATTTTCCAAATGAGTTTTAAACACCAGAAAACGTTTTTGGTGACATACATCAAACAAAAAAATCCTAACCATTTTTCTAAAAGTGATTTCCTGAAATGTATTTTCCCTTTTTAAGAAATTTTCCCCCAAGCAAATGCATTGTGGAAAAATGAATGATTTGGAATATATTTTCCTAAAAATATTCGCCTATATCGCTTAAGATCATTAGTTAATTTAAAATGTCTTCATCCTGACAACAATTTACGTCTAAACATTTTTGTTGATATTAAAAGTACTTTTCGTTCATTCATTTTTGTAACTGATACAAATAACATTTTTATGAGAATATTTTCTAAATCATTCATTTTCCGTAAAATAAATGGAGCCTAAATGAAGCTACAAAGAATTTATTTGATTCTCAATCAAAGAGAAACTGGGGACGAACCAAAAATATGACGTTGCATGCTACAATCTACTATATAGCTCACACGCATAAGTTTCGATCTCTCAATTAAGGTCGTTGACTTCCATGGCTTATGCAATAGATCAAGTTATGATTCTTTTACCATATGCTTTCATAAGCGTTGTGTTTGTTACATCTAATGAGTCTTTTATATCTACCAACTCGGATGTTGTGTTGTAATTAGAATGGAGCTTTTGGAGCATGTGAGCCCATATACATCTGCATGAAGATATGCTTCAAGTCCATAACTTAATATATAAACATGAATTTCGGCCTTTAATGTTTTGATTTTATTCTTTGCTGACTTCATTGTTTTAATCATGAGATGCGCTAGTTTGATTCTCATTTGAGTGTGGTTTTGATTACCCAAGATAAGATGACAATGTGTGCTTGATTTGCTAGTTATAGGGATATTTTTGGGTATCGTTGGAGTGGGTAATTTGTAAATCTTCCGAGCTTGGTGAGCTGGACGCTGCAGTGAATTCCCTTGGGCATGAATTTGAATGATTTTATTGCCATTTGTTAATTGGTTCGATGCTTCTTCGATGCATGTCAAGTGTGTGGTTCATCTCCAATCACATTGACGGTTTTGATGAACAAGTTACAGATTGGATGCCATTTATGTGGATAGAGTAATGACTATACTTGCTGATTGTTGTTGTGGGTTGTGGACTGAGCATGATCTTGAGGGGCTTTCCTTAATATCTCTAGCTTGATTTAGTGGTTCATTGGGTACATAGGCATATAGCTCATTCCATGTCATTTTGATATAATGAAATGTAGTTTTCCTTCAATAAATGGGCAAGCTTGCATTTAGGCTTTAAGTTTAGTATAGATTCAATTGGTGCCTCAAAACATCAATTAAATATATCATGGAGAACATTGATAACTACGTAGTACCACGTGAGTCAACATTTAGACCTATCGGACGGTGGGTCCACTTGGGTTTGGTGAGCTAAAAATGATTCCGATTTATATAGATCAATTTAATTGAATTGACCTACTTTAATGTAATTTAATTCAACAATCTATACTCGACCCAACCTAAACTCAACCCATGCCCAACTTAACTGATGTTTTTCTTCTATGTAATGATATGGTCCTACGAGTAGGATTGATCGTTAGGGCTAAAGAGCATCCGAACAAGGTGCAGTTCTAATTCTAGGATGGCATGGGGGTAGGAATAAACTGAATCCCACATTGCTTAAGTGTGATGAAGTGAAGTGCCATATATGGGATGTCACTTTTCCTAACTTATAACAATGCCTTTTGGTAATAATTTTCACAGCACCAGGGATAGAACCTAGTGTGGCTACACCTCAAAGAGGATAATATCAAGTAGGGCTAAGGGATGGCGGTGTGACTGCACCTCTACTTTGAACGAGGCATTTTTTAGGTGAAACCCAGAAGAACAAAATTGTGAAGGCTCTAGCCCAAAGCGGACAATATCATTACGAGTGAACCTGAGCCTAACATGATGGTATTAGAGCCAATAGCCTAGCCAAAAATGTGTGATTCTGAGACGAACCAAGTGAAAGCTGGTAGGCTATAACGACCCGGTCCTACAAGGGCAAGAGTGATTGCCAGGACCAGAGAAGGCTCAGATAAGGTGTGGCTTTGATTCTAGGATGGCATGGGAGGTAGGAATGAATTGAATTCCATATCGTTTGAATGTGGTGAGGTGAAATGCCACATATGGGATGTCTCTTATTCTAACTTGTAACGAGGCCTTTTGGTAGTAGTTCCACTGCACTTAGGACAAAACCTTGCGAAGGATGGCAATGCGGTTGTGCCTCAAAGATGACATTATCAAGTTGGGCTAAGGGATGATAGTGCAGTTGTGCCTCTACCTTGAATGAGGCCTTTTTTGAGTGAACTTAGAAGAACAAAACCATGTAAGCTTCGGCCAAAGCGAACAATATCGTTACATTATGAGTGGACCTAGGCTTGACATTCTACTTCTTCATAATCTCGCATTTATCTTGTAGAAACCTAAATTTAGGTGACCCAATCATTTATTTATTGCATAGAAAATTAGGTATTAATTCTTAACCCCTAAACGAAATTATTAGAATTATATTGCATATCATATAGATATTAGGAACATTTTCATTAGTAATTGATAGGCTCATATATTTGCATATTTGTCAGACTAGCGGATGGATTAGGGTAGATGATTCCGAATTGGATTGATTGGACCGAGCCCGCGACAATAAAAATTTGAACCAAACCCATAGCCAACAATTGCATTTTGATCAATTGGGCTATCTGATGGTGGAATATCTCGAAATATTCTTGCATACGAGATGGGCGAATTATCTTATACTCGGGTGTATTAACTTCGGTCAACAAGGAAAAGAAAGCAATCAACGCGGATCCCCGGTGTATTTGTGTATGCTCAGCCATTTGAGGGAATAAATGCAAAGAAAGGGCATCGTATAAGCGGCCACCGATTCGCACGTGGCGAAGCCCATGAAAATTATGGCCATAGAATTGAGCATAATTCGGTCAACATGGGGCAAAGATATTGACCGACATTATTTTAAGAGGAAAGAATTTATGCATGATTCTTTGGCCATACTCATGCAATATCGTCCAAGTAATAAAGAATGTGGAAAGAAGCAAAAAATGAATCTCCTATGATCGAGAGGGGATGACACGGCTGTCCTTCTTCTCAAAGGACGTAGTCTCTAAGCTCCCAAAAGTCCCCTTATGGTTATCGCTCTCATACTACTCATCACTAGCTGAAAAACCTAAAAATATTGGAAGAAAAGAGGGGTGAACAAACCACAGCTCAATGAGTAATGCATCTCTTTTAAGCGGATCGAACACCCACTATGCATATTTACAAACAAACTATAACTCTTTTAATCCAGTTTCATAATAAAACAAATATGTAATAAGAGGATAAATCACATGTGTTTCAATATAGCTATATTTATGGTAGAAATATTTATTTCACCATAATATCAAAACAAACATCAATGGTCTAATCCATTAATTAATCTCATTAACTCACGCCAATGGCCAATTCCATTGGTTAATCTTATGACATATATTAATGGTCTATTCCATTTATCCATCTTATATAAAACCACAACTCGATGGTCCATTCCATCGACTAAACTTAAATCACATGTCAATGTCATATTCCATTGACCAAACTCATATCACAAATCAATAGTCTACTCTATTGACCAAACTCGGCTCAGATATCTAGTCATGGTCACGAATAACGCTACGTGACAAAGCGATCAAGATTCCTCCTTAGTTAGGTCTCCACCTATTATAAGTCGGTGGCTTGATCCACAATGATATCTTAGACTAGTATGCGCATACCCACAAGCCCCTCATTAGGCTCACAACGATATTGAGCATCAACACCAATTATCCACAAGCTATAAAACTCAAATTAAAAACCATCTCACAACTCAGGTTTAATAACCAAATCAAAACTTTTCACCATCGCAATTCAAATATCAATGGTCGAGTCCATTGATTAATCTCTATAAAATCACACTTATAAATCACAATACGTTTCCCAAATTATTTCAAATTTCACTTCGTAAATCAATTCACAAATCAATATGTAACTTTTCATAAATCATATTTAAAATCAAGGACTTCTTGTGAGTCTCCAAATCCAAAATATGAAATATTTCTTAACATCTTTCATCGAACAAAATATATATTTCCACCAAACAATCCTCACACCATTCACATATATCAAAATGTAGTAAATGCTTGATCCAAATTTCATGCAACAAATATGCTTATTCATAACTCATAATATCTCAAATCCATATCATTTCGAAAACATGAATTTACAAATTCTTAGAAGAGATAACACCACTCACCTCAGAACGTTCATACTTGAATGACAAAGATCACTTGAACCGTCAAAACCCGCAATCATATCAAATAGGCGAGAAAAAATATTAACATTAAGTAAAACGCTATCTTAATCACGACTTGACTAAACCATACTTGTTTGTCGATAAAGTGACGCCTATGCGCTAACAAATCACATATCCAAAGCGATTATTTAAGTCATTTGCAATGCGGAGCTTGAGCACGCAACTTGATCACGCCATAACTTTTTCCACCAAGCCCCATTTTAAACGTTCTTACAGTATTTTAAATGTTCTTACAATCAATAGAAAGCTCTTTCGATGTACTTCAAGAACCCTAAACTAGCCATCCCAAAATCAAGCCAAAAATCAACGAAATATGGCCCCAAAGTGTTCGACGCGCACTGTTCATCACAAGAGGGAAACTTCAAAATTTCGTTCCAAGCAAACCGTATGCTCAAATCATGATCCGTAAAATCTTACAACTCCATAACATCCTAAACTAGCATTTCTATAAAAATGTGCAACTCAACAACTCAAAAATCAGATTTTGCCGCTCAAATATCCAATAATTCCGAATTTTAGGCCCTAAATCCGAAACTACTTCGGTTGAACGAACGAGGGACGCGAGCACTTACCGGGTGTTGCAATACCAAGTCGAATCGGCTTGACGAGGTCCCCGTGGACCAAAGCCCTCCTCTTTTATTTTTTTCTTCTTCTTCTTCTTTCCCCCTCCCTCTCTTTCTTTCTTTCCCTCTGTTCTGCTCGAGCTCTCCCCTTTTTTTTCCTTTTCTTTTTCTTTTTCTTTTCTTTTTTTTTCTTTTCTTCTCTCTCCCGAAATCTCTTGGTCACTCTCTCGGCAGAAGCTTCCTCTTTTTCCTCCCCTTTTTGACCATTCAACCCTTCTTTTTCTCTCTCTCTTTTCTTTTCTTTTGATTGGGTCAAAATCCATATATTACAGTATATTTCTTTTCCCTGTCCGAAGTTTGGTATCCTGGCACATATAAAGAAGCGACGGCCACAATATAGAGGGCAGAGGGAGAAAGGCGTCGATACTCCGTACGGAGGGCCACAATTTGCAGGTGAAGGGTAGAGAGAGAGGAGAGATCTCAGCTCAGCTGAGACAGTACCACGCGCTGCAGTCCAAGCGCCATCGCCGCTCGTGCTACTCCTTAGCCGCGAGACCCACTAGCCGCACCACTACATGCCGATGTCGATGCCAGCCGTTGCTTCCTTTGGCTGGCGCGACACTGCCTTCCTCCGCACGTCGCTGCCCCGCACTGTCTAAGCTGCCCGAAACGCCAGTGATACCCGCCGCTCCTGCACCGACGCCGCTGATCCTTACGCTGTCATCACCAATCACCTGCAGTTATTTCTGTTTTCTGTAGGTATCTCAAAGCACCCCACTAGCAGCGCAGATCCAAGAGTTGCTGCTCCTTGCCGCATCCGTCTCATCCACCATCTGCCGAGCATCACCGCGAGTAGCCATCGAAGGCCACACAAGGAGTGTCAGACCTTTAGTCAAAAATAAAAGTCCAAGCGGTGGTCAGAGCTTCGGTGGAAATTTGAAACAAGAGGAGAGGGGCTGAAGCGGTGGCGATTTTCCTTTGGCAGTCAGAGGGGGAATTCAACTAAAATTTCTGCGTCTAGTGCACATCAAGAAAAGGAGAATCTTTGGTTCATTCTCGTGGAATTTAAGGTCTATCAAAGGGAGTCCACCAGCCCCGAGGTTTTGTTTTGTTCAAGCCTTGCAGTCTACGTTTGTTCTTTCTTGCAGATTTACATACGTTCGTAAGTGTGCGACCCGTCTCAAGGTGTGGACTTCCTAAGGGACAGATACGCAGACGAAAAAGGAAAGAGGTTCAGCTACGTTGAAAAGAGGGGGAGCTCAGAGATGCCACTGCTTCCGTGGAAGCATCAACCACTCTCCCTACGTCTAGCTACCGTGGTCCATTGGCTGCTGCCGGTCATCTGTCGAGCCCCATCCACATGCCGTCATCTGGTCCCATTCCAATCCAGATTACACCTATTTGAATTAGGTAACAATCTTTATCCAATTCAAATAGAATATTTCATTCCTTAATTTGGATTGATTGTTATCTTATATGTGATATTTGAGATACTAGGCATATCCAATTAGATTTATTGATAAAGTTGGTTTAATTGCTAATTTGATCTGTAAAGATATGGGATCATTTTTTTAATTATTTCAACTTATTATCGGATAATTGCGTTGCCTAAGATTGCGATAATCTTTAATTTGAGCCATGAGACGATGGATCATTTTTTTAATTATGTTTGATTATATCTTGGGTAAATTCTGTATCGAGATTATGGTATAATTATTAATTTGGGCAGTGAGCTGACAGGTCAAATTTTTTGATTGTGCTTGAGTGCCCTATTAAGATTGCGATATCTGTTAATCTAAGATGCGAGACGACGGATTATTTTTCTAGATATTGCAATATTTTATTTGAATCTTAATGGATATCTTGAATTACTTTTGCCATGTTATGAATTTCGATTAGATAGATTTGTTATTTTTAATTAACGAAAAAGTTACAAAAAGATTGCATCTTAGAATAGATTTGATTTCTAGATAACATTTCCTATTTTGAATAAGATTTCATGTTTAGATAATTCTAGAATAGATTATAATGGATTTTGGATGGAATTTTTTTTCATAGATAGCATTCTAGATAATGCTTGCATGTTTAGATAACATTGCGTATTTAAAATAGTTCTCTAAGGGTGCGCATGATAACGTTTCTATGCCCGGAAATAATCTCTGCTTAGAAATAATTATTTTTTATTTTGTTTCCAGAAATAATTTCTAAGTATTTGAAGTCGTTTGGTAATTATCCAAAATTTTTATTCTCAAGATAGAAATGCGTTTGATAAAACTACCTAAGATTCTTAAATTTTTTTTGTTTCTTTTAATATTTTAATACTTTTATTACGTTTTTTTTTTATTTTTTAATTTTTTGTCTTTTTTTTTTTTTTTTTCTCTACTTCCTCCCTTATGGCTGGTCGACAGCGTCATGACCGGCTAGGCGAGTTCCGACGAGCTTGTCGGAGGCTTGCTTGGCCACTAGCGAGGGTCAACCTCACCCATGCAGCGTGAGCCTGACCCTCGTCTAGCTATCGGCAAGGGTCGACCTCACCCAGATCTGCGAGACCAAGCTCGCTGGTGGCAAGGCGAGCTCGCTAGGCCTCACCCAGCCACTCGCGGGGCACCGCTGGTGCCAGCAACGATGGGGCGGCAATAGGTTGAGAGGAGGGAAAAGAAAAAGGAAAGAGAAGAGAAGAAAAAGAAAAAGAACTGATTCTTGGAATTGTTCCTAGGAATAATAAACAACTTTTTTTTTATTCTCGATTCTATTCCAAATCTATTTCCATGAACAAATTTGTTCCTGGAAACAAAAATTTTACAAACGGATTTCTGTTTCAAATTTACTCCCGGGAACAAAAGAACATAAATTTTTACTGTTTGGCAAGTTGCCAAAAAGACCCTAAGATAGGATAGGGTTTAGGTCAAATTAATCCCTAAACTAGATTGGGTAACTATTCATTTTAGATAGTTTGATTAGGGTATTTATTAATTTCGATTTTAATAAAAAATAACAAAAATATCAAGTGCATGTCATACAGTTTGCATGTTTTCCTTTAATTCGTAGCCTAGTTTTTTAGTTCCATAATAGAAAGAAAACCAAAAAAACTTGATTATTTTATTGTGTCCAATTCTTTCACTTTCTAGCAATTCATTTACTTCATCTATTGCTGGTTTAGTAATGATTGCACACCTGCATGACTACCTTGCGTGTTAGAGATGGGTTAAAATCAATTCAAGCTATTTGCAAAATATTTTTGAAAATAAAAGAGAAAATATACTGAAAGGGTGTTAGAGTACTCTGGTGTAATCAAGTCTCTGAATCCATTTAATCTTTGGTTCATAGTAATGAAGTAATTCTCTTGTTACTTTATTTGTGTTTTAATCGACCCACAAAAAACTAATTAGTGGCGACTCCTAATTGAAAATCATTTACATCCTAAATAACTCCAACCTAAGTCACTAATTGATATGGGCTTGGGAGAGCCTGAACTAAGTTTAGACTTAGTGATCCATTAGCCAAATCTTAAGTGGTTCACTCGAGTTAGGTCACGACATTTCTTTAGCTTAATTTCATTTTCACCACAAAAGCTCCCTGCAAAACTCTCTCCTCCCCACCACCAATGTCAAGACCTATCAAATATTTGGATTGAATTGGGTTTCGAGTGGTTGAGTGGTTGAGTGGTTGAGTTTGGATTGGATGAGTGAAAAAAGGGGTCCAACTAAAATTAATTATTTTGCCTCATTTTGTGCAATACAACTTTAGCAATACATATTCGTTTCAATCCGGACTCAATCCATACCCAATCTATCTCAACCTAACCCATGTTTTTCTTCTACTTCTTCATCATCATCTCACATAAGTCTTCATCTCTGTCTCTTCATTACCACCAAAATTCCCAACAAAACTCTTCCCATCCACCACTTATGTCTAAACCAGTCAAATGGGAGGCTTGGGTCGGGTTTTGAGTGGATAAAAATTAGGTCTAATCTCAAGTAGCCCTTATCTATATATAATACAACTTTGATGACTTATATTTGACCCGACTTAGATTCAAATCGTTCTTACCCCAACTCATGTTCTTCTCCCACTTCATCATCTCGCGTTTCTCTTCATCTTTGTCTCTTCTCCACCACCAAAGTGCTCACAAAACTCTTTTTTCCTCCATCACCAATGTCCATTATCACCGTACTCCTCCTCTCACTCCCCACCTCATTCTTCAACCTCCCCCGGTTTGATCTTGCTTTCGACCCGGCCATACTCCTCTACCTTCACTCCACTATTGATGGTCTCCTCCTCCTCTGGAGCCTCATTGACTCACCCTACTCTTAGGTGACATTCTTTTTTTTTTTTTTTTTTTCTAAAAAATGATAAGAATTTTAATTTGATCCCTTTAATTGTTCATAAATGATCACTTGACTTTAACCCATAAAATGATACTATTTATGCTCTTACATGCATTCTTATTATCAAATGAAGACATTATTTAGAAAAGGGCAACGCACCAAAATTTCTCTAGCTTATATTTTTCTCGTATTTATAGTATTATTTAGTCAATTATTTTTCTCAGTAAATGTATGCATTTTATCCACATGATTTTCCAATAGGGTAACCAAACAAACGAAGGCCATGTGATAACATTGTTAAACATAATTGGAGATTGAAAAGGTGGTATTCCATAGCATCACTAGGGTCAAAACAAAAATTTCTTGTGCAATGGTAAGAGCAACTTCATCAAGCTAGTGTCTATTAATAATTTTGCCACCTTCACCAAATAATTTTTTGGAGCAAAAAAATCGACAACATCCAGTCTCAACACCAATTAAAACAAAAGTGTTGAAGTCATGAGTATGATCTTTCATCTCTCCTAACCAATATTTCATCCGGATTAGACTTGATTTTAAACGATAAAATTAAATTGGAACTATTAATTATGATGTTTTGATATGGTCAGATACATATTGAATCTATTTTCTCTTTTCTTGTTGTGAACTTAGTATTAGTAGTTCATCAATATGTTCTCGGTGTACAACCAGTTTAAGATGCGTGAGTTCGTCACCCTACAACTATTGGTATTTTGTGCATCTATGATTATTAACAATGTTTATGAGTATATGTCATATAATTTAATAAGATTCTTAAGTCTTTCTACTAGACCGATCCACAATCTGATGTGCATGGCCGCTATTGTCTGAAATTTGTAAACTATGAGTGAATTTGTAAGCTTGGCCCAACAACAACCCAAAATGCATTAGTTAACCTAAACACGAGGAGGCATTGTTTGGTGGGTGGCAAGTGCGTATAGTTCAAAATCATTAAAACCCATATATAATTGGGTTTTACTACTCTAAAATCATGACAATCAATTCCTTAAATTATTAAGTTACCGTCTTCTAGAATCGCACAAGCTTGCATGTCACTTCAAAACACAATGATGTTTTAAAGAGTAAAAGAGGTGGCAAAAGCTTGACTCAAAAAGAAAATTTTGCTTGATCCAAAAGTGACCCAGTTTAATCAATATGTGATGTTTATTTTCATGCAAAAGTCATAGGACTTTTAAAAATTAGAGGGGAGATATGATTTTTCTTAAAAATTATAGACATGACTTTCTTATTGTGAGCTTGTTCCTCTTTATATATTAGGTTTGTCCTAATTATCCTCACCATAATTTTCATTCTCCTTGCAAAAATGAATAAAAAAAAAAAAAAATTTCATCCTTTATGAAAATGTTTATATATAAATTATTGTTGATAATAAAAATATTTTTTATTAGCTAATTATTTCAATCAATATAAACAATCATTTTTAAGAAAATATTATTCAAATTATTCATTTTTCACATAAGATGTATGGAAAGCGCTCGGTTGAACATGGAGATTTGAACTCAACAGAGTGAATTGGGCAAAACTAAGGAGATGATGGAAGTATTTCCTTCATTTCTTTAGCCTTTATGAGATGAGCAACTGCGTTAGCCAATGTTGTCTCCATCGATGTCATTAAGTCTATAAAAGGTTCGGGAGAAATACCAATTCGAGACGCATATGTATATGACAAGTACAAATATCTTGTCATTTAGATCTTGTCTAATTTGCTAGAGAAATATTGTGCTAAGAGGCACAAAATAAACTCAAGTGTCTCGTTGAAAAAGGAAAAAGTGAAGTTTTATATTCTAAAGCTGATGATTGTTTGACTCAAAAAAAGAAGAAGTAGATGATTAAAGAAGAGTGTCATATAAGATAAGTATTATATTCATTATTGGGGCTATTTAGTATAAGTTATTCTAAATCACTTATGATTGGTAATTCTTTATTGTCATATATGAAATAATTATTTGATTCTCCATTAACTTCATTCATCACAAGATTCCTTGTGTCAATGTATCATATGAGATAAGCACTAGATTATCAATTGGAGCAATTCATCGCAAGTTATTCTAAATTTCTCGTGATACTAGGTTCATCATTGAGATCATTCACCACAAGTTACTATAAACCTCTCGAATTTCTTGTTGTCATATAAGACAAGTATTAAATTTACTATTGGGGCCACTCACCACAATTTATTCTATACATCTCATAATCAGCAATTCTTTGAGTCATTCACCACAAGTTTTTATAAACCTTTCGTGATTGACAATTCTTTATGTGTCATATAAGAAAAGTATTATATTCTCCATTGGAACCATTCACCATTAGTTATTCTAAATCTCTCACAATGCCAAATCACCGCAAGCTATTCTAAATCTCTCATGATTTGCAATTCTTTATTTGTCATATGATATAAGTACTAGATTTTCTATTACTGCCATTCATCACAAGTCATTTTAAACCTCTCGTGATCGGTAATTTCTTGTATATCCTATGAGATGAGTACTTGATTCTCCATTGGAACTATTCACTACAAATTATTCTAAACCTTTTGTAATAGACAAGTTTTTGTGTGTCATATGAAATAAGTATCAAATTCTCCATTGTAGTTATTCTAAACCTCTAGTATTTTAGATTCTCCATTGGAATTATTCACCACAAGTTATTCTAAATCTTTTATAATTGGTAATTCCTTCAGTGCCATATGAGATAAGTATCAAATTCTCTGTTGGGGCAATTTTCCACAAATTATTCTAAAGCTCAAGTGGTCACCAATTCTGTCAAAAATATGTCTCCAATTTGAGATCGAAAAGGAAAGTTTTCTAATTCAAGTAGGTTTTTCATTTTGAATAGGTTTCCAAATTGAATATTTTCCTAATTGGAGAAGGTTTCCTATTTTGGATCAGAAAAAAACCACAAAAAATCTTAAAGTTTGCCCATAGTGACACTTTTACTTGTGCGACATATTTATCTCAAATTTTTTTGGGACACTAAAAATTCAAAAAAAAATTTGTGGCACCAAATTTTAAGGGTAAATGTGTCAAATGGATATAAGTTTAAGATTTTTGATATCATAAAAAAAAGTTTGGGATAAATATGTCACATTGTACAAATTTGAGATAAATATGTCACATCAATATAAATTTGGGATTTTTAGTGTTACAAAAAAAGTTATGGGTAAATATGTCATAGTGTGAAAAGTTTGAGATTTTTTATGACATTTTTTTACATATAGATAACAAGTGGATATTTTTTGTAAAAATTATCAAAGATGAACTTTTGCTTGTAAGTTACTCCTTGAAGATATCCAAGAATGTTGAAGCTAATTAAATATTGTGGTAAGATTTGTGTAATTCTTTCATGAGATTAATATATTATTTAATGAGAATTATGATGTTAAATACTATGTGAGTTATTGAATGTAATTGAAAGTTGAAAAATACTGAAAGTGTTTGAATAACTCAATTATAATTGTCATTTCCATTATATCGTTTGATTTATAGTTAAATTCTTTATTACTTTCCTCATTGACATATGTTATTGTTACCGAATCATACAAATCTAATGTTGATTTATTTTCTCGTTATATCTATTTTATTGTTCGATAACTTGCTTTTGCAATATTTGGTATTAAAGTTAGATATGGTTGAATTGAAGTAAATCAATAGCGACAGAAGAAGAAAAAGTGAGGATCAACATATTTAATGTAAAATATTTTGGTTTCGAAAATGTAGGAAGATTATCTTTATTAGAGGACTTTGCACTTTATCCTTTTAGGGGAGAAGTTATTGTTGATAAGGCAAGTTGAATGAGAATTGTTGGATGTTATTCGATTAACTTTGGCTCGTAATGTCGCGTTTAACATTGTGAACCAAAAAACTACTATGCGAATGATGGAAACCTTGTCAGACATGTACAAGAAGCCTTCTACGATCAACAAAGTTTACTTAATGCGACATCTATTGAACTTGAAATGAGCGAAGTGTATCGATTGCTGATCATATCAACAATTTTAATGTGATCGTATGTCAATTGAGTTCAGTTGAGATTAACTTTAATGTAGAGGTACGTGCTTTGATTTTATTACTCTCATACTTGATAGTTGGAATATCATTGTCACTACCATTAGTAATTCTTCTTGGTGAACGAGATTGACATTTGATAGAATTCGAGATTTGATTTTGAGTGAGAATATCCATAAAAGAGAATTTGGTATATCCATATATGTTGCTTTAGTAGGTGAAAATAGAGAAATGATTAGTACACATGTTAATAAGAGTAGTATAAACTTTAATAGATGAAATCAGTTTAGGACTGGTGGTGCTATTTGTATGAGTTTTGGCAAGGGGAGACATCTTAGAAGGAGCTACCTTAGGTGAGAAGGGAAAGAAAAATTAGAGTTGAGTATAATGATAATATGTGTCATATGAGATAAATACATTTTCTCCATTGGGGCCATTCACCACTAGTTAGTCCATAGCTCATGTAAAGTGATCAACAATTCCTCATATATCATACAAGATAAGTACTATATTTTTCATTGCGGCATTCACCACAAGTTATTTTAAACCTTTCGTGATTAGTATTTCCTTGTGTGTCATATGCGATAAGTAACATATTCTCTATTGATGTCATTCATCATACAATTATTCTAAACATCTCGTAATCGCCAATTTCTTATGCGTTGTATGAGATAGATACTGGATTATCTTTTAGGGCTATTTACCATAAGTTATTCTAAAACTCTTGTGATCGGCAATTCCTTTTGTGTCATATGAGATAAATATTAGATTCTCTATCAGAGCCATTCACAATTGGTTATTTTAAACCTCTCGTGATAATAGATTTACAAATGGGGCCATTCTTCATAGTTATTCTAAACTTCTTGTGATTGGTAATTTTTTGTGTCATATTAAATAAATACTAAATTCTTTACTAGAGCCATTCACTAGAAGTTATTGTAAACATCTTGCGATCGACAAGTCCTTGTGTTATATGATATAAGTACTAAATTTTTCATTGGGGGTAATGCACCATAAGTTGTTTTAAGACTCTTGTGATACTAAATTCTCCACTAGGGCCAATTACCACTATTTATGTCTAAATTTTGACAACTTGATTAATTATTCATTAATCGCATAGAAAATTAGGAATTAATTTTTAACTTCTAAACCAAAAAAAAAATCATTTCCATTAAATTGCATCCCATGTAGACATTAAGGACATTTGCATTATTAGTGTTGAGTATTAAAAATCTTTTGAAAAGAAATTTCAAAAATAATTAATTAACAAAAAATTAAAAGAAAAAATCTCAAAAAAGTCTAATAGGGGTCAGGCTAAGGCTGGGCCTGCCCAGCCCTCCTTCTTCCCCAACCCCCCAACGCGACCAATCCGTTTTTCCTCCCGTGACCCGCTTCCTTTTCTTCTTTGACCCCTGCACGAAACCGGTCCACTCTCCTCCTTTCCGGCTCGGCCTGCTCGCCTCTCTTCTTCCTCCTTGCCTTGCCTGGACTGTAGCTTGATGACAGAAAGGACGCAAGGACAGAGGGCAGGAAGGACGCTCAACGAACATTGGTCGGGATAGTTGGCATCGTCCTGGAGGAGGAGAGAGAGAGGCCAAAGTCGAGATAAAAGGGCGAGAGAAGGGAGATCGCCAGGGGAGTTCTTCTTCGGGGGGTTCTATTTCTTCTTCGAAGAAAAAGCGAGCCAGAAGGAGAGAGTGCACCCGAAGGAGAGGTTGCTAGAGGAGGAGAGCGAACTCGAGAAAGTAGAAATTTGGTTGGCCCTCTTCAGCTGGGCAGAGCAAAGGGAGCGAGCCAAAGAGAGGGCGAGAGCTTGACGAAGAGAGGAAGCCGAGAAAGTAGACCGAGAGAGAGGATGGAGGAGCCGTTCTTCTTCTTGAGTAGCAGCTTCTTCTTCAGCGGGCTCCTTCTTCTGGGCACAGTTTGGAGAAAGAGAGAGCAAGCCACGGAGCGGCTGAGAAAAGCTTCTTCAGAGAGAGATCTGGTGGAGAGGGAGAGACTAAGGGAGTGAAAGGCAGAGAACCAGAGAGAAGACTAAGCTCGAGCAGGCGGTCGACCATCGGCGAAGGCCGGTCCTTCAACCATCGTCCATCGCAGCCCCCTTTGCCGAACCAGGTTGGTCTATCCAAGCCGTAGCTGCCCTATTTTTGGGGAAACATTGGGTTGGGGCTTGTGGCCGACCAGTTCGCGCGAGCTCCGGCCCTCCTTGCCTTTCATTAATGTTTCTATGCGCTCTAGTTTGCATATTTAGGAGTCTAGGATTGTGCTCAAGTCCGTTTCAAAGAGAAAATCACTCGATTCTACGATGCACGCCAACCGTTTGTTGAAATGCTTGAATGAGCTTCGAGTCTCTTTGGTGTGTTATAACCAAGATTCGCTGTTGTCATTTAAGCTCATGTTAAATGCGAATGGTTTGCTCCTGAGCTGATCTTGAATGTTGGTTGTGCCTAGTATGTTGATCTTTGCATGAACCAAAGGCTTAAAAGAGCCTAGATTCCTCTTTTAACCCGATGCACTCTACATGTTTGATGAAATGCCCCAAAGAAGGCCGAAAGCTAGTTCATGCTTTAACTAGAGGTCAACCCATTTTTGCTCTTATATTTGTTCGGTCCTATTGGCTTTTCTTATGTTCGCGGTGTTTGTGTGTGATTTTTGCAAAATAATCGGGTTTCATTGAGTTAGCGAAGGGTTCTCTCTGTTCCAATAAGTGGATTAATGGTCTCTAGAGTTTGTGGCTACCGGTGGACGGTGTTGGTCAAAAAGAGTGACCGACGGATTGTGGTGGTTCAGCGATGGCATGGTCACATGTTACTTCAGTTGGCATTGTTGTTCAGGTGAAGGGGCAGGAGAAGGAACCCGTGCAAGGAGGAGCTTCGAGCGTGAAGAAAAGCTAGGAAGAACAAATATGTAAAAGAGAAAAAAGAAAAGAGAAGAGAAAATGAATTTTAATTTTAGTCCCAAATTTGCCATGAATTTTGTTTTATCTAAAAAAAAGTCAATATCATGAAAAATCCCAAACTAATACACACATAACAAATTTACTTAAAATTAATTTTTTGACTATCAAACTAAATTTACCATCCATTAGTTTCCGTTAAATTTTATTGTTAAATTGCTAAATTAAATAACACATGGTAATTGACGAGTATATCAATTTGGGGTTTTACTCTTCGTTTGTACTAAAAGAATCACCAATTTTTGATATGTTCTCAAATATCCCTCGTGGTCTAGTCCCAATTTAACATGGCATTTCCATATAAATAATAAATACACATCGGCGGGATGTCATAGAAAATTATTTTCAAAATAAAACAATTTTAGGATATAAAAAATTAGGGATTACTAATATGGCTTTTGGATAGAGGGCTAACGGGGGCAAATTTAGGACAAGAATAAAATTTGATGATTATTTTTTTTGATAAAAAAATTGGGATAGATTTGGAATTAGACCTAGAGTTTGAGGTTTTTTTTTAGACAAAAGAAAAGCTTAGGACATATTTGGAGATAAACCTAAAGTTTGGAGTTTTTTCTAAGACAAAGAAAAGTTCAGGATAAATTTAGGATTGGATCTAAAGTTTAGGGCTTTTTAAGAGATTAAAAAAGCTCGGGACATATTTGGAATTGGACCTAAAGTTCATGGTTTTTTTGGAATTGGACCTAAAGTTTATGGTTTTTTTGGAATTGCTCCAGCAAAAAATAGCTAAATTGGGCTTGTTTAGTTTTTAATTAGGTTCAATGGGCTTTGGGCTTAAATAGGTTGAATGAGCTGGGGTTGGTAAACTCGGGCCGGTCTAAGCTTTAGACATGCTTGGGCTGAGTTTAGCGAGATGGGTTTAGTGCTTTTAATTTCTATTGAGTGGGCTTGATGGGTTCTCTTTTCGAATTGGGCTAGTATCAAACAAGCCCAATCAGGTCCATAGCTAAAGCTCAAGAGTCCGAGTTCAGCCAACGTTGGGCCGAATTCAATCCTTATTTTCTGAATAAATCTTTTGTTAAAATTAAAAATTGAAAATTCGAAAGATAAAAAATATTTTAAAAATACAAAATTCATAAAAAATAAAAAATTCTTATAAATTCAGGAAATTCCAAAAAAATTAAGAAAATTCCAATTTTTTTTTTATAATTCCTTGAAAAGCTAAAAATAATTTTTAGATAATTTTTCTTAAAAAGTCGAAGCCTTTTAATCTAACATTGTGCTCAAAATTGAACAAGTTATTATGGCTTCACTTTAGGGTTTCCATTGTTCTTGAAGACAAGTGCCCTTGATTGCATACTTTTGATATGATGATTATGATTATGACTTCCCTTTAGCTTAGTTAGGATTAGCGTTTAATTATCCTAGTGTTCGATGTTTGTTTTCCTTTCACCATTAGTTATTCTAAATCTCTCATGATTCCTTGTGTATTATATGAGATAAGTTTAGATTCTCCATTGGAGCTATTTGTCACAAGTTATTCTAAACTTCTTGTGATCGATAATTCTTTGTACATCATATGAGATAAGTAATAGATTCTTCATTGAGACCATTCATCACAAGTTATTCTAAATCTCTCGTAGTTGGCAATTCTTTATGTGTCATATAAGATAATTATTAGATTCTCCTTTGAGGCTAATCACTAATGTCATACTAAATCTCTCGTGATCAACAATTCCTTGTATGTCATGAAACAAGTACTAGATTCCCCATTGAGACCAATAGCCTTAAGTTATTCTAAACCTCTCACGATTGGCAATTCCTTAAGTGTCATGTTAGATAAGTATTACATTTGTTGTCAGGACCAATCACTATAAGTTATTCTAAACCTCTTGCGATCAGCAATTCCTTAAGTGTCATGTTAGATAAGTACTAGATTTGTTGTCAGGACCAATTACTATAAGTTATTCTAAACCTCTCGCGATCGGCAATTCCTTAAGTGTCATGTTAGATAAGTACTAAATTCTTTGTTGGGACCACTCGTCACAAGTTATATTAAACCTTTTACGATTGGCAATTCCTTAAGTATTATGTAAGATATGTACTAGATTCTCCGTTGGGGCTTATTGCCTTAAGTTATATTAAACCTTTTACGATTGATAATTCCTTGAGTGTCATGTAAGAAATGTACTAGATTCTTTGTTATGGCCAATCGCCACAAGTTATTCTAAATCGCTGACGATCTACAATTCCTTGTTGTCATATGAAATAAGTACTAGATTCTTCATTGAGACCATTCACCACAAGTTATTCTAAATCTCTCGTGGTTGGCAATTATTTATGTGTCATATAATATAATTACTAGATTCTCCTTTGAGGCTAATCACTAATGTCATACTAAATTTCTCGCGATCAACAATTCCTTGTATGTTATGAAACAAGTACTAGATTCTCCATTGAGACCAATAGCCTTAAGTTATTCTAAACCTCTCGTGATTGTCAATTTTTTAAGTGTCATGTTATATAAGTATTGGATTTGTTGTCGGGAACAATCACTATAAATTATTATAAACCTCTCGCGATCGACAATTCCTTAAGTGTCATGTTAAATAAGTATTAAATTTGTTGTCAGGACCAATCATTATAAGTTATTCTAAACCTCTCGCGATCGACAATTCCTTAAGTGTCATATTAGATAAGTATTAAATTCTTCGTTGGGACCACTTGCCACAAGTTATATTAAACCTTTTATGATTGACAATTCCTTAAGTGTCATGTAAGATATGTACTAGATTCTCCGTTGAGGCTAATCGTCACAAGTTATATTAAACCTTTTACGATTGGCAATTCCTTGAGTGTCATGTAAGAAATGTACTAGATTCTTTGTTAATCGCCACAAGTTATTCTAAATCGCTGACGATCTACAATTCCTTGTTGTCATATGAAATAAGTACTAGATTCTTCATTGAGACCATTCACCACAAGTTATTCTAAATCTCTCGTAGTTGGCAATTATTTATGTGTCATATAAGATAATTACTAGATTCTCCTTTGAGGCTAATCACTAATGTCATACTAAATCTCTCGCGATCAATAATTCCTTGTATGTCATGAAACAAGTACTAGATTTTCCATTGAGACCAATAGCCTTAAGTTATTCTAAACCTCTCACGATTGGCAATTCCTTAAGTGTCATGTTAGATAAGTACTAGATTTGTTGTCAGGACCAATCACTATAAGTTAGTCTAAACCTCTCGCGATCGATAATTCCTTAAGTATCATGTTAGATAAGTACTAGATTTGTTGTCAAGACCAATCATTATAAGTTATTCTAAACCTCTCGTGATCAGCAATTCCTTAAGTGTCATGTTAGATAAGTAATAAATTTTTCGTTGGGACCACTTGCCATAAGTTATATTAAACCTTTTACGATTGGCAATTCCTTAAGTGTCATGTAAGATATGTACTAGATTCTCCGTTGGGGCCAATTGCCACAAGTTATATTAAACCTTTTATGATTGTCAATTCCTTAAGTGTCATGTAAGAAATATACTAGATTCTCTGTTATGGCCAATCACCACAAGTTATTCTAAATCGCTGGCGATCAACAATTCCTTGTTGTCATATGAGATAAGTACTCAATTCTTCATTGAGACCATTCACCACAAGTTATTCTAAATCTCTCGTAGTTGGCAATTCTTTATGTGTTATATAAAATAATTACTAGATTCTCTTTTGAGGCCAATCACTACATGTTATACTAAATCTCTTGCGATCAACAATTCCTTGTATGTCATGAAACAAATACTAGATTCTCCATTGAGACTAATAGCCTTAAGTTATTCTAAACCTCTAGTGATCGGCAATTCCTTAAGTGTCATGTTAAATAAGTACTAGATTCTCTATTGGCACCACTCGCCACAATTTATATTAAACCTTTTATGATTGGGAATTCTTTAAGTGTCATGTAAGATATGTACTAGATTCTCCGTTGGGGTCAATCGCCATAAGTTATATTAAACCTTTTACAATTTGCCATTCCTTAAGTGTCATGTAAGATATGTACTAGATTCTCCATTATGGTCAAATGCCACAAGTTATTCTAAACCGCTGACGATCAACAATTCCTTGTTGTCATATGAGATAAGTGCTAGATTCTTCATTGAGGCCATTCACCACAAGTTATTCTAAACTTCTTGGGATCTGCAATTCCTTATGTGTTATATGAGATAAATATTATATTCTCCATTAGGGTCATTCATCACAAGTTATTATAAACCTCTCGTGATCTGCTATTCCTTATATGTCATATAAAGTAAGTACCAGATTCTCCTTTGAAGCCATTTGTCATTAGTTATTCTAAACCTCTTGTTATTGGTAATTCCTTGTGTGTTATATGAAATAAGTACTAGATTCTCTATCGGGGACATTCTTCACAAGTATTTTAAATCTTTTGTGATTGACAATTTCTTGTAAGAAGAATAATTATGTAAGCAATAATCCAAACTCCAAAGTTAGTTGGTGAAATGAGATTGCGTACTTGTTAAATTGACGATATCCTCTTACACAATGGTTGACTGAAAATTGGAGCAAAGAAAAAATGGCTCTAGACTCTAAACCCATGTTAAGGGATATTTGATACAAAAGGTGAAATTGCTACTTGTGAAGAAGGAAAACATATACATAAGATATTGAAATTATATATTTACTCAAGGTTGGTACTTTTCAAAAATTCACCCTATATACAAAAGGGTTAATTATGCTAAGACTAGTATAGGTTATGAAGTTTTGTCAAATGTAATATGGTATATCTAGTAGAGTACTCAATCAAACGATATGATGTTTGCATGGGAAAAATGAAAATCAAATGTCTACAATTGATGTACTGTGCAAAATCTTATGCTTTGCTGTCCAAATTACAACTTTTGGGAGAAAACGATTTCACATTTTCTTTTTCTTTTCATTTACACTCGTTGTAAATTTTGTGGAATTAGCAATTAAGATTAGAATTTGTGAAAATGTTTTCCGATTTCATTTTCAATCAAAATATAAACGATCAATGATTTGTGCTTTTAGATATGTCTTTTTAAAATGCCATGTCCGACTAGTGAAATTATATATCCTCAATATTGAAAGAACACGATGAAAAAATGCGACCGATCGTGTTGAGGAAAAGAATACCACAAGTGCTATAATTTTCATATAGCGCTTACTTAAGTGTTATAACTTTTTTTTTCCAATCACTTGAGTACCATATAACTTTTTAGTCCATCACTTGAATGATATAATTTCTAAAAGCATTCACCACAAGTACTATGCCACGTTGGATTTCCGGCATTTGGGTGAACTTTAAAAAAAACATTTAGGCAGCTAGGTGAGTGATTGAAAGTTCTGGCACTCAAGTAAATATTTTTTAGAAGTTATGGTATTTAAGTGGTAAAAAAAAAAAGTTATGAAATTCAAGTGAGCCCAATACGAAAGTTATAACACTTATGGTATTCTTATCTCAATCATGTTGAATACAAAGTTAAGACATTTTGTCAAAACAAAAGTTTTATAAAACAAGTTTTCGCTTTTCTTTTTTTTTTTTCAGTAGTTTGGCAATATAAAAAGTGGAGAATATTCTTTATCATTCTCTTAGTATTAACTTATAATATATGAAAAAATGTTTTCAATGTGGTCTTTATAAGATAATTGGATTAGTCTTCTTTACCAAACATTCAAACAAATATAAGGAAAGGCATGTTGCTTGTTTATGATAAAGTTCAAATTATCAATTGCCAAAAGAAGGAAGGAATTATTCCAAAGGTGCCATCTCATGATGATTTGTCACATACATGTAAAGGAATGGATGATAATTATTTATTGTCTACTGAAAGATCAAATTCTTTTATACAGGAGTCACCACAACATTTGTATGGAGCTTTCACAATAGAATAACATATGCTTTTTAGGTTCTCGAAATGCAAAGCTGGAACAAAGGACATTGTTTATTATATGTGCATCTTCTTCTGCAAGGTGTAATATTTACTAATTACTTAACCCACTCTATGCGCGGACATGCATATTTATTTGCACATTTTTGAATTTTTAACATTCATTAATATGAGAAGCCATACAAGAGAAAAAAAATGAGATTTGAATAATGGCAATATATTATATCTCTGTAAATGTTCTATTTTTTTTTTCCTATTTTAGCTTTTCCATTAACTAAGTCGCTTCTAAGATATTAAAATTAAGTGCAATTTATTCTTGGAATAAGAATAATCCATACTAAAAATCATAACAGTGATTGTGAGCAAAATGAATTTTATAATTAAGTGAGATAGATGCAAATAAATAGCCTATATTTGATATCCTAAATATAATATTTTTAAATGATTGAAATTTATTTATTTTTAGGTTAGAATCATTCAAATGACATAATTTACACATTCAAATTTTATATAGTATATTTAAATCTAAGATGAAATATTTTTAAATTCAATATATTTCCTTGGATTTATTAGCGATTTTTTCAGAAAAATAATAAATCATTTAAAAATAATTCAAATATATCTTTATTTGTCTATTCAAGTTTAAACTAAAATGCTAAAATTGTAGCTTAAAAAATTGTATTACTAAAAGTAAAGCCCCCAAATTTGTCCTTAAATATAATTTCAAAATTTTGAAATTGAATTTCTTGAATCATGACTTTTTTTTTTTATGCACTAAATAGTTTAAACTAGGTATTTTTAATTTTAATATAATTTTTTTTTTACCATTAGTAAGAGGTTTTATCACAATAGTAAATATTTTTTGAAAAGTAAGTTGCAATTTTTAAGAATATATTTGAAGATGTTTACTCTACATCTATTATTTCAATTTTAACCTCAAATATTTTAATTGTAGATGAAATAGGAAAAATTATATTGCAAAATTCTAGCTCATGAAAGTTTTTATGATATGAAATCAAATGAATAGAAAGTTATATCATTCAATAATGCTACACACACACACACACAAAATGCACTATGAAATGTAGTGTACCAAATGTACATTGCTTTAAGGAAATGGGTACGATCTCTAATTTTCAAGTGAAAGAAAAGATCCATATAATTATTTTTCTTTAGATTTGGAAAGATTATTCTACGAGCCTTAGTGATACATTTTGCAATGGAACAATAAAAACTTTAATTCTACTTTGAATGCGATTTGAGGGACTTAATGGCATGATCTCAAGTCACATACTATCTTGAATTCTTCACATGAGCACAATTTAAGGGTCTTCGTGGCTTGGTCTCCAACCAAATCAGATAGCACAATCTTTGGTTCCACTTCATGAACTAGATTTGAGGGCCTTGAAGGCTTGATGTCTAATTCAAGATAGTTGAGGTCTTAATGACCTGAATATTTGGTAAGGTCTTGATGACTCGTTGTTGAGGCCTTGATGACCAAAATCTTAATTGAGATTGTGATGACGTAAATCCACACCGATTTTTGCATTTTTGAAGTTTTTTAATTTTCAAGAAAAATTTGATAACAAATCTACATAATTTAAAGTCTTCGTTTGTTCTTCTCAAAATGAATAGAGAGGCCTCCTATTCATAGAGAATTTCCACCAATATTTACTTTGATTTAAATGAATATCCAATCCATTTTGAATTTGATTGGATAAATGCCAGTCGCCAATATATAAATTTAGGTTTTATTCTTCTACTCATGAATACATATCTTAATTTGAATGGACAATGGCACTTGCACAAAAGAATTGCTAAACATTGAAATATTATTGCAAAATTTGTGATTGGCTCAAAATTTACCTATTTAAAATATTTTTGATAAACTACATTTAAAATAAGATAATTTTGTAACAATTTTCCCTGTCTTAAAGTACATTTAAAAACTACATTCAAAATAACCAATGCTTGTTTAGAGAATAATAGGGAAAAGAACAATTCAATTGTCAAAACTTGACACAAGAGGATACTTAAGTGCTAAAAGTTACAAAATGTACACTTAAGTATCACAACGTTATTTTGGTGTTGACGTAGCATTTAAAAAAAATATTAATTATATGATATTTAAAAACTTTAAAAGTATATAATTAAAAAAATTGATTAATTAAAAAAAAAGAGAAGTGAGAGGATCGGGCGAGGGCTGTGTGGCCCTCACCGCCGCCCCATCATTGCCGGCAAGGGCCAACAACGGTGGGGTGATGGTCGGCTGGGGCCGCCGGCCCTTCCCGGCAATGGTGGGGTGGTGGTGGCGATGGTAAGAGCTGCACAGCCCTCACCCGATCCATCTCTCTTCCTTTTTTTTTTTTATTTTTATAAAATCGATTTTTTAGTTTTTTTTGTACGACTTTTTTTTTTTTGCCATGTGGACAATTTCTTTTTTAAAATTGCCATGTGGATATTTGTTTTGAAAAAAATTGCTCTGTTAGTAAATAAAATCGCTGGAAAATGACACGTGTGCATTTTAGCCAAATTTTTTTGCCGTTGGCGCTTAATTGATTCTTTTTGCTCTGATTTTGGCACTTAAGCGTACATTTCCGAACATTTGGCACTTAAGTGTCTTCTCATGCCAAGTTTTGACACTTCAGGGGTCCACACATCGAGAATAATATAAAGTACATTGTCTAAGCTAGATTTTTTTTTTCAATCCAAAGATAAGAGATCCAATATTGATATGCTTTCTCTATATCAATTTTTTAGCCTTTATATTCCAAATATATATAATCTAAAATTTGGGAGATGATAGAGTGTGATTGAAAATATTTTCTGCACTTTATCTTTTTTCACAAGTTCAAACTCAATAAGAGATGAGATATCTATACACTTTATCTATTTTCCAAAACTCTAAATTGAATGAGAGATATAAACTAGTTTATGACAATTCGTTAAGTTAAAAACCTATTGGTTAGCGTGAGCCACATGGCAAAACTGACAAACAAAAAGGTAAAGTGAAGCATATAAAAAAACATCTCTCAGCTCTTATTTTAACTAGACAATAGATTTGCCAAAATTAACTAGATTTATATCACGTCTTACCTATTAACCTCCCATGTTAGGCGACTATCCATATACTCAACGGTCAAATGCCATGTGATTTGCTTAGACCTCGCATTTGGAAGTTTCACGGCGATTTCATTGTCACTTTTTCATTTGATTTAAATTTACTGAGGTCGAATTTTGAACCAAGGAAAGGAAAATAAAAGTTACTTGAAAAACATATATGATACGGCCGCGGAAAGGGATGAAACTTCTATTAGCGAATTGGTATCTAAGTTGCTCCATTTAACTATTACTAGAAATATGAAATAGATTTATCATGTTGGGGGAGATCCCAGGGCAACAATTCAACCGCCCCACAAGAGGAGGTGGACCCAGTCAATATATCAATAGACAAGTTTGATGTTACAAACAAACCGAGGCCTGTGTTTTTTCCTCAGTACATAATGACTAGTTTTTAGCCTTTGCTACGTACATGCTTTTCACACAAAAAATTCATGTTTTAATAAAATAATAGATAATATTATCACAAAGAGGGGTTGCTACGTACATGCTTTTCACACAAAAAATTCATGTTTTAATAAAATAATAGATAATATTATCACAAAGAGGGGATTTAAAAGATAGTTATCTTAATTACTTCTATTCATTCAAAGGATATGAATCTTTCGTTGTAATATTATACAAGAATGGGCCTATTTAAAAATGTAATGCTTATACAATTTTATTAAGCTTAGCTATTGATTGGGAAAGTACTAACAAGATGGGATACTATTAAGAGGCTTAGGGTAGATATGGATCCCACCAATGAGTGCAATAATCAACATATCACCCTATGATTTCTCTCGTCAATCATTCAATCTTCCTTCTTGTCATTTTTTTGTGACACTTTCATCACACTCTCGGTACTTATTTCTCTGCTTGACTACAGATTTTTTTTTTTTTTACATTGGATTTTCTTTTATGTTGTTCTCGTATCCATTTCCTATTATCCTCATGAATTGTTGCAAGATTTTTTTTTATGCCTTTTATCTTGAAAATTAATTATTTGGTAATGCATATTTTACTTTTTTTTTCTTCATTCCCTCTTTCGCTCCATGGAGTGAAATCTCCTTAAAGTTTCTACTATAAATATTTATCTTTCTCTAAATTTACTTGTACACAATTTGGTAGCTCAAACAGTCGTTTTGGCCTTTCATGTTAAAGTATAATTTTTTTTTTTCAAAATTATGCAAATGGATAACTTCGTTTTTTAGATTTTCTTTTTTATTAACCTACACATTATGAATTTTTGAAGTTCTCTAAAGGTTCTCTCTACGAAATTTTCAGACGTGGCTTTAAATTTTTTTTCTGCCTCTAATTTTCATAAATTAGATTTTTTAAAATAGATTTCAAAAGAAAAAAAAAAAAGAAAAAGGTGCAGGACAGGTGTTACAGCAGTATTTATTCTCGAAAGACACTCTCCCCGGAGACATCCGATAAAAGTCCGGTTCGGCCTGTGCGCTAAGATTTTTCCTCTTTTTCTCCTTTTCCGCTTCTTCTTGTTCACGGGACGAGCTCCCTTTAATTGTTCTTATTTTGTCCGCTGGAGACCTTTTACGCAATCTGTTGAAGATAATTGAAATGGGTTGGGGCCTAGGAGACATGGGCTTGGGCTTGTTGGGCCCATCTATGACAGGAATAAGGAAGAAAGAAGGAATTTTTTTATATTTTGGGATTGCGATTTTTTATTTAGAATTTTTTTGACAAAAACGCCCCTGTATCGGTCGTCGGAATAATCACTTGCTTAAATTAAATAAAGTACCGACTAAAAAAAAAATCAAATAAAGAGAACGATTTGCCTCCAGCTTGGGCAAAGCTAGAGACAAACAATTCAGTCCATCGGGAAGTTGAATTGGTAGATTTGTTTGGATAAGTGGTGCATCTTGATGTCATTCATCAATATTTCTCACGCGAATTTAAAGCTTAAATCATTGCACCGCATCTGAAATATCCTATCTTACCCATCTCTCTAGTCTTCTCCTCTCTGCGTCCTCTCCAGCCTTTGCACGAAGCGCTGGCGATTCAAACTGAGCATTAAGAAAAGCTAAAAACATCTTGAGCATTAATTCAGTTATTTTTTTGCAAATATGAGGGAATTATATGTGTTCCAACATTTGCTTGACTTTATCACCTTGGTTGAGTTTGAGAAAGATCACCCCGATCATCAATATAAATGTCGAATCTCTTTAAGACTTTTTTGATTTTTTCCCGCTCACTTAATTTTATTGTTCTTCGAAATATAATATTTCTCCATCCATTATTTCTTATCGGATGTCTCTCAAGAGACCCAATTTCTCTCTTAACCAATTAAAGTTCATTGTGACAAAAGTTGCTTTCCTAGAGGAAGTTCTGTCTCCTCGAGCAATATGCCCACAAGTGCATCAAATGTCTATCGTTATGCGCAAACTATTATCAACAATCGATAATTTTGAGTCCGTCCAGGTGATTATGGGCCCAACATATCCATTAGGTGATATTTACTAGCATCATTAATTGTCAAACTGTCATATTCTTTTTAATTCTTGAATTCTATTCCCGATCATGGACAGGACTTGAAAATAACAATTCTCGTATCAAAGGTAGTATATGAAAAATTTATAATCCATAAACATGAATATGTTCAATTTGTAATTCTCCATCACCACTATTCTCAAATGGTAAAATATCTAAATATATAGTCATGCGTTCATTTAATAACTTAAATTTTTTAAAGAATTGGCAGAAGGTTGAACAAAATTTTGCGTGGTATCACAAAATTTCATAGACAATACTAATATATAGTAGTAATTTATTGAACTGTCGTGGTTTTTTATTCTTTAATTCTATTACCGTAGATCAACCGGACTCTGAAAATAACAATTTTCATCACATTCTTTGTATTTGAAACTCCAACAACCAATAAAGCACAAATCTGTCTAATCTGCACGTCCTCCTCAATCCCCACTATTCACCACGGTTTCACTATTATCTCTGCTGTTGCCGCGGGGCCGCGCGGTATCTGGAAGTGGTCGGTCAGCCCGTAATGAGCCATCAGAAGCCAGACATGGGTTATGAGCTCGCTGCCCCCCCCCATGTGCCGAGCATGATCCCTCGCTTTGCACTTGCGAGCCGCGTAGATCAGCATTTCCGCCCACGCCTGGCCGATCACTACCCATTTGCGGTCACGCTGGACGTCCCCCAGATCCAACGCCAACTGGTGCCCCTTGCGAAGCACGTTCTTGACTTGTTTCTTCTCCTCCGGCGCGCTGTCATCCTCCGCGTGGGAAAGCCTGTTGCTAAGAGCGTTGGCGATCTCATACTCTTTCAGCTTGTCGGGCGAGTCGAAATACTCGCTGGGCTCTTTATAAATGTCTCGGAACCTGATACTTCCAATTCTGGCTGGCAACATCGAAGGACACATAGATAGGAGATATAGCATGTACCGAGACAAGTGCAAACCTATCAAGGAATTCTTCTCACTCTGGTCATTCCGTCCTGGCTCCTTAAAGCTGTCCGGCTGTCTGTAATCGAGGTAATAGCAGATCTCTGTCGCTATGTGCCAGACTAGGATGCTCAGGTCGAAGTAGTCCAGCTCGATGCTTTCTTTCAAACGATGCAGCAACTCGTCTGAGTTCGATATGTCTACCGGAAAGCCTGGCAAATAGACATCGACAGGAATTGGCTTATTGAATTGGAGTTTCTGTGCGTCCCCCACTTCCATCTTTTTGATCTTCGACAGAATTAGCTTTTTGATTTCTTCAGTCACTTCCTCATGGCGTTGGTAGAAAAACTGCACCACAGTCTCCTCGACGTGCAATAGCTCCAGGAAACACCACCACCAGGGGTAATTTCTTTTGTAGGACATCAGGTTGTATTGGCCCATGGAAGTGGACCCCCTGCACCTTTTAGACAGCTGTTTGATTCGGTTGATGAAACCAAAGACAGCCCATCGCTTTGTCTCAATGAGCCAACAGGCGACCTGGTTGGACAAAAGAATGTGAACCAGTGCAAACAACTCGACGAAAATGGCCGCTCCTAGCAACAGGAAGGTTAAGAATAGATCGGGCTTCGAGTATGGTCGCTTGTCGGTAAAAGAGAAGAGCACCAGGGCAACACAGATCGAGACAAAGATGGCGAGTCTACAAACAAAGCCCCATTTCGTATAGACTACCTTTGCCTTCGAGTAGAACATATCGTAGATGAGGCTCAGTTCGATTTCAATTACTTTGAAATCCCATGCACGGTGCTCGCTGCGTAGTATCGACAGGCAACTGTCGCGTTCCTCCATACTGAACACGTGATCCGCGAAAAGTCGCAGACTAGTGTCGACCAGGTGGCTGGCCGATAGCAGTAGGCCCACAACGCGCTTGTATTCTTGGTCCTCCGAGCCCTTCCGGGAACTCAGATTTTTAGATAAAAATTCCGCGATCATAAAAGCATCATAATTATCTACGTTGATTACTTGATGACGCACGATGTTGTACCCTTCAGCCACCTTCAACTCGCATTCCCTTGCAATATTGTCTGAATCCATCCGGCGGCGGGGTCGGGAGTTGGGGAGGGAGTCCTTTAAGGACTCGTTGCTGGCGGCGCGGAGGACCCAAACCCTCTCACCATACTTGTAGAAACCCGAGAGCAGTATCAGAATGGCAAGGAATGAAAGGATAGGATTAGTCCACGTCATTATCAGGACATAAACTGTCAAGCCCGCCTGGTTCACCAGCGTCAGCAGGTGCCTGGGCCAGAGTTCGTTGTCCTCAATCGCGTAGGCACTGATTGTGTCGGGGCCTCCCAAGTGCAGCAGCAGAAACGGCGCCCAAAAGGTGCTTAGCTCCGCGTGTGGGTCCATCTTGCTCAACGATTTGCCGGCCTTGGTTTCCCTGATCGTGTTGGAGATCATGCCGAGCCCGTAGATCGCAACTGAATCGGCCAATAGGTAGGCCAACCAGGTGAGCCCCCTGATCATAGCATGAGGGAAGTACTTACGGTAGTTGCCAAGACAAATGAGGGCGATTTGGAGGGCAAGGCTCAGGAAGACCGCGCCTCTCAGCTCCCACTCCTTCCACGCCTCGCTTGAAGAAGAGAGCGCCTCCGTCAGCTTCCACGCCCTCATAAGGACCAAGCCGGTAATGACTGCGAGACATGTTGCCAGTAACAAATAAGCGGGTGCCGAATTATCCAGGGGGATGAGAACTGGGGTAATGGAGAGAGAGAGAGAGAGAGAGAGAGAGAGAGAGAGAGAGAGAGAGAGTAATGACTCAAGCATGAAACGCGGCAAGCTTTCGCAGGCTCTAGCAGTCATTAGAGGGCGATGTATCGGTTAACAAGCAAAATGCGACTCATCGTTTAGCTAAAAGAACAAGGCATGATATAGACATTGAATGAATGAATACTGAGCAGAAGTTAAACTTCTTCAGGTTTATTCAAAAGGATCACCACATCAAACGTCTTTAGTTCTCGTTGAACTGCGACATACCAATCGTTAGCATGGTGAGCGGTTGAATACGCTGCCTTCGATGGACTACGAATGGACTCTCTTCACCACCAACTCTGTCTCGTAACCCAATCAAAACCCAAAAAGAAAAAAAAAAAAAAAAGAGAGAGCAGAGAGAGAGAGAGAGAGAGAGAGAGAGAGAGAGAGAGAGAGAGAGAGAGGTATGTGTAGTAGACAGTAAACCAATTTCTTTTCACGATGATGGGTATGCCATTTGAAAGTGGGCAAGCTATAAACATTTATAGTGCTGAAACCAAGTGTCTAAATAAAAGTTAGTGATGTAAAAATAAAAACTAATTTCATCTACGATAAAGTTGTTAACATAAATCAAGTTGGTAACTTCCCCCAAGGATGGACAACTTCAACAAAAATTGGTAAGTTATTGTAGTATTGGTAATTCATAATAAATAATCTAAATGCTGGTAAATGGCTACAATAAGGGCGCGGATGATTCTGTTTTTGAAATCAATTTCTGATTATAAATAGATTTTTTTAATTTATATTCTCTAGACGAGTTTTTGAGCAAAAATACGCATTTGATAATGACACAAAATTTCTGTTCCCGAAATAGAAATTTGTTTGATAGTGACATAATTTTCCTCTCCCAAGCGGCCCTAGGGGGCAGCTGTGGGAGGCGGCTAGCTAGTAGTGAGGGAAAGAGATGAAAGAGTTTTTATTTTTCATTTCCGTTTCAAAAATAAAAAGTAAAAAAAAATTTTTCTATATTCATTTGAAACCTATTTCTAGACAAAAAATTTGTTCTAGAAATTGAAAAATGAATTGCGTTACAAAACAAATTTATATTCAAAACATGTTTTCAAGAATAGAAAAATGAAAAAAGAAATAACGAAACAAAATAGCTATCATTCATGCTCTAGAGACTAGTTGGTAACTTTATTGAACAAATGTTGTTAAGTAACTTAAATAAAGGGGGTAATTTGATTAGAAAACAATTACCAAAACAATCCTAAATCTATTGCACTTGTTTTGAATCGGTTTTAAAATTTTTAATAATTTGTCAATTTCATCAAGAAATCGTTAATATGGAAATTGGCCATTCTATGTAACACAACCAATGCTAACATAGATAATTTAAAAAAAAAAAAAAATTTTTCCTTTCTTTGTTTTTCTTTCCCTTTTCTTTTTTACCAATGGCCGTTCCTAGCCACCAACCATTGGTGACAGCCAGCAAAGGCCCCTCTTGCTAAATCTATTGAGACCGACGACCTCCACTAGTCATTACCGAGGCCTCATTGACTAATGGAGGGAAATAGAAAAGAATAAAAAGGAAAAGGAAAAGAAAGATAAGGAAATCAAAAAAATCAAAAAAATATATAAAAATTGCAAAAATCATCAACGTCAACCATGTCACATAGATGGTCAACATCTATCTTGGTGATATCTAACTAATTATTGACAAATTATCAAAAATTTTATAAGTATAAATTGGTCAAATTGAAATGTTTAAAATTGAATGATATATGTACAATTATTTAGGACTTTGTTTAACCTTTGGAATTGTTAAACCACCACATATCATATAATCCAAATTTGGCCCCACATTTAGAAAATTTAGCCCCCACCACCGTCCTTTTTCACATGAATTTACTCTACCTTAAATATTTTTAGGTCTTCAAAACATCGCTTGACATTAAATCTTACAAAATATCCTTCTTTAAAGTTCTAAGTGTCACACTCGAATCCTACAAGAATAGGGTAATGATGTGGTCATCCTTCTCTTTACCTCAAAGTCAAAACAATATATCAAAGTTTCTATCAACCTCAAAATATAGCAATTTGGACATATCCAACAATCTATATTCATGCCCATAATATAACTACCAAAAGTTCCCCGTTAATATTACTCTCATACTACTTATCGCTAGTTGAAGAACCTAAAAAAGATTGGAAGGAACGAGGTGAGCAATTATAGCTCAAATAGTAATGCATCTCTTCTAAGTGGATTAAATATTTATTATGCATCTTTACAAAACAATATCAAAACTCACTTATCTCAAATACAGCACATAATATATGTACAATATAAGAATGAGTTACATTGCTTTAACATAATCATATACATATCATGAAACATTCGTTAAATTAATACTATCATAACAAACATTAATTATCTAGTCCATTAATTAATCTTAACAACTTACATATCAATGGTCTATTTCATTAACTAAACTCAAATCACATATCAATAGTTCACTTCATCAACCAAACTTGTGCTCAAATATCTAATTATGATCACGCATAATGCCCCGTCATAAGGTGATCAAGATTTCCCATTAACTAGGTCTCCACCTATATTGCTCATAACTCGGCACACAAAAATATCCTAAACTAGTATACGCAAATCCACAAATTTTCAACCAAGTTTGCAATGTTATTGAGCAAAAAACTCACATCCTCCAATACTCTAAATTAAATCTAGAATCAATATCACCAATTGATTTCACAAAACAAAACGCATGATTTTTCTCAACTCCATTTATCAACCATAATACATTTAACAAGGCATTCTCAAACCATTTCAGAATCTATTTCATAAACTAGATCAAAAATTAGTATATACCCTTCACAACACATTTTTTTGAAACAATTGTCAAATCATTCACAAATACCATATTGTAGCGCATGTCTAATCTAGATTTTATGCAACAAATATGCTTATTCATAACTCATAAATCTTTATTGCTTTCAAGATATGAGTTTACAAATTTATAAAATCCCTGAACCTGAAAAAGCCAAAAACTAACTTATGATAGTTACTCGAACCGACACACTTGAATTCCTATCAATTAACCGAAAAATGATATCAAAATTTGAATAAAACACTACTCTAACTAACGACTTGACTAAACTATATTTAATCGTCAATGAATCGACTCCTACGTGATGATAAAGAAACTCATTTATAACAAACATTCATCTTTTCCATTACGCATGTTGTCCATTACACATAACTCACATGCAAAGACTCAAAATTTTGTCTTGATCAACTTGTACTTTGAAATAGATTGTTATCAACCCCACAGGCTCCACAACGCCACAAAATATCATTTCCACAAAAATAATAGCCTAATAGCTCCCCAATTGAACCTTGCAATTCAAAATCAACATAACTTGGAATTTATGTCCTAAATTTGAAAATTACTCCGATTAAATGAATTTATGTCATTATCGCATTTATCAATTATGTTGTGTTGTCCCAATGATATACTCTGAAATCAACGTGGCAACTTTACTTGCCATGATTAAGAACGCGCACATGCATCATAGAGATAGATGTAAATAATTAGCGATGTACTTCGTGTGATAGATTTATTTATGGGTCATCAAAATTCTCAATTGATATACTTAATGACACATGGCAATAACTCAAGTGGCATGACAAGTTCAAGTGAAAATTCATATCAATTTAGAATAAATTTGTCATAGTTGTATCAGCTTTGAGATTTTTGATGACCCAAAAATTAACTTTTGATTAATTCATCAAAGATGTATCAATTTGGGATTATTTTGTAACTCAAAAATTAAATTTGGATTAATTTGTCACATTGTATTAGTTGTGTAGTATTAATCCTTAATTCTTCAAAGTAATATTACCACAAAAGGATTTCTTTATTAATTAAATGAATTTTCATTTAGCTCTACGGTCTACATTCCTCCCAACGCACACCCGAACAAGATGGGGGAATTACAATTTTTCTTTCCTTCCTCCTTTCCATCATGGGACTTCTAACTTGATTTACTCCCACGAAATATTCGTCATGCATCCTATAGACATATCTCCTCTTCTTCTTCTTTCTTCTTCCTCTTCATTGTCATAGATAAGAAATAATATCCAGAAAAGAGAAATTATGGACTTTTTCTACATTTTGATATATGGCGAAGTACAGGGCCTTGTAAATAGGCTTTATTATATGATTATCAAATGCAATCAAATCAATATGCATATGATCTTGAGAGATATAAATAATCAACAAAAATTTCATAATTGTAGAAAATCTTAAAAATCTCTAGCATAAATAATGCTGACGGCATTGTCATCTTGTATCATCAATCTTTCTCCTCGAGACGGGATTCATTCACTATGGTCATCTTGCCTTTTCCTAGTCCGCCGTCTTCTTCATCTGACTGCTCCCCTCCATTTCGTTCTGTTCATGATCAAGAGCACAAACTTACATTAACCTCGACACTAACAATCCATCGCCACGCTACTGACAATATGAAAGCTTAACTATATGTTCCATGAGGTGAAACCCGATGCGCGTGGGCGCATCTCGACTGCTTGTTATTCCCACGCATATAAAACTCGGCGGTTAATGCCCCATTTTTTCTGAAGAAAATAACATGTATGAACACCATACATATAGCTATAAAAGAAGCACCTCTCTAGATTCTAAATTGTGCAAGTACTTGGAATTAAATCCAGCGAATCATTATTTGCACAGCCAAGAGATGGTACCTGTGGATGGCTGCTAAAACGTATAACGAACATGTAAAGCAAGAGATGGAAGAGAGTTACCTGCGGCGAAGGCTTATATCGATTGCTTTGCTATGATCGGCACATTCGGGCGCATTTGTCTGACACTCCGCTCAAGTTCACCTGGCACTCTAACCAATGTGATTCCTTCCAAGGTTCCAATCCACTCCAGGCTGCCGATCGTCTTCAGCTCCTTGCATTCCTTAATTTCCAAGTCTTGAAGGCACGGCATTGCATTTGCGCTTATAGTCCAGTCGGTCAGCTTCTCCAGCTTCCACAGTTTCAAGACACGAAGTCTCGGAAATGTTCCTTCTGAGACGTTCAATGCCTGGCCGTCGTATGAGGACGAAAATAACCGGAGAGTGATCAGACATTCCAGCCCCCCCAGGACTACCATTGGATCATCTTTTAGTCTCGACATGGACAAGGTTAGCACTTTCAGGTTCCGAGGAATGTACTTCGACAAGCTTTTCAATTTCCCTTGCAAGTACAAGTTGGAAAGTGATTTGAGCCCTGTCAAGTCACTGAATTCAAGATCTGAAGGCTCATCGGATTGATCTGATTGCAATGTGAGGGATTCAAGCAGCTTCAGATTTGAAATAGGCTCGGCTGCTTCCGATACCGACCTGCCGCTCCACGTCAGAGCCAGCTTCCTTAGGCCCGTCAACCTGTGCAGCACTTCCCACATGGGATCACCATCTTCAATGTATAAGCCCCGAATGGTTTGGATGTTGCAGTTTAATGATATCTTGCGTACCCATTGACGAATTTTCACCTTGGGCATGTACAGGTGTCGCAGATTCTCTGCTCCCAAGATCGAATCCTCAAGATAGGGTATGTTAGTGTACTTCAGATCCAAAGTCTCCAGGGATGACAATAGCAGCGGTGACTCCGGAAGCCATTCCAGAAGAGTCCACCTCAGTCCCAAGTACTTTAGGCTCGGCAATATCTTGCCAAGCTCCTCCGGAAGCGAAGGCCTGTAGACGCCCTCAAGATCAAGTACCCTCAGCAAACTTGAGTCGCTCTTTGGCACTAGCGGTTGAAGTAACATCTCTATCTCTCCAGCCATTGTTCCTAGCTTCAAGGTGTTGAATGACACATAGCAACAAAGCTGTTGGACATTGCACGGCTCAGCCGGAGTGATCTCCATGTGTGCTTCTTCTGCATTTGTTTCTGATCGCTCTCGTCCTGCTTCCGGCATGTTTTTTTGAACATTTGCTTCTCCTCCTCCGGAAATATCCCTATGTATCGCAATACGTGGGGCATCGAACTTCTTTTTATCAAGAATAGAACGGTCATAGATATTGAGGAATCTTTCACTCTTAGCCATCTGATAAAAGACATCGTACAATGATCCAGGCAAGCGGCACGATCGGGCACTGCCGTCCCATTTCTGTCGAGCCACATGGACCATGTTTCTAGACACCAAAATCTCGAAACGTTTCTCTGCATCGACTCTGTTTAATCCGTTCTCCAGCACCGAAGATACGAGATTTTCAGCGGACCAGAGTCTGAAGAGCCTCCTTGTGGGAATCTCAGATTCCTTAGGGAATAGAGTCAAGTACAGAGCACATTGCTTTAACCCTTCTGGAAGGTTATTAACACTCAAACGCACAACATCTTGGAGTGTGGGACGATCGGGAAGCCCAATGGCAAGCTCGGTGCATCTCTCCAACGTGGTGGTAGATAAAAGTCCTCCGAGCAGAAGGATCTTTGGGGGAGAACCGCCTGATTTGCTAAGAATCCTCCTTTTGAGATAGAGGACTTCCACGGGCGGATCGTCCACGTTGAAAGCCGGGCTGCATTTTTCCAATAACTGCTCGCTCTGTTTCTGGTTGAGGGGGCTCAGCCTGAGATCGACCAAAAGGGGTATGTTGGAATTACGACTCGTGACGATTACTCTGCTCTCCTTCCTCCAGTCCGCAAGCACCTTCCATGATATGGTCCATGAGATGGAGTTCGCACAAGTCATCCAGGACTATTAGATAACAGCACTTCCTCAGGACGCCCATGAGCTCTCTGGTCAGCTTTTCCCCGTCCATATGATCCACGTCTTCCAAATTCGTGACACTCAGCTGCTTGTACAAGTCGGCCATGAGATGACCCATGTTGGGCTTCGGCCCAACCCGGACCCAAGCACAGCGGTCGAAATGATTCTTAACGTCTGCTCGGCTCCAGACGCTCCTCACTAGAGCTGTTTTGCCGACGGCTCCCTCACCGACCACCCGAATTACTCCCAGGCCACGACAGTCGCCGCTTTCATCGATCAACTGTAACGCGAGTTTCTCCAACAAATCTTCTCGACCCACAATATGGGACTCATCCTTCATCTCCCTTGCTCGGGGCAGTTTGCTTGGTGATGAAGGTGCAATGCTCCTCCCGGGACTGTGCCCTGAAATTCCTACTTCTGGAGCCGACATCTTGCCTGTCTCAGCCTTTCCTCGTTGTCGGCTCCGAGAAGACCGTGAGCAGACCCAAGACAAAGTCTTTGCCAGAGGATTTCGCGGTCTCAGTCCCTCGGATGCCTCCATAAGGAACCGATCAAAGGAAGTCTGCGCAACACGAGCGGGCTCAATAAAACGAGATCGCCCACCAGTGAACGGAGGCTCCCGGTGCAGGCCGTTTGGTTTCGAGGTGCTCAAGCCTCAAGAAGCCTGATTTGGCTATGACATTGGAAATGGCCACTTCAGGGGAGAGACAAGGAAAAGGCAAAATTGGAGCGTCTGAGCTTGAATGCTATGGGGAAGAAGGCTGTCTGGATGGGGAATTGGCACCTAGCGAGCTTTTTTATAGGAGGTGTCGATCCCACCAGCTTCGAATCAATGAATACAGCATTTCTAACTCTTGTGCGATCTCACAGAACACGACGACGTACACGAGTCAATTGACCTGCCCACATCTATTTCTCGATATTATCGTACTTTTTACCCAAAAAGCCCATCCTCATTATTCTGTTGGGACAGCATGATATCACACCGTATTGTAATCAGCAAAATCGGGAATTTTAATTTGTCAATGGGATGTTCATAAAAAACCCAACAAACATTTAAACACATATTGCTTTGAATTTTTAATTTCCAAATTTCTGAAATAATTTAAATTACTGAAAGTTTTCAATTTTTGTTTATATACAGACACATATGACCTTCCATACTTCTCTCTTATTGTCACTTAAATTTTGTTTGTTTATTTAGAATTTAAATTTTTAATTTCCAAACTTCTTTTTATGTCATCAAAAATCTTAAACTATGGCACTTGGAACAATTTTACCCTACTTTTTTTTGTGCCACCAAAAATCCAAAACTATGCTACTTGAAATAATTTTATCTTGAATTTTTTATTGTGTCACAAAAAACCTTAACCTATGCCACTTGAGATACATTTACCCCAAACTTTTTAACCGAATGACATTTTTGTCTTTTTACTTATTCTTTTTTCTATCTTCCTTTTCCCTCTACCATGGCTGGCAAAGGGAAGCCAGCAAGGGCCACCCTTGCGAGAGGCGGCGTCCGGTGAGGGCGGCCCTCCCCGATGTTGGGCAAGGGTGGCCCTCGCCCTGGGCAAGCGAGGTGGCCTTCACCTGAGTGGGCGAGGGTGGCCCTCGTTAGATCCGACAAGGGCCACCCTCGCCGGACACTGCCGCTGGCAAGGGCTACCCTTGCCGGCTTCCCTCTACCATGGTCGGCAGAGGGGGAAGAAAGAAAAAATGTAAAAAGTAAAAAGACAAAAATGCCATTTAGTTAAAGAGTTTGGGATAAATGTATCACAAGTGGCATAGTTTAGGATTTTTTGTGGCACAATAAAAAGTTTAGGATAAAATCGTTCTAAGTGGCATAGTTTAAAATTTTTGGTGATACAAAAAAAAGTTTAGGGTAAAATTATTCTAAGTAACATAGTTTAGGGTTTTTAATGACATGAAAAAAAGTTCAGAGTAAAATTATCTCAAGTGGTATAATTTAGGATTATTTTGTGGTATTTTCCCTATTTTATATAATAATAAGTCTCAAACTAGGGCACCTATATCACTTTTACCCCCAAATAATTTTAGATTTACCACAATTTATTGTAAATATCATATAAATATATCATTTTGGGATAAATGCGGCATGGGTATGCCAGTTTAAGATATTTTGTGATCCAAAATTAATTTGACGAAAAAGTGATGTGGTATACCAACTTGAAAGGTTTTGTAACACAAAAATTAGCTCTGAGTAAATATTGATTTGGGATTTTTTGTGATGTTAGCCCTATCTCTTATCTATATAACTCCTAATCCAACTGCAAAGATGGAATTGATTATTTTCACGCGTGGGAGCAAAGAACGAATACTAAGTTGGATAGGTATAGTTGTTATATTAAGGGATACGATATATTTTACAAGAAAGAACTTTACCCGACTAATTTTATATTTATCATAAGTATTCTGGCAGATACTTTCTCCCTTCTCACGGTCAAGAATTGCACAAGCAAAGAATTTACAAAGCTTTCAGCGAAAAAAAAAAAATAAATAAAAGAATTTACAAAGCTTGTTGTAGACAAGAGACGCCGTACCAGAAAAGCATAGGAAATGAAGAATATATATAGAGAGCGAGAGAAGGAATAAAATGTCCCCGCAAAAGTAATTCAATCCAAGCAAACAAGTCAACATACACACCCGACCTCACTTGAAACAAACATATTGACCAGCCATGGCTGCTTACAGCGTAAGAAGCTGCACGATGGCCGCTGAAGCCGCCGTCGAGATCGTGTCGCAGAAACTAGAGATCCTTCTCTCTCGCCCGGAGTGGGTTGATTGCTTAGCAATGGAAAATCGCGTGAAGGACGCTAAGGCAAAGCTGGCCACGATCCAAGATTTCTTATCCGCTCGAGACAGACCGTACAACAGCATAGAGTGGTCGACGCGGCTTCTTCTAGCCATCGTCAAGACTGAGGACATCCTCGATAAGTTCCACCTCAAAGTGGCCGGCAGGAGGCAGGAGACTCTGCACGTTGCCACGAGGCCACTCGCCGTGCGCGTCCACAAGTACATGCTGTGGAGGGACTTGTCCAAGCAGGTGAAGGCCATGGAGGACTGGTGTCAAGTTTACTACTTGACAGACAAGGAGGCCGGGGGCGAGGGGAAAAAGGAACCTACTAGTTCCAGTGCTCCTTGGGGAGGCCAAAAATTGGCGAGGCTGACTAGTTTATGGGATCGGCAAGCGTCAATGAACTTCCTATGTGGCGAGGCTGTGGAAAATGCGAAAAGGGAAATTATGAAGTGGATCAGGCAGGGAGGGGACGTCATTGGAATTTCGATTTTGGGGGAGCCAGGCTCCGGCAAGACATTCCTCGCGAGATGGGTCTACAGGGAAGCGATGCACCTGGGCTTCGATTTGCGCGCTTGGGTCCGCGTCTCGGCCAGCGCAGACAAGCAGGAGTTCCTGTTCGAGATACTTAAGCAAGTGGACAAGCTATGGAGGGACTTGATGGATTTCAACGAGATAAAGAAGATGCTGCGCCAGAAATTGGCCAGGACGGAGAAGTTCCTCATAGTGTTGGATGACGTGCGCCCGTCCGATCGGCGACTTTTGCAAGAGTTAATGATTACCATCCCTTTCCCTTTGCAGGGCTTCCTAATTACCACGACTCAAGACGATAAGATAGCCAGGATCATGAATACAGCCGAGCCCAATCCAGTAAAGCTAGAAAATTTGTGCAGGGAAGCGAGCCAGAAGATGTTTGCTGCACAGTTGCATAGAGCACCCCATATTTTGAGCCTCACTACAGAGGAGGATAAAATCCTAAACCGGTTTCCTGCCGTACCGCTCTGTATATCCTTACTCGGTGGGTTATTGTCAAATGCTGGAGAGAATGAACGCGCAACGTTGGCAAAAAGTGATTCTAAGATGGAATTATCGTATCTTCTGCAATTGAGTCACCATAGATTGCCGGTCCATCTAAAACCGTGTTTCATCTACATGGTTTTGTTCCCCCTAGCATCCCCAATTCCGACGAGAAGGCTAGTGAGGCTGTGGATGGCTGAGGGCTTATTGGATTCACATTGTTGCAACAGAGAAGGGAAAATGACAAGGCTACCAGAGGATGTGGGGGAGACGTTCATTCTAGAGCTTGCGGATAGGAACGTGATCGATGTGGTGAGCTGGAGGGCGGATGGATCCCCCAAAGCTTGTCAAATGCTCGACTCTCTGTATGACATGATCCAACCGACCATGATGAGCTCGAAGTTCCTCCACATACGTGACGCTAGCAAGTCGAAAGACAGGAACTACCGTGACCCAATAGGCCAGCAGTTGTGGCTCGAAGAACAGATAGAGAAAGCAGGGGTCCGGTGGCTTGCGGAGCACACAAACATAGTCACAGATGGTCATGGCGGCAGCTACTCCAGTTTGAACCTTGGCCATGTCCGCTCGTTTCTGTCGTTCTACCGGAGGAGGGGCGTGCTCACCAAAGACATCAGCACGTTACTTAGGAAGATGACGTCCGAGACTGACTATAGCTGGCTAAGAGTGCTCGACTTGGAGGGTGTGTATAAGCCATCCTTGCAAGGTGTGCTCCACAAGTCGGTACTCCTAAGGTACCTAGGATTGAGATCCACGTCGTTGGACTCCATCCCACGCGAGGTTGCGGATCTGCACCATCTCGAGACTCTTGACATAAAGCACACCTACGTCGCTTCGCTGCCGAGTTCCATGTGGAAGGCGAGGAAATTGAGGCACCTGCATCTCAACTGGTCCAACATCGACTTTAAGAAGATCCTCAAGGCTTGCAGCAACAATGTCGGGGCCTTGACTCAACTCCAAACCTTAAGCGGCCTGGTTGTCGGTCAGGTCAAGGAGAACTTGACGAGGGACCACATGGACAGCTTGACCACGCTCACCACGCTCAAGCTCTACTTGCGACGCTCGGATACGGACACCTCAGCCACCGCAGAAAAAGCAGTAGCCGATTGGATTAGCTTCAGGCTCATCAATCTCCAGTCCTTGACCTTTGGGGTGATCCAAGAAGCCAAGCCCGCCAACGAACCCAAACCCGCGGCATCGCAGATAGGCCTGTTACCGGAATTGTCGTTGGCTGAACAGCATCACAAACTGCTGAAGCTCTACTTATTGGGCCAACTCAACAAACCCATCTGGACACGGCTCTTGCCTGCGTCGCTCAGGGTTTTGACTCTGTCGGGTTCGAAGCTGGAAACAGACATGATGCCCGAGTTGGGTGGTCTCCTGAGGAACCTGAGGGCACTCAGGCTCTTGGCCAATTCTTTCCTAGGCACTAGTCTGACGTTCGTCAAGGATGGGCTTCCGAACCTCAAGATCTTGAAGATTTGGAAGCTGCCTAAGCTTGAGAAGGTGATTATTGAACCCGGAGCAATGCTACATCTCAAAGAACTCGAGCATAGGCACCTCGAGAGGTTGAAAACTGTTCAAGGGATCAAAGAGTGTACGGAATTGGAGACTATACGTGTTGTATTCAAAAAGGCTGCTCCTGGTTATGCTGACCGTCTTTATGAGGAAAAGAGAGAGAAGACGAATCTGTACAAAATAGAAGTGACTGAGACTTGAACCCACGGACGATGACGGTATGGTAATAATAATAAATCTCAAATATTTTCTTTACGCAAGATGTTGAAATTTTTTTTAGACTTGATAATGTCAACAATTATTAACTAGTGGTTAATGCAAACAATCGTGATTTTTGTCAAGTAATATTTTCTTGACTTGTTCTACCATATCTAAACAACACATGATAAGCATCTACGTAATATTAATTCTATAGAAGAGCACAAATTTTCATACAATTTCTACAAGATAATCAGTCACTTAGCTCTTAAAAACAAGTGTACATTTATACATTTTCTAGTCACTATCACAATACTAAATCATGTGGGTAGTGTCATTATATCTTTGTGGAACTCAATGTTGGATCCAAAAGTAACCTTTAGAACCAACCTTACTCCCCATAACTGAAGCCTGTCTAACGAGCCTTTCACATAGCTCACGTACAAAATGTTGAAGAATAGATACCAATTAAAGCCTATCATTTTTGTACCATATCATATTTTAAGAAAAGTAGCATATATGAACAAATCTACAATGTTGCTTTCTTTTCATTGGTAGGAGTACTGTGAGGAAATCTTTGCATGTATTTGTGTGTGTGAAGCTTACATATTTAGTGTTTTCTTGGTTCCTACAGTTTGTGATGAGGACGAGGACGCTTCTCCTTGAATATAAGCTACTACATTGATCTTTGGAGTTGAACATATATATCCTATCCTCCCACCCGGCGGACCCCCCCTCTCCCCCCTCTCTCGGTGTGCAAATAAATACTTTCATGTAACTATTAGTTTATGTGATCAATTGACATGACATCATTCATTCAATGTAAGATATTCTTTCTTCAATCTTAGACATCTATGTCAGCATATACAATGATCTTTGGAGTTGAACATATATATCCCATCCTCCCACCTGGCCAAACCATCCCCCTTCTCTCTCTTTGTGCAAACAAATAATTTCATGTAATTGTTAGCTTATGTGATAATTGACATGACGTCATTCATCTAGCGTAAGATATTCTTTCTTCAATTTTAGACATCTATGTTAGCATATACTCAATCCAATGAGGTCAAAAAAGCACAAGAGAAAAAAGAGAGGCTAAAGTGAAGTTTAGGAATCATGATTAATGTGCACATGCCACACAAGTCATGAGGTAACCACAAGGTTTTAAATAATAAAAAATATATAAGAGGATGGAAGAAATGGTAACATTATATATTAGTCAATTACTTATGTTGAAGAGCCTAGAGGTCAGAAGACCTACAAGATTTCATATGTTCATAAGAAATTACAAAGCTTTTGTACAATGACTTGCATCTAGATTAAGTGTCAAGACTTAATAAGGGTGGGCATATAAGTGCCAGAACTTTCGAAATGTACATTTAACTGCCAAAATTAGAAAAGGAAGGAACGCTTAAGTGCCAACGGTGAGAATTACCAATCAAACTACTAATATGGCCTTTTCTTGCGAGACTTTTAACTCATGTGGCAATTCTTATAAAAAAAATTATCCACATGGACAGGATGAACCACTTCAGGCCACCCGCGTAGATAGAGCAAACACTAGACGACATTGTTTTGGCATGGTTGATAAACGACGTTGTTTAGCATCTTGACCCAATCAAGCATTGTCTCACGCTCACTGTCCTTCTCACGCTCGATTCTTCACGCTTGGTCATCATTCTCCCTGAGGCTCCATTGCCGCTCGTCATTCACTCATGGTTACTTGCCAATTGCCGTCATCACTTGCTTAAGTTTGTTTTCTTCTCTTCTTCTGGCTGGTAAGAATGGGCTCAGAAGGCAATTGAAAGGGCCGGATGGGAAAATTGGGCTCGGATGGGAAATGTAGGACTTGGATGGAAAAATAGGGCTCGGAGGGCGATTAAAGGGCTCAAACATGCTACTGTGATGTGCGAGGGCGATTAAAGGGCTCGGATGTGCTACCGTGATGTGCTGCTGTGAATGTGAGCACAATTGTTAGGACGAGAAATTTAGGGCTAACTAGGATGTTGTGGGGTTCTGTACATGAAATAGTGAATATGGTGCTATGGGGACCTAAATTTGCTTAATCAAATGGTTGTCGTGGCGACCTCCACTCATTTATTTTGACTAAACAACAAATGCTATTTCTTTCATAAATTATATGAGATTACAGGGATCTCCGTATGCAATTGTTGTCTTTTGTTGTTATAGTCCCAAAAGTTAATTGCTTTTTTTCTTCAGTTGCATTTATGGATTGGGATTATGTTGCTCTCATTGTTTGCTAAGGGGAGTTTGCGATTGGGAAGGACAAGTGGCAGCATGAGAGGAAAATGAAGGCATCGCGTTTGTCGATGTAAACAAGGTATCTTATATTAGATTTGTTAGGGATATAGTGTAATATTTTCCATGCAAAGTATAGAAGTACAGATGTTGTTTTATTGTGTTCTTGGTGTTGCGACCTAACCTCGGCACTAATAGCACATCTTGATCGACGGTTTGAAGGTCGAAAGGAAACCACTCATAAAGATGAGTTTATAGATCCTTGTTTGAGTGACGATCCTCAAGAGGCGCATCACATCAAGGACGACTTGAACACATCATCAATAATGTATGTCCTGTGAGATCCATCAATCAAGAACATAAGCTCTCCCATGCTCATATCTCAAGAGATAGTGAGATTCATTTTTAAGTTGTTTAGACAACCTAAAATATAGTTTTAGGAGTCACCATTAGCCCCATTTTTTGGAGGCTAACTAGAGTGTCCAATCAAGGGTCATGAGTAGTCCCTTGATTTCTATGGAACTAGAGCTTGTGTGTTAGGGATTTGGGTTACGCTAATGTTTTATTATCGCACTTTCAATACCTAATAGTCAATTTGTTACCTAATGTGTCCATGCGTGTTTTTTTATGTTTTCTTGCATTTTATAACAATGGGTGATCATGCATGGGATGGTTCTTTCCATTCTACTCTATCTAACTAGAGTAAGAAAAGAAATCACAAAATTAATTGAAAAGACGGTGCAAGAAAGGAAACACCCAAACAGTTCAAAAGCATCATAAGAAAGACCTAAACACACTAGTCTAAGTACAAGAAAGAAAAATACCGCAACTTATCAGTTATTTATACAACGCATATGAAAACCCAAGACATATGTCGGGAAATAAATATTACAAGACATACAAGGTCGGATTGAACATCGACCATCCAGCATGTTCACATCTTCAGGATCGCCTCCTCCATGGATCACCTTTGGACTTATTCTAATTCTAGTCTAATGCTAAAACTAAAATGAAGGTAGTACAAGCAAATTCATTCAACAATCATAGAAATTCACATCAATGCATCCAAGGAATCCAAAGCAAGCAAGCAATAACGCAAACAAGATCAATCCATAGAACAAACACGGCCTCAAGGTCGGTCTTTGTATGAACATGTGACGGCTTTTTTAAGACACCTACTCCATTCATTTTTAAGTGACTTGTATCCATTAATCATCATTTGTATTCACAAACAGTGATTAATGCTATAAATCCCTAGGTTAAGCTCTAAATGGCATCACGAGGAGACCCATGTGATCATGCATCGCTCCTAAATCATTCACCTAAAAGTCACATGTATCAAAAGAAGGAAACATGCACTTAGGCGATAGGGCCTTAGTTCTCAACCAATCAACCAAATGAGTGAGCCGACAATGGATCACTTATTCAATCACACGCACCAAATGACATGATCATACATTACATAGCAATGACAAACAAGACAACCGAACATGGGAAATATGACTCATGTGATGCCAAAATCAATTTACAGACAATCTGCAAACAGGGACTCAAGTCCAAGGAAATTGCAAAGAAGGACCTCAACTTTACATATTTACAAATAAGTCCCTAAGAAAGGTAATTTGCAAATTTCAGTTGTTTGGCAAGCATGGACAACAATTTTATAAGAATTTGAACTCATTCGATGTTCTTGGGAAATAAATTTTGAAGTCCGGTGTGGATAATGTCGGCACACTGATCGGGCTCATTAAACCATCAAATGCGTGTCAAATCCAATAAAATCAGCATCAAAACAAAGTTCAAGGAATACAAAACAACTTTGATGAAGAAACCTTTTCAAGATGGGCATCACATGAATTTGAAAAACTTTGAAACATGTGAAGGTCTGAAGAGTAAATAAAAATTCCAGGATGCCCTACAACATTAGGAGGGTTGTTAAAAATACCAACATGTTTTTATTTTCTGAAAAATTTTAGCAAGAAATTTCAGCATATCTCAAGCCATTCACAAGAAGACATCAAAGTCTAGTTCAGTATGCATGATTTTCTAAAAATCACAGAACACATGCATGTCAATCAGCCAAATCAGATCTCACAGAAGCAAGGCATTCAGTGTTGGTCTAACAGAAGCAGAACCAATGATCATCTCAACCTAGATTTTTTATGGCAGGTAAATAAACATGTGAAGAGAAACTTTCATGAAGAAGGCATCCTAATATTCTAATCACGTGATTTTATAAAATTACAAAACAATGAAAGGTCAATCAGGAACAAAACGGGGCAGCAGAACATGTTTGCAATCTGAAGGTCATTAACATAAAGAGATGATGTCTAACCAATTTGAGGATTTTATATGTTGAAGATATATGTCTAATGAGAAACTTTTATTTGGACAGCAACTCTAAGACATGCACCCAAAAAATCATACAAAATTGGTAAACAGTCAGACTCACAGAGGCAGGGCATGCACTTCAGTTTAATATGATTTCCAGATTCAAACTCGGTTTTGGAAAAAATGTTAAACATTGCAACTGAGGTCCGATCTAGACATATGATATGTCATTTTAAAGCTTGAGAAGTCCTTTACAAATGTCTAGAAGGTATCAAAGGCAATAGAGCACATGAACAAGCTCAATCGAAGACAATCATCAAAGATGTTCACTCTAGCATCCGAGTTTGCAGAACAAAGCTGATTCGCATGCAATTTACCTATCTACATGACATGCAAAATTCACGAAATTTTTCACATGAATTGAACTAAATAACAAGACTAAACTTCATGAAGACACTAAATGTCAGGACGATTTAATGATGTTCGAGTCACCTAAATGATTTGAGAAAATTATGAAATTGTAGTATGATGTGCATCAACATGTCAGGTTCATTAATCATTAAGATATCGCCTCAAGAATTCGCAAACAAAAAATCATAAAAAATCCTCAAGCCGAACAGGTAATGAAACAACTCGTTATATGCCGGTATTATTGTATGGTTCTCTTTTTCAGGATTTCAACTGATGTGTGGCTAATTTATTACTGGACTGCTTGAGACACCAGTTTCCTCTTTCCTTGCTGCTTTGTGTCCTTTACACCCAGTCTTCCTGGTTCTCTTCCTATACATTTAAGGTTGTTTTTGAGGGCGTGTGTCTCTGAGTACGTGTGAATAGGTACCAAGATAATCATTTCATTCGGTTGGGTTGACAAGCCTGCACAAATGAGGAGGGCAGGGATTAATGTTCCTGTACGGAGAGCTTTGTTGTTGCATTTCATATACACTTGATATCTGCAAGTTATTGCATACTCAATTACAAGTTTGTGTCTTGTCTTGTATCAGTGATCAGCATAACAATGGCTTGAGACTGGGAAATATGATCATAGGCTTTGTCGTTGGCCGTGCTCGGCAGGGCTTGAAATGCAAATGGTTGGGCATGGGATAGTGCTTTATGTTGAAAATCCTGGCCAGAATATTTATATGTACCCGTTGAACTGGTTGGACTGGGATCAAAGAGGCCTGACCTTGGGCCCAGCCAGGCACACCCCACTATTGATCAGATCTCATATTGTTAGGAACTTAAATATTGTATATACCATGGATTGGCCAGTCAATCGATCCATTCTCATCTTAGGCTGTTGCAACGACGATAAGTTAACTAGCACAAGGTTGAGACCTATATTCTTTATTTGTTTGTTTCCCTCTCATCTGCAGTTAGATATATTCTATAGTTCATGCAATTACTTCGCCTGGTCTTAATAAATTCATAAACTCGAGCTGCAAACTTATGGTAAGTATGCTATCTCACACACGGCTCTTCTGGCCTTAAGAAGGGACTGCCTGTTAGCCATCAAGTAGCTGCTCGAGCCATGAGCTTAGATCATAAGAGTCTTTAGAATATCAAAAATTCTGATGCACAGGATCCCCTAAGGGCAAGTGCAGAGTATACTCCAGGATTTTTCTCAATCATAATGTTTGTTCAGAACTTCCGTTCTGGACTAGAAGAGAATGAGAATGTTTAGAAGATCATGTTGGGAGTAGAATACACAACACACTTCTTATTTCACTCTCTGGTTTTTACAATGGTGGCTCCTTGCTCTTATATAGGCAAAGGAGGGTCCATAAGACAAGAGCAGGCAGACTGGCCATGCTCGGACGCGCAAACTAGCCACTTATGGGCTACACAACTAGGGAGTCCTAAAGAAATCCCGTGACAGGCTATGAACAGTAACCTCTTGCCTGGTGCTACAGTAATAACAGATTAGATGAACAGTAAAAACAGACTGGATGAACAGTGTACAGTTTTTTTCGGGACGTCTGTTTATTTGTCTCTTCGGTCTCTAGCATTATAGTCATAGTCTGAATCATCAGAGCTATGGTGAGCTATCTGTTCTTTGAGTAGTGCGTCCTCATCCATATCGGATGGACTGGAGCCTCCGTCTTTTTCTCTTTTGAAGGCACGGATGAGATTCTCGATTTCTTCTGCCGACAAATCTGGTGGTCGGGAAGAGCTAGCACCGAAAGAGCCAGGAAAAAGAGCGTAATTTGGGGTGTCTCCCCATGGATCTTGGGAAAGTGGTCCCCCCCCAGGGATCATAGGGGGTGGAGGAGTCTGGATTGTTTTGTTGAAAGATCTGGAGGGCTTCTTGGATCTTGTCTCGCGTTGGATCCCAAGCATCGAGGTGGTCCTAGGAAACAGGGATCTGGGCGGATAGCCATGCTTCTGGCGGGATGGTGCGATTTTCCTGACATATGATTCTCTGGAGTTCTCTTGATGAAGATCGGTTGGTGGTGATGGAGTAAGGTGGTGTCTGGTATATTTGTGCGGATTCTTGCAAAACCTGGGGCTTGTAACTTGACGTTCCTGCAACAGAAGGTTTGTCAGAGATCCATCAAGTGGGATGGCAATATGTCCATGGGCGGTGGAACAGGACAATAGTATGACGTTCTGGTTCAGGTCTTCCTTGACGATTCTGGATTTTGAAGAGTTCTTTCCAGTACTGGAGTGGTTTGAACCATGCAAAAATGTCTAGGAGATATTTCTGGTTATGGTCACGTCCGGCTGTGTCCTTGATGAAAACCTGCAAAATTTGTTCAGTAGGAAATTCAATGGCTATTGTGTACAGGTTGAACATGTACCAAAATAATCATTTCATATCTTCGGGAAATGCATCATTAGGAGACCATTGGAGGGGATGGATGAATGGATATTGTGGATGGAGTCCATCTGGTCTGAGCATTAGGCCGCTGTGTTCACGAAAAATTCGGAACTGATATTCCCACATTAATTCCGAGAGTCTTTCTTTCAAGACATTATGTCGAATGGCCAGTGGAATCTCAGGAGGGTATTTGAGACTTGGCCAGCCACACTGCATGTCAGTGGTGCGGTATGTTTCTGAGAGAGGCTCCTTCTTGACATACATGTGAATTGCTTGACTTGGTTCTTTTGGTCTGGATAAGAAGTCGGCTAGGACATTCTTAGTTCCTGGAATATGTTTGACTTCGAATGAGTATTTAGAAAACCATTCAACCCATCGGAGTAATTGTGGATGAAGGACTTGCTTTTGTTTAAACTTGAGCATCTGGGGAAATGAAGACATATCCATTTCAACAAGAAAATGGTGTCCAATGAGGTGGAATTCAAACTTCCTGATGCCGTATTTAACTGCAAGTATTTCCTTGAAAGTGGAATGGTAATGGATTTCTGCTTGAGAGAATTGGCTACTTTTGTAGGCACAAATATGTCTGTTCCCATCAATTTCTTCAAAAAGAATGGTTGCCCAATATTTGTCGCTGGCATCAGTTTGGAGGATCCTTTTGCCAGTAGATGGGATTTTCAAGGGAGGAAGATGCTGTAGAAGTTGTTTAAGCTGGGAAACAGCTTGAGTTTGCTTTTGGTCCCCATGGAGGAGGATTCTTTTTTAGCATCTTTTGAAGAGGTCTGAGATATTTAGAAATATGGGGAATAAAATTTCGTAAGTAATTTACAATGCCAAGGAATTGCTGGACTTGTCTGGCGTTCAAATCCTTCTCAGGAAATTTTTGGAATTCTTCAGCAATATGGGGCTTAGGGCAGTAGGTTCCTTCTTTCAAATGCATGCCAAGGAATTCAATTTCTGTTTGGGCAATAATCATTTTTTTCTGAGAAAGCATAATGCCATATCTTTTAACAATATCAGCAAATTGCGTCAAAAGTTGGCAATGAGATTTTTCATCAAGGCTGAACAAAAGAATGTCATCAATTGGAAGAATCGGTTCAAAGATTTTGCACATAGCCTTTTGGAAAAGGGAAGGTGCAGTTTTAAGACCAAAAGAAACAATTGTCCATTGAAAGTGTTGGTTTGGGATACGTAACCTGTCTTGGGTGCATCGATGGGTCAATTCCCAACCGCGTAATCCCGCCTTAAGATCAAATTTTGAGTAGATCTTTGCTTGAGCAAGGCTAAGAAAGAGAGAATTTCGATGGGGCAATGGGAATTTGTCATCCTGGAGGAACTCATTCAGAGGTTGATAATTAATTACTAACCTCATTTTTCCACGGTTTTGTTCAGCTCGCTTGTTGACATAAAATGCTTCACATGCCCATTGAGAGTCAGATGGTTCAATGAGACCTTGTGCTAACAGTTCTGCACATTCTTGCTGTGCAAGTGCAAGATGTTGTGGGCTCTGTCAGATTAATGTCTTCATTCTTCTTGAATGGAAGTTTGACATAAAAAAGAGAGTTTTTCCATAAGGGCTGAGTGTAAGTCTGGGAAAACTGGGAATGTAACTCAGCGCAAGAGGAAATTAGATTCTGGATGATTGGGTCAAACAAGACAAGTTCAAGTGCATAGAACCGTTTGGTTTCTACAAATTCCCTGAACTGATTTTTGAAACGTAAACCACGGGAGAGTATTCCAAGCTTGGGAAGTTGGATCAAGATGTCTCAACCAATGATAATATCTTTGTCTGGGGATCTGGAACCAAGGACCCTGGTGGTGATAGAACACTGAGGAAAGAATTGGATGGTAATTGGCTTACTACGATACTTGGTAGCAAAGGTGTCACCAGAAGCTGAATTGAAATACCTGGTGTAGGGTTTCCAAAATTCTTCTGGGAGAATTTTAGTGTCTAGAATGGAAGAACTTGCTCCAGTATCAATAAGTGCCACCAAAGGGATTGGTTTATGATATTTGGACAAAAGGATATGGATGGGGATGTATGGATGGTGTATTGGTTCAGTGGTGTGGATGTCATCAGGAGTATTAGGGAAGAAGGTGAAAACATCATTTTCAGAATCCGAGGTCGAGTCTGAGCTATATGTTTGGATAGCATAGAGAGTATTTTCTGATGGTTGGTCGTCTAAGGAGAAGACAGACTCAATGTCAGAATCATCAAGTTGGATGCCAGTGCTCTTAGCGATTTTATCAATCAAATGGCTTCCACGACTTTGCCTTTGGACAATTTTTGACAAAATATCATTTTTTGTTACAAACATAACATCTATCTTTGCTTCGATTTTTGGAGGAGCGATGATGGCTTTTTCGCAAGAATTTCCATTTACCTTTGCTTTTTCCTTTGCATGTCTTCTTGAAGAAAAACTTTTTGAAGTGTCTCTTTTTTTTGCAGCCTGTACAAGAAGGATCGGTGCAATCCTTGGGACACTTAATCTTCAAACCGGGTTTAAGGCATACCTTGTCAAGATGTCTGTTTTCTTTGAGGAAGCTTCGGAAGGCTTCTCTACGGAGATAAAGTTCTTCTATGGCGATATGAACAGCCTGTTGGATTTCACCAAGAGTGGCTTCTGTGATGCTTTTTTGTCGTTGTTGAATAGTTTTTTCTGCAGCTTGACTTAATTCTTTTGGGATGGATGCCAAGAAAATAGGCTTGAGATTCCAATCTGCACAAAGTAAATAGAATAACTTGATCATGGCTTGGAAATGTCGGTCGAGTCTTTGCGCCTTAATGAGCAACATTTTCGGTCGAAGAACTCTTTTCTTTTGAGTTCTTTGGAGTCTTCAGGTTTGCCAATGAAATACATGTGGATAATCTGGATAGCATTATCCAATGGCTGAGTTAATAAGTACATCTGGTCTTGTTCGGAGGTAGTATGCCACCAATCTTTAAGTGCTCCTGTAAATCGGCTGGTAAATTCCAGGAGAATATCATAGGTGCTGGGTTCGCCTGGTGGTGAGCCAAGCATGGAATTCTTGGAGTCGATCAAGCCACTTATGATATGGAATGTCATCCAAGGTAAAGTAAACTTTGGAGGACGAGGCAGTGAAAGTCTGGGTTGCATCAGGTTGCCTTGGGTGGTGTATTTCGGGTTCGAAAAATATATCTTCGTCTTTGACACTATTTGCTTATAAACGATCTTCTTCCGAAGAGAATGATTCGGTAAAAACATCGAAATTGGATTCAGACGAAGTTTCGACCTGTGTAGCTGTGGATGGTTTGATGACAACAATTGAAGGAATCTGCTGTCGAAGAAAAGTCTCAATGGGATTGGAAATGGTCAAGGTAGCACGTGGGTTTCTGGGAGGATGATCACCGGGTGGGTGTTCAGGTGTACCGGGGAGGAGATGGTGATTACTGTAGGAGTGAAAGATTCTTTCGCTTTTGTTTAAGCTTGCGGAGCTTTCTCGGAGAATCAAGAAATTGTTTTGAGGTGGAGGGCAGGCGAGGCGAGAACAAAAAAAAAGAGGATGATGATCCTAGAGATGATTACGGTTTGGGTGGTAAAGAAGGAGAGGGGAAAAAGGGTGGATCCATTGGAGTGAAGGACTGCTGACTTTTGAGAATTTGAATTTGCCTTTTGAGTTTCTCAATTTCTGGCTTTTGGTCTTCCAAATAATGGCTAGGAAGTGCTTGCTTGGTTTCTAGCAGATGAAGCCTTTTCTGGAAGTCTTTCAAAGATACGGCAAGATAAGTCGATAGTCTTATCTACCCGTTCAAGTCGTGTAGCAACACCGCCCAAGCTCATTTTGGGCCAAAGCATTTTCGGTTGCCAATTCAAGACAGTTTCAACAGCAGAGGCAGCTTTCCGTTGTCCTTGTGCATCAAGGCCAGTGGGGTTTGGTATCTTGGGGGAGTGCTGAAATCTTTGATGATGGTCGGAGAACTTTTCCAGTGGAGGAAATTTCTGGCGATGAGGGTTGGTTTCGGATGATCCTGTAGCCTCGAGTGGAGGGAAGTCATCAGGGTGGAACATGCATATGCTAGGTAAAACAGGAGGTGGACCTGGTTGGGATATGCAGGTGCTTGGTCTTGGTAGGTTTAGAGGACATGAAGGATTCTTCTTTACCCACTTTTGAATGGGCTTGTAGAAAAGGGAAATGATCATGGGTTTGGTTGGAGGTTGATGAGGAGGAGTGATTGGTTTGCAGGGAGGTGGAGGTGAGGTTACCTTAGGAGTTTTAGGTGGTCCATAGGAGACAATAAACTGGTATTTACCACCGTCTTCTCCTAGAAGTCCAATAGTAGGATCTCCGTCAAGATACCTTGATAAAGGGTATCTTTTTTCTTTTTCTTCTTTGAAGAAGAGGGTCTGTCATCTTCATCTTCACGTTGTGTACAGGATGAACAAGCACAATCTGGATCCCAAAAGCAATGCCCAGCAGGGTCTTTAAACAGATGAATCGGTTGTCCCTGAGAGTCAAAAGAGTGGATAAATCGTTTATCATCTTGTTCGCTTGAAACAGGGTCAGCAGGGCAGGATGTAAAGTGGAGGATGGTGGGGAAAATGGAGGAAGGTTCCTCTTTGGTTTTGTTAAACTTGATGGCAACAGTACCATCTTTTTTCCTGGTGAACTGTGGTTCACTTGACTGGATCGACTTACAACTTTGGTGGAGTTTTTCATAGTTGGTTACCCAACTATCAGGGAGGAGCTTTACTAGCTCGCTTCGTGAGATCTGTCGAGGAACATGGATGCAAGATGTCTGGTCATGATCAATAGATATAACAAGAGCGTCTTCAGAGTTTGGAATATTGAGATCAATGGCATGGTTTTGGACACGGTAGATCATTTGGTAATGTAAGGTAGTAGCGATAGATCCGGGAGTTTGAGGAGCTCCGGTGATTTGTAGCCGAACCTTAAGAGCGATAGCGGGTTGGGATCTGCAAGAGCAATGTTGAAATTTGGGAAAAGCGTGACAAAGACGGTTCTCGCATTCATGGTAGTCGGATGGTGCCAACACAAGCTTGCGATATTCCAAGAATCGGTGTCTAGCAAGGCTATTCGAGCGATGAACCTAGGTAGGCCTTTCCGACCATGGAAGGTTAAGGCAAGTCAGATGGCTCCAAAATGGAGATAAGTATAGCCTTGTTGAATCCACTGAGCAGGAAACTCTGGTGGTATCTGGAGAGTGACAAACTGTTCTTGTTCAGTTGCCTGAATGGGATGCTGATCAAAACTAGAGGACTAGACATACTCTTTTACAGTACGAGGGGTATGCCTGATGAGGTGTCTAATGGATCGGAGAGGTGAAAATGATGGTGGTTTTGCAAAAGCGGTATAAGGGTTCATCATAGAAAGTTGAGTTTCTGAGATCTTACTATCCTCAGTGAGGTAAGATACCTCATAAAGATAGTCTATCTTGGAACATGAGGATTTTCGAAGCTTGGGTGGAGGTTGAAGAGAAAGAGTAGAAGTATGAGAAATAGGAAAAGAGACAGAGGGCGAGTCTGAGGTTTCCATGGTAAGAATTGGATCTTCAAGTCTTGCCAGTATCAGTTTTTTTTCGGTACACACCCCTTCAGTAAATAACCATTCTTTAAGTCAAAAAAAAATTTCGGTACACGCCCCTTCAGTAAATAACCATTCTTTAAGTCAAAATTCTCGATATTACAATTCGTAGTCTACTTAAAAAGTGACATGAGTATGTGTTTTGGTTATTTTCCATAGAATTGCTTTACTATAGGTGTATTTGTCAGATAATTTCGGTGTATGGTAGTGGGCAGGTTGGTGATGGTAGTTTAAGTGAGAGTCCAACCATTTACTTGGAGAGAGTTACGTCGCAAGTCAGATGCAATGAGGACAGCATTTCTCGTGAATTATGTGATTGCCAAATCATTTACATCAGCTGTACGGCCTGTACTGTCATCCCTACATATGAGTCATGGCTCTGTGCCCATTGTTAACTAATTCTGTCTGTCCTTCTTCCTTTCATTATTGGTCTTATCTGAATGGTCTCACAGGCGTGACACCAATGCTGGGAGGCTGACGATGTCAAGAGACGGGATCTCATTCAGATAATATGCACATTGTAAGTACTGGCTACATTTGCAAAACGATAATAAGCAGCAAAGCTAATGACAATCGAAGCAATCATTACACTGTGCTGCATCAGCTGTTTCCTGGCCAGCTTTCAAGCACAATGATGATACAACGGTTAGTGGTCATCCATGATAAACATCGATGGGACTCAAGACTTAATAAGGGTCCTTGACATTCCATGATACTACAAGCACCCAAAATTTATGACCGGGAGACTAGGATAACCTGGTTAAAGAATTGCAATCACAATTCAAATTCAAACATTTGTTTAGCGAGCACCACATTCAGGTCTTGATATGATAGGATCGAAATTAAACAGATAGTGTAAATCCTACAGCTCAAAATTGGTATTAGGCGTGCTAAAAGCTGGCAAAATCAGACGTTATAAGCCCACTCAAGTAGCATTTAATAAAGATGGATGAGATGCTTGGTGATATTGTTAGTTCAATGTTAACTAACAATGTATTGCCACTTACAATAGTTGCTTCAAAGATGTTTCCATTACGATTGCATGCGCATCCTCAACCTTATAGTTTCCATGGAAACTTGAGATTTCCAAGTTGAAGAAATTGGTACATGATATAAGACCCATCCTTGACCCCAAGAGGGTAATATTGCTTAAGCAAATAAAAGGAAAATAAAAAATTCATGCAAAAAATATGTCATTAGTAATTGACTCATTTTATCTGTCCGCTTTAATGCTTTTACACATGCTTGGTTTGCGTGGATAGGGCTGACTTGGTATCGAACGAATCGGAGCAATAATCCAACTGGCAGCGTGGGAAATATGACATATCCTACCTGCTTGGTGTGAGTCTCGACTCTATGGTCCGATACTAACGTGTTATGAGTGGGGAAATTTGTAACATTCGGGTGCCGCATTGCATAGGCGAGGATTGTCAAGTGATTCATAAGTAGCAGCCCACTCACAAAAGACCACTGCCAAAGTATTTTGGGTGGCATGGCCCTCGTAAATCATATTGGATCATTACGGACAAATGAAGCACCTAAAGAGAATGTAGATATAGTCGGCTAAACAGTTTAATGCATATGGGAAAATTGCTTAAATGCAAGCAAGCCAAATTATTCCTATTTTCTTTCCTCTAAACAGGTAAATCAGAAAATCCAATAAGCACACACATTCAATTTCACCACCAATGTTCAGTCAAGATAGAACCCACAACTGATTCGAATGAGGAACAAAGAGAGACGCAAAGCACACCTGGAGAGCAAAACGGCAGATCAAAGAAGCGGTAGGTTTCGCTGCAAATTAAAAACAAAAACCAGCAGATTAGCTAAGCATCGGCTTAGGCGGAGAAGAAACGAAACATCGCAGTCAAAAGAAGGGAGCTTCGTGGTCACGTCCAGCGCGTCATCCGACGGCACCAAGAGGGAAGCACGCCGACACCACAACAACAAAAGACCCGGAACGAAGATCCAACGCGAGGATCGAAGCCGAAAGAGAAAGCCGAATCGATCGACGAGGGAGACGGGGAGGGCGACGGGGAGTTTTACCTAGGGTTGTGGAAAGGCCCGACCTTGCTGGCGTAGAGAAGGACGGCGTCGCCGTCCTTGTAGCGGTGGTCGGAGGCGTCGGGTCTGGCGCCGATCGCGAGGCAGGCGATCGCGAGGGAGATCGCGAGGAGGCGGTGGACGGTTTCTTCCTGGTGCTTTTCTTCCCGGAGATGGCGGAATCGGTCGGTGGATACTTCCTCAGGTTTTTCGCTCGGTTTATGGTGAGCTCTGAGCAGGGGAAGAGAAGAAGCGTGAAACAATTGGAAGATAAAAATGAGATGGGAGCGGATCTGGAGAAGAAGAAACGAGAAAAAAAAAAAAAAAAAAAAAAGCGATTCTGTTTTCTTCGGAAATTGCATCCTAGTCCTTGGAATTCGATAATTATCTAGTTTGGTCCCTGATGAATGGTAGTGTTTTTGGGGATTTTGTTGATAGCAGGCAGAAGGAGATGATTACCTAGCCTTTTCAATTTTGGGGAGGCCACGTAAATAGTTCGTGAACTTTTATAATATTTAATTTGCTCGATATGGTCCTGAATTATTGATAAATATTTTAATATAGCCCTTTCGTTTGTGCAAATAATAAATTAGACATTATTTGATTACGTGGATTATAATCTATTAAGTTGAGAAATTATAAATGATGTCAATCTTTTTCTCCATTTAGTTTTGAAAAAGAAAAATAAAATTAGGACATGAATAAGTCCATTGTTGTTTGATGACAGGGACTATATATTTTGATCTTGAAATGAATATCTTAGACAAATAATTCACATGTAACATTTCTTTGTAGCGCACCGATTAAATTTAAGGGATTAGAAACCACATCAACACATTTCATTAGCTTGGGTTTACAAAGTACATCATTGAATATTTTCAAATAATTTAGGGATTAGATTACACATTTTTCTGTAATTCAACGACTAAATTGAACCGATTATAAGTCCATGAATGATATTGCAAATTAAACCAAACTTTAGAAATTATTTGTAGCATTTTTGTTTTAATTTTCAGACTAGGCAAACTAGGACTCGAGTGAGTGGGACCCAATTTTATAACCAAAATGTCATTTCCCAAACTCATATGACTTGGCCATTGGGCATACTTTGCCCGAGGACATGGGCAACTCGTAGGCTACTAGAATTAAGAGTGATAGGCTTTAGGGTAGACAGTTCCCACCTTGAAATTGAGAACCATCAATTAAAGACCAATTTCGGAAATTCAAACTGGGAACCGCGCATTAATTCTATGGACCCAATTAGGAATCAGAGGCAATGCGGTACCCCAGGTGGTCCATTGAACCAAGTGAAATATCCCCACTTCAAAAGAGGCATGAGACCTAGAGCAAGTGACGAGGTCAACGGTCAGAGGCAATTAAGAGCGAAAGTGATAGAAAGAGGGAGAAGGCCATAGGCAAATTAGAGTGTGTGCGTGCATGTATGTGCGTGCACATGTATGCACGCTAGTATGGTCCCCATGGATGGATCGGCAATTCCATATCAAGAACCAAGACCTGAATTAGTACTCACTGGTTTCAATAAATTGAAACCATCATAAGTTGTGAGCTGGTTCAATCCAATTCAAAGTGATTCTAGCACCCCTAACTAGTATGCAGTCTTAAACTAAATAAAAAAAAATTGTTATTTTCTTGTTTTTTGTGTAAGCAACACTTTAAAAATCAATATATCCATTATTAGACTTTCGTCTATAAACTTGCTTTGAAAGTTTTTGGATCACGATTCTTGTGAATCATCAGCTAAATCACTACTTTATACCTAATTGTAACTACAGTCAAAGGTGATGGGAGAATAAATGCCATTTAAAAATTACAGCTCATGTGCAAAAACCATGTTATTTTGAATAAAATACTTACAAGAATCATAGAATAGATCGGACATAAATGACAATTTTAAGGATACAATAGAAAATTGATCAAACATTAAAATGCCATGCCAAAGCTTTTTCTGTCTTTTTTTCCCCCTTCTATTCAGTCTTACATTTCCCTCAAACATTTTTCTTTTTTTTTTTTCCTTTTTCTTTCTTGCTCTTCTAAATGATAAAGATATTATTACTTTCATGTGATTGAATATGCTCACTAAGGCTTCATTTATTTTGCAAAAAAAATAAGTGATTTGGAAAAAAAAATTCCTAAATTGATCATTTATATTACTTAAAATAATTAGTCAGTAAATTTTTTCTATTACCACAATAATTTATGATTAACAATTTTCGTAAATGATAAAAATATTTTGTAAGCAATCATTTTTTTAAAATATATTTTTCAATCATTCATTTTCCACAAGACAAATGGAGCCTAAGGCCCTACCAATTTGGGGTCAATCACTAACCGAATACCTAAATAGAAACGGTGATATATACTATTGGGTATGGCTCTTTTTCTACGGTATAATTAGAATTTTGATTTGGATAATCAAATCACATGATTAAGATGATGCAGTCCATCTTGATAGGAGTAGTTGAATAGCCAATCGTAACGGATTTTGTAGCAAACACAACATAGGAGACCAGGACTGAAGAGAAAATGGGGGGAGAGAGGTTGTTGAGCATGAGAAGGATTTGTCATGGACAATGAGGCGAATGTGATCCATTCAAAATGTTGTTCATTGGACAGAAATTAAACATTTGATGAGAAAAAGGCGTCTATATAAATTACGGAAGAATTTATCCTAATGGCCACTCTTTTCACGTGGAAAGGAAGAATATGGAGTTCGAACCCTCACCTTCTCAGGGGAGTTGGGATAAGAACGATTTAGTTTCATATGTAGATTTCAACTCTCACACCCTGCAAGGAGACTGGGCAAAAGTCTAAGGATGAGAATTAGATTAGGAGTAAAATGGGACCAACAAAAAAAAAAAACTACAAAAGACCAAGTGATCTCTGACTTCCAGTACGTATATCTAACGAGATTCCAAGTACGATAACATGACATATTCCATGCCATAAGATGCACTCTGGTAAATGCATTCGTGAACCTAGATAGCCTTAACATGGAGAACAACCGAGGAGAACTCGTCTCAGTACTATAAATACATCACCAGATGACAAAGGGGGCCTGAAGATAACCGGGCCTCCCAAAGCGAAGGGAAAGCAATCGTGAGTATGCATCGTCACTGCGTGCACTCTTAGTCGCTCTTGATAGAGCTGTATATGTGCCGAACGTATAGCAGAGACGCGTGGAACCCCACCGACTTACACATGAGGAAGATGCAATAGCAGATCCAAGCCATATACCCAAAGAAGAAAGAGAGTTGTACGAAGCCGGAGAAGTCCGATCTCCAATAGTAGTAGTAGAAGCAGAAACCATAGACATACAGACCAACTGATCCACCACACAGAAAGGACCTAAAGTGAGCAAAACAATCGATTCAGTCCATATAAACGAATGCAGATCCTTCAATTAAAGAGAAAAGGCTAATCCTGGGAGGCTGACAATGTCAAAAAACAGAATCTCATTCAGATAATATGCACGTTGTAAGTATTATCTGCATTTGCAAACAACAATAAACAGCACAGCTATTACAATCGGAGCAATCATTACACTCTGTGGTGCATCAACTGTTCACAGGCCAGCTTTCAAGCACCATGATAATACAACATTTTTAAGGGCTTCTATGCTAATCTCCATACGAATTCAGTGATCATCCATGGTAAACGTCAATGGGACTCAAGACTTAATAAGGGTCCTTGACGTTCCATGACACTACAAGCACTCGAAATTTATGACTAGAAGACTAGGATAACCTGGTTAAAGAATTGCAATCACAATTCAAATTCAAATTCAAATTCAAACATTTGTTAAGCAGGCACCGCATCCCGGTCTTGATATTATAGGATCAAAATTAAACAGATAGTGTAAATCCTACAGCTCAAAATTGGTTTAAGGCAAGCTCACTCAAGTAGCATTTAATAAAGATGGATGAGATGCTTGGTGATATTGTTAGTTCCATGTTAACTAACAATGTATTGCCAGATATAATAGTTGCTTCAAAGATATTCCAATTACGATTGCCCGTGCATCCTCAACCTTACAGAATTCATGGAAACTTGAGATTTCCAACTCGAACAAATTGATACGTGACATGATATAAGGCCTATTCTTGACCCCTTGAAGGTAATATTGCTCAAGCAAATAAAAAAAAAAATAAAAAAAATGTCATAAGTAAATTACTCATTTTGTCCGTCCAGTTTAATGTTTTTACACGCGGTTGGTTCGCATGGATAGGGCCAACTTGGTATTGAAGGAATCGGAGCAATACACCAACTGGCAGTTTGGGAAATATGATATTCTTGACTCTATGGTCCGATGCTAACATGTTATAAGAGGGGGAATTTATAAGGTTCAGGTCTCACATGGAATAGTAGCGGCCCACTCACAAAAGACCACTGCCAAAGTTTTCATTCGGGTGGCATGGCCCTCGTAAATCATATTGGATCATTACGGACAAATGAAGCACCTAAAGAGAATGTAGATGGTCTATTAAACAGTTTAATAAATATGGGAAAATTGCTTGAATGCAAGCAAGCCAAATTTTTCCTATTTTCTTTCCTCTAAACCGGTACATCAGACTGAACAAAAAAAAAAGGTACACCAGAAAAGTGCAGTTCCAATAAGCACACAAATTCAATTTGAGTTGAACATTTGTAATAGCAGCGGCCTTTCGATTCATGTGAAGTGCACAGGCATAGCCTTTTGAACACTCCTCAATTCCTATATTCACATGTCCTACAATTTCACGGATGTCTAAGTTGCAGATCCCATATTCCAATTAGAGTCAAGCAGAATGACTGCAAGAATTTGTCTTTTATTGTCAAAATTTTTTGTATACATGGTGACTGGTTTCACATATAAGGCTATTGTGTTCTAACATATCTGAACTAACTTTTGTCTTGTTTCTGTCATTAAAAAACCAGAAGATCGGTGTTGCACCTTGTGATATAGCTACTGGGTTTGATCCAACTCATAAATCGTCCATTGTTCTATTTTTTTGGAGGACCATCATTCAACTTTGACATTCACATTATGAAATAAACAAAGAGGAATATAAAAGGAAAAAAAAGGAGATATCACTTCCATCATTAGTGAAAATTTTGAAAAAGTGGCATTAGAGAGAGAGAGAGAGAGATCTACCTCCACCACCATCGATGATCTTCAGCAGCTAGCTGAAAGTGCGTCACGGCCATGGTGATTAACGAAGTTGTGATGAGCAGAATAATGAAGATGACAAATATTATGCTATAAAGGGTACAGACCCTATGACCCCACATGCTGGTAAATATGTTATACAGCTGAATGTAGATAGTAGAAAAAGGCAAGAGACCTGCCAGGACCATCCGTGGAAGTGTGGCCCTGTACCATCGCAGTGACGGGACCTCTCTGGGGCACTTCGAGGTCTCACAAGAAGCTTGAAACTCACCGTGGCTCTTTTTCCCAGCTATTCCCCCATAAGCAAGCAAGGGTAATGCCAGTGATATCCAAATCAACAGTAATGTCAAGATTGTTCCCAAAGGAAGCGCCGCATTTGCTTTGTAAGACACTGCAACAGTATTAAGGAAGCAGAATACAAGAAACAACGGCACAGAAGATAAGGACCCCGTCAGCAGCAAATTTTTGCCCTGTTGTAAAACTCAGAAGATTAGGCTCAAGTTTCACAATGAAAATGAAAGCGTTCAAATGGAGATGCTAAACATATAGCCTGTTAGAACTTACCCAATTCTTTCCCTCAATCTGACAGTAGAATAAGACGGCTAAATATCCAGCAAAGCCAGAAGTCATGGTGTACAGGACCATCAATGCTATGAACAAATTTCCTCGGTCGAATGGATAAAATACACCCAGAAGCCCAAGTAGTAAAGTAAATGTGGCTCAAAGATTGTAAATAATCAGAACTTTAGAACACAAGAATTTAGAGAACTGCTGATCGGCCTGTTGAATAAGATGATCTCAGACACATTGATTGGTTAAAAAACTCACATAATGCACAACTGAGCACCAGAACCAAGGGCTGCAGCAAACAAAGACCTGTGCTTTGGGTACCGGAAGACATCAGAGCAAATGCACTTCCATCCTGTCTGCTCTCTGTCTACTGCCGCATCTTCAGGTATGAAACTGCCAAGCGATCACAGATGTTAAAAAAACTCATATTTCGGAGCATAGATAGAGAGAACAGAATAAGAACAAGGAAAAGAAGGTGACTATTGCTTGCACTCTTACTCATAGAAATCCTTCTGGATGACTCTCATATAGTAAATTAAAAGGCATCCGAACAGAATCAGAAATGTCCCACATGAATTTATAATTGAAAAATGGTGACTTGTAGAATGGTACGACACTGAATACTTCTTCATTCTTTAATGGTAATGTGCATTTGTTTCTATCCAATGCACACTGTACAGTAGTTTTATGTCCATTTCCCTGCATTCGGCCAACTCCACTCCCTCATTAGGGTGCACCAACAAATGAGTCTACTATTTGGTCCCTATTGAAGAAGATTTCAAGTTCGAAATACTGGTAAAGGAGATATTTGTGCTCTGAATTTTTTGTTGATGATCTGTGAACCTCTCCTATAAATCCCCAGATTGGCAAGTCATCACAATACATCTGAAAGAAATAATCCTGCTTGATTGCAGCTTGAATTTGAGAGACTTCTTCACTTGTCAACTTCTTTGCACACGCAACCTCATGATCCTTCTGCTGTAGAAATTTGACATTGAATGGAGCAGTTACTAGGCAATCTCCATTCAGTATCTCACCAAGAGTCTCCTGCTTCTCCTCCAAATGATCTGTCATCATGAAAATGCGGAGGAAACATAGGACATGAATACATAATTGGGGAAAAGGACGAAAGTGAGGCACTTGAACCCCAAACAAAACTTAGGTACATGTTGCAAATCTAACCTGGTCGACAAAATGGGAGACTGTAATAACCATATGTTTCACTGTAACCATCACACAAAAAGAAGTAAGAAAGCATATGCAGTAAAATCACTAAGACAAAGGAACTATATAGATTTGATAAATGCAAAGACAATGTATCTATTTCCAGCAGTAAAACATATTGAACCTCAAACTGCAGCACTTAAACAAACATGATCTTAGCTGACTTTAAGCATGCAATTCATACTCCGTTGGATCCTCTAGACACATTGTGCCTAGCATGCAATCTACTCTTTTCTAGAAAATGAAAAGCTAGCTTCCTGCACCACATAAATCCACCATGGTTGTTGGGAATGTGAAAAGTTCATTGACAGGTTGACAATTACCTTGGATTGTGATAAGGACCAACTCTGTTGACATAAAGAGGAACTAAATCATCAACTTTGTACCTATGCTCCAGCAAATCTGGCCTCACATGACTTAAACAACAAATGATGAGAAGAGGAACAGCAAGAAGAACCACAGAGTTCTCCATTCCCACTTTATATCCAATGTCAAGATGAAAGTACTGTGATTTTAGGAGCCCTGCAGCATTAAGAGAAGATCTAAACATTTAAAACAGAACAGGTAAGGGATGTTCCTTTCGTCTCAATTTTAGTATGTCATATTGATTTAAAACATCAAAAGATCGAGGGAAAATTCAAGATTGGAACACCATTTGTCTATGGACAATGGTTCATACATCTGGACAAGAGACTTTAATAAACCAGAAAAGAAGACCATTATCACATGGTTGGTTTCCCTGATAGTAGAGTTTAAGAGTACAATGGAACTAAGTTCAACTAAACCATTTGGCCCGAAATTCCAATTTTAGAGAATTAGAATCGAAACCTCGTTGGACTGATGAACTAGGTACTTCCACCTTTTACAAACTCATGATCTTGATGATCCATGACTATGGACAATGGTTGATGTATTGAAATACCATTACTACCAAATCAGTACACAAGACGGTGATAGTCTCAAAAAGTTCATTACTCGATAGGCTTTGGCATGCACTGAGAGATAATGTAGGGCCAAACCTACCTAACACTTCAAATCAGTTTCAGCTCCACTGAGTCATCATCACTTTCAACTGAACATCTGCTAACGCATATTCTACCTACGTTATGCAAAAATAAGGAAAGACTGGAAGAGGACCATCTGTAGTATTTCTCTTGACGTTTCCTCAACGACTTAGTAGAAATTTTGGATGGAAATAGAAGTTTTGAGAGTGAAGATGGTCTTCTCAACTTATACATGACAAGAGACTTCTAATAAACCAGACCCGACTAATCCCCATCGAGTCGAGTGCCATCGATGATCCGTTCCGATCATGGAGAGTGAAGGGTGCTCTTGAAAAAACTGAACCAAACCCAATCAATAAGTCCGGTCCATCCATTATATTGGTTCGATTTTGGTTTGGAACTTTTTTAGTTATCGATTTATTGATTTGGTTGTGATTTTTAATTTTGAATGGATAAATTGTAACAAATATGATGAGTTTAATGATTAAATTTATTTTTCTTTTTGAAAAGAAGACCATTATCAAATGGTTGGTTTCCCTGATAGTAGAGTTTAAGAGTACAATGGCTAAAATTGTTGAAAGCAACATTGATATAATTAAAGTGATAGGCACGAGTTTATTGAATGTTTAAGGTTGCTACACAATATTGTTATCTCCTCATCTTTGGCCATGCCCCTCGCAATCCCAAAGCTCGAGCTAACATGGCAGCCTTGAGCTCACGGCTCGAGAGGATCTCTTGAGATTCGAGCTCAACATATGTTGAGAAATTGAGTTTTTGCCTTTTGGGTTTCAAAATGAGCAATGTCTTGATCAGTTCAGGGAAATTTTCTTCGTGAGGAACTTCTTTAGGGTAAAATTGGGAATAAGGAAAGGAAAAACAGAGAAAATAATAAAGACAATATGGAATGACATGTGGAAAGGAAAGAAATATGTACGTGTGAAATGACACGTCAAATCTTTAAACACGTGGATCTTTAAAGACATCGTTCGACCAAAATTCAATGAGGAGCAAATTTCGGAACCAAGTGAAACTCGATACTGTTTATGAGGAAAAAAAAATTATCAAGTCAAGATTGGGACGACCTAAAAAGTGAGGCTTTTCAGCCTTAACATGGAGTGATACAATAGTTGCTTCGAGCATGTTTCGATTTCTATCATTTGCACATCCTCAACCTTACAGTTTTCATGAAATCTTGGGGTGTCCATCTTGAAAAAATTATTACATGATATAGGAGACCTCTTCTTAATTCCTTAAAAGTAACATTGCTAAAGAGAACGTGGGAGTGCGCATGACATCCATTTTGTCTCTCCGTTTTTTTATTTTTCAGTTTTTGGAAATAGATTTAAAATAAAAATCCGTTTAGCACAATTTCATTTTCTATTTTTGAAACAAATTTTTACTCCAAAAATAGATTTGGAACATAAGTTAGAAGTAAATTTTTTTCATTTTTCTATTTTTGGAATAAAAATGAATAATAAAAACTCTTTTCATCACTCACTCTCATCACCGCCTGCTACCCATCCGCTTGCCATCGGTCACCATCCACCATCGTTGGTCATTGTTGGCCCACCTACCATTGGTCATTTGCCAACCACCGTCGGTGCCTTGCCCACCGATTGCCTCCCACCACCATTTCGGATGGAGAAATTTTATGTCATCATCAAATGAATTTCTATTTCATGAAAATAAATTTTGTATCATTATGAAACTCCTACTTTGTTTCTAAAACTCATAAGGAGAATAAAAATAAAAATAAAATTTATGGCTAGAAATTGATTAAATTGATTTATGAAACATGATAGTTATTATTCATGCCCTAAATAATCTGATAATTAGTTCAATTCATATGAGAAAAATGCTAAAAACACAATCAAGCCTCTTCCCTTTTTTGCTTTCTTCCAAAAAGCGGTAAATCAGAAAAATGTAGTCCTCATAAGCGCGCACATATTCGATTTCTCAGTAGAACATTTGTAACAGCAGCAGCCTTTCGATTCATTCGAAATGCACAGGCATATCCTTTCGAACAACTCCACGATTCCTGTAATCCCATGTCCTACGTCTTGGATGCCAAAGTTATAGACATTCGATCCCATATTCCAATCAAAGTTCGGCAGTGCACGATTGCACGAGAATTTGTCTTTCGTCGACAAAATTTTTAAATATGCATCGCGACTGGTTTCTCATGTTATGGCTGTCGCATTTTAACATAACCAAACCAACTTATGTCATGTTTTTTTGTCATTTTCAAACCAGAAAGATTGATGTTGCACCTTTGACATTCGCATGATGAAATAAACAAAGTTGAAAGTTAGTGGAGACAAGAAGATATCACTTCCATCATTAGCAGAAAGTTTGAAAAAAGTGGCACTATAGAGAGAGAGAGAGAGAAAGATGCACCTCCACCACCATGGATGATCTTCAGCAGCTAGCTGAAAGTGCGTCAGAGCCACGGTGACGAACGAAGCTGTGATGAGCAGAATACTGAAGATGACATATTGTGCAATACAGCTGAATGTAGATTATAGAATAAGGCAAGAAGCTCGCCTGGACGTGGCGCTTGGCAAGCGTCACATCGACGCTACACGCCCTAAGAAAGTGGTAGAGAATACCGCACGCAGACACATTCTCCGTTAGCCAAATTGAATAAAGTCAATAGGGGGACAGAAATTCATCAATTTAACAAGCTATAATTTAAAATTTTATGATTCAAATGCATTCTTTTGATAAGTTTTAAAACTTTCAATACATTTTAAACTTTTCATTTGTAAATCCGCTCGGTGAACTAAGGCTGACTTTAGCTCCAATTATATCTAGGCAAAGATATTGTTGCAAAAAGTTATACAACAAACTTAGGAATATGGGACCAGCTGTAGGATGGTACCAATTGATATGGATAAGGCGGGATTAGTAAATACAATTTTATTGGGTGGTTAGTTTATAGAGATAGACTCCCAACAGCATAAATCATATTACGTTGGATGCCTATAGTAACAATCCGTTGTAATTTCTATTTGGTTGATGTAGAAAATCGAGATCATCTATTTTTCCAATACATGTGGACATGAAGCATATGGTGTGTCATCTTTACACAATTCGGAATCCATCATACTCTAGGATGATAGAATGATAAACGCCAATGAATGACCAAGGCTACCAAAGGCAAGGACTTCAAAGTAACTTTTTTAACGATCATGTGTTGCACTTAGACGAAATGTATCTGTAAATGTTTTCAAAACAAATCAAATGATGTCCCTATTTTGTGACTAAAATTTGTAAACTTGTCAAAGGGTGATCATCATATTACAAAAATTTTAAACATTCCTAGATAAATATAATTTTGGCTACTATATGAAGACTCTCTCACTCCATTTTTTCACGTTCTTAATTATTTATGTAATGTTGGAGAATGCCCCTAAACTCATGTACATCATATTATAAATGATACTTACATTTCAAATCAAAAAAATAAAATCCGCTTGGTGAAAACAATTCTAAATTCTACCAAACCGATAACAAACCAAAATTATCAGATTGGTAAAAGAAAAATATCTGTATTGGTTTGGGTTCGGATTGAAATTTTCGCAAAACCAATAAGTCCAGTTATAACCGCAAGGGACAATTACAAAAGCCCGCGGACTTGCGACATCCAGGAGCGGCCTCGAGAAATCGATGACAGACTTGTCTTCCCTAGTGTGATCGTTTATTAGTAAACGATTCATTACACCGTCCCATCAGAATGGACGAAGGACAAAGTCAGGCGGATACGAACAATCACGCGGCCCGGTCTAATAAATCGACAGACTTTCATGCTCGACCGAAGATCTCGCGCGGGTGGCAAGAGGCCGAGACACTAGAGCTTTGATTGGAATCAAAATGTGCGGTTCGTGTCTCCTCTTCCAAGTTCCTGACAAGCGGAGTACCCCCACAACTCCAAACGAGAGCTTTGCAAAAGTGAACTAAAGCCCCGGTCGAGACACGAGATCCCGGTGAGGCTCGAGCTCACCGACCTTGGCAACGGCACTAGTGGCCTGTTGTGCTCGTCCCCAAGGCCCAACGCCCAACGACTTGCAAAGGAGGAAGGAGGAAAGAAAAATAAAATAAAATTTGAAATTTTTTTGTAAGATTTAAATAATTTTTTAAATGAGATCTAAAAAGTAATAGATGTTTTGAGTCACATATCACCAAACAAAGGAAGGTTAACTATTTTCCTAAAAAAATGATTTCCCAAAAAGTATTTTCCTTATCCATGGAGTTTTGCCCCAAACAATTGTTTCGTGAAAAAAAAATGATTTGGAAAACGTTTTCCTCAAAATATCAACCTATATCACTTAAAATAATTAATCAATTTAAAATATATTCATCCTTGATAATAATTCATTTCCTGAACATTTTCATGGACATTAAAAATATTTTTCATTCATCATTTTTATAAAAATATTTTATAAATTATTCATTTTTTTTTGCAAAACAAACTGAGCCTAAATTGAAGTTATAGCAAATTCGTTTTATTATCAATCAAAGCAAAAATAGGGACGAACCAAATTATGACGTCACATGCTACAATCTACCATATAGCTTACACGCATAAGCTTCAATCCCTCAATTTTTCGGTCGTTGACTTCCATGGCTTATGCAATAGATCAAGTTGCAATTCTTTTACTAAATGCTTTCATAAGCGTATTTTTCGTCACATCTAACCTAGCATTTTATATCTACCAACTCGCACGTTCTGTCGTAATTAGAACGGCGCTTTCGGAGCAGGGATTGCCCGCTCAACTCCTGGTCGATCCTTCAGGTGCCAGACCTACTACGCAGCATCACACGCGCAACTGTCACTATGTCGGGGGATCGTTGACTTCCATAGAATTTTTTTTTTTCCTCTTTTTCTCCCTTATATTCATCATGGGGTTAGCATCATTACACCTAGTCGCAACCCTTTTGCCATATGCGTTTATTAAGAGTCTTACTCTATCTGGCGAGGCCATACATCTATCAACTCAGAAAATACGTTAGGTCGTGTTAGAATAGTGCTTTTTGGAGGAGGGATTGCCTGCTCAACTTCAAGTTGATACTCGAGCTACGAATCACACGCTCCATATAATATATAACGTGTGCGCATAAGTTCCTCTCTCTTAGTTTGGGTCGTTGACTTCCATGATTTTTCCCCTTAAATTTTTCGTGGTGATAGTTGTTAGGAACACGAATCTTTAAAGAGGTACAACAGAGAAGAAGACGAGTGATTTTTTATGTGAACACCCTTTTCAAATCAAAGGGAAAAAAATATGGCATCGCACTCGATAATTTATTCACTATTAATATCAAAATCAAAGGAACATGCTTCAAAGTTAAAACTACAGAAGATGTTGTCAAAATATATAGAGGGAATTTAGGGTATACATAGTTAAGATAGAAATTACAGATATGTCATTAGCAATAAAAGCTCTAAGCTTTAATTCTGTTAGGCTTCACAGCTCCATCAATCTCTCAATTGGATGTTGATATTCAAAACAAAATTAGTCTTTCATAGTGTTCACTTGTTTTGTAAACAAAGTTGAGACAAGAAGATATCACTTCCATCAGCAGAAAGTTTGAAAAAAGTGGAGAGAGAGAGAGAGAGTGAGAGAGAGATGCACCTCCACCACCATGGATGATCTTCAGTAGCTAGCTGAAAGTGCGTCAGAGCCACGGTGACTAACAAAGCTGTGATGAGCAGAATACTGAAGATGACAAATATTGTGCAATACAGCTGAATGTAGATTATAGAAGAAGGCAAGAAGCTCACCTGGACGAGATCATCTATTTTTCCAATACATGTGGACATGAATCATATGGTGTATTATCTTTGCACAATACGGAATCTATCATACTCTAGGAGGATAGAATGATGAACTCCAATGAATGATCAAGACTACCAAAGGCAGGGATTTGATAGCAAGGCTTCCCAAAGTAAACTTTTTTAACGACCATGTATTGCATTTGGATAAAACGTAATTGTAAATGTTTCCAAAACAAGTTAAATGATGTTCCTGTTATCGTGGTTAAAATTTGTAAACTTGTCAGAAGATGAGCATCATATTACAAAAATTTTAAACATTTTCAGATAAATATAATTTTGGCTACTATATGGAGATTCCCTCATTCCATTTTTTCGCGTTCTTAGTTGTCTATGTAATGCTGGAGGATGTCCCTAAGCTCATGTACATCATCTTATAAATGATACTTACATTTCAAATCAAAAAACAAAATCCGCTTGATGAAAATAATTTTTAATTCTACCAAACCGATAACAAACCAAAATTATCAGATTGATAAAAGTAAAATATTTGTATTGGTTTGGGTTTGGATTGAAATTTTTGCAAAACCAATAAGTCCAGTTGTAACCGCAAGGGACAATTACAAAAGCCCGCGGACTTTCGACATCCAGGAGCGGCCTCTAGAAATCGATGACAGACTTGTCTTTCCTAGTTTGATCATTTATTAGTAAACGATTCATTACACCGTCCCATCATAATGGACGAAGGACAAAGTCACGCGGATACGAACGATCACGCCGGCCCGCTCGTAATAAATCGACAGACTTTCATGCTCGACCGAAGATCTCGCGTGGGTGGCAAGAGGCCCAGACACTAGAGCTTTGATTGGAATCAAAATGTACGGTTCGTGTCTCCTCCTCGTCCGAGTTCCTGACAAGCGGAGTACCCCCAACTCCAAACGAGAGCTTTGCAAAAGTGAACTAAAGCCCCGGTCGAGACACTCGATCTTGGTGAGGTTCGAGCTCACTGGACTCAGGTCGGTTGAGCTCAGCCACACCTGAGGGCCGGCCAAGTCGGCCCTCGCCAAGCCTCAACGATGGTGTCCAATGGCCTATCATGCCGTTTGCTGAGGCCTGATGACCGGCGAAGGAGGTTAGAAAAGAGAAAGAAAAGAAAAAAAATATAAGTTATTTAAAAACCTTTTTTTTTTTTTGCCTAAGGTGAAGTTACAAGATTGAAATCATTTTGCAAATGAGATCTAAACATCAGTAAACGTCTTTGGTCACATATAACCGAGTAAAGGAAAATTAACCATTTTCTTGAAAAATGATTTCCTAAAAAGTAATTTTCTTTTTCATGATTTTCCCCTAGTTTGTTTCATGGAAAAAAATGAATCATTTGCAAAATATTTCCTGAAAAATATTCGCCTATATCCCTTAAAATAATTAGTCAATTTAAAATGTTTTCATCTCCGATAACAATTTATATCCGAATATTTTCTTGGATGTTAAAAGTATATTTTGTTCATTCATTTTTATAAGCGATACAAACGATCATTTAAAAAAAAATCATTCATTCTTTGCAAAATAATCGAAGCCAAAATGAAGCTAAGGAGAATTCATTCGATTCTGAATCAAAGAGAAACGGGGGACTAACCAAATTATGACGTCACATTCTACGATCTACCACATCGCTTACAAACATAAGCATCGTTTTCTCAGCTTAGGTCGTTGACTTCCATGGCTTATGGAATGGATCAAGTTGTAATTCTTTTACCCTATGCTTTCATAAGCGTTTTCGTTACGTCTAACCTAGCCTTTTATATGTATGATCCAAAAAAAAAGAAGAAGTAGTATTTAAAAATCTACCAACTCGTACGTTGTGTCTTAATTAGAACGGCGCTTTCGGAGCAGAGATTGCACACTCAACTCCTCCAGGTCGATTACTCCAGGTCCTACACCTGCTACGCAGCATTACACGTTCAAGTGTCACTATCTCGGTTTGGATCGTTGACATCCATAAATTTTTTTCTCTCTTTTTTTTTCTGCCCTTTTATTTATCATGGTGATGGCATCGTTGCGTCGAGTTGCAAGTTCGCAATCCTTTTGCTACATGTGTTTATTAGGAGTCTTATTCTATCTAACGAGCCCTTACATCTATCGACTAAAAAAATAATTTTGTGTCGTGTTAGAATAGTGCTTTTTGGAGGAGGGATTGTCCGCTCAACTGAGCTGACACTCCAGCTACGAATCAGATGCTCCATTTACTATATAACGTGCGCGCATAAGTTTAACTCTCATAGTTTGAGTCGTTGACTTCCATGATTTTCCCCCTAAAGTTTTCGTGATGACGGTTGTTAGGAACATGGATTTTTGAAGAGATAAAACAGAGAAGGAGACAAGCGATACTTTATGAGAACACCCTTTTAAAATCAAAGGGGAACAAGCTTTAGAGTTACAACTACAAAATATATTATCAAAATATATAGCGAGAGTTTAGGGTATACATAGTTAAGAGGGAAATTACAAGTATGTCATTATCAGTCAAAGCTCTAAGCTTTAATATAACTTTTATTTGTTAGATTTCGTAACTCTATCAATCTCTCACTTGGATGTTGATATTCAAAACAAAAATAGTCTTTCATAATCTTCACTTGTTTTCATAACACAAATAGTCTTAGCGTGGCAAGCTGCCCCTCATCACTAATCATGGAGGCCAACTAAGGCCATGTTTAGTTTGGCTTTTGTGGAAAGTCTTGGGGAAATGTAAAGGCTTTTTACCCTAAAGGGGTTTGGTGAAATATAAATACTATTCGGTAAACTGTAATTTTTTTTTGGTTAGAGGTAAACTGTAATTGAAAAGTGCCTTGGAAAACAAATTTGGGGAAAATAATGTTGGTAAACATATATTTGGAAAGTCCTTTGGTGTAACCAATTTAAGTATTTTACCTTGTTTAAAATTGAAAAAAAAAAATGACTCTTAACTTTTATATTTTCATGTTAAGAGTAATGTAAAAGAGACCTAGTAACAACTTTATATATAATATAATCACATCAAAGTGGATCTTTTCAATTAAAAATAGAGTTTCAACAACAAAAACCAAAAAAGGAGAGTAATTTAATTATAATAAACATGGTCATATATGTCTCGAGGAAAGAAATATGTTATCCATAAAAAGTATAGACCTCCTCATGGCTATTTCATCATGTAAATGTGCCATGTCAGGAAATGCAAGCTCACACCACCTCATTTGTATTATTATGATCAATTGAATATCCATGTTTAATATCCAAATTTGTAGTTCAAGATCAGTATTAGTCATAGCATTTCTTCATATATAATTGTGTAAATCCATTATCATTGTGAGAATTTGCACTTGCTTTTCATATGGATAATTTAGCATATTAGTTAAAATCTTTCACTTCTCTTTTAAGACTCTAAATGCTCGCTCAATTTTTTAGCATAGATAGTAATGGACATGAATGAACACTTCTCGATAACCTATAGGTGCAAGACCTTGGAGGAACTCTAGCAAATGAAAACCAACTATGGAAGTGCAGCCAAATCAAGACGAATCAATAAAGCGCAAATCAAAGTGACATCGTAAAAACCTTCATACTCAACACGAAATTGTCCACACAAAAAAAAAAAAAGACCAGCAAATTACAAGTGACTGGCAAATTAAATCAATCAGATGGTTCTTCATATAAAAGTAGATTGAGATATCACTCCCTTAGACAGAAACCACATATTGAAATAATGCTAAACAAGCAAAGAAGATATTAAAATCAATCCAAACTAAGTGAACACAAACTAGCGTACCAAGTAGACCAGAAATTGTAAAAACTACAAATCAAAGTGATATCATAAAATGGAGAATGAAAATTGACAATGACGGTAAAAGACAAACCAGATTTGCAATTATCAACACAAATTCTTGCAAAAAATCTCAATGCAAACAGAGAAATCTTATTTGGGAAGAGAGGGCGTGCAAAGGCGGGCGCGAGGAAATGTGACGTGAGGAAGAGAGCCTGTGGGTGGTAGGCGTGAGGGAACACAGCTTTAGGAAGAGAGCTCAAGGGTGGCCGTGACAGAAGAGAGCTCGAGGGCAAGAGAGCTTGAAGGCAGCCGTGAGGGAAGAGAGCTCGACAACAAGCATCTTGAGAGCAAAAGAGGAGCACAAGTAAAGCGGCATCTCGAGCCAATTCAATTGGTGGAATGTCATTTCATGAATAAAAATGATGGCATTGTCATTAAGTTTGGGAATGAAAATGAAATGACTTCTTTTTCTATTTTTCTTACTATTTTGATAAGATAATCATGTGCTATTGACGATTCCTTTGAAGAAGGTGACTCTAAGCCATCATAGAATCCTTTGACCAAGATGGACGATCGAATGGACGTTCGATTCATTACAATAGATACCCCCAACTAGGACACTGTTTTTGGGTCTTAATTGCTAGTGTAGCCTTTACATAGATCCTCCAAATGATGAGGACAATAGACCGTTTAGAAACGGTCCAAATAAGATTTAACTTTATCGGAAATATCTAAATGGAGACTCCATAATTGGACCTCACGGTGAGGATGGAAGAGGATACCAATTTATTGTTTCATATGGTCCACCCCAACCACAGACCTCTCCTCCTTCTCTTGAGTTACGTTCGTCACTTGACCACTGTTATCTCCCAAAAAAAAAGCCCCTTTCATAAAATTGGAAAATGGATCTTGTGACTCCCGATTTATAAAACTAAAATCGGGAACCTAACTAACCCAACTTTTGTACCATGTGAAAAGTCAAATTTAATTAATTTAAAAGTTGCATTATTTCACTATAAAGCATATGTTGGTTAAGTGATTATGGGCAAAATCATTTTTATTTAGAAAGAAGTTCAAAATCAGTTCTTGAATATTGAATGGATTGTAGATTCTTGGTTCAAACTCCTAGAATCGAGATTCCAGGAACCAAACTGGTCAATTTGGTTTCCGGGCCAAACTTGGTACTCACCCCTGGTGGCTACCATGTTGGTAATTTCTATGAACAAATTGAAAGCAATCAAATCATATCAAGTAAAGCGGCATGAAGGGCAGCCATGAGGGAAGAGAGCTTGAGGGCAAGAGAGCTCAACGGTGAGAGGAGAGTAAAAAAAGTGGTGTCTCAAGGGCAAAAGGGGCACAAGTAAAGCGTCATCTCAAGCCAATCCAATTGATGAAATCTCAGTTCTTGAATAAAAAGGATGGCATTGTCATCGTGTTTGGGAATGAAAATGAAGAGACTACTTTTTTTCTATTTTTCTTACCATTTTGACAAGACAACCATGTGCTATTGACGATTCTTTTGAAGAAGGTGACTCTAAGCCATCATAGAATCCTTTGACCGAGACGGACGATCGATGCATTACAATAAATATCCTAACTAGGACATTGTTTTTGGGTCTTGATTGCTAGTGTGCCCTTTGTACAAATCCTCTAGATCATGAGGGCAATAGAGTTAAGAAGGAAGAAACGGTCCAAATAAAATTGACTTTATCAAAGATATCTTACTAGAGATCTCATAATTAAACCTCATGGTGAGGATGGAAGAGGATACCAATTTATTGTTCCATATGGTCCATCCCAACCACAAACACATCCTCCTTCTCTTGATCCATGTTTAGCACTCCACCACCATCATCTCCCCCAAAAAAAAAAAAAAGCCCCCTTCATAAAATTGGAAAATGGATGTTGTGACTTCTGATTTAAAAAATTAAAATCGAGAACCTAACCAGCCCAACTTTTGTGTTGTGTGAAAAGTCAAATTTATTTAATTTAAGATTTGCATTATTTCACTATAAAGCAAATGTTGGTTAAGTGATTTTGTGCAAAATCATTTTTATTCTAAAAGAAGCTCAAAATTGGTTCTTGAATATTGAACCGATTGTAGATTCTTGTTCAAGGCTCCTAGAATCGGGATTCTCTGAATTGGTCAATTCGGTTTCTAGGTTGAACCAAACCTAATATCCACCCCTAGTAGCTGCCATGTCAGTAATTTCTATGGAAAAATTGAGAGCAGTCAAATCATATCAATCATAAAAGCCACAAAAACACAACATATTCAGCTATGGAAGTCAAAATGCGAAAGACCTAACTAAAAGTTATGATAACTTTCTGTTTTTGCTAAGCAAATTACATTAAAGTTTATTCAGGGTTGCACTTTTTTCACTCCTGTTTTAATTTAGACAGCCCCTATTTTTGTGTTCTCGTAATTATATCTCTTGTGTGGCCTACTACATTTGTTACGGCTTCATAAAAGTGGTACACTTTTTTGTTTGGTCAAATGTGAGGTAACTCTTTTTATTTTATTTCTAATTTTTCTTTTCTTGAGGGGTGGGGGTGCACTCTTTTTATTCATCTCCTCCGAGTTCCACGTTCAACACAATTCTTTCGCAATTCAAGTAATTTTCATGACTCAGGACGTGGTATTGCTTCTTTGAATTTCAACACTACAATGCCATGAAATCTCGTAGTTGGCTGACATTCACCCAAATAAAGATTGAATGCACCAAGGTAAGGTAAACAAACACCAGCAACCCCAACAAATCCCATAAAAAGATCATCCTCCATGTCGTCATCGGCTGTGGGCCGACTGTCTCATGCTGTCAATCGCCAACAAAGTGGGAGTAAGTGAAACCATGGTTTAAACAAGTAAAAATGATGAATTGCAATGAATGCACAATTAGGAAATGGTTGTTCAAAAACCGGCTTGAAGTTTAACTCTATACACACCTATAATCTATGGCTAAAAGCAACAATTGCAGCACAAACGAAAGAACAAATGCAGCATTGTAGACATGTGTTTCAAGAAATTAATCTATGAAAGCACAATCTTTATTTCAACATCCAGACGTCACATTGAAAATTACAATCAAATTAAATCATTAATTTGAATTCCACTTGTCATTTATCTAAAAGCACTCAACCCATCTATCGCCCTAGACCTTTATGCCAGCACATGGCGGGTACACCTATTCTTTTTCTATGCTCTCACGTATGCAAGAAGATGAGAGAAAAATCTTTAAAAAGGGAGCGAGAGAGAGAGAGAGAGGAATAGAAGGAGGCGGTGCTTTTTATGTTACTCTTTACTGTGTGCATCAATGAAAAGGAGCTCGTTAGGGAGGTCAATGGCGAACCCATTGCCGATGCTTCTTCATATTACCTTTTACACGAGAGAAGAGTCTGCATGCAGCAACGAAAATGGCCTCGTCAGGCAGGTCAATTGTGAGCCAATATCGGTGCGAGCGAAAGTGTGGAGGATGGCAAATTTGGGGTCATAGATATTCTCCTCCTTAATCTTGCGAGTTGAGGAGTAGGGAAGGTGTGTTTAAAAAAATGGCCTGAACGAGAGAAAACACAAAGACGAGAAGGATGCTACGAGACTTTGAGAGCTGAGACGTCAGAGGCGTGGAAACGATACGGAAAGTGGAGTCCGCAATGAAAGACCGAATCAAAATCAAACCAAACTAAACCCAATCGAAATTTCGTGTGTTTTTAATTTGGTTCGATTAATCGAAAAATAACAGTTATCTTTTCCGGTTCGGTTCAATTCGGTTTGATTAATTGAACCAAAATAATCAATAAAAATTGAGAACCGAAAATCGACAAGTAAGGCAAAAGTAAAAAAATCGAAAAATCAAACCGAACACAATATTCAATTCAGTTTAGGATCATATCTTATTGATTTCGATTTTTCTGAAAAATCGAAGTAAATTGAACTGTTTACGCCCCTAGTGTCTAAGTCAAGGGAGAAGCGGAAAATGCCCCGCCCACATTAAAAATCGAACGAGTGGAAAATGCCCCGCCCACGGTCTATCTCTCCAATTGAAGTGTCTTCTCTTTTCTCTCGATCGAATTGCTGACGTGGGCTGGAATTTTTTTCTTTATATGGCAATGTCATCCCCAGCAAGATTAAGACAACAATGCTTGTCATTTTCTTTAATAACTCAGTACCAAAGATAATGTTAACATCCTGCCAAGAGTCCCGGCTTGACCAAAGTATCCTCCAGCGACAGCGACCGCTCCACTCGCGGCCCGCCACGTGCGCGATCACGGGTAACCAAACCCAGGTTACGTATTGCCCACCGAGACGAACTCGATTCCGTCAGGTCTCGCCGGTCCAGTGCCGCCGTTGATCGACAGAGATCGACTAGACTTTCATGTTTTGTCCCATGCTACGTCACTCGATGATTATTTAATTGGCAATCATTTTACCAAAATCCCAAGTCGATCTTAGATGGATCCCGGATCTATCCTTTAGCACCCGGCATGTGGACGTTTTGATTCCTTTTTTTTAATTGATAGCCATTTGTAATTTTCTAAAGATTGCCGAGTATTTTATTGCCCGTGATTTTGTGTTTCGATCTTTGTTTTCGGGAATGGTTCTGTGCCGTTCACGTTAAAGAGAAGAAGTCGGATTTATGAGGGCGCAACACCTGGGGATGAGAAAAGCGAAAGCAGTAGAAGTGAGAGGACCGTTTTAATTTTGTTAATCTCAGTTCTATCCCGAACTTTTTTGTGTCTGAAAAGAAATATTCAAACATTCACTCTCTAACCCCCTAATCTAGTCATGCACTCAAAAATGGACATCGATTTCTTCAAACGTCAAGATCAATTAGAGGTTCATTATCGGAATCGCACTTTCACTTTCGTATGGAATAACAGCAACCTCATGTGATTTCGTCACCGGATTGACTCCTCACAATCCCTCTTGCTCGATTCTATCCGGCATGAGTTACCTCAGGGGAAGTCGAATTCTCTGATTATGACGCGGAGGGGCTGTGGGTATTCATGGGCGCTTTGAATGGCCCCGTTGGGTAATAAGGAAACATTTAGATTTCCAAAAAAAAAAAACACAAGAAGCTTAATTTATGGCATAAATTTACTAAAATTTGCACGCACATACAAATATATTTAGAGTTAAATATCACGAAAAATTTTTACCTAAAAAATTAATCTTTTGACTATCAAAAACTCCAATTTGATACATCTTTGACAAATTTACTTTTCATTAATTTTAATTAAATCTTGCTGTCAAATTTCTGAGTAGGATAATGTATGGTAGTTAATTGGTATACTAATTTGAAGTATTAATCGTTGCTTGTTATAAGTATACTAGCCAATTTAATGAAAATTAATGGAGGATAAATTTGTTATAAATATATTGATTTGAGGTTTTTGATGGTCAAAAAATTAGTTTGGGAATAAATTTGTCACAAGTATATTTAACGTTAATGAAGTTTGGGATAAATGTATCACATATATAATAATTTGAGGTTTTTTGTCGTAATCAATCTATATATTTATTCTACCATTTGAAAAATGGTTTAGGATAATGATGAGAATAAAAGGAAAAAAAAAGAAGGGAAGGAAAAACAAATCCGCCCTGAATATTGAAATTTAGGAAAAAATCATCGGAAGTTATCAATGGAGACAAGACAAGTCATCAAGCGCAGCCATTGATGGATCTCAAGACGGATAGTAAAAAGGCGCCATCCGAAAGAACGAGGGGGGATCGGAAAGCAAATCCGCCCTAAATACAAAATTCCGCCTCTCGCGGTTCCCCCTTCCCCCAAGACTTGATTTTGTTTATGTATTCCCTCCCCCTTCCCCCGGGCAAATTGAGCACGGCACCCGGCAAGTTGACGTTTTGATTCTTTTTTAATGATAGCCATTTGTAATTTTCTAAAGATTGCGAAGTGCGTGATTTTGTATTTCGGTTGTTCTGAAAGATTTCACTATGTCCGAGTTAAAGAGAAAGAGTCGGATTTATGAGGGCATGACATCCGGGACAAGATAAGAAAAAAGCATCAGAAGTGAAAGGTCCGACTTGATTTTGTTAATCTCAATTCTATCCACAACTTCTTTTTATTTAAAAAAAGAAATTTAAAATTTTCACTCTCTAACCTCCTAATCTGACCAGGTTCCCAAAAATGGCCATTGATTTCTTCAAAATTATTAACATTGGGATCAATTAGAGATTTATCATCTGAATCCATACCTCCACTTTCGTATGGAATAACAACGACCCTACGGTGCTGATATCCTTGAAGAAATTGGCAACAATTTTTTGGCGCTTAGGCAGATATTGGATTAAAACGAAAATTAAAGATTTTTTTTAGGCAAAAAAGAAATTCGGGGCAGAATTTAATTAGACTTAAAGGCCTTTTTTTTTTCTTTTTTCAATATCTACCACATCAAATCTGGTAAGTGACCAAATATTGACTTACCGAGAGGAGCTCACGTGTTCATGGCCCACAGATCTGATGGGTGTCAGGCGAGTTTTGGACTTTTTCTCTTTTTTCGTTTTGTTTCGTTTTGTATAATTATTACCTTTAATAAAATACCACACACAAAAAAAAAAAATACAAACATGAAAGGAAAACTAAAAGAAGCATATACTTAAGGTCTTACATAAATCTAAAAAGTATTTCATTAACGTCACTTTTTTACTACTTAATGTTGTATGTTGTGAACAAATTAAAAAAAAACATGTTACTTCCTTATAAAAATATATGTAGTTGGTTTAATCTGATTCCGCATTGGAATCAAGATCCAAATTGTCTGGACATCGATTCTAGTTTTAGGAATTGGGAACTAATCGGCATTCTAGACAATTGGATCCAATTGGTTGGTTTAGTCCGGTTTGGGCAATTCTCATTTTGCGCAGTCCATTTTACACACTCTTCGGCCATGATAAAACATAAATATTCAATTTACTAAATACTATTTTAAAAAAATTTTTGGCAATATGAGGAAAAAGGCTAGAGCAAACGTTAGTTATTTTAAAAAAACCGAAAACATTTAGCATTGATAATTTAGAAATGATAGAACCAAAACTTAGCTGAATCAAATTTATTTTCTTCTCGCTTAAATGTTGCAAATACATCCGACCAAAAAAAAAAAGAAATATGCAAAATACAGATGTGCTTGCGTGCACGTGGGCATACGTCCAAGACAAAGAACAAAGATAGGAACTAACTTATATATATATAGTGAAAAGACCTAACTTGACAAACCCATCTTTGCTTAAATGAAAAATATTCAATTATTTGAAAAAAAAAATGTAGCTGTACATGGCACGCGTTCTTCACTAACTTTGATTTTGGACATCCGATGATGATATTATTTATTTTACTTATCTCTTTATCTCTCTCTCTCTTTTCTTCTTTATTTATTTTTGTTGTTATTGTCCCTGCTCCTCTTGTGCTCATCTGTCTTCCATTTCATGAAGACACATGGCGTGGTACCAGTGGAGTTTGGAGATAGTGACTCGCTTGCCAATCTCAAGCTTTTAGATTACGGCAGAGCCCGGAAGTTAACAATTTGAACTTGTCATTTGCAATCGTCGCTTGTCCTCGACATAAATATTTGAAGGCCGGGGGTTTCAGATGTGTTTTCTCGAATATAATTCTCCTTTCATAGATGGAAAATACAATTTTTAATTATTTAGAGTCCATGTGTCCAGCTTCTAAAATTATTTTTAGAAAAAGAGTTTTGTAATAATGTATTTTATATAGGTAAAATCATACTTAAGGCCCACGAGCAAAGAGGGAAAATGGACAATAGTCAAACTACAGAGTTTGATCACAAAGGCGCATACGCAATTGGCGGGGCGTCTCCTGTGCAAAAGCAAAAGGGCAAAGTTTCCATAATATATCAAGTATATTTATTTTATTTAAAGTGGTCGTGCTTTTTCCCCTTTTTTCCTAAAAAAATACTTTTCAATTTTGTGGGAAAAAGACAAATATGTTACAAATTATAATCGCTAGTACGAAAAAAATGGTCTTATATTCAGCGCACATGACGATAGAATAAGATCGACAGCATGTGTCCACTCACCAACGTGCATATTTTCCACCGACTATGTTATTTTGTGTGGTATTGGGTGATCTTGAGCCTCTTGGGGCTAGGACCGGAACAAGATCAATTGGTTTCTTTCTCAATCGTGGTGTCAGATGGTCTCGAAACTCTGGAGCTTGAGTTAATATAAAAACAACCCATATCTCTCCCGAGTTTAGCTTTATTAACAATCTAAGTTCCGATACCAGTATTGAATGTTCTTACACATCCCTCATCCTAAAAATTAGCTATAAATCAAATATGAGATAATCGATGCGAAGTAATCTCAACACGTGGATGTATTAAGCTTGTGGCGATCCTTATGCCCTTTGAATGCGTCGCCTAGTCGCATGGGCCGCTCATCGGATGGCCCCGGATGATGCAGCGAGGAGTCAACATCAAAGTGGGCCGCGGCTGCCGTAAGCGAACTTGAATGGTCGCGGCGGCGCTGTGGGATCTTATCATCAATTGCCACTACAACAACACGTACGTATCCCAATATCCATTTGATTATCATCCAAAATCTTTCCCCAAACATGTTGTCTTCTTCTTCTTCTTTCTTCTTTTGTTTTTATTTTTTATTTTCCTTGCCTTCGTTACAAGCACTATAGCAAGTAGCGAAATTAAAAAGACCCAATCCTTTTCTTCACCCACGATGTCGGAAAGCAAGCTCCAATCAAATTGCCCCTTTCCCGAAACGAAATCCCGTCTCGCATTTCCTCTTGCTCGATTCTCATTTGGTGCGGGTTATCTGGGGTTTGATCGCGAAAGGGCAAGCTTTTTCAGGCGGAGTTAGATTATGTGATCTCAAGGTGGAGGAACTGTCCATCTTTGAATGGTCTTAATAAGGAAACATTTGGATTCCAACAGCTTATTTTACAACATAAATTTACCTAATGCCACGAAAAGTCTCAAATCGATATATCTTTGACAATTTTATCCAAAACTAACTTTTTGATCATAAAAAAATCCAAATTTGTATAGCTTCAACAAATTTATCCTCTATTATTTTTCATTAAATTATATTATCAAATTATTAAATTAAATAACACGTAACAACAATTGAAGAGGGTACTAATTAGGGTAGAAAATTGCACTATGATACGAGCCAGGGAAAATAAAGATAGAATTTGTGATGAATATGTTATCCCACACGCACGGCCCTTTTGTGGCCTTAGAATATGGACTACTTATTAGCTATTGCTATTAAATTTCTTTTCGTTCTTCAAATGATGTCATAAAATTTTTTAAGGTAGCATAATTTCATCGTTCAAGTTCCACGTCATGGTAAATGTAAAGCATATAAAAAAAATCATACTAGATAGAAAGGAAGATACGAGAGAGAGCTTTAGGGATTCTGGAGGAAGACAAATTCATAAAAAAATTGTATCGATTTGAGTTTTTTTTTAACCATTGGCCCATTTTTTTATTTGGCTAAACGGAAAAAAAAGGTGGTTTAGGATAATGATAATATAATAAAAAACAAAAGAGGAAGGCAGAAAAATCCGCCCGGAATGACGAAATGCAGGATTAAATCAGTGGGAGTCATCTATCGCGTGAGGATGACTTCCAGCGCAGTCATTGATGGATCTCAATACAGACAGACAGAATTTAAATCCCCGATATCCGACATCCGAAAAGGTTTTACCGTCCAGCCTTTCAGCCTCCCCCAAGAAGTACGAGGAGGGGGCGGGGGCGGGGGCCCACCGGGCGGGGGCCGCCGGCGACGAGCGGGCGGAGGAGGGAGGGGGAGGGATAACAGCTGCCACCTCCACCAGACCGCCGCCACCTGTCGCGGTCCTGTCCCCACCCCTCTCTCTCTCTCTCTCTCTCTTCCTTTCTTCCTTTTCTCTCGTTTATTTATTCTTCCTCTCCTCTCCTCCCTCGTGGTCGCGCGGCCGTGTGGAAACTCCACGGGATTTTCGCTCCATCCCACCTCCAGCAAGTCCAACACGGCACTCGTCCCCAGTCCCCGTCCCCGTCCCCGTCCGGTCTCCCGTACTGATCGCATCTCTTCTCTCTCTCTCTCTCTCACTCAATGGCTGCTCTCCCGGAGGCGGCGGAGGACGAGGGGGAGCTGCTCCTCCCCTTCCGAATACTGGCCGAGGCCTCCGATAGCGGCGGCGGCAGCTACTCCTCCAACCCGACTGACGCCGTCATCTTCGTCGGACTCTGCCTCGTGCTCGGGATCGCCTGCCGCCACCTCCTCCGCGGCACCCGCGTGCCTTACACCGTCGCTCTCCTCGTCCTCGGCATTGCTCTCGGATCCATAGGTTCGATTTCCCCGATTCTCTTCTCTCTTCTTCCCTCCCCCGCTCCTCCTCCCGGGCGTGTGGAGTCGATCGGAGTTCGTTTTTCGGTTCGGGGGCTCATTCCCTGCAGCTTTGGAGGTAGGGAAGGAATAAAAGAGTCAACGCTGAGCCTAGTGTGTCGCCACCCTTCCCGAGCCCATTGCAAATTCGAACTGCTGGAGTTACTATTTTTGTCAGTTCTTTCCGTTGAATTGGCGAGGCTGAGCGTTCTTTTTTCGAGTGATTTCTGCTGGAGATTTGGCATCCGCAGCTGAATTGGGGAACAAGAAGCTGCAAATTATAGTTTGGGATTCGTTTTCGTATTCAATGTGAAAACTTTTCTCTAGATTCCGAACTGCTTTCCAGCAATTCTCTCTTCTGCTGATGTCAGAACTGAACCATGTAATACTAAAATATGGATCGAGAAAAGCAAAATGGTGGAACACAAAAGTTAGGTTTATTGGAATACTTTACCGTCCTCTCTGACTATATGTACATCAGTGCATGTGATCCTTGTCGCAGATGATGTGGAGAAGAAAGTGATCTATGATCTAATGGCGGGAACAAAGTTGGCATACTTAGTGCACATGAATGTGGGAAGGGATTAGTCTTTCGCCGGCACATGGCTTATGTGTCGACTCTAATTAGCTCGCGGATGCTCAGTGTGTTTCTCTCTGGTTATTTTCTGCTAAAAATGGCATGCCTGGGAGGGTCTATGCAGTAAAAGAAAAACCCCTGTGTGGAACGATAATATTTTATAAAATAGTAAAAAATAGTGTTCTCAGGCTTCTTTGCAGGTGCCTTGTGATTTGATTGCTATATTCAGATAGCTTTTACTGTTAGTTTATCCTGACGGTGCTTAGATTTGTAGTTCTTGGACTGCCAATTTCCTATTTATGCAAGGATGGATTGTTTCCTCTTAACTTTTGAGCAAAATATATTGCTCTGGAAATCTTCTTTAGAATTTCATGGACTCTTTGTCTAGTTAATTGAATCCTTCTAATACTGCTGAAAGCGCTGATCCATCCGTATGGCTACTATTATAAATGTTCATCTTCTACTGTTATGCAGAGTTTGGTACACATCATCACTTGGGGAAGATAGGGGATGGCATTCGTCTTTGTAAGTGCTTTTAATTTGTTGGGTCAAATTGAAATCCCAAGCAGTTACACATAGGCTTCTGAGAAACTGGTTTTTACACTTCCAAGAGAGGTGGAATCTTCCTTTGTATGAAATTGTTTGAGATGTAGCAGTAACAATTTGTCAATATGTTAACTTGCAGGGGCAGATATTGATCCTGACCTTCTCTTGGCTGTTTTTCTGCCAGCCCTTCTTTTTGAAAGTTCATTTTCAATGGAAATACATCAAATAAAGGTTTAGTTCTTATTTTGCATCTTCCTGTTCTATTTGAGTTTACCTTAGCATTGTAAAAAACACCTTTCCATTCTTCTTTTTCCATTGCCCACATTTTGGGAGCAGGCGCACCGTGGTTTTGTTCCTTTCCTATGACAGTGTTCTTGTGAAAAGCATGAGGATTTCCATCTAGTTATTTTCATTAGGTGGGCATTGACTTATTCAAACACCAGGTTGATACCCATAGACTAGCCTCATATCATGACAATGGTGACTTATATGGTTGCTGATAACTGGGCTAGCCCAAGAGTTCTTGGATTGATATTATCTTAGTTGAATATTTACCTTTCAATTTGTATTAGAGTCTCACCATCGAGAGTTGAAGGTAGTGGAGAGATTGGAAGGGTGCATGTGGAGTTGTGGGGTAGTAGAGTGATTACGTTGGTGGTATAATAGTTCAGTTGGCAGAGTTGGTGCTGGTAGTTGCAACAATGATGCATTGATGAAATGGTGGTGATATAAGAGTCGAATTGGTGGTAGTGAAGGTTTGTGGTGATGGGGTTGGTGAAAGTAGTGGTCCACTGTTGATGGAGTTTGCAGTGCTATTACTGTCTTGGATTGAATGGCCATCTCGAACTGCATAGGCCTTATAGGAGACCAAGCTTTTTATTCTATTGATCTGATTTTAATCTTTGGTGAAAATATATCTAAGATTTAGGTAATATGAGTTAAAACTTTGGCTCCTTGATCCATATAATTGCCTCCAATGTGGAAGAACCACTTCACAAACAATTTCCTTGTTTGTGCATGATACCTTCTCTTTCTGTCTGAACTAGGTTTTATGTGATTTTTATGTCCTTCTTGCACTTTCTTGGACATCCAATAAGACAGTTCTCATTTCTTTTAATTTTGTTTTAAATGGGCAGAGGTGTATAATGCAAATGATTTTGCTAGCGGGTCCTGGTGTTCTCATATCAACTTTCTGTCTTGGGTCTGCCCTGAAGGTAGTCTGCGTGAAGCTATTCTTGCAAATCTCAAATAGCACTTTTCTGTTTTAAGAACTTAGTTTAGCTCTTTCTGCGATCATGCAGCTCACTTTCCCATATGACTGGAATTGGAAAACTTGTCTGCTGCTTGGGGGACTTCTGAGTGCTACTGATCCAGTTGCTGTAGTTGCTCTCTTGAAAGACCTTGGTGCTAGCAAAAAACTAAGTACCATTATTGAGGGAGAGTCCTTGATGAATGATGGGTATCTATATCTATAAGCATATGTGTTTCTGCTAGTGAATAGCTAGCAAGTTTTTAGATGAACTAAGTTTTTTCTTTTGATACATGACATCTTTGCTTTCACTTTGTTCTGAATTTTTTTGTTATCCATGTTCAGAACAGCGATCGTGGTCTACCAGCTATTTTATAAGATGGTTCTTGGCAAGAGTTTTGACTGGGCAGCCATAATAAAGTTTCTGGCTGAAGTCTCACTTGGCGCGTAAGTATCTAATCAGCATTGGCAACTGAAACTCTAATTCTCTTGGTTATCTGACTCTGTCCCTTTTTAGTTTATGCATAGGTCTTGCTTTTGGAATAATTTCCGTGTTATGGCTCGGGTTTATTTTCAACGATACAGTGATAGAAATTACTTTGACGCTGGCTGTGAGCTATATTGCTTACTTCACGGTATGTACCACACCCTTAACAATTTTCTCAAACTTCATCAACTATCCATTGCTGAAACAGTTGTAGTGGCTTTTCTATATATGTGTATTATTGTATGGTTTTCTTTTTCAGGACTTCAACTAATGTGTGGCTAATGTATTACTGGACTGCTTGAGACACTAGTTTCCTCTTTCCTTGCTGCTTTGCATACTTTACACCCAGTCTTCCTGGTTCTCTTGCTATACATTTGAGGTTGCTTTTCGGGGCGTGTGTCTCTGAGTACATGTGAATAGGTACCAAGATAATCATTGCATTCAGTTGGCTTGACAAGCCTGCACAAATGGGGGAAGCAGGGATTAACGTTCCTGTATGGAGAGCTTTGTTGTTGCATTTCATAAACAATTGATATCTGCAAGTTGTTGCATAGTCAGTTACAAGTTTGTGTCACTTGTCTTCTATCAATGATCAGCATAGCAATTGCCTGAGACTGGTAAATCTGATCATAGGCTTTGTGCTTGGCCGTGCTCAGCAGGGCTTGAAATGCAAATGGTTGGGCTTGGAAGAGTGATTTATGTTGAAAATCCTGGCCAGAATATTTATATGTACCTGTTGAAATGGTTGGATTGGGATCAAAGAGGCCTGACTTTGGGCCCAGCCAGGCCCGCCCTGCTATTTGATCAGTTCTCATATCCTTAGGAAATTAAATGTTGTATATGCCATGGATTGGCCAGTCAATCGATTCATTCTCATCTTAAGCTGTTGCAACGGCGATAAGTTACTTAGCACGAGGTTGAGGCCTATATTCGTTGTTTGTTTGTTTTCCTCTCATCTCCAGTTAGATATATCCTATAGTTCATGTGATTATTTCACCTGGTCTTATGAAACTTCTAAATATATCATCATCCGGTAAGAATTGGATCTTCAGGTCTTGCCATTATCAGTATTTCTTGGTACACGCCTTCAGTTAATAACCATTCTCGAAGTCAAAATTCTGGATATTAGGCCTTGTAGTCTACTTAAAAAGCAACATGAATTTTGGTATTTTCCATAGAATTGCTCTACTATAGGCGTATTTGTAAGATACTTTCAATGTATTATAGTGGGCAGGTTGATGATTGTAGTTTAAATGAGAGTCCAACCATTTACTTGGGAGAGAGTTATGTTGCATACCAGATGCAATGAGGATAGCATTTCTCGTGAGCCATGTGATTGCCGAATCATTTTCATTAGCTGTATGGCCTGTATTGTCATCCCTACATATGATTCATGGGTCTGTGACCATTGTTAACTAATTCTGTCTGTCCTTCCTCCTTTCGTTATTGGTCTTGTTTGAATGGTCTCACAGGTGTGACATCAATCACCTATACCTGGTGCTCAGCTTGATAACTCTCTTTGTAGGAGTAAACTTTGAATATATATCTTGCAATTGCAAGAGGGCTGCTTGTTGTGGGTTATAGCTTAAGACTGGTCAGATCTGAGGGGTTGAAATTTTCTGAAAGCTAGAAATTTCTGGCAGGGCTTCGTTTTCATCTTTTTAATAAGTTTTTCTTGTTTGTTCATGTGCATCAAGTCTATAATTGTCCATAGTTAAAATTAACTCCTTTGTCCTGATAAGTCAAATGAATTAATATGGAACTTCGTAGTCAAGCAATTTTCCAAGATGATCATGCTATGCAAAGAAGACTGACGAAATTCTGTTGATTTTATTAGGCTCAAGAGGGCGTTGATGTTTCTGGTGTTTTGACAGTGATGACTCTAGGAATGTAAGTTGAATTATCATGGCAAAGTTTCTTTCTTATGACTTCAGTGAAACATCTCTTCAGATGATCGACTTTGGCAGGTTCTATGCTGCAGTTGCTAAAACAGCCTTTAAGGGTGATGGTCAAGAAAGTTTACATCACTTTTGGTGAGACTTTAAGAATTGTTTTGTTTGAGCCACTTCATATTAACAGAGTTTAATGTTCTTGTGGTAGTTGAAACTGTATCTATCCTTTTAGAAAATATTGCTCTGGGTTAGGGTGCTTCAGATGTAATACCAAGTGCACTCTTGCATAGTCATGCATGGATTCTTTCTTGTGGAAACTGTATATTTGTGAGCTTGACTAGGTGGAATTGGCAGTGGGACTAGAGTGACTCTAATCTACTGTATTCAATCCCGCACAAAATTAACCAAAACCTATAAATTTTTGGCGGACATTACCCTCTATTTTCATCCAACATAAAGATCTGGAGATAATTGCTAAAACTGAAAAGGTTGGGAGATTGCAAGTAATGGAGTATATATAAGGTATCTGCATTTTCCCTAAACTGATGATAGCAAGTTTGATTGTGGCCATAGTTATTTTTGTTGGCTAAACTCTTGCTGATCATGCTGAATGCCTCAAGAGCACAGTAATTTGCTTCCAAAACATAGTTAGACTCATTTTTAGATTTTGTGCTATTAGACCCAACTATGGTAAGTTTGGAACACAGAGATTATTTGTTATCTTTCCTAAAATCAGGGCCAGGGCATCCTGCCTAATTAGCCCTTCATAGTGTACATTCTATCAAAGCAAAAATTGCATTTGGTATCGCAATTAGGTTGTATAGATCCAGTCATGCTGCATTTAAAAGAGTGATATGAGTAGTAAACGCCTTATTAATCTGAGGTCTGGTCTTTCCAGGAGAAATATGGTCAAATTATGTATTGTGATTTTTCTTTTGTTGTGCTTTCTTTGACATTAATGCTCCCTTTACCATCCAGGGAAATGGTTGCTTACATTGCCAATACATTGATTTTTATCTTAAGGTAAGTCCTTGTTTTACTTGCCAGTGTCTATTCTTGCATATTGACAGAACAAAATGAAATTGACACTCTCATTGCATGTCCCTTGTGCATACCATGCAAAAGGTCATCCTTAAGCTGAGCAAGAATGATGGTAGAAGAACTTACAAGATGTTTCCACTTTGATCTGCAACTGAAGGTGTAACTAGTCGAGAACTCTTTGAAAATGCTACAAGCTAGTTTTCCTTGTATGATGCAACACAAGCATTAATAATGGAATATGTGAAGAAGAATCCTACATAGCCTAGGAAGAACTTGCTTAACATCAAACTAGTTCATTTAGCTGGTTAACCATGTGCCCGTCAGCCATCCGGTGTGGTCTTCACTACAGTTTTAAAAGATTGAACTCCAAAAGCTATGATAAAGCTGTTAGTTAAAAAATAAAATGCATAAATGCCATCTTAAAGACACTTAAGTTTCAGCACAAATTACTTATTTGCCATCTTGATGATGTTGACAATATTAGTGACTATTTATTTATATTTTGCTCTGCAGTGGAGTGGTAATCGCTGAAGGTGTTCTTGGTGGTGCGGATATTTTTGAACATGGTACTTGTTGCATCTATTCCCATTATTTTTCATAATGTTCTTGAAGTTTATCCTCTGTCTTCTTGAATCAGTAGAAAATAAAATGGTAGGAGTCTAGTTTTCTTTCTTTTAGTCTCTTGCTTTTTTTGAGTTCTTGTACTCTTCACTTTTGTAGTTATTCATTTTCATCCCTCTCTGGACATGAAGTTATCATTTAGGTGAACGGATCTTGTTAACCCCCACAATAATGTGGAAGCTGATAAAGAAAAGTTGTAGCTCCACAGAAGCTCTTCACTAGCATGTAACTGCATTGAGCAATAGCTTTAAACTGACTTTTGTATCTGATCCAACTCCTGTTTCTTTCACTAGGCCTAATGGCGAGTTGTGAGTTGGCTGAATTATATAGTTAAGATCTTAGCTGATTTATGAATTTGCTGGAACTGATTTTTTAAATGTTCATTGTCCCCTAGATTTGATGAAACCTATCCACCTATATTCTCAATGACCCAATTTTCAATGAAAACTTATTTTGCTTCCCTCCTTTTCATTCTCTTGCCTTTAAGCTTCTTAAGCCATTTACTGATCACTCGATATGATCCTATCCTCACGCTAATACTTCTAGAAACCACCAATCCTCCAGTTTGTTGCCATGAAGTCTTGAACCTGTTGCTAGATTCCTTTCCACAAGGTTTCTGAGAATGGATAATATCCCCTTCAAGATGATGAAAATTCAGGACCGAGTCCCAAGAAGAATGTTACTCTCCACACCCCGCTTGACGGTTAAATCAGCAAAGTCTTTTTAACGTGCCAAGTAGTGTCATGATTACCCTGAGGGATATCAGGCATTCAGGCCCCCCCCCCCCCCCTCCTCCACGTGATACAAGAAAATACCTTGCTGTACTGATATTGAAGAATATATGGTTCAGCTGCTTTATTTATAAAACTTGCTAAAAGAGCTTGTACTGCCAACAATTTTATGCTCCGATACAATTTGAGATTACACTAATACTTGAATACATGCTTGGAGGCATGAAAAATAAAGACCTTCAAACGCACAAGCTGTCTTAAAAGAGAATGTATTCTAATAGGATAAAGCGATTAATATTGGCTGATATCTGATTAATCTAAAAGTGAAGAAAACTAAATCAAATTCTAATATGGAAAATTATTTAGGCCCACATCACTTAGCCAGTTGAAGGTTGGATTTAAGTAAAATTCAGAATTTATATTTTCAGGAAGCGATGTTGATTTGATATAAATAATAATTTTGTAGATGCCAATATATTAAACCTTCTTTTTGCATCTTTTCCTATGGATAGAATATTCTGATCATTTCAGTAAATGTCTCTTTTTTTCTGTTTGAACTTTTTCCACGTTAGGGAATCTGATTGGATTCTTTTTCCTTTCCTCTCTTTCAGGAACTTCGTGGGCATACCTCATTCTTCTTTATGTTTTTGTACAAGCATCACGTCTTGTAGTTGTCACAGTCTTATACCCATTTCTGCGTTATTTTGGCTATGGTTTGGACTGGAAAGAAGCTACTATCCTCACTTGGTCTGGCTTGCGCGGGGCTGTTGCCTTGTCTCTCTCCCTTTCAGTTAAGGCAAGTATTCGTTGCTCAATCTTTCACAAATAATCCTGCTTCCATAGATTACATAGTTACACTTGAAACGTGAATGTTTGTAGTCATGTTTTCCTCAACATAGGTTCTTCTTCTGTGACAATGAAAACATTCTATCTGATTTTCTGGTCTAAGTGTGCTCTGATGTCAGTTTTGATAAACTACCCCGAAGAAAAATATCAGATAAAAATCTTAAACAATTTGGACCTGTAAGTGTTGTATTCTTGTATAGGCACTTCTATTACTATCCCTTGTTGCACATAACCTCATAGGACTTCTACTTGTCCATTCCTATTATAGAAAGGAAACCTAACAACCGAGGGTATCTCGGTCTTATGTCATAATACTCAACTAACTGCAGTCCTATGTGGAAGTGGGATGCAAGTATTCCAAAACATTTTACTTGAATTTGTTTACTAAGTGATGTACTGGGGATTTGAGCATGATTCACTACCTTTTATAGAGACTTGTATAATAAGGTACTAACCAAGTACCATCACATAGACTCATTGACTTTGTAAAGAACTATTGAATTGCTTTTTCAGCATCAGTGGAATGAGTTCACCAGACAGCTATAGCATGACGTTTCAGATATGTAATCTGAAATACTTTTCGTTTTTGGTTTTACTTCTCTTCTTCCATCTCTTTCCAACATCACATAATAACGCTCAATGTTGTAATGTAAGAAGGCCTTTTCTACTTAACCGGCTCTAAACTAGTCTTAACTAACCAGTTAGATGAGTAATGTACAGGGATCATATCATGCTACTGAATGAATGACTAGTACTCCTGTTGAAAGAACTAAAGTTCTGCTGACTGTCATCAACTAGAGAAGTTTTGGGCTGCATTGCAAGCATACTCTTGCAATCAATTTCCCATCACTACCCCTTCTTTATCACTCTGCCTACCGGCACAGAAAGGATAATGAGGCCTGTGTCTTAACCACCAGAACTGCCATCATCATAATCAGGATCACCACTACAGTTGCTGCGTTAGCTTCAGCCTCACTGTGTGGCAGCTGCTGTGAGCGCCAGCAGAGGCAGAGGCACCAAATACCAGTGGTCCCAACTAAGATTTTCAGCTTTGCCAACAGCACCTCTATCCATTCCTAACCTTGTGACGGCATGTTTTTTCCTGCATTACCTTATTAGCACCTGCTCTGGCCACATTGACGCCAGCAGTACTGGCACTAATAAGAGAGGCAATGATAGTAAAGGAGGTAGCGATGTTGATAGTAGCCAAAACAAAACAAAAAGTTGATTCAGAGACAGTAGGCTGATGCTTGATGTCAAATAATTGTTTCATGATGGAGGCGGAGTGACTGGGTAGTTATCCAATTTAGGGGGACAAATGTAGTTTATGTATGGGTGGCAGCTTTATGTGCACGAATGCACTAAGTTCACTTTGGCAGGGATAAAAGTTGTACTCAAGGTGGCACTGAAGATCAGGGACACTACCAGGGATCAATCCCTGGAAGGAGCACCAGACCTGCGCTACTTTATATATCTTACCAACAAAAAAATAAAAAAAAATTGCTCAAGTGTCAATGTGCCAAGAAAATGGTAAATATGGAGTCATAGATTGTTTTCCAAATAATTAATTGGATAATGGCCTAAAGATTACTCAACGCTGCACCTGCAGTTGAAACTTGAAAAATTTATCAAGGTCCACAAAATGCAATAAACTTAGCATAAAGTTGAATTGGGTCCTCGATTGCTTGAATTAATTGCCTTGTATCTTTTAGAAGATAACCAAGTGACAGTAGGCTGTTACATGGTGGATATAAGTATGCAATGCTTAGATGACATTCAGGTCTCTTCTTTAACATCTGGAATAGTGTCTCAAGTGGAATTCAAGGAAAAGCTCCTTTATTCCATTTATGCAAATTTTCCTTTTATTTTGTTCTTGATCCTCGCATTTTAATGCCATTCTGCTGTTCACAATTTTTCTTCTTTCTTGATTATTTAATAGGGCTCCAGTGGCTCAGCATATCTCAGTTCTCAAACAGGGACTCTGGTATGTTACATCAGAAAAATGATGTGATTATGTGATGAATTCTGAGAAACGTGGATATGAACTCTGATTTTTAACTTCCTGCAGTTTGTCTTTTTCACTGGTGGAATTGTCTTCTTAACGCTTATTATAAATGGGTCAACAACACAGTTTGTTTTGCATCTTCTTGGCATGGACAAGCTATCATCGGCTAAGGTGAATTTTAATTTATTCTGAACAGTTTATTATCTTGAGGCCAAAACCAAAAGAAACATAGTATCATATCCCCTTCTGTATCATTTCAAACAATAATGACTGGTTATTGTTTGAAATGTGAGATAACTTTATCGAGCATATGATACCATAATGAATTGACAGTTGGTGGAGATTCCTTCTCTTTCTTGTTCTTCTCTTGATGGTTTTCTCGTTCAATTAATTTTCAAGTATTATGTTTTGATTTTCCCCTGGTTTTTGGGTGAAAAGATAGGCAGATTATGTTCTTAGAACTGATAATCTACTTGGGTCAATGCATAGTGATGACATCTAAAGCAAAAAGGACAGCCTTTCAGTCTGCTTTGACGGACCGAACTATTGTCTTTAAGACGGAAGAAAAGGTTTCCTGGCATACAAAATAGATGGCAATAGACCTTAGCTTTAGCCGACCATGGAATTCCTTTCAACTTTCATTTATATAAGTAAATTTCACCTTTCTATTCCCACAAAGCGTAAAAGTCTGTTGTTTCTATTATGGTGTGCTTATTTTGCTCTGGTATCTGTGACAGAGACGCATATTGGAGTACACAAAGTATGAAATGCTGAACAAAGCCTTGGAGGCTTTTGGTGATCTTGGAGATGATGAAGAACTAGGACCTGCTGACTGGCCTACTGTGAAAAAATATATTGCAAGCCTAAGTAATTTGGAAGGGGAGCAAGTGCACCCTCATACTGCATCTGAAAGTGATGCAGATCTTGACCCTATGAATTTAAAAGACATACGAATTCGCCTCTTGAATGGTATATTTTTCATTTTACACTTTTGCCTTTTCCTGCAGCTACTTGAGTCTCACCATTGCATGCCATTATCATTTTCAGACTTAAGATAGGCAAAATCACCTTATATATTGGCAATCACTGTTGCTTGTTAAGCGTGTTGTGTTTTACACCATTCTTTCATTAAAACATGGATAGGATGGTTTGGACCAAAGAAGAGACTTGTCTGGTTGGCTTTAAATAAACTCATAGAAAATCCTAATAGTTGAACTGCATTGATAAGAGATGGAGCGGAGGCAAACGGAATGTTTGCTACGCCAAATCTTTGAAATTAAAGTTAACTGGGTACTATTCTGGCAAAGGCTCTCCTCTTTTTTCAACTCAACAACAGCCGAAAAATGGTTGAGGGGTTTGGATACGAAACTCTCTTCCTTTGGTAACTCTTACATTTCATGCCAAAGCTCTTTCCGTAGAGATTGCTGCCCGCAACTTCTAACAGTGACAAAGTTCTGACCCACATACTTTAATGCAAGGGCAAAGCAAAAGCAGATGATCCACTTTATTTCTTCACCCTTTAGTGTGAAAATATCTGCTGATGAATTCTTCAACTTTCAACTCTTCAACAGATGGTTTTAATGCTGCAAAGGTTGACATATTTAGACACCCTGTTTAATATGCCTTAGATAGTGATCAGTAAACTTTTATTGCTGGCAGAGTATGCATTATGCTTAGTTTATAGTATTAACAGGACTGGACAGATTTGGCCAGTTCAATAGGTTGAACCTGAAAGTGGTTGGTGGTCCAGTTTTCTTCTTAAATTAATAATTGCATTCCGGTCAAAACTGGTCAAACTGATGAATTGGTCAATTTAGTTTGAGCAGATCTTGACCATTTCAAAAATGTAAATTTGGATTTGTTTGGCCTTGAAGCTTTGGACATGCCTCAACCACTGCTCCAAAATTAATTTTCTTATTACCTGTCAGTATTTGGTTATACTAAAGTTAATGAGCTTTACATCCATAAAACATAAAAGCTGCAGGAGGGATGTTAAGCATGTCACCATGAGGATTGAAGGACTTTGTCTTTGTCATTTTGCTGGGCAAGATTAGTGTTAATGGCTGCATGAGTTTATGTATACTAATTTTTATCTGATGACCTTACTTCATATTGAACCAGCAGTTTTAACTGATCCAACTGTAAATTGTTGACAAGCTTTGTGTGGTTAGTATTTTACGGCATTTTTTTTTTTTTCAAATAGGACTTTAAAGTTTGCCAGAACTTAAAATTAATTGGCACGTCATCTTTGCAATAGCGCTTATGTACAATAAAGATTTTTGTCCGTTGACATCCTAAGCATGGTCACAGTACTTTTCTTTTGATTTACTTTCTCGAGCTGTAGGCCTCCTACCTTAATGAATCCTTCAACTCTTGGTTGAAAATTCTGTTGTTCTTTTGGCTTGTACCTTTTGCTCGTTTAAGCTCAGCAATTATTTGTTAGCACTAGTTTCTGGGTTACATTGTCATCTTATAAAAAAAAGCGACTAGTAAATTCTCTTTTTTCACTACCATGTTGCCTAGATTGTTCTAATGCAATACACTTGACAGCTGTTTTGGAGCATAGATGTTGACATTTCCAGTATTGCTAAACAATTCTTAATCTCAGGTGTCCAAGCTGCTTACTGGGGTATGCTGGAGGAAGGAAGGATCACACAAACTACTGCAAACATTTTGATGCAGTCAGTGGATGAAGCAATTGATATGGTCTCTCATGAGGCTATGTGTGATTGGAAAGGCTTAAAATCCCATGTTCATTTCCCAAATTACTACAGGTTTCTTCAAAGCATCTGTCCACCGAAGTTGGTTACATACTTCACCGTGGAAAGGTTGGAGTCTGCATGTTATATTTGTGCAGCCTTTCTTCGTGCCCATAGAATTGCGCGTCGACAACTGCATGACTTTATAGGTATGATCTATATGGGAAACGCTCAACTTTTAGCTTTGAAATGGTTCTCTTTTTGTCATCCATTTCCTGCATATTTTAGAAAGTCTCTGCATCATAGCAAGTAATCTTTTATTTGGGCCATATATGACTGCTCGGCCCATTTCCTATCCACTGGAGCTAAATTTCAAGTTTAATAGTTTTAATCAGTCCTTAGGCTTTGAAGTGAAACTGATTTGTTAATGAAATATTGAAACTGACAGCTTTTTTTCCTTAAAGAAGCCCTAAAAGTCTTTTAATTTGGAGAACTTGTGAGAGCAATATATTTTTATTCTTTGATGAACGTTGTCATCCTAGTGCTTCTTCAAAATTTGATAAGTTCACCCAATCTTACCGTATGAATGAAAACTTACTTTTGTGAGTCATGATAAAAAACAAGTATTTACTATATGTAGTGCATGGAAGTTGGCCTAAGATACCACTTGACTACTACAACAACCACATTAAAAATAATAAACTAGTCTTACTCTGTGCATGATATACTATGACAGTCTATGAATGACTGTAATCTTTAAATGGCAATTATCTGTAATCCTTTGATTCTATCGAGTTAATTAAAGAAGAGGGAAAATTAACTAAATCGGGATTGGAACCTCAAATAAATATGAAAAATTATACATAGTAGTGACTACTGTACTGGGGATAAGATCCAGCATTGGTAAGACAGAAAGGGCAGTGCCTGCATCATTGTTTGATACCAATCTGTTTCACATGCAGATTATCAAGCAGGCTTTTGCTATAAGTTGTTGGTTCTGTGCTCTCTAGAGGGACAATCAGTCGATCCTTTTCTTCGCTGATGTATGCTTTTGTTACTGATACGCATTAGTAGATGAAAATGAGCATGATTGAATGTAAACTTGAATAATGTTAAAAAAATTGGGATTCGAGATCTCTCTTAGTAGGTTCAAGATGGTATATGTAGTGGGATGCATTAATAGATTATAATGAGAATGTGAGACTAGGAAATACCAAGGGGATTATAGAAAAGATGGTGAGAAAGTTATAGACGCCATTTCCTTATATTAGTGGAACTGATGAAATGGAGAAGTTCCAATATGTCATGCAGGATGCTACCTAAACTTAAAGACAATTGTGATTGGAGTGCAAAGAAGGGAAATTTATTTTACTGATCAGATTGTTGAGCAGTAAGTACCAACATGATAAAAAATGAGTGTACCAAAAATGATGGAAATTGATGGATATATCATTTCAAAGAATAAATAGAGCTCCAAATGAATATGTGCACAAAAGAAAAGCACTAAAGAAAAGTTGGTTTGCGCAATCTAGATGTCTTGCTTGAGGTAATCCGGAAGGTTACCTAGTGCATGGTTCGCTCCGACATGTGTACACAACAAGAAGCATAATGTCCCTTGACGGGAACATGGTATTATAGGGCTAAGCTTCTTTTAGTCATCTGGTTGGAATAAGAACAGATTGTAAAGTTATGTTGAAGATAATATAGATAATGCACACGCTTAAATCATGAATAAGACATTAAGATGCATGCGCACATAAAGATTTTGAAATTTATTTTTGAACACGATTACCATGAAGAACATATCGGATGAAAGTAACATGGTTATGTATCCGAACACAGGGAATTCTCTTTTTGGTGTTCCAAATCTCTAATGTGACAGTAAAATAGGAAGTTCAATCTGTAAATATTAATAGAGAAGTGTGGTTTTTTGGTTATGGAATGATAGAGAAATGGGGTATTTTGGGAACCCTCAGTCCATCAGGTGAGAATGACCCTTTAGATGCTGAATGAGGATATAAAACTTCATGGAGGGGACTCAAGCTAAAGAAGTATGTGGAGACTCAAAAAGGCTTAAACAAAAAACTTTGTGTAATAACAATTAGTAACTAGATCTTATGGTATTAAACAGAGCACAATGGTGCAAAAGCATCAAATAAAGCCAACGTGACTTGTAGAAACAGGGTTTGTATCTATAAGTCATCATGCAATCTGGTCTTCAACTCACCCTTATTGTCCTATAGTTGAAATTGATCATATAAGGAAAATTATTTAGAAAGAGTGGCTTGTATCTGTCAAGGTAAATCACAGCCGAAAGCATTCATAACCGTAATGCAGCATATTGATTTGATGACTACTGGATGCTCTCCTTACTCTCCATGTACTAAAACTCTGGCGAAGAATGTGTTACTCTTTCTGTTTGGCACTGCTTCCTAGATATATATGTCTAACAGATCAGTTCATGGGGTTTTCCTTTGGAAAGAGTTTTAATTTATTCTGTCTCTATCTGTTAGGTGATAGTGATGTGGCTTCTACTGTCATCAATGAAAGCGAGGCAGAAGGAGAAGAAGCCAAAAATTTTCTGGAAGACGTCCGTGTGACATTTCCTCAGGTTAATAAATGTGAATCTGTTGCTCCTGTCTTTTAGCTTTCCCTTACTAGTCATTTTGGATGTGTATGCTTTGACTGCTGATGTGATGTTCTTTGTATCCGATTGATTTTCATATTGGAAACTGTACCAGGTTCTCCGTGTAGTTAAAACAAGACAGGTTACTTATTCTGTGCTGAATCATTTGATCGAATATGTCCAAAATCTTGAGAAGGTTGGGTTATTGGAAGAGAAAGAGATGCTTCATCTCCATGATGCAGTGCAGGTACATTTGAGTGGCCTTCCATTAACTGTGACATTTGATACTCTGTAGCTCACAAGAGTATGTAACTTTTAACACAGACCGACTTGAAGAAACTTTTGAGAAATCCTCCTTTAGTTAAGATGCCCAAAATAAGTGATGTAGTTAGTATGCATCCCTTGCTGGGTGCCCTTCCTTCTGTGGTCAGTGAACCACTCAAAGGCTCGACCAAGGAGACAATGAAACTACGTGGTGTGACACTATACAGAGAAGGCTCCAAGCCAAATGGCATTTGGCTTTTATCTAATGGGATAGTCAAGGTAATTTTTTAGAGCATGGGCAAGATGGATTTTCCCACTTATTCAGTTGAAGATCTATTTCTTTTGTTCTAATAGCTTTTATTGTGGATCTTTGGCAGTGGAGTAGTAAGAATATAAGAAACAAGCACTCACTGCATCCGACTTTTACATATGGGAGTACACTGGGCCTGTATGAAGTGCTGAGTGGGAAACCATGTATCTGTGACATGATTACAGATTCTGTTGTTCTTTGTTTCTTTCTGGAATCTGAAAAGATACTTTCGGTGCTTCGGTCAGATCCTTCGGTAGAACATTTCCTCTGGCAGGTATGACTACTATGTATATCCCTTAGCGAGCTTGCAAAGCATGTCCGATATCTGTTCTAGGGTCTTAATGTCTGCATCAAGATCTCTGTCATCGAGTAACAGGCATCTTTTCATTGTTAAAAAAGGATATCACTTTTTTCTGGATGATGGTTTGCTAATGTTACCATGTGCTAATAATCCATGAATGGTATTTAATTCTTCATCAAATGATCAAGGATGTATAGCTGAGTATATTTACTTGCAGGAAAGTGCTATCATTCTTGCAAAGCTCTTGCTTCCTCAAGTATTTGAGAAAATGGCAATGCAAGAACTGAGAGCTCTTGTTGCCGAAAGGTCAGAGATGACAACGTACATTAGAGGAGAAACTATAGAACTATCCCAACATTCCATTGGATTTTTGTTAGAAGGATTTATAAAAACACAAGGTATTGAGGAAGAACTGATTACATCGCCAGCAGCGCTAAGGCCCTTGCATGGAAATTCAAGTTTCCGAAGTCCAGATACATCAGGTAACCTAATCTATTATCTATTGGGAAGTGTGTCACCAGATCATTATGCTCAATTTCAATTGATTCCGGCATCTTTAGGCAGAATATTGAAGCCCTTGCTCTTGCAATTTCTTCTTCAATACTCCAGTGATGCAAACTTTATTCTGCTGTTTGCAGATTCATGTAATGTGACGTTTAGATATAGGGTACCTTAGCTATGAGGGTAGCGGTAACAGAGCCAACATCTTTCTTTTCACAAGAAAGTGATACTCTAATTTAGCTAAATTCAGTAAAGAAGATTATCTGTGACTGAAAGGTACAGTTAATTTCTATGAAGATAATCTGTGATTAAAAAGGTTCAGTTAGTTTCTTTTCATAGTTTCTTTCTACTGCTGTTTGCAGATTCATGGCATGTAACTTTTAGATATAGAGTTCCTTAGCTATGAGGGTAGCGGTAGCCTAGCCAACATCTTTCATTTCACAAAAAAGTGATACTCTATTTTAGCTAAATACAGTAAAGAAGATAGTCTATGATTTAAAGGTCCAGTTAGTTTCTACAACCACATATCTGGCAGGAACAACAATGTGCTTGCCCGGGCTTGCCGAGCCATTTTGTAGGAGAAGCCAAGTCATAAATTTGTTTCTGTGGATTTTTGGCAATATTATATTAATTTTGCTTCGATAAATGGTGTGCTACAATGTTATATACTGCCAATCTAGTGAGGCCATTGCAAACCAGAGACATGGATAGTGAATCATGGAGAGAAGTACTAATATGTGTGTTTTGCAACTAAGGCTTTCATTTACGCTTATGGGAAACAGGTATAAGGACTGTCAGTTTCTCCCATCAAGGATCCTGGTATCTTGTGGAGACTAGAGCTAGGGTTATTGTTTTTGATGTTGTAGCATTTGAAGCCGACAGTGCTCTTCAAAGATCGTCTTCATTACTTCCTCATTCAGTAGATCACCCCCTCAGAACCCACAGTCGGGAACATGGCGGTCTTATGAGCTGGCCAAAGCATTTCTACAAGGCTAGTCAACAGAGACAGAGCCACGAAGAAATTAATCAACATGCAAACAGTATGTCTGCCAGAGCAATGCAGCTGAGCGTCTATGGCAGTATGGTATGGTCGATCTCTTTTCACCTAGCTTTATAGTTGTACAGTTCTGGATACTACTGACTGGGAAAGTTCTTGATAGTGAAAGCTTTTTAGGATGATGGTATATCGAAGTCTGCTGTGTCACTTGGACTAGATTTTTTTTTTTCCCCCTCTGCATTGAGTTCTAATGCCGAGTTCATCGGGAATTCTTTTAACTTGGTCTCAGCTGTGCATCTGCACTAACTATACTTACTCTGAATTCACAAGGTGGATGTTCGTCCCCGAAATCCAAGCTTCTTAAGAACAAGCCAGCCAAAGACTTCTTCACATAGCCAGTCGTATCCAAGGGTTCCTTTGAACCGGGACCGACCGCTTATCTCAGTCAAATCCGAAGGGGCTGCTACCACTGTGAAGAGCCTTGAGGTGAGGCAATTCACTAGACCAGTTCCTCCAGCTCAGCTGCAGCATACAGACACGTTGGTAACTTGTGCGGACGATTCCAGTGACGATGAATCTGCCACTGAAGAAGTCATAGTGAGAATTGATTCGCCCAGTCGACTTTCATTTCGCCACGCTTCTTGAAAGAGGAAAGGAAGTCTCTGCTCTACATTGCAACCAATGTTTGTAAACAAGTCCGTTCATTATCTAGTGCATGTAAAATTTGTGGGCGCTGACGGTGCTCTTACAAATGCTCGCATTGTAAGAAAGATAACAATAAATGATTAAAAAAAAAAATCAAGGGAATGAAGAAATTAGCTGTTCGAGGAGATACAGATGGCAAGTGAAAGCATTATTGACTCTATATCTGTTCTTTTGCTGAGATTTTCACCATGAAAAGATTTGCTTAAATTAAAGTCGGTCTATTTCTTTCTCCTGAACAAACTTTGATGACCTAGGGTTTCCCTTTAATAAAGGACGCTACAAACTTCAGAAGCTAAAACAAGGTCATTAAATCAGGTTATTCCTTTCCGCGGACTATCTGCTAATACATTTGCCTCTGAACATTTGAGCAAAACCCCAAACTCGAAACACTATCTTGGTAAGGACAAATGGCGATTTCTACAGTCTCATTATTCGGTTGTACGATAGACACGGTAGAGTTGCATAAATTAGATGAACAATGCTTTGCAGATAACATAGACTTCGGCGGCACCGTTTGAATCGGCCAATCTGATGTGCGAAGGCAATAAAGCATATTGATGTTACCTACCCTTTGTGATCTCGAATGACATCCCGATCCGGATGATCCTGGTAGGTTTACCATCGGAAGATTCATCCACGTTGAACTTCCCAGCTCCTGGATCCGGTGGAGTCCATGAACAGAACCTTTGTCTTCTTCCTCCTTTCTGGGCACAACTGGATTTGCTCCGGCCAAATTAACATTGAATTGCAGACCACTTGAAGGAATGCCCAGCTCAATCCGTCTAGCTTTCTAATTAGGAGACTGTAACTCTTCCAATGTATAGACCGCATCTAAGTGCAGAAGGCCGTCATCCAACGCTGTCAATAAAGACAACCATCGCATTCTACATTTTTCCATGACAGGGCACTGAATTCTCCTGAGAAGTCGGAGCAATGAAGGAATAGATGGTCAATTCTCTCATCATACCTCTCACAGATGGAGCAGAATTTCTGTGATCTATCTGGAATACCTCTCGATGCCAGCAGCACCTTCAACAACTCTTCCTTGTATTAATTAGTAATTACCAACAAAGATCTCAAGTTTGGTTGGCACCAGATAGCATCACATTGTTGATTCATTGCAGGTGCGATGCGCGAGATACTGTTTCATGATCAAAGATAAGATGACTGTACAATCCGCATATACACTAGGCTTTAGTTTGCGATATAGCTATAAGTGGATGTACTCGATTATCAATTGTGGTTGGACCCGAGGCACAATTTGGGTGGATCTGAGCAGACATATTCATTCTTTCGCTTTCGGCCTTGTTTTGGCTCTCCTGAAGACGAGTATCTTTAATGAAGAAAATTTGATAATCTTTACGTCATGGGGGAGCTTAGAAAAGGTCTTTTGCATTGGATACCCGATAAAGTTTGCTCAGGTCCATCCATTGATCAAGTTTAGGCAAAGCAACTTTCGAGACTTGTCCGACATGATTGTAACGATGCCAATGTCAGCTAGTGGAATAAAGCTCCACCACGTTACAGCATTTTCGTTAACAACCACCCTAATTAACAAAGAATTTACGATCCCCAGATTCTCATAAGAGATGTATTAGTCAACTTGTCATGCTCAATATTTCTAAGTCAGATCCAGTTTCCATCTCACTCTTTTCAATCTCAACTAGAGACGAGGTTTAACCTATCTGCCATTTGAGCCAAAAAAAGGCTGCTTTGAACATCCATTTGTGACATCTTATTTTTTCCATTTTATGCAATTAGTCCACTAATTCAACCCCCTATGAAGTACCAACTCAACAAGATGAAAAGCGATGAGATCAGTAGATCAAAGAAGATCAGCAACAGAGAGAAATAACATATAGATGAGGACCAGAACATAGATTTGAGTACATTCAATGGAGGACTCCCTCCATATCCATCTATTGTCTCCACTATTTCCCATTCCAAAACCATAATGCCATCTTGAAGGAGTTCCAACTTCATTAGACCCTCCTTCAAGGAGTTCCAACTTCATTGGACCCTCCACGTACAAACTGTAAAGCACTAGACTCCACAAACCGCACTCTGATTCTTCCAGTCAACCCCAACTTTCAGGGGAAGAACACTAGAAAAGGTGTTTGATCATATCACAAGAGCAGAACACAGTGACTGTGAACGGAGATGTATTGTATATTTAAGTAGATAAAAACTTACAAGTCAATATTCATAACTTTATCTGACAGAACTCCATGGCAAGTACCACTTCTTCTCCCTCCAATCGGAAGTTCCCGGAACCAGAAGCCATCCATGCGAGGACTTGATGACCAAATTGGATACATAACCACTAGCAATGACACATCACCTTTCATGCCTCGTAAAACATTCCGACCTCAATACGCTGTGGCAATGGCACCCCTAAAGCAGGCAGTGCCGACCTGCAATTACCGTGCAAGACTTCATAGAAACCAAGCAGAATCTTATCGAACCAGCCACAATTATTGCTTATATAAAACCTAGTCTTCCCTCGTATGTGGACGACACCAGCAAGCTTTGCCTCTTCTATATAAGCAACTTCTTGATGCACTTCCACTGGTGAGCCAGGCAATGAGAAACTTGAGCAGGTCTGTAAGTGCGCAATCAGTGCATTGGTAACTTGAGTGACCAAATCGTCTCCTTCATGATTAAGTGAATCTGCATATCCATACTGAATCACACAACCATAAATTCCTTTGAGGCCCAGTTTATGTACAACGATTCTCTCATGTGGAGCAACTTTTGGAACCAATAAGTATCTAAGAGTAGTGAAAACAGTGACTTTGTGAAGTGATCTCATGTTCTTTATATAATGACCAAGAATGGGAGTAAGCCCATCTTGAATATTGGTGTAAAAGAAGCATAATCCAGGAACCCTTTGTATTCCAGGCTCAGACAACAATGTCTCAAGCCTGTCGAGGTTTATCTTATGCATCACCTCATACTCCATCTTTCTCTGCCTTCCATAGAACCAACCAAACATGATAAAGGCGAGAATAATAGATATGGCAAAAGGAATCCATCCACCCTCAGGAATTTTTGTGAAAACAGCGCTGACATAGACACCTTCCATCATGAAGAATACACAGAAATAAAGTGCAACCAGCACTATGGGAGTTCTCCAAATCATGATCATTACCAGGGTTAAGAGTATGGTGGTGATGAGCATGACTAGACTGACAACAACACCTGCAAGAAATGCTTAGTTGTTAGTAAGGTCTTTCCATATGATTATCAACTGTACCCAAAGAAAAACAATACCATTAGTACTACGATCAACTTTTTCAGAGAGTGCCAACACATACTTTCAATAAAGAGATCATGAATGCTTGATTGGGTTAACAGTGTAAAGAGATTTTATTCAGTACGCTATTGCACCTCACTTAAGCATATTTTATATTCAGCGTCTTGCCTTCAAAACCTTCATAGAAAGATTTGAAGTATCAGGGTACTTTTTTTGAGCTTTTCCTAAGTAGAAAGTACTAATTTAAATTTCCAACCAAAACTAGAAACTTTTTCTGAATAAATTCGATAGTACCTTTGGTGACCTTAAATGTCCATTAAAGTAAATATGTTTACAAAATTAAGGTGTTTAGTACAAAATAAAGCTTAAATGCTAAAAGCAGAAAGTTGAAAAGAAAAACTCCGAGCAGACCCTCACAATTTATCTTCATTATTCCTGTGGTCACATGCAGAGATTTTGCTAGGAAAAGAAGATGACATTAATGCAGCAATGGCATACTAAAATAGTTGCTGTATGATATAGAATTCAGGATATCATATACCCACCAAAAGCATTGCCAATATCTTTTCCATCTCCAAAAATAAGAATGACAGCAACACAGAGGATCATGAGGATGTAATTGATTTCTGGAGAGTATACTTCGCCTTCTTTGTGGGGGGAAGTATGGACCACCTTTACTCGAGGAAAGTAATCAAGTACTACGGATTGCTTAATTACAGAGAAAGTAGCTGATATTAACGACTGGCTTGCAACAATTGCTGCAAGTGTGGCAACAACAAACATTGGCCAGTATATAGATCCTGGAATGAACTTGTAAAACCCATCTTCATGATCATTAGGATGACGAATCAAGTACGCAGTCTGCCCGGCATATGTTAGTACCAGTGATGGATATATTGTACATAGAAATGCTATCTGTCAAGGAAAAGTGGCATTAGACTGGTACGTTGGAAAGTAATCAACACTAAAGCTTGGGAGAGGAAGGTTCACCTGGATAGAAGCCCGATTGAAATGACCAAGATCAGCAAACAGAGCTTCTGAACCTGATATTATAAAAAGAGAGTCACATGAATGTATTATGTTTCCCATTGTCAGAAGAGCGGGTTTATTTTAATGCACATTTTCAACACAGGCTTAGTTCATTATTAGGCATCAGTGAGTACCAAGAGCAAGTTAAATCCACTATGGCCAAGTCCAATCAGTCGCTCAACTTGGGGGGGGGTAGAGAGAGAGCAAATTTGGACTAACTACTGGAACACAATCTGGAATAGGTATTTCAGATTTTGTCATGACATAATTCATCCTTGTACATAATATAAAACTCTAGCGAAATTTAAATGGTAAAGACTTAGGATACTCCAGATACTGTTAAGTTATCCATCAGGGCAATGTATCAGTAAAACTCCTTTTGCCTATCAAAGTTTATAGCTCAAAGTAAAGTTGCAGCAACAAGCAAATGGTTCAGGAATTATTCTGTAAATCTTGAAGCACATTTGTTTGTAATACATCTGAATAAGGAACATTTGATATACAGCAGCAAAACCTGACAAAATCCTGAGGATTACAGAAATGCCCTCATATAAGCTGACAACCTGGAAGTACCCGTAAAATCATTCTAAATTTTCATAATGACTCCTATAATTACCCTCTACAACAGTTCAAATGAAAAAGGATCCACACTTCTATTCAAGTCACAAGAATGCGATCTTGTCAGTCTTGGAACTCGTGTAATGTGAAATTAGACGTGTCAGATAGGTGGATTGGGTTGAAAATGGTCTGACCCATATTTACCCATTTAACTCGTTTTGACTCATTTCCATATGATACAATTTTAGCGATCCATACCCAATCCATATTGCTAAAAGACTTCAATATTATATCCAATATAGAAAAACTTGTTTCTAATTAGTTTTTAAAAATATATATTGCTAAAACACTATGGACAATTTTTATATTTTTATATTATTTCTTTTTTGTTTCTTTCTTTTCTATTTTCTTCTACATCTGGTGACCGACGACAACTGATGATCGGATACCGGCGGTGACCGGCGGCATCCGGTGACCAGTGACAGCGGTGAGCAGCGGTGACTAGCCGGCTACCCTTGCCAGATTTCCTGTTTCCTAGAAAATGACACGTGGCCAACGACTGGCAGCGTCCGGCGGTGACTGATGACCGGCCGGCTACCCTTGCCAGATAACCTATTTCCTAGAAAAAAAAAGGAAAAGAAAAAAAAAAAAAATAAAAAATAATTAAAAATCAGGAAATTAAAATAATTAAAAAAAATGACTCATCTATCCATGACTCACTTAAACTTATTAGACAACCAACCATTTAAAACACATTTAAGACCCATTAAGTTGTTAACTGACCCCTTTATGACCCACTTAAGCTTGGTTTTAAAATTTAAGGCAACCCATTTATGACCCACACCATTAAATATGGGTTCTAGACCCATTTTGCCACCTCTATGTGAAATAACAGTAAGCTTACCTGTAATACAAAGCACAGTTCCACCAAGTGATAGCCAACCTTTCTTGCCATTTCTCCAGAAGAAATGGACAATGTAGTGTGGTGACAAGGCCTTGAATATACTCGGATAATGCTTTATGATGCTGTAAATCCCTACAAGTGGAGTGGTCAACGTCCATGCTCCCATGATGGGAGAAAAGAGGAAACTCACTTTAGATGTACCAAACTTCTGCAGCAGGAACAGAACGATAAGAACTATCGCAGAGAGTGCTTCCACCAAAGCTGAAAAAAAGTGAATATGTGTAAACCTACAAATGCTGGATTCTTTTTTTATTCACTTCAAACATAACGTGGAACTGATGGGCTTAACAATTTCCCACCTTGAGAAAATAAAACAATATGGATAGTTGTAGATTCTTACATTTGCTGACAGAAGGAAAAGGTGCTCTCACTCCCTCCATTGCTGATAACACTATCAATTAATATAATATGTCAAAAACTCAAACCCCAAGCAGAAATCTCAGTGAAGGGGGAAAAATGGCATGGTGACTAACCTGAAATTGCAGGGGTAAGAATACCATCACCGATTATCATACACATCCCCAACATAGCAATAAAAAGCAGTACCCTCCTCGCAACTATGCTCTGTTCAAAGAATTTTTCAAGCCTACTTCGCTTTTCAGTGCCCTCAGGCAAGCCATGCCGTAAAACACCAGAGTTTGATTCTACACGTTTGGAATGGAGGATGCCAACATTCACTTTCCTACATAGCAATGAGTACAATGCAAATGTCCCACCTGCAATAGCAGTTGTCTTCATCATTCAAGAACATAACAGCTCATATTATGAGAGAGAAACCAATTTTAATTTCCAAAAAACCATCAGAAAGGTCAAAAGACCAAATTGAAGGATAACTGACATCATCAGACACCTCCTAGCTTGTTGATGGTAATAATCTCTGGAGTATACTTGCTTCTAAAACATTAAAAAGTTTTGAAATGACATACCAGCAATGTTTCCCCAGTGTTGGACAACTTCATGAATTTGCAATAAAATACTTTCAACAAGACAATAATAGACACTCTTCATTAAAAAGGATCTTCATCGTTTAATGTGCCACCAAGAGAAAGATCTAACATGTTCACAAACAATAAATGTCTGACTCATGGAGTGGCTGTGAACTAGTCAGCATCGTTAACGGTTTAAGCCACAATGCTCTAGGAAACAATAAGGTCCGCTTCCAATAAACATAACTATTTTGCAGGTCATAGAATTTCTAAATTGATTTACTATTTTCAATTTCAAAAACCTTCCTTCAGGTGTCATTCCTGCTGCCATTTTCTCGTTCATTCAGCTGGAGTTGTAATTCTCTCTTTGGCAGTGTACTTTTTAGCAAAAACTAGAGTAGAACCATGAAAGGGATGACTCAAAATACTTTACCTGGCTCTCTCAGAAAACAAAGAGCAACTACTGTACAGATCTAGCTCTTCAAGAGAGAGAACTACTCCAAAAGAGCTTTCAAGCTGCCACACATCACCAATTTTAACTTCTTGGGGCAACAACTGCATGCTGAACTCCGAATACCACTTTTTTGACTAGACTGGTTTTAGAATTGTAGAATAATGTGCAATGGTGTGTGTAGAAGGAGCTACAGAGCGGACTAGAGTATGTGGGAACCAGTAGAATTAGCAACGCAACTGTAAGAAATGAATATAATACAAACCAAACAAAATCAAAAACTTCATTAGGGTCGCATATTGACCTTCGCCCTGATCATCAGCTTTGAGAGCTATTCCAGTATACTTTACAACGCCAATGAGGGTGAGTGTCCAAAACATGATACTGTAGATCCCTAAGTAGTCTTCTTCTGTTGGAGACGTTAGCGGCATTGATGGGTACACATATAGAGGAGATGTCACTAGGCCTCCAAACACGACCCCGAGTGTCTTGTAGGCAAGTATCAGAGTAGCCCCTTTTCCCTTCCCCTGTTTCAAACACTTTCTTTACTCAGAACATCCGACTGATCTTTAAATTGTCAAGGTATAATTCGAACAGTGCAGTGACAATATAAGAGACGAAAATGGGGAAGGAAACCAGTAAACAAGGTTCAACCGCAGCAACTTTGGTGGCCAAAGACATGGTTACACGCTTATTGCCTGTTGCACAGCAAAGAGTTTCATGATTGATGCACAAACAATTGACACTTTCTGCACGAACAGCCGTTCCACATGATACATGAGCTTGAAGTCTGAGTTTCCGGTTCTTAACAATCTCTGATCTGGTTATTCTGCTTATATTTCTTACGTTATTAGCTTCTGCCCAGAGTCTCTTTGATGTGCACATACACATGTAATGCCTGGCGTTCGCAAGAGGAGGATTTCTCACAAAAATGCTCGGCTCAGCGTATGTAATGTTCTCTTTCAGAACTAAATAAACACTTCAAAACGTTTGAGTTCTTAGCCATTCAACTGATATGCATTATTATTCATTGTAAACACGCACATGGAATTCAAAATGAAAACAAAACAAAACAAAACGAAGCTCAGTCCGACGCAACTAATCATAGACCAAAGCTTTCACAATCGAAAACGAACGATAAGAACTTCGCAAAGACCTCGTCTTTTCTCCACGGCAATCCCACTGAGAATCCGAAAGACTCAAGCTTTCGATTTTCGCACACGACAAGACAAGACGAGACGAGACAGACACAGAGACAAAGATAGACAGAGACAGAGACGCCCATTATCAAGAAAAGCGTTCGTGCACACACGGACGGTACCTTGTCCGGACGATGACCACTCACCGAGCCGCGAGGGTCGAGGGGGTGATGGTGGCGGCGGCCGTCGCTGCGACCGGCATCAACCCCGATCTCCGACACAGCCACCGCCGCCGCCTCGGGCAGTCCGACCGGTTGATCCACGGGCCTCGTCATCTCGCTTTCTCGTCGCTCGATCCGTGAATGCGAGGGAGACTTCTTTGTTTTTTCTTCGAGTTCGAGCCCACTTCCGGCTCTTATAACAACAGCGTCCGTCTCGTCTCATGTCACATGATTTCGGACATTGTCCTTTTCTGACCGCGGTACTGTTACCTAATATTTTCTCGCGACGACGCCACTCGTGGTGCTGAGATACGCGTCTCTCGCGGGCCCACACGTGAGTTGCTCACTCTCCTCTCCCCGTCCCTGTCTCACTTCCGACGAGGGAGGAAGAAGAAGAAGAAGAGACAGAGGAGGTGCGAGAGAGGAGAGAGACAAAAAGAGGGTCGGGGGAGAGATTAGACGGGTGGGCCCGCGAGAGACACGTGTCTCGCCTTGGAGTGGATTAATATTTTGCTAACGTAAGACCGCCATCGTCGCGCCTAATATTTTTGTCACGACGAGGGTGAGGGCCCACTAGAGCACCTTGATGGTTAATGCTCCAATTTATGAGTTTCTTTTGTTCTTTTATTTCTCATAATGAAAAAAGAATAAAAATCTATTTACTAACGTCAATTAGTATTTCTATTTTTCGAAATAAAATATTATTTCAGATAATAGATTTTAAATAAAAATAATAAATAATAAAAAGTAACTTCTTATTATAAGAATAATTTTTGAAATAAATTATTTTCTTTTTTTTTTCTTCTTCTTCTTTTAACCAATTACCGCCGCCGATGACCACCACCTTTGCCACCATTGGAAGAAAAAGAAAAAAAAAAAAGAAAAATCTCAAAAAATTATTAAAAAAATTAAATGAACTTTTACGTCACAAATTTTTTTTTGTAGGCCATTCTTATACATTTTTATTTTTTTCTATTTCAAGAGTAGAAATTTTGTAAAGTTACCAAATACATTCTTTTACTAAGAAGTTATTCTAAGGAATAGAAATAAAAAAATTTATTTCTGAAAAGAAATTATTCATTTAGTTTCTTGCAAATGCTGCATTTTCAGTGCACAAGTGCCCAATTAAGTTGAGTCCGCCTAGCAATTCAGTGCACAAGTGCCCAATTAATTTGAGCGGGCCCAGCAAGGGCTGCAATTATGATCATAATTAAATGGAATTTATAGTGTGCGGAGTGTAGTTAACTTTATTTTTATGGGTGGGCACTCGTGATACAGATAAAGAGAGTAATTATCCCGTAAACCTATCTCGAGATTTGAGCTGCATTGTAAATTCGAAAGGCACTCGTCTATTTGGAGTTGCTTAAAAAGAGTAACCTTTATGTGCTTGCAAAAAATTAGAAGAATTGGAAAAGATTACAATAAGTGCAATATATCACGAAAATATTATATGCAAATCTATATATCAATAGCTCTATCCGTGTCTGATAAATAACTTTCCAGATTTTCCGAGATAAAGGATAAAAACAAAAGAACAAAAAAAAAAAGTGATAACAAGTCATATCAAACGGGACACAAACTTAAATATGAACCCCTATATATATTTATTTTTTACTTAAAAACAAATAAAATACAAGAGTTTCTAGGTAAAGCTTTTTTCCTTTTTCGCTCTATTTTCTTTTAGACCTTTTCCCCGTCCAAAAGCTCCTTTCAGTAAGCAAGGGTGGGGGCCTTCAAAATCCAAAGGAAAAATTCCAAATAAATACCTAAAATGCATTTATTTTCTCAAATAAGGCCCTCAAAAATATTCATTTGATCAAATAAGAGTATGAAGTGGAGGTTGTGTCAAATAAGGGCCTAAAATGGCAATTTCTATCTCAAATAAGGCCCCAAAAGTGTATGACATTGGTTGTCATTGGCCGACTAAATGTTCCGATAAGTCAAGGGTATATTATCAAAAGACAATTTTAATTTTAAATTTTTTTCTTTTTTGTTTTTGATTTTCTTTTTTTCTTCTTTTTTGACGAGCACCGGTGAGGGTGGCCCTTGCCTATGGCCCGTGAGGCCGTCCCTCTCATGTGGTTGGCAAGGGTGGCCCTCGCTAGATTGAGCAAGGGCAACCATCGCTTAGTTCTCTCTTGATGTTGCATAGTGGTATGTTCAAAAGAGAAAACCATTAAAAAAAAAGAAAAAAAATTCAAAAAAAGGTAAATGATGAAAATGTCATTAACTAATTGGAAAGTCAAGCTTTTCTTTGAAATAGTCATAGCCACTTCATGTATTTATTTAAAATAAAATTCACTCTATAATCTTATTTAAGAAAATAAGGGTATTTTAGATTTTTATTTGGAATAAAGTTCACTTTAGACTCTTTTAAAAAGATGAGAGCACTTTAAACCCTTATTTGAAATTTTTACGAGTCCAAAGGAAGCTTCTCCTACTTTTCGAATCTTTTGCTCTCCTCGACTAACTCGAAATATTCCACTTTTGTAGGTAGATTCAAGCATCGACAAGCATTAGCAAGAAAAAAAGGTAAATGATGAAAATCTCATTAACTAATTGGAAAGTCAGGCTTTTATTCGAAATAGTCATAGCCATTTCATGTACTTATTTAAAATAAAATCTACTCCATACTGTTATTTAAGAAAATAAGGGTATTTCATATCCTTATTTGGAATAAAGTTCACTTTAGAATCTTTTAAAAAGACGAGAGCACTTTAAATTCTTATTTGAAATTTTTACAAGTCCAAGGGAAGCTTCTCCTACTTTTCGAATCTTTTGCTTTTCTCGACAACTCGAAATATTCCACTTTTGTAAGTAGATTCAAGCATTGACAAACATTAGCAAGTAAAAAAGATAAATGATGAAAATGTCATTAACTAATTAGAAAGTCAGGCTTTTCTTTGAAATAGTCATAACTACTTCATGTATTTATTTAAAATAAAATCCATTCCGTACTCTTATTTAAGAAAATATAGGTATTTTAGATCTTTATTTAAAATAAAGTTTACTTTAGACTCTTTTAACAAGATGAGAGCACTTTAAATTTTTATTTGAAATTTTTACAAGTCCAAAGGAAGCTTGTCCTACTTTTCGAATCTTTTGCTTTCCCCGACGACTCAAAATATTCCACTTTTGTAAGAAGATTCCAGCATCGACAAGCATCAGCAAGAAGACTCTTCCAAAGATATCAGAAGGTTGTTCACTGTTGGATGGAAAAGCCCCGAATCTTAGTGGTCCAACAGATCTCGATTTGGAACGTTGAACAATCTTGCTTTAATGTCCCAACAATAAAAGATGCGTGGAGGTGCGGTGCGCACGAGGGGATTATTTATCACTACAATAAAGTTAGCCACATGCGACAGTCATCACTTATGATGACGGCAATAATAAGATGCATGGAGCGATCTTTCACGTGTTAGTCGAGCTGAAGAGAAATAAAAAAAATTAAGTACCTTTTTTTTCTTTCATCTTCTTCTATTACATAGCACAACCCGTCCGACCACCATCTCCATCACTTCTAGTGTCGCTTGGCCACATCCACATTTGGAGCTGCGAAGCCATGGCTGCAACAGACTTGGCCAAGTCTTCAAATCTTGGCGACCTTGGCGACTCCCTCCTCCAATCATCTTGCGCAGGCAAACCTGTTGTCGGGCTTTAGAAAAGTTGAGCACTAAGCCTTCTTCATATCCATCTTGGGATTACATTTTCGAATGTGAGATTTATTTTGGACGAGATCTTTCAAGTTCTATCATGAATTTGAAAGATGTGCAGTTTTATTTGGGGCAAGACTGGTTTTTGATTAAGGTGTTTGTTTGGATTTGCTCAGAAAAGAGCAATCTTATATATTGCTTTAAACATTAAAAAATGGAGAAGATTACAACAAGTTTGAAATATTATGAAAATGTTATGCGTAAAACTACATGTTAAAAGTGACTATATCCGCAGCAAAAAAAAGTCAAGTCCTGGAGCTAGGAGTTCTGATATTTGGAAAAAGAAGAAGAAGAGATTAATATTACAAAAAACTCCAAACTATATAATATTAATACCCAAAAAGTCTATCGTGTCATAACAAATTTTAAATCAATCTTGTCCTGGTCTAACTAAAAGAATCCTAAATTTTTGTCACATTAGTACAAATTTAGGATATTGATGACGCAAAAGAAAAGTTTGGGTATTGTTTCACAATGAACAAGGTTTAGGGATTTTTATGATAAATAGAGGCATTTTTGTCACATCTATACAAGTTTGGGAGTTTTGATGATAAAAACAAGTTTGGATATCGATATCATAATATATAATTTAGAGTTTCTATTGATATTTTCTAAAAGAAATGGTGCTAAAAGTTCATATCGACACTAACTTAAATCTAGATTCTTTATTTTAACATTATTTTGGACGTGAAAACAGATAAAATTGAAGATTTTCTGGGCAAAGCCTTTCCTTTTTAGCTCCCCAACGTGACATTCATAAATTACAACAAACATGAGCTTAATAACAAAAACACGAGCAAGGCTTCAACCTCGGCGGCTCAAAATATTCCACCATGAGCCATGATATTTAGGACTAAGGAGCTAAACATGATGTGAGATATTGTGATCCCAACAGGAAGACTGGTCAAGAGATATTCAAAGGTTTATAAAATGACCAACTTCATCCTGGGTGAGTCTATGGTTTCCCCTGGCCATCCGATCTCACGCAATCTTTTGTTGTTGAATTGAGATGCCATAAATCTCAGATCGTTTGACATATTTGATTGTAATATTTTGCTTTTCAAACAGATGATTAAAATCTATTGAAACACGGTGTGCATGAGAAACCACAAATCACTTTAACAAAATGGGTCATGATATGTGAATGTTATCACTCGTAAGATTCTATATGTTTCACAGAAAATGAATTAGTTGAGGAAAATATTTTACATCAAAAGAAAAAAGTCTTCTAAATGGGAAAAATACTTTTCACTTTTGAGAAAGAAGAAAATTTTTTCCATATCTTCAATGACCTTATTTTCTTTTACTAAACACCTTCTCCTTTTATTTTTTTTTAAAATTATTTTAAAAATTATTTTTTAATCATTTTATTTTTATTTTTTCCTTTTATTTCTTTTTCATCTTCTTCTTCATCAACCACCGCTGTGGTTAGCGACTAGTCGCAAGCAAGCTGAAGCCTTACCATAGGCCGGTGAAGGGTCTTGTTGAAATCTGGCGACTTAGGTGGGCTTGAGCCTCACTTGAGATTGCTAGAACCTTGCCTCGCCAAATCCGGTGACCCAAGTGAGGCTCGGGCCTCACCCGAGGTAGCTAGAAGACGGGGCTCGAGCTTGCCTGCGTCGGGCAAGTTCAACCTCTAGAAATTTGGTAAGTTCGAGTCTCACCGGCCTGTGGTTGGTTTCCAACTGCTGCCATGGCCAGTCATGGGCCAATAAAGAAGAAGATTAAAAAAAGAAAAAAAAAAAAAAATCGTTAAAAATGATTTTTTAAAATAAAATAATAAAAATTGATTTAAAAAATAAAATAATAAAAATTATTAAAAAAGAGTGTACGAAGGAAAAGATTTTCCTTACCGAATAGGAAAACTTCATTTACCATAAGATAATTATATTTTCCTGGAAAATGATTTTCTATAAAATATTTTTCAAAAACACTACATTTTTTGCAAAATAAATAAAATTTAAGATGCATAAGGTGATCCTTTGTGGGCATTTTGAAATGTCCTGTAAAAGTATTTTATTTAGGCCATTTGTTATATGATCTTTCTAGACTTTCTGGACGAGACCTTTCAAGGACCATCATTAATTTGAAAGACACATGAGGTTTTATAAGATTAATTTTTTTATAAACAAGTTTAAAAAATAACGAATATTATATATAAATCTACATATCAATATCTATATCCGCGTCAAATAAAAGTCAAGTCACGGAACTGGGAGTTCTGAAACGTGGAAAAGATAAAAAAAAATTAAATAAAAGGTACCAACAAGTCATATCAAATAGGACAGAAACTTAAGTCTGGTCGTTGTTAATGCTTTTCTTCCTTTGCGCTAGTGGTAGTAGGAATCTTCTTATAAAGAGGAATATACATGAGCCACCTTTTAGGACTTTAACCGACCTGCAAATTTTCCGCAACCCTATGATAGTTAGGGCTTAGGAGGTATGGATGATGGATGAGGCTGGGACCAACTTCGTCAAAAGAGATCAAAAGGCTTATCTAGAGACCAATTTCGCCCTGGGTCAACCCAAGGTTTCCTGCAGGCACATGTGCCCTCTTAATCTTTTACTGTTTGATTGAAGTGTCATAAATCTTAGTTGTCCTATAAATTTTGGTTTAAGGTGAAGATATTTAATTTTGGGTATTGGATTTGACTTCCATGTTCTGCAGAAGAGACAAAATGAATGTCAGAGAGAGGGAAGAGTTAGAGTCTAGTGAAAAAAATATCTTGACTTGGATGATTGTGATATTTTAATTTCGATCCAATAGTTAAAATCTGTTAAGCCATGGTGTGCATAATTCCTTACATATCACTTTAACAAGATTGGCCATTCACAACATAGGACTGGTGTCCATGATGAGACTTCCGTAGCAAGATGCATCTAGTGATCTTTTGTGGCACTTTAAAATGCCCCCATAAGGTATTTAATTTAGATCATTGTTAAATCATCTTGATGTATCTACTTATATCTTTTCTATCAACAAAAATTGAAGACATTTTCTGTCATCGCATTGGCAATTTATTTGTGTTCACAAGTAAACTTGTTTATTTGAAAAACAATTAGAGACGATTTTTTGAATATCATGGTGGCATTTTATTTGTGCACATAGTAAACTTGGTATTTATTAATTTTTCTTTCGCATTCTTTTATCTCAAAACCTGCTTTTTCCTCATTGAAGGGACTTTGCGGCATTTTGCTCGCGATAGAAAGATGAGCTCATCCGTCCAAAGGGGTCTTGTTCCGCTCTTCATGATGGTGGAAGATTGCTATAGAAGCTTCGACTAATTAACAAAGGAGTTGTACTCCATTGTTCTTCTCTTTTCTACTGCCATACAAGATCAACTATATGTTTAATGGAAAATGATGCATGGTCCATCTTGATGAGCTGAAATTCTAGTTCGACCAACTCAGAATCCATGTATCGTAGCTGCATTTGTCAAGTTATAAGAAATGGAACTTAACACCCTATTCTATTTTTTGGCCATCTAATGAAAAATTTTATCCACATCACATTACGTGGTTATCTTGCTAGTTATCTTTTGCATTGGTAAACTCTAGGAATGGACGATAGCCATGCCAACTTTTGGTGAATTGTCATGCATGCTGGTGATTTATCCCACATTTTCTATTTTCAAATATAAGTTACGAAATTCCAAGGCAAGTTTTTAAAGCCACTTGTTAAATTTTATTAGTAGATAATAACGTATTTAGTGATGTTCCATATGGGAGAATGATTATTTTGTTGATACCTTACAGAAAACTAAACCCGATCATTTGCCTGGCTGCCCACGGGCCTGCCCAAGTCAGCCTGGTCTCATCCATGAGGGCATGGAGACATTTTGGTTAGGCTTGGGCAAGGGCATTCAGCGAGAAAGCCTGGCCTAACCTGACTTGATCCGAAGATTTGTGCATAAATAATTTGGTGGGTAGGCTTGAGCAAAACTTAGGCCCGATTAAGGTCCTGGCTAGGCCTATTTAATGATCATCCCCACTAACAGCTAAATGGGCAAACATTGGACAATAAAAGCGGTTCATAATCTATAATTGAATTTGATAGTGATATTATTTACTTAATAACATGTAACTGGGCCCACTTCAAATTTTAAAAGCAATTAATAATCTACTACTTGAATTTGACAGTAATAATTTTCAAAAAAACTAACCAAGCTGATGATGTCACACATGAAAATGATTGATAATCTACTATTGGAATTCCTAGTAGTAAAATCATTATCTCGTTGATAACTTACCATTTACCAATTGAGCCCCTTTTGAAACTTCAAAAGTAGTTTATCCACTATTGAATTAAACATCCGTAAATTCATTATTTTGTTAGTATTTTACTAACAATGTAGTTGACAAATCACTATTGAATTTGACATTGATAAAATTAGTATCCTTTACTAGCTAATGAAGAATTGACTAGCCAAATAGTTTTCCGATCACATTTTCCTTACTAGCATAATTTGAAACTTAGGGTGCGCATGATAACGTTTCTATGCTCGGAAACAATTTCTAGTCAGAAATGATTTTTTTTTTAATTCTATTCTTGGGAACAATTTCTGAGTATTTGAAGGCGTTTGGTAACTATCTAAAATTTTTATTCTTGGGATAGAAATGCATTTGGTAAAACCTTAAAATGTATCATCTTTTTTCCAACTCTATTCATCACACAAAATATGTTTCACAAGACATTTTTCAAATCATTTGGGTATTCATTTAAAAAACACTCGACATTTTGTAACGCCTTTCATAAAACGTTTCTTAAAGCATTGTAGAACACGTTTCTCGAACCATTATAAAAAAAACCAAAGAACACTAAATATTTTATCCAATTTTTTATGCAATAAAAGTATTATTTCATATCTCATAACATATCACTTTCAAACTATGAGGTCACAAACTCGAAGAAAATATACTACCATTCACCTCGGAATGCCTATAATTAAACAACAAATGTTACTGAAAATGTTGAAAGCAAGAAACAACATCAAAATCGAGTAAAATGCTAGCTTAACGACCAATCAGTTAAACTAAATTTAAATAACAACAAAACGACTCCTATGCACCAGCAAAATGCTTAACCAAGGTGGATATTCAAAGCTATCTGCAATGCGGAGCTTGAGTGCGAAACTTGGTCGTGCCATAACTCTCTCCATTGAACCCCGTTTCAAGTAAGCTTACAATATACATAGCCTTATAACTCCTCAATGAAACTTGGTGGCTCAAAATCTATATAACTTCAAATTTGTGCCATGACTTCCAAAATTACTCCGATTAAAAGAAACGAAAGGTCCGAGCACTTGCTAAGCATTGTGAATCAACTTGGCATGACATCCGTGGTGTGAATGCGCAAAAACCCTTTCCTTCTCTTTTCATTGTTTTCTTTCGTTTTTCGCCTTTTTCCTTTCCCTTTTCTGAGAGGGACTTTATCATACACGCAAACTTTATTTCTTGATGAATGTGGCTTATGAAGTCATTTTCAAAAGCAGAATCGATTTTTTTAAAACTTTGTACAGGCTTGTGGAGGAAATTAAAAAACTATTCTGAAAGTTGGACAAGAAAAGAATGCCCGTGCAAAGCATTAGCCAAGTGTCTGTTGACGCGTACGTTACGGAAGACTTTCTTAGTCTTCACAGAAGGTTGTCTTCTCACTAAAAGCTCCACTAACTTATTATACTAAGTCAAAAAAGGACCTTTGATCACGCAAACAGGCATTTACAAATTGATATTGGGGTGAGAACCTTGAGAAATCTTGGAGGCTAACTTATTTCATCGCAGAGATTGAAACCGCCCCTTAGGAATTGTTCAAACCTTCAACCCTTCTCATGTCCAAGGACCAAAATTTTCTAGAGGAGGCTCTTTCTTTCTTTTCATGTTTTGTGTGTGTGCGTGTGTAGAGGAAGCGTTTTGAAAAGGGCATTGAGGTTGCTTTTTCAGTTGATCCTTTCACAGTGAACGACCCTTGTGTGGCCTAGTCAGTCTCGGCCTCTTTTTAAAAAGCGGCTAACCAGGATCAGTTACAATTTTTTGTTCTTGTCGCTTGCCTTTCTGTAGTGGCATTATTTCCTAAACTTGACTCATTCTGAGTCTTAACATGACTTTGCGAACTGCTCCGATCCTTGCTTAAATTTGAGTTGAATATACATTCATCCTAGTAAGCTCTCCATCGAGTTCATGGGCTGTCATGAGTTGTTTAAATTTATCAACATCAACAGTATTTGAAGAAGAAAAGCTCACGTGTTTTACTGAATTTTTTGACTTCCAACAGCATTAGGTCAGAGTTGTGAGGGTAACACCAATATAAATCCCAGGGAAGGAAGCATATGAAGGACTAATTGAGAAACTTGTCTGATTCTTTCGACGAGAGAACCTAGAAGATCGAAAGTTTTTGTACCTGAAAGGAGTTGAAGTCACTGTGACTCAGTTCTATAAATTCATCTCACAGAGATTTGATGGATGAACCTCAAATTCCAAATCAGGAAATAGATGACAAGTTTGCTGGAAATGCGTTGTGCAGCAAAAAGATTCAAAATTTCAATAGAAGTCAGAAGGAACTGTAAGCAACCACTTTGTAATCTGCTTGAACGGTGTATGGAACATTTGTTTGTGGCAATGTTCATAGCAACATTTCTGTGATCAATAAATACTCAATCTCGGAACACTGATTTTTACTGCCTGCTGAAGAGGCAGGAGCATAGCTCCATCTGGCATAACTGAGAAGTGTCAAACGCACTTTGAAGATTTTGTTACTTACTTTTAGGTGTGATCCTACAAGAGTGCACAAGAATTAATCAACTAATACATCTTTTTTCGCAAAGAGTAGGTTGATTGATCATAAATAATCCATAACAATGTTGAATTGTTAGAGGCGCAGCAGTGATATCGATTTGTCAGGATAAAATTTTTGAAGGTGGAACACCTACAACTCACTCAACAACTCACTCAAAGAGGAGAAGAAGATAGATCGGCTTTTTGTTTAATTCACTAAATTTCACCCTATCGAAAACAATTACAAGACTCTTTTTTTATAGGCATAATACATGACTCCTATACTAAATGACTCATAAATGAAGCTTGATATTCCAATAAGATAGATTTCTTGGGACTTTACAAAACATTGGTTATAATTGAAACATGAATGGTCAATACAGAAATACAAAAAGACTTTTCAAAAGTCACGCTATAATAAGGACTATTTGACTCGTGTACCGAATAGTTTTTGGTATTAATTCTGGGATTTCGGTGCCCAAGGTATTGGCACCTCGATAGTCTCGATGTCAAAGCATGGGCATCGATGAATTTGGTTTAATTTCTAACACACAACATCTATTTTATTTTCGAAAAGTCAAAATGGCTTTAGGAGCCATGATCTATCTTGCTGAAAAGGAACTGAATTCTTCGATACAAGACGATTCTACTCTGTGTGCTGATAGCTGATCTGAAGTGGGAGCCTCAAAAGTGCCAAGTGGAAGCTCGGGCACCGGGATTTCTTGTTGAAGAAATCTTATAACTTTTCCTGCTTTTGGCCTTCTCTTCGGATCTGGATGCGCGCACCACAGTCCCACCATCATCAAGCACTCTATTTCCTTCCCATCGAAACTCGAACCCAATGTCTCGTCCGCTGCTTCGAGCATGTTTCCTGCAAGGTAAAGCTGCCAAACCCACTTGCGTAGCGGAATGTGAAATTCTCCTTCCTTATATGTCCTTCTACCACATGCGATTTCTAGAGCCACGACCCCAAAGCTGAACATGTCGGATTCTTTTGTAACCTTACCTTCACTCAAATATTCCGGCGCCAGGTAACCATATGTCCCTACCACATCCGTCGTTTGTGTCCTGAACCGGGGGTCAACGAGCTTAGCCACTCCAAAGTCTCCGAGCTTAGTGTTGAAGTTCGAGTCGAGTAATATATTGGCAGCTTTTATATCTCTGTGGAGAACGCATTGCTCTAGATCTTCGTGAAGATAGTTGAGGGCTAACGCCAGCCCTAAAGCTATCTTGTACCTCATATTCCATGGCAGACTTTTTCGAGTTCCGAAGAGATGATTATCAAGGCTCCCATTAGGCATATATTCATAAACAAGCAAAAACTCACCTTCCTCTTGGCACCATCCAATGAATTGCACCAGATTTCGGTGGATCATGCGGCTTATTATCTTCACTTCGTTGGTGAAGAGCTTCTCTGAATGTTTGGATTCTGCAAAGATTCTTTTGACGGCGACTAGGCGATCTAAACGGTTCAAAAATCCTTGGTAAACTTGGCTGGACCCTCCTTGGCCTAGTCTTCGATCATTTGCAAAGCCATTTGTAGCAACAAGCAACTCTTGATGAGAGAACTTCAGCGGCAATGCTACTATGTCATTGTCAATGTCAGTCAGAGCACGAAACTTGTATATTCTCCTCATCTTGATCATTAATAAGCAAGACCCTGCTGAAATAACCAGAAAGAGACATGCTGCAGGAACTGTGATAATTGTTATAAGCCTATACATAGAGTTTACCCTTCTTTTTGATGTCTTCATCGATACAGAATGTCCAACGTCCAAGTTTGAAGTAAACTCCCATGAAAAGATGCTATGTCTCTCCGCATACTCGCCTGTTGCAGCTGAGAATCCAATTACGACTGATTCAGGAAGAACTTGGGCAAGATTAATCTGGCAAGAAATGGAGGGCATTTGCTTATGCGGAGAAACCGGCTCGCCATCAAACGACCAGTACACAGCAAAATTCCTGCTAGTAGAACTATAGGTCACCAAAACATTAATAACACTACCATTGTGTGAGCCAACATCCCAAGGGGTATAATTAAGTGATGAGAGCGAGTTTCTGTTGATTCCTATGTGCTCCATTGCAGGATCGATTCCTCCGTTCACATAAGTATCGAACTCCACAAACACAATCTGGTTCTGGGGCCCAAAATCAAGCGTGGTCGTGTTGAAGAGTCCTAGGAAATGACCAGCCGAGTTCGGGGGGGATCTGTAGCCAACGGGAGCAAGAAAGAAGGCAAAGCCCTCAGCATGTGCAGTGGAGTTGAAAATATCGATGGCGAAAGAGAAACGAGTAGAGAAGTCTGCTTGTTTCCCTGTAACAGAATCCCATATATCTATGGGTTTGGTATATTGCATGCTACCTACTTGAAAAGTTGGCGGAATGAAGCCTTCGGTGAGAACAACGGATGTGGACACAATTTTCGCGGCTCGTTCATACAGTATGTCGCTTGGATCAGTGTCAAAGCTACTTATATTGAAGGAAAGAGAATTGACGAAGGGGATGACCGGACAGCGGACGAGGGAGAATAAGATTAACAGAGTGCACAAAGAACGAGAACAAGACATGGTTGTGGTGAGAACTGTATCTTTAACGGTAGAGATGAGGCTTGCACCATTCAAGTGGTTTGAAATAGGGTGCTTTAGGATGAACCAGACACTCCTAAAAGCAGATTTTGACACGTTGAACACGATAGGTCGACAGCTTCTTTGCAGTTTCTGCTGAAGTTGTTGGACAAGGGACATTCTCCCTAAAAAAACGCATCAACTCGATCGTTTGGTCTTTCTCCCAAAATAACGTTGGCACTTTCCTAAGACAGTGACTGCATCTGGAATGTCCGTCCTCCGCACGGTACTTGTCACACCCCAAATCCTAGCCAGAAAGGGGATGACACGGCCGTCCTTCCTCTAGAAGGACGCAGCCTCTAAGCTCCCAAAATCCTGCTCCCAAAAGTCCCCTCAAGGCTATCGCTCTCGTACTACTCATCACTAGCTGAAAAACCTGAAAGATTGGAAGAATAGAGGGGTGAGCAAACCACAGCTCAGTGAGTAATGCATCTCTTCTAAGCGGATCGAACATCCACTATGCATATTTACAACAAACCACAACTCTTTTAACCCAATTTCAGAATAAAACAAATATATAATAAAAGGATAAATCATATGTGTTTCAACATAGTTATATTTATGGCAGAAATATTTATTTCATAATAATATCAAAACAAACATCAATGGTCTAATCCATTGATTAATCTCATTAACTCACGCCAATAGTCCATTCCATTAGTTAATCTCATGCCAAATATCAATGGTCTATTCCATTGATTCATCTCAAATAAATCACAACTCGATGGTCCATTCCATCGACTAAACTCAAATCACATGTCAATGACATAGTCCATTGACCAAACTCATATCACAAATCAATGGTCCACTCCATTGACCAAACTCAGCTCAAATATCCAACCATGGTCACGAATAACGCTACGTGACAAAGCGACCAAGATTCCCCCCTTGGTTAGGTCTCCACCTACTATAAGCCGGTGGCTCGGCCCACAAGGATATCCTAGACTAATATGCGCATACCCACAAGCCCCTCATTAGGCTCACAGCGATATTGAGCATCAACACCAATCCATGATAATATTATTCACAAGCCATAAAGCCCAAATTAAAAACAATTTCACAACTCAAGTTTAATAACCAAACCACAACTTTTCACCATAGCAATTGAAATATCAATGGTCGAGTCCATTGATTAATCTCTATAAAGTCACACTTTATAAATCACAATACATTTCCCCAAAATATTCCAAATTCCACTTCATAAACCAATTCACAAATCACTATATAACTTTTCATATACCATAGTTAAAATCAATGACTCCTCATGAGTCTCTTGCAAAAGGTTTCACAAACCTAAAATATATAATATTTCTTAACATCGTTCATCAAACAAAATATATATTTCCACCAAATAATTCTCACACCGTTCACATATATCAAAATGTAGTAAATGCTCGATCCAATTTTATGCAACAAATATGCTTATTCATAGCTCATAATATCTCAAATCCATATCATTTTGAAGACATGAATTTATAAATTCTTAGAAGAGATAGCACCACTCACCTTAGAAAGCCTATGCTTAAATGATAAAAATTACTCGAACCGTCAGGACCCGCAATCCTAATAAATAGGTAAGAAATAATATTAACATTGAGTAAAACGCTATTCTAATTATAACCTAGCTAAACCATACTTATTTGTCGATAAAACGACGCCTACGCGCTAACAAATTGCATATCCAATTGATGTGGAGCTTGAACGTGCAACTTAATCATGCCATAACTTTCTCCACCGAGCTCCGTTTTAAATGTTCTTATAGTCAATAGAATGCTCTTTCCATGTACTCTAAGAACCCTAAATTACCCATCCCAAAATCAAGCCAGAAATTGACAAAATGTGGCCCCGAAGTGTTCGACGCGCACTGTTCATCACGCGCGGAAAACTTCAAAATTTTATTCCGAGCAAACCGTAAGCTCAAATCAAGATCCGTAAAATCCCATAACTCCACAACATCCTAAACTAGCATTTCTATAAAAATGCGTAGCTCAATGACTTAAAAATCATGCTTTGCCGCTCAAATATCCAATAATTCCGAATTTCAGACCCTAGATGCGAAACTACTCCGATTGAACGAACGAGGGACACGAGCACTTACCGGGCATTGCAATACCAAGTCGAATAAGCTCAGCGAGGTCCCCGTGGCGCAAAACCCTTCTCTCTTCTTTCTTCCTTCTTCTTCTTCTTTCCCTCTCCTTCTCTTTCTTTCTTTCCCTCTGTTCTGCTCGACATCCCCTTTCTTTCCCTTTTATATTCCTTTTCTTTTTGTTTTTCTTTCTTTTCCCCTCTCTCTCTCTCTCTCCCGAAATATCTCGGTCCCTCTCGGTTGAAGCTTCCCCCTTTTTCCTTTTCTTTTTGACCATTCAACTTTTCTTTCTCTTTTTTTTTTTTTTTTTGACTGGGTCAAAACCCATATATTACAGTACTACCCATCTTCAGCTGGAAAAGTTGAAGGATTGAGCCGCGTGTACACATTTAAGGGTCTGGTTATGGAGTACAATGAACCCAATTTCTCGACTTGGGGCAAAAATTGTGTTACTGAACAGCATCATCTGAGTTCCACCTTGAATGTTGACATCTCTAGCGAGACAGGTCTAGTAGGATCAGAATTCCTAATGTAGTTTCTTCGCCTATTTGGACGCATAATTTTGAAATATCTATGGGATGTTTCCAATAAAGATTCAAGTAGAATCTTAAACGCTTTGATTTTGTTTTATTTCTTAAATGAATAATTCCTTGTAGGAGGTACAATTTATAGTTTTCATACAACCAAGGAATTTTATTATAAAAGGAAATACTAATAATGTAAATTGACCCAGCTGCAATGATAATTGATTCAGCTACTAATTCCCTTCCATTTTAAGCTTCCCTTGATTTTTGCTTCCATCCCAATAAATCATCTTCTATTCAATTTTGGCCCGAAATTCTTCATTCTATATCCCAGCTTTTTGCTTTCCACTTTCAATATGTATCTTGACCGTGAGCCATGGTAAATAAAGAGGAGATCATCCGATGGAAAATAACACGAGACAAATAGAACATTCAGTATGGGTAGTATTTTAACTGTTGATCAAAAGTCAATACTTATGATAATCCGCAATCTTGTTGAAATGGTAAATTTAAAGTAAAGCGAGAAATCAAATTGATTTACGAAGTTTGTGTATTCATTTGTATGATGGGCTTCTGTTATTGTTTGAATATGGCGCACTTGTTTAAATGCCTAATCATAATTAGTTACAGCACTCGACAAAACAAATTTATAAATCAATCCTACTGGTCCTGGCAACCACTCATCAATGTAGTCCAAAGAAAAAACGGAGCATGAAGAAGTCCCTTGTCCTTGTAAATGACCAATTAGTGGTGGTTGGAAAAGTCAGTCGAGGCCACTCAATGGATGTCGGAATCCATACGCATGTTGAATCAAAGTCAACAACGATCAGCTCTTCGTCCTCTTTTCTGAATTTTGGACACTCTTTTCATCAATCTTTTGAAAGTTAGAATTTGACTGCAGGGCAGATACACGTTGCAAAAGCAGAAGATAGGCACTGGCAGCTTCAGCCCCATCACTTTCACAAGAAATTTCCTCTGCCATCGACCTTTTGAAGTTTTTGTCCACTGCACAAGGTCCTCGACACTGCGATCAACAGCCATGAAAGTTGCTTTGGTATCTGGGAATCTTCGTTTCTGGTTCAACGAAACTATCGATATATATTCATATTCATGGCAAGACAAATCAAAGAAACCGAGTGTTTTTCCTAAGGGGCAAGTGGACCATATCAAAATCAAATGATAATTTAAGATGCCTACTTTGTAAAAATGTTCATTTCGCATATAAAGCAGAAATCACACGATTGTTCCTCTCATACAGGGATTGGTGTCGGAGTTTGTATTTTTAAACTAAGTTGTGGGACAAAAATTTCAGTAGTTCCATATGGTCACATCGATATAGGACAATTAGAGCCATTTCCCATACTCCCAAGATTTCATTGCTTCTTCGACCAGAAAAAGAAAAGATTTCATTGCTTCTGGGTCTCGTCATTGTTGACTGGTCAATGATCAACTTTGACCAACACTTTTTTTCTACCTTCTCCAGAAAATACATGTATAAAAATAACCAGAAAAATAGGAAGAATGAATATTATTAGTGAATGTGTAATATATATTTGTGCGTGCGTAACAATCCCCATTTTAATGCAAATAAGAAAAAGAAAATTGTTAACAAGCGTCTCTCTAAGAACTTATTAAACATATTTAATTAGAAAAGTTTCAACTTTCAAAATGAGAATGGAAAGCTATTGACCATACTTTGACCGAACATATCGCTTGCAACGTGAGAGATAGGACCCGGTCGGTGAAATGACCGTGGTCGTTAATTGAACGTTTGAGAAGCTCCATGTTACTGTGTTCTGGTCGCTGAACGAGGGACTGTCATTATTTTTCCATGACAATTAGGTCTTACAATGAGAAAATATAAGTGGCCAATAGGTCTTAAAAGTCTTCAGCTGTGTCGAGAAGGCCAATGATGGGAACTTGACGGGTCTCGCAAGTTGAATGCTCTTCTTACGCGGACATTTGAAACTTTCTCTTGTTACAAATATGGTTAATGGATCAACAAAAGCCAATAAATTAATATACGTTTTTTCTGTTCACATATCTATTCGTATATTTATTGAATTCATGAATCTTTTGGATTCATGTATCTCTTGATTCATGAATTTTCTTGGATACATATTGAATTCATGAATCTCTTGGATTCACGTATCTCTTGATTCATGAATCTCTTGGATACATGCGTCTATTTAATTCATGTATCTCTTCTGTACATGAACTTGAAAGCTCCATAAATAGATAAGAGCATAGAGATTCATCAAAAGGTTTTTAGAAAGAAAAATTCAAGAAAACAATTTCAAAAGAGATTTGAAATACTACTTTACTCTTCTGATTTTTTTGAGTGTGCTAGTTCAATTGAACAGTTCAACTGAGTCCTATTTGCATAGTGCTAATTCAAACAGGTTCGATGTGTTGTATCTTGGGAGGCATAGTTCGTGAATCTGCGAAGCACCTTTGGCAAGAACTAATCGCCTTAAAGAGATACGGATATCCGTACCTCACCTCCAATTTTATGTTATTTTTCCAGTGATATCTTATTTTCATCTTCTCTACGATTTGTAAGTTTACATAAAATGAAGGATATTATAAAGTTATCATTGTCTTCTTTACATTGATGTTCTGATTACAACAAACAGTTTGCTTTCTTTGGATTATATTCTACATTCTTAAGGCGATTATCTCACTCACTGTTTGTTGTTCTGGTTAGATTATTCAGATGGCTGAAAACAATCAAGTGCCCTTCAATGTCCAGAATGTTTCAGGAGACGTTCCTATGGTCGATTCGACCATTGCTATGGGAGATGTTCAGTTCTTGGGGCTTGAATTTGTAGCAGCCAATGTTACAGGCCATTGAGCCAACACCAATTTTGGTGGTGCAGTACAAGTCTTACAACTGGTATGCCCAAGACTATTTTTCAGAACAGTACAAGCCAAATGGCTTTTGGCTCCGTTTCTGGAGGGATAGTTCAACGAACCTTGCCTACTGTAATGGCAACACCTCTAGTTACAGCTAATGTGAAACCGAAGAAATTTACCGAAGTGGGCTTTAAACAGTGGCAACAAAAGATGTTCTTCTATCTGACCATGCTAAATCTGACGAGGTATTTATCGGAGGTGTGCCCTGTAATTAGTCCAGATGAGCACGATGTCATGACGCTCAATGCATTGGAGGCTTAGAAGCATGGAGATTTCTTATGCCGAAATTATATTCTTAACTGTTTAGTGAATTCTCTATATAATGTTTATTGTAATATTGAATCTGCTAAACAGTTATGGGAGTCCTTAGAGAAGAAATACAAGACTGAGGACGCTAGCGCCAAGAAATTTGTGATTGCCAAATTCTTGGACTACAAGATGGTGGATTCTAAATCTGTCATGAGTCAGGTTCAAGAATTGCAATTAATTCTGAGTGACATCTCTGTTGAGGGAATGATACTTAGTGAATCATTCCAAGTGGCGGCTATGATTGAGAAACTGCCTCCGGGCTAGTCAGACTTCAAAAATTATTTGAAGCACAAACAGAAGGAGATGAGCCTTGAAGATCTCATTTTGCGCCTTAGAATCGAGGAGGACAATAGAAGGAGTGCGAACCCTTCTTTTGACCCAAAGGCCAACGTTGTGAAATCTTCCAAATCCAAACAAGATAGAAAAAGGAAGATGTCCTTTCAAGGAAAAGCCAAGCTAAAGGAACAGTTTCAGAAATTCCAAGGGACATGTTTTATATGCAACAAGCCTGGTCATCGAGCTAAGGATTGCAAGAAGCGCCCGAAAAAAGGCAAGAATGATGGTGCAGCCCAGCAACTAAATTTGACAGAACATGACAATATTGAGAGATTGTCTGCTGTGGTAATGTCCGAAGCATCATTGGTGTTGAACACTAATAGCTGGTGGCTAGACACAAGTGCCACAAATCACATATGTGCAGATAAACATATGTTTTCATCTTATGAGAAGGCTGAAGAAGATGAGAAGCTTTATATGGCTAACTCTACATCAGCAAAGATTGCCGGAAGAGGAAAGGTGATCCTGAAGTTTACATCTGGCAAGGAGGTCGCCTTGCTGAATGTGCTACATGTACCAGAGATTTGGAAAAATCTAATTTCTAGCCCCATACTTGTCAAGAAGGGTTTCAAAGTAGTATTTGAATTTGACAAGTTTGTACTTTCGAAAGGAGGGATATATGTGGGGAAATGGTACTTGTGTAATGACTTGTTTAAAGCAAATATGGTTGTTATTGATGTAAACTCAAATTATGTGTACCCAAAGACTATTAATAAAGAAAAGTTTTTAGTTTACACCATTGTGTCTCATTATCTATGGCATAGTAGATTAGGACATGTAAACTATGGTACAATGAAGAGAATAGCAAACTTGGAGTTAATTCCAAGATTTGAGTTGGATGCCCGTTACAAGTGTGAGACTTGTGTTGAGGTTAAGTTTGTCAAGAAACCTTTCAAATCCATTGAAAGAACAAGTGAACCTTTACAATTAATCCATAGTGATTTATGTGATTTAAAATTTGTAGAAAGTAGAGGTGGAAAGAAGTATTTCATCACATTTGTGGATGACTGTACTAGATTTTACTATGTTTATTTACTAACTAGCAAAGATGAGACTATGAGCATGTTTGTCCAGTATAAAAATGAAGTTGAAAACCAACTTGATAAACAAATCAAAGTGCTTAGGTCTGATAAAGGAGGATAATACAATTCAATCAATTTCAAAGAGTTTTGTGCTAGTTTTGGAATAATTCTCCAAACAATTGCACCTTATACTCCACAACAAAATGGAGTTACTGAATAATTGAACAAGACACTAAAGGAGATGGCTAACGCCATGCTTTTGAGTTTGGGTTTACCTTAGAACTTCTGGGGGGAGGCAATTTTAACTACAAATTATATTCTTAATAAAATACCCCACAAAAAGATAGGTAAAACTCTATACGAGTTATGGAATGGAAAGTTACCATCCTACAATTTTCTAAAAGTGTGGGGGTACTTGGCCAAAGTGGCAATTCCTCCTCCTAAACAAACTTGGTTGAGATCTAAAATGGTGGATTGCATATTCATCAGTTATACTCAAAATAGTAGCGCATATAGATTTTTGGTCCACAAATCTAAAAATGCGGAAATCCATGTCAATACAATCCCAGAATTAAGGGATGCTGAATTTTTTGAGGATATATATCTTGCAAAAAGAAATCAAGGAGAACTTTCTCAGAAAAAAGGCTTAGAAAATCAGAATTTGTGAATGATGAAGTTATGACCAAAGAAGTCGAACTTCGAAGGAGTAAAAGGTTTCGAATTGAAAAATCTTTCGGACCTGATTTTCTAATATACATGTTAGAAGGTGAGCCCCAAACATTTAAAGAGGTAATGTCATCTCCAGATGCTCCTTTTTGGAAAAATGTTGTTGACAATGAAATCCATTCTATCCTAAGTAACCATACTTGGGAATTAGTTGATCTTCCACCTGGAAATAAACCAATTGGATGTAAATGGATATTCAAGAAAAACTAAAAGCTGATGGTTCCATTGATAAGTACAAAGCTCGGCTTGTAGCCAAAGGGTTTAGACAAACAGAGGGTCTTAACTACTTTGATACTTATTCACCTGTCAAAAAAATAACATCAGTAAGGATGTTAATTGCTATAACTTTGCTATACAATTTGCAAATACATCAAATGGATGTGAAAACTGCATTCTTAAATGGTGATCTTGATAAGGAGATTTATATGGAACAATTTGAAGGGTTCAAGGTCAAAGGACAAGAACACAAAGTGTGTAGATTTGTCAAATCATTGTATGGACTTAAACACGCTCCTAAGCAATGGCATGAGAAATTTGATCGGATAATGATTCAAAATGGATATAGAATCAATGAGTGTGACAAATGTGTGTACACTAAATCCACAACAGTTGGATATCTACTTATTTGTCTATATATCGATGATTTACTAATTCTTGGAAATAACACTGAGGTCATCAGAATCACCAAGAACATTCTCAAGAAGAACTTTGAGATGAAAGATTTAGGTGTAATGGATGTTATACTCGGCATCAAAATTCTAAGGAATTCTGATGGCTTAGGTTTAACACAATTTCATTACATTGAAAAGGTAATTGAGAGATTTAAAAGATGTAGCATTAAAGATGCAAACAATCCTTTTCTTCCACACCTAACTTTAAGAAAAAACACTGGAAATAGTATCAGACAGTTGGAATATTCTCAAGCAATCGGCAGCATTATGTATATGAATTGTACTAGACCAGATATTGCGTACTCAGTAAGCAAATTGAGTAGATATACCAGCAACCTAGGTCACGAGCACTGGAATGCTCTGATGAGAGTATTATGATATTTGAAAAGGACAAAAGACTATGTTCTACAATATGACAAATATTGAGTTGTTTTGGAAGGTTATTATGATGCCCACTGGATTTAAGATTCTGATAAATCGAAATCGACTAGCGGATATGTGTTCACGCTAGGAGGTGCCGTAGTGTCATGGAAATCCTCTAAACAAACTCTAATAACATGCTCTATGATGGAATTAGAGTTTGTTGCTTTGGATAAAGCTATTGAAGAAGCATAATGGCTTCGACATTTTTTAGACGATGTTCCAATATAGCCAAAACCTATGCCTGCAATTTGCATACACTGTGACAATCAAGCGGCAATTGCGAGGGTGCATAATGTGATTTATAACGGTAAGTCTAGACATATTTGTCGTAGACACAATACCATAAGGCAATTGCTCTCAAATGGAGTCATTTCTTTAAACTTTGTAAAATCAAAGGAAAATATTGCGGATCTGCTAACAAAAGGTTTGTCAAGAGAACAGATAAATTGTGCATCAAGGGGAATGGGTTTAAGAGCCTTAACCCAATAAAGAGATTCCAAGGTGGAAATCTAACCTATGCAATTGGAGATCCCATGGTCTAAGTTCAATATAACAACACAAATTCTGGAAACTCTAGTGTAAGCACTGTCTCCCATTCCTATTATGCAACAGTGCTTTCATACAATGTTATTAAGGGTATGCTATGCATTTAATGATTCCTATAACTTGAAATGTAACATTCAAGTAAGATATGGTATGATATCTTTAATAGTTATACACCTATATGTGTGGAGCTGATCGATTCTATGAAAATCTTTAAAGGCTGGATTTTCTAAAGCACGCATGAATCCCGAGAGGTTCAGGGCCGAAAGAACGAACACAATCGAGAACCAATCTTGAATTGGAAATACTCTGTGTGAGGTTTATTGTCTAGGCTTACACAAACAACTAGCGATTCAAGGCTTAGTCCATCGACTAGTTAAGTAAGTCCGATAGGCTTTCACTAAAAAAGGTTCAAAGCGAAAGCTACCTATCTTGATGCGGTATATTTCAACAGGTATGCTCAGATTCCTTTGAGTTAAAAATGTTTTGTTGATCCATAAATGTGGGGGATTGTTATAAATATGGTTAATAGATCAATGAAAGCCAACAAATTAAGATACGTCTTTTCTGTTCACATATCTATTCATATATTTATTGAATTTATGAATTTCTTGGATTCACCTATCTCTTGATTCATGAATTTTCTTGGATACATATTGAATTCATGAATCTCTTGAATTCACGTATCTCTTGATTCATGAATCTCTTGGATACATGCATCTATTTAATTGATGTATTTCTTCTGTACATGAACTTGAAAGCTCTATAAATGGATAAGAGTATAGAGATTCATAAGAAGGTTTTTAGAAAGAAAAATTCGAGAAAACGATTCCAACTGAGTGTGCTAGTTCAATTGAATGGTTCAACTGAGTCCTATTTGCATAGTGTTAATCCAAACGGGTTCGAGGTGTTGTATCTTGGGATGCATAGTTCGTGAATCTGCGGAGCACCTTTGGTAAGAATTAATTGCCTTAAGGAGATACGGATATCTATACCTCACCTCCAATTTTATATTATTTTTCCAGTGATATCTTATTTTCATCTTCTCTACGATTTATAAGTTTACATAAAATGAAGGATATTATAAAGTTGTCATTGTTTTCTTTACATTGATGTTTTGATTACAACAAACAGTTTGCTTTCTTTGGATTATATTCCAACACCTCTTCCAGAGTTTTGTCGGCAGCTAGTTTCTATCTGCCGCAATATGCTTTGATTCCACAAGAAGTAACCTTGCAAAGCACGGGAAGCATTGACCCAGAAATCTGGAGCAGACTTTAGAAAATGAACATCGAACTCACTATATATATCTTCTTTGTGAGGCTCGTGACTGAGTCCTACACAAGACTTCACAAGACTTGGAAGTCAAGAGTGGAGGCAGGTGCACGTCGAATCGACCAAACTAGTATAATGACCCTGTCCAATCGAAGAAAACGGCCAAGCTTTCACACCGAACCTTCATCGCTTCCTTTCTATTTTTTTTTCCCCAATTTGTGCTTTCCTTCTGTTTGCGAGTGTTTGAAAAGCCTAGCATCGGCTATTTAGCTCGGTCTGAAAACATGTTACTTCCCCGAAGCTAAAACAAACAAAGCTGAGTTCCACAGTTGCGGTTAATTAATTCTTGCACTGTGGTCTCGTTATTTCTATTTGGAGCGATCGTGCAGAGGACTGAAAGACAACCGGTCTGTGTTCCGTCAATGATTTTTCCTATTTACCCACGAAGAGTTGGGGCTAAAAAGATAAGCCATGGAGCAATCGGACGATTATGGATGTTTTTTGGCTTAATGAGTACCAACGTTCATTTGTCAATAAAATACTAACTGGATAACTGATTTACCAGGTTGATGTAGATTACGAATAGTCATTCATTTTTACAAATGGGCATGCTTTTTCGCTAGTGGATTAGGCATTGCTTAATTACTTCACGAGTAACATCGCTTAATGGGTGTAACTTACAAACAAATTAACAAGTTTACCACTATAAATTCCTTGTAGATTATCAGCACTATTTCGATCTTGTGTGTAATTATGTTAATTTGTTAGTAACTTACTAACAAAATAATCGATTTATCAGGAAAAAATACACTTGTAGATTACGAAAACTGTTCATTTTTACAAGTGAGCGCTTATTAGCATTGCTAGATTCCAAGTTGCTTCGTACTTTATACTGTCAATTAACTAGTTGTAACTTGCAAACAAAATAAAAGTTTTACCATTATAAATTCCCAGTATTTTAGTGGTAAATAAATTACTCTGGTGATAACTTTCTACCTCAATAGCAGATCTATGTTGTATTTATGTGTGATTAATTTAAATGTCAACTTGTTATTTACAACATTAGATTTAGTTTTGAGCGGTAAATGTAAAAAAGAAATTTAACAAGTAATTACTACATGAGGGTTGTAAGTCGCCAACGTCGTTCTTAAATTACATGTAAGTATTTTGAACAACAAATTACTAGTTGTACGAATTTACCAGCGGGATCTAGATCTTGCTAATAGCATTACCTATTGCCTATATCGTGGAACATTGTTCTGATTTTCCCAAACGGAAACGCCAAACAAGACCGAAATGCTTCATTAAGTGTCATGGTCAATATATATATCCAAAGTGAAAAGCAAGAATCTGGGATTGAGCAAGAATCTGGGACAAAGAATGAAAATTTTCGGGCCAAAATTGAAGGGAGAATGATTTCTTGGGATGGAAGCAAGAATCAAGGAAAGCTTAAAATGAAAGAGAATTAGTAGTTGGATCAATTATCATTATAGTTAGGTCAATTTACATTATTAGTATTTCCTTTTATAATAAAATTCTTGATTGTATGAAAACTATAAATTGTACCTCCTACGAGGAATTATTCATTCAAGAAAGAAAATAAAATCTAAGTGTTTGAGATTCCACTCAAATCTTTGGTAAAAATATCCCATAGATGTTTCAAAATTATGCATCCATGTAGGTAAAGAAACTGTATTAGGAATTCTGATCCTAACAGCTTGGTATCAGAGCCGGAATCAATGGCGCAAGAGACCAACCCTCGATACTTACAACTGCAAGTGTTGGCGACCTTGCAGGACATTCAGCAGTATCTCACGATGCTAGAAGGGAACCGGGGGCGCTCTGGAGGCCGGAACCAAGACAGGAGCCAGGCATAAGTACAGCGGGAGTGCCAAAAAAGTTGGCGCGAGGGACACTTAAGTGCCAAAAGTTACAAAAGGTACACTTAAATGCCACTTTTTTAAAAAATGGATCACTTAAGTGCTTAAGTCGCCAACCCCTGCCGGAAATCCTACGTGGCAATTTTTTATTAATTTTCTTGCCTACGTGGCTCGCCGAAAACTGAATCGGCCAAAAATCAGCCAAAACGACGTCGTTTTGGCTGACGTGGATTTAAAAATTATTAATTAAATAATATTAAATAATTAAAAATATATTATTATTAAATCGATTTTATTAATAAAAAAAAAAAAGGGGGAGGAGGGGATCGGCGAGGGCAGCCCTCGCCGCCGCCGCCCGTCGCCGCCCCACCTCGCCGGGAAGGGCGGCGAGGGTGGGCGAGGGTCGGCCGGGGTCGCCGGCCGGTGGCCGGGGCCGCCGGCTAGTGGCCGGGCCCGGCGACCCGGCCGACCCTCGCCCACCCTCACCAGCCCTTCCCGGCGAGGTGGGGCGGCGACGGCGGCGGCGGCGAGGGCTGCCCTCGCCGATCCCCTCCCCCCCTTCTTCTTTTTTTTTTTTTTTTTTAATAAAATCGATTTTAATTTTTTAAAAATCTGACGTGGACAATTTTAAAAAGAAAAATTGCCACGTGGATTTTTTGTTTTTGAGAAAAATGCTCCGTCAGCAAATGAAGTCGCCGGAAAATGTACACGTGGCAATTTGGCCGGAATTTCTCGCCGTTGGCACTTAACTGATCCCTTTTGCTCCGATTTTGGCACTTAAGTGTCCCTTTGTGCCAACTTTTGGCACTCCAGAGGTCCGCACCTCCAGGAGCCAAGGCAAAAGCCAAGGCTCGATGCAAGGGTCCGTAAACTAGAACTTGCAGGACCAGGAAGAACTTGAGGAAGATTAGGGGCGAGCGACCAGTCTTTACCGAGGTTATCTTCCCAATATTTCTCGAATCGACGGAACCACTGATGCAATAGGCTGGGTGAGGAAAGTAGAACAAATATCCCATCCATACATCTTGAAGGGGAAGCCCAAACATAGGTCGAATCACTACGGGCGTATGATTATCTACCATGGGAGCATTTCTGCTTCATATTTTTGGAAAAGTTTGGCCCAACTCAGTTTGATGATTTCTTCGGGGAGTTGACAAAGTAACACAAACCAGAACTCTTAAGGATTACCAAATCCAGTTCGAGCCGCTGTTTGTGCGATGCGGCGTGCGACTCTCTCCCATGGAACGCCTCTCTCCCATGGAAGAAGTAAGTTGTTTTGTAAGTGGTCTTAAAGAATCTGTAAAATCTGACGTGCGTGATGCAGGCCTAATGACTCTTTTGAACGCAATTAGCTTGGCTCGAATTTTCGACGAAAGGAGTAATGCTTTACGAAAGGCCACAGCTACGACCCAATTCTGCTACGACCATAACACGGGACCAACTAAGGCCCCACGGGATAACCGAGCAGTGAATAATACGGGAAAGCCCAGCCCCATCATGTCTCGAGCACCCATCAAGCGCTTAACACTAGCAAAGGCTTAGGAACCGCGGAATCGTGGGTTATGCTATAATTGCGACGAGATTTTTACCCCTGGACATAGATGCAAGACGATGTTCTTAATTGAGGTAGGGGAGGAAGAATCCGAAGAGAAAGAAGCAGAGGCCATCTAGGAGCCACGCGAAGCAGCGGACGCAGAGGGGGGAGACATCCCCGAAATCTCGCTTCACGCATTACGAGAGTTACCACTCCAGAGACCACGCAAGTCCAGGCCGCGGTGAAGAAATAGTCTTCTGGTGTGCTCATCGATACCAAGCAGGGATGATCGGGTCCAGAGTGGGTAGGGTTGAGACTTGGACCCTGTACCCAATCCTATTATAATCAGTTCCTCTTTTTTGGACCCTATACTCTATCCTATTTTTATTGGACCATGTTTTGGATCCGACCCTATTTTTCGGTTCAGGAATAGGGTCTACCTTGTTTTCTTTGAAACATATTTTGCAACCATCCAATATCTTAAACGGTTTTGAATTTTTTATTAATTCACGAAAAAACAACAACGTAATCCTCATAACATTATAAGACAAAGCAAAAATCTTAACAATGCATAAATATTAGTAACAAATATGGATTTAATATTAATGTCATTCCCACAAATACTACTGATATGATCTAATGAGTCTGCTTATATGTATGACGAAACTATTATTAAGAGAACATTTTTTTTGAGTTGGACTGAGAATGCTTTAATCATAGTTGAAGGTGGGACCATTAAAAACAAAAAAACAATATATGAACACAGTTCTTTTTAACAATTCTTTGAAGACAATTCTCCTTTAACTTGATTTAAAGAGAAGTTTTCTTTTTTTAACAATTCTTCAAAAATAGAGACTTAAACGCACTACACAGAGAGACAATTTTATGTTTTTCAAACAGAGTAAAAACTGGGGCCAAAACCGATCCGGTTTCGGGTGGGTCTTTGCTTGGACCCAGTTCTCGGACCGGTTTCAACCGGTTCCCAAAAACTAGAACCGGTTCCTGGATTGGTTTAACCGGGAGTTGGTTCTCGACTCTATTTTTTGGGTGGTCCGTGTAAGGATTTGGGCTTATCACTGTGTAATATTGTCCACTTTGGGCCAAGGCCCGCACGGCTTTATTCTCTAGGTTTCGTCCGAAAACGCGTTACATAGGTTACATAACCCAAGCCTTATAAACTAGCCTAGGATCCCCCCTAGGCGATGTGGGACAAGAGGCGCGCCCCTCCCTGCGCACGTCTAGGGACTCCACCCCATGCATCGTCGTCTGGGCCGTCACAATCCGGTCTGGGTTCCAAATCAATCTGGTCCGGTTGCACACCCCTAACTGAGAGCACACACAATTTCCTCAATATCACAACGGCACGCAAGTTGGGCTTCACCATAGAGAAAGAACGGAATTTGAATGTGGTGGTGGCTAACGGCAAGAGGCTTGCAAGCATAAGGAGTTGTAATATGGCGGAAGTGACCATCCAATATACCATATTTACGATCGATTTCCATATGATTCCTCATTGTGGATGTGATGCAGTATTTGAGGCATCATTGCTTTGGAATCTTGGCCCAATTTTATGGAATTTCAAGACTATGGAGATGTGGTTCCGGTGTTAGGGGAAGAATGTGAGGTTAATTGGGATGGAGCAAGAGGAAGCCAAGGAGATCAAGGCCGAAAACTTAAGCCGGCAGATCGGGCAATCAAAGGTGCATGGTTTTTTGCTTCGGATGGTGGCTGATTCGAGAGTTGCGGCAAACAAAAAACCCGCCGGCTAGACTGACCCAAAACTAGGACAGAATTGGGAATGGCTTGAGAAAGAGTATCCAACGATTTTCATGGAACCTGAGGGGCTACCATCGCCATGAAGCCAAAATCACCGCATTACCATTGCAGAATGAAAGGGTCCCGTTTATGTGCGCCCTTACCGCTATCCTTTTTTTCCAAAATTAGGAGATCGAAAGGGAAGTCAAGGAAATGCTAAGAAGCAAAATAATTCAACCAAGCAACAGCCCCTACTTTCTGACGGGATTCTTGTCAAGAAAAAAGATGGGACATGGTGCTTTTGCGTTGAATATCACACCTTGAACAAAGTCACGATAAAAGACAATTTCCAGATACCCTTAATTGATGAACTTAGTGACGAGTTGTTTGGTGCAGAGATCTTCACAAAGTTGGACTTAAGATCCGGATATCATCAAATCCAAATGGCCGCCCAAGACATTGCAAAGAAGGCATTTAGGATGCATCATGGACGTTACAAATTCCTTGTCATGCCATTTAGACTTTCTAATGCTCCATCCACCTTTCAAGCAATAATGAATGGTATTTTTCAACCATACTTATGTCAATTCGTTCTTGTCTTTTTTGACAACATTTTCATCTATAGTAAAGATGTAATGACCCACGCCAAGCATGTAAAAATTGTGTTTGATCTACTCAAAAAACACAAACTGCACATCAAGCATAGCAAGTAAGTCTTCAAGAAATCTCAAATAAATTATTTAGGCCACGTCATATACCGAAATAGGGTTAGCATGGAGCAAGACAAGGTCAAGGCCATCTTTGATTGGCCTCGCCCCTTGAATATCAAATCAATCCGTAGATTTTTGGGCCTCATCGGCTATTACTGCAAGTTCATTAAGGGATATGGGCAAATCACATAGGCTCTTACAGCCTTACTAAAAAAGGATGCCTTTAAGTGGGGGAAGCCGCTAATCAAGCCTTTGAAATCTCCGACTTGCTATGACTCAAGCACCGATTCTCGATCTACCCATTTTTTCCGAATAGTTTGTGGTCGAATGCAACGCGTCTGGGGCGGGCATGGGAGCGGTATTGATGCAGCAAGGGCATCTCTTAGCATATTTTAGCAAAGCATGGCCCAGCGCACAACTCGCAAAATTCACCTATGAAAGAAATCATGGCCTTCGTATTGGCGGTGTAAAAATGGCAAACATATCTTTTAGAAAGACGATTCATAGTACGCATCGACCGCCATAGTCTCAACTATCCTTGGGAGCAATGAATTAGCATGGACAAGAAACAAAGATGGCTCCTAAAGTTGATGGGGTACGACTTTCTCATTGAATATAAAAAGGGAAAGGAGAATGGCATGGCCGACGCCTTATCTCGCAAAACCGAAGCAATTTTATCCACTATCTCTCGGCCAATTCCGCAATGGCTAGACACAATCAAAGAGGAGAATGGATGGTTGGCCGAGTTATAGCGGCTACACGAGCTGCTTCGATCAGGGGAAATAATCGGACCATGGGAAAATAAGGGCGGCGTGCCATTTTACAAGGACCGAATTTATATTGGACAAGACTCAGAATTAATTCCCATCATCACCGAAGAGACACATGACACTAGGCATGAGGAATTCCAACAAACCCTCCAACGTCTCAAGTCGAATTTCCTTTGGAAAGGCATGAGAGCATCGTTACAGAAATGCATCCGAATTTGTGAAGTTTGCCAGTGAAATAAAGAGGAGCATTGCAAGCCCACGGGATTGCTTCACCCATTACCGATTCCGAAGCAAATTTGGGATGACATTTCAATGGATTTCATAGGGGGATTACCGGCTTCTAATGATAAGACTATTATATTCATCGTTGTTGATCGTTTATCAAAGATAGCCCACTTCACCACACTTAGACATCCCTGCACGACTCTAATGGTGGCAATGGCTTTTTTAAAATATGTTTCGGCTCCATGGGATGCCTAAATCCATTGTTTGTGACCAGGACCCCACTTTTACAAGTGCATTTTGACAATAATTACTCAAACTACAAGGGACTAAATTCAACATGAGTTTGACCTACCACCCACAAACGGATGGACAAACCGAAGCGGTTAACTGGATCCTTAAAATGTATCTAAGATGATTTACCGGAGATCATCCAAAACATTAGGTACAATGGTTGCCATGGGTGAATTTTTGCTACAACACTAGTACTTACACCACCATCTGCAAAACCCAGTTTGATTTGGTGTATAAGAGGCTCGTACTAAACCTCCTTACCTATGTGCCCGGGATGGCCCAAAGTGCCACCATCTCTCGCGATTTGGAAGCCTGTTGTAACAACCCAACCCCGTCCCAAGGTTGCGGCTAGCAAGGGTTATTGTTACAACGTCCCAGGCTTGTCGCTGTCATATTCCTTTTATCTTGTTAATATACACATGCGAAAATGTGTACATGTATTCTTCCAAACAAACAATAGCTAGAAATCAAGGATAACACTACAAACGAAAACACACTACTTTATATCATAATAGTAAATTTACAAGCCCTTTTTCCTTTTTCATCACACCACAAGTATTCACATAGGCTAGAGGAATTCCTATCTCCTCTAGCATGGCTTCAGTTCCCAAAACTAATGTAAGACTTCGATGCCTACAAGTCACAAAGATAAGGAGTGAGTCGGGGGACTCAGTAAGTAAAACCCTTAATTCTCTACGAAGAGAACACGTCATCATCAAAATCTAGCAAATACAACACTCATAAGGCAATGTCGATGGCAGATCAATAGAAAACTTATTGTTGTTCTTCAACTACATGCAGGTGTCCATTATAGCATATTTAAATGCATGCTTACCTTTCGGCTTATCATTGAACACATCAACATTGTCACATCCTGAACCCTGAGCATGCAATAATCCCTTACCATGGTCAATTGAAAAGCGAGGTTCTAAGACTCGTCGACGACCATTCATTTTAATCTTTCATTATGCGCAAGCGAAAGACGAACCATCTCCAATCCAAACAGACAATCAAACAATTAAACAATAATAGAGGGGATGGACAACAAGAATAACATCAACTACTCATTTATATAATCTTATTGGATTAACCAACGGAGGATCACTTTCCGATTTACAAGCCCGACAAAAGGGGCCGATCCATCCTCTAAGCCAAACCAAAAAGAAACTAGGCTAGGCTAATTCAGCTATACAAAATGAACCCTCGGGTTTTGCACCACCATCACTCGAACCCATCGGACTCAAGCTCGTAGTCGGAGGTGTTCGGGTCGATTACTGGAGGAGCGGGGGCAGGATTCTCCACTTCGCCGTCAGGAGGGTCCAGTTCCATGGGATCCTAGTTAGCGTCCTCGGGGCCCCTACCAAGCGCCTCGTCAAAACCACGCAGAGGATCGATTAGCATATCATCCTCCCTGATGAACCACGCCAGGAACCGATGGGGTATCCATTGCCCTGGTCCCTCATCCACCCAGATGGTGGAGATATTTTTCCCCTAAAACAGTAAATATAGCTTGACCACCGCTTTCAATTTTCATAATGATGGTTAACCAAAGTCTTCAAAACAGAGTACTAAAAATCTTCTCAAGCATCATAAGGAACCTTTTGGTAAATTTCTTGGAGACAATTTAAACTGCTCAGGGAAGAACCGAAGCCTTACCCTTGCTCCAAGAATTGAAGGAGAGGCCTTCATGCTCACGCTTCCATCAAGAGCAAAGACAGTCTCGTGAATAGCGATTCTGGCCAAAGGCTGCTTGCCATGTGAGTTCAGTCGTTGGACAAAGCTTGCAATCAACATCAAAACAGCAAACCCAACCCATCCCACGACTCCTTTAGCTCTCCCCATCTGCCCGACAAACTGAGAGAAAAGGATAGATGTCAACTTGATATTCGACACGAAGGTGGATCAAAACGAGATAAGGGCCTTGAGCTTAACTAAAGCTACTCAAGGCTTTTGTACTAGGTTCCTTTTCCCATTAAAAACACAGATTTAGCTAATGGGACAACAAAAAGTGCTAGCAAAAGAAGACTGAAGTAATGAAGGATGGCCTAACAATCGATACAAGTCCTCAGCAATCAATACTTGGTAGCAACGAAAATTACGGCTCAGAGAGAGAGAGAGAGGATATCTAACCAGAGGCCGAGTGGTAGCCAAAAAGCTTAAGCGTCAAGGATGTGCAGCTGAGAGCAAGCAACGGCGTGGGTGGTTGCAGAGGAAAGGGCACGGGCGGTGGTCGAACTTCGAGGTGCAAAGCCAGTGGTGGTGATGGAATAGAGACGACAATATGTTGTCTAATATATATGAGCTTGAATTCCTATTCATTAATGAAGATGGTTGGTGAGCACTGAGGAAGATGCATGATGCAGACCAACAGTGGCTATATGAGGAAAGGAGAATTAGAGAATAATTTGACTTTGTGTGGAAAGACTTACACGAAATGCTCCCTTTTCTCATTTGTTTAGACAACCACACGTAACATTGACTAATTACATTAGTAGATGCATGAAAATGTTAGTCCGATTGTGGCATTTCCTTTTCATAGAGAAAGTTGAAATATTCGACCATTTACTTATAGAGTAAAAGTTGAAAATTCCATTTGATCAATAATTTTAGGCAGACAAAGAGTGACTCATCCCATCGGATGTGCAAGTTGCAGCATTATACCATTTTCAGCTTTCTTTAATTTTCTTTTACTATTTTCTTTTTTATTTCTTTCATACCCTTCCTCACCCTGCGACGTCTTCTTTTTTGGACTTCACTAAGACCACGTCGAGGACTTCCCTTCTCGGTTTTTCGCCAGAACAAAGAAGAACAACGAGAACACGGATTTGTCCGGGACATTTTAGCGAACACCCGGCGGGCGTTGACTGTGGGAAACCACGATAGGCACTTGAGACATAGGCTCAAGCCAAAACCGACCCCAATCAGCAAACGACACTTAGGATAAACAGACATGAACAAGCCCGGGCCAGCAAGCCTCGCTCCGACAGTTCAAGCAAGACGGGCGAACAGGGGGAAACGGGCTTAATTGTGGATGTGGCGTTGCCGGCTGCAATCGCTCAGCCAGTCGGGAATAGTGGGCACCAGCAGGCACGCATGGCTTCTGCCACCATCGTCGGCTGCCCTGCCGGCTTGGCCTTGTCCCAGCAATCGCGCCGCGTGATCTGCTCTGCTCTTTCACTGTCTCCGCCGTACCGTTGCAGAGAGCGTGAACGTCGTGAGGGGGAAGGAGGAAGAAAAAGTTCCGCGGGCCGGACCAAGGACAAAGGAAATGGGCTGGGCCCAAATGAGAAAGAGTTAGAAGAAGGGAAAAGAAAGAAGGCCGGGCCGGCCTCCCCTGGCCCGGTCTCGCTTTCTTTCTTTCTTTTTTCTTTTTTTAAATAATAATAATTGCTTTAATAGATTATAATAATATTTTTATTTTTTATTTTAATACTAGTAATGCAAATGTTCCTAATGTCTATATGCGGTGCAATTTGATGAAAATTGTTTTACTAAGGGTAAAAAATAAATCCCTAATTTGTGTGTAATTAATGAATGATTAAACAGGTCATTAAAATTTAGGTATCAACAAATATAAACTAATGAAAGATTAAACATCTCCCTGAATTTATGGTAATACTATTAGTAGAATATGAATGTAGTTGCATTTTGGTCACGTCAACATTTTCTTTTTTCATAGCTTTTGAGATAGTAGAGACAATGAAATATGCTTTATCTATGACATAGTTTAGTAGTTGGAGGTTAGCTTTGTACATGTGAATCCCACTAGGATTCCGATTTGGTTTAGTATATGTATTAGGTTAGTGGAATACTTTTTGAAGGGATTGCGTTGCGTTGTTTTTATCGTGTGTGCGGCATAGAAAAGATGAAATTAAACGTAAGCTGACATTGGATTAGTAAAGAGGTGATTGAGATTTGAGCGTGGGATCAAATTATCTTCACCCATGCTTAAAATATGTTACCTTGCAAAATTTGTTTGTACATTGAGACGAAACCTAGACATTTATTGTTTTCATAAATAACTTTTTTTTTTAGTAAGGTAAGTTTATAATCAATCAACCAAAGTCATAAATAACTTTGAATAACTTTGAACACTAGTTAAATTGGTTTTTTTTTTGTGAGTGAAAACAACCGAATTATACACTTACCTTAGAAAATATATACTTATTTGATTAGACTCAAATTATTTCCTTGTGTATATATGTTGCATAGTTTGGTGAACATGTCATGCAAATTGATGATATGAAACCCCAATGTAGGACGTACCACTTTTACATGAGCGGCACACATAATTAATTTAATTGGCCTTATACTCAGACCTATTAGTTAAGTTTATTCTTATTTCTTTCCAGATTCAAAGTCTACATTAATTACAAAGCGCGTTATTTTAAGTGTAGATTGAAACTTGAAAATCTTAAAATATATTCAATAAGAATAAGTTAACCTACATACTTTTAACTTTGAAAATGTCGAAATGATTTAATTCAAATAGGAAGGTTTATATTTTCATAATGCTTTTATTTAATCATATGAAGTGTTCTAATATCGTTCTTTAGAATTCATTAATTAATCGTATTTAATATAATAATATTTGTTGTAAATTAACATAGGTGATTTATATTCATATCTCTGTACTTGACAGTTCAAGCCGCGGAGTGAAAACATGCCCAAAAATCACAAACTACAAGGTAGCTCAATTTCATTCATTAGTCCTCGCAAAGAAATTTATAATTTGGATACTACACCTTTCAGTGATACAATCACATCCAATCTGTGCCGAAAGGAAGAAGATTATTGAGTTACCCCTACACTTCCTTTGATGACTAGATCAGGTCCCTTTTTTTGGGTCAAAAGACATTAGTAGTTCAATATCGTCATTTGGGTAACATTCTTCCTTGACTTTTTTATACTTTTGTTAACCGGAAAAAATGTTTATGCTAGAACTTACAAATCTTAATTAACTGATACTAAGCTAGGTGAGAGTCTTAACTACGACTTACTATTATTCACCTTTTTAATTAATGCAATACTGGTTGGTCGGTCTCTCTGCGTTGGAATGCGACATTATCTTGTATTAAGTATAAATTGCAACAATGTAAGCGGTGAACCCTTTTTTATTCGAATGTGAACATTAGCCATTAAAAATTATTAAACGTCACCCTGAATCCTTTCCTCATTTGTTTAGACAACCATAGGTAACATTGACTAATCACATTTGTACAAGCATGAATATGTCGGCATGGTCGTGGCATTTCCTTTTCATAGAGAAAGTTGAAATATTTGACCTCTTAATTATAGAGTAAAAATTGAAATATTCCATTAGATCAGTACTATTAGGCGGATAAAGAGTGACTAATACCATCGATGTGCAAGTTGCAGCATTATACCATTTTCAATATTTTGAAAATCGAGTGAAAGAGTGAAATAAATTGTCCAAACATGTCTAGAAAAATAAACATGCAAAAACACCTTTTTAAATCATCAAAATCCTTCATTGTGTATGACTTACTCAATATGTGAATCCTATTCGAATTAGGGAATGAATTGGGAAAAAGTTCATGCGTGAAAACAAGCAAGATTATACATTGACCTTTGAAAACATAAACTTATGCAACTAGACTCAAATTATTTCCTCGTGCATATGTTGCATAGTTTGGTGAACATGCCATGTTAATCAATCATATGACACCACAATGTACAAAATACCATGTATACATAAGCACCAGTTTTTTTTTACCTGTTGAACACCAGTTTTTTTTTCCTGTTGACTAGCACTAATGACCAGACATGCCTTTTGGTGCTTACGGTTTGGATAGAACTGAAGCTGAAGTGATCGAGGACCTTGCGAACAAAATCTAAGTCAAGAAATACGTTCTCTTGGTGTTAGTAAATGTGTCATGTACTGTTGTTACAGACACTATAGCATTAGCATTGCCAAATGAAACAATTTCGATGGACTCATGCAATCTTCATTTTTTGGAAATTACATATAAATAGAGAGCTTGTCCTTGCTGTGACCCTTTCTCTATCCATCTAGCATGGTGACTCGGTCGCCATCGCCACAAACTCCTTGATTGAGGTCGACCATAGCTGCCGTGACCTCGATGGGGGCTATGACCTTGGCAGAGGCCTCGGTCGAGGTCACTGATGGGTTGGTGGCTGGCAAAATAGACAATGACAGTTTGGCTGATAAATTCACCCAACAAAAGAAAAAAAAATGATAAAAAACTTATATCAAATGGTTACAAACTTACATGGGACTTGTTTCTATTTTTATTTTTCACTTGAAAACAAATGAAATACAAGATTTTCTAGGTAGAGCCTTTTCCTTTCTTTCTTTTTTTCCCATTTTACCCTCCAAAAGCTCCTTTTGGTAAAAGGGTGGGGCATTTAAAATCGAAGGAAGCTTCTACTTGTTGAGTCTTTGCTTTCCTGGGGACTCGAAACATTCCACATTTGTTAGAATATTCACAGCATCTACGAGCACGAGCCCATGATATTTAGGACTCTGGAGGTACTGTGAACCGAGCAGGAAGCTTCGTCAAAAGACGTCAAAAGGTTTACCAAAAGACCAACTTCGTCGTGGATGAGTCTTCCGACTGAGGTCACAAATCTTAATAGTTCAACAAATCTCGGTTTGGAAGGTTGAATAATCTTGCTTTTCGACCCCATAGTGAAAATCTGTTGAAGTACGGTGCACATGGGGAGATTACATAAATCATTACGACAAAAATTGGCCATACGCGACATATGACGGATGCCAATTATGATGATAGCTATAATAAGATGCATTAAGCGATCTTTTGTGGCAATTTGAAGTGCCCCCGTGAAGTACCAAATCTAGGTCGTTTCTTACATGATCTCCTGAAGGTTTTGCTTATGTTGCTTTTTCAACAAAAAATCGAATCACTTAATATTCCATTTAATGCCCATGTATACCTAAAACACCTCAAATGCGCAGGCTAAAGTTCCACAAGTGGATTTGGAATTACAATTGGATCTGTGTCATGTGTCTGATTAATTTGGATATATGTCGCGGGGGACGACCATTTTTTGAGCCAAAGTTCTAATAAGTGATGATAAATGACCTTGCGATGTTGGAGCCTAACTATGAAAATAATTTCCTCATTAGTCTATCTTGGGAATATATTTTCGAATGTGAGATTTGTTTTTGACGAGAACTTTCAAGTTCTGCTTTGAATTTAAAAGACATGTGCCGTTTTATCGGGGCGAGACTCGTTTTTGATTAAGGTCTTGGTTTGGATTTTCTCAAAAGAGAGAAGTAATCTCCTATATATTTTTTAGAAAATTCAAATATGGAGAGGATTACAAGTAGTTTGAAAAATTATGAAAATATTTATATGTAAAATTACATATTAATAGTAACCATATCTGTGACAGATAAAAGTCTTTTTAATAAAATAGGCATAATTTGAAATTTTTAATAAAATTAGTCTTATTTTCTCTGGATATCAAAATTTTATTATTATTTTGGACATGAAAACAAATAGAAAACAAGATTTTCTGGCTAAAGCCTTTTCTTTTCTATTGTTTAGCCTCCAAATGCTCTATTTAGCGAAAGAGTGGGTCATTTATAGTCAAATCAAAACATGAGCTTAATAGCAAAAACACCAGCAAAGCTTCAACCCCGGTGGCTCAAAATATTCCACCACGAGACATGATATTCAGGACTTGGAAGCTATATAAGTCCACCGCAGGAAGACTCTTCGAAAGATATTCAAAGGTTGATCGAAAGACCAACTCCATTGAGGGTAAATCTCTAATTTCCCATAGGTATCCACGCCCTTGTAATCTTTCACCTTTGGGTCGAGATGCTATAAAATTTATCCAAAAAGTCCTAAATCTACAATACTTTTACTGATTCAATTCTAAATCTTTCAATTTTGTCAATTAAGCCCTAAACCCATTCACATATTATCAATTTGGCCAATTCTAGCCGGAAATCATTGACGTGAACATTGATTATCTTATATGGTATGGTTAGGCCAGTGCTGATGTGGATAATTTTATACTTTTTTTAAATTACTTTATTTTTTATTTTTATTTTTTCTTTCTTTTCCTTTTTCTCTTCCAAGCCTGGTGAGGGTTGGGTGGTGATGGCAAGGATGATTACCATGCTCTGGTCCAATAAAGCTTTTTCAATTCAAACTACGTAAATATCATGTTATTTTAGTTTAACACATCATTTCCTATATATGTAAAAAAAGTGAAAATGTTCAGATGAGTTTTTACTCCTTTAGGTTCGAGAATCAATTCAGTGAGATAATCAATAACACCAATTGCTCATCGATTCTCAAATTCGACAGGAAATCTTCTGTTCCTACTTTCGCCTTCACAGACCAACCACTCGCATTTTCCGCATCTTCCCAAAAGAAGCCTATTGTTAGAGCACGCAGGAATGTAGAAGTAAAGATTGGTGGCTTTGGAAAATGGAAATCAATTGTATAATTTAATTTGTTCACTGTATAATGAATAAAAGTTGTAGCACCGTTTTGAGGTACTCCTTTCAAGGCAGAAAATCTTGAAGTCCTCTTGAAATTCAATTGCAAGTGCCATAAGTCGAGCAAGAGCAGTGAGAAAGCCATGCTTTAATTTGGAATTAATTACATGTGCTTATATTGTGGATACATTTTTTTGTAAGAAGACTCTAGTTGTTTATTTATGTTGATTCATACAAGTTTTGCAAGTGTTTTATATGGTATGAGTGCAATTTCTATATAAGATGGTTGCTACGAGGGTGCTATGATTATCTGTATGTATGAAGAAATCTTGTGTTTTATTTTTCCACAATCAATCACACCATCCTATCATAGCTTGAAGAAGAGTGAGAAGAGAAGGTCACAAACATGACTTCCCACAGAGTTTGTTTATTCATAAGCATTCTTTGCCCAAGTTCTCTTAGCTTTATTAAAAAAAAAAAGGTTTTGCAAATGGTCATTTTTGCTAAACAAATGGAGCTTACCTATAAAGCAAGGAGAACTCAGGCAAAGAATGCTTATGAATAAACAGATTCTTTGGGAAGCCATGTTGGTGACCTCTGTTCTCACTCTTCTTCAATCAAGCTATAATAGGATGGCGTGATTGGTTGTGAAAAAAAAAAGCACAAGCTTTCTACAAACGTATAGACAAATCAGGGCACCCTCAGAGCAATCATTTTATATGGAAATTGAGATCATTCCATGTAAAACACTTGCAGAACTTGTATGAATCAACATTAATAAATAACTAGAGTCTTCTTATAGAAAAATGTATCCACAATATTAGACATGTTATTAATTCCAAATAAAAGCATGGCTTTCTCATGGATCTTGCTCGACTTATGGCACTTATAATTGAATTTCAAGAGGACTTCAAGATTTGCTACCTTGAAAGGAGTACACCAAAACGGTACCACAAGTTTTATTCATTATGTAGTGAACAAATTAAATTATACAATTGATTTCCATTTCCAAAGCCAGCATCTTTTTTTTTTTGAAAAAAATTGTATTCATGACTCAAAATAATACATAAAAAGTACATATATTTTTATGATAAAACAAATCGAAACAAAGCAAAGGCCAAAATATTACAAAACAAAGCCAAATCTAGAAAATAAGGAGGATCAACAAAGCACCGACAAGTTTAAGTACACACTCGTCCCAAAAGAACATGTTTGTCAAGTAAAATAATTGGTAGCCAATCATTGCATCTTATATCATTGTTAGTGATAAACACATGCTGAAAGTTCCTTCTCTAATAATTACGGCGTTGTCAATTGGCGGTGTGCGCTTAGGTTTGACTTCCTCTACGCTATCGCCGTACAGAACAACCAAAATAGGTTGAATAAACACAGACCTAACCTTTTGAAAAGCAAATCTTCAAAGTTTAGCGAGATGTTAGAGCTTTTGCAATCATCATTTAGATTGAAGACATAGAACCTATACATGGACATAGTAAGGGGCTATCAATCCCCGAAAACATTATTAAACTCTCAAATCTAAATCAGGAGAGAAAAACTCCTCGGTTTAGAATTAGATTCAGAGAGTTCAAACTCTCAAACCTAGAACTAGATCAAGAGAGCACAGCTCCTAGATCTAGATCGGCAGAGAAAAAATACAAAAAATACACAAAGAAAATCAAAACAGATGGAGGGGAGCCCTCCCCATGGTTGAAGGTTGAAGAAGGCAATGAAAAGAGGAGAGAGGAAATGACTTTTTAGCTTCTTGCAGAGTTTTAGAAAGATCACGTTATTGATCATTAAAGCCAACATCTTTGCTTCTTCATTTCTGCGTGCTCTAACAATAGGCTTCTTTTGGGAAGATGTGGAAAATGGACGTACGGACCCTAGGAGTGCTACAACTTGGCACAGGGGTATACTTAAGTGCCAAAACTTATAAACAGTATATTTAAGTGTCAAAATCGGAGTAAAATTGATCACTTAAATGCCAACGGTGAGAAAATCCGGCCAAACTACTACGTGTCCATTTTCTGGCGAGTTTATTTATTGACGGAGCATTTTTTTAAAATAAAAAATACATGTGAAAATTGCCACATCAGATTACCAAAAAATTTAAAATCGATTTAAAAAGAAAGGGGGGAGGGGAACCAACGAGGGCTGTGTAACCCTCGCTGCCGCCCCACCATTGCCGGGAAGGGCCGGCGACCCGGCAATGGTGGGGGAGTGTCAGCCGGGGTCGTTGGGGCCCGGCTAATGGTTGGCAACCTCGGTCGGCCTGTGGCAAGAGCCTACGGGCCCTCGCCCAGATCTGGGGTGAGGGTCACGACCCTCCCCCAAGATTCGGCGAGAGTTGCCCACCTTTAGCCGGCCCTCGCCCAGCCGGGCCAAGGGCCATCGACCGCCTAGACCGGCCGGGGTCTGGGCAATCGGCAACCCTTAGCCCGGCTGGACGAGGGCCAGCGACCTTTGCTAGATTTGCGAGAGGGTCACGACCCTCGCCCCAAATTTGGGCGAGGGCCTGCAGGCCCTCGTCGCAGGCCAACAAGGGTCGTCGACCACTGGCCGAGCCCCGGCAACCCTAGCCGACCCTCCCCCACTGTCGTTGGCCCTTCATGACGATGATGGGGCAGCGACGGTAGTGGCGGCGAGGCCTGCACAACCCTCACCGGTTCCTCCTTCCCCCTTTTAAATTAATCAATTTTAAAATAATATATATTTTTAATTATTTAATTAATAATTTTTAAAATCCACGTCTATACAAAACGACGTCGTTTTTGCATTGGTTTTCGTCGATTCAATTTCCGACGAGCCACGTAGGCAAAATAATTAATAAAAAATTGCCACATAAAATTTCTGGCAGGGTTTCGACAATTTGACACTGAAGTTATCCATTTTTCTTTAAAAGTGACACTTAAGTGTACCGTTTGCAAGTTTTGGCACATAAGTGTCCTTCCGTGCCAAGTTATGGCACGGATGCTATACTTATGCTGCATAAAATGTGAGTGATTGGTCTACGAAGGTAGAAATAAGGACAAAAGATTTGCTATCGAACTTTAGAATCGATGAGCAATTGAGATTGTTGAATTTATCTCACTGAATTGATTCTCGAATCTAAAGGAGTTTAAACCCATATGAACATTTTGCACCTTTTTTTTTTACATATATAGAAAATGATGTGTCCAAATAAAATAATCTTTTAATTACATAGTTGGAATTGGAAAGCTCTCTTGAACCAAAATATGATAATCATCCTTTGCCAAATTTTTCGATACTCCTATCCATTGACCTAAAATAGGAGATCCTCCACTCCGACCCAAAAAAAAAGAGAAAAAGAGGTGATTCTCCACAATTGCTTGAAATATAATATGACACAAAATCCTTTGGACTCTGGACTCTAACTACTGGAACATCAACTGGAATAGATATTTCAGATGGTATCATGACATAATTCATCCTTGTACATAATATAAAACTGCGGCAAAATTTAAACAGTAAAGACTAAGGATACTCCAAATACTGTTAAGTAATCCATCAGGGCATTGTATCAGTAACACTCCTTTCGCCTATAAAAGTTTATTGCTCAAAGTAAATTGCAGGAACAAGCAAATGATTCAGGAATTATTCTGTAAAGCTTGAAGCACATTTGTTTGTAATACATCTGATCAATGAACATTTTAAATTCAGCAGCAAAACCTGACAAAATGCTAAGAATTACAGAAATACCCTCATATAACTTGACAACCTGGAAGTACCCGTAAAAGTCATAGCCAAAATTTCCATAATGACTCCTATACTTACTGTGTACACAATTCAAATGAAAAAGGATCCACACTTCTATACAAGTCGCAAGCATGCGATCTGTCAGTCTTGGAGCTCATGGAATGTGAAATAACAGTAAGCTGACCTGTAATACAAAGCACAGTTCCAACAAGTGATAGCCAACCTTCCTTGCCATTTGTCTAGAAGAAATGGACAATGTAGTGTGGTGACAAGGCCTTGAATATACTAGGATAATGCTTTCTGATGCTGTGAATTCCTACAAGTGGAGTGGTCAACGTCCATGCTCCCATGATGGGAGAAAAGAGGAAACTCACTTTGGATGTTCCAAACTTTTGCAGTAGGAACAGAACGATAAGAATTATTGCAGAGAGTGCTTCTACCAAAGCTGAAAAAAAGTGAATATGTGTAAACCTACGAATGCCAGATTCTTACATTTGCTGACAGAAGGAAGAGGTGTTCTTACTCCATCCATTGCCGATAACACTATCAACAAATATAATAAGTCAAAAACTCGAAATCCCATGCAGAAATCTCAGCAAAGGGGGAAAATGGCATGGTGAACAACCTGAAATTGCAGAGGTAAGAATACCATTACTGAATAAATACACATCCCCAACATAGCAATAAAAAGTAGTACCCTTCTTGCAACTATGCTCTGTTCAAATAATTTTCCAAGCCTACTTTGCTTTTCAGTGCCCTCAGGCAAGCCATGCCGTGAAACACCAAAGTTTGATTTCACATGTTTGGAATGAAGGATGCCAACATTCACTTTCCTACATAGCAACGAATACAATGCAAATGTCCCACCTGCAATAGCAGTTGTCTTCATCATTCAAGAACATAACAGCTCATATTATGAGAGAGAAATCAATTTTAATTTCCAAAAAACCATCAGAAGGGTCGAAAGACCAAATTGAAGAAGGAGAACTGACATCATCAGACACCTAGCTTGTTGATGGTTAACTTAATCTCTGGAGTATACTTGCTTCTAACACTTGAAAAAGTTTTGAAATGAGATTCCAGCAATGTTTCCCTGGTGTTGGACAACTTCATGAATTTGCAATAAAAATGCTTTCAAAGTGACAATAATAGACACTCTTCATCAAAAAGGATCACCATTGTTTAATGTGCCACTAAGATAAAGATCCAATAGGTTCCCCAAACAAAAAATATCTGACTCATGGAGGGGCTCAGAACTACTCAGAATCATTAACAGCTTAAACCACAATGCTCTAGGAAACTGTCAGGTCCACTTCTAATAGACGTAACCATTTTCCAGGTCAAAGAATTTCTAAATGGTTTTTCTATTTTCAATTTCAAAAACCTTCCTTCAGGTGTCACTCCAGCCGCCATTTCCCTGTTCATTCAACTGGAGTGGAAATTCTCTCTTTGGTAGTGTACTTTTCAGCTAAAACTAGAGCAGGACCATGGAAAAAATGACTCAAAATACTTTACCTGGCTCTCTCAAAAAACAAAGAGCGACGACTGTACAAATCTAGCTCCTCAAGAGAGAGAACTACTCCAAAAGAGATTTCGAACCTTTGCAGTTTTTTTTTTGTAAAGGGTAAGTGTAATATAACTATTAACCAGAATTTACAAAGATAGTGCAGCCCGGCACCAGACACGCATTCAACAGGACAAGTCGTCACTAGAGCGAGAGGGTACCTGGATCATTGGAAAAACCAAAAAGAAGGCTACAGATATACAATCAAAAGGACTGGGAGATGACAGGACCAGCCTTTCCATGAGTTCGAACCTTTGCAGTTCATGTCACCAATTTTAAATTTTTTGAGGCAACAACTGCATGCAGAACTCTGAATACAATTTTTCTGACTGGACTGATTTTAGATATGTAGAATAATGTGCAATGGTGTGTGTAGAAGGAGGTACAAAGTGGACTAGAGTGCGAAAACCAGTAGAATTAGCACAGAAACCGTAAGAAATGAATATAATACAAAGCAAACTAAATAAAATCTTTATTAGGGTATCGTATTGACCTTCGCCCTGATTATCAGCTTTGAGAGCTATTCCCACGTACTTTCCAACACCAATTAGGGTGAGCGTCCAAAACATGATACTGTAGATCCCTAAGCAGTCTTCTTCTGTTGGAGACTTCAGTGGCATTGATGGGTACACATATAGGGGAGATATTACTAGTCCTCCAAACACGACCCCAACCTCTGAAACGAGGGGTCAGGGATAAACTCATTTAGATTCAGTGATCCATGCTTGACCTATCCTATATTATTATAACGCTTTCATATTTTGCTCATGGCCAATTGAGATGAGAGTGGAGAGAGAGAGAGCGAATGCCAAATTGAATGAATGCGAGAAAGACTGAAGAGGGGATCATAAAAACGGATGGGTTTAAGTTGTAAATCTATTTATGGCCAATTTAACACTCATATTGTGTTTAAACCCCGATCCATTTACTCAATAGAAGTAACACATTTAACAACCATGTATTAAGAAATGAATTTATGACTAATTTTGAGAGATTTAACATATTATGAGCCACAAATTTTTGAAGTGAACCCCACAACAATTTCAAATTATTTTTTTGACCCAAAATGGGTTGTTAATATCACAGTAGATAAAACGGTCATAGAGGCATTTCTCAAATTGAATTACACTTCCGAAGTATAGTTATTTTATTTACTATATTGGGCACTCATGGTATGATCTTTTGTAACATCCAAGCATAAATTGCAATATAATTTCCCCAAAAATTAGTTGGAAGGATTGAATTGGGTATAGCTTAAAATGTTTAGGACTAAATTAGCACTATTAAAAGATTTAAGAGTAAATTGGCACATATATAATAGGTTTAAGACTTTTTCGACACTTTCCCATCATAATTGCTAGCTGGTATATTCTCATTCGAGACTTTTATAATCCCAAAGGATTTTTGCTAATAACCATCAATAACGTTGGAGGAGCAAATAATTATTTTAAAAAAAAGTATTATTACATCTCAAAGTTTGATTCCATTTCTTTGCATTCCAGACAATATTTACCAACACTAGTAGAGGAGAGCAAGCCACGGCGTGGGTGGTTGCGGAGGCAGAGGCACAGGTGGCGGTCGAACGTTGAGGTGCGAAGCCGGTGGTGGGGATGGAATACAGACGCATTAGTTATGAGCTTGAATTCCTATCCATTAATGAAGATGGTTGGTGACTTCTGAGGAAGATGCGTAATGCAGACCTACTGTCGCCTTACGAGGGAAGGAGATTAAAAGAATAATTTGACTTTGCTTGGGGAGACTTACTCGAAATGCTCCCATTTTCTCATTTGTTTAGACAACCACACGTGACATTGCTTACTTACATTAGTAGTAGCATGAATATGTTGGTATAATTGGGGCATATCCTTTTCATAGAGAAAGTTGATTTGTTTGACCTTTTAATTATAGAGTAAAAGTTGAAATATTCCATTTGATCGGTAATTTTAGGCAGACAAAGAGTGACTCATGCCATTGATGTGCAAGATGCAGCATTATACCATTTTCACTGCATAATGAATAAAAGTTGTAGCACCGTTATGAAGTACTCCTTTCAAGGTAGCAAATCTTGAAGTCTTGTTGAAAGTGCCATAAGTCAAGCAAGATCAATGAGAAGGCAAAACTTTTATTTGGAATTAATTACATGTGCATATATTGTGAATTTTTTTTTCCGTAAGTAGACTCTAGTTGTTTATTTATGTTGAATCATACAAGATTTGCAAGCGTTTTATATGGTATGACCTCAATTTCCATATAAGATGGTTGGTATGAGGGTGCTCAGGTTGCCTATATGTATGTAGAAATGTTGTGTAATTTTTCACAACCAATCACACCATCCTATCATAGATTGAAGAAGAGTGAGAAGAGAAGGTCACCAGCATGGCTTCCCAAAGAGTTTGTTTATTCATAACCATTCTTTGCCTGGTTTCACTTTGCTTTACAGGTAGGGTCCATTTGTTTAGCAGCAAATGAACCATGTGGAAGACCTTGTTTTTTTCTTTTTATCACTTGTATTACTTGAAATGAATACTTAATCGACAACAATTTATATTTATGCGTTTTCATTGATGATGACATTTTTATTCTTTTATTCATTTTTCTAAGTGATACGAGCAATCATTTTTAGGAGAATGTTTTTCAAATGATTCATTTTCTGCGAAATAAACGCACCTAAGTTTGAGTTTTATAAGCATTGATCGAGTCATTCATTTTGTTTCAGTCAGCCTATGAAGTTACCAAAACATAATGAGATGGTTTCATTGTAAAATTTCTTACATGATAGGACTAATAGCCAAACCTGGAAATTTCAACAGGTTTTCTGACTTAAATATTCCACATCTATTAGTTTGTTATGTGTAATCATGTTGATTGTTGAAATTTCTTGAATTCTTGTATCTCAGAAATATCAGTTGCAAGGGAGGTCAACGAAGGCACGACACAGTATACGGATATAGGGTCGTGTGAGGTGTATTCTAACTGCAATGATATATGTATTGGATTCTTTCGAGCAGATGGAGGAACCTGTGAGAAGGTCGCCGGTCATTGCTTGTGTGTATATTATAATGCTGCGCCAACACCAAGTTAAATTGTTTCTTCTCCTGGCTTAAATCATTATGAATAAAAATTCTACCTTCCATACAAATTGCCCTTCCTGTTTCGACTTTTCTTACAAAAAAACTCTTGTTGCATAGGCTCGTGGATAGATGATGTTATATAGGCTTGTGGACTAGTGAAATTTCCCAATTTATTCTGATCATCTCTCTCATTAGAGAGAATATTACATGTAATGGTCATATTATGTGTCCATACTAAGGAGAGAAGCCGATCAAAGTGCGGATTTGGATAATGTGGCCTGGCCTCCCAACCATGACTTGGCCCGGACTAGCTCAAACATGTCAATATTCAAATTGATATATATCGTGGAGAGGCCTTGCCAATACATTAAAATCCGATCTTTCAGTCCATTATGAGATGAATCCGTTAAGTAACTCCTACTAATGACCAGGTTGTTCACTAGCGCTTAAAGAAAAAGAAATACCGATTTAGCTAGAGTCGGTTTATGAATCACAAACATTAGCTCTTGTAATTATCATACTTCTTGAGCATCCTTCAGTGTTCACGTGTGACTATCACGATACACGAATGCACGTTTAATGAATGTGCATCTTCATTGATTGGTTCCTACCAACATATGCTTACATTACTTGCCGTAGGACCAAAAACGAATGCAAATATAAAGGAGAACGATGTAGGTAACACGGGAGACTTTGGGCCTTGAAATCATGAAGTGTCCTGAAGCCAAACCTATAACACTTCTGCAAGCGAGAAAACATAACTTACCAGAAGCGACTGGATCCTGAAATCAGTAGCTTCACATCAACTGTGCAAACAGTAAAAGAAAAAAAGAAGAAAAAAACACAACCGAGAAAAAAATTGGTCGTATAAGTAACAATGATCATCTCCCGTGATGATTGCAGCACCAGAATTTTTCTGTCGACAACCAAATTCGAAACACATGTAAATGTACGACAAAAAGCGCCATACCAATTGATGTCCTTTGAATGTCCTTACAGTTTGCCAAGGATGGCTCGAGTTCCGATCCTTGCTCTTCACTTCGAGAATGCACTCATTAGACACAAAAAGTGTTTGTTTGAGAATGGCACGGATTTTTGAACCAGATAACCCATATAAACATTCTAGACGTGCATGCCAGAACGATTTCAGTCCATGGTGATGTTAATCCAAAGCATGCCTAATGGACACTGCATTATCCAATTACGAACACTCTCACTTGGTCATAAGATAATTTAGCTGTCCGTCAAATTTTTTTTTTTTTTTTTTTGTTAAAACAAGAATTGTCCAGCAATATACGCCTAACTTACACGTAAAAATGGATTACTTGAAAAGCGACCGCACTTGGGAATGTCCTACCAAACAATTAATAGGGTCAAGATGTCAACATTTAGATATGACTTAGAAGCAGACACAATTACTTACCTTATTCTACTGATTTAGAAGTCATTATATCAAGGCAGATTACGCAACAGCTTAAAGAGATAGCATTAGAGAGGGAAAATAAATTAATTCAAAGGCTTTGTGGGATTCCTAGACATATAACATCCAGGGAAAAGAAGTTCCACTATAAGAGAACTCATTATACAAGGATGACAAACTTTCGTAACTATTTGCATAATGAACTGCCTTATGATTCCAAGTTATGATGACAGCATCGTGCTTGGACAACTATCGACTGTGCAAGCTAGATGTCACGGTAATCCCTACTAATTCTGAAAGAGTCGTAAACTCTTCCATTGCTGCTCTTCTTGTACTCAAATAAGAGGTTTGATTGATCCAAAGCAGTTAGTTTTACGAATCCATAGTCATAGTCTTTGAACAAGCTCCAGTTCGTTTGGAGAGAAGTGAACTTTGAAAGGGTTGCTCCTCCACCACCAGCCACGATGTGTATTGTTCCATTCAGAGCTCCTTTGTAGTAACTTTTTTCTTCGTTTGTGCAGATATTCTGCAGCCAAAAATCCAAAAGAAGGATCAGATATCGAGCCAAAGCCTTTTATATCAGGAGAAGGGATTCTCAAGATCTGACCAACACATGCACGTGCTTGGGTTGAAGATCAATGAAAGGTTTAAACTAGAAAAAGAAAAACCATCTTCCTCTAATTCCTTCAGTAATCCTCAAATAACAAGAATCAGTTGGGATTCTTAGTCTTAGCTACCTGAACTAAACTAGCGTACCCGCAGATATCGAGCATCTTCTAGAACAAGCACTACGCAACTTGATGACTTCCACTTAAACAAAGTATACCGAAAGGTGACTTTATTAAACTATCCAACAGTGACATTAGTAACAAAACTAATAGCTTTTCTTGCTGTGAAAATCAGGTTTACCACAACTTTTGATAACAAAGAAAAAGTTTAAATCAATCTTAAACAAATGAAATGGCATACCAGTTTTTTTGAAACAGATGGTCATGGCATCCGAATTCTAAGTTGATGATAGGAGAGCAATCATAGATAAGATGCAAGTCCATTGCAGAAAAAAGTCAAGCGTATACCTGGTAGATAGGACACGTCCTTTCATAATTATGGACATGGCCATATATGGCAATGTCGACCTTGTACTTCTGCCAAAGCTTTTGAAGGCTCTCCCGGCCCATTGGTTCTCCAAATGATCCTTTTTCAGCATAAAACTTATCAGAAGAATAGCCCAATACCCGATGTGCGAGGAAAATCAGCCATGGTTGTTTTTGCCGATCAACGGAAGCTAGACAATGCTCGATGAACTTGTATTGATCGGTTCCCTCTCTCCAGTCATGTTCTGTATCAGCAATGCAGAATCTGAACATGCCATAATCAGTGGAGTACCTAGATCAAGCAAAGACCAACATTCAGGAGAGGCTGACATTTTGCTAGACAAGGTAAAAAGCTGCATTTGTTAATCACGATTTACTCTTTCTCATCCTTACCAAAATTTAGCCCTGTTCTCTGCAGGGACATAAAACATCGTTTCAGCCAACACACCGCATTCACCACCTGAATCTAAATTTCCATAAAAAGATCCAGTGCCAGGCCAATCTCGTTCATGATTACCACTGGAAAACAAAATGAATAAGTCCTGCTAGAAAACATTGGATGACGTCCAGATTAATTCCTACGCATAATTGCTCAAGCTAAAAGCCGTTAATAATCATGAAATCGCAATTTCAACATTAACTGAACCTCTGTGCCAAGAGCAGGATGGGAGAAGGAGGAAAAACCAAGACCAACCTGGCAATCATGTAAGGAACTCTTGAGGCAATTGGCTCAACTTGGGCTGTAAACTGATCCCATTGGGAAAGATCCAATTGCATAGGATATATCTCCAATGTGGAAAACCATATCAATGTTGTCCAAGTCTTTTAAAAGCTGATAGGTGGTATTAAGAGAGCCACGCTGGAAATTGAAGTACTCATTAGAGCCATCTACTTCATCCTGCAATGTGAAATTGGAGTCTATCATCTCTATGACAATGACATATATAAGCAGAGAGTGCTTCTCAAGCACTTTAGGATTGAAGATATGATTAGTCCAATTATGAAGGTTCTATCAACAGATTATGATTTGACTTAGAAGCAGAAGAGTTTGCTGCTTGTAACAGATCTTAGGGCCTAATAATAAGCAAAGGAGTTTTGCAGAAGGTTTCTTTAATCTGGGGAGGTTGTTTTTAGTAAACAAATCAACAGCACCTAACTAATGGATACTCAGAAAATCATGTTTTCCAATTATTTTCCTTCACAAGAGTGAAATTTCTTATATCTGTAATAAGCGATATGACTATATATGGTGTCTTCCATTGCTTGGAGGCAATACCAACACATGCCACAAAAAGGAATCAAATGTTGATTATATATATTGCTGGTTCAAGAGAGATCAAACCTTTCCCATGTCGCCAAAAATGACAACACGTTGCAAGCTGTTTTGACCAGGATATGGTGATGCTCTAAACCTGTATCTGTGGCTCCAAATATAGCTGCTATTGAATAGCTTATGCCCCAGCCGGTAATAATACCTAAATTATCAGTAAAGGTGGTACTCAGGTACAAATTGAAATTAATATAGCTAGAAGCTCACATAAATACAAATGATCAATTCAAAACCATTAATAATGACAAGTAAACTGTAAGGCCGATACCACGAATAATTCATGATTCACACAACTACAGTTCATTCATTAAGAAGGCAGATCCAATATATGATCCTAGCAGCAAGTGTACTTAAAGATTTCAAGGATCTTCCACATGAGATAGAAATTTCTTCTATTTCCCAGCTATCATCACTCAGCGTTATAAGCAGAGAGTAGAGAAAGATAATATCTGACTGTTAAAGACATCTCACCTTACCGCATTGAATAGAAAAGGAGAGAAACTGAGAGCAGTAAGGAGTTTCTTAGAAAAGTGACGCCGAGAAATATTTCTTTTAATTGTTCAAACTCAGACCTTGATTGGCATAAATTCTCGTTAATACCTAAAGAACAGCTTATTAGGGTAATAAATGAAGTAGCATCTTCGTTTCACATAACTTTGAAGAAACTAATGTAAAATCACAAATCTGTAGAAGAATTAACATACACACTTACACAGAGTTTGGCCATAATTCCTTCAAGAAACTGGTGTGGATGAATCCTGGATCACGCCATCCTACTGTCCTTGCAGGTGCCGCTGAAAATTTAGATTTCTAAGAGAATTATAATTCATGAAACATCAAGAAGTCTACTTTTTAAGTTCTAATAATGGCTGGAATCTAGAATGGACATGCCTGTGAAGCTGTGTCACCATGCTCCAACTACTAAGGAGCATGAACAATGGATATAGTCAAAACTCTACATAGTTAGATTTGATGTTGATTTGGAAGCAAGGGTTTAGGGTCATCAAACTGAGGACCCCATACAGGACTTTAAGTAGCAAGATGCACCTTAAACTGGTCCTTCAATGGTTAATGGCCTAGTTAGTGTTCTAAGTACAAAAGTAAAACGAACTTATCAACTTAATCCAAGTCGAACTATATAGTAATGCAGTCCGGAAAAAAAAATGCTACATTCTGGAAAGCAATCAGGAGGGGTGTCTTCTCTAATGTGGGAACATACTTTCATCTTTTCATCTGTTATTGTATGATATGTCCATCCCACGTGGCTTGCTAAGAATCCAATATCCACTCAATTGTGTCTCACGGTAATAACTGATTTGCAATTGCTTTCCCGGTCATCGTTATAGCACACCACCTTTTGGATTGTTTGCAAGAAATAAATTTATTTCTTTTGACGAATGAAGTTCAACTGATGTCCTCTTCTAAGTATAAGTAAATAGAAAATAATGCTCATGTAAGGTAATATTCATTATTTGCCATTTCAACTCTTTCAGTTCAGAAAGTGTGATGGATATTGTTTAGTTTTACCACTCATGTCAGAGAAACAGTATATCTTTCTTCGGTATCTTAAGGACACTGGCTGAACCCATCCCAAAAATGCCTTGATTTTTAACCTTTCTAGAAATAAAAGAAAAGCTAGAAAGGAATTTTACCAAGATCGAACGAGATAGCCCAGTTAAATTGTGCCTTCTGGGTTGAATAAAGAAAATCCTTGATGCCTACAGCTATTCTTTTAACTAAATAATCATTAATTCAACAGAGGCGTGTCATGCATCACATTTCATTCATTCCAACAATGTGCACAAAACAGTTTACTCACCACACATGCTTCTACGGTCAAAAGTTAAAGTTCCAGCTGGAGAACGTTTCTTTTCTCCACCTTGATGACCCCACTCAACAAATGGCTCTGCTTCAGCTATTCCATATCCACTTGTCCATGTTACAGTCATCTGATATCATGTTTCAATGCATATTTGATATTAGGATGTTGTTTTATTGTATGCAGAACAGGAAAACACATGCAAGCAGAGGCTGCGTAATATAAAAGCAGAAGCTCATACATTTTAGCCGAGACAAATTGCACTGCCAACATCTGAAAGAACTATATAGATAAGCTAAACTTTTCAACTTGGAAAGGTAATAGACATACTTCATTCCATTCCTTTCCTTGAGCTAGGCGAGGATAAACCGGAGCCTTTGGATTTGCGAATGCAATTGTGTTTGATACTGCAACTAGTTTTGGCTGTGGTGCATCCAACATCATAAGGTACAAACAAGACACACTTGTGAAAAAGTAGGAAATTTGAGGAAAAAGTAGCCAAAGTTGATATCTGAGATAGTGCAAACTTCAGCAACAAAAAAATTAATTAAAAGGCTAGCTAGAGTGAGAGGAAATAAAAACAGCATTAGTCTTTGTAATGCAGTTTTGGCATTTGAGATCAACTTCAGAGCACAGCAGATATCAATTACTGTACATCGAATATTATCTGAACTTGATTGCTCATACATCTCGGTTCAATTGGAGTAGTTAATTTATGTAAAAACCAGTCATGTAGTTCATATGCGGAAAAATTAGAGCACTTACTTTGTCTATACCACCGGAAAAAAGTGCAAATGAAAAATCCAATCTCTGGTTGATCAACTGAAACTTTAGGGAGCCTTTTCCCGTACTTACATATGCAGGGCTTGAGTAATTTGCATATTGATACTGCAAGAAAGCACTTACAATAGTTGAAGCAGCAAACCGCAGAAGACAATCTAGAGTTGATTGCAAGGAATGTGATACGAACCTTAATAGGAGCTGAACATAAACGAGGCTTAATGACATACCGATGTTCAGGCAAACAGGTGGAAGCACTGCAAAGCAGCGAAATGGGATTTAACATCAAGAAAACAGTGTACTCATCTTAATGGTCAACCGAGAGAGAGAGAGAGAGAGAAGAAAATCACAAGCCCTGATTGAGAATGCTGTAATGCAGAGCAATCTATTCACCTGAAATTCGCCGGAGAAAATACTCCAATCCAGTCATCGTTTGTTGGGTTCGGGGAGCTATACTCCAATAGCATCCACTCTACATTTTCCCCCTAAAACAGTAAATACAGCTTGACCACCGCTTTCAATTTTCATAATGATGGTTAACCTAAGTCTTCAAAACAGAGTACTAAAAATCTTCTCAAGCATTATAAGGAACCTTTTGGTAAATTTCTTGGAGACAATTTAAACTGCTCAGGGAAGAACCGAAGCCTTACCCTTGCTCCAAGAATTGAAGGAGAGGCCTTCATGCTCACTCTTCCATCAAGAGCAGAGACAGTCTCGTGAATAGCGATTCTAGCCAAAGGCTGCTTGCCATGTGAGTTCACTCGTTGGACAAAGCTTGCAATCAACATCAAAACAGCAAACCCAACCCATCCCACGACTCCTTTAGCTCTCCCCATCTGCCCGACAAACTTAGAGAAAAGGATAGATGTCAACTTGATATTCGGCACGAAGGTGGATCAAAACGAGATAAGGGCCTTGAGCTTAACTAAAGCTACTCAAGACTTTTGTACTAGATTCCTTTTCCCATTAAAAACACAGATTTAGCTAATGGGACAACAAAAAGTGCTAGCAAAAGAAGACTGAAGTAATGAAGGATGGCCTGATAATCGATACAAGTTCTCAGCAATCCATACTTGGTAGCAACGAAAATTACGGCTGAGAGAGAGAGAGAGAGAGAGAGAGAGAATATCAAACCAGAGGCCGAGTGGTAGCCACAAAGCTTAAGCGTCAAGGATGTGCAGCTGAGAGCAAGCAACGGCGTGGGCGGTTGTAGAGGAAAGGGTACCGGTGGTGGTCGAACTTCGAGGTGCAAAGCCAGTGGTGGTGATGGAATAGGGACGACAATATGTTGTCTAATATATATGAGCTTGAATTCCTATTCATTAATGAAGATGGTCGATGAGCTCTGAGGAAGATGCATGATGCAGACCAACAGTGGCTATATGAGGAAAGGAGAATTAGAGAATAATTTGACTTTGTGTGGAAAGACTTACACGAAATGCTCCTTTTCTCATTTGTTTAGACAACCACACGTAACATTGACTAATTACATTGGTAGATGCATGAATATGCTAGTCCGATTGTGGCATTTCCTTTTCATAGAGAAAGTTGAAATATTCGACCATTTACTTATAGAGTGAAAGTCGAAAATTCCATTTGATCAATAATATTAGGCAGACAAAGAGTGACTCATCCCATCGGATGTGCAAGTTGCAGCATTATACCATTTTCAGCTTTCTTTTATTTTATTTTACTTTTTTGTTTTTTTTATTTCTTTGATCCCCTTCCTCTCCCCGCGACGGCTTCTTTTTTTGACTTCATCGAGACCACGTCGAGGACTTCCCTTCTCGGTTTTTCGCCAGAACAAAGAAGAACAACGAGAACACGGATTTGGCCGGGACATTTTAGCGAACACCCGGCGGGCGTTGGCTGTGGGAAACCACGATAGGCATTTGAGACATAGGCTCAAGCCAAAACCGACCCCAATCAGCAAATGACACTTAGGATAAACAGACATGAACAAGCCCGGGCCAGCAAGCCTCGCTCCGACAGTTCAAGCAAGACGGGCGAACAGGGGGAAACGGGCTTAATTGTGGATGAGGCGTTGCCGGCTGCAATCGCTCGGCCAGTCGGGAATAGTGGGCACCAGCAGGCACGCATGGCTTCTGCCACCATCGTCCGCTGCCTGCCGGCCTGGCCCCGTCCCAGCAATCGCGCCGCGCGATCTGCTCTGTTCCTTCACTGTCTCCGCCGTATCGATGAAGAGAGAGAACGTTGTGAGGGGGAAGGAGGTGGAAAAAGGTCTGCGGGCCGGGCCAAGGACAAAGGGAAATCGGCTGGGCCCAAACGAGAAAGAGGAAGAAGAAGCGGAAAGAAAGAAGGCCGGGCCGGCCCCGGCCCCCGGCCCGGTCCCGCTTTCTTTCTTTATTTTTTTAAAATAATAATAATAATTGTTTTAAAAAGATTATAATAATATTTTTTATTTTAATACTAGTAATGCGAATGCTCCTAATGTCTATATGCAGTGCAATTTGATGAAAATTATTTTACTGGGGGTTAAAAATTAATCCATAATTTTTGTGTAATTAACGAATGATTAAACAAGTAACTAAAATTTAAGTATCAACAAATATTAACTAGTGAAAGATTAAACATCTCCCTGAATTTATGGTAATACTATTTGTAGAATATGAATGTAGTGTCATTTTGGTCACATCAACATTTTCTTTGTCCATATGAAATATGCTTTATCTATGATATTTTTTTAGTAGTTGGAGGTTAGCTTTGTACATGTGAATCCCACTAGGATTCCGATTTGGTTTAGTATATGTATTAGGTTTGTGGAATACGTTTTGAAGGGATTGCGTTACGTTGTTTTTATCGTGTGTGCGGCATAGAAAATATAAAATCAAACGTAAGCCGACATTGGATTAGTAAAGAGGTGATTGAGATTTGAGCGTGGGATCAAATTATCTTCAACCATGCTTAAAATATGTTACCTTGCAAAATTTGTTTGTACATTGAGACGAAACCTAGACATTTATTGTTTTCATAAATAACTTTGAACACTAGTTAAATTGTTTTTTTTTTGTGAGCAAAAACAACCGAATTATACAATATTTGATTAGACTCAAATTATTTCCTTGTGTATATATGTTGCATAGTTTGGTGAACATGTCTTGCAAATTGATCATCCGAAACCCCAATGTAGGACGTACCACTTTTACATGAGCGGCACACATAATTAATTTAATTGGTCATATACTCAGACCTATTAGTTAAGTTTATTCTTATTTCTTTCCAGATTCAAAGTCTACATTAATTACAAAGGGCGTTATTTTAAGTGTAGATAGAAACTTGCAAATCTTAAAATATATTCAATAAGAATAAGTTAACCTACATACTTTTAACTTTGAAAATGTCGAAATGATTTAAATCAAATAGGAAGGTTTATATTTTCATAATGCTTTTATTTAATCATATGAAGTGTTGTAATATCGTTCTTTAGAATTTATTAATCAATCGTATTTAATATAATAATATTTGTTGTAAATTAACATAGGTGATTTATATTCACATCTCTATACTTGACAGTTCAAGCCACGGAGTGAAAACATGCTGAAAAATCACAAACTACAAGGTAGCTCAATTTCATTCATTAGTCCTCGCAAAGAAATTTATAATTTGGAAACTACACTTTCAGTGACACGATCACTCCAATCCGTGCCGAAAGGAAGAAGATTATTGAGTTACCCCTGCACTTCCATTGATGACTAGATCGGGTTCCCTTTTTTGGGTCAAAAGACATTAGTAGTTCAATATCATCATTTGGGTAACATTCTTCCTTGACTTTTCTGTACTTTTGTTAACCGGAAAAAAATGTTTATGCGAGAACTCACAAATCTTAATTAACTGATACTAAGCTAGGTGAGAGTCTTAACTACGACTTACTATTATTCACCTTTTTAATTAATGCAATACTGGTTGGTCGGTCTCTCTGTCGGAATGTGACATTGTAATGACATGGCCACCTGCTGTCATTACATAGATTGAAGATGGACGGATTAACTTGTACTAAATATAAATTGCAACAATGTAAGTGGTGAACCCTTTTTTATTCGAATGTGAACATTAGCTATTAAAAATTATTAAACATCACCCTGGATCCTTTCCTCATTTGTTTAGACAACCATAGGTAACATTGACTAATCACATTTGTACAAGCATGAATATGTCGGCATGGTCGTGGCATTTCCTTTTCATAGAGAAAGTTGAAATATTTGACCTCTTAATTATAGAGTAAAAATGGAAATATTCCATTTGATCAGTACTATTAGGCGGATAAAGAGTGACTAATACCATCGATGTGCAAGTTGCAGCATTATACCATTTTCAATATTTCGAAAATCGAGTGAAAGAGTGCAATAAATTGTCCAAACATGTCTAGAAAAATAAACATGCAAAAACACCTTTTTAAATCATCAAAATGCTTCATTGTGTCTGACTTACTCAATATGTGAATCCTATTCGAATTAGGGAATGAATTGGGAAAAAAGTTCATGCGTGAAAACAAGCAAGATTATACATTGACCTTTGAAAACATAAACTTATGCAACTAGACTCAAATTATTTCCTCGTGCATATGTTGCATAGTTTGGTGAACATGCCATGTTAATCAATCATATGACACCACAATGTACAAAATACCATGTATACATAAGCACCAGTGTTTTTTTTTTTCCTGTTGAACACCAGTTTTTTTTTTCCTGTTGGCTAGCACTAATGACCGGACATGCCTTTTGGTGCTTACAGTTCGGATAGAACTGAAGATGAAGTGATCGAGGACCTTGCGAACAAAATCTAAGCCAAGAAATACATTGTCTTGGTGTTAGTAAATGTGTCCTGTATTGTTGTTACAGACACCATAGCATTAGCATTGCCAAATGAAACAATTTCGATGGACGTGCAATCTTCATTTTTCGGAAATTACATATAAATAGAGAGCTTGTCCTTGCAGTGACCCTTTCTCTATCCATCTAGCACAGTGACTTAGTCGCCATCGCCACAAACTCCTTGATTGAGGTCACCCATAGCTGCTGTGACCTCGATGGGGGCTATGACCTTGGCAGAGGCCCCGGTCGAGGTCACTGATGGGTTGGTGGCTGGCAAAATGGACAATGACAGTTCGGTTGATAAATTCACCCAACAAAAGAAAAAAAAATGATAAAAAACTTATATCAAATGGTTACAAACTTACATGGGACTTGTTTCTATTTTATTTTTTTTCACTTGAAAACAAATGAAATACAATATTTTCTAGGTAGAGCCTTTTCCTTTCTTTCTTTTTTTCCCATTTTACCCTCCAAAAGCTCCTTTTGGTAAAAGGGTGGGGCATTTAAAATCGAAGGAAGCTTCTACTTGTTGAGTCTTTGCTTTCCTGGGGACTCGAAACATTCCACATTTGTTAGAATATTCACAGCATCTACGAGCACGAGCCCATGATATTTAGGACTCTGGAGGTACTGTGAACCGAGCAGGAAGCTTCGTCAAAAGACGTCAAAAGGTTTACCAAAAGACCAACTTCGTCGTGGATGAGTCTTCCGACTGAGGTCACAAATCTTAATAGTTCAACAAATCTCGGTTTGGAAGGTTGAATAATCTTGCTTTTCGACCCCATAGTGAAAATCTGTTGAAGTACGGTGCACATGGGGAGATTACATAAATCATTACGACAAAAATTGGCCATACGCGACATATGACGGATGCCAATTATGATGATAGCTATAATAAGATGCATTAAGCGATCTTTTGTGGCAATTTGAAGTGCCCCGTGAAGTACCAAATCTAGGTCGTTTCTTACATGATCTCCTGAAGGTTTTGCTTATGTTGCTTTTTCAACAAAAAATCGAATCACTTAATATTCCATTTAATGCCCATGTATACCTAAAACACCTCAAATGCGCAGGCTAAAGTTCCACAAGTGGATTTGGAATTACAATTGGATCTGTGTCATGTGTCTGATTAATTTGGATATATGTCGCGGGGGACGACCATTTTTTGAGCCAAAGTTCTAATAAGTGATGATAAATGACCTTGCGATGTTGGAGCCTAACTATGAAAATAATTTCCTCATTAGTCTATCTTGGGAATATATTTTCGAATGTGAGATTTGTTTTTGACGAGAACTTTCAAGTTCTGCTTTGAATTTAAAAGACATGTGCCGTTTTATCGGGGCGAGACTCGTTTTTTATTAAGGTCTTGGTTTGGATTTTCTCAAAAGAGAGAAGTAATCTCCTATATATTTTTTAGAAAATTCAAATATGGAGAGGATTACAAGTAGTTTGAAAAATTATGAAAATATTTATATGTAAAATTACATATTAATAGTAACCATATCTGTGACAGATAAAAGTCTTTTTAATAAAATAGGCATAATTTGAAATTTTTAATAAAATTAGTCTTATTTTCTCTGGATATCAAAATTTTATTATTATTTTGGACATGAAAACAAATAGAAAACAAGATTTTCTGGCTAAAGCCTTTTCTTTTCTATTGTTTAGCCTCCAAATGCTCTATTTAGCGAAAGAGTGGGTCATTTATAGTCAAATCAAAACATGAGCTTAATAGCAAAAACACCAGCAAAGCTTCAACCCCGGTGGCTCAAAATATTCCACCACGAGACATGATATTCAGGACTTGGAAGCTATATAAGTCCACCGCAGGAAGACTCTTCGAAAGATATTCAAAGGTTGATCGAAAGACCAACTCCATTGAGGGTAAATCTCTAATTTCCCATAGGTATCCACGCCCTTGTAATCTTTCACCTTTGGGTCGAGATGCTATAAAATTTATCCAAAAAGTCCTAAATCTACAATACTTTTACTGATTCAATTCTAAATCTTTCAATTTTGTCAATTAAGCCCTAAACCCATTCACATATTATCAATTTGGCCAATTCTAGCCGGAAATCGTTGATGTGAATATTAATTATCTTATTATGGTTGGGCCAGTGCTGATGTGGATAATTTTATACTTTTTTTTAAATTACTTTATTTTTTATTTTTTCTTTCTTTTCCTTTTTCTCTTCCAAGCCTGGTGAGGGTTGGGTGGTGATGGCAAGGATGATTACCATGCTCTGGTCCAATAAAGCTTTTTCAATTCAAACTACGTAAATATCATGTTATTTCAGTTTAACACATCATTTCCTATATATGTAAAAAAAGTGAAAATGTTCAGATGAGTTTTTACTCCTTTAGGTTCGAGAATCAATTCAGTGAGATAATCAATAACGCCAATTGCTCATCGATTCTCAAATTCGACAGGAAATCTTCTGTCCCTACTTCCTCCTTCATAGACCAACCACTCGCATTTTCTGCGTCTTCCCAAAAGAAGCCTATTGTTAGATACGCAGAAATGTAGAAGCAAAGATGCTGGCTTTGGAAAATGGAAATCAATTGTATAATTTAATTTGTTCACTGCATAATGAATAAAAGTTGTAGCACCGTTATGAAGTACTCCTTTCAAGGTAGCAAATCTTGAAGTCCTATTGAAAGTGCCATAAGTCAAGCAAGATCAGTGAGAAGGCAATGCTTTTATTTGGAATTAATTACATGTGCATATATTGTGAAATTTTTTTCCGTAAGTAGACTCTAGTTGTTTATTTATGTTGAATTATACAAGATCTGCAAGCGTTTTATATGGCATGACCTCAATTTCCATATAAGATGGTTGGTATGAGGGTGGTCAGGTTGCCTATATATATGTAGAAATCTTGTGTAATTTTTCACAACCAATCACACCATCCTATCATAGATTGAAGAAGAGTGAGAAGAGAAGGTCACCGGCATGGCTTCCCAAAGAGTTTGTTTATTCATAGGCATTCTTTGCCTGGTTTCACTTTGCTTTACAGGTAGGGTCCATTTGTTTAGTAGAAAATGAACCATTTGGAAGACCTTGTTTTTTTCTTTTTATCGCTTGTATTACTTGAAATGAATACTTAATTGACAACAATATAAATTTATGCATTTTCATTGATGATGACATTTTTATTCTTTTATTCATTTTTCTAAACGATACGAGCAATCATTTTCAAGAGAATGTTTTTCAAATAATTCATTTTCTGCGAAATAAATGCACCTAAATTTGAGTTTTATAAGCATTCATTGAGTCATTCATTTTGTTTCAATCGGACTATGAAATTACCAAAACATGATGAGATGGTTTCATTGTAAAATTTCTTACATGATAGGACTAATAGCCAAACCTGGAAATTTCAACAGGTTTTTTGATTTAAATATTCCACATCTTGTATAATTAGTCACTGCAGGTATCGGTTTGTTATGTGTAATCATGTTGATTGTTGAAATTTCTTGAATTCTTGTATCTCAGAAATATCAGTTGCAAGGGAGGTCAACGAAGGCACGACACAGTATACGGATATAGGGTCGTGTGAGGTGTATATTCACTGCAATGATATATGCATTGGATTCTTTCGAGCAGATGGAGGAACTTGTGAGAAGGTTGCCGGTCGTTGCTTGTGTGTATATTATGATGATGCTGCGCCAAAGCCAAGCTAAATTGTTTCTTCTCCTGGGTTAAATCATTATGAATAAAAATTCTACCTTCCATTCAAATTGCCCTTCCTGTTTCGACTTTTCTTACAAAAAACTCATGTTGCATAGGCTCGTGGATAGATGATGTTATATAGGCTTGTGGACCAGTGAAATTGCCCAATTTATTCTGATCATCTCTCTCATTAGAGAGAATATTACATGCAATGGTCATATTATGGGTCCATACTAAGGAGAGAAGCCGATCAAAGTGCAGATTTGGTTAATGTGGCATGGCCTCCTAACTATGACTTGGCCGGGCCGGCTCAAACATGTCAATATTCAAATTGATATATATTGTGGAGAGGCCCTGACAAAACATTAAAACCCAATCTTTTAGTTCATTATTAGATGAATCCGTTAAGTAACTCCTACTAATGACCAGGTTGTTCACTAGCGCTTAAAGAAAAAGAAACACTGATTTAGCTAGAGTCAGTTTATGAATCACAAACATTAGCTCTTGTAATTATCATGCTTCTTGAGCATCCTTCGGTGTTCAAGTGTGACTATCACGATACATGAATGCATGTTTAATGAATGTGCATCTTCATTGATTGGTTCCTACCAACATATCCTTACATTACTTGCCGTAGGACCGAAAACGAATGCAAATATAAAGGAGAACGATGTAGGTAACACGGGGGACTTTGGGCCTTGAAATCATGAAGCGTCCTAATGCCAAACCTATTAACATTTCCACAAGCGAGAAAACATAACTCACCAGGAGCGATTGGATCCTGGAATCAGTAGTTTCACATCAACTAACCTAATCAACTGTGCAAACAGTAAAAGAAAAAAAGAAGAAGAAAAAAACACAACCGAGAAAAAAATGGTCGTATAAGTAACAACGATCGTCTCCCGTGATGATTGCAGCACCAGAATTTTTCTGTTGACAACCAAATTCGAAACACATGTAAATGTACGACAAAAAGCGCCAAACCAATTGATGTCCTTTGAATGTCCTTACAGTTTGCCAAGGATGACTCGAGTTCCGATCCTTGCTCTTCACTTCGAGAATGCACTCATTAGACACAAAAAGTGTTTGTTTGAGAATGGCACGGATTTTTGAACCAGATAACCCATGTAAACATTCTAGACATGCACGCCAGAACGATTTCATTCCATGGTGATGTCAATCCAAAGCATGCCTAATGGGCACTGCATTATCCAATTACGAACACTCTCACTTGGTCATAAGATAATTTAGCTGTCCGTCAATTTTTTCTTTTTTTTGTGTCAAAACAAGAATTGTCCAGCAATATACGCCTAACTTACATGTAAAAATGGATTACTTGAAAAGCGACCGCACTTGGGAATGTCCTACCAAACAATTAATATGCCATTTCAGTGCTCGATGAACTTACCTTATTCTACTGATTTAGAAGTCATTATATCAAGACAGATTACGCAACAGCTTAAAGAGATAGCATTAGAGAGGGAAAAAAATTAATTCAAAGGCTTTGTGGGATTCCTAGACATATAACATCCAGGGGAAAGAAGTTCCACTATAAGAGAACTCATTATACAAGGATGACAAACTTTCGTAACTATTTGCATAATGGACTGCCTTATGATTCCAAGTTATGATGACAGCATCGTGCTTGGACAACAATCGACTGTGCAAGCTAGATGTCACGGTAATCCCTATTAATTCTGAAAGAGTCGTAAACTCTTCCATTGCTGCTCTTCTTGTACTCAAATAAGAGGTTTGATTGATCCAAAGCAGTTAGTTTTACGAATCCATAGTCATGGTCTCTGAACAAGCTCCATTTCGTCTGGAGAGAAGTGAAATTGGAAAGGGTTGCTCCTCCACCACCGGCCACAATGTGTATCGTTCCATTCAGAGCTCCTTTGTAGTAACTTTTTTCTTCGTTTGTGCAGATATTCTGCAGCCAAAAACCCAAAAGAAGGATCAGATATCAAACCAAAGCCTTTAATATCAGGAAAAGCGATTCTCAAGATCTGACCAACACACGCACGTGCTTGGGTTGAAGGTCAATGAAAGGTTTGAACTAGAAAAAGAAAAAAACATCTTCCTCTAATTCCTTCAGTAATCCTCAAATAAGAAGAATTAGTTGGGATTCTTAGTCTTATTTACCTGAACTAAACTAGTGTACCTGCAGATATTGATCATCTTCTAGAACAAGCATTACGCAACTTGATGACTTCCACTTAAACAATGTATACCAAATGGTGACTTTATTAAACTATCCAACAGTGACATTAGTAACAAAATAATAGCTTTTCTTGCTGTGAAAATCAGGCTTACCACAACTTTTGATAACAAAGAAAAAGTTTATATCAATCTCAAACAAATGAAATGGCATACCAGTTTTTTTGAAACAGATGGTCATGACATCCGAATTCTAAGTAGATGATAGGAGAGCAATCATAGATAAGATGCAAGTCCATTGCAGAAAAAAGTCAAGCGTGTACCTGGAAAATAGGACACGTCCTTTCATAATTATGGACATGGCCATATATGGCAATGTCGACCTTGTACTTCTGCCAAATTTTTTGAAGGCTCTCCCGGCCCATTGGTTCTCCAAACGATCCTTTTTCAGCATAAAACTTATCAGAAGAATAACCCAATACCCGATGTGCAAGGAAAATCAGCCATGGTTGTTTTTGCCGATCAACGGAAGCTAGACAATGCTCGATGAACTTGTATTGATCGGTTCCCTCTCTCCAGTCATGTTCTGTATCAGCAATGCAGAATCTGAACATGCCATAATCAGTGGAGTACCTAGATCAAGCAAAGACCAACATTCAGGAGAGGCTGACATTTTGTTAGACGAGGTAAAAAGTTGCATTTGTTAATCACGATTTATTCTTTCTCATCTCATCCTTACCAAAATTTAGCCCTATTCTCTGCAGGGACATAAAACATCGTTTCAGCCAACACACCGCATTCACCACCTGAATCTAAATTTCCATAAAAAGATCCAGTGCCAGGCCAATCTCGTTCATGATTACCACTGAAAAACAAAATGAATAAGTCCTGCTAGAAAACATTGGATGACGTCCAGATTAATTCCTACACATAATCGCTCAAGCTAAAAGCCGTTAATAATCATGAAATCGCAATTTCAACATTAACCAAACCTCTGTGCCAAGAGCAGGATGGGAGAAGGAGGAAAAACCATGACCAACCTTGCAATCATGTAAGGAACTCTCGAGGCAATTGGCTCAACTTGGGCTGTAAACTGATCCCATTGGGAAAGATATCCAATTGCATAGGATATATCTCCAATGTGGAAAACCATATCAATGTTGTCCAAGTCCTTTAAAAGCTGATAGGTGGTATTAAGAGAGCCACGCTGGAAATTGAAGTACTCATTAGAGCCATCTACTTCATCCTGCAATGTGAAATTGGAGTCTATCATCTCTATGGCAATGACATAAATAAGCAGAGAGTGCTTCTCAAGCACTTTATCATTGAAGATTGGGTTAGTCCAATTATAAAGGTTCTATCAACAGATTATGATATGACTTAGAAGCAGAAGAGTTTGCTGCTTGTAACAGATCTTAGGGCTTAATAATAAGCAAAGGAGTTTTACAGAAGGTTTCTTTAATCTGGGGAGGTTGTTTTTAGTAAACAAATCAACGGCGCGTAATTAATGGATATTCAGAAAATCATGTTTTCCAATTATTTTCCTTCACAAGAGTGAAATTTCTTATATCTGTAGTAAGCGATATGACTATATATGGTGTCTTCCATTGCTTGGAGGCAATAACAACACATGCCACAAAAGGGAATCAAATTTTGATTATATATATTGGTGGTTCAAGAGAGATCAAACCTTTCCCATGTCGCCAAAAATGACAACACGTTGCAAGCTGTTTTGACCAGGATATGGTGATGCTCTAAACCTGTATCTGTGGCTCCAAATATAGCTGCTATTGAATAGCTTATGCCCCAGCCGGTAATAATACCTAAATTATCAATAAAGGTGGTACTCAGGTACAAATTGAAATTAATATTAGCTAGAAGCTCACATAAATACAAATGATCAATTTAAAACCATTAATAATGACGAGTAAAGGCTGATACCACGAATAATTCATGATTCACACAACTACAATTCATTCATTAAGAAGGCAGATCCAATATATGATCCTAGCAGCAAGTGTGCTTAAAGATTTCAAGGATCTTCCACATGAGATAGAAATTTCTTCTATTTTCCAGCTATCATCACTCATCGTCATAAGCAGAGAGTAGAGGAAGATAATATCTGACTGTTAAAGACATCTCACCTTACCGCATTGAATAGAAAAGGAGAGAAACTGAGAGCGGTAAGGAGTTTCTTAGAAAAGTTACGTTGAGAAAAATTTCTTTTAATCGTTCAAACTCAGACCTTTGGCATAAATTCTCGTTAATACCTAAAGAACAGCTTATTAGGGTAATAAATGAAGTGGCATCTTCGTTTCACATAACCTTGAAGAAACTAATGTAAAATCGCAAATCTGTAGAAGAATTAACATAAACACTTACACAGAGTTCGGCCATAATTCCTTCAAGAAACTGGTGTGGATGAATCCTGGATCACGCCATCCTACTGTCCTTGCAGGTGCCGCTGAAAATTTAGATTTCTAAGAGAATTATAATTCACGAAACATCAAGAAGTCTACTTTTTAAGTTCTAATAATGGCTGGAATCTAGAATGGACATGTCTGTGAAGCTGTGTCACCATGCTCCAACTACTTAGGAGCATGAACAATGGATATAGTCAAAACTCTACATGGTTAGATTTGATGTTGATTTGGAAGCAAGGGTTTAGGGTCATCAAACTGAGGACCCCATACAGGACTTTAAGTAGCAAGATGCACCTTAAACTGGTCCTTCAATGGTTAATGGCCTAGTTAGTGTTCTAAGTACAAAAGTAAAACCAACTTATCAACTTAATCCAAGTCAAACTATATAGTAATGCAGTCCGGAAAAAAAAATGCTACATTCTGGAAAGCAATTAGGAGGGGTGTCTTCTCTAATGTGGGAGCATACTTTCATCTTTTCATCTGTTATTGTATGATATGTCCATCCCACGTGGCTTGCTAAGAATCCACTATTCACTCAATTGTGTCTCACGGTAATAACTGATTTGCAATTGCTTTCCCGGTCATCGTTATAGCACACCACCTTTTGGATTGTTTGCAAGAAATAAATTTATTTCTTTTGATGAATGAAGTTCAGCTGATGTCCTCTTCTAAGTATAAGTAAATAGAAAATAATGCTCATGTAAGGTAATATTCATTATTTGCCATTTCAACTCTTTCAGTTCAGAAAGTGTGATGGATATTGTTTAGTTTTACCACTCATGTCAGAGAAACAGTACATCTTTCTTCGGTATCTTAAGGACATTGGCTGAACCCATCCCAAAAATGCCTCGATTTTTAACCTTTCTAGAAATAAAAGAAAAGCTAGAAAGGAATTTTACCAAGATCGAACAAGATAGCCCAGTTAAATTGGGCCTTCCAGGTTGAATAAAGAAAATCCCTGATACCTACAGCTATTCTTTTAACTAAATAATCATTAATTAAACAGAGGCGTGTCATGCATCACGTTTCATTCATTCCAACAATGTGCACAAAACAGTTTACTCACCACACATGCTTCTACGGTCAAAAGTTAAAGTTCCAGCTGGAGAACGCATCTTTTCTCCACCTTGATGACCCCACTCAACAAATGGCTCTGCTTCAGCTATTCCATATCCACTTGTCCATGTTACAGTCATCTGATATCATGTTTCAATGCATATTTGATATTAGGATGTTGTTTTATTGTATGCAGAACAGGAAAACACGTGCAGGCAGAGGCTGCGTAACATAAAAGCAGAAGCTCATACATTTTAGCTGAGACAAATTGCACTGCCAACATCTAAAAGAACTATATAGATAAGCTAAACTTTTCAACTTGGAAAGGTAATAGACATACTTCATTCCATTCCTTTCCTTGAGCTAGGCGAGGATAAACCGGAGCTTTTGGATTTGCGAATGCAATTGTGTTTGATACTGCAACTAGTTTTGGCTGTGGTGCATCCAACATCACAAGGTACAAACAAGACACACTTGTGAAAATGTTGGAAATTTGAGGAAAAAGTAGCCAAAGTTGATATCTGAGATAGTGCAAACTTCAGCAACAAAATAATTAATTAAAAGGCTAGCTAGAGTGAGAGGAAGTAAAAACAGCATTAGTCTTTGTAAAGCAGTTTTGGCATTTGAGATCAACTTCAGAACACAGCAGATATCATTAATGTACATCGAATATTATCTGAACTTGATTGCTCATACATCTTGCCTCAATTGGAGTAGTTGATTTATGTAAAAACCAGTCATGTAGTTCATATGTGGAAAAATTAGAGCACTTACTTTGTCTATACCACCAGAAAAAAGTGCAAATGAAAAATCCGATCTCTGGTTGATCAACTGAAACTTTAGGGACCCTTTTCCCGTACTTACATATGCAGGGCTTGAGTAATTTGCATATTGATACTGCAAGAAAGCACTTACAATAGTCGAAGCAGCAAACCATAGAAGACAATCTAGAGTTGATTGCAAGGAATGTGATACGAACCTTAATAGGCGCTGAACATAAAAGAGGCGCAATGACATACTGATGTTCAGGCAAACAGGTGGAAGCACTGCAAAGCAGCGAAATGGGATTTAACATCAAGAAAACAGTGTACTCATCTTAACGGTCAACCGAGAGAGAGAGAGAAGAGAGAGAAGAAAATCACAAGCCCTGATTGAGAATGCTGTAATGCAGAGCAATCTATTCACCTGAAATTCGCTGGAGAAAATACTCCAATCCAGTCATCGTTTGTTGGGTTCGGGGAGCTATACTCCAATAGCATCCACTCTACATTTTCCCCCTAAAACAGTAAATACAGCTTGACCACCGCTTTCAATTTTCATAATGATGGTTAACCTAAGTCTTCAAAACAGAGTACTAAAAATCTTTTCAAGCATTATAAGGAACCTTTTGGTAAATTTCTTGGAGACAATTTAAACTGCTCAGGGAAGAACCGAAGCCTTACCCTTGCTCCAAGAATTGAAGGAGAGGCCTTCATGCTCACTCTTCCATCAAGAGCAGAGACAGTCTCGTGAATAGCGATTCTGGCCAAAGGCTGCTTGTCATGTGAGTTCACTAGTTGGGCAAAGCTTGCAATCAACATCAAAACAGCAAACCCAACCCGTCCCACGACTCCTTTAGCTGTCCCCATCTGCCCGACAAACTGAGAGAAAAGGATAGATGTCAACTTGATATTCGACACGAAGGTGGATCAAAACGAGATAAGGGCCTTGAGCTTCACTAAAGCTACTCAAGACTTTTGTACTAGGTTCCTTTTTCCCATTAAAAACACAGATTTAGCTAATGGGACAACAAAAAGTGCTAGCAAAAGAAGACTGAAGTAATGAAGGATGGCCTGATAATCGATACAAGTTCTCAGCAATCCATACTTGGTCGCAACGAAAATTACGGCTGAAAGAGAGAGAGAGAGAGAGAATATCAAACCAGAGGCCGAGTGGTAGCCAAAAAGCTTAAGCGTCAAGGATGTGCAGCTGAGAGCAAGCAACGGCGTGGGCGGTTGCAGAGGAAAGGGTACCGGTGGTGGTCGAACTTCGAGGTGCAAAGCCAGTGGTGGTGATGGAATAGGGACGACAATATGTTGTCTAATATATATGAGCTTGAATTCCTATTCATTAATGAAGATGGTCGGTGAGCTCTGAGGAAGATGCATGATGCAGACCAACAGTGGCTATATGAGGAAAGGAGAATTAGAGAATAATTTGACTTTGTGTGGAAAGACTTACACGAAATGCTCCTTTTCTCATTTGTTTAGACAACCACACGTAACATTGACTAATTACATTGGTAGATGCATGAATATGTTAGTCCGATTGTGGCATTTCCTTTTCATAGAGAAAGTTGAAATATTCGACCATTTACTTATAGAGTAAAATTTGAAAATTCCATTTGATCAATAATATTAGGCAGACAAAGAGTTACTCATCCCATCGGATGTGCAAGTTGCAGCATTATACCATTTTCAGCTTTCTTTTATTTTATTTTACTGTTTTGTTTTCTTATTTCTTTCATCCCCTTCCTCTCCCTGCGACGTTCTCTTTTTTGGACTTCACCGAGACCACGTCGAGGACTTCCCTTCTCGGTTTTTCGCCAGAACAAAGAAGAACAACGAGAACACGGATTTGGCCGGGACATTTTAGCGAACACCCGGCGGGCGTTGGCTGTGGGAAACCACGATAGGCATTTGAGACATAGGCTCAAGCCAAAACCGACCCCAATCAGCAAACGACACTTAGGATAAACAGACATGAACAAGCCCGGGCCAGCAAGCCTCGCTCCGACAGTTCAAGCAAGACGGGCGAACAGGGGGAAACGGGCTTAATTGTGGATAAGGCGTTGCCCGCTGCAATCGCTCGGCCAGTCTGGAATAGTGGGCACCAGCAGGCATGCATGGCTTCTGCCACCATCGTAGGCTGCCCTGCCGGCCTGGCCCCATCCCAGCAATCGCGCCGTGCGATCTGCTCTGCTCCTTCACTGTCCCCGCCGTATCGTCGCAGAGAGCGTGAACGTCGCGAGGGGGAAGGAGGAAGAAAATTGTCCGCGGGCCGGGCCAAGGACAAAGGGAAATGGGCTGGGCCCAAACGAGAAAGGGGAAGAAGAAGGGAAAAGAAAGAAGGCCGGGCCGGCTCCCGGCCCGGTCCCGCTTTCTTTTTTTTTTTTTTAAATAATCATAATTTTTTTAAAAGATTATAATAATATTTTTTATTTTAATATTAGTAATGCAAATGCTCCTAATGTCTATATGCAGTGCAATTTGATGAAAATTATTTTACTAGAGGTTAAAAATTAATCCATAATTTTTGTGTTATTAACAAATGATTAAACAAGTCACTAAAATTTAAGTATCAACAAATATTAACTAATGAAAGATTAAAATTCTCCTTGAATTTATGGTAATACTATTTGTAGAATATGAATGTAGTGTCATTTTGGTCACGTCAACATTTTCTTTTTCCATATGAAATATGCTTTATCTACGATATAGTTTAGTAGTTGGAGGTTAGCTTTGTACATGTGAATCCAACTAGGAATCCGATTTGGGTTAGTATATGTATGTGGAATACGTTTTGAAGGGATTGCGTAGCGTTGTTATTATCATGTGTGCGGCATAGAAAAGATGAAATCGAACATAAGCCAACATTGGATTAGTAAAGAGGTGGTTGAGACTTGAGTGTGGGATCAAATTATCTTCACCCATGCTTAAAAGCTGTTGCCTTGCAAAATTTGTTCGTACATTGAGACAAAACCTAGACATTTATTGTTTTCATAATAAATTTGAACACTAGTTAAATTGTTTTTTTTTTTTTGTGAGTGAAAACAACCGAATTATACACTGACCTTAGAAAATATATACTTATTTGATTAGACTTGAATTATTTCCTTGTGTGTATATATGTTGCATAGTTTGGTGAACATGCCATGCAAATTGATCATATGAAACCCCAATGTAGGCCGTACCACTTTTACGTGGGCGGCACACACATAATTAATTTAATTGATCATATACTCGGACCTATTAGTTAAGCTTATTCTTATTTCTTTCCAGATTCAAAGCCCGCATTAATTACAAAGTACGTTATTTTAAGTGTAGATTAAAACTTGAAAATCTTAAAATATATTCAATAAGAATAAGTGAACCTACATACTTTTAACTTTGAAAATGTTGAAATGATTTAAATCAAATAGGAAGGTTTATATTTCCATAATGCTTTTATTTAATCATATGAAGTGTTGTAATATCGTTCTTTAGAATTTTTAATTAATTGTATTTAATATAATAATATTTGTTGTATATTAACATAGGTAATTTATATTCATATCTCTGTACTTGACAGTTCAAGCCACGGAGTGAAAACATGCTGAAAAATCACAAACTACAAGGTAGCTCAATTTCATTCATTAGTCCTCACAAAGAAATTTATAATTTGGATACTACACTTTCAGTGATACAATCACATCCAATTTGTGCCAAAAGGAAGAAGATTATTGAGTTACCCCTACACTTCCTTTGATGACTAGATCTGGTTCGTTTTTTGCGTCAAAAGACATTAGTAGTTTTTTTTTTTTGTCGAAAAAAGACATTAGTAGTTCAATATGGTCATTTGGGTAACATTCTTCCTTGACTTTTGTGTACTTTTGTTAACCGGAAAAAATGTTTATGCTAGAACTTGCAAATCTTAATTAACTGATACTAAGCCAGGTGAGAGTCTTAACTACGACTTACTTTTATTCACCTTTTTACTTAATGCAATACTGGTTGGTCGGTCTCTCTGGGTCGGAATATGACATTGTAATGGCATGGCCACCTGCTGTCATTACAAAGATTGAAGATGGACACATCAATTTGTACTAAATATAAATTGTAACAATGTAAGTGGTGAATCCTTTTTTATTCGAATGTGAACATTAGCCATTAAAAGTTATTAAACATCACCCTGAATCTTTTCCTCATTTGTTTAGACAACTACACGTAACATTGACTAATCACATTTGTACAAGCATGAATACGTCGGTATGGTTGTGGCATTTCCTTTTCATAGAGAAAGTTGAAATATTTGACCTCTTAATCATAGAGTAAAAATTGAAATATTCCATTTGATCAGTACTATTAGGCGGATAAAGAATGACTAATACCATCGATGTGCAAGTTGCAGCATTATACCATTTTCAATATTTCGAAAATCGAGTGAAAGAGTGCAATAAATTGTCCAAACATATCTAGAAAAATAAACATGCAAAAACACATTTTTAAATCATCAAAATGCTTCATTGTGTATGACTTACTCAATATTTGCTTTAAAGATAATTGTGAACAAAATCCTATTCGAATTAGGGAATGAATTGGGAAAAAGTTCGTGCATGAAAACAAGCAAGATTATACATTGACCTTGGAAAAAAATACTTATTCAACTAGACTCAAATTATTTCCTCATGCATATGTTGTATGAAAGATGGATAAATTCCCGGATATCGATATATCTAAGATAAGACGTGAACGAAATTTTGGTGAACATGTCATGTTAATTAATCATATGACACCATAATGTACAAAATACCATGTATACATAAGCGGTGCACACATTAAATTGATCATATACACAGACCTATTAATTAAGCTTATACTTATTTCATTCCCAATTAAAAGCCCGCAACAAGCACGAAGCGTGCTGTTTTAAACGTAGATTTAACATCAAAAGAACCAAGAACCTTGAGAGAAGCATCATGCATGTTGTGATCAGAAATATGATAAAATATTCTAAACAAGTATTTCATCATATTTCGATGGCAGTGCCCTTCTCTTTTTTGTTTCTTTAAAGTTTTTAATTGTATTTCTATGGCCACTGGCTTAAATTCCTATTTGCGAATTCTTTATCTGGTAAAATTAGGCTGGCATTTGGTTTGTTCCATGGATGTCAGACATTTAAAGGATGTATTATTATATAGGGTAGTCGAAACATGATGTGTTTATTGATCATGTCAGAAATTCTCAATTCAAACACAACCTATTCATTGAATAGGTAACCTAAACAAAACCTATATAACATGTTTAATTGAAAAGGTTATATTTGGTCAAAATAACTCAAATGTAATCCGATCTTTGAGACAAACTTTTCATTCATGAAATTGATGTGTTTATAAATTAGCTGTTTATTTAAACACAGGTTGAAGAGTATTCAGAAATTTGAAATAGAAAAAGTAAAGTCCATCTTCTTGACGATTGTATACCACATGGTGACTTTGTCCTTTGCTAGACTATTGTAGTGATATTAGAAACAAAATAATGATGGCAGATCGAACAAGTTGCACATGCAATGAGAAAGATCCTTTCGGTGTCCACAACTAAATTTCCACAGTTGATGCTATTAAAAATCCTAAAATAAATTCGATAAGGAAGTTAATCTATATACGTTTTAGTTTGAAAATGTTAAAAGCATTTAGATCAAATAGGACGGTTTATATTTCCATAACGCTTTTATGAAGCATTCTAATATAAGTCTTTAAAATTTATTAATTAATTGTTGTCAATATAATAATCTCTATTGTAAATTAAAGATCATATTAACAGAGGTGGTGATTTATAATCATAAGTCTATACTTGAAAATTCAATCCACGAAATGAAAGTGGGCCCAAAAATGACAACCTACACGGTAGGTAAATTTCTTGAATTAGTCCTTATAAAGATATATCTCATTTGGAAACTTACCATTAATCACTTTTTTGTAAGCGCTATAACGGTTGGTCGGTCTCTCTGGTTTGGAATGGGAAGAAAATCCCTTGCTTGCAATCGAAATTGTACTGTTTGTTCCATTGCAAGAGTGTTATTTGGCAGAGGAAAGTTTGAATTTTTGTTCCAGTTATTTAAATGGTGATGACGAGGGCACTGGTGGAATCGAGATTATCTATAATCTCACGAATGGTTGATACAATAGAAAATGATGAGCTGTCACCAATTGATGATCTACTTTTAACTTTGCTCATTATGTATGTCTTATTTAATTGCGAAGACATGTCTTATTATCTAAAGTAAGTAAACAACGGACAATTTCATTTTATGGAAATTCTGATCAGCTATGAGTTTATGTTATCTGATCGAAACATTTTACAGTGAACATTTTGTCCCAAATATATATAATATGCACTACAGTATCAAATATTCATGCACAGATATGAGTTAGGCAAATAATACACTTCAATGCACACATAAAAATATGAATAGGGATAGAGAAATGCTTATCCAGTTTATAGCTTTTTTGGCTCAGAATTGATGCCTACTTCACTCCTCGAGATTGTACAGGTGTTAATCAAAATCCATACGCTTGAAGTTACGTATGAAGAGGGTTTATAATGGAGCCAACTCTCTTTAACAAATAGGGTGCACTCTTTTTTAAAATATATTTCTCTCAAGTTCAATCTCTCAAAAGTTTTGATTACTAAATCGGGAAAAATATCACAAAAGTCCTAAACCTATTGTATTGTCGCCAATTTAATTCTAAACCTTTTGACTGAGTGTCAATTTAGTCATTTTGACTAATTTTGATCAGATATTGCTGACGTGGATATGGACCCCGGTTAGCCTATATGACATTGTTAGTGCTGACGTAGATAATTTTTAATAATATTTAATATTTTTCCTTTTTTCTTTTTTTTTTTTTTCATATTTTTTCTCTTTATTCTTCCTTCCTTTTGTTGGTGATTGGTCACCGGCCATGGCCGAGCTAGACTTGCTTGGGTGATGTGATGTTCACCGTCACTCACCACAAGCAAAGCTTAGCCAAATGAGGGTGATTCTTACCGAGCCAAGCCTGGGCGAGGGCGAGCCCTAGTAAGGGCTCCCCTCACCAAATCTAGTGAGGCCATGCTCGGCTGGGCCTCACCTATGGTGGGCAATGGTGAGTCTCTCCTCGGCAAGGCCAGCCCTACCATTCGTGGTGGCCAATGGTCGGTCACTAGCTAAAGGAAGGAAGAAGAAGGAAAAATAAATAAATAAAAAAAGAAGGAAAAATTATAAAAAAAATATTACAATATTATTATAAATCATTCACATTAGCATAGGTAGTGCCACGTCGGCCGATCGACGTTGACATCAACAATATCCTATCAAAATTGACAGTAGGTCAAAATGCTTATAACTAAATTGATATTAATAAAACATTTAGGATTAAATTAGCAGTACAATAGATTTGGGGCTTTTATATATTTTTTCCTTGCTAAGTGTGGTTTTGGCAAGTGTAAGAAGTGTTCTTCCTCATTGTTTAAAGCAATGAGCAAGCCTATTTATATAGAACAAGCTCCACTAGCCATTAGACGCATTTCAATCGGTCAGAAATTTGACCGTTGAGGCTTTCGGGCGTTTAGCCCAAAAAGGCCAGGACACCTGCCGGATCGAATGAAGAATAATCAAATTTTGAGCTGCAGGAGCTGGCTGTCCAAAGATGAAGCTGTTGGGAATCTGAATGGTCAGGTGTCCATCCATTACTCGGCCGGGTACCCAGTCTTGTCTTCAGGGCGGGGACAATCTTTCCACCATCTCGAAATACTTCACAAATACTTAAATACAACAAATACAATTCCAAAAAATCAATAACATATTTGAGTGAGATTTGAAATCGTTAAAATTATATTTAGGGTCAACAATCGCCCTTTTATATGATGACAAAGCTACATCTATTGTAACGAAAATTTCCGATCCAGAAACTCCCCCCAAAACATGATATTGGGAAATCAGGAAGCTTCCTCGATATAACTCAAGTAATAAGCTTCCGGGCTTTTCGCTCCAAAAGTTGAAATGAACTAGCCAAGAGCTCAACAATGGTGGCCGCCCAAAATAGAGCTGAGCCAGGAAGGACTGGTCCTGGCAACTCTAGAAGGAACCAACGTGCTTGGGGTCGTAATGAGGGTGGCAAGGCTAGGTCTTGAATCGAACAGAATAAGCAAACAAGATTTCATGGCATCAATGTAACAAATTTAATGATTTGATTGCACATTTTAAAAATTTAAAAATTTAATTACATTTTTGTGATAAATTTTAGGATTTCTCATGCACTTATCCTAATTAAAGATAGAGAAATCAGAGCCAGTTTCAGAGTCAATTTCTTCCACAACAGACTAAATAAATGATTCTAACCCACCAGGATAGTTTTTACTTTATTATCGTAAAAGATAGGATTTACAAAAATAGAGGCATTATTTATGATTTTCATGGAGTTAATATTTTATGTGACTATTATTGCAAAAATTACATTGTCATTAACATATGTAATAAAACTATAGATTATGACGTGAACTGTGAATTATATTATTTAAATGGATTATGGCTATAAGAACTAATGTCAAAGGAGTAAGGAATGCTTTGGTGTTTGTTATACTAAAAGTGACTTTAAATTAGTGCCTTGATATGGGGAAATTTTCAAGGTCTGTCCACTTCCAAGAGCTTTCTTTCTTAGGGTTTATACCAAGAAAACAATGGAAACGCGCTTGCTAGAAAGAATATCACACATATTAGCTTTCAACCTGTCATTATCGATGCTAAAATAATTTGAAGCGTAAAGTAAGTCACCTTGATCAATTCTTCCAACGCTCCTAACCATTGAATTAATTCATGATTTGCGGGGTCATCACGTTTATATCTCCGGTCTTTTACTCAAGTCCACGACACATATTGCTCTTCCATCGTGAAGTTCACGGCACATGTTCATTGAATAACAAACACATGTTACAATCTACAACTAATAATTAAAAATTCAATATACAAATTATTTGATTCAGGTGAATGATTGAAACCATTGGTGTGGCTAATTTTACCGATATGAACCTCCTCACTTAAAAACAATCATAGGGCGATCCTAGATTTTGTATGATCTTTACATATCCGGCTAAAGATTTGATGGGAGAACGGTAACATTCGAACAATATCGAATTAACGCAGCGGAATAAAATAATCTCCCATCTTGTGTAAACCTAATAGGAACCGATATAATAGAGCAAAATAAATACCAAGCACACAAACACAAGACGATTTTTTTACGTGGAAAACCCCCTCAGTGTGAGGAGATAAAAACCACGGGACCGAAGTCCACCCGAAAATCTTCACTATCAACAAAATTGAGTGAACAATGTTCTTCTCTAGCAAATACTAGAGGTACATAGCAGCAAAGAACTCAAGAACATAATTCTTGGCAATACATATAAACTTCACAAGAGATCAAGGATAAATCGACAAAAACGCAGGTTTTGATCAATCCACGAAAAACCTGATGTAGGGAGCTTCAAACGAAAATCAAACCGTTCAGATTCGAGGAGATTGCACCAAGAACACACTGACAAAATTTCAACTCAATCGGACCTCGAATTGACCTCCGATGCCAGTTTGATGTAAATCAGACTTTGCCCCAAACCCCAGATTTTCTGCTTTCTCTTTTTCTCTTGTTACTACGTCTTTTGCGGCTACAACTTCAATGATAGTAATAAACCCTATTTCTCCATATAACTTATTATATGGGCTCAAGCCCTTTTGGACTTGCAACTCATTGGGCTTCCTCCACACAGGAGTGAACCCAGCTAACAAATCTTCTACTCACGACAATGTGGAGGGATTCTTCATTTCATCCCTGCTATTAATCGGCAATGTTCAAGCTTCTCTCTTGGTAGAGTCTTCGTCATCATATCAGAGCCATTATAGTCTGTATGGATTTTCTCAAGTTCCAACAACTTTTCATCTAGAACATCCCTTATCCAATGATATCTAACATCAATATGTTTTGATCTAGGATGAAAAGATGAATTCTTACCAAGATGAATTGCGCTTTAATTATCACAAAATAGCACACACCCTTTTTGCTTGAACCCAAGTTCTTCCAAGAACTTCTTCATCCATAGCATCTCTTTACTTGCTTCAGTCGCTGCAATAAATTCAGCTTCGATTGTAGAAAGTGCAACACACTTCTGTAGTCTTGACTTTCATGACACAGCTCCACCCGCAAAAGAAATCAAATAACTAGAAGTAGATCTTCGAGTATCAATATCTCATGCCAAGTCGGAATCTGTGTATCCAACTAACTCAAGTTTCCCGGTCCCGAAACTGAGTTTCAAATTTGAAGTTCCTCGAAGATATCTCATAATCCACTTTACTGCATTACAGCGCTCTCTGCCTGGATTTGACAAATAGCGACTAACAACGCCAACTGCGTGTGCCAAGTCTGGGCGTGTACATACCATCGCATACATTAAACTTCCTACAGCTGAGGCATATGGAACACTTTCCATATCTTTCTTCTCTTTATCAGTCGTAGGACTTTGCTTCATATTTAACTTAAAGTGGGCAGCAAGAGGAGTACTAACCACTTTAACCTTATCCATATAAAATTTCTGAAAAATCTTCTCAATATATTTCTCTTGCGACAAAAACAACTTCTTAGCATCTCTGTCTCGGATAATTCTAATGCCAAGAATCTATTTCGACGAGCCCAAGTCTTTCATGGCAAAAGACTTGCTCAATTGTTTCTTCAATAACTCAATTCGTGAAGCATTTCTACCAACAATCAGCATATCATCAACATAAATCAAGAGAATAATAAAGTCATCATCAGAAAATTTTTAGACAAACACACAGTTATCCGATGAAGTCTTCTTATAGCCCTGTTTTGTCATAACTGACGCAAACTTTTTGTACCACTGTCTCGATGCTTGCTTTAGGCCATAGAGACTTTTCTTTAGTTTGCACACATAATCATCTTTCCCTTTCACTTTAAAACCTTTAGGTTGTTCCATATATATCTCTTCCTCCAAGTCACCATGTAGGAAGATTGTTTTGACATCCATTTGCTCAATCTCCAAATTTAGGGTAGCTGCCAGCCCCAGTACCACACGGATAAAAGACATTTTCACTACCGGAGAAAATATATCATCAAAATCAACACACTTTCTCTGACCGAATCCCTTAACAACCAATCTAGCTTTGTACCGTGGTTGTAAAGTATATTCATCTTGCTTCAACCTGTATACCCACATATTCTTCAAAGCTGTTTTACCTTAGGTAACTTCACCAGCTCAAAAGTATGATTATCATAAAATGACTGCATCTCATCTTGCATAGCATCAAACCAATTACTTTTGTACTCATCTTCTATTGTTTCTGCAAAGCACTCTGGTTCACCTACATCAGTCAATAATACATACTCATCTTTAGAATACATGGTAGAAGGTCGTCGGTCTTTAACGGATCTCCGGACTGGAACATCCAGTGGAACATCTAATTAAGCATCTGGTTCAGGAATAATAGTTTCCGTTTCAACATGTTCAGGAACATGTGCGTTATCTGGAACATTGACTTCCTACTGCTCTTCATCAACCTATGTAGGAATATTTGAAAGAGGAATTGGATTCAAATCATCACTAACCTGTGGTGCAGAAATTGTCTCTGATTTTTCAATATCATCTATTGCAACATCTCTGCTTCTTACAATTTTCTTTTCAACCAGATCATAAAATTTGTAGCCAAGCATATCCTGTCCATAACCAATGAATATGCACTGTCGTGTTTTCACATCAAGTTTAGACCTCTCATCTTTGGGAATATGTACAAATGCTTTGCACCCAAAGATACGCAAATAATCATAAGAAACATCTTTGCCTTTCCAAACTCTATTAGGAACATCAAACTCTAAAGGAACGCATGGAGTAAGATTCAATACATATGCAACTGTACTTAAAGCCTCACCCCAAAAGGATCAAGGTAGCTTTGACTGTGAAAGTAAGCATCTTACCCTTTCAACCAGTGTTCTGTTCATTCTCTCAGCTAAACCATTTAACTGAGGCATCTTGGGAGGTGTCTTTTGATGTCGAATACCCTGCTGTCTGCAATATTCATCAAAATGTCTAATATACTCTCCCCCGTTATCAATTCTGATGCATTTTAATTTCTTTCTAGTCTGTCTCTCAACTGAAGCTTGAAACTGCTTAAAAGCATCTAATACTTGATTTTTAGCTTTTAATGTATAAATCCAAATTTTCCTTAAAAAATCATCTATAAATGTAACAAAATAAAAAGAGCCACCAAGTGATTTTGTTTTCATAGGACCGCAAACATCAGAATGCATTAAATCCAATATACCTGACTTTCTTGAAGGAGATGAGCTTTTAAATGCAACTCTATTATGTTTTCCTACTAAACAGTGAGCACACTTATTTAGCGCCGAACTTTTCAATCCTAAAAGGAGCTTCTTCTTGGCCAATATTGACAAACCCTTCTCACTGATGTGACTGAGCCTCTTATGCCATAACTCAACTGCATCTTCGTTGTCTACTGCATTAATTTTTTTTGTGGACAACTTTGCCTGCATAAGGTACAACGAAGAATATTTTTCACCTCTAGCCACAACAAGAGAACATTTGGTGAGCTTCCATTGACCATTACTGAAGGTGCTGCAATACCCCCTCATCATCCAACTTGCCTGTGGAAATCAAATTCAAGTGGATATCAGGTATATGTTTAACATTATTCAATACTAACCTCGTGCCATTGCTGGTTTCTAGGCACACATCACCGATGCCTACAACTTGAGCCAGCCCATTGTTTCCCATCTTCACAGATCCAAAGTCACCTGACCTGTATGATATAAAGAAATCCCTACGAGATGTAGCATGAATAGATGCACCATTATCAATTACCCAACTGGTCTCATGAGATACAAAATTCACCACATCACTATAAAAAATAATGAGAAAGTTTTCTTTAAGTGCAGTAACACGATTGTCATCATTGTCACTATCACTTTTCTACTATTTACCTTTCTCCTTTTGTTTCTCCCTTTTCAATTGACGACAAAACCTCTGAATATGTCTCTTCTGATGACAATAATGGCACTCAACATTAGCAAATTTATTATACTTACATCTGCTTTTATCTCTATTCTTGTCTCTGTTTCTCGGACCTCAAGACTCACTTCTTCCCCTTTTCTCAACAACCAAGGCATCAGAATGTGAAGATGACGATCCTTGTGTCTTCCTTCTCATCTCTTCATTCAAAATACTACTCTTGGCCAAATCCATGGTAATCGTACCATCCGGGGCAGAATTAGACAAAGATGTTCGAAACATCTCCCATGAGTCCAGCAAAGTATCAAGCAACCATAGTACTTGTATCTCATCATCAAACTTGATTCCTATCGCAGCCAAGTGATTTATAACTCCTTGAAAAGAATTTAAATGATCAGTCAAACGAGTACCATCTTGATATCTCAGAGCCATCATCTGTTTTATCAAAAATAACTTATTATTCCCAATCTTTCGAGCATATAACTGTTCGAGCTTATTCCATAAACCACGTGCATGTGTTTCCTCAATAATATGGTTCAAAACATTATCATCTACCCACTGCCTAATATAACCACACACTTAACGATGAAATATAGACAATTCAGCATCAGTTTTATTCTCCGGTTTCTCCTCGGCAAATACGGGCAAATAAAAATCTTTCACATGTAAAAGATCTTCCATCTTCCCTTTCCAAATATGATAATTCGAACCATTCAGTGTAACAATTCTACTTGTATTTGTTTCCATTGTTTAACATAAGGCAGAAAAATCAAGCAACAACCAAAAGCTTTGATACCACTCTAATGGGAGAACGGTAACAATTCGAACAATATCGAATTAACGCAGCGGAATAAAATAATCTCCCCTTTTGTGTAAACCTAATAGGAACTGATATTGTAGAGCAAAATAAATACCAAGCACGCAAACAAAAGACGATTTTTTTACGTGGAAAACCCTCTCAGTGTGAGGAGATAAAAACCACAGGACCGGAGTCCACCCAAAAATCTTCACTATCAACAAAATTGGGTGAACAATGTTCTTCTCTAGCAAATACTAGAGGTACATAACAGTAAAGAACTCAACATAATTCTTGGCAATACATATAAACTTCACAAGAGATCAATGATAAATCTGACAAAAAACACAGGTTTTGATCAATCCACGAAAAACCTGATGTAGGGAGCTTCAAACGAAAATCAAACCATTCAGATTCGAGGAGATTGCACCACGAATACGCTGACAAAATTTCAGCTCAATCGGATCTCGAATCGATCTCCGATGCCAACTTGATGTAAATCAGATTTTGCCCCAAACCTCAAATTTTCTGCTTTCTCTTTTTCTCTTGTTACTACGTCTTTTGCGGCTACAACTTCAATGATAGTAATAAACCCTATTTCTCCATATAACTTATTATATGGGCTCAAGCCCTTTTGGGCTTACAACTCATTGGGCTTCCTCCACATAGGAGTGAACCCAGCTAACAAGATTTACACTTCCAACTTATGAATTATTAATGAATAAAAAGAGTCGGGGAAGATAGAAATCCACACACGTCACTGGGGGTGGACACTAAGTCATGCTGGCCCCCGTGTCGACCCCGGGTCAGGTTTTTTTAAAAAATTAATCTATAATTATTCAATGAAAAAGAAAATCAACAAAATGAGACCCACTTTTCCAATGTTAAAAGTAATAGTAATATAATTGAGGAATATTAATGAAAAACATCCATTTAATCAAACCAACTTGAAATACAAGTACAACTTTACATAATTTGAAAAAAGAAATTACATATAATGATGCTTTAATGATGATTACACAAAAATTACACCAAAAGAGAATAGGTAATTAATTTGGTGTCTTTAGTGTCTTGTCTCTCACTATGATTCGGATGATATAGTGTCGTTATTATTTTCTCGTTTGTTGAGCACATTCCTCAAGCAATCACGCCCTACCACAGCCATTCCTAAATTTTTCATAGATAATTTGGACCTATTGATATTCAATGATCCATTGTTTTGTAATGAACTTGGACTCCAGCTCCAGTGGTACCATGGACGCTGATCGGATCAATAGATCAAGAGCCACGGTGTTAAAAATCGGAAAATTCGTGGCTTTTCTCTTCCATCATTTCAAAACGTCGACTTCGTCTCCACCAACTCTATCAATGTACTTATAGATGAAGACCAAGACCTAACAAAAGGTTGTGAGGTCTTCTTCTTGCAAAGTAAGAATTATACAAGTTTCTAGGAACTGCTTGACACTAGTGCTACTTGCCTAACGTATATTTGCTGTTGTTCTTTATGTTACGTGATAAATGACAGCCAATTGGTCTTTTAATTACATGCATATGTGTATTTTAAGCAAAGGTATGGGTTTAATTTACTAACAGAGGCTTGAAGCAGATATACAAACTAAAAATAGAGAACTTGGAATCATTTTCTTCCACAACGGATTGAATAAATTAGCCAATCCACCAAATAGTTTTTACATTATACTTTAAGGGGCGGGATTTTCAGAAGTAGAGGCATTATATATGATTTCAATGGAGTTAATATTTATAGATGACTATTATCGTGAAAATTACATTTTTGTTAATAGACGTGATGAAACTATAGATTATGGTGTGAAATATATTATATAAATGGTCTATGGCTATTAGAACTAATGTTGAAGGAGTAAGAACTGTGGTGTTTTCTGTAGTAAATTGATTATCTATCGGTGCATTGATGTAGAGAAATTTCCGAGGCCTATCCACTTCTAAAAGCTTTCTTTATTGCTAGAAAGAATTTTTGATATATTGATTAAATAATTCTGTCACCATCCAGCGTAGAATATTTTGAAGTCTAAAAGTAAGTCTTCCTAATATATTTATTTGACACTCCTAACCAATTAATTAATCAATGATTTTCTTGATCATCACGTTAATATTTCCAAGTTTTTACTCAAGTAAATGAAACATACTGCACGTTCATCGTGAAGTTCACGACTCATTTTTATTAAAAATAAAATAAAGTAACGTACAACATATGAATAATAATCAACTTTTAAATTTAACTTCATGGTAAATATGATTCGATTCGGGTTCACGATCGAGACCTCCTATGGAAATTTTTTACCCATGTGAACATCCTTACTCGGAACTGTTGTAGTGTTGACTCCGTTGAGTGGTCCTAGATAATAGATTTTGCATGAGGTTGATGACACTTCCTACTGAGGAATTGGAAGAGAGAGAGAAATAAACACAGTAGTAAGGCTGGGGAAGTCTTTTTAAATAAGAAATTATAGATTTTTCTTAACTAAAATTATTCAAAACAAAATGAAACTATTATTTTTCAAATATTAAAAATAAGAAAAAAATAAATTAATGAAAATTAATGAAAACTTCTCCTAAAACTAAACCAAATCGAAATACAAGTATAACTTCATATTAAAAGAAGTTATTCTTAAGGGTTCTCCAATAATGATTACACAAAGACTACACCAAAAAAGAATGTCTAATAAATTTGGTATTTTCGGTGCCGTGCCCCTTATTATGATTTGGATGATATAATGTCATCGTTGTCCTCTTGTTCATGTTGAGAACATTCCTCTAGAGTCAATTCTTACAAAAAAATTATGTCCTATGAGAAACATTTCTAAATTTTTTGCAGAAGTTGGATCTATTGTCTTCCCAAATTTATTGGCTGGTATAGAACCTGGAATTTGATAGTACCATAGATGCTTATAAGGTCAATAAGTCAAGTCGTGGTGGAGAGACTGGAAAAATGGGTGGCTTCACTTTCCCATTATTTTAGAACGTCGACTCTATTGTCTTTGCCAAATTTATTAATATATTTGATGTAGTCTATTTCCAAGCATGCCTCTGACTTATTGGTTGATGAAGATGAAGACCTAGCAAAAGATTGTGAGGTATTATTTTTCTTATAAAACAAAGACCATATAGGTCACCGTTTGTGGGAATAGAACTCATTGGATCAAATTGACTAGCATATATTTCAAACCAACTCATTGCCATAGCCAATATATGTTCCACTTGGACCTCCTCATCCGGTCCTACTTTCATAACATAGAACAAGGAGAGTTTCCCACCTCTCCAACTATTAGCTATATGCCCTAAATTAACCATATAATAATTACATGTTAGCAATTATTAATGGTAAAAAAATATTCATTCATCGTCCTATGAATAAGTCTATAAGATCAATTATAATTGGACTTATTCTTAAGGTATTAAGAATATGTGTGAAATGTTTACATTTATACTGAATCTTTAAATAGTTCCCGATCAATGGATTATTGAGAGGATATTGATGATCCTATTAAGATCGGTGTATTCTCAAGCTTCACCATTTAGTATTGGACATCTCAAGAGATGATAAGTTACAAGTTATTAGGTATTGTGATACTCGAGTTAAAACACAAGTGCTTATCTTGGACAAGTTCATTGAACATGACATGTATAGAGCAATTGGCAACATGGAAGCTTTAAGCGGGGTCAATGACTAATCGTTCATGCTTTGGTCTGATATAAGATTCTTAAACCTAAGGTATGATGTTGACTTGTATGTTGGATGGTTATGATTCACAAGTACCGATATTAACACTTCGTTGCTTCGTCTAACTATCTTTGTACTTGATAGTCATAATTTGTTCACATACAAGGGCACATGCGTGCGCAATACATAATCTGTCTTCTTGTTATATATGTAGATATACAAGATAAATTATTTATATTCTATGCAATCTAATTGTGATATTATATTGAAATCATCGGCTAGGGTTGTAACTGATAATGAATAGTTCATGTCTTGAAGAATACATATCAATTAGATTTGGGTTGATTGAATTGATGGCTTGACCAACATTTCCATGACATTTGTTTGATTAGGACATAATGAGACAAAATGATTAAATTACACGGTTGCCAAGACTGAAAGGTTTATTATGTTCATGAAATATTCACACTGTCTAGGAAGTCATGACATATTTCTAGATGTCACTCATGGTTTGTAGGAACAAGAGATTGATAGGTATAATTAGTTCTCTTGGTTGTGCTAATGTGTTAATACAAATCCTACTGTCAACCTAGTGATGAACCTAGAAATGTCACATGCCATAACTGATTTAGAATGACGTTTGAATGAGAGAGATAATATTGCAAATGTGTTTGCACTTGAGGTAACCAGATTGAGTCAGGCTAAAATTCTAAGTTCTAAAATGGGTTTTAGACTTTACTACAATATCAAAGATCTTAAAGGAGTTTTAAACTTTAAGGTCGAGTCAAAGATCTAAAGCTAAGTTTAGATTCAAAGGTTGTATTAATGATTTGAAGTGAGTTCAAAATTAATAGCCAAATTAAGGATTTGAAGCGGTTTCAGACTTAACAACCACATTAATGAGCTAAAACGGTTTCAAAATTAATGGGTAGTTTAATGATCTAAAACGACTAAATTAATATTTTGAAACAGTTTCAGACATAACAGTCAAATTAAATATTTGTAATGGTTACAAAGTTAATGCACATAATAAAGTCTTGTAACAATTATAAATTAATGCTTGGAATAATGCTATGTAACAATTACAGAATCGATGCTTGAGCTAGTGTTTGAAATGGTCTCAAAACTTACATCCAAATTAAATGTCTGAAACAAACTCAAACGTTATGGCTAAATTAATTCTCTAAAATGGTTTTAGAGTTAATGAGTCGAATCAAATGTGATATGAGACTAGCTATAAAAGGCAAGTGAGAGAGTAGATCACAAGACGATCGACAATTGACAATTGAGAGTGATGCTAATTGTGACACCCTTAAATTTGACATATGTTTGGGATATGAGGAATGGTTTAAAGTATTGATGCGCAATTAGTGAAAGTAGACATTAAATTAATTCGAGTATCATTCATGAGTCAACTTACCTACTAGGAAAGGCTATTGAGGATTACAATACACACAACAAGAGAATTCAACCATGGATAGACATCTCAACCATAAGGATTGATAAGGGAAAATTGTACATCGTTAAAGACCGATTAGTGAACGGTCATAGATTTATTTGGCAATAATATATAATTGGGTTGCGGGTGATTTCGCATGGTTACTATACTAATTGCGAACAACCTTAAACCAATTTTAAACGATTGTTTACTTCACGATTACATGACAATCAATTATCATCCATGAATTGAAGAGGCACAAATGGGGGTTGATATCCTATCAACCATAGGTCAAACACGCCAAACTCCTAAAAGCTGCCCGTTTGTTTAAGCCATACAAAAGCCACTTTCGATCAATTTTTAACCATGAATCCTAATTCAATTATAGGTATTGAACTTTAGAGGATTAAGAGGCAACCTTATTGAACGTTGCCTAATTATTTCCCTTGTATCATTAAGCCCTAATCTAGAAAAGCCAAGATTGGGAAGCCATGAGAGCTCATGCTCTAGGCCCAGCCCAACGGGCTTTTCAGCTATGGTGGGTGCCTAAAGAGACCTACCAATCCTAACCAAAGCCTATCAAGCCCATTCAAGCCAATAATTGAACTTTGGAAGGTTGCATGTTAATGACCCATGTGTATGAATAGTGTTTGTGAATAGTAATCCTATAGTTAGCCTTTAATGATCTTCTAGAAGCTTTAATATGAAAGAGGCCAAAATTTTGGTGTTGCCTTAATGGGAGTGCACCAATATGGTTGGGGGAAAAGAAGGAGAGAGCTAGTTGGCTTCCTTGGTTCAATTCTAATTAAAGACATGTACTTAATTGTGTAGCCATGCTAGCCTATAGGAGAAGCTTGTAAGAGAAGATTTACAAGGAGGCTTCTTGGCCTTTCATTTGCTTGGAGGAAAGGGTTTTAAGAAAGCTTGTACTAGGGTTGATGATGGCCAATTTCATTATTGGTCTTTCTCTCTCCCCCTTCGTTCACTCCTCCATAATCGAAGCTCTCTTCCTCTTACACTCCCTCATTTTCTCCCCCTCTTTCTCTCCTTCGTTGCACCGCCACCACCACCGAGCCACTGCCTCACCACCACTATCACCGTGACACCACCACACCGCCCTTGCGCAATTCACCGTCCAAGCCATCTCATTGACTACCCCTCCTCGTCGTTGCCATTTGTTGTCAAGGTTATTCTTAGATCTCTTCAATTTAGTAAGTGTTTTCTCTAAACCTTGAGTAGGGCATTAATTTACGCATTTGATACTTAGGTTTAGGCATAGTGAGCTTAGGTTGTGGCTAAATGAATTAGGTTAAGGTTTAAGAGAACTTGTTTCCATGACATCGTTCATATTGTAGGTGGAATTATCTATATGTTAAATGAGGCTTAAACCTATGTAGCCGGGTTGAACTTGAGTAGGATTTCATAGTTACTTGCTTTATCTTGCTTGGTTTGGCTTAAGGAAACTTAGGTGTTAGTTTTAAAAGGTTGTTGCTCATGAAATGCTTAAGTCAGGTTTATTGATATATTGCGATGTGTAAATATAGGTTCATTTGAGGCATGTGCTATATAGACCAAAATGAAGATTATGCGATGTATGAAAATTTAGTAGAAAGAAGACTATTGGGGACACATGAACATTGAACGATGAAGAATTGAGGCCTTAAGTTATTTTACGTATGATCAACTTAATAAGGAAGGGTTGCAAATAAAGTGCATGCATTTTAGCTTGACAATGAATTGCAGTTGGTCACATGAGATTATTTTAGTGCATTATTTCAAATGTGCGGAATTGCAATTGTCTAAACATGTAAGCACTAAACACTTACATTAGCCAATGTAAAAGATAACAAATGAGCTTGAGTGTTGGATATGCCTATGTGATCACATAATGGAAATCATCACTAAAGGTTTTTAGGGTGATGCCCAATTTTGATTGGATGCCCAATGAGGTCCGGATGCCATTCAAGGATAGATGGATGGATGGATGGATTTTGGAATGATCCTCTAAATTGAATGTTGTCTTTGAGTGAGATCATGACATTGCTATACCCAATGGGATGGGATGACACCTGTTTATACCGGAAGACCACCGGCAGGAGTTTGATCATGGCCTTGAGTGGTCGTAATAATCAGAACACATATAGTTGCATTGTGCCTAGAAATCGATAGGAAGTGTTCTTGAAAATGCAGTTTCACATATAACTATTTATGTTAGTTTTAGGTGCCAACGAGAGATAAGAACACACGTGTGATTATTTCAGTGTATTTTTAGCATGTTAAAAAATTTAGATTATTTCTCAAGTTTATAGATAAAGCAAAGAAAAGCTTTCGTTATTGATCTACTATCGACTTGTCAAGTCACTTGTTTGGTGTGTCCTTGAGGCGATTTATCATCCTACACGAGGTTTAGGGGTCTATTTACTGAGTATACTTATTCGTTGTTGTTTAACTTATTTCAGGCCCTTAGATATGGAATTTCGTCACATATGTTTTGAGGTGCCGGTAGACTAAGATATAGAGATAACCCTGTTTCCAATTAAGGAAAGTGATATCGTTTATGAGAAGTATGTGACGATGATTTGGGTTGAAGAGGGGCTTGCAAATTTGGTGCCCCACCACTTTATAACATAGTATGTATAGTTCAACGGGGATCTCTTTAGACCACTCCGATGATTTGACGGACCACCTGGTGGTCTTAGGGAAGCCATTTGGGACCCCATGGTGGTGGATGTCCCCAACAATGTCGTGAGTGACTCGGAGTCAAATCTCGATATGGAGTCAAGTCTCCAGCTTGAACATGATATTGTAGTAAGTGTGGGAAAACCACAGAATCGATGTTACTAGACAATAAGACATCAAATGTTTGTGGTCAGAATTCCAAGAATGTTAGAATTGATGTTACTAGGAGATCAAACATTTGTAGTTAGAATACGAAGAACACCAAAACCAATAATGGGAGGACACTAGACATTTGTGGTCAAAATATGAAGAATGTCAGAACTTAACTTTAAGCACGGTACAAAGGTAATGTGCTTAACCCTTTTATCACTTTTGTGTACTTCTTATTAAAATGTATGGACATTGTCAAGGAAATACGTGTATGGGCGTTTTACTACTGCCGTGAATCATATTTTGCTTCAATTTACCTATGCACGTGTTCTTGCTTTCAAAACAAAATCCAAACAAACTTGAACTTTACATATAAAATAGTGGATGTCTAAAAATAGAAAAACATTTATCCCATCTATCAACCGAGAAAAACGTCTGCGTTACACTAAAAGTAATTTCCATTACAGGTGGACAAATATTCTAATAAGCCGATCTATTCAATGCTAGAATCAAACTTACTATTAATGTGGGTATTAAGTTGAAAACTCGCTCTTACATCCCCTTTACTAGAACTTAAGATCAATAATGAAATTTGCCTTGGTCTTTATGGTAGAGTGATTGAACAAGCGATTAATCATGCTAGCATGCTAATATCGAGTATTCCGACAACTTTATTGAGATAGGTAAACCAATAGTACTCCCCCTCGAAGAACCGTATCTGAGAATTTCATCTCGTACAGCTCAAACAAAAACCTCGCCTCTATTTGGGTGTAAAGCAATGTCAAACTTCTTACTAGTAATACTAGGCTGTATATGATTCTAATCACATTGAATCATGACTCTTTCAATTATTTTGATATTCAAATTTGATAGAGAAAATTTCTCTTTTGTCTTAGGTCGAATGAATGAATACGAAAGTTCCAAAGTCACTCTTTATTCCGCTTAAAGTTCGTGAGTAGAACCATTCAATACTAAACACGAGATAAATCTTCTAAAGAGCTGTGGTATGTCAAATATTGGAAAGAGCAAACAAGGGATGAGCGCTGTTCGCATGATTGAATCGAATTGCAAATGCTTGCTATTGAGTGAGAAATTTTTTAATCATTTTGCCAAACTACTCAAATGAAATGAGTTACTCCACTCTTTTCTGCTCACTCGTAGGTGGGTTCATACTCCCACAAAGGGGGAAGGAGTCGACTGAATATCTTAGCCATTGGCGGAAATTTCGCCTCCATCCTATCCCCATTGGAATCAATAATGGACTTGGCCCGAAATCTCACATGCATTTGGACCACTTGGTAGCTTCATGAAAGAATAGAAGAGGAAAGCTCATATATAGGCCTTTTACTGCCCTAGCCAAGCCTTCTCTCCTTATAAGATGTTCCTCTTCAAGACGCCGCCTAAAACTAGTGTCAATCATAGAGAGACATTGATTTTTCAATGAAAGAAAGCCCATCTCTTCTTCCCTTCCCACATCAATAACTTATTAGGTATTGTATGAAGTATTTGAAATATAGGAAAGAAATACCATTTGGGTAATATTTCCAAAGGAGTTGCAAATGGATCGGTGGGTACACCAATCATTAATACTTCTAGAACTACTAAGCCTACGTTACCTAAAATTACTATTGAAAAAAATACAAAAGATCGTTGAAACAATTAATTAGGACTATGCCTTGCTACAAGAATGGAAAGGGCTTTGCTTCGACTATTCCTCAAGTTTGCCAATTAGTTAACCATAAACATTTTTTAATTAATGGTTGTATCGTAGATATACCAAGTTATTGCATTTTTCATGAAAACATCTGCATCTTATTGCTGCAGATTCGTGAAAAGAGAGGATTCGATGCTTTATCCCATAGAAAAATGGATTGATTCTAAAGCAGCTTTCAAGTCTTCTTACCAACTTCTATGGAAATCATTGATAACATACAGTAAATAGCTAATCTAACGGAACTCATTAATTTGTGTATTGGATTACAAATCGAGAGGAATCGTGGGAACTTCCTCACTTTCAAAGTAACAAAAAGAAAAGCAACGATTGGAGTGGGATAGTCAGAGTTGAAAAGAGGATTCCTCGCTTCTTTCTCTCATTCAAAACTGTGCATGAGACTTTCATCTTGCATGGCTCCTAAGTAATAAAAGAATAGAGGAACTCAGCCATTCTAATAGCATTCCAGGATCAAAATAACTAGAAACTCGAACACAATAGCTAAGAAAGAAGAGATTTGCATACTTATATTTAAATCCATCAATCTTTACGCGAAATGATGTCGATCGGATCCTCAAATGCCAACGATCTTTTCTTCTATTACCCTCAGAATCCTAACTCAATGAGACTACCCTTTAACCGCCCCTCACCAATTCCTTATGCGAGGATTTCAGTGCACGTTTTCAACTAGGGCTAGAGAAGGGACCCTTAGTGCTATTTATAGAGTTTTCAGCCGATCCTTTCATCACAGGCCGGGTTCAACTCTGCCCACACAAACCATGCCCATATTAACCTATGAAGAAAAAATTATATCTCATTTTAACAAACCAACCCTGTAAAAAGGTAAATTATAATCTCAATTAATGTAACCCGACTTAGGAAAATTCTTACATTTGCCTACTTGGCCTATATTAATTGAAATTGTATTATAGGTACACATGTTCATGTTAGTCATTAGATAATTCTTAATAGCAAATTTGGTTTCATAGAGTCTCAAATACTGAATAATAGCAGTAACTACATGTAATCATGCCGAGCCTTCCATGATTAGTGCCTTCAACTCTACCGATATGGATTCAATATAGTTATGTGGTAAATAGATAACACGTTATAAAGAGTAATATCATATGTGTCATCTCATTTGTTGGTCACATATTCTCTTAAGTGCTATCATATTTGATATACACTAGAGAATGTTATATCGTTCCAATGAATCCACATATGTCTTATCTCCATGGTTAACTATTCTACTCTTTTATGTGTAATCAAGACATATGTACAAGGCTAATAACTAAATGCACTTAGCCTTCACTCAAAGATTACACAATACCTTGAGATTTTCTTTAGATATATTTATTCAACTCGACAACAGATGTATATGTTACCAAATGCAACAAAAATACAGATGTACACTTTATTAGAGTAAATCACAAACAGCTCCCACTAAACAATAGCATCTAAAGATACTCCCAAGCCCATGTTTATAACATGTCACTCAAATACATAATGGTAAAGGCCTTTCGTTATTAGATCTACTATCATATTATCTATGGGAATATGCTCTACTATAATGTTACCTTTTTGTATCATTTCCTTTATGGTAAAAAACTCAACCTTCATATGCTTAAACCTCTACTATTGTTGATAAACAACACTACAGAATTATTATCACAATATAATTGTGTGGGTCTATCTAAAAAGTTAAATACAATCAACTCTCTAATGAGATTCCAAAGTTAAATAATTTGGGTTGTTATGAAAAACATGCTGTAAACTCCACTTGCATGGTAGAGGAAAATATGTATTTTTGTTTCTCACTTTTCCAGGACATTGCACCACTTACTAACATAAAGATATATCTAGTTGTTGACTTCCGATCATCTTGACAACTAACAAAATCTGCATCCAAATACGGTAACCTTGTGTAGGACTAATTTACCAAGCTTGTGACATAAACGTCTTAGTCACATCTCAAAAGAAAGAGCAGAAAGGCTAGTTAAGGCAAATATACTAGCAACTCTTAAGGGAGATTTAAAGAATTGCATAGACTGTTGTAGTGGAAAAAAGACCAAGATAAGAAAAAAAACCGCAATCTATAGTTCTGACTTGTTATAAGTCATTCATACTGATATTAGTGGACCCTACATGGCAATATTGTGTAGAAATTACTATTTCATTAAGTTTATTGATGATTATTTTAGATATGGTTACTTGTATTTGATTAAGAAAGAGTCTGAGTCTTTTGACAAGTTTAAACTTTTTTGGACTGAAGTTGATAAACAATTGGGAAATGTTATAAATGCTGTCAGATCTGATTGTGGTGGTGAGTATTTTGGCAAGCATGGTGATGTAGGACAGATTAAAGGGCCATTTGCCAAATACTTGAAGGATTCTAGGATAATACCTTAGTTTACTATACTTGGAAGTTTTAATAGAATGATGTGGCCGAAAGGCGTAATTGCACATTTATGGATATGGTGAGATATATGATTAGTATGACTAATTTACCAACTTTAAAAACTACCATTTATATATTGAACCATATCCCTACTAAAGTTGTTGTAAACTAAGTTTGAAACATTTTAAGCTTTGAGGTGTCCTGCAAAAGTGAGATTATACAATTCAGCATTAAGTAAGTTGGACTCAAGAACCACTTGATACTACTTCGTATCTTACCCTAATCATTCAAAGGGATATCGGTTTTATGATCCTAATGGAGGCACAAGAATTGTGGAGTCGCAAACTACAAAGTTTCTAGAATTTGACGTGGTCAAAGAACATAATAGCTCATAGACTATTGAGAATAATTGTCATACCTCAATTTTCGAGCACGCAACAACCCCTATTTCACTTATGATTACTTGAATGCGATGTCCCTAGGTGCATCGTCAACCATTATTTTTATCTTTTAGTTAAACACATGCAGAAGCAAATCACAACCACCCGGTAAATTATAAAAGTAGGGATAGCAGGAAAACCTAACTAGAAACACATTAAAAAATATCACTTTATTTATTTACTGATTAACCATATAAAGTTTACAAGTACCGGCCTTTATTATGAATATCTTCTTATCGAACCAATGAAACTAACGGGGTCATGATTAATCTACTTCCTTCAAATACAGCCACAAATTGCAACACGTGCCAATTTCTCATCTAAAAATGGTTATACAATAACTAATGAAATAAAATCTCAGTAAGTTATAATTCTAAGCCTCAGCTAGAAAACTCGTTTGCCTCGGATGCAGCTTAATCATGCAATCTATTAACGATAGTAAATCAGATGCAAATCAACCACATCTTTATTTTGTTTATAACATGCAACAAAACCTCAATCACAGCATATATTAACAGCCATCAAATGCTATTATAGGCAATCTCATACTGTCTTGGCATGCATACCATGCATAATACAATATAACTCACGCCATAGCATTTCAACAAGTAGTTCACATAATCAGAACATACATCAAATTTTTCCATGCATTAGCATTCACACGTGTTTAGATTATTACGATCCATCGACCACGGTAAACTTTTATGATTTGCGATTTACTGGTCCAAAAACCAAGCATCCTCTCATCCCATTGGGCACAGCTACGTTTGGATCACTCTGCTCGGATGACATTCCCGAAGGAGTATAAGCCCGACCTCTACTGTGACTCGCATCTAGACTCTCGTCAGGTATTTTAATAAAACGGACTTTATCAACCACGGATCCCCATCGGGTGATGGCTCTTATGTAACCACGTGAACACACCAATGATTCATGCTCATTTCATTATCTTTCTTCATCACTAATGTAACAATGGTTCGTGTTCACGCAACATGTTATTACAATTAATCACACATATGATGCAATGCCATGCTATTCAATGGTCACATGAACTTGTATAATTCAACAATTCCAAATACAATCGACAATATCAGTTTAAGTCACATTTCAATCATAAGTCTCAATCAACCAAAGTGATAATATTCACGTGGTACTTAATATATCAATTAGCAGTAACTTTTATGGTAATACACAACAGATACTAGTAACTATTATGGTAATACACAATAGGTACCACTAATTTGTTCATAAGTATTTACTTCAATAAACAATCGCGTATCTCAATTATTTAATCATACCCAATTATTCCCATAAATAATCGACTATAACGAAATAATTAGGATTTCCCATGATTCTCATAATCCATCTTAATATCCAAGAAAATACTTTAGTAAATTATTTCGATAAATAACTAACTCTCACACAAAATAGTCATAACTATTTATCATTTCTATAAATAATTACTTAACAATAAGTAATTTACTTTCATAAAATATTCCATGAATATTTAAGGCTATATAATATTATCATATATATAACTATCAAACTTTCATAAATAAGCAATAACCAAGTAAGTATAAATATTGATTGATGTAATCAATATTCAACAAATAACCAAAATAATTAATTATCCAAAAATAACCAATACTTCGAAATTAATTAATATTATAAATAATTAATTAATTTTCACAAAATAATTTAACATTTCAATAAATCAAATAATTTCCATAAAATAATATAATTACAATTAATTATTCTCATAAATAATTAATCATAATTAAATAAAAAATAATCCTTCATTAACTACATAAATTAACCAAAACATAGGATTAGTATAATAAAATAGTGCTAATTAACCATAATTTTATTGAATTAGCTATCATTAGCTTATCTTAATATCACTTAGGGCATATAAAACACAATGAAGCCTAAATAATCCCTATTAGTCACTAATTACACTTAAAACTAATTAAACTCCCTAAAGCAAGATTATTCCTAATTAATGGATCAGGAAAACGACCTACCGATTTCCTATTTCGGTGACACGAACGTGATGGCGATGGTGAGGAGAATGCTCAGGTACCTCCGGTGTGTCGAGACGAGTGGCAACGAAAATGGTTCTCGATCAAGGGAGGGTTCAATCAAGGAACGCCCGAGAGCGAGAGAGGGTACGGTGATGGCGATGGCTGCTAGGGTGGCCCGTGGGTAACTCTTGGCGGTGGCCCAAGGCGGTTGGACAATGACAAAGTGATGGTGGCCGTCTTGATCTTAAACTAGAATAGAAAAGGAGCGGATGAAAGAGGAGGGAGCAAAAATTCAAGGGTTCAGCAACTGGGTGGGCTCAGTTGGCCAGTCGGCTGGCTTCCAACGATAATAGTCGACATAAGTGAGCTATAGTGGTGGCAGTCAAATTAGTCCGAACTGAAGCGAGGCAACAGTAGCTGCACTTGAATGGCAAAAGAAGAGAAAAATGGGGACGCGGGCAGTGTTTCGGGGGAAACTTGAGATAGCCCGCCGCTTTGCAGTGGTCCGGCATGCAGCTAATGGTCAATTGAGCTGCGGCAGCATCTGGTCATGCACAACTGGAACTCAACAGCAGATGCAAGTTGGCCTAGGTAGTAGCAAAAATAGAAAGAGGATGTCACACCTTAACTCTCGAGCTCACTACAACCCCATTTCACTTGAGGTCTAACTGTATAACATCTCAGGCACTATCGTCGATCAATTCATTTTATCTTATAGTTAAGCACATGTGGAAATGAATAACTCCCAAAACGAAAACAATAAGGATATCAGCAATAACAGCAGAGGAAAGACAAACACTATCTTATTTATTTGAAAGTTAGCCTGTACCTAACAAATATATACACAACTTACTACAAGCGAAAAGCTGGGGCTTACTAAAAAAGGAACCGACTTAGCTAAGCTACGCTGTACAAGTGAGGGAGTAGCTTGTCAAAAAGGGGAAATAAGCCATAGCTGCCTACTTGTTGGCCTTAGAGGGATCACTCTACTCAAAAGGATCACTCTCATCGGTCTTTAGGTCGGATATCTCGCCATCAGGAGGATTCAAGTCCATAGGATCCCAAACCTCATTTGTTGACCCCACAAGAGGGACCAATCCATCAAATCCTCGGAGAGGACTGTATATAATGGTCTCTTGACCCGTCGTCCACCCAGACTGTGGTAATGTGGTGCTTGTATACAAAATTGTAGCTCGAGGTTGGTTGTGTAGTAACGGTGGTACTTATGTCCATCGGGATGCCGAAGTGTATTGGGTACTATGTCATCTAGGGCCTGAAAAAATTAACCAAGATGGATTGAGATAAACTTAGCAAGTTAAAATATTAAGCCCCGGTTAAGAACTTTGCTCGCTTTAGGAGTTTAACATATAACCTAATCCATCAATCATCAATCACCATACTTCAGAGAAACAAAAGTAGGAGGTGGTTTAATAAGCAGACACAACTACCAGACGATCCTACTTGGTCTTGGCACACGTGATTTGCAGAACTGTCAACCATCTCACAATAGCAATAGGAGACATGCAAATAATCAGAGTAATGTACAAAATATTCTCATATTTCAATGCCTACACGTGCTTTGATTATTACGACCCTCAAGGCCACGACACAATTATGGTTGGCATTCAATTGGTCGTAGACAAGGTATCGTCCTCTTCCCTCAAGCACAGTGACGTCATGGACTATCCTCGACCAATGGCATTTCCAAAGGAGCATAGGGCCGCCTACTACCACAGCCCCGCAACTGACTCCTTTCAAGCATTCGACCAAAGTCAAGCAACCATAAGGCCAAGGCACAACCCCAAAGGATTGGTGGTCATCCGATTATACTAGGCTATCAACTTTAATCTAACTAGGCAACACATCATCAAGCAGTTCATTCTTGTCTTTGTTTTTACTTTGTCATGAATGCAACATAAATTGTGCTCATGCGACATACTATTACAATTGGCACGCGTATAATGAAATGTGGCAGCAATTGACAATCATGTACAATAGTACAATCCAATTACTCATGAAGAAATCTGATAAATCGAGCAAATTCAATTCCACTCATTCATCAATCACATATTTCCCCATAATACTCGGGAATAATTGACAATTAATATTTCAAGATATCATAAAAATCAAGAACGCGTTGAATTCTAACTATTTTTCGCTTATGTGAATAGTGCTACGTGAATAGTAATTCGTGAACAGTAACTCGTCCGAAAATTAATTAATTAATAAACTTAATAATGGTTACTAAATTAACCTAACTAGGGTCAATTAATCTAACCATGATTAACTACTAACCTTAGTTGCTTTATAAATTAACCCTAATTGTTTTAATTAATTAACCATAGTTACTTTATTGCTAACTATAGTCACTTAACAAACCCTAGTCAGCCCTAAACTAATAAGCACAATTAACCAACTAATCCATAATTAATCAAACACAAATTTAAACTAACCACCTAAGCAAGATTAACTCCTAAACAAGGATTAGAAAATTAACTCACTTGGGTCGAGAATCTGGCGACACTGGCATGAAGGTAACAGCAAGGGCTACGCGAGGTTAGCTCGGGACGGCAACGAATGACGAACAGCAGTTGAAACCGGCCAAAATAATGCTGGTGCACTGTTCTGGCAGAAAGAAGCAGCCTGGGTGGAAACGGCCGAACGGGCTCCCGACGGTGACCAGGGGTGGTCAGCAGTGAGTAGCTGGCTTCCAGATGGCGGTGGCTTTACATTGGGTGGCGGTAGCAACTCTGGCGGTGACAACAAGGCTGGATTCTGGCGGTGGACAACAAGGGCAGCAGAAAAGGAAGAGAGAGAGAGAAGTTGGGGTGGGGGCGGCTAAAGAGAGAGAAAGGAGGAGAGAGAGGGCTGTAGACTTAATCAAGAAGCTGAGGCAAGTGAGCTAGCCACTTGCTTCAAGAACCAATAAAAAACAAGCCAAAACAAAGTATAAACGAAGCCCACTTGGGACAAAAGGAAAAAAGGCCAAAAGAGAATCCCATGGGTTGTGAAGGGAGGGTAGATTGGGCCAACTTGGGCCCCTCTTGGGTTGGACTAGATGGGAGCAAGGCCCACTGGACCGCTGGTCTTGGGTTGGCCCACCTACGGGACCGAAACTCGGTCCAATTTTCCTTTTCCGATACTTTCGAGCCCAACGGAAAATCCAAAATTAAATGAGGTGATGCCCAAATATTAAGTCCTAACATCGCTGAGAAATCGATTTCCAAAAATCGGATTAAATTCGGGGCCAAATTAAGTCGATTGCAACCATAGTACAACTTGGGCTATCGGGCACCCCTTTAGGACTTTTCCTCACATTTGACCCGTGGTCAACATCCTTTAATCCACGTTTATGTCAATTCTCGAGTCAGGGATGTCTCTCGATTGTCACGTGATACCGATGGCTCAATTGATAATCTCGAGTACAAGATGAAAATTATTCGGTTTAGCATTGTTCGTAATTTGTATCGAAGTCATGCGGAAATCACCCGCAACCCTACTTCGTACTTTTTCCGAATTGATTTATTTCCGTTTCCCTAATAGTTTAGTATTAGAAGATATCGTTCTTGCCCAGGTCCTCATGGTCGAATGGTTCGTTCCTAATCGAAATTGCGATTCATACGTGTATCGCTTCCTATTGGCACCTCCCTAGAATTCGTTTTCCCAAGAACAAATAGCTTGGAATATTTGTACTGACCAGGCATTCGACTAATATCGCCATTTTATAAAATCCCAAAATAGGGTCGATTTTCAGGATGTTACAGAGGAGGTGGCTAGTTTTCAGGCATAGGTTGGTGACTGTCGGAACGGTGGATGGACGGTGACTCCAGCTAGGTGAAATGGTGGTGGTTGTGCCAAGAATGGCAAGGACCAGATCTAGTTCGGTTGGGACAAAGTCGAAGAAGAGCAGTTGGCTTGGGCGAGATTGGCGGATGGCGAGCAGCTAGTAGTCCAATGGCAAGTTGGCAGGATGGCTGAGGCTGGTCGGTGGTGGGGACAATTGTCGGTCAAGTTAGAACAGAAACAAAGTAGTAGTAGTGATCGTTGGTCACAAGGAAGAAGAAGAAGAAAAAGAGGGGGAAGAATAGGAAGAAAAGGGCGTTCGGAAAAGAGAAGAGAAATGGGGTAAGAAATGTAAAAAAGGAAGGCTAATGGGACAAGTCACATGGGGTAGGGGCGGCCAGAAAAGAAGAAAAGAGGAAAATAGAGGAGGAGAGAGAAAGAAAAAGGGAAAAACTCACACTTCTAGAAGGGGCATTTTAGTTTTTTTACCCTTGAAGCACAAATTCCTAAATTAACGAGCTTGGGTGGTGCAATGAGGTGACATCTAATAATTTAATCGTGAAGTCCTTAAAAATTCTATACCTAAAACCGAATTGAAATTCGTGGTTAAATTTAATCAAATGCGACTTTAGCACATTCTATGCTATCGAGCGGCGTTTGACTAGTAGTTGATGGCTTTTCAATCCATGTTTGTACCTCTTCGAATCATGGGCAACCCATGGTTATCATGTAATCGTGAGGGTTCGATTGCTTTCTTTGAATATAAAGCCAAAAAGGAAATCAATTTAATGTCATCCGCAGTCAGTATCATCGTTGTGCGGAATCACCCACAATCCAACCACATACTTCTATCGAATCAATTTATTTCCATTCCTAACTAGCTTGTAATAATGTATTATCGTTTCTCTTTGATCCTTATGGTCAAGCAGCCTATCTCTAATTGAATTCACTAGTCATACTCGTATCGATCCTTAATTGCCTTTCCAAAATGGGTGGCCAGCTTAGAGTAAATGTGAATAATAGGGCATTGATGAAATAACCACTTCATATATCTTGAAATGGGTTGAAATTTAAGATGTCACAACAATAATATGATGGGGCCTACTATGTCATTTTCTCTACCTGATTAGACAATTATGGAGTCTACTATGCCACAGGCTGAACTTGTTGGAGCCTAAGAACCTATTGTTGAAATAGTTTTTAATGAAGTACCTCAGGTTCCTCAGATTTAAAATGAGAGTGTAGTAGCTTTACTTAGAAGGTCCACTAGAGAAAGTTATTAAATATTCCACCTTACTATATAGTCTATTTGGGAGAACATGACTATGATATCGACTGCATTAAAGGTCTAGTAACTTATACAGATGTTGTTTTTTGTCCTTAATCAGCTTTGTAGTTGGATGCAATGAAAGATGAGATGCAGTCTATGAAACATATGGTGTTTGGGAGCTTGTTGAATTACCGATAAATTACAAGCCTACTATGGGTTGAAATTCAAAGTAAATGTGAATAATAGGGCATTGATAAAATAACCACTTCATATATTTCGAAATGTGTTGACATTCAGGACGTCACAACAATAATATGATGGGGCCTATTGTGTCATTTTCTCTACCTGATCAGACAATTATGGAGTCTACTATGCCACAGGCTGAACTTGTTGGAACCTAAGAACCTATTGTTGAAACAGTTTTTAATGAAGTACCTCAGGTTCCTCAGATTCAAAATGAGAGTGTAGTAGCTTTACTTAGAAGGTCCACTAGAGAAAGTTATTAAATATTCCACCTTACTATATAGTCTATTTGGGAGAGCATGACTATGGTATCGACTGCATTAAAGGTCTAGTAACTTATACATATGTTGTTTCTTGTCCTCAATTAGATTTGTAGTTGGATGCAATGAAAGACGAGATGCAGTCTATGAAACATATGGTGTTTGGGAGCTTGTCGAATTACCAATAAATTACAAGCCTATAGGTTGTAAGTGAGTTTATAAGACTAAAAAGGATTTCAAAGGAAAGATTGAGAAGTTTAAGGCTAGATCGATGGCCAAGGGCTTCACTCAAAGAGAATGATTATTATGAAGCAACATTTTCTCCAGTCTCTTCTAAAAGTTCCTTTAGAGTAGTATCTCATTTTGATATGAAGTTATACCAAATGGATGTTAAAACTGCCATTTTGAATGGAGATCTTGATGAGGAAATCTATATAATGCAACTTGAAAGTTTTGCAATAGGTGATCCAAGTAAGCTTGTATGTAAATTGAAAAAGACTATATATGGTTTTAAACAAGCTTTTAGATAATGGTACTTGAAGTTCCATATTGTAGTTACTTCTTTTGGTTTTGCTGATAACAAAATAGATCAGTACATATACTGCAAGGTTAGTGGAAGGAAACTTATTTTTCTCATACTTTATGTAGACGATATATTGCTTGCGAGTAGTGATATAGGATTACTACATGAGACAAAGCAAATATTGTCAAAATTTTTTGACATGAAAGACCTTAGTGAGGCATCTTTTGTTCTTGTCATTGAGATCTATAGGGATCATTCTCATCGTATATTGGGTTTATCACAGAGGGTATATGTTGATCGTATTTTAGAAAAAAATTAATATGTAGCATTGCAAACTAGGAGTTGCTCCTGTTGTTAATGGCGATAAATTGAATCTATCACAATGTCCTCAGTCAAATGTTGAGAAAGCCCAAATGAAGGATATACCTTATGCTAGTGCACTTAGAAGTATTATATATGCTTTTGTTTGCACTAGACTAAATATTGCTTTTGTGACTAGACTTCTTGGCAGATATTAGTCAAATCTTAATCATGATCACTAGGTTGTTGCCAAGAAGGTTTTGAGGTATTTAAAGAGAACAAAGGACTATATACTAACTTACAAATACTTTTAGAATCTACAACTAGTAGGGTATTCGGATGCAGATTTTGCTAATTGTTAGGGTGACTGAAAGTCGACAACTAGATAAATCTTTATGTTAGCAGGTGTTTTTTTAGTGTCTTGGAAAAGCGAGAAACATAAATCTATATCTTCCTTTACCATGCAAGCGGAGTTTATAACATGTTTTTCGACAACTACTCAAGTTATTTGGCTCCGGAATCTCATTAGGGATTTGACCGTATTTAACTTCATAGATAGACTCATACAATTATATTATGATAATAACTCTGCAGTGTTGTTTATTGACAACAACAGAGGTCTTAAGGATCCTAAGTAAATGGAGGTTAAGTTTTTGACCATAAAGGAAATTGTACAAAAATGTGACATTATAATAGAACATATTCCTACATATGATATGATAGCAGATCCATTAATAAAAGGTATTCACCCTTGTGTATTTGAGTGACATGTTATAAACACGGGATTGGGAGCATCTTTGGATGTTGTTGTTTAGTGGGAGTTGCTTGTGATTTGCTCTAATAAAGTATACATCTGTATTTTTGTTACATTTGGTAACATGTTGCTATATGTCAACTCATTTTGCATGCACGGTTGTCAAGTTGAATACACATATCTAATGAAAATATCAAAGTATTGTGTAAGCCTTGAGTGAAGGCTAGGGCATTCGGTTATTAACTTTGTACATATGTTTTGATTACACATAAAAGAGTAGAATGGTTAACCATAGAGATAAGACATATGTGGGTTCATTGGAACCATATATCATTCTTTAGTGTATATCAAATATGGTAGAACTTAAGAGAATGGGTGACCAACAGATGGGATGACACATATGGTGTTACTCTTTATGAGGTGTTAGGAGGAATCTACTCGAGGAGGGGCTCGCGTATAGCCACTACTAATGTGATGCTGGTGCTACTTATATAGAGTATATTTTCTTAGTTATTTTCTTCGTTATGTGGTCAATGACAATTAGTTTCCCTTTTAGTTGATTTATTTGAATGGCTCATGTCTAAACGTACCTGTTATATGTGAGGCAAATTCAATGAGTAATTTCAACAACATATTTTTGCACAAAAATCTCATGAACACAAATGCTTTCTATATGTATTTTAATACAAATTTTAACATTACCGACAAAACCTTTTGAATTGAAAATATCAAGATAATTTTCGAGCAATCTATATAGTCTTCACATTCCAAATTCATACATTATTAACATTTTACGTCCAGTAATAATTTCAAATTAATTCTTTAGTTGTCTTGCTTACGGCAATGACCAAGAGTACATCTTCTTTTATTCTATTACATTAATTAGTCATTCTTTTACTTGCCGGAATGAATCTGGCATTTGTCCAACATTTCAGACTTCAAAGTTGATAGCGACTCCTGATTAGGTGGGAGGATAGAAATTTCTTCGGTTCTTCCCAACGGATTGTAATCTTCTTTCTATTATACTTTAAGGATAAGATCAAAGCTGGACTTTATGAACTATATTGGTTAGATTATTCTCTTCCCTTCCTTTGTAGTTATGTTAGATTTTGTAGGATTAATGTCAATTATTTTAAAAACTTAAACTGTTAGATGAAAATATAGTTTAATATTTTCGACCTATTACTCTTTTTCATGCTTAGTTTGATCTTTTTTGCCTAATAGTAAGCTTAGACATATTTAATTGGTGAGGCAAATAGGACTTGGAAAGATTTGAAGTCAGGACCTCCAACTCTGATATTATGTTAGATTTTGTGAAAGATGTGGTTTAATATTTAATTGTTCTATCAAGTTACATAAATGAACAGCTCTGATTTGAAATATCCCTTAAGTCAGTATAAAAACATCATATTTACAAATAACACATATTGATCATACTAAAGTACATATCGTATACACATTACATGGTGTCGTGTTTTATTGTATATCGTAACCATCATCCGCCTCATCCCCGACATCACCCACAGTTGCCAAAAGTGCATATTTACATCTCGTGATCCCCTTCAAAGAAACGCCATAGCTAATGCAACATGTTTAGTCTTCCACATTCTCATCCCCGACGAACTGATTTTTTTTTTTTTGGTAACCGAGGTGTCCGGGCCAGCTTGCGCGCACCTCGACTATTCCTTGGGGGAGACTAGCACAGTAACCCACTGCCATGGCCCCCCACTTAAATCACAGGCGCTTCCCTGGGGAATTGAACCCAAGATCTCAAAGAAGTCCAAGTTCGCCCTAACCAGCTAGGCTACCCATGGGTGGGTCCGACGAACTGATTTTGTTGCCTGATTTCTCTGAAGTTCGTCCTGCATAGCTTGAAGTTCCATTCAGCAGTAAGACGATGACAGTTATCTCGGTACAGTTGCATTTCACTATAATTGACAGCATAAATGCCAACACCGTACGGCCATTCCAGTCGCCGGACGCCATGTCTAGCCGCTTCTTTAGCTTCTGTTTTCTTCTCTCTTTTATGCTAGATAACTCCAGGGGTGAATGGCATATTCGTCATTATGACATACGATTTGTACCGAAGCACGATACATGCCATCTTCGAGACGTTAGTCAATAAAGGCCGTGGTAAATTGAGCTTTTTCGTAATTTTCTTCGAAGTTGCTTAAAATCAACTTCAATCACTTTCACTTTATTGCTCGTCTCTGGAAGCGAGAAAAATAAATCGTTAACAGCCCTAATAACTTATAGTAAAATGTCCTTGTAGTTTATAAGTGGGATAAATTATATTCTATACAAGATGCTAAGTTTGATGGATATTAGCAACTGAGTGACGTATTTTGAGCTTGTGGAATTGACTTTAGTAGGAAAAACAAGACACCTTAAAGTATGCATTAGTTTCCTGGAAGAGAACCCATTAGGAGAAGCTTAAACGTTCTTTTTTGTTTTTTAATAAGTAGAAGCAGCTTCAATTTGCTTCTGAAAGTTCTATGTAATAGCTAATTGTTAATAAGAAAACACATAATTTCATTTGCTGTGAAATTAGTTGAGTGGGAACTTTTTAACATCTTTACTCTCTTAGAGACAAAACAGTATACTCCTCGCTGATTGCTGAAAATTATTGGCTATTTTCATTTACCCTTTTGTTGGCATTGTTGCAATTATAAATTTCTCAAGGTTATCATCTTTGATAATAGTCAAATTTGTTTGGGGTCATTAACTTCTCTGTTGTTTGAAGAATTACGTAATTAAGTTTTTTAGATAGAGCGAAGGAGTATTTGTGAGCTTCATGTCTAGCTTTATATTAATCTATTGAATGTTACATGTTCTATATTAGATGGAATATAATTAAATTTGAGTAGGACATTTACTCCTATCTCTCTCTTTTTTCATAATAAAGCAAAAAAAGAATTGGTTTTTTTCCACAGCGTTTCCTTTCTAAACGAGCAAAGATGAAGCATAAAAGAAAAAACGAGCTAACATGAAAAAAAAGAAGATTATAAAACCAACTTCATAAACAATTTATTCACAATAAAAATATGCATATATATATTTCTGCATATATGAATATCGTAAGAAAATAACATAGTTGCTTACTCTAATTTTCATAGTTTCTTCTGACCGTTCAGTGACTCTGTATATAAAAGACTATTTTAGAAGTTGTTACTTGGAGCTGTGAAAAGGAAGGGCCGTAGAAAAGAGAATATTAGAGGGAGGAAGAAGAATGGGTATTTAAACCCGTTCTCACGGTAAAAATAATTAATGTCCTTTTCTTGGTGAAAATCAATTAAGCCTATCCATCTTACCGTCAAACCAAGGAAGTAAATTTGCATTTACGCTGCCTTTGTGCTCCCAACGTGATGGATTATTAGTTACAGTTGATGTTCTTGACCTTTTGATCACGGGTCTTACAAGGCATGACTTGAAATTTCCAGCGATTGGAACAAAGGACTTTGAACAGATGTTAACGTCCTCTTTTCTGTTCCTTTTTTATAAAAAAAAAATAAAGATCAAAGTTTGCATAACAAAAATATATATAAAAAAATTTCATCTTCCTTAAGGAATAGTGCTTTTTCTGCCATTATATAAATGGAACTTCTAAAGTTGATTTTTAACAACAATGGTGTCCTACTTCTACATTAGCTTCATCCCCCTACTTTTGTGTGCACTCTTTGTCATTCAAGTCTTGGAGTTCAGTCATTCCAAAGTCTTAACAAATGTTACTTGCATTGGCTTTGAGAGAGAAGCTCTTCTCAAGTTAAAGCAGGATCTCACCGATCCTTCCAAACGTCTATGGTCATGGACTGGTGAGGATTGTTGTGAGTGGGAAGGAGTCACATGCAACAAAAAGACCGGTCATGTCTCGAAGCTTGATCTTCGTAATCCCTGTGATGACTCAGAGAAGTGCAGTCTCGGAGGTAAGATACATATTGCTCTAAACAAATTAGAGCATTTGAAGTATCTAGACCTCAGCTTCAATAATTTTTCCACCCAAAAAGTTCCAGAATCCTTAGCTTCTCTTAAAAAATTGGAGTATCTCAATCTATCAAATGGAGGTTTCTATGGAGATATTCCTCATCGGTTGAGTAACCTTTCCAAGTTACAGTACTTGGATCTTAGTAGTGGGTGGTGGCTGCACTCTTTAAAAATAAGGAATCCTCGATGGCTATCCACATTTTCAAACTTGAAGTATTTGGACCTCTCTGGTACTTATAGTCTAGATACCAAAGAATGGCTAAGCCCTATCAACATGCTTTCCTCTCTCGAATTTTTAATATTGAGTCAATGTGATTTGAAATATGTTCCAGCCTCTCTACATGTCAATTTGACTTCTCTTAGATTCCTTGATTTGAGTCACAACTCCTTGAATTTATCTATTCCTCTTTGGTTTCAAAATTTTAGCAAACTTGAACATCTTGATTTAAGTGATAATGATCTCCAACATATATTCCCTACCGTCATCCTTGAAAATAATCCATGGCTTAGATTCCTTGATGTCTCTGAAAATAAGCTGGAAGGTGAACTCTTGAAAAACTTGAGCATTTTTTGCAATCTACAAGTACTAAGATTGCATATTAACAAATTTACTGGGAGGATTTCTGGCACCAAAGATGGTGCTTTGATTTGTGGACAAAATAACTTGAAGATTCTTGATGTTTCTAGCAACAATTTCAGTGGTCACTTGCCTAATCAGTTTGAGAATTTCAAAAATCTTGAATTCCTTGATCTTTCATGGAACTCAATTTCAGGTCCTATTCCAGAAAGTATTGGGCAACTATCCAATCTAGAGGTAATGGATGTTAGTGATAATCAATTGGATGGAGTTGTTGACGAGCTTCACTTTGCAAGTCTCACCAACTTGATCATGTTGTTCTTTTCAAGGAATGAGCTTGTTATAAATCTTAGTGCATCTTGGGTTCCTCCTTTTCAAATTCAAGTAGCTTTCATGGCAAGTTGCAAAGTGGGACCAGAATTCCCAAACTGGCTTCGAACACAGAGGACCATTGTGGCATTAGACTTGTCAAATGCTAGCATCTCAGATGAAGTTCCCTATTGGCTATCTGATGTTTTATTCGACATTGAAGAGTTGAATCTCTCGGGTAATATGCTCAGAGGAAACATTTCCCAAATTATAGGGAAAAAGATGCCATCATTAATGCTAGTGTCACTTTCTGGAAGTAACCTTACCGGCGGCATTCCAAATTCATTATGCATGTCAGATTTTCTGTCTTTTCTTGATCTCTCTAAGAACCAATTGTCTGGGAAACTTCCGCGGTGTTGGAGGAAGTCACAAGCATATTTAAAGTGGATTTTATTGGGAGATAACATGTTAAAAGGTCATATTCCAAACTCTCTATGCTATTTGAAGGAATTAGGAGTTCTAAGCCTCCATGGAAATGGCTTGAATGGAGTGATTCCAAAATGTTTATTAGATCTCCATTTGGAAATCCTTGATCTAAGTAATAATCAATTCACTGGTAGGATACCTCTGTTTGGACGACAGTCTCACTCATTTAGGATAATTGATCTCAAGAAAAATTACTTCACTCAGGGTATTCCTTTTCAGCTATGCCATCTTGTTAATCTTCAATACTTAAGCCTAGCGCATAACAACATTTCTGGAGGCATCCCTCATTGTTTCAACAACTTCTCACAAATGTGGGCCAATTCCACTTTTAACCCGTATGGGGGATTCATGTTAGGAGTTTCTATCATGGCTAATGTAAAAGGAAGAAGCCTAGAATTCACCAAGACGCTCCTATATTTATTTTCCATCGACCTTTCATGCAATGCATTAGGTGGACAAATACCGGAAGGGTTGACTAGGCTTGCTCGACTTCAAAATTTGAACCTCTCCCAAAATAAGTTGATTGGAAAAATCCCTTCGGATATTGGCAACATGAGATATTTAGAATCACTTGATCTATCCAATAACATGCTATCGGGTGAAATCCCTCCTAGCATATCCAATTTAGACTTTCTAAGTTGTTTGGATCTTTCCTTCAACAATTTAACCGGTCATGTTCCATTAAGCAATCATCTAAGAACTCTGGATGATCAATCTGTTTATCATGGCAATGATGGACTTTGCGGAGCTCCTCTTTTGAAAGTTTGTCTGGAAGATGAGAATAATAATATGGACAAACCATATGGTCACAATTCAAGTGAAGATGAATCTAAAGAAGGTAATTTTTTGTTTATTGGTTTTACTCAGGATTGGGATGGGGTTTTGCGGTGGCATTGATGGGATTTTGTGGCATATTACACGTCAATCAATCTTGGAGGACCTCCTATTTTCAAATAGTGGATAGGATTGTCGAAAAATTATCGACTAGGAGGATGATTATCATGGCTTGGTTCAAGAGAGCTTTTCCATTTCAGTTGCACAAAGAAGAGGTTATTTAGTAAGTAAAGTCAATCTCCCTCACTCTCTATCTCATGATCCATAGTTTCTTTTTCTCATACTCAATTATTTTGTTGATAGATGGTGCTAATTGTTTCTAGCATTTGTCCTCACACCTATAACGCAGGGGTACCCAACATGAAAGTACAAATTGAATATCCACGAACGTGTACCACTGCAACTGCTATGGGGCTCATGGTTCCTTTCTTTGTGATGGAAGATTGCTGTTGAAGTTTCAAGTTATAAAGAAGTTGTGCTCATATTCTCCAACATTTCTCTCTTTCTTTCCATTTGGTGATAAAAAAAAAAAATGTCTTGCTTTTGTCCTATAAAATAATATGTAATGTGAAATGAGTGGACTATGTGGAATTAGACATTTCTACGATTCCATACCATTTCGTGTTGGTAACATGAAAAGTGTTGGTAACAATCAAAACATGTTAGCAACAAAATTTTGATTGGTAACTCTATTGACACCTAAAGTTTCCGTGAAAACATCAAGCATATATTTTTGTAAAAAGAAAATTGAGAAAAAAGAGTAAAAAAAGAATTAAAAAATTGAAAATTGAAAAAATCCAAAAATGAAAGAAAAGAAAAGAAAAGTTAAACCTCCAATAAGGTATTTGCTTGTGCGTCAGATGATATAGAGGATCGAAGTGAGCGTACATTGGTATATCCCTAAAAAAATTTCCTATGTCAAAAATATTTGCGCTTACGTTTCGCATACTTGTCAATAAATTCTGGGTATCTTTTGTCCTTGAAAAGAGGAATTCCTTTCAAAGAGGAGGCTGGCTTTTTGCCAGACAAAGTGACTTTGCATTTGGACCTATTCGTGCGATAGCCGGCTAATTAGCTCAGACGGCCCATACCACTCAGGCCCAAATATTTTGAGGTTTAAATGGACTCAGTCCGTTTGGTCCAAAAGAAAGGCTTGATTGAGTCCAAAGCCCATTTGAACTCTGACTTGGAATTTCAACAAAAAAGGCCTATCCAAGTGGAAAATAAAGAAAGCCCATACATCACACACAATAACCCATCTATTCCTAATTTGTTTAGTCTCGCTCTCTCGCCTCCACCGGGGAGACGATTGACGACGTCTACGCCCACCAAGATTGAGCAAGGCCATTCGAGAGAAGGGCAAGAGAGAGGTGTTGGCATTGGACAAAAGGGGGGATTCGTTCGTTTAGAGAGCAGGACGTGATGCAAAAGAAAGGATTTTGGGGGCTCATTTCTTTTATGCACGTCTGAAAGAATACCTAAAAATCGCCCTAGTTGGCTGGAGGCCTCTAGATCCCCATCATTCTCAGTCGCCGCCATAAATTCCCGTTTTGCGTTGGTCTTGAGGTGAAGACTGAAAACAGAGCGCGACTTTGACACAATCAGTGCAAGCAAGAATCTTTTAGAGATGGTTTTTTTCTTGGGCTTTCTTTTCTCCGGTTAATGATTCCACACTGGTGATAACCATCATGAAAGTTTCCATTCGTGACTTGATCGCCATGACAGGAAGCTCTGTTAGACTCTATTTCTTAATTCAGGAAGTGTGAATGGCCCAGATTTTCGCTCAAAACTTCTTTGCTGTTGTTGACCGATAGCAATGACATTTCCAAGATTTTGTTTCTCCATTCTACGGCCGATTGTGACCGCGGTCTCCTTTATGTCCAGGTACGAACCTTCCTGGCCAATCTTGTAATCAGCTTCAAAATTGGTTTGATGAGTTTTCTATTCGAGGTGGGCTTGTCTATTAAAGCAAGCCCAATCGTGCCCACAGCCCAAACCTGGGAGACCATGTCAACCCATTATCCAGGCCGGGCCCAAGGGCTCAGCCCGAATCCCCACTTTCGGAATTAAAATATAAATTATATAAATTAATGTAAAATTTAAAAAAAAAAAATAGAGAAAAGGGAAAATGGCTATCAAGACCTCTTGATTAGGTTGTTAATTTTTAGCGCTAGATTTAGCTAAATTTCATTTAGTTATAATTTAGGGATTTTAGTGAGTACCTTTGATATAGTTTAGATTTAGTAGATTAGTCTTTTAGAAGAGAAATTGGACTCATATTAAACTTAGCTCGTGGGTTTTGCTATCCTGGGACTTCATAATAATGTTGTATTTTTTGCCCCACTTGTATTGAGTAACTTTATCTTTTACTTGCTCTTTTATTAATGCTCTTGTTAAAAAGTCCAAAAAAAAGAAAACATGAGTAAATATGTTTTATTGAAGACATTGGACTGAGCAATTTAATCAGCCGATGACATAAAGGCAAGACAAACAGTGTCATGAAGCACGTGATATCAATTGATATGACAGTTTGTTTCAATGTGCTTATAGAAAAACATCCTTACGTGTTATTTAAATAAAACTATGGTTGTGGCTGTAAATAACTATTCCACTATTATAATAGACTCTCATGTCTTATTTTTTCTAGTTTTACCAATGTGCTCATGAGAGTTTCCACGGCTTTAGAGTTCTTTGTCTCGCACTTCATGAGAAGATTTGACATACTCGGATTGATGAATAAGAATCCCTTCTTTGCTTGTTTGATTTGTAGACCAACAAAGTTGTTGAGTTCTCCTGTTATGTTCATTTCAAATTCATTTTATATAAGTTTAGCAGATTCTTCACATATGAGTTGTTTAGTAGAACAAAAAAAATTGTCTATCTCTATATATTTGTACAATCAATATATCCTTGTCTTAGCATCTGACAAAGAGAGTAGTATCAACCTTCCTTTAGTAAAAACATTTTAAATGAGAAAAGAGACTACATCGTTGTACCAAGCCTAGGATGTTTGTTTCAAACCATAAAGTGCCTTTTCAAACTTGAAACATGTTGGTGCAGTTGTCTCTATATGGTGATGATAATAGGGATGCTAAAACTAGGCACGCATTGCCTTTTGGCAAAGTTGTAGCTATAGAGAAGGAAATCTCGGCATGTGCTCATCATTGATGATTATGATGTGAGCTTTGATAATTGATCTTTGGTTGTGCTTTGAAGTTATGATAGATCCGTTATTATGGAATAAACGAGTTTCCGCAAGCCATATTAAGTTGTTTCATTTTTTAGATTTGCACTTGACTGTAACTTTTTGGAATTGGCCTTATCTTAAAGTTATGTATCTCTCTGTTATATGAAATAAAAATTTCCCTTCGGGCAATAAAAAAAGCTTGAAAACATGATTAGGAAATTTTGGATTCTAAAACTTGGGAGGTTCAACATAAACCTCTTCTTGAATATAATCACTCAAAAATACACTTTTTGGTAAAGTTTAAAATTTTTTAAAACATTCAAACCAAGCAACAAAATAGCGTTAATTCTCACATCAAAATCAATTCCATCCTCTTAAGAGAGTCCCTTACCTGGATGATAAAATATATATTCTAGAAATCAATTTCTTGCCAGAAATTAATTTTTTCATTTCTATTCCTCGGACGAATTTCTAAGCGAAATAAACGTTTGATACTAATATAAAATTTCTGCTCCTAGAATAGAAATTCGTTTAATAATGACATAAAAGTTCTCATTCCCAAGTGGCGGTGAGAGGCGACCAGCTATGGCAGGTGTCCGATAGCAACAATGGCCAGCAGGGGGTAGGCAGGTGGTGATTGTTGATGAGAGCGAGTGATGAGAAGATGTTTTATTTCTCACTTTTGTTCTAAAAATAGAGAAGTGAAAAATTTTAACTTTTGATTTATATTCCAAATCTATTTATGGAGTAGAAATTTGTTCTCTAAATAGAAAAATGAAATTGTGATACCAAAAGGATTTCTATTTCAAATCTATTTCCGAAAACAGAAAAATAGAGAAATCGAGAAATTGAAATGTTCTCGTGTGGACCCTTACTAATTGGCCCAACCTTGTTTCTAATCCCATTGCCATAATCATCTAGTTTGTTCTTATTGACCCATTTAGATCTAATCAGACGGTTCGTAGGTCTAGGAACCAAGCAGCCCTTCTTGCGTAGCCATAATCCACTAATCACCATCATTTAGGGCTTCACTAACAATTTTAGGTTCTCTTTCTGAAATAAAAAGTACCGACAAACATTGAAAGAGTTTTTAGTAGCTAACCCATTTGATGGATCTCTGATAATAAGATCTTTTGGATGATATTTCGCATAACTCCAATCTTTAGGCAAATCTCTTGATGTAGATTGGGAAATCCATAGAGCCATACTCCAAATGATCTATATGATCATCACAACTTTGTTAAATAGTGTAGAAAATAGTAAAATTGATTTTGGGTTTGTTGATGCACGCACGTCAACTCCTCACTTTTGATCTGTTGAATAAAGAAGACTCTTGCATGGTGGCCTTCAAAAAGCTACACGTTGACAATAAAAGGAGCTGGCAAAACAAAGGAGAATATAGCATGCATGAAGACAAGCGTGTGGGCCCAACATTTAACACATGAGTAGGATTTGCATGGCATTACGTTAACTCACATTTTGAAGATAGCTTACGCCAGCAAAAGAAATTTTGCCGCTTCCTCAAGTGGTGGGACTTCAATAGGCGGTGAAGGCTTCAGCCTATATAAGGCTTAAGAGTGCAAACATGGGCAGTAAGTGAGAGCCTTAGAAGTATATATAGAGAGAGAGTTTAGCTTAGATAAGCTTGTATTGTTAAGCTTGTAAGAGTGTGGTATGTATTCCGTATAAAAGTCTACGCAAGGCATTTTGAATACTGTTATCTCTCTTTTTGTGTATTTGTATTCTCTCCCCACAACACCTTTCAAAGTAATTTCATCCTTTTGGTTCCAACAAATAGAAATACATTAGTCGAATATAACATTAATATATTCCTCAATAATCAAAGTTCTTCATTATGTTGCACTTTGCAACCAAGGTACACATCTTCGTCACTCTTAGCATCAAACTTACAAAGTTTTTTCCTTATTGTTAAGAATAAAGAAGGTACAAGTAAAATAATGAAAATAGGCAACGTTAAATTTCTTCTCTTTAAAAAGTTCATAGGGGTTCTCTCCAAAACTAGTCTAACTAAAACACAATCGGTGTTTGCAGCTTTGGGTCAAAACAAATGTGGCAAAGAATTTCACAAAGTACTGTTCTGGAAATTTCTTGAAGAGCATAATTTTTCCTTTATGTTACTCCATTTTGTTGAGTTTTATGGGTTGAAAAATTGTGATCAAGACCATGTCCTTCACAAATTTCCGAGTGCCAGACACCTTAAGTGTCAAAACTTGGCATATGAGAGTATCAAAAGTTTCAAAAGATACATTTAAGTGTCAAAATCGGAGAATAATTGATCATTTAAGTATCAATGACGAGAAATTCCAATCAAATTGCCTACGTGGCATTTTCCGGCAACTTTATTTTTTGATGTGGCAATTCTTTAAAAAAATTGTCTGCCTGGCTTTTTTTCAAAAAAATTGCAATATCAACCAAAAAACACCAAAAATCGATTTTAAAAAAACAAAAGAAAAGGGGGGAAGGGGTGAGGGTTGGGCGAGGGCTATGTAGCTCTCATCGCTACTACTACTGCTGTCACCTCACCATTGCTAGGAAAGGGCTTGGCAGCCGACCCTCACCCTACTATTTCCGGTGCTTCCTAGCAATGGTGGGGCGATGGTGGTGGCGAGGGCTGCACATCCCTCCACCCCTTCCCTTTATATATCATTCAATTAATATTTATATTAATAGCCACGTCAACGCCAAAAAGACATCGTTTTGGCTAAGTTTCTTCTAACTCAGCTTTCCGATGAGCTATGTGGGTGATTTATATTATTAAAATAGGCCACATTAGATTTCCAGCACCCTTTGTCAGATTTGGCACTTAAATATCCTAGTTTTAAAATTGACATTTAAATATACTTTTCATAACTTTTAGCATTTAAGTGGTTCTCCATGCCGAGTTTTAATACTTACACTGTTCTTTTGCCGCAAATTTCCTATAAAGTCGGTTTTCAAATTGACTGTCATGGTCACTTCAAATAGAAATAAATGAGATATTTTATCCTTTTGAACCTTGGTGATATAGGGCAGACTCACGAAAAGCTTCACATTTTTTAGCAAGAAAGAAAACTCATGTGTGTATAGAGAAATCATCTATAACAAAAGACAATAATTTTTACCGTCAAGATTTAAAGATTTTGATGGACCAAACAAGTCCATATGAAGCAAATACAAAGGTCTAGAAGTGAGACATCCCTTTTTTCTCTCCTCTTTTCTTCCACTAATACGTTTCTTGATAATTACCCTTCATGTACGAGTCTTTCTTTTTGCTACAGCTTAATGCGCAAGCCTGTTTCCATGCCCGAAATGCACTCTGCAAGCGAAGAAACCGATGGTAAATCACTGTCGTTTAGCTTGTGGCTAGGGAAGGTTGCGAATGAAGGGTGAAGGCACGACTACATCAAATAGTAAGTAGAGACTTAGATAAACGGCTTGTGTTATAATGAGGGAAAAAAGTGCCAAGAGATTCAAACATTAATTGATAACTTGACATTGTTTTTCAGAATGATAATGCGCTTAATAGATGTCTTTTTTTTTTTTTTAATGTATGAATGTTGTATATTCAGTATGCGATACTCCCATTTACTTGTATGAAAAGTTGCGCACTTTAAAAGACTTTCTTTACCAGCTTTGGGAGAGAACCAAAGTTTAGTGATTAACATATTCATTTGATCCATTTAACTAGTCAGGGCAATAGCCTAAGTGGGTCTCCGGCCAAAATAATAATAATAATAACCGAAGTGGGTCCAGTGATTAACAAATTTACTTTATATCCATATAATTAGTGAGGGCAATAACTTAATTGAGTCCACGCACATAATCGTTAATCGCCCCCATAACAAAGATGACCCCACGTTTCTCATGGAATCGCCCATGTCGATTTGTGGGTTATTATTCTTAAATCTCGATCTCATGGGCTATGTTGGAGACATAATCAAACCATCTCCCTCTTACTTTAATTATATCCCTGATCTCTTTCTGCATGTTGCATTTCGCTTTCCAAAGTCATATAAAAGGAGTTGATTGCCTTTAAGCCTTACTTGTAAAGACAATAGAGGAAACTCGTTCCATTCTTAACTTTTTTTTACCTTCACTTTCTTTATCGCTCTCCTCCTCCTCCTCCTCCTCCTCTTCCTCCTTTAAACTTATATCCATATGACATATTTACTTTAACTTTTTTGTAGCACCAAAAATCTAAAACTTATACCCATGTCACATAGTTTTTACTTTAAATTATTTTTTGGTAAAATAAAAGACTCCAAACTTGTACTCATGTAGCACATCTACCTCAAATTTTGAGATAAACATATCACACAAATATAAGTTTAGGATTTTTGGTATTATAAAAAAAAATTGGGATAAAAATGTCATACTAATATAAGTTTATGGTAGATGACTCACGTTGATACAAATTTGGGGTGTTTTGTGTTACAAAAAATAAAAAAAGTTTGGGGTAGATGCTGGGAATAATTTAAGATTCTTAATGGCGTTTTCCCTGTTGGGTAATCACATATAGACCACATGTTATGTTTATTATTTGGCCAACGTCAATCCGGCAATAGCTTACGTATTCTTCAAATTTGCCAAGGTCCACTGAATGTTGTATTCGATAGAGAATCTCGTTCCTAACAAATTCTCATTCCTCAAAAAATTCTCATTCCTCGCAAATTGTAACCTATTTTACTGCAATGGCATTGAGCGGACCTTGACAAAAAGGATGGACTAATTGGTCATTGGGCTCGTTTGATGAAATCATTTAGTCCTTGAAATCAATCTGGTCTGATTGGCACTTGACGATCCAAGTCGGTCATGCGTGCGACTCACATTTGCAGATGTGCTCGTTCACGCCTTTGCCCACATCATTAAAACTTGAAAAGAAGCAATAAAAGCAAAAGCAGGGTAAAAGAGGCACAAGACATGAAAGGGAGCATGCACATTGCCCAGGTTCCGGAGAAAGAGCCGCCCCAGCTTCGCCGACGAGCCCTCATTAAGAGCAAAAAACGCGCCCTCGATGGTGTGTCAAGCGACGCTCGTGTCGTGAGGGTCAAAAATGCGAGGGCTCCGGTATTCATTGGCAGCCTTTCGAGGGACAGAATTGACATCAAAGACTAAAACTGATGCCATTAAAAGAGAACAAGGATTAAATAGGCCAGGGTCAAAGCTTAAGGATCAAATTCAACATTGGATAGGAGTATAGGGACTACTTTTGACATTGTCCCTAAATATTTATTCCTAAACGAGTTCCAATCTACACATTTTTTCTATTCAAGTATTTCAGACAAAATTTTCTTTTTTTTTTTTTCCTTTAAAAATGTACGCATGCTCTTTGACTAGTATTAACTTCATATTTATAATATATTATGTCTTGATCTCAAATAAATATTTTCTTTAAACTCCGTTCGAAATTCAGCAAATGACACGTGAAATTGGAAATGTTTATTGGGAGTTAGGATTTCTCATGATTAACTATTTCTCTAAAATAATTATAAGAAGTTATATACATCTTAATGTTTCAACGAAGGGATGATCACTGAATGAAAAGTAAAATAAGCCAATTCATGGCCAACCTATGTAAACAGTAACTATCTCTAAAGGGGTTTAAGCACTTCGCTCGTTGGGGGATGGTTAAGTAATTTTGTAAATACGAGAAGATTTTTCAATGAAAGTTATATAAAAAAAGAAGAAGAAGATGAGCACTTATTACTGCACAAACGGAAGAGCAAATTATTGGTCAAAAAAGGAAACAACTCTTTGCTATTGATGGGGAACAAAGAGATGAAATATCATGCGAAACGACCAAAGCCGCAATGGGCCAATTAAACAGAGAACGACCCTTTTACATTGGCAATTTTTATCTAGCGAAGCTCCATCTTTCTCAAGCCATCACCTTGCTTTAACATTCTCCTCCTATGTTGGAGCTGGGGATCATTTGTCGCTCAGGGCACAGTGCATCCTGCAGCTAATAAATGAAGGAAAAAAGAAGAAGACAAAAACATTACCAATTTTGCCAATTTTGGATGACATTCTATTATTAGAAGTAGGGGTGAGTGGTTCCAGGTTCCTTACAAGTTCCGCTTAGAACCTGGAACCTACCCTCGGGTACAGGTTCCTCATTTTTTGGAACCTGGAACCTACCCGTCGAAATCTGGAACCTAGAACCTACCCTCGCACAGGTTCCGGTTCCGGTTCCAGGGTCCAACAGGTTCTTTTTTTTTATTTTCATTTAAGTGGAACCGGTTCCGGTTCCGAAAAAAGAGGAACCGGGAACCGGAAACTCCCTCCCTAGAACCGGAACCGTGATCATCCCTTTCAACTTGGCAAATGAAGCATGCCGCGCCTGCAAGAAAAATGAAGCATGTTTAAAATAATTGGCGAAATCAAAACTTGAATGATTCCATGACCTAACAAACCCCTTAAACCACCCCAAAAGAAAAAAAGGAAACTTTTTCTTAATTTGTCATGTCTACAAGTTGATCAAATACTCGAACACCATTGAGGCCATGTTCGGCTCATGGTCATGGAATCAAGAAAGGGAATCCGATTCCAAGAAATCAAATTCCTTAAAATAGATTTTCATTCTATTGTTCGGTTCATCTTTAAGAATCAAAGGAAATTGTTCGATGTTAATTCAAAAAAAGCCATCTTGGCACTCCATTGCACATCCTTCTTCCTATTCTTATCTTTTTAGTGACAAGGAAGCAATTGTATCTGCACAAATTTTCGAAACAGGTAGGCAAACTCCAGCTGCCAGCCCTTTAAACAATTCAGGGAATGCAATAACGTGCAGCTATGAACTCACATTGATTCCCCACCTCTGATAGTGTGACCAATGCAAACACTTGACAAGAAACTTTACAACATGTATGGTCTGATTAAGACTTCTCTAAGATCCTCGGATAAAACTGCTTGATTTCTTGCTTTCCAAATCAAGTACACACGCATTCTGGACCATACTCCAGCTATAAATCTTCAAAAATCTCAATTACTAATCCACTTTAGCTCATGTTATACATTTATGAATACTATATAGTGCTTAAGGCACAAACTACCAAAGCCAACTCTCTCTAGCAAACATCTCTACAAGCATGGTTGCACAGGAAAAGAAGATACCAAAGCCAACTCTCTGTAGCAAACATCTCTACAAGCATGATTGTGCAGGAAAAGAAGATGCATTTGACACATGAAGAATGGCACTTAAATGTTGGGGCACACTTTCTCTTGAACTCTCTCCATCTCCATCTCCCTCCCTCTCCTTTGCTTATTTTTTATTAGCGGGGCACACTTCCTCCCGCTATTTATTAGTAAATTAATTTTCCGAACAAAAAACTATAAAATTGAGTGACCGAAACAGCATAATCAAATAGCTAACGAACATCCTAAACAGCACAAAACGAAGCAACGAGAATGTACAAATCCTTTGACTGAGCATAAACCAAACCAAACAACCACAACTCGAACCGTTCCAGCACATACAAATTGAAAGTCGAAACCCCAAAACTTCCGGAACGAAGCACGCGCAAGATTAACCCAAAGTTCACGGATACAGAACACGATGATTGGAACGTATTACGCAACCAGTGACTGGATTTTTTAACGCAAAAGAGAAAGAAAAAGACGACCCAAGACCCCGAAACTTCCACTTCTTCCTTCATATCATGCACACCGAACCACACATTCGTTTATACCAGGGGATGGACAATGCGTCAACAAGCAGAGCCTAATAAAGATATACAAAGGGGGGAAGCAAGAAGATATACCGAGATCGACGAACAACCCTGCGTTCTCGAGACGAGTAGAAACCCAAGTCTCGAGCTTTTCTCCGACAAAAGATGTCGCCGAAAGGCAAGGAAAAACCGGATGAAGACCCACGAGCGCTGGTCCGGGATCTTGAAGGAAGACTCAATCTTTACTCCGCTTGCCACTTAGAGAGGGAGGGAGATGGAGATGGACATGGAGAGAGTTCAAGATATTTGTGTTCGTGTGATAGAAATTGCCAATTGGGGATTTTTTGGAAGGGGGGAGGCTGGACCGGTTCCGGTTCTAGTTCCGGTTCCCGGTTCTGGTTCCGGGAAATGAGGAACCGGTCCCCCTAAAACCGGGAACCGAACCGGACCCTCCGGTTCGGTTCTCCGGTTCCCGGTTCTACCCGGGAACCGTGCTCACCCCTAATTAGAAGTAGCTACTCAGTAGACTATTACGTAAAAAGTAGTTATACTCACTTCCGCATTCCTTCCTACGGACCTGTTCCTAATGTTGCACCTCTTGGGGATTGACATAGCCGTGGCCGGAAAGATCCTGGCGAACCTCGCTGCAGGAGAGTGAAAGACAGCGTAGAGGCAGCGAGGACTGATATGAATGAGTGTGTTGACTCTATTACAGCAGAGGGGCGAGACCTTAATCTGGGGGTCTCTAGCTGCCACCATGCAAGGATTCAGGCTTTGGAACGCCGCTCTGATCGATTTCTTCCCGCACTCTCCATCAGCGCTCGCTTCCCGAATGAAGCCATTCAAAGTCACCCATGCCATCACCCCGATTGACAAGGGCACAAACTTGGCAACGTGAGATTTGTGAACCATGCTTTTATTTGGAGATTGTAGGCAAGAATTTCAGCACTATAGGTCTTTGCTATGTTCTTGCGTGAAGAGAAATCACGGACCATAACTCTTTATATATTGCGGCAAATTTTTTTGACATAGAGAATCATTCGGGAAGAGGGGGACCCTCGGGAGTATTTTGATTGCTTGACGGTTTCATCTCCATAATTTAGAGGAAAGCCCGTATTGTCAATAAAATATGAATGTTATTGATGAATGTTTTTCAAGGCCCACCTTCCCGCATGATGTAACCTTCCCTAGTATTACAATGGTTGATTAACACTAAAAATTTCAAATTGGTGTCAACTGGACACATTAATTTTAAGGCAAATACAACAAGAAAGTCTAAATTATGTTCATTGTGATGTAAATACTCCAAATTTTTTTATACCACAAGAAATTGAAACATTTACATGTGTGATATATATACCATTTAATTCAGTTTTATCCTAAATATATTTGTCACGCTAGTATAAGTTCAAGATTTTTTATAACACGAGAAAAAATACAAGATCTTTGTGTCATAATAGGCAAGTTTGGGTCTTTTCAACAAAAGTTCGAGATATTTGTGTTACAATTGATATAGTTCGAGGTTTTTTTTGGTTTTAAGCCTTTATCTTAAATAAATTTTCATCTAAAATAACTTTAAATTAATATCTCAATGATGAATTGACAATTGCTCCTCGTCCAACAAAAATTTCCCAATCGACACAACCTGACCTAAATCTGCCATCCGTTGGCATTTCATCTAGTATCCTTTTAAAATGTGATGCTACCATTCTATATGTCGATCTGTACTACAATCGCCTGACATGTGTGTGATACATATTCATTTCTTGATGGGATATTGTATGCAATGCTCATGGAGGGCAAATTTGGGTTAGGGGTCTTGGTTCGAGATTCCCGATGAGATGAAAATTATTAGTACGGGGTGAATGTGATAATGGGTATTAGTTTGGAATTTTTCGTGAGATGAGAGTTAGTCCAAGATAATTGGCTCATGGAAGTACCAATTAATGGGCGTACTAACTTGGGATTTTAACATTTAGGGTCTTTTGTGGTATTTGTTGGTTAAGAATTTAATTTGGAATGAATTTGTCACGTGTACTAGTTTAAAGTTGTCAAAAATTAATTTGAAATAAATTTAACATATGTGTATTAGTTTGGGATTTTTTATAATCCTATTAAATATTGAGAATTTTTTTATCTAAACTTCATCTATTCGTTTAAAAGCTTGTAGAAACCAAACCATATCTACTCTGTTTTGATACCCCGCAAATATTGAGACATGGACCCTCTTATGAATGCGAGAATATCATTTCAGAATCGGAAAAGGCAAAATAAAATAAAATAAGGATCTAAAATAGAAGCGAAAAGCAAGACTCTTGGAATCACGCGATCTGCACAAATCCACACAGTGCAGGCATAGGACATCTACGCTAGGTGGTTTCAAGCGTGACATTGCCGCGTGTCACCTCCAGTTTGACATTGTGGTAAAAGGTTCAACCTTCGAACTACCGAAAGGGCGGCCTGAAGTGCAACCCACCTGTCAAAGATCTTGCTTCTCGATTGGTCAACGGTCGATCAGATCACCACGGGTGGACCGCCAAAGTATTGAAGTAACAAACTAAAAGAGAAAAAATCTTAATAATGGCAATGTATGTATTATCTTTATGCTGATTTATAGAATATTCTGTACTGTCACAATTCTGATTTTTTCCCTTTTGATTTGTTACTTCAATATAAAGATCTTGCTTAGGTCCATCACCAACAGGTGGATTGCATTCGGACGGAATCGCACACTTGCAAGACCAATCAATTCCTTTTTCTCATCTTTCAGCAGATCAGATTCTCTCATCTGCCTGTCCCCCCACTTGGTGGAATTACCCACGTCGAGTGAGAAGTTTCTGTTAGCTGCAGGATACACCGTCCCCCAAGCGACAAATGATGCCCAGCACCAACATAGGAGGAGGATGTTAAATCAGAGTGATGGCTTGAGAAAGTTGGGGTTTCGCTAGATAAATATTGCCGACGTAAAAGGGCGGTTCTCTGTTTAGTTGGTCCATTACAGCAGTGGTCGTTTCGCATGATATTTTATCCTTGGTTCCCCATCAATAGCAAATAGTTCTTTCCGTTTTGGACCAAGAATTTGCTCTTCCGTTTGTACAGTAGAAAGTGCTAGCAAAAGTGAGACAAAAAGCAGCAGGCTCTAGAAGATGAAGAATGAATGGAGTTGCTTGAAGATTAAGTTCTAAGTTCTTCATTCCTTCATTCCTTCATTTTTAGCAAAGAGAAGAACTTAGGAATAAGTTCTTTTTGAACTTCAAGAGAAAAAAAGCATCGAACTTTAGAAGATGAAGGAATGAATGGAGTTGCTTGAAGAGGCATCTTCTGTTCTTGGTTTCTTCTTTCATCATCTTTTCACTATTTTAGAATAAGTGATCTAGTATTCGTGAGATATTAACTTTGGCCAAAATGGATGCTCCTTTCGTCATTTTGACCAAGAATATAAGAAAGAAGCACCGCAGAAAGTAACAGACGAAGAGCTTCTGCAAAAATTTTGCTGCGCCACCGTGGACATGTCATTGGAATTCCATGGAATTCCAAGAGAAATTGTATAGCGTGTATTTTTTTCATATAACTTTTCAATAGAAATCTTTTTATATATACCGAATTACTTCAAATTCCATCTTCTAGCGAGTGAAGTGCTTACGTTACTTGCGATAGTTATTTTTTACATAGATTGGCCATGAATTAACTCATTTTACTTTTCATCCATTGATAGTCCCTTTGTTGAAAAATTAAGATGTATACAACTTCCTATCTAATTATTTGACTAAATAGCTAACCATGAGATTTCCTAACTCCGAGTAAACATTTCCAATTTCGCATGTCATCTACTGAATTTCGAATGGAGTTTAAAGAAAAGACTCACTTGATGACTTTGCAAGCCGCAAGAGTCCAGGAGGTGATGGTGGTGGCGGTTGTCGCTGCGACTGGAATCGACCCCGATCTCCGACATAGCCACCGCTACCTCAGGTAGTCCGACCAATTCATTTGTGGGCATCGCCACCTATATCCACCCACCCGCCTGGCTAATAGCACTCGCTCTCTTATTGCTCAATCCATGAATGTGAGAGTTCTTGAGACGACTCTCTTTGATTTAATTGCATTTTTTAAAAGTTTTAAAATTTAATTATACTTTTATGGTAAGTTTTAGGATTTTTTATATACATATCCTAATTAAAGATAGAGAAATCAAAGTCAGTTTCTTCCACAACGAACTAAATAGATGATTCTAACTCATTGGGATAGTTTTTACATTATCATTGTAATAGATAGGATTTACAGAAAGAGAGACATTATTTACAATTTTCATGGAGTTAATATTTTCTGTGACTATTATCGTGAAAAATATATTGTCATTAATAGATGTGATGAAACTATAGATGATGGTGCGAATTGTGAATTATATTATTTAAATGGTTTATTGTTATAAGAACTAATGTCAAAGGAGTAAGGAATGCTTGGGTGCTTGTTATACTAAAAGTGACTTTAAATTAGTGCGTTGATATAGGGAAATTTTCAAGGTCTATCCACTTCCAAGAGCTTTCCTTCTTAGGGGTTATACCAAGAAAACAACGTAAAACGCGCTTCTTAGAAAGAATATCATAGGTATTAGCTTTTATCCTGTCATTATCGATGGTAAATTGAAGTGTAACAGTAAGTCACCTTAATCAATTCTTCCGATGCTCCTAACCATTGAATTAATTGATGATTTGTGGGGTCATCATGTTTAAGTCCACGACACATGTTGCTCTTCCATCGTGAAGTTCATGGCCCATTTTCATTGAAAAACAAATATATGTTACAATGTACAATTAATAATTAAAAATTCAATATATAGATTATTTGATTCAGGGGAATGATTGAAATCATGGGCGTGGCTAATTTTACCGATATGAACGTCCTCACTTAAAAACAATCGTAGAGTTGGGCGATCCTAAATTTTGTATGATCTTTATATTTCTGGCTAAAGATTTGCACTTCCAACTTATGAATTATTAATGAATAAAAAGAGTCGGAGGAGATAGAAATCCACACACGCCACTAGGGCTGGGCACTAAGTCGTGCCGCCCCACACGCCGACCCCGGGCCAGGTTTTTATAAAAAGTTAATCTATAATTTTTCGATGAAAAAGAAAATTAACAAAATAAAACTAACTTTTCAAATGTTAAAAGTAATAATAATATAACTGAGGAATATTAATGGAAAACATCCATTTAATCAAACCAACTTGAAATACAAGTACAACTTCACATAATTTGAAAAAAAAATTACACATAATGGTGCTCTAATAATGATTACACAAAAATTACACCAGAAGAGAATATGTAATTAATTTGGTGTCTTTGGTGTCCTGTCTCTCACTATGATTCGGATGAAATAGTGTTGCCATCGTTTTCTCGTTCGTTGAGCACATTCCTCCAGCAATCACGCCCTACCCCGCCATTCTTTAATTTTTCATAGATAATTTGGACCTATTGATATATAAAGATCCATTGGCTTGTAATGAACTTGGACTCCAGTGGTACCATGGACGCTGACGGGTCAATAGATAAAAAGCGATGGTGGAAAAAAAATCGGAAAATTGGTGGCTTTTCTCTTCCATCATTTCAAAACGTCCACTTTGTCTCCACCAACTCTATCAATGTATTGGTAGATGAAGACCAAGACCTAACAAAAGGTTGTGAGGTGCTCTTCTTCTTGCAAAGCAAGAATTATACAAGTTTCTAGGAACTCCTTGATTAGGGTGCCATCTCCATCTTTGGGGTAAAACTCATCGTATTGAATCAACTAGCGTATGCAATGTACATATTCCAGAGGTTACTCATCGCCATCACTATATCTATTCCACTTGGACCACCTCACCCCTCCCAATTTTTTGTGATATTGAACAAGAAGAGTTTCGCATCCCTCCAACATAAACCTCAGACCCAAAAATGCAAAAAAAGAAAAGACAAAGAAGAGCAAATGTCTTTCTAATATTTGAGGAAATTCACCTTCATGGCAACTACTGGTGTGACACCAGTGGTACATGCGGAGCATATTTATTATTGCTATTCTCTTTGTTACGTGGTCAATAGATAGTCAATTGCTCTTTTAATTAATGTATTTAAAAGGCACGTATATGAACTTATCACTGTTATGTCTCGTTGAGTGCGTGTCGGGGCCGAGCCTCACCCCCCTTGTATAGTTGCATGGTTGGATCTTCATTTATAATACTTACCTTTACCAAAAAAAAAAAACTTATCACTGTTATATGTGAAGCAAATTCAATGGGGGAGTTCAATAACACATTATTGCATGAGATTTCATGAATAACAATGCTTGCTATATTTATTGTAATAAGGAATTTTACATTATCAACAAATCCTTGAAATGAAAATAACAAGATAATCACATTCATAATTTGAATTTACATTCTAAAGTTACTCAAATTCTTAAATATAGTACGTTCTTTACGTGATAGAAAATATCTTCTTTTTCAGTGCACAAAGTGTGAGCTCTTTTTTTATTAGAATAAAGAAAGATATCGAGAGCAATTTATGAGGTCCCTTGTATGAATTGTGTAATACATGTAAAAATCAAGTTATCATCACTCATTAGGATATGCCACAGATGGCATTAGTCCTAGCATGATTACAGGATTGCTTCACCAACCAGCACGTACAAACTCATGATATGAGCAATAGTGAGAACAACCGAAAATTTGGTTGCAAATAGAAACTTTCTACATTGGCAGATAAAATAAGTTGTACATAGATTGTTGAAAGGTTTCAAGTACCAAATAATAAACGTCTTAAAGACTTTGAGAAGTCTCATTGTATTTGATGGCTTAACCGGACGGGTCTTGGAGGGCATTGACTTGGAAATAATGAATCATGCTTTAGGATACGGAAAAGATTTCATGCCTTCTCCTTGTGAATCAAACCAAGAGATCCGTTTGACCCAAACCTAGCCCTTTTGGATTCATTGAAACCCTAGTTGGGAAATTGCGAAGAACCATGGCAATCTCCACTAGCTCTTGGGAAAATAAAGAAAAAACTTTAAACATATTATACAAATGTTAATTCAGTCCCAAACCTTTTGATTTGGGTAATTTAGTCATAAATTTTTTTATAATTTGCCAATGTAGTCTTCTAGCCAATTTTGACTAGAAATTAGTAAGGTGAATGCCGGCTGTCCTACTTGGCAAGACCAACAATATGTGAACAATAAAACTTTTTGTAAAAGCTTTCCCAACTCTGCTCCCGAGCTTCTCCCCTGGTTACTGTAGCTCCGGTCATAGGGCACCTTCGTTCGAGCGGCCTCCAGCGTCGATTGTGGCTGCGAATCGGAGAAGATGTAGAGGAGACTTGGATCTTTGCTTCCTCCATCTTGACTTTTCCCTAGTAAGCCTGTATCTTCCAGCATTTCGCTGTGAAATACTAGGGCTCCTTTCGATCTTCTTCCCATGGACTCTGCTGAAATTTCTGTTAGATCTGCAAATGCACGTGTGATTGAGTCTCTAGCTGGTAATAGCCACCCTAGGATGGGCGGAGGTCGTGCTCGCAGTCAGAGCAGACCATCGAACGCTAGACCTCAGTCCTGTGAACGTCTGGCGAGAGACAAAAGGATAGCTCAGGGTCCTGCTAGCTTGGATTCTGGTGTTGAGGGGGGGTGGTTCTGCTGTTCGGGAAGGCCCTTTTCCTGGTCTGGGTGCAGTTGGAGCTCGGCGGGGCCAAGATATGGCTATGGCGGACAGAAATCTGCCGGCATTCCCCCAGCAAAGAGGACCCTCGTCCTCAACAGTCCTCTCTTGGGCGAACGTGGCTAAATCTGCCACAACCGGTTATTCGTTGTCATATGTTCCACCTGCTGATATAAATGATGATGTTGTGCACTTCTCGGAAGAAATTCTAGAAGCTGCTGATTCTCTTTGGAAGGAAAGCTTAGTGGGGTATTTTGTTGGTAAGAAACTTCCCTTCAAGTTAGTAGAAACTGCACTTAAACATCTATGGGGTCACCAGTTGAAGGAGGTAAAAGCTAATGATCAAGGTTTTTATTTCTTTCATATACCGGATCATGAATTCCGGAGGAAGGTAGTTGAGGGTGGACCACTAACTGTGGCAAGGGTCCCATTAATTCTACAGCAATGGCTACCTAAGCTAGAGCTGCGTAAAGGAGTCCACATCGATGTCCCGGTTTGGATAAGGCTAAAAAATCTACCATATGCTCTTTGGTCAGCCCCGGGACTTTGTGCCGTTGCTAGTCGAGTTGGGAAGCCTATGTACGTTAATCAACACACGGAGTAGTTGAAGCTGATCTCATATGCGCGAGTTTACGTCGAAATTACAGCGACTAATGACTGTTGTGAGTCGTTGAAGATTGACTTAAATGGGAAACCCCGTATGGTGGAGGTAGAGTATGAGTGGAAACCGGTTTCATGTAAAATTTGTGGTACTTTTGGACATAAATGTCCTGTGTAGGCCCCATCACAAGTGGAACGAGTTGCTACTCCTCAAGTTATGGTGGAACCCTTGACTGCTGTGGATTGCGCCACTGAGATTGCAGCTGAAAGGGAGGCCCAAACTACCTCATATGTAGCCAAGGAGTGTTCTGGTTTGGCTAGTTTACCTGCTGAAGTTGCTGTCCTCCATGCTGGAACTCGGACTAAAGTGAGGACGGCTGTTGGAGCTGGAACGTTGGCTGGTTCAGCTAGCCCCTCTCTGGTTCTTACCTCTGATCAAGTGGTTGATGCTCGGGTTGATGCAGGGTCAACAAGGACTTCCACGGATGCTACTGGATCTGGTCCCTTCCCGATGGTTGCTGATGACACCCAGGCCTCCCCCTTGATGGTTTGCCCTCTTGCCATAACTGAAGATTTTGCTGCTATTCGGGGGCCCTCTCCCCTGTGTGTAGAGACTGCCGTGAACACTTGTTGTGTCACTCAATCCTCGCCTCGCTCTATGAAAGTTGCTGCGATTGATTTGTATGTACAGGTTCCCCGAGTAGATGCTCAGGTTGCTGCACCAGGTGTTGTTCGAGGTCCCCCTCTTGCTGATCCTGCTGTGGCGGAGGGTTGGCAACAAGTCAAAGGTCGTAAGAGAGAAGTCCCCCATCCGTTGGTTACACGGCCAACTCCGTCTAGGCCGATGTTCTCTACGCTGGTAAAAAACGCTACAAAAAAGGCCATTCCCTGAGCTGCTCCTCCTCCTTCCTTGGATGCAAAAGGAGTGGCGGACCCTTACACTTCAACCTCCTTTTCTTCGGAGGATGACTTGGATGATGAGGTAGTGCCACTTCAGCCCCAGATCAGCTTCCAAACCTCCGGCTTGAGCCCCCCGGCAGCTCAATATCCAAGTCTCTGTCCCCCCCCGACCAACAATATACCGACTGGACGCCGTGGATGTCCAAGGAGGAGGTAGGCCTCCGGGGTCATAATAGTATAGATATTATAAATGAATTTTGGTTTTTGGAATATCCGAGGTCTTATAGACCCGGTTAGGCAGTCTGAAGTCAGGAATTTTGTTAAATCCAACCATATATGCTGTGTTGGACTGATTGAGACCAAAGTACCCCCTCCTAGATTTAGAACTATCTCCTCTGGTCTCCTTCCTGGATGGACTTGGATTGCTAATAATGATTATGCCGCCCGTGGCCGTATTTGGGTTGGATGGAACCCGCTTTTGGTGGATATAAATGTTCTCTATATGTCTAGTGAGATTATTCATGTTTCTCTTATAACCTTGTCATCTGGGGCCAGTTTATCCCTTTCAGTGGTGTATGGGGAGCACTCTTTTGTTGCCAAGAGACCTCTCTGGAATGATTTGATTCGGTTAAGCTCTTCTCTTAAAGACTGTCCATGGATAGTGGCAGGTGACTTCAATGCAATCCTGGACTCCTCGGATCGTATGGGCAGCCCTGACATTTGGATCCCGGCTTTTGATGAGCTCAAGGAATGTCTAGAACAAGCGGAACTGATTGATCTAAGGTACGTGGGTTTCCGTTTCACCTGGTCGTCCTTCTCAGGTATTAACAGGAAACAACGTAAAATAGATCGTGTACTTGTTAACAATACTTGGTGCACTATGTTCTCCTACTCAGAAGCATCATTCCTTGCCCCGGGCATATCGGATCACGCACCAATGGTAGTGAGGATTCTAGCACCCAACCCTCGGCAATCGCCATTCAAGTTCTTCAATATGTGGATGAATCATCCGGACTTCTCCATGATTATTTCCCAGGTTTGGCAAACTCATTTAAGGGACTCTCCAATGTTCAAGTTCTATGGTCAGCTCAAGCTCCTCAAATGCCGTCTCAAGATTCTCAATAGAGAAGCTTTTTCAGCTATCTCCACGAGAACATCTGAAGCTAAGCAGGCTCTTATCATCTCTCAAGAAGCTCTGCTCCTAGACCCTTTTAATAGGGAACTGGTGGACTTAGAGCATTTACAAATCAAGAACTATTATAATCTCAGATCTCAGGAGGAATCGTTATTCAGGCAAAAGTCTAGAATTATGTGGCTCAAAGAAGGGGACATAAACACCAAATTTTTGCATCAATCAGTCACTCATCGGCACCTACGTAATAGGATCATCTCGGTTCGGGATAATTCTGGGCTTTTGCTAACTGATATGGGGGCAGTCCAAAGGGTGTTTGTCTCATACTTCCAGGAGATTCTTGCTCCAGTTGAGGTGCCTCTGAGACCATCCATTCAGGAGCTCACAGAGTTCATCCAGTCTCCGCTCAACGAGGACCAGGTTACTTTCTTATCCCAACCCTTCCTACCATCGGAGGTCCGTGATGCTATGTTCTCCATTGCTGGGAACAAAGCTCCGAGCCCTGATGGGTATAATGCGGACTTCTTTAAAAAAAACTGGGACATAGTGGGCCCCTCACTAACTGAAGCTGTCCTAGATTTCCTTGGTTCTGGATGCATGCTAAAGGAGATTAACAACACTATCATTGCCTTAGTGCCTAAAATCCCTAATGCCACCTTGGTGTCAGATTATCGGCCTATTGCATGTTGTAATACTATCTACAAGTGCATCACCAAGCTTCTTTCGAAAAGTATGGCAACAGTACTTCCAGACCTCATAAGTCCAGTACAAATTGCTTTTGTCAAAGGGAGGAGAATTACTGACAACATTCTCCTTACTCAAGAGCTTTTTTGTGGTTTTCATACTGAGCCGTATGTCCCGAAATGTGCCGTCAAAGTTGACTTCAGGAAGGCTTATGATACGCTTAACTGGGACTTCTTAGAAACAACTCTTCAGGCCTTTGGGTTCCCAAACCACTTCATACATCTTATAATGACCTATGTTCGTACTCCAAAATTCTCTATTGCTATGAATGGCGAACTACATGGTTTTTTTGCTAGTGGGCATGGTTTGAGGCAAGGCGATCCCATATCCCCTTATCTCTTTACTCTAGCCATGGAGGTATTCACAGGGATTATAAACTTCCATACCCGGCGTCTAGAATACCGCTACTACTGGAGGTGTAGGGCATCTCGCCTATCTCACCTCTTCTTTGCTGATGGTGTCTTTTTGTTTAGTAAAGCGAGTGTAGACTCTATCTCATGCATTAAGGATGGGCTTGACGTGTTCTCTGCTTGGAGCGGCTTGACTCCGAATGCTAGTAAAAGTGAAGTCTTCATTTTCGGGGGTTCACTGGAGGTCAGAGACCAAATACTACAAGTCTTTGGCTATAGACTGGGTTCATTTCCGGTTTGCTATCTGGGGGTACCCATCATTACCTTGAGGCTGAAGAAAGTGGACTGTCATGCCCTGGTATGCCTCTTAACTGCTAGAGTCCAACCTTGGACACATCGCTTTCTCTCTTTTGCGGGTAGATTACAACTAGTTAATTTTGTCTTGCATGCAATCCATATATATTGGGCATCCATCTTCTGGCTGCCGTCATCAGTAGTGCTCTGAATAGAACAAATCTGTAGACAGTTCCTATGGAAGGGGCCAGCTATGGGACCGGGAGGTTCAAAAGTGTCGTGGGAGGATGTTTGCCTTCCCAAACAGGAAGGAGGCTTAGGAATCCACAGGATTCGGGACAGTAATAAAGCTGCCATGATGAAACACATATGAAATCTCTTTATTGACAAGGAGTCCCTATGGTGCAAATGGATCCATGCCATCCATCTTAAAAGCAAGGATTTCTGGACTTCTAACCCTCCTACTAAATGTTCTTGGGCTTGGAGGAAAATCCTTGCCCTTAGAGGTGAATCCTTGCCCCTTTTCAAGTGGAAGATAGGGGATGGCTTGACCACTTCACTTTGGTTTGATCCGTGGCTTGATATTGGTCCGCTCTCTACCTTCTTCTCAAACTCCTTCATTTACTAATCAAATCTCAATAGGCAAGCAAAAGTGGCAGACCTATACACTCCCTTTGGTCAAGTGCTTCGCGAAAAGCTTCTATCTTGGCAAATTATGATCCCTCCCTTATCCTAAGGCTTGGACTTCTTCACCTGGAAGAAGGAGCCCTCAGGTAAATTTTCGGTGGCATCGGCATGGGCTGCTATTCGCAGGAAATCGCACTTGGTGCAGTGGGCATCCTTTGTATGGAACAAGGCCATTGTCCCTTGTCACCAATTTTGCCTTTGGTTTATTGTCAAAAGCCGTCTTCCAACCTAGGTATACCTTATGTCCTTTGGAAGGATTCCTAATGCGGTATGCGCCTTTTGTAATACTCAACCCGACTCGGTTGACCATTTATTTTTTGCCTGTGGTACCTCCAACTCTCTAGCCATGTTTTGGGCTTCCAAGTGTAATCTTCCTTGGTATAACTCTTCATGGACGGACAATATTCGTTGGGCCATCAATTCTCTATCAAGAAGTGGGTTCTCCAAGGAGATTGCTCGGTTCTCCTTTGGTGCTCTATGCTATATAATATGGAAGACTAGAAATGATTTCCTCTTCAGTGCGCATACTCCTCTTATCCAGGCCATGAAACAGTACCTTTATAAGACGGTTAAGGATAAAGCGATTGCTTTTAAACGGGTGGAGGATAACCCTAGTAATAGGAGAATGCAGCGAAGCTGGGAGATAAACCACTGTATCTTTAGTACAGGTCCTGAGTGAGGTAGGGCCACTTAGGCCCCTTTGTGAATCTGTAATTTTCTCCTTTCCTTGTGTCTACGGTACCCCCTCACCCTGGCGACATGTTGTCCCGTAGAGTGATTGATGGTGCCGTGGGTCTCTCTTCTGTACAGAATCTCTTGGTTGAAAGCTTAATATACTTACCTTACCAAATATATATATATATATATATGTGTGTGTGTGTGTGTGAACAATTTTTATTTATTTTTTCTGATTTTTTATTTTTTTCCTTTTATTTTCCTTTATCCCAACACTAATCTGTGGCCTTGGCGATGACCATTGAAGGTTGCCGGCCCCCATTGGATTTAGGCAAGGGCATCATGGCCCTCCCTAGATCTAGGTGAGTGGAAAGAAAAGAAAAGAAAAAACGAAAAGTTCATAAAATTGCAATTAATAAAAATGCAAAAACTATCCACGTCAGTGTTGAGTAAGCCACATCTATGGCTAGCATCCACTTAGCGATTTCCAACTAAATTTAGATAAAAGGACTACCTTGGTAAATTTTGAAAAAGTTTAGGACTGAATTGAACAAGCTAAAAGATTAAGGCTAAATTAGCATGCATATAATAGGTTTAGAACTTCTTCATAATAATCCCTTAGCTTTTAGCTTGAGTCTAAACTCTTGTTTGCACTTTATATTGTTCAAGTATTGAAATTCTGTCATTCAAAAGCTCTAACTAAAGTAAGCTCTCATAAAATTCAGGAAAAGGAATTGAGAGTAACTTTGGCGTGGGCCGAAGTTTACTCGGTTGGCTCATTGCCTCCCCATATAATATTTTGTAGCCTCCCAAGTTCTATATTATAGAGAAAGAGCTCATAAACCATTCATAGACAGATACCCACTTCAATTTACAGAGCTTTGATCATGAGAGCAGAATCTGAAACTGCTGACTCTGCATCATGACTAGCCCATTTCCGGGTCCCATATTACCCCAAGTGGAATGCTTCTTTTCACGCGAAGAACAACAATAGTTATTGGCTTCTGATTTGGAATGGAAACTGTTAAAAAAAAGGAAAATCGATGACAACTCATTATTGTTTAGAATCATTTTGTTTCTCGAGAATTAAATGATATGAAAAATATTTTACTAAAGATTATTACTTGATGAACGAATAATATGTCATTATTCATGAGAAAATTTAGATATAAATTGTTGTCGATAATGAATATTTTTCATTGAGCAATTATTATAAATAATTATTTTTAAGAAAATATTTCACAATTCATTTATTTTCAGCTCAGCAAGCAACAAACGAAACCTTTTTTTTTTCTTAAAATTGCAACGGACACTGGAAAAGGAAAATAGAAAAACAACTTATGATGGACAGAACCACCCTTTTTATCTTTTTCCCTCACAACATGAAGAAAAGTCCAGAAAACATTTATTTTCAAAGTCCTTCCATTGTCTCCAACAGCTTTCGGCCAAAGTTTTCTTTGGTGGGGGCCCAAACCCAATGTTTGCTCTTTGCTAACACCATTTCAATGGTTTGCTTGATTAATGTATTTGAACCATTTAACGGGTCTTGCAATGCACATCTTGAAATCTTTGAAGTCGCTTTAGGTGGCAAGTGATTAGAGGATAGATTTGGAAAAGATGTTAATTTCCTCCTTATTGTATTTGATGGCTTAACCGGACGGGTCTTGGAGGGCATTGACTTGGAAATAGTGAATCATGCTTTAGGATATGGAAAAGATTTCATGCCTTCTCCTTGTGAATCAAACCAAGAGATCCGTTTGACCCAAACCTAGCCCTTTTGGATTCATTGAAACCCTAGTTGGGAAATTACGAAGAACCATGGCAGTCTCCACTAGCTCTTGGGAAAAAAAAAAACTTTAAATCTATTATACAAATGTTGATTCAGTCCCAAGCCTTTCGATTTGGTTAATTTAGTCCTAAACTTTTTTATAATTTGCCAATGTATTCTTCTAGCCAATTTTGACTAGAAATTACTAAGGTGAATACCGGTTGTCCTACTTGGCAAGACCAACAATATGTGAACAATTTTTATTTATTTTTTCTGATTTTTCTTTTTTTTTTTCCTTTTTTTTTCCTTTATCCCAACACTAATCTGTGGCCTTGGTGATGACCATTGAAGGTCGCCAGCCCTCATTGGATCTAGGCAAGGGCATCATGGCCCTCCCTAGATCTAGGCGAGTGGAAAGAAAAGAAAAGAAAAGACGAAAAGTTCATAATATTGCAATTAATAAAAATGCAAAAACTATCCACGTCAGTGTTGAGTAAGGCACGTCTACAACTAGCATCCACTTAGCGATTTCCAAATAAATTTAGCTAAAAGGACTACCTTGGTAAATTTTGAAAAAGTTTAGGACTGAATTGGACAAGTTAAAAGATTAAGACTAAATTGGCATGCATATAATAGGTTTAGAACTTCTTAGTAATAATCCCTTAGCTTTTAGCTTGAGTCTAAACTCTTGTTTGCACTTTATATTGTTCAAGTATTGAAATTCTGTCATTCAAAAGCTCTAACTAAAGTAAGCTCTCATAAAATTCAGGAAAAGGAATTGAGAGTAACTTTGGCGTGGACCGAAGTTTACTCGGTTGGCTCATTGCCTCCCCATATAACATTTTGTAGCCTCCCAAGTTCTATATTATAGAGAAAGAGCTCATAAACCATTCATAGACAGATACCCACTTCAATTTACAGAGCTTTGATCATGAGAGCAGAGTCTGAAACTGCTGACTCTGCATCATGACTAGCCCATTTCAGGGTCCCATATTACCCCAAGTGGAATGCTTCTTTTCACGCGAAGAACAACAGTAGTTATTGGCTTCTGATTTGGAGGGGAAACTGTTAAAATTTTTTTTTTGATGACAACTCATTATTGTTTAGAGTCATTTTGTTTCTCAAGAATTAAATGATTTGAAAAATATTTTACTGAAAATTATTACTTGATGAACGAATAATATGTCATTATTCATGAGAAAATTTAGATATAAATTGTTGTCGATAATGAATATTTTTCATTGAGCAATTATTATAAGTAATTATTTTTGAGAAAATGTTTCACAATTCATTTATTTTCAGCTCAGCAAGCAACAAACGAAACCTTTTCTTTTTCTTAAAATTGCAACGGACACTGGAAAAGGAACATAGAAAAACAACTTATGATGGACAGAACCACCCTTTTTATCTTTTTCCCTCACAACATGAAGAAAAGTCCAGAAAACATTTATTTTCAAAGGCCTTCCATTGTCTACAACAGCTTTCGGCCAAAGTTTCTTTGGCGGGGCCCAAACCCAATGTTTGCTCTTTGCTAACACCATTTCATGGTTTGCTTGATTAATGTATTTGAACCATTTAACGGGTCTTGCAATGCACAACTTGAAATCTTTGAAGTCGCTTTAGGTGGCAAGTGACTAGAGGATAGATTTAGAAAAGATGTTAATTTCCTCCTTATTCTTTTCTACATTTTTGTGAATAAAAAATATAATATTTCTTGAAAGAAGGGTCGCTTGGCCATTATAAATAGAAGTTCTCAGGTTAATTTTAAACAACAATGGCATCTTACTTCTACACTAACTTCGTCCCTGTGCTCTTGCATGTATTCTTTATCATTCAAGCCTTGAAATTCTGTCGCTCCAATGCCTTAACAAATGTAAGCTGCATTGGCACCGAGAGGGAAGCTCTTTTGAAGTTCAAGCAAGATCTCACTGATCCTTCGAGACACCTGTCCTCGTGGATCGGCACGCATTGTTGCAAGTGGAAAGGAGTCAAATGCAGCAACAAAACTAGTCACGTTTTGAAGCTCGATCTTGAGGATAGCAATCTGGGAGGTAAGATACATCCTGCTCTCAGCAAATTGGAGAATCTAAAGTGTCTAAACCTTAGCTACAACAACTTCAATGGTCATCTACCCAATCAATTTGGAAATTTCAAAAATCTCAAATTCCTTTATCTTTCGTATAACTCGATTTCAGGTCCTATTCCTACTAATGTGGGTCAATTATCCTCTTTGAGATGTTTGGACCTCTCTCATAACAATTTGAGTGGGAACATTCCAAAAAGTATTGGGCAGCTATCCAATCTAAAGGTGATGGACTTTGGTTATAATCGATTGGATGGAGTTGTCAGTGAACCTCACTTGGCAAATCTCACCAGTTTGACCTGGTTTAGTGTACAGTTGAACAAGCTTGTTATAAATGTTAGCGCATCATGGGTTCCTCCATTCCAAGTAAAATCCATTTTCTTGTCAAGTTGCAAAGTGGGACTGAATTTCCAAATTGGCTTTGAACTCAACGGAACATTTTGCAGTTGATCATGTCAAATGCTAGCATCTCAAGTGAAGTTCCCCATTGGCTACTTGATGTTTTATCTAACATTGAAGAGTTAGATCTCTCAGACAATATGCTCAGAGGCAACATATCTGAAATTATTGGAAAAAAGACACCACAATTATGGCGACTATCACTTTCTGGAAATAACCTCAGCGGTGACATTTCAAATTCTACATGCATGTTAGCTAACTTGCAAATTCTTAATCTCTCTAGAACCAACTATTTGGGAGACTTCCACAATGTTGGGGGTTGTCACTATGTTCTTTGTATTGGATTTCGTTGGGAGACAATAAGTTAAATGGTCAACTTCCAAACTCTCTATGTGATTTAAAGCAATTGCTAGTTCTAGGCCTACATAAAAATGGCTTGCATGGAGTGCTTCCAAAATGTTTACTAAAGTCATCTTTAGTAATTCTTGACCTCAGTGACAATCTACTCACTGGTAGAATACCTCCTCCAATTATCCCTCCTCCATTTTACTCTCTTCTTATGGGATTTGAACTATTTTCGATAATCAATCTTGAGAGAAATTATTTCACTAGGGACATTCCTTTGCAGCTTTGTCAACTTCCTTTTCTTCGATATCTAAGCCTAGCACATAACAACCTCTCTGGAGGCATTCCTCCTTGTTTTAGCAACTTCTCGCAAATGTGGGCCAATTCTACTGGTATTTCATTTATGGATTCCATTGGGGAGATTCCCATTGTGGTAGTTAATATAAAATGGAAGAAACCTAGAATTCACCAGTACACTCAAATATTTGTTTTCCATTGACCTTTCAAGCAATGCATTAGAAGGACAAATACCAGAAGGGCTAACTAGGCTTACTCAACTTCAGAATTTGAACCTCTCCCAAAATAAGCTGATCGGAAAAATCCCCTCAGATATCGGCTCATTGAGATACTTGGAATCTCTTGATCTATCTAATAACAACTTATCGGGTGAAATCCCTCCTAACATATCCAATTTAGATTTTCTAAGTTGTTTGGATCTTTCCTTCAACAATTTATCTGGTCCTATTCCATCGGGCAATCAACTAAGCACTTTGGACATTCAATCTATTTATCGTGGTAATGATGGACTTTGCGGAGCTCCTCTTTTGAAAATATGTCCAGGAGATGTTCATAATGATATGGACAAACAATATGGTCACAATTCAAGTGAAGATGAATCTAATGAAGGTGAATTTATTGTTAATTGGTTTTACTCAGGATTGGGATCAGGTTTTGCAATCACATTTATGGGATTTTGTGGCATATTACATGTCAATCAATCTTGGAGGATCTTGTATTTTCAGAAAGTGGATAGGATTATTGAATTATTGTCGATTGGATGGATGATTACCATGTTATGGTTGAAGAGAGCTTGTCAATTTCAACTATACAAAAAAGACGTTATTTAGTGAGTAAAATCAATCTCTCTCATGATTCATAGCTTCTTTTTCTCGTACTCATTTATTTTGTCGATAGAATTTGCTAATTTTTTCTAGCATTTGTCCTCACATTCATGCGTCGCAGGTGACATCTTGCATGAAAGCAGAAATTGATTATCCAATTACAAACGTGCACTGCTGCAACTGCTATAGAGTTGACAGTTCCTTTCTTCGAGATGGAAGATTGCTACTGAAGTTTCAAGTAGAAATTGATTATCCAATTAAACGTGCACCGCTGCAACTGCTATAGAGTTGACAATTCCTTTCTTCAAGATGGAAGATTGCTTCTGAAGTTTCAAGTGATAAAGATGTTGTTGCGCTTATTATTCTCCAACATATCTCTCTCTCTCTCTCTCGTTATAATTCTCTCTCTCCCCTCTCTCTCTCTCTCGTTATAAAGAAAATTCCTCGCTTTTGTCGAAGAAAACGTATATGTTATATGTAAAATGAGCCTGGCTATGTGAGCCAAAATCGAAAGAGTCTACCGTTCTAGTAGGGTAAAAATTTGAACAAAGTTTCATGCCAGTAACATGTGAAAAGCTTGATAACTACCAAAACGTGTTAGCAATAAAATTTTGATCGGCAACTAGTTCAGTTAATTACAAATTAGTAAATAAGCAATACTCTTACAAAAGTAATAATAGTTACTAGATTGTCTTAAATTACTCATTTCAATAATTTACTGACATTATTTATATCATGACCGATGATGTTACCAACTTTTTATAGAAAATTACCGACTCTTATTTAAGTCAACTTATCAACATTTATCAAATTGTTTCAAAATTACTGATTGCTCCAATATTTTACTAGTATTGGTTGTAAAATTTATATATGCTTCAAAATTACTAAATCTTATCCAAAACTACTAGTCTTGATTTGGGTGATATATCGAGTTTTGCAAGTTAAGTTACCAACTAATTTTAACTTTACTAACTCTTATGTGAGTAAATTATCAACATTTGATTGATTGTTTCGAAACTAATAATGATATTAGTAATTTGCCAATTTTTATTTTTGGAGCATACGAACTACTAAATTTATTAAATCTTCTAGGAAATTGCCAACCCTTGTTTAAATCATTTTAAAATTGTCACCTTATGGTTTGCATTTACCAAGCTTCCACTACTTTACAAAGTTATTTCTTAAAGTTATAATGATGTAAAATTTACTAGTCCTTTTAGGAAATTACCAACTTTTTTTCAATCATAAGTAACGATAGTTTAATTATCTTGAAATTCTAATTATTCAATTAATTTACAACCGTTTATTTACACAGCTTACTTGGTTTTTAGATGCATATTAAACTAATCATTCACATATTAAATTTATTTACTAAACTGATTCTTAGGTGCATTTAGTTCCTCTCCGCGTATATAAAACAATCTTTTTTCTTCTATTCTATACAAATATGTACGTGCGCTTGCTCTTCTACTATTACTAATTCCATCAGTGTAACTTTTTTAAAGTAAAAGAATGCATATTGCACAATTTTTAGAGAAAGGCAGCAGGGCCCGCACCAGCTTTGCCGATGAACCCTCGCCGAGAGCCAGCGATGCACCGTCATCGCGTGGTGTGTCGATCAGCTCTCACAAGAGTGAACCAACCCTCCGCTGCCTGGTCTTATACGAATATACACATGTTCTCTTGCTAGTATTAATTCGATACGTGTAAAAACAATGTTTCGATCACAAGTATGCCATTGATATATGTATGACATACAATATTTTTTTCAAACTCCCTTCAAAATGCGGCATGTGACATACAAAGTCGGAAATGTTTACCTAGAGTCAGGTAAGCTCATGGTTAGGCAGCTAATTAAATGATTGGATAGGGAATTCGACTCATGTTATTAAAAATCGAAACGAACAGGCCAAAAAAAAAAATTGCTATAGAAGGGAACCCGAGCAATGAAAGATCATGGGAAACGATTTTTAGTAGGGGACGATAAAATGAGCCAACTGCTCCAGTGAAGCAGCTCCACCAAAATAAAAAATCAATCATCGATTACCATAGATATTGCAGTAAATGGGCGTGGGACGATTCAACAAAGAATGACCCTTTAACATTGAAAAGTTAATTTAGCAAATTCCTAGCTTTCTCAAGCCATTGCTTTGATTAACGTCCTCCCTCCTGTCTTGGGCCGGGCTCAGAATTTGTTGCTCAGGGGATGGTATATCCTGCAGTTAATAAATGAAGAAAAAAAGAAGACAAAAAAGACATTATCAAAATCGGATGCCATCTAATTATTATAAGTAACTACTTGTGTGGATTGTTAGGTATAGGATAGTTGTACTCACTCCCGCATTTCTTTCCGGCGGGCCTGTTGCTAATGTTTCACCTTCTCGGAAGAGATAGCAGTGGCCGGCGTGATCCCAGCCTACTTCACGAGAGGAGAGAACAGGACAGCGCGAAGGCAGCGGGGAGCGATGCGGATGAGCGTGTTCACTTTTGCGTAGCATGTGAACTGGACTTTAGCCCGGGCGTCTCTAGCTATCCCCAGGCAAGGGCTCTGGCCGGCGGCAATCGATGGGATTGGGGTCCCATTCAAAATCACCAATACCATCAAATGGACAAGGGCACGGACATGGCAACATCCGAATTGTGAGCCATTTCTTCTATTTGGAGATTGTAGGTGAGAATTGCTCTATTCGAGTACTTTGCTCTAAGTTGGTGCGTCAAAGATAAATTAAGAATATGACTCACACAACACAAGCCGTGATGAAGGAAGGAAATAAAAAAAAAAAGAAAAGGTGATGCGTTTTGGAATAGTACTAATTCTCCAGTCATATTTTACCAGTACTAATTCCACATGTGTAACATTTGAGGAAAATGTTTAAAATAGTCCTTGTGCTCTCATATAATAATGTTCAATTTGGTGGTGTAGCCAAATTGATCCTTATATTTTTTAATGAATTCAATATGATACTCGACAATTTGGCCCCATTGGCATTTGACACGACAACCAAGTCGGCCATGCATAGGCCTCACATTTTCAGATCTGACTGTGCACGTTGCTACCCACATCATTAGAACTTGGAAAAGAATGCAAAACCGAGGGGGAGGGGGTGTGTAAGGATGCACGCGTCACGGGTTCCAAAGAAAGGCCGCACGAGCCACCCTATCGTTCGCTGGTGAGCCCTCGCCAAGATTAAGCGATGGAGCGCCATCACATTGTGTGTGTATCAGCCCTCGCGAGCGCCAATCAACACTTTTTCCCCGTTCTTATACGAATATAGGCGTGCTCTCTTACTAATATCAATTCCATACATGTAAAAAGGGGAAAAGACATCAAAATATCATAATTTTCATAGATCACTCATTTTAATATGAAACATTTTGTCGGATCACTTTACTTTGGGTGTTATTATCAATTTAAGACGTCGAAAATCTGATGTGATAATATTTTATCACTTTTTCCAACATATGTACTTGCAGGCACTTTGAGTCCTAAAAGACATCCTTCAACAAATTTGCTCGAGATCTAAACCCTAATTGGAGAAATCAAGTCATTTCCCTTCTCTTTAAATCCTAATTCAATTTGAGGCAATTTGGGGCAAACAGATCACAATTCACAACCTAGAACAATGTCATGAATGAGGAAAAAGCGTCAAAAAAATCTTAAACATTTTGCTTTTGTGCCAATTTAATTCAAAATATTTTATTAGTGCCAATTTAATCATAAATATTTTAATTTGGTAGCAATTCAATCCTTTCGACTAATTTTGGATGGATATTGCTAATGTTGATGTTGGTTGACTGGCGCTAACATGGATAAATTTTAATAATATTTGAATATTTTTTCAATTTATTTATTTATTTATTTTCCTTTTTTCTTTCCTTTCTCCTCTTCCTTCCTAGTTGTTGAACCTTGGCGAATAGCTAGAGGTGATCGACCTCGTTGGCCTTTGGTGAGCCAACTTGTGCAATATCAAGGGAAATGGTTTTTATTAAGGGATAGGAAACATACATAATTATTAATTACCATAGATAATGCCATAATGGGCCTGGGCCAACCAAACATGACCCTTTTACATTAGCAAAGTTTATTTAGCAAATCCCTGGCTTTGTCAAGCCATTACTTTGATTATCATCCTCCTCCTAAGATTGGGCCGAGCTCAGCGTTTGTCGCTCAGGGGACAGTATATCCTGCAGTTAACAAATGAAGGCAAATTAAAAAGACAAAAAACATTATTAATTCTGGATGATTTGTGATTATTATAAGTAGCTACTTAGTTGACTGTTAGGCAAGGGATGATTATACTCACTCCCACATTTCTTTCCAGCGGGCCTGTTCCTAATGTTGCACCTCTTGGGGATCGAGATAGCTGTGGCCGGCATGATCCCAGCCTGCTTCGCTAGAGGAGAAAGTAGGACGGCGCAGAGGCAGCGAGGAGAGGTGCGGATAAGCGCGTTGACTTTGGTGCAGCAGGCGGGCGGGACCTTAGCTCGAGCATTTTTAGCTGCCCCAAGGCAAGGACTCAGGCTGGCGGCAGCCGACCCAATGGGGGTCCTCCCGCACTCTCCGGCTGCGCTCGCCTCCTGAACTAAGCCACTCGAAATAACCAATACCATCAAGATGGACAAGGGCACAAACATGGCAACACGAGAGTTGTTAGCCATCCTTGTATTTGGGGATTGCAGGTGAAATTTTTTTCTCTATTCCAGGAGTATGCTCTTATAAGTTTGGTGCGTGGAGAGAAGTCAGGAATTTGACTCTTTATATATACACAGCACAACCCATGAAGAAGGAAGAGGAACTGCAAAAAGGCGATGTGCTTTGGAATAGTGGGGTGGTTGGGTGAACCTACGTGGATGAAATTTGGAGGGTTTCGTGACCTTAGCCTGCGCTTTCAAGAGGGTAATTATGATTTGAGACATTCGAATCGAACGTTTCCCACTGATGCTGGTGCAAAAAATCAGTGACTCTCCCTCTCATCAGACGACACATCGGTTCCTCCTATTTGTTCAGTTGATGGGATTGAGATCGTGGGGTGGGTGAGATTGGGAAATCAACGGTGTGAACATGCAGGGCTTTGGTCTCGTGAAGTTTCTATGTGTCTACTCTTGCTAAGAGTGCCGACGTAAAGTCCCATGATGGGTCCCCCCACTAAGGGTTTCGTTAGATCACAAATGCGCACGCCCTATGTAATAGGCAACAAACTATGTGCGAAAATAGGTTGACGTTCCGAATGCCGTGAATAAAAGGTGAAGTTTTATATTGAGTCGGAAAGCTAAAAGGATTCTTGGAGAAAAGAGGCGTAGGCAAGGAAAAAGATTAATAGAATATTAGCAGAAAATCTTGGTGGAGCAACTTTAGGGAAATATGATATAAGGGGGTATAAGTACAGTCCAAGTACCAAAACTTGGCACGAGGGTGCCAAAAGTTACAAAATATACACTTAAGTGCCAAGATCGGAACAAAAAAGATCAATTAAGTGTTAACGGCGAGAAAATCCGACAATTGACGTGGAACTTTTCTGGTAAGTTGAGGTCGAAACGGCATCGTTTTGGGTGCTAACATAGCCAAATAAGCCCAAAACGACGTCTTTTTGAGTGCTAATGTGGCTAGATCAACCCAAAACGACGCCGTTTTGGCCAAAATTTATTTTTTAATACAAATATTAATTAAATAATACTAAAAGCGAAATTTTAAAAAAAAGAAAAAAAGAGAGGGGTAGTAGCCCACTTGTGGCTACCACTCCATTGCTGGTGGGGCAACAGCAATAGACGGCGAGGCTTGCCGACACCTCGGCGCGAGTCGGCGAGGCTTGCCGACGCCTTGGCGCGAGTCAGCGAGGGTCGGACAGCCCTCACGCAGAGGCGCTGAGTTTCTAGTGGTGCTTGGCGAGGGCCACCGATGCCTAGGAGAGGGCTGACGACCCTCACCCAGGCCAGGGTGAGGGTGGCCGACCCTTGTCTAGATCTGGGAGAGGGTTGCCACCCTCTCCTGGAATCTGGCAAGGGTCATCCAACCCTCGCCTTCGGTCGGCAACCCTCGCCATCCATCGCCGCCGCCCCATCGACAATGGGGCAGTGGCCATAGGCGATCTGTTGCCCCTCTCTCTCTCTCTTTAATTTTCACTTTTAATATTATTTATTTAATATTTATATTAAAAATTAAATTTTGGACAAAATGACGTCGTTTTGGGCTTATTTGGTTATATCAACACTCCAAAACGATGTCGTTTCGACCCCAACTTGCCGGAAAAGTACAATGTCAGCATTTTAACTAGATTTTCTCAGCATTGACACTTAACTGATACTTTTTCTCCAATTTTGGTACTTAAATGTACTTTTTGTAACTTTTGGCACTTAAATATCCCTTGTATCAAGTTTTGGCACTCCAAAGGTCCGTACGTCGATATAAGGGATAACACGTTTTCTTTTGTTTCTCAAAGACGAAGCTTTGGGTAAGTTTAGATCGCAAACGGGCGGCCAACCTCCCGACGATCCAAGGTTCTGATAAGTGGCTCCAACGTAGGCATGGTGCACTCGGTGATGTAAGAAATTGAAATGTATCTTTTAAGGACATTCGACCATTATTTAGTCACCGCACCAACCTTTTAAGGTTTCCTCTTTTTAGATAATGCCCGAATCTTCAACGGTTGAGCGCCCTAACCAAAATAGCAAACAAATATAAACCATAGCCTGATCTTAATGTCTATCAAATTGTCGATTTTATGCAATCTATATAACTCGATTTTAATGCCTAAAGATCGAATTATTGATTATGTACACAGTTCAAAATAGGAATTTCTAACTTGGAGGTGCCTAAAAATCTCAAATCAATCAAGTTAGAATCTAATAATCTCAAATTAGGCGAAATTACACAATTTGAGAAATTACGTAATTTGCGGAGACCAGCAATGTGGCTCGCAGTGACCGGCGGCGAGGGGCTTACGGCAAGGATGAAAAGGCACGGAAAAGACGATGGCATTTTGGTGGGGAAATAGTTGTCGTCGATGGCGGATCTGACTCGGCAAGGGAGTGTTGGCTATATTTTCTTCTCTGAAATTTGCACATCGCCGCACACCCAAAACTTTCACAATCTCTTTTTCAATTTTTTTTCTTTTGCTTGTTCAAGCAAGACCGCAACACCCACCATGCTTGCTGCCTTCCATCATGTCTGGACAAAACCAAAAGCAAACAAATCGACCGCCTTTCTTTTGCCTCCCCACAAGCTCACGCGTGTGGCTCCAATTGTTTGACTCCTTTCCTTTTGCTTGCTCAGGCAGGACTCCACAGGGGCTGGTAGTCGCTAGAAGGACTGCTTCGCGATCACTGAACTGGCAGATCTGGCTGCAAACAAGACAGCGAGGCTCGCTAGATGATGGAGGGAACAGCACTGGCGCGATAGCAACAAGGAGGCAAAGGACTATTCTGCCGTGACTGTTTGCGCTTGTGCTCGTCGGAGGACCTGCAAGAAGAAAACTTCATCTGGACTGGCTGCGTTGCTGAAGGTTCGCTGGTGCAGGAATTGTCACTGAAAAGCGCTGGAAACGTCGGGTTCACTGCTACGAGACCCGGCAAGGCTTAGCGGGAGCTGGAGATGACTGTACAGAACCAACGACGGGCAGCAGCGGCTTGGGACTGAATAACATGACACGAGACAGTGACAGCAGTACACGATCAGGGCTGGTGAATGTCGGTACGGCACTGATGTCACTGGATCGGTGTAGGCGGAGCGCTGTGGAGTCACTGACAACAGACGGGGCAAGGCAACGTGAGGCACGGGGATGTCAGACACCCGGGGCACGAGCCAAAAACGATGTGGTTGCTACTTCTAAGTGTTCTGTTTCTTTGTATACTTTGCTTCTCGATCGTGGGCGATGGACGCCGCCAAGAGAAAGATCCCCAAAAGTGTCGTCTCTTTCCTCTGCTTTCTGATCGTAATTCTCTTGTAATGCGCCCAGTTCTACATTTTATCTCCAATTTTTTGCGCCCCAAGAAGACATCCCCTTTGCCCAGCATTTATATCTTTAAGTGTGTATGTTTCTTTCGCCCTTTCTAGGAAAACAAAAGACATGCTATGCAAGCATGGCGATAGAGCTCCTCTTTCCTTCGTTTCTTGCTCTCTCTATAAATTGCCGATTATATGTGCCCAAAACTCATTAAAAAATTGGAAATAGTCCTTTACTTTCCCTGTTGTTTCTTGCCTGAAAACTTGATAAAGATTCATTGCTTTGAATTTTGATAGAGTAAATCAACTTTCCTAATTTTGAATTTCGGCCATGATGACGATTTAATGGACTCAATTTGATTTTTCATCTTACATGCTTAGTTTAATTAATTCAATTACGCTCAATAATTTCCCTTTACCAGTCCGTCAGCTCTAATGCAATTATATGGGCTTATTAGGCCTTATTGGTTGACTGGCTGAACAATGTCTGATTCTATTATTTTGTCCTTTGGAAAAAAAAAAAAGAACAAAAATTCATTTAATACATTTTTGTTCCAAGGAATAAATTTGAAACAAATTCAAGAAGATTAAAAAAAAAGTTACTTCTTTATTCTAGGAACAACTCTACAATTAAGCCTTTTCTTTTTCTTTTATTCTTCTCTTTTCTTTTTGTTCTTTTTCTTCCTTTAGCTAGTCACTAGTGACCGGCCAAATGAGGGACAATGGCTGGGCAAGACTTGGCCTTGCCATATCTAGTCGAAAATGAACAATATCAATATGTACCAAGAAGAACAAACTTAGCAAGAATTTATTTGACATCTTTGCACAACAAGTTCTTCAATATACAACTAGAACGCTAGTGGAACTCGCCAATAGCATATTCGACTTAAATTCGATTATCCATTTTAATAGAAACCCTAACTAGGATGGAATGGTCGACGAATTATTCAAGTGAAGACTCATAATTAGGAAGCGCGAGGATAAATCTACAGGAAGCTTAATGTTGTCTTCCTTTATTATCCAGAAGAAAGATGAATATTCCACACATCTTAAGTTTTTGACTAAAAAACAGTGCACATGTGAATATTTCAAGATATCCCAGTTTTAAATTCTTTATATCACTTCTTGGCTATGTAAGATAAAAACATTGAACAATATATTCTATATGATAAATAGAGAAATATTCTATAAACTTCAATATAATAAATGTCTCACATGATAATAACACCTTCCACGTAAACCAAATATATTAATGTCAATAAAAGAGTGCACATGCCCACCAAGCTAGTAGTAAGTGAAATCTCTATCTCTCTAGTGATTCATATTTTCTTTTCCTATTATTCATGTCCCACAACACTTACTCTATGTGGTCGAGATAGATTTGGCTGGGGTGCCGAAACAATGATGATGAAAAATGACGAGGTCCATGATTATATGAACTTCAAATGATTGGACATTAATCGAGATCGCTCCACCATTCCGTATTTGTGGATATGAGGTTTAGATGGAGTGATGAACCTATGAATCTAAGTGCGAGGAAATTAAACGGTATTGGAATTAAAATATATAGAAAGGAAATTCCGACGAACTAAGATGTGCAAGGAATTCAAATACAATGAAATTGAATGGATAAACTCTCATGGAGCGTTGACTATGTATGTATGTTTTTTTCTTCTAACGCCTCAGTCTATTTTATGTTCTTCAAGAGAAGTTGAATCGTGTCTGTCCACCTTGCTTGAAATTTTCCTATTGCGTTGGTAACCGCTTGATCCATGACACTTTGCCACTATGCCCACCAGGTTACTTCAGCTGCACACCAACTTCCTTTTTGCGAACAACTTCTTGCATTGCATGTCAACCATTTGTCATCTTAGATTCTATAACTTCTTTGCCACCTATCAAAATGGCTTTTATTCTTTTATAATTTCCACAACGTGAATGCCTCCACGTGCTTTTTAGTCCCTCCGACAACTTCCCCAACCATCTTGTAGACTTGTAAATTTGTCGCCTCGACTTCGACCTACTCCTCCTCCTTTTCTTCCTATTCAACCTAGCTTTGCATTTCTTATGTGCAATTTTGCTTCGCTTAATCTTTGATTTATTTTCCTTTAATGTAAGGTAGTGAGTTTATATGATAAACCTATTCAATCTTACCCACATTAACAACAAACACGACGACACATGGTAAAACTGGATACTGACACTCTTACTCTCTATCATACAATTCCAGAGACATGCACCAATTCAATAGCCTCCTTTCTTAATGACGACGCAAGATTGCTATGAAGTTTCAAGTAGTAAAGAAGTCGTTCTCCTTATTCTCCCACTTATTTCTCTTTATTTTTATTTGGTTACTAAAAAAAATATCTTGCTCTTCTCCCTTTCATAAATGTCAATGGGTTACTAAGTCACAAGCCACGGTAGAAAGAACTAGAAAACTGATGGATCACCTCTTGCATCGTTTCAGAATTTCGATGTTGTCTTTACCAACTTTATCAATGTAGTTAGAGTAAACTCATTGGTGGATGAAAATAAAGACCTAGTGAAAGGCTATTCTTCTTCTTTTGAAACAAAGACTATACATGTTTTTAGACATTGCTCGATGATGGCACGATCTTCATTTGTGGGTGGAACTCATTGTATTGAATCGATTGACATATGTAGCATGCATATTTTGGAATCAACTTGTCACCATCACCAATATTTGTTCCATTTGGACCTCCTCATTTAGTCCCAAATATTCATAATATGGAACAAAAAGAGTTTCAAGCCTCCCCAACTTGAACCTCAGATTCAAAACAAAGGAAGTAAAGAAAAAGACAAAAAAACCGTTTTAATATTTGAGAAATTTCGCCTTCATGGCCACTACTGGTGTGACTACCGATTGCTACTTGCATAGCATATATTTTCTTGCTTCAATTTGGGCCAAAAGTATAAAATTTCAGACAAAATTCCCCTTGCTCAAGTTGCTGGCCTGCAAAGATTTGGCCTATTGATGAGCTCTTACTTGAGACTAAGTTGGCCACTTCAAAATTTTATTTGAGACAATATCCACTTTAAGCCCTCTTTAGAGAAAATAGCTCCATTTCAAGCTCTTATTTTGAATTTTTCCTTTTTAATTACGCAAATATGTGTATTTTGAGCAAAGGCGTGAGTTTTGTTTATTAACTAAGGCTTGCGGATATGCAAAAACTAAAAATAGAAAAGTTGGAATCATTTCCTTTCATAACAAACTGTATAAATGAGCAATAACACCAAAATAGTTTTGATATTGTCATTGTAATAAACAGGATTACGGAAATAAAGTCATCATTTATGATTTTTATGAAGTTAATTTCAGAGTATGGCTATTATGGCTATTATCTTGAAAATTATATTGTCATTGACCAATGTGATGAAACAATGAACGATGGCGTGAACTTTATTATTTAATTAGTGTATGGTTACTAGGACCGATGAAGAAGAAGGATTGCTTGCGTGCTTGTTATTCTAAATTTGATTTTAAATCAGTGCATTGATATAGGGAAATTCCAGAGGCCTATCCATTTCCAAGAGCTTTCTTTTTAGGGATTTATATCAAGGAAACAATGTAAATGCACTTGTTAGAAAGAATATCCAATGTATTAGCTAAAATTTAAAAATATGTTAACTCGTCAATTCTTATGATGCTACCAACCACACAATTAAACAATGATGTGCTTGATCATCATGTTAATATCTCCGACGTTTACTCAAGTCAAGTCTATGACACACGTCGCACTTCCATCGTGAAGTTCACGACTCGCCCTCATTGAAAAATCAATAAAACATGTACACGGTACAACTTATAATTTTCTAATAATTTACCATTTTACGGGATTGATTTAATAAAGTGAGATATAAAGTTTCTTAATTAGTCTAATATGGGGTAGCTAGTGTGAGCCGAGTTGAACCCGACCTGTGATGAGAGGGCACGGCTGAAAACTCTATAAATAATGTTCAAATCTCTCATCTAACCCAAAAACACACAATTATCCTCACATAAAGAGCAACTATAAACACTAAAGGTGAGGAGCGGTCTCATTGAGCTAGTGATATAGATGGCACTAGAGGAGAATCGCTTGAGTTTTGGATTGTCGCTATTTTGCATCAAGAACAATAGATTCCAAATCATAGGGGCAAATTTCTTTATTTGATTATGTATATATTCTTGATTCTAGTTATGGAAATCCTAGGTATGCTTTCATTGTCAATATCGCAACCCTCGTATGGCTAATTTTATCGATATGAATATCCTCACTCAGAATTATCGTAGTGTTAGGCGATCCTAGATTTTGCTTAAGCTTATAGCCTGTTACATAATGGGATGAAGACTCGCACTTCCAACTCACGAATCATTAATGACAAGAGAGAGTTGGGGAGGTCGAAATCCACGCACCACTAAGGCCAGGCACTAGTTAGTGCCGGCCCCGAGCCATGTTTTAAAAAAAAAAAGTCAAAATATTTTTAATGACCATTGAAGGAAATGAAAGACACTCATCCAATTAAACTAAACTAAAATGCAAGTACAATTTCACATGATTTAGAAAGAAAAAAAAAGACAGACAACGATGCCCTAACAATGATGAGACACAAATTACACCAAAAGCGAATGTATAATAGATTCGATATCTAGTGAGTTGTGTGCCTCATTATGATTTGGATGATATATTATCGCCATTGTCCTTTTGTTCATATAGACTCAATTCTTACAAAAATCAATCATGCTCCACGAAAGTCATTTTTAAATTTTTTGCAGGGTAGCTAGACCTACTGTCTTGCGAGATCCATTGGCTAGTACTGCACATGGAGTCCAATAGTACCGTAGACACCGATGGGAAAGTCACGAACTATGGTGGAAAATCAGAAAGCTAGTGGCTCTCCTCTTCCATTACCTGTAATTGGAGTGGTTTGTTCCCATGTACGTCACCCCCTTATTGGTAGATGAAGACCAAGACCAAGTGAACGGCTAGGGGCGTTCTTCTTCTTACAAAGCAAAAGCCTTACGAGATATTGTTTTGAAAAGATTCAATATGCAAACCTGCAAAGTTGGTGAAGCTCCTGTTGTAAAAGGAGATAAATTAAGCATTGAACAATGTCCCAAGAATAATATTGAAAAGGAAGCAATAAAAAATGTTCCACATGCTAGTGTGGTCGGCAGCCTTATGTATGCACAAGTATATACCAGATCTAATATTACTTTTGCAATGAATATTCTTGGGAGGTATATGTTGAATCTAGGTCATGAACATTAGCTTGCAGCTAAGAAAATAATAGATATCTACAACGAACAAAAGATTCCATGTTTGTATATAACAAAGTAGAGGATCCAAAAGGTTATTGGATATTCAAATGCTAATTTTGCTAGTTGTTCAAATGACGGAAAATTAACTTTTGGATATATTTTCATGATGGCTAGATGTGCTATTTCTTGGAAGAGTAGAAAGCAAATCTTGGTTACAAACTCAATAATGTATGCTAAGTTTGTGGTGTGTTACGGTGCTTCAACTCTGGTTGTTTGGTTCAAAAATTTGATCTTAGAATTGTGAGTTGCAAACTAGTTTATAAACTTCGGGTTCTCTATTTGTACATATACGTTTTCTAAGTAAAACTAGAGGAACAAAACCGTGAGAATCCAGTAAGGTCTAAAGTGGACAATATGTGTATAGTGGCAGACTTAGGATGTTATAACTAGTATCCAAACCGATAGTTGCGGCTTCTAGGTAAGCGAGCATTGTGGGGTTAGCAACACAAGCCTGTAAGGATGAAATTGGGTCAGAAGGATACCTAAATTAAGTGGGAGCAGTTTTAACACTAGAGCTCACATGTGAGGAGGAGATTATTAGGATACACATGTAAATTGTATTAGAGAAATCCCACATTGGCAAATTGATGTGGTGTAAAGTAGTTAATATATCATAGTTGGCCAATAACTCATTGGCTTAAACTTTGGAGTAAAGGTGGGTTCAACTAGATATATTGACGAGCTTGGGCTTAACTTCCTCTTAGAGATCTCCCTAAATAAATGTATCAAACTTCTGTTGCATGCTTCCAATATATACATCATGACAACTGCTATGAAATTATAATTCCTCCTTTCTTCACGATAATGGAAGATTGCTACCAAAGCTTCAACTAATAAAGAAGCTATGCCCTTTACTGTCCTACTTCTTCTTCTTTCTTTCTTTCTTTCTTTCTTTTCTGTTTATTTGGTTATAAAAAATAAATTCTCTTGATCTTCTCCCTTGCATAAACACCGATGGTATCAATAAGTCATGACCCATCGTGAAAAAAGCATGAAATTTTGTGGATCTCCTCTTCAATCATTTTTGAACGTTAACATTGTCTTAGCTAACTCTATCAATGTATTTGGAATAATCTATTGCCAAGTACGCCTTCAGTTCATTGGTCGATGAAGACGAAGATCTACTGAAAGGCTGTGGAACGTTCTTCTTCTTTTGAAATAATGACCAAAGATATGTTCCTAGAGACTACTCAATGAAGGTGTGATCTCTGTTCGTTGGTGGAACTCGTGTTATCGAATCAACCAACGTGTACAACATACATATTCCGGTGCCAAGTCATTACCATTGCCAACATCTATTCCTCTTAGACCTCCTCACCCAATCCCAAATTTTCGTAATATAGAACAAGGAGAGTTTTGAGTCTCTCCAATTTGAACTTTAGATCCAAAACGATGGACATCAAACGAACAGGCGGAATAATCGTGAAGTTTATTTTCTGCCTTTTTTTTATTATTATTTAACGTGGTCAGTGATAATCAATGGGCCTTTTATTACTTACAGATGTGTATTTAACCAACGTTATGAATTTAATTTACTAATGGAAGCCTGAAGCAGATATATAAACTAAAAATAGAAAAGTTGGAATCATTTTCTTCCACAACGAACTGAATAAATCAGCCAACCCACAAGGATAGTTTTTACATTATACTATAAGGGACAGGTTTTACGGAAGTAAAATCATTAATTATGATTTTGATGGAGTTAATTTTAATGGGCGACGATTTTTGGGAAAAGTATATTACCGTCATATTATATAAAATGGTATATGGTTATTAGAACTAATGTTGAAGGAGCAAGGAATGCTTGAGTATTTGTTGTAGTAAAGATGATTTTATATTAGTGCACCGATAGGGATATTTCGGAGGGCTCCCCACTTCCAAAAGCTAATTTTCTTGTTAGAAAGAATTTCCATGTATTAACTAAATAATCTTGTCACCATCAAGGTTAGAATATTTACAAGTCTAAAAGTAAGTCTCCCGAATAAATTCATATGACGCTCCTGACCATTTAATTAATCAATGATGTGCTTGATCATTGCGTTCATATTTCCAGTTTTTTTCTCGAGTAAATGAAACATATCGCACTACCATCGTGAAGTTCACGGCTCACTTTCATTGAAAATAGAATAAAGTACGTACAACATACACTAATAATCTACTTATCAATTAAAAATTCATGACAAATATGATTTGATTCGGGTTCATGATTGAAACCTCCTTTGGATAATTTTACCCATATGAACATCCTTAGTTGGAATTGTCATAGTGTTGGCCCCATTGAGCGGTCCTAGATAGTAGACTTTGGATGAGCTTTATATGTCTAGTTGAAGACGCTTCCTACTTATGAATCATTTATGAAAAGATAAAATTGGAAGAGAGAGAAATAAATACACTAGTAAGGTTGGGTAAGTCTTTTTAAATAAATTAATTATAATTTTTTCTTGAATAAAATTATTCAAAACAAAATGAACCTATTTTTTCCAAATTTTAAAAATAATAAAACAAAATTAATTGACGAAAATTAATGAAAAACCCTCATTATTCATGATGGTGCTCTAATGATGATTACACAGAAACTACACTAAAAGTGAATGTCTAATAAATTTGCTATCTTTGATGCTATATCCCTCGTCATGATTGGGACGATACACTGTCATCATTGTCCTCTTATTTGTGTTAAGCACATTCTTTTAGAGTCAATTCTTATTAAAAAAAAATCAATTATGTCTTATGATAGCCATTTCTAAATTTTTCACAGATGAGTTGGATCTATCATCTTCCCATATTCATTGGCTAGTATTGAACATGGAATATGATGCTACCATAAACGCTTATAGGGCGAGTAAGTCAAAGTCGTGGTGGAAAGAATGGGAAATTGGTGGCTCCCCTCTCCCATTATTTTAGGACGTCCACCGCATTGTCTTCGCCAACTTTATTACTTTATTCGGAGTAGCCTATTTCCAAGCATGCCTCCCAACTCATTGGTAGAGGAAGATAAAGACCTAGCAAAAGACCATTGGATATTCTTTTTCTTACTAAACGAAGACCATATAGGTCGCCGTTCGTGGGAATGGGACTCATCATATCGAATTGACTAGCATATGTAGCATTAATATTCTAGAGCCATCTAATTGCCATTGCCAATATATGTTCCATTTGGACCTCCTCACCCAATCCCAACCGTGAAAATATGGAACAAGGAGAGTTTCCAACCCCTCTAACATTAACCTCATATACAAAACAGTAAATGTCTAGAAAACAGAAAATTATCTTTTATATATATATAGCAGAATTTCGCCTTTATAGCTACTACTAATGTGATACAAATGCTACTTGTATAGCAAATATTTTCTTAGCTATTCTCTTTGTTACATGGTCAATAGCAGTCAATTACCCTTTTAGTTAATATATTTGAATGGCTCATGCCTAGACTTATCTCTGTTATATGTGAGGCAAATTTAATGGGGAATTTGAACAATATACTTTTGCGCAAGAATTTCATGAATACTAATGCTTTCTATATGCATTTTGATAAATATTTTTATATTACCGACAAAACCTTTTGAATTGAAATTATCAAGATAATTTACATGCAAACCATATAGTCTTCACATTCCAAATTCATATATAATTAACGTTTTACGTCCAGTAATAATTTCAATTTAATTCTTTAGTTGTCTTGCTCACGTCAATGATCAAGAGTACATCTTCTTTTATTCTATTACATTAATTAAACCTTTTTTTTACTTGCTGGACTGAATCTGGCATTTGTCCAACATTTCAGACTTTAGAGTTGACAGTAATTCCAAGGATAGAATTTCTTCGGTTCTTCCCAACGGATTGTCGGTCTTTTTCTATTATACTTCAAAGATAAGATCAAAGCCAGGCTCAATGAACTATATTGGTTAGATTCTTCTCTTCCCTTTCTTTTAAGCTACATAAAAGAACATTTTCTGATTTAAAATTTCCCTAAAGTCCGAATAAGAACATCATAATTGCAAATGGAACATATTGATCATACTAAAGTACATATCATATGCACATTACATGTTGTCGTGTGTTATTACATATCGTAAACATCATCCACTTCATTCCGGACATCACCCAGAGTCACCAAAAGTGCATATTTACATCTCATGGCCCCCTTTGAAGAAACACCATTGCTAATGCAACATGTTTAGTGTTCCACGTTCTCATCCTCCGACGTACTGATTTTGATGGCCTGGTTTCTCTAAAGTTCGTCATACATAGCTTGAAGTTCCAGCCAGCGGTAAGACGATGAAAGTTATCTCAATACAGTTGCATTTCACTATAATTGACATCATAAATGCCAGCACCGTACTTCCATTTCAGTTGCTCAACACCATGTTTAGCCGCTTCTTTAGCTTCTGATTTCTTTTTCTTTTTCTTTGTCTTTTTTCCCGTAAGCATGACACTTGCCATCTTCGAGACGCTAGTCATATAGAGCTTTTTGCTAATTTTCTTCGGAGTTTCTTAAAATCAACTTCAATCACTTTCACTTCATTGCTCACCTCCGGAAGCAAGAAAAATAAATCTTTAACAGCCCTTGTAGTTTATGAGTGAGATAAATTATATTCTATATAAGATGCTAAGTTTGATAGATATTAGTAACTGAGAGAAGTATTTTGAGTGAGTGGCATTGATTTTAGTAGGATTAACAATACGTCGTAAGGCTTCATTTGTTTCACATAAATTGTGGCGTTTCTAGAAAATATTTTCCAGGGAACCATTTTATAGAAAATGACAATTTTTTCCAATATTCGACTGAAACTTGAAATTGAAGTGGAAAATATTTTTTGTTATTTAGCATCTGGTTCGATTTTCCTCCATATACTTCTTTTGATCATTTTTTTGTTTTTACTTTTATTTTTTTGGTCTTTTTTATTTTTTATTTAAAAATTTAAATTTTTAATTATTTTTTCACTTTTCTGTTCTTTTTTTTCTTTTCTACTTTTCCTTTTACTTAGTTGGTTGTCGACCACCAGCCAACAATCGCGCCTTGCCATTGTCTAGTGACGCTTGGGCATCGCCAATCTAGTGATGCTTGAGCCTCATAGCCTTTGGCGATGCTCAAGCCCCATCGATTTGCAAGGAACAGGTCTCACCACCATCTAGCAATGTTCAAGCATCACCAATCTAGGCCATGTGGCCTTTAGCAACACTTGAGTGTTGCCAATCTGCAAGGCGTGAGCCTTGCTGACTCCTAGCAACGCTTGGCATTGCTGATGTGGTGAGGCTTGAGCTCATGGCCTCTAGTGACGCTTGAGCTCACTAGTAGCCAATCGTCAACCAAAGAAGAAGAAGAAACAAAAAAAAAAAATAATATGAAATAATATAAATTTAATTTTTTAAAAATAAAAATAAATGGAAAATATATTTAGTCAAAGAAAGTAAGGTGAAAGAAGTGTGGAAAATGTTTTCCTCTCTCTCAAAAGTTAAAAAAAATTCCCTTAATTTAGAAGACCTTTTTTCCATTGATGGAAAATGTTTTCCCTGCCTAGTTCATTTTCAATAAAACAAACATTGAAAAATTTGGAAAATATTTTCCTATAAATGAACAAAGCCTAAGTATGCACTAGTTTCCGGGAAAGAGAACTGATTAGAAGCAGCTTCAACGTTCTTTTCTTTCTCTCTCTTTTTTTTTTTTCTTTTAAATAAGCAGAGGCAGCTTCAATTTGGATCTGAAAGTTCTAGGTAATAGCTGATTATAAATAAGAAAACGGGTAATTTCATTTGCTGTAAAATTAGTTGGGTGGGAACTCTTTAACATCTTTACTCTATTACAAACAATATAGTATCCACATCGATGATTGCTCACAATTTGTGGCTATTTATATTTACTCTTTTGTTGGTATTGTTACAATTGTGAAGTTTTAAAGGTCATCATCTTTAAAGATATTCAAATTTGCTTGGGGTTGTTTACCTCTCTGTTGTTTGAAGAAGTAAGTGAATAAATATTTTAGATAAAGCAAAGGAACATTCGTGTTCTTCATTGCTAGATTTTTATTTATCTATTACATGTTACGGGTTCTACATTAGATGGAATATTATTAAATTTGAACAGGACATTTGCTCCTATATTTTTGAATAATTTTCGTAGTAAAGCAAATAAAATAATTGGTTTTTCGCCACATCATTTCCTTTCTAAACGAGATAACATGACGGAAAAAAAGGTCATAAAAGCAACTTCGTAAACAAATTATTTGCAATTAAAATTATACGAAATATGATATGGTATTTATGAAGATAGTAAGAAAATAACATATTTGCAGACTGTGATTTTCATGATTTTCTTTGAACGTTCAGTGACTCTAGATCTCCAGCAAAATGGTGACAATGTCTAGTCAACTGCAAAATATATAAAATAAAATAAAATTACTTTTTTGGAAGTTGTTACTAGGAGCTGTAAAAAGAAGGATAGTAGAAAAAAGCAAATTAGATGAGGAAGAAGAATGGGTATTTAAACCCATTCTCACGGCCATTAAGATAAGGAGGAAATGATTAATGTCCCCTTTCTTGGTGAAAATCAATCAAAGCGTCCCCGTCAAACCATGGAAATAAATATGCATTTACCCTGCCTTTGCGCTTCCAACGGGAAGGATTATTGGTTATAGTTGACGTGTTTGACTATTTGATCACGGGTCTTACAAGGCATGACTTGAAATTTTGAGTGATTTTAGGTGGCGAGCGACCAGACTTTGAGAATATCTTAATGTCCTCTTTTTTTGTTCTTTTTCTTTTTTGTGAATCAAGATCAAAGTTCGTATAACTAAAATAATAAAAATTGTATCTTTTTAAAGGAAAGTGTATTTTTCTGCATTATTGTCGCGACCTTTTTTTTCAAAAATAATAAAATTATAGGTTTAGGGGTATTGTCAATTTCGGGCCGACGTGCCTCAATTAACTCGGGCTCTCCCAAGCCCATACCCCGCGCGACGTTGGGATATTCATAAAAAGCTATGAAACAAGCAAGTCGCCACTTTAGTACATTGAGGTCGACTAGAAACCGAGCGAGACATGGGAGTGTGTCTCACTTTTACGCAACCAGAGAATCTAGGGTCGGGGACTTGATTACGTTAGTCATGCGACTAACGCCCTTTCGGTACCTAACTTAATTGTGTGTTAACTAAAGACATGGCAACACATTCAAGAAACCCAAGGTTCATCCTAACCTTTCTAAAGAAATAACGTCTAAAAATCGCGACAAATACAATGCAAGAATATAACATAAAATAAAAACCTATTGTAAAGCCCTAAAGGCTTATTCAATTTTGGTCTTTTTTCTTTTTTAAGGGGTTTCTGAATTTTTTGCAATTTTTCTGATTTTTTCTGGATTTTTCAGAATTTTTATACTTTTTAATGTTTTTAATATTTTTAGTATTTTCGAATTTTTTTGAAATTAAAGAAAACAAGATTTCTGATATTTTTTACTTTTCTGAAATTTTTGGATTTTTGGATTTTTTTTTTTTTTTTTAATTATTCGGACCGGGTCGGGAGACCCGGCCCTACTAAACCGACCCGGACCCTATTGGTCCGGGCTGGGCTAGCGACCGGGCTGGCCGAACGGCCCGGTCAAAATTCTTTTAAAATGGCCCATTAACAAAATAAATTAAAAAGCCCATTTATTTATTATTATTTTTTTACAAAAATCAGCCCAATCACCTAGCCTAAGCCCACTCAAAATTTCTCAGCCCAGCCCTTGCATCTTTCTATTTCCGGCCACTTCTTTGCTTTTCTGATTTTTCTATTTTTTATTTCTTTTCCCCTTTTCCTTTTTTTCTTTTTTTAATCTTTTTTTTTTTGTCCTTTTCTTCATGCTTCTTCCCATGCACCCGCACGCGTGCCCAACTCCCCCCATCTTTTCTTCTGCGTTTTTTCTTTTTATTCTTTTTCTCTCTTTCTTTATTCTTTTTTTTTTTTATTCTGGTCTTCTTCTCCATGCACGTCTTCTCTTCAACGCCCGACGTCTGCAATTCGCCGCCGCCGACGCTGACGCCACCCTCGCCGGTCCTAATAGAGCCATCGCGTCGTCGCCGGGCGTCGGTCGTTCCGTCCGACCGACGCCGAGCGCCGCCGGCCGCCGTTAGCCGGCATTCCGAGACTCGCCGGATTCGCACCGGTGAGCTCCTCGTGTCTAAACTGAGGCGGACAACGCGGGGCAACCCGCCGGAAATCTAGAAAAAAATGTCCAAGGCAGCGTGCAGCAACAACGTAATCCCTAACAACGCCGAAAAAAAATCGAGAGGCGAGCTCCGGTCGAGGGTCAAACTAGGGTTTTTCATTAAAGCAATTCGTCGAACGCCTAGAGGGCACTACCGAAGCAAAGGATTTCGGACACGACCGAGCTTCGAACATGTTCTAGGGCCTAGAAATGCACATGAGAAAAGCAGGAGCACAACGGAAGGGCAACAAGGGCCGGAGCTCACGCGAACCGGTCGGCCGCAAGCTCCAGCCCAACAACTCCGAAACCGAATGGGGGAGGAGAAGTACACCTACCTGTTCAGCTTGAGGAAGACACGGGGATGTTGTCGGATGGGCTCGTGCGTGGCCGGGCTTCTCCCTCTCCCGCTCTCGATCGCTGGGTTCGCCTTCGAACGTCGCCGGATGGGCTCGTGGGTGGCTGCCGGGAGAGCAGGTTTTCTCCTCTCTGTCTTCCTTCCCGGCTATGTTGTTTCCGGCGCCGGATCTGAGGCATGGCGGAGGGTTGCTGGCGGTGGGTTAGGCGTGGCTGCCGGCGACTTGTCCTCCCTCCGTTCGCTCTCCTCTCCTTTTCTCCTCTCCGTTCTCGCTCCCACTCGTATTCGAGCTTCTCCTCTCGGTCTCTCGGAGTCCTCTCTCTCGGGTCCTCTCCTCTCGCTTTCTGATCGTGCCTCTTTTCTCCCTCAGATCTGGTTCCGATTTACTGCCTCTCTTCTGCTGTCTTGTTGCTTTTTCCTTGCTCTTGTTGCTGTCTTGCTGCCCGAAAACCAGCTGCTGTCTTGCTGCTGCTGCTTTCCTCTCTGTTGCGACCTGCTCTGCCTCCCTCTCTGCTGCCACCTGCTGCGTTTTTTGTCCGTGTGAATGGGGAGAGAAGAGAGAAAGGAGACGGGCCGAAAGAAAAATAACAAAGATGGGCCCGGGTAAGCAATAAAGAGAAGTGGGCCAAAATGAAATAAAAAGGAATAGGCCCAGGGAGAGATTGTATTAAGGCCGAAACTTTGTGAAAAAGGAGTGGGCCGGATTATGCCGACCTAGCCTGATTTTTTTTTCTACAATTTTTTCGATTTTTTTTTATCAATCAATTTTTTTAATCTTTTCTAGAAATTAATAAATATTTATAGATACAAGGTAAATGGGCATTTAAAACAAAATAGACCAAAAAACCGGGTGTCAACAATTATATAAACGGAAGTTCTCAAGTTGATTTTTAACAACGATGGCGTCCTACTTTTACATTAGCTTCATGCCCCTACTTTTGTGTGTACTTTTTGTCATTCAAGCCTCAGAGTTCAGTCGTTCCAAGGTCTTAACAAATGTAAGCTGCATTGGTGCTGAGAGGGAACCTCTCGTCAAATTCAAGTAGGATCTCACCGATCCTTCTAGACGTCTATGGTCATGGATTGGTGAGAATTGTTGCCAGTGGCAAGGAGTCACATGCAACGAGAAGACTGGTCATGTCTCAAAGCTTGATCTTTGTAATCCTTGTGATGACTTAGAGAAGTGCAATTTGGGAAGTAAGATACATATTGCTCCAAACAAACTGAAGCATTTGAAGTATCTAGACCTCAGCTCTAACAATTTTTCAACCCAAAAAATTCCAGAATCCTTAGCTTCTCTTAAAAAATTGGAGTATCTCAACCTCTCAAATGTAGGTTTCTATGGAGATATTCCTCATAAGCTGGGTAACCTTACCAAGTTACGGTACTTGGATCTTAGTAGTGGGGGGTCGGTGCACTCTTTAAAAATACAGAAATCTCAATGGCTATCCACATTTTCTAACCTGAAGTACTTGGATCTCTCTAGTACATACGGTCTAGATACCCAGGAATGGTTAAGTCCCATCAACATGCTTTCCTCCTTGGAGTTTTTAATATTGAGAAGTTGTGGTTTGGAAGATGTTCCAGCCAACCCACATTTCAATTTCACTTCTCTTAAATTCCTTGATCTAAGTTACAACTCCTTGAATTCATCTATTCCTCTTTGGTTTCAAAACTTCAGCAAACTCGAGCATCTTGATTTAAGTGATAATGATCTCCAAGGTATATTCCCAGCTGTCATCCTTGAAAATGGTCCATGGCTTAAATTCTTTGATGTCTCTGAAAATAAGTTGGAAGGTGAACTTTTGAAAAATTTGAGCACTTTTTGCAATCTACAAGTACTGAGGTTGTGTTATAACAAATTTAGTGGGAGGATTTCTGACATCAAAGGCAATGCTTTGATTTGTGGACAAAGTAACTTGAAGATTATTGATGTTTCCAACAACAATTTTAGTGGCCACTTGCCCAATCAATTCGGGAATTTCAAAGATCTCGAATTCCTTGATCTTTCATGGAACTCAATTTCAGGTCCTATTCCCACTAGTGTAGGTCAGTTATTATCTTTAAGAGAGTTGCAGCTCTCTTATAACAAATTGAGTGGAAACATTCAAAAAGTATTGGGCAACTATCCAATCTAGAGATGATGGACATTGGTTATAATCAATTGAATGGAGTTGTCAACGAGCTTCACTTTGCAAGTCTCACCCGCTTGACCTTGTTGTACTTTTGGAGGAATGAGCTTGTCATAAATGTTAGCGCATCTTGGGTTCCCCCTTTCCAAATTCAAGCAATTTTCATGTCAAGTTGCAAAGTGGGACCAGAATTCCCAAATTGGCTATGAACACAAAGGGAAATACAAGCATTAGACTTGTCGAATGCTAGTATCTCAGCTGAAGTTCCCTCTTGGCTATCTCTTGTTTTATCTAACATTGAAGTGTTGAATCTCTCAGGCAATATGCTCAAAGGATACATTTCCCAAATTATAGCAAAAAGGATGTCATTATTAACACATGTGTCACTTTCCAGAAGTAACCTTAGCGGTGGCATTCCAAATTCATTATGCTGTTAGATTCTTTGTCTTTTCTTGATCTCTCTAAGAATCAACTATGTCTGGGAAACTTCCGCGGTGTTGGAGGAAGTCGCAAGCATTTTTAAATCAGATTTTATTGGGAGACAACAAGTTAAAAGGTCATATTCCAAACTCTCTATGCTATTTGAAGAGTTTGGTAGTTCTAAGCCTCCATGAAAATGACTTGACCGGAGTGATTCCAAAATGTTTATTAAAGCTACATTTGGAAATCCTCGATCTCAGCAACAATCAATTCGTTGGTAGGATACCTTTGTTTGGACAACACTCTCAATCATTTAGGATAATCAATCTTGAGAAAAATTACTTCACCAAGGACATTCCTTTGGAGCTATGCCATCTTCCTAACCTCCAACTCTTAAGCCTAGCACAAAACAATCTTTCAGGAGGCATTCCTTGTTGTTTCAACAATTTCTCACTAATGTGGGCCAACTCCACTTTTCACCCGCATTGGGGACCCATGTTGACGGCTTCTGTTATAGTTAATATAAAAGGAAGACACATAGAATTCACCAAGACGCTCCTATATTTGTTTTCCATTGACCTTTCATGCAATGCATTAGACGGACAAATACCGAAAGGATTGACTAGGCTTGCTCGACTTCAAAATTTGAACCTCTCCCAAAATAAGTTGATCGGAAAAATCCCTCCAGATATTGGCAACTTGAGATATTTGGAATCACTTGATCTATCCAATAACATGCTATCTGGTGAAATCCCTCCTAGCATATCCAATTTAGACTTTCTAAGTTGTTTAGATCTTTCCTTCAACAATTTATCAGGTCATGTTCCATCAGGCAATCATCTAAAAACTCTGGGCGATCAATCCATTTATCGAGGCAATGATGGACTTTGCGGAGCTCCTCTTTTGAAAGTTTGTTTGGGGGATGAGCATAATAATATGGATAGATCATATGGTCACAATTCAAGTGAAGATGAATCTAATGAAGGTGACTTTGTTGTTAATTGGTTTTACTCAGGATTGGGATTGGGTTTTGCAGTGGCATTGATGGGATTTTGTGGCATGTTACATGTCAATCAATCTTGGAGGACCTCTTATTTTCAGATAGTGGATAGGATTGTTGAAAAATTGTTAACTGGGAGGAGGATTATCATGGTCTGGTTCAAGAGAACATTTCCATTTCAGCTGCACAAAGAAGAGGTTATTTAGTGAGTAAATTCAATCTGTCCCTATCTCATTATCACTCAATTATTTTGTTGATAGACTTTGTTAATCGTTCCTGGCCTTTGTCCTCACATTTATGATGCAGGGGGCACCATGCGTGAAGTATAAATTGAATATCTAATTATGGACATGCACCGCTGCAACTGCTATGGGGCTCATATTTACTTTCTTCATAATGGAAGATTGCTATCGAAGTTTCAATTTATAAAGAAGTTGTGCTCCTTATTCTCCAACATTTCTCTCTATATTTCCATTTGGTGATAAAAAAAAATGTCTCGCTTTTGTCCTATAAAATAATATGTATATGCGAAATGAACGGACTATGTGGAATTGGACAAGTCTACTATTCCATAAATAAAAATTCAAACACCGTTTCGTGCTAGTAACATGTGAACAGAGGGCGCCTAGCGAATGTTTCCTCTTATTTCGCACCTTCAATGCGCCTTGGGTCGACCTGTATTGTTCCTCGTGGCCGGCGGCTGTATTGGGGTTGTTCGTGGCCCTTTTTTGTGGCATTTTAGCCCTCAAAAGAGACATAAGGCCTGCTGTCCAGACCGTGTATGGGCTGGACAGCGACCTTTTCGCTCCTATTTCGGCTTTATGGAAGGCCTCAAGCGGTCCCGGCTCACCTCGTACTAGTTTGCATTGTTTCCTTTTAATTCCACAGGCTTGTAGCATGTTTTAATTCACATCCTAGCATTCTAGTTGTTTTGTTATTTCCCCGTGAGCGTCTAATTTATTTTAAACTCTAGTTAGTTCCCATTATAATGTAAATAAAAAAACGAATGGAAATGAAAAGAAAAAAAAGGGAATTGAATTTAGGTAGAAATTGCGTCATAGGGTTTAGTTTAATTCAAACTTGGTCTCGTTCTATTTAATTTAATGCTTCATCGTCATCCTCTAGTTTAGGAAGTTTGCATTCCGTGCTTTAGGTTAGCTGCATGGTTAATTTTATGCGTAGCTTAGGGGGTCTAGTCCCAAGGCTTAATAACAAGTCGATGTGTAATTTTGTTTGATATATTTCAGTTATTTTCCTTTACCGAACTTTATTTATCTTGATGTTATCGCATTCTACTTGATTATTCCCTCGTTATATGTTACCGTTTCAATGTCGTATGCATGATCACTTAGTTTATATATCATAGTAAATAAGGAAAATCAGAAAGATTGGATGAAATGTTTTCCGTAAAAGAGAAGGTACCAAATTAGGCATTAGATAATATCTAGCTATCAAGTCCTTATGCCCCAAGTATCCAGTTCGTGCAAGTAAAACCAACTCTCATGCCTTACTTAGCCTTTAATTGGCCCATAATAGATCAATGGTGGCTCCTAAAGCAAAAAAACAAAATGGTATAATAAATCAAGAAAATTAAGTTGCAATCGATAGGGATTGGAAAGGTCTATGCCAAGAGCAAAGGCTACCTCACGATGGGGACCATTTGCGTTGGCTTGGCAATCCACCAAAACACCTCAGGATCTTCTATTAAATGATACTAGCATTTTGATGGATAAAGTGAGTACTCCCCATATGCATATAATTCGGGAAAATTGTCCAAAAAGTCCTAAATATAGTATATGGCAATCGATTTAATTTATAAACCTATTAACGATTTCCCAATGTAGTTTTTTTGTACAATTTTGGTTGGAAATTACCATCGCGATCCAATTAGTGCTAGTTATTTTATATGGCACACTTAGCACTAATGTAAATGATTTTTGTAATTTAAAAAAAAAATAGATTTTTTTCCCTATTTTCCCCCACCAAATCTAGGCAAGGACTTGCAAGCTCTCGTGTTGCCCAATGAGGTGAAGAGCCTAGCCATGATTGGTAAGTGCGTGCCTTCCCTCACTGTGTCTCTATTTTCTCCAAGAAGGTACTGTGGCGCACGCGCAGAGAGAGAACTCTATATATTGAGGTCATCAGGCAGATTGTATTTACTTATCGAGATTGTTAAAAAAAAAAGAAGAAGGAAAGAACATTAAAAAAAAATCCAAAATACTGGAAGAATTGTATTGAATAATCATTTAAATTGCAAAGTTCATAATCGAATTAAATTGACTACCACATAACAAGTTTCAGATTTTTTCGACAATTATCCTCCTATAATTCCTATGGAGACAACTCATACTGACATGTTGTAACAAAATGGACATGTTCTCTTAGTTTATGTAGGCCTATATCATATAATAGTCATTAATCCAAAAGTAGTCTATGTTCCAAAATTTGAATTCAATCTCTCAAATCCAACTGCAAATTTAAATTAATTTCCAAAACTGATCCCAATCTAGACGCATTTATTTCTCTCCCCGTATTTAAAACATTTTTTTCTTCTATACAAATATATATATATATATATATATATATATATATGCATATATCACATTCGCTGGTGTGACTGAAGACGGCATTGTCCACGTCATTAAAACATGAAAAAAAGAAATAGAAGCAAAAACAGGGAAAAAAGCGATAATACATGGAAAAACAAGAAGGATGCACATTACACAGGTTCAGAGAAAGGCGGCAAGAAGCCACCCAAGCTTGTCAACCAGCCCTTGCAAAGAGCGGAAAAATTATCTAAAAAGTCATAAATCTATTATATTTTTATCAATTTAATTGAAAATATTTTAATTTTATCAATTAACTTTAAGCCTTTTTCATATTTTGCCTATAGAACCCATCTAGCTAATTTTGTTTGGAATAAGTTAACGTGGATGCCGACCATCCTACATGGCACTATGGTGCTTATGTAAACAATTTTTAATAATATTTTAATAATTTCTCGAATTATTTTATTATTTTATTACTTTTTACTTTTTTTGTCTTTTATTTTTGTATTTTTTTTTATTGTGGCCAACAAAGGTCGCCGGGCACTCACTGGCCACGGGTGAGGGTCGTGGCCCTCGCTCAGCCTCACGGCCCTCACTCGGCCTCACTCAAATCTAGGTGAGGCTAATGCAATCGTGGGCAAAGAGGACCTCACCCATGCGCATCACTTCACTCTGATCCCTAGAATTTTCACCCAAATGGAGTCAGGACTATGAAAGAGGCAAAACCCTAGAAGAAATTAAATGCCTCACGAGATTAGCATCAGTAGTCGTGAGCCTCACCTAGAAGATCTAGGCAAGACCTGGCAAGGGCCGCGTGACCCTCGCTCACGGCTGGCGAGTAAAAAACAAATGAAGAAGGAAATGGGAAAAAGAGAAAAAAGGAAAGAAAAAATATTAAAATATTATTAAAAATTATCAACATCGGCAACGGTTGTGTCACGTAGGACATCCGGCATCCACATCAATGAATATTGGCCAAAATTAGCAAAATGTGAAAAAATTTATGACTCAATTAATAAAAATTGAACGGGTTATGATTGAATAGGTAAAAGTGCAATAAGTTTAGAACATTTTGAATAATTTTCTAAGGAAGAGCAAGTGATGGAGCGCCTTTGCATGGTGTATCAACTAAGGGTAAGCATGGTTCTAGAGTAGATTTTGGAACCTAAGAATTGGACTGGTGGAAACCTTTCCCATATTAGGTTCCAAAGTATATAGGGTAGGTTTCAAGTTTAAAAAATTGAGAAATTATTTTGATGGATAGGTTCTAGGTTCTATGTTGGTGGAACTTGAAACTTATAAATTAAAACATGAGATAAGTTTTTATATTTTTCTTGGTCTATCTTTGCGTGATCTTATAGTTTTCCATGGCATTCGATGATGAATATATAATCTGAAACCATTAATCCGAGTTTCCATTTTATGACTAAAACTTTTACTTTGTTAATATTTCATATTTTTTGTGTATCTAAATATAAATATTGATCAATGAACTATAGCAACAAGTGATGATTATTAAATATGATAATTCACTACAATCTTTTAATTAATAATAAAAGCGGAACACTAGGTAAACCCCGAAACCGACCCTAGAATCTATAACGAGGTGAGTTTCTAGTTTCAAGGTATGCAATGTAAGTTTTAGTTTCCATGAAATAAAAAACCTATTCCAATGGGTTGATTTCAAGTTCCACTTAAAACCTGTATAGAACCTAAAACGGCTCACCTCTAATGTCAACCAACCCATGCGAGGGTCAATTAGGCGAGGGCCATAATGCTCATTGGCGGCCATCAAGGGACTAAATTGATGTAATTAAAAGAGAACAACGATTAAATTTGCCAAAATCAAAGCTCAATGACCAAATTGAATATATATATCTTTTGGTCGGTGACCAAATTGAATATTGGATAAGAGTATATGGACCATTTTTGACATTGTCCTTAAATATTTGTTCCTAAACTTGTTCCAATGTGCATACATTTTTTTTCTATCCACAAATTTAAGGTAATTTATTTTGGCTCACCCTTCCACTCCTTTATTGGCTCCCCACACTCCCTATCACATTAAATTGATTACATTAACCATTACTAGTCACACTCTTGATTTAAGGTTATTTCTTACTTGTTCACCCCTTATTATTGGCTCATGACACCGCCTATTACATTAAATTATCCTTTGCAATTTCCGCTATTAATTTAATATTATATCTTACCTCTTTTTCTTCTTTTTTATTTTCAATTTTATTAAAAGAAAAAAGTCACCCACATCTTTTTCAAACAACTTTTTGTTCAACCCCAGTCTATCCACATCCATTACATTTCAACGTTTCCTTCATGTTTGTCTTCTTCAGAACTTATTCTTCATTGTTATAACCTGAGTAGGCACTAATCATATATTGGAATAAAAAAAAATTAATTTTATCTTCAAATTGTTTACTTTATTTTCAGAGATTATCCTCATGATCATGAATTTTTTGACTTTGAATGTTGGTACAAATTTACTCAAAGATTGAATATTGTAGCTGATGTATTATTAGCTTATATATACATAGAGTTTACTCAAAGATTATCCCCTTACTTGTGCTTAAATTACTCATTGAATAATTGTTTCCTAAAATAAAAAATAGAAATATAACAATCATTAACAAAATAAATTATTTTTTTGCCAGAAACAAAATAACTAGGCAACTGTCTATCAAATAAACTACTTTGTTAAGAAGAGGTGCACCAATTTTATTCCAAATTGAGAAAGGAAAGGGAAAAAAAAGAAAGAAATAAAGGCAAGCCTCGGTCTTAAATCAAGAGTGGGCCCCATGTTTAATATTAATCAATATTGTTGAGAGGGGCATGGGTAGTTTGTCTCTAGTATAATTGAAATGAATGAAAACTTAAAAATAAAATGTAAGAAATAATCTTAAATTTATAGTGGAGTCTACAAGAGTTAGTAAAATCAATTCGATATAAGAAGGGGTGGAAATAGGGTAAGCCTTTTTTTTTCCTACTCAATATATCCGTGCTCTTTTACTAGTACTTACTTTATATGTGCAATAAATATGTCTCAATCTCAAGTGCGCCATTGGTATATTTATGGCATAGAATCTTTTCTTTACACTCCGTTCAAAATTTGGCAAGTGACATGCGGATATTGGAAATTTTCACTGGGAGTTAGGAAATCTCATGGTTAGAGTTAAGGTATATCCTCGTGTTTGAGTCCGTAGAATAAACATGGCTTCAAATTAAAACGAGCGAATCCGGCCAAATAATAAAGTCCAACCACACACTTTTATTTTGTTCTTTCTTACATGTTTTTTCTTCGCATGAGCTGCTCGAAGATGAAGAAATCTGCAGGACGACGCGTTTGGTTTCTTCCAATTGGCCGCTTCCCGTCCATGAAATGATGCGCACTCGAATGAAAGCGACACTTCGTAAGCCGTTGGCTCATTCAGTCGCTCTTACGTGGCTCATCAAGTGGACGGATCCATGAAGAAGGCTTTGATTTTGGGCGTCGTTCGTCTCCTTTTTTGCACTTTAATTTGACGCGCCCAAGGTCGTTGGGTGGCTGACACGCGCTGGAGTTTAGTTCTCTTGCAGCGAGGTTGGAGAAGTTTTTTTTTGGTAAGGTGAGGTTGGAGAAGTTGCTGAGCGTGAAGTTAATAAAACTGTTGTGTTAAGAAATTATGTAATTGTTTTTGAGATTAAGAGATCATTTTTTAAGCTATTGTGACAGACTAAATGTTTTATAAGTTATTGAGTGTAATTAAGGATCAAGAAATACCTAGAATGTTTGAATTGTTCGGGTGTAGTTATAATTAATTATGGTGTAATTCTATACCACTTTTCTCGAGAACCATAAATTCATTGTCCGAATTATTTCTTTCATTCCATCTATTTTTTTCAATCGTTTTTCCTTTTATTCATAGGAATAGACATCTAATTAAGTATTTAGAGAGGTAGATGGATACATGCTAGTTTTTCGACAAAGGGACTATAAAGGCGCATTTATTAACATTTCTATTTCTTAGTACAATTTTTTTGAGCAATAACTATTTTTTATTTCTACTCCATGGAATAATTTTTGCGTAAAATAATGCATTTGGTGACTGCGCAAATTTTATATTTTTGGAATAAAAAAAGAATGGGAATGCATTTAGTACGAACTCAAAATTTTCTATTCTTTTTTTTTCTATGGCGGCGGCGACCAGTGGACGGGCGACCGGCATCTGGCAGCCACTGGACGTCGGTCGGTGGTGGGCAATGGCAGCGATGAGTAGTGATGACTAAGAAACACTTATTCTAAAAATTGTTCCCTAAAACAAGAAGCTACTTTTTTCTACTTCTTGTTTCCATTTCAAATTTATTCTTTGGAACAATTTTCTATTCCTGAGAATAGAAACATTAGTGGATGTTACTAAATGAATTAATGTTCTTTTCTATTCCAAGAAACGAAAAAATAGAAAAATTGGCAAGTTGCCAAACTCGCCCGAAATGGATGCAAAGTGAAATGAGCAAATTCTTGGCCAGCCTATATAATAAAAAAGTAGAGTGAGTAATTATTACTAACACGAGCGGAAGTGCAAATTCTTGGTCCACAAAAAGGAATGAACTATCCGCCACTCTCTCTCTCCCTCCGGTCCTCCAAGTGCTGATCATCCTCGCCGACGACGCTTGCTTCGTCATCCTCACGATCTTCGTCCTGCTTCCTCGGTGTCAGCTTCTTGGGCAAGCACCGGAAGCAGCCGCCCTACCTCATGGGGACGACGAAATCTCCGCCTTTGTTGCTGAGGGAGCTGTGTTTTTTGCAGCTGCTAAATGAAGAGGAAAAAAATGAAGACAGACAAAAACACCACCAGTTTTGGATGACATTCAATCATCATAAGTAGCTACAAAGTTTACTATTATTTATAGAAAGATTATACTCACTTCCGCATTTGCTCCGGGCGCTCCTAATGTTGCACCTCTTGGGAATGGAGATAGCCGCAGCCGGAATGATCCGAGCCTCCTTCGCTGCAGGAGAGAGCACAGGCAGCGGGGATCGATCCGAATGAGCATGCTGACTTTGGCGCAGCAGACGGGCGGGACCCTAGCCTGGGGGTCTTTAGCTGCCCCAAGGCAAGGACTCAATCTGGCGAACTCCAAACTGATTGGGGTCCTCCCGCATTCTCCTGCAGCGCTCGCTTCCCTAATGAAGCCATTCGAAGTCGCCAATACCATCACGGTGGACAAGCGCACAAACATGACAACATAGGAATTATGAACCATGCTTAATTTGGAGATTGTAGGTGAATGTTTCAGTACTCTAGGACTTTGCTAAGTTTTTGTGTGGAGAGAAATCACAGGCATGACTATATATATACGTCGAAACCATGAAGAAGAAAGGAAGCAAAAGAGGAGGTTAGTTTTCGGAAACGGCGGGTCGCTGACAAGTGACAGGTACGTGGAACAAATGGAGGGCTGGGTATGGATGAGATGCTGCGACTTTATTGTAGGATACATTCTTTTTCTTATTGGGTACAATCGAATCGCATGTTTTTCAGTGACCTCACGTACTTCTGGTTATGGTGGGTTTGGTGAGATTACTCAAAAATGGATTTTGTTTTTTTTTTGGTCTCTTGAAACTTCTAAATCCACTTTTGATAAATGCTTACGGTTTCAAAAAAAGGTAGAGTTAAAAATCTAGTGAAAAGCTAAAAGGAATAGAAAAAAAAAAATCTTACCGTATGCAGGTGGGGGCAAGGAAAACCTACTTAATCATCAAATCAATCTCATGGGATCTCTGTGTTTTTTTTTTTCAGATATTGACCTGAGATTAAAAAGTAGGAAATGATATCTTTAATAATTAAAGATGGGGAAGAGGACAATAACGTCGATTTTGTGGAAATTTGACCTTGAAATGAACACTGTAAAGTAGGTGGCACTGAAACAAATGGAGCAGCTCGAAGGAAATGCCTCTAGAGCCGTCCATGGATGACAATTTGGAAATGTCACCCTGCACCAGTGACATCTTTCGATCGTCCCTTCAAAATTGCCACCAGTCTTATTTGCCACGATTCAAAAGTGTCGTTGAAGTACTCATCTTATAACGCTTTCAAAATTGACATGGTAATGTTGCTAATTAGTATCCTCATCATTTGAAAATCTAACCAAAATGTTAAACTTATAAGTAGAGATAAACTGTATGAATATATAGAGGATTTAAAACCCATTATGAATAGATGTGCAATAATATTTCAACACCCAATAAATTTATAGGTAGAGAGAAACCACGCAAATGTAAAGAGTACTTGAGATTCATTGTCAATGGATGTAAGATAATATTTCAATACTTTCTCTCACGTGCAAATTAGATTACAAGCGGCACATGTAACTTTGACCATGGCATGTGAAATTTCAATAATAAGGGATGGACACGTATTCATGTAAAGGATTTAGAAATTTTAACTCAAAAATTTAAATTTATAAGTGAAGAAAGATTACCTGCATATAAAGAGCATTCAAGATTTATTGTCAAGTGATGTCTTCTGAGCTATCCCACCAAAAGAGTCTCGTCGTAGCCATTCCACTAGTGGCGTTGAAAATAAAATAAGAAAAGTACGTGACGATTTTACTTTCTGGATTGTCGCTTTTAGTTTGGTTAGTATGCCATTAGTGGCGTCGAAAACAAAATAAGTATATGAATATTTTACTTTCTGGAAAGTCGCTTTAAGTTTGGATAGCCGTCCATACACCGACAAAATCTGGAGGACAAATTGGAGAGAGAAAGTTAAAACACAAGTGAAAGAGGAGTCAAGGACAATGGAATAATCAAAAGTTTATTAAATCTCAAAACTTTTTTCCGAATCATTTATCACCACATAAAAAATAATTATTTAAATATCAATTCCGATTTAGATTATCGAAAATCCGACGTCATCATATTTTATTAATTTCTCCGACCAACGTGACTTGCTCAGTCAATATATATATCCTTAAACGATCTCATATACATGTTTTGCCCCAAATTTGAAACCCTAATTCGATTTTCCCTAAACTACACTCTTCCCCTCCAAAGGGCAGGAATCCCCAAGCATTGAATCTCGGTGGGAACTTAAACCGATCGGATTAATCACCAACATGCTAAAAAATTCCGACATGGTCTCTCCCCAGCCGGAAGACCCTCCATGTCGACTTCGCACAATGAAGGTGAGAGCCTGGCCAATTTCCTCTAGACCGAGATCATCTCCTAGGTAAAAATCCGACTCTCGTTCATTTCAGCTCGCCTCAATTTTCGATTTTAGTGTAATTCGATCTGCTCTCCATTCTTTTATCTAGGAAAGCATCGACATCGCCGAGCTGGAAGCGAAACGGCAGCATTTGGGAGGAGAAGAAGCACAGGAGGAGAGACAAGGCAATGGCAGAAGCAACGGCTAAAAACACAGCTTCGCTGGCGATGTCATCGTCGCAGATGGTGATAATCTGATGAGGTGCCTGGCGGAGGAGAGGTGAGAGAGAGGGAGGAAATTGGAGGAGAGGGAACGAGAGAGAAAGAGAGATTAAATTCCTTAATTGAGGTGTCGTTTTGTGATCAAAGGTTGTCTCATCGTCCATGAGAACTCTCTTTTTTTTTAATGAAAAGGCCACCTAGGCAATTAATATTTGATTAAAAAATCACGTAAATATTTTTTTGTCAAAATTTGTTAATAAAGACATTTAAATAATTATTTTTTCTCCAATTTGACACTTAAGTGAGAGTCGGAGAAAACTTTTGGAATTAAAGTGAATATCTTGTAAAACTTTTGACACTTTTAATATCTTTATGGTGATGGATTTGACTTCCAACGTTATTTGAAGTGGGAGGCACTATAATTTATTTATATGATCGCGTCCAAATCAAGAGCTCAAGACTTAACCATGTAAGTTAATAGACTCCACGATCATAAGAAAAAATCCACAAAACGTAATCCGGAAGGTTAGGTAGTCACTCTTGTTCGGTGGTACGTGAAGATATGTTCAATTTATATTTGTTTAGGGATTTTAAACTAAATGAATCTCTAAAGAATTTTCTAATTGCATACTATTTGACAATGTTAATCATGAATGAAAATCAGGAAAAACATACATTGAAATTCAGAAAATAAACGTTCCCAAACCTCGCATAACTTTAGGAGTTCAGCAAAATCTACAAAAGTTCGATGGACTTGAGCCCGTTTGTGTTTGTTTAAGGAAACTACTTTCCCCACTATATACTAATATATACAACTCCTATACATAAAACAATTAGATTACTAGTTTCTTTTTTTCATAATGAAAGACAGTACTTGACCGTGTTGGCGGTGTTGGGGGCAATCTGCGACCTCGATTTCCTCGGATTGTTCAGATGGGCAAGATCAGTTTCATGGAGATCTAACGTGACCCTCATATTCAAGCAATTTCAGTCAAATCTCCTCTACCCAATGCCTTCTTTAAGATATATCTCCATTTGATGTAATCTTGGGGGAGGTGGGTAGGGTCCACGAGTCCTGCCTGTATGATTTTTCTAACACAATGACAATCTAGTTGAATGTGTTTGGAATATGGTGCAATCTGTAAAACTGCTTGATTCATCACGAAACATTCCTTGAATAAATAAGTTAGCCACTGATGATTATTTCTTCCTTCTCCATGAGACAACACTTTATTCAATGAATACACTATATCCGGTAATTGATCTTCTTGTATTTGGGAACGATAATAAACTTCTTACTTTTAATCACTATTTGATGATAGAAAAATTCATCGATTGATAGTAATTTTTAAAAATCTTAACACTCTTCCATTCGTTTCATGAAAGATGTGGCGTTTTAGAAAAATATTTTTTTTCATTAAGTCATTTTCTAGAAAAATGTAATTATTTTTTGATATTAGGCTAAAACCTAAAAATAAAGTGGAAAATATAAAAAAAAATTATTTTCCTCCATGTACTCTTTTTCAATAATTTTTATTATTTTATATTTTAAAATCGATTTTCAAATTATTTTATTATTAAAAAACGATGTTTTAATCATTTTATCTTTTTGAAAAAATATTTTTAATTTCTTTTTCTTTTTCTTTTTCCATTTTCTTTTTGTTTTCCTTTTATTTTCCTTTTGCTCCTTCTTCTTCCTCACCAGTCGCCAATAGCGAGCGAGCTCCAAATCCATCAACAGCAACGGTGAGCATGTATGGTCAACGTAATCATCCGATTGCAAATTTCACAAGCTGCATGTGCGCAAGAGAGAATGCAAGAACGCTAGGCGGCAACTGAAATCTTGCACAATCAAAGTGAACTTACTACTGACGTTTTGCTTTCGGACGAAAATTTGACACCAGAAAATGCGGATGCAGAGATCGAAAGTACTATTTGGTTCACTGAACGATGAACCAGAAGGATCGTGGCGAGATGGCAAAGTCCATGGCAGACGAGAATTGGGGCAAGAATTACTCGCCGGCCTCAAGTCTCACCAGATCAACGAGCCTCGAGCTTGAGTGAGCCACAGATCGCCTTTGGCCAATCACTGGCCATCATGTGACTGGCAATTAGCAAGGAAGAAGAAGGAGCAAAAGAAAAAAGAAAAAGAATCAAAAAATTCGATTTAAAAAAAATAGTAGAAAAGAGAAGAACTGGGGACTAGTAGGAGTGTGAGACAAGAGAGAAAGTAAGTGAGAAATTTTTTTTCCTTTATTGAAAAGTGGAAAAAAAAATTCCATTTTAAAAGGCTTTTTTCCTTTCATGAAAAATTCTTTTCATAAATGTATTTTATGCCACCAAAATCTCAACCATCCCATGTTCAATCTCAAATTTCCTCCTATTCAAATTGTATTCTAGGTGAATTACTACTTTCGATTTGGGAAATAGAACGGGCACAAAATCCATAATCTGTCCATACTTCTCAGTACCACACGAGTCCTCAGGTAAATCAATTGTCGGCTGAATTAGGCTCTAATATCTTGGTCAATTGTCCACTAATATCTTATGAACGAATGTTCATCATTGCTCAATAGGTAATGAACTTGAACAGAAATTCGGAGACCAAAACTGTAGTGTTCTATTTTAATGCTTCTTATTGTCAATTCCGCTTGCTCTCAAGTAGTGAAACATCAACTCCATTGACCCAACAGTTTCTTCGCTCCAGGAGATCGATCAGATTGAAAGTGAATTCTATGGTTCCGAATTCACAATGATTTTCTAATATCTTGCAATATCTCTGGCAGAGAAATGCTGATGCTGCGATAATGTATGACTGGTGGGAAGAGATGATTGGTAGGTCTCGCGCTACATAGCAGAAGAGTGGGAAAAAAATAGGAGCAAAAGCTGGGGGACAAGATATGATTAGTGGGAAGAGAATATCGGCGGGTCTCGCGCTATATAACAAAAGAGCCGAAAAAAAGAAAGCAGCAAAAGCGGATGGGGTGGGGATTTTTCCCCTTCTGGACGATACGACTGTTGGGAAGAGATGTTTGGCGGATCTCGTGCTAAATAGCAAAACAAAGAAAAATATCAACAAAAATTCTGAATTTTTTTGTCACGCAAAAAATCCTTAAATTATACTTGTGAGACAACATTTATCCTTAAACTCTTCAAGAATGGCATTTTTTTTCCTTTTTTTATTTTTCCTTTTTTATTCTTCTTCTTCTTTCTCTCCACTAGCCCTTGCCCGACTATTGTCACAACCTACTTTTTTCCATCCGAATGAGAAAAGATATAAGTTTTAGGGTATTGTCTAAGAAATGAGTCTAAGACCCTCAGTTAAATGCGGGCTCTCCCAAGCTCATACTCCACGTGACATTAGGGTGTTCACAAAAATTTTCTAATGATGAGTCGTAACTACCCTATTAGGGTCAGTTAGAGACTAAGGGTGCGTTTGTTTCAATGAAAATAGTTTCCCGGAAAGTGTTTTCCGGACTTTCCGCTGTTTGTTTTTCCAAAAACAATTTGGTCAATGGAAAATACTTTCCAATCAACATAAATATCATGTATTAGTTTAGGAAAATGAATTCCTATGCATGGTAAGGGGAAAACAATTTCCCTCTTTATCAAGTCTTTATGTCATTCCCTTTTTATTAGGTCATTTTTGTCATTTTCTTTTACTCTCCAAAATCTCTCTTCTTCTTTTTTACACTAGTGTAAATTGTTAGTTTAAATGTTATTCAATCATTTTTCAAATGCAATCCAAACGCCTGAAAACATTTTCAATTACATATCATCAAACACAAAAAAACTAATCATTTTCCAGGAAAATGATTTCATGGAAAATATTTTCCAAAAATAGTACGATTTCCGCAAAACAAACGCACCCTAAGTGAAATATGGGAATGTGCCTCATTTCCTACGCAACCAGAGAATCTAAGGTCAAGAATTAGTGTAGTGCACTTTCAATACCTAATCTTATTCATTTCAGGTAGCTTGGATTGATTTTAGAGTTGTATACCAACATGTGAGCTGACTATGCGAATGTGCAATCATTAAAATGACGATTAACAATCAAATGAAACATTAAATAAATTGCAAAGGAAAACAAGCATCTAGCACTACAAGATAAGTAAATGCCAATCCTAACTAGATTAAGGGGAAGCCATAATCATCATATGAAAAGTGTGCAAATAAAGGCATTTGTTTATAAGGACAGTCAAAATCCTAAAATAGAGCTCTAAGTTTGTTCAAATTCGAGTACAATCTTAGACCAAAAAGCTTCTATTTTTCTAAGAGAAAATTACTTTAAAAATATTCTCAAGCTTTTGAGGAATTTTAATTTTTTTTGGAAAATTTTTTGGATTTTTAGGGATTTTAGGAGTCTTAGGATTTTTTAGGATTTTCTAATATTTTTAATATTTTTATGATTTTCTGAATTTTTGATTTTTTAATCATTTTTAGATTAGAATAAAGCAATTCGGATGGGGTCAAGAGATCCGGTCCTACTAAATCGACTTGGACCCTATCGGTCCTGGTTGGACTAAAAACAAACCGGGCCGGCCCTGAGGCTCACTAGGAATTAATCAAATTGGCCCATGAAGAGTTTTTTTTTTAAGGAAAAGCCCAGTCAGCCTCAAATCTTTATTCTTAGCCTAATCCTTTTCAGCCCACAACTAAATCAGCCCAACCCCCAAATAAACCTAGCCCACAAAAAGCAGCCCATTTCTCCTTTTCCTATTTTTCTTTTTTCTTTTTTTCTTTTTTTCCCTTTTGGCCTTTTCCATTTTTTGTCTTTTTCCTTCCCTTCATCTTCTCTTCTGCGTTTTTTTCTTCCCGAAGCACTCCCACGCCCGAGAACTCCATGGCCGAACCTCCTATTCTCCGGCAACCAAACCCCACCGAAACAGCAAGACCCGATGTGCCGTCACTCGAGCGCGTCGTTGCCGACACTACCATCCACCAGTCGTCCACTCCGACCGGCGCCAAACACCGCGGGCCATCTATTCCGGCGACCCTTGACCCCCTTTTACCGGAACCAAGAACGCCCCCGCCGACTCGATTATACGTGGATATTTCACGCAAATCACCATAACACTATGAACATGAGAAAAAAAAGACATGATTCTATAGATATAGAAGCGCAAAAATGAATCAATCTCCGACTAAAAACATGGCGTAACCTTTCGGTTTTCTCTAGGGCATTTCATCGAACACCTGAGCATGCTGGGGGCTCAAGCTCGGATTAAGGCTAACGTATTAGATACCAGCAACATCAAAGATCAATGAAGGAGCGGAAACATTCGTATTTAGCACGAGTTTGAACAACCACAGCAGATATCGGTTATAACACACTCGGGATACTGGAACTTCATTCAAGCATTTATGCAAACAGTCGGCGTGCGTCACAGAATCGAGCGATTTTCGCCTTGAAACGGACTCGAGCACAATCCTAGACTCCTAACAACGCACGGAAACATTAATGAAAGGCGGGCAGGGCCGGAGCTTGCGCAAACTAGTCGGCCGCGAGCTCCGACCCAACGTTTCCCCAAAACGGGGCAGCTACGGCTCGGATAGACTAACCGGGTTCGGCAAAGGGGGCTGCGATGGACGACGGTTGAAGGAGGGGCCTCCGCCGACGGTCGACCTTCTTCTCGAACTCTCTTGCTCTCTGCTTCTCTTCTTTTCACTCTCTCGGTCTCTCCCTCTGTCCTGGATGTGCCTCTCTCTCGGATCCGCTCTCCTTTTCCTCTCTGTCCAAGAAACCGAAGAACCCCCGCCAAAGCAGAAGACCCCCTGTCGTCTTCTCGCCACCTTTTATCTCGTCCTCTCCTCTCTCTCCTCCAGGGACGATGCCAGCTGCCCTCCGACTGTCCTGGCTGAGAGTCGGGCGCACGACATTCTCCGAGCTGCTGTCTTTTTCGTCATCCTCTCTGTCTTCCCTTCGCATACCATCGTCCTTTTCCGCGCGTCCTCCTTTTTGTCGGGGCGCCATCGTCCAAAGCGTGAGCTGCGGAGGAGGAAGAAGAGAAAGAGAAGTGGGCTGGGCTGAGGAAGTTAGGAGATGGGCTGCCCGGAGGCTGGACATGGCCCCAAGTAAAAGGAAATAAAGGGAGAGCAGAAAAGGAGAGGGCCGGGCTAGCCTAGCCCTGGCCCGGTCAGCTTTTTTCTAATTTTTTTTCTTTTTTGTTCTTTTTTTAACAATAATTTTCCGAATTTTTTTATTTTATATTTTAAATATTTTTGTCAATTGTAATGATTAATGCTACTAATGCAAATGTTCTAATGTCTATGTGCGATGAAATTAATTTTTGCTAGGGGTTAAAAGTTAATTTTTAATTTTCTATACAATTTAAAACCTAAATAAAATATTAAAACTTAAGTGTCAATAACTACGACGTTGGCAAGAGCGGCCCTCACCCAAAAAAGAGAAAAAAAGGAAAAAAAGACAAAAGACAAAAATGTCTTTAGAAGTTTGGGAGTAAATATGTCACATGAACATAAGTATAGGTTTCTTTGTGTCAAAAAAAATTTAGAGTAAATTTCTCTCAAGTGATATAATTTAGATTTTTAATATTAAAAAAAATATCTATGGTAAATTTATTGTAAATGACATAATTTGAGATTTTTTTATAGTATTTTTCTTTAAAAAGAAAAAAACAAGCAGCAAAAATGTAGGTGGAGGGAAATTTTGCCCCTTTCTAGACGATAGGGCTGATGGGAAGAGTTGATCACGCTACACAGCAAAAGAGCGGGACAAAAAGAAGGAGGAGGAGGAGGAGGAGCAAAAGCGGAGGGCGAGGGGGATTTTTCCCCTTTGGATGATACGACTGGTGGCAACAGATGATTGATGGGTCTCGCTCTACATGGCAAAAGAGCGGGAAAAAGACAAGGAGCTAAAGCCGGGAAGACAGGATGTGATTAGTGGGAAAAAAAAAATGATTTGTGGGTCTCGCGCTGCATTGTCCCTCTTTGCGCACCGATAAAAGGGTTAAGCAATCTCACAGAAATCCTTCGGTCCTGGGCAAAAATATTGCGGCAAGTATTGTTGGCATAGAGCACCATTCAGAAGTGGGGGCCTCAAAATGGGCAAAGTCCATATACCTTTACCTTTTCTTTTCTTTTCTTTTCTTTTTTTACCCTAACACCTTTATCTTTCCCCCGGCAAGGCGCCGTCAAATGTTTCCCCTTATCATCCATATTCCCTATTTTGCAAAAAAAGAAAAAAATTTCCTCGCTTCAGTGGGTTTTCTTTTTGAAATTTTCCCTTACTTCTATATCAATCTCAAAAAATGCAGACACTCCACACAATACTCAAAAAGTTTTAAAACAATCTATGTAATGGTAGTTTTTTTTTTTAGCTTCATATATAATTGTAATCAACACTTATCTAGCGTGCTTATGTGTATTTTACCCTTTTTTGGATCGGATATATATTGACACGTCCTAAAAATGTTCTTATTGCAACAATGATGGGTGTAATCATTCATCTCCAAAATTGAGGGGAAGCCCATATTGTAAATAAAATATGAACGCTATTGATGGATGGATTTCAAGGCCCACCTTCTCACATGATATAATTATAACAATCGGTTACCACTAAAAATTTCAAATCAATGCCAACTAGATACATTTATTTTAGGAATATACTACAAAAAGCTCCAAGTTATGTCCATTATGAAACAAAAATCCTGAATTTTTAAGTGTAAAAAACACCTAAACTTTTACATTTGTGGTAAATATACCATCCAGCTTAGTTATATCAAAGATATTTTTGTCATACTAATATAAATTTAGGGTTTTTAATGACACAAAAAGTTTGAAGTATTTGTGTTATAATGAGCAAGTTTAGAGCCTTTAGGAAAAAGTTTGAGGTATTTGTATCATATTCGGTATAATTTGAGTTCCTTGTTCTATTAGGCCTTTTATGTTAATTAATTTCATCTAATTTTTTAAAATTAGTATCCCAATGATGCATTCACCCCAAACTGCTCCTCCTCCGACAAAAACTTCCCAATCGGCACAACTTGACCCAAAATTGCCATCCATTTGCATTTCATTTAATATCCTTTTAAGATGCAACGCCATCGTTCTATACATCGGTCCATGTTGCAATCTTCTGTCATGTGTATTGACACACATGCATTTCTTAATATGATATTGTACGAGGGCGGATTTGGGTTAGGGGTCTTAGTTCGATAATTTTCAGGTGAGATGAAAATTAGTTCAAGAAAAACAGGCCATGGAAGCACTAGTTGACAACTGTACCAATGGGGTTTTAACCGGTTTAAGGTTTTTCTGATATTAATCCAATTTAACGAAAATTAACGAAGATAAATTAGTCACAAATAAACCAATTTGTGATTTTTATGGTCGACATGTTAATTTTGGTTAAATTTTTCATATTTATATCGGTTTGAGGTTTTTCATGGTAAAAAAAATAATTTGAGGTAAATTTGTTGCATATATATCAATTTAGGAATTTTTTTGTAACCCTATTAAATATTAAGAGATTTACATGGACCTTTTTACTAATGCAAGAATATTATTTAGCATCAAAAAGGCAAAAGAAAAATAAAAGAAAGATCTAAAATAGAAGAAAGCAAAAAGCAAGACTTTTAGGTTTTATTTGGTCATGTTTCTATTTCTTTGGTTCCTATTTTTTTATTCTTTGGAACAAAAAAAAAAGTAGAAATTTTTTAGTAACGTCAATTAACATTTTTATTTCCCATAATAGAAAAAAAAATTTAGGAAATAGATTTGAAACAAAAATAAGAAATAGAAAAAAGTTACTTTTTGTTCTTATAATAATTTCAAGAATAAGTCATTTTCTTTGTTTGTTTTTTTTTCCTTCTTCTTCCTCTTCTAACTGGTTGTTGTCGCCCGCTAATTGCTTGTCACCTACCTTTGGTCGCCGTCACCACTCTAGAAGAAGAAGAAAGGAAAAAAAAAAAAACTGAAAAAGAAAAATCTCAAAAATTATTACAAAATTTTAAAAAAAAAAAATTGTCACAAAAAAAAATTTATAAGCCATGTCAAATGTATTTTTATTTTTTATTAAAGGAATAGGAATTTTGTACGATTCTCAAACCCGTTTTTTATTAAAAAATTATTTAATAGAATAGAAATAAAAAAGTAATATTTCTAAAAAAATTATTTTTAAAAATAAAAATGTTGTCAAATAAATCGTTAAGATCACGCGATCTGCACAAAAGCACGATGGGACATCTAGGATAAGTGGCTTCGAGCGGAAGATTCGTACGTGTCACCACTGATATTGAGGTGACAAAATCTAACCTTTGAACTATCGAAAGGGTTCGATAAAAAAAAAAGAACTATCGAAAGGGGAGGCCTCGAGGGCGACCCCCGTGTGGTGGTGGGCCAGAATCACTCCCAAAAGTAGTGCAGGAGGGCCCCGGACAGAATTGCACACTTGCATGGCGTGTCAAATCCCTTGTCTCTCATGACCAAAAAAATAATAAAAATCCCCTTGTTTCATCTTTCTGACAAGACTTTCCCCCGAGCGACAAATGATGCGCAGTTGCCCCCCAACGTGGGAGGAACATGTCAATCAAAGTGACGGGCGAGATCGTTGGGGCTTTGCTAAAAAAAACATTGCCAATGCAAGAGGGGTCGTTCTCTGTTCCATTACGGCATTATGTACAATAATTACCAGTTATGCAATTTGGTGGAACAAGTGGCTTATTTCATTATTTTTTAATAAATGTCGTCTCGGTTGATATTTCATTTATCTCTTGATTCCCCATCAGTAGTAAAAATACGCTATTTCCTTTTTTTTACCAAGAAATTGCTCTTCCTTTTGTGTAATAATAATTACTAATTTTTTTTTTTAATTTCATATGGCTTTTATTGAAAAATCTTCCCGTATACACAAAATTAGTTAAGATTCTATCCGAGCGAAGCCCCTTTAGAGATTGTTACTTTTTACATAGGCTGGCCATGAATTGGCTCATTTTACTTTTCATCCACTTATCGTCCCTTTGTCAAGAAATTGATATGCATACAATTTTCTATCTAATTATTTGAAATAGATAGCTAATTATGAGATTTCCTAACTCCCATTAAACATTTCCAATTTCACATGTCCTCTATTGAATTTCGAATGGAGTTTAAAGAAAAGATTTACTTGAGATTAAAACATAATGCATACTATATACATGGAGTTAGTACTAGTCAAAGAGCATGTGTATATTTGTATAGGAAAAAAAAAGAAATTTTTTCTCTCGAATACTTGGATAGAAAAAAATGCATGTAGATCGCAACTAGTTTAGGAATAAATATTTAGGGACAATTTCAAAAATAGTCCCCATAATCCTATTCAATATTCAATTTGGTCTTTAAGCTTAATTCAATCCTCGTTCTCTTTTAAAGGCGTTGATTTTAGTCTTTTGAAATCAATTCTGTCCCTCGAAAGGCCACCAATGAACGCCAATTCAATCCTCATTCTCGCTTGATTGACCCTCACGAGGGTCGGTGGACGCACCATCGAGGGTTTTCCATTGTTTGCTCTTGGTGTGAGGGCTTGTCGGCTCCCTACAGCCACTTCAAAACTTTTCCTTTTTTAACCCATTCAACTAAATATGCATTATTCATTTGTGTACCACACACTTGGAATTACAATACAAATTGATAAAACAAAACGAAGCTCCGTCCGACCCAACTAATCAGACTTTCGGAAACCAAAGCATTCACCAATCGACAATGAACGATGAAAAATCGCAAAGATCTCGTCTTTTCTCTACGGCAATTCCACTTAGAATCCGAAAGACTCAAGCTTCAATTTCCCCACACAGACAAGACAAGACAAGACAAGACAAGACAGACAAATACACCCATATTGAAGAAAGGCGTCTGCACAAAAACATTCAGTCCAGCCTAAGAAGAAGAAGAAGAAGAAGAAGAAGATTCTCAAGCACCACAGACAGTGAAGTCGGTGCAGATCCGATACGTATATATGTTCTCAGAGAGAGAGAGAGAGAAGGTCACTTTGAACAAGAGAACGACCCTTTTACATTGACAATTTTTATTTAGCAAAACCCCAACATTCTCAAGCTATCACTTTGATTAAGTTCCTTTTCCTATATTGGTGGTAGGCAAGTGGGCATCATTTGTCGCTCAAGGCACAGTGCATCCTGAAGCTAATCAATGAAGGGAGAGAGAGAGAGAGAGAGAGAGAGAGAGAGAGAGAGACGTTACCAATTTTGGATGACATGTTATTATTATAAGTAGATACTTAGTAGAATATTATAGAGTAGTTATACTCACTTCTGCATTCCTTCTGGCGGGCCTGTTCCTAATGTTACACCTCTTGGGGATTGACATAGCTGCGGCCGGAACAATCCTGGCGAACTTCGCTGCAGGAGAGTTAAAGACAGCATAGAGGCAGCGAGGATTGTTCCGAATGAGTGGTTTGATGTTATCACAGCAGGCGCGTGGAACCTTAGCCTGGGCGTCTCTAGCTGCCACCATGCAAGGACTCAGCCTGGCGAACGCCAACCTGATTGGGATCTTCCCGCACTCTCCGACAGCACTTGCTTCCCAAATGAAGCCACTCAAAGTCACTCCTACCATCATCACGATGAACAAGCGCACAGACTTGGCAGCGTGAGACTTGCGAGCCATGCCTATCTTTGGAGATTGTTGGCGAGAATTTCAGCACTCTAGGACTTCGCTAAGTTCTTGTGTGAAGAGAAATCATGGACTGTAAGTCTATACATAGACTTCCGAATCAAGAATAAAGAAGGGAGAACGAGAGGATGTATGCAAACTTTTCATACACCACCAACACCACCACCGAAAAGTGCGACGTGCTGAAAAATAATTAGTCAAAGAGACTAAGCTAATAATCATTTGGGTGTCTTCTGATTATGAAAATGATTAGCTTAGCCTATGTCACATTAAAGCTCGACTATGTGAATGTTAGGGTTTTCGCCGCAGAGAGAGAGAGAGAGAGAGAGAGAGAGAGAGAGAGAGAGAGAGAGAGAGAGAGGGAACACGTGAGAGGGCAAGAGAGGAACACGGAGCGAGAGAGCTTTTGAGCTTTTCGAGAGATCGAGATCGAGAAGGAGAGAGGAACATGAAAAGCTCAGCTTTTCGACACGAAATTTTCGTGTAGAGAGAGTCCACATCTCTCTGTAATGTCGACATAATCAGCAACCATGGAAAAACTCAGCTTTTCCTGTTCCTCTCTCTCTCTCTCTCGATCTTGATCTCGATCTCGATCTCTCAAAAAGAGCTCAGCTTTTCGACAAATAAGCGTTTATTCTGAACCATGGTGGGACTAATCGTAACTTGGTGGGTAACCGGGATTGGGATAGATAACAACACAAGCGCAGTGAACACAAAAACACTGAAACTGAAAGGCAGTGACGCGCTTCCGTGCAAGTTGGAGCGCATCTGTATTCTTTCTGAGGAGAGAATTAGTACAAACAGAAAGGAGGCAAAAAATGAAAGGAACATACGGGCGAGCCGGCGAGCCGTCTCTTCGTCAACCTGCGAACAAAATCGGAAGGGGATTTCACAGGAAGCACATCAAGCATCTCTATCGCTGTTCCAAAATTCCACGCACACGCACCGTCAAGCGAAAAACCTTCATCAGAAAGCGAAATGGACTTACCAGCCTAGATCTCTCTCTGTGTAGAGAGAGAAATCGCGCGCGCACACGATAGACAGATGCCCACTGTCACGAAAGGGAAGAGAGAAGCTTTTTTCTAGGAGTAGGGTAGTCGACAATTCCAAATAAACACAAAGAGGAAGGCATCGAGGTATTGACACGTGTCCAAGAACCTGAACCTAAATTATTTTGAAAACTCTTCTCTCTTCTCTCTGCACTCTCTCTCTCTTGCCTCCCTTGCACACTCTCTCTCTAACCTCACTCTCTCTATTCGCCGCCCCCTCTCTCTCTCTCTCTCTCTCCCACCGAGCGGAGGCGGAGCCTCACGGTGGTTCGTCGGACGAGTGGCTCGTCCGACCGACGAACCACCGCGCCGTCGGACGAGGGCTCGGTCGTGACTCGGAAAGAGAGAGAGGGCACAACGAGGGGGAGCGATTCGTTGACGGCGGAGCGGGAGGGGCATTGCTGTGGCTCGTCGGTTGGACGAGGGCGCGGTGGCTCGTCCGAAGAATCATCACGCAGCTCCGCCTCCGCCTCGCAAAGTCACCACCGCTGCCGTGCGCGGTGATTCGTCGGTCGGACCAGGGCGCAGTGGCTTGTCCGGCGAACCACCGCGTGGCTCCGCCTCCGCTCGGTGGGAGAGAGAGGGGGCGGCGAGAAGAGAGAGAGGGGGCGGCAAGAAAGCGTACAGAGAAAAGAGTGGAGAGAGAAAAAAGTTTACAAAATAATCTAACATTGGCCCATATTAGACATGCGACCTCAAAACCCCTTTTTTTTTTTTTTATTGGGCTGGGGACACCCTATTTTCTGTCTATTCTTCGCTGTTTCTTTATTGCTTGTCTTGTTGCCACGTGAGGTTATGGACAACGCTGGATTACACCTTTTTAACAAAGGGAATATTATGAAAGATCTTACTCGTTTGATGGATGCTAGCCTGGAAAAATCTTCTCAATTCTACGACGAAAGATCGAGGCAGCACGATGCCCTTTGAGAATGGGAGGCTCATCCTCGAATTGCCATTGCGAATTAAGAAATTGTTCGGGGGATTTTCTTTTAAACTCTTAAGGCAGGTTGATACTAAACATCTTATTATTTAGAAACTCTTTTTTCTTTTTTTCCTAAATTGATCTTGCGGTTCACTTGCAAGCTTTGATGGACCGAATCATTTTCTTCCCAAGAAAGTAAAAGATGGATTCAATTAATTACAAGAGAGAAAAAAAAAGAAATGAAATGAGGGATTATGTTATGAATTTGGAAGCTAGTAAAAGAGAAAAAAGGAATGACCAATAACACATCACGAAATAAATGTCCCTTTTAATTGATTATTTTATATAAAATAAAGAGAATTAGTGAAAGAGCATAAAGGGAATCATTGAAAGAGCATAATCAATGTTTGATAAAAATATTAATATCATAAAAAAATTTAAATTGGTACAATTCGATGGCTAAGCTTGATCTTGACGACGGAGGATTGAAACAGCGGCTAGGGAGCGGACTGGGATGGCGGTGGGGTGGTGGTGCAAGGGTGTTGTTTCGTCGGAGTGAAAGGGAAGAAGAAGGAAAACAAAGGAAAAAGAAGAGGGAATAGAGAGGGGTGACGTGAGGAGAGAGAGGGTGGCCGCCCGGTGACAGGAGTGGGATTTTCATATGGTGAAATTCCATTCCTACCCAATTTTTTTCTCTGAGAGGTTACATGGAATTTTCATTAAATTCCATAGATCCATAGATCTACCCGGAACAAATCCGGGCTCACTTTACAGACCTTTTTCTCTCTCCTCTGTCCTCCCTCTCGCTCTCTTCTCACAAATTCGTTCCTTTTCTATTTTGCTTTTGAGGCCTTGGACGACGCTCCGTAGATTGCGGCGTCGCCGGCCAGCCATGTATGACCCACTCACGAGCACATCCACGCCATTCAACTCTTTTAGCCCGTTCAATTGAGTCATTTTATCACCTACTCCATCCGCTCGATTATATCGTCCCGTCCAAGCGTCTATCCATCTCCTCCTTCTCGATCGCTTCGGTGCCCATTCCCTCATCTTGTCCCTCTCGGCCGTGTTGGGGATTAGGAGCCTCGTCTGGTGAGGAAGGAAGGAAGGAAGGAAGGAAGGAGAGATGGGTTCTCGGGAAAAGGACAGATTGCTCTTGGAAGACGGCCTTTCGGAGGTTCTTGATGTTCTTTTCTCTTGCTTTTTCATTTTCTTGCTTTGACTTTTCATCACCCATCTGCTTGTGCTCTCTGTTTCCTTCTTTTTCTTTGGGTTAGATTTTGTTCGTTTGTGGTGGGTGTGTTTCCATTTCGCTGATGCTGAAGCTGAAAATTCGCTCAATTCTTTCTTTCCTTTTTTTTATAGACACCGGAGTTGGTTTTGTTTATGAGCCCCAAGAACTTAACTTGATTATGAAAATTCAGCTGGCAGGTGTAAATGACGGCTGAAATTGGTCATATGTGTGCATCCGCAAAGTCGTCGATTCTGTTGATCGGCAATGAGCTTCTCGGTTTCCATTGTGTGCTGGGACTTTTTGGATAGATGTCGATAGATATTGCCGAGTCTGCATCTTCTGTTCATCCTGAGGATCGTGCTTCGCTAGTAGTTGTCATGATGAGTTTTGAACTTGTTTCAGCAGTGTAATTGCAAAATGTCTGGAAATTAAGTTTTTGGTTGGGTTAATTTTTTCTCAAATACCATGTGATGTGATTGCTTTGATTGGGGATTGAGCTTTGAAGTTGAAAGTAATAGAGGTCCTACATGGCAGTTGGATTGCTGCTAACCGCCAGTTTGTGGACAACACTAGGAGGTTTCGGTTTGTGTATTTTCCTGCAGTGAGGACCCCGTAACAATTAGAAGACATCGTTGTAGTAGTTTGATATATTATTTTTCTGTCTAGGAAGATACTATCTTCCTGTGAAGGAATATGGTTGTTGCAAGCAGTTCAGTTTAATGGGTTGAATTGCAGAATTTATCTTTTTTTGCTCCCTGTTACTGATTTCTTGATTCTGTAATCGTGAAAAGAACTTTTATTCTTACCGATTCTGGTACACCTTAGCGTCTTCTGAGGTAAATCTAGTGGCGGATTTTTAATTCTTTTTTTTTTTAAAATTTGGTCACATAAAGTAAGAATAATAAGTCTTGTAATTTATTCATTTAAAAGATGCCTGAGAGTACTTACTACTTTTTGACAAATCGTACACCAATTCTTAAGATAAAATATTAGGTGGGCCAGGTATGCCAAGTCACCGTGTGCCTGACCAATTAAGAAGCGACACTTGGCTCGACGTGGCGATTGGGTCCCACCTTCAAATTTTTGCATTCCCTCCCTTCCTTAATTACAATCGTACGAAACCCCCCTTCTCTACCTTCAATTATTTCAATTATTCAGAACTCTCTCTCTCCTCTCTCTTCTGCATGTTCCAGGAAAAAAGAACAAGCCCGCTCTCTTTTTTTCAAAAATACTCTCTCTCTCTCTCGCGCCCAGGAGCACCGCCGATCGCCTCCCGAGCTCAGAACCACCACCTCCGATACGTCGCCTTCAGGAGTCACTCCCTCTCTTTGTCACTCCCAAGAGCCCCCGCCGATGGCATCTTGAGCTCAGGTCCGACGTCTCTGCCATGCCCTCCGCCACGTCGCCTTTGCTTCCGCCCTCCTTCTTAGCATCCTTTTACCCTTGCTCTCCAAGTTTGGAGGCGAAGCGTGGAGGAAAATGTCCAGAACACGCAAAGCACCGACAAGAGGCAAAATCGAAGTTGCCTTCTTGCTCCCCCAACCCAACACCCACATGAATTGGAAACACATGGACTTTTTGTCTTGCTTTGAAAGATAACAATGTATCGTTTGTTCTGTTTGGGTTTATGAGGGTGGTATTGGTAACCTACATCTGTTGGGTGTGCTAGTGTTACGGCGTGTAACTGGCTCTCCTGCAGTTTCTTTTTTTTTGGTCAAATTTCTTCAGTTTAGTTAGCCTGTACTTTGCCTTTCTTTTAATCATGCATTATTCTTGTGTTTGTTTGTTTTGCTTTGCTTCGCTTCTTGCTCTCTTTTGTGTCTTGAAAAAGCAAAACCTCTCGTTTGGACGTAGTCATTACATCGGCTATGGACCTCATGATATGTGCAAATCTCCCAAGATTTATCAAACTAAATGGCCCAAATCACTTGGCTCGTCATGGATTTAAACCTATGAATTTTGAGTAGTTTGAAGCGAATCGAAGCAAATTCCTTCAAGTTCGAACTGTACTTTTAATTCAAGCCCCCCAAAAAAAAGGGAAAATCCTTGCGAACTCACGAGACAAGATTTAGCTACAAACATTTGTACAAGTAGAAACAAAGAAAAGAAGAAAAAAGTCCCATCTAAAGCTAAAAATCATTCATGTGGGGAGCTACTTGGAGGGAGCAACTTGTGGTGCTTCTGCAGAGGAAGGATGGACATGGGCCTTCCCGAACACCCAAGACAAAGAGGAACAGCCCCCCTTCTCCACTCATCATCTCCTCCTTGCAATCGCCCAAGACCGCAGCCATCTTCTCCTTGTAAAGCCTCTGCATCACATATGCTTCCACGAGGCTCGTGCTCAGCTGATAAAGCCTCCAAACTTGTAGAGCAAGGGTAAAAGGATGCTAAGGAGGGCAGAGGCAAAGGCGACGTGCCGAAGGCGGATATGAGCTCACGATGCGACCAGCGGGGGCACCTGGGGGCGAGAGAGAGATAGGGAGTGGTTCCTGAAGGCAACGTGCCAAAGGCGTCGGACCTGAGCTCGAGATGCCATCAGCAAGGGCTCTTAGGAGCGACAAAGAGAGGGAGTGACTCCTGAAGACAACAGCGGAGGCGACGTATCGGAGGCAGTGGTTCTAAGCTCGGAAGGCGATCGGCGGTGCTCCTGGGTGCGAGAGAGAGAGAGAGAGGGAGAGTATTTTCGAAAAAAGAAGAAGAGAGCGGGCTTGTTCTTCTTTCTTGGAACATGCAGAAGAGAGAGGAGAGAGAGAGTTCTGAATAATTGAAGGGAGAGAAGGAGAGGGGGAGAGAAGGGGGGCTTGGTACGATTGCAATTAAGGAAGGGAGGGATTGCAAAAAATTTGAAGGTGGGACCCAATCGTCATGTGGAGCCACGTGTCATTTTTTAATTGGTCGGGCACATGGTGACTTTGCGCACCCAGCCCATCTAATATTTTCTCAATCCTTAATATAGAGTATTTGAACATTTCAGATTAACTAAGCCCCAAAGGCATATATAAATCATGTCGTACATGTGTATCCAGCATGGATTACAGTGACGAGTCAGGATTCCAATGTTATTCTGAATAAAGAACACTAACATATCGAATGTACCTGACTGGTCAAAAATGTAGGCCTATCCTCATTTTTACTTTTTCGAAGCCTCAATTTTGCTTTTGCTGAGAGCCATGACATAGATTGGCAACATCTTCATCATTAGAGGAATCTTCGACCTCGCTTTAGCTTTCGCTCCAAGTAGATGCCAAAGCCTTATTCTTTTCTTTGACGAACATTTTATTATCTTTCTTCTCATTCTTGTCTCTTTCGTCCTTCTTGCCAATCCGTTCCTTCTTGTCCATTGTATCCTTGAGACAAGTCCTGAACATTCATCCCTCAGATGCCCCGACTTGTTACAATTGTGACATTGACGTTGTTTCTTCAATTGGGCTTGCCTCTTGTAGTTCTTGCTCTTGAGTATTCTCATGTACTTTCGGATGATTATTTTCATGTGTTGTCACAATCTTCTTTTGGCTCCATTTCTTTTGAAGTGGTAGCCTCAAGAGCTATCCATTTCTTCTACTTTGAATCTTCTCTCAATCGAGCCTTCAACTTGATTTCATGTATAACAAGCTTTTAGGAAGCTCATCAAGAGACATCATGGAAAAGTTGTGAACCTCATCAATGGCTGACAATTTCGGCTCCGAAACACCCGACAATGCTCTTAAAATCTTTTGATATAGCTCTTCTAGAGGTTAAACCTTTGCCAAGTGATCTCCGTCCATAAATAATGTTGTTAAATCAAGTAAACATATTAATGACCAACTCACCTTCATTCATAGTCAAAAGCTCATACAGATGGGTAAGCATACTTATATTAGACTTTTTGAATAAATACACTAGAAGTCTTAAAACTTATAATTAAAAAGCGATTGAATCCTAAAATTTTTAAAAAGTACAATCAAATCATAAAACTTATCAGAAAAGTGCAACTAAATTTTCAAACTTTCAAAAGGTGCAATCAAACCCTAAAAACTATCAACGACTGACTCACCTTCATTCATTCATGTTGTTTATGTTACATGTTAGTATAGACATATGCCGTGGTTAATTGCCCTAGCATTGAGGTGTTTTTGCGTGGTCATGTCTGCTGCCAGAGTGCATGTACGCTGGACAGAGGGCGCGTAGCGTGTATTTGGTCTTGTTTTGCATCTTCGCCGTGTCTTGGGTCGGCCTTCATATGTCTTTATGGCCATAAGATGCATTGGGAGCTTTTCGCAGTTGTTTTGGTGTGGTTTAGTGCATAAAAAATAAGTTTAGGCCCACTGTCCAGATTTTAAGCGTGCTGAACAGACGGAGCCTAGCGAATATTTCCTCTTATTTCGCATCTTCAATGCGCCTTGGGTCGACCTTCATTGTTCCTTGTGGCCCGTGGCTGCATTGGGGTTGTTCGTGACCTTTTTGTGGCATTTTAGCCCTCAATAAGGGACCTACGGCCTGCTGTCTAGACCGTGTATGGGCTGGACAGCGAACTTTTCGCTCATATCTCGGCTTTATGGAAGGCCTCAAGCCGGTTCCGGGTCACCTCTTACTAGTTTGCATTGTTTCCTTGTGATTCCACAGGCTCATAGCGTGTTTTAATTCACGTCCTAGCATTCTAGTTGTTTATTATTTCCCGGTGAGCATCTAATTTGTTTTAAATCCGAGTTAGTTCCTATTGTAATGTAAATTCAAAAAAGATAAAACGGATGGAAATGAAATGGCAAAAAGATGGGAATTGCATTTAGGTAGAAAATGCATCACGGGGTTTAGTTTAATTCAAACTTAATCTCATTCTATTTGATTTAATGCTTCATTGTCATCCTCTAGTTTAGGATGTTTGCATTCCATAGTTTAGGTTGATTGCATGGTTAATGTCAAGCATCGCCCACGGGGGTCCAGTCCCAAGGCTTAATAACAAGGAGATGTTGAATTTTGCTTTATACAACTTGGTTACTTTCCTTTACCAGACTTTATTTATCTTGATTTTATTGCATTTTACTTGATTATTCCCTCGTTTATATGTTACTGTTTCAATGTCATACGCATGATCACTTAGTTCTTATATCATAGTAATAAGAGAAATGAGAAAGATTGGATGAAATGCTTTCCGTAAAAGAGAGAATGTACCAAATTAAACTTTAAATAATATCTAGCTATCAAGTCCTTATGTCCAGAGTCTCTAGTTCGTAGAAGTAAAACAAACTTTCATGCCTCACTTGGCCTTTAAGGCTGTGAATTACAAAATTTATGTTTCTCTGTTTCTCTATTTTTGTTTTGTTTTTGAGAACAAGTTTGGAACATAAATCCTTTTTGTATTGCAATTTCATTTTTCAATTTCTACAACAAATTTCTGCTGTAAAAATAGATTTGAAACATAAATTAGAAGTTAAAATTTTTTACTTTTCTATTTTTGGAACAAAAGTGAGAAATAAAAATTATTCTCATCGTTCGCTTCTGTTATAGCCCGACACCCACCCACCCGATCCCCACCATCAACCCCCGCCGCTTGCTACCATCGCCCAGCCCTTTGCCACTAATCGGCTCCCACTACCACTTTGAAATGAGAAATTTTATATTGTTGTCAAATGAGTTTATATTCCGAGAACATAAATTATTTATCAATATCAAATGCCTATTTTGTCTCAAAAACTCGTTTAGGGAATAAAAATAGAAAAATTAATTTTTGACTAGAAATTGATTTTAGGAACAAGAATTTTGTCATGCATAACCTAATTGGCCCATTATAAATTAGTGGCAACTTCTTAAGCAAAAACATATCGGTATAATAATCCGAGAAAACTAAGTTGCAAATCGACAGGGCTTGGGAGGGCTTATGCCAAGAGCAAGGGCTACCTTGTGAGAGCGGTTGTTGTGATCCTCCCAAACAGGTGCTAGAAAAAATACAGGTTTAGAGGTAATGTCGAAATTGGAGACCAATTATCTTTAATCAACACGGATTCTCCCAAACCCTTATCTTTAGTGCTATTGATATTTTCATTTTTAGTCAATTAACACTACTTGAATTCTAAATGAGGAGTCGTTGCTATCTTATTGGGTCAACTAGGAATCAAGTGAGGTATGTGAGTATATCTTAATTCCTACACAACCAAGATCTAGGGTTGGGAATTATCTAACTAGTACATTTTTTACACCTAAACTTGATTATTTTGTCAACTAAGGTATCCACACAATCTCTTTGCAGGAAAATTTTTCAAAAATCCTAAACCTATTGCTCTTTTACCAATTTTGTCATAAACTTTCAATTTTGTTAATTGAGTCTTAAATCTTTTCAAGTTTTATCAGTTAAGTTTATCCAGTAAATTTTAGCCGACAATCACTAACGTAGATGCCAACTGGCCTATGTGACAAAATCGACATTGACGTTGATTATTTTTAATAATTTGTTGAATTTTTTTCCTTTTTCTTTTCTCCTCATTTCGTTCTTTACCTTCTTCTTTTTTTCCTTTTCTCTTATTTTCTTATTTTCTATTTTCTTTTTCCATTTTCCATTTTTTCCCTTCTCCGAGCCTCGTTGACCCTGGCTTTAGATGAGAGCCACCCTCGCTTAAGTGATGGTCACCCTTGTCGACCTTTAGCGAGACAGCCCTTCATCAAGCCTGCAAGGGGGACCCTCATGTGGGCTAGCAAGGGAAACCCTTTGCCAAATAGGGCAAGGGTGTTGCCCTCGCTAGCCTAGGCTTGAATGTCCCTTGCCTAAAGGCGGCCCTCACCTAATGCTGGCAACCTCTATCAACCATTGACGAGGCCTAGTGATGGCTAGCAGAAGCAAAAGGGGAAAAGAAAAAGAAGAAGAAGAAGAAAGTACTGAAAGAAAGGTGAAGAAAAGACAAAAAAGGAAAAATAAAAAATTCAAAAATTATTAAAATATTATTAAAATTTATCAACATTAGTGTTAACCGTGCCACATAAGTGGCCGGTGTTCACGTCAGTGATTTCTAACTAAATTTGGACAGATTGAATCAATTGGTAAAACTTGAGAAGATTTATGACTCAATTGACAAAATTAAAAAGTTTAGAACTGAATTGACAAAAGTGTAATAAGTTTATAACTTTTTGGATAATATTTCCTCTTTTTACCAAGTTATGAATCATATAGTTCTTGTCCACTAAGTGCCTGTGCAATGTTGTTGGTGTTTATTATTATCTTAAAATATAACATAACCATTCAACTAAAGCAAGCAAATCACATCACAGGAAAACGACATAAAATGATTTCAATCAATTCATATATAAAAGTAATGAAGAGCGAATAGAAAGGTAAAGTGCGATAAAGTAACTCAATACAAGTTGGGCAAAGAATATGACATGACCTCGTTATTAAGCCCTAGGACAACAATCCTATGAGCTTGATTTTAAAGATTATTCTATCTTTAAATGAGTAATGTGGGTTATTGAAACTTTCAGAAAAAAGTCAAGCTTTAGATCGGCACTCTATCATCCTAAGTCGGGGTCCAGTCCGGCTTTAGGATATTAGGTATTGATTAAATCCCCTCAAATCTCCTAAGTCATGACACTTCCACATTATCTATTCAATTATTTGAAGTGAATCCTAAATTTGACTAAGCTATTTATTTACTATGATTATTTTATTTTTTAAAGTGATGTTTCTAAACTACTATATATATATATTTTATTTCCAAATTGATCTTGAGCGTTTTGGTGCCACGTAAGATGGCCGGACATCAGTGATTTCCATCTAAAATTGCCTAGATAGATTTAATTGACAAAATGTGAAAATGTTCAAGACTTGATTGACAAAATTGAAGGTTTAGAACTACATTAGCAAAAGTGTAATTGGTTTAGAACTTTTTGGACAATTTTTCCACAAAGAAAGGATGATGGAGCACCCTTGCATGGTGTGTCAACCAACCCACATGAAGCTCAAGTTGGCAAGGGCCACGATGCTCATTGGTGGCCATTCGAGGGCCTAAATTGATTTCAAAGACTAAACTGATGTCATCAAAAGAGAACGAGGGTTAAATCGGCCAAAATCAAAGCTCAATAACGAAATTGAATATTGGATTGGAGTATAGGGACCATTTTTGACATTGTCCTTAAATATTTGTTCCTAAACTCGTTCCAATGTGCATTCATTTATTTTCTATTCACTAATTTAAGACAACTTTTTCTTTGCTTTTCCTATACAAATTTACGCATGCTCCTTTACCAGTACTTACTTCTTATGTAATATCTACGTCTTGATCTCAACTGCGCCGCTGAAATATCTACGGCATATGATCTTTTCTTTATACTCCGTTCAAAATTCGGTAGGCGATATGTGGAAATTGAAAATTTTCATTGAAAGTTAAAATATCTTATGGTTAAGATTAAGACAAGTTTTGAGTTTGAGCCTGTTAAATAAAATATAGTTCCAAATCAAAACGAACGAGTCCGGCCAAATAATGATGTCCAACCGCCCACTTTTATTTTGTTTTTACTTACGTTATTTCCTCTGCCTGAGCTGCTCGAAGAGGAAGAAATCAGCAAAGATGACATGTTCGGTTTCTTCCAATTGGCCTCTGCACGTACTTGAAATGATGCACGCATGAATGAAAGCGACACTTCGTTTATTGTTGACTCATTCTTACACGCCCCCATTGAATGTAGTGGTCCATGGAGAAGACTTTCAACGGGTTTTGGTAGCGGACTGCAGTGCGAGTCCTCGGTTGTAATCGAGAATTTGAAACACTAAAAGCATGTGAGATGTTCAAGTATGGTCATAATTCACTGTAACATTTAATAAAATTTCGTGCTACAAAGAACGGAGATCATATCGATCGAATCATGTAACTTCGATGTTCGATTTATTTCCTTCGTCACAAAAATAAATATTTAATTAAGTAATTAAGTAGGCGGTTAGGTACGTGTTATTTTTTCGACAAAGGGACTATAATTGGATGAAAAGTAAAATGAGCACATTCTTGGCCGAAATGCCCCTGACGAACTATGTAAAGTAGACATTTAGACAAAGGAGCCATAATTAGCATTTGGTAAGAATTCCACATGTTAATTACCCTACCATACTTAAAATGACAAAACGACCAACATGCATGTGGGTCCAACGGACCTGACTTTTTTGTTTCACGCTTTTCGTCGGTCCTCGAACCTTTCATGATCCTCGCCAACGCTTGCTTCGCCATCCTCGCGATGTTCTCCACCTCGCCATCTTCGTCCCGCTTCCTTGCTTCTGCGGCGGGCACCCGAAGCAGCCGCCCTTCCTCAGGGGGGCGGCGAAATCTCCGCCTTTGTTGCTGGGGGAGCTGTGTTTTTGGCAGCTACTAAATTAAGGGGAAAAAAAGAAGAAGACAAAAACAATTACCGGTTTTGGATGACATTCAATCATTATAAGTAGGTACAAAGTAGATTATTATTTATAGGAAGATTATACTCACTTCCGCATTCGCTTCTGGCGCTCCTAATGTTGCACCTCTTGGGAATCGAGATAGCCACGGCTGGAATGATCTGGGCCTCCTTCGCTGCGGGAGAGAGAAGGACAGCGCAAAGGCAGCGAGGATCGATCTGAATGAGAGCGCTGACTTTGGTGCAGCAGGCGAGCGGGACCTTAGCCTGGGGGTCTCGCGCTGCCCCAAGGCAAGGACTCAGGTTGGCGAATGCCGAGCTGATTGGGGTCCTCCCGCATTCTCCCGCAGCGCTCACTTCCCAAATGAAGCCATTCTGAGTCGTCGCCAATATCATGATGCACAAGGGCACAAAGATGGCAACATGAGAATTGTGAAGCATTCTTCTTTTTGGAGATTGCGGGAGACGATTTCTGTATTCCAGGACTCTGCTCTGATAAGGTTTTGGGGGTGAAGACAAATGTGATTCGATGTATATGTGTATATATAGCCAAAAGCCACGATAAAGCCAGAAACTGGAAAAGTGGAAAGATTTGGAAAGGCCGATTGCTTAAAAGTCTCCATGGACTAATGGTTGGTAAGAGAACGTCACGTCAATACCGAAACAAACGAACGTTGCCGCAGAGAATATTACAACTGGGGACGCACGATACAGTATTTACCGCCGATCTAATAAACGTCAGCTAACTTGGGGAAAAGACAGGTCAAATCAGAATGTGGACAGGCACTACATTAACGTCGTGAAGTTCCTATGTCTGCTTTTTCTAATCTAGTTTGAATTGAAGGGCAGGTTAAATATTTAGGAAAAACTCAAAGGCTATAAAAAAAGTACTTGGGGAAAATATGTGAGGCCAAGAAAAACAATTGATAAAATATTAAATTCTATTAATTTCACAAAAAAATATTATATTTTCACAAAATATTTTTGAAAAAATAAATTTTAGGAAAATGATAATATTTTTTTGTGTTTATCTGAAACATAAAAAAGGAAAAAGAAATGGAAAATATTTTTTTGTTGTTTTGAAACGAAAATCTAATTTGATTTTCCTAAATACACATATACTATTTGGGCGCAAGTGACTTACGCATGAAAAGCCGAAGAACTAGGCACGGCACCAAATTCCTGAGTCCAACCTCAATAGACCTCTCGACCTACACACCACAAAGCTAAGTGCATGGCCACTTGGATCCCAAGCAAAAGTCACCAATCATTTTTCCGAATTTAAACATAATTTTTTTTGTTGATTCATTTTCCTAAATGCTCCAAATGTTGGAAAGTAAGAAATAGATTTTTCTGAAAAATTATTAACTGTAAAATTAACGAAGCCAAGGCGACGTAAGGAACCCAACTGTATCTTAAGCGCCTCCTTTATTTAATAACTAAATCTCACAGGATATTTTATTTTTGAGATGATGACCTGAGATTAAGAACTAAGAAATGAAATCTTCAATAATTGAGGATGACGACGACGAGGACAATGACGTCTACCCCTAGGTATTGGACCTTGAAATGAAGACTTTGAAGTAGGTGGTGTTTTTTGACATTTTTCCATGAAAAGGATTTCCAAACTTCGAGAACTTTTCTCAGATCTCCTTCCAAGACTTTACCAACTTATCTTTGACGTGTGTTAATAGGATTTATTCGACATGTGGATTTAGTTCAAATCTTCATTTATGATTTTGTTTGAGCTCAAAATCAAATATTGCAGGATAAAAAAACCACCGATTCCACATTTTTCTGGTTCAGGTGGTGAGATTTCATGTTTGAGCTATCACTTGGCAAATGGCACTTAAACAAATGCGGCAGGTGCCTCAAGCGCTGTCCACCAATGACAGTTTGGATATGTCACCCCACATCAGTAACATCTGTCGAACGACACCTCAAAACTGCCACCAGTCCTATTTGCGACGATTAACAAGTGTCGTTGAAGTAATTGGTCTTGTGACGTTTTCAATATTGTTATGGTCATCTTGCTAATGAGCTGTCATAGCCTAACCTATCACTTCAAAAAAGTACCGCCATAGCTTTTAGTGGCGTTGAAAAGCAGGATGAGGATGCCGATTTTGCTTTCTGGGAAGTGGCTTTACGTCCGGTCGGTAGCCCTTACATTCACGCAAACTGGAGGGACAAATTGGAGTGGGGAAGGAAAAAGAAAACACAAGTGAAAAAAGGCAACTTCTTTTGACGCGGTATGGCCACTCAATCTGGAGCTCATCATCATTAAGACTTTCCATTGTTTGATGCGCCACCAAGAGAAAGATCCCACGAATAATCAACGTCTGACTCATGCAGCGATTCTGAGCCACTCAGCAGCGTTTCGCGGCTTAAACCACAACCCTTTACGTTGGGTTAGTTCATGTTCTTTATTTAAGCGACTTGGAAACTTTTCGCTGACTAAATTTCTAATTAATCTAGGTTTACCCATTCTCATTTGAATTGACCACCACAACGTTATTTGGTTTTTTAAAAAGAGTTACCCACATTCCTATTGAGGGACAATTTTTAATTGCTTCGCTCATCAACTTGTTATATATATCAACTTCTTTTTAGAAAGTATCCACCTTAATTAGAGTGATAACCAGCTTTCTACTTAATTATCAACTTTTCTTCAAAATAGTTACTGTCGATATTTACTTGTTTTTAATAAAATTACAAACATCTTTCATCTCTAACAAAAGAAAGATTTCTCCTATTATTTGTTTCTATTTACTTTTCTCATCAATCTTTTAAATTAATGAAAGATCATATAAATTTACCAACTTTTTACCGATTAAAATTGCCAACTAATTTTGGGTTGCCAATTCTCCTTTTAGTCACTTATAATTATTTATCTATTTATTTATATTTTTATTAGTTTACCAACTTCTATTGTTGATCACGAACTTTTATTTGCCTCAATTACCAACTTCTTTAAGAAATTAGAGAAAATTTCCAATAAGGGTCCAAAGTGCCCTCATTTTTTTAAATAAGAGCTCGAAATGGATTTTTATTTCAAATAAGAGTATGAAATGGTCATATCAATACCGAAGAATGGCCAAAATTAGTTATAGCTATTTCAAACAAGGGCTTAGCCTCACCGACTTTCTAATCGGCAAAATGTTTCAATCAATCGGGGATATTTTCGTCCAAACACAAGTTAAATTTAAATTAAATTAGATTAAAAATTTTAAAAACATAAAAAAAAGAAAAATACAAGTAAGAGGGTGGCCACCACCCTAAGCCCTAACGTTGGTGGGGTGGCGATTGGAGACCGACAGCTTGAGGGGCGGTGGGCGGCGATCGATGACGAGCGAGGGGTGAGGTGACGGTTGGTGGGAGGTGGGCAACAAACAACCGGCGATCAACGACGGTAGCTGAGGACCGTTGTCGGCGGGGGACCGGTGATAACAGTAATGGTGGTGGCAATGGTTAGTGATCGGCAGCTTGCAACAGGCGGTGTTGAGATGAGTGGTGACAAGAGTGAGCGATGAAAACAATTTTTATTTCTCACTTTTGTTCAAAAAATATAAAAGCAACAAATTTTAACTTCTAATTTTCGTTTCAAACCTATTTCTAAAGAAAAAAATTTGCTCCAAAAATTAAAAAAAAATGAAATTACATTACCAAAGGGATTTTTGTTCAAAACTTATTCCCGAAAATAGAAAAATAGAAAAACAGAGAAATAGAATGGTTATCATGCGCGCCCTAATTAGTTTTGGGTTACTAACTCTTATTTTCCGACTAAAAAAAAAAGAAGCTCTCATTTAAATTCCTTATCAAATTCTATTTGATTTTTTTTTAATAAACTAAGTCTTATTGTTTACATACTTTTCTTTATCTAGCTTACCAAATTTCTAAATTTATTAGTAGTTTTTTTAATTACCAATCCCAAGTAGAGTCGTTAGCAATTTTTCGCAAGTTGCCAACTAGTTTTTCATGACAAAGTTTTATATGAATTAGTTACCAATTCTCTCATCCCCAAAAAGTCTCTTATCACATACCATATGTTATTTTTATCATCACCATGAGTATATAAAATTACCAACCATTTTCTATGTGACTTGCCAACTTTTTTCCGATGAACTTAATAACTACATTGGAATACTCTTTCATTTAAGTTACTTACCAATATTTATTTATTTATTTATTTTAAAATTGCCATCTTTTCAATCGAATTTCCATTTACGTTGCTTATCAACACTTATCTACAATTAAGTTATCGATTATTTTTGGTGTATCAAGTATTAGTTGTCACGACCCTCTCTTTCCGTGTCAGTGGAAAAGGGATAAAGGTTTAGGGGTATTGGCTAATGGTGGGCTAACGGCTCTTGATTAGGTTCAGGCTATCCCAAGCTCATATCCTACACAATATTGGATTTCATTTTTTTTTTTAGTTCTTTTGCCTAATGATTTTGTTAGGAGACGCCACTAGTTTATTGGGATTGGCTAGAAACTAATCAAGATGTGAGAGTGTCATGTCGTTTTCTACACAACAAAATATTTTAACCATGGGGACTTGGTTATGTTAATATTTTTATTAGTGCTCTTTTGGTATCTAAGTTAAAGGTTTGTTACATAAGTGGTCATGCAACCTTGATTACCTTTATGCCCCTAGATGTGCCACCAATGCTAAGTGATCATGCAAATGTTTTTGTAAGTTTCATTATGATTCGAGATTAATTCTAGCCATTCTAGAAAGAAATTAACAGACAATTTATAGGAATGTGGTGCGGTAAATAAATACTCAAGTAATTGAAATGACATAAAATGTAAATGTGGAACGAAAAACCTAATACCCGTTGGGCAAATAAAATGTATGGCTTTGTTCTAAGCCCCGAGACAGCAATCTCCATGAGCTAAATTCAAATTGAGTCTCATTTCCTACATAGAAGATCAATCTGTTAAATCTACTCATATTAAAGGCAAACATCCAAAAGTCCCTAAACTAAATATCACGTTATCTGAATAAAACTAGATTTTATCTAATGCTAAAGTCAGAAATAGGTCAAGACCTATTTCTAAGCTATTTTCCATTTTCTATTCTTTCGAATTTTTTATTTTTAGTTTTTAATATTTATAAAAGAGATTTTTTCATTCCTAAAATAGGGACCCCGGGCCAGGCACTTGGGCCCAGTTCCAACATGGGCTGCCGCTGATTCAAGCCATGGACACAACAAAATGAGCTTTACCGCACCAAGCCCCCATTTCATTTAGGGGGAACGGGATTGGGCTTGTACAAATTAACTGACGCGAACATCTCAATGGATCGATACTCAGATCATTAACTCGACTTCATTTACTCACCACAAGCGACCATGGATGACCACAAAGATATGCAAAACAAAGAACACAAGGAGGAGTAGGGGAGGGGGGGGGGTGACATACGGCCATAAACTCGAATAAAATGAATAATAAAAAAAGCGTAAAATGGATGAATCGACCATGGATGTTGCGATTGGAAAGTGAAACAGACCTCGAAGTAGTTTGGCTCAGGAGATATTCGTCAAAAAATAAAACGGCTTCATTTAGGCATTTTTACAAACATATGGTAGCCAGTTGGACTTCGATGAATTCAGTTTAAGCATTTCGTCAAGCACGCAACGAGCATGTATTGAGGAGAAGATATCGACTGATTTTTTAGAAATTGAACTCAGATTTTAGACCCAAACAAACATCGGGAAGTGCTAGACACCAGAGAAATAAACTTAGTCGTACACCAAACACTCAAGAACCGGAGAAACCCAGCTCGGCCGGCCTCCTCCTGAACGTCCCAGCTCCTTCCGATAAAAAGCCCTTTTTCTTTTTTCTTTCAAAGATTAATAGAAAAACCCCCAAACCCCAAACCGTTTGGGGGTAGCGACGAGGGGCGCGATGTCAAAGGGGGTGCGTTTTTAAGTAATCTACATCCTATAGTGTTAAATGATTTATCGGTTTCATAGATTGAAATTTTTCTTTAATCGAATATGAGATATTTAAATTTCACCGTCCCTAAATTCAAAGGCCTTATGCAGGCCTATGCGAAATTGACATTTATTATGCAATTGAAATACTAGGAACACTTTTGACCAAAACAAAAATATTAAAAACACTAATATAATTTTTTGAGTCAAGAAATGAAACTTGCTACGATAGAAAATCTCGAATCTCGAATTTTCTAACTTTGATCGTTGGGAAAATTTAGGGTCAGCCTTAGCTAGTTTCCAATATTTATTCTTCTCTTATCTTTGACCTCTTTCTCACCAAATTCAAATTTACCAGCTATTTTATAAATCACAGAACTTTATATAACTTACTGGCGTTTTTCCCCATTAAGACCCAATAAAAAAAAGTTGGCAAATTAAAAAACAAAAAGCTAAATAAACGTCGGTAACTATCTGGCATGAGAGTTGGTAAAGAACTATCATGATAACTTAATCATAAAATAATTTTTATTAAAGTTAGTAAATTCATAGCATAGTAAGTGAAATTAAGACATAGTCAAGAAATTAAGTGAAAATCGGTAAAAGATAACAAAAAATAAGCTTGATAAGTAAGTTAAATAAAAAGCCAGTAACCTGTAATCCCTTTTAGACGTCTAGAAACTTGAAAGACAAAGAACCAATCGATCTTTCCAATAACAAGCTTTTAGGTCAAATCTCTCCTAACATATCTAATTTAGACTTTCTAAGTCATTCGAATCTCTCATTCAATAATCTATCTAGTCGTATTGAGTCAAGCAATCTCCTTACCGTGAAGAATGAATCTATTTATCGTAGAAACGATATACTTTTCAAAGCCCCTCTTTTCAAAAATTGTCCGGGAGACAATGAGAAAGTTAATGGCAGAGAAGAGCCCAGCTCTTGCATAGCGTCCTCCAGTTGATGTAAAAAAAAAAAAAATTTAAAATGGGCACGGAGAAATTTTTTTTTTATTGTTTTAATGAACGGTTATGGCTGAATTTTGTGATATTGGGTATTAGGGATTTTTTTTTTCCCTCCAGATAGTGCGATTAGACGTGAATCTGCAAACTGTGGCTTTTCATTGCCCTCAAGCAGGCCACGACGTGAAACACTATGTTTGATTCTATCCATTTCGAATGGAGGATGCCATCATTCGTCTTCCTGCGGAGCAACTTTAGCAACGAGTAACAGTGCAAATGCAAAATCAGCTTCATCATTAAAAAATATAACAGTTAATATCTTCGAGAACAAAATCAATTTGAATTTCCAAAAAATCCATCAGAAATGTCAAAAAGCCAAATTGAAGACGGAGAACCGAACATTATCAGATGCTGACTGTAACAATGGGCCAGCCCAGCCCATTCTTCTTCGAAAAGCCCAAAGCTTAGCCCATCTTTCATTAGCATAAAGCGGCGGAAAGAACAAGAACAAAGAGAGAAGAAGAAGCTCGTGGGAGAGAGAAGACGAAGAAAAAAGGGAAAAATTCTCATGCGTAATCAATCCGGACGTACCAACAAGCTGATTCCACTGCGAATTGCCACGCTTGGAAAGGTTTTCAAGCCGATTATTTGTTTAATCGGAGTAATTTCCTGATTAAGGGTACGGGTTCGATTGAGGAGTTATTTCGCTATGGTTTTTGTAGTAAATGATAGTTTAATACATCACGAGCAGTGAGACTTGACAAAAATTGATTCTGAAGTATAGGTTGATTGGAAAGAAATTCTAAAATTCGTGCGTGAGTTATGGGTAATGGATAATACGCGTAAGGAAAAGGATGAACATGTTCTTTAAATGCGGTTACTCATTAGCTTGTACAAGCCGTTTTATCAATGATTAAACGTGGTTTAGTCAAGTTGTTCGTTAGAGTTGTGTATTACTTGGTTTTTTATATAGTTTTTCGATTATTAAACCTGAGTTTTGAGATGACTTCTGATTTTGGTTGTTAATTACTAGAGATTGAGGTTGATGGATTATGCTTAGTATCTCTATGAACTCATTGAGAAATTTGTGAATATGCACAAACTAGTCTAAAATATCCTTGTGGGCCGAGCCACTAGTTAAAAATAGGTGGAGATCTAACCAAGGGAGGAAATTTTAGTCACCTTGTCACGGGGTTTTATGCGTGAACCATCGACTTGTGGTTTAATAAGATTAATCAAGGGACCGTTGACATTTGTTTCGGTAATATCGATTAAAATGAGCACTTCTACTATGTATACGGTACATTGAAGTGGGAAAAAGTGTTAGAAAAGTCCTAAACCTATTATATCGATGCTAATTTAGTTCTAAACTTTTTAATGGCGCTAGTTTAATTATAAACCTTTTGACTTAGTTCCAATTCAGTCTTAAAATTTTAATTGTGCAGATTTAGTTAAAAACATTTTAAATTATTTTCAACATAATCATAAATCTTTTGACTTTGTGTTTATTTAGTCATTTCGGCTAATTTTAGTTGGATTTTTCTGATGTGAATGCTGGTCAACTGATATGGCATCGCCAGCGCTAAGGTTGCCAATTTTTAATAGTATATTAATAATTTTTTCCTTTTTTCTTTTTCTTCCCTTTCCTTCCCTTTTCTTCTTCCTTTGGGTAGTGGCTAGCCGATGGGCGATGGTTGACCACCGGCCATGGTTGAGTGGGCTGGCTTCGCCTAGGCCAGGGTAGCATTGCCAAACATTGATCGAGCTAAGGTGACACCCAGTGAGGTCGCCCTGGATTGGATGAGGCTGACCCTTGCCTAGGCTAGGTGTCACCTTCACTTGGGTGACGTTTGATGGCCCTCGCCCAAGCTAGATCCGACAAGGCTGGCCCTCATCGGGGCTCGGGCTTGCCCTAGCTAGGCGAGGCCAGCCTATGTAGCCATTGCTTGCCAGCCAGGCACTGCCTAAAGGAAGAAGAAAAAAGAATGAGAGAAAAAAATGAAGAAAGAAAAAGGAAAAAAATACAAAATAGGAAAAATAATAGAAAATTTGAAAAATTCTTAAAATATTATTAAAAATTGTCTATGTTGGCACCGGTGATTGATAACTCTATTTTTAATAGAGTATTATTGATTATTTATACTTGATATTTGCTAAATTTTGAGAAATTTTTGGGTGAATTTAATTGCGACTCACGTAATTTTATTTTGTATGAAATATTTTCAGATCTTTCAAAATATTGCAATATCTTTCGAGAATATTTCATCTTGAAGAAAAAGGCAGCTCAAATCAGATATTTGGAGAATTTCACCATGATTGAAGATAAAGTTCAAAGAAAATCAATGATGAATCTTTTCCAAATCCTAGTAGGAGTCGACCTATGGCAGATTTTTGGAGGCTATATAAACTGCTCTTGTGTCTTGCGAGAAGAAGAGAGTCCGGGGGAGCCACCATCTTTGCAGAAAAATTTGAGTTTTCTTAGTTAGATTTTGTTCTTCAATTTTAGTAGAGTTGGTGCTGTCAAGGAGAGAAGGAGGAGACAAACCTGAAGCTCCTTGTTTCTCAATTCGGTGAATTTGTTTTTATTTAATATTATGTTTTCTTTAATTCTTGTCGGTTTAATTTTTACTATGTTCTAAATTTCTTTTGTTAGAGCTACAATGGATCTTAATCATGATTGATTAATTTTTAAAAACTTTCATGCAATAGAATTGTTTTGATTGTGTCGTTCTTTATCATAATCTTAATGCTTTTAGAAGTCCGGCCAACTTTTGAATGATTTTTGATGTATGCATGATACCGGGTGGAGATTGTGTGCATGTGCAATAGTGATATTGAACCATAAATTAAATTTAGGTCAAGGTACACTAGGTTATTTATGTGGCTGCGGTAGTAAATCTAGGTTGGGACTACTTAGATTGAATCTGGGAATTTCCACAAGAACTTAATGCTTTTAGGTAGTTTAAATTCACCTAAGGTTAGTGTGGGTTAACATACCTAATTAGGGATTATTAGACCGAGGTCGGCTTTTAATTCATCTTAGGGAAATTTCGCCAACACAATTGGAAATTAATTTGTTGCATGAAAAGTTAAGAAAATTAATTATGAATGGTTAAGTGAAGTTGGATGCTCTAACACTTTGTGATCTTGAATTTGCTTTAAATTAATTTTACTTAGCTTTTAATTCTTTAAGTTTTGACCTTTTCTATATTTTAGTATTTTAATTAGTTTAGTTCACTTTTTACACGTCCTTTTGATTTGGTTAGCTAAATTTTTGGATTGATCACATTCGGTAAGTAATTGGATAAAATAAAATTAAAACAATCTTCGTGGGAACGATACTCACTCATCACTTTATTACTTGTTGATATTGTGCACTTGCAATTCACCTAACAAGTTTTTGGCGCCGTTGCCGGGGATTGTTTTGACAATTTTCCAATTACTATTGATATTGAGCAATTCTTAGTTTAGACTAGCCTTTATTTTATTTTTTTAATTTGTTTTGTTTGCAGGCCAAACTCACTTCCCTATAAAAAGTGGAGGAGCATCGCATAACCCGAAGCCAACAAAGAGACCTTGAACAGTTTGATCCTGAGATTGAAAGAACCTTTCTTAGGAGAAGAAGAGAACAATCACAAGCAATTCACATTGCAATGGCTGAAAATCAAGAAGTCGCACCTCTAAGGAGGACTTTGAAAGATTATGCTACACCAACAATTCAAGGAGCACAATCAAGTATAAGGAGGCCGGCAGTGCAAGCCAACAATTTTGAGATCAAGCTATCATTAATTCAAATGCTTCAAAATGCAGGGCAATTCAGTGGATCTCCTAATGATGATCCAAATCTACACTTAGAAGCATTCATTGAAATTTGTGACACTGTTAAATTTAATGGCGTTACGATGATGCTCTTAAATTAAGATTGTTCCCATTTTCTCTTCGTGATAAAGCTAAGACTTGGTTGACTTCTCTTCCTGCAGGCTCTATCACTACTTGGGAAGACTTAGCTCAAAAATTCTTAAGTAAGTATTTTTCTCTTGCAAAATCTGCCAAAATGCGTAATGATATTACTACATTTATGCAGATGGATGGTGAACCCTTTTATGAAGCATGGGAGAGGTTTAAGGACCTGCTAAGGAGACCTTCATTGGCCTATTATTGGCCATTGCCGAGGCTGGTGACTGGCTAAAGGAAGAAGAAGAAGAAAAGAAAAAAAAAAGAGAAAAACGTAATAAAATTATTCAAAAATTAAAAGAATTTGAGATTGTATCAAACACATTTCTATTCTGAAAATAAAAATTTCATGCACCTATAAACGCTTTCAAATGCTCAAAAACTTGTCTAGGGAACAGAATCAGAATAAATCATTTATGGTAACAAAATGGTTACCAAACCCACTCCTAACAAAATGGTTATGAATCAACTTTACACCCTATTAATAAGGGCTCTTGCCTTTTGTGATTGTTAGAGAAAAATATACTAAAAGTGTTAAAAGTTTTGTACAGCACTTACTTTAATACCAAAAGTTTTTACCGGCTCACTTATGTGCTAAATGAGAAAAAAAATGATCATTTAAGTGCCTTCGGTAACAAATTCCAGTGATGGTCCTATGTGGCATCTTTAATAAAATTTTAATTTTTACTTGACGTTTCTTATGAAAAACGAAGGCCAACGTGGAGATGATCTAGCCCTCATGTTAAACTTATCTTCTCTATTTTTATGTCTTTAGATTTGCTGGCTCTCTTCTTCTCTCTTTCATACCCATAACTCTTCATTCAAACTCAAAAGACTATCAATGATGAAATTCCAAATAGAAAAGTTCCCCACTAAACTTAATAAATAGAAAGTTTATTGCTCAGACTCAAAAGAGCATTAATGGTGAAATTTGGTTGGTCTTATTCTATTCTTACTTTAATTGCTCAGACATTTGCCCTGTTTATTTGCAATGCACAAGAATCAAAACCCATTCCTGAAACTAAATCATTCATATCCAACCTCCATAAGAAGTTGGGGATTCGAACACCTCACCTCCCCCTTTTTATGTAAGAAGAGTAGCCACTGGAGCAAACTCAATGGTTCAAAAAAGAGTTAGTTTTTTGTGGTAAGAGAGGCCCAAAACCACCCAATAGATATCCTCAACCTTCTGAAATGATGGAAGAGAAGTTCTGCCAATTTTCTAATTTTTTATCAAGGCTTGTGACTTTATTAAACCCACCGACCTTTATGAAAGGGAGAAAAGCAAGAGTTTTTTTTTCTATAACCAAATGAAAAGAAAGAGGGAAAACTGGGAGAATAATGAGAACCGCTTCTTTACCACTTGAAGCTTATTGCCGTCGTCACGAAGAATGGAGGGACGATAATATCATAGCAATTGCAGAGGTGCATTTCTCTGGAATTGAATGAGAATAAAATTGTCAATACCCTTTTTTTTTTTACCTCGCATCATCTTAAAAGATGTTTAATGTTAACGTGAATAAGATCTTGCTCTTTGGACAGAAGTCGCAGTACCCAAACTCTGTACGGACCAAAGGGTTTGCTTGTCTAGATCAATCTGCATGACAAAATAGATTTGTCCTCGCGATCCAGGTAGATGCGGATTTGGCCAGTAACTTCAACCGAGTGCTCTCCGCTTGGGGTTTCCTTAAGGGCTGATTTAGATTTCGGAGATGGCTGTGCAGATTTGGGTCCATTGAAGTGGAGACAATGCTTGGATTGAGGAGTTTTATGGGTGCAATTTATTTGATTTGTGGGAGGGTGTGGATGCCATTTAAGAGAGAAACCCAACAAAAAAGATCACGAACTCTGTCATATTGCTGGTGCTTTGCTCGAGCGTTAATGTATGCTATTGTCCCTCTTCTTTTCCCTCTTTGCATATCATGGCTTTTTGCAGTCATACGAATTGCCACTTCGACTCTCTGAAATTTTAAACTTTTGATCAAATCTTCAGCTGGGTCATCATCTGCCTCTCCTTGGAAAATTTTTATTTATTGAGTTTAACGAGGAACTTTTCTATTTTGAATTTCACCATTGATGGTCTTTTGAGTTTGAATGAATAGTTGTGGGTATGAAAGAGAGAAGAAGAAAGCCAGCAAATCTAAAGACATAAAGATAGAGAGAAGATAAGTTTAACATGAGGGCCAGATCATCTCCTAGTTGTCCTTCTTTTTTCTTATGAAAAGTCAAGTAAGAATTAAAATTTTATTAAAGATGCCACATAGGACTATCGCCGGAATTTTTCGTCAAAGGCACTTAAATGGTCATTTATTCCCAATGTAGTACATAAGTGAACTAGTAAAAACTTTTAGCATTAAAGTTAGTGCCATACAAAACTTTTAACACATTTAGTATCTTTATTGCTAACAATCACAAAAGGCAAGAGCCTCTCTTAATAGGGTGTAAAGTTGGTTCATAACCATGCCGTTAGAGATGGGTTCGATAACCATTCTGTTATCGGGAATGATTTTTTCTGATTTTGTTCCCTAGATGAGTTTTTAAGTATTTGAAGGCTTTTGGTAATTGCATAAAATTTCTATTCCTACAAAAGAAATGTAGGAATAGAAATGTATTTGGTACGACCCTCAAATTCTTTTAATTTTTGAATAATTTTATTATATTTTTCTCAAAATGTGAGACTTTCCCTTATACTTATAAATCAACTACTTGCCCCCCTCTAAACAATCTCCCACTCACACATCAAGCCTAGGTCAGAGGCCACCCCAACAATCTTCCCCTCACACATCGACCCACAATTGATGTGGATAACTCCAACAATTTCCCACTCACACATCAAGCCTAGGTCGGAGGCCACCCCAACAATCTCCCCCTCACACATCGAGCTTAGATCAAAGGCTGGAACAACTCTTGAACTGTTTGGTCCAAACTTGTCATAACTTGGGCTCTGATACCAATATGGGATGGTTTTGGGCCTCTCTTATCCCAAAAGGTAGCTCAAATGTTGGGATTTTCCTTCACAATTATAAGATGACAACTCGCCCCTTCCACAACCAAGATGGGATAACTCCAACATTATATTTACTAACTTTATCAACGTTGTTAGAGTAGACTCATTGGTAGACGAGGATGAGGATAAAAGACCTAGCAAAAGGTTGTTGTTCTTCTTTACAAACAAAGAACATTAATTTTTATATACATTGCTTGATGAGGGCACAATCTTTTTATGTAGGTGGAACTCGTAGTATTGAATCAACTACATATTTCAGAGACAACTTATCACCATCAAGAATATTTGTTTCACTTCAAACTTCTCACCTAGTCCCAAATTCTTATAATATGGAATAAGAAGAGTTTCAAGCATCTCCAACTTTGAACCTCAGATCCAAAACAGAGGATGTAAAAAGTATAGAAAAAAAAACCTTTTAATATTTGAAGAATTTCGCCTTTATGGTCACTACTGGTGTGACACCAATTGCTACTTCTTGTAGCGTAGATATTCTTGCTTCAATTTGGGGCAAAGTAGAAAATTTTGGACAAAATTGCCCTTGTTGAAGCGGCTTGTCACGCCCCGACCCTCGAGCACGTGACAATCCCCTCTTTCCCTTGCGGTCATTTGCATGTAACGTCCCAAGACACGTCGTCGACCATTATTTTTATCTTTTTATTAAACACATGCGGAAGCAATAAATAATCCCCGTACCACACAATAATCGGGATAGTCAAGAAAGTCAATCAGAAAACACCACCAACAGTACAGCTTTATTTATCTAATGATTAACCCTAAGAAGTTAACAAGTACAAGCCCTTACCATGGGCATTTTCCTATCAAGCCAATAACACCAACAACAAATCACAACACATGGCAATACTTCATCCAATAGACCTAAAAATGGTTATACAATAACTAATGAGATAAAATCTCAGTAAGTTATTACCCTAAGTCTTAGTTAGGAAACTCGCTCGTCTCGAGTGCAGCCTAATCATGCAACCTATTAACGATGGCCAATCAAAAAGCCAATCGACCACCGTTTTGCTCTGTTTATAATGTGCAACGAAACCTCAATCAAATCTAATCACAGGCAACCTTACCTCGTGACTGCATATACCATACACGATATTAGTCACACAGGCCATATAAAGGCAAACCAATACTCACATAATTAGAATATCGCACATATAGCATTCCAAGTATATAATAGTCAGGCGTATTCCAATCATGCATCTCTTCACATAAACACGCACCAGGGCTCTATCCTTTTTACCGTGGCATCTAACATTTCACATGTTCGATACACTTAAGAAGCCAGTCAACCATTATGCAGTAAATGTATTCAATAATCTAGATCATACAATAATTATTACTCCATACTTTGAGTATCCATACATATCCAATTTACTGCGTTCACTTAGGGCCAAATCCGAAATCCATCAGTAACGCTTTCCCCGAAATCCATCGAGTATTCGAAATCCATTGGTCGCGTTTTCTCGAAATTCATCGGTTATCCAAAATCTATTGGTAACATTTTTCCCAAAATCCATCGAGTATCTATAATTCATCAGCCGTGTCTTCTGAAATCTATCGGATATTCAAAATCCATTGGTAACGCTTTCCCTGAAATCCATCAGTCGCGTTTTTCAAAATCCATTGGGTATCCAAAATCCATTGGTAACACTTTCCTTGAAATCCATCGAGTGTCCGAAATCCATCATTCTCATCTTTTGAAATCCATCAAGTATCCAAAATCCATTGGTAATGCTTTTCACAAAATCCATCGAGTATCCGAAATTCATCAGTCGCATCTTCCAAAATCCATCGGGTACCCAAAATTCATTGATAACGCTTTCCCTAAAATTCATCAGTCGCGTCTTCTGAAATTCATCAGGTATCCAAAATCCATTGGTAACACTTTCCCCAAATTCCATCGAGTATCCGAAATTCATTAGTCGCGTATTCTTTTACGATCATACTAGCACATCAACCACTCATGCCAGTTTCCTCTTTCCTCATGAATCAATATAGGTGTGGTTGTGCGCACATATCAAAATACCGCAACTTTCACACGTAAAGAAAATACAGTTAAGTAATCACCCGTGATTACTTCAACACGCAATCACAGAAGTCTACATAATTCTCAAGATATATGTACTTCAATAAACGATTGTGTATCTCCATTACTTAATCATAGCCAATTATTCTCCTAAATAATTGACTATAACAAAATAATTATAAGCTCCCACGATTCTCATAATCCATCTTAATATCCACGAAAATACTTTAGTTAATTATCTCGATAATTAACCAGCTCTCACACAAAATAGTCATAACTATTTATCATCTCCATAGATAATTACTTAACAAAAGTAATTTACTTCATAAATATTCCTTGAATATTTAGAAAGCCATATAATATTATCGTATACTTAATTATCAACCTTTCATCAATAAGCAATAATCAATATGTATAAATATTGCTCACTTTAATTAGTTCTCCACAAGTAATCACAATTAATTATTTCTTCAAAATAATTAATTATCCAAAATAACCAATAATTCAAAATTAATTAACATTATAAATAATTAATTGATTTCCATAAAACATAATATTTCCATAAATAATTCATTTCCATAAAATAGTACAATTATAATTAATTATTTCTCCAAAATAATTAATCATAAATAAATTATACTAATCCTTCCTTAACCAAATTAATTAACCAAAAATATGATTAGTATAATAAAATAATGCTAATTAACCATAATCCAATTTAATTAGCAATAAGCATGCTCAAACTACCATTAGCTTATCATAATCCCATTTAGGGCATATACTACACAATCAAGCACAACTAATTCCCATTAGTCACTAATCACACTTAATACTAATTAAACTACCCCATAATACGAGATTATCCTCCAATTAAGGGATTAGGAAAACAACTCATCGGTTTGTGATTCTGGCGACATGAGCGTGACAGCGGTGATAAGGGAACGCCCGGGAACCTCCGACGCGTCAAGGCGAGGGGGCACGGGACCGGATCTCGACCGAGAAGGTTCGGACCAAGCCGGTCCATGGAGGAGGGAGGCTCGGCAAGTGCTCCTGCTGCTGGGGTGGCTTTAGCTCAGCTGAGGAAGTTCAAGGCGGCCCGCAGTCGACTCCCACCAACAGTGCAAGGCGGTTGAACGGCGATGGCGTGGCTGGACGGTGACTAAGTGGCCTGGTTGTGCTCAGCCAAGAGAGCGAGGGAGGAGGAGAAGAACAGTGTCGGCAGTTGGGGCTCGGCGGACGGCGGTCCTCAGGTGGCACGACAACAAGTAGGTGGAGGGGCCTCGGCCAATGGAGGCTAAGCCGGGTTGACTTGAGAAGGAGGAGGACGGCGCGGTAGCTTGGGTCGCGCCTGGTCACTACTCGCTGAAGGCAACGGTGCCCTTGGTCTTAACGACGGCAGGACGGTGGCCTGAGGTGGCGCGGCGGTGAGGTGGTGGCGGCCCGTTCGATCTAAACCGAGGTGAAGCAATAGAAGGAACTTGGAGAAGGAAAAGGGGAAAGAGAGGTGCAGGCGGCGGTTCGAGGGAAGCCCATGGCAGAGTACTAGTCGCGGTTGCTTGGCGGCAATGAGGGGCGGCAACGCTAGCCAGAGGTGGTGGTGGTTGCGGCCGGAACAAAGCAGAAATGCAGCAGTAGCAGCAGCAACGTCGGTGACCCAGAGGAAAACCAAAAGAAGAAGAAGGTAGCAGTTGGATGTTAGTTCAGCAGGAGAGAGAGAGAGAGTTTGAAAAGTCAAAGGGGGGAAGAAAGGACAAGGCAGAGCAGGTGGGCAGAGGAGAGAGGAGGGAAAGGAGAAAATATTCAGTTGTATGTGCGCGCCACGTCATCCGATGACGTGGTGCGCATTTACCACTCAGCTATTGACATGTGTCCTGTGAGTGGGATCCGCTGGAAAATGTAAGGGCTTGTATTTGGCTGGCTCGGCTCAAGCGGAGCTGACAGAAAAAAGGACGTGCAATAAATGTGCAACTCCCGCTCAAAAAATTTCTCTCCCCTCATTTGAATTTTTAGGGCTTTTTCTCCTACTCTCTGGTAGAAGAACAATGCAGAGAGAGAAGAACGAAGGAGACGCTTGCTTTGTTTCTTCCTCTACGCGTCCCACCCCTCAACTCCATCTCCACCTCCACGAAAGCCTCGCCTGTCATCTGCCTCTGGCACGTCCCACCCCTCTGCCTCCCCAAAAGCCTTGCCGGTCATCTGCCTCTGGCGTGTCGCCTCCTTCAAGAGCCCCAGCGGTCGTAGCTAGGTCCCGAGCCCCCTTCGCCTCCGTCTCTAATTGTTTCCATTGCGGAGATCAAGCACAAGGTTTGTGCTCACATCGGTTTCTCTTCTCAAACAAAGGGAAGAGAAGCAAATCCTCCGCCATACCCCGCCGTTGCCGACGAAGCACATTATGGCCGCCCCTGCTCTGGCGCTTACTGGCTTCTCTCTTGGTGCTCGTTGCTGCTCCACCATTCGTCAGGTGGCTGTTCCCCCGTTGTCGCCAACGAAGCACATTAGGGCCATAATAAATGTGCTTCATTGACTGATAGGGGGAGGAGGGAGGTCCATTTCGTCCTAAGGCGGAGGGACGTGGCAAAGATCTGGCCGTGGTGGGCTGGGAGTGGAGTTTGAGGTACATGTCTTCCTGCTGCACATTGCGAAGCCGGTTGGTGATTGGGCTCAGTGATTACGCACTTTCGACTGAAGGGAAGTCGTCGACCGATTGAACTCCATCATTCAAGGTGCGTTTGGGGCTTTCTTTTCTTTCCTTGTCTTCGTTGCTATGTTCAATAGGATGTAGGTTTTTCATGGGTACATTTGCTGTTCTCTGGTGTTAGGCTATTCTTTTCAGTTTTTTAACAATTGAACTGGACATTCGCGTCTCTTCTGTGCTTCGGTTGGGAAGATTAACGTGGCAGCATATTTTATGAAAATATTACGGTTTGGACCATCATTCAGATGTAAGGAAGGCAACCCTTATCTTGTGGCTCGGGCTTAGCTAAAAGGAAATAGTGTTGAGTAAAATCATAAGAAGATGATAATCTTGATGCAATGCAGAATTAAGTATTTGCTGATTTTTCCAGTTCTATTATCATTAAATGTTTGAATGATGTATATTGCAAATACCAGCTGAAATAACTGCTGCCGTGGAGCCAATGAAGGACGATGAAGAAGCAATTAGAAACTACGGAATTCACCTTGGAACTAAAACGTGCAAGAAAATTTTGGCTAATGGAGCCAAGACACTACATCTTTACACACTCAACATGGAGAAGTCAGCATTGGCTATATTAATGGTCGTTCCAATATCCTTGAGCCTTTAACAGTATTTACATTGTTGGAGTAGCTTTGATCTCTTCAGGCTTTTACTGACATAACTAAGCATGCCATCGTAATCTTGGCTTGATTGAGGAGGCTAAAGTTTCGAGGTCTCTTCCTTGGAGACGTCCTACAAATGTCTTCCGTGTTAAGGAAGATGTTCAGCCCATATTCTGGTACAATACATGGATGAGAAGTTTAGTGTTAGTTTGTATGTAAAAAGAGGGAATGTTATTCGTATGACGGGATGATTGGGCTATGGCAGGGCAAATCATCCAAAGAGTTATATTTCAAGGACCGTGGGTTGGGACCAATACCCTCGATGGGGTGATTCCCGTAGTGCAGCATATAGGACACTGACTGACTACCAGGTATGGCATGCCATCAATTTTTGCTCAGGCGTTATAGCCTTTTATTGATGTATTGATGACTTGTTATTGGTTCTTGATCTGTCTCCTATCTTAAGGTTTTTCCTAGTCTTCTCTCTAAACTTAATTGACCCGGATTGTGACATTGCTGCATTTTAAGTAAATTTAATGGAGTCTTGCAGTCTTCGAGTTCCTATGGATTTGCTAATTTAGAGATTGCTCACTCTTCCTTGTGATTTCCTTTATTTACAATTTTTATTCTACTTTAAAGGTATACACAGTTATTTTGTTCATGACGTTTTGCAAGGCTTACACTCGATATGATCTGTAAGTGGCACTAACCCTTCAAATTGCCAATTCATGCATCCACGTGCCCGTAATAAGAAACTTCATGAAGAATGGGTTGTTCCCTTGAATAGCATTGAAGATGTTCATGAGATGAAATTGCTTGTCATTTGTTGTTCCTTTTTGTTTTTGAATTATGAGAACATATCAAGTCTAAATTTGTGTATTTTGTATTAGTGTGCACCAGAAATTTAAGAAATTATACCTTGGGAAGTTGACAAGTAGGCCTTGGTCCGAGTTGGATGGCCTTCAGCCAGAGACAAATCTTCTGTTGGTAAGAAGACATGCCATGGTGTTTCTTTGAGTTGCCTGCTTATCATTGTTTTATGATAAGTTGAGCTGGTGGAAACCATGATTTTACTTATTTTGATAACGGATTATGAACTGTAGAGAAGAAGAAAGTTGCACACAGCAATTCTTTGAATTGGTTTGGTTTTTAAGGACAACTTTTTTTAAGTAGTTACATGCATCAAGCCGGGAATCTATCTTAGACAATCATTGTGCCTTGAGCCACTATTTGTTGAGCTGTCCTCCTGTGGTATATGTCATTTCTTTAGGGCATGTGCGAAATTAAGTCTGAAATTATGAGTAATTACTTTTATAGTGAGTATGCTTAGTATGGAGATTGTGAAATATAGAATTTGTAATGGAAAAGACAAGATTGTGAAATATAGAATTTGTAATGGAAAAGACAAGCATGGTTAGGATCTTGTACTGGTAGGTATTCAACAGTGGGGTTCTTCAGTCTCCTAGATTTATTGAGTAGGAAAACAGAGGAATACAACACATGGTTTAAGGACTTTGTTATTGATTATAGAAAATATGCATGTGTAGTATGGTGGTGGATGGTCATCAAATGTCTTATCAAAGTTTTATATGCCAACAGAGCCTGTGTGATGATGGTAATATGCGGTTATCCTACGGTAATTTTATTATGAGGATACATTGGAAGTACATAGAGGTACATACCAATAGATACAGAGGAAAATTTGTATTGCACAAGAAGATTTCAAGAGAGTTATATTGAATGACAAATTTGAGATGCATTGGTAGAATTTGTGTCCATAAGAGGGCATACATGCAAAGGGGTAAGATAGGAGTAGTAAACGATAAGCTAAAATATCATAGAGATTTTCAGGACATGGTTGATCATTTTTAGGACATGGGCATAGTGAGGTTGAAGAATACATGACATATAGTGAGAAAAAAAATTTGGTGAAAAAGGTGCCTGGATTTTCTTACTCCTGAGAACTAGCTCTCTTTTTTTAGCAAAATGAAGAAGCTTAAAACATCTTAAACCCTGGAGTGTTACCAGAGAAACTTAAGTTGTGATTCTTCCATAAATGTTGGTGCTAGTCTGTTATAAGTGGTTAAGGGACCACTTCACATTGCTTGAGTTCAGTTTGCTTAATGCTCCTCTCAATGGTAATTGTTCTGTTTAGATAAAAGAAGATGATCATGGCTAAGGCCTTTTTTTTAAATGCGGATCACTATGTTGTGTCTCTCTTGCCATTCTAATTCTGTGTGATTGATGTTTTGGTGTGATTTTAATTCAGGATGGGGTGGGCCTGGGGGTTATGTGTATCAGATGGCCTATGTGGAGTTTTTCTGTTCTCTAGAAAAATTGAACACCCTCGTGGAGAAATGCAAGGGATTCCCGAACTTGACTTACATATCCATTAACAAAGGAGGTGACAAAGGGATATCCAATGTTGGGGAACCCGACGTGAATGCGGTGACTTGGGGAGTCTTCTCGGCAAAGGAGATCATCCAACCGATAGTGATTGATCCAGCCAGCTTTGTGGTCTGCAAGGATGAGACATGCAACTTACCACAAAAGTTATAATCTAGATACAGTAGATGATTTTATCTATTAGTTCTTAGAACGTTATATTGATTTTATAAATTTTTCTCAATCTCATATACTTATATATAGCAGTTCAGGTTGATGTAGTCCATTAGTATTCTCAGCATGAACGATGTGGAGTATTTATGATGATACGTGGTGAAATTATTTGCAGCAACACTTCCTTGGATTTTATGTGGTTCTAGTCTGTCAAAAGCATCAAACGTGTAAATCGCAAGATGTTTTATCACTCGAAGCAAGTTATGATGGTTTTGTACCGTGATACAACAAAATCGTTGTTGCTTATTACCCTTGTGGGTTACAGTTTCCTGAAGTAATACAGAAGCACCCAAATTTGAGGGTCTTCAGCTTTAGGAACTTTTGTGCCATAAAAATTGGTCGAAAAGCTGGTATAGACGATATCAGCACAAGAAAAATGCCACAGAAAGTGCCTTATGCTCCACACCAAATTTGATTAGCTGAAATCCATTTGCTTAAAGCATCTTGCTTCCTCATCGTCACCAGCATTGACTTCACATCTCCATTCAAAATCCTTCTTACCTTCGAAAAATCGCAAGCCTCTCGTTGTAACATACGTTCATGAAAGAACTGAAGAAAAATTTCAACTCTAGCCCTCTAGCACTTTAAAGTAAGATGATATTAGCTAATAGGATCTACTGCTCATAATTCAGAAGAACAGGACCAAAATGAGAAGTGCATGGCCATACATGGTCAAGATACATTGGCGCTAGTCAGAGATTTGCATACTACTACACGTAGAGATGTCCGCATGAAGCGATCTCCGAGCACAGCATTACAGGAAGCATCGGTCTTCAGATGGGGCTGGACTCACTCCCAAATCTGTCTTACGAACCTGCAAAAATTTTGTGTAGAACAATCAAGGAAAAAGACTTTATATTTTGTTTCTAGCTCGTCATAATCTTTACTCCACCAAGTACACATTTTCACTTGTTGTTTCACTTCTGATAAACTCAAAGGCCTACCACTCTTGGAATATTTGCGTCGTCATGATTTTAAAAATGTCATAGTTAAGAGAGAAACAAAGCATGCAATGGGAAAATCCTACTACATCACGTAGCCTTTTTTGATCAAAAGCTTTTTGTCGTTGAGCCCATTACTAGTACTTTAAACAATGTAATTACTACTAGACAGATGTTTCAGGACACGAAGGCAAGATCAACTAATGTCACAGTAAAACTATGGCAAGAATGTGCAATTACACGACAACAATAAGGCATAACCTACTAAACCTTCGACATAGCCTTTTCTAATTGATAAAAACATGGGAATTGTTCTCGCTCGGAGTGCAAGTTAACAAAAAATTGGTTTTGACTGATGCAAGGGGGTAAAAAAGAATGTTGCAAGACAAGCTATTTTATTGTGGTTATTGATGTAAAAAGGGGAAGATACTAGCAAAGCGATACGCAGATGATCAACGAACACTCTGCAAGCATTTAAAAAAAAAAAGCAACTAAAGTACTCAGTGAGAGAAGGAAGAATGACCAAATAAACAAGATGAAAACAAACAGGTCTTCACAAGAGACAACTGTAATAAAAATCAGCTAGTGACTATTAGTACTTGTTAACAAGCAAGAAAACAAAATATTAAAATCTCCAAGGAAAGTCCTGAGTCCAAAAGGAATCTAAAAGAACCCACTTAACCAGCTCCCGCAGGTTTGAAAATGAGATTTAATTTAGTTGAGCTGTCCGAAGAAGATTCCCTAAGATATTGAGGTCAATGATATCACATGCTCTCTCTTCCCAATTTTTTCATGAGAATTTTTTTATGACACCCTAACAATACTAGTAGGAACTTTGGCATTTTTATTTTTGGGTTTTAACAAATGAGCCAGTAGTGCGGCCTGTCCTACTTTGTTTTCTGTTTAAATAAAGACCACTCACTCATATTCCAAAAAGGAAGAAATAAATCGCAGGTCACATTATAGGTAGCACGCAATAGGTAGAATGCGCAAGCAACCCAATTCTTGAATGAGGAGGACAAATATGTTTGCCACTGGAGCAACCCCATGAGGTTTCCTTATATCACTTGTTAAACTTAATTTTGCTGCTAAAGGTCATAATTATATCAAACTAGTTATGGATTTTCCATTTTTATGTCTATTACAATTGAAATTCCTTTTCTGTAGGAGATCAACTCTGTTGCGCTAAACTCCAAAGTAGGAGATCTACTTCTAACTACAAGCTCATCAACGATGGAAATTGAAATTATGTATTGTTCGAGAAAAGTGAGTTCAGAATCATATGAGCCTACTCGGTTAGATCATTGACAACACCATGCCCTAAGAAAGGAAGAAGGCATGACAATAGACCACCTACTGTAGATACTACGCCAAAGAACTACTCACAACTTTCTCAGACCAAGCAATGTACTTGACCATTTCATAATTTACTATGGCATGACCACAGTTCCATCTAGAAGACCACCATAAGGTAGAGGATTATACAGTGGCCAGGATAAAGATAAATGAGAGGAACAAGAAACTTACAAGTAATGAGTGAACAAGCTAAGATATGAAATGGTCAACTATATAAATTTGACCTAACAAAAATGACACCATCGGCCTCAAGATACGTAAAGAATGACATAGGATCACTATCTGACTAAGCCTTTGTCTATATTGCAATTTCTAATGATATATAAGAGATCCACATCATCAGAAGGATATCTAGTTTGTCCCTTCTAATCTTAAGGTGTCATAGGACAAACCCCCAACTTACCTCCAGCTCTGCCCTCATCTATATTTCTTGATGTGACTCCCGGTGGAAGTCACAGATTACCATTGCAGGACTCCCTTCTTAAAGTGCAACTTCACTACCAATCATATATTTTTTCAGCTGACTTGATCTTATAAAGGTACATAACCTATGAAAGAAGTGCTTTTGTCTCCAGCTTCCAACTAAAGAGCCCTAAATTTCACCCTTTAGTCATTCTTTGATGTAATGAAATTAGCCAACTCCTTCTTTAAGGCATCGGTGCAAAAATAGACAAATTCCTTTTCTAAGGCTATGCGTCGAAGCCTCTCATTCATGAACACACCATGCAGGTTGTTATCATCAAAGTAGCGCAAGCTAACAAAGGTCATGCTCAGTGCTGCAGATGACACTTCAGCATTACACTTACTGAATTAGCTGTTCAGACTTCTCAATAAAGTTAGGCAGGGTGCACTTGCAGACATCAACTAAAAAGGTCAGTCACTCAGTTTTTTAAAGACTTGTTCAATCTGTTAACTCTTAAATTCTTCAACTTTGAATCCTGAGTGGCCTATGACCCCTATCTATTAAAAGCTCAGAGCACCAAAAACTGCAAAAAGTAACCAAAATTGAACCATGGCACTAAATAGGTGAAGTGATGAGAACAGTATGTGAAGAACTCCAAAGAACAACAGAGGAGAAATTGTCAATCCGAGACCACAAAAATGTCATGTCAGCCCAGGTTAATTTGTCCCGTCCACATAGTAGATCGATCAAGCAATCATCCAAAACCTCCCAGGCAATCTAATGAAGTTGAGTGTACAAACATGTACGCGGACCATCTACTTCACCCTCATCCTTCAAGAACAGCGCCAAGCCGCTGCAATACATAGAGATAAGAGGAGTACCTGAACCTCTTGGAGAGGGATGTACTTGATGGGGCCACTGCAGATGATTCTAGGTTTGGCCTCGTCGACATCCACTTGCTCCACGTACCGCGAGTCGGCCTCCTCATGCCTCTACGCCTTGAGCACCTGCCCCACTCTTATGTCCAGGGCGCTTGCCACTTCCCCTATCTTTCTCATCCTCTCCTTCTCCTCCTCTGGCTCTAGCTCCACTTCTTTCACCTCCATCGCCTCCAAAGAACTCACGGCAGCGGCGGCGATGAAATCTGGAGAAGGATGCCAGAGAAAACACAGAACCTCATTCCAAAAAAGAAATGAATGAGATATTTTGGATAAAACTGTATCAAATCAACCAAAGCACAGAAGAGACGCGAATTAAATGTCCAGTTCGATTGTTAAAAAACTAAAAAGAATAGCCTAACACCAGAGAACACCAAACGTACCCATGAAAAACCTTCATCTTATTGAACATAGCGATGAAGACAGGGGAAGAAAAGAAAGCCCCAAACGCACCCTGAATGATGGAGTTCAGCCAGTCGATGACTTCCTTTTTGTCGAAAGCACGTAATCACCAAGCCCAATCGCCGACTGGCTCCGCAGTGTGCAATAGGAGGACATGTACCTCAGACTCCACTCCCGGCCCACCACGGCCAAATCTTTGCCTTGTCCCTCTACCTGAGGAAGAAATAGACCTCCCTCCTCCCCTATCGGTCAATGAAGCACATTTATTACAGCCTTAATGTGTTTCGTTGGTGACGGTGGGGGAATAGCCACCAGACGAATGGTGGAGCAGCAAGGAGCACGAAGAGAGAAGCCAGCGAGCGCCGGAGTAGAGGTGGCCGTAATGTGCTTCGTCGGCGATGACGGGGGAACAGCGGAGGATTTACTTCTTTTCCCTTTGTCTGAGAAGAGAAACCGACGTGAGCACAAACCTTGTACTTGATCTTCGCAATGGAAACAATCAAAGGTAGAGGTAGAGGCGGAGGGGACTCGAGACCCAACTGCGACCAGTAGGGCTCTTGGAGGAGGTGACGTGCCAAAGGCAGATGACCGACAAAGCTTTTGGGGAGGCGGAGGGGTGGGACATGCTAGAGGCAAATGACCGACAAGGCTTTTGGGGAGGCGGAGACCAAGTGGAGGGGTATGACACGTGGAGAAAGAAATAGAGCAAGCATCTCCTTCATTCTTCTCTGTCTACATCATTCTTCTACTAGAGAGAAGGAGAAAAGGCCCAAAAAACTCAAGTGAGGAGAGAGAAACTTTTTGAGCAAGAGTTGCACATTTATTACGCGTCTTTTTTTCTGTCAACTCAACCGAGTCGAGCCAGCCAAATACTAGCCCTTCCATTTTCCAACAGGTCCTGCTCATGGGACACATGTCAACAGTTGAGTGATAAATGCGCACCACATCAGCGGATGACGTGGCACACACATTGTGACGTCCTGAATTCAAGCCCTTTGAGAGATGAATGAATGTGAATTTCGTTAATGCATTGTTGGTTGATCTCACTCGGAACTAATCACTCCCGAGATACTGACCTTGAGGGAAAAGGCTAATGAGGACAAAACTCGTGCGACTAAAAAACTTGACCTAAGAAAATGACTCGACCGTGAGATTTGCATAAAGACAATCATGTAGTTATGCAAGCCAATTTCAGGGATGACTAGAAGTCAATTCGCGGACAAAACATAATGGGACGACGAGTGATTCCATTTACTGTTATTGAACCCGCGAACGACTCTATGTCAATCTTTGGTAATTGTATACTTTGAAATAAGAATCTATCCTTTACAATTTCATGTAGTCAAGGACGTCCATGTGTCGAGAAGTCTTGAACGTAATTTGGCACGAGTCGGTTACGCGTGAATCCTTGAAGCCGCCTGTTAATCTGAGTTGTACCATAATGTCATTCAGGTGAAATTGACAAGGCATGAGAATCTAGTATTGGATTTCGAATTTTCGAGAACGTCCGGGACGGACTTTTGGACAATGCTTCTTCGACAGTTGACAATGTCAGTTGAGCCGAGTTTTTGGAAAAGGGATTTACGGACCGAGGACACAAGCCTACGAGGACATGGGCCGAGCAAGACCAGTGTGGGTCTCACGTCCAAGGTGGGACAGCCACCATGGTAGGCCTGAGGCAAGCAAGTGAGCCCGTTAGATCCAACCGACCAATTTACTCTTCCGAGCCCATTGTCTAACCTTGAGCCGTTTCGAGCTCAACAAATTCCCAAACCCATTCCTATTAATTTTCTAGCCCATTTCTTAGGCCCACCCTTCATTTTCAGTCCAAGGGCAGATTGGGAAATATGTGAGGTGGAAATGACCATTTTGCCCTTAGATATTATCAAAGAAAGGACAAAAGAAGAGAGAGAAGATGATGTCATGTTGCATGGGGAGTTGAAGCAACAATTAATGGGTCTTAATGAGGCTTGAATACCATCTCTCACTTCACTCTCTCTCTCTCTCTCTCTCTCCCCTTTAGCCCTCACAAAACCGCACACTTCTCTCCCTTATTTTCCTTTCTTTCCTTTTGCTTCTCTTTCTGACCTTCCTTCGAAATCCAAGTTATTCGTGGCCTTCCCGTGCTCATCACCGCCCGTGCCACCCACCACTGTGCTCTAGAGACAAATTCCGTATGGACTACGTCGGCCATTCGCTAGATGGAGCTACCAACCGACCCGCTAGCCAGTCAAAAGCCACCGTAGGCCTAACCACCTACTGCAACACTGATCCGCCCTTTTCAACCATTTTCCTCTGGTTCCAACCCAATCTCCACCCATCCCAGCCACCGGCCGTTCCCCCTTAACCCCCAGGTGCCTCTCGTTGTCAGCTAGCCGCTCGCCGGAGCTCCGGCTAGCCCGTTTTAGGGGGTTAGGATACTAGGAGTGCTAATACTTTTGTACAGCGCTCACTTTGGTGTCAAAACTTTTTTTTTCGCTCACTTGAGTACTAAATCAGAGTGAAATCGTTCACTTGAGTGCCACTCCGTCGGAAAAGCTGACGTGGCCCCTTTGGAAAATAATATTTTAATATTTAATTAATTTTTATTTTTATTTTTTGATTTTGATTTTTGTTTTTTTTTTGGCTTTTTTTAAGGGCGGCAAGGGCCACCGTTGACCCTTGCCGGCTGTGGAGGCCTTGGGTGAGGCCGTCATTGCCACCCCACGACTGTTGAGGGCCATTGCGACTTTGCCTAGGGCCAGATCTGGGCAAGGACTGCCTGGCCTTCGCCATCGCCACCGTGGGTGAGGCCGTTGACGGCCTCGCTGCCCTCACCTAGGGCCTTCGACCGCCTCACCTAAGGCCTTCACGGCCGATGGCGAGGGGGCCCTCGCCCAATCTGGGCGAGAGTTTGGCAGCCGGCGAGGGTCAACAGTGGCCCTCGTCGGCCCTTAAAAAAAAGAAAAAAAATAAAAAAAACAAAAAAAAAAAAAAAAAGTTAGTTAAAATATTAAAATATTAAAATATTATTTTTCCGGTTGCCACGTCGGCATTTCGCGCCACGTCAACTTTTTTGGCGAAGTGGCACTCAAGTGAACGATTTCACTCCGATTTGGCACTCAAGTGAGCGATAAAAAAGTTTGGGCACCAAAGTGAGTGCCGTACAAAAGTTATGGCACTCCTAGTTTACTTACCCCCCCATTTTAGCTCTGGTCAGCCCCTTTCCTTTTCATGCAGTCAACTTTTCCAGCTTGTAGAGGGAGTCTAAGTTTGTTGCTTCTGTTTTCAGCCTCGGGATCGCCTTGGATTGCTATAGTAGAGGTCCCTAGGTGTCACTTTCGCCGTCGCCGTCGCGTTCGTGTCGCCTGCTTGCTTAATGGGTGAGTTTAGCCCCTAATACCTTGTTAGTGCCTAAACTTGCTTGGGGTTGTGCTAGTTAGTGTTAATGTTGGTTTAGAAAGTTTAATTAAGTTGTATTAGCCCTAAGATAGGTGGTTAAGATTAGATTAGCTTAATTTCTCTTATTGAGCTTAATTATGTTTTAGGTGTTAATTAAGCATGTTTAGCTTAAATTGATTGATTAATTGTTTTAATTAATATTTTGTTTAATTTCTGAATTAATTTACTATTCATAATTACTGTTCACGAACACTATTAATGATTACTGTTCACGGCACTGTTCATGCGGAGGTAAATTTTAATCTTAATTTGATGTGTTCTTGATTGTTGTGATTTATTGGGATGCCGGTTGTTAGTTTTACTTGTGAGTAATGATTAAATGCATGATCAAATGCCGATTGGAATTGAATTTTGGAATTGTCGATTGATATCGCATGACATATTGCATGGGTTATCTGAGATGGCATGTCGTATGAGCATGAGCAATGTTGCATTCACAATAGAGCAAAGACAAGAATGAATTGCTTGATGATGTGTTGCATGATCACATTTAATTGAAAACCCAGCGTTACTAGATGACCATCAATCCTTATGGGGTTGTGCCGTGGCCTTTTGGTCGTCTTGACTTCGGTCGATTGCCTGACGGAGGTGCCAGTTCCTCACTGCGGTAGTGGGCGGGCCCTGTGCTTCTATCAGTTGCGGGGCTGTGGTAGTGGGCGGGTCCTATGCTCCTTCGAGAATGCCGTATTGGGAGTGAGCTCTTGACGTCGTCGTGTCTCGAGGTAAAGAGGACGAAGCTAGCTTGGTCAGAAACCGCCAATCATAAGGTTGTGCTGTGGCCCGGGGGGAGGGGTTGTAATAATCGAAGCATATGTGAATGTGAGACATGAGAAAACCATGTGCAATGCTCTGATTATTCACATGCCTCTTAATGTCGTGATGATCACATTATTTATGGCACGCACGCACGAATTGACAATCGTGCAAGGTGTGGCAATGGCCAGGTGAGATCGATTGTGACGCGACTCGCATGTGATTGATGATTTGTATCATCTAATGGCCATGTGCCTTGCTTGCATTGTATAAGATTTAACGTGTAGAGTATGGCATACCCGATAAGGTTGCATGCGAATTGATTATTTGTTTGTTTGTTGGTTGACCCTGGCTATTGTTTGATTTTTGTTTCTTTTGGTCGGGTTGTGTGAGGGGTGGTTCTAGAGAGATACCCCGGGTTGAGTTGGCGTACTAATAGACTTAGGGGGAGAACTTGCTGAGATTGTATAACTACTTTCAAACCCCTAGAATAGCACACCCGTCGTTGTGATTTAGGATCCAAAAGGACTGGGAGACCATTGTGATTTGCCACCGCTTTCCAAGTTGGGTGCATTTGTACAAGAAGTACATCTCCACCATCTAGATGGATGAGGGACTAGGGTAATGGATACCCTATCGGTTCCTTGCGTGGTTCATCAGGGAGGACGATATGCTGATTAGTCCTCTAAGTGGTTTTGATGGGCCGCCTAGTAGGGGCCCCGAGGACGCTGATTGGGATCTCATGGAACTAGACCCTCTTGACGGCACAGTGGAGAATCCTGCCCTTGCTCCTCTAGTGATCGACCCAGATGCCTCCGACTATGACCCGACAGAGCCCGAGTTCGATGGTCCAAGTGATGGTGGTGTAAAACTCGAGGGTTCTTTTTGTATAGTTGGATTAGCCTTGCCTAGTTTCGTTTTAGTTTGGCTTAGAGGATAGATCGACCCTTTTGTTGGGCTTGTAAATCGAAAACAATCCTCCGTTGGTTAATCCATTAAAAATGTATAAATGAATAGTTGTTGTTGTTCTTGTTATTCATCCCTCTATTCCTGATTGATTGCTTGATTGTTTGTTGGATTGGGGATGGTTCGTCTTCCGCTTGCGCATAACAAAAGATTAAAATAAATGGTCATCAACGAGTCCTGGAATGCCGCTTTCTATTGACTAAGGGAAGGGGTTGTTGCGTGCTCAAGGTTCGAGGCGTGACACACATACCACTGAATATTTTCTCCAAATCATGATGGAAAAATTAGAAAGCTAGTGGCTTGTTCCTAAGCACGTCGCCCACTTATTGGCTGATGAAGACCAAGACCTAGTAAAAGGCTAAGGGTGTTCCTCTTCTTTTTCTTTTTTTTTTGGTTGAAAAAGAGCTTTTCATTAAAATAATCCAAGCTGGACATACCCAAGAGATGGGCTTCAGTACATAATAAGTCCCAAAGACGTAAGGGTAGAGAAGAGACCCAATTTTGTGGTAGGCCCTTTCTTTTGTGAGTTTTGGCAACCCAGTTAGTTACCACATTAGCATCTCTATGACAAAAATTAACCTGAACCTTGGGTAGATGCAACAAAATGTCTTTACACTACCAGACTGGGACATGTGCCTCCCACATGAACTGTTGGGGGCTCAAAATTGCATCAACTAGTAGTAGGCAGTCGACGTACGGACCCCATAAGTGCCATAACTTGGCACAAAGGGACAGTTAAGTGCTATAACTTACAAACGGTACACTTAAGTGCCAAAATCAGAGCAAAAAGGATCACTTAAGTGCCAACGGCGAGAAAATCCGGCTAAATTGCCACGTGTCCATTTTCCGGCGACTTCATTTGCTGACGGAGCATTTTTTTCAAAATAAAAAATCCACGTGGCAATTTTAATAAAAAAATTCTCCACGTCAGATTTTAAAAAATTAAAAATCGATTTTATTAAAAAAAAAAAAAAAAAAAACAGAAGAAGGAGGAGATCGGCGAGGGCTGCACAGCACTCGCCGCCGCCGCCGTCGCCGCCCCACCCTCGCCGGGAAGGGCTCGGCGAAGGTGGGGAGGGTCGGCCGGGGTCGCCGGCCACACGGCCGGGGCCCGGCGACCCCGGCCGACCCTCCCCACCTTCGCCGGGCCCTTCCCGGCGAGGATGGGGCGGCAACGGCGGCGGCGGCGGCGGCGAGGGCTGTGCGGCCCTCGCCGATCCTCCTCCTCCTTCTTCTTTTTTTTTTTTTTTTTTAAATCGATTTTATAATAATAATTTTATTATTATTTAAATTATTTTATTAATAAATTTTTATAAATCCATGTCAGCCAAAACAACGTCGTTTTGGCTGATTTTTCACTGATTTAGTATTTTCGGCGAGCCACGTAGGCAAAAAAATTAATAAAAAAATGCCACGTAGGATTTCTGGCAAGGTTCCGACCACTTAGCACTTAAGTGATCCATTTTTTTTTAAAAGTGGCACTTAAGTGTACCGTTTGTAAGCTATGGCACTTAAGTGTCCCTCCGTGCCAAGTTGTGGCACTCCCGCTGTACTTATGCCGTAGGCAGTCTGTTTTTGCCTGGACGGTGTCATTTAGGGGGGGAATTTACAACGTGCGAGACCAGCAGCATCATTCTGCAAATAGAACAAAAAATCAAGGGCTTCGGCCAAAGCAAGAGCTTTGACCAAAAGGGGTGATGCAACCGAAACTGATTTCGTGTCTCCGTGCAACAACCGGCCACTGGAGTCACGGCAAATCCATGCAATCGAACCTGTTGTTTCACAAGATATGAAAGCCCCATCAGTATTGATCTTGTATGTATGGATTCTCAATGGATTCCAGCAATTGTTAAGGGTTGTTTTGGGTCTGAGTTTGTTCCCTGTTGTGTTCCATTTTTGGATGCTTTGTAGTGCATAAATCGCTGTTTCCACCACCTCATTGGCCTGCAGTGTTTGCTTTCTGAAGATGGCTGTGTTTCGGGCCTTCCACACATGCCACAAAACCGAAGCAACAGTGGCCGGACCTGGTGAGTCCTTCTTCTTCGCTATGTCCATTAGCCACTTCTCAATTCCACTTAACCCGTGACTTGTAATCTAGATAGCTAGTGCAGGATTTGCCCAAACTGTGTTGGTTCATGGGCAAAGATGATAGAGGTGCTTGATGGTTTCACAACATTGGTGGCATAAAGGGCAGAGGGGATTAGGTATAATCTTCCTTTGAACAAATTGTCCTTAGTTGGGAGTGCGTTTTGGCATAGATTCCACATGAGTAGTTTGATTTTTGGGGGTGCCTATAGTTGCCAAATGTTTTTCCATAAGGTGCGGGGGGGATTATATGATGTTGAAGCTTCAATCTGTATCTATTTTACTGATGAATCTCGGATAAAGTGATACCCACTTTTGATTGTGTATTGGCTTGCTTAGGTACGTGTCCATACAAGTTGATCTTGTTCTGTTTGTGGTTTGAGGGGGATTGTCAATATTTCCCGAACTGTTTGCTCATTGAAGTGTTCTTGTAATTTTGTTTCCTTCCAGACTCCCTCTTCCGATGATATAAACCCATATAGAAGTTGAGGTTCATTGCTTTTGGCCGGACCATACAATATTCCCTTCGCTAGCCACCTATCTTCTCTTGTTTTAATTTTGGTTCCATTCCCTACAGTCCACAGCGTGGCAGGGGAAATAGACTCTTTGCTTATAATCAAGCTTTGTTAGCCCCAAGAAGGGCATTGTCCCTTCTCTGCATGCCAAAAGTCTTTTAAAAGAAAATATAGACCCTTAAACAATTGACCTCATGGAGAGTTTAGGTTTGTGCTTAAACACCATGCTTGCTTCGCCAACATGGCTTTATTGAAGCCCAACAAGTCTCAAAATCCCAATCCCCCATCTTCCTTTCTCCTCTTGAGCAACTCCCATGTTTTCCAATGAATTCCAACTTTCCTCTCATTAGTTTCCACCAGAACTGTGCTATTTTTTGCTCTATCGCCTTACATACTGAAATAGGGATTTTAAATACCGACATGGCATATTGTGGTATCGTTTGCACTACCGTCTTGATTAGGATTTCTTTTCCCACTTTAGAAATCAGTGTTTCTTTCCATCCTCCCAATTTAGTGCCGACCCAACCAAGAATCCAGGCAAACATATGTTTTTTCGACAATCCCCAATCTGAAGGGATTCCAAGGTATTTCCCCATCTTTTCTATAATAGGCACCCTCAATTCCCTCGCCATATTCCTTTTTAGGATATGAGGATAATCCCTGCTAAAAAGAACCTCTGATTTGTTTAGATTGATTTCTTGTCCTGAGGCCATGCAATATTGGTTCAGAATTGATGCTAAGTTTTGGTATTCCAAAACTTTCCCATCCAGAAAGAAGATTGAGTCATTTGCAAATAGTAGGTGGGAGAGGGTAGGGCACCATCTATTCAATTTTATTCCCCTGATACTGCAATCATCCACAGCCTTTCTCATGAATGTTGATAGCACATTAGCAACCAAGATAAAAAAAGTAAGGGGAAAGAGGGTCCCCTTGCCTTATATCTCAGGAGGCCGTAAAGTACTAAAGCAGCTCCCCATTTACCTTCACGGTAAAGGATACCGTTGTAACACATTGCATAATCCACCCTACCCATCTTGCATCAAACCCAACTTTCTGTAAATAAGCCTCAAGGAAATCCCATTCCACACGATCATAGGCTTGTTTCATGTTTAACTTTAGTATTGCTTGGAATTTTCTTCTTCTCTTTCGTTTTCTGATTTGGTGTAACACCTCTTGTACCACAAAAATATTACCTTGAATTTGTCTCCCTTCGACAAAGGCACTCCCTTCTTTAACAATTATCTCTGGAAGCAAAGGTTTAAGTCTGTTCGCCACCACTTTCGCGAAAATTTTATAACCAAAATTGAGTAAGCTAATGGGCCGAAAATGATTGAGCTTTTCTAGGTGTTGAATTTTTGGTATTAGGGAGATAAGAGTTTTGTTAAGTTCTGGCAGCATGTTGTCGGTTCTAAAAAATTCCTTAACCTCCATAATAATGTCCATTTCCAGGATATCCCAGTTTTGTTGGTAGAATAGGCTATTGACGCCATCTGGTCCGATGCTTTCTCAGCTCCCAGTTGAAATGTTGCATTTTGAATCTCGTTTTCATTTACTTCAACTAGCAAAATCATGTTCATTTCATCCGTTACCACTTTTGAACACTGATCTAGTGCGGGAGAGAATTCTCTTTGGCCTTCGATATATAGAGTTCACGGAAGAACACCAAAATAGCCTGTTTAATATGGTCTAGGTTAGAAATCCATCTTTCATCAAAGTCTTTGATCATGGATATCCTATTTCTTTGCCTTCACTAAATTGTTGTAGCATGGAAGAATTTGGTATTTTTGTCGTCCCACTTAAGCCAGTTTATTTGTGATCGAAGTCCCCAATACATCTCTTCTTGTCTCCATAATACTTCAATCACTCCCTACAATCCCTTAACTTTTGCTTTCTCGTAAGGGCTAATGTAGTTATTCATGTGTTGTTGCAATTCCTATTTCAGCCTAGATATTTTTTTGTTGCCAGTTTCAAAGGTTTTCCTGCTCCAATTTGTTAGTGTAAGAGACACGGTATGCAATTTTTTGGAAAGCATCAACTCCTCCTGTGGTAGAGAGTCCCAAGCTTTTTTGATGATCTCCTTACACTCTACATTCTCAAGCCAAAAGGCTTCAAATTTGAGTTCCTTTTTCCATTTCCGCTGCTGAGTATGATATTCTCCAATCTATGTTGCAGGGTATCCTGTCTAGCTGTTCTTTATTGTTTTCCATTCCATCCCTGTTGTTTGACCAAGTAAATGCGCATCCTTTGCTTTCCATATCCATTAGTGAGCAATCATTTAGAAACTCCTGGAATGCTGTCATACGAGAGTTATCAGCTATACGTGCCCCCTTCTTCTCCCAACAAAATAGTACCTCGTTGAAATCTCCCATACAGACCCAAGGTAGTAAATTTGAGGAACTAATTGTGTGCATGTCGTCCCAAAGTTCTAATCTTCTCTGGAAATTATAAGGAGCATGTATAAAAGCGATTCTCATCCTTTTATCACTCACAAGATCCTTGCATACAAGGTTCAAAAAATGCTCCGATTGCGACTCGAAGTATTTCTCCACTCTATCATCCCAAAAAATGGCTAGTCCACCAGCCATACCTCTCGGGTTAACCACCTCACAGTTTTGAAAGTGCAATTTTCTTTTGATTCTCTGAAGAAGTGGTTCTTGGTTTTTTGTCTCCATTAGGAATACCATAGTGGGCCTATGTTGAGCCACTAGGCCTCTCAGTTCTTGAATTGTCAATTGTATACCCAACCCTTGACAGTTCCAGCATAATAAATTCATTTCTCCTTTGGTGGCTTATTAGGGCTAGTCACTAGAGCCCATTCAATTGAGTCTTTTGTCACACGGATAGGGGTGTCCAACAGTTGGGACTCATCCAGCCAATCAGAGGTAGAAGTGTTAGAACTATAGGGGCTATACCTTCTTTGTTTCTTGGCTAAGGGAATTTTTGGTCCCTTACAATCTTTCTTTTTATTCACGAAGATGCTCGGGCCTTGCGAAGGTGCTTGGAGCATAAGAACCTCCTTTCTAGCAATGTTACTTTTGGAATCTTTGGCTTTTTCATTGATAAATGCTGCTTGTTATAGTTCAGCCCCCCTTTTTTGAGTGTTTCCAGAATCAATAGAGTTGGTCCTTCTTGCTTCCCCAGCAATGCAATGGATGATTGTTGTTCTTTTGTTTTAGGGACCATCTCTATAGCTTCATCCTCATTTTCTTTGGATTGTTTCTCGTAAAATGCATCCTAAAACGGGCTATGATCCTGTACTTCTGCTCGCAACCAGTTTCTATAATAGCTGCCCTTCTTTGTGTTGAATTTCAGCTCTTCATAGGGGATCTCCTTACACTTGTTGGCGTAGTGGCCCATTTTCCCACATGAGTAGTAGTTGAAGGGAGGCCTTTCATATTTAAAGCCCAACCAAATCTTCCTTCCTCTGTGAATAGTTGAATGCCCCACTAAAAGTTCCGCTTGAGCATCTAACTCAATCTTTGCTTTTCCGATACATTGTGCTACTGGGCCTTTTTCTTCAATCTGCACTTTCAATACTTTCCCTATCATGCTTGCAATCATCTTTACAATTCCTTCAGATTTCCATTCAGTAGGGAGACCCATTATTCTAACCCAAAAGGCACAGTTTGTGAATTCATAGCAATGAGGGGGTGTATCCGGCTCCCAAGCTTTCAGGATAAGCAAATGGTTAGAGAAGCACCAAGGTCCCCATTTAACACCTTTTGTTTTTCTTCCTCATTGCTGAAATTGAAACAATATGCGCCATTTTCCAATGGTTTCATAACAACATTATCATTTCTCCACGCTTTTTCAAAGCTGTTGGGAATGCTTGAAGATTAATGCTAGGGTTTTGATATAGTTGGCCCATAATGGAGAATTTGCATTCTAGCAGTTTTTCCTTTGAGAAATCATCATCCCAAATCACTATCTCTTGTTTATGTAATAACATACCAAGTTTATTGTAGAGGTTTTCCAAATGTTCATAAGCTCCGCTATCCTCCTCCATGTTATGAGGTCATCCCCCCATTGTGCAAGGGTCCCAATTTGTTCGAACTTCTTCAGCAGCAGCTTCTCCGAGATGAAGAAAGGCTACACAAGGGTTTTTAGCTGGTTTTGCACCGGCACGACAGAAGATTGAGAGGATGAGCCAGGTTCGAGGGAACTGGAGTCAACTCTAGAAGGGTTTGATACGTCGAACAAAGTGGATCATATGCGAAGGGTGAGAGCAAACTTCTTTATTAGGGTTTATCGAAGGGAGAGTGGGTGCTTTATTTTACACATGAAGCTGCTGCTCACAAGGGTGAGCAGTACGATCACCTTCATGGAGTGATTGGGAAGCCCAGGGAAGGGGATTGGGGTGAGAATCTTGGGTGAGGAGAAGCAGATACTACACAGGCGGTAGAGAGGAGACTACTCATGCAGTGGAGAGTTTTTTTTTCCTTTTTTCTTTTAGGGTGTTCCTCTTCTTAAGAAGCAAAAACGATACAAATTTCTAGAAGAGCGCCATCTTTGCCCATCGAGTAAAACTTGTCGTATGGAATCGATTGGCATGTGCAGTAGCCATGTTCCAGAATTAATCCACTTGAACCTGCTTATTTAGTCACAAATTTTCGTGATATTTAAACAAAGAGAATTTCAAGCCCTTCCAAGTTGGAAATTCCAACTTAATCGTCGGGCCAAAACAGTGGATGTCAATAAAAAGAGAGAGACAGATAGAGGAACTTCGCCTTCTTGGCAACTTCTGGTATGACCAGTAGCATATGTTCTCTTTGTTACGTGGTCAATGGACAAGCAATTACCATTCTAATTATTATATTTGAATGGCACGTACGTCAATTCATCTCTTTTATATATGAGGCAAATTCCCTGTGAGATTTCAATAATACACTTTTGCATAATAATTTCATAAACAACAATGCTTGCTATATGTTTTGTCATAAGTAATTTTACATTATCGACAGAACCGTGAATTAAAGATATCAAAGTATTTTACGTGTAATCCACATAGCCTTCACATTCAAAATTTGAATTTAATTAACGTTGTGAATTTGATGATAATGTGAATGTATTTTCTAAAGTTACTCAAGTCCGCAAATGTAGTACCTTCTTTGCATGATTGAAGTTTTGTTCTCTTTTTTCACGCACACGGTGTGCGCTCTTTTGTAATTAGCATAAAGAAAGAACTCATAGAGCAATTTATGAGGTCCCTTTTTCTGAAAATGATTTTCTTGCACAACCTCAGCGAATCATGTGAAAATCAAGTTATCATCACTCATTAGGATATGCCGCAGATGGGGTTAGTCGTGGCATGACTACGGGATTGCTTTACCAACCGGCATGTACATAAACACCATATGCACAATGGTAAGAACAATTGTTGAATCCACGTTCCTTGACAATGGGTCAAATATGCTCTTTATCTTTATATGATCTCATTCTACCTAATAGCTATATAGTATCAAAGATAGTGCTATTTCCTTTATGTGTGTGTGTCCACTCCTTATCAATCAAATTTTACATGTTGCTCCTAATCCAGCTCATAAGTGAGAGAATATGTTGAAATTTTGTCTTACATCGCTTTATAATTGGTCCTATATACTCTTTATAGGACTTTCTATCACAACTTACAATTTCCTTGCAATTAGAAACTTTCTATATTGGCAGATGACTTTGGAGTTTTAAAGTACAATATAATAAACGACATAAAGAATTTGAAGTTTCATTGTATTTAATGGCTTGAATGGGCTGGTCTTGGAGGGCATTGACTTGGAAATGTTGAAAGGATATGGAAAAGATTAAGTGCCTTTTCCTTGTGAATCAAACCAAGAGACCCTGTTTGACCTAAACCTAGTAGTTATTTAAGCTGTGCATGGTAACCATTCTATTTCTATTTTTGGAACAAATTTCTATTCCAAACCTGTTTCTAGAATAGAAATCCCTTTGGTAAAATAATTTCATTTTTTTTTATTTCTGGAAAAAAATTCTATTCCATAAATAGGTTTGGAATAGAAATTAGAAACAAAAACTTTTTATTTTTCTATTTTTAAATAGAAATTAGAGATTGTTTCTCTCTTTCTTATTTCTCACCCGAAGGAGTTTCTTGCCATCCGCCACTCACCACCACCCCCATTTGCCTGTCGACTGCCGCCGCTACCACCAGCCGCAACTGCCGCCAGCCACAGGGTCGCCGGCCTCCGTCGCTACCAGTCGCCCACCGTCGCCGCTACTGGTCGCCGGTCATTGGCCACCATCTCTCCCATTGCCGCCACCACTCCTAGAAGGTGAAATTTTATTCATTATCAAATGAATTTCTATTCTAGAAATAGAAATTTTGTGTCGTTATAAAGTCCAACGGCTAATTTTGGCCGAAAATTGCTTAGGTACACACTAGAAAGAAAAAATGTGCTTGGGGTCCTCACCGGGGTGGCAAGGTGAGGTCTCGAGTTGAATGGAGTTGATAAAAAGATTTCATTATATCAATGTAATAAGTTTTAAGGTTTAATTGCAGCTTTTGAAAATTTAAAGATTTAATTACAATTTCAGTCCCCGGCTTTAAGATTTCTTATGCTTTTATCCTAACTAAAGGTAAAGAAGTTGGAGTCATTTTCTTCCGCAACAAACAAAATAAATGAGCCAATCCACTAGGATAGTTTTTAGGGAGAATTACTAAAAAAGTCTTAAACCTATTGGCATTGTGTCAATTTAGTCATAATTTTTTTTTGACCAATTCAATTCTAAACATTTTGTAATTATATCAATTCAGTTCATCAGGCGAAATTTGGCCGGCCGATGTTGACATGGCCACAGGCTAACGCTAGCCATTTGGCAAACAATTTTTTTAATATTTTTTTGAATTTTTTTATAATTTTTCATTTTCCTTTTTTTCCCTTTTCCTTTCCTTTTTTTTTTTTTTCCTCTCTTCTTCCTCCTTATCTTCTTCTTTGCCCAATGGCCGATGAGGCTCTAGTGAGGCTCGCTGACCATTGGACGAGGGCCGCGAAGCCCTTACCAGCTGCTGGTGAGGGTCACAACCCTTGGCCATCCTCATTGGCAGCTTCGCCCAGATCTAGGTGAGGTTTAAAGGCCATGGGTGAGGTGGCTTCGCCGAGATATGGTCGGGCTATGGGCAAATGCAACCTCACTGACGGCTAGCAAGGCCATGGTGACTGCCTAGGCAAGCCATGGTTGCGCCAACTACAAGCGAGGCTGCCTTCGCTCGCGGCCCAGCCAAGGCAAGATTGGCCTTCCCTAGATCTAGGTGAAGCCGATGGCAAGGGTGAGCGAGGGTCACAACTCGTACCGGTAGTCGACGAGGGCTTCGTGGTCCTCGCCAAAGCCTTGCCGGCCATTGCATGGAGAAGAAGTCAAGGAAGAAGAAGAGAAGAAAAAATAGAAAAGGAAAAATAAAAAGATTAAAAAATTCAAAAAATATTTAAAAAAATTGGTACAGCCAAAGACATTAGCCGGTGGCCACATCATCACTAGCCGGCAAAATTTCGCTGGATGGATTGAATTGACACAATTGCAAAAGGTTTAAGACTGAATTGAAAAATAAAAAGGTTTAGGACTTAATTGGCACAATTGCAATAAGTTTATGAATTTTTTTGTATTTTTCCCTAATTTTTATGTTATCACTGTAATAGACATTATTTATGATTTTCATGGAGTAATATTACTATGACTATTATCGTGAAAATTATATTGTCATTAATAGATGTGATCAAACTATAGATTATGGTGTCAACTGTGAATTATATTATTTTAATGGTCTATGGTTATAATAACTAATGTCAAAGGAGTAAGGAATGCTTGGGCGTTTGTTAGACAAAAACTGACTTTAAATTAGTGCGTTCATGGAGGGAAGTTTCAAAGGCCCATCCACTTCCTAGAGCTTTCCTTCTAGGGCTCATATCAAGGAAACAACGTGAAACACGCTAGTTAGAAAAATTGTCACACACGCTAAAATATTTTGAAGTCTAAAAGTAAGTCTCACGAGTCAATTGTTACTCGGTCCTAACCATTTAATTGATCAATGATCTTCGTTGTCTTCACGTTAATATCTCCATTCTTTTTCTCAAGTCCATGATGACACATAAAGCACTTCCATCGTGAAGTTCACGGTTCACTTTCATTGAAAAACATAATTTTACAATGTACAAATTATTTGATTCAGGTGAATGATTAAAATTGTTGTGTGGCTAATTTTACCGATATAAACATCCTCACTTACAAACAATCATTGTGTAGGGCGATCCTAGATTTCACATAGTCTTTATATATCTGGTTAAAGATTTGCACTTCCAACTTATGAATCATTGATGAATACAGAGAATTGTAGGGTTGGGCACTAATAAGTCAGTGACGGATCACGTATCGAGCTCGGATCAGGTTTTTTCAAAAAGTCAACTTACAATTATTCAGTGAAAAAGAAAATCAACAAAATGAGACAAACTGAGACTATTTTTTCAAATATGCAAAATAATAAAAATTAATGAAAAACACCCATTTATTCAAACCAATTTGAAATACAAGTACAACTTCACGTAATTTGAAAAAGAAATTCACATGTAATGGTGCCTTGAAAACAATTATACAAAAATTACACCAAAAAAGAATCGGTGTCTTCTGTGCCGTGTCCCTCGCCATGATCTGGATGATACGATGTCGTCATTGTCTTCTTGTTCAATTTGGGCACGTTCCTCTGGCAATCACAACCTACCACAGCTATTCCCATAGTTCTCATAGATTAGCCGAATCTACCGATCTTAAAAGATCCATTTGCTACTAATAAACTTGTGACTCCAATAGCACCGTAAACACTGAAAGGTCAGTAAATCAAGAGCCATGGTGGAAAAAATTGGAAAATTGGTAGATCTTCTCTTCCATCATTTCAAAACATCAATGTTGTCTTCGCCGTTTCTATCAATGTATTTGTAGATGAAGACCGAGACCAAACAAAAGGTTGTATTTTAAAGGCCCGTACCTTAACTCATCTCTGTCATATGAGAAGCAAATTCAATGGGGGATTTCAATAATTTATTTTTGCAAAAGAATTACATGAATACCAATGCTTGCTATACGTATTGTAATACGGGGATTTCCATTATCTACAAAACCTTGAATTGAGAATATCAAGGCAATTCACGTGCAATCCACATACTCTTCCACATTCAAAAATTAAATTTAATTACCGTCGTGCGTTTGATAATGATTTGGATTTATGTTTTAGTCCAACAACATTTTAAAGGTTTCTATTGTCTATTCAGCCAAAGTTTTCTTTGGTGGGGCCCCAATCCAATCTTTACTTGCTTTCTAGACCATTTGACGCGCCAGGCAACTTACGACTTGGAATCTTCAAGTCGCTTTAGGTGGCCAGCAATCAGAGGATGGACTCATCATGTTAATTTCCTCCTTTTTTTCTACTTTTTTTGTGAATAAAGAGACCATATTTCTTGAAAGTAGGGTTCTTTTGCCATTATAAATGGAAATTCTCGTGTTCATTTTAAAGCACAATGGCGTCTTACTTCTATGCTAACTTCGTGCCTATGCTCTTGCTTGCACTGTCTTTCAAGCCTTGGAATTCTCTCATTCCTATGCCTTAGCAAACGTAAGCTGCATTAGCGCTGACAGGGAAGCACTTCGAAAGTTCAAGCAAGATCATTTGAGAAATCTAGCATTGTGGACCGGCGAGTGGAAAGAGTTGAATGCAGCAGCAGGATTAGTCATGCTGTGATGCTAAATCTAAATGATTGCGGTTTGGGAGGTAAGATAGATCCTGCTCTTAGTGAATTGAGGCATCTAAAGTCTCATGCCCACCATCGCCACTAGAGAATGAGAAATTCTATTCCAGGAATAAAAATTTTATATCGATATCAAACACCTAGTTTGCCCCAGAACTTGTCCGAGGAATAGAAATGGAAAAATCAACTTTTGGCCAGAAATTGATTTCTGCAATAGAAATTTTACCATGCGCGCTAGGCTGCCATGCAATCTTTTTTTTTTTTTCATTTTTTTTATTGTGACAGCATCTCGATAAAACTAATGTTGAAACGGTAATATGACTTGATCTTCGTCCTTTATTATTACGTTGCTTATATGTTGATCATTTGAGGAAAATGAACTTAAGCTGTAAATTAACTCCTTAATCCTTCAAATCCTCGTAATTTTAATTTTTTTTATCCGCCTCCATCTCCTTTCCTCGTTCCAAAAAACAAAACAAAAAATCAAGAATCTTATTATGTATACTAACTATTATGAAAATCAGAATTGTCTTAAATTAAATATATTCGACAAGTGTCACGCCGCGATTTATTCAAAATAAAAAATTGGATGCGGCAAAGAGATTCACAGTTAGTTCTCTCTCATAATTGCTTCAGACATCAGAGTTATCAACGTTTGGGTCAGGCTGGTTCCCATTACGGACATATCGTTTTGACTGTCGTTGGATTCTCTCGAAGTGTCACGGACCGACCTCGATCCAATGGTCTTTTGTTAATCATTTGCGAGTTACATGCTTATATATGCTTTGAAGGTGAATCTGGGCCGTATGTTTCTAAAGTGCATTCTTTTTTGTGTCGGGTAGTGCGTGCTAATGATGAGTGTATTAAGTATTCGGATGCATGTCTTCATTTTAAACATCGTTCAGTGATTTTTATTTTTTTTCAATAAATAGCTCTCTTAAGTCAGGCGTAGATTTGAGTTTGATTTTGCATTTAGCCCACGAGGGTTCCAATCTCAAGGCTCAATAACGAGGCTTTATATGTTTTTTCCTCAACTCATATCAAGTTAACTTTCTCTTACTATACCTTTAATTCGCATAAATTGTGATTGTTTACTTTCTCGGCTTTATATTTCTTTACCCAAATTAAAGGACCTCCGCGACTCCACACTTGGACACAAAGTATGTGAATGAGGCTTAAATGGAGTGATGAATCTAAGAATCCAAGTTCGAAGAAATGTAAATTACGATGAAATTACAGAGTATTGGAATGACAACTGACCCAATTATCTTGTAGGCTTATAAAATTTTTGCCTCGACCGCAACTTACTCCTCCATTTTCACTTTCCTTTCTTTCGACTTAGCTTTGCATTTTTTAAGTGCAACTTTGCTTTGCTCCATCTTTCATTTATTGTACTTTAATATAAAATCGTGAGCTATAATATATATTAAATGTTGCTCGCATTTACATTAAACACCGAGAAAAGTAAAAAATATAATAATAACTTAAACCTATTGCATTGATACAAATTTATTCCTAAACCTTTTGGTTGAGACAATTTAGTTTTAAACAGTTTTACATTGGTACCAATTCAGTCCATCAGGTCAATAAAGATAAAAAAATCCCTGATGTGGACGTGGGCTGTCCTGCGTAGGGGTGTTCCCATCCGAGCTGGGACTGGAGTGGGCCGATCGGTTTTGGGCAATCCTAGGGAATGCCTATCTAGTCCCTGATTCCTATTTTTGGAACCAGTGACAGGTAGGTCCAGCTCCCAGTTCTAAGGTAAGAACCAGATCGACTGAACCAGCCATTCATGTTTATTTTTTCTAATATTTTTTTGAAATTTCAAACAATCATTCTGCCATCAAGCCCATTATTTTCCCATCTCTTTTCTATTCTCCCTTACTTTCCCATTCTACTATTACATTCCTAATTTGGAAGTCCACATGGGACATATATGTTTCTTTTTTCAATGCAATGACAACAAGAGATTTGGTCCATTGGAACCGGATTGGACCAGTCAATCCATTCTAATTCCCCATTCCAGGACAAGTCAGCCCGATCTACAATCCCAAATAATGGGAATTAGTCCTCTCGATCTAATTCCCAGTTCTCAGGTGGGATTGAACCAAATCGGGAACCAATCACTCCTAATTCTACGCAGCACGACCACGCTAACATGGATGGTTTTTTATAATATATTTGATTTTTTCTTTTCTTTTCTTTATTTGATTTTTATTCATTTTTCTTTCTTTCTATTTTTTCCTTCATTTTGGCTAGCGAACCCTCTTGGCCCTTGCAGAGCATTGGTGAGGATTGTCACGCCCTGACCCTCGAGCACACGACAACCTTTGTTCTTTTTAGTCAACTGAATGTGACGTTCCAAGATGCGTCACAAACCATTCTTTTTATCTTTCAATTAAGTGCATGTGGAAGCGAAACAAGAACACCTAGTCAAACAACAATAATAGGGATAGTCAGAAAGACCGACAACAACACTAGCAACTACACCATTTTATTTATATATGGACTAACCCAAGGAAAGTTATGTACAAGCCCTACAAGCGGGCACATTTTCCTTTCTAACCAACAAAAAGATAAGAGGCTAGGGTTAATCTACTTCTCAAAAGGCAAGGGTCAAACACGTTCATTAGGGATTGTCGAAATATCAGGATAACAAGTCGAGGTCATGCTCTGATAGGTTGTAGTTTGATGGGTACATTGGGTCTGGGTTGATGTCCCATTAATAGGGTCTATATCCATTAGATCCCACATCTCGTCACCAAGGTCCCTACTAGGGGGTTGTCAAATTCTTGTAGAGGGCTATATATATCCTCGCCCTCCTTGATGAACCAAGCTTAAACCTATGCAATACCCACAAGGTCAGGCCCTCATCCACCCTGGTGGATAAATGGTGCTCCTACAAGTGTGGACTCCTATGGAACCTATGTACAAAAATAATGGTGTCCATATCTCAAGAGACCCCGAACCACATGGGGTGGTGTGTCATCCTGAGAACCTAGAAACATTTAACAACCATAAATGAGATATAAATCTTAGCAAGCTAATGCCTTAAGCCTTGATTAGAAAATCAGTTTGCTTTGGGAGTACCTAAACATACCACCACATATCAAAGGCATATCAATAGCAAAGCAACCCACGCTTTGCCCTAACTATAAACACGATCAAGTAGAAAACCATCATAATAAAATTCATAAGACGTCGAATAAAACCACAGGCGTTGTTACCTCGCCTTGACATATACCTTGCATGATACAAACTCACACGTGCCATGGTCAATACAATCAAACATTTCACATAATCAGAACGCAATTCTTATTTTCTCATGCATAATACAGTCACGCGTGTTCCGATTATTATGACCTATCGGGCGACAGCCAACTCTCGTGTTGGCGGTCTCCCAGCATAACCAAGCATCATACCGCCCTATTGGGCACAACATCATCCAGAACCCCCACCTAAACGACATTCCTTAAAAAGCATCGATTCAGCCTCAAACGCAACTTGGTGTCCGGACCCTTACTGGGCATCTGATAAAATCGAACATCATGTCCAAACTTCTGTTAGATGACAGATTCCTTTATGTGACTATTCAAGCACATCAAACCACTCAACTCATTTTAGTTCTCAATAACTAGTCAATGTAGACATGGTTCGTGGTCCCATTAATAAACTACTGCCTTTTCACACATAAAAATACAATAAAACAATCACACATAGTCGCATACATATTATTAACCAGTCAAACTTTGCTTGCAACCATTTTCAAATATCCTTGCCACAATTAAATCATAAAATATGATATATATAAACCTGACATCTTGGGGCCTACCCTTTATATGTCTTTAAAAACTCTTTTAAAAATTAGTACATCTAATAACATGACACATACAGGAATTTCTCATTAAATTCAAGCAGCAATCACATATAACACTGCATTATCACCCCGATGATAGCCTATCAAATAATTCATGATAACTTATTGCCTATTTGGCAATAGCCTATTTTGATGATAGCCTATCACGTATTTTTCCGATAGCTTATTGTCCTTTTGATGATAGTTTATCACCCTTTCCGATAGCTTATCACCTATTTGGCGATAGCTTATCAACTTCTCCTTGATTGCCTATCATGATAGCTTGTCATCACCCTTGATAGCCTATCGAATAGCTTATCACACTAATTACCATTAACTAAACTAAATGAGCTTAATTTAATTAAACTATCCATAATCCAATTTAACTACAAACTAAACTATCCTAAAGCAAATTTAATGTACTAATCAAGGATTAGAGTGTTAACTCACCCATTAACAATGTCATTAGCATGGGAGTGACCGCAACGATGCGAGTAATGCTCAACTTGCTCCGAAAATGGCAAGGGGTGGCAGTAGCGAAATGGGTCTCACAATGGTGGTTCCAGTTCAGTGAGAGGGAGACTGAGAGAGAGATGGTGAACGGCTTTGGGTAGTGACAGGCATGGCTCCTTGACGAGTGGATGGGTAGCGGTGGCAATGGCAAGGATTGCAGGTGGTGGTGGCACGGGGCAAGGGGTGGCAAGAATGAAGAACAAGAAGAAAAGGAGAAGAAATTAGAAGAAATGAAGGAAGAGGAAGGGCGGTAATGAGTTGCTAGGGGGGACAAGGAAGAGATAGTAGGAGAGATAGGAGGAGAGAGAGAGTGAGAAACTATAGAAATTTTCCTTAAATCTTCGTCATTCTCTCACATGAATGCTATGTCTAATCCCCCCTAACTTTCCTCTCATCCATCCACTTTGTCTCCTCTTGTCTCTTTGTTCATTACTACAAGAGGCCATTTTGGTCTTTTCACGTTTTAAAAATGGAATTCGCATTTTTCCCTGGGGCCATATTCAAGAAATGGACCTTGGAATGGACTTGAATGAATAGAAATGGGCTTGCTAGATTAATAGGCTTGAAAATTCTATTGGACTTGAAATGGACAAAGTGGGCTTAGTGGGCCTCATTGGCCCCACTTGGTCTTGCTTGGGCCCTTGTGGCCATACGACATTGGGCGTGAGGCCCAATGAGCCTTCACCCGACCCACTCTTGTGGTCTCCAAATTTCGGCCCAATAAATCCATTTTCCAATGTTTCCGTGCGTGCCGATAAATATGAGGATTACCAAGCCAAGGTCCAATACTTTAGTTTTGATGTCCTTGAAAGTTCGATGTCCTAAATCGAATTAAAATCCATGATAAAATCAATCAATTACAGCTTTAGTGCATCTCAAACTAATAGGCAGCTTTTGAGAGTTACGCGTATTTGATCCATGGTTGAAATGATATCGATCCACATTTAAGTCTCCTTAATTCATAGATGACCTCAATTGTCATGTAATTACGAAGGATCAAGTGCTTCTTCCAAAGTACATGATCATTAGGAATTAATTTGGGGTTGTTTGTGGTCCATACAATGGTTGTACAAAATCACCCGCGATCTAATTGTATTATCTTGACAAATCAACCTATAATTGTCTCTTGATCAATTTATATTGACACAAGATCGTCCCTCATCAATCCTTATGGTCTAATCATCAATCCATGGTCAAGTTCTCTTGTTGTGCATACTTGAATCCTTAATAGCCTTTCCCCTTTGGTTAGTATCTCATGAGTGATCAATTCAAAGCAAAATTTAACTAATAGTGCATCGATGAAATAATCGTTCATATATTCCAAAATAGGTCAAAATTCATGACATCACAACTTTTCGCCTCTTATTAGAAATTTCGTTCTCAAAATTTACATTAACACCCAATTCCTCAAAAGATAGGGGTATTGATGTTTCATTATTTTTTCACTTTCTTACGTGGCTCTCTCCATTCCATGATGTTGCCAAATTACTTTGACTAAGAGAATCATCTTGTTCTGTAGCACTCGCTTCTTTCGATCCACTATCCAAATTAGTCTTTCTACATATGACATATTGTCATCTACATCTATTTCCTCAAAATTTAGCACGTGGTCGAATTAGGTTTATGCTTCCTTAACATTGACATGTGAAAAATGTCATGCACTTGAGCAAGTTGAGATGGCAACACAAAGCGATAAGCCAAATTCCCTATTCTTTCCAAGATCTTAAAAGGTCCCATGTACCTCAAACTCATCTTTCCCTTTTTGCCGAATCGTGAAGTACTTTGCATTGGTGATGCCTTAACAAACACGTGCTTTGCCTACTTGAAATTCTAATGGCCTATGCCGTTTATTCGCATAACTTTTCTGGTGGCTTTGGGCTGTCTTAAGCCTTTCCCTGATAACCTTAATAGTGTCCAACGACTGTTGCACCGACTCAAGCCCGCAATATTTCATTCACCAACTTCATCCCAACAAATTGAAGTTTTGTGGGCCTTTCCATACAACTCTTTAAAAGGTGTCATCATAATACTCTGCTAATGGCTATTATTATAGGTAGATTCAACAAGATGAAGCCATTCCTCCCAAAATTTCAAATCCAAAACACAAGCTCGCGGCATATTCTCAAGCGTCTGATTTGTCCTTTCTGATTGGCCATCCATTTGCAGATGATATGTAATGCTAATTTGCAGCTTATTTCCCATGGTAGTTTGCAAACTATTCCAAAATGCAACAGTGAACTTGGGGTCTCAATCTGACGTGATCGTCCCAGGTACTCTATGAAGGCGATCTATATGTCGCACGTACGAGTTTGCATATCTATCCAATGAAATCCTTTCGCACAATGATGAAATGTGCAAACTTCATTAGTCTGTTAACTACAACCCAAATTGAATCATTACCTTGATGACTTCTTGATAGTCTCATCACAAAGTCCATTGTGATATACTCCCACTTCTATTTGGGGATCTCGAGGGTTTGCAGAAGTCTACCAGACTTGCAATGACTCCTCGATAGTCTCATCCTTTCGCACTTAGCTACGTTCTTGGCAATATCTAACTTCATGCCATTCCACCAGTAATGTTGTCACAGATTGCAGTACATATTTGTGCTGCCCAGGTGAATGCTATAACTGCTACGATAAGCTTCTGACAAGATTTCCTCATTAAGCTCTGCATCGTTGGGTATGCACAATCGTCCATGAAACTTCAAGATCCCATCTACAGATACTTGAAAGTCAGGTTTTCTCTTAGCTGCATCTATTTGCAAAATCTTTTGGATTGTGAGGTCCGATGGTTGCGCTGCTTTTAATCGTGATTTACATTTCAGGATCAATTTTGAAAAGTAGCAATAAGATTGAAAGGTAGCTTACCTTGAATTTGAAATCTGAATCCAGCACTCCTTCGAGCATAATCCATTCTTGAACAATTATTTGCGCAATCAATGACTTTCGATTAAGCGCATCTGCTACCTTGTTAGCCTTACCTGGATGGTATAGAATATCGCAGTCATAATCCTTAAGAAGTTCCATTCATCGATATTGCTTCATGTTCAATTCTTTTTGGGAAAACAAGTATTTTAAGGTTTGATGATCCGTATAAATCTAAAATCTTTCTCCACATAGATAATGCCTCTAGATTTTCAATGCAAAGATAATTGTTGCTAATTCTAAATCATGCATTAGATAGGTCAACTCATGAGTTCTTTGTTGTTGTGACACGTGTGCAACCACTCTTCCATGTTGTATTAGGACGCAACCCAATCCTTTGTACAACGCAATGGTCAGCTTATACATAAGCTCTTGAAAACTACGCTCGCTCTTATCCATCCAATCAAATTTTATATCCTTTTTAAGCAATCGCGTCAAAGGCATAGCTATCACAAAAAACCTTTCTACGAGCCGTCTATAATAGCTAGCCAATGCCAAGAAACTTTGAACTTCAGTTATCATCGTTGGTCTTGGCCATTCCATAATCACTTTGATCTTAGCCGGATCGATGGAAATTCCTTCTCCCGAAATTACATGATCAAGAAAAGCCACTTGAGTTAACAAAAACTCACACTTACTAAACTTGACATATAGTTTATGCTCTCAAAGGGTCTACAGTACCGTTCTCAAGTGTTGTTCATGTTCTCTAGACTCCTTGAATACACCAAAATGTCATTTATGAACACGATCACGAACCGGTCCAAATACTCCTTGAACATGCGATTTATCAAATCCATAAAAGTTGTGAAGGCATTTGTCAAACCAAATGGCATTACAGTAAACTTATAATGTCCATAACGTATACAAAATGACATCTTCAGTATATCCTCCTTTTTAATCCTCAGCTGATGATAGCCTATCCTTATAACCAAAGCTCCTTGAAGTTGGTCAAACTGGTCAATTATTTTTGGCAACGGATACTTATTCTTGATCGTCACATGATTGAATTGCCGATAATCGATGCAAAGACACAACGATTCATCATTTTTCCTTACAAACAAAATTGGCACTCCCCATAGGGACGTACTAAGATGAATGAATCCTTAATCCAACAATTCTTACATCTGCAACTTTAATTCCTTTACTCTAACAACGTCATTTGGTAAGGTGCTTTAGAAATCAACTTCATCCTAGGGGCTACTCAATCATAAATTCTATTTCCCTTTCTGGGGGCAATCTAGGCAGTTTCTCTGGAAATACATCAACAAATTCTTGCACTACAACAAGGTTTTTCATTTGTGGCTCCTCAACCATCATATTAACCACGGTCGCCAAATAACCTTGCCAACCCTCACCCAGCAATCAAGTCACTTCAAGTGAAGAAACCAAAGGGATCGAGAGTCTTCCTTGATTTCTAATGGACTCATAATTAACCCCACTTAACAAATTAAACTATATTATCTTTCCATAACAATCCATCATAACTCATTATTTAGTAAGCCAGTCCATTCCAATGATGACGTCAAAGTTTACATCGCTAACACAATCAAGTTTATATTTTCTTCTCAACCGCTAATAGCTAACTTATAACCTAGAAACCTACCGTAGACAATACTTTATCCTTTAACCGAGTGAAATACTAAAAATCGATTCTAAAGGTTCTAGCCTTAACCTCACTAACTTAATAAATTGCTCAACAATAAAAGAATGCGAAGCTCCTAGAGCAAACACTGCACAAGTAGCATGGTTGTGCAAGAATGCCATTCTAATAACCACAGCGGGCAAATTCTCCACCTCTTTCTGATAATAGTATACACTTTTCCTTGTATTGGGGGTGAATTCAGGTTGTTTTGCGGGGTGTTCCCTGCAAGTTGTCCTCCTTACTGCGGTGGCGCTTACACTCCTATGAGGTTGCGCACGCAATTCTTCACTTGGTGTCCATGCTGATCACATCCACAACAAGCTCCCTCCTCGTAGCATACGGGGCATTTCCATGCTTTCTTCCATAAAGACGGTACACACCATTTGAGCTGGATGTCGGCTTTCCTACACCATTCCTCCTGTTGGGCGGAATAAGATGCTTTCCTCTCTTCATCGGCCCTTTCAGAAGCAATGATTGTCCTAATTAGGTGTAAACCATGATCTAGATGCGACTGCCTTTTCTACTATGTTCCTTTTAATTAGCTAAGCCTTTTCATATAGCTCATTCTAATCCTTCAAATTCAAGGATATCAACTGGTCCTCAATTACTATTTTCAGACCATCCCTAAATCTCCTAACTTTATCCATGGGGTCCTCAACCAATCTCAATGTGTACTTTGACAGCTCAGCAAATTTCGTCTCATATTGGTCCACAAAAAGATGATTCTAACAAAGTCGCTAAAACTCCACCATCTTCTATTCTCATGCGCAGTCCAAGAAGTATTTACCATTGAAAGCTTCCACGAATACACCCCATTCAGAAGTCACACTTTTAGAAAATACTCTTCCTTGGGTAGCTTCCCATCAAGTACTGGCATTACCTTGTAGTTAGAAAAAAAAAAAACTAGTATCACTTTATCTTCCTCTGAGCATTTCAGTAGTGCGAAGGTATTTTCCAGCTCTCTGATCCAGAGGGTTGCAACCTCAGGATCACCCACTCTAGTGAACTTTGGCAGCTTTAACTTCAAAAATTACTCAACCAGTTTGTATACTGATCGCTCACAAAGCTCATTCCTAGCCACCGGAACTTCAATAGGAGCAGCAGTAGCATTGGCGACGGTAGTGGCTATAGCAATAATAGCTTGGGCCTAAGCTTGCTGCCTAGTCATATTACCCAAGGCTTCTAATGCCTATAAGATCCCATCCAACCTAGGATCTCCTAGTAACACTAGTCTACCCTATAGTTGCTCATCTCCTAAGGACTCTTTGTTTAGGATTGCTCATCTTGATGGATTCTCACAAAAACTTGCTTTTCAATTCCAACAAGGAATTATAAACTATGAACAACTCACTTCCAAAAAAAGATCCTATAAGCAATCACAGGCATATGAAAGAAAATGTCTTCCTAGCTAACTATCCCAAAAACCCATCACATCTTATCATCCAAGTATTGACCGAGCTCTGATACTAAATCAGACGGGGATGTCAAGCCTTAGCCCTTGAGCACACGACAATCCCTGTTCTCTTTGGTCAAATAAATGCAACGTCCTAAGACGCGTCATCGACCATTCTTTTTCTTTTAGTTAAACGCATGCAGAAGTGAAATGACATCACCCAGTCAAACAACAATAACAGGGATAGCTAGAAAAACCAACAACAACACTAGCAACCACACCATTTTATTTATGTAACTCGAGGAAAGTTATGTACAAGCCCTACAAACAGGCACCTTTTCCTTTCTAGCTAGCAAAAAGATAAGGGGCTGGGGTTAATCTACTTCGTCAAAAGCTAAGGATCAGTCCAAAGGTAGGGCTCAAGTATGTCCATTAGGGACTGTCAAAGTATCGAGACAGGGAGTTGAGGTCATACTTCAATAGGTCATAGTCCAACGAGTACACTGGGTCCGAGTTGGTGTCCAAATCCTCTATTACCCCATTAGGAGGATCTATATCCATCGAATCCCACACCTCGCCCTCCCTACATAGGTACCCATAAGGCCAAGCCTTTATCCACCCAGGCGGTGGATAAATGGCACTTGTATAAGTGTGTCCTCCAAGGAACCTATGTACAGAAATAATAGTGTCCACGTCTTGAGGGACCCCTAACCGCATGGAGTGATGTATCATCCTAAGGACCTAAAAACATTTAATAACCACAAATGAGATATAAATCTCAACAAGTTAATGCCCTAAGCCTCGATTAGAAAATCAACTCACCTCAAAGGTATCTAAATATGCAACCACATATCGACAGCAGATCAATAGCAAAGCAACCTACGCTTTGCCATAATTATAAACGTGATCAAGCAGAAAACCATCATAATAAAATCCACAAGCCGTCAAATCGGACCACATCATTCTTACATTGCCTTGGCACATACCTTGCATAATACAAACTCACACATGCCATAGTTAATACAATCAGACATTTCACATAATTAGAACACAGTTCATATTTTCTTATGCATAATGCAATCACGCGTGTTTCAATTATTATGACCCTCGAGCCATGGCCAACCCTTGCGTTGGCGGTCTTTCGGCATGACCAGGTATCATCCCTCCCTAGCAGGCACGGCATCATCCAGAAACCCTACCTAGACAATATTCCTGAAGGAGTATCAGTTCGGCCTCAACCGCGACCTAACATCCAGACCCCAATGGATATCCAATAAAATCGGGCATCGTTCCCAAACTTAGGATACGAATTCCTTTACGTGACCACACGAGCACATCAAACTACTCAACTCATTTTAGTTCTCAATAATTAGCTAATGCAAACATGGTCTGTGCTCCTATTAATAAACTATTGCTATTTTCACACATAAAAGTGCAGTAAAATAATCACGCATGGTTATGTATATATTATTAACCCATCAAACTTTGCTTGTACCCCTTTTTAAATATCCTTACCCCAATTAAATCATAAAACATGACATATAAACTTGACACATCAGGGTCTACCTTTTATATGCCTTTAAAAATTCTTTTAAAAATTGGTACATAAGGTTTCACGCGAAGCAAATATTTTTTGGGCAAAGCAGACATTCAACAATATGGTATGTGCGAGAATCTCTTACAAAATTCAAGTAGAATTCACATATAACACCACACTTATCACCTTAATGATAGCCTATCAAATAATTCCTAATAACTTATTGCCTATTTGGTAATAAACTATTATCAAATTTCCGATAGCTTATCATCTCTTTGATGATAGCTTATCGTGCATTTTTTTCCGATAGTTCATCGTCCTTTTGACGATAGCTTAATACCCTTTCCGATAGCTTATCGCCTATTTGGCGATAGCTTATCAACTTCTCCTTGATAGCCTATCGTGATAGCTTATTATCACCATCGATAGCTTATCGCGATAGCTTACCACACTAATTACCATTAATTAAACTTAACAAGCTCAATAATTAAACTATCCCCACTCTAGTTTAACTATAAACTAAACTATCATAAAGCAAGTTTAACTTACTAATTAATGGATTAGAGCATTAACTCACTTGTTTTGGCACGGGAGGAATGGTGGTGACGTGAGCAATGCTCGACTTGCTCCGATAATGGCAAGGGTTGGCGACAGTAGAATGGGTCTCACTGTGGTGGTTCCGATTTGGTGAGAGGGAGACTGAGAAAGAGAGATGATGGATGGCTTTGGCGGTGACGAGCATGGCTCTTTAGCAGGCGAATAGGCAGCGGTGGTGACGGTAAGGACGGCAGGTGGTGGTGGTGTGCAGCCAAGGGTGGCAAGGATGAAGAACAAGAAGAAAAGAAGAGGGAAACAGAAGAAGTGAAGGAGGAAGGGTGGTAGTGAGCTACCAAGGAAGGAAAGGAAGAGAAAGGAGAGAGAGAGAGTGTGAGAAACTATAGAAATTTTCCTCAAATCTTCATCATTCTCTCACATTAATGCCATGTCTAATCCCCCATAACTTTCCTCTCATCCATCCACTTTTTCTCCTATTGTCTCTTTGTTCATTGTTACAAGAGGGCATTTTGGTCTTTTCACATTTTGAACATGGAATTCGCATTTTGCCTTTGGCCATATTTAAAAAATGGGTCTTGGAATGGGCTTGAATGAATAGAAATGGGTGTGCAAGATTAGTGGGCTTGAAAATGCTCTTGGGCTTGAAATTGAGCTTAGGAAGGATTTGGGCTTGAAATAGACAAGGTGGGCTTAGTGGGCCTCATTGGGCCCACTTGGTTTTTCTTAGGCTCTTATAGCCATAATACATTGGGTGTGAAGCCCAATGAGCCTTCGCCCAGCTCACTTCCTTGTGGGCTTTAATTTTTGGCTCGAAAAATCCCTTTTCCAACGTTTCTATGCATGTTGATAAATATGAGGACTAATGAGGTGATACCCAATACTTTAGTCTAATTGGATTGAAAATTATGGGTAAAATTAATCAGCTGTAGCTTTAGTACATCTCAAACTAACGGGTGGTTTTTAGGAGTTACGCATATTTGACTCGTGGTTGAAATGATATCAATCCACATTTAAGTCTCCTTGATTCATGGATGACCTCGATTGTCATGTAATTGCGAAGGATTAATTACTTTTTCCAAAGTACGTGATCATTGGAAATCAATTTGAGGTTGTTCATGGTCCATACAATAGTCGTGCAGAATCACCCGCGATCCGATGGTATTCTCTTAGTGAATCAACCTATAATCATCCCTTGATCAATCTCCCCTCATTAATCCTTATGGTCAAATTGTCAATCCATGGTCAAGTTCTCTAGTCATGCGTACTTGAATCCTTAATAGCCTTTCCCTTTTAGTTAGTATTTCATGAGTGATCAATTTAGAGTGAGACTTAACTAATAGTGCATCAATACAATAATCATTCATATATTCCAAAATAGGTCGAAATTCAGAACGTCACAAAGGTAGCATCCCTTGCCAGATTTGGGCAAGGGTTGCCTTGGCCTCACTTGTTGTGGGTGAGGGTGCAAAGGCCCTTACCAGATTTAGGTGAGGGTCGCCTTACCCTAGGTAGCAAGGGATTGCTAGCTCTCCCCCAATAGCTAAAGAGGATCACCAGCCAAAATGAACGGACAAAGAAAATGAAAGAAAAAAAATTATAAAAATTCAAAAAATATTAAAAAATATCCACGTCAACATCGGCCATGCCATATAGGACAATTAGACTCTACATTAGTGGTTTCTGGCCTAAATTGGTCGGATGAACTGAATTGACACAAATGTGAGAAGATTTAGGACTAAATTAGACCAATTAAAAAGTTTAGGACTAAATTAATATCAATGCAATAGATTTAGGATTTTTTTATACTTTTCCCCATTAAACACCTCTTAAAATGACATTTGGTGAAAATGGGTACTAACACACTCCTTCTAAATTATCCAATTTCATAGACATGTATCATAGCAACTGCTATGAAATTATAGTTCCTCCTTTTCATGATAATGGAAGATTGCTACTGAAGCTTCAAGTAATAAAAAAGTTATGCCCTTTACTCTTTCACTTTTTTTTTTCATTCTTTTTATTTGGTTAAGAAAAAAAATTCCCTTGCTCTTCTCCCTTTCATAAATGCCGGTGGTGTCAATAAGTCACAACCCATCGTGGAAAGAATAGGAAAATTTGTGGATTTCCTCTTCCATCATTTTAGAACGTTAATATTGCCTTCACTGACTCTATCAATACATTTGGAATGATTTGTTACTAAGTAAGCCTCTAACTCATCGGTAGATGAAGATGAAGAACTACCAGCAGACTGTGGAACGTTCTTCTTATGAAATAAAGACCAAAATATGTTTCTAGACACTACTCGATGAAGGTGTGTGATCTCTGTCTGTTGGTGGAACTCATGGTATCGAATCGACTAACATGTGCAACATACATATTTTGGAACCAATTCATCACCATCGCCAACATCTGCTTCCCTCAGATCTCCTTACCCGGTCTCAAATTTTCTTATTATGGAATAAGGGGAGTAATGAACTTCTCCAACTTGAACCTCAAATCCAAAACAATGGATGATGGCCACTATTGTTGGGACACTAGTGCTACTTGCGTGACGTAAATTTTTTGCTGTTCTTTATATTTAATGATAAATGACAGTCAATTGGCCTTTTAATTGCATACATATGTGTATTTTAAGCAAAGATATTAGCTTAATTTACTAACAGAGACTTGAAGAAGATATATAAACTGAAATAGAGAAGTTGGAATCATTTTCTTCCTCGACGAATTGAATAAATTAGCCAATTCACCAGGATAGTTTTACATTATACTTTAAGGGATGGGATTTACGAAAGTAAAGGCATTATTTATGATTTCAATGGAGTTAATATTTATGGACGACTATTATCATGAAAATTACATTTCTGCTAACAGATTTGATGAAACTATAGATTATGGTGTGAATTATATCATAAAAATGATGTATGGCTATTAGAACTAATGTTGAAGCAGTAAGAAATGCTGGGGCGTTTGTTGTAGTAAAAATGATTTTATATTAATGCATTGATGAAGGGAAATTTCTGAGGGCTTTCCACTTCCAAAAGCTCTCTTTCTTGTTAGAAAGAATTTCTGATGTACTAACTATATAATCCTGTCACCATTCAGGGTAGAATATTTTGAAGTCTAAAAGTAAGTCTTCCTAATGTATTCATATGATGCTCCTAACCAATTAATTAATCAATGATTTGCTTGATCATCACGTTAATATTTCCAAGTTTTTACTCAAGTAAATGAAACATATCGCACCTCCATCGTGAAGGTCACGGCTCACTTTAATTAAAAATAGAATAAAGTACATACAGCAAACAACTAATAATCTACTTACAAACTAAAAATTCATGGTAAATATGATTTGATTCAGGTTCACCATTGAAACCTCATTTAACTAAACCAAATCGAGATACAAGTATAAATTCATTGGATTAAAAGAAATTATTTGTAATGGTGCTCTAATAATGATTACACAGAAACCATATAGAATGTCTAATAAATTTGGTATCTTTTGTGCCATGTCCCTCATCGTGATTCGAATGATACAATGTCATTGTTGTCCTATTATTCGTGCTGATAACGTTCCTCTAGAGTCAATTCTTACCAAAAAAAAAATTATGTTTTATGACAGCCATTTCTAGATTTTTCGCAGAAGCTGGATCTAGTGTCTTCCCAAATTCATTGGCTAGAATTGAACATGGAATTTGACGGTAACATAAACGCTTATAAAGTCAATAAGTCAAAAAGCCCCGGTGGAAAGAATGGGAAAATTGGTGGCTTCCCTTTTCCATTATTTTAGAACGTGGACCCCATTGTCTTCACCAACTTTAATAATGTATTTGAAGTAGTCTATTTCCAAGCACACCTCCCACTCATTGGTAGATGAAGATGAAGACCTAATAAAAGATTGTGGGGGTATTCTTTTTCTAACAAAACAAAGACCATATAGGTCGCCAGTTGTGGGAATGGAACTCACCGCATTGAATCGACTAGCACATATCGTAGACTAACTCATTTCTATCCCCAATATATGTTCCATTTGGACCTCCTCATTCCGTCCTAGCTTTCATAACATGGAACAAGGAGAGTTTCCCACCCCTCCAACTTGAACTTCAGATACAAAACAACGGATGTCTAAAAAACAGAAAACTGTCCTTTTCTTTTTGATATTTGAGGAATTTCGCCTTTAAAGCCACTACGAGTGTGACAACGGTGCTACTTGTACAGCGTATATTTTCTTAGCTATTCTTTTTGTCACGTGGTCAATGACGGCCAATTACCCTTTTAGTTGATATATGTAAATGGATCGTGCCTAAACTTATCGCTGTTATATGTGAGGCAAATTCAATGGGGATTTTCAACAATATACTTTTGCACAAGAATCTCATGAGCACCAATGCTTTCTATATGTATTTTTATAAATATTTTTACATTACCGACAAAACCTTTTGAATTGAAAATATCAAGATAATTTACGTGCAATCTATATAGTCTCCACATTCCAAATTCATATATAATTAACATTTTACGTCCAGTAATAATTTCAATTTAATTCTTCAGTTGTCTTGCTTACAGCAGTGATCAAAAGTACATCTTCTTTTAATTACATTAATTAATCATTTTTTTACTTGCTGGACTGAATCTGGCATTTGTCCAACATTGCAGACTTTAGAGTTGATAATGATTCCAAACAAGGCGGGAGGATAGAAATTTCCTCGGTTCTTCCCAACAGATTGTTGGTCTTTTTCTATTATACTTTGAGGATAAGATCAAACCAGGACTTAATGAACTATGTTGATTGGATTATTCTCTTCCCTTTCTTTATAGTTGCATAAATGAACAGTTTCTGATTTAAAATTTCCTTAAAGTCCGAATAAGAACATCATAATTGCAAATAGAACATACTGATCATACTAAAGTGCATCGTATGCACATCACATGGTGTCGTGTTTTGTTACATATCGTAAACATCATCCATCTCATTCCCGACATCACCCACAGTTGCCAAAAGTGCAAATTTACATCTCATGACCCCCTTCAAAACAACATCATGGCTAATGTAATATGTTTAGTCTTGCACGTTCTCATCCTCCGACGAACTGATTTTGATGGCCTGGTTTCTCTGAAGTTCGTCATCCATCGCTTGAAGCTTCAGTCAGCAGTAAGACGACAAAAGTTGTCTCGGTACAGTTGCATTTCACTGTAATTGGTATCATAAATGCCAACACCTTACTGCAATTTCAGTTGCCCAACATCATTTTAGCCGCTTCTTTAGCTTCTGATTTCTGTTTTTTTTAAATTTTTTCTGTAAGCTAGATAACCCTGCGGTGGATGATTGCAAAATCGTCAATAGGACATTTGATTTGTAGTAAAGCATGATACCGCCATCTTCGAGATGTTAGTCATGTAGAGGCTGTGGTAAATTGAGTATTTTGGTAATTTATTTCAGAGTTTCTTAAAATTAACTTCAATCACTTTCACTTCATTGATCATCTCTAGAAGAAAGAAAAATAAATCGCTAACAGTTCTAATATCATAAAAGCAACCTCGTAAACAATTTATTCGCGATAAAAATATGCGAAATATGATATGGTATATATGAAGATAGTAAGAAAATAACATAATTGCAGTCTGTGATTTTCATGGCTTCCTTTGAACGTTCAGTGACTCTAGATCTCCTGCAAAATGGTGACAATGACAAGTCAACCGCAAATAAGACTTTTTTGGAAGTTGTTACTTGAAGCTGTTAAAGGAAGGATCGTAGAAAATAGCGTGAGGAAGAAGAATAGGTATTTAAACCCATTCTCACGGCCATTAAGATGAGTAGGAAATGATTAATGGCCTTTCCCCGGTGAAAATCAATCAAGCCCTCCCAAGATCCGTCTCGCTGTCCAACCTTGCATTCACACTGCCTTTGTGCACCCAATGTGAGGGACAAAGTTTTGGTTGCATTTCATGTCTTGACCATATGATGACGGGTCTCGCAAGGCATGACTTGAAATTTTGAGTGGCCATAGGTGGCCAGAGATCAAAGAAAAACCATATGATGACGGGTCAAAGTTTGTATAACTAAAATAATGAAAATTATGTCCTCCTTAAGGAATGTGTATTTTTCTGCCCTTATATAAACGGAAGTTCTTCTATTGATTTTTAACAACAATGGCATCCTACTTCTATATTAGCTTCGTGCTCCTACTTTTGTGTGCACTCAGTCATTCCAAGGTCTTAACAAATGTAAGCTGCATTGATGCTGAGAGGGAAGCTCTTGTCAAGTTCAAGCAAGATCTCACCGATCCTTCCAAGCGTCTATGGTCATGGACAAGCGAGGATTGTTGTAAGTGGCAAGGAGTCACATGCAACGAGAAGACTGGTCATGTTTCAAAGCTTGATCTCCGTAATCCCTGTGATGGCTTAGAGAAGTGTAGTCTGGGAGGTAAGATACATATTGCTCCAAACAAACTGAAGCATTTGAAGTATCTAGACCTCAGCTTCAACAATTTTTCAACACAAAAAATTCCAAAATCCTTAGGTTCTCTTAAAAAATTGGAGTATCTCAACCTCTCAAATGGAGGTTTCTATGGAGATATTCCTCATCAGCTAAGTAACCTTTCCAAGTTACAGTACTTGGATCTCGGTAGTGGGTTGTTGGAGCACTCTTTAGAAATAGAGAATCCTCGATGGCTATCAACATTTTCTAACTTGAAGTACTTGGATCTCTCTAGTACATATGGTCTAGATACCAAAGAATGGTTAAGTGCCATCAACACGCTTTCCTCCTTGGAGTTTTTAATATTGAGTGGATGTGGTTTGGAAGATGTTCCAGCCTCCCTGCATGTCAATTTCACTTCTCTTAGATTCCTTGATCTAAGTTACAACTCCTTGAATTCATCTATTCCTCCTTGGTTTCAAAACTTTAGCAAACTCGAGCATCTTGATTTAAGTAATAATGATCTCCAAGGCATATTCCCAGCTGTCATCCTTGAAAATAGTGCATGGCTTAAATTCTTTGATGTCTCTGGAAATAAGCTTAAAGGTGAACTTTTGACAAATTTGAGCGTTTTCTGCAATCTACAAGTACTGAGCTTGTGTTATAACAAATTTAGTGGGAGGATTTCTGACATCAAAGGCGATGCTTTGATTTGTGGACAAAGTAACTTGAAGATAATTGATGTTTCCAACAACAATTTTAGTGGTCACTTGCCCAATCAATTTGGGAATTTTAAAGATCTCGAATTCCTTGATCTTTCATGGAACTCAATTTCAGGTCCTATTCCCACTAGTGTAGGCCGGCTATTATCTCTAAGAATGTTGCAACTCTCTTCTAACAAATTGAGTGGAAACATTCCAGAAAGTATTGGGCAACTATCTAATCTAGAGGTGATGGACATTGGTGATAATCAATTGGATGGAGTTGTGAACGAGCTTCACTTTGCAAGTCTCACTAGCTTGACCTTGTTGTACTTTAGGTGGAATGAGCTTATTATAAATGTTAGCACATCTTGGGTTCCTCCTTTCCAAATTCAAGCAATTTTTATGTCAAGTTGCAAAGTGGGACCAAAATTCCCAAACTGGCTTCGAACACAAAGGGAAATATGGGCGTTAGACTTATCAAATGCTAGCATCTCAGATGAAGTTCCCGATTGGTTATCTGACGTTTTATTTGACATTGAGGTATTGAATCTCTCAGGCAATATGCTCAGAGGAAAAATTTCCCAAATTATAGGAAAAAGGATGCCATTATTAACACAAGTGTCACTTTCTAGAAGTAACCTTACCGGTGGCATTCCAAATTCATTATGCATGTCAGATTCTTTGTCTTTTCTTGATCTCTCTAAGAATCAGCTATATGGGATAATTCCACGGTGTTGGAGGAAGTCACAAACATATTTACGTTGGATTTTATTGGGAGACAACAAGTTAAAAGGTCAAATTCCAAACTCTATATGCTATCTAAAGGAATTAGGAGTTCTAAGCCTCCATGAAAATGGCTTGAATGGAGTGATTCCAAAATGTTTATTAAAGCTACATTTGGAAATCCTTGATCTCAGTGACAATCAATTCACTGGTAGGGTGCCTTTGTTTGGACAACACTCTCGATCATTTAGGATAATCGATCTCGAAAAAAATTACTTCACCCGAGATATTCCTTTGCAGCTATGTCATCTTGCTAATCTTCAGTACTTAAGTCTAGCACATAACAACCTTTCTGGAGGCATTCCTTGTTGTTTCAACAACTTCTCACAAATGTGGGCCAATTCCACTTTTGACCCGTACGGGGGATTCATGTCGGGGATTTCCATTATGGCTATTATAAAAGGAAGAAACCTAGAATTCACCAAGACGCTGCTATATTTATTTTCCATTGACCTTTCATGCAATGCATTAGATGGACAAATACCAGAAGGGTTGACTAGGCTTGCTCGACTTCAGAATTTGAACCTCTCCCAAAATAAGTTGATCGGAAAAATCCCTCCAGATATTGGCAACTTGAGATATTTGGAATCACTTGATCTATCCAATAACATGCTATCGGGTGAAATCCCTCCTAGCATATCCAACTTAGACTTTCTAAGTCATTTGGATCTTTCCTTCAACAACTTATCAGGCCATGTTCCATCGGGCAATCATCTAAGAACTCTAGATGATCAATCCGTTTATCAAGGCAACGATGGACTTTGCGGAGCTCCTCTTTTGAAAGTTTGCCTGGGAGATGAGCATCATAATATGGATGGTCACAATTCAAGTGAAGATAAATCTAATGAAGGTGATTCCGTTATTAATTGGTTTTACTCAGGATTGGGATTGGGTTTCACGGTGGCATTGATGGGATTTTGTGGCATATTACATGTGAATCAATCTTGGAGGACATCCTATTTTGAGATGGTGGATAGGATTGTCGAAAAATTGTCAACTAGGATGATGATTGTCATGGTCTAGAGAGAGCTTTTCCATTTCAGCTGCATAAAGAAGAGGTTATTTAGTGAGTAAATTCAATCTCTCTCTCTCTATCTCATGATTCATAGCTTCTATTTCTCATACACAAATATTTTGTTGATAGATTTTGCTAATAGTTTCTGGCATTTGTCCTCACATTTATGATGCAGGTGACACCATGCATGAAAGTACACATTGAATATCTAATTATGGACATGCACCGCTACAACTGCTATAGGGCTCATATTTACTTCACGAGGGAAGATTGCTGTTGAAGTTTCAAGTTACAAGGAAATTGCGCTCATTATTCTCCAACATTACTCTCTTTATTTCCATTTGGTGCTAAAATAAATGTTTTTCTTTTGTCCTGTAAAATAATATGTATATGTTTAAATGTGAAATGAGCAAACTATGTGGAATTGGACAAGTCTACTATTTCATAAATAAAAATTCAAATGCCATTTCATGCCGGTAATATCACGCCTCGATTCTTGAGTATATGACAATCTCTATTCTCTTTAGTTAATTGAATGTGACGTCCCAGCACGCGTCACCGACCACTCATTTTTATCTTTGAATTATACGCACGCAGAAGCAAATCAACAACATCCAATCAAACAGCAATAATAGGGATAACCAGGAAGATCTACAACAACAGTAGCAAATACCATTTTATTTATATACCAATTAACCAAAAGGAAACTAATTTACAAGCCTTACAAGCAGACGCTGTTCTTTTTCAAGCCAACAAAAAGATAAGGGGGGCTAGGGTTAATTTACTCTGTCAAAAAGCCTAGGTCAATCAAATAGCAGGGGTTAGGCACATCCATCAAGGACTGTCGAATTATCAGGACGGTGAGTCGACGTCATGCTCCGACAGGCCATAGTCCGACAGGTACACTGAGTTTAGGTTAGTGTTTGGATCCTCTACCACCCCATCAAGAGGGTTTATATCCATCAAATCTCACACTTTGTCACCAGGGCCCCCATCAGGTGACCCGTCAAATTCTCTCAAAGGGTCGAACAGGTCTTCGCCCTCCCTAATCAACCAGGGTCGAAACTTGTGTGTACCTATAAAGTCAGGCCCTCATCCACCCAAATGGTGGATAAATGGCACTCGTATAGGTGTGGACTCCCGAGAAACCTATGTACAAATATAATGGTGTCCATCTCATGAGGGGCCCTGAACTACATAGGGTGGTGTGTCATCCTTAGGACCTAAAGACATTTAACAATCTCAAATGATATATAAATCTCAGCAAGTTAATGCCCTAGGTCTCATTTAGGAAATCAACTCATCTCGGGAGTACCTAAACATGCAACTACATATCGACGGCAAATCAATAGCAAAGTGACCCACACTTTGCCTTAACTATAAATGTGGTTAGGTAGAAAACCATCATAATAAAATCCACAAGTTGTTGAATTGCACCACAGGCATTCTTACCTCACCTTGGCATATACGTCGCACGATACACACTCACAAATGCCATAGTCAATGCAATCAAGCATTTCACATAATTAAAACACAATTCATATTTTCTCATACATAATGCAGTCATGTATGTTTTGATTATTACGACCCCTCAGGCTATGGCCAACGCTCGCATTGACAATCTTCCAACATGATCGGGCATCGTCCTGCCCATCGAGCACAGCATCGTCTGGAACCCCCATCCAAATGGCATTCCTTAAGGAGGATTGATCCGACCTCAACCGTGACTTGACATTCAGACCTCTACTGGGCATCTGATAAAATCAGGCATCATCCTCGAACTCCCGTTGGGTGACAAATTCCTTTATATGACTACATGAGAACATCAAACCACTCAACTCATTTTAGTTCTCAATGAATAATAAATGTAAACATGGTTCGTGTTCCCAATAATAAACTACTGCCATTTTCACACATAAAAATTCGATAAGATAATCACACGAGGTCATGTGCATATTTTTAACCCATCAGACATTGCATGCAATCATTTTTAAACATCCTTGCCCATTTAAATTATAAAAAATGGCATATAAACTTGACACCTCGGGGTCTACCCTTTATATGTCCTTAAAAACTCCTTTAAAATTAAGGGAGAATGCCACGAAAAACCCCAAATTTTGCCCATTGTGACACATTTACCCTAAACTTTTTTTTGTGACACGAAAAACCCCAAACTTTGCCCCGTGTGACACATTTACCCTAAACTTTTTTTGTGACACCAAAAACCCCAAACTTTGCCCTGCGTGACACATTTACCCCAAACTTTTATTTTGAAGGGCATTTTCGTCTTTTACTTTTTATTTTTACTTTCTTTTTTTCCCTTTTCTTTCTTTTTTTTTTTTTTGCCGGAGGAGCCGCCGCCGGAGGATCGCCGGCGTCCAGATCCGGCGGGGCCGCCCTCGCCGGCGTCGGGCGAGGGCCGCCTGGCGATCCGGCTCGGGCGGCCCTCGCCGGACGCCGGCGAGGGTCTGCGAGGGCCGCCCTCACCCACCCGGCTCGGCGGCCCTCGCCCGACGCCGGCGAGGGTCGCCCGAGCCTTGCTGGGCGAGGCGAGGACCGCCCAGCCCGGATCCGGCGAGGGCGGCCCTTCGCCGGATCTAAGCGCCCTCGCGGGCGTCGGGCGAGGGCCACCCAAGCCTACGCGGCCCTCGCTCGGCGCCGATGAGGGTCGCCCGGGCTGCGTGGTCCTCGCTGGCGTCGGGCGAGGGCGGCCCAAGCCTGGGCTGCCCTCGCCGCCGCCTGACTCCGGTGCCGGCGAGGCATCCTCACCGGCTCCCTCCATTCAATAAAAAAAAATAGAAAATAACTAAAATGACAAAAATGCCCTTCAGTTCAAAAAAACTTTGGGGTAAATTTGTCATAAGTAATATAGTTCAGGGTAAAATTGTCACAAGTGACATAGTTTAGGGTTTTTGGTGGCATAAAAAAAAGTTTAGGGTAAATGTGTCACACGGGGCAAAGTTTGGGGTAAATGTGTCACACATGGCAAAGTTTGGGGTTTTTTGTGTCACAAAAAAAAGTTTAGGGTAAATGTGTCACACGGGGTAAAGTTCAGGGTTTTTCGTGGCATTAATTAATAAATATGGTTTCCTGCGAGGCAAATATTTTTTTAAACAAAGTAGGCATCCCAAACGTGCAAAGAATTCCGTAAAATTCAAGTACAAATCATGTATAAGGCAGTACTTATCACCCTATTGCAATAGCCTATCAACGCTTCCTCAATAACTCATTGCTTAAATAGCGATAGCTTATCATAAAATTCTCTCACCCCTTTGATGATAGCTTATCACTAATTTTTCTAATAGCTTATCATCATTAACGATAGCTTATCACCCTTTTCAATAGCTTAGCACTTATTAGGCGATAGCTTATTAACTTCTCTTTGATAGCCTATTGCGATAGGTTATCATCACCCTCGATAGCCTATTGCACACTAATTACCATTAATTAAACTAAACAAGCTTATTTTACCTAAACTATCCCTAATCCAATTTAACTATAAACTAAACTAGCTTAAAGCAAGTTAAATGCACTAATTGAAGGATTAGAGCTTTAACTCAGCATTTAGTGATGTCGTTAGCATGAGAACGACGACGGTGATGGGGGCGACGAGGGGCTAAATCTGGAACAGTAAGGGGTGGCAGCATGGGAATAGGTCTTGGCAATTGTGCTCGGCAGTGGTGAGACCAAGATTGAGAGAGGAGTAGCAATGGCTTGGATGGCTCCAAGCATAAGGCGAGCTCACAAATGGGTAACCATCGGCAATTTGAGCGACGGTAGAGGCAATGTGAGGCAGCTTGTCATAGTGGCAAGGGTGGTGGACAGTGGAAAAGGTGGCAACAAGAAGAAAACAAGAAGGAAAAGAAGAAGAAGAAGAAGAAGAGAAAATGAGAGAGAGAATTGAGGAAGGAGGGACGGTTGGCCAAGAGAAGAAAGAGAGAGAAGAATTTGTGCAAAAATCTCATCATTTCTCTTCTTCTCTTCTTAAATGAACTAGTCCAATCCCCCCCTAATTCCCTCTCATCCATCCATTGTCTCCTTTGTTTTTGTGCTCATTAATGCAAGAGGAGCATTTTAGTCATGTCACATTTTGGACATGAAATTTCCATTTTACCCTTGGGCCTTCTTCAAGAAGTGGGGCTGCAAGGTTAATGGGCTTGAATATAAGAGAATTGGGCTTGTAATTCTTTAAAGAAAAATTTGGACTTGAAATGGATAAGGTGGGCTTGGTGGGCCCCATTGGGCCCACTTGGGCTCTTGTGGCGGCCCACATCGAGCATGAGGCCCAATGGGCCTTCGCATAGCCCACTTACTCGTGCACTTCAATTTTGGTCCATTAATCCCTTCTCCCATGAATTCGTGCATATCGATAAATTTGAGGATTAATGAGGCGACGTCCAATACTTTAAAATTAATGTCCTTGAAAGTTTGATATCCAATATCAGATTAAAATTTGTAGGTAAATTCATTCACTGCGGCTTTAATACATCTCAAACTAACAGGTGGCTTTTAGGAGTTATGCGTATTGGACCCGTGATTGAAATTATATTAATCCATGTTTAAGTCTCATCGACCCATAGATGACCTCAGTTGTCATGTAACTGCAAGGAGTCAATTGCTTGTTCCAAAGTACGCGATCATTAGAAATCAATTTAGGATTACTCACAATCTATACAATAGTCATACGGAATCGCCCACAATATGATTGTATTTTCTTGGCGAATCAACCTATAGTCGTTCTTGGATCAGCTTATATTAGCACAGGATCGTCCCTTGCCATTCCTTATGGTCGAATCATCAATCCATAGTTAGTATCTCATGAGTGATCGATTCAAAATGAGATTTAATTAATAATGTATTGATGAAATAATCATTCATATATTCCAAAAAGAGTCGAAATTCAAGATATCACAACTCTTCCCCTTTTACAAAAATTTAGTCCTCAAAATTTTCATTAATACTTAATTCCTCAAAAAGATAGGGGATTAGCGCATCATTATTTCCTCATTTTCCCGTGTGGCTCGCTCTATTACGTGATGTTGCCAAATCACTTTGACTAAAGGAATCATCTTGTTTCGCAACACTTGCTCTTTTTGATCCACTGTCCGAATTGATCTTTCCACGAACGATACTCTGTTGTCTACATAGATTTCTTCAAAATTTAATATTTGGGTCGGATCAGGCTCATACTTTCTCAACATTGACATGTGGAAGATGTCGTGTACTTGAGCAAACCTTGGTGACAACACGAGACGATAGGCCAAATTCCCTATTTTTTCCAAAATCTCAAAAGATCCCATGTACCTCAGACTCAGCTTTCCCTTTTTATTGAATCTCGAAGTACCATGCATTAGTGACACCTTAAGAAACATGTGGTTGCCTACTAGAAATTCCAATGGTCTGCTCCATTTATCCGCATAACTTTTCTAGTGCTTTGGGCTGTCTTAAGCCTTTCTCAAATAATTTTAATAGTGTTCACTAATTGTTGTACCAACTCAAGGCTTGTAATCTTTTGTTCACTAACTTCATCCCAGCAAATCAGAGTTCCGCAGGCCCTGCCACATAATGCCTCAAAAGGTGCCATCTTAATGCTTTGTTGATAGCTATTATTGTAGGCAAACTCAACGAGATGAAGTTGTTCCTCCTAACTTTCTTTAAAATCCAAAACGCAAACTCGTAGCATATCCTTGATCGTCTAAATCGTCCTTTCTAATTAGCCATCCGTTTGCGAATGATCAGCAATGTTGTACTGTAGCTTCTTCCCATGGCAGATTGCAAGCTTTTCCAAAATGCAGCAGTGAACTTGGGATCTCGATCTGACATGATCGTCATTAGTACTCCACGAAGGTGAACTATATGTCACACGTACAAGTCTGCATATCTATCCAATGAGAAATCCTTTCGTATAGTGATGAAATGTGCATACTTCATTAGTCTATTAACTACCACCTAAATCGAATCATTACCTCGCAAACTCCTCAGTAATTCTATCACAAAATTCATTGTGATATACTTCCACTTCCATTTAGGAATCTCAAGGGATTGCAGAAGTCCACCAAGCTTGCAATGCTACACCTTCACTTGTTGGTACGTTAGGCACTTAACTACGTGCTTAGCAATATCCGATTTCATGCCATTCCACTAATAATGCAATCACATATTTTGGTATATCTTTGTGCTACCAGAGTAAATGCTATAACTACTACATGAGCTTTTGACAAAATTTCCTCATTAAGCTCCGCATCGTTGGGCACACATAATTGTCCATAAAACTTCAAAATCCCATCCTCGGATACTTGAAAATCAGCTTTCCTTTTAGCTACATCTATTTGCAAATCTTTTGGATTGTGAGGTCCATTGATTGCACTGCTTTAATCCTAGTTTGTATTCGGGCTCACTTCTGAGGGTAGCCATAAGACTTAAAAGGTGGCTTCCCTCAAACTTAAAATCTGAATCCCGCACTCCTTCAAGCAAAATCCATTTTTGAACCATCATTTGCGCAATCGATGACTTTCGACTAAGTGCATCTGCTAGTTTATTAGCCTTCCCAGGATGTACAGAATATCACAGTCGTAATCCTTGAGAAGTTTCATCCATCAACGATACTTCATGTTCAATTCATTTTAGGAAAACAAATACTTTAAGCTTTGATGGTCCATATAAATCTAAAATCTTTCTCCATGCAAATAATCCCTCTAGATTTTTAGCGTAAAGATAATTGCCACTAATTCCAAATCAAGCATCGGATAATTCATTTCATGAGGTCTTAGTTGTCGAGACACGTATGCAACCACTCTTCCATGTTACATTAGGACACAACTCAATCATTTGTACGACGCATTGCTACAGATCTTGTAACCTCCAAGACCAGATAGTATCATCAACGCTAGTGTGGTAGTTAGCTTATGCTTAAACTCTTAAAAAATACGCTCACACTTATGCATCCATTCAAACTTTGTGTTCTTCTAAAGCAATCGCATAAAAGGCATAGCTATTGCAGAAAACCTTTTCACGAACCGTCTATAATAACCAACCAATCCCAAGAAACTCCGAACTTCGGTACTGTCGTTAATCTTAGCCAATCCATTATCGCTTCAACCTTAGTTGGATCGATTGAAATCCCTTCACTAAAAATCATGTGGCCAAGGAAAGCCACTCAAGTTAACAAAAACTCACACTTACTAAATGTGGCATATAGTTTATGCTCTTGAAAAGTCTGCAGCACCATCCTCTAGTGTGGTTCCATTTCTCTAGACTCCTTTAGTACACTAGAATATCGTCTATGAACATAATCATGAACCGGTCCAAATACTCCTTAAACACACAGTTCATCAAATCCATAAAAGCTGCAAAGGCATTTGTCAAACCAAACAGTATTACGGTAAACTCATAATGTCGATAACATGTATGAAATACCGTCTTCGGTGTATCCTCCTTCTTAATCCTCAATTGATGATAGCCTATCCTCAAGTCTATCTTGGAAAATACCAAAGCTCATTGGAGTTGATCAAATATGTCGTGTATCCTTAGCAATGGATTTTGTTCTCGATCATCACATGATTGAGTTGTCGATGATCGATGCAAAGACGCTACAATCCATCTTTTTTCCTCACAAACAAAACCAGCGCACCTTGTGGTGATGCACAGGGATGAATGAATCCTTTATTCAACAATTCCTACATATGTACCTTTAATTCATTTACCTCCAACAATGCCATTTGGTAAGGTGCTTTAGAAATCAACTCCGCCTTAGGGGCTAACTCAATCACAAATTTTATTTTCCCTTCAAGGGGCAATCCAAACAATTCCTCTAGAAACACATGCGAAAGATCATGTACTATAGTGATGTCTTCCATCATTGGCTCCTTAACCATCATATTTACCAAGGTCGCCAAATAACCTTGCCAACCCTCATCCAGTAAACGAATCACCTCAAGTGATGAAATCATAGGGATTGAGAGCCCTCCTCAATTTCCAATGAAGTTAAAACTAATCCCACTTAATGGGTTAAACTGGATTATCTTTCCAAAACAATACATCATAGCTTGTTGCTTAGTAAGCCAATTCATTCCAATGATGACTTCAAAGTCATTCATTGCTAAAACAACCAGATCTATATTTTCTTATTGACCACCAACATAACTTACAATCTGGACAACCTACCGTAGATAATATCTTATCTTTTAACAGGGTGGAAATACTAAAAACTGATTCCAATGGTTTTGGCCTTAACTCGACTAACTTAACAAATTGCCCGGCAATAAAAGAATGCAAAAATCCTAGATCAAATAATGCATAAGCAGCATAGTTGTGCAAGGATACCACACTTGTAATCACAACGGGTGAATCCTCCACCTCCTTTCTGGTAGTGGCATACACTTTTCCTTGCATTGGGGGTCTATTCAAATTGTTCTGCAGGGTGTTCCCTGCCAGTTGTCCTCTTTGCGGCGGTGGCATTTGTGCTCTCACACGCTTGTGCTGGCAATTCTTCACTTGGTAACTATGCTAACCACATCCAGAACAAGCTCCCATCCTAGCAGGACATAGGGCATTTCCATGCTTTCTTCCACAAAGATGGCATACCCCATTCAAGCTGGATGCCGGCTTTCCTATACTATTCCTTATATTAGGTGGAATGGGATGCTTTCTTCCCATCATCGGCCCTTTTCCAAACTAATAATTATCCTGATTAATTGTAAACCGCGATCCAGATGCAGTTGCCTTTTCTACTATGTTCTTTTCAATTAGCTAAGCCATTTCATATAGCTCGTCATAATCCTTCAAATTCAAGGGCGTCAACTAGTCCTTGATCTCTGGCTTCTAACAATCCATGAATCTCCTAACTTTGTCCACCAAGTCCTCGACCAACCTCAATGTGTACTTCAATAGCTTAGTGAACTTCACCTCAAATTGGTTCATAGAAAAATAGTTCTGATGAAGCCGTTGAAACTTGTCCATCTTTGGTTCTCATGCACAACCCAAGAAATACTTAACATTGAAAGCTTCCATGAAAGCACCTCACTCCTGAGAAATACCCTTCCTTGGGTAACTTTCCACCAAGTATTAGCGTTACCTTACACCTGATAAACAGCTAGCATTACTTTGTTTTCCTTCAAACACTTTAGTCATGTAAAGGTCTTTTCCAACTCCCTAATCCAAAGAATTGTGGTATCAGGATCATCCACTCCAATGAACTTTGGCGGCTTTAACTTCAAAAACTATTAGACCAATTTGTGCATTGGTCACTTGCAAGGCTCATTCCTAGCCATCGAAAGCAGCAACGGTTACAGCAGCAGCTTCTTGGGCTTGAGTTTGTTGCCCATTCATATTACCCAGGGCTTCCAGTGCGTGCAGGATCCCATCCAACCTAGGATCCCTTGGTACCCTTCTTCTAGCACCAGTATGCCCTACAGTTGCCCCTTTTGGAGACTCTTCACTCAGGATTACTCATCTTGCAGGATTCTCATAAAAACCTTCTTTCCAATTTCAATAAGGAATTAAAAACTATGAACAACCTACTTTTAACAAAAGATCCTATAAACAATCATAGGCTCAAAGAGAGAAGCTTTTCGACCAACTTCCACTATTCATCATCCTCTCTCCGCTGGAAAATCTGACTCACTATAGCTTGGCTTCGGCTTGGCTTTGTGTGAGCGTTTCGCGGCCTCGCTTGACGCTGATTCTTGTAGAACAGGGAGACCAAGCTGCTCTACAAATCCTTCTTCGTTTTATGCCCTAGTAAAGCCCTGTCCCCTGCAATTTTCTGGTATGCAATGTTAGGGTTTGAGCATCTTTAGTTGTCATGGAGTCCACTGGAAATGTTGTTACCCCTGGTCAAACCATTGAGAGGGACTTGGTGACCCTCAAAACTCACCCTGGTTTGGGCAGAAGTAGAAATCGAAGCCGTAACAGACCGCCGGTGGCTCAGAACCCTTCCCGTGTTCCAGCAACGAATGGGAAGAATGCTGCCCTATTTTCTACAGCTGGGAGGCAGAGCACTGAAGGACGTGCTGAACCGTCCACTCTTGGAGGTGGTGCTGCTAGGCCTAGTCGAAGTCAGCACCCCCCTTCTTTTACTGAGCAACGACCAGACCTGCTACAACAGCAAGCTGGGAAGTTAATTTCAACTGCTTGGTCCTGGGCTTTTGTAGCCAAACCTGCTTCTCAAGGTTACTCCTTATCTTACATACCGCCTACCTCAATTGAGGATAGTGTAGTCAGATTTTCTGAGGAAAACTTGATGCTGCTGACCATTTTTGGAATGAATGCTTAGTGGGTTATTTTGTGGGGAAGTAACTCCCTTTCAAGTTAGTTGAATCAGCAATGAAACATGTATAGGGCCACCGGCTGCTGGAAGTGAAAGCTAATGACCAAGGGTTTTATTTTTTTCACATTCCGAATCATGAATTCAGAAGAAAGGTGCTTGAAGGAGGACCGTTAACAGTAGTGAGGGTGCCTCTAATTCTTCAGCAATGGCACCTCTTGTTAGAATTGAAAAAGGGCGAACACACTTCGGTTCCGGTTTGGGTGAGGCTGAAAAATCTTCCTTATGGAGTATGGTCTGCCCCGGGACTTAGTAAAGTTGCCAGTTTAGTTGGAAAACCACTCTATGTTGATCAACGCAAGGAGCAATTGACAATAATCTCTTATGCTAGGGTTTGTGTTGAGCTATCAACTTCCAAGGACTGCTATGATTCTATTCAGGTTGTCTTGAATGGGCAAACTCGTCTAGTGGAAGTAGAGTACGAATGGAAATCGGTTTCTTGCAAAACCTATGGCACCTTCGACCATAGATGCTCTGGCAATGATAGCCGGCTTCCTCAGGAGGTGAACCTCGTCGCCGTGCAAGATGCAACAGCCCAACCTACTGTGAATGGGCAGGGCTCTCTCCAACTAGGCCAATCTGCGACTTCCACCCCTATAGAGGAGTCTACTTAGGCCCCTTTGGAAGAATGGCAGTAGGTATGTGGCAAAAGATCTCCCATAGAGAAGGCTCGGGACCAGCCTGTTGTGCGGCCCATTCCAAGGAGACCAATTATGTCTAGTCTAAAAAAAATCATGTTGGAAAAAGACCTCACAAGGTTGTGAGGATTCTCCTACAACTTTGATGGAGGCCAAAGACCTACCAAAACCTTCATCCCCGAACTCCTTTGCCTCCGCAGATAACCTGGATGATGCTACTAGAGCTGTTGTATTCTCAGACCAGGAGAAGCTGTTGCAAGTGGCTACCCTCCTTCAGATGTCGATGTCCCTTGTTGCAGGTTACTGCTCTCTTCCGGTACAGAAGACAGCCTCTAGAACTGCTATTTCCTCATAACAGGAGCAGCTACAATAGTCTGGTAACCCTTCTCAAATGTTGGTTTCCCCAGCTGCACATTCCCCTGTATAGAAGAATGACCAAGCCAATTGTTCGGGGCCTAAACACCTGTCTCCTGCTGTAAAAATGAAGTCGACAACCAGTCGAAGGCGTCCGAAACGGAGGTAGACTTCCCTATTGTTTTTGCTCTACTATGTTCATATGTTTTTTGGATTCTGGAACATTAGGGGTCTCATGAACCTGGTTAGGCAAGCTGAAATTAGGAATTTTGTGCGCCAAAATAATATTTGCTATGTTGGCTTGGTGGAGACCAAAGTTCTAGCTGCTTCTTTTGGTTCCATCACTCTCTTCTGGCTTGCTTCCTGGTTGGATATGGCTTTCTAATTATGATCACTCTCCTCAAGGCCGTATTTGGGTTGGATAGAACCCTCTTTTGGTAGCATTTAGTGCTTTGCATACTTCTAGCTAGATTATACACGAAGACGTAAATATTTAGAACTCAGGGTCTGTTCTTACCCTTTCGGTGTCTATGGGGACCACACATTCGGCTCTCGGAGACCCCTCTGGAACGACCTGGTTAGACTGAGCTCAACTCTCAAAGAAAGGCCTTGGATGGTGGCCAGGGACTTTAATGCCATGCAGGATCTTTCGGACCGTATGGGGAGCTTAGAAATCTGGATCCCTGCTTTTGATGAGCTCAAGCATTGCATGGATCAAGCTGAATTGATTCATCTTCAGTATGTAGGCTTCCAATTTACTTGGTCATCCTCTTCAGGTGCTCGTAGGAAACAACAGAAAATTGATCGGGTTCTGGTCAATAATTTTTGGTGTTCGGCTTTCTCCTTTTCAAAAGCATCCTTTCTGGCCCTAGGTATTTCGGATCACATGCCAATGGTTGTGAAAATCCTTGCACCTGATTCTCACTGGATACCCTTTGAATTCTTTAATTTGTGGATGAACCACCCGGACTTTCCCATGCTGGTCCTACAGGCTTGGGAGGCTCACGTTATAGGATCTCCTATGTTCAAACTTTATGCTAGACTCAAGCTCTTGAAAGGTCGGCTTAAAGATCTAAATAGAGAGACTTATTCTGATATTTCTATGAGGGTGGCGACAGCAAAGAGAGCCCTCCAAATTTCACAAGAAGCTCTCCACCAAGACCCGTGGAATAGTCTACTAATGGAAGAGAAACACTCTCAAATCAAGGCTTATCATGAGCTTCGACCCCTTGAAGAATCCTTCTTCAAACAAAAATCCAGAGTTCAGTGGCTCAAGGAGGGGAACCAAAACACTAAGTTCTTTCATCACTCGGTTAACCATCGGCACCTTTGCAATTGGATTATCTCGGTCATGGACAGTGCCGGCCAAATGGTCACAGAATCGGTGGAAGTTCCATGAGTGTTTGTTTCGTATTTTCAGGAGCTTCTTGCTCCGGCTAGTACAACACTAAGGCCGTCCATCCAGGAGATTTTGGAGGTCATTCACTCTCCTCTCAGAGAGGACCAGGTCTCTTTTCTATCCCAACCTTTCCTTTCTTCTGAAATATGCGATGCCATGTTTTCACTTGCTGGTAACAAAGCTTCAGGGCCTGATGGCTACAACTCGGATTTTTTTAAAAAGAATTAGGACATGGTTGGTCCATCAGTTACTGATGCAGTTATGGATTTTCTTGAATCGAGCTGCATGCTTAAGGAGGTCAATAACACAATCATTGCACTTGTGTCTAAAGTCCCCAATGCTACGTCGATCTCAGACTTTCGGCCAATTGCATGTTGCAATACTATATATAAGTGCATCACTAAGATTCTTTCTTCTCGAATTGCCGTGGTTCTTCCTGATCTTATTAGTCCTATTCAGACTGTTTTTGTGAAAGGCAGTAGAATAACTGATAATATCCTCTTGGCCTAAGAGTTATTCAGCAGGTTTCATACCAAGCCTTACATTCTCAAATGTGCAATTAAGGTGGACTTCCGGAAAGCCTATGATACTCTTGATTGGGATTTTTTAGAATATACTGTTCATGCCTTTGGGTTTCCCAATCATTTTATAAAACTGATCATGTTTGTGTTCGCACCCCAAAATTCTCCATATCCATTAATGGTGAACTTCATGGTTTCTTTGCTAGTGGCAAAAGCATTAGACAAGGAGATCCAATGTCCCCATATCTCTTTACAATGGCAATGGAGGTATTTACAAGGATCATTGACTCTCATACTCGGCTACCGGATTTTCAGCACTACTGGAGATGTAAGGACTCTTGCTTATCCCATCTTTTCTTTGCGGATGATGTCTTTATCTTCAATAAGGCGAGCCTCACGTCTATTACTTGCATCAAAGAGGCCCTTGCTCTATTTTCCTCTTGGAGTGCCTTGACCCCAAATTCCAGTAAGAGTGAGGTCTTTATCTCAGGAGGATCCGCAGCAAATCGGGATCAGATACTACATGCTCTTGGTTTCTCACTAGGATCTCTTCTAGTTCGGTACCTAGGCGTTCCTATTATTACATCACGGTTGAGCAAAGTGGATTGCAATACCTTGGTAAGCATCCTCACTGCTAGAGTCCAATCTTGGACTCACCAGTTCCTCTCCTTTGCGGGGCGGTTACAACCTATTAAGTCAGTATTGTATGCTATTTAAGCCTATTGGGCTTCCATCTTTTGGCCTCGACTTCAGTTGTTCAAAAAATTGAACAAATATATAAACAGTTTTTGTGGAAGGGACCATCCATGGGCCCGGTAAGTGCGAAAGTTTCCTGAGATGATGCCTATCTCCCCTGTCCGGAGGGAGGCCTTGGGTTGAGGAGAATCTAGGACAGTAATAAAGCAGCCATGGTGAAGCACATTTGGCTTCTTTTTATAGACAAAGAATCCCTTTGGTGTAAGTGAATCCATGACACTCACCTCAAAAGGAAGAATTTTTGGATTACATCCGCCCCAACACTTTGCTCCTGAGCATGGCAGAAGATCCTTGTACTACGGAGTGAAATCCTACCCCACTTCAGATGGAAGATAGGCAATGGGGAGTCTGTATCACTTTGGTTTGATCCATGGCTTGACATCGGTCTCCTTAATTTTGTCTTCTCGAATATCTTCATTTATCAATCGGATCTGCCTAGACAAGCGAAGGTGAATGACTTATATTCTTTGGATGGGCTCCTAGTCTTTCAAGAGCTGGTATCATGGGGAATCACGGTCCCCCCTTTCTCAAGGCCAGAACAGATTTATTTGGGTGGATGATCCCTCGGAGGAATTTTCGATGGCTTCGGCTTGGGCTGCTTTAAGGCGGAAATCTAATATGGTTTCATGGTATTCCTTTGTGTGGAGCAAAGCTATTGTTCCTAGACATCAATTCTTACTATGGCTTTTGCCAAGAATCGTCTCCCAACCCAGGTATTCCTTATGGCCTACGGCAAAATTCCCAGTTCGGTTTGTGCTTTTTTTAATTCTCTGCCTGACTCGGTTGACTACTTATTTTTTGACTGCCATGTCTCTCTATCCCTTGCCAATTTTTGGGCCGCCAAATGTAACCTCCCATGGTATAATTCCTCATGTGCGAACAATCTTCGTTGGGCTATTACTTTTTTGTCTAGCAGGGGGTTCTACTGGAAAATAGCTCGATTTTCCTTTGGTGCTCTTTACTATATTATTTGGAAGACTAGGAATGATATCCTCTTTCGGGGTTGCAATCTCTATATTCCTGCCATGAAGCAGCACCTTTCTAAGGCAGTGAAGGACAAAGCTCTTACCTTCAAATGTGTTGAAGACAACTCCAAGAACAGGAGGTTACAGCGTAGCTGGGGGATTGACCCTCGCATTTTTGTTGTGAGCCGCATATGGCCTAGCTTAGGAATGTTTGAGTCCGTTCCATTGTTTCTTCAAACTTGTCTGTTTTGTTTAATTGTGTGAACATGGTACCCTTCCACTCCAGCGATATGTTGTCCAGTTGAGTGCGGGTTGGTGCCGAGTTTCACCCTTGCTGTACTATTGTTCCGGTTGAAAGTCTATAATACTTACCATACCAAAAAAAAAATAAACAATCATAGACACAAAAAGAAAATGTCTTCCTAGCTAATTATCTCCACACACACACACACACACACACAAATCGCCTATTATTACTCTAAATATTGACTGGGCTTTGAAAGCAAAACCAACAGGGATGTCATACCCGACCCTTTGAGTACACGACAACTCCTATACTCATTAGTCAATTGAATGCGACGTCCCCATATGCATCGCCGACCATTTATTTTATATTTGGATTATACGTATGCTGAAGTAAATCAACAACACCCAATCAAGCAGCAATAATAGAGATAACCAAGAAGACCAACAACAATAGTAGTGAACACCATTTTATTTACTGATTAACTCCCTACAAGTAGGCACTATTCCTTTTCAAGCCAACAAAAAGATAAAGAGGGGCCGGGGTTAATCTACTCTGTCAAAAGCCTAGGTTAGTCAAAAAGCAAGGTTCTAGCACATCCATTAAGGATTGTTGAAGTGTCGGGACAGCGAGTTGAGCTCATACTACGATGGGTACACTAGGTCTAGGATGTGTCTGGATCCTTTGCCACCCTATTAGGAGGGTCTATATCCATCGGATCCCACACCTCATCACTAAGGCCCTTGTCAGGTAGACCATCAAATCCTCACAAAGGGCCGAACAGGTCCTCACCCTCCCTAATAAACTAGGCCTAAAACCTGTGTGGTACCCAAAAAGTCAAGCCCTCATCCACCTAGATGGTGGATAAATAGCGCTTGTACAAGTGTGGACTCTTGAGAAACCTATGTACAGAAATAATGATATTCATATTGCAGGGCACCCAAAACCGCATAGGGTGGTGTCTCATCCTGAGGACCTCAAAACATTTAAAAATCACAAATGAGATAAATCTCAGCAAGTTAATGCACTGAGCCTCAATTAGAAAATCAACTCATCTCAAGGGTACCTAAACATGTAACCACATATCGATGGCAAATCAATAGCAAAGCAACCTGCGCTTTGCCCTAACTATAAGCATGATCAAGCAGAAAGCCATCATAATAAAATCCACAAGTCATCAAATCGCACCACAGGCATCCCCATCTCGCCTTGGCACATATCCTACATGATACAAACTCACACGTGCCATTGTCAATGCAATCAAGCATTTCACATAATCAAAACACAATTCATAATGCACAACACAGTCACATGTGTTCTGATTATTACGACCCATTAATCCATAGCCAACCCTCGCATTGACGGTCTTTGGGCATAATTGAGCATCGTCCTAATCCATCGAGCATGGCATCAACTGGAAGCCTCACGTGGCATTCCTTAAAAAGCATCAGTATAGCCTCAACTATGACTCTACACTCAAATCCCTACCAGGCATCCAATAAAATTGGGCATCGCCCCTAAACTCCTGTTGGGTGATAGATTCCTTTATGTGACCATACGAGTACATCAAACCACTCAAGTCATTTTAGTTCTCAAAGAATAACTAATGCTGACATGGTTCGTACTTCCAATAATAAACTACTGCCATTTTCATATATAAAACTACTGTAAAATAATCACATGTAGTCATGTACATACTTTTAATTTGTTAATCTTTGTACACAGCCCTTTTTAAATATAATTGCCCCAATTAAATTATAAAACACAGCATATAAACTTGACACCTTGTGGTCTACCCTTTATATGTCCTTAAAAACTCTTTTAAAAATTAATACATACAGTTTCATGTGAGGCAAATAATTTTTAGGGTAAAGCAAGCATCCCACAACATAGAACGTGTAGAGAATTCCCCTAAAATTTAAGCAGAAATCATGTATAAGGCAACACTTATCGCTCTCTTGCGATAGCCTATCAACCCTTTCTTGATAACTTATCACTTAGATAGTGATAGGTTATCATTAAATTCTTGATAGCTTATCACCCCTTTAGTGATAGTTTATCACTAATTTTTCCAATAGCTTATCATCCTTTTGATGATAGTTTATCACCCTTTTTGATATCTTATCGTTTATTTGGCGATAGCTTATCAACTTCTCCTTGATAGCCTATGGTGATAGCTTATCATCACCCTCGATAGCCTATTGAGATAGCTTATCACACTAATTACCATTAATTAAACTAAACAAGCTTAATTTAACTAAACTATCCCTAATCCAGCTTAACTATAAACTAAACTATCATAAAGTAAGTTTAACGTACTAATCCAGGGTTTCAAAGCATTAACTCACCAATTAGCAATGTCATTAGCACAAGAATGACGGCAGTGACAAGGGCGACAAGTAGCTAAATCTGGAACGGCAAGGGGTAGCAACGGGGGAATAGCTCTTAGCGGTGGTGAAACCAAGAGGGAGAGAAGAGCGGCAATGGCTAGGACGGCTCTAGGCAAAAGGTGGGCTCACAAATGGGTGGCTAGCGATAGTCCGAGCGACGATGGGGGTGGCGTGAGGCGGCTGGCCGTGGTGGCAAGGGTGGTAACAAGAAGAAAACAAGAAGGAAAAGAAGGAAAAGAAGAAGAAAGAGAGAAAATGAGAGAGAGAATAAAGGAAGGAAGAGGTAGTCGGCCGAGAGAGAGAGAGAGAGAGAGGAACTTGAGATTTTGTGCAAAAATCTCAACATTTTCTTCTTAAATGAACTATTCCAACCCTCCCCCCCCCCCAATTCCCTCTCATCCGTCCACTTTGTCTCCTTTTTTTTTTGCTCATTAATGCAAGAGGGACATCTTAGTCATTTCCCTTTTTGGACTTAGAATTCCCATTTTGCCCTTAGTCCTTATTCAAGAAATGGGCCTGCAAGGTTAATGGGCTTGAATATAAGAGAATTGGGCTTGAAATGGGCTTAGGAAAGATTTGGACTTGAAATGGACAATGTGGGCTTAGTGGGCCTCATTAGGCCCACTTGGGCTTGTTTAGGCCCTGTGGCCACCCACATTGGGCATGAGGCCCAATGGGTCTTCGCCAACCCACTTCCTCATGAGCTTCAATTTTTGACCCATTAATCCCTTTTCCGTTGAATTCATGCATATTAATAAATTTGAGTTATCATGAGGTGACGTCCAATACATTAATCTTGATATCCATGAAAGTTCAATACCCGAAATTGGATTAAAATTCATGGATAACTTCAATCAACTACAGCTTTAATACATCTCAAATTGACCAGCAGCTTTAAGGAATTTCACATATTGGACCCATGGTTGAAATGATATCAATCCACCTTTAAGTCTCCTCAATTCATGGATGACCTCGATTGTCATGTAATTGCAAGGGGTCCATTGCTTGTTCCAAAGTGTTGATTTTTAGAAATCAATTTAGGGTTGCTTGCAATCCATGCAATGGTCATCTCTTGGCGAATCAACCTATAGTCGTTCCTAAATCGGCCTATATTGGCATAGGATTGTCCCTCCTATCTAGTCAAATCGTTAATCAATGATCAAGTTCTCTAGTCACGCGTAGTTGAATCCTTAATAGCATTTTCTCTTTTGTTAATATATCATGAGTAATCAATTCAAAGCGAGATTTAACTAATAGTGCATTTTCCAATATAAGTCGAAATTTAGGACATCACGGGTAACATGTGAAAAGCATCTTAACAATCAAAACACATTATCAACAAAATTTTAATCAGTAACTTTATTGACATGTAAATTTTCTATAGACACATCAAGCATATATTTTTGTAAAAAGAAAAAAGAAGAAAAAGAGAGTAAAAAAAAAGTTATAAAAAAAAGAAAGAAAAATAATAAAAAACTGAAAATTGAAAAAATCCAAAAAAAGGAAAAGAAGAAAAGATAAGCCATCAATAAGGTATTCGCCAATGCCTCAAATGATATAGAGGATTGAAGTGAGAGCACATTGGTATATCCCTATACCATTTTCCTACGTCAAAACATTTTTTCTTACATTTCGCATACTTGTCCACAAAATCCAGATATCTTTTGTCTTTGAAAAGAGAAATTCCTTTCAAAGAGGAGGTAGCTATTAACACCTAATTGTTTGCCTGACAAATTGAATTTGCATTTGGGCCTAGTCATGCGATACCCGGCTAATTAACTCAAGTGGCCCATACCTCTCAAGCGCAAATTGTTTGAGCTTTAAATTCCTTTAAATGGACTCGGTCCGTCTGGTCCAAAAGAAAAGTTCAAATGAGTCCACAGCCCATTTGAATTCTTGACTTGGAATTTTTAACCAAAAAAACAAAAAAGAAGGCCCATTCAAGTGAACAACAAAGAAAGCCCCTTTTATCACACACAATGACCCATCTATCCTAGCTCGTTCTGTCTCGCTCTCTCGTCTCTGTTGGGGGAGACGAACGATGACGTCGATGCAAGCCAAGATTGAGCGATGCTATTCGAGAAATGGGATCTCCCTCCCTAGAACGACTCAACGAATAAAAGGAAGAGAGAGGTGTTCGCATTGGACAAAAAGGGTGGATTCGTTGGTTTAGAGGGCAGGAGGTGATGTGAGAGAAAAGGGATTTTGGGGGCTCATTTCTTTTATGCACGTCAGAAAGAATACCTAAAAATCTCCCTAGTTGGCAAGAGGCCTCTAGATCCATCATTCTTGGTCGCCATAACCACCGTTTATAGAGCGCGACTTTGGCACACTGAGCGGGAGCGAGATTCCTTTCAGGACGGTTTTTTTGGGCTTTCTTTTCTCCGGTTGATGATTCCACACTAGTTATAACCTAAGTAGCACTGAATTATCAAATGCTAGCATCTCATATGAAGTTCCCTTTTGGTTATCTGATGTTTTATTTTTATCTAACATCGAAGAGTTGAATCTCTCAGGCAATATGCTCAGAGGAAACATTTCCCAAATTATAGGGAAAAAATGCCACTATTAATGCTAATGTCACTTTCTACAAATAACCTTAGTAGTGGCATTCCAAATTCATTGTGCATGTCAGATTTTTTTTCTTTAATTGATCTCTCAAAGAACCAATTGTCTCGGAAACTCCGTAATGTTGGAGGAAGTCACAAGCAAATTTGCATTGGATTTTATTGGGAGACAACAAGTTAAATGGTCAAATTCCAAACTCTCTATGCTATTTGGAGGGATTAGGACTTCTTCTAAGCCTCTATGAAAATGGCTTGAGCAAAGTGATTCCAAAATGTTTACTAAAGCTAGATTTAGAAATCCTCAATCTCAACCACAATCAATTCATTGGTAGAATACCTCTTTGGATGACATTCTCAATCATTTAGGATAATCAATCTTGAGAAAAATTACTTCATTAGGGAAATTTCTTTGGAGCTATGCATCTTCCTAACCTCCAGCACCTTAGCCTAGTGCATAACAACATTTTTTAAGGCATTTCTCATTGTTTCAACACTTCTTGCAAATGTGGGCCAATTCCACTTTTTATGCGGTCGGAGGATTCATGTTGAGGGTTTCTATTATGGTCAATATAAAAGGAAGAAGCCTAGAATTCACCAAGACACTCCTATATTTATTTTCCACTGACCTTTCAAGCAACACATTAAGCGGACAAATATCAAAAGGGTTGACTAGGCTTGCTCAACTTTTGAATTTGAACCTCTCTCAAATTAAGCTAATCAGAAATCCCTTTAGATATTGGCAACTTGAGAGATTTAGAATCCCGGGTATATTCCCTCCTAGCATATCCTATTTAGACTTCCTAAGCCATTTGAATCTTTCCTTCAATAATTTAGTAGTCCTATTCCACTGAGCAATCATCTAAGCACTGTAGACACTCAATCTATTTATTGTGGCAACAATGGACTTTGTGGAGCTCCTCTTTTGAAAGTTTGTCCAAGAGGTGACCATAATGATATCGATAGATGAGATGGTCACAATACAAGCCAAGATGAGTCTGACGAAGGTGACTCTATTGTTGTTTGGTTTTATTTATGACTGGGACAGGGTTTCGTTTGGCATCCTTGGGATTTTGTAGCATATTACATTTCAAGTAATCTTGGAGGATCTCCTACTTTTGAGCATTGGATAGAATTATTCAAAAATTTCCACTCCCGAGGATGATTACCCTGCTTTGGTTCAAGAGAGCCTTTGCATTCAACTATGCAATTAAGAGGTTATCTCTCATGATTTGTATTTTCTTTTCCTAATACTCATTTATTTTGTTGATACATGTTGCTAATTATTTCTAGATTTTGTTCTCACATTTGTGAGCCACAGGTGACACCCTTATGAAAGTACAGGTTGATTAATCCAATGGAGAATTGTGCCACTACAATTGCTATGAAACTGATAGTTCCTTTCTTCATGACGAAAGATTGTATTTAAGCTTCTAGGGGTGCGCAATGAGAATTGCCCGAACCGAGACCAGACTGGACCCGTTGATTTAGGGCGATCTAAGGGGGTGTCGGTCCGATCCCCGGTTCCTATTTTTGGAACCAGTGGCCAGTCAATCTGGTTCCCAATTCCAAGGTGAGAACTGTATCAACTAGACTGATAGGACCAAACCGGTAATTTTTTATTTTTATTTTTTATTTTTTGAACAACTTTCTAAATTTAATAGACCAAAACAAAATAGAACAACCCTCTAAATTATGTCATTACTTACTTTCCCGATTCTCTTTCTCTTACTCTTGCTAACCTTAACATGAGCGAAACCAAGGCAAAAGTGAAAATTGAAATTTTGTGGATTTGGGGTTCTTCTTTTTTTGCTTCTCTAATAATACGTGTTTGAATTAAGGGATGTATTTTTTTTAAGCCCACATGGACGTATATATATTTTTTTCAATGTAATGATAATAAATGATTTGGTTTACTAAAACCGGACTATACCAGACCGGTCAGTCCTCAGTTCCAGGACTAGTCGGTCCAGTCCATGGTCCCAAAAATTGAGAACCGATCATCCCCGTCGGGTTCCCGATTCTTGGACAAGGCTAGATCAGACCGGAAACCGATCACCCCTAGAAGATTCAATTAACCAAGAAGTTGTGCTTATTATTGTCCAACATTTCTCTCTTTCTTTCCATTTGGTGATAAAAAAAATCTCGTGTTTTTGTCCTATAAAATAATATGTATATGTTTAATGTGAAATTAGACAAGCCTACTATTCCATATTTGAAACACCATGTGATGCTAGTAACATGTGAAAAGAGTTGATAACTATCAAAACATGTTTAACAACAAAAATTTTAATTGGTAAACTTTATTGACACTTGAATTTTCTTCAACATATCAAGCATATATTTTTGTAAAAAGGAAAGGAAAAAATAAAGAGAGTTAAAAAAAAAAAAAGTTGAAGAGAAGAAAGAAAAAAGAATTAAAAAAATCACAATCCAAACATTGAAAAAATCCAAAAAAAAACAAAGCAAAAGAAGAAAAGTTAAACCATTAGTAAGGCATTCGCTAGTGGGTCAAATGATATAGAGGATGGAAGTGAAAATATCCCTAAACCATTTTCCCTACATCAAAACCATTTGCGTTTACATTTCGTATACTTGTCAACAAAATCCTGGTATTTTTTTTCTTTTTGGAAGAAAGCTTGAGCCTTCAGAGGCAGCTGTTAACATCTGAATTTTGTTGACAAAGTGAGTTTGCATTTTGGCCCATTCGCACAATATCCAGCTAATTAGCTCCAGCGGCCCATACTACTCGGGCCCAAATAGAGACTCGGTCCATTTGGTCCAAAAGAAAAACTCAATTGAGTCCATGGTCCATTCGAACTCTCACTTGGAATTTTCAACAAAACGGGCCCATCCAAGGGGAAAACAAAGAAATTCAAATTGACCTCGCATAATTTTAGCAATAACCCATCTGTCCCTGGCTCGTTCTCTCTCGCTTTCTCAGCGACGTCAAGGCATGCTAAGATCGAGCGAGGCCATTCATTTCAAATTTACCTTACATAATTTTAGCAAATTCTTCACACATGAACTCATCAGTAGAACAGAAAATTATGTCTATCTCCATATATTTGCATAACCAACGTATTCATATCTTTGCGTTCAACAAAAAGAGTAGTATCAACCTTCCTTTAACTAAAACATTTCAAATGAGAATAGAGATGAACGGTCATACCTAGCCTAGGATGCTTGTTTCAAATCATGAAAGTGCCTTTTTAAGGTTGGAAACATGACTAGGAAATTTTGGATTCTCAAACTCGGGAAGTTGTTCAAAATAAACCTCTTCTTGAATATAACCATTCAAAAATACACTTTTGTCATCTAACCAAGAACAGGAGAATAGCGTCCATTCACTCATCAAAATCAATTCCATCCTCTTGAGAGTATCCCTTAGTAATTGGCCTAGCCTTGTTTCTAATCACATCACAATAACCATCCAGTTTTTTCCTAAAGACCCATTTAGATCTAGCCAAACGGTTCATAGGTCTATGAACCAATTTTCATACCTTCTTTCCCTCAAATTGAAGCAGCATTCCTGCATAGCTATAATCCACTCATCATCAGCATCTAGGGAGTCACAAACATTTCAGGTTCTATTTCTGAAATAAAAACAACGTGCTGACCAACACTCTTTAGTAGTTACCCCATTTGATGGATCTCCGATAATGAGATCTTTTGGATGATGATTCATGTACCTTTGATCTTTAGGCAAACTCTTGATGTAGATGGGGAAATCCATAAAGCGATGCTCCAAATTATATTCCTCAATAACCGAAGTTATGTAGTACTATGCAAAGAATAAGCAAGGAACATTTCTTCGTCACCATTAGCATCAAGCTTATAAAGTTCTTTTCCCCATTGTTAAGAATTAAGCAGGTACAAGTAAAAGCATGAAAATAAGCAACGTTAGATTTCTTTTCTGTAAAAAGTTCATAGGGGTTCTCTCCAAAACAAATCTAAGCAAAGCGTGATCCAAAACATAACCAGCAGTGTTTACAGATTTGGGTCAAAACAAATTGGCAAAGAATTTCACAAAGTATGTTCGAGCAATTTCTTGAAGAGTGTGATTTTTCCTTTCAACTACTCTATTTTATTGAGAAGTTTTTAAGTGCCGAAAATCTGGGATCTAGACCATGGCCTTTGCATATGTGCTGCAAAACACTTCGAATAGAATATAAATGAGAGATCTTTCTCTTTTTGAACCTTTTTGTCAATGGGCAAATTCACGAAATGCGTCAGCTTTATAAGCAAGAAAGAAAGCTCATGTGTGTATAGAAAAATCATCGATAATAACAAGACAACATTTGTTACCATCAAGACTTAAGGATTTTGATGGACCAAACCTTCAATTGCTAATACTAAGCAAATTGTGCCTCAAACCTTCAACAAGCAAAACATACAATAAATAGTTTCATTTTTACCGACGCTACCAATACCTACGACTTTTTCTTCTAAGTTTGTCACCGCAAGTCGCATGTCCTCCATCCATCTTCTTCAAAAATTGAACAAACTTACATTTATGTTTATAATTGAGGTACCATTTGTGCATATTAAGCTTAGTCCAAAGTCAAACCTAAAAAGAGCCAGAAAATTATTTTAAAAAATCTAAATTTATTATACTTGTGCTAATTCAATCAAGTGTAACAATTTGATCATTAACCTTTTAAAATTTTACCAATTGAATCCATTTGGCCAATTAAATCAAAAATTGTTAACTTGGACACTAGCTATTTTTTACACGACATAGTCGGTGCTAACTTGGACATTTTTAAAGTATTTTTAGAATTTTTCTTTTCTTTTCTTTTCTTTACATTTGTTTTTACTAAGGGCCAGTATTCTTGTTGGCCAACCCTCACCAACCACAAAAAAGGGTCAAGATGCCCTCGCTAGCATTGGACAAGGGCATTGCGGCACTTGCCAAGTCTAGGTGAGGGACTAGGCACCTTTGCTTTGGCCGTCGCGACCCTTGCAGGCCTTGAGTCCAAATAAATAAAAAAGAGTAAAGAAAAGAAATTCCAAAAAGAGTTTATTGAAAAAATGTTCACATCAGTGACAACTGTGCCACATAGAATCATTGGCATCCACATCAACGATTTCCAACCTAAATTGGCTAGATTGACTCAATTAATAAAACATGAAAATGTTTAGGATAAAATTAGTACAAATGAAAGATTTAGGATTGAATTCACACAAATAACAATAGGTTTAGCATTTTTTAGTAATTGTCCCTGCAAAGAGATCTTTTAAGCATCGTTGGTCCCAAGATGAATTGGGTCCCTCAGATTTAGTAGAGAAAGTACCATTAGGCACCAGCACTATTCTTACTCTTCTAGCCACACCATTTCTGCAAAGAACGATTGTGTGCATTGTGTCCCTATTTAGCACAAAGATTGCAAGTAATCGATGCATGAGATGCTTTAACAAATATGGTATGCACACTATTATTCAATTGAAAAGGTTTCTAGCCAAGCCCAGTTATGTTAGGAGGAAATCTTTGATCTGCAACCATTGTATCCAATGTCTTAGTACCCTTAGTAAACTTTTTGCAAAATAGCATTTAAATCCTCATTTTTACTTTTGCTAAGAGCGATGACATAGATTGGCGACATATTCATCACTAGAGGAATCCTCGACCTTACTTTAGCTTTCGCTCCGAGTATATGCCAATGCCTTATTCTTATCTTTCACGAACATTTTATAGTCTCTCATTCTTGTCTCTTGTCCTTCTTTCCCATTTGTTCCTTCTTTTCCGTTGTATCTTTGAGACAAGTCCTGGACATTCATACCTCAGATGCCCCGACTTGTTACAATTGTGACATTGACGTTGTTTCTTCAATGTGGATTACCTTCTGGAGTTCTTGCTCTTGAGCATTCTCATGTGCTTTCGGATGATTATTGTCATGTGTCATCACCATCTTCTTTTGGCTCCATTTCTTTTGAAGTAGTAGCCTCAAGAGCCATCCGTTTCTTCTACTTTGAATCTTCTCTCAATTGAGCCTTCAACATGATTCATTACATACGGACCCCTGGAGTGCCAAAACTTGGCACGGATTGGCACGGGGAGACACTTAAGTGCCAAAAGTTACAAAATATATACTTAAGTGCCAAAATCGGAGCAAAAGGGATTAGTTAAGTGCTAACGGTGAAAAATTCAAACCAAACTGCCACGTGTCCATTTTCTGACCACTTCATTTGCTGACAGAGCATTTTTTTTAAAAAATAAAAAATCCACGTGGCAATTTTAACAAAAAAAAATGTCAAGTCGGGCGAGGGCTGTGCAGACCTCGGCGGGTCTCAGGCGGCCGGCAGCCCTTGGCTTGGCTGGGTGAGGGCTGGCGACCCTCGCCAGATCTGGGGGAGGGTCGCGACCCTCGCCCTAGATTTGGGCGAGGGCCCGCAGGCCCCCGCCACAGGCCAACTGAGGTCATTGGCCACTGGCTAGGGCCCGGCGACCCCGGCCGACCCTCACCCACCATCACCGGCCCTTCCCGGCGATGGTGGGGCGGCGAGGGCGGCAATGACGAGGGCTGCATAACCCTCGCCAAATCCCCCTTCCCCCTCTTTCTTTTTTTTAATTAATCAATTTTATAACAATATATTTTTTTTATTATTTTTTATTATTTAATTAATAATTTTTAAAATCCACGTCAACGTAAAACGACGTCGTTTTTGCTTATTTTTCGCCGACTTAGTTTCCAGCGAGCCACGTAGACAAGAAAATTAATAAAAAATTGCAACGTAGGATTTCTGAGAGGGTTCAAACGACTTGGCACTGAAGTGATTCGTTTGTTTTGAAAAATGGCACTTAAGTGTACATTTTGTAACTTTTGGCACTTAAGTGTCCCCTCATGCCAAGTTTTGGCACTCGGGTTGTACTTATGCCCATGATTCGTGTATAATAAGCTTTTAGGAAGCTCATCAAGAAGCATCGTGGAAAAATTGTGAACCTCGTCAATGGTGGACAATTTCGGCTTCAAAACCCTCGATAATGCTCTTAAAATCTTTTGATATAGCTCTTCTCGAGGTTAATGTAGAAATTCTCCACATAAATAACTAATTAATCAAGAATAATTAGATAGGAATTAAAAACATACTTGTTTGAGCCATTGTTTCTCTCGAAGAAAAATAGACAGATCGACGGTAATCAGCAATATATTGGAATGCCCGATCTTCCTTTATATGACTTATTTCAGTATAGTAGTTTTTAATAGGATGAAGCGACTGATAGATATAACATATTCTTTTATAGGCTAGAGATGAGACCTAGTAAATCCTAATCAATAGTATATTAACTGGACCACTCCCATTACAAGCTTCAGTTAAACACAGGGACCTAGTTAAACACAATTACCTACACTTTATTGCTCAACTAGGCCCATTATCGATAGATGCCAAAACCCAATTTAATGAGATCACTTAAGGGTTTAACATATATTGGAATATCCATTAACCAAATCATTTAAAATAGAAAATTAGTTAATTAATGTAAGCCCATATTATAGGAAATTGTCAACATTCTCCCACTTGGGCTACATTAATTAACTTATTTTTTTTATTTTGAAAACGATTTTATTTTTAAAATGACACTCTCGGGTTACTAACTGAAAATTTGTTTTATGTGGCCACAATTTTAAAAAAAATATTCCCATAATGGCATCTCAAAACCAATCCAATCCTATATAACCTCAATATAGGACTATGGCAATCAAGGTGTCAAGAAAATGCCACAACACATGACCTTCCATAATCACATATAATAAGCATTATATTTTCATGGATTATGAGCCTAGTAGTATAACAAGAAATAATGCCAACATGTGATTAAAAATATACATTATTTCTTATCGGTACTCAATGCAATTTTTCAACAATATGAAACTACATTGACACAATTTCTAAATGACATGAAATTGCCTTAGTATGATTCTAAACAACATGAAATTACACAACTATATGACAATTCAATATGAGATCTCATAATTAATAACATCAAGTCATCTTTAAACTAAAATTTGTTTAAAGATACTGTTACATGCTTCCATTTCTTAGTTAACAGGAGAAATGATAACAATAAAATCAACAATAGTGATCATCAAAAGTAAATGCTTTAATAAAGATCGTAAAATCATTATCAATTTGCATATAACTATAATATCCAGAAAAACAAACTATACATAACTCCCACTAACAAAAGAGATCAAGAGAATCTAAAACACCCATAATCTTTACATGCTCTTTAAACAAAATGGGTCGCAAAACTTTGGTTAGAAGATCAGCTAACAAGGACTTAGTTTTAATATTTTCAATCATAATGTCTTCCTTTTTTACCAAGTTCTTAACAATATAATATTTGATCCCAATTGTATATATGCATTACTGATCTTGTCATTCTTAAAATAAAACATAGCAGTAGTGTTGTCACATACAATGCAATAAGATCAATTATAGGAAATGAGTAATTCAACAAAATAATTAGCACATTATAATCTCTCATTTAGGCATAGTGTATAATACATCATTATTTTCTACAGCATGAATTTTACGACAACAAAGAGAATTACACATAATTGTCAATGATCCATCCCCTTTGGGCAAATAAATCCTTTAAATTATACATCTCCATTATATCAATATGTAAAGAAGATAAGGAGAATTAGATATAATCATCAAGAGCTAATCCGCTTTGGGTAAATACAAATTTTAAATTATGAATCTCCATTATCTCAACATAAAGGGGAATCGCATATAACTCAAAGTTTATCCCCTTTGGATAGATAAACCTTTTGAGTCACACATCCCCATCAATCATCTCTAATATATCAATATAGAGGGGAATTATATATAATTTTCAAAACTTTATCCCATTTGGGCAAATAAATCTTTTGAGTCACACATCCCCATATTTTAAATTTAGAATTTATCTTCATGCAATTTTCAAATTAATATATATAATTACCTCCTTTAAGCAAGTGATTATATATACTAATTTTTATCAATAAGGAAATTCAACAATTTACAAACTTTGACAATTTGTAAATAATAATCCATTTAGTTATGCCCAAAAAACTTATCAAATAATATGAAGCACTTTACAACACGTGCTTCCCAAGATCATATTGTATTTATCAAACAACAATTTTTGCTACAATTTTTAATTTTAATTTTAATTTTAATTTTTTTATTATTTTTATATTCCATATTTTTCATTGAATTAAATATGGATAACAATAAATAATTCTAAAATATATTTACATATGCCTAAATCATAATTAACCAAACCAAATATTTATTAAATTAAAATTAGGCATATTAAAAAATAGAAATGGGCCCTAAAATTTTAGGACCCACACGGGCCAAACCTTCACACGGGCTGCTCAGTTTTTTTTTTTTTTTATGGCCGAAATTTGGCCAAGCAGGCTAGGGCCAGAAAATTCTAGCCACAGGCCGAGTGAGCTACCGAATAGTTCTAGGTTCATGCCCATGAACAAGAAGCCTAGAAGCTTAGCTCACGCCTAGAATCCATAAGCTGGGCTTACACCTAAAGTCCCTTGAAGCCTAGAAGCTAGGCTGATGCCCAAACTCCAGAATGGGCCTAAAGCCCACAAACAGCAGCAAGCTAGGTGTGATAAAAGCCCAGAATTTGGGCTCACATTTAGAAACCAAAAGCCCATAAGATGGACTTGCGCCCAAAAAAAAAAGAAAAGCCTAGAAGCCCGCCTAGCTCGGCTGGAGGTCTTCTTCAACCTCCAGCCTAAGCCCCAAGGTTTGCAAACTAGGTCACACGACCCAGTTTTGACTCGAAAATCCTAAAACCTTACTATGGCTTATTTTTTATGACATTTTTCCACGGGTTTTGCTTCTAGCATCATTATAAATTAATTGGAGTGAATTAAACAAAAAAAAATAAGCTAAATCATTTATATTCAAGCTTCAAAGATTTAGGATCTTGCACCCATGGCCAGAATTCGATGTTCTTAATTTTAAGCAAAAAAAAAAAAAAAAAAAAAACTCACCTTAATGCAACTAAATATTCTAGCCAGAGGCTCTGGCTTGCCGATCGGGCAAGCTCAAGGCTTGCGCTCACCAATCTGGCGGGTGGCGAGCCTGAGCTCACCTGTCTCTAGCAAGCTAAGGCTTGCTTGTGGCCGATCGCCAGCCATTGCCATGGCCGGCAGTCGACCAAGGAAGAAGATGAAATAAAGAAAAAAATAAAAAGAAAAGGAAAATAAAGTAAAAAAATCAAATTTTTAGAAAAGAAAAAAAAATAAAAGAAATAAAAAGAAAGAAGTGGGGGACTAGTAGGGGTGTGAGACAAGAAAAAGTAAGTGTGGAAAATATTTTCCACTTTTCAACCAACTTGAAAAGTGGAAAACATTTTTCTCCATTTAAAAAAAAAATTCCCTTCGTGGAAAATATTTTCCCTAATGAATTTATTTTCTATGAAATGAACATTGAAAAATCCGAAAAATATTTTCCTGAAAGTTATTTTTCGTGAAATGGCAATTAAGTAGTCTTGTTTCGCATCTTCAATGGGCCTTGGGTCGACCTTATTGTTCTTTGTGGCCCGTGGCTGTATTGGGGTTGTTCGTGACCCTTTTTCTGGCATTTTAGCCCTCCAAAGCGAACCTAAGCCTGCTGTCCAGACCGAGTAAGGGCTGGTCAGCGAGATTTTCGCTCCTATCTCGGCTTTATGGAAGGCCTCAAGCAGTCCCGGGTCACCTTTTACTGGTTTGCATCGTTTCCTTGTAATTCCACAGGCTTGTAGCCGGTTTTAAATCAAGTCCTAGCATTCTAGTTGTTTTGTTATTTCCCGGTGAGCATCTAATTTATTTTAAACTCTAGTTCCCATTGTAATGTAAGTAAAAAAAAGGATGGAAATGAAAAGGAAAAAATCGGCATTGAATTTAGGTAGAAATTGAATCATAGGGTTTAGTTTAATGCAAACATATTCTCATTCTATTTGATTTGATGCTTCATTGTCATCCTCTAGTTTAGGATGTTTGTATTCCTTAATTTAGGTTGATTGCATGGTTAATTTTATGCATAGCTTATGGGGGTCCAATCTCAAGGCTAAATAAGAAGGCGATGTTAACCACTAGAGCTTGCCCCAATGGCCACCCTTCTCCCTTCACACATGATAAAGGGGAGGTGAGATGTTCAAAATCTCCACCTTCCCAAGAGGGTGGGGTTGAGGACGATTTATTTTCAAGTGTGGATTTCAACTCTCATGCCCTACAAAGAGGCGGAGCAAAAGTCTAAAAGTGAAAGTTAGAATAGAAGTATAATAAGACCGACCAAAAAACAAAAGGCAATGTCTAATTTTGCTTGATATAGCTTGGTTACTTTCCTTTCTTGGACTTTATTAATCGTAATATAATTGCATTTTACTCGATTATTCCCTTGTTTATATGTTTGCATTTCAATGTCGTATGCATGATCACTTAGTTTATATATCATAGTAAATAGGAAAAATGAGAAAGATTGGATTAAATGCTTTCCGTAGAAGGAGAGAAGGTACCAAATTAGGTGTTAGATATCACCTAGCTATCAAGTCCTTATGCCCTGAGTCTCTAGTTTGTGGAAGTAAAATAAACTCTCACACCTTATTTAGTCTTTAATTGGTCTATAATAGATTAGGGGTGGCTCATAAAGCAAAAACAAATTGGTATAATAAATCGAGAAAGCTAACTCGCAATCAATAGGGTTTGGGAAATCCTATGCCAAGAGCAAAGGTTACCTCGCAATAGGGACCATTTGCACTGGCTTGGCAATCCGCCAAACCCCACCAGAATTACATTGGCTAGAATTAAAGCTCAACGACTAGATTGAAAATTGGATCAAAGTATAGGGATTATTTTTTACATTGTCTATAAATATTTGTTCCTAAATTAGTTCCAATCTGCATACATTTATTTTCTATCGACGAATTTAAGACATTTTTTTCTCTTTTTTTTTTTTGATATGCAAATATACACGTGCTCGTTTTGTAGTACTTGCTTCATTTGTGTAATATTTATGTCAAGTGCTCCCCTGACATATATACGACATAGAATCTTTTCTTTAGATTACGTTCAAATTTCAGCAAGTGACATGCGACATTGGAGATGTTTATGGGGAGTCAGGAAATCTCATGATTAATGTGATATGTCTCGAATTTGAGCTCGTTGAATAAACATGGTTCCGAATTAAAATGATCGACTCTGGCCAAATAAACAAAGTCCAACCACCGACTTTGACTCTGTTTGTTGTTACGTTATTTCTTCTGCATGCATGCGCTGCTCGAAGATGAAGAAATCAGCAAGAGGACGTGTCTGGTTTCTTCCTATTGGCCGTGTACGTACATGAAATGCTGGCGCACATAAACTAAAGGGACACTTTGTTTATTGTTCACTCCTTCGGTTGGTCTCCCATGCCTCATTGTATAGAAGACTTTCCATCCTTGGCCTAATAGAAGCGGAAAAAGATGAAGGAATGGGGCTTGGGTTTGTCTCCTTCTATGTGTAGTTTAATTGGAGGAGCCCCACAAGTGATTAAGATTCTTTACTTTTGCATTAACAAAAGGGGCACTAGAGAAGCCATCGTGTGTGCGCCAAAGTTCTTTTGGTGGCTGATAGGTTCTCGAGTTCAGTTCTCTTAGAGTGAGATTAGAGAAGTTGTTGAGTGTTGAAGTTTGGTTTAATCCTTGTATTAAGGATTTGTGTAAATCCTTTTTTTGAGATTGAGAGATTATTTTCGAGATATTGTGAGGGTAAATACTATGTGACTTATTGAGTATAATTAGGAGCTAAAAAACACTTAAGAGTATTTGTGTTACTCGAATATAATTGTAATCTCCATTTTATCATTCTATCTATAGTTAAATTATATATTGCTTTCCTTGAGAATGTAAGTCACAGTAACCAAACCATATAAATCCAGCGTCCAATTTATTTTCTTCATTCGGTCTATTTTTATTCAATCGCTTGTCCTTTTGTTCACAAGAATAGACTATGTCTATTTAAGTAATTAGATAGTCAATTAGATGCATGTTAGTTTTTCAATGAAGGGACTATAATTGGATGGTACCGCGACCTCCCCAAAGTGGGTGGGACCATCTAGGAATTTGGCTAATGGATTATTGAATCTAGACTTAACTCGGGCTCTTTTGAACTCATACCAATTCTTGACTTAAAGTTTAAGTTCTTAACATGTAAATCATTTTCTATTATGGAGTCACCACTAATCAGTTTATGGTGGTTAATTAGATATCCAAGTAAAGTATTAGGAGAAATACCTTACTTTTACAAGCTAGAGATTAAATGAGTTCGGGAACTTGATTACGTTAGATTACTCTAATATCCTTTCGGTACTTTTTTTCCTTTTATTTTTAAGAAAATATTTTGCTGCAACTTGAATTGATTTTAACCTATTACTAACATGCAATGTGGTCGTGCAGGTATGCAAACATTATTGAGCATTCAATAAAACACGTTAACAAATAAGTGGCAAACATAGGGAGGAAATATTTACCTCTAACCAAAGAAAATATCTACAATGTTAGGCTTTGTACGTTTTACGGAAAATAACTTCTAAAAAAAGATTTTCTGAATTTTTCCGCATTCCGGAAAATGAACTAGTTAAGGAAAACATTTTCCAACAACAAGAAAAAGTCTTTTGAAATAGTGAAAAATATTTTCCTCTTTCTATATCTTCTTTCACCTCACTTTCTTTAACCAAATACCTTTTTATTTTTTTATTTTATTTTATTTTTAAATTGATTTTTATTTTCTTTTTCTTTTTCTTTTTCACTTCTTCTTCTTCTTCTTTTTTTTGGCAGGTAGATAACCATGACGAAGGCCAACAACTGGCCATTGGTAAGCTCGAGCATCCATAGAGGATGGTGAGGCTCGGGCCTCGCAGATCGGCGATGCTCAAGCACCACAAGGAGGCAACGAGGCTTGCACCTCGCAAATCAGAGATGCTCAAGCATCACTAGAGGCTGCAAGACTCAAGCCTCAACAAATTGGTGATGCCTGAGCATTAACAGACGGCTGCAAGGCTCAAGCCTTGCCAAATCGACGGCACCCAAGCACCGCTAGGAGTTGACGAGGGTCGCGCCTCACAGATTAATGACGCTTGAGTGTCGCCATAGGCCGCAAGGCTCAGACCTTGCCAAATCAACGACGCCCAAGCATCGCTAGATGACAGCAAGGCTCGCACCTTGCAAATTAGCAACACTCATCGGCCGTTGTAGGAAAAGAAATAGAAAGAAAACAAAAGGAAAGGAAAGGAAAGAAAAGAAGAAAAAAAAAAAGAAAAGGAAATAAAAATAATTAAAAATTTTCATTTTTTTAAATTAAAAATAAAAAGAAGAGCAAAAATAAAATTAAAGTAAAAAAAATGATCAAAAGAAATATATGGAGAAAAATAAGATCACATACCAAACGGCAAAAAATGTTTTTCACTTCAATTTTATATTTCAACTGAACACCGGAAAATATTGTCATTTTCTAGGAAAATATTTTCCAAAAACGCCTTATTTTCTGCAAAACAAACAAAGCCTTAGTTAAATATGATTTCTAATTAACACGCAACTTCACTCAAATCTTTTTTTGAATTTTATCTTGTTTACTAACAACTAAGCTATATGCAATGCGCGCTATTAATCTAACATGGCATACGACATATAACTATCATATTCTCATGATAATTAAATATATTATTATAGCATGACACACAATTTCATGAACCTTGAATATAATTACTATATGACATGCAGGTAATGAAATGGCGAGTTATGGATGACGTGGCAAATAGTGTTGATGTCACACCCTGAACCTGGAGTACACGACAACTCCTTCACTTTGGTCAAATGAATATGACATCCTAGAACGAGTCACCGACCATTCTTTTTATCTTGCAATTAAACGCATGCGGAAGCAAGTCAACAGAACACCCAGTTAATCAGCGAGATAGCAAAAAGACCAATAACAACAGCAACGTCATTTTTATTTTTCCTGATTAACCCTATGAAATTTATACACAAGCCCCTTCGTCGGGTGACTTCCTCAATAGTTACCTAAAGATACTAGGCATGGTTAATCTAGTTCCTTCAACCACCAGGCACACAATCATGTTGGCCTCAATAACGTACTCTAGCACAATCTTATCCATGGCGATAGGGACGCCATAACTACGAACCTAAAAAATAATTAACAATAACCAAGGAGATATAAATTTCAGTGAGTTACAATCCTAAGCCTCGGTTAGGATATCAACTCACATCGGGGTTTCTAACAAGCATATTCCTTACAACAACGGTAGATCAATTGCAAAGCAACCCTTGTTGTGCCTTAACTAAGAATGTGATCTATCCGGTAAACCTCATACGGAACAATTAGTAATCAATCGACTCATAGGCATCCTTACCTCGCCATTACCATATCCTGCACGGTATAAACATTCATGCGTGCCATAAATAATGCAATCAGCATTTTAATCACCACAGTGATCAATCACAGTCGAGTCAATTCGCAGGCAATCTTACATTGCCATTACCATACCCTGCACGGTATAACCTCAAGCATGCCATGGTCAATACAAACAAACACATGCATAATCAAAACACATAACAATATGTTTCAAATGCACACCTGATTTCACACGTGTTCCGATTATTATGCCATCACTAGAGCCACAACTGAACTCCCACCCAAATAGCATTCTCAAAGGAGCATAGGCCCGGCCTCTACCGCAACCCGCATCCAAACTCCCGTCGGGTATTTCAATAAATCGAACTTTGTCCCCCGAACTCCCACCGGAGTGACGGGTTATATTATGTGACCACACAAGCACACCACATCAATTAATTTCAATTTATTTCCATGCATTCACCGATGCAAACGTGGTACGTGCTCAACATATTGCATATTTTTCAAGTAAAAATGCAGGAAAATATTCGTACGTTATCACATAATTATCAAAAACTCGTCAAACTTTGCATGCCTTACTTTTTAAACATACTGGCCTCATTTAAATTGTAAAACTTGACATATACACCCGATACTTGGGGGTTTCCCTTTTATATGTCCATAAAAACCCTTGAATAAATTACCACACTGGGTTTTACATGAGGCAAACATTTTCAAGGAAAAGCAAGCATCAAATAGCATGGCACACATAGGAAAATATTATAAAATTTAGGCCAAAAGCACATAACAAGCAGTACTTATCGCCCCTTAGCGATAGCCTATCAATTATTTCCTGATAATTTACTACCTACCTGACGATAGCTTATCCGTTATTAGCTGAGCTCCGGTTAGCAGCCAGCGGCTCTAGTGAATGGCAGTAGCTCCGACCAATCGCAACAGCAAACCATAATAGCAGTAGCAAACCACAGTAGTAGAAAACAGCAAACAACAGCAGCAACTAGGCGGAAATGGAGGAAATGAGGGGAAAGGAGAGAAAAACAAAGAGAGAGGAGCTGAGGTGAGGGGCGGCAGCCAAGAGAAGAGAGAGAGAGAGAGAGAGAAGAGAAAGGGAGGAAACATGGGGAGGGGGCTGAAAAGGAGAGGTGGAGAGGAGAGAGAAAGTGGCTTGAAAAACAAGCAAAAACCTTCTAGAAATGGGCAACTTGGTAATTTCCCAAAGTATAGTATACCGTACTATATGCATGTATGGGAAAAAAAATTTATACTGGCTTGAATAAAATTGGTTTGGTCTCAAAAGGATGAGAAACGGGCTTGAAAATGCTATTGGGCTTAAAGGCTTGAAGTTGGGCTTAGTGGGCCTAATTGGGCCCACTTGGGCTAGCTTAGGGCCCACATGGCCAACCCCTAATAAGTGCAAGGCCCATTAGGCCTTGGGTCGGTCCAATTCCTCTTGGTTCCAATTTTTCGACCCGTTAAATCTTTTTCCGATAATTTTTAGGCATAAATTTAAGAATCAATGAGACACTGTCCAATATTTTAGTCTCAACGTCCTTGCAAATTTGATACCCAAAATCGGATTGAAATTCGTGGTTAAAATCGATCAATCGCTATTTTAGTACGACTTAACTATCGGACAACGCTTAGGGGTTGTCGCGCGTTTGACTCGTGATTGATAGTTGATAGTTTTTCAATTCATGATCATGTCTATTTAAATCAAGGTGATCCTCGATTGTCATGTAATCTTGAGAGGTTAATTGCTCACATTGAGTACAAGACTAAAAAGAAATTGGTTTAACGTTGTTCGTAGTTAATATCGAAATCGTGCAGAGTCACCCGCAATCTGATCTCATACCTTCGTCGAATCAATTTATTTCTATCCACTAATTGGCTTGTAATAACATGATATCATCCCTCATTGATCTTTATGGTCGAGCAGTATATCCCTGATTGAATCCACTGATCGTACATGTATCAATCTTAATTGCTTTTCTGAATAGTTAGTTAACTCATGAGTGATCAATTCAGAATAAACGTATCTAATAGCGCATTGATGAATTAATCATTTCATAAATCCCGGAATTGGTAGAAATTCAGAATGTCACAGTTGACATGGCATTAATGATTCAAGCAAGACATGCACATGACGTTTTTTTTTTTGTATTTTTCATTATTAAATTCGAAATTAATTAAATACGCTAATTTAACCATGCAAATAATGCTAGAAATGGAAATCCGATTTATTCTAATAATATGTTTTTGGTATTTTATTAAATTTGGAATTATAGAATAACCAAAATAAACATGCAATCTACCCTAAAATAAACTAATGTTTTTGTATCTAATGTTTTTGGATTTTTTTAGAAATAAAATCAATTACAATCAAACAAAAATAGAAAAAAAATAAAATCCACGTGAAACACGACATCAAATCACACGAGATATTATTGATATCCATTTAATTTCATAAATAAATTGATGAATCGTATCTTGGACATGAGATTGGATTGATCAAGTTCTCATGCAATCGCAAATAGTATCTCAGACATGAAATCGGAGTGACGATTTTCAATTGCGAATTATATCTTAAGCATGAGATTGGATTAATGATCATAACACGTTATGAAATTAGGAAATAATTCATAGTTTAAAGGCCACTCAGGAATCTCATAAAGAAGATTACAATTTTAGGAGGCAACAAGATATATGAAAATTGAATTAATTGAGATTCTTGCCTATTTCACCATATCACGCGGATGACGTTTCCAAATTTAGATGGATTGTTGACTAGGTCCACCTCTTGTGGGGCCTAGCCAGAATAAAAAAAAAGAAAAAGGAAACGGTCAAGAAAAAGAAAAAGAAAATAGTTGACAAGAGAAATGGAAGAAAACTGCTTTGTGCAGTTTTTCAAGGTGGGTGCTCAACGTGCACAATGAAGGAGAAAAAGAAAAGAGAAAACAGCCACAAAAAGTGAGAGAGCGTGGAGAAGAAATAAAGAAAAAGGAGAGATCTTTGTGATCCCGTTTCGAAGGCAAGACGTTGACGGAATTTGCTCAAATTCGAGTATGTTGTTCGCGAGACCGATGGCTACGAGTTGATGGTCTTCGTTCGTCAAGAATCGCCTCCGAATTCTCCAATTGCGGTTAGATTTTTTGGGCTCCGAATTTGTTAATTCATCTTTGTGATGAGAAACATGGTTGTAATATTGATGCTGATCCTCTAGTGTGTGACTAGAGAAGTATAATTGGTGTATCCCGATATTCTTTGTGATTAGTAAAAGATTTTTTGGGCGGTCCGTGGTTTTTCCCGGTTGGGTATTCCACGTTAAATTTTTGGTGTTTTTGTTGGCCTTATTTTCTTATTATCTCCGTATTATATTTGCATATCGTGAAAGTATATTAGCTGGTTGTTGTTGCTGGTTGTTGTTGAGGCTAAGTTGGTTTTTGTCTGTGACGTCCTGAAATTCGAGCCCTTTGAGAGATGAGTGAACGTGAATTTCGCCAATGCATTGTTGATTGATTCCGCTCGGACCCAATCATTTCCGAGATACTGACCTTGAGGGGAAAGGCTACTGAGGACAGAACTTGTGCGATTAAAGAACTTGACCTGGGAAAACAACTCGACCGTGAGACTTGCGTAAGGACGATCCTATAGTCATGCAGGCCGATTTCAAGGACGACTAGAAGTCGATTCACGGGCAAATATAATGGGACAATCGGTGATTCCGTCTACTGTTATCGAACCCGCGAACGACCCTATGTCGATCCTTGATAATCGTGTACTTTGAAATAAGAATCTATTCTTCGCAATTTCATGTCGTCAAGGACGTCCATGTGTCGAGAAGTCTTGAACGTGGTTTGGCACGAGTCAGTTACGCGTGAATCCTCGAAGCCACCTATCGGGCCAATTATACCAAAATGGCATTTGGGCAAAATTGACAAGGCACGAGAATCCAAGATTGGACTTCGAATTTTCGGGAATGTCCGGGACGGACTTTTGGACGATGCTTCCTTGATAGTCGACAGTGTCGATTGAGCCGAGTTTTTGAGAAAGGGATTTTGGACTGAGAAACCGAGCCTATGAGGACGTGGACCGGGTAAGAACAGTGAGGGCCTCACGCCCAAGGTGGGACAGTCACCGTGGAAGACCGAGACAAACGAGCGAGCCCATTGGACCCAACCGACCCCTCACCCTTCCTAGCCCGTTATCCAAACTCGAGCCACCCGAGCCCAACAAATTCCCGAGCCCGTTCTTATTCATTTTCCGGTCCGTTTCCTAGGCCCGCCTTTCACTTTCAGCCCAAGGGCACATTGGGAAATGTGCAAGGTGGAAATGACCAAAATACCCTTGGATATTTTGGAGAAAAGTCAAAAAGGAAGAGAAAGAAGATTATGTCATTTGGTTGGGATTTGAAGCAAGCATTTATGGCATTGATGAGGCCTATCTCCAGCCCTCACTTCACTCTCTCTCTCCTCTTCATCTTCTCCAAAATCGCAACCCTCTTCCCCTTGCTTCTCCTTGCATTTTTCTGCAGTTTCTGCTTTGGACCTCTCACCGAAATTGGAGTTGTTTATTGCCTTCCCGGTGGAATCTCGGGCCGATCTACCTATCAAAATGATCAACACAAGAAATCCGTACTATCTACGTTGGCCGATCGTCGGAAAAAGTCTCCGGCCGTCCCGTACGGCGGTCTGAAGTCGGCGGTCCTCCGTCCGTCACTGTGCAGCGCTTTCTGTGCAGCTTCAGTTTTTTTTCCATTTCTCTCCATTTTAGGCCTACCCACTGCCCACACCAGCCACACAGAACTCCCCCTTGACCCCCTGGAACCACTAGCCATCGGCCACCAGCTCGCCAAAGCTCCGGCCAGCTTGTTTTTGCTCCGACTAGCAGCTTCCTCATACTGCAGTGCTGTGTTTTGAAGTTTGGGGTTTGAGCAGAGGTTGCTGTTGTGATTTCCGCCCTAGGACCGCCTTGGAGTGTCGGGAGAGATGTCCCCGGGTGTCGGGTTCGTCGTCGCCTCTGCGCCCGTGTCGCCGGCCCGCTTAACGGGTGAGTTTAGCTCATAATCCCTATTTAGTGCCTAAACTTGCTCAGGGTTGGGTTAATTAGTGTTAATGCTGGTTTAGGATGGTTAATTAAGTGCATTAGCCCTAAAATAGGTGGTTAGATAGGTGATTAAGATTAGCTTAGCTTAATCTTGCTTAATTATGCTTGATTATGCTTAATTGTGCTTATTTGTGGATTATGTGATAATTAAGCTTGTTTAGTTTAATTGATTGATTAATTTGTGTTTAATCAATGTTTTGTTTAATTTCTGAATTTAATTTATTATTAATTGAATTTCGGAAATTACTGTTCACGGACATCGTTCATTGATTATCGTTCACTGACATCGTTCATTGATCACCGTTCACTTGACATCGTTCACGATCACTGTTCACTGCACTGTTCATCCGAAAGTGAAATTGTGCATAATTTCATGTGCCTTGATCATATGAAGTGAATTGGATGTGGCATTGCATAAGCATCTGCTTGAATCATGTGATTTTCACAAAAGAAAGAAAATGGTTTGTCCGAGGGACACCAGAAATGGACCGCTTTTATGAGAAAGGTGGGAGAAATGATTTGAGGTTTCATATGCAAGCATGTGTGCATTGGCTGATGCTCAAAGATAATAAGTGGGTTGTGATGGTATGCTTGTGTGATCACTAAATTGAAACCGTGGTCTCGGGAGAATATCCCTTGACATTATGTGGGCATGAGGTTTTGGGAGAGCATCCCTTGACGTTCTGTGGGCATGCAGTCTTGGGAGAGTATCCCTTGACGTTCGTTGGGCATGCGGTCTCGGGAGAGTATCCCTTGACGTCTTTTGGGCACGGAAGGGCACGGTTGCGCCTCTAAGGAGGAAGGGTGCCGTAGCGCCGTTGCGCCTCGGTTGTAACCCTGTAGGGCAATAATAATCGGAACACGTGTGGATGCGAGAATGCATGAGAAAACATGGCATCATTGGTTCCGATTATGCATGAGGTGATTATATCATTTATGGCACACACGCATGAATTGATAATGTGCAGGGTATGGCAATGGCCAGGTGAGATCGCTTGTGGTGCGACTTGCATGTGATTGATGAACTGCATCATCTAACGGCCATGTGCATTGCGTGTATTGTGCTGAGGTTTAACGTGCAGGGTATGGCATACCGGGTAAGGTTTCATGCGAACCGACTTTTGATTGTTAGTTGACCCTGTCTGTGGTTTGATTGCTGATTGCTGGTTGTTTGTGGTTGGGTTGAGTGAGGGGTGTTTCTGGAGAGATACCCCGAGTTGAGTTGGTGTACTAACCGGGGCTTAGGGGAAAAACTCGCTGAGATTTTATCTCAACCCGTCGTGGTTAACAATTTTCAGGCCCCTAGAATGGCGCACCCGTAGTGGAGAATCCTACCCCCGCTTCTCCAATGATCGACCTGACAGAGTCAAGTCCGATAGGTCCGAGTGACCGTGGTGTTGAACCCGAGGGTTCATTTTGTACAGCTGGATTAGCCTAGCCTAGTTCCTTTTTTGTTTGGCTTAAATGATGGATCGGCCCCTATTGTCGGGCTTGTAAATCGGAAAACGATCCTCCGTTGATTGATATAGTAAATTGTATAAATGAGTAGTGATTGTTGTTCTTGTTGTTCATCCCTCTATCCCTGATTGATTGCTTGATTGTTTGTTGGACTGGGGATGGTTCGTCTTCCGCTTGCGCATAACGAAAGATTAAAATAAATGGTCATCGACAAGTCTTGGGACGTCGCTTTCAATCGACCAAGAGAAGGGGTTGTCGCGTGCTCGGGGTTCGGGGTGTGACATGGTCCGTCTAGTTTTTCGGGGGAGAAATTGATCCTGAATTAAATTTAGCTATTGGAGAAATTAAAACCAGGTTCCCCCCAACAAAGTGGTATCAGAGCCAAGTTGTTCTGAAATTTTATTGAGTAATAGAGGAAACTAGCGGTGCCATGTTTAAGTTGAATGCCTCGAATTACTCTATTTGGAAGCCTTGGATAGAAGACGTGTTATATTGTAAAGATTTGTTTGATCCTGTTGAGGGCGATGAGGCTAGAGGAGATAAGGAAGACAAGGAATGGGAGCAAATGAATCGGAAAACAGTTGGGTTTATCCGACAATGGATTGATGATAGTGTGTATCATCATGTTGCTCAAGAGACAAAGGCGGACACTTTGTGGAAGAAATTACAAGATCTCTATGAGAGGAGAACTCCACAAAATAAGGCTCTTTTAGTTAAACGACTTGTAAATTTGAAATACAAGGAAGGGAGCAACATGTCAGAACACTTGAGTGAATTTCAAAATGTTGTAAATCAATTGACAAATCTTGAAATTGACCTTGGTGATGAATTGCAATCATGTTTATTGCTTGGTACTCTTGCTAATAGTTGGGACACCTTAGTTGTGGCATTAAGCAATTCGGCCCCTTACGGTGTGCTTTCTATGAGCATGGTTAAGGAAAGCTTGTTCAATGAAGAAACAAGAAGAAAAAGTTTGAATTATGCTTCTAGTTCGGAGGCTCTTGTGATAGAAAATAGGAGGAGAAGTTATACAAGAAAGTTTCAGAGTTATGACCACAAAGGCAAGTCAAAAGGAAGATTGAAATCAAGGCCGAGGAGGAGTGTGAAGTGCTACAACTGTGGCAAAATGGGACATTATGCTAGAGAATGCAGGTTACCAAAGAGAGATAAGTCTCACGATAGAAATGAAGAGCGAAAGAAAGAAGAAAAACAAGCTACAACGGCGGTTGCATCCGATGGCGATATTGTGTTCGTATGTGACGACGGTTGTGTGAACCTTACATGCCAAGACTCTACTTGGGTTGTTGATTCTGCGGCTTCATTTCATGTCACTTCACGGCGTGACTATTTTGCTTCCTATCATAGTGGTAATTTTGGTTGCGTTAGGATAGGAAATGATGGTGTTTCCAAGGTTATTGGCATGGGAGATGTTTATTTGGAAACTGACATTGGATGTAATTTACTTTTGAAAAATGTGAGACATGTTCCGGATATTCGACTTCACTTGATCTCCACGGGTGCCTTAGATGATGATGGTTATTGCAATTCCTTCTTCAATGGCAAATGGAAATTGACTAAAGGTTCCATGGTAGTGGCTAAGGACAAGAAAATATATTCTCTCTACACCACGCAAGCTAACTTGGTTAAAGAAGAAGTAAATGCAGTGGAGGATTCCTCGGTTAATTTATGGCATATGAGGCTTGGTCATCTTAGTGAGAAAGGACTTGAAACTCTTGCTAGAAAGAATCTTCTACCATTGACGGAGAAGAATTTGAAGGAATGCACTCATTGTCTAACAAGTAAGCAACATAGATTCTCATTTCATAGTTCTTCTCCACTTACAAAATAAAATGTACTTGATTTAGTTCACACTGATGTTTGTTGCATGGATGCTAGAAGCCTTGGTGGTGCATTATATTTTGTAACGTTTATTGATGACTGTTCTAGAAAAGTGTGGGCTGTTGCTTTGAAATCTAAAGACCAGGTTCTTGCTGCTTTCAAACAATTTCATGTCAATGTGGAAAGAGAAACCGGGAAGAAGTTGAAACGTGTTCGAGCTGACAATGGTGGTGAATATAGAGGTCCATTTGAACACTATTGCAGGGATTATGGTATCAAGCTTGAGAAGACTGTTCCGAAAACACCACAACAGAATGGAGTAGCGGAGAGAATGAACCGGACAATTAATGATCGGATTCGATGTATGCTCTCTCATGCAAAGTTGCCTAAGACATTCTGGGGTGAAGCGATGAGAACAGCAGTGGACTTGATAAATCTTTCTCCATCGGTGCCTCTTAAAGGAGATGTTCCACAAAGAGTTTGGAGTGGAAAAGATGTTTCCTACAATCATTTAAAGGTGTTCGGTTGCCGAGCATTTGTGCATGTTCCACGAGATGAAAGGTCTAAGCTTGATGACAAGTCTAAATAGTGTATCTTCTTGGGTTATGGACATGAAGAATTTGGCTACAGGCTGTGGGATCCAGTTGCAAAGAAAGTTGTTAGAAGCCGAGATGTGGTGTTCATTGAGAATCAAACCATTGAAGACATTGACAAGCTAGAGAGATCAAAGAATACAGCTCAACGTTTAGTTAGTTTCAGCCCAAATCCTCCTCCCGTGGGTGGTAATCATGGGGAAGAAGTCCATGAAAATCATAGAAATCATGAAGATGGTGAGTCCTCACATAATGCTAATTCTTCGATTGAGACAGGTGAAATAGTGAGCAAGAGCAGCCCATTAAGCCAGTTGAGCAAGAACAACTGGTTTTACCTCAAGTTAGAAGATCTGAAAGGGAACGTAGACCTTCACAAAGATATCAACCGCATGAGTATGTGTTATTCACTGATGCAGGAGAACCGGAAACTTATGAAGAGGCTATGTCATGTGATCGAAAGAATGAGTGGCATGAAGCCATGCAAGAAGAGCTCAAATCCTTGCATGAGAACCACACATTTGAATTGGTGAAATTACCCAAGGGTAAAAGAACACTCACAAATAAGTGGGTGTATAAGTTGAAGACGGAAGAGAATAGTTCGAAACCACGATACAAGGCTAGGCTTGTTGTGAAGGGCTTTTGTCAAAAAAAGGGAATTGACTTTGAAGAGATTTTTTCACTGGTTGTAAAATGTCTTCAATTCGAGTTGTTCTTGGGTTGGCCGCCACCCTGAATTTAGAAATTGAACAACTTGATGTAAAGACAGCTTTTCCTCATGGAGACTTGGAAGAAGAAATATATATGGAGCAACCGGAGGGCTTCAAAGTTGAAGGCAATGAGCATCTTGTATGTAGATTAAGGAAAAGCTTATACGGTCTCAAGCAAGCACCGAGGCAATGGTACATGAAGTTTGAATCATTCATGGAAGAACATGGATACGGTAAGACAAATTCCGATTCTTGTGTCTTTATGAAAAGATTCTCAAATAATGATTTTCTCATCCTCCTACTTTATGTGGATGACATGTTGATTGTTGGACATGATGCTAAGAAAATCAAGAACTTGAAAAATGAGTTGAGTAAAGCCTTTGCAATGAAGGACCTAGGCCCGGCCAAGCAAATTCTAGGTATGAGAATTACTCGTGATAGGAGGAATGGGAAACTTTGGTTATCTCAAGAGAGATACATTGAAAGGATGCTTGAAAGATTCATTATGAGCACATGTAAACCGGCAAGTACTCCACTTGCAAGTCATTTCAAGTTGAGTATTAATGAGTGTCCTACAAGTGAGAAAGAGAAGGAAGAGATGAAGAAAATTCCCTATGCATCTGCTGTAGGTAGTTTGATGTATGCCATGGTTTGTACAAGACCCGATATTGCTCATGCAGTTGGCGTCGTGAGTAAGTTTCTCTCAAATCCAGGTAAGGAGCATTGGACCGCTGTTAAATGGATTTTAAGGTATCTTAGAGGGACTTCTAAACTTTGCTTGTGTTATGGAAATGGAAAGCCTGAGTTGAGTGGCTACTCGGATGCTGATTATGCTGGTGATATTGATTCTCGAAAATCCACATCGGGTTATATGATGAGTTTTGCAGGGGGAGCTGTCTGGTGGCAATCAAAATTACAAAAATGTATTGCTTTATCCACAACTAAAGCAGAATATATTGCCATTACTGAAGGAGCTAAGGAACTTTTGTGGATGCAAAAATTTCTACAAGAGTTGGACTTGAAGCAAGAGAAGTTTGTTTTATATTGTGATAGCATGAGTGCTATCCATCTTAGCAAGAACCCGGTATTGCATTCAAGATCGAAGCATGTTGATGTGAGGTATCATTGGATTCGAGAAAAGTTATAAGAGAAGCTCTTCTTGCTAGAGAAAGTCCACACCGATGATAATAGATCAGACATGATGACCAAGGTATTGCCCGTAGTGAAGCTTGACTTTTGTCGAAGAAAAACGTGCATGATGGAATTTCCCACATGAGGTGGAGGGGGAGATTTGTTGACTGGGTCCACCTCTTGTGGGGCCTAGCCAGAATAAAAAAAAAAGGAAACGGTCAAGAAAAAGAAAAATAAAATAGTTGACAAGAGAAATGGAAGAAAACTGATTTGTGCAGTTTTTCAAGGTGGGTGCTCGATGTGCACAGTGAAGGAGAAAAAGAAAAGAGAAAACAGCCACAAAAAAGTGAGAGAGCGTGGAGAAGAAATAAAGAAAAAGGAGAGATCTTTGTGATCCCGTTTCGAAGGCAAGACGTTGATGGAATTTGCTCAAATTCGAGTATGTTGTTCGCGAGACCGATGGCTACGAGTTGATGGTCTTCGTTCGTCAAGAATCGCCTCCGAATTCTCCAATTGCGGTTAGATTTTTCGGGCTCCAAATTTGTTGATTCATCTTTGTGATGAGAAATTGTGGTTGTAATATTGACGTTGATCTTCTAGTGTGTGACTAAAGAAGTATAATTGGTGTATCCCGCTATTCTTTGTGATTAGTGGAAGAGTTTTTGGGCGGTCCGTGGTTTTTCCCGGTTGGGTTTTCCACGTTAAATCTTTGGTGTTTTTGTTGGCCTTATTTTCTTATTATCTCCGTATTATATTTGCATATCGTGAAAGTATATTAGCTGGTTGTTGTTGCTGGTTGTTGTTGAGGCTAAGTTGGTTTTGGTCCGTCTAGTTTTTCGAGGGAGAAATTGATCTTGAATTAAATTTAGCTATTGGAGAAATTAAAACCAGGTTCCCCCAACATGAATGACAGATCACAGGAATCGCGATTGGGGATGACTGGCGATCAATGGCCATGGCATGAGCAACGATGGCAGGTGGCTCACGATCACGACCAAGGATTGTCGTCAGGTTAGTGGGCTTGACACGTCCGGGGATTGCGATGGTAACGACGGCAGGGTGAACTCGGCGGGATGGCTTACTTTATGTGTTGCATTCTTGATGAATGTCAATAAATTTGCAAAAAAAATAAACGTAGACTAGACCAACAAATTTTTCTTGTCAAAAATACGAATTGCATTACTATCTCAACGGGTTCAAGTATATAAAATGAGATTCCGAACACAATAAGACCCAAAGACTAAATTTAGTCGTTCAGATTTCTAATCAAGATAAAATTAGGTATGATGAGATATGAAATCCATGAATCTTGTTATATCTATTGTTTGATGATTGTACTAGTAAAGTCAAATATATTTACATTATATAAATTGTTTGGTATAAATGGCATATCAATATAAATGAATCAAAATTTTATAAATGAAGATGGGGAAAATCTCTCGTAATATTCTTTTCTACTTTATTTTTTTATTTTATTTTTCTCTTTTTTTAATTTATTTCTTTTTTATTTCTTTCTGCCCCTTCCATCATTCTTTCATAAAATTTTATTAATAGTAAGCTGTACTAATATACCTAAAATGCTAAAATACCTAAAATATGTAATAAATATAATATGTATTTATATTTATATTTATATATTGAATTTATATTATAAAATATAATTAAATTCAAATATATAAATGAAAAATAAGATTAAATTAAATAACCAAATTGCCATTTTTTGTTATTTTGAATTTTTATATTAGAATATAAATATTATTTATATTGAAATTTAATTTTAATTTTGTTAATTTAAGAAATTTGTTATTCAAGAAAAATAACTTTCCTATTATGGATGTCGAAATCCTATACACTTTTATCCCATCTCCCTATGAGATAATTTTATCCGGTTTATATCCCCTTATATCCAACTCTATCCCATCTTGAGTAGATACCGAGCACTGGATATCCTGAATTTTATCCCATGCTAAATTTTATCCGGACTGCCAAACGGTGTCTTTGCAATAATGAGGCATGAATAGGCACTGATGGGCTTTTGCAATTTAATCCTTTACTCTACTTGCGCCTCTGCTACGGTGGGCCAAAGTCAGATTTTTTAAGCCCATGATTGAGTTTCTGGCATGAGAGTTTCCGCTTCCCACGTTAACTAATCTACACCTTGAACAGCTCCCCCAACAATACGGCAGTCTGACGCAAGTAAAGGGCATCTTCCGTTCGTGCAGTCAGAAGAAAGTTCAGGGTTTCAACCAAAGCCAAAGCTTCCGCATGCTCGGCCGAGATGGTCCGCATCGATGGCGCTAATCCGTCCACCACTACTCCATTTCTATCTCGAACGACACAGCTGATAGTTCCAGAAGTCGACCCTTCCACAAAAGAGCCGTCAATGTTGATTTTGAGGGTTCCTTCTTTTGGGCACTTCCACATCTGAGGTGCGTTGGTGTTCTCCAGTCCAGATTTCTTCTTCTTTTTAGCCCACTGGACAAGGAATTGATGCTCTGCCATGGCTGTTCGAATGAGGTACCGTGGCTCTGGCTTTTGCTTTCTGAATACGAAGTTATTCCTGGTTTTCCAAATATGCCAAAGGATGCTCGCTAGAGAATCGAAAGTCACTGAGGTATGACTGAAATTTAGCTACCAATCTTCCATTCGGGTGAGGCCTTGAGGCATAATTTCAACATTCAGTGCAGGGTCCGTCCACATTCGATTAGCCCAGGGACAGAGTAAGAAAAGATGTTCGAGCATCTCGGGATTTTGCTTACACGAGTCACAGGTAACGTCTTCGACTATGTTTCTCTTTAGCAAATTTTCCTTAGCGGGTAGTGCAATTTGACATATACCCCACAAGAAAATTTTGATCTTGGGGGTTGTGCTAGTACCTCCAAATCGGGTAAGAGGTAGATGCTGAGATTAAACTTTGCTGTTCAACCTCCTCCCTGATCTTAACATATCCACTCTTAACCGTCACTTCCCTGACTTGGTGTCGGTCCAAACCAACTTGTCCTCTTTCAATCGTGGACCCAGTGGAATCGTGAGGATTTCATCGATAATTTGCTCATTGAGCAGGTTTGTTAGAAGCTGTTCATTCTAAGCTGATGTTTCTGTAGCGATTAAATCTGATACATTTTTAGGTTCATCTCTGTTCGCCAGACCCCCCTATTACTCCTCTAGGCAGCCACATTGCTTCCCTGATACTGATTTTTCTCCATTCCCTATTGCCCATCTCAAAGAAGGATTAATTGCTCTCAACCTATCAGAAGACTTTGCCAACCGCACGAAGATCAATGTCCCTTTCCAGCAGTCCAGAAATCACCACGAGGAAAACAAAAGGCCTTTTGATAATTGGCTCCATAAAGAAGAGGGAGATTGTATCATACAGCATGCTTGTTTTCCCTACATTGCCTTGTTGAAGGAAATTAATTCTCAAAAATCCAAACCGCCAATGTTCTTTGTAAGTTTAAGAGTTTTCGATTGTTTCCAATGCAAACCAGGTTTCTGTTCACTATTTGTCCACCAAAAATCTGATATCCTCTTTCAATGCTCCAGCAAATAGAAACTGGAATATTAAAAACTAACATGGCATATTGAGGAAGTGCCTGAACTACAGCTTTAATGAGAATTTCTTTGCCTGCCTTAGACATGAGTTTTTCCTTCCATCCTTCTAACTTCATGTTCACTTCGCTAAGATCCCAGCAAATATATGTTTCTTTGTTTCACCCCAGTCGGAAGGGATTCCAAGAAATTTCCCAGTTTTTTCAATTCCTGGGACGTGTAGCTGAGTTAACATATTCACACTAAATCTCTGAGGGCAATTTTTGTTGAAGAACAGCCCAGATTTGTTTAAATTCATCTCCTGCCTGGATGCATAGCAATAAAGATTCAGAACCTCAAGAATATTCTCACTTTCCCTCACGGTGCTATCCAAGAAGAAAATTGAGTCATCCGCAAACAGTAAATGAGTAAGGATGGGGCAAGATCTATTAAGCCGGATGCCCTAAATACTACCCTACTTTAAAGCCTTTTCCATAGCACCAAGAGCATATTTGTTACCGAGATAAAGACATAAGGAGATAGTCGGTCACCTTGGCAGAGGCCTCCCATTGGTTGAAAATAAGGCAATGGTTTTCCGTTAAATTTGATGATAAACGAAACAATAGTTTCACATTGCATCACCCAATTCACCCATTTGGAGTGGAAGCCCATCCTTAACAAACAAGCTTCCAAGAAATCCCATTCAACCTTGTTGTATGCTTTTTTCATATCCAGTTTAGCATGGCCTGAAACTTCCTCTTTATATTTCTAACCCTGAGCTGATGTAGAACCTCCTAGAAAATCAAAATAATATTTTGACTTTATCGTCCACCAACAAAAGCACTTTGTTCTGGTGAGATCAACTTGGACAGCCACAGTTTTAGCCTATTAGCTAAGATTTTGGAGATTATCTTGTATGAAAAATTGCAAAGACTGATGGGACGATACTGTTCCAGCTTTTCGGGGTTTGGGATTTTGGGGATGAGTGTGATTTGCGTTTTGTTTAACTCAGGATTAAGAACCCGTCTCGAAAAAGTTCCATACTTCCTTGAAGACTGAAGAATGTAGCTCCTCCCAGTTATGGTGATTGAACAGTCCATTAAAACCATCAGGGCCAGGAGCCTTAGTGGCTCCTAACTGGTGAGCTGCATGAGAAACTTCCTTCAGTCTCACTTCTGCAAGTAGTGCTTGATTTATTTCCTCTCCTATCACCAAAGGACAATGATCCACAATAGGATCTAAATGGCGTGTCCCCACTGTAGTATATAACTCTTTAAAAAAGAGAATACCCATTCTCCATTTGAGTTCTTCAACTGAAATTCTGGTTCTCTGCCTTCTCTGAATAGTACTAGCATGGAAATATTTAGTATTCTTGCTGGACTTGGGACGATCAGGAACCCACTAAGACTTCACTACAAGGACACTCGTGAATTTGCTGGACGTTGATGGATTTTACATGAAGTCACTGTTCTTAGCTGGTCAACCTGCATATAAATTACCAAAGAATTAAAGGAATTTATCCCAGGTTTGGTGACGTATCAACCAGAGCCATGCCAGATGAAGTGCAGCGCTACAAACGCTGCAAGAGGTGTAGGACAGAAGCTCGGGCGCAGTGGGTGGTGCTCGATGGCTTCAGAGCACAGCAAAATCATTGACGTTGGTTCGAGCCGTCGTGGGATGGGGCAGCAGCTTGGCGTCGGGCTCGACCCGAACAGCAGGAAGCGGTCAGCGTCGTCAAGTGTAACAGGTGGTGCAGCAGCAGGTCGTCCCAGGTCAGTGCAGTGACAGGTTTGTGGCGTCGGTTGTCGCTCATGTCGGGCTTGGCCACATGGGGGCGGATGGAGGCAACAGCTCCTCGTCATGGTTTGGCTCAGGCGGCAGCAACTTGGTGTCGACGGCGACAACAAACAGCAAGTGGGCATCGTCAGGTGCCGTGGCCGAGCATCAGCCGAGCATGGTGTCGGCAGCGCGGCAAGAGGGGTGTCACGGCCGAGGCTTGGCCGAGAGCTCCTTTTCTCTCTCCCTTTTCTCACGTTTGACTTTGTGCTATCTTTTCCTTCTGTTCATGGGCACGTGAGGATCTTTAATTCCCTCATGCTGACCAGATATTTGGTAAAGGTGTCCATCCTTTTTGCCTTACTTCTTGTTTAAAAGATATATTGCTCACAGAATAAGATCAAATATGCCCCCACGGGTGATATGCTTCCCCATTCCAAACCTTCCTTTGCCGTGAATATGTCCCAACGTTAAACGGATTTTGCACTGTTATCTCCAATTTCCAGTCACCGATTTTGCCCAAAACTTCATTCTCTTATGGGCTCAATTTAATCAATTCAATTAAGTCCATCTGCCGACAATCCGATAAGATCAGCAAGTAATGAGCTTGTCTATATGCTTACAAAAAATCATATGCAATTTTAATTAATTTTTTTTTTAGGGGCCGGGGTCGATCCGTAGGTGTCAACAGATGGAAAGCAAAATGCTTGGTCGGCCTATGTAAAAAAGTAGAGCAACTATCACCAACAAGAACGGAGGTGCAAATTCTTGGTCCAAAGAAAGGAAAGAACTATCTGCTATCTATGGGGAACCAAGAAATAAAATATCATGCGAAACGACTTTGATTAAGAGATAATGATACTGAGCTGACTGCTCCCCCGAAATGCATAATTGCTAATTACCGTAGATAATGCCGCAACAGGCCAATTAAACAGAGGATGACCCCAAAATACGTAATTGCTATCTCCAGCCCTCTTTTTGATTATTCCACACCCTCAACACTTAAAAACAATCCGCGTGGGTCTCACAGACACCACTTCTTTATTTCACACTTCTCTCTCTCTCTCTCTCTCTCCTCCTAGCCGCCGGTCCTGCTGATCATCCTCGCCGATGACACTTGCTTCGCTATCCTCACGATCTTCCTCCCGCTTCCTTGGTGTCAGCTTCTTCGGCAGGCACGGGACTCAGGGACGGCGAAATCTCCGCCTTTGTTGCTGAGGGAACTGCATTTGAAAAAAAGAAGACAAAAATAATACCGGTTTTGGATGACATTCTATCATCATAAGCGGCTACGAAGTATACAATCATTTACAGAAAGATTTCACTCACTTCCGCATTCATTTCCGGCGTTCTTAATGTTGCACCTCTTGGGAATGGAGATAGCCGCGGCTGGAATGATCTGGGCCTCCTTCGCTGCAGGAGAGAGAAGAACAGCGCACAGGCAACGAGGATCGATCTGAATGAGCTTGCTGACTTCGGAGCAGCAGGCGGGCGGGACCTTAGCCTTGGGGTCTCTTCCTGCCCCAAGGCAATCACTCAGGCTGGCAAACGCTAAACTGATTGGGGTCTTCCGGCATTCTCCCGCAGCGCTCGCTTCCTGAATGAAGCCATTCAAAGTTGCCACTACCATCATGATGGATAAGGGCACAAAGATAGCAACTTGAGAATTGTCGCCCATTCTTCTTTTTGGAAATTGCGGGGGACGATCTCTGTACTCCAGGCCTCTGCTCTGATGAGTTTTATGTGTGAAGACATCAAACTGGGACTCGATGTGTCTATATATAGCCAAAAAGCAAAAGCAAGATACTGGGGAAGTTGGAAAGTTTTGTAAAAGTGGATTGTTGAGAATAGTGGACAAAAGCATTAATAAGATAACGACGTTGCGATTACCAAAACAAGCAGCGGTGACGTTGCAGGAGAGAATTTTATAATTGGGACACACAAAAAATAAAATCTCCCATAATTGACGATGACGACAAGGACAATCACTTGATGGCTGGAGACTGGACCTTGAAAAGAAGACCATGAAGCAGATGGCGCTTTTGACATTTTGCCATGAAAAGGAATTCCAAACGTTGAGAACTGGCCTCAGATCTCCCTCTAAGACTGTACCGACTTGTCTTTGAAATGTGCTAACAGGATTTATTTGACATGCGGATTTAGTTCAAAGCTTCATTTATGATTTTCTTTGAGCTCACAATCAATATTACAGGGTAAAAAAACCGCAAATTTTACATTTTTCTGGTTCGGGAGGTGGGATTTCATGTTTGAACCGTCACCTCGGCAAATGGCACTAAAACAAATGTGGCAGGTTGAAGGAAATGCATCTGGAGCTGTCCATCAATGACAATTTGGAATTGGCACCCCACATCAGTAACATTTGTGGAATGACACCTCAAAATTGCCAACCAGACTTATTTGCGACTATTTACAGGCGTCGTTGAAGTAATTCACCTTGGGCCGGACGTTTTCAAAATTGTTATGGTAATGTCTCTAATAAGCTTTCATAGCCTACGCTGTCACTTTAGAAGATCACCGCCACAGCCTTTAGTGGCGTTGAAAACGAAATGCGGATGGCGATTTTAATTTCTGGAATATAGCTTTACGTCCGATCGGTCGCTCTTACACCTACAATCTAGGGTATAGGGTTTATACCTACCCTAGGTTTACCTTAGAATCTGGGGTTTACTAGGTTTACACCTACAATCTACTGTTTACACCAACGCAATCTAGGGGACAGACTGGAATGGGGACGGAAAAAGGTAACGCTGTGAAACCAAAGGCAACTCCTTTATCACGCGATACGGCCATTCAATCTGGGACTTATCATAAAAGAGTATCTCCATTTTTTAATGTGCCACCGAGAGAAAGATGCCACACGTTCCCAAACAATCAGCATCTTGACTCATGGAGCAAATCTGGACCACTCGGCAGAGTTGACGGCTCAAACCACGACGCTCAAGGCTAGTGGAAATAACCATTTACAGGTCGTAGGATTTTCAAATTTTCTGTTTTACATCTTAAAAGACCGTTCTAGATTGTTTTACTATTATATCAGCAAAAACTAGAGTATAATCACAAACGACAAGACTCGAGATACTTCTCCTGGCTCTCTCATAAAACAAAGGGGGACTGCTGCACAGATTTAGCTCTTCAAGAGATCAAACTACTTCGAAAGAGCATTCGAGCCTCCGCAGTTCATGTCACCAACATTAAATTCTCAAGGCTACAACTGCGTGCAGAACTCTAAATGACCACTTTTTCAATTAGAGTGCTGTTAGAAAAATTGAATAATTTGCAAGAATGGTGGGTGTAGAGGGAGCTACAGAGAGTGGACTAGAGTATGTGGGAACCACTAGAATCAGCAAAGCAACTCTATGTAATAATATAAGACAAACCAAACAAAACCAAAAACTGTCATCAGCGTCTTTTATTTACCTTTGCCCCGATCATTAGCTTTGAAAGCTATACTTTACCACACCAATGAGCGAGAGCGTCTAAAACATGATACTGTTTATTTCTAAGTAGTTTGCATAAAAATAAAAATAAAACAATTGACAAATTGATGAGCATACATTGCCAAGCAAGTTATAGACAACAAACATAAGTTATCGATTTTTTTTTTTTTATGATCCAGGGAACCCCGCACCCCGCCGACAGCCGGGGGAGTAAACCCTGGGGGTCGCACGTGCTAGCCACCACACACATGTAACCAGGTAAGTCACCCTATGACGAAACTGGGATTTAAACTCTCGACCTTTTACGAGAGAAAGAGAGCGCAAGCCAGCAACGCCACCCAGGTGGGTGGTAAGTTATCGATTGTTGATAGTTTGTAAAACAAACTAGAAGGTATCTTATCCCACATCGAAAGGATGTGAGTGCACACATAGGTGAGATTTGACATTGATCAACAATCATTATTTTTTATTTATTAAAGTTTGGAATTATAATTATAAGAATTAACCATAGTGTCCTATTGAAACAATTTTATGAAAGAGTTACATTTATTTTTATTTATTTAATTCCAAATTTCATTATTTCTTCCAATGGTATTTCAGAGTTCATATATATTTAAACATAACTTCTTCTTTCTCTTAATTACTAAATGTGTCTATTCAATTATTATCTTCTTCAAATTTCGTTTTTTTAAAAGATATACAACCATTATTTTCGATTGTTTCCTTTGAGAGATTCTAAAAAAAAAAAAAAATGCTAGAATTGCTATATGATATTCTCAATCGAGATTTTGTTATATTCTAAAGGATTTCTACCGGTAACTATTAACAACATTGTGCAGCAAGTAATTCCTTAAAGAGAGTGTTATTACACTTTAAAGTCTGATTTTATTGTTCTTCCCAATTGATTAATATTCCCCCCAACAATTTTAAGGATTTAATTGTGCAACAATGAAGTCAAAGTTGATCGCCAGAAGTAGATGTTTTAAGAGAGGATTCAAGTCTTGGCTTATGTGGCCCAGCTGTGTGTCTCAATTGCACAGGGGAATGCTCGACAGACGTTGCGTTGTTGGAGGTGAGCACTATAGGACAATTGGATTCTCTTTGAGTTGGCTTTGGTCTAGTCAGCAGAGATTAAACTTGTCAAACCGATGGGTTAGGTCGGGTCGGGTCGAGTTTGAGTCAATAAAAAATAATCCGACTTAAATTAATCCATTAACCCATTTATGATCATTTATTAGTAATGTAAATTTATTGGCCCATACTCAACTCGACCCATATCCAACCCATGTCTAACTCAACCTATATTGTTAAAAAAAAAAATTTGGTAAAGAAAAATATTGCTAAAATATTTTCATATATAACAAAACCTTAAAAAATTGTTTCTTATGATTTAAAAAAATTCATATTGTTCAAATATTTCCATACAATTACAAAATTAATGGATAAATTTTACATTTAAAAAAAATTTGAGACTTCATTTATTTCACGAAAATTATGGTATTTCTGAAAATGACAATATTTTTCGCTATATGGTTAAAACTTGAAAATGAATTAAAAAATAGTTTTCAATTGGTATTGAAAATCTGATTTAATTTTCTAGTGTACTTGTTTTAGTATTTTTATTTTTATCTTTTTAAAATAGAAATTTTGATTATTTTTAATTTATTTCTTTTTCTTTTTCTTTTTCTTTTCCTTCTCCTTCACTCGATCACCAAGCGAGCTTCATCCTTGCCACAAGCCGGCAAGCTTGGCCTCAACAATCTCGAGCAAGGCTCCACCTTGCCAGATCCCGTATGGTCGAGCTCACCTCAACACCGGCGAAGAGCTCAAGTCTCACTTGATTGGGCAAGCTCGAGTCTTGCTAGCACCAAAGCCGGCGAGCTCACCGCCTAGATCTAGTGAGCTCGCCTTAGGCGATTGGGCAAGAGCCTCGCGTCTCTTGCTTGGCAGCCGGTGAGGTGGCCGCCGGACTTCGTGGGGGCCGCTAAAAACAAGTAAAAGAAAGAAAGAAAAAGAAAAGAGAAGAAAAGAAAAACTTATTAAAAATCAAAAAATATATAATATAAAAATATAAAATATAAAAACTGTTCAAATGGATAGTATCTTATTAATATTAATGGGTTCATCAACTAATAAGTTTATAAGTTAAATGGGTATAAAGACAAATTCATTTATAATCCATTTATCATTAGACTTATATACAACCCAAACTCAAGTATATGACCCATTTCATAGTAAATGGGTTCAATTTTGACATCTAGCGGAGATTGAGGGCTTGTGTGAGGAGTGAAGGACGTGGTCGACGACGGTGGCTAAGCCAAGCATAAACAGTGGGTTGCCAATCCAAACGACGCCACGTCCTCCTTCGCTACGCGGGAAGCCAAGAAAGATGCCAAAAGATAAGGAGAGGCCGTTTCACTGTAAATTTGCCGACGGGAAGAAAGTGGGCAATGGCAAAGGTTATATTTTTTCAGGGTTTATGTTCTCTATTTTCATATGATCACATCGTACTCGATTGCTTGTGAAGATAGTTAAGATGTCTGATTGTTACATCAAGATGATCAGTTTGATTTGGATTTCAAGACGTTAAAGTTAGCACTTCTATGGCGTGAGGAAAAAGCCATCCAAATCAATGACTGTGTATTGTGGTATGGTATTCATTTGTAATGCCCAGTTTGGATTAGTCTGGAGCGTGATGCTTTTCTCGCCTCGTATTTTGGTAATTGCACTTGCACTAAAGTCTTTTTTTGGTTTCTGCCTTCGAGAAATTGTGATTGTGCCTTTTCTTATATTTTAAGATTGATTATCTAGACATAAAGACTTTTGCAGTGGACTCACATTACTGGGGATCCATGATTTAGTTGTGTCCCTATCTGCTTTCCTTATTCTAGCCGTTTAAATAGAGTCAAAGGTGCCATTACCATTATTTTTTTGTGGGCTATTGCCGAATGTGAATGCTATGGAACTTAAAATTGCCTCCTTTGAGAAAGATTCAGTGATGCCCTTTTATGTGAAGTTTGAATTGTCCACCCATTATGATGTTCGCAAGATATGATACTTTCAGCGAAGAAATTAATGATGCCAAATGGTGTGTTGAATTGCATTTGTAATTACATTTCACCTTGGGGATCAAAATTTTGGGAGAATCATATATCTTATGTTTTGTGTTCCACATCCCCCAGTCAAAGGGCTATGCTCTATAGGATTTGACAATTTTGAGTGAGTTCATGAGTCTCTCCAACTACGCACCACTGAGATGAGTCTCTTCAACTACTCACCACTGAGACTATCTATTATGCACATCCATGTATGGGCAAATTGGTTGAGCGGGTTGAAGCTCAACTCAAGTTTCCCATCGAAAATCCTCGTTGCATCTCATTACAGATCATGAGGTGGATCATGGTTACTCCAGGGATGCCATACTCAACTAGTCTTTTTCCCATCTTTGAGACGATCGCCTCCGAAAAAGGCTGCTGAATATGTTCATCGATTTGTTCCTCACCCTGAATCGATGCTTTTGATCAGCTTTACGGTCGAATCTCTCCTACATTTTAGAGCCCCTGTCTTGGTGATCTTCAAGAACAAAATCACCTATGGCTCCAAAACACAAACGGGGTTCGAAGATGGCGACCAAAAGCCGGTTCTTCGGCACTATTATGGTCTTGCCTTCTCTAGTTTTCCTCCTTCAGGCTGACCAAGTTCAGAAAATAGAGGAAAAACATGATGTGACCTCACTTTTCATCAAATGCAAGAAATCTCGAGGCCCCTCTTGAAAATTAAAAAAAAAATCAAGAACCAAAGAACGATCAACCCAGAGAGAGAGAGCTTCTACCGATGGATCGTTGTCATTTTCATCTCTTCAATTTCGACGGCCTGCCTAACCCGTCCACAATGACAAGAGTTGGCCGTCCCAACCATTCCCCTAATCCGTACGCCGCCTCCTCTCTTCTAGAAGTCCATGATTTTTTGAATGGACTCTCAAATAAAATTGACGATCGGTTAAAACTTTTAAGAGTCTCACCCTGAGTTCGACGTCAAAAGCTTTGAAAATGCGATTTAGGGCCACCCCATATGGCAAATCTTTTCCTTTTGAACCAGGGCACTTCATCGCAGAATCACAAATTAGATCACCTAGGGGCACCTTTCAACCATTCTTAATCTTGAACATTAATTCGATTTTTGTTTCTCAGACAAATCAATTCTTTGGCCAGAATTAGGAAGCAGGCAATAGATCCCAATTGCATGCAGAGTACGCATATTGACATCCAGATGTCGCGCCCTAGGATCATGAACTAACTGCCTCACTTGTTTAGAAAACACATCATTTCTGATATCATACATGTATCAATAACAGTTAAAGACCACAAATCACCCTCGGGATTGATGCCAAAGATACAATCCAGAAGAAATTCGTCAAGAGAAAGCACTGCCATTCACATATGACCATGAAATTATCCGATCAATATTAAATTTATAACATGAATATCAATTCAGTCCCAAACTTTTTAGTTATTTTAATCCTTTGCATGACATTCCAATGTAAGTCATGTCATTGAAAAGTGCTGGTGCAATAGTGTAGTAAGTAAGACAACTGATGATGACTGGATGACGATGTCAACGATTTCATCCGAAAATTGTTCAAAAGGACTACATTCGAAATTCGTGGAAAGATTTAGGACTAGATTAGTAAAATTGAAATATTTAGGATTGAATTAGCATCCATAACTAAGTTTAGGACTAATTGAATAATCTTCCCCCACATTAAACTCTTAAATTATTTCCTTCTCGACTTTTTTTTTTTACTTTGATTAAAGTGGCGCAAAACTTTCTTAGCGTTTCAGGACAAATCTCCTGGACATAAACAAAAAATCAATCCATCCCAACTGTCTAAACCAAACTCCCAAACGGAAATCTCTCCCGGCTGCAAAAATCGAAGTCTATCTTCCATCCCTCCAATACATTTCTAATAGCAAAAGTTTGATACCGATCAAAAGAAACTGGATTGCAAAAATTACGTTTCATTGAATCCGACTTGTCGAGGAGTCGATGCAACCTCTTCTTTGCGGCGTTGTTCCATCCGGTAAGATGAAGAACCGCTTCCCCACTTCCTGGCTATGTGTTTGATCCTCACTTTTGAAGAAAAAGGAGGATTCGAAGTAGAAACAGAGTCATCGAAATAGCATAAGCAGATTGCTCAATGACTGAAAATTCTTTTTCTTTTTTAAATGAAAGCTCTATATGCTATTTATGCAAAGAATAACCAAAGAAGATGCCTTCCTCACTCTTAACATTAAACTTATCAAGATTTTCTTTTCCCTTGTGAAGAATAAAGCACTTACAACTAAAAGCATGAAAACAAGCAATATTCAATTTATTTTCTTTGATTGTCCTTATCTTTGCGTCTGACAAAGAGAGAAGTACCAACCTTCCTTTAGTTAAAACAGTTTGCATTATAAAAGAGATGAGAAGGTCATACCAAGCCCAAGATGCTTGTTTCAAACCACGAAAGTGCCTTTTCAAGGTTGAAAACATGACTAGGAAATTTTGGATTCTCAAACTTGGGAAGTTGTTCAACATAAACTTCTTGAATATAACCATTCAAAATTACACTTTTATCATCTATTTGGTAAAGTTAAAAAGTTTTAGAACAATCAAAACCAAGCAACAAGGAAATAGCTTTAATTCTCTCATCAAAATCAATTCCACCCTCTTGAGAGAATCCCTTAGCAATTGGCTCAGCCTTGTTTCCAATCACATCGCCATGATCATCCAGTTTTTCCCTTAAGACCAATTTAGATCTAACCAAACGATTCATAGGTCTATGAACCAATTTTCATACATTATTTCTTTCAAATTGAAGCAGCCATTCCTGCATAGCTATAATCCACTCATCATCATCAAGGGCGTCACGACCATTTTAGGCTCTTTTTCTGAAATAAAAACAATGTACTGGCAAACACTCTTTAGTAGTTACCCCATTTGATGGATCTCCGATAATAAGATCTTTTGGATGATATTTCCTATACCTTTGATCTTTAGGCAAATCTCTTGATGTAGATGGGTAAATCCATAAAGCCATGCTCCATAATATATAACTTAATAACCGAAGTTCTTTATTATATTGTACTATGCAAAGAATAACAAAGGAACATCTTCATCACTATTAGCATCAAGCTTATAAAGTTCTTATTCCCATTGTTAATAATTAAGCAGGTACAAGTAAAAGCATAAAAATAAGCAACGTTAGATTTCTTTTCCGTTAAAAGTTCATAGGGGTTCTCTCCAAAACAAGTCTAAGCAAAACATGATCCAAAACATAATTAGCGGTGTTTACAGATGTGGGTCAAATCAGTTTGGCAAAGAATTTCATAAAATATTGTTCAAGCAATTTCTTAAAGAGTGCAGTTTTTCCTTTTCTGCTACTCCATTTTGTTGAGGAGTTTTTGAGGACCAAAAATCTCTGATCAAGACCATGGCCTTTGCATATGTGCTACAAATGTTGGTTTTCAAAATGACTACCGTGGCCACTTCGAATAGAATATAAAAGAGATATTTTTCTCTTTTTGAACCTTTTTGTTAATGGGCAAATTCATGAAAAGCTTCAGCTTTATCAGCAAGAAAGAAAGCTCACGTGTACATAGAAAAACCATCAATAATAACAAGACTACATTTTTTACCATCAAGATGGACCAAACAAGTCCATATGAAGGAAATCCAAAGGTCTAGAAGTGCTAACATGGTTATTTGACTTAGAGGACAATTTTGTTTGCCCTCCTTTAACACAAGGGTTACAAACTTAATCTTCAACAAAATTTAAGTTAGGGAATCCGCAAACTAGATCAAGCCTGGAGAGCTTTGCAATAACATCCATACTATTAGGTCATAACTACCTATGTCACAACCAAGAACCATTTCCATTAGAAACTACAATAGAAGTTCTCCATCATTCGAACTCAAGAAGTCCATTTCAATCACATAAAATATTATGTCTTTTTCCAATAAACTTAGTAATACCATCACAAGTATCAATAATAAAGCCAGTACCATTAAAATTCAAGGAAATTCTTTTATCACATAATTGCTAATATTAAGTAAATTATATCTCGAACCTTCAACAAGCAAAACATACAATAAATAGTTTCATTTTTCCCGACATGATCAATACCTACGACTTTTTCTTCTGAGTTTGTCACCACAAGTTACATGTCCTCCATCCATTTTCTTCAAAAATTGAATAAACTTGCATTTGTGGTTATAAGTTGAACACCTCCATCGGGATACCATTTGTGCATACTGAGCTTAGTCCAAAATCATACCTGAAAAAAGTTGAAAAATTATTAAAAAAAATGTCATAAATTTATTATACTTATGCTAATTCAGTCAATTTTGCCAATTTAGTTATAAACATTTTAGCATTTTACCAATTGAATTTATTGGGCCAATTTAAGTAGGAAATTGCTGACCTAGACATCAAACATCTTACATGGCACGGATGGTACTAACATGGACATTTTTTTAATAATTTTTAAGCATTTTTATAATTTTTTTCTATTTTCTGTTTTCTTTTCTTTGCATTTTTTTAATTGAGGGCTAGCAAGGGTCACCGGCCAAAGATGAGGGCCTCATCGACACTGGACAATGGCGTTGCGGCTCTCACTAGGTCTACACAAGCGACCATGCGCTTTGCTTTGGTTGGCAAGGGCGTCACGATCCCCACCAAAGCTAGGGTGAGGGTCGTTGGTGACCTTTTTGGCCTTGAGTCCAAATAAATAAATAAAAAAGAGTAAAAGAGAACAAAAAAATTTTTAAAAAAAAACAAATAGAAAAATAGAAAATGTCCACGTTAGTACCAACCATGCCACATACCATGTAAGTTCATCGGTGCCATGTACCACATAAGTCTATCAGCATCCATGTCAGCAATTTGTATCCTAAATTGGCCAGATAGACTTGATTGAAAAAATGTGAAAAGATTTAGGACAAAATTGACATAATTGAAAAGTTTAAGATTGAATTGCCACAAATAAAATACAATAGGTTTAGAATGTTTTCAATAGATGTCACAACTTTTTGAAAGTTTGAGAACTTAATTGCACTATTGTGATAAGTTTTAGGATTTAATCGTACTTTTTAAAAGTCCTAGGATCTAATTATGCTTTAGTTGCAAGTTTTAGAACTTTCGTTGTACTTTTTCGAAAAGTCTAACATAACTATGCTTACCCATATGTATGAGCTTTTTACTATGAATGAAGGTGAGTTGGTTGTTGATATGTTTACTCGATTTACCAACATTATTAATGGACTGAGATCACTCGGCAAAGGTTTAACCTTGAGAATAGCTATATCAAAAAGATTTTAAGAGCATAGTCGGGTATTTCGAAGCCGAAATTGTCAGCCATTGACGAGGTTCACAATTTTTCCACGACCATTGATAATTTTCTTTGATCTCACAAAAGTACAGAGGGCGCCTAGCGTGTATTTGGTCTTGTTTTGCATCTTCGACGCGTCTTGGGTCGGCCTCCGTTGGTCTTTACGGCCCTAGATGCACTGGGAGCTTTTAGCGGTTGTTTTGGGGTCGCTTAGTGCATAAAAAATAATCCAATGCCCGCTAAGCAGATTTTAAGCGTGCTGAACAGAGGGCGCCTACCGAATATTTAGTCTTGTTTCGCATCTTCAATGGGCCTTGGGTCGACCTTTATTGTTCCTTGTGGCCGGTGGCTGTATTGGGGTCGTTCGTGACCCCTTTTTTGGCATTTTAGCCCTCAACAGGGACCTAAGGCCTGCTGTCCAGACCATGTATGGGCTGGACAGCGAACTTATCGTTCCTATCTTGGCTTTATAAAAGGCCTCAAGCGGTCCCGGGTCACCTCTTGCTAGTTTGCATCGTTTCCTTGTAATTCCACAGGTTTACAACAAGTTTTGATTCACGTCCTAGCATTCTGATTGTTTGTTTTTTCCCTGTGAGCATCTAATTTGTTTTAAACTCGAGTTAGTTCCTATTGTAATGTAAATTCAAAAAAGAAAAAACGGATGTAAATGAGAAGGTAAAAAACTGGGAATTGCATTTAGGTAGAAATTGCATCACAGAGTTTAGTTTAATTTGATTTAATGCTTCATCGTCATCTCTAGTTTAGGATGTTTGCATTCCTTAGTTTAGGTTGATTGCACGGTTAATTTTATGCATGGCTTACAAGAGTTTTGTCCCCGGTTTAATAACAATGTGATTTTTAATTTTGCTCGATAGAGCTTGGTTACTTTCCTTTACCGGACTTTATTTATCTTGATGTTATCGCAATTTTCATGATTATTCCCTTGTTTATATGTTATCGTTTCAATGTCGTATGCATGCTCACTTAGCTTATATATCATAGTAAATAAGAAAAATGAGAAAGATTGCATGAAATGCTTTCTATAAAAGGAGAGAAGGTACCAAATTAGGGTTATTTGATATCTAGCTATCAAGTCCTTCTGCCTTGAGTCCCTAGTTCATTGAAGTAAAACAAAGTCCCAATGCCTTACTTGTCCTTTAATCAGCCCATAATAAATTAGCAGCTTCTAAAGCAAAAACTTATCAGCACACTAAATTGAGAAAATTAAGTTGGAAATTGATAAGGCTTGGGAGGGCCTATGCTGAGAGCAAGGGCTACCTCATGATAGGGACCATTTGCGCTGGGTTGGCAATCCGCCAAACCACCTCAGGATCTTCTATTAGATGATACCTATATTTTGAAGGACAAAGTGAGTACTCCCCATGTGCATATAATTCGAGAAAATTGTCCAAAAACTCCTAAGTATATTGTATGGCAGTTAATTTAATTTATAAACATATTAATAATTTTTCAATGTAGTCCTTCTGGATAATTTTGGCTAAAAATCATGCACTGACTATTTTACATGACGCATCCAACACTGACCTATACGATTTTTGTAATTTTTAAAAAATTTCTAGATTTTTTCTTTTTCTTCCTATTTTCCTCCGTCGGTCACTCAAGCTCGATAAGGGCCGCAATGCCCTTGCTTGCCTTATCAAATCTGGGCGAGGACCTACAAGCCCTTGAAGTGGTCAGCAAGGTGGAGTGCCTAACCATGATTGGCAAGCTCACACCTTCCCTCCCCATGTCTCTTGTCTCTTTCTATCTCTCTCTCTCTCTCTGAGTGGAGTTCAACTCAAACAAGGTACTGTGGTTCGAAGAGAGAGAGAGAAAGCACGAGCGCTTTGTATATTCAAGTCACTGGGGAGATTGTATCTACTTAAGGAGATTGTAAAAAAAATGAAAAAGAAAAAAAAAGGAAAGAACAGAAAAAAAATTCTCAAATATTTTTAAAAACTTGTAAAAGCTATTCATGTCAACGTTGAGACCGAGGGAGTGAGTGAATTGAGATCAAATCTGAGAAAGTTGGGATCTTTTGTGCGGGGTGATACGCAGGTGTTGGGTTTTTGGGCAAAAGATGCTCTCCTTTTCTTCTTTCGCTGCCGGCCGTTCTTGGAGTTGGCAAATGAAAAAAAAAAGGTGGATTTTTTTAACACGAAGAAACGTAGAAATCAAATGCTAGAACCTCTGTTCGACCGGGACAAAAAATTGACATTTGCCAACTTTAAACTATTTTTGTTCTTGGCCAAAATGGCTGAATTGCTTTTATTCCGATCAAGCTTAAGATTAGTAAATCTTTTGCTATGGATAATTACTTTCTTTCATACTAGACAATTCGACGGTTCTCTTCTTTAGTGATTATGCAATTCGGTAATATCAAAAGTTCTATTGAACGTTTGTAACGTAGTAAATAATCTCAAATCATCATAAAATTGGCAAGATCTTTGTAATATGATTGCACTTATGTTGAGCAATTTGCTATCATCCTGTAAGTATTGCACGGGTAAATTGAGAATATTATCACTTAGTAATGGTTTATAATTCCTATCCTCAATAATCATACCTCCAACAATTTTAATTTACCGAAGCAATTATAAACTATTGCGCCAGTTATAAAATTTCCTTTGTATAGTAATTCTTCTACATAAAATGGTTAGTAATAAATCACATTAATGATTTCAAAAATATTTTTCAAAAAATAGTTCTTTATATTGCTCAATATAATTAGTAATTCTTTATAATGCTTAATTTTTGAATCAATAAAAGAATTATGTCTAAATATTTTTACAGATAATGAAAATGTTTTTCATTCAATCGTTTTTAGGGAAAATTTCAAATAAGATTTTAAAGTACTCTCATTTTCTCAAATAAGGGTTTAAAGTGGATTTTATTTTAAATAAGCATTTAAAGTGCCATTATTTTCTCAAAAAATACCTAAAGTGAATCATGTTTTAAGTAAAAGTATAAAGTGGCTATATCATTTCAAAAAAGGCTTTGATTTTCCAATGGATCAAGAACATTTTCATCATTTACTTTCTTCTTTTTTTGGATTTTTTCCATCTTTCTTTCTTTTTATTTTTTTCCTTATTTGATTTTTTCTTTCTTCTTCATCGATGGCACGGAGAGAGCTGGGCAACTATTATCCTCGTTGGCCATAGGTGAGAGGCGACCTAACTTAGGCGAGGCCAACCTTTGCCAAATCTAAGCAATGATCACCTTGCTAGCAACCGGTAAAGGATGACCTCGCTCGGGCGAGGCCAGCCCTCACTAGAAAATGGCCATGATAGTTTCAAATAATGATTTGACCTCATCAGTCACCGACTAGTTAAATATGGTCACTTTAGGCCTATATTTGACACAAAATTTACTTTATGCCATTATTTGAGAAAATGAGGGTATTATAGGCTCTTATTTGGAAATGTTGTTTCTTTTTATAACTAATGTAAGTGACTGATATTTAAAAATATTTTTTAAGATCATTATTTTTAAAATTATCCAGTAAGGTTTCACTATTTTACAACGATCCGACGGTCCAAACTTCCTCTCTTGTAATCCGGCGGCCAGCATTGGTCCGGGTAGACCTACATCGGCACCGCACGATTTCCCTCCCTGCAAATCAATGTCTGCAACTCATCTTCTCCACGCTGCCCAAAAAAATGTTCCGTCGATGTCCTCCTCCGCTCGACCCTCCGACTAAGCCCCCAGTCATCTCCCCATGGAGCTCTCTTCTTCCTTCGCCAATCTGGCCGCCGCCACCGCCGCCAAGCCCTTCTCCTTCTCCTCCTCCGTCTCTCCGTTCCCGACCCGAATCCACCTCAAGAATCCCCGCAAGCAGCTCCCTGCCGCAGCCCCGTCGCGGGGCCGCCCCATTTCGGCGGTCGCCGTCGACCCGGCACGAGAGCTCCCCAGCAACAGCCCCCAGAGGCTCCTCAAGGAGCTCGTGGAGCGCAAGCGCGCGACTTCGCCCAAGAAGAAGGTGCCCCCGAAGAGATTCATACTGAAGCCCCCTCTGGACGACAAGAAGCTAGCCGACCGGTTCTTGAAGAGCCCCCAGCTGTCCCTCAAGTCGTTTCCCCTGTTGAGCTCCTGCTTGCCCTCTTCCAAGTTGAACAATGCCGACAGGACTGACTATTTTATATGACGCATCCAATGCAGACCTATACGATTTTTGTAATTTTTAAAAAATTTCTAAATTTTTCTTTTTCTTTCTATTTTCCTCCGTCGGTCACTCAAGCTCGATAAGGGCCACAATGCCCTTTTTGCCTTATCAAATCTAGGCGAGGACCTACAAGTCCTTGCAGTGGTCAGCGAGGTGGAGTGCCTAACCATGATTGGTAAGCTCACACCTTCCCTCACCATGTCTCTTGTCTCTTTCTATCTCTCTCTCTCTTAGTGGAGTTCAACTCAAACAAGGTACTGTGGTTCGAAGAGAGAGAGAGAGAGAGCACGAGCGCTTTGTATATTCAGGTCACTGGGGAGATTGTATCTACTTAAGGAGATTGTAAAAAAAAAAGGAAAGAACAGAAAAAAATTCTCAAATATTTTTAAAAACTTGTAAAAACTATTCATGTCAACATCGGTTACGTAATATAACTGGTCTTCACATTAGCGATTTTTAGCCAAAATCAACCGAATGAATTATATTGAACAAGCATTTAAATTTTAAAGTTTACAATTGAATTGACCACCACACAACAAGTTTTGGACTTTTTTGACAATTATTCTCATATAATTCGTATGGAGACGACTGATACTAGTCTGTTGTAACAAAATGGACAAGTTCTCTTAGTTTACATAGGCCTATATCATATAATCTAACTGCAAATTAAATTAATTTCCTAAACTAATCCCAATCTAGATGTATTTATTTCTCTCTCCATATTTAAAACTTTTTTTTCTTCCATGCACACACATATTTATGCACGCACTATTTTACTAGTACTAATCGCATATGTGTATTATTTAGGGGCATATGTGTATTATTTAGGGACAATGTCAAAAGTAGTCTTTGTACTCTTATCATCCAAGCATTATTCTTATGGCTAAATCCAATCTCATAATCCGCACGAAAAGGAAAACGAATTTCTTAACACAAAGGCGGAAAAAGAAATAATAATAACTTGGTCTCGGGCATCTACCATTATACCTACAATGATCAGGGCCGTTGAATAATTAGACTCTACGTACTATATAAATAGGTGTGTACCCGTACGGTTCATTATGAAAAAGCACTACAAATATTTTATCCCAGTCTTCCTCCGGCGCACATTCTTAAAGAATAAAAGCGACACTTCGTATAGCGTTGAATCATTCGGCTGACCTTACGTGATTCATTGAGTGCAGGCGTTCATGAAGAAGACTTTGACTTTTGGCTTTGCTCGTCTCCTATTCTGCAGTTTGATTGATAAAGACGCGTGGGCGCGCCGAAGGTCGTTGAGTGGTTGACACGTACTCGAGTTTAGTTCTCTTGCGGCGAGATCGGAGAAGTTGGTGAGCGATGAAGTTGATTTAACTATTGTATTAAGAATTTATGTAATTATTCGAATGGAAAATTCCAAGTGCATAGCGAGCATACCAAATGACGATCGTTGGTGCGAGTTTCACGACGGGGACCTACACATTGGACTCGTACGAAGGATCGGGCGATCCAAGTTGATCCCCGGTTCATCTAGCTTCTTAGCTCGAAGGCATGGATGCAATTTCGTCCTTTGAAGTATCTGGTTGTCCATGCCCCATTTCTGTCGTACCATGTACTTAATCAAACGTTAAGCGGGGCATGCAACTTTTTTTTTGGCTAGAAGCAGACCCGTAATGCAGGCGATTCGCTACTAAAGAAGAAAGATTTCAAATCGCACTCATTCAATCAATCATGACAGAATCACGGCCAATCGAGCTTAATTTAGAAATTTATGTGTGCTTTAGTAGCAGTATTATTGAAATCTGATTGGCTAAAACAAGGAAGTTGGATGCAAAGCAAAATGAGGGAATTCTTGGCCAGCCTATGTTGGGTAGAGTGTGTAATTATTACTAACACGAACTGAAGCGCAAATTCTTGGTTTAGGAAAAGGAAAGAACTATCCGCCTCTCTCTCTCTCTCTCTCTCTCTCTCTCTCTCTCTCTCTCTCTCTCTCCCTAGCCGCCGGTCCTCCAAGTGCTGATCATCCTCACCGACGACGCTTGCTTCGGTATCCTGCTATCCTCACGATCTTCCTCCCGCTTTCTTGGTGTCAGCTTCTTCGGCAGGCACTGGACTCGGGGATGGCGAAATCTCCACCTTTGTTGCTGAGGGAACTGCATTTTCTTTTGCAGGTAATAAATGAAGGGGAAAAAAAAGAAGACAAAAATAATACCGGTTTTGGATAACATTCTATCATCATAAGCGGCTAAGAAGTAGACTATTATATATAGAAAGATTGTACTCACTTCCGCATTCGCTTCTGGCGCTCCTAATGTTGCATCTCTTGGGAATGGAGATAGCCGCGGCTGGAATGATCTGGGCCTCCTTCGCTGCAGGAGAGAGAAGGACAGCGCACAGGCAGCGAGGATCGATCTGAATGAGCTTGCTGACTTTGGTGCAGCAGGCAGGCGGGACCTTGGCCTTGGGGTCTCTAGCTGCCCCCAGGCAAGGACTGAGGCTGGCGAACGCTGAACTGATTGTGGTCTTTCCGCATTCCCCGGCACCGCTCGCCTCCCTAATGAAGCCATTCGAAGTCGCCAATACCATCATGATGGACAAGGGAACAAGGATAGCAACTTGAGAATTGTTGCCCATTCTTCCCTTTGGAGATTGCGGGAGACGATCTCTGTATTCCAGGCCCCTGCTTTGATATGTGAAGACAAATCATGCTGGGATTTGATGCATGTACGTCACGAACTCCTCGAAGCAAGTTGGACTATTTAGGAGTTTGACTAATAGATTATTAAGTCTAAACTTAACTTGAGCGCTCCCAAGCCCAAATCAACTCGTAGCTTAATTTAAGTGTTTTATGTGGAGATGATTTTCATCTAGGAGTTATCACTAATAAGTTTATGGTGGGTCAATTAAACACCCAATTAAAGAATGGAGAGAATTACCTTAATTATATGAACTAGAGATTAAATGAGTTCGAGACTTAATTACATAAATTACTCTAACGCCCTTTCAATACATTTTCTCTTTTATTTTTAAAAATTATTTGCAAGCAGCTTGAATTGATTTTAACCTATCTCTAACATGCAATGTGCCATGCGGGTATTTAACGCTCAATAATCAAAGCAATAAATAAATTGCAAACATAAAGAAGGAACAAATATTAATTAGAAACACATATTTAATTCTAATTGTTACAAAATTCTGCTCAAATCTCTTTATGGGTTTTCTCTTATTTAAATGAAAATTAAACTATATGTAAAGCAATTTAACTAAATAACGTAATTCTAATGACGGTCAATAATTTATAGGCAACTACTCTACATGACATGCGACTTTAATTAAGTAACTCAATTTGGCAAGCAATATAACTAAACGAACCTATCAGGTAATTACTAAATGACACTAGCTTATGACATACACATGAAATTTTTTTATATATCTTTATTAAAATTCGTAATTAAAAATTGCTAAAAATAAAAATCTAGCTAAAGTGATATATTATCTATTTTAAGTTTGGAAATAGACTAACCTAAGTCCTATGTTAATTTAGAAATGTATCTCAACAAGTAATTCATTTCAAAGATATTATCTAACATGCATTCTAATTTAATCAGAGAAGTATCTAAAATTCTATCATGCAAGTCTATCGAAAAAACCAATCTAAACCACATGACATGCAATGCAATTCTTTTATATTTCAGGATGAAGAAAGCAATCAAAATAAGATAATCACCAAATCATTCAAGCTCATTAAAGATATCATCCAATCAATTCAAACAATGAAACAATGTCTGATCAACTTGAATTTCGTAAATAAAATTGATAAATTGATCTTTAAGCCTTAAAGATTAAAATATCAATTTAAATATTCCTGCAAAATCAATAATTCAATCTAAAGCATATAATAAAAAATTATATATGCGGTTACATATTGGAAAATAAATCATATTAAATGTTGTGCCTATCACTCGAGGATATTTGATTATATATCAATATGCAGCAAATAGGAAATAAAATATTCGAATTATTTCGGATAAAATTTTTTACCGAATTTGAATATTGCTTCCTAATTCCAAGTCGTCGGATTGGACGACGGCTCGTGGGAATCGGAGACGACGATGCTTTTCGCAGTGGCGCGGTCACCCTTGCAAAAGCTGCTCACCGTGAGTGAGGTGACAAGGTGGTGATGGGCTGCCGGTCAACGAGCCTGCAAAAAAAGAAGCTTCGTGGGACCCGCTCAGTTCGGGTGCGATTACGGACGGCAGGGGGCGTCGGGCTCCGCGGATAGAAGGTGGACCGGAGGCGTCGGCGCGAGTGGATAGCGGCCAACGGACAGATCAGCAAAGCACCAGGCCGCCGACGTCTACACCGATCAGGGGGCAGCTCAGCCTCGGGACCGGTCGCGTTGAAGCTCCGCGACCAACAACTGCAACGGGCAGAGAACTCAGGCGAAGCAACGGCACGTCGTCGAAGATGAAGACACCCCTCTCTCTCTCTCTCTCTCTCTCTTTTAAATGCTACGAGAGCAATGATGCGCAAATCGCTTTTGAAGAAGTCACGTACTTTGGTTGTGGTCGCTCTCTCTCTCTCTCTCTCTCTTAAATGCTACGAGAGCAATGATGCGCAAATCGCTTTTGAAGAAGTCACGTACTTTGGTTGTGGTCGCGTACCTTTGGTCATGCGGGTAGGTGAAGAGTCTGAACGCGCGGGGCCTTGACACTTCATCAACTTTCGAGGAATGCTGGTCTTTTCAATAGAAGGTAAGGTGAAATATATAGCTAAATACACGCATAATAATTATTTTATTATTTTATTTCTCTATTTCAAGAAATAATTTTAGAACAAAATTTTATTTGATATCATAATTTCATTTTTTTTTTATTTATTTTTATAACAACTAGAAATAAGTTTGGAACAAAAAAATTTTACTTGTCTATTTTCGAAATAAAAATGAGAAATAAAAAATTTTCTCATATTTTTTAACTTATCTTTTTGCTTTTCAGATATTGACCTGAGATTGAAAAGTAGGAAATGAAATCTTCAATGTTAAGGATGAGGCAGAGGACAATAACGTCGACTTCTTAGAAATTTGACCTTGAAATGAAGACTTCAAAGTAGGTGGCACCAAAACAAATACAGCAGTTCAAAGGAAATTATGCCGCTACAGCTGTTCAGATTAATCACGGGTGCGCTAAAAACTCCCTAGTTGATCTCTCCCCAGTCGGAAGACCCTCCTCCATGTTGACTTCGCACAATGAAGATGAGAGCCTGGCCAATTTCCTCGAGTCCGATGCCATCTCCCAGGTAAAAATCCAACTTTCATTCATTTCAACTCGCCTCAATTTTTGACTTTTAGAGTAATTCGATCTGCTCTCCATTTTTTTTCCCTAGGAAAGCGTCGACATCGCTGAGCTGGAAGCAAAAACCGCAGCGTTCGGGAGGAGAAGCAGCATAGGAGGAGAAACAAGGTGACGGCAGAAGCAACAATGAAAAACACGGCTTCACTAGAAAAAGTCACGTAATAGTTTTTACCAGAATTTGTCATTGAAGACATTTAAGTGATTGGATTTTTCTCCAATTTGGCATTTAAGTGAACCGGAGAAAACTTCTAGCACTAAAATAAGCACCATACAACATTTTTGACACTTTTAATGTCTTTATGGTGATGGGTTTAGTTTCCAATGTTATTTTGAGTGAAACATGCTATAATTTAAATTTAAGATCATTGGTGTCCAAATCAAGAACTTAAAACTTAACCACGTAAGTTAACAGAATCCATGATCATAAGCAAACCAACAGAACATTGTCCGGTAGGTTAGGTAGTCACTCTTATTCGGTGGTACGTGAAGATATTTTTGATTTATATTTGTTTAGGGATTGTAGTGGACCCAACATTTAGGCCTGGGCCAATTAAATTAAACTAAATGAATCTTTAAAGAATTTTCTAATTGCATACTATTTGACAATGTTAATCATGAATGAAAATCAGGAAATACCTACATTAAAATTCAGAAAATAAAAGTTCCCAAACCTCGCATAACTTTAGGAGTTCAGCAAAATCTACAAAAGTTCGATGGACTCGAGCCCGTTTGTGTTTGTTTAAGGAAACTACTTTCCCCACTATACACTAATAATATACAACTCCTTCTATAAATAAATTTATTAGATTACTAATTTCTTTTTTTTTTCATTTGGGATAAACAATATATACACATAACTAATTTGTGCGTGATGTTGTGGGGCTTCTTACGTCAGCATGCAATTAATGAAAGACAGATGTTGCCGTCTTGGCGATATCGGCCGCAATTTGCGACCCGGATTTTCTTGAATTGTTCAGATGGACAAGGTCGTTTTTATGGACGTCTAATATGACCTCACATTCAAGCTTTTCCACTAAAATCTCCTCTTCCCAATGCCTTCTTTAAGGTATGTTTGCTTTTGATGTAATCTTGGGAGCACGTGGGTTGGGTCCACGAGTCCCTCTTGTATGATTTTTCCAACAAAATGACCATCTAGTTGAATGTGTTTGGAATTTGGGGCAATATGTAAAACTGCCTGATTCATCACGAAAAATTCCTTGAATAATTAAGTTAGCCCCTGGTGATTGTTTCTTCCTTCTCCATAAGAAAACACCTTATTCAATGAATACACTATATCCGACAATTGATCTTCTTGTATTTGGGTACGATGCCTCATCCAAGTCACAATAAATTTCTTACTGTTAATCACTATTTGATGATAGAAAAATTCATTGATTGGTAATAAATTTTAAAAATAGTAACACTCTTAATGATGCTTCCAAATGTTCTTCTTTGGATTTTCCAAAAGTTGACTCAAAGTGTTAATAGAAAAAGTATCGTCTGGTTGAGTAATTATTAAACATGAGATTCTACCCACCAATCTTCTATATTGGATGGTGCATCCTCATTTAGCACAGGATATTTTGAGAGAGTTGAAAAAACACCATCTCATTGAAAGGTTCTATACATGTCTCATCAACAAATGCAAGTTTAGTCATTTGCCTAGATTGCCAAAGTTGTGGCTTTAATTCAAGCCAAGTAGTTATCTTGACCAATCAATGATTGAGAGACTAAACTCATACTTGGATCATCAGTTTGATATGTATAGAATAATTAATTTGTATCCAACATCATCAGGTCACGTGAGGTCAGACTTCTTAATTGATTATTTGTCACATTGGATCCATTAGAAGTCATGCGAATCGATGACGGACAATGAAATGAGTTTATATATAATTTGGTGAAATGACTAAGTGCTCTAATACCTTATAAAATTTGGAATAAGTCAAATTTCATTGTGAAAGTTTAAATTTTTCATTTGTCTCTCTATTTATATATACAAGCATACAAGATATGAGATGGTATCTACCCATAAGCAAGATCGGAACTTTCAAAATTCTAACTAAACCTATCTAGCTGTTCTTAAAATACAAGTTGAAATATTATCCTATCCATAGGATCAAACAATATGATCGTGAATTACTTTTCAACTTTACACAAATGGCAAACTCAAACAAGTGTAGTAAATAAGTTCAAGAAAAGTATGAAATTCTAGGTGATAGGGGAAAGATTATATAGATCAATCTTGACGACAAAAAGTGAACATCAATTTTGCTTCTCTGTCCAAGAAATTCTGCTAATCTAATCGCTGCTTCTTATTCAACTTAACAAATTCAAATTCAAATTCGTGACAAAATGGAAAGTTGACTTTGATCATTCCCATTTCTAGGGGAAAACGGGCAATTCGTCAGTTTAGGAACCACAAGAAGATTAAACATAGTAATAGGCACGCGCTTATTGAGTTTCGCGAGAAGACATTCCTACCCTTGTGCGGGGAAATGTAGCCAAAAAGTCACACTTCATAAGGAGACGAATTTCATTAAGGAAACATGTTACGAAAATCTGTACTTTTGAAAGGCACATGGAGAGGGAGGGATTTGGCCTAAATCTCTCCCTCCCCTCCTGGTTCCTTTCCTTTTTATTCCCTTTTATTTCTTTTCTTACTCTCCCAATCTAATTTTAGATTTGGGAGTTTTGTTATTTCGATATTATATTTGTGAGCTTTTCTCTTTAATCTAATACTAGATTTTGGAGTTTCAATAAATAAGTACTCCGCCTCTAGTTTTAAGGGAGAATTGTCAAAAAAGTCCTAAACCTATTGTAATTATGCCAATTCAATCATAAACCTTTTTTTTTACCAATTCAGTCCTAAACCTTTTGCAATTGTGCCAATTTAGTCCATCCGGCCAAATTTGGTTGGCCAAAGCTGACGTGGACGCCGGCCGGCGCCGGCAATAATATTTTTATTATTTTTCGAATTTTTAATTTTTTTTAATTTTGCTATTTTTTTCCTTTTCTTTTTTGTTTCTTCCTCCTTGCTCCTTCTCCCCCGGCCGGCCAGCTCCAACAAGGCTCGCTAGCCACTACGCAAGGGCCGTGAAGCCCTCGCCGGCGGCCAGTGAGGGTTGCGGCCCCCGTCAGACTGGCCACCCTCACCGGTAGCCTCGCCTAGACCTAGGTGAGGCCAGCCTCACCGCAGCCCCCTGGCCTCCCAGTGTGCAGGCGAGGCGGCCGGCTCGTTGGGGCTGCGACCCTCGCCGGCGGCCTTGCCGCAGCCCCCAAGCCTCCCCCAAGTCTGGGCGAGGTCGCCAACAAGGGCTTCGCGACCCTCACGCAGTGGCCGGCAACCTCGTCAGAGCTGGCCAGCCACTGCCGTCGATGGGGGGGGTGGAGGGGCAAGGGAGGAAGAGACAAAAAAAAAAGAAAAGGAAAAAAACTAAAAACTAAAAATTAAAAAATTGGAAAATAATAAAAATATTATTAAAATATTGTCGCCGACGTGCATCCACATCGATGCCGGCCGCCGGTTGGCGTCGGCTGGCTAAATTTGGTCGGATAGACTAAATTGGCACAATTGCAAAAGGTTTAGGACTGAATTGGTAAAAAAAAAATGTTTATGACTGAATTGGCATAACTGTAATAGGTTTAAAACTTTTTTGGCAATTCTCCCCTGGTTGTAACAATAGTCAAATGAAGATCCCAACATGTTCTTATCAATGATGGCGTTGTGTAACTTGGTGATTGATCGCCGATCCTTTTGCTTCGATGCAATCCCAAATCTATTCTTGAAAGACAAGCCCGTGATTATCTCTAATGATCATCTTCTAATGAATACCTTGATTTTTGGTTTTTTGTTTATTTTGGAGCTCTATGATTTGCTTTGTTATTGTGACTTTTGAAATTTCATTTCATGTATCATTTTGATAATGAATGGCAATTTCTTTTTAACCTAAAAAAGGCACGTGGAATTAAGTCTGTCTTTGGTTGCGTCATAAAGATAGGATGATGCGATTAAACACGAAGTATCATTTCATTCCATAACTCTAGCAAGAGTGCAGTTCAATGTTTGAACTTTGTGTTCTATCAAGTCCAGTAAGTATTTTAATTTCTGTAGTTAAGTCTTCTAACTCATTTAGCATGTGCAATCGAGTCATTCTATCACCTTCTATTACTATCTTCATATAAATTGTTAATTTGGTATTGTTTATGTGACAAAACTTTTTTTTCTAATGTTGATGTGGTGGCTAGCGCTACATTAGTAAGATGAAAGAAATTGAGTGCATTTGTATCACGGAAAGTCAATAATTTTGAGACATTTTCATAAGAATGATAACTTGTGTCGTTTAGAAAAATAAGTCACTAAGAAATAATTTTATTATAAAAAATAATCTATAGCTAAGAATTTCAATTATTGATGAAAATATTTCCGTTGATATGAGTGATCATTTTCAGGAAAATATTTTTCAAGTTATTGGTTTTCTACGAAAAGGAAAATGACATAAAAGGTTTTTGAATTTCGACTTAATGTGCAATGTGATCCCTAAACTTTATCCCAATATGCAATGTGGTCCATGAATTTTAAAATTATTTAATGTGATATATGGACTTTTGGAATATATTTAATTTAGTTCATAGACTATATAATAATGTTCAATGTTGTCCCTAAACTTAAATAATAGAATGACAATATTGAATATTTTCTATATAAATTGGGGACTAAGTTAAGCATGCACAAAAAATTCAGTCATCACATTAAGCAAATTAAAAATTTAGGGACACATTGTACATTGGGGTTAAATTCAAGGATTGATTGAACAAATTAAAAGTTCAAGTATTACTACATTACACTATTTGTGTCATTATCTGTTCTTAAATAGAATTGGGAACTAGACCAAATCGACCATGGAAACCATTTTGTTCCAAGCTTCAATGGAAATTGATTCAATTCTCGATTCCACATATTTTGCAACCTATGCGGTTAAGTTCTCGGTTTCCACTCAAGAATTGAACCGGACTAGACTAAGAACCGGATCAAGAACCAAGGTAACCTAAAATACAACTAGAAATATACAATATCACATGAGGCTTTAGCGAATGAAAAGAAAATTACTTATCCCAAGAGCGATACCTTGGCGTCCATCGTGGTTTCTAACTTCTCTGAGAGCATGATATTTAGGTTTTTTTATGTCATGAGTTTTTGAACTTTTTGTTCTTGATTTTATTTTATGTTCATCTTTTATAGATTGTTATTATTAACAAATGAGAATTTTTGTTATTGCATTCACCTTCATTTTATTCATTTAAAAAATACACTAAGAGTACGTACTACTTTTCAATCAATCGTACACCGATTCCCAATATAGAGTACTTAATCATTTCACATTGACTAAACCCCAAGTGCATATATAAATAATCTCGTTCATGTGTATTGAGCATGGATTATGGTGACAAGTTAGGGTTCCAATGTTATTCCGAATGAAGAATGCCGAACATAAGATTTATAACATTAAAATCAAGCACTTAAAACTTAACCACCTAACTTTACAGAATCGAAGATCATTAGAAACACCAACATTAATATTTTCGATTTCTATATGCTTAGTGATACGCATGGACCCAACATGTAGGTCTGGGCCAATCGGACCTGACCCTGACTGGTCGAGAATATAGGCCGATAAGTGCTCCTTTAAGGCTTCCCATATCAGAACGCAATTCATGAAGTGACAGTACATGTCGTGTGGGCAGGATGGGCCGCCATCTGCCATCTCGATTTCCTAGGATTTTCAGATCGGCAAGATCGGTTTCATCAAATTGTTGTACCATTTCCTTGAATGTTGTGAGAATTTGACCGCAAGACAATAATAGGTAAGCGCGTGTCGAATTACTGTTATAGACACGCAGGATTTTCCTTTCTTTTCTTTCCTTCCTTTCGCAACAAGTTTATTGAGTGATGAGATACTAAAATCTATTTATGCGAGCCTCAATGGCTGTGACTTCTATCCAAAGTGGAGTCTTATTCAGGTTTTCGCAGTTAAGACTCCCCTTCAAGCAGGCGTCTGGAATTGCTTCATGCCCAGTTTGTTTGCAACACTTTTCCTATGCCTTTGTGAAGACGTGTTCTGATTGTAATTTTGTACTATTGAAAAAGTCATGTGGCTTGATAATAGGATCTATATATTTTTTATATACATTTTATTTATAAATTTGAACTTTTGTATTATTTTTTTCTAACAAGATATTAAAGTTAGGTTGCGCTCCTTTCACTTATGTGTCCACCTCCGTTCGTCAAATTACACGTGCCAATTCTTATTCGCTTTGCATTTGAAAGGGAGCATTGAAATATCTATTTCTTATCTAAATTCCACCTATCCACTTAAGTCTCTAAATTGGATTTTCTAACCATATTCACGTAGCTTGGCTTCTCATGCCCTTGTGTGTTTTCTCTAACAAGATGACAACCTAGTTCTATGAGTTTGTACCGTTCATGGGAAACTAGATTTGCCGTAATATGTAGAACTATCTGATTATCAAACATTTTCGGAGCAGGCAAACTTGTTAATCCCAATTGCTTGAATAAATAAGTCAGTCATTAAATTTCACAACATGCATTTGCCATGGATTTATGTTGAGCTTCTGCACATGATCTCGACACAATTGAGTGTCTCGACTCAGATTCAGTGTCTTGTCCAAATAAAAAAAAGATTGAATAGGATATTATTGTGCATTAATGTAAGAAAGTATTATCTCACGGAGAGGAGAAAATCATGAGAATCGATGATAGGCAACCAAGCAAGTTTGCAAATTAGTGTGGTGCAATGACGTAATTGCATTGCCTCACAAAATTTGTAATAAGGAAATTCGTGTGAAAAGGTTAAGCTTTTCATTCTATCTATATATCGATATAAACAAGTATACAATGGATGCGATAGCTTCTATTTATCAGTAAAATCTTTCTAAATTAATGCTAAACCTACCTAGCAATTCAAAGTAGAAATTAGGCTATTAGATATCCCATCTCATATGATCACGCAATTTGATTGTGAATTACTTTCGAACTTCACAGAAATGGCAGATTCGAACATTAAATTAGTTGGAGAAACACATGAAACAATAGGAAATGGTGAAAGAGTTGAATAGACCAATCATCATCAACTTTTTGCTTCTCGGTCCAAGATATTTTGCTAGTCATCTTCTGCTCATCTAGTTCATTCTTCTCATCCAACTCAATAAATTCAAATCCGTAACAAAATTGTAAGTTAACTTTGATCATTCCCAATTTTAAGGGGAAAAATGGGCAATTTCATGAAATTTCAAGATAAGACATCTCCATCTTCCTGCAGAGAGGTTGTAAAACGTCGAATTTAATGAGGAGACGAATTTCACTAAGGAAAGATGCTAAGAAAATTTTGTGCTTTTGAAAGACACATCAAATATAAAATTCGTCATTGATTCCGTGATAAAGAGGAAAGATGACAAAATTGACTAAATAAAACTTAGGCGAAGTAGCTTTCTGGCCCATAACTCTCGTGAAAAGTGTGCAATTTAGTGTCTGAATTTTATTTGCTTTATCAAATCCAATGACTATTTTTCAGTTTCTATTATTAAGTCTTTTAACTCTCTAGCCCGCACAATCAATTCATTAGATCACCTACTATTACTATCATCATAAAAATGTCAATTTATTAGTGTTTATGTGACAAAACTTTTGTATGTGATGTTAATGTGATGCTTAGCGCCATATCGATAACGTAAAAGAATTGAATGTTTTTGTATTACGGAAAATAAATGATTTGGAGACATTTTCCTATAAGAGTTACTTGGGTCACTTAGAAAAATTACCTAATGAAAAATAATTTCATTATTAATAACAATATATCATAAACATTTTCATTATTAATGAAATTGTTTTTCATTGACTAAGTTTTGTGAGCAATATGAAAAATCGCTTTTAGGAAAATGTATTGTTGATTTTTCGCAAAATATACAAGGCCATGAAAACTAGTGTTTGTGTGTTCTTTAGAGAGAGAGTAATTTAGACCATTGCATGTTTTTCACTTTAAATGTGATGGCATATCGATGAATTAAGGATAGAAAGACTTAACCTTGGTCTTCTAAATTAACTCCTCACCACTAAGTTTTCTCTTTTTTGTTGACCGGTCATACTCTACTCATGCTCTAATGCTCGGACTTTTACCTTGCCTCCTTGTTGGGCGTGGAAATTGAAACCCACTTCTAAAAACTAAATCATCCCCACCCCAACTTCCCCGAAAATGTGGGGATTCAAAATTCCTACCTCCACCCCCCCCCCTTCTCATCCAACATCCCTTCACCAAGCTAAGTTCTCTAATTTTCAAGGATTGTCTAGTTAAGTAAAGTTTCTTATTCCTCCCTAGTAAAGTCATTCCTGTCCTCAAGACTAGATGGTGCTCACTTGTAAGTCGTGGGTAGATAAATGCACGAATTGTTCATGTCATGGTTCATCGCATGCCTGTATGCTTGCACAACAGAAATGATACCACGGTTTGTTGTTTATGTTCAACACAAATTAAGGTTTGCCCATAACCATATGGTGTTGACCAATATTGAGGTGTACCAAACTCATGTCTTGGATTGTTGTAAAGACCTTGATACTTGACAATTGAGCTAAGCTTCGGGTTTAGAATCATTCCTAGCATGAATAGAATACACATGTGCACATCCTTATGGAGCGCTTAAATGCATATCAAGTTGGCTAAAATGGAAGATAATAACCAGTCATGTTTCATGTATTTATGTGTGCATTTAATGGAACAACCATGCCGTCACCACATAGTGTTGGTGACGATACCTCATTTGAAGAATGAGATGCCTAGATTTGAGTCCCAAATACCTGAATTTAAGGCCCAAATTGAATTGGATTCGAGTTCCAAGACGGCCTCGGATACCTCATGTTTGCTAGCCCTGAGATGCCTTGGGTTCAAGCCTCAAGATGGCTCTAGAAAAGATCAGAGTTTGAGTCCTCGACGACGGTAAATGAATTGCATGAAGGGTTGGTCTTGAATGAGCATAGTATGCATGAGTTTTTGCATTTATTGACGATTGATATATGTGAAGTCTTATTGAGTTTGTTTGACACCGTTTGCTTGTGAGGTTTGACTAGTTATTATGGAAAGGATGTCTTACTAGCCGAATGTATCAACTTTACTTGCTGAGTTTCCAGACTCATTCATTTATCTCTTACTGTGGTTTACCACTAAATTCAATAGGTCCAATATAATAAGAAAAAAAGGATTCAATTAATTACGGGAGCGAACAAAAGAAATGACATGAGGGATTATGTTATAAAATTAGATGCTCCTAAAAGAGAAAAAGGAATGAACATTAACCCATCACGAACTAAATGTCCCTTTTATTGATTATTTTATATAAAATAAGGGCAATTAGTGAAAAAGCATAATCAAGTGTTTGATAAAATGTAGATCACCTCGAAATTAGGGGTGATCGGTTCCCAGTTTGGTTTAGTCTCACAAAAAAACCGATCATTTTAAGCAATTCATTTTGTAGTGAAATTTTGCACCTAAAGTAAACTAGCATATCCAAAACATAACCATCATATCCTCATCTAACTATAAACACTTTGAAATGTTATATACAAAATTTTATGCTACCCAAACAGATTTTCCTCATAAACAAGTGTCTTACCTATATAACTTGAATTTGAACTGTAATCTAATCAATAGACTTACTCTAATTGAAATCATAATTTGATCAAGCGTGCCCCCAATGTGAGTTCGGCTAAAGTGAAGGTATAAACAATGTCGGTGGTTTTGAAAAGACCAAAAGAGAAGGCGTGCATGAGGGATTTTAGATTATTAGATTTACATTTAAAATAAATAAATAAATAATAATTGGTCCGAGTGTTCTAGTTCCCTTTGAAATCGAGAACCAGACCACTTAAACACATATTTCACTTTTAGGAATGGAGAACCAGACCATCACTCCCAATAAGCAAGCTGAACTGAACCAGCTGATTTAATCCAATTCGAGCAGTTCCCGATTTGGTCAATCCATCTTGTTCACCTCAACTTCAAATCACTCTCAATTTGCTTTTTCCCCCTCACCTCCTTTCCTTGTTTCCAAAAAAAGGAAAAAGAAAAAGAAAAAATCTTATTAGATTTTTCCTAAAGTGAAGATAAGAAATTTCAAATGATATAAGCGTCGCTGTCGCAACTTTAGAGCTCGATGCACAATAATTTAATTTCTAGAGGCAATTAATGTAGAACAAAGTGCAAATGCTTATATGAAAATGTTCGAGCATTACAAAAGCAAGCGATCTCACAAATCAAAGAGGATTACGAGATCTTCAAAGTTGCAAACGAACAACATCGATTAGGGCAATGTTCAATCTCAAATTCATGTGTTTTCCTTGTTGTCCAAGCCATCAAAGATTTCGAACATATTTTGCATATTTGAAGATTTTTTCTTTCATCAATATTTTTCCTTAATTTTGTTATTTGATTATTTCCCGAATGGCAACTTCCTTCTAAAAGGCGACTTAAGACATTGTAATCCGCACTTCATTGTTTAGAATAAATATTTTCTTTTGGAATCCATTTTCAAGTATATCATCGTCTGCATCAACAATTCTTAAAATTACTTTTTTACGTTTTTTTAATGATATCACGCCGCGATTAATTATTTTAAACAATCAGAATGATTTTTTAAATTAAATATTTTCAATAAGGGCCGCGCGCCACGATTTAATTCAAAAACCTGAAAACAGACAGTGGAGCTTGACAGCTATACCAACTCAACGAAACTTTAGGAAGAAAAGGAAGGCAACCGAACGAACGAAGTTCCTGCACATCCACTGCAAGTTGATCCGCTTCTTTCAATCTGAATCTGAATCCACACGGAAACAAAATGACATGTTGCAACGGACATACAAAGCACGAGGACGGTTATACAGAGAGAAAAAAAGACCCCAATTGCAATTACGGATATAAACCCACCAACAACCCCATTCAACAGCATCTACACACGCAACTCAAAATTCACACTTGGAATAAGTGAATTACGCGACTGGCCACAGTTTATCGAATGCCTAGCATCAAGCCTAATTTTAAAAGTCGAGGTACTACTTAATTGAATAAAATAAAAAATTAAGTTATGGATTATAAAATGATGATAATTTTACTAACCTGAGAGTATCACTATCTCTACTAAATAAAAACACATTCCACTTTTTTGAACATTGATCCTGTATAGCAACAATACAAAGACTTGTAATTTATTCATTTAAAAAAGAACCCTCAAAGTACTTTTTAACAAATCCCACATTTTTTCTCAGTATAGAGTATTGGAACATTTTGGGTTAACTAAGCCCCAGGAGCATACATAAATCATCTTGTTTATATATATCAAGCATGGGTTATATTTTGAGTTTGGGTTCCAATGTTATTCCCAATGAAGAACGCTGAAACATCGAATATAAGATTTATCGCATCCAAATCAAGCACTTAAAACTTAACCACCTAACTTTACAGAATCCAAGATCATAATAAAAACCCACATTAATATTTTCGATTCCTATATGCTTAGTGATATGAATGGACCCAACTTGTAGGCCTGGGCCAATCGAACCTGGCCCTGACTGGTCGAGAATGTAGGCCTATAAGTGCTGTTATAAGGCTTTCATCTCAGAATGCAATTTATGAAGTGACAGTACATGTCGTGTGGGCAGTATGGGCCGCCAGCTGCCATCTCGATTTCCTATGATTTTCAGATCGGCATATTCGGTTTCACAGAATTGTAATACCCTTTTCTTGAATGTTGTAAGAATTCGACAGTAAGAAATAATTGGTTAGTGCGCATGGAATTACGGTTTTAGCCTCGCAGGACTTTTTTTTTTTCTGCTTTCCTTCCTTTCACGACAAGTTCATTAATTGATGAGGTAAAAAATCCAATTATGGGAGCCTCAATGGTTCTGACCTTTTTCTCAAAGGGGAGTCACATTCAGGTTTTTGGAGTTAAGACTCCCCTTCAAGCAGGCGTCTGGAATTCCTCCATGCCTAGTTTGTCTGCAGTAATTTTCAAAACTCTCCTTCTCCAATGCCTATGTGAAGATTTCTTCTGACTGTAATTTTGTATTATTGAAAAGTCACGTCGCTTGATAATGAAATATATATATATATATGCTCTTTATAAACATATCGATTATAAATATTAACTTTCATATTATTTTTTATAACATGGTATTAAAATTAGGTTCGGCCTCTTTCACTCATGCATCTATCTCTATTAGTCAAATTTCACGTGCTAATTTTAATTCACTTTGGATGTGAAAGGGAGCGTTGTCTCTTTATCTACATTCCACCTCCATGCTTAAGTTTTTAAATTGGATTTTCTCGCAATAGTCATGTAGCTTGGCTTCACAAATCCTTGATGTGTGTTTTCTTTGACAAGATAACAACCTAGTTCTCTGTGAGAAATTAGATTTGTTGTAATATGTAGAACTGTTTGATCATCAAGAACACATTTTTGGAGTAGGCAAACTTGTTAATCCCAATTGCTTGAATAAATAAATTAGTCATTGAACTTCAAAACATGTACTTCTCATGGATCTATGTTCAACTTCTATGGATGATCTCAATATGATTTTGACTCAGATTATGCATCTTGTCCAAATACAAGAAGATTGAATTAAATATTGTGCATTCATGTGAGATAGAATTGATGATGGGCAACCAAATGAGTTTGCAAATTAATGTGGTGCAATGACTCATTAGCAATGCCCTACAAAATTTGGAATAAGAAAATCGAATTTCAATGTGAAAGTTTAAGCTTTTCATTCTATCTATATTTCGATATATACAAGTATACAATAGATGTGATAATATAAGTAAAATCAAATCTTCCCAAATTAATGCTAGACTTACCAAGCAAAGTCAAAGTAGAAGTTAGGCTGTTAGATATCCCGTCTCATAGCTATTGCATATCTCGTTTCCTGCAATCACACGATCTGATTGTGAATGACTTTTGAACTTCATTCACATATGGCAAACTCAAACATCTTGATAAGTATTTTTAAATAACTTGGAGAAAAATATAAAATAATAGGAGAGAGTGAAAGAGTTGAATAGACCAATCTTCATCACTTTTCGCTTCTCGGTCCAAGATATTTTGCTGGTCATCTTCAGCTCCTCTAATTGCTGCTCCTTGTTCAACTCAATAAATTCAAATTCGTAACAAAATTGAAAGTTAACTTTGATCATTCTTATTTCTAAGGGGGGGAAAATGGGCAATTTCATCAAATATCATGAGAAGATATTCCCATCCTCGTGCGGAGAGATGTTGCGAAAAGTCAAATTTCATGAGGAAAGGAATTTCATTAAGAAAAGATGTTAAGAAAATTTTGTACTTTTGAATGACACGTCAAATATAAAGTTCTTCATTGATTGCGTGATAAAGAGGAAAGATGATAAAAGTCGACTAAAGAAAACTTAGGTGAAGTAGCTTTTTGGCTTTACAACTCCTGTGAAAAGTGTGCAATTCAGTGTTTCAATTTTATTTGTTTTATCAAATCCAATAATTATTTTCCAGTTTCTATGATTGAGTCTTTTAACTATTTTAGTCTCCGCAATCAATTCATTTTATCACCTACCATTACTATCATCATAAAAATGTTAATTTATTATTGTTTATGTGACAAAACTTTTGCATGTGATGGTGAGGTGGTGCTTAGCGCCATATCGATAACGAAAAAGAATTGAATGCATTTGTATTATAGAAAATAAATGATTTGGAGACCTTTCCTATAAGAGTTACTTGGGTCACTTAAAAAAATTAGCTAATAAAAATAATTTCATTATCAATAATAATAAATCATAAACATGTTCATTATTAATGAAATTGTTTTTCATTGACTAAGTTTTGTGAGCAATATAAAAAATTGCTTTTAGAAAAATGTCTTTAAAATCATTGATTTTTCATAAAATAAATAAGGCCATGTAAACCTAGTGTTTGCATGTTCTTTAGGGAGGGAGTAATTTTGACCACTGTGTGTTTTTCATTTTAAATGTGACGGCATCTCGATGAAATAAGGGTAAAATGACTTAATCTTGGTCTTCTAAATTAACTCCTTAATGCTAAATTCAGTAGGTCCAATATAATAAAAAAAATGGATTAAATTAATTACAAGAGCGAACAAAAGAAATGAAATGAGGGATTATGTTATAAAATTGGATGCTAGTAAAAGGGAAAAAGGAATGAACAATAACCCATCACGAATTAAATGGGCCTTTTATCGATTATTTTATATAAAATAAAGCCAATTAGTGAAAAAGCATAATCAAATGTTTGATAAAATGCCGATCACCTCCAAATTAAGAATGATTGGTTCTTGGTCTGGTCCAATTCCACCCAAGAATCAATCATTTTGAGCACTTCACTTTTTAGTGAAATTTCACACCTATAATAAACAAGCATATTCGAAACATAACCACCATATTCTTATCTTACTGTCAACACTTTAAAATGTTACAAAACAAAATCTTACATTTCCCAAATAGATTTCTCTCATAAACAAGTGTCATTCTTGTATCAGTTGTATTTGAACTTCATTCTAATCAATAAACTTACTTTAATTGAAAACATAAATTGGTCAAACGTATCCCAATGTAAGTTCGGTTAAAAAGGAGGTGTGAGAATTGTGGATGAATTTGGAAAGACCGAAAGAGGAGGCGTATGTGAGGGATTTTAAATTATTAGGTTTACATTTAAAATGAATAAATAAAAAATAATTGATTTGGGTGATTTAGTTTCCATTTGAAATTAGGAACTAAACCGTTCGGATATCGGTTTCACTTTTAGGAATTGGAAACCAGACTGATATTTCGAAGAACCGAATCAAATTAGCCAATTTGATCCAGTCTAAAAGTTTCCGATTTGATCGATTTGGCTTGCTCACCTCTACTTCAAATAGCTAGGATTTGCTTTTTTCCCCCCTACTGTCTCCTTTCCTTGTTTCCAAAAAAAGGAAAAAGAAAAATCAAGAATCTTATTACTTTTTTCCTAAAGTGAAGATAAGCTCGATAAGCGTCGCTGTCCCAACTTTAGAGCTCGATGTGCAATAAATTAATATCTGGAGGGCAATTCTTATGCTACCATTTTCTATTTTTTTAATGATATCATGTCGCCATAATTATTTAAAAAAATCAGAAATATCTTTCAAATTAAATATTTTCAATAAGCGCCGCCCCAAGATTTATTCAAAACAAAAAAGGAAAAGAAAATGGCAGCGGCAAAGCAATTCACGGTAAATTATGTCTCTCATAATTGCTTCGGACATCAGATTCACCAACTTCGGAAATGGTAATACCTGCGAAGCCGTCATAAATAAGTAAAAATTCGATCTTTAAAAAGGCGCGGCGCGGCCTCCTGCTTCGTCGCCTTCGATCCATTACAGAGACCCAACCGATCCCCCTCAACTACCATTCTTGCTCCTTCCCAGTTCCTCCCCTCGTCGCCATTCGCGCACCCACTTGAGGGGTCAGGTTCTCCATTGCAATTCGCTGATAATTCGGTCGCTGACGTCGGCCGCGTCGGGGGAGGAAACGTGAAATCCTTTCCTTTGCCCATACTCCATTCGTCCGGTTTATATCGTCCTTTCCAAGCGTCTACCCATCTCTCCCTTGTCGATCGCTTCGGTGCCCGTTCCCCTCATTTTATCCTCTTGACTGCGTTGGAAGAAGAAAGGAGAGATGGGTTCTCAGGAAGAGGAGAGATTGCTCTTGGAAGACGGCCTTTCGGAGGTTCTTGATTTTCTTGTTTCTTGCTTTGACTTTCGATCACCCATCTGCTTGTGCACCCTGTTTCCTTCTTCTTCCTTTGTTGGGTTAGATTTTGTTAGTTGGTGGTGGGCGTGTTTCCAAATTTGCTGATACCGAAGCTGGAAATTTGCTCAATTCTTTCTTTCTTTTTATAGACACCAGAGTTGGTTTTGTTTATGAGCCTGAAGAACTTAACTTGATTATGAAAATTCAGCTGGCCGGTGTAAATGACGGCTGAAATTGGTCATATATGCATTCACGAAGTTGTCGATTATGTTGATCAGCAATGAGCTTCTTGGTTTCCTTTGTGTTCTGGAACTTTTTGGATAGATGTCGACGGATATTGCCAAGTCTGCTTCTTCTGTTCATCCAGAGGATCGTGCTTTTGCTATGATGAGTTTTGAACTTGTTTCTGCAGTGTAATTGCAAAATGGCTTGGGAATTAAATTTATGGTTGGGTTGATTTTTATTTTAATCAAATACCGTGTGATGTGATTGCGGATTGAGCTTTGAAGTCAAAAGCAATAAAGGTCCCATAATGGCGCTTGGATTGCTGCTGACCGCCAGTTTGTGGACAACGCCAGGAGGTTTTGGTTTGTATATGTTCCTGCAGGGAGGACCTGGTGACAAGTAGGAGACATCAGTTGTAGTAATTTGATATATTCTTTTTCTGTGTCTAGGAAATTACTATCTTACCATGAAGGAGTATGGTCGTTGCAAACTGGTTGCAGTTTAGTTTAAATGGGATGAATTGTAGAATTTTTCTCTTCTTGCTCTATTAATGACTTTCTTGATTCTGTCATGGAGAAAAGAACTTTTGTTCTTACCGATTCTGGTACATCTTAGCATCTTCTGAGATGGATCTAGTGGTGGATTTTGATTCTTTTTTTAACTTGATGATGTAATCATTGCAATGTACTTGTTACTGTGATTACACGTGTTTCCATTTAAGAGGCACCTCGAATGGGCTTGTCCAAGACAAAGAGAGAGATGAGATTTTTTAAATGCTTTGTAGTATCAGTGGTTCCATGAATATGAATTATTTTACTCAGAGCATGTAAAATGTAAGGAGCAGTCTCCACAGTGTAAAGTACAAAAAAGACTTGAATAGCGCTGACTGATGACAACAAGCTTACTGCACCTCATTCTTTTTGAGTTTGGACATATCACCTCCTTCTCCATTAAGATATAAAAAAATATAAACACTTTTGAAATTTTGGTCATGGCAATATCAGAACTGTGGATGCTATTTTATTCATGACTTTGGAATTATGTCACAGGAAAAGCAGAATGGACTGTTCACTGGAGATGGCTCTGTTGACATAAACGGAAATCCAGTTTTGAAGAGCAATACTGGCAATTGGAGAGCTTGTCCTTTCATCCTAGGTAATGGAAAGCTGATATTTGTTAATCTTCCGTGAACTTTATTTTAGCGAATTCATTATGTATTAATGGCTGGAATGGCGAAACACAGGCACTGAATGTTGTGAACGTTTGGCCTTCTATGGGATTGCTGCAAATCTTGTTAGTTATCTGACCAAGAAAATGCACGAGGGAAATGTCTCTGCTGCAAGAAACGTTACCACTTGGTCAGGCACTTGCTATCTTGCACCTCTTATTGGAGCTGTGGTAGCGGATACTTATTGGGGAAGATATTGGACGATTGCTGCTTTCTCCACAATTTACTTCTTTGTAAGTAGTCGAACTAGTTTGTGACCCAGAAGTAGATACAAGAGTAAATGAATAGGGTTGATTCACCATAAGAGATTCTATCCTCTTTGATATAATATCAGATAAATAGAAATATTCTCAATGCTTACGCAGTCTTCATGTTGTCATTAACTTGTGAAATAGTGGTAGGCCATTCTTTGGATGATGTCTGCTGAGGGCAGAGGGTAACTCCAAAACCTATATTTAGTCAGTGGTGCATCATAACGCTTCTAAATTCTGCTGGATTCGAATTATCAAAATGTTTAGTGTTGTTGCTAATAACAATTAGAACGAATTGCAGAATGTTGCATACACAGATTAAAACTGTGATTATCATACATCACACCTGGATTACGAAACAGGAACTCTGCACTTCTGTACTAATGTTTGCTTTCTATAGCATAACCATAGCTTTTGGCAAAAGTGTGTTCTCTTGGCATCACATCAGTGTGGAAATATGCTGCAAATTTATAGAAATACAATATTATCAGGGATTCAAGCACTATGTTAGTTAGTCAGTGATGTATATGTCAAGTAATGACCATTAGATGTTTAATATGGGCATTCAAAGTGCACTTCAATAGCTCAGTATTGTTTCCAGAGCAATCATCATTTCCTGAAAAAGTCATCATGAATCATAAATGCAACAAAATTTTTCTCAATATCAACACCAATTGAGGCACTTTTCTTCTTTGTAGTGCTATATGGAAAGGCATTAAAAATTATGTCATGATCTATGCATAGGATCTGTCTTGCTTAACAGTGGCTTGAGTCTTGAGCTGATACAATTGCAATGCTTTTAGTAAAGGAAACGGAGTCATAAGTATTTCTTTGATCGAAGCAAACACATTGTCAAAAGGCACAACTGAAGTCATAAGTATTTCAAAGAGGGGGCAAACTATAGCTTATTTGTCTAAAATTTTGTGTGTATATGTAAATTGGCTATACTGCACAGGATAGCATTTTGGCTCAACAAGAGTAAGAAATGATAGTGTGGTAAGACATGAGTAAATGATCAAGTGATGGAGTGATCTTCTTGTATCTTGTACCTGTTCTTGTTTTCTGTTACCATTACCCATTCTTCATCTGCATGTGCATGAGCAATGTGATTGTGTCACAGTCCAAAGTTGATCGGCCCTTGACACTTGCATGAGGAGGAGCGAGAGTTTTGTTCATACAAAACTGTCCGCTTGAAATTGATCTGTATTCCTGTGCAGGGAATGTGTACCTTGACTCTGTCTGCCACCATTCCAGCATTGAAGCCTGTAGAATGTGTTGGTTCTTTATGCCCTCCAGCAACCCCAGCACAGTACGCTGTGTTTTTCTTTGGACTCTATCTGATTGCCCTGGGAACTGGCGGGATCAAACCATGCGTATCATCTTTTGGAGCGGACCAGTTTGATGACACTGATCCTAGAGAGAGGATGAAGAAAGGATCCTTTTTTAACTGGTTTTACTTTTCCATTAATATCGGTGCTCTTATTTCCAGTAGCTTGTTGGTTTGGATTCAAGAAAATGCTGGCTGGGGCTGGGGCTTTGCTATTCCTACATTATTTATGGGGATTGCCATTGCCAGTTTCTTCTCAGGCACACCCATTTATCGTCTCCAGAGACCTGGGGGGAGTCCCATCACAAGGATGTGCCAGGTTTTAGTTGCCTCTTTCCGGAAGTGGAACATCAAGGTACCTGAAGATGGTAGTCTCCTTTACGAAATGCAAGACTCAGCTATTGAAGGAAGTCGTAAACTGGAGCACACCGATGAGCTGAAGTATGTTTTACTCCTCCAAACCTCATCTTGGAACTTCTCAATAGTCTATGGATGATTGGGTCTGCAATTTTAAAGTAAAAGAGAACAGCATCAAGTTTCTCTTTCTTTTCATTAGGCATTTCTTAAAGTTAAAGATATCAGATATATCTGTTTTAAACTTTGTGTAGGTTTGTCTTTTAGAGTTTTATGATTTCATAATTTGTAAAGTGTATATGAAAAAACTTCCTGATCATAAGTAGCTTGGCCTATTATGGTCTTCCTGTCTTGTCCAAGAAGCTAATTGAAGTTTGTTCTACCAAACATGTACTACTCAGACTTAGGGATAACTCATGAACAGATTTTGATTATATGGATTGTGCAAAGGATATATCTTAAGAAGAGTTCCAATGATATAACAAAAACCGTGTAAGCAATGTTGTTGTCTTCCTATTGCCATTGTTAAAAACATGTGCTACAAATGGTTCCACAGTTGACTCATGTGTTGTAGATACATTATCTCATAGAGACAAATTTAAGATTGTTAGGATAAGATTAGTCTCCTTGTCTATCAACTCTGTTGGTGCTGCCTGAGTAGATGATGAAGACACTTAGCCTTTACTCTTGGTGGCTGCTGCTAGTATTATGAGCCATGCATGATTTGTCCCTGGTAAACTTTGCATGCTTCTGTTGATTTCAGACCACTTTGCTCATTATTTGAATGTGTTCAACTTGAATTCAAGAATGTGGATGATTCACAAACTTGATGGTTGCTTACAGATGTCTCGACAAAGCTGCTGTACTCTCAGATGCAGAGGCAAAAAGTGGGGACTACAACTTGTGGAGTCTGTGTACTGTGACACAAGTGGAGGAGCTTAAGATTCTGATCCGCATGTTCCCCATCTGGGCCACTGGAATCGTCTTCTCAGCCGTCTATGCTCAGGTGTCCACAATGTTTGTGGAGCAAGGCATGGTGATGGATACCACTGTTGGTTCCTTTGCCATCCCTCCAGCATCCCTCTCCACATTTGATGTCATAAGCGTGATCTTCTGGGTCCCGGTATATGACAGCGTCATTGTCCCCATTGCCCGAAAATTCACTGGGAAGGAACGTGGATTTTCGCAGTTGCAGCGAATGGGGATTGGCCTCTTCATCTCTATTCTCGCAATGGCAGCAGCTGCTGTGGTGGAGATAAGGAGGCTGCAACTGGCTCGGGAGCTCGGATTGGTCCACCAGCATGTGGCGGTCCCACTCAGCATCTTGTGGCAAATACCCCAATACTTTCTTGTGGGCGCAGCTGAGGTTTGTACCTTCATTGGACAGCTTGAGTTTTTCTACGATCAGTCTCCTGATGCCATGCGGAGCCTGTGCAGTGCGCTTGCACTCCTGACAACTGCGCTAGGTAATTACTTGAGCTCTTTGATTTTGACAATTGTGACATACTTCACGACTTCGGGCGGCAAGGTGGGGTGGATTCCGGATAACTTGAACGAGGGGCATCTTGATTATTATTTCTGGCTTCTGGCTGGACTCAGCTTCTCAAACATGTTGGTCTACATCGTTTGTGCCAAAAAGTACAAGTACAAAAGGGCCACTTGAGGCTTGCTCCAAGTCATTTACACGATGAATCCGTCATGATGCCTTGGTTGCCCTTGTTGTAAATGGGAATTAAGCGGGTCACTTTGGTTATGTACTCAGACAAACAATGATCGCTGCAGTTTCATCTGATTTATTCCTCATCTGATTTATCCCTCTTTTCACTATGGTTTCTTGCGTGCTGAATGTGCTTAAAAATTTGTGCGCGGCAGATCTAAGATGCTGCAATAAATTCCTCTGCTGTTTCTACGGGCCATTTGTCCGAAATCTCAAACATTTCCCATGTTTGCCATTGGTAGTCTAGTCTAAGAAGCTGCTCAAGCCAAAATCTTTGCCTGTAAAATTAGGAGCACTCACTGGCTTTAGGGAACAATACAGCTGAATGGAGAAGGGCGATGACACTCAAATCGAACATTGTTATGAACTTATGCTGCTCTGTCCATCTGCACCGATTTGGATTCACCTGCAATTTGCTTTGGTAGCTAAGGTTGGTTTCATTGCTGCCGATGCTTGTCCGAAGCCGGCCCGGTTTTGACACTAGAATCGGTATCTCTAGTGCATTTGAATGCGGTATTGCCCACAAGAATGAAACGTGGAAAAGTCTGCTATCGAAAGGATTTGTTTGTACGACAGATTCCCATCATCAGGTCAAGGGTGAAATGTGAAATGAGAAATTTGTCCGAAGGACTTGAAGACATGAGCTAAAACTTCAACGCCTACAGACCTTGGGCAATTAGCTTAAGGAAAATGCACGACCCTTTTGGCATTATCGCGAAATTAACACGGACTTTCAAATATCTTAGGAAAACACGCAACCTTATGCCATTGCTGTAAATCGAACACGGACTTTTAAATGTCTTGAAAAGATAAGCAAGTCTTCCTTCACGAAATCAACCCAAAAATAAATAAATAAATAACTGATGCTGCGATGCGATTCCCTTATTTGACAGATGCCGGTTGCTTATCCCATCACAGCTGATCATCATCATCCATGCTTTCTTCATTGCCTAGCTACTCCCAAACGATGAGCCCAACCAACGTCTTGCATTACGTGCAGTTCATTGTTGTTCATCCTCACACCCCCCCCAATCGTATAAATGTTGTTTAATGTGGCTGTTCTTCCATGCAACGATCGATTTTATCATGACATAATCATAAGCTTGTAATTTACGAGAAATATTTACCCAATCAATGTTAAATTGACTATATATATGTCAACTTATGTCAATTTAGTTCTAAACATTTCCAATTTTGCTAATTGAGTTATATAAACCTTTGTGTGAAACTTCAATATAGTCCATTTGGTCAATTCTTATTGGAAATTGCTGATATGGCAATTCACTTATCGTTAATTGTCCTATGGAGCACACCGTCATGTCAGCAATTTTTCACAAAATTAGCCAGAATGATTGTAATGAAACTTCACATTATGGTTTAGGTAAACCTATCAAAATGTGTCCAAGACCCATGTATCAACCCATATATGATGACTAAGTTGTTATATGGGTTATGACTAAGTTGTTATATGGGTTATTTATATTCAATAAATAGATTATAAATGGGTTTAAACATAACATGGGTCATAGATGGATTATAAATGGGTTTACAACTTACTCGGGTTAAATCCATCTCTCTCTCTCTCTCTTCATTTTCTCTTACCCTCACTCAATCTGGTGCTTGCTTACTCTGCACTCTTACCTCAGTTTAGCTATGAGTTTTCATAAATTGAGTTAAATACATAAATGTTTTAACAATATTTGTTGCATGAAGTGGGTATAAGTCATTAGATTTGTATTACATAGAAATAAATCAAAATGGGTTGAATGGATCAAACCATTTTTGACTTGACTCAAATCCTACCCACCCATTTGATGGGTCTAGGTTTAGCACCGATTGGCTGATTCCCCCTATTTTATGAAGCATAATTATATGGGGCTGATCACATGATCAGCTTTTGGCACACGCCACAGCAAATAATCTTTTGTTTCTACAGCATGAGTCAAGACCTTGGAATAATAGATCACCTAACACACATTTGTCTATAATTAACCTGTCCTCTTCATCATATAATGCCTGGATTTAGTCAAACTTGGGCATGCCATTATACATCCAAAAAGAGAGAAGATTGTTAAATTGTTTTGCTTTGACAAACGAGTCCTCATTCCCAAAATTCTCATTCCATGCAATTCGTTTCGTTCGTCGTTTATCAAAATTTTCCACTAGAGCCGTCACATCCATGCAGAGAAAATGGAATTCGGAGGGGTGTGAAAAACAGCTAAGATCAAATCAATTTAGCTGGATGATGACGCAGATATTTCATTTAGTTTTTCTTTTAGTGTTAAGGCTCCAATCAGAAGAAGTCGGGATTAATTAGCGAATTTGCGGAAGTGGTAGCTTTCTTGTGACTCATTTAAGATGTCATTTAAAATAAAATAGAAAATAAAATCTTTGAGCTCTTCTTTCTATTGATGTACGAAACCTTCGTGTGACGAGGACATCCCAAAAGGAGCTATTTCAAAATTTGAGTCAATTGACATATCTAGGCTCTATTTGATTAAAAAAAATATTTAAAAAATATTTCCCAAAAACAATCACTTCTAACTTTTAAAATAGTTAGCCGAATGAAATATATTTTTATTAACGACAACAATTTATGTTAACAAAATTTTGTGATGATAAAAATTTTTTCGTTTATTTATATGATGCAATTTTTGAGAGATGATCATGGAGCGACCCATTTCACATGTCCAACAAGAGAGACAGTGATGGATATGATCATCGTAAAGAAACCAACTCAGATACATTAATAATTCTTTTGATTAACTCAAGACATCAGCTACATTAGATTTCCCTTTGTTGCTGATCAAATCATCGCTGTCTCTCTTGTTGAACTTGTGAAATCCGTCGGTCCATGATCACTTCTCGTGTTGAAAAAATATCCAAACTACACGCAGATTGTCATACACACACATGCCTACGTGAATCAAAAAAGAAATTTAGAGAAACAGATAGCGATGATTCAAATATATAGAACCCTACCTAATTCCTTTGCCTTTGATTACCGAGCACGAAAGTCAATGGTTGCTGGGATCCACTTCGCATTTCAACTTTCTCACGTATCGCCTGGATCAACTTGTGGCCACGGCCACTTTAGTCAAAGGAAAAATTCGATGTCGCAGCCTATAAAATGTACGACAGGAAAACGTGGGACTACACCGAAAATGGGCAAGGTCAATGTGTGCATGCATGTCCCTGCCTTGATTTACGGTCTCTATTTCGGGGGTTATTGAGAAGTTGGGTGCCCGAGAGCTGGAACTCCGGAACAACCCAGAAAAGAACAAAGAGAGATGGAGGGCATCTCGGAGAGAGGAACGTGTGTTGGGGACTACAAGCGAATGTGAACGAAATGGCAAACTTCCGATGTTGTTTTTTTCCTTTAATGGAATTGAATGCGGCATGGAAAAAGGCTCACGTGGATGGATGTTTTTCCTCGATGTGATTGCTAGGAACTGAACCAGCTGTATCATGTGGAATATGCGTACCAAAAAGCAATACACGACATACATAAAAGCTTGTTTATGGATACCACTATGAACTAGTTAATTACGCCAGTGCCTCTGTGAAGTTAAATTCTCCTGGAGTGGTTACATCTATTTTCGGAGTTTTCAATTAATGCAGGGGGGATCACACGATATGGAAGATCAGCTGGTGCAAAGTTCATTAATGTTCTCCGAGGAAGAGCAGGTTGAGTTTTACAGCACCAGTGTGGCACCACCTAAGCTCATATGTCCCTTTTTCCCTGATTTCCCCAGATAGGACCCATCCGTTAAGTGCTTCGATGATCTTGTGATCGTCATTAGTAGAGGTTGATCTCTCGTTAATGGACGGTTTATAAACTTATGATGGTTTTGATTCGTGGGCATGATGCAAGTAGACGTTTCTCCTTAGGTTAAACCAGAAAGTTAGAATGAAATGGGCCTCTCCCAACCTCTTTCTTTGAACGGAACACCCGGCACTACATTTTTGAGGAGCAGGTTGAGAACTTTAAGTTCACTTTTGTTTGTTGAAAAGTAACGGAACAACTCCCTCTTCATGGACTTCATTGCATCGTGAGATTTCAACGGCGCATGATGGGGAGATTAATCTTTTATCTGGTCATTTAAGAGTCACATGACAGTACACATGTATTCACAAGAATTTCCATTCTTGGGAATAATACATCACTCAGTTCCTTCCTTTGTCTACTTAGCTACCGGTGCATGGGTGCGGCATCACGTGATACTAGGAGCGGTCTTGAAAATTAATCATTAAGATTGGACACATGCCTAACTTCTCCTTGTGGAATTGGTAAAATCTTGAAAATCCTAGCTCTTCAATGGATCACATCCCTTTTTCCTGTCAAAGTGCAACCATAAAATAGTCCACTATGCACGTGAAAGGGTCTATGGATCTTTAGCGTTGGCTCTGAGGCATCGAAATTATGTGCACGTTTGTTCTGATAAACATCAAAAAGTTTGTATTTAGAATAACGTAGGACAAATCTTAATTCGTTCATACTAGTGTGTTATGCAAAGGTTCTTCTGTTGGCGGTTGCTTCTTCTATGTGGAGACGGTGCCTACTCTTGAAAAGCACTGTAAGAGTTCAAGCTAGTTTGTCTGGGATTCTCCTTTCTTCAAATGATTAGATGTGTTGAATTTGCTTTACTTGAGCCACCATAATTGATTTAATAGTTTTTGCATGGTGTCATTTGTGCCCACCCCTTTGAATTTCGGGTCAGTTTCTGCTCATGCAAAACACGCAAGATTAGTCATCCAACAAGACTAATCTAGACTCGTTTTGCTACACTATATTAGTTTATAATACTTCAAGAAAACAATGCACTCAATAGAGCCGGAAGAAAGAAATGCACGTCCTAAATAATAATTGGCCTTCCAAACATTGTGAACGAGACTTTAGGATTTTAGAAAAAGAAAACAGAGAACTTTTTCAAATATAACTGATGGACCCTTTTGACAGCAAATGAGGCAAGTAGGCTTTGGTAAACGCAAAAGATGAAGAAAGAGAGAGAAATGTACCAACCTAATAAATAGCGGGCTTTTGGTATGTTGACGATTTTGGCACTCTACAGAGAGAGAGAGAGAGAGAGAGAGAGAGAGAGAGAGAGAGAGAGAGAGAGAGAGAGAGACTAAAGGTCAATGCGGAGCAGGTGCAGTTATGAGTATGTGTGTTTAAAGATCGAGCAAAGATGGCAATTCTCTCTGTCTTAGCTCCTTTTATAACAGTCTCTTCTCATGAGGGCAATAGCTTTTGACCTTTCGCAGATGCAAGAGCAGATCAGAATCGGAGGTTTCATATCTTCCATTATAAGAGTTTCTCTCTCTCTCTCTCTCTCTCTCTCTCTCTCTCTCTCACACACACACACACACACACACACACACACACACACACACACAGACCCACAAGTTCAGACATGACCTTTTTCTTTAAACAACCCAGCCAGTGAATCGTTGCTTTTAAAACGCACCCAACGGCAGAGTTTCAAAAGAAGCACAGACATCCTAAGTCTTATCCTCTCTCTGCATCTCTTGGGGATCAATCTGTAGAAGCGAAGTGAAGCAAGGTTAAGTGGAGTGCTACATGTAATAACTCCACACTGATATAAGCACGGTATATCGCAGTGAAGGGACAGGTTGCTCCTAGCCACTGACATATTAGTGAGACTTTCCCTTTGTGAGAGGGAGATAGATGGGGGGAGTGAGGCAGTACATAAGATCAAAGTTGCCACGGCTGAGATGGACTCCGGAGCTTCACCGCTGCTTTATGCACGCCGTCCACCTTCTCGGCGGTCATCACAGTTACGTATTACATAATGTCCTCTCTTCTTTGTGATATGATTAGTTTTCTTTTACTTTTTGATGTGATGTTTATGCTTCACAATAATTTTATTCCAATGTTTATATGAATCTCAGAGGCCACACCCAAGATGGTCCTTCAGCTCATGGACGTAAGGGGACTGACCATTTCCCACGTCAAGAGCCATCTCCAGGTCAGCAGGTTTTGTTAGCTTTCCAGGATTTCTGAGTGATGATCTGGACAAAATCTTTGCTAAGTGTCTGAATAAATTTGACAACTTTTCATGCTACTTGATCCTCTTACTAATTCAGAGTCATGTACTCAGAATTCGTCCCTACACATTCATAGACTTATTCTAGGTAGACTTCTTACTAAGTATCTCCATTTCCCTGATCTCCCGCAGATGTACAGGAGCATGAGAAACGACTTGAACAGAAAACAAGGTAAGTTAGCTACAACAAGTAGCCCAAAGGGCGTTGTGTCTTGGTGTTGATTTCATGGTTTCAAATGCAGTATAGCGCATGCCCTAATCAACGGCAGATTTTCTACTTCAGCAATGATGTCGCATTTCATCATCTCTTTGTGGCCTCCCATCATCACTTCATTTACTGAGCTCTGCTAAAAACAAAAAGTGCATACAAAATCTCATAAATTAGAGCTAATCACTGCTTATATACCTGGTATTGGCCATAATTCACAAGAACATTTTGTAGTCTTAGTAAGAGGGGGAAGGGTCAAGGATTTACCTGGTGTGAGTTATCACATTGTTCGAGGAACCCTAGATGCTGTCGGAGTAAAGGATCGTCAACAAGGGCGTTCTAGTGCGTTGTAGATTCTTATCCAAGACTTGTATCATTTGATGATACCATGTGAATCGCTGGAAACATGTAAAGTGTATAGCTAACCCAATAACGAAAGTTTCATAAGGATACTCTCGGTTGTAGGTCACATAGAATTTTGGATCAGGATACTCATTAACACCTTTGTACATATGCCTAGAATTACAGACATCTCTTTTTGAATCATTTTATATATTAACCTGTGTTAACACTACATTTTGTGCGGTCACAGATAAGAGTCACACCAGTGCTGGACAAAAAAGGTCATCTTTTGAAGATGATGAACCTGATGGGTGCATAATAGTCGACCAACCGCACCCAGCAATGGAAACATTCTTCAAACATCCTCGAAACCGAACAAAGAAGACCCGTTGGGCTCAGATTCTCGGTCGTCCATGCACTGTGTCTGCGATTCCCTCCGGCATAGAGTTGAGACGGTGTCGGCGACAAGTTTGGTGGCGACTTCGTGCACTGATCTGCAGATGATAATCAAGCCTGAGTACAATGCAGTTGCAGAATCTGATTTTCTCCAGGTACGCGCATGCTTGCATATCATGGTTTCGTGTGGTTTTAATTTTTAGCATTTCACTTTTCTTTTCCTTGTACTTGTGGAGTTTGAAATTACATACGTCGTGTGATTTTGAAATAGATCGATCTTTAAAGTCATACGAGAAAAGGAGCGCACGTGTTACACGTGAAAAGAAATAGTGAAAAACCTACATTAGTAAAATATCTAATGTGAAATATTTTTTTTAAATGTAATTAATAAAATTTTGGTAAAAAGGAGAGATGGGTGATTTATGAAATGCTTGACAATAATGTGGAATTCAAATTTTGAGATTAAGAGATCCCTTGATTACAAGCCAACAATTTTGATTATCATTACAATTTTTTTCCAACTTTAATTAAGTGTGATCATAGGGTATTTCAAATTTATGCATCGGTTTTCGTGGAATGGAAATTTTTTTGGTTGAAGTGGCCTTTTGAGTTTATTTAATTAGTTAATCATTTATCATTAGTGAAATAACTTTCGATTTCATTAAAAATATTAAAGATCAAATTTGGTCGGCCACAAGCACAGGTGACTCGACGATCAAATTCATGAGGAGGATTGCGGTTTGATCTCATTAAAACTATGAAAAAGAATAACTTTAATGACTTGAAAATGTACAGTCTGACCGTATATACTATCATCTCAACACAATTGTAAAGTGTTAATATTGCGCATGATTTGAGTGAGGTCGAATGCGCATTTGACAGCCTCTCAAATTTTACTTGTTTGACCATATATACTATAACTCTAGTCATGTTATATATTTTCTAACTACTAAGGTCGTGGGATTTCTTCCATAATTGAAGCTAATTTACATGATTAGCTTAATTAAAGGGCGATGTATAATTCCAATTCAATACTCCCCAATTTCAAATTCAATGCTCTAATATTAGCTGATGAGAGTGTATGCACCTGTGGATTGGCATGTATACACAATGTTCAGACCATCAAGCAAATTCAAAATCGCTTTGTTACATATTTTTGCATTGTCCCTATTGATTCTTTCGACATTTATCTTATTCCGACAGATAGCGAAACCAGAAGAACTTCAAGAGCACATGCCGCGAAAGAAGACGAAACGAACGGGCATGAGGAGAAGTGATGTCGGAAAGCTCAAAGACGTCGATGGCTGTGGCTGTGAGTTGTCGCTGTCGCTGTCGCTTCCGATGAATATCCAACCTTCCTTGCAGGGAAGTAATGCCTCCTCAGAGAGCGGGATCAGCGAAGCGATATCGTCGACCTCTTCCCCGAAACCGTTCTCCTACTCATCCTCTGAAGAGCGTCGTGTCAACTTAGATCTATCCATCGCTCTTTGCGGCGCATAATTCACCTGATCATATTTTGTTCCTTCAATTCTTGCTGTGTTTAGTTCCTTTCCTGAAGCATTTGTTCTGTAGGTACTGACTTGTCGACTTCGAAAAAGTTGGATTTTGGATAGATTTTCTTGTCCCCAGAAGAGCAACATCGTCGTCGTGTTAATGGCCTCATCATAGTCGCACTAGTTTATGTTTTCACGCTAACGGAAGAAAGCACCATTTGTCAGAAAAACCGAGTTCCAAATCCTGTGCGCTCCTCCGGCGACCTGTTATCCATGATGCCTTATATGCATGACTTGGTGATTCATGTTGCAGAATACTGATATGCTCGACCTGGTGATTCATGTTGTACATGAATGAGCAAGAGCCGGTTATAATCACACTTAAGGTAGCAATCCTTCACAAAGTCTCCCAGGACAAGGGCACACATCTTCAACAATGAATGTCAGAACTATTGTCTGATCAGGGAGTTTCTTCAAAGTAATTTTGATGATAGCTGCCATCAATTATTCAATGGGAAATGCATTCTTGTTCAGGGAAAATTTTGAGAGAATAATTACAGGATCACAGCGTTGACTTACATTTCCAACCCCAACATTGCATTTAGCAAGTTGTTCATGGATAGATATATTTCATATCTAAACGAGAAAGGAAAATTAAGAGTATTGTAGTAACATTCAAATATGAGCGCACCAAGACACTGGAAAGATATAACAGAAAATATCAATATTTCTCCCCAAATCCCAACATGTTCTAAAGGATCAAGAATTGTTTTTTCCGACCAAAAAACAAAAAAACAGAGGCCGAGCTTTAGTTAGAAAAAAGTTAAGATGTCAACTTGCATGGAGACAGGAACTTTTCATTGACATGACTATATCAACCTGTTGCGTCTGCTGAAAGCCGACTAACATGAATGGATGGCAGTTGGATTCTGTTTGTTACATCTTTTCATGGTTCTTTGGAATCCAAGGCCAGAATGACGGGCATCTTCCATTTGGAGATTGCACAGCTGTGAGTTGCTGCTATAGTCCCCCAACTTACTTATTCTTTGACTTAGCCTGAGGACCCAGCGCCTTGACACACAGCCGTGGCTTTGTGGTGACCAGTTTTAGTGGAAGCACTGATACAGCAGCCACCAGTGACCCACTCGGAACAGCTGCAAGGGGTAGGAGCTCAACCAGAACAGAAATCTGCAATAAAAGATGTCAGATAAACATGAGAGAGAGAGAGAGAGAGAGAGAGAGAGAGAGAGAGAGAGAGAGAGAGAGAGAGAGAGAGAGGCAGAAGAGCGGGGCAGGGGGCGAGTGTGGGTGGAGGGGGCATGGTGGAGCTCTACCTCAGGGTTTTTAAGATCTACAACTGAATCTGATATAGCATCCTTAACTGCTGCGGCTACGACTTCAAAGCATTTATGGCGGACCAACAAAGGTGACAGATCAGAACCATCAGGTTTATCTTTTAAATTCTTCAGCTCCATCTCTTCAAGACCTCTTCTATTATATCCAACTGCAAACTAGAGGCCAATGGAAGAGTCGATCAATTTGTGAACAGACAGATTCACAACAGCTCTGATTCGGTTGAAGGGAGAGGAGAACACTTCATGTGATAGGGTAAGAAGCAACATTTGAAACAGATTAGGAAATGAAATCCTCAAAGTGTCACACTTAAAAGAACACAAATGGGGGAAGGGACTAAAGCAATAAATAGATAACTTGATCTTCCTATAATACAGATCGAACATGTACCTTTATTGGTGATGCAGGTGTGCTTCGCTTATCCTTTATAAACTTGAGAACAAGCTTTTGAACAACAGTCCTTAGGTCTGGCTCATTCAAACTGCATGTAGCTTGGATAGGAAAAATTCGATGACACCAACTGTGCCAAAAAACCCACTTCTTAAATTGGCATTTGAACGAATAAATCCTAAAATGTAGTTTGAACCATATAAATAATAAAACAAAGTCAAAGTTCAGTGAGAAAACATTCAGCAAAGTTTATAATAATAATTTTTAGAGAGATCCCTTCAAGCTAAAATTCTCACAATTTGCAAAACAGTGGTCAATCTAATCAATTGCCAGCAACGAATACATAATAAGTTATGTCTACAAGCTTCAAGTTTCTAGTAATGGGGAGAATTCTTGATGCATTTTCCACAGCCTAAGATCCATAAAAAACATTCCTTTTTTTTTTTTTGGGGGGGCGGGCGCTAAAATATCAGCAAATATGTCTCCTTCAAGAAAAATGCTTTCATTATCATCTCTCCACACCAGCCAGAATGCACATTGGCAATATCATGAGTTATCTGAAATGCATGCTTAACTGCAATTGTAGGGTGCACTAATCAAATTACAATAAACTTTGGGGCGACTTCAAATGTCACATATATATTTTTCAAGAGAATATGGACATTCATTGTTAAAAAAGTCCCAAAAAAACCAAAGTAAAAGTCAAAAGCAAGTTAACCAAATCAAACACTTGCATAATTTGCCCAGTCATAAGTAGCATAAATATGCAGCAATCCTATATACTATAGTGGGTAGAGTTTAAGCTGATTCAGCAAAACAGAAATGCCTCATTGAGGCTTAGCTCCATGTCTTTTTTTCTTTTTTCTTTTTTTTTTTCTTTCCTTTAACTTTCAACTTAGAGGACTCATCCATCAATGCCAAGTTCCTCTGTCACGTGCAGTGCAAGAAGGTCTATGCATCAGTAGTAACACATTGCCAATCCTAAAGTAATAAGCCAGGGTAGGAAATGCATGTTATCAACTAGGGAGCCATTTCTGTCTGATGTCAAGGAAGGAAATTAAAAACTCACTGTGGGGAACTTGAATCACCATATCCCAGGGAATCAATAATATCAGACACAATTTGAATGGTGTCGGTGAATCCTCATCAGGGAATGTAAAGAGAAGCAAACCACTCCCTGTCAACTTGACTAATGAAAGAGCCGAAGATTTATTTGCACCGATGTCTTCCTTTGTTTGAGAAGATACATCTTCTGAAAGCTTACCTGCCAGTTGAATAGCTAAGTTAAAGGCAATTTAGACTACGTTTTGCAGATATCTAAGTACTTAGTAAATGGATTAAGACCAGAAGAGTACCATCCTCATTATGATACTGATCTGTTAAATGCCCACATTCGGCACCATCAGCACCTTCCTGGTCCAATTCCTCAGGACATACTTTCCTTCTCTTAGCAGTTAACTTTGCATTGGCCACCTCCAAGTTATTGCTCTCACTAGCAGCAAATTTCCCACAATACTGCAAAGGCATTCACTCCAATGCTAAGGACAATGAAATTTCACCTTCCTAAATAGGAAAAGGAAGACCCAGTTCATTGAGCTACTTCAAATCGCTTCCACATCAACCAGTCAGGACATCATCAATCAACACAATTACATTTACTCAAAGAAGACCCAATTCTTCACTCTAAGCTTCAAGCATAACGAACCGTACACTTACTCATACACATTATGTAGCATCTCATTCAGTAACGCTTAAAGGGTTCAACTTTAAGAAGGCAACCAGACCTTTTCAAGGAGGCACATAGCTTCTTTGGTGGCGCTCTTCTCCCTCTCTGGAGAAAGGAAAAAGAACAGAACGAAAACCCATCAACCCAAGAGTCAACCACCGAATTGACAACTGAAAGATCGAAGGAGAGATGGTACACTGATGGTGCAGGTAATGAGGAAGCCGGAGTGGGAGCGGCGAAGGAGGGAAGAAGGGGCGTTGTAGTCGAAGCGAGGGATGCTGATGACTGCCGCGTGCTGCTCCCATGGCGTCATCGTCGACTTCTTCGTCTTCGCTTGTTGTTGTTGTTCATCTTCTTCTTCTTCTTCATCCCTGTGGTCTACTTCTTGCAATGCTCTTTTCTCTCTGCTGTGAGTCTTTTCCATTGTCCAAATCAAACTCTCGTCTCTGCCCTAGCAAAATGGTGAAACTCCAGCGGTTTTTCATTTTCAGTTGAAGTTCGACCCGACCGCCCGGTTCATTTTCTAGAAACGACCCGACCGTTTTATCCAAACATTTTCCGTTCTTCTTTTTAAAAAAAAGAGTGGATTATACTTTTTTTTTCTATAAAAGAGGGAAAGATTTCCAACTCAATTAAACTTTTAATTTAGCCAAACTTTTGACAATTTGCCACTCCTTTAAGTCATTTTGATTGAAAATTATTGATATGGATTATTTTTATAAAATAAAATAAAAAGGAAAAGAATGGAAAGGAAAAAAACAAATCTAAAAATCTAAAAAAAAAAAGTTACAAAAGTCATTTATGTCACATAGACGACTGACACTTATGATTTAGAGCTAAATTAGCAAAATTGAAAAGTTTAGGACTGATTATATAATAAATTTATAACTTTTGTCAACAATTTTCTCTAGATATAGAGAATGATCATCTTGACATTCCTATAGTAGTGATGTTCAATTATTCTCTCTTTCTTTTTTTTGGGAAAATGACACTAATAATTCTTAACCTTTTCCTCAATATGCAAGGAAAATTATCAAAAAAAAAATTATAAACCTATTATATGAATGCCAATTTAGTCATAAGTTTTTCAATTTAAACTATTTTAGTCCTAAATCTTTTGTACTACTATATGTAGTTCTTTTGGTCAATTTTGATTAGAATTTATTGATATGGTGGTCTAAGTGGTGTTGGTCGTCCTACGTGGCACAGTAGACGCTGACGTGAATACTTTTTGTAGTTTTTTTAATTTTCTAAATTTTTTCTTTTTTCCTTTTTTATTTTCTTTCCATTTTCTTTTTTATTTTTTCCCTATTTCCATCCTTGGTCGCCAAGCCTTGGTGATGGCCGATGGAGATTGCCGACCACTAGTGAGTACCTCATCAAATGTGGCAAGCGCCGCCTCGATGGTGTCTATCAATCATTGCCTCGCCTAATTCGATGATCGGGCATGGCTGGCACTTGCCTATGACCGACGGAGGTTGCCAACCACTATTGAGGCCCCAATAAATGAAAATAGAAAAAAAATGAAAGGAAAAAAATAAAAAATATTCAAAAAATTGTAAAAATTATTTACGTTAACATCAACTGTGCCACGTTGGATGACTAGCATTTATTTCAACAATTTCAAGCCAAAATTGGGTGAATAAACTGTATTGGCAAATTGTCAAAAGGTTTATGATTATTAGCAAAATTGAAATATTTAAACTAAATTGGAATATGTTAAATAGGTTTATGATTTTTTTGGTAATTTTTAGTGATGTAATGCCATCTTTGAATTTTTACTTTATTAAATGTAGTTTGACTATTCCCAAATGTTTGATCTAGTTTCTAAATTTTCAATTTGTTCAATTTAAGCCCCGGCTTTTTTTATCAAAGTGAAATTAGTCCTTTGATACATTAATAAGTTCTATAATTACACTAATGCCCAAATTGTTAAATATATTTTCATTTTAAGCCATTTTCTAAATCAACAAAAGTTTATGTTATCTTTTCTTTTTTTAATTTTTTACCTTTTTGGTTTTTAAAAATATTACTATGGTTCCACATAAAATCATATTAGTTTATGATCTCTAGAATAATAAAAGTACAACCTCATTCGGTCTGTTCCGATTCTGATAGGTGCACCTAGTATTGGGTTGACATTCCTGTTATTTTTAATCTTCTAATTTACAGAATTAACTTGATTTAATTAAGAAAACACGAAACGCAAGAGCTTGAAAAATTTAACTATCAAGAATTTAAGAATGAGATTCAGCTGAATGTAACTACGATTATCAATAAATAAGTTAATATTGATTTTAGATATCATTATGAAAACATTCATAGTTAAATGGGATGATAACATTAAAAATTATAAACTAGTACCCCCATAAAACACTTACGTCAAATTAATTTTTATTTTACTAAAAATCCCAGGCTAATCCTCCTGAAATACTATTAGCGTACACTTCTTTTCATCTCATAAAAGATCCTAAACCATTACTTCTGACTCAAACCTACGCTCTATGTCATAGTATGGATATTAATTTTAAAGATTTTTTAAAATATAAGATAAGTAACTTAAAATTTTTATTTACAAATGTCATGTAATCAATTTGGCTGGAATTTCATGTTGTTAGCACTTAAATGATAGTTTTTTCTCCGATTTAGTATTTAAGTGAACTGGCGAAAACTTTTGGTACTAAAGTGAGTGATTTCCAGTGTCCTTCTCCCCGCCGATCCATATACTGATTTATCGGTAATTATAGTCCCTTCGGGGTCCGTTTCTTTGCTTTTGGAGAACAATGAGAAAGCAAATGAGAGTGATAAAGAGAGTTCAAATTTTGAAGTGAGTGGTGTTGTTTTGTCATAAAGGGCCACCGAATTATCTAGTCAGACTTTCTTTTCTCTCTCTTTTTTTTTTTGAATTTATAAAAAGTCAAATAGAAATTAGCATTTTATTAATAAAAAAAGCTACCTAAAACTTTTTGCTTTTTTGCTAAACTTTATTGTGAAAGTACTTATATGATTGTTTTTTCTCCGATGCGACATAAAAGTAATCGCTCAAAAAGTTTCGATACTAAAATAAGCACTTATGGCACTTTCCGTATCCTTACAATGATTATTGGACTCATAATGAATTTTGGGTGAATTGATGTAGCAAGATTTTCTCGAATAAATTAATTTTTGAATTTTTTGTAAGTCCAAAAAGTCACGCATAAGGCCCAACGCCTTATGCATTTGATTAAAAGGCCCAATGCAGGACACTTTTGAGGCGATTAAGTTGTTATGTGGACAGATTATTCTAACCCCATGCGGGATTCCATGGTTGGCGCTTCGAAACAGCAAAACTAGTACTGCTGTTGGTTTTGTAGAAACATTTTTTTTACTTATAATAATTAGTCCATGTGATTGGTAGTCCCTCCAGTGAGGGCGCCCAATTTGAACTGTGTTCTTTGTTTTCACGTGTTGTACCTTCACGTTTTGCACTTCTTATATTCAAGTTGTATATTTTTCTTCCTTAACAAGGTAGGAATACTCCCGCGATTTATGTTCTAGAGTTCAGACAAAGCAATTTAAGGACTTACCCATATCCAAAGAGGCAAACTCATTATGAATTTATTGGGCTCCTTCTTAACAATTGCTTTACTGTTGCACCTCATTCTCTTTCTCTTTCTCAGCATTCCCTTCGCTACTACTCCCCATCCTCTTCCTCTTTCTCCAAATATATACAAATCCAAAAATGCCTTTTATTGATCATGATCAATGGAGAAACATGTGGGTCATACATACCTTCGTCATTCTAGCTCTGCTCAACTTCATCACAATGAAGTATCAAGAGAGTTCCAATCCCCATTTGAAACCCATCCCTTGACCATGTTCTTCTCCATCTTCACTCTTCTTCTCTATTGCTTTTTATCCCTCCCCAATGTTGCTCGTTTACCACCCTTAACTATTGCTTGCCATGCCTGCATCTTTTGCTTCCTCATGATCCTTTCGTTTTCCCTCTCCATTGTTTTGCCTATGACATTGTTGTTCCCCAGCCTCTCCTTTTTCTCCTCTGTCTGCCACTACTGATATTACTCTCTACAGCTCACTTGTGCGGTCTCATTCAAAAATTCTTTCACCTAGTAAAGTAAAAGATTCTAGTATCCGTTTTTGTCCACTTGCTCCATTGTCAACCGCTTGGAAGAAGAGTGTCCTCGATTTTGCCATGTACGGTTGTTGATATGCATTTCGTGTTTGAATCATAGCACTTGCGAGAGTTCAACTAGTCATTGTTAGTAGCTCAAGAAGAAACAAAGTAAATGGCAAGCTAAATGTATATCACATGTAAACGGAAAACAAATGAGGAATGCTACATGTATGAGATGTTTACTTAGATTTGTATGCTAAGAAAGTTCTTATATTTAGTTTAATAAAGGTATGGTTTTCTATAAATAAATTAATATTGATATTAGACATCATTATGAAAACACTTATTCTTAAAAGGGAGAATAACATTAAAAATTCCAAACTAGTACCTCCACAACACATTTCCCAAAATTACCTTTCACCTTGCTGAAGGAAACGGATTCCGGAAAACGAATATCGAACTAATCGAATATCAATCAATCAAAAATGCGGAAACGGCCCAAGGACACGTATAATACCGATCGGAAGGCATATCACTTAAATGGACATACCTTATTATCCACGGATTAAATTCTTCCTTTGCAACAACGAGAGTTCTTGATTTCGGGGCGAAAATCTACACTTGAGAGAGCTTTTTCCTTCTTCTTCTTCTTTTTTGTGCGGGAGATTTCTCAACGTATGAGTGTTCCAAATGTTAACTTCTCCACAACTTTTCTATTCTCCACAAAAATAACTACCTCTCTCATAGGCCCTTTCAAATGGGCTGGGCTTAGCCCATCATGGGCGGCCCATTATTAATAAAACCCATCACTTGCAAAAAAATCTCAAGTTGGTACTCATCACTCAAATCTACCCTTCATGTCATAACAAGAATATCAACCTGATATTACTTTGAATGATGTGCTCCTTTTAAATTTGCGCGGAGATCATTAACTAAAATATATTTAGATGGAATTATTGTAATATTTATAAAAACCAAAAAGGTGAAAAGGTAATAAAAAGATATTGATTTAGGATGGGTCGAAATGAAATTATATTAAAAAAATCTGGGCAATGGAGTAATTATGGAAATTTATGAATGGTACTGAAAAGCTCATTTAGCTTTGTTATGGAAAGTTAATGAACTGGATTGAGCAAATTAAAAGTTTAAAGGTTATATTAAGTTTTTAGGAATAGTTCAAAGTCAATATTAAGCAAATTAAAAATTTAAGGATAACATTGCATATTAAATTAACCTTAAGGATTATTTTGTCATTTTCTTTTCTTTTAGATAGAGAAATCTTCATATGGTCTGCTCACTATATAGGGAAGTTGTAGATGAAATAAAGTTATATATATGCACACGGTCTTTTTGCACCCTCCATTTCTTCTAAGTTCCACGTTTGTCACTACAGTGGGAAATTATGTCATTTGAATTTGGGGTTTACTTGCTTAACTGGGTACTCTATTACACGTTGCCATGCTGAGGAACGAAACCAAACTCAATATCGAGCATTTTCATATTGATTGCTTGTCTTATGGGGTGTTCTAGTTCTTTCCACTTTCCATAGGAAGATTTAACGGGGGAGATTCTCAGCAATTGTGAGCCCTTAAAAGATTCCTGTTGATGAAAAATTCTTAAATGATCATGTGAGCTCTTGACTTTGATGGATTCCCTTATTCAAGGACTGAGATGCACTTGGCTCATATGTCCTCGATATATCAATATCCCCCGGAAGAGTGTGAATGTGAGATAAGAATAGAGTGAATTCACTCAAACATATATCATTTTTACAAAAATTTAATTACTTTGAAAAATCATTTGTGTGAAAGAATTGTGGAATGTCAATTCACCAAAACAAATGTCATTATGGGACGGGGACTTTTGGAATTAAGAATGAATTTTAGGTGAATAGACATAGCACGATTCCCTTTAAGAAGTCTATTTTCAAATTTATAAGTCCAAAAACTTGAGCACTTTACCAAATGCATAAAGTGATGGTGCTGCCCCACAACAATCACTTTGAAGTGATTAGTGATGATAATCACTAATCACTAAGGGATAAATGAGATCACTAGTGATGAGATCACTCCTCACTAAGTGATAAGTGAGATCACTTATCACTTATCATGCCGCCCCACAACAATCACTTTGAAGTGATAAGTAAGTGATTGGTGATGATAGGTGTCCAAAAGATCACTAATTACTAAGTGATAAGTAATCTCACTTATTGTGCTGCCCCACAACAATCACTTTGAAGTGATCAGTAAGTGATTAGTGATGATAAGCGATCCAAAAGATCACTAATACTAAGTGATAAGTGACATCACTAATCACTTAATGGTGAGTGATCCATAAGTGAGATCTATAAGTGATAAGTGACGTAATAACCACTAAGTGATTGTTGGAGGAAAGGAAGTGATCTACTTCAAAGTAATTCATAGTGGGGTAGCACGATCACCTTATGCTTTTGGAAATGTGTGTTGATAGACTCGTTATAAATTGAATTTGATCCCTTTCTCAACAATCGCTCTGCTGTGCACCTTGTTTTCTTCCTCTTTCTCAACTTTCACTTTGCTGCTGCTCATTGTTCTCTTCCTCTTTCTCCAAATATAAACAAATAAAAAAATGCCTATTATTGTTTGTGATCAATGGAGAAACATGCATACAACATTAACCTTCACCACTCCAACTCTGCTCGACTTCATTACACTTAAGTACCAAGGAAGCCCAAGTCTCCATTTGAAACCCACCCCACTATCGTCTTCTTCTCCATCTTTGCTCTCCTTCTTTATTGCTCCTTGTCTCTTCCACTTGTTGCTCACCTACCAGCCTTTAATACTGCTTGCGGTGCCCGCACCTTGCACTTCCTCATGATCTTGTCTTTTTTCTTCTCCATTGCTTTGCCTACATCGCTATTTTTCCAAGGCCTTCCCTTCTTTCTCCTCTATCTATTATTGTTGCTATTGATGACATTGATCTTTGCAACTCACTTATGTGGTCTCGTTCAGAAATTGATTCGTTTGGTAAAGCCAAAGATTCTAGTATTTGCATTTGTCCATTTGCTTCGCTGTCGACTACATGGAAGAAGAGTGCCACCGCTTCTGCCATGCACGAGTGTTGATACGCACTTTGTGTCAGAAATGTAATACTTGCCAAAGTTCATCTAGTTATTTTTAGTAGCACAAAAAGGAACAAAGAAAGTAGTAGGCAAGGAAAAACTATGAGTAATGCTTTATGTATGAGATGTTTGCTTAGATTTGTATGCTAACAAAAGTCACTATAACAATAAACAAGAGACTTTCTCTTTTTTTTGTGTCGAATTATGGCACAATTGATTTAAGGTTTCAAAATAAAATCTCTCCTAAATAAAGGATGCGATTGCCGGTGGCATTAAATGCATTAGAATTTTTGTGCTACTAATGATTGATTGGCAAAAAAAAAAAAACTGGCTGACTGAAGAAATTCCAAGCAAATAGAAATTGACGTATCAAGGAGTATACCTCTTTACGTGAAGCTACTCAAGTCGATTTTTTGTATGAGATAGAAGAATCATTACCCATGGTGAAAGTAGATGAATTGGTAAGCCTATTAGGTGACTTTCGGGTTTTTGCACAGTGAAGACTTAGGCCCCAATTTTTAATTTTTCAACCCCAAATCCCTAATGTCTAAGGCAACCCAATTTGATTTTGAAATACTTTTTCTTTTTGAAAAAAAAAGGATGTCATTTCGAGTGTTTGTTCATTGTGTACCACAACTTTGTATGCAAACACTTGTTGTCATGTAGATGACTTAACCATACTTGATAGATTGAAAGCCAAATTGATGTTTACTATGTCCAACCGGCGAATAATGTGCTGTGTGGACATTAGAGTTCCATTTGGTAAAGTTCCAATTTTTTTATTTTTTTATTCACCATAATAGAAAAAAATGGAAATCCATTTGGTAATATTAGTTAATTTCTATTCTCGAGAATAGAAAATTGTTATAGGGAATATATTTGGAACAAAAACAAAACATAAAAGAAAGTTGTTTCTTATTCCTATGAACAATTTCTGGAATAGGTTATTTTCTTTCTTTTCTTTTTTTTTCTTTTCTTCTTCTTCCTCTTCTAATTGGTTGCCGCCACTCACCCCCACTCGCTAGTTGCTTGCTATCCGCCACCAACCGCCGATCACCATTGGAAGAAGAAGAGAGGAAAAAAGGAAAAGAAAAAAAAAGAAAAATCTCAAAAAATTATTAAAAATTAAAAGAAATTTTATGTCATAAAAAATCTATGGGTCATATCAAACGCATTCTTATTCTTTTTTTTATTCCGAAAATAAAAATTTTGTGCAATTACTAAACATGTTCTTTTACTTAGAATTTGTTTTAGAAAATAAAAATAGAAAAGAACTATTTCCAAAAAAAAATTGGAAACCAAAATATTCCCAAATGCACTCTAATTTTCTACGAGCGTGGGGTTGGACTTGTTTTCTGGGGAAAGTACTTGGCCAATTTATGGTCGCCTCCATGTAGCATTCTAACTAAGAGACGAAGCGCACAGATCAGCCAAGGTGGGAAGCGTCCGTGCTTATCTTGGAGGCCCGGTAGTTGTTGGGCTTGCCGAACAATGCTTTTGTGGGCCTGTGCACAAGAACTGCTAACCGGGCCCAAAATGTGTTACCAAAATCCAAAGTCAGAATGCTCTTCCTGCCAATTAGGCAGCCATCTCCTGATCTCTCTGGGTATTACTGTGTCTTGATGCCCCTCCTATGGGTGCTTATGTCTAAAGAATGTTTACCTTGAATAAAAATCGCATTTTTAGACAAAAAAAAAAACCAAGGCACTTTTAGGGTCGAAAATTGTGTAGTCGCTTATATGGAGAAATATGTAATTAGAACTAAAGACAGTCAAGCAATTATGCAATGTTTTCGACACATGAAAACACTGCCATTTACAATTGTAAAATAAACAAGGACGTCTATTTCTCAAGGGGCAGCGTATTAATTTATGTTTCTAATCTTTTGTCCATTTGTTTCATTATTGCTGGCAAATGGCCGAGGCTCCGATCCTCGATATGAACCCCAGACCAGGACAATCACGGGCCAATTTATTTCTGAAACCCTCATTTAATTCGGCTTTGGAAAACCCTGAATACAGAGGGAAGGTGACTCATTCTTATGCGATTTTGCGCTTGTCTCTCCTTGAAGGTACTGTCGAATTCTCTAACCCGGCATTTGGAGCCAGTTCGCCAATCGTAGTCTTTCCACTTATGAGCATACAGATTCACGAGATAGACCAATTTGTGAGGATGCATATCAAGATTGCAACAGCTCTGATTCAATTGAAGGGAGAAAAAGACTCACCGAAAAATAGTACTCTGATTGCAGCAGCTCTGATTCACACGTCCTCGATGCATGCAGAAGTATCTCCCAACAGTGCGAATGTCAGAACAGAATAAAGCAAATTCGACCAAATTAATGTGATCCAAGAGAACCACTCCTGCGAGTGAACGGCAAATCATCGATTAACCAAAACAATTGTCAAGAAGCGAGAGTGAGTTTTGGACTTGTAGTAAATATCCGTGAATCTACAAAGCACGATCGTTTTGAGAGATGATTTTCCAGAGCTTCATAAGTCCAACATACTCGTAAGACGGAAGACCTTCCAAGGATTTACATATGTGATATCATATTTGTTTTTATTAAGGAGACATACTTTATATGTGTTAGATAGCTACGGGATGACATTTTCTACACGTTAATTATGTATTGATCTTTCTCCCTTCCTTAACAGTCGCTCTACTTTTGCACGTCGTTCTCTTCCTCTTTCTCCACATTCACTTTGCTGCTGCTCCTCTTTCTCCAAATATATACAAATCCCAAAATGCCTATTCTTGGTAACGAACAATGGAGCAACATGCACACCATCCTTACCTTCATCATTCCAACTCTACTCAACTTTGTTACAGTGAAGTACCAAGGGAGGCCCAATTCTTCATTTGAAACCCACCCCATCACTGTCTTCTTCTCTATCTCTGCTCTCCTTCTCCATCGCTTGTTGTGCCATCCACATGTTGCTCATCTACTAGCCTTTCATACTGCTTTCAGTGCTTGTATCTTTCACCTCCTCTTGATCTTTTCCTTTTCCTTTTCTATAACTTTGCCTATGTTGCTGTTGTTTCAGGTCCCGCCTTCTTTCTCCTCTATATGCCATTGATGATACTGTCTCTACAGCTCACTTGTGCGGTCTTGTTCAAAATTCATTCATATGGGAAAGCAAAAGATTCTAGTATTCATGTTTGTCCATTTGTTCCGCCATCAACTATGCAGAGCAAGAGTGCCATTGCTTTAATCATGTACGGTTGCTGATACGCATTTCATGTTGGAATTGTAGTACTTGCCAGAATTCAAAAAGTCAGTGAATGCTTAAGAAGAAGTAAATGATGTATGTGTAATGATGATTGAATGGGCATCTCACCGTGATGATAAGCAAGATTTTTTTATTATTATTGTGTCGAAGTATTGGGTTCATTTGAGTTTAAGGTTTCCAAATCAAATCTCTCCAGAACAAAAAGTGCCATCCCTGATGGTGCTGAATGCTTAAGAAGTTATGCTATCGGTGATTGATAGGAGAAAAACAGAGAAGACGAGAAAAGTCAAAAGTTGGCTAATCAAAGAATTACTAAACAAATGAAAAAAATAGATGAAAATCAAGGAGTAAACCTTAATACACGAAACTACTCGTAGTTAATGTTTATACGAGATGGAAGAATCATTATCCCACGTAGATATTAGATGGATTGATAAGCTTATTAGGTAATTCAAGTTTTTACACATGAAAACTCAATCCCAATTTTCAATCCTTCAACCTCAAATCCCTTGATAATTGAGGTAAACTTGAAATGAAACCCAAATTTGATTGTGAAATACCTTTAAAAAAAACCACGTCATTTTCAGTCTTCGAACCTCGTGTATCTCAACTTTGGATGCACATTTGTTGTCAAATAGACAACCCTTTTTTTTTGGCCGTATAGTAGACAACTTAACAGTGCTGTGTTTTTGGGTAAGTATTTGACCATTTTATGCTCGCTTTCATACGGCTGAGGTCACAAATAGTTGGTTTTTTGTACGCTTAGAATTTCACTTCAAATTCTTGTATATTGCACGTTGGTCATTATAGTAGGAGATTATTTTGCACGAATTTGGGGTTTGTTTGCATAACTAGGTGCTCTATTTTATGTCACAATGTAGATGAACGGAATCAAACTCATCATTGAGCATTTTCATAATGCTTGTCTTATGGGGTGTTCTACTTCTTTCTTCTTTCCATTTAGGCAGATTTAACAGGGGAGAACCCATAGCAATTGAGGACGTATCATCTCACATACCTACAAGTACACATGGTTAACCAGCCTTGAAGTCTAGCAGGGAAATTTCTGAAATGATTTGGGTACCCGTGAGTCCAACTCATGTGAACCCTTAATTTAGATGGGTTCCTTGATTCATGGACTGAGATGTACTGGGTCCAAATGTTTTCCGTGCACCCAAGATTATCTCCGAGGAGAGCATGACTGAGAGCAAAACGCAAAGCAAATTCACTCAAGCAAATGTCATTTTTACAAAAATTTGACAATCAGATAAAATAATTGCTGAAAAAGAATCATGAAATGTTGAGGGCCATGGAACTACCATAACTTTCATCGCTTACTTTAATATCCAACATAAATGCCCTAAACAACGTAACTACACATGGTCGCCCCAAATTATTGGGGACAAATCGAGCCAAATTTCCCTCTTCTTCAAAGCCTAGTTAACATCGGGGCATTTTGGGGCAAAAATTAAGAGCTGCGGCAATGGAGAGCAAGAGCAGGACAAGTGGCTCAAGTTTGTGTCAATAAAGTCAAGACAAAAGTGAATATTACTACTATTTTTAGCTAAGACTTTCAATGCAGCTCGAGTCGAAGCTTACACTTTTAACACTTGGTATGTCGATGGAAAGGGGGAGTAGCTTGTTGATTTACCATGTGGCTTTCAGTGGGAACGTGAACAAGAGTCCATTCCTATTTTCACCGGACTTGCCCAAGTAACACGATTTGATTTTCTTGAAGAAATCAATTTCAATTTTTTTAGTCCAAAGAGTCACGCATAAGGCAATTGCGTTAGGCCCAGCGCCTTATGCATTTGATTAAAAGTCCAAATGCAAGATGCTTTTAGGGCGATTAAGTTCTCACATGGACCGATTATTATTTGGACTTATAATAATCGGTCTATGTGAGACGACCTCATTATAAATTTGACTTTGCTCCCTTCAACAATTGCTGTGCTATTGCACCTCATTCTCTTCCTCTTTCTCAAAATAAGGTTCCCCAAAATCTGTTTTGGACTTATAATAATCGATCCATGTGAGACAAACTCATTATAAATTGACTTTGCTCCCTCTCAACAATTGCTCTGCTATTGCACCTCATTCTCTTCCTATTTCTCACATTCCCTCTCCTACTACTCCTCGTCCTCTTCCACTTTCTCCAAATATATAAAAATCCAAAAATGCCTTCTATTTATCATGATCAGTGGAAAAGCATGCAGGCCGTATTTACCTTTATCGTTCCAGCTTTGCTCAACTTCATTACAGTGAAGTGTCAAGGAAGTTCACATTCTCCATTTGAAACCCACCCCATCACCATCTACTTCTCCATCTTCGCTCTCCTTCTCTATTGCTTCTTATCCCTTCCACTTGTTGCTCATCTACCAGCTTTTACTACTGCTTGTGGTGACCGCATCTTTCGCTTCCTTATGACCCTTTCCTTTTGCCTCTCCATTGCTTTGCCTATGTCATTGTTGTTTCCTAGCCTCTCCTTCTTTCTCCTCTATCTGCCATTGTTGATACTGCTCTTTGCAGCCCACTTATGTGGTCTCATTCAGAAACTCATTCGTCTTGTAAAGGAAAATATTCTACTGTTTGTTTTCATCCACTTGTTCCGCCATCGATTGCTTGGAGGAAGAGCGCCCTCAATCTTACCACATATGGTTGTTGATACGCATTTCGCATTAGAATTGTAGTAGTTACCAGAGTTCAACCAGTCATTGTTAGAAGCCTAAGAAGAAACAAAGGAAACAACAAGCAGGAAAAAACATATGGGTAATGTCACAAGTATGAGATGTTTACTTAGATTTGTATGCTAAGAAAGTCCTTGTGACAACGAATAAGAAATTTTATTTGTGTCAAAATATTGTACTTCAATTTGAGTTTAAGATTATCTCTCCAAAACAAAGAATGTGATTGTTGATGGTGTTGAGTGCATTAGAATTTGAACCATCGGTGACTATCAGGAAAAAAATAAGATAAAAGCCAAAAGTTGGTTGAATGAAAAAATTTCAAGCATATAAGAATTGATAGATCAAGGAATAAACCTTTTCACACAAGGCTACTTATAGTTGATGTTTGTGCAAGATAGAAGAATCATTATCCATGGAGAAATTAGATAAATTGAAAAAATTATTAGGTGACTTTCGGGTTTTTACATGTGAAACTTAAACCCCGATTTTCAATCCTTCAACCCCAGATCCTTTGATATATGAGGTAAACTTGAAATGAAACTACAATTTGATTTTGAAATATCTTGAAAGATGATGTCGTTTTTGAGTGTTCGTGTGTTATGGATCTCCACTTTGGATGCAGACACTTGTTGTCAAGTAGACAACTTTAACAATGCTTGGTGGATTAAAAACCAAATCAATGTCTATTATGTCCAATGGGCCAAAGATTGCACTATAAGGCCGTAATCTGTTATGAGCGAGGCCATTTTATGCCTGCTTTAATATAACATACGTCGCTAATGATTGATTCATGAATGATTGTTCAATCACTTCTATGGAGAAATATGCATAAGCGAGGATAATTGTAAAATGTATAGTGTCACCTTTTGAATGAGTAGAGAATTAATTTATGTTTCTAAGTTTTCGTCTGTTTATTTCATTATTACCCCAACTGGCAAATGGTCGAGGCTCCGGTCCTGGATATGAACCCCAGTCAAACATAATCACGACCTGTTTATTTTTGGAACCCTAATTTAATCTCTTCGGAGTCCTGCAATTCGTGTTGATTTTTAGTATGCATCGCATCGCTTCTTGGCTCAACTTATCAGGCTTGCACTTTTAGCTGAGGCCATTGCCGAGCTCTCTTCTCTGCAGGTGATTTTCTTCTTTCGAGTCGACGTCTCTTTACTCTTTTTCAAGCATTGATCTGAGTTTTCCAACCATCCGCAGCCACCGAGAAAGACGGACCACGAAAGCGACGTTGATGAATCTCACTGGACCTCCAAATTCATCCGTGTCTTCTTTCGATTCCTCAGCAGCATCCACACAACCGCATTGAGTTCTTTTTTACCATTGAAGATCTTATATATGTATGTGCGTCGTCAATGTGAGTTGCATTGATGGAGTTCTTATGCAATTTATGCTTGTCTCTCTTTGAAGGCACCATTGAATTCTCTCATCTGGCGTTTAAAGCCGATTCACCAATCGTGAGTCGTGCCACTTTTGAGCAGGTGGAGTCACAAGATGGACCAATTTGTGAGAATGCATAACAAGATTGTAACAGCTCTGATTCTCTTGAAGGGAGAGGAAAAGACTTCATGCAACAGGGTAAGAAGCAACTGTTGAAACAGAATTAATAAATACAATCCCCAAAGTGCCACACAAAAAGAAAAGACAGGAGGAAGCGCCTGAAGATATCAGTAGAAAAGTCGATCTTCTTGTGACACGATTCCTTTGTCCGCTGGGCAAGGGCTATCCTTCATAAACTTGAGAACAAGCTTTCGAGCAACAGTCCTTAGGTCTGGCTCCTTCAACCTGCAAGTAGCTCTGGGATAGGAAAAATTCAATGACACCAACTGCACCAGAAAAGCCGATTCGAAATGTGCAAAACCGTAGTCAGTTTTATCAAATGCTAGCAAAGAATAAATAAGGAGTTAGTCTACAAGCAACAATCCCCAGGATGGAAAAAATTCAAGGAGCATATTCCATAGCCAAAGATCTACTAAAAACCTTCCCTTCTCTCTCTCTCTCTCTCTCTCTTCTTTTGTTTTGTTTTTGCAGCTTCAGCAAAGATGTCTCCTTCAAGAAAAATGCTGTCATCCTTACACGGTAGCCAGAATGCATATTCACATTATTTGCAATGCATGCTTAACTGCAATTGCAGGGGGTGCTGATGGGCTATTAGATGGCCTTAAATTATAAAAATGATATTTTAATCCACTTCAAATGTTAATATATATAGATTTCTAGTGATTATGGGCATTTATTTGAAAAAAATCACCAAAATATTAAAAGTAAAAATCAAAAGCATACTGCTCAGCAATCCCATTAAGCTGATCAAGTAAAACAGATGTCTCATTGAGGCTTAGTTAAACATCTGTTTTTTATTTCCTTCAATTTTTAACTTAGAGGACTCATCCATCAATACCAAAATCTTCTGTCACATTCTGTGCAAGAAGGTTTACGCATCAGTATTGACTTCTAGCACATTACCCAATCCTAAAGTAACAAGCCAGGGGAGGAAATGCACGAAATCAATTAGGGAGCCATTTTATTGTCTAATGTCAGAGGAGAAAAGGAAGACTCACTGTGGGGAACTTGAATTTCCAGATCCCAGGGAATCGATAATATGAGACACAATTTGAATGGTGTTGGCTGAATCCTCATGGGGGAATTTAAGAGAAGCAAGCCACTCCCTGTCAATTTAACTAATGAAAGAGCTGGAGATTAATTCACACACGCATGTCGTCCTTTGCTTGGGAAGATACATCTTCTGAAAGCTTACCTGCTTTCAGTTGAGTAGGAAAGTTGGAGGCAGTTAGACTACGTTTTGCAGAGATCTAAGTATTTAGTAATCAGGTATTGACCAGAAGAGTACCATTCTCATTCCAATACTCATTGGTTGAATGGCCACACTCGGCACCATCAGCCTCTTCTTTATCCAATTCCTCAGGACATACTTTCCTTCTCTTAGCAGTTAACTTTGCATTAGCCACTCCCAAGTCAGTACTCTCCCTAGCAGCAACTGTCCCACAATACTGCAAAAGCATCCATAACAATGCTAAGGACGATGAAATTTCACTATCCTAAGTAGGAAAAGGAAGACCCATTTCATGGAGCTATATCAAATTACTTCCACATGAACCAGCCTATGATCAGGATATCACTAATCAAAGCGATAACACTCGCTCAAAGGAGACTAATTCTTCACTTTTAAGCTCCAAGCATAAATGAACCACACACTTACTCAAAGGCATTATGTAGCATGTCATTCAGTAAAGCTTAAAAGGTTCAACTTTAAGAAGGCAATCAAACCTTATCAAGGAGGCGCATAGCTTCTTTGGTGGCGCTCTTCTCCCTCTCTGAAGAAAGAAAAAGGAGCAAAAAGACAAAAAGCCATTAACCCAAAATTCAATCAGAAGTTGACAACTACGAAAGCGAAGGAGAGAAGGTTCACTGATGGTGCAGGTGATGACAATGCCAGAGTGCCAGCGTCGAAGAGGGAAGAGGGAGCGTTGCAGTCGAAGCGAGGAATGCTGACGACAGCTGAGTGCTGTTCCCATGGCGTCATCGTTGTCTTCTTCGTCTTTGCTTCTTCATCGTTGTCTTCTTCTTCCATTTCTTCTCTCTGCCCTAAAACATGGTGAAACTCCGGCGGTTATCATGGTCAGGTGAGGTTCGACCCAACCACCCGGTTCATTTTCCTAAGATGATCCAACCCGACCTGACCCGATCGTCTTTCCCGTACCTTTTCCATCCTTCCTTCTAGGAAAAGATTGGATTATACTTTTTTCCGTTAAAGCGCAAGATTTCTAATTGTACTGTTTATAGTCATTGGTTAACACTTTCTTGGAAACTTCCTAGAAGGAGCTGAATCTTCAAACGACCAGAAAATGACTAGTTTTGCTGACCTCTTATCGATAAACTTTACACCAAATTTCTTGATATGCATTAATAGCAAGCAATATGTAGTGACTTAACTCTTATGACTTCACTCTTCTCATATAGAAATAAAGAAGGTGGGAATTCGAATCTCCACATTTTCAAGAGGGAGTTGGGATGGGAACAATTTAATTTCGAGTGTGAATTTTGACTCTCGTGCCCTATAAAGAAGTAGGGTAAAAATCTGAAACTAAGATTTAACTTGATATAGAGTAAAGATTGACACAAAAAAAAATTCCTATAAAAGATGCCTAATTTCTATATTTCTATTTTACACGTATTGCATATGATTATATTGACATTTCCATTGTAGGAGTGTTAAACTATTCTCTTTTTCTTTCTTAGGGAAAATGACACTAATATTTCTTAAATTTGGATGTAATATTTAATGTCATTCTTGAACTTTAATTTATACAATATGATCTTTGAACTCTTCCTAAATATTCAATCTAATCTCTAAACTTTTGATTTGATCAATCTAGTCAATTAGCTTTCTATAACAAAGTCAAATTAGTCCTTTAATACTATTCGAATTTTTCTTTATTACACTATTGCTCAGATTTTTAAATATCTTTTCATTTCAATCCTTTTGTAAAATCAACAAAAAATATGTTGTCTTTTAATTACTTTTTTTAGTCTTTATAAACATTAGGATAGTTCCACGTAAGTTTGTTTTAGCTTATGATATCTATAATAGTAAAAGTAGAATGGCGTTTATAATAATATACTGTTGATATTCCAATTATTTTAATTTTCTAATTTACACATTTGACTAATCAATTAAGAAAACATGAGACCAAAAAAGTTTGAAAATTTTATTTATCTAAAAAGTTAGGAACGAGATTTAGTTTAATATAAGTGTGATTTCGTATAGATAAATTAATATCGATATTAGATATCCTTGCAAAAACACTTTTTTAAGGGATAATAATCTTAAAATTCCAAACTAGTACCTGCATGATACATATATTGAAAACTAACTTTCACCTAAAAAAATCTCAAATTGGTACTTGTCACTCAAATCCACCCTCCATGTCATAATAGGTATATCAACTTGATATAACTCTAAATAAGGTGTTACTTTTATTGTTACGGAAATAATAAAGTAAAATATATTTAGATGGAATTATCATGATATTTATAAAGACCAAAAAGGTAAACAAAATATATTGATTCAGGAAAAGTATTAAAATAAAAATATATTAAAAAATCCAGGCAATAAAGTAATTATGAAAATGTAAGAATAGTACCGAAAAACAACTTGACTTTGTAATGGAAAATTAAGTGATTAGATCAAACAAATTAAAAATTTTAGGGGTCAAATTGAGCATTTAAAAATAGTTCAAAGACATTATTAAACAAATTAAAAGTTTAAGGGTCACATTGCATATTATCTTTAAAATCCTCATTTAATTTGGCTTTGGAAAACCTTGAAAAAAAAGATGTTTTGGGTGATTCTCTCTCTCTCTGTGCAGGTGATTATCTTCTTTACAATTGATGTCTCTCTACTCTTTTTCAAGGCATTCACATGAGTTTTCAATCCATCCACGGCTGTTGAGAAACAATAGCCCTCAAAAGCAACATCAATGAATCCCACTGGACGTCAGAATTCATCTTTGTCTTAATGTGTGTGTATCATCAATGTGAGTCACATTAACGGAACTCTTATGTGATTCTATGCTTGTCTCTCTTCAGAGTCCCGCAGCTAGCGTTGATTTTATGTTGCCATGGTGACCGACGAAATCAAATTCATTACCAAGCATTTTCATAATGCTTGCTTGTCCTATGAGTTGTTCTAGTAATTTCTACTTACCATTTAGGCAAATTTAAGGGAGAATCTGCAGCAATTATAGGCATATTAATCATAATCCTAGGAGGACCCAAGGTTGATCGGCCTTTGAGTCCAATAAGGAAAAAATTCATTAATGATTCCAGTACATGTGAGTTCAATGTGCAAGTCTAGAATTTTGATGGGTTCCATGATTTCATAATTGAGATGCACTAGGCTAACATGTCCCCTATCCATACAAGAATATCTCTTAAAAGATTGTGGACATGAGAGTAGAGTTAAGCAAATTCACCCCAAACAAATGTCATTTTTACAATAATCGGAAAGATCTATATAAGTAATTTCTGCAAAAGAATCATGGCAGATGATTCACAAAAACCAATGTATGCACAATCAGACAAGGACTCTTGATCTTGCGCTTACAATGTTGATGCACTTGACGCGGGAGTCTTGTACCTTTATCTGTTGATGCTGCCAAATGAATAGCACGTCAACATCACTGACTTGATGTATGGCATTGGAGTCCGAAGAGTCCTTACATGGAGTCCTTACATGGAGTCAGTGATGTTGACGTGACTCCATGTAAGGAGTCTTAGAGTCAGTGATGTTGAACTCCTCCATATGGATAAACTTCTAGTTCGGACCCCTTACATGGAGTCAGTGATGTTGAACTGGAAGATATGGATAAACTTCCAGTTCAACATCACTGACTCTAAGACTCCTTACATACATCAAGTCAGTGATGTTGACGTGCTATTCATTTGCTCCCTTCATCTTTAGCCATACTAGAGGCCCTGTTAGACAAACATTATAAATGAGTTTTCTCCCTTCCTCAACAATTGCTCTGCCATTACACCTAGTTCTCTACCTCTTTCTGAACATTCCCTCTGCTGTTGCTTCTCGTCCTCTTCCTCTTTCTCTAAATAAATACGAATCCAAAATGCCTATTATTGATCATGATCAATGGAGAAACATGCCTGCCATACTTACCTTCATCATTCCAACTCTACTCAACTTCATTACTGTGAAGTACCAAGGATGGCTCAATTCTCCATTTGAAACCCACCCCATCACCATGTTCTTCTCCATCTCTGCTCTCCTACTCTATTGCTCCTTGTCTCTTCCACGTGTCGCTCATCTACCAGCCTTTAATACCACTTGCGGTACCCACATCTTTCACTTCCTCATGATCCTTTCCTTTTCCCTCTCCATTGTTTTGCCTACGTCATTGTTGTTCCCAGGCCTCTCCTTCTTCCTCCTCTATTTGCCATTGTTGATATTGCTCTCTATAACTTACTTGTGGGATCTTGTCCAGAAACTCATACATCTAGTGAGGCAAAAGATTTTAGTATTCCTCATTTTGTTCGCCCATCAACTTCTCGGAGGAAGAGCACCACTATTTCTGCCACGTAGGGTTGCCGATATGCATTTTGCATAATAATTGTAGTACTTGCTAGAGTTCAACTTGTCATCCTTAGAAGCACAAAAAGAAATAAAGGATACTGTCACAGGCAGGGGGGAAGGTATGGGTAATGCTAAGAAATAATTCACTGCTTATGTATGAGATGTTTACATATAAAAGAGAGTTTCATTTGTGTTGAACTATAGAGAATGCAATATCTAATGGTGTTGAATGTATTAGAATTTGTGCTATCAGGGATTGATTAGGGGAAAGAAGATAAAGCCAAATGTTGGTTGATTGAAGAAATTCCAAGCACATGGAAACTGATGATATAAGGAGTAAATCCTTTTTACACGGAGCTACTCATAGTTGATGTTTGTATGAGATAGAAGAATCAGTCCTCATACATGGAGATATTAGATGCGATAAACTTAAAAGGTCACTTACGAGTTTTCACATGTGAAAACTTAAAATCCCAATTTTATTTTGAAGCAACTTAAAAGAATGAAATGGATGTGAATATTCGTGTATTGTGTTCCTTAACTTTGGATATAACAATCATTGTCAAGTAGACCACTTAACAAGTGCTTTGTGGATTGAAACTCAAATTGATGTCTATTATGTCCAACGGGCATAAGATTGTGCTATGAGACCATATTTTTTCTATGAGCGGAAGGTTATAGTTGCTTTGAGGTAAGTATATGTCCATTTAATTAGGCTTAGAAAAACCTTGAAAAAGAAAATGTTGTTTTGGGTATTTGCAACGTTGTGTAAAGGACGATATGCGTTGGCTTTGGGAGCCATGTTTGGTGACAAGTGAGCCACGTCAACGATGTAGTTAGTGGGAAGCCTAAGGAATGCCAATTTCTTCCAAGGTCACGGGTCAAATATTGCATCTTTTCTCATGATGATCGTCAAGTGGGGCTAAAAACCTTTTCGACAGCAAAAACATGTGCATTTTTAGATATTTGACCTATGATCAATTCACGACTGAATTATATGAACATAAAGAGAAAGTGCGAGTGCGAGCTAGTCATTGCGAAACCACAGCCCTTGCCCCTCATTGCTTGCCGGTTGAGGCTAGATTGACGAGGCCCGCCATAGCTTTCCGTTTGCGAGTGCAAGTGTGCCATTCCGTTTTCCTGTCAAGAAAAAAAAAAAAAAAGAAAACAATTCCCTCCCTAAAATGGTAAGAAAAAGAAAAAAAAGAAAAAAAAAATGGACTCGGAAGAGAATTAAGCTCTCTCTATCTTGTTAGTTCACACCCATTTCAAGGCCTAATCGACAACCTTGCAAACTAAGCTTACTCACCGGTGTGTCGGTAGGTGTAGATAATTAGAATAAACATCACCCATTTGCTTTCACAATGCAAACAACGCCAAGACTGCACAGAATCCTAGCCCAATCAAGATTGCCAAGGCAACACCGAGGTCAAGAACATTCACCCAGTTTGCGATTCCGCCCCTCACCACTGCAGCGGCTGACTTTGCACCCGTGGACGGCACGACCATCGCCGTCTTTGGTGGCAGCTCGGTGGCTGCATTGGCCGCTGAGGTCACACTGACGGATCCAAAGAGGAGGCGGCAGCTCCAGGCAGAGGAGGTGGCCCGCGGGGACAAGGAGGTGGTTAAGGAGTACTTCAACAACCCAGGGTTCCAGAGATGGAAGAAGACCTCATTCTTCGCGAAAATGTTGCAAAAAATAGTCGTTTTGGGTACCTCATTCTTCTTGATCCTCTTTTCTCCTCTCTCTCTCTCTCTCTGCCTCTGTCTCTCTCTCTCTCTCTCTCTCTCTTCAGAGCCCCGCAATTCGCGCTGATTTTTTTGTACTCATTGCATCGGTTCTTGGCTTCATTTCTCAGGCCCTCAATTTTAGCTGTGAACATTGCCGAGCTCTCTTTTCTCTGCAGGCGATTATCTTCTTTCAAATTGATGTCTCTTTACTCTCTTTTCAAGGCATTTATCTGAGTTTTCAATCCATCCGTGGCCGCTGAGAAATGACGGGACCACGAAAGTGACACTGATGAATCTCATTGGACGTCAAAATTTGTCTGTCTTCTTTCAATGCCTCAGCAGTATCCAAACAACCGCCCTGAATCCTTCTTTTCCAATGAAGATCGTGTACATATGCACATGTGTCATCAATGTGAGCTGCATTAACGGAGTTCTTATGCAATGTTACGCTTGTCTCTCTTTGAAGCCACTGTCGAATTCTCTTATCCGATGTTTTAAGCCGGTTCCCCAATCATGAGCCATGCTGCTTTTGAGCATACAGAGTCACAAGATAGACCAATTTGTGAGGATGCATAACAACATTGTAACAGCTTTGATTCAATTGAAGAGAGAGGAAAAGACTTCGAGCAACAGGGTAAGAAGCAATTGTTGAAACAGAATTAGGAAATACAATCTCATACTATACAGCAATCAGTAGATAACTTGATCTTCCTATGATACAGTACTTCAAATGTTAAAGATATATAGATTTCTAGTGATTATGGCATTCTTATTGAAAAATGTCACCAAAATATTGAAATTAAAAATCAAAAGCATACTTTGCAGCAATCCCACCATACTGCAGCAGGCAAAGCAGAATTCTAAGCTGATAAAGTAAAATAGATATGCCTCATCGAGGCTTAGTTGCACATGTGTTTTTTCTTTCCTTTAACTTTTAATTTAGAGTACTCATCCATCAATGCCAAAATTTTCTGTCACATGCAGTGCAAGTTTATGCATCAGTAGTGACTACTAGCACATTACCCAATCCTAAAGTAACAATCCAGGGTAGGGAATGCATGAAATCAATTAGCAAGCCGTTTTAGTGTCTAATGTTGGGGAAGAAAAAGAGAAACTCACTGGGGAACTTGAATTTCCAGATCCCTGGGAATCGATAATGTGAGACACAGTTTGAATGGCGTCGCCTGAATCCTTGTGGGTGAATGTAAAGAGAAGAAAACCACTCCCTGTCAACTTAACTAATGAAAGAGCTAGAAATTGATTCGCATGCACGTCTCCCTTTGCTTGGGAAGATACATCTTCGGAAAGCTTACCTGCTTTCGGTTGAATGGTAAAGTTTGCAGATATCTAAGTGTGTAGTAACCGGGTTTTGACCAGAAGAAGAGAACCATTCTCATTTCAATATTCATTGGTTGAATGCCCACACTCGGCACCATCGGGACCGTCCTGATCCAATTCCTCAGGACATACTTTCCTTCACTTAGCAGTAAACTTTGTATCAGCCACCTCCCATTATTATTCTCCCTACCAGCAAATGTGCCACAATACCGCAAAAAAGTCATTACAAAGCTAAGGACGATGAAATTTCACAATCCTCTGTTTGAATGGAAGACCCGTATCATTTAGCTATTTCAAACTACTTCCACATGAACTAGTCTTTGATCAGGATATCACCAACCAATGCAATTACAATTACTCAAAGGAGATCCAATTCTTCACTCTAAGCTTCAAGCATAAACGAGCCATACACTCACTCAAACGCATTATGTGATTAATCACTAGCGTCTCATCCAGCAAGGCTTAAAAGGTTCAACTTTAACAAGGCAATTTGCCTTCCAAGGAGGCACATGGCTTCTTTGGTGGCGCTCTTCTCCCCTTCTGATGAAAGTAAAAAGGAACAAAGAGAAAACCCATTGATAACCCAAGTTTCAATCATCAAATTGACAACTAAGAAAGCGAAGGAGAGATGGTACACTGATGGTGCAGGTGATGAGGAAGCCAGAGTGAGTGTCGAAGGAGGGAAGAGGGGGCGTTGTAGTCGAAGCGAGGGATGCAGATGATAGCTGAGGGCTGCTCCCATGGCGTCATCGTCGTCTTCTTCGTCGATGCTTCTTCATCCTTGTCTTCTTCTTCTTTCCCTTTTCTCTTTTCTCTCCGCTCTGCGTCTGTTCCATGGTCCAGTTCAAGCTCTGTCTCTGCCCTTAACAACGGTCCGGCGGTCTTTAATTTCGAGTTGAAGTTCGACCCGACCAACCTATTCGTTTTCCAAAAGTGACCCGACCGTCTCGTCCGAACATTTTTCCATCCTTCTTTTTAAGAAAAAGATTGGTTTGTACGTTTTTATTTTTTTGAAAAATAAAAGCACCATCTTTCTAATTCAATCATTTAGCCTTCCGTCAGCTCTTTCGTGGAAGATACCAGGAAGCCACAAACTTTTTCACCGTATTAATAGTAAGCAGTATCCAGCAACTCAACTTTCACAAAAGATACTAATAAATAAATAAAAGTATCCCGAAAGGTGTCTACTTTTCATGTTTCTATCTTTCCACATGTAGAATTTGGTTATATCGACATTCCTATTGCAGGCGTTTTCAATTATTTTCTTTTCGTTCTATTTTTTAAGGAGAAATGACAATAATAGTTTTCAAACTTTGGCTTGATGCATGTCATTCTTGAAATTTTAATTTATTAAATGCATTTCTTGAACTATTCCTAAATGTTTAATCTAATCCATAAACTATCAATTTGCTCCATTTAGTCCATTAACTTCATGTAACAAAGTTAAATCATGCATTCAATACTATTCACAATTTTCAATTATTATATTATTGCCCAGCTTTCTGAGTATCTTTTCATCTTGATCCATTTTCAAAATTAAAAAAAAAAAGACTATTTATTTACGACCTTTTTATCTTTTTGGTCTATATAAATATTACAATAGTTCCACATTAGTTACTGTAAAACCTTATCTATAGTAGTATCGGGTTGATATTTTGGCTATATTAATTTTCCACTGTACAGATTTAATTGAGAAAATGCAAAAAAGAAAAAGAAAAATTTATCTATTTAAAAATTAGGAATGAGATTCAGATTAACATAAGTACAATTATCCATAAATAAATAATATCAATTTTAGATATCCTTAAGAAGACACTTATTCTTAAATGGGATAATAATATGAAAAATTTAAAAATAGTACTTGCACGACACATTTACCTCAAACTAGTTTTTACCTCATGAAAAATCTAAAACCGGTGTTTGCGACCCAAATCTACCCTCAATGTCATAGCAAAAATATCAACACAATATAACTCTACATGAGGTTTTACTTTTACTATTATGAAGACCAAAACTAAAACATGATCAAATGGAACTATTATAATATTTAAAAAAACCAAATGGAAAAAAAGTAATAAAAAGACATCATATTTTTGTTGATTTAGAAAATGGATTAAAATAAAAATATAAAAAAAAAAAAAAAGTTTGTGTGTTGGTGTAGAATATTATTGAATGACTGATTTGACATTTTTATGGAAAGTTGCGAGTTTACTTTAAATAAATTAAAAGTTTAGAACTAGATTGAATATTTTTAAATAGTTCAAAGACTATATTAAATAAATTAAAAGTTCAAAAAATGAGATTACACATTAATCAATGTTTAATGATTATTAAGTCATTTTCCTTTCTTCTTTTTTTATATAGAGTGATCTTCATATAGTTTGCTTACTATATAGGGAAGTGGTACATGAGATCGATCTACAGTTATGCATATGGTCATTTTCCCCCTCCAATTCTTCTATGTCGCAAGATTGTTATTGTAGTAGGAGATTATGTTGTGTGAATTTGGGGTTTATTTGCTTAATTAGGTGCTCTATTTTACGTTGCAATACAGATGAAGTAAATCAAACTCTCACTGAGCATTTTCATAATACTTGTCTTATGGGGTGTTCTACTTTTTCTACTTTGCATTTAAGCAGATTTAACAGGGCAAAATCCGGAGCAATTGTGGGTGTATCATCTCACATACCTGTACACAAGTTTGACCAGCCTTGGAGTCCAAAGGGGAAATTTCTTAAACGATTTGGGTACACATGAGTCCAGTTCATGCGAGCCCTTAATTTTTATGGGTTCCTTGATTGAAGGACTGAGATGAATTGGGCCAACATATTTCCGATGCACCAAAGATTATCTTCGAGGAGGGCGTGAATGAGAGAACAAAGTAAAGTAAATTCACTCAAGCAAATGTCATTTTTACAAAAATTTGACAAATCATAAAAAATAATTTCTGCAAAAGAATCATGAAAGTTGATCCACCAAAACAAGTGCAATTATGGGGATAAGGATACTAGAATTACTATACTTTTTGGTATTCGCTGTAGTGTCAAAAAAAAAATTTGGATTAAATCAATCCCACTTTGGTAACAAAAGATCACTTAATTACTATTGCTTATTTGAGATGCCGAAAATTTGATGGGACAATGTTTTAACATTTTTTTCTATTAATATGATTTGGTGGAGATCCGATGTGGCAATATCTCAGCATAAATGCCCTAAACAACGTAACTACACATGTTTGCCCCAAATTATTGAGGGCAAATGGAGCCAAATTTCCCCGCTTCTTAAAAGCCTAATTCACATCGGGGCATTTTGGGGCAAGAATTAAGAGCTGTCGCAATAGAGAGCAAGAAGAGGACAAGTGGCTCAAGTCGTGTAAATAAAATCAAGACGAAGTTGAATATTACTTCTATTGTGGGCACAAACTTTCAACGCAGCTCAAGTCGAAACCCTAACTGTTGATGCTTGATGTATTGATGGAAGGGGGCCGAATACCTTGTTAATTTAACATGTGGTGGTGGGAATGGGAAAAGAGTCGATTCCTATTTTCGCCGGACTTGCCTGAATAAAGCTATTAGTTGGATAATCAACATTCAAAGGCTTAATTTCAATTGTTCTTTTTTTTTTTTTGTCATAAGTTTCAATTGGTTTGGGCTGTTGTATATCCATCAGGGGCCCTCTCGAAGGTGTAATGGGTTGTAGTTGATCGACTTGAACATGATTCTGCAAAGCACGCATAGGCACAGGCGCATGGCCAAAGCAATCTTCTACACAATTCTTAGCATTTTCTTGGTAAAATTGGATTCCTGGAACTTCTACTCAAGAATGCGATCAATGCTGTGGATTTGATCTCCAAAAAATAAAAAAGCTGTGGATTTAGTTTCTTTCTCTAGCGGAGGGAGTGAGTCACTTATCCATGTATCGGATTCATCGGTGATTATAGCCCCTTTGGGGTTGGTTTCTATGCTTTTGGAGAACAACATGAAAGCAAACAAGAGAGAGTGACAGAGAAAGTTTAAATTTTGATGTGAGTGACATTATTTTGCCACAAAGGGCCACCTTATTGTCTATGTTGGACTTTCTTTTCTTTCTTTCTTTTTTAAATAAAAAATTCACACAGAAATTAGCATTTTATTAAAAAAGCTACATAAAACATTTTGTCAGAATTTATTGGTAAAAGTACTTATATGGTTGCTTTTCCTACAATGCAACATTAAAATAATCAATTGAAAAATTTTGATACTAAAATGAGTACTTATGAGATTTCTAATGTCCTTATAAGGATTACTAGACTCAGAATAAATTTTGGGTGAATTGATGTAACACGATTTTCTCATAAAAATCAATTTTCAAATTTTTTGCAAGTGCAAAAAGTGACGGATCAGGCGATTGCCTTAGGCCCAGCGCCTTATGCATTTGATTAAAAGTCCAAATGCATGACGCTTTGGGAGCGATTAAGTCCTTACGTGGATGGATTATTGCAAGTCCAAAAAAAAATTATGCGGAACCAACCATTACCATGATTATTATATTTAGGAGAATTTGTTCTTATGGTTGTTATATCTGGGGGACCATCCTGTAGAATCGAAGTTTTATGATTATTATATTTGGGGGACCCTCCTGTAGAATCGAAGTTCCATGCGAAACCGAAGTAGAACCGAAGTTCGATTCCACGTGGTAGTTGGATTCTTATGATTATTATATTTTGGGACCCTCCAGTAGAATTAAAGTTTTATGATTATTACATTGGGGGACCCTCCTATAGGTAATGGTTGGCTCCGCAGAAACTTTTTTGACTTATAATAATCGGTTCAAGTGAGACAAACTCATTATAAATTGACTTTGTTCCTCTTAAATAGGGGTATGCAAAAGAATCGAGAACTGCTCGGGCCACCTGAAACCGGACCAAACCGGCAGTTCCCATAAGGATTGGTCCAATTCCCGGTACATGCACGCACGCACGCACGCACACGTTTTAAAAGTTTTGTCTCTCTCCTCTTTCTCTCTCTCCTCACTTTATCTCTACTTTTCTCTCTCTTTTTAATTACAACATTCTCTTTTCTCTTTCTGCTGTGTCCCTTGCACAATCAACACCATATCTAAATATTCATAGCAATTCCTTCATTCTTGTTGAGTTAGGTTCCAAAAATCTTTCAAAGAAATTGTCTATCATTTTTTTTTTTGTTATCCGTTCTTGATTTTTTACTATACTTCACCGTTTGTGTCTATTATCTTTTACTGCCTTGTTGGATCGAGTCACCTTGAATTATGTTTGCATCCATTCTCTCTCTAAAGAGACGTGGATCCTCCCTTCACCATCTTCGCTATCTCATCCCACCTCTCGTTCCCCCTCTCTCCCTTCACCCCCCCTTCGCTCCACCTTGTCGTCACCGAACCATCTTTATCCTCTCCCACCGTTGGTCCACCCTAGTCGACGATTCGTGCCCACCCTTCCCCTCCTTCACCCCTCCCTATCACTTCACCTCTCTCAGCCGGTTCCATGGACCCACCCGAGAACTGGACTGACGGTCCAATTATTGGGCGGTTTCCAGTTCCAATTTTTCGGAACTAGTCCTTAGTGGGCGGTTCTCGATTCCAGGGTGGGAATTGCCCACCGAGACCATGCACACCCCTCCTCTCAACAATTGCTCTGCCATTGCACCTTGTTCTCTTCTTCTTTCTCAACATTCTCTGGGGTGCCACTCCTCGTCCTCTTCCTCTTTCTCCAAGTATCTACAAATCCAAAAATGCCTTTTATTAATCATGATCAATGGAGAAACATGCAGCTAATACTTACCTTCATCATTCCAGCTCTACTACCTCATTACAATGAAGTATCAAGGAAGTTCCCATTTTCCATTTGAAACACACCCCACCACCATGGTCTTCTCCATCTTCGCTCTCCTTCTCTATTGCTTTTTGTCCCTTCCACTTGTTAATCATCTACCTACTTTTTCTACTATTTGCGGGGCCTGTGACTTTCACCTCCTCATGACCCTTTCCTTTTCCCTCTCCATTGCTTTGCCTACATGATTGCTATTTCCCGGCCTATCCTTCTTTCTCCTCTATCTACCGTTGCCGATACTACTCTTTGCAGCTCACATATACAATCTCATTTGAAACTCATTCGTTTGGTAAAGCAAAAGATTCTAGCCCACTTGTAACACCATCGACTACTTGAAGGAACAGTGCCCACAATTCTACCACATACAATTGCCGATACGCATTTCGTGTTACAATTATAGTACTTGCCAGAATTCAACTAATCATTGTTAGTAGCCCAAGAAGAAACAAAGGAAACAACAAGTGGGAAAAAACATGAGTACTGTCACATGTATGAGATGTTTACTTAGATTTGTATGCTAAGAAAGTCAATGTAATAATAAATTAGAAATTTTATTGATGTCGAATTATCTATATCGAGTTGAGTTTAAGATTGTCTCTCCTAAACAGAGAATACTATCGCCGATGCTGTTGAGTTCATTAGAATTTGTGCTATTGGTGATTAATAGGAAGAAAAGAAGAAGATAAAAGCCAAATGTTGGCTCATTGAAAGAAATTCCGAGCAAATAAAAATTGATAGATCAAGGAGTAATCCTTTTAACACTAAGCTACTCGTAATTGATGTTTGCATAAGATAGAAGAATCATTATCCGTGGAGATATTAGATAAATTTAAAAACTTATTAGGTGACTTTTGGGTTTTTACATGTGAAACTTCACCCCCAAATCCCTTGACATCGAAGGCAAATTTGAAATGAAATTGCAATTCGATTTCGAAATACCTTAAGATGTCATTTTGAGTGTTCGTGTATTATATACCTTCCCTGTGGATGGAGACATTTGTTGTCAATAAGGGTGTTAAATGGGTGAGTCGAGTCGGGTTTGAGTCAGGTCGAAAATGGTTCGACTCACATCGACCCATTTAACCCGTTTTGACTCATTTTCATACAATGTAAATTTGATGACTCATACCCAACCCGACCCATACACGACACATATCCAACCCATATTATTAACACATATTAATATTTAACTTAATTTAAGAAAATCTACTCCCACTTATTTAGTCCACTTTAAACTTTTCACATATAAATTATTTGAATAAAAATTTCACATCAAATTTATAAAGTAAATTAAATAATAAAAAATTAGTAAATAAAAAAAATGTGGATAACTCTAAATTGAGTTATGTTGCGGCTAGCGAGTTCGAGGCTCGCCTACCCAAATCCAGGTGAGCCATAGCTCGGCCAAGGCCGGCGACCTCACGACTCGTCTGTCTAGATCTAGGCTAAGCTTTGGCCAGCGAGCTTAGGGCTCGCCAGCCCAAGCTCTGTCGCGACTCGCCTGCCCAGATCCAAGCTGAGCTCCAATTGGCAACGGCAAGCTCGGGATCGGCGATGGTGACGGCGGCATGATGGCGAGATCGGCAACGGAGGTTGAGAACGCATAGAGGAGGGGGATGAAAGGAGAGAGATGATGAGTCTACCTAATAACTCACTCAACCCATATTTAATTTTCATTTAACCCATATTTGACTTTCACTTGACCTGAGTTATAATATGGGTTTATGACCCATTTTGACACCTCTAGTTGTCAAGTAGACAACATAAGAGGGCTTGGTGGATTGAAAACTAAATCACTGTCTATTATGTCCACCAAGCCAAAGATTGTGCTATGAGGCCGTAATTTGTCTATGAGCAGAAGGTTATAGTTGTTTTCGGATAGTATTTGGCCATTTGGTGCTTGCTCATGAGTCACAAATGATTGATTCAAAAATGAAGGATTGTTCAATCTTTTATATGGAGAAATATGCATAAGCGAGGACAATCGTGAAATGTATAGTAATGTCACATTTTGAATTTGTAGGGAATTAATATATGTTTCTAATCTTTTCGACTGTTTATTTCATGATTATCCCCACTGGCAAATGGTCCAGACTCCGATCCTGGATATGAACCCAGTCAAAGATAATCACGGCCAATTTATTGCTGGAACCCTAATTTTAATCTCTTTGGGCGTCTCTTTATTCTTTTTCAAGGCATTTATCTGAGTTTTCAAAACATCCACGGCCACTGAGAAACGGCGGACCACGAAGGCGACATTGATGAATCTCACTGGACGTCCAAATTCATCTTTGTCTTTTTTCAATTAGCAGCATCCAAACAACTGCACTGAATTCTTCTTTTCCACTGAAGATCGTGTATATATGTACGTGTGTCTATATTGAGTCACATTAACGGAGTTCTTATGTGATTTTCTCTCTTTCTTTTTGAAGGCACTGTCAAATTTCTCTTATCCAGCGTTTAAAGCCAGTTCACCAATCCTGAGTCATGCCGGTTCTGAGCATAGAGTCACAAACTAGGTCAATTTGTGAGAATGCATAACAAGATTGTGACAGCTCTGATTCAATTGAAGGGAGCGGAAAGACTTCGGGCAACTCTCTCTCTCTCTCTCTCTCTCTCTCTCTCTCTCTCTCTCTCTCAGAGGGTCAGCAAAGATGTCTCCTTCAAGAAACATGCTTTCATCGTCGTCCTTCCACGCAAGCCAAAATGCACATTCGCATTATTTGCAATGCATGCTTAACTGCAATCATAGGGGATGCTGATGGGGTATTAGATGGCCTTTAACTATAAAAAATATTATTTTAGTCCACTTTAAATGTTAACATATGTAGATTTCTAGCGACTATGGGCATTTATTTGGAAAAAAAGTCGCCAAAGTATTGAAAGTGCTAATCAAAAGCATACTATACAGCAATCCCATTATACCGTATAGGACACAGTAGAATTTTAGGCTGGTCAAGTAAAACAGATATGCCTCCATCGAGGCTTAGGTGCACATCCCTGTTTATTCTTTCTTTAAACTTTTAATTTAGAGTACTCATCCATCAATGCCGAAATTTTCTGTCCCAGGCGGTGCGAGAAGGTTTACGCATCAGTAGCGACTCCTAGCACATTACCCAATCCTGAAGTAATACACCAGGGTAGGAAATGCACGAAATCAATTAGGGAGCAGTTTTAGCGTGCAATGTCAGGGAAGAAAAAGAAAAACTCACTGTGGGGAACCTGAATTTCCAGGTCCCAGGGAATCGATAATATGAGACACAATTTGAATGGTGTTGGCTGAATCCTCGTGGGGGAATGTAAAGAGAAGAAAACCACTCCCTGTCAAATTAACTAATGAAAGAGCTAGAAATCGATTCGCACGCGCATGTCTTCCTTTGCTTGGGAAGATACATCTTCTGAAACAGGTAGTAAAGATGGAGGCAGTTAGATTACCGTTTTGCAGATATCTAAGAATGTAGTGATACCATTCTCATTCCAACACTCATTGGTTGAATGCCCACAATCGGCACCGTCCTGATCCAGTTCCCCAGGACATTACTCTCTCCCTAGAATCACATGTGCCACAATACTGCAAAAACATTCATTCCAAAGCTAAGGACAATGAAATTGCACAATCCTATATACGAATGGAAGGCCCGTATCATTTAGCTATTTCAAACTATTTCCACATGAACCAGTCTATGACCAGGATAGCCACTAATCATGCAATTACAGTTCCTCAAAGGAGACCCAATTCTTCACTCTAAGCTTCAAGCATAAACGAACCATACGCTCGCTTATGTAGAATTAATCACTAGCGTCTCATCCAATCACGCATAAAAGGTTCAACTTAAGAAAGCAACCAAACCTTTTCAAAGAGGCACATGGCTTCTTTGGTGACGCTCTTCTCCCCCTCTGATGAAAGCAGAAAGGAACAAAACGAAAACCCATTAACCTAAGTTTCAATCACCGAAATGACAACTAAAAAGCAGGGGAGAGATGGTACACCGATGGCACAGGTGATGAGGAAACCAGAGTGGGAGCGTCAAAGGAGGGAAGAGAGGAGTGTTGCAGTCGAAGCGAGGGATGCTGATGACGGCTGAGTGCTGAACCCATGGCGTCATTGTCTTCTTCTTCTTCTGAACCCATGGCGTCATTGTCGTCGTCTTCTTCTTCATCTTCTTCTGATGAACCCATGGCGTCATTGTCGTCTTCTTCTTCTTCTTCTTCTTCTTCTTCTTCTGAACCCATGGCGTCTTCTTCTTCTTCTTCTTCTGACTCGACTGTCTTACCCAAACGTTCTTCTGTTCTTCCTTCTAAGAAAAGATTGGATTATACTTCTTTTCTATTAAAGCGCAAGATTTTTAATTTGACTGTTTATCTAGTGTTTAGTTAACTCTTTTGTAGAAACTTCTAGGAAGGAGCTGAATCTTCATTGGACTTCTTTGAGTAATGTTGTTAATTGCATAATCAACATCCGAAGCAGGTCTTTAAAAGGCTCAAGAAGAAAATAGACAGATCTCTTGGAATGGGAAACCGTGCTGTCTTCTATATTCTTTTGGGTGTGAGAGAAGAAAATATCCACACACTCAACAAGAGGTGCTGGGGTCAAAGTGCTCATCAAAATCAATGAAATAAGCATCTTCGCAGCTTGTCACATTAAGCTCGGTTTCAACTGGATCGTGCTCTCAAACCAATGGACGAAATGGGTTGTCAGTTGTGATCCACTTAGACGTAATTCTACAGGATGCTCATAGTCATACATAGACACTTGGCCAAAGAAATCTCCCGCACGATTCCCAGCATTTTCTTGGTGAAATTGGATTGCTGGAACTTCTCTTCAAGAGTCAATCCCGGAGTAATAATATTATCAAATGCCGTGGATGTAGTTACTTGCTCTAGTGGAGAGAGTGAGTTACTAATTCATTCACTGGATTTCTTGGTGACTAGTGTCCCTACGGGTCGATTTCATTGTCTATTTGGAGAATAGAGCGTACACACGAGAGATAATGACACAGAACTTTGATGTTTAAAGTCAATGGCGCCGTTTGGTCATGTAAAGCCACCTCATCATCTATGTCGGACTTTCTTTTCTTTTAGTTTTTTTTTGTCAAAAAGCCACGTAGGAGTTAACATTCATTAAAATAATCACGCGGAATTCTTTGCTCGAATTTATCATTGAGCACACTTCACTAATCATTTTCACTTTGATATGATACTACAATAAGGTGATATGATACTACAATGATTGCTCAAAAATTTTTGACATTAAGTGAGTAATTATGACATTTCTAGTGTTCTTAATAGGAGTTTTTGGACTTGGAATGAATTTTGGGTAAAACGATGTTGGGCGATTTTCTTGAAGAAATTATTTTTTCAAATTTTATGAGTCCGAAAAGTCTACACATAAGGTGATTGTCTTAGGCCCAGGGCCACATGCATTTGATTAAACGTCCAAAAAGTTTTATGCACCACGGTGTTGAGGCGATTAAGTTATTCCATTAACGAGTCAAGAAAAGTTCACAAAATTGTTTTCCAGTTGACAACGATTTTGTCGGCATCCCGGCATAAACAATTTTGTCAACTGGGAAACAATTGTCTTCCGAAGCGTCCGTGCATAAACAATTTTGTCCAGCCCTGCATAAACAATTTTGTCCAAAGGGCTCTGCATAAACATAATAATCAGTCCATATAAGACAGGCTCATTATAAAATCACTTGCGCCCTCTCTCAACAATTGCTCTGCTATTGCACCTCATTCTCTTCCTCTATCTCAACATTCGCTCTGCTGCTACTCCCATCCTCCTTCTCTTTCTCCAAATGTATGCAAATCCAAAAATGCCTCTTATTGATCATGATCAATAGAGAAACATGCATACCAACTTACTTTCATCATTTCAACTTTGCTCAACTTCATTGCAGTGAAGTATCAAGGGAGTTCCAATCCTCTATATGATACCCACCCATCACGATGTTCTTCTCCATCTTATCACTCCTTCTCTATTGCTCCTTATCCCTACCACGTGTTGCTCATCTGCCAGCCTCTAATACTGCTTGTGATGCCCACATCTTTGGCCTCCTCATGATCCTTTCCTTTTCCCAAGCTTCTCCTTCTTTCTCCTTTATCTGCCATTGTTGCTACTGCTTTTTGCAGCTCATTTATGCGGTCTTGTTCAAAAACTCATTCTTCTAGCAAAGCAAAAAGATTCTAGTATTCATTTTTGTCCACTAGTTCTGCCGTCAATTGCTTGGAGGAAGAGGGCCCCCTGTTCCGCCACATATAGTTGCCGGTACACATTTCGTGCTTGAATTGTAGTACCTGCCAGAGTTCAATTGGTCATTGATAGTAGCCCGAGAAGAAACAAAGGAGACGAGAAGCAAGAGAAAATATATATATATATATATATATATATATATATATATATATATATATGAGTAATACTACATGTATGAGATGTTTACTTAGATTTGTATGCTAAGAAAGTTATTGTGACAATTAAAAAGATATTTATCGATGTACATCAATTTGAGTTCTAGATTATCTCTCCCAAAGAAAAAAAAAATGTGACCGTTGATGGGGTTGAATGCATTAGAATTTGTGTTACCAGTGGTTGATAGGTTGGCTGATTGAAGAAATTCCAAGCAGATAAAATCAATAGATTAAGGAGTAAACCTTTACACACAAAGCTACTCATATTTGATGTTAGAATGAGATAGAAGTATTGTTATCCATGAAAATATTAGATAAATGGGATAAGTGCACTAGAAGCCCTAAAACTTATCATAAAAGTGCAATTAAATTCTTAAACTTGCAAAAAGTACAACCAAGTAATAAAACTTGTTGACTTGGTTCAATCGAGTTGTTCTATTAATTCTGTCTAATTTGACTAACAAAAAATTCTAAAATGACTTTTTTATTATTTTATTTATCCTATGTGGTGATGACATGGCTCAAAAACATCGTTTGAGCATATGTATGATTTTTAATACAATTTCATTAAAATTTAAAAAATCTAAATTTTAATAGCTAAAGAAAAGGAGGAAGGAGGAAAAGCCAAGCAGGGAGGGATGTAAGCCATTGCCATTGCCACCCACCCCAACAATGGCAACCCTCAACCAAATCTAGGTTGCCTGCAATTGGCAAGGGTCACCAACCCTTGTTCGAGGCATGACGACCCCCACTAGCCCTTCTTGGTGGTGGTCAGGTGATGGCCTTGAGGGCTCGCCACCTAGTTTCTCTTCCTTCTCTTTTTTATTTAAATTTAGCTTATTTTTAATTTTAATTTTAATAAAATTGTATTAATTAAATTTGTACCAAAACAACATTCTCTTATACTTATGTCTCATGATTTAACCACGTAAGAGAGAGAAACTGTTAAAATAAATCACGTCAGCATTTTCTTTTAGCTAAGTTGAATGGAGTTAACAGAAAATCTCAATTATACTAATTTGACAAGTTATAAAATTTGATTGGTAGAAGTACAAAGCAAATGCCAAAACTTGGTATACAAGAACACTTAAGTGTCAAAAGTTTTGAAATATAGAGTTAAATAGTACTTTAAAAAAAATTAAGACACTTAAATGCCAACTCTAGCAAGAATAACTAGAAATTTGACATAGCTTATTTTAATACTATAAGTAGTTTATGTGGCTCACTGGAAAGCTGACTTAGTAATGAAGGTGCAAAACTACGTTGTTGTGATCCCAAAATTGATTTTTAATATAAATATTATTTAAAATAAATTAAAAGAAGTAAATTAATATAGAAAAAAAAAAAGTAGCAGCAATCGTTCAGCGAGGGCTATGGAGGCACTTGCCAAAGCTCTCTTCCCCATCCCCTTTTTCTAATTTAATTTTTCAATCGATTTGGGGGCTTATAGTGCCACATGGCAATTTTTTTTTAAAATTCCACATGGACAATTTTATTAAAAAAATTGCACGTGGATAATTTTAAAAAAAATTCATGAAGATAATTTTTTTAAAAAAATTGCCACATCAACTAAAAAATTGCCGGAAAATGCCACATTAGCATTTTGGCCGGAATTTCTCTCTATTGGTTCTTAGTATTATATTCTTTTCCGATTTTGGCACTTAAGTATATATTTTGAAATTTTTGGCACTTAAGTGTCCCCCATGCCAAGTTTTGGCACTTGCAATATTCAACACTCAAATTTGATTGCTTTTTTTTTTTATAAAAGTTTTAGGATTTGATTATACTTTCTTATCAAGTTTAGGACTTCTAGTATACTTATCCTTAAATAAATTGATAAGCTTATTAGGTGACTTTTGGGTTTTTATATGTGAAAACTTAAGCCCCAATTTTCAATCCTTCAACCCCAAATCCCTTGATATCCGAGGGAAACTTGAAATAAATCCCCAATTTAATTTTAAAATACATTAAAAAGTGAGGTCGTTTTGAGTGTTCGTGCATTCCATACCTCAACTTTGGATGCAAACACTTGCTGTCAAGCGGACAATTTAATAGTGCTTGGTGGATTAAAACCCAAATTGATGTCTATTATGTCCAATGGGCCAAAGATTGTGCTATAAGGCTTCTTCTTTTTTTTTTATGAGCGAAAGGTTATACTTGCTTTGGGGTAGGTATTTGGCCATTATTTGCTCCATTTGATATAGCATAGGTTGCAAATGATTGATTCTTGAATGATTATTCAGTCACTTACATGGAAAAATATGTATTTAGCACCATAGACAATGAAGCAATTATGCGCTATTTTCAACACATGAATGCATAAGCGAGGACAATTGCAAAATGAATAGTAACGTCCCCTTTTGAATGAGTAGAGAATTAATTATGTTTCTAATCTTTTATCTGCTTTATTTCATCATTGCCCCCATTGGCATATGGCCGAGGCTCCAATCCTGGATATGAACCCCACTCAAAGGTAATCACGGCCAATTTATTTCTGGAACCCTATTTAAATTGGCTTTGGAAAACCTTGAAAAAAGAGGTTTCGGGCGACTCTTTCTTCATTTTTCTCGTCTCTCTCTTCGGAGTCCTGCAATTTGCATTGATTTTTGGTACGCACTGCATCGCTTCATGGCTTTATTTCTCAGCCTCTCACTTTTAGCTGTCGCCAATGTCGAGCTCTCTCTTTCTCTGCAGGTGATTATCTTCTCTCCAGTTGATGTCTGTTTACTCTTTTTCAATGCATTTATATAATATGTCCTAAAATAGTGTGAGTATGAGAACCGAGATGCACTAGACTCATATGAGCTAGATCCGCGCAATAATATATCCTAAAATAGTGAGTATGAGAACACAGTAAAGCAAATTCACCAAACCAATGTCATTTTTTACATAAATTTAAAGGATCCAAAAAATAATTTCCGCAAATGAATAGGCGGGGACTCTTGGTATTGGGTTTACAATATTGATGCACCAAGCCAACCAGCGGGGTTCCAGGAAAAAAAAAAACCGTTGTCAACATCAGCAATCCAAGCCGATATCCATGCACCAAGTCAAGGGACCAGCAGGGTTTTCAACAATCAGTCGACCAGCCGGGTCGACTGGGTTGCTGATGTAGACAACCAGGTGCAAGACTCCCTGTCAAGGGCATCAATGCCTTAGCCCCGGTCTTTGGAACATTCAAAAAAAAAAAAAGTCCCTGTCCGATTGGTATATCTGTTTTTTATCGATTCAAGTGCCAATATAATCGGTTCATGTAAGATGAACTCATTATAAATTGACTTTGCTTCATTTCTCAATAATCGCTCTGGCGTTGCATCTTGATCTCTTTTCTTTCTCAACGTTCTCTCTATCGTTACTCCTCCTCCTCTTCCTCTTTCTCCACATTTGTAAAAATCCAAATATGCCTATCTTTGGTCATGATCAATAGAGGAACATGTATCCCATAATTACCTTCATCATTCCTATTTTGCTCAACTTCATTACTATCAAGCACCAAGGAAGGCCCAATTCTCCATTCAAAACCCACCCCATCAGCATGTTCTTCTCCATCTCTGCTCTCATTCTCTATTGCTCCTTGTCGGTCACCTACCAGCCTTTAATGCTGCTTGCGGTGCCCACATCTTTTGTTGTCTCATGATTCTTTCCTTTTCCCTCTCCATTGCTTTGCCTACATCACTATTGTTCTCAGTCTCTCCTTCTTCCTCTCTATTTGCCATTGCCAATACTATTCTCTACTACTTACTTGTGTAGACTCATATAGAAACTCATATTTCTAGTAAGGCAAAAGATTCTAGTATTCCTCAATTTGTTTGCCCATCAATTGCTCAAAGGAAGAGTGCTGCCACTTCTACTACGTAGGGTTGCCAATATGCATTTTATGCTAGAATTCCAGTACCTATGAGCGAGTCATCCTTGGAAGCACAAGCAAAAACAAAAAAAAAAAAACAAAAAGGAAATAGTTTTAGGCAGGGGGAAAGGTACGAGTAATGCTACCTCTGTGAGAAGTTTACTTATGTCTTGTATGCTAAGAAAGTCATGGTGACAATAAACAAGAGATTATATTGGTGTTGAAGAATTGCATGTCGATTGAGTTTAAGATTTCAAATCAAATCTCTCCTAAACAAAGAATGCGATCGTTGATGGTGTTGAATGCATTTTAATTTGTGCTACCAATGATTGATTGAGGGAAAAAAGAAGAAGAAAAAAGCCAAATATTAGCCAATTGAACAAATTCCAAGCAAATAAAAACCGATGAATCAATGAGTAATTACACGAAGCTACTCATAATTGATGTTTGTATGAGATAGAAGAACCAATCCTTATACATAGAGATATTAGATGAATCAATAAGCTTAAAAGGTCACTCTCGGCTTTTCACATGTGAAATCTTAAGATTCCAATTTGATTTTGAAAGTACCTAAAAAATTTCATTTTGAGTGTTCATGCATTGTATACCTCAACTTTGGACGTGACACGTGTTGCCTAGTAGACAATCTTATAGTGCTTTTGCGGATATAAACCCATATAGATGATTGTTACGTCCAATGGGCCAAAGATTGCGTTGTATGGCCATAATTTTTCTAATAGCGAAATGTTATATTTGCTTCCAGGTATTTAGCCATTACCGGAGTTCTTATGCAATCTTATCCTTGTTTCTAGTCCTGCAGTTACTGTTGATTTTACATTTCCATGCTCACAAATGAAATCAAATTTATTATTGAGCATTTTCATATGCTTGCTTGTCCTATGAGTTGTTATATTTTTTCTACTTATCATTTAGGCAGATTTGAGGGAGAACCCGCAGTAATTATAGACATATTACCTCACAATCTTAGGAGGACCCAAGGTTGATAAGCCCTTGAATCCAATAAGGGAATCTAGTACATGTGAGTCCAATGCACGAGCCTATAATTTTGATGAATTCCATAATTCCAGAATTGTGATGCAGGTTCACATGTCCCCGATCCATGCAAAAATATTTCTTGAAAGAGTGTGCATGTGAGAATAGAGTTAAGCAAATTCACTATGAACAAAATGTCATTTTTATAGTAATTGGATGGATTCAGAAAATAATTCTGCAAAAGAAATAGTGGATGAAACACAAAAAATATATGCACAATGCAACGGGGACTCTTAGTCCTGCATTTACAATATTGATATACCAAGTCATTGATGCACTTGACAGGGGAGTCTTGCACCTCGGTCTTGGATTGATGTTGACTCCTTCGAGGACCACTATCAACACCCTTAAGGACCACTGTCAAGTTTAAGAAGTGGTCCTCAAGGGTGTCAACATCAACCCAAGACTGACGTGCAAGACCATGTGAGATAGATAGTATAAATTGAGACCATATGAGTCAGACATTATAAATTGACCATGCCCCTTTCTCATCTATTGCACCTCATCCTCTAACTCTTTCTCAACATTCACTTTACTTCCGTTGCTCCTTGTCCTTCTCCTGTTTCTCCAAATATATACAAATCCAAAAATGCCTATTATTGATCGTAATCAATGGAGAAACACGCATGTCATACTTACCTTCATCATTCAAGCTTTGCTTGACTTCATTCCAGTAAAGAATCAAGGGAGTTCCAATTCTCCATTTGAAACCCACCCCATTACCATGCTCTTCTCCATCTTTGCTCTCATTCTCCATTGCTCATTGTCCCTTCCTCTTGTCGTTCATCTACTAGCCTTTCATACTACTTATGGTGCTCGCGTCTTTTGCTTCATGATGACCCTTTTCTTTTCTCTCTCCATTGCTTTGCCTACGTCATTATTGGTCACAGGCCTCTCCTTCTTCGTCCTCTATTTGCCGTTGTTGATATTGCTTTCTACAGCTTACTTGCATGGTTTCGTTCAGAAACTCATACATTTGATAAGACAAAACATTCTAGTATTCCTCAATTTGTTCACCCATCGATTGTGCAGAGGAAGAGCACCGCCGCTTTTTCCATGTAGGGTTGTTGATATGCATTTTGTGTTAGAATTCTAGTACTTGGCAAAGTTCAACAAGTCATCTTTAGAAGCATAAGAAGAAATAAAGGAAACAACTGTAGGCGGGAGGAAAGGTATGAGAATTGCTACTCGTATGAGATGTTTACTTATGTCTTGTATAATAAGAAAGTCATTGATAAATCAGGGAGTGTACCTTTTTACATGAAGCTACTCATAGTTGATTTTCATATGAGATAGAAGAATCAGTCCTTACACATGGAGATATTAGATGAATCCATAAGTTAAAAAGTCACTTTCAGGTTTTTACACATGAAAACTTAAAATCCCAATTTGATTGTGAAGTGGCTTAAAAAAAAAAAAAAAAGATGTCGTTTTGAGTGTTTGTGCATTGAACCCAAATTGATGTCTATTATGTCCTACGGGCCCAAGATTGTGCCGTAAGGCCGTAATTTTTCCTAGGAGTGAAAGGTTATACTTGCTTTTGGGTAATTATTAGGCCATTGTATGCTCCATCAGAGAAAGCCTAGGTCACAAATTGTCGATTCATGAATGATTGTTCAGTCATTTATCCGGAAAAATACGTATGTAGTGCCATAGACAACGAAGCAATTAAGCGATGTCTTCAACACATGAACGCATAAGCGAGGACAAAGATGATCAGGGCCTTTTTTTATATCTGGAACCCCCTAATTTAATTTGGCTTGGGAAAACCTTGCAAAGGAATTGTCGTTCTGGGTGTTTGCGCTATTGCGTAAAGGACGAAAACCTAAGAATTTTCAATTTTGTTCCACGGTCACAAGTCAAAGATCGCGTCTTTCCTTATATGATGATCGCCGGGGGGACAAAAATTTATCCACGACATTTTTTAGAAATTTCGACCTATGAGCAATTCGCGACCTAAGTAAGCGGCCCTTGTGCCTTAACACTTGCCTATGAAGGCTGGGTTGACAAGGGCCATCCATTGGCCCTACCTCAAATTTGTAGCCCTCGCCTAGCGCGGTGGTAAGGCCCCCTTCCTCTTTCTATTTGTGCGAATGAACTCACATTGAGGGCGATGACCGAGGTGGGCCCAAATACCGACAAAATTACTAAACAATCGTGGGCAGATGAGTGCCACCATCGCCACTACCTTAGTTATTGTCTCGTTCGTTAAAGCTTGTTTGCTCGCTCGCTTCTCTTGTAAATTTATCAGCATGTTTGGCTGCAATAACAATTAATACATTTACACATACGGTTAGACATCCTCATAATCAAGTTTTTCTTTTATTTTTACCTTTTCTCGCCTTTATGAATCATGATCTTCCCAAAAAAAAAGAGTTGTTTATTTTTCATCTCCGGAAAAAAAAAAAAAAAAAAAAAAAACCCTTCACTTCCGAAAATGGGAAAAGTCAACTTTCATGTGACGTATATTTTTTAACTTATATCCACTAATATGGCGCCACGTTTCAGCATTGAATAGTCCAATCCTACGGTGATGTGGAGAGCCGGCCCACCCAATATTTTCTGGAATATCTTCTCGGAAAGAAGGGTATAAACGCTGAAGAAGGTGATTCGGCCACGTCAACATCTCCTGTCCAATGACTCGTCCACGTCATCGCCCTATCCACTTCATCTCGACCCTCGCTTCCCTCGCTTCCTCACTGCGCTCTCCACTCCAGTCTGTCGGATATCTCTCGTCGGAGACAGCATGACCATGAGAGAGGCCGCAAGAAGAGATTTCTCTCTGCGGGTTTGAGAGGCAGACCCTCCAGAGTTCCTACTCGCTCGCGTGACCTCCCCACCATGCTAATTGCGCAGCTCCACTGAAGTTGCTGCTTCGAGAATCTTGCTCATCTCCAGAATCTGGTAACTGGGTTTCTCACGGTTTTCTTTTCTTCTTGGGTCTGCTGTTTCTTTGGCCACCGCTAGTTATGGTGCTGTAGAGCCCCCTGTGGCTGAAAATGTAGCCTCTGCTCTGCATAAGCTAGTTCAAGAATTGCCAATGCTTTGCCATTGGAGTCTTTCTCTGCTTGCTCTTTAATTGTGTTTCCCTTGAGGGTTTCTTACGGTGTTTAAGAGAATTGAGCTGTCTGTCTTGTTAATTCGCACCCATTTCAGGGCCTAATTGACGACGTTGCAATCAAGGCGTACTCACCGGAGCATCAGCAGGTGTAGATAATTATAGAATGGCTTGCTCGGTGTCCTTAACGTCCCCCATTTGCTTCCACAATGCGAACAACGCCAAGACTACACTGAATCCTAGCCCAATCAAGATCACTAAGGCAACACCGAGGTCGAGAACATTTACCCAGTTCGCGATTCCACCCCTGTCCACTGCGGCGGCTGACTTTGCGTCCGTGGACAGCACGACAATCGCCGTCATTGGTGGCAGCTCGATGGCTGCATTGGCTGCTGTGCTCACACTGACGGATCCACAGAGGAGGCGGCAGCTCCAGGCGGAGGAGGTGGGCGGTGGGGACAAGGAGGTGGTTAGGGAGTACTTCAACAACTCAGGGTTCCAGAGATGGAAGAAGATTTATGGCGAGACAGATGATGTCAATAAAGTCCAGCGTGACATACGGCTTGGGCACTCCAAGACCGTCGAAAATGTGATGAAGATGTTGACTGATGAGGGGTCTCTTCAAGGGGTCACCGTCTGTGATGCCGGGTGTGGCACAGGGTGCCTCGCTATTCCGCTGGCAAAGGAAGGCGCTGTCGTGTATGCCAGTGATATCTCTGCTGCTATGGTTTCCGAGGCACAGAAACAGGTGAATTTTTAATCAACTGCCTTTCTCAGAGCTATTGCAGGCAAATATGATTCCTGAATGATTGATTAATAATGCTATTCGCATGCCTTGCCATTCACTGCTTCTGTCAGAAAACTTCTAAATTTCCAATTATGTATTCAGTGACAAGTGCATGATCAGATATTTCTATGGCGATACTTCAAGCCTTGGGCTGCTTTCAATTGACTCTACATGATTGATTAAGCTTGTCTCTTTTGTCTCACCGCCATTTAAGAAGGCAGTTGTTACTAACTCGGGATTGGTTTTGGCAATCAGGTGAAAGAGCAGCTTCAAATCACCAAGGATGACCAATCCCTCCTCCAACTATGCCGAACTTCGAAGTGAGTGATTTAGAGAGCCTAAAAGGGAAGTATGATACGGTGATATGTTTGGATGTTCTCATACATTACCCGCAGAGTCAGGCAGATGGGATGATTGCCCACCTTGCTTCACTGGCAGAGAATCGGTTGATTCTGAGTTTTGCTCCAAAGACATTTTACTACGATCTGTTAAAAAGAGTAGGGGAGTTATTCCCAGGACCTTCCAAGGCAACAAGAGCTTATTTGCATGCCGAGGCAGATGTTGAGAGAGCATTACGGAAGGTTGGGTGGAAAATAAAGGAGAGAGGCCTAATCACCACTCAGTTTTACTTTGCGAGACTTGTCGAGGCTGTTCCTGCATAGAGGCGATGGAGTGAGTGAGGTCAAGTTTTGGTTTTTAGACTTGTTAATCAGGTTGTAGTTTTGGAAAAGATAGGAAGTTTGAACATTGGTCAGAATTTCTTCTGTAAATTCGTTATTCCAATTCAAACTCCTTAATTAAGAATTTCTTGTTACATTGACATTTTTTATATACTCGAGTAAATGTTTACATTTCATGCTGCCAAGTCCATTCACAAAACTCTCGAAGAAGATTCTCATCAGAAGACACCCCCTCAGTCACCTGGAAACAGCTATTGGAAGTTCTTTTTTCTTTCTTTTTTTCCAACGACAGCTATAGGATGTTCAGCTGATACTCTTTAGGAGTATTACTGAACCATTCAGTTAAATTTCTGTAGGGTATTGAATCTTTCTGAAACGATTACCCTGGGAACAAGTCCAGAACTCTATCGTGTTGCCTTTGTAATGGTACTGCTTGATTAAGAGACTCTGAAAGAAGCTAACTCATTTAGCTTTCTGCTTAAAGGCATCTATTATGACACGTTTTCCTACTCAAGTCAGATGCAATGCGAAGTCGAGGTTGTTTGGATTAGACTGAATTATGCTTGACTATTCTTTATGGATGTCTTTTTTCCCCCCATTTTTGGCTACCAATCAACACAATAAAGGTTAAGGTCCCCCTTTGTAATAATTAACTGTTCTGTATCACCATACAAACAGCTGGATTTTATCAGGATCAAGTGAGCATTTATTGAGTCAGTTACATAAATGGTGAATGATGATGCTATTTGATGTTCCCCTCTGATCTGCTGTTCCAAGAGACAACATCATCGCCATGTTTGCTTGACAAAGCCGATGAAATTGAGTGCCAAAGTCGAGAGAGAAGAAGAAACAGACTTTGATACAGAAGGACCCCGACCATATAATGATAGAAAGGTGAGGTCAAGATGTTATCTGTAAAAGAGGGCATTGGTGTGATCACTCCATTTTTGGCAAACTCTTGGAATTTTTTAGGAGCAATAAAACTTATCAGACAGGCCGTTGCATCCTTTAATCCTGCTTCGTCAAGGGTCAGTGGACGTATGATTACTTGATAAGGTTCCCCCGTCATCCTGCAATTGTCTCTCCCTCAACAGGGATCTCTAATCACTTCACCGCCACACCCTCCTCCCATAAGGAAAAGAAAACTGAATAAAGATAAGAAAAAAAACAAGCAAAGTTGGTTATAACTGGAAATTTTATCACGTGACTTTTATAATTTCTCAAATTCTTTGAACTTTCTGTGTCCTGTATTGATTCTCCGTATTGGTTCTTCTAGAATGGTAGCTCAGCGGGTTGAGATGAGAGAGTGAAAACTCAAATGTTGGTGTGAAATTGCAACAAAGAAACTTGTTCTTTCTCTCTCCGTGTGCAATTCTTATGTGTGTATCTGCTTTGTGAAAAATCTGTGACATGAATCGTTGAGCTTTTCATCAAAATCATTTACTGTCAAAAACACTGTCGACGGTGCAAGTGCTATGCCAAATAATTAGAATACGGCTAATTTCAATGCTCGTGACATCAAATGAATTTCGGAATTTGATTGTCATCCTTTGCATGCATCCCGGTGGTAACAAAAGGGGAAGAGTTTTTGTGTTTTAGCTGTGTTGCATCGTCCCTTTTATCATAATAGAACTGTGAAGTTTATTGGCGATCTTGCAGCGGCCAATGATCCGCCATAAGAAGATGCTCTTCACAGTTGTCTCATAGGTGCCATTGATAAGAATCTGGTTCTCTTCAAAGTTATCGTACTTCTCCTAAGTGGGCAGACTCCGTTCGACATTTCAATCGGCAGCCTTCTCTTCTTCTTCTTCTCATACCTTTTATCTATGTTGTTGTTGCCTGCAAGGATGGCCCTGATATAGATATTGTCACCTAGAGTGTTGATCTGCATAAACATGGATTGAAGGTCAGCAGCTTGATCCTGTGCTGATGTACCCTGCTGTTGTGCTCAGGACCGTGCTCAGTTTGTTGACTGTGGATCTCTGTAAACACGTACTTGCTATGTGAAAAAATTGTCTATGAAGGCATTATTTCTATCAAGGGTGAGCAATTTTAGAGTCGGTTCATATTCCACCTGAAATTGACACTACCTTGTCATAAAGTACTTTAATTTCTATAACCTACCTGCATACCGTAAAACCTTTACCCTATGAATTGTTTCCAAGGTCTACTAGGAATCGGCCAATTCCTTTTTCTTTTTCTTTCTTTGTTTCATTTCCTTCTCTCTTTTCTTGATTTTTAATTAAGCAAAATGAAAGTTAACGCAAAAATAAAACTTATACTATGTCAAGAGCAACGACATATAAAAGATGAATACATAAAATAAAATAAATAAGATAAAATTCAACACCATGAAACATGAAACCTAAATTACACAACTTCGGTCCTCAATCATCCACAAAAGACTGCTCCAAATGCTAACCACCTGAAATAAATAAATAAATAGCAAACTTGTTAATCACTTGATGATAGCTTTAAATAAACATTACCATTAATTAAACTAAAATAATTATTAGAAAACCTCACCATATATATTCAATCCACTTTAACTCTTAAACTCTACTCACCGATGATGATATCCTTATTAAGACAATCCAAATCTATAAAAAAGAGAGAGAAAGATTAAATAAAACATTCATTCATTAATATACAAAGGAATTATAATATAAAAAGATATAAATATCACTTACCCAACTCAAATTTTTTTGCATTCTCGATGGACTCTTCACCATTAATCGGTGCATGAACAGCTCTTAACCAATCTTGAGTGCAAATTAAAGCTTCCACTACTTTAGGAGTCAAAGAACTTCGAAAGTCATCAAGCATGCGACCCGATGTACTAAAAGCCAACTCTGAACCAACACTAGTTGCAGGGATAGACAAAACATCCCGAGCCATCAAAGATAAGACCTTATATTTTGAGCCAGTAGTCTTCCACCACATTAAAATGTCAAGATCAAGAACATCTTCACTTTCATCTTCAAGATACCGATCAAGCTCAGATTTGTTGCCATAGTACAATTTATTCATCGAGCTCATAAAGTTTTTCCGCCAAACTTGGATGTCATACTTATAGCTATCTTCATTACCATCAACATGGGAACCGCCATTGCAAGCACTCAGATTTTGGACATCAAAATTTCGATTACTTGAAGCAGGAAAAGATTGCTCATAAAATTCATACAAACGCTCCAATGCGTTCTTCACCTTATCATGCATCTCCTTAACTTTCAATTCATCATCACAAATTTGTCCATAACAAAAATTCACATATTGCAACTTTTTCGTAGGATCCAACACAACCGCAATCAGTACCATCATATTCACTTCATCTAAACTTCCATGATATATGTCAAATTTCTCTTTTAATTTCATACCCATAGCTCCAAGCTTAGGATCCGAAGAATTCGCCGCATCTTTCAAATATTTATACAAAAAAGCCATTCCCTCAAAATAATCATTTGAAGTAACACATGAACTCCCCGACATCCAATTTGTGACATCATGAAACTGTTTTAGAAATGCAGCAATAATAATGGCATTTTCCCAATCTTCATCTCTAGGAAGATCATGCTTAAGCTCATTTGGTAAAGATAAATAATCACCTTCCATTGTTTCAAAAGCTCTTCTAAACTTTATGGCAGCATCTAACATGAAGTAAGTGGAGTTCCATCTAGTGGTGACATCAAGACAAATCGAACCCTTATATGTGATTCTTTGCATTTCAATGCAAGATTGAAATGCTTCGGCTCTCATAGGAGAACCCTTAACAAACCTAATCACGTTTCGGATACGCTCAATAGATTCATGAACCTCAGTCAAGCCATCTTTCACAATCAAATTTAATACATGAGCAATGCACCTCATGTGTAAAACATTACCATCTAAGATGAATGACCTTTCTCTAGACAGTTTTTGCTTCAAATAACCAATTGTAGCATCATTCGAACTAGCATCACCCATGGTTATTGTGGAAAACTTTCTTTCTATTCCCCACTCATAGATGCATTTTTCCACTATTTTCCCAATCTCTCTACCCTTTTGGCTATACATCACCACAAAATTGATGATTCTTTTATGCAACTTCCAATTTTCATCAATAAAATGTGCAGTGAGACATAAATAATTCAGGTCTTGAACGGAACTCCATGTATTAGTAGTGAGTGCAATCCTAGACTTAAGTTCACTAAAGTAAGTCTTCAAACAAGTTCTTTCACTGAGATACAACTTCATGCAATCTCTAGCCACTGAAAATCGCGATAAATGTTTGAAGAGAGGTTGCAACTCAGTGACAAACTCACGAAATTCAATACGCTCAACCAAGGAAAAAGGTTGTTCATCAATTATGATGAACCGAGCAAGCATGTGCCTACAACGATCTTGATCAAACGTCCATGTTGATAAGACATTACCAGCACTAGTATCTTCTCCTGCCTTGCTAGCCACTTCTATTTTACGTGGTGCAAAGAATTTTTGTTTCTTATGTACATTCCGAGGAAACTTCTTGCACGTTTTCAAGTGTTTCCTCAACACAGAAGTACCGTTAGCAACACGGTATCCATACTCAGACCCACAATGAATACACTTTACTTGATATGTTTTCTCTGTCTCCTCAACTAAGATTCTTGCAAAATGTTTCCAGCAAGCAGACGTGTATTGCTTCTTACGAGGAGGAAGACGAGAACTAGGTACCTCATCTGTCTTGTTTGTTGCACTCACAGATGGCTGTTCTTCACCTTCATGGCCTGACAATTCCAATTTTGTGATCGGACTTGTCTCATCATATCCCTCCACCTCCATTAACATGTTATCTTGATACATCAACTTCCCATATACACAACAATAGCAGGATATGATTAGAAATTTCAAAATAAAGATCAAATATTTATAAAATAGCAAAACAAACTGCCGTACATAAACATTCAAACAGACATTCAATGTGCAAGACAGAGTATTTATCACAAAATTCATTCGAGTTCAGAGTACCAAAAGAACGTTCAGTGATGTGAGAATCAATATGTTAGACAAAACCAAAACTGTAACATCCCAGACAGCATGACCAACTATAAAGTGGCTGGAAAGAGAACAACAAAAGCCATTCTCACTAAGCATCAGCTTAGTAAGATATGGAGTCAAACCGTAACATCCCAGACAGCATGACCAACAATAAAGTGGCTGGAAAGAGAACAGCAAAAGCCATCCATCTTAGTAAGATATGGGGTTAAACTGTAACATCCCAGGCAGCCCTACTCTTTTGTACCACTTATCAGAAGCTCACAGCTGTCTAGTGATTTATGCTCGAAAGTTTTGAGCGCAGCACAACTAAAAAGGAGGAAACAACAAAATCTTGAAGTGGTTGACATATTTTCTTGGTTAAGCCATGTCTGCGTGATGCTTGAATTTTGGTACACAATTTTGGTACACTTAACTGTACATTCTTAGCAAGTGTTGAACATATGAACCCAAGTTGTCAAGCTCATTTTACTGTTGCAAGTCATCACTGGATACCCCATATCCGTCGGTCTTTGGATCATTTTTAGTCGGCTGTGTACTGACTGCCAGATGCTCAACGGTGCATATACGAGTTGTTCTGTTATGTCTCGCGATTTAGGCGAAACCCACGAAAAATTCTTAGCATTACATCGCATTCCCCGGCTCCTGGCTGTGCACTGACTGCCAGATTCTTCAAGCTACAGGATCGTTATGAGATTCAAACACCGAATCGCGAAACACACATTTCTCCAAACACGTCGTCCACAAAACAGATTTTGGTTTGCAAAGTAAGTCCTATGTAATCTACACACGCCCATACCATGTCTAGCGAAATCTACATTGCAAAGCAGAGCTCAGCTTCAACAAGAATGCTAAAGCTTACCTCTCTCGGAGGAAGTCCCTGCTTCCGGAGGAAGTGAGCCGCTGGAGAGGGGCGAGTCTCCGGAGGAGTGACTCACCGGAGGGAGAGTTGCTGGAGAGGAGACTTTGGTTGCAGCCGAGAGAGGAGAGTGAAAGAGAGAGTGTTGAGTTTCGCGGACACAGAGAGCGCGAGAGAGTCGTCGCATCAGAAGATGAGAGGCGGATTCAGGGTAAAAGGAGAGACAAAAAAGACACTTTAGGGTAAACATAGGTCCGGTTCCGGTTCCGGTTCCGGTTCCGGTTCCGGCTCCGGTTCCGGTTCTTCAGTTCCGATTTTAGTTCCTAGTTGTCAATTCTTCGGTTCGGAGTCCCCCGTTTAGTTCTTCCTAGAAAACCCATTTGTAAATGGATTTATAGCAAAGTGAAACAATTGATTTTTGCAGTGAAGGTCCATGAGGCTCACACATTTCAGGGAACAATGGAGAAGGTATTGATTTTATTTTCTTGAAGTGGGAGTCGAACCGGTAAGCACGGGAACATGGAACTAGAACGGGTCAGTCCGATTCCATATTCTACCCTAGATTCATACTCACTTCTAATTTTCAAGATCATTGTTGTTAAATGCGTATCATTTGCCTTCTTAGTTTATAGAGATATGTGCACTAGAAGTCCTAAAATTTATTATGAAAGTGTAATTGAGTTATAAAAATTACAAAAACTACAATAAAATCTAAAATTTGTCAAATTGGTATAATCAAATCATTCCATTAACACCATCCAACTTGGCTAGCAGAAAATGTTATATGGCTTTTTTAAATATTTTCTCTTCCATGGGGTAATGACATGACAAAACATGAAACATAAGGCTAACACAAGTTATTTTTAGTAAAGAGTTATTATACCATAACTTCTTGTACCATTAGACAAGATACCAATTTTTTTGAAGAGATTATAAAAAAAAAAGGGTATATATAGTTGGTCTAATCCAATCTAGTTCGATTTTCTCTTGGAATCAAAACCTGACTGTTTAGACATTAGTTTCCACTTTTTGGAACTGAGAATCGGACCGACACTCTTAAGAACCAAACCAAACTAGCCAGTCCGAGCGATTTCCGATTTGGATGATCAATTTTGCATGTCCCTACTTTTGATGAATGTCTTGTTGGGGGTCCTCATGAGGTGGGCATCTTTTGAAATTGGTACAAAGATTTGTGCTGCTCGTGCAATTTTATAATTAGTTTTTTTGGTCCCTGCTTATTTATGGATATTAACAAATTGACTCCCAGCATTTTTTTTGCCCGTACGCCGGCGCCCTCCCTCTAAAAACAATATCGGCCTTTTACTAATTTCTATTATTTTGCTGAATCTAGATATATCCATAATGTAACTCATGCCGGCTTTTTACACGTGTACATTATATACACACTAATTTTCACCATGACTTTATTTCTTATATATAATAATATTAAGAGAAAATTCTAAAAAGGACTTCAAGTCCCCTCATTTTTTCAAATAAGGACTTGTCGTAAACCTTATTTTAAACGATGGCTTGAAGTGGCATTGGTCGTTTCAAATAAGAGCTTGACATTACGAGTCATCGAGTGATTAAATTTATCAATCGATTAAGAGCATTTTCGTCCAAAAAAAAAAATATTATTTTTTTCCTTCCTTTTTTCTTTTTTCTTTTCCTTTTTATGGTACTTCTTATTCCTCTTCGCCAGTAGCCAACCAACCATCGGCAATGCCCATGGAGGGCTAGGCAAGGGTCGCCCTCGCCCAATCTGGCAAGGGATAGCCTCAACTAGGTGAGGTGGGCGAGCCCCTTGCTACCATCCACGAGGTCGACTCTCGTTAATCCCAGGCAAGGCTGAACCTCGCTAGACTAAGCAAGGTGGCCTCGCATGCTACCAGTGGGAAGAGGTGTCAAAAACCGAACTAAAATGGAAAATCGAACCCGAATCAAAATTTCGTATGTTTTTGGTTCGGTTTGATTTCAGTTCGGTTAACCGAAAAATAACAGTTAACCTTTTTTGGTTCGATTTGATTAACCGAACCGAATCGGAATTCTTAATAAAAATTGAATAATCTCTCTTTTTTATTACCTCTCTTTACTAAAATTTCAATAAACAAAGTCAAAAATAGGAAAATCGAAAAACCGTCCCGAACTGAATACGAACTGAACCAAAAAGTATCATCTCTTATTAGTTCGGTTCGGTTTTTCCAAAAAACCGAACCGAATCGAACCGCTTACACCCCTACCAATGAGGGCTCAACTACTTCACCAGTTGTTGTAATGGTTAGCAAGGGCCTATAAGCGGCTGACGAATGAATGACGCCCACATTTTCTTGAAGAAACAGATTTTGCATATGAACGCCCAGTTGCCCACTTTTTCTTCTTCAAGAAATTTGGTCGTTGTCGAGCCCTCGCCTGTGGCCAACGAGGTTGCCGAGCCCTCACTAACCATGGGCGAGGCTATCAAGCCCTCATCGACCACAAGCAAGGCCACCCTCACTAGATCTAGCGAGGTTTGACCTTGCTTGGGGCCAACAAGGGCCAACCTTGTGGATGGCTTCGAGGGGCTCACCTACCTCACCAGATCGGGCGAAGATGGCCCCCGCCTAGCCCTCTATAGGCAATGTTAGTGGCTGGCCAACTATCGGCATAGTGGAAGAAAAAGACCAAAAAAAAAAGGAAAAAGGAAAAATGGTAAATGACGAATATGCCTTTGATTGTCGAAAAGTCAAGCCCTTATTTAAAGAAAATATAACTATTCCAAGCATTTATTTGAAATAAGATTCACTTTGAATCTTTATTTGAAAAAATATAAGTACTTTGGGCCTTTTACCACAAAGAACCCTAAATTGGTATACATGTGACAAACCAAGAACTCTAACACATTTATCTTCTGTTAATTTCCATTAAATTTTATAGTCAACATGATGAGTTAGATGATGGGAAAATTACTAAAACAATCCTATACTTGTGACTTTTTTTTTGTTAATTTAATTTTAAACATTTTACATTTGCATCAATTCAATTTATTCAGCCAATTTTGATCAACCAGTGCCAACCAACACTAAATGGTCAGTTTTTTTTTTTTTTTTTTTTTTTTTCCTTTCCTTCTTCCTCTAATTGATCACTATCATAGGGAAGGCCTCGCCAAGAGTGGCCAGGCGAGCCTCACCAATGGCCGACAAGGTCGACCTTACACAACCCTAGCCTCTAGCTTTTTAGAGGAAGAAGGAAAGAAAAAAACAAAAAGAAAGAGAAAGAAAATAAAAAAATATTAAAAAATTGCTATATCAATGTTAGTCGGTGTTCACATTAGTGTTAGTTAGCTCAAATTAGCTGAATAGATTGAATTGAAACAAATGCAAAATGTTTAAAATTAAATTAGGAAAAAAAATGATTAAATTGGCAAAATTACAATAAATTTATGACTATTTTAATAATTTTCCTATTATATGACACGTGAAAGTAAACAATGATACTAATTTGGGTTTTATCATTAAGGCACCAGTTACATGGTTTTTTGTGGTAAAAAATTAATTTTGAGATAAATTTCTTACGAGTGTACCAGTTTGAAGTTTTTATTAGTCAAAAAATTAAGTTTAGATAAATTTATCATAAATATATCGGTGTACGGTTTTTGCTGTTTCTTTTTATGGCTGATTCTTTTTCTTTTGGTTTTTTTATTTTTTAAAGTTGATGGACTGGTGATGGCGAGCCACTTTCTTCAGGTTTGTCTCTTTCCTTGAACATATGGACAAACGGGTACTAAACCAAAAGTCTCAGGCATCACCATCTCTCTCTCCATAACAGCAAACTAGCTCCGCCACTCGCCGCCGCGCGAATGGCCGCCTCCTTCTCCGGCGCCTCTCATCCCGCGGCGGCGATCGGCGGCATTTCACCGGAAAAGGCGTCGTCGTCGTCGGTAGCCCGCGGCCCCGCCATTTCCCTCCCGCACTGACCCCGCCCCCGCGCGCGATCGACATGCTCGCCGACTGCGCCCCGTCTGCCCCGTCCGCCTCCGCCGCCGCCGCCGCCCTCTTCCCCCGCCGTCGCCGCAACCTCCTCTTCTGCCTCCTCTTCCTCCTCTTCGTCTCGCTTTACTGCTTGATCCTGTACTGTGCCAACTTCGAGAGCTCCCTCGAAGCCGCCGGCTCCTCTCAGGTGAGTTCGGCCCTCCTGTTCCTCGGCTGAGTGGCGTTCGGTGTTTGGTTTGGTCTACGGAGTGAAGTAGCTTGTTAATTTACTGATTTTCCCGGCGGATTGGTGATTGTCGGCTTTGGATTCTGGCGCTCTGCCTTGAGGTTTCCTTTTTCCGAGTCAAGCTGGTTGCAGCTTTGACGTTTCGGTTTGTGATTGCGAAATGAAATGGCACGAATATCAGTGAACTGATCGCGAGGTGCTTGAACAGACTTTCCCTATCAATGAAACTTAACTCGACCGATTGCGGTGGTGAATAGCTACGTTCTGCTTTTGAGAATTCAACTGGAATTGTCGGTGCATAACGTAGAAGATGTTTCAGTAGCTCCTTTCTTATTACGTTGGTATGGAATTAGGTGGCCTTCAATGCCACGAAGTTCAGGCTTATGTGATTTAGCGATATCTGTACTGAATGTAGAAGGCTGATGAAGTAACAACGGGATGCAAGTTTAGTTGATAGTCTTGCTTGAACAAAGTACGCCGCTATCTAGCTCCACACCAGCTGGGTAGCAATTTAGTAGATAATCTTACTATCTAGCTTCTTTTCTAAATGGCACAGTTTAGTGTTAGTTTGGCAGCGAAATTTTTGAAGTGTTGCGTGCACTCTTTGGAGCTCCTCAATAGTCACCTCCACCTTCTGTTTTCCCCAAACATCAGTAAACACATTTTCAGAATATCTAATTATTATGCTTTGAGGGGCATGTTAAGTTCTCATATGTTCCTAGGTATGCTGAAGGTGTTGATAAGCTTGATGTAAGAAATGCCAAAATGGAAGTACCTCTTGTGAAAAAAAGTCTAATTAGCACAGTTCCACATGAGCTTTCACCAAAAGATTAGTGGATTTCTCTTTTTCTATTTATGTCTTATGATTTTGTTACATGTGCACTGATGGATTTAAATGCACTTTATTCCTCGGCAAAACTATTTTACTTAGTATTCCGAGAAGTACAGGCTCGAGAAAGTTTTGAAGGATGCTGCAATGAAAGACAGAACTGTTATCATGACAACTCTAAATGAAGCATGGGCTGCTCCCAACTCCATCCTCGATCTCTTCCTCGAAAGCTTTAGAATAGGAGATGGAACTCACAGGCTCTTAAAACATCTGGTGATTATAGCATTGGACAAGAAGGCCTTTCTACGGTGTGTTGCTGTGCATACTTACTGCGTTGCTCTAACAACTGAGGGAGTTGATTTTTCGGCAGAAGCATACTTCATGACCTCTGATTATTTGAAGATGATGTGGAGAAGGATTGATTTCTTGCGTTCTATTCTTGAGATGGGGTACAATTTCATCTTCACGGTATGTGAATATCCATCTCTTTTCTGATGTACATTTTATTTGATTCTTGATTGGGCAAATATAATTACTGATAATTTTGGGCTAGTTTGTTGATGGATGAAAGAGAGAAAGATCACAATCACAATGCATCAAGAAAAATGGTATTTGTGCTTGTGTTGTTAAGAAGCAATTTTAGTTGTGTTGTAATAGGTTATGGCATATATTCAGTGAGAACTAGTTCACTTTTTCTTTTTCTTTTTTAATTATGCCTAATCCACACGTAGAGAAGTCACTCTACTGATTCAGATTCTCCAACTTAAGATGACATGCTCAACACAGCTCCTATCTAAGATGGTTGCAGATGTGCTAGCAGTAAATGAATTACTCTGGTATTGACATAAGGAGGCACAAATTCCTTCTGCCTTCTGTCTTCGAACAAGTACCTGTCATGATATACTGCTGTTGGTGAAGATTAATAGGAAAAGCCTGTGAGGTGCAGAGTTACTTAAAAGAATGTTTATTTGAAAATGTACTGAAGCCAACAATCTCAGAAACTTACCTAATTGTATGGTGATATTGGTTAATTGCTGATCTGGGAGACTTTGACAGCCTTTAACCTATCTCCTCACATGTTGTAAGTGTGCGACATAGGGGTTTGAAATAGTCAAAAGCTAAGAGCTCTCGCTAAGTCAGGTATTGATAATAAGTAAATGAACTACTCTGGTATTGATATAAGGAGGCATGAATTCCTTCTGCCTCCTATCTTCGAACAAGTACCTGTCACGATATACTGCTGTTGGTGAAGGTTATTAATAGGAAAAGCCTGTGAGGTACAGAGTTAGAATTAAAAGCATGTTTATTTGAAAATGTACAGAAACCTACAATTTCAGATATTTACCTAATTGTATGGTGATATTGGTTAATTGCTGGTCTGGGAGACTTTGACTGCCTTTAGCCTGTGTCCTTACATGTTGTAAGTGTGCGACATAGGGGTTTGAAATAGTCAAAAGCTAAGAGCACTCACTAAGTCTTCATTTGTAACAAAATGGGTAGTGATTCTGATTCTTGGGCTAATTTGATGCCATTAGCTATGGATGAGAGCTAGTTTCTGCGGAAAAGCATACATATATAACAGAAAACTGGACAATCCTGGTTTTTGTTGTCAAAGTTAGTACCACAGTTATCTTGTTTATGCAAGCAGTTACTTTGCATCTCCAAATAAAGAAACATAATAATTATAGCAACAATAGACTATGACAGATGATGGATGGAGAGACAATGCCCCTTCCAACTCATTAGTTTGTTATTCATTAAATTCTTTTGGGAGAAGTGAGTAGAAAAAAAAAAAATTTTGGTGCCAGCCCATATGCAAACTAGCTCTGGAAATAAAAGATAATTCATTGTATATAGGAAGAATGATTTCTATTGTGGTATATAAATCTATGAGCCACTAAGTTAAACTTTGAATAGTTCATCTTTCACTAATTTACTCTAAAACTATACACTGCATTGGTATGTGGTGCCAAAGCTTGAAATGAAGAAAATTCCTGCAAGGGATAAAAGCAGGTATAGATCTATCTCAAAGTCTAGTACTGGTAGTGCAAATTACACCACAGATTCAGTTTGGCATTTCTTCAGATTTCTAGGTCAACCTTTCAGATATTGGACACGATTGTAGTTAATTTAAAACAAGTTATAGAAAGATCAGTAATTGTCAATAACTTAATGATCATAACACCAGCAATTGCTGCAGTGTCCTTTCTAAAAGGCCAAAAGGAAAGAAAATTAGTAGAGCAGTGGCAAGAAATAGAAAGCCCTGTGAGAATGAAGAAAGCTGCCCCCGTGCTTAGAGGGCAAAAGGCTCTTGCTCTTTCTTCTTGGTTTTGTAGTGGCTAATCAGTTGACACATGCTATTTTCTGGGGTTTTTGGATCTTTTTCCATGTAATTAATTTAGCCTTTGGGTTGCACCCCCTTGGTCTGTAACTTGGCATGTAGAAATACATTAGAATCTTGGGCGACTTGCTTCCTAATGCTGAATGATCAGCTCCATCAAATATATTTTGGCTGCAAATGGAGCAATGATTGGCGATCGAAAATCATTTTTGACATGATTTGTTTTTCACAAAATTTTGTATTCCTAGTGAGCACATCAAATTGACATAAATATGTTGATGGGCTTGATATTCCTTCCTTAGGAGGGCAGGTGGCTAGCCATCCCTTACACTAGGTTCTGGGAAATATGTCTGATAACACAAAAGCACACTATTTACCTATAGCTGTGGTTATCCGATGCGTCAAGACAAAATTCAGTACATTATATTCTTGCTTATGAAGCACATTCAAGTCTCAAGAGGAGGAATATCTATAACCTGTCGCTATATATTTCCACTCATTTCTCTCTTTCCACTCCCCCTCCACCCATCCAAATAAAAGAGAAAAAAAATGGTGATGTGACTTTGTTCCCTCTCAGCATCTTTCCTAGCATTGATACCGTTTTGGTTTTTTTTGTATCCAGGATGCTGATATATTGTGGTTTAGGAACCCATTTCCGAGATTCTTTGAGGATGCAGATTTCCAGATTGCATGCGATCATTTCCTAGGTGACCCTTATGATATTCGGAATAGACCCAATGGTGGATTTAACTATGTGAAGTCCAATAACCGGACAATTCAGTTCTACAAGTTCTGGCACTCATCACAGGCAATGTACCCTGGGTACCATGACCAAGATGTCCTTAACTTCATCAAATTTGCTCGATTCATCACAGATGTTGGATTGAAAATGAGATTCCTGGATACTATGTACTTTGGGGGGCTTTGTGAACCCAGCAAGGATCTAAATCAAGTGTGCACAATGCATGCAAATTGTTGTTTTGGACTGGACTCCAAGCTTAATGATCTTAGGATGATGCTTCAGAATTGGAAAGATTTTATGTCCCTAACACCAAGGTTAAAGAGGTCACTCAACTTGTCCTGGAGTGTTCCGGACAAATGCAGGTGATTTGGGTCTTTTGAATGTCTTATCATGTTTTTCTTAGTGGGTTAATTCCCTCAAATCATTTTTTGCATGTTTTTCCTAACGATTATTTTGACCTATTCTTTCATTCCTTGTCAGTCTTGAAGCACTCATTCAGTATGATTTGCCAGCAAACAATGTCCAATGGTATGGTTCGCCAGTGAACGATGTCGGATGATGAATGCTACTCTAGAATGGAGTTGTAAATACGCTCAACCTTTTTGAAGCGAGGTATAGGTAGAAATTCCTTGTGCAAATTAGCACCTCTATACACAGTCCAACACTAGATGCACTGACATAGTTTCTGGGATAGATTACGTTTAGCTGTATCTTGTATGTACTTTAGTAGAGGCGTACTATTCATCTCTCGAGGCAACCCCCCCGGGCTCTTCCTTTCAAATGTAATAAAAAGAAGTAAACTACATGGCTATCTCGAAGTCACATTTGAAGGTCGGCAACTCATGTGAGACTGATCCTTCAAATATTTGATAACGGTGGCTGTGTGATTCAAACATGTTAATGAATCCTCAACCTCGAAAGCAAGGACTTTCTAGTACCATTTTGTGTTCTGCGCCTACCACATGCAAGATTTTGTTCAGATCCTCTGAGAAGCTCTGAGTAGCGCTGCTGCCGCATATGAAGAAGATCAGTCTCAAGCCAGCATTGACATAGCGCGCGCAAGTGGCCGTACAAAGGGCCAATAGGTGGCTCTTTTGCCCAATATGTACGGTACTTTACTTTCTTGTCTTTCCGGCCATCCGTCCACAACTTCTGGTATCTCCAAATATGCCAACTTGACCAGTTGGTTCACACGTAAGTTCAACAATAGGTGGCTCTTTTGCCCAATATAGCACTTGCCCTTTATACATCTATCAATAAACAGATGTGTTAATAATCCATGCTCTACACAAGATTGATAAGGAGGAAACATCGCGGAAGAGCTGAACTTATGTCATCGACCCCGACTTGTGACATTGATCCTTGTCCAAAGAGCAAACTGAAACTCTCGGTCCTGCTTCAGCTGGAGTACTTTACCTTAATTCATCTCGCTTCCTTCTTCCCATGCCTCTATAAAGTATCGTTATCAGAATCTAATTGCTTACGGCTCAGCAGAACACCTTGGTCCCATATCTCGAGGTACCTGTCCATAAATAGATGCATAGGAGAAGAAATAGGTTATCAGCCTCACCATCTCGGCATACATAGCAAATTCAAAATAAAAAAAGTTGAGATCAGATATATCAAAAATGATTTGTCCAATCAAAGCTTGATGATACCAAAGTTGCTCTGACAAACACTAAAAGCTGATTCTACAGGTGATAATTTGATTATTTGGATGTACCCCAGCAGCGTGACCCAGTTCTCAGCCATATATGGATTTCATAGCAGTCAACGCAGCCCAGTATAATAGCTGACAAACTCATTGAATTGGATTTAGCTAATATAATATGAGCAGAAACCATTATTTTCTGCAATATCCCAAGCACATGGTCAAAAGACTGATTGCGCAATGCATTAGGCTGTGGAGCCTAGAAAATTACAGGAACATCATAATGTTAAGTATAAATATAACGTAGAATTTTCCATGATTCAGTACTTCAACAAGGGGGCATTGTATATGATTACTTCAACAAGGGGGCATCGATCATGAAATATTCAAGTTTGGGTTGGGTTAACTCAGTTTTCTGAACTGGAAAGAACTCTACGTATACCCTGTTCTTTTAGGTAGGTTATCAGGAGGGTTAACTTCTGAGTATGTTAGACATTCGAAAAACTAAAATACACATGTCAATTTGGATACTACAGAATATACTCCGACACAATTTACATGTTTCAATGCATTTTAAGATTTTTCCCAAAAAAGTAGAGAATGATGAGTATACTGTCACTAGCATTTATGAGAAAATCCGATTCTACTAAAAACACCAAATACCTGTCTCCATTAACTTCAATGCAAAGGAAATGGCCATGTCGCCATCCATCTTCAAACTGGCCAAACCAAACGTCACCAGATTTTGTGTAGAAGCGCCCTTCACCATTGGCCTTTCCCTTCCAAAAATTTGCAAACCATCGGTCACCAGTGTGAAAATAAAACCACCCCTGCAGGAGCATTGAAATGGTATCATTATGTTGCCTAATAAGTAAATAGTCTGACTCATATTCATATCTGGTGAATGAATTTTGAACAATTGCTGATCTTATGATGGAAGCAAAACATATGGAACTCAATTTGCCTAGAAGCTGAAAAAAGAAAGAAACTGAATAGTGCAGAATTGAGGAGACAGAAAATAATTCTCAGACATCAGCAGACTCACAATAGGTTCAAAATTAGCACATTGCTTGCATCTAGGAAGCATAAGGAAATGCTTGTCTTTCAAACTTAACAACTCTGAACATAAAAAGCTGTAGAAAATTGTGGAACCATATTTATGTAAAAATATAAGTTGTTTCAGATGAAAGTGTGGTTTTGCAGTTAAATGCTTGAACACTCTCCTTTACGTGTAAGCTATAAATTTCGCCTAACAATAACACATAAGAATGAATTATATGTGGGGAGACATATAAAGACAGATATTCAAACACAAGATCCGTTGTTCTAATGCCATGTAGAAGTTGTGAGACCACAACCAACTTATCCAATTGCTTCAGTAGTTCGATAAAGGAGAGCCTTAATATTTAAATGCTGTTACACAAATCAAAACAGATTCATCCTTGAACAGGAATATAACACTAGAAATTCTAATTAGCAAAATAACAGAAATTTGCCAACCTTTCCATGCATTACATCATCCCTCCAGGATCCCTGGAATACATCTCCATTGCTAAAGCAGTATGTACCAGAACCTGACCTCTTACCATAGCGCCACATACCATCATACATGCTTCCATCACTGAGAACCAGACGGCCCTATACATATTAATCCATGCACCACAGTCAAAGGTTTTCTTCATGTATGACAATAAGTACAGCAAAGCATTCTAGGGCGCAGTACCTTTCCTTCAGGAAGACCACCCTGGCATCGTCCTCTGTAGATACCTCCTCTATATTTCATCTCCACATTAGGATTCCATGTTTTTGGAGAATATCGTTCAGCTTCCTGCAGAAGAACTAGAACCTTGAATGGACCATGGTCTTTGTAACTATGTACTGATTCTTGTTAAGATTTACAGATGATGCGATTACGTCGTAATGTGAGCTCCTATTACGGATAGTAGTATATTACTATGGAAGGAGATATAATCAAACTTATGCTTAAAGAAAATATTCCATTTACACGATATGAACTGTGTGGAAATCAATTGTACAGAAATGTGACAATGATACGGGAAAACTAGAATTGCTGGAAGTTTCTCCAGCAAGTGCAACAAGGCTAAAAAATTAGAGGACACAATATCACACACCTTAAAGGCCTGCTTTATTAATCTATAACTGAAATAAAAGTGGAGAAAAAGAAATTCATGAGCATAAAGGTCAACATCATTACAACCAACACTTCAACAACAGCAGACAAATAAAAGCAATAATAAGATAACATGATCTCACAAAACTAAAAAAGGTCTGATATTCATTGCTATTCAGATAAGATAAAATATAATACTAAAAGGTGTTTAATTAGATTATCACTGTATCAAAAATTTAGCAAACAACAATATGTGGAAGCAAAAGGTGTTTAATCAGACATCTTCAAGAAAAGAAGATAAATGAAATATCTTCAACATAGTTACTTCTCTTGATCACTCTTCAAGATCAAGAAAAAACAGATGTTGTTCTGGCTGAAGATGCTTCTTGTGCCAATTTTAAGGCAAAACTGAACAACAAAACACTACTCAAAACAATTTATAGTGCATGATTTTAAGAAAAAAGATTACCAACATCGACGCCGCACGAGCAGAAAGATTTCCTTGTTTCTTGTGAACATCTGGACGTTTTCCCTGTATCAACATTGATGCAGCATCATAGAAGTCCTTCACTGCTCCAAACCCTACATCAGCCAACCCACTCCGAGAAGACGCACTTAAATTATCAACTGGTTGGGCTTCCACAACGTTCACAATTTCCTGAATTCCATTTTGCGCTGAATTTGCAATATTCTGACTGTCTTTTAGCTCATTTGAAGGCTTTACACCAACTGGAAGCTGAAAGATGCTCATGGTATTAAGCATTGAACTAGAAGAATCTTGTGCCCTTTCTCTTGCCCACTCCTGTGCCACCTCATATCCAGGTGTGAAGTTCCAAGAGTTAAGTGGCTCTCTTTGAAAGGATGGACTTCCTAAACAGTGCATTCTAACCAATTCAGTTATGAATTTAGAGTCTAACAAGCAAATCAAGGAAGACAACATGCACCACATTCAGATTTTACGTTTTGAAATTATTTGCTTATTACCAGTGCATAAAGTACTGTAAGGACATATTTTTATTTTTATGTTTTACCTTCAGAAAGTTGATCATCCAAAATTTGCAACTCTGCACTGCTCTCTGAGAATCGAGACTTGCCTTGCTCATATCTTCTGCATTGGGTCCATCAAAAGAGGGGATGCCAAATTCATGATTTTATAGCTAGACAGCTAAAGCTGACATGACAAAAAAGCTCTCAAACCTGGATGAATAAAATTCATTGTTTTGTATTTCGGCTGATGATTCAGGCTCTCCAGAATCAAACGCAGATCCTTGTCCTCTACCATTTGAAGCTACACCACTTTGCACTTCATCTAAGTCTAGCACTTTTGTCACTTGAGAAGGATCTGCAGTTTCAAATGAACTTTTCCCCTGACTTCCATTCAATTGCGGTTGTTGCTTTCCAAAAAGATTGAAGACAAAAGGGAAACTTTGAACTAGTCTTGACAATATGCTGCTCTTCTGAGGGTTCCGATCTCCATGACTGTAGATGGTAAGAAGTCAAAACTCAAAAATAAGAGACACAATTTCGGCAACAACTCCTTAAATGGTCATACCAAAGTTTCTGATAATAGAGATGCTGACAATGGAAAGAAGGTTAAACCACTTGCTCATTCCAATCCAAGGACAGAAAAAACTCTACTCAACTCACTAACAAGTTAAACTGCAGAAAGATGAAAAGTAAAAAAAACTATGTCCCAATAAGAGACTTATTCCAACTGAGTCAAAATGTCTAACAACGCCAAAATGATTATTTCACAGATTCTACATGCATCAACAGAGCTCAAAATGTTCATTGAATTTTAAAGCCTCTACGACACTGGAGTAGTGTCATTAATCAAGAACTTTATTTGCCTTAAACTATTCCAATAAAGGCAAGTTGGCAGTCCTTTTTCAATTAGATGGGACCCAGTTCAAAATAGATAAGATACTAATGCATATGCAACATATTGAGCTTTTGATATTCCATTAGGACTCTTACCCTACAATAACAACTGTTGTTACTAGCACATTCGCCTCCAAAGTAGGCTCCTGAACCATAGAAATAATAACTTCCTTTTGATATCCTGTAACTTGACGAAAAGTTTCCAAAAAGGCTTTTAGATTGAGTTGGTTGCCACCTGAACTGGTTAGGATGCATATGACTATCCCATTGAAATCCTGTAACCAGACAAAAGGGGAAAAAAGGGGGTAGCAAACATTTAGCAGATAAATTATGCAGCATGTGAGAAATGAAGACAGTTAAATTCATCACAAAATTGTACTTCATTATTGTTATTTTTCCACTGAGGGAATGGGAAAGGGCTTGGGACACTAAAATAGCAATTGTTACTTGGTCATAAAATTAGTATTCTGTTCAAGGTGGCATTTAATTTAAGAGCTGCCCACTGCACTTGAAACACCAAGTTCTGATTTTAAATTTCTTTCCTATTAAGTAAATGAACATCAGCATTACCTCAACACCACGATTAAGAAATGGGCAGTCATATACCGCTTGCAAAATTGAGGTTTTGATGTTGTAACCAGTACCGAATCCAATCTTTCCTTCTTTGCATCTTTCCAGGGCCTGACAGAGTTGCAAAGCCATATTAACGAAAGGCAAAAATATTTAATAAAAAAAAAGGTTTGTCATGTAGAGCAAATAATTTCTTCTTATATCAGGTCCTTAGAGATGATATACAAATTGCGGATAGCAGTGAGACAACAGTGAGAAAGCAAAAAAAGGAATCATCAGAATCAGATATAAACGGGAGCATGTATTGGAACTCACTTCCATGACCTCAGTAATATTCAGTTCTTTCATACTGTTCTGCATCAAGTCTAAATGCTTTTTGTGGACATCCTGAAAGAACAAGGTAGCAGAAAATGAAAGACAAAATCACCAATTCCAGGAGAGAGACAATGATATAGAAACGGAAACTTACAGATGTAAGAATAGTGATAGCATTTATAGCCAAGAGAACTGCATTATGTGCCGTTCTCACAGCCTCATCAAGCGTAACCAAATCTTTTTGAAGCAGCAGGTCGGTGTCAATATCTGCAAGACTCCATTCCATAAGTGGGAAACCTTTTGAGCTAGAGCAGTGAATATTAGTAATGAAAAGACAAAATGTACAATAAAAAAGTTTTAATTGATGAGATCTGCGGGTAATGAAGTTGAAGTTAAATGGATTTGCCACAAGACATCAATTAAAATTTCTTACAGAAGCTCTAAACTAGATGGTTAGTTTCTCCCATCATATACCTCTTATATTTAGATTGAGCAAAATGAGTCAAAGTAGCTTAGTACATCTATAAACAGAAGTCAATGAAAATGGATTTTCAAAATAATAAATTTGCTCCTTTAAACAAACACTTTCTTAAGTCCCCTGCTACCTTATATTACTAAAACCCATTTTTAAGACTGAGGAATAATAGAGTATGATTTGTCCTAGAAACCTCCTCAAAAATCCTAAACCATTTTACCTCAGGACAATTTTAGCTGAAATGCACAAGCAATTACCAAAGACAACTGGCAGTCGAAGTAATTCCAGACAACTAAATCTTATTTTATCACAATGTCTGATATTGTTATGCCTAAAAGGACAGAAAAGATTACTCACTTATGCAAAAAGTTGTATGCTCTTTAAGTTTGTCAACCAAATCTTTGACCTGCAGAATAAATTTGTAGACAAAAGTATTAAAACACCAATCATGAACACATAAAAGAAAAAAGAAAACCTGTCATTTGCAAGACTAAGAATAAAGCCCTATTTGGAGAATCCAATGAATCTTCCTCTCCAGAACATTCTTTAAACTTTTCCAGTTCAAATTTTTGCTATACTGAGCATGATATGTACAAAAGCAGATGTTACCTCATCTCGCCGCCTTCTTCCTTCAAAGCTGAAAGGTGTCAGAAAAACAGCGACGGCAAATCCATTAGCAGATTTCACTCGTCTCAGAATATCCAAAGCGATGGTATGATCCAAGCCATATCCCGCACTAGCGACCTATTGAGAGAAGGCAGAAAGGAGGGAACATCAGCAGCAGTACAAGAATTTAAGGAAAAGCACTAACAAAATCAGCATATGATATTTTCTTGCTGAAAAGAAGTATGTAAGGTAACATATAATATTGCAAGCACTTTTCAAAGGCATGTCCCATTAAAATATTATAAGCAGCTTAAGTCCTAATATGATGGCATACCCTCTGTGCACTTTGAAATGAGAACCATTCTGTACTCATGCATTTGGCTCCAATGGTTAATCTAGATGCAGTTTGTAATTCATCGAAGATTTAGACTTTAGAGCACATATATAGCAAAAGAGAGTCTCAACAATTGGATGCAGGGTTTGTAGAATGAGAATTGGTGATGGACCAAGTCTCAGAGATAAAGGGTCTAATCTTCCACAAAGGATGTCCCCAAGTGAATTCTTTTGTAAGATAAAATTGAGACACACGACACAATAAAGGGTGAAGCTGTAATATTGGGAAAAAATTAACCCACTTCATGATATCTGCCTCATGTTACCATAATTTATGCAAGCTTAATAGGAAGACTTGAATTGCCTTCATAGAAAACCGTTATAACCTTCAAAGTGCATATGGGTATGTCATCATATTGATTATATAGAAAGCATAGCAGAATGATAACAGAATCCTCGCAAAGAAGGAGTTCTAACTTATAGTTGAGGAATGTACAAACAAGAATTATAGCCTTCGGAGAAGACTGCATGATATGTGGAGCTTCCACAAGACTGGGAGAAGTATCTGCAACAAAAAAAAACCAGGGTTTTAATGATATAATCAGCAGAAAGGAACTGTTCATGCAAATACTTCCCCCTATGTGCAAAGATGATGGTTCAACGTAAACTGCCACACTGAAAATGACAGAGTAACCATCCCAAAATATCATCATCAGACTTAAATTTTTCCCATAGCATTGCTGTGAAGCTAAGATAAGTCACTTGTTTTTTGCACTCCACACTTAAAGCCGTTGCAATTTACAACTACATCTAAAGCCATAACCCAGCAAAACCTAAATTTTGAGGGAACCAGATAAAAGCTCATCATCTAGATAGATTCAAAAGTTACTGATCAGGGATCTATTACTTCTATAGAAGCATGAGCAGTTCATTGGAAACAGATTCACTTACTTTTCATGGGGCTAGAAACTAAGATGAGAAATTAGCTTTTAATGTCTTTATATTGCTGTCTCTGATTTTCTCAGTTAGAAGCTGAATACCTTATTTTCACAGGTATAGAGATCACAGAGAAAGGCTCTTTATTATAATGGTGCCTTTGCTTTACTTAAAAAATTGCATAAACAGAAGCAGATAGATCCTCCCAGAAAAATGTAGAAGACTTCCAAAAATTGAAGATTTAAGTCATATTCTTTTGGCATGAAATTTTCCAAAGTCATCGATCCATAAACAGCTATAAAGATGAAAAACCAATTTAGAAGACCAATAAGGAGCCCTCTTGCTCTTAAGTGGATAAAACAACAGCAAAAATAGTATTATCAAATTCTAGCATCAGAAGTTATAGTTTGGCAACTCCTCTTCTTCTTTTTCTTTCTTTGACATACGGTTCTAATTTGGCTACTCAATCTTTGAAATTTTGAGTACTTCATTCCTCAGGCTAAGAAAAAAAGAACCAACTTCAGACATAAAGGACACGGTAACCTAATTGACTGGTAAATTAGCACATTGAAGCATATTTTGCATTCCAGGCATCTAAAAGAAGTGGTATTCAAGCATCTAAGGATGTTTAAGATAGTATTAGCAAAATAGGTACTCCATGGTTTTCACGCTGAATCCTTGAAATTTCATACCCCCATCTCTCAAAAACTTCTAGATGACTGGTACTATACATTTGTAGATGAAAAAGATGGGATGAGAATTGACCTTTCATTCATAATAAAAGAAGATAGACATATACTATGTTGCATAATCATTTTTGCAGTTGTAATTAAATTTTTCAGTTGTATTATTGACAGTGATCCATTTATAAACCAAAACTCCCTCGCACATAGGACGTCTATGACTGAACTTTAACTGTGATTATAGCAAAGAGTTTGCATGACTCCACCTATAAATTTTAAGCAATTAAATATCCAATCAGCCATTCAGTTTTATTACTAAACAGACTTTATTTGATTAGAAGCCAATCTAAAAAAACAAATAATAGGAACATGTACAATAGAATCAGTGCAGAGAACCAGAAATTGAACCTTTGTCAAGTGTCCGCTGCTGTAGTTGCACCTTTGTTGGATCATTCCTTATAATATTCCTGCAAAATAGTAGCTTTCCAGATGATGTACAGGAATATCACATGAAAAAATTGGGAATTTTCTAGCTAATTGGCACTTTTCATACAAAACATCAACAACAAATGCATTTCATCACTAGAAAAATTTTCTGATCTGGAAGTCGCCACTTTCTGTGTTAAATAAAATCAAATTTCTGTTCCTAAGTTACTACAATGGTAGTTCCCCTATTGAAGATCCTGACATTTACCAAAATTCTATCAAGTCCAGCAAAACATGTGTGGTAATATATGATTGCTAAATGCAGTAGAAATTAAATTGGAAAACCATCCTGAATACCAACTGAGCTGAACATGCAACCTTCTGCACTTTGACACATGCCAGTGATAATTGACGATGCTAAACGTGTGATCTTATGCAACTCGATTGTGTGATTTCCATCATCTTAGGAGTCCAACCTACCAGTAAGCAACTCCGATGGACTACCACCTCAATGGATCCAAGTCCAACACAGTGATATAGTCCATAGGATGCTCCAAACAGACTACTACTTTTTAAAAAAGAGTCTTTCACATATAACTTAACCACAAGGTCATATCTTCTGAGGTGCTTCATTTCCTCATGGCAATACTTTCATGTCAAGAAACCTACGAACTACCGCTTATTGATCCTAAGCTACGTTACAAAGAACGAACCTATCCAGATGAGGCTTTTACACATACAACATGCACTCTTTCAACTACTATCCTCATACTAAGACAACCGAACACCATTCCAAACAGAGCATTGAAGTGTCACCAAAATTCAAAGAAGATGAATAAAAAGAACAGAAACGAGTATTACCAGAAACGCACGGATTCGAATCCAAAAGGCGAGTCCAAGCAGAAATCAAGAACGGCGTCCTTCCGACTGCCAACGCCAATCACCTCCACGAACTGGGCATCGCCGCCGCCGCCGCCGCCAACCTTCTCGTCGTCCCCTATACGCTCCCCGTCCAATCTAACCCGAACCGACAACGGCGCGACGCCGGCACCGGAAACCGCGCATCTCTCCCCTGAATACCTGCGTCTGCGGCGAGGGAACGGATGGAAGGCGAGAGACTGGGGTGGTCGGAGACGACGAAACGAGGGGCGAGGCGAAGCGGCTCGACGGGTTGTCGCGGGGTCGAGGGGGAGGCGCACCGAGCGGGACATGGCTGGACAATGCGGCTTCTGGGTCGGGTTTCTTCAGGCGAAAAATCTGAACTTTGGTGCGAAGGAGCCGAAGGAGTGGCTCATCTCTTCTGCTCAAACCGTAACTCACTGAAGCTCGGATGGTGGGGTTCAAGGCCAACGCAGGCTTCGTTGTTATCTTCCCATCAGGCAAAATTTTTGTCTTGAAGAAGTTCGGGTTGGAACAAGTTATTTTCAATGGATCCAAGTTTCAATTTTGAAAGCCCATTGAGAACCACGTACGTGGCTTGAATGATCCTAGGTGTTTCGTATGAGACGGAAGTTGATTTCTAAGATTCACAAAACAAAAATATTAGAAGTTCGTATCGAAAAATCAAGATCATATTGAAATCAACAGAATGAAAATGAGTGAAAAAAAAATCAATTTATGATAAGATTGACTCATATGAGACTAGTGGCCCTCGTCGAGGACGAGAATCGATGAGGTCGCCCGACCTCCTCACGCTCTCGTTGATGTTTAGAGCGATCCTCTCTAGCGAGCATGCTCCTTACCAGTTTCTCCTTCAAAGTTCAACTATAGGGTAAGGGCCGATGACCTATGCCTAGTTCGACATGGGCCATTGATTGCGGACACGGCCGCTCACCCCCCGGGGGCCTTCTCTTCTCATTAGTAAAACATATCAAATTTTGCCACCCCGGCCATGCTTAGTGACTAATTGTGACTGGATAGGCGAAGGACCCAATTGCAGAATTTAAACAACTTAAAAGACTTAGATCGTAAGGAAAAAATGATTAGAAGATCAAATCACACAAGCATTGAAGTTTCGAAGATCAAACTTGTATTAGACCCATCAAAATAAGTTATAGACTCATTTCTTAATCCATATTTGATCGGCTAAGTCATTATATGAATTAGTTATATTCAGTAAATGAGTTATGAATAGGTTTGAAATGATAAAATCTAAAAATATATAAATGTTAAATGAGTTCACAGTTTATCCAAACCGATCCATCTTTGTAATTCTCTCTTCACCTTCCATGAGAAAATATTGAACTCTTTGGGTTGTTCCAAGTTAAGAGAAGTCTTGCCGTGCTCGCAAGATGGACTCAACTTCACCATTATTTAAAAAAATCAAAAGGACTTCTTTTTTCCCATTATTTTTTCTTTTTATTAATTTGTATGTTTCGTATGTTAATTATTAGATTATATATTTCCTTGGTTGCATTTGGCGTTGTTTATATAATATTTTAATCCTAGTTTTTGCTATTGCGATCCATAATTAGCATAAATTATTTTCTTCAATATCTTACATTTCATCTAATTAAAAATTCAATTCCTCACATTTTTGGTTGCTGTGATTTTATAAATTTACTACAAAGCACTAACTTTCTCTTATTCTTTATTGTGAATCAATAAAAAAATTGAAAATTTTATATAATGTTGAAAGCCAACTTCAGCATCTTACAGTCGAAATAGTGGCTTTTTTCAAATAACATATACACATGAAAATCTGTAAAACGTTAATTGGATGTATATGGATTTTCATAAGTTAGATTAAATGCGAAAGTGTTTTAGTAAACGGGTTGAGTCAATAATGGGTGGGGCTAGGTACGGATTACTAAATGTATATTATATATAAATGGGTTTTAAAAAGTTAAATGGGTTAATTTGGGTTAGATCATTTTCAATCCAATCCAATCCGAACCTGATCCAATAAAAACAGCCCAACTTGTATGTAATCCTAATAGATACAATTCTTTTGGAGCCAGGAGGAAAGGAGAAAATAGACCAAATGGCAATAAACAACCCAACTTGTATGTAATCCTAATAGATACAATTCTTTTGGGGCCAGGAGGAAAGGAGAAAACAGACCAAAGAGCATTGCCAGTGCTATTGCTTTTCATTTCCTGCCACTCTTGGACAAAAATGGAAGGCTTGAGGGGAATTGTTTCTATTCTTTTCCCCAACTTCTCATTTTCATGGACACCAATTGGTAATTGGAGATAGGGGTGTGCAACCGGACTAGGTTTACCCAGAACCCGGACCAAACCACCCGAAAAACAAGGTCGAGAACCCGTTCCCGGTTAAATTGGTTTGGGAACCGGTTGAAACCAGTCCAGGAACAGGGTCCAAGCAAAGACCCACCCATAACCGGTTTTTACCATATTAAAAACATAAAATCGTCTCTCTGTATAGTGCCTTTGATAAGTCTCTTTGTTTTAAAAAAAAAATTGTTAAAAAAATAAAGCTTTTATCTGAATCAAGTTAAGGGGGAATTGTTTTAAAATAATTGTTAAAAAAACCGTTCTCATGCATTGTTTTTCTTTTTTAAAGGTCTTACCTTCAACTATTACTATAGTTTCGGGACAAGTGCCACTAATTATTGTAGCACTCCTTAAAGTATTCTCAATCCAACTCAAGAAAGATGTCATTTTAATAACTGTTTCGTCGCATATATATAAGCAGACGTATTAGATCATATCATAAGTATTGGAGTTAGAACACTAGGAGTACCATAACTTTTGTATGGCGCTTACTTTGGTGCTAAAACATTTTTTTCGTTCACTTGAATGCCAAATCAGAGTAAAACTGTTCAGTTAAGTGTCACTTCCGATCAAAATGCATACGTGGATTTTTTTTAATGATTTTTCATTTTTTTTAAATAATTTTCGACGCCGATGTGGTTTCCGGCGGTGACCTTCATCGGCCAATGTGGATTTGTCGTGCAAAACAACACCATTTCTCCTCATTTCATCTCTCTTCTTTTTTCCCTTTTTCTTTTTATTTTCTTTAGGGTCGGCCAAGGTCACCGGTGACCCTCGTCGGCCGCAGAAGCCTCACCCTAGGCCACGAAGACCCGGGGCGAGGCCGTTGAAGCTCGGCCAGCCGCTAACGAAAGCTGTCGCGGCCTCGCCTCGCCCTCGGCCTTCATGGCCCGCCCGAGGCCTTCATGGCCTAGGGCGAGGCTCGTAGTCGGCGAGGGTCACTAGTGACCCTTGTCGGCCCTAAAGAAAAAAAAATCAAAAAGAAAAATTGAAAAAATCAAAAAAATTAATAAATATATTAAAATATTGTTAACCAGTAGCCACGTCAGCATTTCTGGCGACCAAGTTAGCTTTTTTGGCGGCCACGTCGGGAGTGGCACTCAAGTGAACGTTTTTTTAAACTTGTGACACTCAAGTGAGCGAAAAAAATGTTTTGGCACCAAAGTAAGTGCCGTTCGAAAATTATGACACTCCTAGTGTTCTAACCCTCAGAAATATTTGCGGGAATGAGACTAATATTATATCCATATTTGTTACTAATGTTTAAGCATTGTTAGGATTATTGCTTTGTCTTATAATGTTAGGAGGATTACATTATTGTTTTTTCGTGAATTAATGTAAAATTTAAAGCCGTATAGGATATCAAACGATTGCAAAATAGGTTCAAATGAAAATAGGGTTGACCCTATTTCCGGATTGGAAAAATAGGGTTGGGTCTAAAACAAGATCTAATAAAAACATGGTAGGGTACAAGGTCCAAAAAATGGGAACCGATTATAATACAGTTGGGTACAGGGTCCAGGTCTGGACCCTATTCACCTTGGACTCGATCACCCCTAATTGGAGATGACCCACAAAACCACCTTACGCCTTACGGGGGTGATTCCGTACATCCGATTTCTTCTTTTAAGCTATTGAAATGTTCTCGTTCATCCCCTTTCATATCCATCTTACTCCCAATGATTGGTTTATACACCATGTTTGACTTCTAATCCTTCTAGAATAATAACAAAAGCCAAAATATAATGGGAAAATGCCATTAAAAACTACAAACTATACCACTTGGAATAATTTTACTTTGAACTTTTTCTTATGTCCCAAAAAACCTTAAAATATGTCATTTGTGATACATTTACCACAAACTTTTTAACTAAATGACATTTTCATCTTTTTACTTTTTACTTTTTTTTGTATTCCTCTTCCCTTTGCCGTGGTCAGCAGAAGGAAGCTGGTAAGGACCACCCTCACTGGCGGCGGTGTTCGGCAAGGGCAACCCTCCCCAGCGTTGAGCAAGGATCACCCTTGCTAGATCCGGCGGGGGCGTCCCTCCTCGAGTCGGGTGAGGGTCGCCGCCGCCAGATCCGGCAAGGGCGGCCCTCGCCGGACACCACCACCAATGAGGGTGGCCCTCACCGGCTTCTCTCTATCGACCATGGCAAAGAAGGAAGAAAGGAAAAAAAAAAGGTAAAAAGTAAAAGAACGAAAATGCCCTATAGTTAAAGAGTTTGGGGTAAATGTGTCCCAAGTGGCATAATTTAGGCTTTTTTGTGATATATGAAAAAGTTCAGGGTAAAACACAATGGCATAGTTTGGGGTTTTTGGTGGCACAAAAAAAATTATGGTAAAATTATCCCAAGTGATATAGTTTAGGGTTTTTGATAGTATGAAAAAAAGTTTGGAGTAAAATTGTTCCAAGTGGTATAATTTGAGGTTGTTGGTGGCATTTAATATAAATGCATAGATCTATGTCCACAGAATAATTTTTTAGCTGGATTTTCAAACATAAAAAAGAAAGAACACATATTTTTGCTCTAGGACAAGTTTGGCTTCTGTTACTTCGATGGCTGACGTGTGTCTAACATCATCAACATGTCAGGTTCACATTGCACATCATGCCCATGTGTCAATTGATGAAATATTTGGAGCAAACAAATGAACGATGGTTTTATAGACTGAATGATCTAATGGATGCTAGAGTGATACAACATTTCATTGGTAAGATGATCTAGTCCCCTTGTCATTGCTTTCAATAAGCACTATTGCAAAGCGTAAAGACAATGATATGGTGGTGTTCACTTCTAACCCTATTTACATACGATAAAACAAAATAGGACAAAATTGTCCCATTGGCATACAAATATACATTTTCTAAAGACATTGGAAACGTTTTTGTGCCAAAATAATCTTATATGGACATAAATTTATGTCTTTTGTAAGACATAATTGAATCAGTCTTTTATCTATGGTACATATATCGATACATTCATAAATATTTCAATTTTGGTAATTTTCTTTTAAATCTTTGTATGAATTTTCAATATAATCCTTGCAATCATTTTTTTTTTTGGAAATCGTTGGTATGGTTGTTTAGACATCGCCGATCATCCTATACAACATATTGCCCCATCAACGATTTTCAAAGAAAATCTGTCGAAATGAATATATTGAAATTTTGCCCAAAAATTGAGGACTAAATTTGCAAGATTAAAAAGTTTGTAACTGTACTGACATTCAAACAATAAATTTAGAATTGACTAGATAATTTCTCATTTGAAAGTAGGTACTACAATTGTCCAAAGGATAAAAATTTGTCTCTTTTTATTATTATTATGTTTGACCTAATAACAAAAGAGTGTTTAAATAATAGGGCATTGCCTAGATCGATGTTTGTAATTTTACATTCTATTTAATCTAAATCTTGTGACTCGGTGACTTTGATTTTTTTTTTTAAAATCCGAAATTCTTGAAATTTCGCAACACTCAAGTGTTGGCACATAGGTAAACCAAAGATGTTTTCATAATTTTCTGAAATTTGAATACCATTTAAATTTTTGAGAAAAAACAAAACAAGTTATGGTTAAATGCAAACGGACATATTTCTAGTCTAAAAAAGAAAATACCATTAGTGCATTTGGTTCAGCATTTAGGAAAATCCTTTGGCCAAATGCAAAGACCTTTAGCCTAAATGGTTTTAGGGAAATACAATACCGTTTGGCAAATCGTAATTGAAAAGTACTTTGGGGAAATGTAAGACTGTTTGGCAAACATATATTTGAAAAGTCCTTTAGTGTGACCAAATTAGGTTTTTAATTTTAATTTGTTTAAATTTGAAAAGAAAACAATGACTATAACTTTTATATTTTCACATTAAGAGTAATTTAAAAGAGATATATTAACAAATTTATATTTAAAAAAATCGCATCAAAGTAGACCTTTCTCAATTCAAAAGAGATTCATTTCATTATAATAAACACGATCACATATGTTCTTAAAAAGAAGAATGGTGCAAGTGCCATAACTTGCATACGATACTTACTTGAATACAACTTTTTTTCTCACTTAAGTACCATATCAGAGTAAAATCGATCATTTAAATACCTTTTTTTGGCAAATCATCCTACGTGGACTCCTTTATTTTTAATTTTTTTGAATTTTTATTTTGTTTTTCTTTTCCTTATTTTCCCTTTTCTTTGGGGCCGGTAGGGTTACTAGTGACCCTCACCACTATGAAATCCTTGCCCACAATGGAAAAAAAAGAAAATAAAAATGAAAAATTCAATAAAATAATTAAAATATTAAAAAATTGTATACGTCAAGGCCGATGAAGCCATGTAGGACGATCAACATCCACGTAAGATTTTTTTGGTGAGGTAAATTACTGATAGTACTTAAGTGATCAATTTTTCAAATTTATGACACTCAACTAAATGAAAAAAAAAAGTTATGGCACTCAAGTCAACACTATATGAAAGTTATTGCACTTACACTGTTCTTAGTCCTATTTTCTTAGGAAACAAATACATTATCCTTAGATATTATGAACTTACTACGACTTTGTAAGCTCATGGTATCTAAGAGTCTACTTCCACATAACTAGCGATGTTATTGCCATCACAATTCTTCACGAAATCATAAACAAATCCCATATATTGTAATGGAACATCATATATAAGTCGACTATCATGCCCAAATCTTATGAACCTCTATAAACAAGAGAAACTTATAAAATGCTACTATATAGATAACAAAACTCTTTTGACAACCATTGAACAACCACTATCGGTAATAAAATCTTGCGTACATGCTCCTAATCCCTCAATTGAAATCCTTCAAATAACAAAGTTTTATCTGTCATAGTTCCACCAAAAATAACAATTGCTTGAGATACATCTTCTGTGATATTTGTTTTTTGTTGCAACAATTTATAGCCATCATAATCAACCCTCTACAAATTTTACATTAGTATATTTGCTCTTTGAAGTAATTTACAATACTAGAATCATATGATTATCCAAACATATGCTGAACAGTAGAGAAGTGTAGTCAAAACGCAAGCAATACGAATGGCATTTGCAAATCAGCATTACTTTAGTCTCTCTCTCACATGTACACTTGGCCCGTCAAGAAGAGAAAGAAAATTAAATACGATCCTCTTGCTTTAATTAAAGGAACTTGAATCAAATAGAGTCCAATCTCCACCATTCATCAACTTAGAAGGGTGATTTGGAAATCCAACCTCAAGAAAATGAATACAATTATCTTGCTATTCTTAGCTTAAAGTGACTACAAATCAAGACAACCAGTGCTTGACAACACATGGACCAGCAAATTAAAGTGATCATGAATCAAGACAACAAGGGCTCGATAGAACACAAATTAGCATAACAAGTTGATCAGAGATCATAAAAGCCACAAATCAAAGTGACATCTTGAATGAAGATTGCCAATGTAGCTAAAAATAAGCTATATCTGCAATTATTGACACAAATTTCTATGAAAAACCTTCATGCTCAACATGGATAAAGAGATCTTAGGTGGAAGAAGCAAGCGTGATATGAGGGAAGAGAGGCAAATGGTGTCTTGAGTGAAGAAAGAAGCATAAGGAATGCACATATCTTTCTAGTAAGAAGGGTCCATTAAAAGTGAAGATAACAGAATGAGAAGTCACAATGAATAGGGTTTTGTTTAAAAAGGGGAATATTGGATTTTTAATAAGCTTTTGGAGGCAAAACAGACATATGGCCAAATTTCATTAATTGATGGAAGTAGCCTTTCGAAAATGCCAAAAGCTAAAGGCACCTCAGGACCTCCCTTAAGCTTTTGACTTTGCCAAGGCTAGCATTTGACTATAGAGGTCCTAAAAATGTTTGCCAACCACTTAAAAAATTTCCTGAGGGGTTTTGGAGACTAAAAGGCCTTTGTAAAAATAGAACCAAATGCACACTATATCTCTCTTATAAAGAAACTACAATATAAAAGACGTATGTAAATGGGTTATAAGGTAATGTGGGAAAATAGTTGGTGGGACAATAACAAATAGATTCTTTCATGCACGCCCGATGTGTATGGCAACATAATTTGACTCATTCTTGCCATAGGGAAAAATGTTCAAAACCTACTAAACCTATTACACAACGGTCAAATTCAATTATAAATCTTTTAATTTTGCCAATTCAATCTTAAACCTTTTGACAATTTGTTAATTCAATCCATTGACCAATTTAGTCCAAAAAGTGCTTACATGAATATCGGCATAAATACAACGGGAGTGCCAAAACTTGGTACAAAGGGACACTTAAATGTCAAAAGTTACAAACGGTACACTTAAGTGCCATTTTTCAAAATAAATGGATTATTTAAGTGCCAAGTCGTCGGAACCCTACCGAAAATTCTACGTGACAATTTTTTATTAATTTTCTTGCCTACGTGGCTCGCTGGAAACACTAAGTCGATGAAATCAGCCAAAACAACGTCGTTTTGCTGACGTGGATTTTAAAAATTATTAATTAAATAATTTAAAAATATTATTATAAAATCGATTTTATTTATAAAAAAAAAAAAGAAGAAGGGGATCGGCGAGGGTTGTGTATCCCTCACCGCAGCTGCCCCACCCTCGCCGAGAAGGGTCGGCAACAATGGGGAGGGTCGGCCAAAGTCGCTGAGCCTCGGTCAGCCTGCGGCGAGAGCCCACAGGCCTTAGCCTAGATCTGGGGCGAGGGTCGGCGGGCCCTCGCCGCAAGCCGACCGAGGTCGCCGGCCACTGGCCAGGGCCCGGCAACCTCGGCTGACCCTCGCCCACCGTCGCCAACCCTTCCCGGCGAGGGTAGGGTGGCGACGGTGGCAGCGGCGAGGGCTGCACAGCCCTCGCCGATCCCCTTCTTGTCTCTGTTTTTTTTATAATAAAATCTATTTAATTTTTTAAAAATCTGACGTGGACAATTTTTTTTATTAAAATTGCCACATGGATTTTTATTTAAAAAAAAATGCTCCGTCAGCAAATGAAGTCGCCGAAAAATGGACATGTGGCAGTTTGGTCGTATTTTCTCGCCGTTGGCAATTAAGTGATCCCTTTTTTTGTTCTAATTTTGACACTTAAGTGTACCATTTGTAACTTTTGGCACTTAAGTGTCCCTCCATGCCAAATTTTCGCACTCTTAGGGTTCGTACCTCCATGAATATCCAATCAATGTCGATTGTCCTACATGGCTAAACCGGCTGACGTGAACACGAGAGATTGAAATAATATCATCTTTTTCTACTAAAAAAAGCCCATGAATGATAGAAAACGTTATTGTTTTGGGAAACTTCCTTTCTTGCCCCAAATCCATTGAATGCTCACCCAAATCCCTTAGTGTCGCTCCAATCTGAAGAACCATAATTGAAATTAATTAAGATCTCTTTTGCTCAAATATGTTCGATCTCAAATCAAACGATTTCACTCAAGTTAAGTCATTATTTCATCAAATCGGCTCCCTTGTTCATCCCAATGCCATCATTTGTTCCAATCCCACACTCATCCAAATCATAGACCCGATTCACCCATAAACCAATCATAACCCGATTTAACATCATGATTATATATCAAACATGACAAATTGTCATGCTAATTTGTTTCTATTGTTAGCACTCAGTGAACATGACATAATATATGTTTTTATTGTCTCAAACATGACAAAAAGGTTGGTTATCTTCACACATATTGTTAGAATTTTCTTACATCATTATACCTTCCAAGTTTGGATTTTCAACATTTTCATCCTTAATCTTTTATTTATATATGAGCATTTTAAGGCCAGTGGTTTGCATTTGCTATGCTTGCTCTAGAAAACGTTTTGTCGATGCTATTAACATCTTAAAAGAGGGTCAGGGGCTTGGATTTCTCCTTTTTTTTTTTTTTATCATTATACTCAAATTTTTACACTAGAAATTCCTAAAAGATGGCTTTTCCATAAAAAAATTTTGGTCCCACAAACGATGATTTATGTCTACATTTGAGAATTTACAAATTCATTTCAACATAATAACTTATAAGTGAGACTCAAGATATTCGACAAAAAAGAACTTTAGATATTCTACAGATGTTATGTTCACATAATAATCAAGCTATATTAGATCTATTGAAATTGCAAATTTTGTGGACCCTCTCCACATTATAACCTATTGCTCATTATTTCCAATTGAAATTGATATAAATGATTAGATATTCCCAATTGCTTGGCAGTTATCAATGTTGAGAGTAGATACCTGAGCTTAGTTCTTGATAAAGTTGATGTTAGACCTTAACATTATAAACATATGTGGACAAGATTAGGCCATTGATAATGATAAACAAAAAGTAAATTCCTTATTTATTTTTTATTGTTATGTCTCTCAAATGATTACACTTGTAATATGTTATAAAATAATATTTTGTAGGATCATTACAAGCTATGGCTGAGTTGTTGCCTGGAGCTAATCATAGAATGCATGCTAAACACATCTATGTCACTTAACAGTATGCTAAGAGTAGTATTATGATAGAGTATGATGAACATGTTCAAGCGTTGAAGAAAATCGGTACTAATGCTTATCATGACTTAGTTCAAATAGTGCGAAAGCACTTATCCAGGACTTTCTTCACTACTAAGATCAAATGTGACATGGTTGACATCAACTTATGTGAGGTATTCAACGGAAGAATGATAAATGCTAAATGTAAATCCATTTACAATATGTGGAGAAGATGATGATAATGATATTGACAAAGATACAAACATAGAGGGATGCATGTGTTCAATGGAGGAGAGATTATAGTTCAAGAATTGTAAATAAATTGGTAGAAAATAGACTTAGTGCCTCTTTCTATAGAGTGGCATGGAATAGTGATATGAGATATGAGGTGATGAATAAAAATGAAAAGTACATGGTTAATGTGTTCAAAAGAGAATGTCTTTGCAAGAGATGGCAGTTTATTAGCATCCCTTATTCCCATGCCATAAGCCAGATGATGTGTATATTTATATGGATGAGTGTTGTAAGAAGCTGAAGCTCTTAGTTGCATATTAGAGCATGATGATACTGGTTCGAGGAGAGAGATTTTGGGGGAAAAAACTAATAGGGAGGCATTTGTTTTGAGACAAGATTTGGATTATTAAAATCTCAAATACCATTTAAAAAAGCATTGCCATAAACATGTGCTTTTTAGATTTTAAAAAGCATTTACTTCATTCATCCCACAAATAGAGTGCACATATATATACAAACATGTTGACAAATACAAAACATATTCAATAATACAATTTATGGCAAATTTATAGTGTATTGTTATTATAATTTGAGATAACATAACCAATATTCTCTTCAATATGAAATTTGTTACTTTCAAGTTTACATAACCTTATTTCACATGTTTCGGTTGTACCTTGAGAGTTTTGATTTTAATATCCATCAAATAACCATCATCCTCATTATGGGTTAACATTGGTTCTTGTTTAACATCACTCTGGTGAAAACTTTTGGACATGCTCCTTGCCAATTAACTGATTACCCTATCAACCCAAATAAATAAAAAAGTACAACTTTCCCCTATGTTATTGTGGTTGTATCTTGGGCAACTGTGGTATATCTTCCTCGATTGTCTTTCATCTCTGCTATTCATAGAGCAAATTTAAGACCACAGTAGCAAAACACCGATGTATCTTTATTAATTGGAGAAACTAATGTCATCGATTGTGACGAATTGGTTGATCTTTTTGAATTCGCTAAAATCTTCTTATGATAATACCTTGCTATTTGTTCTAATACAACAGCTATTTATGCTTCCAAAATCACCACTAAAGTTTCCTTTGTTGATTTTACTATCTGCAAAGGAAAAAATGAGGATAGCATAAGATTAAAGAGAATCCAAAATGGGAGACTTTCAATAGTTAGGATAGTGAACAAACATATTAGACATATGTATAGATACTATTAGATGAAGGCTTCTAGTAGGAACATTTCCGATATGAATAGATACTATAAGAGAGTTCAAATGCATTATAGAAATTGTACTCTTTAAGTATTTTCCTCAGTGATTGTGGTGAAAATATAATTACTCATAAAGTAGTGAAGCAAGTTCCACTAAAAAAAAAAAGATAGAGAGAGAGAGTAGTGAAGGAAAAATAAAAAAGTTCATCTACTCCATATTATTATTAGATAACAATAATAACACCTTGTCACGATCTCAATTTGTCACTTTTTTAACATACAAATATAACTAATCAAAAAAAAGAATGTAAAGAATTATGGACAATGTAAAAGAATCGATGATCCACTATTGTGTTCCATCTACCATGTACAAACACACATATAATGCAAGATGGTACTAGAATTAACATTCATTTCCACCCTTTACATCACCTTCCTCAAGCACCACTCATGGCAAAATTCAAGGGCAAGCTATAAAGCAGTCACAAGTCTAAGCATAATAATAACTCTTTCAACATCATTAAACGCATATAGATTTAAATTGAGTGTAACCAAAGTAGCCTCTTAATAGTCATCCCTATAATTGCTAAGAACCTCTAAATAACAACAAACTTTAAGGAAATAAGTTATGCAGGTTGCATTGTAAAGTGGGAGAGTCCAAAGGAAGTCTTCATTGGAATCCTTTGAATCATATCGAATTCAAACATTAGAAAATTTGTTTGCTCATGAATTATCTCTATGGTTCCTCTATAATTCCCATTTGGACAAGCGAATCTAGGCAAAGCCATTAGGCGAGCATCGGGAAAATCTGGATGAAGGTGTTGAGCAAGCATTGGGTTCGGATTTGGGCCATAATTTGAGAGCAATTTGGAAAAGATCTCAGTTAGGTTCTTCAGATGGTGGGAGGGGGGGATTAGGTGATTGCACAAGCGAGCAAGAAATTTGGAATAATAGAGCTCTATGTTTTTGCTTAATTGTGGAAAGAACAACTCAACCTAAAGCGACATTGAAGGATTTTTTTAACATATGAGGGCCCTTTTTATTTTATTTAATTGTGAATAATGACAGCATTTTTATTTTCAATGTCCACATCAGCACCGATGATTTGCCGGTCTAGCCACGTAGGACCGCATTGACTAGGTATTCATGCAAGCATTTGCCAGACTAAATTGGCAAGTAGTCAAAAGATTTATGAATGAATTAATAAAATTAAAAGTTTTAGAACTAAATTGGTCACCATATAATAAATTAAAAACTTTTTAGACAATTTTCTCTCAACCTTATGAACTATGGATCGCTAATTCTACTCGCCTTATTAAGCATTGGCTAATGTGCTACTTGTTGGGAGTTTAGGATGAGTTAAAATGCCGTTTCTACACACATTATACATACAAACAATAGAAATGCTTCCCTTGGTGTCCTTCTGATCAAAGAATCAAGACAATGTATGTAAAATATATAACTCTTGCAATTTGAAGTTTGAGCTCCTAACCACTACATTGCATGGGAGGAAAGAACCTTACAACTTGCAAAATGATTATTAGAGGATGATTAGAAGGGAGGAATGTTCTTATTGGGTCATAATCTTATTTATGTCGCTTCCTTTTGGGTATTTGCTTCGAAATACAATTATTAAAGATCATTATAGTATCATACCACACCACAAGTTAACCTCACGTAAACAATACATTATACTACTCATTTAGTTTGGGATGTTTTAAATAGTAGAAAGATCCATTCAATTGCCAATTGAACATGGCCATTTGTCTCGAATCATCCATATAGTTTTTTACCATCCGTATATGTCATACACTTACCAACGCTACATGGGAAGATCACATTAGTTACCAATTGAATTGTTTCACTATAGATAATTCAACTTGTCAACTTAGGCATCACACAAATTTTAATGATTACAAAAAAAAATTCCGTTCATTCATTTTTGTAAGTAATATAAACAATCATTTTTAGGAAAATATTTTTTAGATAATTTAATTTTCACAAAATAAACATAGCCTAAGTCAATCCAGCTTTCTCTATCTTTCACGTGGGATCAAAGCACACTTGAGTACACTCCCCACTCCTACAAACTCTTCTCTGTCTTTCTTTTTTCCGCTTGGTAAAGTATTAGCACTTCGTGTTGACCCACCAAACCTAGCAATGCGTCCCTAGCCCCTTCCTCCCTAGCCACCACAACACATGCCATAGTCTTATGTTCATTTAGTAACCTCTTACTAATATGGCAAATTTGATAGATACCAAGAATGCTCATAGAAAATCAAATTCTAGGGTTACCTTAATCAGCTCCAATGTGACAACCAAGAAAAAGATGGCATGAAGTAATGATAGTGCTTTCATGAGAGTGCACAAGATTATAATTGATGTATTATAAACCTTACCATTCGACTGTCAAAATAGGTTATAAATCATATCTAAGGATATATGGCAATCTCCAACTAATTCACTTATTTATTATAGGAGTAGTATGTGATACAAATCCTAGATTGGCTTTAGGACGCAAAATCCTTCTAATATGCTTCAAAAATAGCTATTGCATCCATAGCATTAATTGCAGTTAGATGTAATCAAATTGGGCATGTTGAAGTTGGATGAGACCGAAGTCCAATGACTCTTTTAAACTGAACAAACCCTAATAATTTCTCTTGACAAAAAAGGTAACTAATCCCTCCTGAAATGGCCATTTCATTATGACAAATCTGCCATAACATGGTATGTGGACCTGTCCCTAATTCTACTTACCAAGAACTCAACACCTTCCTAAATGGAATTATGAGGATAATTCCAAGCAAATAATATCTGTGTTTACGACAAATACAATTGCGTTATGGGCCAACTTGGGCACAAGAATACAATTGTTCAGTCTGGCAAGAGAGAAAGAGAGAGAGGTGAGCGGGTCCCTAGCGAGAGAGAAAGAGAGAGAGGTGAGCGGGTCCCTAGCGAGAGAGAAAGAGAGAGAGGCGAGCGGGTCCTCAAAGTCTCGATTGAAGGAGAGACAATTTCAAGAGGTCGAGGATCAATCTATAGGTTAGAAATTTTGCTCCAAGGTTAAGATTCTTAATTTACTCAATCTTTTGCTGCTCTATAGATGATAATCTAGTTGTCATTCCTCTTTTATTTTCTTTATGTACTAATCTTCTATGCCGTCTTGGCATTTCACCTTATATATATGAATGATCTCATCAACTTTAATTGCTAACAACGATGCACATGGAAAATTTCATTGCATACACAAAATATGATGTAATCGATGCAAAGGTTATTTCTCCTCTTGTGGATCTTTTTTATAGAGTCGTCGTCTACGATATGAGTGGACTTATGTCCCTCGCTCTTTTTTGCGTGCTGTCAATTGAATCCAATGCTCATTTTTTAGGGTACTATCTCTTAGAATGTTAATTAGGGTTTCTAGATATATACACACAAAGTTAGTATCACTACAGAATTTTTGTTAGATGCAGGCTTAAAAAGATTCAAAATTAGGATCTCTCGCTGTGATACCGTGTAAAAATTTGTAGGATCTCCGCCAATTATTTTAAAGTTTAAGATATTAGATGAATGCATAGTTTAATATTTTATATGCTAATACCAAACTAAAATTTTTTTGAGGCATTTGCAAGAGAATTACCTAATCAATTTTATATCTATCGTATGGATGTCAATTCAACCCTAAACTTTTTGATTTTGCCAATTTAGTCTTAAACATTTGTGTAAAATTTCAATGTAGTCTTTCCAATTAATTTTCACTGGATATTGCTAGTGTAGCAATCTAGTCATCATTAGCCATCTTGGGTGACACATCGCCACATGAATGATTTCTGTTGAAAATTGGCTAGAAGGACCACATTGAAATTTTACACAAAGGTTTAGGACTAAATTGGCAAAAATAAATATTTTATAACTGAATTGAAATCCGTACAATAAATTTAGAACTCATTGAATAATTTCCCCGGGCATTTGATGCTTCAAGATTTAAACTTGAATGTTATCTTAAACTTTAATAATTACAAAGCCCTGGTATCATTTAAGGACATTTAATTTAACTCTAGATAAAGTTGATTTGATCTTAACTGATGCACTACATTTGTTTACACGAACTTATCGATACATTAAAGCATTCTCAGGAATATTTTATGACTACACAATTTGTAAGCACAGCATTTTAGTCAACATCCCTTTTCTTCCCATGTTGAATCCCTCTTTATCCAATTCGTCCACACCAAAAAAAGAAAAAAAGAAGAATTGGTGGTCTAGTTATTAGGTAAAATTCCTTTTATTGTTCTAACTATACACTTGATCTCTGCAACTATATGTTGTATTTCTCTCTGTAAGGTCCTGTAGGAAATCACGATAGAACATCCAATTCACTGAGAAAAGCTCTAGTTTTGCCCATGAAACTTGTCCTGAAACGCAATAATTGGTTTAGCGATTTGCGTGCCATTGCGGATTAGATCAAGAGATAAAAGCAAAAGAGAGAATCCAAGGAGTAACGAGGTGGATAAATATGTACTGGCACCCTCGGTCCGCATGTCGTTCGTGCACACACACACAAGATCCTAGGCCTTCTTAAATTCATCGGAAACATTTGACCCGTGAAAGAATGGCGTACGTTTACCGTTAAGCTGTCGCTATTAGGTAAAAGTGATTGACAACTCTACTTGATTTTGAATGGAAAATCTAGCTTTTCTGTCGACCCTCGGGACCAATCCCTCGGGGTACTTCACCGCATTCCGACGCTTAAAATGTAAATCGGGGTAAAAGTGAACCTTGATTGCAATGGGGTGGGACGGGATTGGTACCTTGAAAGACCATAGTTGAGCACCGAAAAAAACGAAAGAGCCGAATCGGCACGCTGAAAAGTGAAAAGCTTTTAAGATTATTCTTTGGATAAATATCATTTCATGGGCTGAAAAGTGAAAATCTTTTAAGAAATATTGTTTGGATAAATATCATTTAATGGGCCAAAATTATGCGAACATATCATAGAACACTGTTATAGAAGGAAAAATTATGTGTGGATTAGGTGCACATAACGAGTTCGATTTTACAGGCCAACAGATAAAAGAATTTAATATTCAAGTCATTTACCTGGACTTCGATTCTCACCTCACCTTGTCTCTTGGGTCGGTGAACTATATCATGCTTCTGATCTTTAATTACTTAAGATGGTTTTATTCATCATTCAGATGATGACTTTGTGAATAAAATTGCATGAATTTGTCAGGTCAAGGATTATGTCAGTACGGATTTCTTTTTCATACATGTGCATAAATCTTGACATGTGATTGATTTTATGTATCGATTCCTTTCTTCTGATGAAGATGTCGTCTATTAGACAGAAATTAACCATCGCATTAGTGTCAAAGTTTATGGACTGTGATCTATCACATACGTCATATAATTGAAATTAATGATTTACTGAAGCGGTGGCAAATTTGCAGCCCGTCTGCTTTACACAACTTTGTCCCTTCTTTTACTGTGTGCAATCCACTTTTACATTATCATGAGCCATCCATCTTGACTAGACAGTAAACACGAGGGCGCGGAAGCTCCATTATTGCATGCGATTGACGAAACTGGACAGCTGAGACCAAAGGGGTTTTCACCATTTTTAGCCCTACTGCCCTTTTTTACATGTCAGTAGGCAAGCTCTCGAAATTGCTGCATGGAAAATTCAGTATAATTTCTTTTCCTCCGATATTTCTAAATTGTTAACGTGATAAATAGAATTAATTATGGTCGATAATTTGTATATGCTGCAAACACCGAATTCTAATCTGTCCTGCTCGTTTTGACTAATCGGGATTGCGAATTTGGTGGACAAGGTACATGGTCCAAGCCTACGTGGACCGAGCTATGGTCAAGGACTTTTCTTCTTCTCTGAAACCCTAAGCCCGCATCTCCCGTCAGAAGTCAATCTCCGAGGTAAGTTGCTGCACCCTCCTCCTCCGCCTCCTCTTGCCTGCACATGGAATGAGAAGAACTGTTCAGCAAATGACAATCGAATAAATCCTAATCAACAGATATGCAGGGTCTGGGGAGCTAACTACTCCACTAATGCTGCGCATTCCTCCAATCACAAGAGTCCAAAGAGAAACTAGGGTTTCTACGTCCTCAAATATTCTCTCCATCCTTTTAAATTAAGTCTGAATTCTCTAAACCCTATTTTTTTTGTGAATTTTTAGTATGAAATTTCCTGTGGTGAGGTCCACTGGATGAGGAGGAGGAGAGGGGTGATGGGGAAGTTTGTCCTGAAGTGATGGAGAGAGAAAGAGAGGAAGATACCAATATTGTCAAAATTATAATAAATCGATTCCACGGTACCAAATGAATGGCAATATACAACGCGTGATTACTTTCTAATTTTCACCCCGAATAGATAGATAGATAGATAGGTAGGTAGATAGACAAGCTTCCACACACTTTCAGGTTCGTATCGAATTTTTCATTTTCTTCGCGCCGTTTGGAAAATCGATTTATCAAATCAAGCTTTTTTCCTTTGTCTTTCAAAGAGAGAGAGAAAGAGGGTGGTGAGGACTATAGGTCGGTGGACCCAATCCACGGCCGCAAGAGGACACAGCATGGTGGTGCAAAAAAAACCCATCAGCCTCCCTCTCGTCGCTGTCTCTCTCATAATAAATGTTCGGCCTCGCGATTTTTCCATTAAATTAATATTCTTTTCGTTATAAATTTTTGAGCGAATTCTTGAAACCAAAAATGGCAAACGGATTAAGAACGGAAAATTCATAAATTTCTCATTTATTTATTTTATCAAAGGGAAGGGAGAGGGGAGTGCAGAATCATGTGTTTGCTTAAATCTGCAAATCGCGGTGAATAATGATGGGGAAATAATGGTGTTGAAAACCACCGAGGAGGATGTTGCTTTAACGTACTCAATCAAAGCAAAGGGGGAAAAATAAAAAGGGAAGAGAAACTGTGTGCAAGTGAAGGTAAACTTAGCTAGCTGCTGATGATGTCTCATGTATGGCCTGTTTTGATTCTTTTTTTTTCCTTTCTCTTCAACTTTCCTCTCTCCCTTTCTCTCTCTCTCTTCCTCTCTCCCCCTCTCTGTCTCTGTCTCTGTCTTTATCTTTCTCTCTCTAGAACAAGATTTTTCCTCTTTAATCAGGTTTTCAGAAACCCACACTCTAATATGCTGAAGCTGCAACCACCGTTTCAGGTTTTCCCTAGATAAGATTCCAGACGAGCTCAATTTTCCTGCTGGGTTTAAGTGTTCTTGAAGATAAGGATAGAGAGTGCAAGTTGAAGGAGGAGGAGGAGAAGAACAAGAAGAACAAGAACAAGAGCAAGAACAAGGAGTGATGGCGGCCTCTTCATCGTCGGTGGCGCCGTTTTATCGATTTCAAGAAGGAGGAGGAGATCAATTGATTCAGATGGAGCAACACCGCCATGCCCCATCAGCTCCATTGGCTTCATCAGCAGCAGCACCCGCACTTCCAGCTCCAGCTCCAGCTCCCCAGAAAAAGAAGCGGAACCAACCCGGAAACCCATGCAAGTATCATCACCCCAATTTCAATTTCATTCATGCATAGCTCTGGAAACAGAGAAATGGGCACTGATTCTTTGGTGGATAATGATTTTTTTTTTCCAGCCAGTTTTCAGAGTCATTTGATACTCTTGATGCATCTCCTGCATATACGGTACAAGAAAGAAACCCTAGTTTTTCCAAACTTCCCCTCAAAATTCCATTAATTGCGCCATGTTTGTATCCCAATATTTTCTTTTTGTTTGACTCTCCTTTTGCTATAGAATTTGGCCAGCGGTTTCATGGACTTTTGGCATTTTTCATTCATGTAAAATACTAAAATTGCGCTTCTGCAACGGTGTTGCAACACAGATCCGGACGCGGAGGTGATAGCCCTGTCGCCCAAGAGCCTGATGGCTACGAACCGGTTCGTGTGCGAGGTGTGCAAGAAAGGGTTCCAGAGGGAGCAGAACCTGCAGCTGCATCGGAGGGGCCACAACCTGCCATGGAAGCTCAAGCAGAAGGGCACCAACAAGGAGGCGGTGCGGCGCAAAGTCTACCTGTGCCCCGAGCCCACCTGCGTGCACCATGACCCCTCCCGCGCCCTTGGCGACCTCACCGGGATAAAAAAGCACTACTCCCGCAAGCATGGCGAGAAGAAATGGAAGTGCGAAAAGTGCTCGAAGCGGTACGCAGTGCAGTCGGACTGGAAGGCGCACTCCAAGACCTGTGGCACCAGGGAGTACAGGTGTGATTGTGGCACTCTCTTTTCCAGGTATAACCATCATCTTCTCATCGACCCTTTTTTTCTTTTTTTTCGAATGAACGTATCTTGCATTTGACTGTGCGCAAATTATTAGTTGCTGAATGATTTCTCCCATCTGGCTCATGAGGATGCAAACAATGTCATGGGTTATGGTTTCGTTTTGTGTGTGTGTGTGTGTGTGTGTGTGTGAGAGAGAGAGAGAGAGAGAGAGAGAGAGAGAGAGAGAGACCTGGTGCTGGGCATCTTCAGGTTAGGATTAGATTCTTGAAATTGACAGAAGAAGCTTTTGAATCATCTTGGTTTTTGCCCTTTTTTCTTCACCGTCTCTAGGTTTCACCTTTTTAGTGAATCTCTCTCTCTATCTCGTGTACATTTTATAATGGCTTTTTGAAAATTTCCATCAAGAAGTTAAGAGACTTTGAGTGAGAAAAACAATCATTTCCAGCATGAGGGTCCTTTCTGCCTCGAAAAGAACGCCCGTCTGCCCACAAGTGTCTTCTCTCTTCTCTTTCTTTCTTTCTTTTTTTTTTTTTTACTTTCTTATTTGCCCTCATTCACGTGTTGCTATGCAACACCCATGAAGGAGCTCGGGGGTGGTGTTGCCATTTTTGTTATGTTATCGTTTGGCTACATGTCATCAGCACTGTTCCCCTCCAGGTACCATTTCTGACAATCAACCCCCTTCTCTCTCCCCCCCTAGATGCCTCCATGATTGCAATGGCGAAAGCTGGGTTTTGAACAGCACCTAACAATACACTGCAGCAAGATCTATCCCCCAGGAACAACACCCAACCTCAATTCGAAGACTAACTTCCCCATCTATTCATGATGAAACGCTGTATCGCTTTCGTGGGCTTCCGCATTTAAGAAAAAAAACCTAGGTCTGAGAGAAATGGATAGGCTCCTGTCATGGATAGACATAGATTGCACCAGAGCTTTTTTCATGGATTTGAAAATATTCCCCTCGTCTCATTTATTGAACTGCCGGTTCTTAGAATGGTAGTTTGACGAAGATGGCTTATGCATCTTCTTCTTCTTCTTCTTCTTCTTCTTCTCATCTATTTAATGCACGAGAGGATAATTACTCTTCTGGCCAAGAACATGTCCGTGATTATATTCTCTGCCGTTGATTCCTTCGAGGGTTTGTGTGTGTTTGTGTCTGTCTGTCTGTCTGGAGGTCCATTATTATTAGTTTTGGATTTACACATCCCTTAAATCTTCACCTTGACCCTGCTTATATTGCTGTACCTACGTCAACCATCATAAAAGTGAAGCTTCAAGTATGACTTTACTGAGAACAAATGCTTGAAACACTTTTGATTAAGACGGGATAATGGGAAATATTCATTCGATTACTGCCTATCGAAAACTAAAAAAAGTTTAAAAATCTCCTGATGAAATGTGCACGAGTCCTACGTAATCGCTTCATATCCAGCTAATTGAATTAGTTCTTTCATTTTTGTCGCTCTCTTTGGCTAAAATTGCTAAACGGCATAGCGAATGAAACTTTTGCAGGCGCGACAGCTTCATCACTCACCGGGCCTTTTGTGACGCGCTTGCTCAAGAGAATGCTAGACACCCTCCCACCTTGAACAGCATCGGCAACCACCCCATCTATGGAAGCGCCAACATGGGCTTGGGCTTGTCGCAGGCGAATCGCCAAATATCCTCGATGATGCAAGGCCAGGGAATAAACCAATCCAGCAACAATGACATCTCGCCGCTTGGCCGTGCTCGGAGCGGACAATTATTCGATCACCTCCTCGGGCCATCCATCGGAACTGCTTCTTCGACGTTTAATCAACCACTTCCCTCAATGGGCTCACCATCCCCTAATAGTTTCTTGTTCCAAGATCAGTCAAATCAAAGCTACAATTCTCAGGAGCAAGCATCGCCTCAGCAAGGGTTGCTCCAGAACAAGCCCTTCCATGGGCTGATGATGCAGCAAATGATTCCTGATCATGTCAAGAGCAACAACAATGACCCATCACCATCATCATCAATGGCAAATATCTTCAATCTTGGAATGCTTTCAAGTAGCAGCTCAAATAGCAACAACAACAACAACAGCAGCACCAGTAGCTTGCTCAATTCCAGCCTTTTGGTCCCAGATCAACACCGGTTCAAGAGTGAGATTGGAAGCGAAGGAACAAACCTCTTGCCAAGAAGCATGCCGGGTGATCATCATCAGATCAGCTCATCAGGAGTGCCTTCTCTCTATAGTACTTCACTTCTGCAAACCAGCAACCACCATGATTTCTCACCGCCTCACATGTCTGCAACTGCTCTCCTCCAAAAGGCGGCTCAAATGGGCTCATCGACCTCAAGAACGAACGCCAACAACAATGCCTCTTTCCTTAAAAGCTTCGCGAACTACTCTTCCTCAAGCGGCACTAAATCCGACCGGTCGCCGCTCGCTCCGGGCAGCTTCACGGGCATTTTCAACGTCGAGAACAACCTCCAGGAGCTAGTGAACTGCGCCTTCGGAGGTGGGCAAGACCATAATCAAGAATCGGCTGGGGACACTTACGACGGGATCTACGACAACAACGCGAACAAGACTGGGTCGGAGCAGTCGACGACGACCCACATGGGCCAACACGGGTTGACGAGGGACTTCCTCGGGGTGGGAGAGATAGTGAGACGCGTGAGTAGCAACGGTCACAACAATGGCAACAACAACGGAGGGTTTATGGACGTGCGCAGAGACGACGAGCAGCAACGACGACAGAACCAAGAAAAGTATGGCCTGATGATCAGCGACGACAAAGTGATCAGCTCCTCCTTGGATTCAGCGCCGACAAGCCAAACCTTCGGAGATTTCCGTTGAAAAATACGACGAGCTCTCTCTGCGAAGAAAGGACCGAGTACAGGTACGTGAAATTCAGTGTGAACTCTTTTCCTAACTCGAAGAAAAGAAAAGAAAAGAACTAAGAAACAATGTCTTCTAGCGGACGAGACCTGGCATGCGTAGTTAGACTCGATCAAACCGCAAGAATTTGCAATAAATTTCGTGTTTTTATTTAGGGCGTGACTCTTGTACGTTGTCGAATATGCGGTTGGATTGATCTTCTCCCCGTTTTTCTCTGGCGTTATCATCTCATGCATGGGACGAGGGAGTCACGAGAGCGAGGCTGCAATCTACTTTTATTTTTCTGTCCCTCTGGTTGTCTTTTTTCGTGGTCGTATTCTTATTTTTTTCTGCCCTTCTTTAATTGTCTGACTTGACAATTCTGACAAATTCAAAAGGCGCCACACTTTGGTATGATCTTTCTTTTCCAACCCACGTCGATATTTCTATTTTTCTTATTTTGTTTTATCTTTTTCAGTTCTTGGATTGTGGTGGGGGGTAAAATTATTATTGTTCTCTCGGTTCCTAAAACTATTCATCGTGCCTATCGTCTTGTCATTGACATTTTTACTCTCGGGCATCATTGGGGTCGCTAGCGGACAACCATCGTTCATGTGGGATTTCATCGTTCATGCTGCATACTCGCCTGTGATCACATGATTCGTGTAAGAAGCCAGGCTTGTGTTATCCTCTACTACTTTCACTCCCTCCCCCACATATTTGATCCATAGTAGGTATCTTGTCGACACTCCTATCGAATAATATGCGTTTGTCCGGACAATCTTTAGATGATGTGTCATGGTAGACTAATTGATGCGCGCATGCTAAGTGGTCTAGGCTCTAGAGGGCATAGCATTTCTAGACGTTCATTGAAAAAATTTTGCTTGCGTATCTTGACAATTCTACATTGTATGGAAGTAATCATTCATTACGAGGTTGGCTTGTGAACCGTGCAGGAACGCAAAGATGCAGTTAGGACAATTGCTGAACGGGAATGAGATCGCATCGGCAGATCGAATTCAAAGAAGTCGAAACTTTTTATCTCTTTTAATGTCTCCATTTTCTTCTCGAACTTGTCGGTTATTTTCGTGGAATTTGATAATCCCGGTAAGAAGTTGTTTTTTTCCCCTCCCCATAAATTTTAGAACTTCGAAAGGAGAAGAAGAGATCCTTGAGAACGTTTTGGAGGGGCGCACATATTTCAAAACAACTAACTTAAGTTCTTATATCAAACTAAGAAGATTTAACGGGATTCTTTTCATTATTTTTTATTTTTTGTAATGTGTTGTAGTAACCTGTTATGTGCTATGACAACTTCTCATTTCGGCCCCAGCCAAGATCGCTACTTATCGTTCGAATCACACAGATTTTGTGTAAATTACGTGGGTTGCCAAGTACCTAGGTCCCTGCGCTTCTGCCGTCCAATCATCGAATGGAAAAAAATATATGATAAAATGCCTTTATCTTCATGCTAAATAACTGCTCGTGTGTAGATGCTTTTAGGTCGCGTTTGGTCGGCAAGACAAGTATTAAAATTGAGATATGATTAGAAATGAGGGACGGGATTTGTTGTATCCCTTGTTTTGTTTGGTAGGCGATTGGATATATAACTTAAAACTAGGATTAAATAAACAATTAAAAGGCTTACACTTTTTCCGCAGCAAATACAGCCGGAGAAACCACCAGCCACTTTTTTTTTTTCTTTTTTTTTTTTTATCAAAACCTGCAACCACTTTGTATAGTGGTGTGCAACTAAATCAATTCTACCTAAGAGCCAAATCGGAAAACCTGGAAAACAGGTCTGGGAACATGTTTTCATTGTAACTGGTCCCGTAACGGGTTCCAAAATTTTGGAATTAGTTGTAACCGATTCGAGAACAGGTTTCAAATGAATACTCACCTAGCAACTGAATCGGAGCACCTTATTTTGGAACTGATTTTATAATCTAAAAACCCAAAATCTTAATTTATATTTCTCCTAAATTCTAACCTCAATACTCTTTGTCCTTTGTCCTTCCTTAAAATTTCTCACTAGTCTTTTGCCTTTCCTTAAATTTTTATAAATGAATGGGGAATAGAGTTTTATAATTTATATTTCATGTTACATGTTTGAACTTTTTATCATTTATAATTGCAAGTGACTACGCATTCATCTTCTGGATTATTGTTTTTGGCATGTTAGGATTTTTGTTGTTCATCTTTTATTTTGAATGTTTTCGTTACTTATAGCCTCATATGATTTTGCTATAAAAAATGAACAAAAAATGGAAAAGAAAATAAAACGGGTTCTCAAGTAAACCCCAAAACTGGATTGGAAAAATAGGGTAGATTCCATAATCGATTCCAGGCAAACATGGTAAGTTTTAGGGTCCAAAAATTGAGAACCGGTTATAACTGGATAGGTTCCACGTTCCAACTTTGGAACCTATCTATTCCGGAACCGATCACCCCTAACTTTGAATGGATGATATTACCCTAAAAAATAATTAAGATGAGTAAGAAACTCCTCTTATTAACAAAATAATGGATTACCTTCAATTTTATTTAAAGACAAAACCATGTTTACCCCTCTCAAAAGAGTGTTTTTAACCCTAGCGTTGCTTCTCCAACCCTCTCAAAGATTTTTGTTCTCATGTTTATCATCTTCTGAACTTATTTTCCAATACCCAAGAGTTCAACCACTTCTTGCAATCTAATCAAGCCTCAAACATACAAAGTAGTAAAGAAAGATTATTTTTATTTGCACATCATTCACTTTCCGTCGCCTAGATTTTCCTCGTGATCATGAGTTTTCTTTTACTTCGATTTTGCAACACCAAATTTACGAGAATTTGTTCAAAGATTGAATGTTAGGGTTGATGTATATGTTATACACAATTCCTACTACACTGTTATTAGTCGAGATATTTGATCCTTACAACTACATGTATAAGTTGGAAAAGCCTAAAGGTCTTGCTAAGATCAAATAATTTAATATTTTGTATTATCAATAGCTAATAATTCCATGTGATCAAGGTAAAGATAATGGTTTAGGGAGATTTTCCATTTGAATTTCATGATGATAATGAATGTTTAAAAATAATGTACTTACCTCTTTCATATTGTTAATTTTTTAGGGTTAATGCCATGAAAAATCCTACACCAATATACCTATGGACCATGAAAAATCTCAAACTAATATATCTGTGACAAATTTACCCTAAATAACCAATAAAAAAAACCCCAAACTCATACACTTGTGACGAATTTACCCTCAAACTAATTTTTTTACGCCCAAAAACCTTAAATTGATAAATTTCTGACAAATATACGTTACTATAAAAAAAAATCACAAACTAATACAACTGTGATAAGCAAATAGTAAAATTTCAAACTATTACACTAGATAACTGTCACGTGTCATCTAACTCAATAATTTGATAGTAAAATTTAATGAAAATTAACAAAAGTAAATTTGTCATAAATGCATCAGTTTGTGATAAATTTGTCAAAAGTGTACATTTAAGGTTTTTGTGGTCAAAAAATTAATTTTGGGTAAATTTGTTTGAGATGTACCAATTTAGGATTTTTCGTGGTATTAACCCTATTTTTTAAATATATCTATTAATAATCGTGTAGTGATGACATGAAAAATAAATAAAATTTGGACTATTAGATTCACCAATTAAAATGAAAGCTAAGTAGTTAAAATATAAAACTATAACATAATGACATATATTAAAATTTTAATTAAATCAAATGCTTTCATTAAAACTAATAGATGATTTTCTTTGCTTGTATTTGTGCTTAGGTTATTTTTAGCATGCATATACATATACTCATCAACAAAATAACTAATCGAATATTTGCCAAATAAACTATTTTTTTTTAGAAAAGATGGTCACCGATTCTGTCTCAAATGGGAAAAAACAAAAAAGATAAAAAAATGGAAAAAACAAAAAGATAAAAAATGAAAACGAAAGAAAATGACGAGACATAAACTTAAATTAGAAGTGGGCCGCACATGTACCCTTAGTCCTTGTTGCCCTAGTAGAAATTGATGGGAAACTTTTAACTTCCAATAGCATATGATAAAATGAAATTTTTTGGGATGGAAAATAGGGCCTAATAAAAATCGTTAGGATAATTATCACTTTTGAAAAGCGCTCTCAAGGTAATACAAATTGGAGAAGCGACGACAAACGTCACGAGGGTAACAAAGCCGGGGGCATCTAAAGGTACGAATGACCGAGGCTTGTCTTCCAGGACAATGGGGACAAGACGGAGCGGATTGGCAAGAAGGACAAAAGAGACAAGGAATGAGGAAAAGGCAATGAAAAGTTCGGGAAGAAAGAAGACGACGTTGGCACCTACCTTGAGCGAAAGCAAAAGCAAGGTGGATGATTGCTCCAGCGACGAAGATGTTGCCAATCTAATGTCTCACGGCTCTTAGCAATCATGAAAATAAGAAAAATTATCCAAAAAATCATACATTTTTTGCATTTTTATCAATTCGATCCAAAGCCTATCACTTTTACTAATTGAATACTAATTATTTTTCATATTTTGTCAATTAACTCCATTTGGCAGATTTTGACCGAAAATTACCAATATAGATAATTTTTAATATTTTATTAATTATTTTATTTATCTTTTCTTTTCTTTTTTCTTGTTTCATTTCCTTTTCTTTTCTCTCTTTCCTTTTCTTTTTTGTAACTTGTGTCCAGTGAGGGTAGTCTCACCCAAATCTTGGCTAGGCTACCTCATCCATGGCAAGCTCAACTCACTACCATGATTGCCAAAATTCAAGCTTGTAATTGCCATGACTGTTCAAGCTTGAGCTATTGTTTCGCGACCTCATGGTGGGTCACAGCCATGGACGTGAGCTCCAAACATGAATGGTTGTGATCGCAAGCATCAAGCTCAAGTGGCCATGGTGGTCAAAGCTTGAGCTCAAGCAACCATGGTAGCCGCAAGTTTGAGATATGGCAACCATGGCCGTGAGTTAAGCTTAAGCTCTAGTTTCATGGTCACTATGACAAGGCGAGGGTTGTAACCATGGACGTGAGCTCTATAACTTGAATGGTCATGATCATGAGCATCAAGCTCGATGGCCATGGTGGCCGCGAATCCATAGCTCAAGCTCAAGCGTCCATGACAACTGCAAGCTCAAGATCTAGCAACCATGGCCACAAGTCAAGCTCCAACAACGGTGGGTGAGGCATGGCGAGGGTTACAGCCCTGATTTGTGGCCAGCAAGCGCTTTACACTATGGCCAGTGGCTAATGAGGGTTTAGCATTGATAAAGGTTTAGGAGTTAATTGGCTAAATTAAGAGGTTTCATATTGAATTAACAAAAATGCAATAGGATTAAGATTCTTTGAATAATTTTTCAGGTGAAAATGAGGTAGGTGAGCTTAGTTCTATTCTCACTTTTGAAGAGCTTCAAAATCTTTTGATGACCTTCGTGGTGAGTTCGAAAAGGCTAGTAAGAAGAACTCTTTGCACGCTGTTGAACGACCTCGAGGAGTGCAGTGCGCAACCTTTTATTTAAAACCATATCACCTGTTTGATAATTTGCTTAAATTAGGATGTGTTGGTTTTGCAAAAAGTAAATAGTTCGGAAAATAATTTCCCAAAAATAATTGTTTATATCGTTTAGCAAAATTCGTCAATGAAAAATATTTTCATCATCAATAATAATCTATACCTAATTATTTTCTGGTGCGATGCAAATTCATTCATTTATTGATTTATTTTTCTAAGGATACAAGTGATTATTATTTTGAAAGTTCTCAAAATCACTCATTTTCCGCAAAACAAATACACCCTCATATTTTGTGTATAAATATTCGATGATATATACTTTAGACATATGCATCGGCAAACACTTTAAATAAAATACACGTGTGTATAAATGAGTTAGCTTAATACACTCTAGATGTTAAACGAAGTGAAATCTCTCTTATTGTTTACAGACATGTTGAAACGTGTTGTTATAGGTTGTTTTAATGTTGATGAAGCTCGACAAATTTTCATATATTTACATACATCAATATATAGCGTAATTATAAAAATCTTTTACTTCTGTCTTTATAATATAGTTTGTACATGTTAAACTAACAAATTAAATCATATTTAAGGATAAAATATCATAGAAGATAGAAAAAATAAAACTCAATTACTCATATTTTCTATAACCATATCGAAATGTGTTAACACATGTTGTCGTACATAAATGTGTTTATTATTATAAACAAGATACGTAATTTGACATGTGGACACAAACATGGCAACAAGTTCGATAACTGTGTTAATCATATCATGGTTTGACATGCTCTATGAGTCGCGTGGAGGTGAGTTCAGCATGTTTATTAAACATGCCATGCTTGGGCAAGCCAAACTCGTGTTATATATCCTTATTTCACACAATACGAGACGACACAACTTGTTAGCCAGCAGAAATGGCAGATAAACACTCACAATCCAATCCATAAACAGACAATTGTGCACATAAGCTTGAAAATAGCCGTATGCATAAAAGAAGTTCGGAAAAATTAATAAAGCCTAATATAACAGGGAAAACTGACATAAAAGTGCACCAGAAACATGCCTAAACAATGGATTTCGAGGGGTAAAGGACTTGCAAATCAGTTCCCCAATTTGGCAATAGCATGGCAGTCAAAATAGGCTCTTATGTGTCATGTAACTTCTCTGGGATCAAAAGTTATGATCATCTTAGCACCGGATATGCAAATTCTCATCCTTAGCCCACATGTTGGACAACGACTTGTCTAAATGTAATTTTTTTTTTTTGTACTTCACTTATCTCAAATATTTTTTTTTAGTTTTATTGAATTGGTTATATTCATCAAAATGTTTTTAGTCAATTTTTATTATTTAATCTAATCATTAATATTTAATTTTGGCTAGTTATCGATCCTATAGTTAATGTAGTTTTCCCTCATTTTATCCTCTCTCTTTTTAACAATTTTCCTGTTTTCATACATTGGGTTTATGAAAAAAAAATACAGAAAGGCGACGAACCAAAAGAGCGCAGTAAATTGAACCTCAATGGCGATGAAAAGGACCTTCTCCTTTTTTATGAACCCTGCAAAAGAACAAATTAGAAATGAACCTTTGTCCTTGTGGGTTCTAAATTCAACATATATTATACTTACGTCGACCATCTCTCACCTTGGATGAACTTTCCTCTATCCCTAAAGTGATAGTCTTGTCCATTTGAAACCCTAGCTTTTTCTTCATCTTCAATGCAATGGCAATGGTTGAACACATAATATTTGGGAGAATTGCCAAAAAAGTCCTAAACATATTGCAGTTAAGTCAATTCAATCCTAAACCTTTTTTTTTTTACCGATTCAGTCCTAAACCTTTAACGATTATACCGATTTAGTCTATCCGGCCAAATTTGGCCGGCCGAAAAACGTGGATGCCAGTGACACAATATTTTAATAATATTTTTATTATTTTTCGAATTTTTTTATTTTCCGAACTTTTTTTAAATTTTTCTATTTTTTCCTTTTCTTTTTTTTGTCTCTTCCTCCCTTGCCCCTCCCCCCCCCCCCACCAGCGGTAGCAAAGCCCTCGCCGGCGGCTAGCAAGAGTTGCGGCCCCCGTCAAACCGACCACCCTTGTCGACGGCCTCACCTAGACTAGGGTGAGGCCTAGAGGACGCGACGAGGCCAGCCTCGCCATGGCCTGGCCACGGGCGAAGGTGGCCTCGCCTAGATATGGGCAAAGCCGCCTTGCCATGGCCCCCAAGCCTCTCCCAAGTCTGGGAGAGGCCGCCAGTGAGGATCGCAGCCCCCAGGCCTCTCCCAAGTCTGGGCGAGGCGGCTTTGCCCAGATCTGGGCAAGGTTAGCCTTGCCGCGACCCCCAAGCCTCCCCCAGGTCTAGGTGAGGCTAGCCTCGCCGCGGCCCCCATGCCTCCCCCAGGTTTGGGCGAGGTCACCAGCAAGGGCTTCGCAGCCCTCGAACAGTGGCCGGCAGCCTCGTCAAAGCTAACCAGCCACTACCGCCGCTAGGGGGGCAAGGGAGGAAAAGACAAAAAAAGAAAAGTAAAAAAGAAATTTTTTTAAAAAATTCGAAAAATAATTAAAATATTGTCGCTGGCGTCCACGTTAGCTCCAGCCAGCCAAATTTGGCCGGATGGACTAAATTGGTACAATCGTAAAAGCTTTAGAACTGAATCAGTAAAAAAAAAGGTTTAGGAGTGAATTAGCTCAACTGCAATAAGTTTAAGACTTTTTTGGCAATTCTCCCCATAATATTTCCACCAGATTAAATACCATCGGCTATTTCTTCCTCTTAACCACTTCAATCAATCATTATACAGACCTAGTTCTTTGTAGAAACGATGCAGAATGGGTATATTTTGAAACTCTATAGAGTGCTATCAATACTAACCAGCGATTTGGGCTTTTAAGCATCTGGTTCACACAGAATAGAGTTCCTGTCATTCCCTCATCTATCCATTATCAAGATTTAGCTACTTAGACTAATCTGCCAAAATTTCGAAACTCTATTTGCTCTCACTGAAGCTCACAGATCTAAGATGGAGGGTGCATATGAGAATCACCTCCGAATGCTAGCACTTTGCAAGAGGATGGGCGACTTATGGGCTGTAAATGAAGTCATTGTGCTGGACGCCAACATCCTAAGGCAGAAAAACAGGAAAGTGAATTCGTCTTATATGGAAAATTATTTTCAAGCCAAACATTAATTTTCAAGCATTCTTAAACACCATGAGGAGAGCATGGAAATTAGAAGACATCAAATGTGAGGTGATTGAACCTGGATTTTATGTGTTTATATTTAATTTAGAAGAAGAGAAGAAAAGGGTCTTAAAAACTAGTCCTTGGTCATTTGCTAGCAATTTGCTTGTATTACAAGAGGGTGATCCAAACGTCCCGGAGCATTGTTATGACTTTTCATATTATTCATTTTGGGTGCACCTTGTGGGGCTTCCACGTAATGATGTCCTGGAGGACTCGATTAAGTTGATTGCTAAAAAATTGGGCACGGTAGAGGAAGTTAGGATTTAAGCTAGAAATAATAGCTCTCACGAAATTGATAAAAAAAAATCAGGTTGACTTTACTAAATCCTCTTAAAATGAGCACTATTATACATATGGGGGGTCAAAAATGGTGGATAGATTTTAAATACGAGAGGTAACTGCACTTTTGCTATTCATGTGGATGCATTGGACATTATGCAAACTTTTGTTCAAAAATACCTTGTGAGAAGACTGGGTTAGCCTAGGATAAACTAGAGCGATATGGCTCTTGGTTGAAAGCGAAAGCGAAAGATCTTGGCCCTTGTTGGAATGCTTTCTATGAAGATTTTGATTTTACCTTGGACAAGGAGGAAATGGTGCCTAAAACTCTTAGGGTGAGTTTGGTTCAACATTCCCAATGAGCTTTCGGGTTTAAAAGCCTCTTAGGAAAATGCTGGACCGTTTGGCAATAAATTGGAAGTAGCTTTCAACTGAAAGCTAACCTTAGGAATGTTGAAAGCCCAATGTTACATTTTACCAAATGCTCAAATCAATTTTTCCCTTCTAAAACTATCCACAACAATTCTTCATATTTTCGATTTTGCCCCTAGTTAATTTTTTTTATTAAAAAAAGAAGACAGCCTTTCGCAAGTTTGCCGAAAGGCTACAGTAGTTGGCGAGCCAGATATAGCATCGGCGGTCATCGGTTGAAGTCACCCAAGGTGAAGCAACCTTTGGCAAGGATCACTCAACTTAGGCGTTGCATGACCCAAGTGACCGTTGCCTGGGTCTCGTAACCTCAAGCAACCCTCACCTAAGTCTTGCAAGGACGCTATCACACAACCATTGCGAGATCCATGCAAGGGCTGCCTAAGGCCACGAGATCCAAGTAGTGGTCGTTTAGGTCGCACGACACCTGGGTCGAGTAGTCCTCGTCGGAGGTCGATCAACCTTGGGCAACCTCAATCAATGACCACTGGTGCCGGATATGGCTTGTTGGCAACCATAACCCTTCGCTAGTCCATCAAAGAGTTTAGTTTAGTTTTCATATATTCAACTCAATGTCCATTGCAAAAGTTTTTTTACCTAACATATATTCAACTCAATGTCCATTTGCAAAGAAATTTTACCAAACACAATATGTATTTCCCCAAGAAGCTTTAAGCTTTCAGTATTTGCATTAAACTCAAAGTTCATTTGCAAAGCTGAACTAAACGCACCCTTATTCCCCCTGCTGGTGATAACCTGTGTAGCAACAATCACATGACAAAGAGTTGAGCTTTAGTGATTTATAATCCACTAATATATAAGGCAATTAAATATCCACAGATGTTGGGATATACTCCACTGAACAAGGGAAAAGGGTTCCGCAATCACAGGAATAGCTTTGCAACGCAAGAGATTATGATACAGGGGTAGGGCAAACCAAAATAGAAAAATCAAGTTCGAAGAAACAAGTTGCGAAAAACTAAAAAGCTTTGCTCCCTATGAAAAACAGGGATCTCTAGCAAGTCTTTTAGATGTGGATAAGCTTATTGAGATATCAATTCAGGTTTGGGAAGGGGTTAAGGAAGGGGCTTTGGTGGCTGGCCATAATAAACCACCAAAGACTATACGAAGTTTTTAAGCTGGAATTGTCAAGGCTTAGGCACTTCCTTGATAGTCCAACATCTTAGAACCTTAATGGCTCGTGAGAGGCCTAATATGGTATTTCCTATGGAAACCAAAAATAAAGAAAGTGTGGTGGTTAATATTAAAAAGAGACTTCACTTCCGATTCTCGTTTGTTATTAATCCGATTAATATAACGGGTGGACTTACCTTGTTATGGGATGAGATGGTGAATGTGAATGTGGAATATAGCTATGAAGAGCATATTGAGGTTTCATGTAGGGATCTCGATGGTGGAACAACTATGACAATTTCTTTTCTACATGCATCAACAACCTTTCAAGAAAGAGTTAACTTATGGAATTTTCTATGGTCTAGGAATGCTTCTAACAATTTTCCCTGGTGACGTGTTGGAAATTTTAATGAAGTATTGTACTAATGGGAAAAGATTGTAGACGAAATGTGAAGAGGTACGAAATTATGGCGTTTCGGGAATTTGTAGATTCTTGTTCTCTCATGGATATAGAAAGTAAAGGTTGTGCCTTCACTTGGACAAATAATCGAGAATGGGGTGAGTTAGTGAAAAAGAGACTTGATTGAGTACTCTATAACCTAAATTGGAGAGCATTATACCCTAATGCCGAGGCATTCACATTTCCAGCTATTGGTTCTGTCCATCGTCCAATTATTCTATGTTCAAACTTAACCACGGCAAAAAAAAATATATTCAAATTTGAAGCTTACTGGATGGATAATCCTAAATGTAAAATAGTAGTGGAAAATGCTTAGAGAGATGTAAAAGGGAATCAGCTGGATATTGTAAGGAAATTAGGAAAGTTGCTGCCAACTTGGGGAGGTAGAGTGAAAAAACATTTGAAAAGGCAGCAGCAAATTGATAAACTTAGGGGACAACTTATAGACCTTATGAACATGGAAGAAGGATCTTTTAGTGGGGAGGAGTATAAAGAAATAGTTGAGCTAATTGAAACACCATGGAGCCAAGAAGAAATGTATTAGGGCATTAGATCCAAAATCAATTGGTTGAAATGGAGAGATAGAAATACAAAGTTCTTTCATGCACAACTATTTAGATGAGACAATACAATAGAATATCTATATTAAGGCTTGATGAGCATAACTAGAGTCGAGATCCTCTTAACTCTTAAACAATACATTATTGATTTCTATAAAAATTTGTACACTTTGGTTGGATCAAGATATTATCAGTCTGTGATAGAGCAATGCCCATTGGTAGTGACCAAGGAGATGAATGAGGCTTTAATGAAGTAGATTATCAAGGAAAAAGGGAGGAAAATGTTTTTCAAATGGGAGCGACCCAAGTACTGGGTCAAATAGACTAAATGGCCTATTTTAGTAGAGTAATTAGTCTATTATTCAAGAGGATATGTTCGAAATGGTGAAATCTTTTTTCAATCAAGGTACCCTCAACCCTAACTTGAACAAGACCCATATCACTATAATCCCTAAAGCTGCGAACCCTGAAAGTATCACTAAATATAAGTCCATAAGTCTTTGTAACTTCAACTATAAAATAATTGCAAAGGTTATGGCAAATGGATTAAAACCCTAGCTCCCACAAATTATTTCCCCAAAATAAAGTGCTTTTGTAGGAGGTTGTCAAATACAAGACAATATCTTCATTGTTCAAGAAATTCTACATCATATAAGGGTTAGAATAGGATTTCCTTTATGACTACATAATGAAGATAAGATCCTAGGAGAAATGGGTCTTACTAGTCAAATTTTTTGTCTTCTTAATTAGTTTCAATGTTAGAATTAATGGGGAATCCTGTGAAATTTTTATCATACAAGAGGGATTGGATAGGGTGATCCACTATCTCCCTATCTTTTCATAATATTGGCTAATGTCCTATCCTCCCTTATTACTAAAGTAGTGATCGATGGCAGTCTTAAGGGCATTAAGCTAAATCCACGTTGCCCTACTCTTTCACACTTTCTACTTGTGGATGATGCAATTTTCTTCTTGGATGACACAGTAAGAGAGGCCTAGCACCTTGCCAATATCCTTAATTGCTACTGTTTTGCTTCTAGTCAGTCCACTAACTTAAACAAATCAAGTGTATTCTTTAGGAATAGCTATCCTCGAGAGTTTATAATGAATATTGCAATAGAATTGAGAGTTCCTATTTTTGAGAAAACTGAGAAGTACTTGGGAATACCATCAAGCTGGGATCAAAGAAAGAAACAAATGTTCACATGGTTATTGGCTAGGGTTTATAGAAAATTAGAGGGTTGGAAAAGTAGCTCATATCGAAGACAAGAAAAGAGGTGCTAGTCAAAATGGTTGTTCAGGCTTTACCATAATATACAATGTCAATTTTCAAAATCCCTACCTTAATATGTAGAGCAATAGAAAAAAGAATTTCATCATTATGGTGGAAACAAAATATGAGACACAAAGGAATCCATTGGAAGAGATGGGATCTTCTGAAGACTAGAAAGGATCAAGGGGGTTCGGGTTTAAAAACATTGTTGATTTTAATCGGGCTATGTTGGGCAAACAAGCTTGGAGATTGAATCAAGCTCCAGAAGCCTTATGGAGCAAAATTTTTAGAGGCTTATATTTCCCTAGTGGAGATTTCTAGAATGCTAACAAAGGTACCAAACTATCTTGGGTTGGCAAAGTATACTTTTGGGAAGAAAGTGTTAGAACTAGAGATAAAATGGAAGGTAGGTGATGGGAAAAGTATAAACTTACGAGAATGATAGATGGCTGCAATTAGGAAAAATAGGAGGACCGGCAAATCTAAACGACCTCGAATTAGTGGCTGACTTAATTATTCCAATCTTGCATGAATAGAATCTTCAAATACTGGATGAAACATTTGACAACAACACTATTCGAGATATCTTAGCAAACCCCCTTAGCCTGAATCCATGGCCAGACAGACCACTTTGGATAGTGTACAATTCAAGGATATACAATGTGAATAGTGGTTATAATAAATTGCGAGATCTAGATACAGCAAAAGTAGAGAACCAAGCATCGTCTTCATTCCAAGTTCCAAAAAGATTATGGACTGAAATATGGAATTTATAGACTCATCCCAAAATCAGGTCTTTTATGTGGAGTTGTGCAGAGAAGGACTTCCTACAAAGAACAATCTCCATAGAAGGGAAATCATACCTAAGCCACTATGCCTTGCGTACAACCAATTTTCAGAGTCCACAAAACATCTATTTATGTTATGTGACTGGACATATGATATATGGTCAGATCCCAAGATTGGAATTGCAACTTCCCCTATGTCTATATCAATAATGGACATGTGGGTTTGTGAGTGCATCATCTTTGGAGTATCCAAATAGGCTAAAGCCATCATTGCAAGTGTCCTCTCATTTATTTGGAAGGCGAGAAATGCTCTAATTTTTCAAGGCAAAAAATCAAATCTAAGTTCAATTATCAACAAAGCCTTTATTATGATCCAATTGTTTGAAAAATGGAACCAACAGAAGGAAAGTAAAGAATTTGACCTTACCTCCTCGACGAAATGTTGGTCTCCACAAGATCATGGATCGCTGAAGCTAAACGTCAATTGTTCCTAGAATGGATTTGTAATGAGGGATCAATCATGAAGACATGAAAAGGGAGCGACCATGTGTACATTGACGATTCGTGAAGAAAATCCAAGCTCCCTAGCCTCTATTGCTAAAACCCTAGCGATGCATCAAGCTTTGCTATGGTTGAAGGAAACCTGAAAATCAACTATTACAACAACGCATGGAAGTGATCTACAAGTGCAAATTATGTGTGATAGCTTATCGGTAGTGGAGGCCATACTGGGTCAAGTGGAGATTTCATGGGCTTTAAGGTCTATAGTATTGGATTGTCATGAGATGTTGGCCTAGTTTGAAGAAGTTAGATTGACTTTTGAGCCAAGAGAAACAAATCGGCCGTTAATTGGGTAGCTAAAGCCCACCGCACCGGAACTCTTCCTATCAATTGGGTTTCTAGGTTCCCACATTCGCTTTTGCTTATTTTATGTTTAGACTTCGGAAATGATTGTAATCCATTGTTTGGGTAGTAAGTAATGAAGTATTTTCTGACCACAAAAAAAAATGGTGACAAAAAATTCAACGCTAAAAGAAAAGCAATTCCATTCTCATCGTCCTTCTATCAAGGTTGGTTCTCCTTCCCCTTGCCCCCAACATCCCTGAATTTCGCTGCTACCATTACTATGGCCACCAAGACCGTCGTCACCTGGTCCAAAGTCATGCATATATTTGCTTGCAAATCTCTCTTCATTTGAACTTGAAGTGAAAATGAGCTATCATATCAAAATTTTTCACCCATTAGCTTGCTATTATTTGTGTCAATTTAATTATAAACATTTTGACCTATTGCCCATTCAATCATTTTGACTAATTTTGATAGGATATTGTTGACGTGGATATTGCTCAATTGACGTGGCATGACTAGCAATCAACGTTGATGTAGACAACTTTTAATAACATTTTAATATTTTTCAATTTTTTTATTTATTTTCTTTTTCCTTTTCTTTTTCTTTTTTTTTTTTTTTCCTTCTTTTTTTCCTTTTTGTAGCCAATTGTCGAGCCTGACGACCGGCCAGAGGTAAGGATCAACAAGGTCAAGTTGACCTTGCTGACCTCTAGTAAGCTTCATGCTAAGTGGACAAGGTTCACCCTTTGCCGAATCTAGTGAGGCTCAAGTCTTGCTAGCCATGTGTGAGGCTCGACCTCACTGCCATTAGCGAGGGCAGCCTCGTACTTGGCTAGGTGAGGCTTGACCTCACTAGCCTAGCGCAAAGCTACCCTCACGGCCTTTTACATGGACTCGAGCCTCGCTAGTGGTCGGCGAGGCTCGCCAAAGGTCAGCAAGGTCAACATTAACCTTGCTAGCCCTTGCCTCTAGAAGAAGGAGGAGAAGGAAAAAAGCAAAATAAAATAAATAAATTATTTGAAAAAATATTAAAATATTATTAAAAGTTGTCAATGTCAACACTAACCATGTCATGTCAGCCTACCGATGTCCACGTTAGCAATATCCGTAAAAAATTAGCTAGAAAGACTAAATTGACATCAAGTCAAAAGGCTTATGACTAAATTAACACAAATGCAAAAGGTTTAGAAATTTTTCTGACACTTTTCTCCAAAAGTTTGCATATGCTGGTCAATGAAAGTCAATGCTCCATTGATATTGTGCTTCTGTTTTGTATTCGACTCCTTGGATGGCTCAAAGTCATGATTCTCGGATGATGTTCATACACGATCGTTGGACTTTCGAGTCTCTCGCGGATGATCGAGGTTTAGAGCGAGGATTATCACGGCTGACAATTGACACCGACAGATCGTTCCCACGACATTCGGATTACCTGTGGCGATCTTGATAGCATCGTAAAAAGATGATCCCTACTCATATTATTAATCGAGTAGAATAAATTTGGACTAATGGTCAAGTAAGATTAGTTATTTTAGCAACTTCTCAAGCCTTGAGTTACTGTAATTGCCTTGGTATCGTGTTTGCACGATCGTACTAAATGATCCCGGCGATTTGCTCCCAGTCCCTGTAATGCCTAAATGTTTGGTTTCTCGAACACCCAGAGATCATAGCGTCATTTCGACGAACCATTTCTCCCGTCATACCGAATGATCCCCAGTCGCCTGTTTAATCTTGGTTTTTAACTTATAATTTTCTACAATGCCTATTACAATCCAGTTGATATAGGGAGAATAGAAAACACATCATACCTATGTGCACGGTCATCTGTATGCGCCCTTGCTGTCTATCTTGTATTCCATGGATCGCTTCCCTCTCTCGATAACCATTCCCACCCATTAAAATTGAATTCCAGCCCCATCTTTGATGGTGATAATCATTCCAGTCCGATCGACCAGGACCTTTGATACTATCGATTGTCCATTCCGGTCGACCTTAGCCCGCTACAGTAAAGGGAACTGATCCCGCCTCAAGAGGTTGGTTTCAACGCCATCTTGCTATATCTCATCCCCTAGGTTGGCTTGGTTTCATCTAGCCGATGTCAATACTTCTCAACTCAACCGATCTCGACTCAAGTATTGGTCGATCGGTGCAACTATTCTTGCCTCCAGAGTTTTGACTTAGCACGTATTAGTGCAGGAGGCGATTCAATCTATATGGTCCAACTTAGTGAATAAGACACATCGTTGTGTACTTGGATTATGCGCGGCGCGCAAGACATGTTCGAATTCCGCACATCATAAATGCAAACAAATTCTTTTTGGCCACCTACCAGGACTATGATTTCTGTCCCAATCAATTTATAAGTTAAGTGAAATTCTTAATTATTTATTAGACTATGTGAGCATGCAAAAGGCAGAATCGGGAGGGAACCCACCAAAAAAAGAAAAAATCAGTAAGAAAACCTAAGGCTAGGCACTTCACAAAAGCAACTCCAGCTTGGAGACGTTCCATTTTAAGTACATAGAGAATATGTGCGCATTAGCTCTAAGCTTAGAAGAGTATAATTGGATATGCAAAACACACTTGACACATTATTGCAAATTGGGGGAAGTGAGCAATGTTCAAGAATTCCCAAGCAATTTAAGTTCGTTTTTGGGAGATATTTGGGGACCAAATCTTGAAATGGTCGAAATGCAAATGATTTTCTCTTGGCCAAATCTAATTGCATGAGACGAACCACCAGAGCAATGCCTTCAAAAAGCTGCTGGAGATGGAATGCATTCTATGACTGTGCCATTACGCACTCAATTGCTTCCTTGCAAATTCCAGTCATTGTCGCTTCAGGTCCATAAACCTACATCATCAGCAAGAAGAAAGGTCAGCAAGAATAGAGGGCCAACGATTCGTCACATCATGTTTGCATATCAAATTCCATTTTATATTCGTACTACCGTGTCAATGACTTGTTGGCAGGTTGCAAAGAATTGCCCTTTTGTTCATCATGTTAAAAAACCTCTCTAATTTAAATTTGTATCGACTTGCGTCATTTCGAGCTTGGTAAATCAGAAAATCTCACCCCTTGGCATGTTGCTTAGGTATTTTTCTTTTTTTTTAAAGCAAAAATATGCAAGATGAGCCAGTTCACAGTATAAAAGGAAGGAATTTGCTCAGTGTGATCATAACATACATTGGCAGCAAAGCATAACAGAAGAGGGGGACAAACACGATCGATGACATACCTCAAGCGGAACTCCAAGTTCTTCACCAAGCATGCGCATCTTTGCTAGACCAGTCTGGTAGTTTGGACCGCCTCTTCTCACATAAATATGCATTCTTGCTGCTTTCAGCTTAGATTCCTTCATGTGATTGAAGAAAGAGATCAATCACACATATATGGATATTATCCATGAAAATGCACATCGATTTAGTTAGGCTATACCTTCTCCCTAAGGGCTCTAATTATGCCATTGAACGTGGCAGCAACATCGGTGAAATTAGCAATGCCACCTCCTATCAAAAGGGCTCTCTTCCGACCATCAGGGTTCGCGGTAGCGCACTGCCAATGAAATCAGGTGATTGCAGCAGCATAAGATTTTCAAAAGTGATAACAAGAATTGTGTGAGATTGCAGAACAAAGTAACATAAAAGCACAAATGGCTGGAGGACCTTACATCGATAACTACCCTAGCATACTGCAAAACCTCTTCCTCATTTGGAGCTCCACTGTACTCTGCATAGTTGCCAAGTTCTGATGCATAGCCCAAGTCACCAACCTGGAAAGAACATATGTTAGAAGGGATTTTCTTTTTTCCCACAATGCAAAAAGAGGCCAATTTATTGAGATAAGCAGGAAGGTTACCATGAATCACAGAATTGCAAAACAAACAGATTTACATCTGAATTAGAGTAAGCAATGAGCCAAACAAAATGGGGTCGTGGGAGTAGGAGTGATCTAGTCAACAGATGAGATAAATGAAAACTCACAGTGTCTGCATAGATCACACTGGCTCCACCTCCAGCCACCATCGTCCAAATACGTCCTCTTGGATTCAAAACAGTGAACTTCAGGGATGCACTTGTCTGTAATATAAAAAATGCACGTAAATTATCAAGTTTTCTATAGGAGCAAGAAGTGCTGATAGTGGACTTAAGAACTGGAGTCAAATGCTATGCCGATTCAAACAGAATCCATCAGTATCAGATAAGGTTTGGATCATTCGTGCAGCATAAGGCATAAACACCTGCCCCGAAGGGAACATAAAGGGAAGGTCGAGCATTGATTAATCATCATATAATCTAATAAATCATTACTATAAGCAAGCCGTAATTAGAGCTTCCAAATCCCAACTTCACCAAGAAATCCAATACCAAGCACTAAAGCTGGTGGCCAAGGAAAATATCTGACTTCAAGTAACCGAATTCACTTTGATGTAATGTTCATGCAACAACTTGACCTGAAAACCTTGTTAAGTCTCCATGCATACCTTTTCATCCAATGTATGAATGAAGTTTTCCGTCGAACTTAACACTCTGCCAAATGGCAGTGGAAACTCAATATCACCCCATCTGCACATTTGAAGCACCAAGTTTAATATGCAAGAAAGAAGCAGTCAAAAGGGAAGCTTTAGAAGAGTCTTATCCAGAATGATACTTATTGAAGTTCTTGAAAGCGGCAGTGTCATCCAGCTCCCCCCTCATATCCAAAGGATAGGGCTCACCATCAACCAAAGTGAATGGGTTCATCTCCAGGAAACTGAAGTCCAAATCTAAAAAAAGGAGGGTGCATTCAAATATTTAAAAACAAAATACAAACAAAGAAGAACAAAATTTGCATGTCTCATGGTCCAGTACTAGGTTGAAATAATTTTTTTAATTTGAAAGATAAGCCTTCTCATAATGTAGAGTCATAAAGAGCCAATACTATTATTCCATCTCAAACATTTCCATACCCTGAAAGACTGAGAAGACTCCCTTTATGAAATCCCCAATTTTCCCACGAACCTGCAAGAAGGATTTTCTAAGCATGGTTTTCACACAGAAAACATAAATCATGCACAGGAGATAATTCCAGAGAAAGGGTTTTTTTTTTCCCCTCCATGTGCTATGCAACACAGTTTTCTCGCCGACCAATTATAACCTAATTAGTTCCTTAGAAATCTTGATAAAATTAATGAATATTCAGTCTAATCCTTCTAAGCAGAGTAATGTCACATATCCTGTCTTTGAATGTTACCCATCTACAAAGTACAAAACTTTAAAATGAAATCTTGAAGCGACAAATGAAAATTGTGAAACATGACAACCTCCAGAGGCAGCGTTGCAATAAGTGGAGCACAAGTGTCACTTGTCAAAGGCTTCTCGGTAGGAAGAAAAATAGTCTTGACCTGCACAGAAAGAGGGCACGTCTAATTAGCTGCACAAGGAAACAAACACAAGGATACGAGAAAACATCTGCTGTGTCACCATATTACATCATGGCGACATCGATTACCTTGTCCCAATTCTCTTCTATTTCAATCCCTCCACACTCTGAAAAACTTATAGTGCATCCCAGCCTCTCTGATACTATAGAAAGATAGTACTCCTGATCATGGGGAATAAAGGGCTCGACTATAAATGTAGTCACAGGTGCTCTGCAACCGCCCATTTCGACCTAGAACCAAATTAGAAAAGCATCTTCAAACAACAAGAACGTTGCGAAACTGCAGCGAATGTAACAAAAATTTGGGCTTGTTCAATCACCTCCACACCGAGACGTTCTTTCACAAACTGCGCAACTTGAGCCATATCCAGATTCAGGGCCACAAGTCCGCTCTTGCCGCGCTTCCCGAACAACATATCGGGCTTCACGACCAACTTCGTAGAGGACAGCCACGTTTCTTTGTTCACCAGTTCGGTAAAATCCGTCGATTCCGTCACCTTCAAAAGACACGTGAATATAAACCACGACACTGTCACTCCACAGTCAACCGTCGACGCTCATTTCTATAATTCAATTTCCTACCACCAAATCCACTTTAATAACACGAAAGACAGTTCCTTTCCAAATGGGTTTCACAAGCAACCGATATCTCGACACGAATTCTCGACCGAGACCTCAAAGAAAGCCGACCCATCAAGAAACAGAGGAACCAAGATCGAGGGACAAGAACCTGAGCGGATCGGATCGCGAGGTCGATGTTGGCGAGGCGCTTCAGGTGCTGCTTGAGAAGCCTCTTGGAGTCGTACTCCCTGATCTTCTTCCTCGCCATCTTCGATCCGAGAGAGAGACACTCTGGCGCAGAATCGCTTCGCGGGTGTTACGAACTACCCAGTACTTTGGTCGCTGCAGGGAAGACTAAGAAGAAGAAGGGGAAGGAGAAGAAGCAGAAGGTTGGATCGATCGATGGGAATTTGGGTAGGTCGGGAATTGCGTGGATCGGGAGTGGCTGGAGTAGGTCGAGGGGCGTCGGTGGGCCGATGGGAGGTAGTTGAGCTGGATTGGTGCTGTGAACGTGACTGAGCGGACAGCGGGAGACGAAAGCAACGACATTGGTTTGCACACCCAACGAGGATAATGCTTGTCTTGGTGTTGGAAGGGTTTGCTCTAATACTTACTTTTTTTTTTTCCCATAAAAATGTTACTTTTTGCTCGGAGATTTTTAAGATAAAAATACAAAAATTAAGGTTGAACGCAATTTTAGGATAGAATGGAGAATCTGATTTCTGGTATGCAAAATAGATTTGAAATTCCAAAAATTGAGAAAACAGTTCCTGCAACAATTTTTTGAGTTTTTCTTGTTTATGTCTTCTCGCAATCTTACATGTATTTGACGATGAATATATATAATATGCAACTATTGATCTAAGCATTCATTTCCAATTATATCTATAATTAAGAATTATATTTTGTTAACATTTCATATTCTATATATGTCTAAATATGAATTATGATCATTTGAGATAAAGGTGATGATTTGCTATAACCATTAAATTAATAATACAAATAGAATCTGGATAGATCTTAAAACTTGTAAAAATGTAAATTCTAAATTTCAGAGTAAACAAAAGAAGTTATAAGTTTCAAAAAGTCGGGAACCAATCCTTATGGGTTGGTTTTAAGTTCCAAGTGGAATTTTGATCGACCTTGAAATCACTCACACCCTAACATAAATGATTTTTGAATTTTAGATTAATGTGCAATACACTCCTTGAATTTTCAATTTGTTCAATGTGGTCTCAAGATTTTAAGTATTCAATATGTCATTCCATTAATTCAAATGTAGGACAATATTCAAGGACTAATTTTTTTTATCGAATTTTAGGAATTAAATTGACCTTATATTAAAAGATTATGGACCATATTAAATAAATTAAAAATTTAGAGATCATATTACATATTGAGTTAAATTTTTTGGACTATATTGAACAAATCAAAAGTTTAAGGATCATATCATATATTGAGCCAAAATGCAGCAACCATTTGTGTCATTTTTTTAATATTTTTATTGATCCATCATTTTCTACACTAATTAATGTATATAATTAGATATTAATTTCTATAATTCAATGTCGATATTACATCAAATCTTCAATTTTTCAATATTGTTGCCCATATTTTTATGTTCTAATTAATTTACTCTTCTCTATTTCTTTGATTTCCTATTTTTGTGAAAGAGTAAAAAAGATTTCTTACAAAGAAAAAGGAAAAATCAAAAATACCATTTTATCTATTACGGAAAATACCACTGAAAACCCTAAATTATATCACTCGGGACAAATTTACCTTAAATTTTTTTATGTCACAAAAATTTACAAACTATACCATTTAAAACAATTTTATCTTAAACTTTTTTATACCATAAAAAACCCCAAGTTATATCACTTTCGACAAATTTACGATAAACTTTTTTGTACTATAAGAAACCCCGAATTTGTACTTATATGATATATTTATCTTAAACTCTTTAGTCGAATGACATTTTCATCTTTTTTCTTTTTTTTTTTTTTCCTTTTTTTTTCCTTTTTATTTCCCTTTGCCATGGTCGACAAAGGGCAGGGTTGCCCTCGCTCAACTTCAACTAGGGTGACCTTAACCCAACATTGGCAAGGACAACCTAACATTGGTGAGGGCAGCCCTCACCAACTTCCCCCTACCTGCCATGGCGAAGGGAAAGAAGAAGGAGAAAAAAAAAGAAAACGAAAAAGATGAAAATGCCATTCGATTAAAGACACAAAAGTGCAAGTTCAAGGTTTTACATGACACAAAAAGTTCAGGGTAAATTTGTTTCAAGTAGCATAGTTTTGGATTTTTTGTAGCACAGAAAAATGTTTATAGTAAAATTGTCTCAAATGACATAATTTGAGTTTTTTTGTGACACAAAAAAGTTTAGAGTAAATTTGTCATAAGTAGTATAGTTTGGAGTTTTTAGTGTCATTTTTCCTACCTATTAAAAGTCAAGCGTATTATGTGCAATAATGGAAAGGAAAAAAATGTATCCACGGGAAGGGCCATTTTCGTCATAAGAGATTTCAATTTCTCATTAAAGGGATAATAACAAATAGATTTTCACTTAATATAATTTCTGAACTTTTCATTTTGTCCTTAAATAATAATTTGATGTATAATATGATTCATAAATTTTTAATTTATTTAATATTATTCTTGTTAGTGATTAAGATGAATATGAATAGAATATTTAAGGATTACATTGAATAAATTTAAAATTTATAAATTATATTCCATATTATTATATTGAATAAGGAAGTTTGTGGATTATTTTGTACATTGGACTAGAATTTGCAAATCATATTGAATAAGTGAAAATTTCAATAATCATTTTGCATATTAAGTCGTGGACTATTTGGGTCGTTTTCCTAATTCCAATGCCAATTCCCCCCCCTCCCGGCTCTTCTTCTGCATGCAAATCCTTAGAACCCTAATTTCTCCAATCGGTTGATCGATCCAACGATCCAAACCTCTCCCTTTCGATCCTGTTCCGGCGTTCCGTACCTCCGATTCCTTCCTCCGCCTTGGAGCCACGGTCGTCGCCGCAAATGGAAGGGCCAATCCCGGACATCAAGAAGTGGGTCGTCCTCTACCCGAATTACATCAACTCGAAGAAGACGATCGCCGAGGGCCGCCGGATCTGCGCCACGAAAGCGTGCGAGAACCCCACCTGCGTTGAGATCGGGGACTGCTGCAGCTACCTAAAGCTCCGTTTTGCCATAGAGGTTCGTTTCTTGACCGCGGCGGCCGTCGCTTCTTTGCTTCCGTTTCTTTCTTGTTTCCGCGTGCTCGGGCTTTTCGTGGGTGCGATTGAGAAGGCGTCCGCAATGGGTTTTGGTGCAGATCGACAAGGCGTATCCGCGGGATTTCATGCAGAGAGGGAGAGTGAGGGTTTTGCTCAAGAAGGAGGATGGGACTCCGTACAATCCAGCCATAACTTCCAGTAAGTTCGATTAGTTTCTGCATTGGTCCTGGATATAAGCTTGTCTGAAATTGCGATTCAAACTGTTTTTTTTTTTTTTTCGTCAAAAATCAGAATGATGCAGTTAATTGAGCCCTTTTCATCTTTTGACTCTCTGGAATTTATTCCATTTACGAAGTGGGTGAAGTTTATCACATAGGCCCCTGGTCTAGTTATGAGGAGTAGGATGTCGGGTGCATAAGACATTGAAGAAGAGTTTTGTAGCACCTAGAATTGGAATATCTAAATGTAGTGTGAAAGCAGCACTTTGCCCAAAGGACAACTTGTGATAGCCCTAGGTCATGCTATTTAGCATACCTAAAGGATGATCAACCCAATTGAGGGTCAGGAGTGTTCCCTTGATAATGCTCATTTTGGATCTTTATCTCTAATTTGTAGAGATATTAGCTGGCATCTGTGCTGCCTTTTTAACAATTGGAGCCTGATGAAGAAAAATGCATTTCTGATTGCTCAACTTGTCATCTAATTTAACTTCAACAGCTATTAAACTTCATGTTTGGTTCCTGTAGCTCACTTCCCTATATGATGGGAATTGTGGAGTGCTGGTTGAGCATCAACACATGATGGCTGTTATGCCTGTTTACTGGTGTCGGCTTGTTGTTCCTACTTAGTCACTGTCCTCTTGAAGTACTAAGCTTCAAGAACTGTAACCATGAGTTTTTCTTGCGGAGTTAGAACTCCATCCAGAAATTATTTGACAAGGGTGAACTAGGAGCAAGAGATCTTCAAACTTTTAATCAAGCCTTGTTGGGAAAATGGTTTTGGACATTTGTTGTTCAAGACAACAGTCGTTGCAAGACGTTCATTGCTATTCAGTTGTGTACATTAGATGTTTGAGTTGCAGATTGTTATAATTTAAGGAGGCATATAAGCAATGTTGGGATGAATTCTGTTTTGTGGTTGGTAATAACACCTCATGTGCGAAATTATAGAAGATCCCCTTTAAGATCAAACAATTCCATCGAATTGAGTATGATTGTATGTGTGATAGCATCTACTATACCATAAAAATCAATGAACCTGATTATTGCAATTGCTCAGGATACCATTTTTAGTTTCTAGAATCTATTTCTTAGTTCAAGATCCCTCTTACTGACTGGAATCAAAGAATTAGTAGATCTGTTGCACTGGAACCCAAATCAAATTCTAGCTGGGTATTGGATAATTTTTGTGGATAGCAGGCCCTTCCCATGGGTTTTCAGAATCTTTATTCTAGTTCTCACTGCAAAAGGTGCATCAATTAAGTTGCCACAAGTAATTTGAGGTTAAATCTCATTCTATGGCTATTTGTCCTTGACAGAACACCCATAGAAGCAAATTTGGAAGGTCAAAGCTCTATTTAGAGTTACTTTCTTGACATGGTCAGCATTCCTGAATTTTCATAAAAGAAAAAAGTTCTGATCTCGTTTTCTGTGAATTGTCCGTGCATATGCAAGGAGATTTCTGACTCTCTGAATTTTCTGGCATGTCTACTGTGAAGTAGCCTTAGTAGTCTGCAGTTCTTTCCTGATGAGAACGGAAATTCATCTTAGGTGACCCAAACTCTTTCAATGAGCTACCTAGTGATTGAAATTTGGAAGTGGCACAGCAGATTCAAAAAAGAAATACTATTCATTGCTTATCATTGTGCTCTGCATGGAAGAGATTACAACAAGCCGAATCTGCACACTGTCTCAGAGCTCTGCATCACTAGTGCCTGCGAGTTGCTCTTGCTGTTGACATGGATATAATAGAGTAGAGGTTGTTAATCTTACCCACAGCCAAATGCATGTCTTGTTGAGGAGTCATCTGAGTATCATGCATGGTGATTCGTTTTTCGAGGGAGTTGTGATTCTACAAAAAGAGATCCTATTGTGTTACTGGGTTAGTCTAGGAAACTCTTTTATCTATGGTTACTGTGCAGAACGAGTAATTTTGACCAATGTGCTGCAGGAAAACAGCTCATGCTTCACGTTGCAGAGTTGGTTCCAAGGCATCCAGGCCGGACCAAGAAGCAAGAGCCTGCGTCCACCACGAGTAGTGGAGCTTCGAAATCCGGCAAGGGCGGGAAAAAGAAGAGATAGTCGAACAGAGTTGGGAATGCATTGTCACAATTTTAGTTCAAACATTAGTGAATTGGGCTGAGGCTTTTCTTCTTTAATTCAAACATCGTCATAATCTCGGTCCGTGAAGATTTTGATAGATTGTGCTTTTGTCTGACATTTATGCCATATGGAGGAAATATGCGGGCGCGTTTCATTCATTCATTCCATAGCAGCAGAATTTCTCGCGCCTACTCGTTCCATCCCCTCCCATTCCTTTTCCACGGTATGCCGAAAACACAAAAGAGATTGTGATGTCAATTCGCTTAGTCATTATATGTCATCTAGCGGATTCTCTTATTATCAAGTACTATATAATCAATTTCAAGTGTTATCAAGTATTATAAAATCAATTGTTTTTTCAACTTGTCTTCAGCGTAAATAAATACCAGAAATCGGTTAACTCTTTCTAACATTGAATTTTTTAAAGGGTTAATGCTATGAAAAGTTAAAAATTTATTTATGAAAAATTTATCTTAAATTAATTTGTTAATCTCAAAAACTTTAAACTGTTACATTTATTAAAAATAATTCAAATATTAATTTTTATTAAATTGAATTAATAAACAAAAAATAAAAAATTGGTACATTTGCAACAAATAAATATTAAAGTCTTAAATTAATACATCTTTCAACTGCCATATGTGTTGCAAACAAATATTAAAGCCTTAAATTAATACATTTTTCAATCGTCATATGTTATTAAACTTAACAATTTAATGGTAAAATTTTATGTAAATTGATAGAAAATACATTTGTCACAAATGTACTAATTTAAAATTTTTGATTATCATCAGATTAAAATAAATTTATTTTCGGAGTTTTTTTTTGGGTATTAACTCGTTTATAAAATAATCTTCAGGGACAAGAAGTTTTCACCAAGACACGTGATTTCCGGTCAGCACATCGTATAGGGGCTGGTCTCCCCAAAGTCCCCCCACGTGGAAAGGAGGACGCGAGCTTGCACGTCCACCATGCACGCGATCCCGGATGAAAACCCGAACGAAAAGCCGCCGCTCGTGCCACGTTCTCTCCATGCAACCCCCTCCCGTGTTACTATAAATCTCCTCTCGCTCTCGCTAACTTCTCTCTTCAAAGAAACTCGAAACGATTTCATTCGAAGAAACTGCAGAAGAAGAAGAATGCCAGGGCTGACGCTCGGCGACACCATCCCGGACCTCGCCGTCGAGACCACCCACGGCAAGATGAAGCTCCACGACTACATCGGCGACGCCTGGACCATCCTCTTCTCTCATCCCGGTAACCGTCGTCGTCTCTCCTTGTACCCGACTCCGTTTGTTTCGACAGCGCCAGGAAAAAAAAAAAATGGAGGTCTTCTTCACCCGCGATGTTTTGCTTGTTGCATGTGCTTGCGCAGGGGATTTCACGCCGGTGTGCACGACGGAGCTCGGGAAGATGGCGGCGTACGCGCCGGAGTTCGAGCGGAGAGAGGTGAAGCTCCTGGGTTTGTCCTGTGACGACGTCGGGTCGCACGAGGCGTGGATCAAGGACATAGAGGCCTTCACTGTCAGCTACTCTTCTCTCTTTCTCCTGTTAGATGATTTTATCACTTGGCACACATGTATTTGCATGTCCTGTACTAACTTGCTTGTTTGGATTTGGATGTAAGAAAGAGAACTTATACGAATGTGTGGTACTATGATTTGGTAGAGTGACCAAGGGAAGTCTCTTTAATCTTAGGCGCAATTTGAGATTGAGGTGGTTTAATTGTGGGCCGCAGGGCCGACTATTCTCTTTTCACACTTGAGATTGGGGCCTTTGGCTTCTGTGCAATTTTCGTTATTCCAATTTCGAGCCGACAATCTTTGGTGTGATGATTAATTCTATTCGATGTCATGTTATTTGGTGGGAGTGCAGCCCGGGGCCAAGGTGACATACCCGATAATCGCCGACCCAAATAGAGAGATCATGAAAGAGCTCAACATGGTCGAGCCCGAGGAGAAAGATGCCTCGGGGAAGCAAGTCCCTTCTAGAGCTCTGCACATCGTCGGTCCTGATAAGAAGGTATACATACGTGCCCCTCTTGACTTTTCATTTTCGTGCTAATTAAACTTGCATCAAATGAAACGAATTGCATAAACCAATGCCATCTCATGCATGTCTTTTTCATTTTCACAATATGACGTAAATTGTATAGATCAAGCTGAGTTTCCTGTACCCGGCGAGCACGGGGAGGAACATGGAAGAGGTGGTAAGGGTGCTGGATTCGCTGCAGAGGGCGATGAAGCACAAGATTGCCACCCCGTGCGACTGGAAGCCGGGGGAAGCAGTTGTCATCTCGCCATCTGTCTCCAACGAGCAGGCCAAGGAGATGTTCCCGCAGGGCTTCAAGACCACCGATCTCCCGTCCAAGAAGGATTACCTCCGCTTCACTCATGTTGATTAGCTCTGTCTGCTCCGTTGTTCGACCCGCCTTTTGTTGCTTGTGGTTAGCAACATGTTAATAATATGTCTTAGTTTTACTCCGGTGTCGCTGCAGCCTTTTGTATGGTGAGAACTTGTGGCTGAACTTATGTAAATGGCGACTTTGCGAAAACCTCTGTTACGTTGTTTTTGAGAGATATGACTAGGCCTGTGTAGGCGTGCAGTAAAGGCCTGTAATTAAGACATGGATTTCCTTGTCATGTTACTTCCAAGTTCCAACGAGTTCTTCCTTCGTTTCGCACTCTGGCATTCAAACATAGTAGCTGGTTAAGTTTTCACTTTTAGGAGTCACAATTCATGTCTCACGATGCAAGGATTGCCTTCTTCCATTAGCCAAGACTCATGACACCAGACTAATAGAAATGGGATTGTCAAAAAGTCTCAAACCCAATTTTGCACTATCCCATGGAATGTAATCGCGGGTTTGGTCGGTAGCAGCAGGCAACAAATCAGGCCATAACAAGCCATCGTTGCCATGTACCCACCAAAGACATTGGCACCTCACACTGAGACCCTCTGCTCGCGTGGCCCAAAGGAGGCTACTCGACGCTCCAGATTTGAGGCCATTCCCTAGTAAAATATTCGACTCCCGGACCAGCGATGCATGTCCATCATCTGGGATCCTAACAGCGGCAAGAAAGCATGTGGGCAGTACAACCAGAAAATCGAGCAAGATATCATTCAGGCTTGTTTTGCTGGGGCCATGGGGCTTCCTATGTACAAAGGGACAGCTCAAACCTAAAATACTTCGCTCAGCCTCCTGGATTTTCCACACTTGGGGATGAAGGGAAAGCCTAGAAGTGGTTGTCCAGGCCATCAAGATAGGGGGAAGGCCTAATCAATGCTTAAAGACAATTAAGCCTAGAATGATCCTATTTGTAAGAATCATGATTGAGAATTTTTTGAATTTGATCGTCTGTTTCTGAGTAAGAGGCGAGACATAATTTACTTGAAGTCGCGACAACTATTCGGAATTTTGGATAAAGGTTGGATTTGTTATCTCATGTCTACTTTTCGTGAAATAATAACATTGACATGGAGGGTTTCTTCGTAGTTTTCGTTCTTTCCTTTCCCCGTTGGCAAACCCCCTCATTTCCCAAGAACTCTTCCATCTTTTGAAGCGCTCCTGTAGACTCTTAGCTTCAGATTTTGAAGCTGAGAGACTACTTAGCCTTTGATTTTCTTTTATTTCATTTGATTGTCTTCTTTTTTCTCTCCCGACTTGTTTTGAAAGTTTGTGTGCGTGAATAAATTCTTGCAATTGATCTTGGGTGAATATGGAGACTAGTTCGCCCACTTGTTTAGTCAACAACAATGGGGAGGATATTTGGACATGGTTCCACAACCTCTCCAAGATTAGGTTGGTCTCTTCTCCCAATTTAGGTTTAGGTCTAGATCTGGGGGTTTTACTCTCCTGAACGAAATTTAGATATAGCTTTGAGAGTTCCTTATAGGTATTTGATTTGTGTTTTTTCAACATGTTAATGTTGGTGTCTTTGCACTATGATGATGATGAGGACATTGAACCTAGACGTGTATTGCTAGCCATTGCAAATGGAGTGGGAGATCTTAGCATGTGCTCATCATTGACTATGGTGATCGGCTGAACATGTACGATGGCAAATATATTTTTGAGAAATAAGAGTGTGCTTCTAGTTGGAAACTATGCTTAGTTATTTGCAGTCTAATTTGCTTTGTTCCACAAATATTTGTGATTTGCTGAGTTTGAAAGTCTTCTTGAGTATTATTTTGAGAAATGAATGAAATATTTCTTTCAACTAAATAAAAAGTTGAGGTTTCTTCAAACAATAATGAGCTGGGTTAAATATTTAATCAAATGATATTAAGCATATTTCCATCTCTTTTCGAGAAACTAGTGGTTTATTTCTTTGGAAAATTGTGCTAAATTTCATATGTGACGATTCTGCTAAGATTTGTTCGTTAATTCAAGAAAGAATCCCCTTGAATCAGATTTTTTGAGGAACATGCCAAGAGAGAACTGAAAATGCTTAGACAATGTGTGGTCGGTGTTTTTAATAAGGTACGGAGTGTACCATCAAATATTCAATATAATTCTATAAGATCTAGTTTCATTCAAATAACATATTCTAGCCAATTGAAAGGATCTACTAATCAATCTAAAGATTCTTTCGATTTCATTACTAATGAGGATTTGAAATATCACACATTAATCAACCAAAGAAAGATTCAACAACTAAAAGAAAGATCGATTCTTTAGGATTCATTAGGATCCTTTATTTCTTCAAGAAGGAACCGACTAGAATATGCATTTCTAGATATTCCTGGCTATTCACAGAATGTGAGAAGGAGATGAAGAATCATCATTCTTTCTTTTTTCTCTATCAAATTGTCAGAACTTCATATGGGTTCAAATCTTAATGAAAGGTCCACTAGAGATCACAAATTGTAGAAGAAAAAACAAGATGTTTCTTTTGCCCCTTGTAGCCAATAAAAAATAAAAGATATAGTTAATATATTCAATATAATTATGTATTTACAAAATGTTGTCTCAAATCATCCTACTTCATCATATTTGGGGTGTGATATGGTTCCGAAGGATGAATTGGATATTGATAGTTCTGATAAGATTTCATTTTTGAACAAAAAATATATTTATTTACTTATTTCAACTATTCCATGACCAAAATAGGAGGATATATGTTACATCATGATTTTGAATTAGAAGAAAGATTTCAAGAAATGGTAGATCTATTCACTCTATGAATAAAACCAGATTTCGTGTATCATAAGAGATTTTTCTTCTCTATGAATTCTTACTTATATCAAAATAGGCCAGTAAAATAAATAGTTTTTTTTGTAGTTTGTCTATCCATATTCATTAACTAATTCATGATTGGATCAAAACTAGACCCGTCAAATGGGTGGGTCGGGTCGGGTTTGGGTCGGGTCAAAAATGGTCCGACCCATATTGACCCATTTAACCCATTTTGACCCAAATTCATATAAAGTAAATTTAATGACCCATACCCGACCCAACGCACACCCAACCCATACCCGACCCGACCCGACCCGTATTGCTAAAAACCATTATTATTGCAGAGAAATCCAAACTCACTCGAAACTCTATGTTAAATGACTCATTCAATCCATATTTGACATATATTTAACTTTTACTTAACTTATATTTGACCAATGTTTAATTTTCACTTGACCCATATTTGACCTATATTCAATTTTCACTTGACCCATATTTGACCCATATTCAATTTTTACTTGACCCATATTTGACCCATTTAACTAAAAGTGAGTCATAATATGGGTTTATGACCCATTTTGACACCTCTAATCAAAACAATTCTTGAATTAGGTATTCCAACTCTATGGATGAATCGGAAAAAGAAATCTTTATTTGTTCTACCCTAAGTATCACTGATACGGACATTCGATATGCGACACAACACGACACATCGATATGTTGTTTCTAAAAAAATAGAGAATTCCGATATATTAGGACACGTTATTTTTTAAATATATATTTTGATATAATTATGATAAATTATTATTTTTATGATTATTTCAATTAAATTAATTTGATTCAAATTCACAAATAAAAAAAAAAAAAGAGTCTATAATGAATTTACATTACAAATATTAATCCACCATTTATTAATATCATTCATTTTTTTTAATTTAATAAATTCAACTCAATTTCAATAATCCATAAAACTTAAAGGAAAAAAGAAACAAGTAATCCATATTCTACATTTTCGTTTCAAAGCGTGTTGGAAGAAAAGAGGAAAAAAATAAACTTGAGTAGATGAATTGTATATCACGGGAAGTGAAAGTTGGAAGAGAATAGAAGATTAGGATTTTTATCTTTCTCCATTTATTTATTTATTTACATTTTGACTTATCATTTATTAAAATTTTTTACAATTGACCCGTGTGTGTCAGAATAACATTTTGGAATTCAGACACGAGTATTGCAAACTGTTGAGGAAAGTTGATCAAGTGTCGGATTTTCCAACACGTGTTGACCGAGTATTGAAGAGTGTTGGAGAGTGTTCGACACGACATTAAGACTTCTGAAAAGTGTCGGTATTTATTAGGTTTTTTCTCCTTTTTTTAAGGAAGAGATAAATCTTTTTATTGAAGGATCATAAGAAGAACAGAAAAAAAGCTCCAGATCCCTTGTGGGAATGATTTGGAAGATCCAAAACAAAAATTAGTGGTATTTGCTAGCAACAAGTCATCAGGTTAAGTCAGTCCGGTCAAGTTTTGGTTTTTTATTTTTTTACGTAAACCCTTTTTCTCTCTCCTCCCACTGCGTCCTTCCGTTCTCACCTAAACCATCCAGTCGTCCATTTTGTTCTTTTTCGATAGAAGAATAGAATGTCCGTAATTTCTCGTGCACCTAATACACCACAGTGAGACACGACGCATCTCTTCTCCGACGCATAAGAGCAAGCGAACTGATTCAGGTTTCTGTCCATTCTCGAGCAACAAATCAACCCTCTCATCCCCATGTCTTCTTGTCTCGGCATACCTCGTTCGCATAACATAAACCCTTTTTTTCCATTTCTTGCTGGCTATGTACACTCTCCAGGTTCATGTACAATGATAGAATACTTAAGTAATTAAACCGTACAATTTCTCTATTAACTTAAATTTTTTAAACAGTTGACGTTGATTTTACAAATTTTAAGATGATATCCAAGTAAAAGATCCTGAATTTAAATTTTTCCATACTCCTATTTGCCTTATGAATGAAGTATTATACGCTTAACGCTAGACAAAAAGAGTAGACTAAGTGTGAAATCACTCTTTAGGATTCCTCCACTATAAACTAGTGTAGAAGTTTCTATCATAGGCAGCACAAGGTTTTCCCTACGGCCCATAGATCAAAGACGCGATCGCTCACTGAAAGAAAAGCCACCACCCTCGGACGATCTCTCCATGCAACCCCCTCCGCTGATTATAAATCTCCTCACTCTCACTTACGTCTTTCTTCAAAGAAACTCAATAGATTCAAAGAAATTTTAAAGGAGAAAGAAGGAGAAATCAGAGCGAAAATGCCAGGCCTGACGCTCGGCGACACCGTCCCCAACCTCGCCGTCGAAACCACCCATGGCAAGATGAAGCTCCACGACTTCATGGGCGACTCCTGGACCATCCTCTTCTCTCATCCCGGTACTGAGTCTCTCCCATATCGGGCTCCACCCGTTCGACAACGCTGAAAAAGGTAGTCTCTATTCACATATTACTTGGGCATGTGCATGTGCAGGGGATTTCACGCCGGTGTGCACGACGGAGCTTGGGAAGATGGCGGCATACGCACCGGAGTTCGAGCGGAGAGGGGTGAAGCTCCTGGGCTTGTCCTGCGACGAGGTCGAGTCGCACAAGGCATGGATCAAGGACATAGAGGCCTTCACGGTCAGCAATTGTAGCTCCTTGGACCTTTTTCATTACTTGGCATACATGTATTTGCACTGTGTTTACTTGTTTGTTTGGATTCGGGTCTCAGGTTTTATCTAATTTGGCTTCCTGTGATCGCTGATCCAAGTTTAGGCAAAACCTTCAATTTGGCCAAATCAAGCAATGATTGTTTTCACTCTCCCCCCCCCAAAAAAAAAAAAAAAAAAAGAAGAAAAAAGGAAAAAGCAATGATTATATTCATGGAACCAAAATGAGAGCTAGGAATCATATAGGTCTTTTTTCTGGTATTATAGTTTAGTAGAGTGACAAAGGGAAGCCAATTTTATCTAAGGCACAATTTGGGTAGATTAAGGTGGTTTAATTGCAGGCAACAAGGCTGATCTGATTTCTTTCGCAATTTGCAAATTGGGGCCTTTGGCTTCTGTGCAATTTTCATTGTTCCAATCTCGGGCCGACATTGTCCGGTGTGATGGCTGATCAATGATTCAATATCGCGTTCTTTTGGGGGCTGTAGCCCGGGGCCAAGGTGACGTACCCGATAATCGCCGACCCAAATAGAGAGATCATCAAAGAGCTCAACATGGTCGAGCCGGAGAAGGACGCACTCAGGGAAGCAAGTCCCTTCTAGAGCTCTGCACATCGTCGGTCCCGATAAGAAGGTATACGTGCCCCTCTTTATCTTTTTATTTTCGCGCTGATCAAACTTTCATCAAATTAAGCAAATTGCATAAACCAATGCCATCTAATGCATGTCTTTCTCATTTTCACAATATGACATAATTTGTATAGATCAAGCTGAGTTTCCTGTACCCGGCGAGCACGGGGAGGAACATGGAAGAGGTGGTGAGGGTGCTGGATTCACTGCAGAAGGTGACGAAGCACAAGATCGCCACCCCATGCAACTGGAAGCCGGGGGAGCCGGTCGTCATCTCGCCGTCCGTCTCCAGCGAGCAGGCCAAGGAGATGTTCCCGCAGGGCTTCAAGACTGCCGATCTCCCGTCCAAGAAGGATTACCTCCGCTTCACTCATGTTGATTAGCTCCGTCTGCTCCGGTGTTCGACCTGCCTTTGTTGCTTGTGGTTAGCAACATGTTAACAATATGTGTCTTAGTTTTACTCCGGTGTCTGTGCAGCCTTTTGCATGGTGAGAGCTTGTGGATGAACATGGATATAAAGACTTTGTGAAAACCTGTTACGTTGGTTTGAGATATATGACCGGGCCCGTGCTGTGGTGCAGGAAAGGGCTGTTATTAAGACAAGGATTTCCTTGTCATGTTACTTCCAACAGGTCCTCCCTTTGTTTCGTACTCACACATTCAATCACGGTAGCTGGTTAAATTTTGCATTGTCCTGACTCCGAAGTCATGTCTCAAGATGCAAGGATTATCTTGTCATAAGCCACGACTCATGACACTAACTAACTGAAATGGGATTGTGGGTGAAGGCACAAGTCTTAAATTTTTCTAATTTTGATAATTTTTTAACTCAATTTGGTCAATTTAATTTTAAATCCAAAAGTAGATGGTCTATGTTAGGTACCATCTATCAGGTCACATGGGACCATCAATTGATCGTGTCAGATGGTCGACGTATATTAGTCAGATGAATTATATTAGCAAATTATAGTCAAATGAATTATATTAGTAAATCGTAAAAAGAAGAGCTGTCAACATATAGATTAATCAGAACAGTTATATTAGCAAATCATAGTCAGATGAATTATATTAGCAAATTGTACATTGGTCATATGAATTATATTAACAAATCATAGTCAGATGAATTATATTAGCAAATCATGATCAGATAAATTATATTAACAAATCATAGTCAGATGAATTATATTAGCAAATTGTACATTAGTTAAATGAATTATATTAACAAATCATAGTCAGATGAATTATATTAGTAAATCGTAAAAAGAAGAGATGCTCATAGAAATGTGTTGGTGTCCATCATGACACAACAGAGGATAAGAGGAATGTTGAGCAAAGCTCGTTTAGGGCAAGTATTGGCCATTGATGATCATGGTCGGTGGGCAAGGTGTGGAAAAGTATCTATTTAAGAAACTCAATTCTCGTTTTAACAATAGGATTGACTTTGAGGTTCATTGATGCCCCTTAAATCCATGGAAGTTTCAGTACCCCATCAATTCCTATATGCCATATACATTTATTAGCATTTTAAAGTTGATTTGACTCCTTATGAATAAGTAAATTTGCAGAGATACCAGTTAAGATATAGTCGTACTAAAGACGATGCATTATCAAAGGAGGAATGACAGATAGAAATCTGACTGCTTGTTTTCGAGCTAGAGTAGGTCGTTTTCGAGTTCCACTTTTTGGGTAAAAGGAAACCTTTTCGAGTCCCACTTTTTTTGTTGGACTGAACTTTGGACAAGAATATACTTTCCGCCAGGAAGAAACTTCCTTCCACCTTATCCATTGATGAATTACAAATTATGAACAACATTTATGAGAAAATTAAGATATACTATTTTCTTGGCTGTTTATGTACACTCTGAGAGAGTTCTACACTTTGTGGCTTAGCCCTTTACTTGGGGCTGCGAAGACTGTTGGAAGAGCGTCCTAAAGAGGCTAAGAAAGCCATATCGCCACACTCGGCCTATCAGGGGTCTAGTGTTGAAAGCCGACGCCGGCAGAGAAACCCCCTGCCTCGACCACTACTCTTGATTTTTTGAACTTCACATCTATAAAAAGTTGCCTACTTAATTCTGTATCTACACTGCAAGGGCGAACAAGCTCACCCATGAGATACCAAGACCATCCTCAGAAGGACCAAAAAGTAAGAAAGCAATCTTTGAAAACTTCAGAGGTAAGGAAGGTGAACAACAAAACGGAGAACTTTCCATTGCTGATGCACCATTCATCACGTTTTGTTTTTGCAATTCAAGATATAAGGCTAGACTTCTCCCTCCAGCAGAACTACATTAGAATGATTGTTTGGTTGACTCAATGCCCATATCGATGTTTTTCTTGTGCACTGAGAAACTTTTACTAGGCAAAACTTCAGAACTCAACGGTACAGAGTCACAACATCTCAGGTCACTTTGTGCTATTCGAACAGTAGAATGCCTATTTCTCTCAGTCATCATCTCTACGGCATAATTTTTACATAAAAAAGGTAAAGAAGAGAAGCGTCCTCAGTTTTTAATCTGGTTTCTTCAAATTGAAGCAGTTATCTGTTGCCTGGCTGAATAGCTCCTGGACCAGCTTCAATTCCTTCTCTGCCAATGCCAAAAAAATCATAGAAGATGTCACTTTCAACCAAAAAAGGACATACATAAGTGAACAGGACAAACACCCTTACACCCTCATTGATAGGGCACTTACCAGCAGCTTCAAGTTGCTTCTGAAGCTCTTGTCCAACAGCATCATTCTCAGCCTGTGCACAGTAATTTGGGAAGAATAAGAAACAGCCTTAAACAATGGATTAATGAACAGAAGACACCAAAAACCACGAATCCTCTTGACCTGGAGCTCTGCAATCCTTTTGAGTTGAGCTTCTTCACCTCCCTCGGGCAGTGGCAGTCCAGTGACTAAAGCATCAAACTACAGAAGAAAAAAATATTCTGATTGATATTAATCCAGTTTTCAGGAGCAAAAGGCAGAAAAGGAGACCAAATTTTATAACTCAAAGCATAATGCTTCATCTCTAAAGTGAAGGCTCATTGTTTTTGCTTGCGAGAATATACTGATATGGCAGAGTCTCTAGAATGCCACACCAACCAACATTTTGCTTCAAGCACGAAGTTAAACAAAAGTGAACAAGATAGAAGTCGATCCAACATATTCAATATCAAGAATGCTAACAGAGTTACAATCTCATAACGCTCGTACCTAATTCAACTCAATGTGCCTATTATAAGTTGCATAAACACATTTGAAAGAAATGACGGTTGTGATTAGAATGGCGGTGGCTCTTTTCAAGTGTGCACAACTACTTCATGCACACGAGTCACAAGATTACTTAACTCGTGTAACCAAATTGCACTACTGTATGTGTATATGTACAGATACATCCACAAACGATATCCACAAAAAATCTGTCACATTTTCTTCCGTAGCTGTCACATTAAGTGCAAGGGCGTATACATGGTCACATACACCAAAACAAAACAAATGCCAAACTCGTATTACATTTCCAGACCTACCCGGCACATCTGTGATCTATCAATGAAACTTCCACAGTATACATTTATGAATGGAATCTGCTCATTTCCTCTACAAGAGCGAGCAGAGTTTTCAAACCAAGACTAAATGCACACAAAAGCCAATCAAAGTAACATCTTTCCGTCAAAACTTCAGACATAACCTAGATTTCTAGCCATATATACAATTCTTATATACAAGTAAATTTCTTTTCTTGCCACAATCAATTCAAGTAATCAATCTTCATAAAACCCTAGCCAAATAAGTTCTTCCAATTCAATCGAGCAGATAACGAACCTGCTTGGCGGCTTTGACAAGAGCGGAGCTCATCTGCTTGGGTTGCTCGGCGAAGGTGGCCGCGTCCTCCGCGGCGTTAGGGGGCGGCTCGGGATAACTTGCCGAGAGCCGCACGGAGGGCGCGTCCCTCTGCAGACTGCCGAAGGTGTTGAAGGCGATCGACGCGATCGTGTTGACCTGCTCCTGCAGCTGGGAAATCACGTCCATCTCTCGATTTCCCGTTGCAGAGGTTCCCTAATGCACAAGCAGTCGACGAAATTCCGCTGGAGAGGAGCGCTGGAGACGTCAGGCGTCGCGAATTAGGGATGCGAACGGCGGCCAGGTGGCGACGGAGAGACGCCGGACGACGAAGTTGCGGAGGAAGAGATCTTACAAGAGGGGCCGAGAGAGAGGCTCACCTCCAGTCCGACGGGCGCGCGACGGCGGACGGCGACGGCGGGCGCGACGGAGAGAAGTGCGGCGACGGAGACCGACGTGGTTCAACGGCGGAAGCGAGGCGCGAGAGATTCAGGAGAACGCCGCGCAGGAATTCGGGTTCTAGACTTTACTATGACCGATAGAGAAAATTTTTAAATTTAAATATTCGGTTTTTCTTTTTTCTCCCAAGGGGATCGCTCTGAAAATAGAATTAAGAAATCATTTCATGGATTTTTATGTCAACATAAATGGATATATTTGTCTCCATAAACTTAATGACTCTACCAAAATAAGTAAAATCAATGCAGATGAATTTTCCTCCGCTATTCATGTGAAATTTGTTAAGCCACTTGAGATCATCAACTCAACTTGTTAAAAGCTCATCACCTGAATAATATAAATTGCTAATTTAATAACATTTCGAAAGTCCACAAATATTAAATTTCGTTATGGAGAGATATAAATGGGATATGACAAGGTTTATGTGATTGATTCTGCTTTAATTAAAAATAATTGGATGGAAAATGCCTCACAATTGTTTAGGCAATGTCTAGGCAGCATCTATGTTTATTTGAGAATTTGGCAGAACCAATAAGGACAAGTCATCTCTAATAATCTATAATTAAGTACGAAATTTCCAGGTAATCCTTAATAAAGATTTTGTAACAATGGATCGACATAGATGTCCAAAATCAAAGGCAAGGCAATTAAATAAATTTTCAACACATGTAGGATCATAATACAGATGATTGAATTCGGGTCAAAATCCGTCCATTACATCATTGATTCGTCATTTCAACCTTACAACATAGTTTTAATTTCTTGAAAGGTGAAATTTATTCATGGGACATGATACATTTTGGACAGGAAAAAACAGCAAACATGCTTAGTTACGTGTAGAAAGCTTAGGGTGCAAGAAATCAAAAAAAAAAAAATCTTTATTTAATGTAGTTCATGGACTATATTGAACATTTTCATACAGTTTAGAAATTATTAAACATGTACCAAAAGTTCAGAGACTACATTGAATAAATTAAAAATTCAATGACCACATTACACATTAGGTTAAAGTTTAAGAACCATATTAAACAAATTAAAAGTTTAGGGATTAAATCGCACATTGAGTCAAAGTTTAATAACTATTTATGTCATTATCCCTTTTATTAAAGGGGTCAATTCCAAAAAAAAACCCCAAACTTTACCAATCCAAACTTTTTTTTTTTGTTCTCAATCCCAAATATACCCGAACTTTTTTTTTTTTGTCTCAAACTTTAGGTTTAAAAATCCCAAACTTTTCTTTTGTCTCGGTCCAAACTCTTAGGTTGCATGGTAGCCCAAACCGCCCGAACTTTTTTTTCTTAGAAAAAAACTTCAAACTTTAGGTTTAGTTTGTTTCCCAAATCTGCCCAAACTTTTAAGAAACACTTTTTTTTTTCTTTCTTTTTCTTCTTCTTCTTCCTCTTCCTCTTCCTCTTCCTCCTCCCACCCCTCGCCCGCCCCATCGTCTCCGGCGAGCTCGCCAGCGCCTCGCCAGGCCAGGGCGAGGTCCGGCAAGCTCACCGGAGCCTTGCCCGGCCACCGGCGAGGCCGCGCGAGGCCGGGCGAACCTCGCCCAGGCGGCGCGAGGCCAAAAGCCTTGCCGGTGGTCCCGCGAGGCTCCGCAAGCCCCAAAAAAAGAAAAGAGAAAAAAAGAAAAAGAAAAAGAAAAAAAGAAAAAGAAAAAAATCAAAAAATTAGAAATTTTACCAAACGTTTTACGTTCCCCGAGTTATTCACCAAATCTATCCCAAAAAACATTTTTTTTTTGTCAAAAAGAAAATCATCAAATTTTACTCTAATCCTAAATTTGCCCTTGTTAGCCTCTGTCCAAAAGTCGTATTAGTAATTCCTAATTTTTTATGTCCTAAAATGGTTTTATTTTGAAAATAATTTTCTATGACATTTTGTTTATGTGTATTTATTATCTATGTGGAAATGTCATATTAAGTTAGGACTACACCATGGGGTATATTTGAGAACAGATCAAAAATTAGTGATTTTTTTAGTACAAACGAAGGGTAAAACCCCAAATTAGTATACCCGTTAATTGCGACGTGTTATTTAATTTAGAAATTTGACAGTAAAATTTAACAGAAAATAATATATGGTAATTTGTTTTGGTGGTCAAAAAAATAATTTTGGGTAAATTTGTCATATGTGTACCAATTTGAGATTTTTTTAGACAAAACAAAATTCGGGGTAGATTTGAGACTAAAATTAAAGTTTATGATTTTTTATGAGACAAAATAAAAGTTCGGGGTAGATTTGAGACTAAACCTAAAGTTTGGGGTTTTTCTTGAGACAAAAAAAAGTTCGGGATATATTTGGGACTGGATCTAAAGTTTATGGTTTTTTTTTTAATTGACCCTTTATTAAAGTGATGTTCTTATTGCATATCTTTTTTTCATATAGATTTGTTGAGTCACGACATATAGCAATAAAAATATGACAGATTCTAATAATATTTCGGAATATCATATTAACCATGGACGGCTATTTTAAATGCACTTATTGAATATAATTGTGTAAACAATGCTTGAAACTATTCTAAATGCACTTATTAAATATAATTGTGTGAAAGAACCACACTCATAACATAGTGATTGCTTTTACTTTCCTAAAACACACTCTTAATGGAGTTTTGGAAGTCCATAAATATTATAACTCGGTGTGGAGAAATGTCACTAAAAAGGAGATATGATATCTAAATGATTTGATTTTTTTTCAATGAACTGTGACTATCTTAGTATAGTATATAATGGAAAGGCTAAGAAATAGGTGACATGAATTTTGAGCTCTAATAAGTGTGAGATTGTATGTTTTGATTAGTAGTCAATCTTGATATGGATTGACCAAAGGTCGATTAGACTAGGGTGATGAACTTAACTTGATACCTAAAAGCTAACTTGAGATATTTTTAGCTCCTTTACCCGTCAAAGATCAAATAAGTAGACGTGTACTGTGAGGACTTATTGGTGTAATTTAAGACTGGCCCCGTTTTGCACCCAATTAAAAAATTGGTGAAATTACATTTCAGCCCCTATAATATTGGGGAAATTCGCATTTTGTCCGTGTACCTTGTCTGGTTACAATTCTAATTCATATACTATTTTTGGACGATTTAAGTCCTTCCATAAAATTTCTGGTCAAAATTCGTCAGAAGCTATTAAGGCAACACTAATTACTGGCACATGGCTTCTATGTGTAAAGCCTCTTTGTTTAAGAAGTTTGTACACAAATGCGCCATCTGTCAATATAGCCAGTGCTGACTTGGCACTTTTCCAACTAATTCTAAACGAAAATCTGATGGAAAAACTTAAATTGTTCATAGAGTCTAGTATAAGAACTAATATTATAATAAATCAATGTTTTTCCGTCCCAACCTTGTTTCGCCTTGAATTCTCCCAATCGCGATGGAGATCCACATGGCATGGGAAATTCATCCTACATGAATTAAACTAGGCAGGATAGTTGCATCACATCCAATTGTGGGGGAATTATAAAAAAATAAAGTCTTATATTTATAGTATTTATACTAATTTAATTTTAAACATTTCAATTTTGTCAATTTAGTCTCGAATGTTTAGACGATTTGTCAATTTTAGTTCTAAAATTTTCAATTTAATCATAAACATTTTGATGATAAACCAATTTAGTTTGGCCAAAAACACTGACATGGTAGTTTAGTTAATACCAGCCCTCATACATGACATAATTAATGCTAATGTAGACATTTTTTTTTATAATTTTTTAATTCTTTACAAATATTCTGATTTTAAAAAATTTTCTTTTCCTTTTTTTTTTCCCAACTCTAGCCGGCAACCCTTGGTTTGAGCAAGGGCTTCATAGCCTTTGCCTGGATCTATGCAAGGATGGCTGACCAAGAGTTGGAAAAAAAGGAAAAGAAAAGAAATTGTTTACGTGGGATGGCTAACATTCAATAGACTGTCGCATAAGCATTTTCCGATCAAAATTGGCTATGACTAAATTGACAAATCATTAAATTGGCATAATTGAAAGGTTTACGACTAAATTAGCAAATAGTTAAAATGTTTAGGATTAAATTAATCAAATTAAAAGATTTACGGCTAACTTAGTATGAGTACAATAAATTTAAAAATTTTTGGATAATTTCCCCTTTCGGTGTCAAAGATGTACACTAGGCAAGATTGGACCGAGAGTCACATTCCATGCCCTTGTCCCATACAATAGAGAATTTTCCTTTTCCTTGCCTCTCGCCTCGTGCCTGGCTAGAGCAAGGCAGCTTGGTCACACGATGCCCTACCTCGCGAGGTGAGCCTTTGCCTCGAAGGGAGATGGGATGCATCATCCTCCGCAGGGGATAGGAAGCCATCTCCATACATTTTGGTCTTTGCCACTCGCGCCTTGTGCAGGGCAGGGCGGGGCCGGTGCACCGGAGCAATGCGGGGAATCAACTTGTGCAAAAGGCAAGAGATCCTCTCGTGAATCTATACAGATTGCAGATGAACCCAAGTTTTAAAACATGCAAGATCTGTTCCATCAGAGATCACGTAAAAAACGGAAGATGCGTAGACAGATTCCCAAGTCTAACATAGTAATTATTTTGAAATGTCTGCACTTCTCAAGGGGTCATCTAGGTCGACTAATAATTCGTACATGTATATCTCGATGTATTGGGCATTTGTCCAACATGAACTTGATCAAAAACATTTTGTGGATTTTATGCTAGACATAGATATCTTTGCATCGTCATTTGTCTCAATAAAAGGCACCGTAGAAGTAGGTAAAGTTGATGGGTACAGATTTTCCTCAGCTTTGCGAATGAAACGTGAGATTGCCAAGATGGACTTTTTAAAAGCCGATTGTCTAAAAGAAATTCGGACTTTTTCTAAAGCGATATTCGTGTCGCATCTCTTTTTATGTATGATTTACTAGACGACAACTGGCAGACTGCGTGTTAGATAGCTTTAATAATGTCTGAGAATATCGTACTCCAACATTATTAGGGAACGTGTCAACCAAAGTTGGATATGTGAAATGTACTTGTCAAAGATCATTATGAAAGGAAAGATGGAAAACAAAGGTAGTGCAAACTAGTGATGCATATTGTCATATTGAATTGATAAAAACATTGAAAATGAGTGATGGCTTAATATTAAATCAAAATAAAACTTTAAAAAAAGTAGAAAATAAAATCACGCTTAATAGCATTTATATAGTCCATAATTATTATAACTCGTCAATGATAGAAATAGTTAAGAGACTATAGATATCGCGTAATTGATTATCTACTGGTTAAAAAATACTCGATAATAAACATATCATTTATTCATATAACGTTTAACTAGCGTGGTTGAGATATATTTATATACAGTTTTAAGTCTCGAATTTCTAAATAGTTCTTTGAGAAGTTTTTGTCATGATACATCAATACAGATGTTCAAATAAATAAAAAATGAAGCGATTAAATAATCTTCATCATAAGCAGGAAGCTCATATTCTTGATCAATTTGGGTTAAAATTCATTTATCTTTCGATCTCTTTCCCATTTCAATATCAAAAAATAGTTTTAATTTCTTGAAGAGTAAAATTACCCATGACATGATACATTTTGGACAGAAAAACAGTAGATAGGGCTAGTACGTGTAGAAAGCTTAGGGTGAAAGAAATCAAGATCATTGCTTTTCCCCTTCCTTAACCTCTTCTTTTGTCATTGTTAGCCTGAATCGAACTTTGCTGTGTATGAAAAGGAGGCCTGAATTCACTGAACTGTGGAATGACGAGAAAAAAGCTGAAAGCTTTACAGGCATTTGTGCAGTAGAAAAGACCATTGCGCGGTGTAGGGAGGACAAGAAGACAATGACCCGCGCAGGTTCAAGGCAAGGCCGCTCTATCGCACGATGCAGCATTTCATACCGCGTTGCCTATCTTTGTGAAGCAAAGCCAGTGCCAATAGCTAGATCTCTCAAACGAATTGATCAGTCAGATTTGAGTCGGAACATAGATAGTCCAACATAAATTGACTTATTAACCCATTTATGACCAATTTATTCATAATGTAAATTTCTTGACTCGAACCCAACCTGACTCATATTATTAAAATGCTTCCATATTTAACTCAATTTAGGAAAACTTATTCTAATGATTTTGTTTTAAATGTTATATTGCTAAAACACTTCATCGCAATACAAAACTAGTGGCCAACTTTTATCATTTTTGGAAAAAAAATTGAGGCTTTGTTTTTTTTTTTTTTTTAAATGTGACATTTATGGACAATGTTTTACACAAAGTCATTTTCTAGGAAAATGATAATATTTTGCTGTGTTTGGCTTAAACATGAAAATGAATTAGAAAATATTTTCCGTGGTTTGATATGTATAATTTTATTTTCTTTTCCTCAGTGCACTCCTTTTCATTATTTTTATTTTTATTTTTGAAAATTTGAATTTTTAATTATTTTTATCTTTTGATTTTCTTTCTTTTTCCTTTTTCCTTCTACTTTGATTGGTCGCCGGCCATGATGACGGCCATCGAGCTGAGCCAAGCTTGCCTTCGACAAGGCTCCACCTTGCTAGATCTAGTGACGTCGACGTCGAGCTCTCGATCGAGATCAGCAAGCTCAAGCCTCACTAGAGGTCGACAAGGCCTTAGCCTCACCCAATCACAACCTCAAGTTGTAGCTCAAGTCTTGTTAGATCAACAAGGCTAGAGCCTTGCTAGTGACAAAGGTCGGCAAGCTTGTCTCTTACTTGTGGCTGGTTGTCAACTGTTGTCGTGACGGCCATTGGCTGAGGAAGAAGGAAAAAGAAAAAGAAAGAAAATATAATAACATAAAAATTATAAAAAATCAGAAAATTAAAAAAAATGGAAAATGACATGTTTAGGATTCATTTAAGCTTCTTAGTTAACTCATTTAAGACCCATTAAGTTGTTAGGTAATCCAATTATGATATACTTGAGCTTGTTTATAAAATTTAAGATAACTAATTTACCACCCGCACCATTAAATATAAGTTAAAATATGAGTTTTGGACCCATTCATGCACAATAACAACAAGTCCTACAAATTATAGATGAATGGAAGCTTTGAACATGGTATCTATCTATCATCATGCAAACGACGTATTATACGTGAATAGATTCCCAAACTTGTTACATCTCTTTAGCTTTCAGTATGAAAACGGCTGAATTTTGTGAGACTTTCGGCTTAGCTTTTTAAAAGCTTTTAGTCTGTTCACCTTTTATCAAAGTGGTTATCTTATCGCATCTCTATGACTCGCGCATCATGCTAGATAGTGATAAAAATATAAAGGTTCTTCTAATATTTCGGAATATTATGTTTCAACATTTTTTTTTTATATAAGAATGTCATAACAACGGCCGGATGTTTTAAATGCACTTATTGAATATAATCGTGCAAGGAGAGCTTGAAACAATGTTAGCGCAGACCTTTTGATGCATATTGTTGTCCCCAATCAATCAAAATGTAGAAAATGATTTGTGATTTTTTGTAATTAATATAAATAGAACTCAAAGCAAAGTGGAAGACCGACACTTGATTGCCCAGTCGATTCTGCTTTGATTGACAATACTCGATGGAAAAACGGGTCTGATAGCAGCCCACTTTGTCGTGAATTTAGCAAAACTAATGAGGATGAGGCGTCTCTAACTATTTGCGATTTCAAGTGTCAAGTTTTCAGGCAATTTTTTGAAAGAGTTTTTTTTATTTTATAATATATCAATATAGATGTCTGTACCAATGTTTCAAACGTTTGTCCCACATGAACTTGATAGAACATTTCGTGGATTTTTACGTCAAACATAAATATCTTTGCCCTATCATTTAGCTCAATAGAGGTCCTACCTGAGTATGCAAGGTTAATGGGGGGATTTTCTTTGGCTTTGCGAATGAAATGTGAGATTGCCAGTGTGGCTTTTTAGAAACCGTTTGTTTAAAGAACTTCGGACTTTTTCTAAAGTGATATTTTTTTATATAATTACTAGATAACGACCCATAAATTTAATAACGTCTGAGAATATCGACTTTATTAAGGAATGTATCAACCAAAGTTGGATATGTTAAATGTACTTGCTGCAGATTATTATGAAAGGAATATATGAAATAAAATTAGTGCAGACTTTTGATGCTTATTGTCATATTGAATTAATGAAAAACGGAGAAAATGAGTGGTTGATTTTATAATGAATCAAAATAGAACTTAAGACAAAGTGAAAAATAAAATCACACTCAATACCATTTAGATAGTTAATAACTATTATAATTCATTATGGAGAGAAAATAATTGAGAGATTCTAGAAGTTACGTAATCTATTATCTTTCAATTAAAAAATACTTGATAATAAAAATTTTCAATTGTTCAAATAACGCCTTGATGGCAGCTCACTCGGCGGATAATTCGGCAAAACCAACGAGGAGAAGGCATCTCTAACTATTTATAATTTTAAGTCAGAAGTTTCCAGGTAATCCTTTGAGAAGTTTTTGTAGTAATACATCAATAGAGATACTCAAAATTTAAAAAAACTGAAACGATTAGATAATGTTCATCATAAGGAAGTTCAAGTTCTTCATCTATTTCCGGTTCAAATTCATCCATTTTTCGATCTATTTACCATTTTTGACATCAAAATATAGTTTTAATTTCTTGAAAAGTAAATTTACTCAAGATATGATACATTTCGGATAGAAAAACAGTGGACAGTACGTATAGAAAGCTTAGGGTGAAAGAAATCAAGATGGTTGCTTTTCCCCTTCCTTATCCTCTTCTTTTATCATTGTTAGCATGAATCGGACTCGCGGAGTCAGTAAAGGAGACAGGAATTCACCTAAATGTGGAATTGACAAGTAAAGAGGAAAGCTTTCCGAGCATTTTCGCAGTAATAAAATTAATTGCACGATGTACGGGGGACGAGAAGACGACGACCCGTGCGAGGCAAGACAAGCTCCATCGCATGATGCCCCGGGACGAAGCTTTTAGTACTGTGGCACGTCTTTACGAAGCAAAGCAAATGCCCTGTAGTGATGCCGTGGTTCACCATCCACATGTAAGCCAAAAAAGGGCACCCCAAAATCTCCATAACTAGATTTTAGAACACAATAAGGAGAAAAAGAGATTTGCACATCTAATTTTTTGATATGGAATAACAATGATCTAACTGTATCACTGGTTCAATGAGACTGCTCCTTGCAATTAAAGGAGAAACTTGAACATTATTTATAGAGTTAGACATAGGCCTTCTCATCATAAGCCGAGTAGAAGCCAGCCTCATATTAGACTAATATCTTTGTATTATTAGACCAACCCCATTAAACGGTAAATTTCAATATCAAGTAATGTAACCCACATTAAAAAAACTTGTACAGTGCGATGACGACGAGTCCTACTAATTACATATGAATCAAAGCTTTAAAACACATTATCTATTTATCATCATGTCAATGACACATTTTACATGAATAGATTCCCGAACTTATTCTATCTCTTTTGCTTTCGGTGCGAAATCGGTTGAATTTTGTGAGACTAATAACTCAGCTTTTCGGAAGCTTTTGCTCTATTGGCCTTTTATTGAAGTGATATTCCTATCACATCTCTTTTTCAATACGGACTTATTGAGGACGACATGTCCATCTCGTGATATAGTGATAAAAATATAACGATTCTAATAGTATTTGGAAATGTTATATTTTGACATTTTATATAAGAATGTATTAACCAAGGCTGGATGTTTTAAATACACTTATTGAATATAATCGTGCAAGCACTTGCAACAATGTCAGTGCAGACTTTTTAATGCACATTCTCGTACGGAATCAATCAAGATGTAGAAAATAATTTGTGATTCTATAATTAATGGAAGTAAAACTTAAAGAAAAGTGAAAGAACCACACTCATAAAGTTTTGGAAGTCCATAAATATTATAACTGTTATGGAGAAAACTAACTGATAGATGACAAGAATTACCCGTTTGATTCTTCTTTGATTGACAATACTCGATAGAAAACGGCCTCTGATTGCATCCCCGCTTTGTCGTGAATTTGGCAAAACTAATGAGAAGGAGGTGTTTCTAACTATCTACAATTTCGAGTGTCAAGTTTTCAAGCGATTCTTTGAAATAGTTTCTTTTTTTATAATATAGGGTTAATACCATGGAACGCATGTGATAAATTTACCTAGCTAATATTTTTATTATAAAAAACTCAAATTGGTAAACCTGTGATAAATTTACCCTTCAATAATTTTTGTTAAATTTTACTAATAAATTGTTGATTTGGATGATGTGTGGCAATTAGAATGGATGTATTAGTTTGAGGTTTTACCCTCTATTTATTATAGTTGTACTAATTTATGGTTTTTCATGATATTAATCCAATTAAATGAAAACTAATGAAAGGTAAATTTATTACAGATGTACCAATTTGAGATTCCTGATGGTAGGAGTATCAACTTAGAGTTTTTGATGGTTAAAAAGTTAATTTGAGGCTTTTTCATGATATTAGCCCTATTTGATGCTAAAAAAATAAAAGCCAAGTGATTGAAGTAGAATGTTCACATTCATCACCGACTTCCGGTTGGGGAAAATGACACAAACAGTCTCTGAACTTTGGTTTAATGTACAATTTGGTCCATGTAGTTTTAATTTGTTTAATGTGGTCTCCAAACTTTAACCCAATGTGCAATATGGTCTATGGACTTTTACTTTGTTAAGTGCAATCTCCAAGCTTTTGATACATGTTTAAAATAGTCCCCGAACTATATAAAAATGTTTATAGTCCCTAGTTTTGCGTCAATGAAAGGACTATATTGAAAATTTCATACAGTTTGGGGACTGTATTGATTATGTACAAAAAGTTTAGGGAACTATATGGAACAAATAAAAAATTTAGGAAACACATTGCACATTGAGATAAAGTTCAATGACCAGATTGAATAAATTAAAAGTTTAGGGATCAAATTGTACATCAGGCCAAAGTTTATGAACTGTTTATATTATTTTCCCATCTTATTAAGATTCGTCCATTTTTTTTTATCTACTCATTGTTTCAGTATCAACAGATAATTTTAATATCTTCAAAAAATAACTTCACTCATGCCATGGTTCATTTCGCACAGAAACAGTGACGACGCTTAGGTTGCAAGAAATCGAAACATGGAAAAAGCGCAGAAAAGCGGGAATCTTTACATGCTTTTGGGTAGTAAAGAAAGTCATCAGACAGTGTACGGAAGACCAATGGAAGACCCACTCCTACCTTTTCGGCTCGTAGGCCTCGAATACCTCGAGTTGCTTCTTTTGAGATTCCATAGACGGGCCTTTTACCTTCGCCTCGTCACTCTTCTTCGTCCTTAAGAATGCTCACTTCGGAGCTCAAAAAGGGGCTGGTGACGTCCGGACGAGCTTTGCCCGATTTTCGCCTCGAAAGTTTCTTGAAACCTCAGAGCGATTTTTCCCTGGTACTTTGATCGGCAAGAAAAGGGGAGAAAGAAACAAGTAGAAGATTTTGGTACGTGGGTTCAGATGGGTTTGGGAGGGCGCACAAGCAGAGTGTTGGGTACGGAGACAGCAGAGGGTGCTTTGAGCAGGAGGAGGAGACACACTAATAATGACCTGACTGATATTGTCTTCTCTTGGTCTCTTCACGATATTCTCAACGAAAACCTCTACCTTGACCAGGTTTCTTATTTATTCTTCTCTTATCTCTGTTTTTATTTTTATTTTTATTTTTATGATGCCCTTTTAGTTTTGAGCTCGTGTAAGTTCAACGACAATGTGGTGTCTACCGAGAATTTTCTAATGATGTTAGTTCGTTCCTTTGTTTTATTTTTATTTTTTTGGTGGTTTTAGTAAGCCTAGCCTTATAAGAACCTTGCATCTAACCTAGTAGAATAGAACCCTTTACGGTTCTACTTTGTTCGGCAAGCTCGTTAGGTATTTTAGGAGTATATGTTATGCTTTATGGAATTTGGTCAAAGTATTTTTTGAATGTCAAGGTTGACTGGTCATATTTGACAATTGGCCGAGCTGTTTTCGTAGGTGGAGACTATACCGCAGACATTTGAGTCTGTCAGGCATTATCTCAGATCGTTTGTCTACCCTTTACTCGAAGATACACGGGCGAGTCTGTGCTCGAGTTTGGAAAATATATCTTGGCTGCCTTTCACTGAGGTTACTGACTGTGTGGAATGCGCGGGAAGTTGGAACTCCTATGCAGTTAAGACAGGTCGGTGGCACAATGAATCCAATACTCGTGGCAAGGAAACTTACAAAACCTTGCCTGGAGATATCTTGATTCTAACTGATGCTAAGCTGGAAACTGTTCCCGACTTGAAGAGGTTCGGAAGAAGATGGGCATTCGCATTAGTAAGGATGATTGCAGAAGACGATGAAGAGGATGAGGCAACGTCATCCACAAACTTCGAAGTGGAGGCATTATTGGACCATGAAGTAAATAATTCCTGGAAGCCAATGTATGCAACTTTCCTGATACATGTAGTCACTAACAGAAGGATATGGAATGCGCTGCATATGTCTCTGAACTTGGATATGCTGAAGGAAGTTCTCTGCACAGATTTGGTGGTATGACTTTCCCTTTTATACCTTTGGTCCATTTAGACTTAAAATTGCTATTATATTCCTCTAAGCTTCAAAATTTTAGTCCTGTCCATTTGTAAGTTTCTTTGGAAAATAAGATAAGTGTTGCTTTACGCCATGCTGTTGCATTGATAGATTAGGATGATCGTTTCTTTTAGTTGGTCCGTTTCATGATATGGAGATGAATGATGATATGGGAATTTAGTGAAGTTATGTCTTGAATAGGGCAAATTACTTCATGGGAGGCGACTTACTCGTTAGTAGTAGACCTTAAAATTTTCTATGCTATATTTTTCACTGCATTTAGGTTTGTGCTGTGCAATGCGCTCTATATCATATTAACACCAATTAAGTTTCAGAACCTTCTACCATCTTTACATGGTATGGATCATCACAAGAAATGTGTTTTGGTTGCAGGCTGATAAAGTTTCTAATCTTTGTATTACAAAAGGTAATGGTTCTGCGAGTGAGAGCCTTGACGAGAGATTGGGCCGTGATCTGAATGAATCCCAAAAAGAAGCAGTTGGGGCCTGTCTCAGTAAACTCCAATGTGAGAACAAGCCATCTGTCGAACTGATATGGGGTCCTCCTGGAACTGGGAAAACTAAAACTGTCGCTACACTGCTATTTACTCTCTTGAAAAGGAAACATAGAACCATTGTTTGTGCTCCTACAAATGTTGCCATCAAGGAAGTGGCATCTCGTGTTCTAAAGCTGCTAAAGGAATCAGATAGTGGTACGAGCACTGAAACGGGAAATTTGCTCTGTTACTTTGGAGACATGCTTATTTTTGGGAACAAGGAGCGGCTGAAAGTTGATTCTGACATTGAAGAAATATACTTGGGACATCGTGTGGAGTGCTTTTCTGAATTCACTGGTTGGCATCAGTGTCTAACTTCCATGATAGATACTCTTGCCGACTGTGTCCATCAATACCACATATTTTTGGAAAACGAACACACAAAAGGAAGGAAACCAGGAAGTGATGATGATGGGAGCAAATGCGGAAGCAGTGAAGAAGATGGTAACTGTGAGCTTAAATCATTTCTTGAGTTCTTCAGGGACCAATTCAAGGCAACTGTCCAGCCTCTCCGGAGATGCCTCTATATTTTCTGTAATCATATATCCAGAACTAATTTCCAGAATATTAGATCCCTCCTTAACTTACTCGATTCTTTTGAAACTTTATTATGTAGAGAGAAGTTGGATCCAGAGATGATGGAGAGAACTTTTTCACGTGATGAACTTAGCCTCTTTTCATTTGAGACATCCATGGGTCCACTATATAACTTATATATGAAGAGACAGGAATGCCTTTCCATGCTGCTAACTGTTCATGATTTTCTGGAGAATCTAAAACTTCCAAAATTTATGAGTGAGGACATGATAGCTGACTTCTGTTATCAACGTGCTTCATTGATTTTTTGTACTGCTTCTAGTTCATATAAGCTGTACTCTGTGAAAATGGAGCCTCTCAATTTACTGGTAATCGATGAGGCAGCCCAGTTGAAAGAATGCGAGTCAGTAATTCCTCTGCAACTCCCTGGTGTCAAGCATCTGATTTTAGTTGGAGATGAGTGTCAGTTGCCTGCTATGGTCGAAAGCAAGGTAATGTTACAATGTCTGAAAAGGAACTTTGTATTTGGTTTTAAAAGATTTGTAATATCCTTCTCTTCATTTGAGCTTAGATGGGCTAAATGTTCTATATCTGACAATTATTGAATTTTATATCATGTTTTATTTCTACAGATTTCTAATACGGCTGGTTTTGGAAGGAGTCTGTTTGAACGACTGAGTTCACTGGGTTATGCAAGGCAACTTTTCAATATACAATACCGGATGCATCCATCAATAAGTCTGTTTCCGACTTCAAAGTTTTATCATAACCAAATTTTGGATGGGCCAAATGTGAAGAGCAAAGATCACAGAAAAAGTTACTTGCCATGGCCGATGTTTGGCCCTTACTCATTCATAAATATTACTGACGGACAAGAACAAATCGGTGATGATGGCTGTAGCCTTAGAAACCCTGTTGAGGTGGAAGTTATCTCGAGGATAGTGAGGAATCTGTACGGAGGTATGTTGAGAATTTTATACATATTGGTTCGACCACATGGATTTTACATGTATTACTTGATCACATAGGTGAAGATTATGATGGCCATTAACGGTTCTTTTCCCAGGAAATTTCTTTCCAAGTTTTGCACCCCGCCAAAAATAATATCACTGGAGTGATGGTTTTATTTCTTTTTCTCCGCAGCTTGGAATGGGTCAGAAGAAGATCTGACAGTAGGTGTCATATCTCCTTACAGAGCTCAGGTTGCTGCAGTCCTAGCTAAACTTGGAAAAAAGTATGAAAATATCAAGGGCTTTATGGTCAAGGTGAAGTCAGTGGATGGATTCCAAGGGGGCGAAGAAGACATTGTTATAATATCCACCGTAAGATCAAACTCGCATGGGAATATTGGGTTCTTGTCCAATACTAAGAGAACCAATGTTGCTCTTACCAGGGCCAGGTACTCTATCCTCTTAACTGCGTCAAATTACATTTTTAGAGTGATATAGCAAGTAAATCCCAGAGTTATTTCCTATCTATAGGTATTGTCTGTGGATTCTGGGAAACGGGAAAACACTGACAAGAAGCAACTCTGTGTGGGAAGCTGTGGTTGACAATGCTAAGAGTCGTGGATGTTTCTTCAATGTTGATGATGACAAGGACTTGGCTAAAGCCGTCTTAGATGTGAAGAAAGAGAATAATCAGCTTGATGATCTTCTTGACAGAAGCAGTGTACTTTTCCGAAATGCAAAGTGGAAGGTAAAAAACTTTGCTCACAGTATTCTATGGCTACATTTATTTTTCAAAATAAGCATTGAGTTTTATAGAACTTGTGACAACATATAGCATTGAGTTTTATAGAACTTGTGACAACATATCTCATTGTCATGCTTTGGTCTTATCAGGTTCTTTTCAGTGACAACTTCCGGAAGTCTTTTAGAAAGCTGGCATCACTCAGGATAAAGATGTTAATCATCACACTTCTGTCAAAACTATCCAGTGGCTGGAGACCAAAGAAGAGGAATGTGGATATAATTTGTGAACACTCATCTCATATCGTGAGACAATTTAAGGCTGAAGGTCTCTATGTCTTATGCACGATTGATATTGTAAAGGAACTGAGATACATCCAAATCCTGAGGATATGGGATGTGTTGCCTTTAGAGGATGTGGCAAAATTGGTCAAACGTTTGGACAGCATATTCGAGACATATAGTGATGATTTTATCAGTCGTTGCAATGAGATATGCATTGAGAGGTAAGTCTGATCATTTCTTCTTATTGAAGATAGGTAGCACATCAGTTACTAGATTAGATTGCATTGTTTTCCAGATAGATGACTAAAATATCTTGAATTGATCTTATCCCCCTAGTTTCTTTCATTTCACATGCCTCTTCCTGTTATAGGGATCTGCAAGTTCCGAAGACCTGGGTGTGTCCTTTCGATTTTGTCCGCTATCGAAGTCCTAGTGAAGATGAATTTCGGAGTAGTTCTGATGCTGATGCTTCAGATCGTAGGTTGTATGCAGAGAATGTGAAAGTGAGCGAGAGTTTGCTTCTGATGAAATTCTACCCCTTATCATCAGATGTTTTCAGACATTTGCTTGATGAGAGTGATGGTAATGAAGCGAGTCTTCCGTTTGAAGTAACAGAACAAGAACAAGAGATAATTCTTTTCCCCAGAAGCACTTTTATACTTGGGCGATCTGGAACTGGTAAAACTACGGTCTTGACAATGAAGTTGTTTCGCAACGAGAAACGATTTCAGGAAATCCAAAGTGGCGTCAGCCACGGCAAAGATGCCTCCCCGGAAATCAATGTTGAGGAAATCGGTGAAGGAGCAGAGGATTGTGTATTGCGCCAGCTTTTTGTGACCGTCAGTGCAAAATTATGTTTTGCGGTCAAACAGCATATATCTCAACTTAGAAGGTACATAAAATGTCGTGGGAAGATGTTTGAACAATAGAATAAATATTCTGCAATTTTTACAATGAACAAACATATGCGAGGGTTAATGGATTATCAATTTTTTTTTTTTTTATGAATTAATCCGGACAAGAAGATACCCTTTGGCATGCTGCTATTTTCCTCCTAGCGGAGAAGCACAACCAAGGTACTTCATATATAGAGAGTTCGATAGGAAATACAAAATGTGGCAAGAGTGCATGGGTCAAATTAGTAATTTGCCATGCTCGGGTGCTACCACTTGGATATAGCTGCTAGAAAATAGATTTAATCATTGCATGTTAGTGATCGACATCATCTGCTTGCCGAAACCAAACATTAGTTTGTGCGGCAATATTCCTTATTTTGGTTTTGTGCCACTTGTTTAGTTTGGAATCCCATTTTATTGGAAACTTTCGTCTTAAATTTTGTGATTGTATACGTATAAAAAGAAAATTGTACTTAAAATGAACGTATGCAATTATAAGCAGAATCCAGAAAGGACCATCTGTTCTACAAATCTTGCTGCGGGGGAGGATTTTCATTGCCAGCTGATGTAAATGCTATCTATGTCTCATAGTATATCATTACAATCTTGGTGCATCAGCGTGTTCTCATTTCCTTTTTGCTGTTAGTTACCTAAAAGTAGAAATTATCAAATTGCATGTGTAGTGGAGGTATTCCCATAAGTTTGTTAAAATATATTTTTCCATTTCTAATTGCTGGCTTCATTAATCCTGCAGCTCCAGCATGGGTGCAAAACATAGAGTAAAAAGCTCTTCAGTTGATGAGATTGTTGATGATGCAGCATTATTCAAAGATATCCCAGATTCGTTTTTAGATATATCTCCCAACTCTTATCCCCTTGTTATAACTTTTCGTAAGCTTTTGATGATGCTAGATGGAACAGTGGGGGTTTCATTCTTTGAAAGGTTCCCCGATCTAAGGGAGCTTTGTCATGGCCAATCCTTCAATTCTAGACCAGTTGCCTTACAAAGTCTTCTAAGAGTAAAGGAGGTTACTTACGAAAAGTTTTGTGCTGTTTATTGGCCTCACTTCAATGACAAGATAAGGAGGAGGCTTGATCCTTCCAGAGTCTTTACTGAAATAATGTCCCACATAAAGGGTGGTCTTCCACCAGCAGATTGTTGCGAAGGCAAACTTGACAGACCAGGCTATGTTTCACTTTCAGAGGGTCGAGTCTCTACTCTGAGTATTCAGAGAAGAGAAGAAATTTATGATGCTTTTGAGGATTATGAAAAGATGAAAATGAAAAATGGTGAATTTGATTTGGCTGATCTTGTCAATGATCTTCATCGCCGTCTTTTTCGTGGGCAGTTGGCTGGTATTGTGGTGGATTTTGTATATATTGATGAAGTGCAGGATCTCACCATGAGGCAAATTTCACTGTTCAAGTATATCTGTAGAAACGTTGATGGGGGCTTTGTGTTTTCTGGTGACACTGCACAAACTATTGCAAGGGGAATAGACTTCAGGTTTGAAGACATAAGGTCCCTTTTCTACAAGGAGTTCTTGATAGATTCAATGGATGGACCAGATATCAGAACGGAAAAGGGATGTCTTTCCAAAACTTTCCATTTGAGCCAAAACTTTCGCACTCATGTTGGTATACTCAAACTTGCACAGAGCATCATTGATCTTCTTTACAATTTTTTCCCTTTATCCATTGATGCTTTGAGCCCTGAAACTAGCTTTATATGTGGGGAAGCCCCAATTTTACTTGAATCAGAGAATGACGAAAATGCCATACTATCAATTTTTGGCAACCGTGATGTTAGTGGCAATTTTGTTGGCTTTGGAGCAGAGCAGGTTATTTTGGTTCGAGATGATGACTCTAGAAATGAAGTTTCAAACCTTGTGAGAGGGCAAGCCCTAGTTTTGACGATAGTGGAGTGCAAGGGGTTGGAATTTCAGGTAGGTGTGTGTCAGGTTGGATTGTTTGCCATGGGATTTTAATGGCAGCAGCATAGAGATTTCATGAGCTTTTGTTTTTTAATGGGTCATGACCAATTTGCTGCAAGCTGTAACTCTGTAAAAAGCTTGGATTTGCATTTTCATTCTGCTATAACATTTCTTGTATGTAGACAATGGCATCTAGATACTCATAATGTAAAATTTGTTTGGGCTCATGTTGACATCATCCTTTAGGTTAATAGACAATATCAAAGATCTTGCCACTTTACAACTGATCTTGATTGGCTGGTGTGTCAAAATGAGTCCAGATATTTTTGTCCTAAATTTTTTAGATTTGTTCATGTAGTCATGAAACTTGAAATCTGTCATTTTGGTCTTAAATCAGATGTTTTTACCTGAAACTCTTTTGCTGTGACATTGTGTAGGATGTCTTATTGTACAATTTCTTTGGCACATCACCTCTGAAAAGTCAATGGAGGCTCATTTATGGATACATGAAGGAGCAAGCTTTGCTCGATAACAGCTCTCAATGGTCTTCCCCAAGTTTCGATGATGCGAAGCATAATATATTATGCTCTGAATTGAAACAATTGTATGTCGCAATTACTCGGACAAGGCAAAGATTGTGGATTTGTGAGAATGCCCTGGAGTTCTCCAAACCAATGTTCGACTACTGGAAGAAGAAGTGCCTCGTTCAAGTTAGGGTGGTAGATCATGCCCTTGCAGAAGCAATTAAGGTCAGGAGCACGCCAGAGGAGTGGAAGTCACAAGGTTTTAAGGTTCGCTGTTTTTCTTTTTTTCTTCATTGGTTGTTTCCTCTTCATGGAATTGCTATTTTTGCCTCATTTGGAGTCAACATGATCTGTGAATGCTAGGGATTTTGGAATGACAATAGTGACTGCAAAAGTATGACTGATCCTGACAAAAAGCTGTGTAGAATGTGGACGTTCTATGGTACAAAATATGGTGATTGATTTGCCAGCTTCATTGGTGTTTTAATAGTTTGGCCAAATACTTCATTTAGACACACATTGGATAAACAATATGATATGAATTTTCCTATAATCTTTTTCCTCAATTGAGGTTATCAGGTCAATCACAGTGCATTGTTTTGGTGTAAGTCTACTCCACTGATTTTTCCTATAAGGGAGGACTATGTTTTCTTTTTTCTTCTTTTCACCTTCTCTGAAAAAGCTATTGATCTCTCTCTCTTTTTTAAAACTTTGCTAGCTCTTACGTGAGGGTAACTACCCAAGGGCAATAATGTGCTTTGAACGAGCAAGGTACACATATGGGGAGAAATTGGCTAAGGCCTCTGCTTTCAAAGCAGATGCAGATCTCAAGCACATTTCAAATCCGCAAGAGGCTTCTGACCTTCGAAGGCAGGCTGCTGAGATCTATGAAACAATTGGAATGGCCGACTCTGTGGCAGAGTGTTTCTACATGTTGAAGGAATATGAGACAGCAGGTATCATTTTTTTTCCTTTTTCATGTCTTCAAAATGAAAAGGTGGAGATATGCTGCATCTTTACTTTTCTACGTGTTGTAGCTATGTCAAAGCTGCCTAAGAAAGAGGAAATTTGACTTCGTATTCTTCTGTATGTAGTTTTTTACATGCGTGGTACACTCTTGTTTACCAGTTTAATTGATTTTTTTCTTTCAATATTCCAAAAGAGTAGTTTGATCTGACTTGTTAACTTCCAAATGCTTTTGGTGAATTTTGAGCAAGTGCCACTAACGTTGACTTCATGATTAATGCCTTAGGCTTGAGAAGTTGATTATTTTCCACATGACAACCCGTCTCTGCTTTCTTAGCAGTTTGGAAAAATTTGAGCTGCTAAGTTCTTAACACTGACCAGACCTATAAGTTTAAAAAGCAGTGGCTATCAGTTGCAATGCTCCATGTGGACTATGATTTGTCAAAAACTTCTTGGTATTGTAGCCACCTACGGACATTGATCCTGTTTCATCTCTTGACATTGGAGAATCTAGTTGAGCTGCACAAAAGCATTTCTGGCAGCTTCTAAATGTCCCTTTGCTATGTTTATCTTCTGAACATCAGCACTCTATAAATGAGACTGACATCAAATTTGTTTATGCTTCCACAGGTAGAATATACATGGATAAATGTGGAGAATCTGGTTTGGAGAAAGCTGGAGAGTGTTTCTCTCTTGCTCAGCGCTACAGTCTTGCAGCGGAGGCATATGCAAGGGCAAATATTTTCTCAAAGTGCTTGTCCATTTGTGCTGAGGGAAAACTCTTAAAAATGGGTCTGCGATACATTGAGGATTGGAAAAGGCAGGGAACTGAGAAGAAAAGTAAAGAAATAGAGAAATTGGAACAGGAATTTTTAGAGAGTTGTGCCCTTCATTTCTACAACCTCAGAGACTACAGGGCCATGATGAAGTATGTGAAGGCTTTTGATTGCATCGATTCAATGCGAAACTTGCTCAAGAGGCTGGGATGCCTTGATGAACTTATAAGTCTGGAGGAAGACTTTGGTAACTTTTTGGAGGCGGCAAAGATTGTGAGGATGAAAGGTGACATCCTTCGTGAGGTTGATCTACTAGTAAAGAGCGGACAAAACAAAGAAGCGTCAATGAATATCATGTGGTACGTGTTACACTATTCCCTTTGGGCTCCTGGAAGCAAAGGGTGGCCCTTAAAGCAGTTTGCGCAAAAGGAGGAGCTGTTAGCAAGAGCCAAACATCTCGCAGAACCTGAGCCTATGGCCTTCCGTGAATATGTTTCTGTAGAATCGAGCATTCTGTTAAATAATCAGAGCAGTTTGGCTGAAATGAAAGAACATTTGAGTGCGTCCAGTAGAAATGAAAGTGTCAGAGGCGAAATACTATGCGCTCGAAATATTCTGGACTTCCATCTTCGTCAAAATATCTCAAATTTTTGTTGGGAATATGATCGGCTTGTCGACCCAATGGAGTACTCTGAACAACTGATCTTGGGTAATCAGATTTCCGTTGACTCATTGGTCTGCTTTTGGAATCTTTGGAGAGAGAAGATTGTTAGAATTATGAAGTGTGTAGGATGTGTGGAGATGCCGGTGGAAAAGCAAAATAGGTGCTATTGGGAGTTCTGTGTGAATTACTTTGGTGTTTTGGAGCAACGGAACAGCATACAAGTAACTTATCACCTTCTAAACCCAGATGCGGATTGGGTCAGAAACTTACACAAAAGATCTCGTCGAGGAAATGGACAATTGGTTGCTTTGAACCTTCCACAATTGGTCTCTGCTGCTCAAATGTATTGGTATTCTGAGCTTCATTCTGTTGGTATGAAGCTCCTGGACAAATTGGATGCACTTTATCAATTTTTGGCGAAGAGTTCTCGGTCAAACTTCTGGCAAAGCAGATGTCTTGCTCTCTTACATGAGGTTGCAAAGTTCCTTCAAGAACTCAATTGTCCCAATCCCTCCTTCCGGGATGGCGGGGCACTGGAGGGTTTCATCGACACATCCAGTAGGAGGTACTTTGGTCACATATTTCCACTTGACTGGAGAATATCATCATCAGAGAATATGGTATCTCTGAGAGGAAGTGAGGCTTCTCGTAATTTACTGAGAGGAAGGATGAACATGATAATTTCGAAGAAGCAATTTTCACATGGGAAGATGGGTGAGCTTGCGACTCTGGTTTTTGGGTCTGGAATGCTCGGCAATGATTTGTACGGAAATATTGCAAAATCATTTGAAGGAAATACGTCATGGGAGGCATTCATGGAATGCATTTGTCGGGATGTACCATCAGACCTTCCTCAGGTGAGCGAGGGACCCGTGGAAATCTCTTTGGCTTGGAACCTTTATCGAGCTTTGGCAGATGCTTACAATGCCAATTGGAGGACCGAAAGAGACTACATCACACCAATTTGCCTTTTGTATCTCTTGGAACGACTTTTGATTTTGTTATCTTGCTCCAAAGGGCAGTTTTATGCAACAAAGTCTTCTCTAGTTGAATGGCTCATCTGCCATGAAGGTTTCGCAAAGCCTAGCTTCAGTTTCAACCCGGGAAATTGCTTGGAGCCCATCATTCAGTTTGTTAGAAGCACTGTTAAGGAGCTTCTTCACAATAAGGATGATACCAGACAATGGATCAAAAATTCGAACCTAAATGTGATGAAGTATTACCCGTTATTGGTCTTGAAGTTGGTTCTTTTGTTTTGTTTGCTTCACCTGAATTTTGGCGTCAGTCCATATTTTCTCTACGATTTGCTTGGTAAGAGTTGGATTTCTGAGCAAATACATCCAGAGTTTCGTCATATTCTTTCACATTGCCGGAGGCTGAACTTACAGAAAATTCCAGTGGATGTTCTTGCTGAAGCATTCGAAAAAGTTGATGATCCCCTCGTAATTACCAATTCTACTTCAGATTGTTCAAAATGTCCACGTGCCATCATTTTAGATGTGAAGTCACACAAATGCAAGGAAGAGATTATGGAAGTTCTATTCCCCAAAGATGGAAGTGCTGAGAGCTCTTGCAAGCTGCAAGTTCTGACCGAGGTTTCGAAGGATTCCTCTTCATCTTCCAACAATGCAGCACCAGTTGTGCATTCAGATGGCACAAACACGTTGTTGTTACTGGGACAAGAAATGGGCTTGCCGAATGAGGAAGAGAAGGGCGAAGTTGTGAAAGCTCAAAAAACCAGTGAAGTGAAGAAGGATGAGCAAGCTTCATCATCTTCTTCTTCTCAGACTGGTGGTGTGGAAAACAGGAACAAGAACAAGGGCAATTGTAAGTCCAAAGGTAAGCAAAATAAGAGAGGAAGAGGCAAGAAGAGATGAATCCTCACTTCATTGTCCTAGATACAGTTTGAGTGAAAATTGTCTGTTGTTATAATCTACAGGTAGTCCACATTCTTGTAAATACATGTGGAAGTTTTGACTAAAATAGTTTCTAGAATGAAGAAAAACAGATCTCTCTGACAGGAGCTTGTTACGCCGTACATGTCCTGAGGTTCTAGGAGAGAATATATTCCTTCCGTGGCTGCAGATTATTGTTCCTTCTTTTTCCACCTCTCTGAACCTCTAAACCTCTCATGCCTCGTGATAGTGCGTATGCAGTGAAGAACGAGAAAGAAAATGCAACTTTCTCTGCATATCTTATTTACTTACAGATCATCTTGATAGAGAAGTTTGCCTGATTGGAGTAATAACATATAATGAGATCCAGCCTCGGAGAGCATATGTCCATATGGGAATGTACAGTGTTTATCTGTTTGTACCCTCACTAGGTGAAGGACGACTCTGTGGCCGGAAAACTCTCTTATGTACAGATGGATAAGCACGGCAGTGAAGCCAAATCTGGATCTTGATGGAGGATGGAGGATGATGTTTCTATAAGATTTGAATTCTTGAGCAGCTGTTACAAGTTACCTGCTGAATAGCGAATGTTGGACATCCCAAGTGCTAAAACTTAGCATAGGAAAATATTTAAGTGTCAAAAGTTCAGAAAAATACACTTTTAAGTGTCAAAATCGGAGAAAAATAGATTAGTGCCGATGGCAAGAAATTTTGGCCAAACGGCTAACATCACATTTTGCCGGTGAGTTGAGTTTAAAACAACGTTGTTTTGAGTACTAACATGGCTAGATAAATCTAAAATGACATGGTTTTGATGTTGGCATGGCTTTTAATATAAATATTAACTAAGTTAAATAAAAAACTAAATTAGAAAAAGGAAAGATTGCAGATTGTGTTCAGCAAGGGCTTGCATAGCCCTTGCTACCGTCGCCTCACTATCACCGAGAAGGGCCGGCAATGGTAGGAGAGGGTCGACTGAGGTTGTCAAGCCATGGCCCATCTTGATGATAGTTAGGGGTGTCAACGGGTCAGGTCGGGTCGAGTCTTGATGTTTCCCGACCCGACCCAAACAATAACGGTCAGTCATTTGACCCGAACCGGAGTCGGTTATAGTTAGTTCGGGTCAGGTTTCAGGTTTTTTATTAAAAAATATTACAAAATGAATTAGAAATGCTCTTATGATGTCTGAGACCTGAACCTGTCCAACACCGTGAAGCCTCGTCTCCACAGACAAATAATTTTTAACAAAAAATATGACAAAGGAAATTCAAAATGTTCTTAATATCGCCCTCGTCAGTTCGTCCGTGAATATCTCCGCAGACAAATAATTTTTTAATAAAAAATATGACAAAGGGAATTCGAAATGCTTTTACGTGATACCGCAATGCCTCGTCTAACTCGTCCGTGAACATCTCCGCAGACAGATAATACTCCTTTCTCTAAAGTTCTGCGTCAATCGCGAAAAAAAAGCAAATCATATGAAAGATGGGGAGAGAGAGAGAGGGGGAGAAGGAGAGAGATTGATGGGGGCTGACGACGACGAACCTGTGAGATGAGACGTGTTGGATGAGTTGCGAGTAGAATGAGTTGTAGAGGAGATAGCTTGGGTGGGTGTGTTTGGGTTGAAGCCTTTAATGTGTTTAGGTTGGAACAATGTTTCAACCCTAACTTGACCCAAAACATATATTCTATTTGTGTTTATAATTGTTACCCAAACTTCGTGTTCGGGTCATGTTCGGATCGGGTTGGATGGGTTTTTTGACACTCCTAATGACAGTGGGGCAGTAGTGGCAAGGATTGTGCAAACCCTCATTCTTGCTATGTTTTTTTTTTTTTTTTTTTTAATTTAGTTTTAATTTAATGTAATTAATATTTATATTAAATTCAAATATGAGGCAAAACGACATTGTTTTGGTTCAATTTTTGCTGACTCAACTTTCCAGTAAACCACGTAGGCGAATTATATTATTGAAAATGAGCTATATCGATTTTGAGCACCCTTCACTAGACTTGACATTTAAATGTTCCGATTTAAAAAAATGGCACTTAAATGTACATTTTGTAATTTTTGGCATTTAAATATCTCTCCATTTTAGGTTTTGGTACCTGTGTTGTATTCTCCATACTTTTGTATTTTTGTCCTAAATAGCTTTTGTTGTGCTAAGGACTTGTCTCCACTCCATTCGTCTTTGCTTGTTTCGGTTGTTGAATGGGATTAACGAAGTGATGATTCAATTGAACCTCCTACTCATTCTGATTGCCCCCTCCTACTCAAACTGTTTTGTTTAGCAAATTGAGCACTTAAGATTTGCGATTTGCACTTTTGGTTAAATTGGATTTTATTTGCGTTTATCGACCCGACTCGACCCATCCCGACTCATCTTCAAATAGTAGATTTGATCATGGCCTTGTTGGGTCGGGGTTCTTCTCGACCCGATTTGCTTTGGGTTGTGCTGAAAGGTTTTGAGTTGAAGTTTGGTCGGCTTGGCTAGGCATTCAGTTACAAAGGTTGGGACTGCGGCTTGATTGGGCTCGAGTCAAGCTGGCCGATGTCCTTTAGGAGCAGCTCAGGTCCGCCCTTTGTTGCCTCAAGGACATTATTGTAAATGCACAGGGGTTCTCCAAACTACAAATAATAACTTTCAAAATGTAATTTAAAAATACATTAGGATGTAAACACATTTTCTAAAGGAACTTCGCTATTTAACAAAAAACACTAAAAAATCGATGAAGGGTTAAGGCAGATGGCGAGCTGCTCAGCTCACTTGGGATTGAGGTTGACCCTCGGCCCTTGGTGACCCCAAGCAAGAGTGGCTTAAATTTTTTTAACAATTGACGGTGATTTCACAAATTTTCAAATAATATCAAAGTAAGATATCCTAAATTTAAAATTTCCCATACTCTTATATGCCTTCCCAACGAAGTATTCCATGTTTAGTACTAAATAAAAAGAGTAGGCTAAGCGTGAATCCCCTTTAAAATTCCTCTACTATAAGCTAGTGAAAAAATTTCTATCGTGGGCAGCACAAGGTTTTCCTCTCGGCCCATAGATCAAAGACACGATCGCTCACCGAAAGAAAAGCCACCACCCGTTTACGTTCTCTCCATGCAACCCCCTCCATTGACTATAAATCTCCTCACTCTCACTTACGTCTCTCTTCAAAGAAAGAAAATAGATTCAAAGAAATTTTAAAGGAGAAAGAAGGAGAAATCAGAGCGAAAATGCCAGGCCTGACGCTCGGCAACACCGTCCCCAACCTCGCCGTCAAAACCACCCATGGCAAGATGAAGCTCCACGACTTCATCGGCGACTCCTGGACCATCCTCTTCTCTTATCCCGGTACTGAGTCTCTCCCATATCTGACTCCGCCCGTTCGACAACGCTGAAAAAGCTCCTGGGCTTGTTGTGCGACGAGGTCGAGTCGCACAAGGCATGGATCAAGGACATAGAGGCCTTCACGGTCAGCTACTGTAGCTCCTTGGACCTTTTTCATTACTTGGCACACATGTATTTGCACTGTATTTACTTGTTTGTTTGGACCCCCCAAAAAAGGAAGAAGAAGAAGAAGCAATGATTATATTCATGGAACCAAAATGAGAGCTAGGAATCATATAGGTCTTTTTTCTGGTATTATAGTTTAGTAGAGTGACAAAGGGAAGCCAATTTTATCTAAGGCACAATTTGGGTAGATTAAGGTGGTTTAATTGCAGGCCACAAGGCTGATCTGATTTCTTTCGTAATTTGCAAATTGGGGCCTTCGGCTTCTTTCCATTCTTCATTATTCCAATCTCGGGCCGACACTCTCTGGTGTGACGGCTGATCAATGATTCAATGTCGCGTTCTTTGGTGGGCTGTAGCCCGGGGCCAAGGTGACGTACCTGATAATTGCCAATAGAGAGATCATCAAAGAGCTCAACATGGTCGAGCCCGAGGAGGACGCATCAGGGAAGCAAGTCCCCTTCTAGAGCTCTGCACATCGTAGGTCCTGATAAGAAGGTATACGTGCCCCTCTTTAACTTTTCATTTTCGCGCTGATCAAACTTTTATCAAATTAAGCAAATTGCATGAACCGATGCCATCTAATGCACGTCTTTCTCATTTTCACAATATGACATAAATAGTATAGATTAAGCTGAATTTCCTGTACCCGGCGAGCACGGGGAGGAACATGGAAGAGGTGGTGAGGGTGCTGGATTCACTGCAGAGGGCGACAAAGCACAAGATCGCCACCCCATGCAACTGGAAGCCGGGGGAGCCGGTCATCATCTCGCCATCTGTCTCCAGTGAGCAGGCCAAGGTGATGTTCCCGCAGGGCTTCAAGACCGCCGATCTCCCGTCCAAGAAGGATTACCTCCGCTTCACTCATGTTGATTAGCTCCGTCTGCTCCGGTGTTTGACCTGCCTTTGTTGCTTGTGGTTAGCAACATGTTAACAATATGTGTCTTAGTTTTACTCCGGCGTCTGTGCAGCCTTTTGCATGGTGAGAGCTTGTAGATGAAACATGGATATGGAGACTTTGTGAAAACCTGCTACGTTGGTTTGAGATATATGACAGGGCCCGTGCTGTGGTGCAGGAAAGGGCTGTTATTAAGACAAGGATTTCCTTGTCATGTCACTTCCAACAAGTCCTCCCTTTGTTTCGTACTCACACATTCAAACATAGTAGCTGGTTAAATTTTGCGTTGTCCTGACTCACAAGTCATGTCTCGAGATGCAAGGATTATCTTGTCATAGGCCAAGACTCATGAGACAAACTAACTGAAATGGGATTGTGGGTGAAGGCACGAGTCTTAAAATTTTCTAATTTTGATAATTTTTTAACTCAATTTGTTCAATTTAATTTTAAATCAGAAAGTAGGCAGTCTATGTTAGGTATCATCTATCGGGTCACATGGGACCATTGATTGATCGTGTCAAATGGTCGACGTATATTAGTTAGATGAATTATATTAACAAGTTGATGGACACATTAGTCAGATGAATTATATTAGCAAATTATAGTCAAATGAATTATATTAGCAAATCATAAAAAGAAGAGTTGTTGACATACATATTAATCAGAAAAATTATATTAGTAAATCATAATCAGATGAATTATATTAGCAAATCGTACATTAGTCAGATGAATTACATTAGCAAATCGTAAAAAGAAGAGATGCTCATAGAAAGGTGCTGGTGGCCATCATGACACAACATAGGATAAGAAGAACGTTGAGCAAAGCTCATTTAGGGCAAGTATTGGCCATAAAATCATGGTCGGTAGGCAAGGTGCAGAAAAGTATCTCTTCAAGAAACTCAATTCTCGTTTCAACGATAGGATCGACTTTGAGGTTTAGTGATGTCCCTCAAGTCCATGGAAGTTTCAGTACCTCATCAATTCCTATGTGCCATATACATTGATTAGCATTTAAAAGTTGATTTGACTCCTTATGAGTACAGTAAATTTGCTGAGATATTAGTTAAGATATGGTCGTACTAAAGATGATGCATTATCAAAGAAGAGGAATGACAAATGGAAATCTGACTGCTTGTATTCGAGCCAGAGTACGTTGTTTTCGAGTTCCAATTTTTGGGTAGAAGGAAACCTTTTCGAGTCCCACTTTTTTTGTTGGACTGAACTTTGGACAGGAATATGCTTTCCACCGGGACGGAGGAAACTTTCTTCCAGCCCTCATAGATGGCACAACTAATGCTAATGTAGATATTTTTTTATAATTTTTTTCAATTCTTTACAAATATTCTGGTTTTTTGTTAATTTTTCTTCTTTTGTTTTTTTTTTTCCAACTCTTGGTCGGCAACCCTTGCTTGGTTTGAGCAAGGGCTTCGCAGCATTTGCCTGGATCTATGCAAGGGTGGCCGACTAAGGGTTGGAAAAAAAATGAAAAGAAAAGAAATTGTTTACATGGTATGGCTGATGTTCAATAGGCTGCTTTATAAGCATTTTCCAATCAAAATTGGCTATAACTAAATTGGCAAATCATTAAATCGTTTAAGATTAAATTGGCATAATTGTAAGGTTTACGATTAAATTAGCAAATAGTTAAAATGTTAAGGCTAAATTAGTATAAGTATAATAGATTTTAAAACTTTTCAGATAATTTCCCCTCTAGGTGTCGAAGATGTACACAAGGCAAGATTGGACCGAGAATCACATTCCATTCCCTTGTCCCATACGATAGGGAATTTTCCTTTTTCTTGCCTCTCGCCTCGTGCCCGGCTGGAGCAAGGTGGCTCAGTCGCACAATGCCCTACCTCGCGAGGCGAGCCTTTGCCTCGAAGGGAGATGGGATGCATCATCCTCCGTAGGGGACAAGAAGCCATCTCCATACATTTGGGTCTTCGCCACTCGCGCCTTGTGCAGGGTAGGGCAAGGCCGGTGCGCAGGAGCACTGCGGGGAATCAACCTGCGCAAAGGGCAAGAGATCCTCTCGTGAATCTGTACAAATTGTAGATGAACCCAAGTTTTAAAACATGCGAGATCTGTTCCATTGGAGATCATGTCAAAAACAGAAGATGAGTAGATAGATTCCCAAGTCTAACATAGTAATAATTTTGAAATGTCTATACTTCTCAAGGGTCATCCGGGTCGATTAATAATTCGTACATGTATATACCGATGTATTAGACATTTGTCCAACATGAACTTGATCAAAACATTTCGTGGATTTTTACGCCAAACATAGATATATTTGCCTTTGTCATTTGTCTCAATAAAAGGCACTGTAGAAGTAGGTAAAGTTGATGGGAACGGATTTTCCTCAGCTTTGCAAATGAAATGTGAGATTGCCGACACAGACTTTTTAAAAGCCAATTATCTAAAAGAATTTCGGACTTTTACTAAAGCGATATTTGTGTCGCATCTCTTTTTCTGTATGATTTACTAGACGATAACTGGTAGACTGCGCATTAGATAGCTTTAATAATGTTTGAGAATATCGTACTCCAACATTATTAGGGAAAATGTAAACCAAAGTTGGATATGTGAAATGTACTTGTCGAAGATCATTATGAAAGGAAATATGGAAAACAAAGTTAGTGCAGACTCGTAATGCATATTGTCATATTGAATTGATGAAAACATAGAAAATGAGTGGTGACTTAATATTAAATCAAAATAAAAATTTAAAAAAGAAGAAAATAAAATCACGCTTAATAGCATTTATATAGTCCATAATTATTATAACTCATCAAGGATAGAAATAGTTGAGAGACTATTGATATTGCGTAATTGATTATTTATTGGTTAAAAAATACTCGATAATAAACATTTCATTTATTTAGATAACGTTTAACTAGTGTCGTTGAGATATATCTATCTACAGTTTTAAGTCTCAAATTTCTAGATAGTTCTTTGAGAAGTTTTTGTCACGATACATCAATACAAATGTTCAAATAAATAAAAAATGAAGCGATTAAATAATCTTCATCATAAGCAGGAAGCTCATATTCTTGGTCAATTTGGGTTAAAATTCATCCATCTTTCGATCTCTTTACCATTTCGATATCAAAAAATAGTTTTAATTTCTTGAAGAGAAAAAATTACTCATGACATGATACATTTCGGACAGAAAAACAGTGGATAGGGCTAGTACGTGTAGAAAGCTTAGGGTGAAAGAAATCAAGATCATTGCTTTTCCCCTTCCTTAACCTCTTCTTTTGTCATTGTTAGCCTGAATCGGACTTGCTGTGTATGAAAAGGAGGCCTGAATTCACTGAACTGCGGAATGACGAGAAAAAAGCCGAAAGCTTTACGGGCATTTGTGTAGTAGAAAAGACCATTGCGCGGTGTAGGGAGGACGAGAAGACAACGACCCATGGAGGTTCGAGGCAAGGCCCCTCCGTCGCGTGATGCAGCGTTTCATACCGCTTCGCCTATCTTTGTGAAGCAAAGCCAGTGCCCATAACTAGATCTATCAAACGGATTGATTGGTCAAATTTGAGTCGGAATATAGATAGTCCAACATAAATTGACTTATTAACCCATTTATGACCAATTTATTCATAACGTAAATTTCTCGACCCGAACCTAACCCAACTCATATTATTAAAACACTTTCATATTTAACTCAATTTAGGGAAACTTATTCTAATGATTTTGTTTTAAATGTTATATTGCTAAAACACTTTATCGCAATACAAAACTAGTGGCCAAATTTTTTCATTTTTCGTAAAAAAATTGAGGCTCTGTTTTTTTATAAAAAAATGTGACATTTATGGACAATGTTTTACACAAAGTCATTTTCCAGGAAAATGATAATATTTTGCTGTGTTTAGCTAAAACATAAAATGAATTAGAAAATATTTTCAACCTTTTGATATATATAATTTTATTTTATTTTCCTCCCTGCACTCCTTTTCATTTTTATTTATTTTTATTTTTGAAAATTTTTAATTTTAAATTTTAATTTTAATTTTTTGATTTTCTTTCTTTTTCCTTCTTCTTGGACTGGTCGCCGGCCACGATGACGACCATTGAGCTGAGCCAAGCTTGCCTTCAACAAGGCTCCACCTTGCTAGATCTGGTGACGTCAACGTTGAGCTCTCGATTGAGATTAGCAAGCTCAAGCCTCACTCGAGGTCAACAAGGCCTCAACCTCACCTAGTCACAAGCTCAAGTTCTAGCTCAAGTCTCACTAGATCAATGAGGCTAGAGCCTTGCTAGTGGCAAAGGTTGGCAAGCTTGTCTCTTGCTTGTGGTTGGTTGTTGGCAGTTGTCGTGACGACCACTGGCCAAGAAAGAAGGAAAAAGAAAAAGAAAGAAAATTAAAAAAATTAAAAATCAGAAAATTTAAAAAATTGAAAATGACATGTTTATGATTCATTTAAGCTTGTTAGTTAACTCATTTAAGACACATTAAGTTGTTAGGTAATCCATTTATGATCTACCTGAGCTTGTTTTTAAAATTTAAGATAACTAATTTACCACCCACACCATGAAATATAAGTTAAAATATGAGTTCTAGACCCATTCATGCACAATGACAACAAGTCCTATGAATTATAGATGAATTGAAGCTTTGAACACGGTATCTATCTATCATCATGTAAATGACGTATTATATGTGAATAGATTCCCAAACATGTTACATCTCTTTAGCTTTCAGTGTGAAAACAATTGTATTATGTGAGAATTTCGGCTTAGCCTTTTAAAAGCTTTTAGTCTATTCACCTTTTATCAAAGTGATTATCTTATCGCATCTCTATGACTTGCGCATCATGCTTGATAGTGATAAAAATATAAAGATTCTTCTAATATTTTGGAATATTATATTTCTACATTTTTTTACGTAAGAATGTCATAACAATGGCCGGATGTTTTAAATGCACTTATTGAATGTAATCGTGCAAGAGAGCTTGAAACAATGTTAGCGCAAACCTTTTGATGCATATTGTCGTCCCGAATCAATCAAAACTAGAAAATGATTTGTGATTTTTTGTAATTAATAGAAATAGAACTCAAAGCAAAGTGGAAGACCGACACTTGATTGCCCAGTCCGCTTTGTCGATAATTTAGCAAAACTAATGAGGATGAGGCGTCTTTAACTATTTGCAATTTCAAGTGTCAAGTTTTCAGGCAATTTTTTGAAAGGTTTTTTTTTTATATAATATATCAATATAGATGTCTGTACCAATGTTTCAAACGTTTGTCCCACATGAACTTGATAGAACATTTCGTGGATTTTTACGTCAAACATAAATATCTTTGCCCTATCATTTAGCTCAATAGAGGTCCTACTTGAGTATGCAAGGTTAATGGGGGGATTTTCTTTGGCTTTGCGAATGAAATGTGAGATTGCCAGTGTGGCTTTTTAGAAACCGTTTTTTTAAAGAACTTTGGACTTTTTCTAAAGTGATATTTTTTCTATACAATTACTAGATAACGACCCATAAATTTAATAACGTCCGAGAATATTGACTTTATTAAGGAATGTATCAACTGAAGTTGGATATGTTAAATGTACTTGCTGCAGATTATTATGAAAGGATTACATGAAATAAAATTAGTGCAGACTTTTGATGCTTATTGTCATATTGAATTAATGAAAAACGGAGAAAATGAGTGGTTGATTTTATAATGAATCAAAATAGAACTTAAGACAAAGTGAAAAATAAAATCGCACTCAATACCATCTAGATATTTCATAACTACTATAATTCATTACGGAGAGAAAATAATTGAGAGATTCTAGAAGTTACGTAATTGATTATCTTTTTAATTAATAAATACTTGATAATAAACATTTTCAATTGTTCAAATAACGCCTTGATGGCAGCTCACTTGGCGGAGAATTCGGCAAAACCAACGAGGAGAAGGTATCTCTAACTATTTATAATTTTAAGTCAGAAGTTTCCAGGTAATTTTTTTGAGAAGTTTTGTAATAATACATCGATAGAGATGCTCAAAATTCAAAAAACCGAAACGATTAAATAATGTTCATCATAAGCAGGAAGTTCAAGTTCTTCATTGGTTTCGGGTTCAAATTCATCCATTTTTCGATCTATTTACCATTTTCGACATCAAAATATAGTTTGAATTTCTTGAAAAGTAAATTTACTCAAGATATGATACATTTCGGATAGAAAAACAGTGGCCAGTATGTATAGAAAGCTTAGGGTGAAAGAAATCAAGATGCTTGCTTTTCCCCTTCCTTATCCTCTTCTTTTGTCATTGTTAGCATGAATCGGACTCGCGGAGTCAGTAAAGGAGACATTAATTCACCTAAATGTGGAATTGACGAGTAAAGACGAAATCTTTCCGAGCATTTTCGCAGTAAAAAAATCATTGCACGATGTACGGGGGACGAGAAGACGACGACCCGTGCAGACCCGAGGCCAGACAAGCTCCTTCGCATGATGCCCCGGGACGAAGCTTTTAGTACTGTGGCGCGTCTTTACGAAGCAAAGCAAATGCCCGGTAGTGATGCAGTGGTTCACCATGCACATGTAACGCGCAAAAAGGGCACTCTAAAATCTCCATAACTAGAATTTATAACACAATAAGGGAGAAAAAGAGATTTGCCCATCTAATTTTTTGACGTGGAATAGCAATGATCTAATTGTATCACTGATTCAAAGAGATTACCCCTTGTGATTAAAGGAGAGACTTGAACATTATTTATAGAGTTAGGCACAAGCCTTCTCATCATGAGCTAAGTAGAAGCCAGTCTCGTATCATACTAGTATCTTTATATTATTAGACCAACCCCGTAAAACGATAAATTTCAATCTTAAGTAATGTGACCTACATTAAAAAAAACCCTTACAGTGTGATGACAGTGAGTTTTACAAATTACATATGAATCAATGCTTTAAAACACAATATCTATTTGTCATCATGTCAATGACACATTTTGCGTGAATAGATTCCTGAACTTATTCTATCTCTTTTGCTTTCAGTGCGAATTTGGTTGAATTTTGTAAGACCGATGACTCGGCTTTTCAAAAGCTTTTGCTCTATTGCCTTTTATTAAAGTGATATTCCTATCACATCTCTTTTTCAATATGGATTTATTGAGGATGACATGCCCATCTCGTGATATAGTGATAATAATAATGTAACGATTCTAATAATATTTGGAAATATTATATTTCGACATTTTATATAAGAATGTATTAACCAAGCCGGATGTTTTAAATGCACTTACGTAATATAATCGTGCAAGCGCTTGAAACAATGTCAGTGCAGACTTTTTAATGCACATTCTCGTATAGTAATCAATCAAGATGTAGAAAATAATTTGTGATTCTATAATTAATGGAAGTAGAACTTAAAGAAAAGTGAAAGAATCACACTCAGAAAGTTTTGGAAGTCCATTAATATTATAACTGTTACAGAGAGAAATAATTGAGAGATGACAAGAAGTAGCCGTTTGATTCTTCTTTGATTGACAATACTCGATAGAAAACGGCCTCCGATTGCATCCCCGCTTTGTCGCGAATTTGGCAAAACTAATGAGAAGGAGGCGTTTCTAACTATCTACAATTTGGAGTGTTGAGTTTTCAAGCGATTCTTTGAAATAATTTTTTATAATATATGGTTAATACCATGGAACACATGTGATAAATTTACCTAGCTAATATTTTTATTATAAAAAAATCTCAAATTGGTAAACCTATGACAAATTTATCATTCATTAGTTTTTGTTAAATTTTACTAATAAATTATTGATTTGGATGATGTGTGGCAATTAGGATGGATGTACCAGTTTGGGGTTTTACCCTCCATTTATTATAGTTGTACTAATTTATGGTTTTTCATGATACTAACCCAATTAAATGAAAAACTAATGGAAGGTAATTTTGTTAGATATGTACTAATTTGAGATTTCTAGTGGCGGGAGTATCAATTTAGAGTTTTTGATGGTTAAAAAGTTAATTTGAGGTTTTTTCAATGATATTAACCCTATTTGATGCTCAAAAGTAAAAGCCGAGTGATTGAAGTAGAATGTTCACATCCATCACTGACTTCTGACTAGGGAAAATGACACAAACAATTCTTGAATGTTGGTCTAATGTGCAATTTCTTTGAATTTTAGTTTAATGTGTCTATGGACTTTTACTTTGTTAAGTTTAATATCTGAAATTTTGATACATGTTCAATATAGTTCCCAAACTATATAAAAATGTTTATAGTCCCTAGTTTTGAGTCAATGGAAGGATTACATTGAAAAATTCATATAGTTTGGGGATTATATTGATTATGTACAAAAATTTTAGGGAACTATATTAAACAAATAAAAAAATTTGGGGAACACATTGCACATTGAGATAAAGTTTAATGACAACATTGAACAAATTAAAAGTTCACGGATCAAATTGTATATCGGGCCAAAGTTTATGGATTGTTTGTATCATTTTCCTATCGTATTAAGATTCGTCCATTTTTTTTCATCTACTCATTATTTCAGTATCAACAAATAATTTTAATATCTTCAAAAAATAACTTCACTCATGTCATCGTCCATTTCGCACCGAAAACAGTCGACAAAGCTTACGTTGCAAGAAATCGAAACACGGAGAAAGGCGGGAATCTTTACATGCTTTTGGGTAGTAAAGAAAGTCATCAGACAGTGTACGGAAGACCAATGGAAGACCCACTCCCATCTTTTCGCCTTCCGTCGACCTCGAATGGTTGGTTGACGAATACCTCGAGTCTTCTTTTGAGATTCCATGGACGAGCCCTTTACCTTCCCCTCGTCACTCTTCTTCGTCGTTAAGGATGCTCACTTCGGAGCTCAAAAAGGGGCTGATGATGTCCGGACGATCTTTGCCCGATTTTCGCCTCGAAAGTTTCTTGAAACCTCAGAGCGATTTTTCCCTGGTGCTTTGATCGGCAAGAAAAGGGGAGAAAGAAACGAGTAGAAGATTTTGGTACGTGGGTTCAGATGGGTTTGGGAGGAGGCCCTAGCAGAGTGTTGGGTACGGAGATAGCAGAGGGTGCTTTGAGCAGGAGGAGGAGACACACTAACAATGACCTGACTGATATTGTCTTCTCTTGGTCTCTTCACGATATTCTCAACGAAAACCTCTACCTTGACCAGGTTTCTTATTTATTCTTCTCTCATCTCTGTTTTTATTTTTATTTTTATGATGCCCTTTTAGTTTTGAGCTCGCGTAAGTTCAACGACAATGTGGTGTTTACCAAGAATTTTCCAATGATGTTAGGGTCAAATTCCTTTTTTGGGTTTTTTTTTTTGATTTGAATTTGGGTTTTAGTAAGCCTAGCCTTATAAGAACCTTGCATCTAACCTAGTAGAATAGAACCCTTTACGGTTCTACTTTGTTCATCTAACCTAGTAGCAAGCTCGTTAGGTATTTTAGGAGTATATGTTATGCTTTATGGAATTTGGTCAAAGTATTTTTTGAATGTCAAGGTTGGTTGGTCATATTTGACAATTGGCCGAGCTGTTTTCGTAGGTGGAGACTATACCGCAGACATTTGAGTGTGTCGGGCATTATCTCGGATCTTATGTCTATCCTTTATTGGAAGATACACGGGCGAGTCTGTGCTCGAGTTTGGAAAATATATCTTTGCTGCCTTTCACTGAGGTTACTGACTGTGTGGAATGCACGGGAAGTGGGAACTCCTATGCAGTTAAGACAGGTCGATGGCGCAATGAATCCAATACTCGTGGCAAGGAAACTTACAAAACCTTGCCTGGAGATATCTTGATTCTAACTGATGCTAAGCTGGAAACTGTTCCCGACTTGGAGAGGTTCGGAAGAAGATGGGCATTTGCATTAGTAAGGATGATTGCAGAAGACGATGAAGAGGATGAGGCAACGTCATCCACAAACTTTGGAGTGGAGGCATCACTGGGCCATGAAGTAAATAATTCCTGGAAGCCAATTTACGCAATTTTCCTGATAAATATAGTCACTAACAGAAGGATATGGAATGCGTTGCATATGTCTCTGAACTTGGATATGCTGAAGGAAGTTCTCCGCACAGATTTGGCAGTATGACTTTCCTTTTTGTACCTCTGGTCCATTTAGACTTAAAATTGCTATTATATTCCTCTAAGCTTCAAAATTTTAGTCCTGTCGATTTGTAAGTTTCTTCGGAAAATAAGATAAATGTTACTTTACGCCATGCTGTTGCATCAATAGATTAGGATGATTGTTTCTTTTGGTTGGTCCGTTTCATGATATGGAGATGAATGATGATATGGGAATTTAGTGAAGTTATGTCTTGAATAGGGCAAGTTGCTTCTTTGGAGGTGACTTACTTGTTAGTACTAGACCTTAAAATTTTCTATACTATACTTTTCCCGGATTTAAGTTTGTGCTGTGCAATGCTCTTTATATCATATTAACACCCATTAAGTTTCAGAACCTTCTACCATATTCACATGGTATGGATCGTCACAAGAAATGTGTTTCGGTTGCAGGCTGATAAAGTTTCTAATCTTTGTATTACAAAAGGTAATGGTTCTGCGAGTCAGAGCCTTGATGAGAGATTGGGCCATGATCTGAATGAATCCCAACAAAAAGCAGTTGGTGCCTGTCTCAGTAAACTCCATTGTGAGAACAAGCCATCTGTCGAACTGATATGGGGTCCTCCTGGAACTGGGAAAACTAAAACTGTCGCTACACTGCTATTTACTCTCTTGAAAAGGAAACATAGAACCATTGTTTGTGCTCCTACAAATGTTGCCATCAAGGAAGTGGCATCTCGTGTTCTAAAGCTGCTAAAAGAATCAGATAGTGGTACAAGCACTGAAATGGGAAATTTGCTCTGTTACTTTGGAGACATGCTTATTTTTGGGAACAAGGAGCGGCTGAAAGTTGATTCTGACATTGAAGAAATATACTTGGAACATCGTGTGAAGTGCTTTTCTGAATTCACTGGTTGGCAGCAGCGTCTAACTTCCATGATAGATACTCTTGCCGACTGTGTCTGTCAATACCACATATTTTTGGAAAACAAACACACAAAAGGAGGGAAACCAGGAAGTGATGATGATGGGAGCGAATGCGGAAGCAGTGAAGAAGATGGTAACTGTGAGCTTAAATCATTTCTTGAGTTCTTCAGGGACCGGTTCAAGGCAACTGTCCAGCCTCTCCGGAGATGCCTCTATATTTTCTGTAATCATATATCCAGAAATAATTTCCAGAATATTAGATCCCTCCTTAACTTGCTTGATTCTTTTGAAACTTTATTATGTGGAGAGAAGTTTGATTCAGAGATGATGGAGATAACTCTTTCACGTGATGAACTTAGCCTGTTTTCATTTGAGACATCCATGGGTCCACTATATAACTTATATATGAAGAGACAGGAATGCCTTTCCATGCTGCTAACTGTTCATGATTTTCTGGAGAATCTAAAACTTCCAAAATTTATGAGTGAGGACATGATAGCTGACTTCTGTTATCAACGTGCTTCCCTGATTTTTTGCACTGCTTCGAGTTCATATGAGCTGTACTCTGTGGAAATGGAGCCTCTCAATTTACTGGTAATCGACGAGGCAGCCCAGTTGAAAGAATGTGAGTCAGTAATTCCTCTGCAACTCCCTGGTGTCAAGCATCTGATTTTAGTTGGAGATGAGTGTCAGTTGCCTGCTATGGTTGAAAGCAAGGTAATGTTACAATGTCTAAAAAGGAACTTTGTATTTGGTTTTGAAAGATTTGTAATATCCTTCTCTTCATTTGAGCTTAGATGGGCTAAATGCTCTATACCTAACGTCTGTTGAATTGCTATCGTATTTTATTTCTACAGGTTTCTAATAGGGCTGGTTTTGGAAGGAGTCTGTTTGAGCGACTGAGTTCACTGGGTTATTCAAGGCAACTTCTCAATATGCAATACCGGATGCATCCATCGATAAGTCTGTTTCCCACTTCAAACTTTTATCAAAACCAAATTTTGGACGGGCCAAATGTGAAGAGCAAAAGTTACAGAAAAAGTCATTTGCCATGGCCGATGTTTGGCCCTTACTCATTCATAAATATTCCTGATGGACGAGAACAAATCGATGATGACGGCTGTAGCCTTAGAAACCCTGTTGAGGTGGAAGTTATCTCGAGGATGGTGAGGAATTTGTACAGAGGTATGTCAAGAGAATTTTATACATATTGCTTCGAGAACATCGATTTTACATGTATTACTTAATCATATAGCTGTAGATTATGATGGCCATTAATAGTTCTTTTCCTAGGACATTTCTTTTGAAGTTTTCCACCCTTCATAAAATGATATCATTGTCATGATGGTTTCATTTCCTTTTCTTCGCAGCTTGGGATGGGTCAGAAGAAGATCTGACAGTAGGTGTCATATCTCCCTACGCGGCTCAGGTTGCTGCAGTTCAAGCTAAACTTGGAAAAAGGTATGAAAATATCAAGGGCTTTATGGTCAAGGTGAAGTCAGTGGATGGATTCCAAGGTGGTGAAGAAGACATTGTTATAATATCCACTGTAAGATCAAATTTGCGTGGGACTATTGGATTCTTGTCCAATTCTAAGAGAACCAATGTTGCTCTTACACGGGCCAGGTACCGCATCCTCTTAGCTGTGTCAAATTATATATTTGGAGTGATATAGCCTGCAAATCCCAGAGTTATGTCCTATCTATAGGTATTGTCTGTGGATTCTGGGAAATGGGGAAACACTGACAAAAAGCAAATCTGTGTGGGAAGCTTTGGTTGACGATGCCAAGAGTCGTGGATGCTTCTTCAATGTTGATGATGACAAGGACTTGGCTAAAGCCATTTTAGATGTGATGAAAGAGAATGATCAGCTTGATCACCTGCTTGACAGAAGCAGTGTACTTTTCAGAAATGCTAGGTGGAAGGTAAAAAAACGTTGCTCAACAGTGTTCGCTCAACAGTGTTCTATGGCTACATTTATTTTTCAAAATAACCACTAAGTTTCAAAGAATTTGTGACGACATATCTTATTGTCATGCTTTGGTCATTTCAGGTTCTTTTCAGTGACAACTTCCTGAAGTCTTTCAGAAAGCTGACATCACTCAGGACAAAGATGTCCATTATCTACCTCCTGTCAAAACTTTCCAGCGGCTGGAGACCAAAGAAGGGGAATGTAAATATATTTTGTGAACACTCTTCTCATATTGTGAAACAATTTAAGGCTGAAGATCTCTATGTCTTATGCACGATTGATATTTTTAAGGAACAGAGATACATCCAAATCCTGAAGATATGGGATGTTTTGCCTTTAAAGGATGTGGCCAATTTGGTCAAACGTTTGGACAGCATATTCGAGACATATAGTGATGATTTTATTAGTCATTGCAATGAGAAATGCATTGACGGGTAAGTCTGATCATTTCTTCTTACTTATAATAGGTAGCACAATACTTACTAAATTAGAAAGCATCTCTTTTCCAGATAGATGATTAAAATATAATGGATTGATCTTAAACCCCTATTTTCTTTCATTTCACATGCCTCTTCCTGTTATAGTGGTCAGGAAGTTCCGAAGACCTGGGTCTGTCCTTTCGATTTTATCCGCTATCGAAATCCTTGTGAAGATGAATTTGGAACTACTTCTGACGCTGATGCTTCAGATCGTAGGTTTTATGCAGAGAATGCGAAAGTGAGCGAGAGTTTGCTTCTGATGAAATTCTACCCATTATCGTCGGATGTTATCCCCCTTTTGCTCGATGACAGCAATGGTAATGAAGTGAGTCTTCCATTTGAAGTAACAGAGCAAGAACAAGAGTTAATTCTTTTCCCCAGAAGCACTTTTATACTGGGGCGATCTGGAACTGGAAAAACTACGGTCCTGACAATGAAGTTGTTTAGAAATGAGAAAATGCATGATGAAGCAACCAAGGGATTTCAGGAAATCCAAAGTGGTATCAGCCACATGAAAGATGCCTCCCTGGAAATCAATGTTGAGGAAATCGGTGAAGGAGCAGAGGATTGTGTATTGCGCCAACTTTTTGTGACTGTCAGTGCCAAATTGTGTTTTGCGGTCAAACAACACGTATCTCAACTCAGAAGGTACATAAAATGTCATGGGAAGATGTTTGAACAATTGAATGAATATTCTGCAATTTTTTACAATGAACAAACATATGCAAGATTAATGGATTGTCAAATCTTTTTGTGAATTAGTCTGGACAAGAAGTTAACCCCTTGGGCATGCTACTATTTTCCTCCTAGCGGAGAAGCACAATCCATATACTTCATATATAGACTTCGCTAGGTAATACAACATGTAGCAAGAGTGCATGGGTCAAATCATTGCCATGCTCGGGTGCTACTACTTGGTTTTAGCTGCTAGAAAATAGATTTAATCATTGCATAGTAGTGATCGATATCATCTGCTTGCTGATTTCAAACTATAGATTAACTTGTGCGGCTATAGTCCTTTTGATCTTTGTGCCACTTCTTTAGTTTGTATTTCCATTTTATTGGAAACTTTTGTATTTAGTTTTGTGATTGTAACATTCTACGTAGAATGAAAATATGCAATTATAAGCAGCATTGACCATCTGTTCTTAAAATCTTGCTGTGGGGGAAGATTGTCATTGCCAGCTGACGTAAATGCTATCCATGTCTCACAGTATTACAACCTCAGTGCATCTGCATGTTCTAATTTCCTTTTCGCTGTTAATTACCTAAAAGTGGAAATTATGATATTGCATGTGTAGTGTAGGTATTCCTGCATGTTTGTTGAATTTAATTTTTCATGTCTAATTTCTGGCTTAATTAATCTTGCAGCTTCAGCACTGGTGCAAAACATAGAGTAAAAAGCTCTTTAGTTGATGAGATTGTTGATGATGCAGCATTATTCAAGGATATCCCGGATTCATTTGTAGATATATCTCCCAACTCTTATCCCCTTATTATAACTTTCCGTAAGCTTCTGATGATGCTAGATGGAACAGTGGGGGTTTCATTCTTTGAAAGGTTTCCCGATCTAAGGGAGTTTTGTCATGGCCAATCCTACAAATCTAGACCAGTTGCCTTACAAAGTCTTCTACGAGCAAAGGAGGTTACTTACGAAAAGTTTTGTGCAGTTTATTGGCCTCACTTCAATGACAAGATAATGAAGAGGCTTGATCCTTCCAGAGTCTTCACTGAAATAATGTCCCACATAAAAGGTGGTCTTCGACCGGTAGATGGTTGTGAAGGCAAACTGGACAGACCAGGCTATGTTTCACTTTCACAGGGTCGTGTCTCCACTCTGAGTGCTCAGAGAAGAGAAGAAATTTATGATGCTTTTGAGGATTATGAAAAGATGAAAATGAAAAAGGGTGAATTTGATTTGGCCGATCTTGTCAATGATCTTCATCGCCGCCTTTTTCGTGGGCAGTTTGCTGGTATTGTGGTGGATTTTGTATATATTGATGAAGTGCAGGATCTCACCATGAGGCAAATTTCACTGTTCAAGTATATCTGTAGAAACATTGATGGGGGCTTTGTGTTTTCTGGCGACACTGCACAAACTATTGCAAGGGGAATAGACTTCAGGTTTGAAGACATAAGGTCCCTTTTCTACAAGGAGTTCTTGATGGATTCAATGGATGGACCAGATATCAGAATGGAAAAGGGACGTCTTTCCAAAACTTTCCATTTGAGCCAAAACTTTCGCACTCATGCTGGTATACTCAAACTGGCACAGAGCGTCATTGATCTTCTTTACCATTTTTTCCCTTTATCCATTGATGCTTTGAGCCCCGAAACTAGCTTTATATGTGGGGAAGCCCCAATTTTACTCAAATCAGAGAATGACGAAAATTCCATACTATCAATTTTTGGCAACTGTGATGTTAGTGGTAATTTTGTTGGCTTTGGAGCAGAGCAGGTTATTTTGGTTCGAGATGATGACTCTAGAAATGAAGTTTCAAATCTTGTGAGAGGGCAAGCCCTAGTTTTGACGATAGTGGAGTGCAAGGGGTTGGAATTTCAGGTAGGTGTGTGTCAGGTTGGATTGTTTGCCATGGGATTTTAATAGTAGCAGCATAGAGATTTCATGGGCTTTTATTTTTAATGGGTCATGAGCAATTTGCTGCAAGCTGTAACTCTGTAAAAATCTTGGATTTGCATTTTCATTCTACTATACCGTTTCTTGTATGTAGACAATGGCATCTAGATACTCATAATGTAAAAAAATTTTGGGCTCATGTTGACATCATCCTTTAGGTCAATATACAATATCAAAGATCTTGTGACTTTCCGACTGATCTTGATTGGCTGGTGTGTCAAAATGAGTCCAGATATTTTTTTTCGTTAATTTTTTAGATTTGTTCATGTATTTATGAAACTTGAAATCTGTCATTTTGGTCTTAAATCAGATGTTTTTACCTGAAACACTTTTTCTGTGACATTGTGGAGGATGTCTTGTTGTACAACTTCTTTGGCACTTCACCTCTGAAAAGTCAATGGAGGCTCATTTATGGATACATGAAGGAGCAAGCTTTGCTCGATAACTGCTCTGAATGGTCATCCCCAAGTTTCGATGACGTGAAGCACAATCTATTATGCTCTGAATTGAAACAATTGTATGTTGCAATTACTCGGACAAGGCAAAGATTGTGGATTTGTGAGAATGCCCTGGAGTTCTCTAAACCAATTCTTGACTACTGGAAGAAGAAGTGCCTCATTCAAGTAAGGTTGGTAGATCATGCCCTTGCAGAAGCAATGCAGGTCAGGAGCACGCCAGAGGAGTGGAAGTCACAAGGTTTTAAGGTTCGCTGTTTTCCTGTTTTTTCCTGTTTTTTCTTGCTTGGCTGTTTCCTCTTCACGGAACTGTTATTTTCGCCTTTTTTGGAGTCAACATGATCTGTGAATGCTAGGGAGTTTGGAATGACAATAGTGACTGCAAAAGTATGATTATCCTGAAAAAAAGTTGTGTAGAATGTGGACGTTCTATGGTACAAAATATGGTGATTGATTTGCCAGCTTTATTGTTGTATTAATAGTTTGGCCAAATGCTTCATTTAGACACACAATGGATAAACAATATGATACGAATTTTCCTACAATCTTTTTCCTCATTTGAGGTTATCAGGTCAATGACAGAGCATTGTTTTGGTGTAAGTCTACACCACTGATTTTTCCTATAAGGGAAGACTATGTTTTCTTTTATTCTTCTTTTCACCTTCTCTGAAGAAGCTATTGATCTTTCTCTCTCCCTTTTGTTTTTTTTTTTTAAAAACTTTGCAAGCTCTTACGTGAGGGTAACTACCCAATGGCAATAATGTGCTTTGAACGAGCAAGGTACACATATGGGGAGAAATTGGCTAAGGCCTCTGCTTTCAAAGCAGATGCAGATCTCAAGCACATTTCAAATCCACAAGAGGCTTCTGACCTTCGAAGGCAGGCTGCTGAGATCTATGAAACAATTGGAATGGCTGACTCTTCGGCGGAGTGTTTCTACATGTTGAAGGAATATGAGATAGCAGGTATCATTTTTTTTCTTTTTCATGTCTTCAAAATGACGAGGTGGAGATATGCTGCATCTTTGCTTTTCTTCTCGTTGTAGCTATGGCAAAGCTGCCTATGAAAGAGGAAATTTGACTTCGTATTCTTCTGTATGTAGTTTTTTATATGCATGGTACGCTCTTGTTTACCAGTTTAATCGATTTTTCTCTTTCAATATTCCAAAAGAGTAGTTTGATATGACTTGTTAACTTCCAAATGCTTTTGGTGAATTTTGCACAAGTGCTACTAGCGTTGACTTCATGATTAGTTCCTTAGGTTTGAGAAGTTGATTATTTCCTACATGACAACCCATCTCTGCTCTCTTAGTAGTTTGGAAAAATTTGAGCTGCTAAGTTCTTAACACTGACCAGACCTATAAGTTTAAAAAAGCTGTGGCTATTAGTTGCAATACTCCATGTGGACTATGGTTTGTCAAAAACTTCTTGGTATTGTAGACACCTACGGACGTTGATCCTGTTTCATCTCGACATTGATAATATAGTTGAGCTGTCCAAGAGCATTTCTGGCAGCTTCTAAATGTCCCATTGCTATGTTCTATCTTCTGAGCATCAGCACTCTATAAATGAGACCGACATCAAATTTGTTTATGCTTCAACAGGTAGAATATACATGGATAAATGTGGAGAATCTGGTTTGGAGAAAGCTGGAGAATGTTTCTCTCTCGCCCAGCGCTACGATCTTGCAGCGGAGGCATATGCAAGGGCGAATATTTTCTCAAAGTGCTTGTCCATTTGTGCTGAAGGAAAACTCTTTGAAATGGGTCTGCAATACATTGAGGATTGGAAAAGGCAGGGAACTGAGAAGAAAAGTAAAGAAATAGAGAAATTGGAACAGGAATTTTTAGAGAGTTGTGCCCTTCATTTCTACAACCTCAGAGACTACAGGGCCATGATGAAGTATGTGAAGGCTTTTGATTGCATCGATTCAATGCGAAACTTGCTCAAGAGGCTGGGATGCCTTGATGAACTTATAAGTCTGGAGATAGACTTTGGTAACTTTTTGGAGGAGGCAAAGATTGTGAGGATGAACGGTGACATCCTTCGTGAGGTTGATCTACTTGGGAAGAGCGGAAAAAACAGAGAAGCGTCAATGAATATCCTGTGGTACATATTATTCTATTCCCTTTGGGCTCCTGGAAGCAAAGGGTGGCCTTTGAAGCAGTTTGCACAGAAGGAGGAGCTGGTAGCAAAAGCCAAACATCTCGCAGAGCCTGAGCCTATGGCCTTCTGTGAATATGTTTCTGTAGAATCGAGCATTCTGTTAAATAAACAGAGCAGTTTGGCCGAAATGAAAGAAGATTTGAGTGCCTCCAGTAGAAATGGAAGTGTCAGAGGTGAAATACTATGCGCTCGAAATATTCTGGACTTCCATCTTTGTCAAAATATCACAAGTTTTTGTTGGGAATATGATTGGCTTGTCGACCCAATGGAGTATTCAGAACAACTGATCTTGGGTAATCAGATTTCCATTGACTCATTGGTCTGCTTTTGGAATCTCTGGAGAGAGAAGATTGTTAGAATTGTAGAGACTGTAGGATGTGTGGAGATGCCAGCGAGAAAGGAAAATGCGTCATGTTGGGAGTTCTGTTTGAATTACTTTGGTGTTCTGGAGCAACGGAACAACATGCAAAGAACTTATCACCTTCTAAACCCAGATGCTGATTGGGTCAGAAACATAGATAAAAGATTTCTTCAAAGAAATGGACAATTGGTTGCTTTGGATCTTAGACAATTGGTCTCTGCAGCTCAAAAGTATTGGTCTTCTGAGCTTACTTCTGTTGGTATAATGCTCCTGCACAAATTGGATGCACTTTATCAATCTTTGGTGAAGAGTTCTCGGTCAAACTTCTGGCGAAGCAGATGTCTTGCTATGTTACATGAGGTTGCCAAGTTCCTTCGAGAACTCGATTGTCCGAATCACTCCTTCCAGTATGATAGGGCACTGGAGGGTTTCATTGAAACATCCAGTAGGAGGTACTTCGGTCACATATTTCCACTTGACTGGAGAATATCATCATCAGAGAATATGGTATCTCTGAGAGGAAGTGAGGCTTCTCGTAATTTACTGAGAGGAAGGATGAACATGATAATTTCGAAGAAGCAATTTTCACATGGGAAGATGGGTGAGCTTGCGACTCTGGTTCTTGGGTCTGGAATGCTCGGCGATGATTTGTATGGAAATATTGCAAAATCATTTGAAGGAAATACGTCATGGGAGGCATTCATGGAATGCATTTGTCGGGATGTACCATCAGACCTTCCTCAGGTGAGCGAGGGACCCGTGGAAATCTCTTTGGCTTGGAACCTTTATCGAGCTTTGGCAGATGCTTACAATGCCAATTGGAGGACTGAAAGAGACTACATCACACCAATTTGCTTTTTGTATCTCTTGGAACGACTTTTGATTTGTAGCAAGTAAATCCCAGAGTTATTTCCTATCTATAGGTATTGTCTGTGGATTCTGGGAAATGGGAAAACACTGACAAGAAGCAACTCTGTGTGGGAAGCTGTGGTTGACAATGCTAGGAGTCGTGGATGTTTCTTCAATGTTGATGATGACAAGGACTTGGCTAAAGCCATCTTAGATGTGAAGAAAGAGAATAATCAGCTTGATGATCTTCTTGACAGAAGCAGTGTACTTTTCAGAAATGCAAGGTGGAAGGTAAAAAACTATGCTCACAGTATTCTATAGCTCCATTTATTTTTCAAAATAAGCATTGAGTTTTATAGAACTTGTGACAACATATCTCATTGTCATGCTTTGGTCTTATCAGGTTCTTTTCAGTGACAACTTCCGGAAGTCTTTCAGAAAGCTGGTATCACTCAGGATAAAGATGTTAATCATCAGACTTCTGTCAAAACTATCCAATGGCTGGAGACCAAAGAAGGGGAATCTGGATATAATTTGTGAACACTCATCTCATATCGTGAGACAATTTAAGGCTGAAGGTCTCTATGTCTTATGCACAATTGATATTGTAAAGGAACTGAGATACATCCAAATCCTCAAGATATGGGATGTGTTGCCTTTAGAGGATGTGGCAAAATTGGTCAAACGTTTGGACAGCATATTCGAGACATATAGTGATGATTTTATCAGTCGTTGCAATGAGATATGCATTGAGGGGTAAGTCTGATCATTTCTTCTTATTGAAGATGGGTAGCACATCAGTTACTAGATTAGATTGCATTGTTTTCCAGATAGATGACTAAAATATCTTGAATTGATCTTATCCCCCTAGTTTCTTTCATTTCACATGCCTCTTCCTGTTATAGGGATCTGCAAATTCCGAAGACTTGGGTGTGTTCTTTCGATTTTGTCCGCTATCGAAGTCCTAGTGAAGATGAATTTCGGAGTAGTTCTGATGCTGATGCTTCAGATCGTAGGTTGTATGCAGAGAATGTGAAAGTGAGCGAGAGTTTGCTTCTGATGAAATTCTACCCCTTATCATCAGATATTGTCAGACATTTGCTTGATGAGAGTGATGGTAATGAAGCGAGTCTTCCATTTGAAGTAACAGAACAAGAACAAGAGATAATTCTTTTCCCCAGAAGCACTTTTATACTTGGGCGATCTGGAACTGGTAAAACTACGGTCTTGACAATGAAGTTGTTTCGCAACGAGAAACAATTTCAGGAAATCCAAAGTGGCGTCAGCCACGGTAAAGATGCCTCCCCGGAAATCAATGTTGAGGAAATCGGTGAAGGAGCAGAGGATTGTGTATTGCGCCAGCTTTTTGTGACTGTCAGTGCAAAATTATGTTTTGCGGTCAAACAGCATGTATCTCAACTTAGAAGGTACATAAAATGTCGTGGGAAGATGTTTGAACAATAGAATAAATATTCTGCAATTTTTACAATGAACAAACATATGCAAGGGTTAATGGATTATCAAAATTTTTTTTATGAATTAATCCGGACAAGAAGATAACCCTTTGGCTTGCTACTATTTTCCTCCTAGCGGAGAAGCACAATCCATATTCTTCATATATAGACTTCGCTAGGAAATACAACATGTAGCAAGAGTGCATGGGTCAAATTAGTAATTTGCCATGCTCGGGTGCTACCACTTGGATATAGTTGCTAGAAAATGGATTTAATCATTGCATGTTAGTGATCGACATCATCTGCTTGCCGAAACCAAACATTAGTTTATGCGGCAATATTCCTTATTTTGGTTTTGTGCCACTTGTTTAGTTTGGAATCCCATTTTATTGGAAACTTTCGTCTTAAATTTTGTGATTGTATACGTATAAAAAGAAAATTGTACTTAAAATGAACGTATGCAATTATAAGCAGAATCAAGAAAGGATCCATCTGTTCTACAAATCTTGCTGCGGGGAGGATTTTCATTGCCAGCTGATGTAAATGCTATCTATGTCTCATAGTATATCATTACTATCTTGGTGCATCAGCGTGTTCTCATTTCCTTTTTGCTGTTAGTTACCTAAAAGTAGAAATTATCAAATTGCATGTGTAGTGGAGGTATTCCCATAAGTTTGTTAAAATATATTTTTCCATTTCTAATTGCTGGCTTTATTAATCCTGCAGCTCCAGCATGGGTGCAAAACATAGTGTAAAAAGCTCTTCAGTTGATGAGATTGTTGATGATGCAGCATTATTCAAAGATATCCCAGATTCGTTTTTAGATATATCTCCCAACTCTTATCCCCTTGTTATAACTTTTCGTAAGCTTGTGATGATGCTAGATGGAACAGTGGGGGTTTCATTCTTTGAAAGGTTCCCCGATCTAAGAGAGCTTTGTCATGGCCAATCCTTCAATTCTAGACCAGTCGCCTTACAAAGTCTTCTAAGAGCAAAGGAGGTTACTTACGAAAAGTTTTGTGCTGTTTATTGGCCTCACTTCAATGACAAGATAAGGAGGAGGCTTGATCCTTCCAGAGTCTTTACTGAAATAATGTCCCACATAAAGGGTGGTCTTCCACCAGCAGATTGTTGCAAAGGCAAACTTGACAGACCAGGCTATGTTTCACTTTCAGAGAGTCGAGTCTCTACTCTGAGTATTCAGAGAAGAGAAGAAATTTATGATGCTTTTGAGGATTATGAAAAGATGAAAATGAAAAATGGTGAATTTGATTTGGCTGATCTTGTCAATGATCTTCATCGCCGTCTTTTTCGTGGGCAGTTGGCTGGTATCATGGTGGATTTTGTATATATTGATGAAGTGCAGGATCTCACCATGAGGCAAATTTCACTGTTCAAGTATATCTGTAGAAACGTTGATGGGGGCTTTGTGTTTTCTGGTGACACTGCACAAACTATTGCAAGGGGAATAGACTTCAGGTTTGAAGACATAAGGTCCCTTTTCTACAAGGAGTTCTTGATGGATTCAATGGATAGACCAGATATCAGAATGGAAAAGGGATGTCTTTCCAAAACTTTCCATTTGAGCCAAAACTTTCGTACTCATGCTGGTATACTCAAACTGGCACAGAGCGTCATTGATCTTCTTTACCATTTTTTCCCTTTATCCATTGATGCTTTGAGCCCTGAAACTAGCTTTATATGTGGGGAAGCCCCAATTTTACTTGAATCAGAGAATGACGAAAATGCCATACTATCAATTTTTGGCAACTGTGATGTTAGTGGTGATTTTGTTGGCTTTGGAGCAGAGCAGGTTATTTTGGTTCGAGATGATCACTCTAGAAATGAAGTTTCAAATCTTGTGAGAGGGCAAGCCCTAGTTTTGACGATAGTGGAGTGCAAGGGGTTGGAATTTCAGGTAGGTGTGTCAGGTTGGATTGTTTGCCATAGGATTTTAATGGTAGCAGCATAGAGATTTCATGGGCTTTTATTTTTAATGGGTCATGAGCAATTTGCTGCAAGCTGTAACCCTGTAAAAAGCTTGGATTTGCATTTTCATTCTACTATACCGTTTCTTGTATGTAGACAATGGCATCTAGATACTCATAATGTAAAATTTGTTTGGGCTCATGTTGACATCATCCTTTAGGTTAATATACAATATCAAAGATCTTGCGACTTTACGACTGATCTTGATTGGCTGGTGTGTCAAAATGAGTCCAGATGTTTTTTTCCTTAATTTTTTTAGATTTGTTCATGTATTTATGAAACTTGAAATCTGACATTTTGGTCTTAAATCAGATGTTTTTACCTGAAACACTTTTTCTGTGACATTGTGTAGGATGTCTTATTGTACAACTTCTTTGGCACTTCACCTCTGAAAAGTCAATGGAGGCTCATTTATGGATACATGAAGAAGCAAGCTTTGCTCGATAACAGCTCTGAATGGTCATCCCCAAGTTTCGATGATGCGAAGCACAATCTATTATGCTCTGAATTGAAACAATTGTATGTCGCAATTACTCGGACAAGGCAAAGATTGTGGATATGTGAGAATGCCCTGGAGTTCTCTAAACCAATTCTTGACTACTGGAAGAAGAAGTGCCTCATTCAAGTAAGGTTGGTAGATCATGCCCTTGCAGAAGCAATGCAGGTCAGGAGCACGCCAGAGGAGTGGAAGTCACAAGGTTTTAAGGTTCGCTGTTTTCCTGTTTTTCTTGCTTGGCTGTTTCCTCTTCACGGAACTGTTATTTTCGCCTTATTTGGAGTCAACATGATCTGTGAATGCTGGGGATTTTGGAATGACAATAGTGACTGCAAAAGTATGATTATCCTGAAAAAAAGGTGTGTAGAATGTGGACGTTCTATGGTACAAAATATGGTGATTGATTTGCCAGCTTTATTGTTGTATTAATAGTTTGGCCAAATACTTCATTTAGACACACAATGGATAAACAATATGATACGAATTTTCCTGCAATCTTTTTCCTCATTTGAGGTTATCAGGTCAATCACTGTGCATTGTTTTGGTGTAAGTCTTCACCACTGATTTTTCCTTTAAGGGAAGACTTATATTTTCTTTTATTCTTCTTTTCACCTTCTCTGAAGAAGCTATTGATCTCTCTCTCCTTTTTTTTTTTTTAAACTTTGCAAGCTCTTACGTGAGGGTAACTACCCAATGGCAATAATGTGCTTTGAACGAGCAAGGTACACATATGGGGAGAAATTGGCTAAGGCCTCTGCTTTCAAAGCAGATGCAGATCTAAAGCACATTTCAAATCCGCAAGAGGCTTCTGACCTTCGAAGGCAGGCTGCTGAGATCTACGAAACAATTGGAATGGCTGACTCTGCGGCGGAGTGTTTCTACATGTTGAAGGAATATGAGAAAGCAGGTATCATTTTTTTTTTTTTTTATGTCTTCAAGATGATGAGGTGGAGATATGCTGCATTTTTGCTTTTCTTCTCCTTGTAGCTATGGCAAAGCTGCCTAAGAAAGAGGAAATTTGACTTCGTATTCTTCTGTATGTAGTTTTTTATATGCGTGGTACACTTTTGTTTACCAGTTTAATTGATTTTTCTCTTTCAATATTCCAAAAGAGTAGTTTGATATGACTTGTTAACTTCCAAATGCTTTTGGTGAATTTTGGGCAAGTGTTACTAGCGTTGACTTCATGATTAGTTCCTTAGGTTTGAGAAGTTGATTATTTCCTATATGACAACCCATCTCTGCTCTCTTAGTAGTTTGGAAAGAATTGAGCTGCTAAGTTCTTAACACTGACCAGACCTATAAGTTTAAAAAAGGCTGTGGCTATTAGTTGCAATACTCCATGTGTACTATGGTTTTCAAAAACTTCTTGGTATTGTAGACACCTACGGACGTTGATCCTGTTTCATCTGTTGACATTGATAATATAGTTGAGCATTTCTGGCAGCTTCTAAATGTCCCTTTGCTATGTTCTATCTTCTGAGCATCAGCACTCCATAAATGAGACTCTCAAATTTGTATATGCTTCAACAGGTAGAATATACATGGATAAATGTGGAGAATCTGGTTTGGAGAAAGCTGGAGAGTGTTTCTCTCTCGCCCAGTGCTACGATCTTGCAGCGGAGGCATATGCAAGGGCGAATATCTTCTCAAAGTGCTTGTCCATTTGTACTGAAGGAAAACTCTTTGAAATGGGTCTTCGCTACATTGAGGATTGGAAAAGGCAGGGAACTGAGAAGAAAAGTAAAGAAATAGAGAAATTGGAACAGGAATTTTTAGAGAGTTGTGCCCTTCATTTCTACAACCTCAGAGACTACAGGGCCATGATGAAGTATGTGAAGGCTTTTGATTGCATCGATTCAATGCGAAACTTGCTCAAGAGGCTGGGATGCCTTGATGAACTTATAAGTCTGGAGATAGACTTTGGTAACTTTTTGGAGGCGGCAAAGATTGTGAGGATGAAAGGTGACATCCTTCGTGAGGTTGATCTACTTGGGAAGAGCGGAAAAAACAGAGAAGCGTCAATGAATATCCTGTGGTACATATTATTCTATTCCCTTTGGCCTCCTGGAAGCAAAGGGTGGCCCTTGAAGCCGTTTGCACAGAAGGAGGAGCTGGTAGCAAAAGCCAAACATCTCGCAGAGCCTGAGCCTATGGCCTTCTATGAATATGTTTCTGTAGAATCGAGCATTCTGTTAAATAAACAGAGCAGTTTGGCCGAAATGACAGAAGATTTGAGTGCCTCCAGTAGAAATGGAAGTGTCAGAGGCGAAATACTATGCGCTCGAAAAATTCTGGACTTCCATCTTCGTCAAAATATCAGAAGTTTTTGTTGGGAATATGATTGGCTTGTCGACCCAATGGAGTATTCAGAACAACTGATCTTGGGTAGTCAGATTTCCATTGACTCATTGGTCTGCTTTTGGAATCTCTGGAGAGAGAAGATTGTTAGAATTATAGAGACTGTAGGATGTGCGGAGATGCCAGCGAGAAAGGAAAATGTGTCGTGTTGGGAGTTCTGTTTGAATTACTTTGGTGTTCTGGAGCAACGGAACAACATGCAAAGAACTTTTCACCTTCTAAACCCAGATGCTGATTGGGTCAGAAACATAGATAAAAGATTTCTTCAAAGAAATGGACAATTGGTTGCTTTGGATCTTAGACAATTGGTCTCTGCAGCTCAAAAGTATTGGTCTTCTGAGCTTAATTCTGTTGGTATGGAGCTCCTGCACAAATTGGATGCACTTTATCAGTCTTTGGTGAAGAGTTCTCGGTCGAACTTCTGGCAAAGCAGATGTCTTGCTATGTTACATGAGGTTGCCAAGTTCCTTCGAGAACTCGATTGTCCGAATCACTCCTTCCAGTATGGTAGGGCACTGGAGGGTTTCATTGAAACATCCAGTAAGAGGTACTTCGGTCACATATTTCCACTTGACTGGAGAATATCATCATCAGAGAATATGGCATCTCTGAGAGGAAGTGAGGCTTCTCGTAATTTACTGAGAGGAAGGATGAACATGATAATTTCGAAGAAGCAATTTTCACATGGGAAGATGGGTGAGCTTGCGACTCTGGTTCTTGGGTCTGGAATGCTCGGCGATGATTTGTATGGAAATATTGCAAAATCATTTGAAGGAAATACGTCATGGGAGGCATTCATGGAATGCATTTGTCGGGATGTACCATCAGACCTTCCCCAGGTGAGCCAGGGACCCGTGGAAATCTCTTTGGCTTGGAACCTTTATCGAGCTTTGGCAGATGCTTACAATGCCAATTGGAGGACCGAAAGAGACTACATCACACCAATTTGCTTTTTGTATCTCTTGGAACGACTTTTGATTTTGTTATCTTGCTCCAAAGGGCAGTTTTATGCAACCAAGTCTTCTCTAGTTGAATGGCTCATCTGCCATGAAGGTTTAGCAAAGCCTAGCTCCAGTTTCAACCCGGGAAATAGCTTGGAGCCCATCATTCAGTTTGTTAGAGGCGCTGTTGGGGACCTTCTTAGCAATAAGGATGATACCAGACAATGGATAAAAAATTCGAACCTAAATGTGATGGAGTATTACCCGTTATTGGTCTTGAAGTTGGTTCTTTTGGTTTGTTTGCTTCACCTGAATTTTGGCGTCAGTCCAAAATTTCTCTTCGATTTGCTTGGTAAGAGTTGGATTTCTGAGCAAATACCTCCAGAGTTTCGTCATATTCTTTCACGTTGCCGGAGGCCGAACTTACAGAAAATTCCAGTGGGTTTTCTTGCTGAAGCATTCAAAAAAGTTGATGATCCTCTCGTGATTACCAATTCTGCTTCCGATTGTTCAAAATGTCCACATGCCATCATTTTAGATGTGAAGTCGCACAAATCCAAGGAAGAGATTATGGAAATTCTATTCTCCAAAGATGGAAGTGCTGAGAGCTCTTGCAAGTTGCAAGATCTGACCGAAGTTACCAAGGATTCCTCTTCATCTTCTGACAGTGCAAACACGTCGTCATTGCCGGGACAAGAAATGGGCTTAGCGAATGAGGAAGAGAAGAGCGAAGTTGTGGAAGCTCAAAATTCCAGTGAAGTGAAGAAGGACGTGGAGGCTTCATCATCTTCTTCCCAGACTGGTGGTGTGGAAAACAGGAACAAGAACAAGGGCAATAGCAAGTCCAGAGGTAAGCAAAATAAGAAAGGAAGAGGCAAGAAGAGATGAATCCTCACTTCATTGTCCTAAATACAGATGGAGTGAAAATTGTATGTTGTTATAATCTACAGTAAGTCTACGTTCTTGTAAATACATGTGGAACTTTTGACTAAAATAGTTCCTCTCATGCCTCGCGATAGCGCGTATGCAGTGAAGAATGACAAAGAAAATGCAACTTTCTCTGCGTATCTTATTTACTTACAGATCATCTTGGTAGAGAAGTTTGCCTGATTGGAGTAATGACATTTAATGAGATCCAGCCTAGGGGAGCATATGTCCACGTGGGAATCTACAGAATTTGTCTGTTTGTACCCTCACCAGGTGGAGGACGACTTCGGAAAACTCTTATTTACTGACGGATAAGCACGATAGTGAAGCCAAATCTGGATCTTGATGGAGGATGGAGGATGATATTTTTCTATACGATTTGAATTCTTGAGCAACTGTTAAGAGTTATCTCTTAAACAGCGAGTGCCAGAAATTTTGAGTGTCAAAACTTGGCACGGGAGGAGTGACTCGGAGGGAGAGAGTCGGACAACAGAGAGAGAGCGCAGGGGAAGAGAGAGGAGAGAGAAGGCTTGCAGAGGAGAGAGAGCGTGTAGAGGGAGGAGAGAGAGAGAGAGGGGAGAGAAAAACAGGTGGGCTCGCAGGACATGTGGCGTGTTTTGGAGGCCCTTCTGGTACATGGGCTGCACTCAATTTTTCTCCTTTGCCTCTCCCACCATAAGCGCTGAAGCAGTGCAGTGAATCACCCGACACAAGGACTATAAATGCTCTTGTGAATCTGTACAAATGATGGATGAACTTAAAGTTTTGAAACACAACATCTATTCCATCAAAGATCATGTCAAAAACATATAACGCGTATATAGATTCCCAAGTCTAATGTAGACTGTAGTCATAATTTTGAAATATGCATACTTCTCAAGTGATCACTCTAGGCCGACTGGTAATTCATACATGTCTATATCAATGTTTCATAAGTTTGTCCAACATGAACTTGATCGAAGATTTTGTGGATTTTTACGCCAAATATAGATATTTTTGCCTCTTCATTTGTCTCAATAAAAGGTATTGTAGAAGTATGTAAGGTTAATGGGGTCAGATTTCCTCAGCTTTGTGAATGAAACGGAGATTGCCGACATGGCTTTTTAAAAGCCACTATTCCAAAGAATTTCGGACTTTTACTATAGTGATATTCGCATCGCATCTCTTTTTCTATATGGTTTACTACATGACAACCCACGCATTAAATGACTTTAATAATGTTCAAGAATATTGTACTCCAACATTATCGAGGAACGTATCAACCAACGTTGGATATGTGAAATGTACTTGTCAAAGATCATTGGAAAGGAAACACATGAAATAAGGTTAGGGTAGATTTTTAATGCATATTGTCATATTGAATTAATGAAAATGTAAAAAATGAGTGATGACTTTACAATGAATCAAAATAGAACTTAAAACAAAGTGAAAAATAAAAGTATGCTCGATAGCATTTACAAAGTCCATAATTATTACAACTCATTAGGGACATAAATAGTCAAGAGATGATGGAAATTACGTAATTGATCCTCTTCTGCTTAAAAAATACTCGATATTTAACATATTCATTTGTTCAAAAAATGTTTAACTAGCGGCTCACTTTGTTGAGATATAGTTACCATCTCTAGTTTTAAGTCTCAAGTTTTTAAGTAATCGTTTGAGAAGTTTTTGTAATAATACATCGACACAAATGCTTCAAAATTTAAAAAGAAAAAACGACATAATCTTCATCATAAGTAGGAAGCTTATGTTCTTTGTGGATATGGGTTAAAATTCATCCATCTTTTGATCTATTTACCATCTTCGATGTTTAAAAAATTGTTTTAATTTTTTTGAAGAGTAAATTCACTCATGACACGAGACATTTAGGACAGAGTAACAGTGGATGGGCCTAGTACATGTAGAAAGCTTAGGTCGAAAGAAATCAAGATGTTTGCTTTTCCCCTCCCTTGTCCTTTTCCTTTGTGGCTTTTAGACAGCATCGGACTTTGCGGGGTCCGAAAGGAGGCCCGAATTCACCGAAATGTGGAATGACACGTTGAGATGAAAGCTTTACGTGCATTTGTGCAGTAACAAAAAATCATTGCACGGTGTACGGAGGACGAGAAGACACTACCCGAGCGGGCCCGAGACAAGGTGGCTTCCCTCGGATGATGATGCGCGACGAAGCGCCTCGTACTGCAGTGCCTGTCTTTGGGAAGCAAGCCGGTATCCCATAGTTAGATTTGTCAAATTGGTTGATTGTGTCGGAACATAAATAATTTGACATAAATTGACATATACACATTTATGATCTATTTATTCTTCTTCTTTTTTGCCAATGTTTATTACTTATATATTCGTAATATAAATTTCTCAACCTAATCTCAAATTGTATTATTAAAACACTTTTATATTTAACTCAAATAAGAGATTTTTTTCTTACACTTCCATGAAATATAAATCTAGTTGACAGTTTTAATTTTCTTTTTTAAAAATAGGCTCTATTTGTTCCACGAAGAATATAACATTTATGAACAATTTTTTATATGAAGTCATTTTTCAAAAAAATAATAATATATTTTTTTGTTTGGCTAAAACATGAAAATGAATTAAAAAATATATTTCACTGTTTGGTATGGAAAATCTGATTTTATTTTCTTTCGTGCAGTCCTTTTTGTTATTTTATTTTATTTTTTTAAAATCAAATTTTTAATTATTTTATTTTCTTTCTTTTTCTTTTTCCTTCTTCTTCACTAGTTGCCGCCTACAACAACAACAACCATGGAGCCGAGCCGAGCCTACCTCAAGCAAGGCTCCACCTTGCCAAATTCAACAAGGTTGAGTTCCCACCCCTCACTAGAGGTCAGCAAGGCCTTGCCCTCACCTAATCGCAAGCTCGAGCTAGTTGGTGTCTAGCCAACTTGAGTTTTGCCAGATTGATGAGGCCTAAGCCTCACTAGTACCAAAGGTTGATGAGCCCATCCTTCACTAATGGTTGATTGCTAGTCACCGCCGTGATGACCACCAGCTAAAGAAGAAGGGAAAAAAAAGAGATAAAATAAAAAAATCTAGAAAATTTAGAAAATTAAAGAAAATAAATGACCTGTTTATTATTCATTTGAGCTTACTAGGTAACCCATTCAATACCCATTTAAGACCAATTAAGTTGTTAGATGGTTCATGACCCATTTAAACTTATTTTTAAAAATTAAGTAATCCATTTATGATCCACACCATTAAATGTATATTTTTTTTGGATCAGTCATTAAATATGAGTCATAATACCAATTTTAGACCCATTTTAACACCTCCACCCGTAGCAATGCGGTGGCTCACCATGCAAATGATGACAAGTCCTACAATTATAGATGATTAGAAGCTTTGGAACACGGTAACTATCTATAATCATGTCAATGCCATATTATATGTGAATAGATACCCATACTTATTACTTCTCTTTAACTTTTAGCGCGAAATCAATTGAATTTACAAAGACTGCTGACTCAGCTTTTTAAAAGCTTTTAGTCTATTCATCTTTTATAAAAAGATTATCTTATCACATTTGTACAACTTGTGCATCACGCTAGATAGCTATAAAAATATAAATATTCTGCTAATATTTTGGAATATTATATTTCAACATTTTTGTATAGAACGTTTTAACCACCACCAGATGTTTTAAATACACTTATTGAATATAATCGTGCAAGCAAAGCTTGAAACAATGTTAGTGCAAACCTTTTGATGCATATTGTCGTCCCGAATCAATCAACACATAGAAAATGATTTGTGATTTTGTAATTAATAGAAATAGAACTCAAAGCAAAGCGAAATGTGAGTATGTAAGGTTAATGGGGGCAAATGAAATGTAATATTGCCGACGCGGCTTTTTAGAAACCGTTCATCTAAAGACCTACGGACTTTTACTAATGGCCCGTTTGGTTCAACTTTGGGGAAATGCAAAGTCATTTCCCCGAGTATCTTTAGCCCAATGGGTATTTGGTGAAAGTAATAGTGTCTGGCAAATTACAACACAAGAGGATTTTCCAAAATGACTTTGATGCAAATACCGTTTGATAAACTTATATTTACAATGAGCTTTTCTTATTTTAAAAAAAAAATTAAAATTAAATCACTCATCGCCGGCCAACTGTTTGCCAGATCTAGTCACCGGCGTCACTTGAGGTCACCCAACCTTAGGCGCCATCACCTGGGTAACCTTAAGCGCGACACCTAGGTCGCTCAAGTGTCGCGCCTAAGGTCGGAGGTCGCGACCAAGGCATTGCTGCCTGAGGTCATTACCTCTGACCTCCAGTGACGACACCTGGGTCGTGCAAACCTAGGCATCGCACTTGGGTTTACACGACCCAGGCGTCAATCCAAGCGTCGGCCCTAAAGTCGCGACCTTAGGCACAACACTTGGGTTCGCGCAACCCAGGTCTCACAGTCGAAGGTCACGACCTCAAGGCTGGCACTTGGGTTCACACGACCCAGGCGTCATCGCCGAAGGTCGCGACCTCAAGCACAATGCTTGGGTCGTGCAAGCATCACGCCTAAGGTTGGAGGTTGCGACCCAGGCATCAACAATGATGCTAGGTTTGCACAACCTAGGTGTCGTGCCTAAGATCGCAACACTTGGGTCACGTGAACCCAAGCGTCGTGCAACCCTAGGCAGTGATTGTTGGGGGTCGCGCGACCTCGAGCGGTGTGACCCTAGCAACGGTGGCCAGCCTTCACCTTCATGATTTCTTTTTTAAAAAAAAAAAAAGTCAAAGGAGGTTGACTTGCATTTTCCATAGACCTGTTAAACGGATGGGTCGGGTCGGGTTTGGGTCGGGTCATAAATGGTTCAACCCAAATTGACCCATTAATCCATTTATGATTCATTTAAGCATAGTATAAAAATTTTGACCCATACCCAACACAACCCATACCCGACCCAACCCATATTGTTAAAACACTTCTCTATCTAAACTAAACTTATGAAAACTTATTCTTATAATCTTTTTAAAATATTTTAAACTTATTCTAGTTCATTAACGACCCATGCATTTTAATATTTTTAATTTTAAACCCATTATATGTACATCTATCAAAATAGGTCAGTCTTTCTTTAAATGGGTCATAAATGTGTTGTACTAAAAGAAAGCCTGACCCATTCATGACTCATTTAATATTTAAATAGGTCATAAATGTGTTATATACCCATTTTGACAGGTATAATTTTCCAAATGCTAAAAGCCCAAAGCAAGTCCCCATCAGCCTTGGGCTTTTATCATTTCAAACGCAAGCATTTGGCCAATGAGGCCCCCAAATGCTGAACCAAACACTCAATATTTTTCCTAAGTGACTTTGGGGGTTGAAAACCCCTTGGGAAAGATGATCCAAACGAGGCCTAAAGCAATATACATATCGCATCTCTTTTTCCTATATGATTTACCAGATGACAATTTGCGCATTGCGTGTTAAATAACTTTAATAATATTTGAGAATATCGTATTTCGACATTGTCAAACATTATCAAGGAACATATCAACCAAAGTTGGACATGTTAAAAATACTTGTTGAAGATTATAGTGAAAGGAATACTTAAAACAAAGTGCATACTTTTGATGCTTATTGCCATATTGAATTAGTGAAAACATAGAAAATGAGTGGTGATTTTATAATGAATCAAAATAGAACTTAAAACAAAGTGAAATATAAAAAGGTTAATGTCACGAAGAATCTTAAATTAGTATATCCAGGACAAATTATTCCAAATTAATTTTTTGACCACAAAAAACTCAAACTAATTTTTTTGTCTTAAAATGGATTGGTTTAGGAGTTTGATATAAATTTATCACATATGTACTAATTTGATATTTTTCGTGGTATTAACCCAAAATAAAGTCACACCCAATAGCATGTAGATAGTCCATAACTATTAAAATTCATTATGGAAGTTAAATGTAATAATATGAAAAAGAGAAAATGGGAAATTCAATATATTTAATGTATTAATAAACAGTACACGAGCCTATTTATAGGCTTATTAAATAACTAGTAAAAGGTAATAAGATAAACATAATATTAAATATAATTAATCAAGGATATACACTACCAAATGAGAGATATATATATATCTTAAGAAATATGCAGAATTAAGCAAATATTTTGATGTTGCTAACAATGGAGAGAAATAATTGAGAAATGGTAGAAATCACACAATTGATCCTTTCTTAATTTAAAAATAGTCGATAATAAACATTTTCAATTTTCAATTGTTAAGCTGACCTTGCGGAGAATTCGGCAAAACCAAGAAGGAGAAGGCATATCTAACTATCTATAGCTTTGACTCTCAAGTTTCTTAGGTAATTTCTTGAGGAGTTTTTGTAATTACACTTCCATACATATGCTCAAAATTTAAAAAATGAAGCGCTGGATAAAATCTTCATCATAAATAGGAAGTTCATGTTCTTTGTCGATTTGGGGTTAAGATTCGTCCATTTCTCAATCTATTAACCAAGTTAAAATAATGATAAAGCGGAAGATAGAAATAAGGAATTTTCTATATGATTCGATATATTAAATGAGTACATAGAGAGCCTATATATAGGCTTACATAGAGGAAATCAAAGAAATCAATATCAAATTAGATATATATAATCAAAATAGATATAAAAATCAGAGGAAATATCCTAAATATTTCTAAAAAATATTTAATTTCCTAATATTGCTAACACCCCCCTTCAAACGCAACGTGACATCAAAAAAGTTAATTGGAGTTTGAATTAGTATCGCTCAACGCCATGAAAATTTGTTACAGTGTAGGACATTGGTCTTGTTGATCAATGTTGTGTAAAATGGTCTTTTAGATCCGATGCTTTTGAGGGCATCAAGTTTAGTGGTGATTTTGGCTTCTTGAAACGACACATGAATGTCAAGAATCGAAGAGAACCATAAGTGGCTTATGCGACTAGCTTGCGAAATAGCAACTAAGTGATGTTGCTTATACGGCTAGCGTCATAGCATCAAGTGGCTTATATGGCTAGCTTGCAAAATCATTACTAGGATGCAGCTTGTGTAGCTAGCATCAAAAGAAAATCACCTCCATGAAAAAAAGCTTGACCAAATGACACAGTTGGTGCGATTAGCATTGAAACACAACTACTATAGAAAAGACTCAATTAAGTGTTTCATCATGTAAAACTTGTGCAAATAAGGTGAATGCTATTGAGTAGAGATAATGGGGATGGATTTATTTGGGTGTGCACTAGGGTGCAAAGCTAGGAAGATAAAATGGAAAAATTATGGAAATTTCTTGGGTGCATTGGGTGCGACATGCACCCAATGCATTAGGATTGCCTCGGGAAAGGTGGCTTTGATACCAACTTAAAATAATGATAGAGCGAAAGACAAAAATATGGAATTTTCTATATGATTCAATATATTAAATGAATATATAGAAAGCCTATTTATAGGGTCATATAGAGGAAATCTAAGAAATCAAATAAGATGTATATAATCAAAATAAATATAAAAAAATAGAAGAAATATCTTAAATGTCTCTAGGAAATATTTAATTTTCTTATATTGCTAACAAACCATTTCAAAATCCAAAAATACTTTTAATCTTTTGAAAAATAAATTTACTCATGACATGATACATTTCGGACATAAAAACAGTGGATAGTAGGGGTGATTGGATATTAGGGGGATAGGATCTAGACCTAGACCCTGTACCCGATCATGTTATAACCGGTTCCTTTTTTTTGGACCATGTATCCTATCCTATTTTGGAACCCAACCTTGTTTTTCCGATTTGGGAACAAGGTCAACCCTATTTTGATTGGAACTTATTTTGCAATCGTTCGATATCATATATAGCTTCGAATTTTACATTAATTTGCAAAAAAAACAACAACATAATCCTCATAACATTATAAGACAAAACAAAAATCTTAACAATGCATAAACATTAGCAACAAATTTGAATTTAATATTAGTCTCATTTCCACAAATATTTCTGATATGATCTAATGTGTTTGCTCATGTGTATGTGACGGAACTGTTATTAACATGACATCTTTCTTGAGTTGAACTGAGAATCTTTTAATTAGTGCTACAATAGTTAGTAACACTTGTCTTATGACGACAGTAATAGTTGAAGGTGGGACCATTAAAAAAGAAAAACAATTTATGAAAATAGTTTTTTTTAATGAAAACAATTCTCTCTTAACTTAATTTAAAATGAGCTTCTTCTTTTTTAACAATTCTTCGAAGATAAAGAGACTTAAAAGCACTATACAAAGAGACAATTTTTTTTTTAACATGGTAAAAATCAGTTCTGGGTGGGTCTTTGCTTGGACCTAGTTCCTAAAAACTGGAAGTGGTTCCTGGACCGATTTAACTGGGAATCGGTTCCCGATCCTATTTTTCTAGTGGGTCGGTCCGGATTTCGGGTAAATCCAATCCAGTTGCACACCCCTAGTGGATAGGCCTAGTATGTGTGGAAAGCTTAGGGTGAAAGTGTCACGCCTCGACCCTCGAGTACACGGCAACTCCTATTCTCTCGCGGTCATTTAAATGCAACGTCCCAAGACGCATCACCGACCATTATTTTTATCTTTTAATTAAACACATGCGGAAGCGAATCACAAACGCTTTGTTAATTACATAAACAGGGATAATAGGAAAACCCAACAAGAACACATTCAAAAGTATTGCTTTATTAACTAACTGATTAACCCTAAGAAGTTTATAAGTCTAAGCCCTTACCACATGCATCATTCTATTGAGCCAATGAAACCAACAAGCCAAGGTTAATCTACTCCCTTCAAATATGGCCACGAGTCGTAACACATGCCGGTTCTTCATTCTACGCACTTGAAAATGGTTATACAATAACCGATGAGATAAAATCTCAGTAAGTCAAAATCCTAAGCCTCGATTAGGAATTTCGCTTGCCTCGAAAGTAGTCTAACATGCAACCTAGTTTTGGCAATCAACATAATACCACCTTAAGCAGTATTATTAGACAATAGTTCAATAAGCAGATACAAATATAGACGACCCTACCTGGTCTTGGCAAACGTAACCTATAGAAATTGTCAATCATCTCACCATAATATTGGAAGACATGCAAATAATCAGAGCATTGCACAACCTTCACATATCTCAATGCCCACACGTGCTCCGATTATTACATCCTCAAGATCATGGCGCAACTTTATGGTTGGCGGTCAATTAGTCGTAGATCAAGTATCTTCCTCTACCTCGAGGTTCTCCCCCACCGACGGCATTCCCGAATGAGCATAAGGCCCGCCTACTACCGCAGCCCCGCATCTGACTATTGTCAGGCGATCCAATGGTCATGGCACAACCTCAGTGGGGATTGGCGGTCATCCAACTATATCGGGTTATCAATTTTAATGTGACCATGCAACACCTCATTAAGAAATTCATTCTTGTCTTTGCTTTTGCTTAGTTGCAAATGTAACATAATTCGTGCTCATGCGGCATGTTATTGCAATTGACATATGTATAATGAAATGTAGTAGTGTCCAGCAGTCACGTACAACAGCAGCATTCCAATCATTCACAAAAGTTGCAACAATCAACAGGTCAAGTCACAATCTAACAATCAATTCCAACCAATCAACATTACGATACTTGCATGCCTTTCCAAAATAATCACGTACCCAACCATGCGTCTCAATATTCAATAATAAGTAAACATGTGTCCTCACGATTACGACAATCTACTATTCCCATAAATAAGCAATCATCCCAAAATAAGTATAAACTATGATTATACTAAAAATACTCATTTATAAAGCATATAATACTATAGTCAATTATTTTGATAAAGTAATTTAACTCCCACAAAATACTTATAATTATTTTTTCAATCCCATAATTAATTATCAAACCCAAATAATTACATTCAATAAAACCTTTCTTTAATAAACCAATGTCATTTAATAATGTAGTATATAAATACTATTAACTTTAGAAAATTAGACCATAGTAATTTTCCCACAAAATTACTCAATTAAAACCATTTCCCATAAATAATCACAATTAATTATTTTCCCCAAAATAATTAAATTTTAGAAATGAATAGTAATAATAATAATAATTCGAAATTATAAAATAATTTAATTAATTAATAATTCCGAAAATAATAAATAATAATTATTAATACTAACTACGGTTACTATTCTAACCCAACTACGATTAACTAACCCAACCAAGGTTACTTTAATCTAACCTTGGTTACTTTATTCTAATCATGATTAACACTAAGCAAGCTTAATCAATAATATTAAAACACTAATAATCATCATCCAAAGCATTAATCAAAGATTAAACTAATTAAACTACTCATAAGCAAGATTAACCATAACTAAGGGATTAGGAAATCGACTCACGGTTTAGCGATTCCGACGACATGGGCGCGATGGCGGTGGCAAGGGTGACGCGTAGCTACATCCGAAACGTCAAGACAAGTGACGACGAAAAAATGGGTCTTGGCAATAGTGAGACCAAGAAGCAGACGGCGGCGAGGGAGCGGCTTGGATGGCTCGAAATGGCACGGACAGGGACAATGGTGCACGGTGGCTAGGCATGGTGGACGGCACAACAACGGCAAGCGGTGGTGTGGCGATTTCAGACGATGGACTGTCTGAAGGAAGGAAAAAGGGAGAGGGAGGCTTCGGTTGAAATGGGAAAGGGGAAAGGGGAAATGTGAAGGGGGAAGGTGGCGTGCAGAATGAGGGATGGGAAGAAAGAGAGCGAGAAAAGTCTACAAGGGAGGGGAAAGGAGGAAACTTGCGGTGGAAGGTGGGAGGGAAAGAAAAGAAAAAGAAAAGAAAATAAACAAAAATCCTAAACAAGCTTTTAAAAGGTCTTTTTATCTTTGAAGCACAAATTTCCAAATATTTAGCTCCAAATCTTCGCTCAATAATTTTAAGATTACCAATTGTTAGGTGAATTGCAAGTGCACAATATCAACAAGTAATAAAGTGATGAGTGAGTATCGTTCCCACGAAGATTGTTTTAATTTTATTTTATCCAATTATTTACCGAAGGTGATCAATCCAAAAATTTAGCTAACCAAATCAAAAAGACGTGTAAAAAGTGAACTAAACTAATTAAAATACTAAAATATAGAAAATGCCAAAACTTAAAGAATTAAAAGCTAAGTAAAATTAATTTAAAGCAAATTCAAGATCACAAAGTGTTAGAGCATCCAACTTCACTTAACCATTCATAATTAATTTTCTTAACTTTTCATGCAACAAATTAATTTCCAATTGTGTTGGCGAAATTTCCCTAAGATGAATTAAAAGCCGACCTCGGTCTAATAATCCCTAATTAGGTATGTTAACCCACACTAACCTTAGGTGAATTTAAACTACCTAAAAGCACTAAGTTCATGTGGAAATTCCTGGATTTAATCTAAGTACTCCCAACCTAGATCTACTACCGCAGTCACATAAATAACCTAGTGTACCTTGACCTAAATTTAATTTATGGTTCAATATCACTATTGCACATGCACACAATCTCCACCCGGTAAAAATCATTCAAAAGTTGGCCAGACTTCTAAAAGCATTAAGATTATGATAAAGAACGACACAATCAAAACAATTCTATTGCATGAAAGTCTTTGAAAATTAATCAATCATGATTAAGATCCATTGTAGCTCTAACAAAAGAAATTTAGAACATAGTAAAAATTAAACGATAAGAATTAAAGAAAACATAATACTAAATAAAAACAAATTCACCGAATTGAGAAACAAGGAGCTTCAGGTTTGTCTCCTCCTTCTCTCCTTGACAGCACCAACTCTAAAATTGAAGAACAAAATCTAACTAAGAAAACTCAAATTTTTCTACAAAGATGGTGGCTCCCCGGACTCTCTTCTTCTGCGGCACAAGAGCAGTTTATATAGCCTCCAAAAATCTGCCCTAGGTCGACTCCTACTAGGATTTAGAAAAGATTCATCCTTGATTTTCTTTGAACTTTATCTTCAATCATGGTCAAATTCTCCAAATATCTGATTTGAGCTGCCTTTTTCTTCAAGATGAAATATTCTGAAAGATATTGCAATATTTTGAAAGATCTGAAAATATTTCATACAAAATAAAATTACGTAAGTCGCAATTAAATTCACCCAAAAATTTCTCAAAATTTAGCAAATATCAAGTATAAATAAGCAAGAATACTCTATTAAAAATAGAGTTATCACCAATAAATTCGACAATCAATGAGACAACGTCCAATATTTTAGTCTCGACATCCTTAAAAGTTCGATACCCGATACGGGATTGGAATTCGTGGTTAAAATCAATCAATCGCGATTTTAGTACGACCTAACTTTCATGCGGTGTTTAGGGGTTCTCATGCGTTTGACCCGTGGTTAATAGTTTTTCAATCCATGATCGTACATATTCAAATAAGGGCAATCCTCGAATGTCATGTAATCACGAGGGGTTAATTACTCACACTGAATACAGGGCCAAAAGGAAATCGGTTTAACGTCGTTTGAAGTCAATATCGAAGTCGTGCAGCAATCCGATCTCGTATTTCTGTCAAATCGATTTATTTCCGTTCGTTAATTGGCCTGTAATAATATGGTATCATTCTTCTTTGATCCTTATAATCGAGCAACCTATTCTTGATTGAATTCACTAGTCATACGCGTATCGATTTTTAATGGCATTTCCGAATAGTTAGTTAACTCATGAGGGGTCAATTCTCGAGTAAATGTAACTAATAGCGCATTGACAAAATAACAACTTTATCTATTCTGAAATAGGTCAAAATTCAGGATGTTATAAAAAAAAAAATAAAGATATTTGCTTTTCCCCTCCCTTATCCTCTTCTTTTGTCATTGTTCGCGTGAATCGGAATTGCTAGGTCAAAAAAGGAGACCTGAATTCACCGAAACATGGAATGACAAGTAAAGCTGAACGCTTTACGTACAATTTTACAGTTAAAAAAAATATTACGAGAAATCTTAAATTGATATATTTATTATAAATTTACTTCAGATTAGTTTTTTGACCATTAAAAATTTCAAATCAATACCGTGACAAATTTACTTTTATTAGTTTTCATTAAATTACATGAACACTTCGACAAAAAAACTAAATTGATACTATAAAAAATCACGAATTATAGAGGATAAATTCCCAAATTGATACTCATGAACTGTCATGTGTCATTCAAATTAGTGATTTAACGATAATATCTAATGGAAATTAATAAATGTTAAATTTATCACAAAATGTACTTAGTTTGGGGTAGAATTGTCAGAGATATATAAATTAAGGGTTTTTTTTTTATGATATTAATCCTAAAAAAAACACATTAAAGAATGTATAGAGGACAAGAAGACATGACCCGTGTTGGTTCAAGGCAAGGCAATTCCATCACATAATGCCCCACAACGAAGAGTTTTGTACCGCAGCGATTGTCCTTGTAAAGCAAAGTCAGTGTTTCGTAGTGATGTGGTGGTTCACTAGCACGATGACGACAATTCCTCCCAACGACAAATGAATCGAAGCTTTAAAACACTATCTATTTATCATCATGTCAATGAGGAATTATACATGAATAGATTCCCAAACTTATTGCATCTCTTTAGCTGGTGGTGTGAAATTGGTTGAATTTTATGAAACTGCCGACTCGGCTTTTTGAAAGCGTTTACTCTATTGGCCTTTTATTGAAGTGATGTTTCTATTGCTATCTCTTTTTTCATTCGGATTTATCGAGGACAACCCACACGTGACACCAAATAGCGATAAGAATAAAATTGATTCCAATAATATTTCAGAATATTATATTAATCAGGATCGGCTGTTTTAAAAGCACTTATTGATTATAATTATGAATATTAGTGCAGACAATACGTTAATGCATAGTCTTGCAGAACCAATCAAGACATAGAAAATAATTTGTGATTTTATGATTGATGAAGTAGAACTTAAAGCAAAGAGAAAGAACTACACTTGTAACATAGTGATTGCATTAATTATTAAGTTTTGACCCATTGACCATTTTTCCAATAGAAGAGGGAGATAGGGGTTTAAATTCCCATTTTCTTGAAGGACTGGAGTGTGGACTATTAGTTTCAAGTATGGATTTCGATTTTTGCATTTTGACAAAAAAAAGGCAAAAATTTAAGAGTGAATTGAGAGTTAGAGTATAACATATAAAAAAAACATAATGATTGCATTTACTTTTTCTCTAGAGTTTTGGAAGTCCATAAATATTAACTCTTTATGGAAAGAAATAATTAAGAGACGATAGTAATTTCCCAATCGATTCTTCTTTGATTGACAATATCAATTGAAAACGGTGATTGCATCCCACTTTGCCGAGGATTTGGCAAAATTATTGAGGAGACGACGTCCCTAACTATCTACAATTTTGAGTGCCAAGATTTCATGCAATTCTAAAAAGTATTTTTGTGCAATATAAGATTAATACCACAAAAAACTCAAAATTGGTATATTCATGACAAATTTACCACAAATTAATTTTTTTACTATTAAAAACTCTAAATTGGTGCACCATAACAAATTTATCTCAAATTAACTTTTTGACAATCCAAAATCATGAACTACTGCATTTGTGATAAATTTATTATTCGTTTGTTTTTGTATAATTGGATTAATATCAAACTAGTACATTTATGACAAACGAATGTAAAACCCCAAATTAATACGCTTATCAATTCTTACATGTCATCCAACTCAGTAATTTGATATTAAAATTTAATGGAAACTAATGTATGATAATATTGTTATAGATGTACCAGTTTGAGATTTAGTTTGGAGTAATTTGTCATAAATATATATCATGTTTAGGAGTAAATTTATCACAAATATAATAATTTGAGATTTTTTGTTAAATTAAACCTTTTCAATAATATATCAATATAGACGCTCAAAAAATAAAAGCAAAGTGATTGAATAATTTTTCATCATAAGTAGAATGTTCACATTCACCATTGACTTGTGGGTTAACATTCATCCATTTGTTTTCATCTACTTATTATTTCAGTATCAACAAATAATTTTAATACTTTCAACAATAACCTCACTCGTGCCAGATGATACATTTCGGACAGAAAACAGTGGACAGGCCTAGTACCGTGTACAAAGCTTACGTTGCAAGAAATCGAAAATTTGGAAAAGCCAAGAACAGCGGGAAGCTTTACATGCATTTGTGCACTAAAGGAAGTCATCAGACAGTGTACGGAAGACGGGAGGACGACCCACCTTGTCGTTTCACCTTTCGTAGACCTCGGATGGTTGACGAAGACCTCGAGTTGGTTCTTTTGAGCTTCCATTGACGCCCCTTTACCTTCCCCGTGTCACTCTTCTTTGTCGTTAAGAATGCCTTCTTCGGAGTTCAAAATGGGACTCTGATGATGGGCGTACGAGCTTTGCCCGATTTTCGCCTCGAAAGTTTCTTGAAACCTCAGAGAGATTTTTCCTAGGTGCTTTGATCGGCAAGAAAAGGGGAGCAAGAAACAAGGAGAAGATTTTTGGAAGTGGGTTCAGATGGATTTGAGAGGGAGCACAAGCAGAGTGCTGGGTATGGAGATAGCAGGGGGTGGTTTGAGCAGGAGGAGGGACAATACGGATGACCTGACTGACATTATCTTCTCTTGGTCTCTTCACGACGTTTTCAACGAAAACCTCTACCATAACCAGGTTCCTTTCTGTTCTTTTCTTATCTTTGCTTTTTTCCCTTTATCATTCCCTTTTGGTTTTAATCTCGTGTAAGTTCAATAATGTGGTGTTAACTTGAGAAATTTCCAATGCTGTTAGTTCGTTGCTTTTTTGTTTGTTTGTTTGTGCTTTTAGTAAGCCTAGCCTTATAAGAACCTTGCATTCGACTTAGTGAGATAGAACCCTTTATGCCTCTACTTTGATTGGCAACCTCATTAGGTATTTTAGGAGTATATGTTATGTTTTACAGAATTTGGTCAAAGTGTCTTTTGAATGTTGAGGTTGGTTGGTCATATTCGAGATTTGGCCGAGCTGTCTTTGTAGGTGGAGACTATACCAGAGACATTTCAGTCGATCCAGCATTATCTTGGATCGTTTGTCTACCCTTTACTGGAGGAAACACGGGCGAGTTTGTGCTCGAGTTTGGAAAACATTTCTGCCCTGCCTTTTGCCATGGTTACTGACTTTGTGAAATGCAAGAGAAATGGGAACATATATGCTGTTAAGGCCGGTCGGTGGAGCAACGAATCCAACACTCATGGAAAAGAAACCTACAATACTTTTCCTGGAGATATCTTGATTTTAACTGATGCCAAGCCCAAAACTGTTCCTGACTTGGAGAGATTTAGAAGCAGATGGGCTTTCGCATCAGTAATGATGATTGGAGAAGATGAGGAAGAGGATGGGGCGACGTCATCCACAGACTTTAAAGTGAAGGCATTATTGGACCACGAAGTAGATGATCCCTGGAAGCCAAAGTATTCAATTTTCCTGATTAATATAACCAGTAACAGAAGGATATGGAATGTGTTGCATAAGTTTCGGAACCTGAATATTGTGAAGGAAGTTATCTGTACAGATTTGGTGGTATGACCCTTTTAATGACTTTTGTCCCTTTAGACTTAAATCTGATATTTTATTCCTCTAAGCTTTGGAACATCAATTTTACTCCTGTCAATTTGTAAGTTTCACCAGAGAACAAGATAAAGGATGCTTTAAGCCATTCTGCTGCATTGATAGATTAGGATGATTGCTTCATTTACTGGGTCCATCTCATGATATGGAAATGAATTAAGATATAGGAGATCAGTAAAGATATATCTTAAATTGGGCAATTAGTCCAAATTAATTTGCTGGAGGAGACTTCCTCTTGCTGATGTCAAATCTCTCTCTCTCTCTCTCTCTCTCAGCATTTCTTTCGGTAGATTTCTTCTCCACGTTGCTTTTATAAGTTTACTGCTGCTGCAGTAGCATAACCTAGAATTAGTACTAGACCTTAAAATTTTTTATACCATACTTTTCACATGATTTAATTTTGTGGTATGTGATGTACTTTATATCATGGGAACACCAATTGATTTCAGGGACTTTAACCTTCTACCATTTTTACATAATCTGGGTTATCACAAGAAATTTGTTTGGGTGGCAGGCTGATAAAGTTTCCAATCTCTGCATTACAAAAGAAGATTGTTCTGTGAGTGAGAGCCTTGATGAGAGATTGTGCCATGATCTAAATGAATCCCAAATAAAAGCAGTTGGGGCCTGTCTCAAAAAACTCCAATGTGAGAACACGCCTTCTGTTGAACTGATATGGGGTCCTCCTGGAACTGGGAAAACTAAAACCGTGGCTACACTGCTACTTACTCTGTTGAAAAGAAAATGTAGAACTGTTGTTTGTGCTCCTACAAATGTTGCCATCAAGGAAGTGGCATCTCGTGTATTAAAGCTGCTAAAGGGATCAGATAGTGGTATAAGCACTGAAACGGAAAGTTTGCTCTCTTATTTTGGAGACGTGCTTATTTTTGGGAATGAGGACCGACTGAAAGTTGATTCTGACATTGAAGAAATGTACTTGGAATACCGTGTAGATTGTGTTGCTGAGTGCTTTTCTAAAGTCACTGGTTGGCGTCACTGTCTAACTTCCATGATAGATACTCTTGCTGACTCTGTCAGTCAATACCATATGTTTTTGGAAATCGAACACGCAAAAAGAAGGAAACCAGGAAGTGATGATGATGGGAGCGAATGCCAAAGCAATGAAGAAGATGGTAACTGTGAGCTTAAATCATTTCTTGAGTTTTTCAGGGACCGATTCAAGGCTACTGTCCAGCCCCTGCGGAGATGCCTCCATATTTTCTGTACTCATATATCCAAAACTAATATCCAGGATATCACATCCCTCCTAAACTTACTTGGATCTTTTGAAACTTTATTATGTGGAGAGAAGTTGGATTCAAAGAAGATGGAGCTAACTCTTTCGCGTGATGAAATTAGCCTGTCTTCATTTCAGACATCCAGGGATCCACTAAATAACTTATATATGAAGAGACAGGAATGCCTTTCCATTTTGCTAACTCTTTGTGATTCTTTGGAAGCTCTAAAACTTCCAAACCATACGAGTAAAGACATGATAGCTGACTTCTGTTATCAACGTGCTTCATTGATTTTTTGCACTGCTTCTAGTTCATATAAGCTGTACTCTGTGGAAATGGAGCCGCTTAATTTACTGGTGATTGATGAGGCAGCCCAGTTAAAAGAATGTGAGTCAGCAATTCCTCTGCAACTCCCTGGTGTCAACCATCTGATTTTAGTTGGAGATGAGTGTCAGTTGCCTGCTATGGTCGAAAGCAAGGTAATGTTAAAATGTTTGAAAGGGAACTATGTATTTGGTTTTGAAAGATTTGTAATATCCTTCTCTTCGTTTGAGCTTAGATGGGCTAAATGTTCTATACCTAACGTCCATTGAATTTTATATCATGTTTTACTTCTACAGGTTTCTAGCAGGGCTGGTTTTGGAAGGAGTCTGTTTGAACGATTAACTTCACTAAAATATTCAAGGCAACTTCTCAATATACAGTACCGGATGCATCCATCAATAAGTCTGTTTCCGACTTCAAACTTTTATCAAAACCAAATTTTGGACGGCCCAAATGTGAAGAGCAAAAGTTACATAAAAAGTCATTTGCCATGGCCAATGTTTGGCCCTTACTCATTCATAAATATTCCTGATGGACGAGAACAAACCGCTGATGACTGCTGTAGCCTTAGAAACCCTGTTGAGGTGGAAGTTATCTCGAGGATAGTGAAGAATCTGTACAGAGGTATGTTGAGAGAATTTAATACATATTCTTTTGACCACATGGATTTTGCATGCATTACATAATCATATAGGTGTAGATTATGATGGCCATTAATAGTACTTTTCTGAAGATATTTCTTTGGAAGTTTTCCACCCTGCATAAAACGATATCATTGTTGTGATGGTTTTATTTCCTTTTTTGCAGCTTGGAATGGGTCAGATGAAGACCTGACGGTCGGTGTCATATCTCCTTATGCAGCTCAGGTTGCAGCAGTTCAAGCTAAATTTGGAAAAAAGTATGATAATATCCAGGGTTTTATGGTCAAGGTGAAGTCAGTGGATGGATTCCAAGGGGGTGAAGAAGACATTGTTATAATATCCACAGTAAGGTCAAACTCGCGTGAGAATATTGGTTTCTTGTCCAATACTAAGAGAACCAATGTTGCTCTTACCAGGGCCAGGTACTTGATCCTCTTAGCTGTGTCAAATTGCATTTTTAAAGTGATATAGCCTGTAATCCCAGAGTTATTTTCTATCTATAGGTATTGTCTGTGGATTCTGGGAAATGGGAAAACACTGACAAAAAGCAAATCTATATGGGAAGCTTTGGTTGACAATGCTAAATGTCGTGGATGCTTCTTCAATGTTGATGATGACAAGGACTTGGCTAAAGCCATCTTAGATGTGAAGAAAGAGAATAATCAGCTTGATGATCTGCTTAACGGAAGCAGTGTACTTTTCAGAAATGCTAGGTGGAAGGTAAAAAACTTCTCTCAGCAGTATTCTATGGCTACATTTATTTTTCAAAATAAACATTCAGTTTTATAGAATTGTGACGACATTTCTCAGTGTCATGCTTTGGTTTTTTCAGGTTCTTTTCAGTGACAACTTCCTGAAGTCTTTCAGAAAGCTGGCATCACTCAGGATAAAGATGTCAATCATCAGACTTCTGTCAGATCTATCCAGTGGCTGGAGACCAAAGAAGAGGAATGTAAATATAATTTGTGAACACTCATCTCATATCGCGAGACAATTTAAGGCTGAAGGTCTCTATGTTTTATGCACAACTGATATTGTAAAGGAACTGAGATACATCCAAGTCCTGAAGATATGGGATGTAGTGCCTTTGGAGGATGTGGCAAAATTGGTCAAACGTTTGGACAGCATATTTGTGACATATAGTGATGATTTTATTAGTCGTTGCAACGAGAAATGCATTGAGGGGTAAGTTTGACCATTTCTTCTTTCTTAAGATAGGTAGCATATCACTTACTAAATTAGAAAGCTTCTCTTTTCCAGATAGATGACTAAAATATCTTGAATTGATCTCATCCCTTTATTTTCTTTCATTTCACATGGCTCTTCCTTTTATAGGGATCTGGAAGTTCCAAAGACCTGGGTTGGCCCTTTTGATGTTGTCCGCTATCGAAGTCCTAGTGAAGATCAATTTGGGAGTAGTTCTGATGCTGATGCTTCAGATCATAGGTTGTATGCGGAGAATGTGAAAGTGAGTGAGAGTTTGCTTCTGATGAAATTCTACTCCTTATCATCAGATGTTGTTAGCCATTTGCTCAATAATAGTGATGGTAACAATGTGAGTCTTCCATTCGAAGTAACAGAGCAAGAACAAGAGATAATTCTTTTCCCCAGAAGCACTTTCATACTTGGGCGATCTGGAACCGGAAAAACTACAGTCCTGACAATGAAGTTGTTTAGAAAGGAGAAAATGCATGATGAAGCAACCAAGGGATTTCAGGAAATCCAAAGTGGTATCAGCCACAGCAAAGATGCCTCCCTAGAAATCAATGTTGAGGATTGTGTATTGCGCCAGGTTTTTGTGACTGTCAGTGCAAAATTATGTTTTGCAGTCAAACAACATATATCTCAACTTAGAAGGTACATAAAATGTCATGGGAGATGTTTGAGCAATAGGATAAATATTATGCAATTTTTACAATGAACAAACATATGCAAGGTTAATGAATTGTCAAATCTTTTTTATGAATTATTCTGGACAAGAAGATAACCCCTTTGGCATGCTACTATTGTCCTCCTAGCAGGGAAGCACAACCAAGATACTTCATATATAGAGTTCGAAAGGAAATATAACATGTAGCAAGAGTGCATGTGTCAAATCAGTGCTTTGCCATGCTCGGGTCCTACCAATTGGTTTTAATTGCTAGAAAATAGATTTAATCATCGCATGTTAGAGATTGACATCATCTGCTTGCTGAAACTGAAGATTAATTTTTGCGGCAATATTCCTTATTTTGGTCTTTGTGACACTTCTTTAGTTTGCATTTCTATTTTATTGGAAGCTTTTGTATTAAAGTTTGTGATTGTAGCATTGTACATATAAAGAAAAAATTGTGTTTTAAATGAACGTATGCAACTATAAGCAGAATCGAGAAAGGACCATCTGTTCTACAAATCTTGCTGCGGGGGAAGATTTTCATTGCCGGCTGATATAAATGCTATCCATGTATCGTAGTATATCAGTACAATCTTGGTGCAACAGCATGTTCTAATTTCCTTTTGCTGTTAGTTACTGAAAAGTAGAAATTATGAGATTGCATGTGTAGTACAGGTATTCCTGTAAGTTTTTTAAGCATAAATTTCCATTTCTAATTGCTGGCTTTGTTGATCCTGCAGCTCCAGCATTGGTGAAAAACATAGAGTAAAAGGCTCTTCAGTTGATGAGATTGTTGATGATGCGGCATTATTCAAGGATATCCCAGATTCGTTTGTAGATATATGTCCCAACTCTTATCCCCTTGTTATAACTTTTCGTAAGCTTCTGATGATGCTTGATGGAACAGTGGGGGTTTCTTTCTTTGAAAGGTTCCCGATCTAAGGGAGCTTTGTCATGGCCAATCCTTCAATTCTAGACCAGTCGCCTTACAAAGTCTTCTAAGAGCAAAGGAGGTTACTTATGAAAAGTTTTGTGGTGTTTATTGGCCCCACTTCAATGACAAGATAAGGAGGAGGCTTGATCCTTGCAGACTCTTTACTGAAATAATGTCCCACATAAAGGGTGGTCTACGACCAGCAGATGGTTGCGAAGGCAAACTGGACAGACTAGCTTATGTTTCACTTTCAGAGGGTCGTGTCTCCACTCTGAGCATTCAGAGAAGAGAAGAAATTTATGATGCTTTTGAGGATTATGAAAAGATGAAAATGAAAAATGGTGAATTTGATTTGGCTGATATTGTCAATGATCTTCACCGCCGTCTTTTTCATGGGCAGTTTGCTGGTAATGTGGTGGATTATGTATATATTGATGAAGTGCAGGATCTCACCATGAGGCAAATTTCACTGTTCAAGTATATCTGTAGAAGAAACGTTTCTGAGGGCTTTGTGTTTTCTGGTGACACTGCACAAACTATTGCGAGGGGAATAGACTTCAGGTTTGAAGACGTAAGGTTCCTTTTCTACAAGGAGTTCTTGATAGATTCGATGGATGGACCTGATATCAGAATGGAAAAGGGACGTCTTTCCAAAACTTTCCATTTGAGCCAGAACTTCCGCACTCATGGTGGTATACTCAAACTGGCTCAGAGCGTTGTTGATCTTCTTTACCATTTTTTCCCTTTATCTGTTGATGCTTTGAGCCCTGAAACTAGCTTTATATGTGGGGAAGCCCCAATTTTACTTGAATCAGAGAATGACGAAAGTGCCATACTATCAATTTTTGGCAACCATGATGTTAGTGGTGATTTCGTTGGCTTTGGAGCAGAGCAGGTTATTTTGGTTCGAGATGATGACTCTAGAAATGAAGTTTCAAACCTTGTGAGAGGGCAAGCTCTTGTTCTGACGATAGTGGAATGCAAGGGGTTGGAATTTCAGGTAGGTGTGTGTCAGGTTGGATTGTTTGCCGGGGATTTTAATTATGGGTGAGCATCGGTCCAGGGTTGACCCTGGACCAACCCTGGACCGGCCCAACCCTGCCGGTCCTGGTCCGGTTCCTAAGGGGATTGGGTCGGTCCTTGGTCCCCGAGATTCCTGCACCCGCATCGTGCGGGTTGGTCCTCGGTCCCTAGGAGTTTCGAGTTGGTCCAACCCGGACCAACCCCTACTTATATATTATATTATATATAATATATTTTTATTTATTCTAAAGAATAAACCCTAATTCAAATGACATCCTCCTCCATTACTCTTGCTCCCTTCTTTCTACTTTATCCTCTTAGTATTCAATTTGCCAAGTAAAATGGAAAGAAATAACTTCACTCTTGTGCAATCTTGCCTCGCTCACCACTTGACACTCACCTCGCTCGCTTTTGGTCGCTCACCACTTGACATTCACCCCACTTGCCATGCTCACCCCACTTGTCGCTTGACGCTTGTGCCGCTTACTTCTATTTGCTAACCTTGCTCGTTTTGAGTAAATCATAAAGAAATAAAGCCCTAATTAGAAATTCTTTTCGGTCGTGAGCAATGCTCGTCTTGCGGCTCTATAAGCAATCTTAATTGTTTTTATGGTTTTTTGCTTTTAGCAAGTAAAATTTTTATTGTTACCTTATTTTAGATTTGTTGAATATGTATTTGTATTTAATTTTTATTGTTACCTTATTTTAGATTTGTTGAATATGTATTTGTATTTATAGTTTAGTTAAAATCATAGTATCGATAAATATATAATTTGAATTTAATTTTTCAGAAATACAAAAAAATGAAAAAAAATTAACGGTTGGTCCCGGGTTAACCCTGGAACCGGACCGAGTCCATTGGGTTGGTCCGGTCCTCAGTCTTAGGCTCAATAGGGTCGGTCCTCGGTCCCAAAAATTAAGGACCAACACTGTGCGGGTTGGTCCTAGGGTCAGGGGGTGGACCGGCCCAACCCGGACCATGCTCACCCCTAATTTTAATGGTAGCAGCAATAGAGATTTCATGAACTTTTTTTCTAATGGATCATGACCAATTTGCTGCTAGCTGTTACTCTGTAACAAGCTTCGATTTGGATTTTCATTCTACTTTACCCTTTTTTGTATGAAGACAATGGCATCCAAATGCACATAATGTAGAATTTGTTTGGGCTCATGTCAACATCATTCTTTAGGTTAATAGACAACACCAAAGATCTTGTCACTTTACGACTGATCTTGATTGGCTGGTGTGTCAAATTGAGTCCAAATATTCTTTTCCTAAATCTTTTAAGATCTGTTCATGTATTAATGAAACTTGAAATCTGTCATTGTGGTCTTAAATCAGATGTTTTTAACTAAAAGTTTTTGCCGTGACATTGTGTAGGACGTCTTATTGTACAACTTCTTTGGCACATCCCCTCTGAAAAATCAGTGGAGGGTCATTTATGGATACATGAAAGAGCAAGCTTTGCTTGATAACAGCTCTCAATGGTCTTCCCCAAGTTTCCATGACGCGAAGCACAATATATTATGCTCTGAATTGAAACAATTGTATGTTGCAATTACTCGGACAAGGCAAAGGTTGTGGATTTGTGAGAATGCCCTGAAGTTCTCCAAACCAATGTTCGACTACTGGAAGAAGAAGTGCCTGATTCAAGTTAGGTTGGTAGATCATGCCCTTGCAGAAGCAATGCAGGTCAGGAGCACGCCAGACGAGTGGAAGTCACAAGGTTTTAAGGTTCGCTGTTTTTCCTTTTTTCTTTATTGGTTGTTTCCTCTTCACGGAATTGTTATTTTCACCTCATTTGAAGTCAACATGATAGGTGAATGCTAGGGATTTTCAAATGACAATAGTGACTGCAAAAGTATGACTGATCCTGAAAAAACGTGTGCAGAATATAGTGATCAATTTGCCAACTTCATTGGTTTTTTTATAGTTTGGTCGAATACTTCATTTAGACACACAATGGATAAACAATTTGATATGAGTTTTCCTATGATCTTTTTCCTCATTTGAGGTTATTAGGTCAATGACAATGCCTTGTTATGGTGTGAGTCTACACCACTGATTTTTCCTATAAGGGAAAGCTGTGTTTTCTTTTTTTCTTCTTTTCACCTTCTCTGGAGAAGCTATTCATCTCTCTCTTTTTTTAAACTTTGCAAGCTCTTACGTGAGGGTAACTACCCAATGGCAATAATGTGCTTTGAACGAGCAAGGTACACGTATGGGGAGAAATTGGCTAAGGCCTCTGCTTTCAAAGCAGATGCAGATCTCAAGCACATTTCAAATCCACAAGAGGCTTCTGACCTTCGAAGGCAGGCTGCTGAGATCTATGAAACAATTGGAATGGCCGACTCTGCAGCAGAGTGTTTCTGCATGTTGAAGGAATATGAAATAGCAGGTATCATTTTTACTTTTCACTTCTTTCAAAATGATAAGGTGGATATACGCTGCATCTTTACTTTTCTTCTTGTTGTGGCTGTGTCAAAGCTGCCTAATAAAGATGAATTTTGAGTTCGTATTCTTCTGTATTTAGTTTTTTACATGCATGGCATGCTATTGTTTACCAATTTAATTGATTTCTCTTTAAATATTCCAGTTAAGTAGTTTGATCTCACTTGTTAATTTCCAAATGCTTTTGGTGAATTTTGAGCAAGTGCTACTAGTGTTGACTTCATGATTATTGCCTTAGGCTTGAGAAGTTGATTATTTTCTATATGACAACCCGTCTCTGCTCTCAGCAGTTTGGAAAATTTTGAGCTGAAAAGTTCTTAACACTGGTCACGCCTTTAAGTTTAAAAAAAAGCAGTGGCAATCAGCTTTCAATAGTCCATGGGGACTATGATGGTTTGTCAAAACTTCTTGGTATTGCAGCCACCTATGGATGTTGATCCTGTTTCATCTCTTGACATTGGAGAATATAGTTGAGCTGTGCAAGAGCATTTCTGGCAGCTTACAAATGTCCCGTTGCTATGTTTTATCTTCTGAACATCTTAAAGTTAGTAAATCTTATATGAACATCAGCACTCTATAAATGAGACTGACATCAAATTTTTTTATGCTTCAACAGGTAGATTATACATGGATAAATGTGGAGAATCTGCTTTGGAGAAAGCTGGAGATTGTTTCTCTCTTGCTCAGCACTACAGTCTTGCAGCGGAGGCATATGCAAGTGCAAAAATTTTCCCAAAGTGCTTGTCCATTTGTGCTGAAGGAAAACTCTTTGAAACCGGTCTGCGATACATTGAGGATTGGAAAAGGCAAGGAACTGAGAAGAAAAGTAAAGAAATAGAAAAATTGGAACAGGACTTTTTAGAGCGTTGTGCCCTTCATTACTATAACCTCAGGGACTACAGGGCCATGATGAGATATGTGAAGGCTTTTGATTGCATTGATTCAATGCGAAACTTGCTCTGGACGCTGGGATGCCTTGATGAACTTATAAGTCTGGAGGAAGACTTTGGCAACTTTTTGGAGGCAGCGAAGATTGTGAGGATGAAAGGTGACATCCTTCGTGAGGTTGATCTACTAGTAAAGAGCGAACAAAACAAAGAAGCGTCAATGAATATCATGTGGTACGTGTTATACTATTCCCTCTGGGCTCCTGGAAGCAAAGGGTGGCCCTTGAAGCAGTTTGCACAAAAGGAGGAGTTGTTAGCAAGAGCCAAACTTCTCGCAAAGCCTGAACCTGTTGCCTTCTATGAATATGTTACTGTAGAATCAAGCATTCTGTTAGATAAACAGTGCAGTTTGGCTGAAATGAAAGAACATTTTCATGCTTCCAGGAGAAATGGAAGTGTCAGAGGTGAAATACTATGCGCTCGAAGTATTCTGGACTTCCATCTTCGTCGAAATATCTCAAATTTTTGTTGGGAATATGTTTGGCCTGTAAACCCAATAGAGTATTCTGAACAACATATCTTGGGGAATCAGATTTGTGTTGACTCATTGGTCTGCTTTTGGAATCTTTGGAGAGATAAGATTGTTAGAATTATAGAGAGTATAGGATGTGTGGAGATGCCGGTGGAAAGGAAAATAAGTTATGTTGGGAGTTCTGTTTGAATTACTTTGGTGTTCTGGAGCAACAGAACAACATGCAGAGAACTTATCACCTTCTAAACCCAGATGCTGATTGGGTCGGAAATATAGACAAAAGATTTCTTCAAAGAAATGGGCAATTGGTTGCTTTGGATCTTAGACAATTGGTCTCTGCATCTCAAAAGTATTGGTATTCTGAGCTTACTTCTGTTGGTATGGAGCTACTGCACAAATTGGATGCACTATATCAGTTTTTGGCGAAGAGTTTTCGGTCGAACTTCTGGCAAAGCAGATGTCTTGCCATCTTACATGAGGTTGCCAAGTTCCTTCAAGAACTCGATCATATGAATCACTCATTCCAGTATGGTAAGGCACTAGACGATTTCATTAAAACATCCAGTAGGAGGTACTTTTGTCACATGTTTCCTCTTGATTGGAGAATATCATCATCAGAGAATATGGTATCTCTGAGAGGAAGTGAGGCTTCTTGTAATTTACTGAGAGAAACGATGAACATGATAATTTCGAAGCATTTTTCGCATGGGAAGATGGGTGAGCTTGCGACTTTAATTCTTGGGTCCAGATTGCTCGATGACGAATTGTACAGAAAAATCGTGCAATCTTTTGAGGAAAATACATCATGGAAGGCATTCATGGGATGCGTATGTCCAGACATACAATCAGACCTTCCTCAGGCCAGTGATAATAATAAGGGATCCATGAAGTTCTCTTTGGCTTGGAATCTTTATCAAGCTTTGGCAGAAACTTATAATGCCAATTGGAGTAGTGCAAGAGACTACATCACTCCGATTTGCTTCTTGTACCTCTTGGAACGACTTTTGATTTTGTTATGTTGCTCCAAAGGGCAGTTTTATGCAACCAAGTCTTCTCTAGTTGAATGGCTCATCTGCCATGAAGGTTTAGCAAAGCCTAGCTTCAGTTTCAACCAGGGAAATTGCTTGGAGCCCATCATTCAGAATGTTACGAGCATTATTGCGCAGCTCCTTCACAATAAGGATGACACCAGAAAATGGATCAAAAATTCAAACCTTAATGTGACGGGGTATTACCCGTTGTTGGTCTTGAAGTTGATTCTGTTGGTTTGTTTGCTTCACCTAAATTTTGGCATCAGTCCATATTTTCTCTTTGATTTGCTCAGTAAGAGTTGGATTTCTGAGCAATTACCTCCAGAGTTTCGTCGTATACTTTCACTTCGCCGGAGGCCAAACTTACAGAAAATTTCAGTGGGCGTTCTAGCTGAAGCATTCAAAAAAGTTGATGATCCCCTCGTAATTGCTAATTCTGCTGCAGATCGTTCAAAATGTCCACATGCCATCATTTTAGATGTGAAATCGAGCAAATGCAAGGAAGAGATTATGAAAGTTTTATTCCCCAAAGATGGAAGTGCTAGCTCTTGCGAGTTGCAAGATATGACCGAAGTTTCCAAGGATTCCTTTTCATCTTCCAACAGTGCAGCACCAGTTGTGCATTTTGATGGGGCAAACACGTCGTCATTGGATGGGGCAAACATGTCGTCATTGCTGAGACAAGAAATGGGCTCTGCGAATGAGGAAGAGAAGGGCGGAATTGTGGAAGCCCAAAAAATCAGTGAAGTGAAGAAGGATGACCTGGCTTCTTCATCTTCTTTTTCCCAGACTGGTGGTGCGGAAAACAGGAACCAGAACAAGGGCAATTGCAAGTCCAAAGGTAAGAAAAATAAGAAAGGAAGAGGCAAGAAGAGATGAATCCTCACTTCATTGTCATAGATGCAGTGCGTGTGAAAATAGTATGCTGTTGTAATCTACAAACAGTCCACATTCTTGTAAATACATGTGGTACTGTTTAGTAAAATGTTTCTTAGAATTGAGAAGCTTGCTACTCTGTACGTGTTCTGAAGTTCTAGCAGAGAATAGTCATGACAATCTACTATTCCTTTCTTGGCTGCAGATTATTATTCCTTCTTTTTTTTACCTCTGAACATTTAATTCTCTCATGCTTTGCGATAGTGCGTATGCGGTGAAGATTCAGGAAGAAAATGCTACTTTCTCTGCATATCTTATTTACTCTGATCATCCTGATAGAGAAGTTTGCCTGATTGGAGTGAAAACATATAATGAGATCCAGCCTAGAAGGGCACATGTCCATATGGGAATGTACGTCATTTATCTGTCTGTACCCTCACCAGACGAAGGACCACACTGTCACCAGAAAACTCTCCTAGTTACTGACGGATAAGCACAACAGTGAAGCCAAATCTGCATCTTGATGCAGGATAAAGGATGATATTTCTGTAAGATTTGAATCCTTGAGCAAATCTCTTACAACGAGTCACCTTCTGAACAGCCTTTGTTGTGCTGAGGACTCGTCTCCATGGCTGAATGATTGGGGCCTTGGGATTGGCAGGTGATGTCGATATCATAATATAATGCTAAAATTATTAAATCCTATAATTAAATCGACGCGTGATCAATAGAGAAATAAACAAGGAATAATAAAGAAATGGAGAGATTTTCGCGATTCAGTTTTGAGTGTTGATAATACTCTATAGGAAGAGTCAACCGCAAATAATCTACTAATAAATTAGAGAATAGAGTTACATTCGTTTATACCCTTGAGTGTTTTCCAGTCATAAATTACACCCAAACCCACGGTATTTATCAATGGAAACAACTCAGTCTAGATGTCGCAGAAAGCCTCCTATGTGTTCAATAAAGTGCACCAATGGTGCGGCTATAATCCAAGAAGCTTCTGTGTTGTCAAGGCAAAAGAGCAGTGGATCAAAGTTCCCGACCAGATACTTATCTGTTAGTCTTTTTGCTGCTGATAGCTCCGATACCAATTATTACAATATAGTGCAAAAACTATCGGATCCTGCAATTAAATTGATTGGTATCACAGCTATCTAAAGAAGATGGATAAGGCCTTGGTTAAGCTCCAATAGCTACGACAGATAAGTATTCGGAGAAGAATTCCACTCCACATCTAATTTAGGTACATAGATTTCAAACCAAGGCATGATTTAAAACTCAATTTTCAAAACTGCTAGCAAGTTGTTGCACCGGTGCCCACCCTTCCCATATGGAAATGGGAAGGTGGGAGGTCCAAATCCCTATTTTATCAGGAGTTGGGATGGAGACGATTTGGTTTTAAATGTAAGTTTTGACTCCTACGCCTTATAAGGAGGCATGACAAAAATCCAAGAGTGAGAGTTAGAATACGAGTAAAGTAGGACCAATAAAAAAAGAAGAAGTGTTAGACGAAGTCAATTTAAGGACATGATCCCACCAACTCGACAAGTTTAGGATTTGATTGTAATTTTTGAAAGTTTTAGGACTTAATTTATACTTTCATGACAAGTTATAGGACTTGATCATACTTTTTAAATGCTCTATCCTTATGAGATGATAGGGTTAAAAACTTCATTGATTCGATAGAGTATATTACCAAGAGATAGCTAGTTGAGTTTTTTTGTTGACTTCACAACATCTCGCAGAATAGGGCTCTTTTCCACATTGAACAGCATGTTATATTTTTATTGATTTTTTGTTCTTTATTTATTTAGTTTGAGAAGGGTAGGATGAAGTTTTTGGGGGAAAATTTTTTAGTGTGATTTTTTTATATATTTTTCGGAGCATCTTTGCAGGAACATTATAGCGGACTTCTTCACCTATTAAGAAGGATAGTCCCGTTAAAAAATTTTCGTTCCAAAATGGTTGATGACAATCTGACCTAATCATTACTCATGTAAGGAATGTATCTTTGTATTCTCGGGATTTAGAAAGTGATTCGCACTTGAGATTGGATAGGAGTTCGGCATTGTTATCTTTTAAATGTGAAGGGTTTCTATAAAGTGTTGAGACATGGAGAAGACAAGAGTAATATCCGCACCTTGGATGCAGTGGCCATCGTAGTCTCAATCTCATGACCTTGGTCATCAGTACATTAGTCATTTAGGATTTGGTTTTTCTGGTCTTCTGTAAGATCGTTATCCCATCAATCTTTTAATTGTCCAATAAAACAATCCTCACCAATCTGTCCTTCTCTAAATATAATATTCCAAATTTTCTCCATCAAACCACCATGGTCTCCAAAGCGTATAAAACACAACAAGATGTATCGTGAAATATTTTGTAATTATTTATATTTCAATCATATAGTAGCGCGTTGTTGCGATTACAATTTGTATCATTTACATCGCCTTGTTTGTTTTACATATCCTTTTCAAATCAGTCATACAAATCATTTATATTGTAACGTTAGATCTTCTCTTAAGGTATCTCCTTAGAGCCCGGGCATTTATACGCATACGGAGCAAACATGGAATAGAATCTCAGCGGATTGGAGTACATGTATCCTGCTAATAAATGAAGATCACTGAAGGACTCCGAGAATCTCAGGAAGACGACACTCGGCGACGACCAAAGTTCAGCGATGGAATCACCCGACGGAGTTACTCGAGCTGAGTCAGATGAAGAAGCTTCAACTGGATATAATGAATTCGAGAACGACAGAAGCTGGAGCCGCCGAAGAGACTCGTCACCTGAGGGAAGGAGTAAATAGAGAGAATGAGTAATCATGGGTGAAGAATTCGTATGTTCTATGAACTGAAAGAGAGCGCGTGAAGTATGTGGCGGTAGGAGGTGGTCCAGTGCCGCTTGGCGACGATAATGTTGCAGCGGCTGAGGCGGTGATGGAGCGACGTTGAGCTGCGATGAAGGTCGAGACGCATCATAAGAAAATATTTGTGTCCTTTCACTATTGATTGTTACTTTAATCATCAGTTCATCTATTAGGTTGATTATAATTAAATTTCTTGAATGTTTTTAATTTGTTATAGTGATTATTGTTTTGTCTATTCCTTTCGTCCAAATTCTTCAATCAGGGCTTATCAGCCGCATCACACATGGGCAGTGAAAAAGAGGCATCCGCGTGGCCAGTTTAAATGCATCGATTCTTAGATTAGCCTCTTATCTCAATAGCATCTCCCAGTCGAACACCTGCGCTAGTGTATCTAATCATTTTAAGTTATGCTATGCAGGTTTATGGCTAGAGGATGTCTTTGGGTGGAGGATTTGGGAGATTTAGAGGACAAATTTAGGGAACCTCAGAGCATTAAATGCGTGAAGAAGGTGAACGAATTAGCTTGATGGAAGTGGAGGGCTTTATGTGGATAAAACCAGCATAATCCCAAGGGAATGAGAGGGCACCTGATGCAGTATCTGATTCATGTGAGCGGAGATGGTTAAGTTGATCCTTAGGGTGGTTTGGAAACGTTTCCTGCAAAATCCTCCGTTGGCCCACATCTCGAAAATTAGTTGCATTTGATTATGAAAGCGATAATCAAATGCAACGAATATGTACGTAAAGTTTCAAGTTAGTCAGGGTTCAATTCAGTAATTTGAACTTCTGAAATTGAGAAACATGAGGAGCAGAATGAGCAAGCATGAGCATGACAAAGCAAGTTGGGATTTAGACAGATACTCTTTACTAATTAAAGCAAGTTGTGGGCATGCCATGGGTCGGGATGTTATCGGGTGAGTCTTGCATTTTGCTCAAAGTTGTCAGACACATAACTTTCATTTACATTAATGGAGATGTAAATCATGTGGTTCATTTAGTTCTTCTTCCCTGAGTATTTTTCAATGGAGATTCATGCTACAAAGTTGTTATTATCTTAAAGGGAAAAGGTTCAACTTTTCCAGATCAAGAAAAAATATGTCTTGCCAGCCTTGTCGATCAAGCGGGAAGAAACCTGCGTTGATTTTATTTTTTTAGACAAAAAAACTATAAGATATTATTAATAGTGTAATAGTCAGTAAACTCGTTTAAATCTTTTCTGCTAAATTCTTGAAAGAGGTTAAAAATCTAACATACTATACTAAAATTGATCTTCACAAATTGAATGCATTCGTTTAAATCTTTTCTGTCCCAAATAAAAGTTGAAGAGCTTTTTCAAGACCAAAGTAAAAGTGCAGTATAAAAATCTCTTGGTAATATATGATAATAAAAGTGCCTTTTGCTCATTAAGCGCAATCGAATGTAATGAGTCTAGAGCATTATTTCTTGATAACAAGAAGGATAATTTACTTTATGAATGAGAAAATTTCAAGGGTAATTTTTTTAAGTTATGAGTATAATTATGAACATTAGATCTAAAAATATCAGAATCTAAAGTTTTGTAATGCATAGTTAAATTAATTTTACAAGAATGAGAACATGTTAATGTTTATTAATTTTTACAGAATCGACTCTATTATGCACGGCAATGGATATTATATATACAAAAAGACTACATATGTAGGTATACATAACACATGTCACCAGTTGACAACATTAAGTATATTATCATAAGAACGAAGGTAATTATGATTAAGCAAGCTTACAAGGAAATGTTGAAAATATCAATATCTAATTTAGGCTCCATTTGTTTGAAGGAAAATTGTTTTCTGGAAATTGTTTTATGAATTTTTAATGTTTGGATGATAGAAAACTAATCTATTTATAGCAAATATTTTCCATGGACTGAAAGTAACAAACTTAGATTTGGGAAAAATGACTTTCCCTTTTATTAAGAAGAAAATCGCTTTCTCTAGACTACTTACAAATGGAAACAAACCATTTTTCATGAGAATGATTTTCTTGAAAGTAATTTTCCTTTATCATGAAGTTTTCAATTAAGCATACCCTTGTACTAAATTTGTGGCTCACATGACTATTGTGGAGTTACATGCTATTTTTAAGAAGCTACACATGTCCAAATAAAAGAGGAAAGGTTAGACAATATTTAAGCGATAGAAAAAAGGAATTATAAACCATAAGAATGAAGATATTTTGTTGAAAAAGGATTTTTAATGTTAAATAAAAATGAATACATAAAAATTGCACAAACATGTCAAAATGAATTAGTATGGGCATCCAAATTTGCCTTTTGGCAACCCATTTTGTTCCGGAGTATGTGGACAAGTGACTTGGCTGATACAATTTGTCTTTAAATGTGCCCAAAACTCAAGTTCATTAAATGCTTCTCCTCCATTCACCATAACTTGTATATTGGTAACTAATATTTGAAAGGTCCCTCTTATACAATATATATTATTTTGTGCAACAAATTTTTATTGACTGATTATATCAACAAATATCTTTCTTGACAATAGTTCAAAATGAAGGAGGTCTTTTTTGAGTACTTTTTGTCCAGACAACTAAATTGCCTCATTGCTAGGAATGTGAAGATTCAAAAAGTACTTAATCAAATAAAGACACACATTACTGAGAAAAATTTCAATACGATCTGGTTAAAGAACAAACTAATCGATAGAACAACTATACTTAAATATAGTTATAGTGCTATATAAGGACATATATTTAGTGTGGAATAAAGAGTAGCATCAATCAACAATGGAGAGTTCTCTAGTTGAATAACTTAACTATATTAATTAGGTATTTTGTACTTGATTTGGTGAATTTCCAAGCTATATAAATAGTTAATCAGTTGAAATTTGTAATGCAAGAAGGTTCAAAAACTTATCGATGATATAAATCAATAGATCAGCATCTAGTAGTTCTCCAATTGAATTATTAAATAATTAAAATATGTAAAAGTAGAGTAGAAACAAACGGGAATGCACAATGTGGGAATCCTATCCTCTTTTTCATCTTACCATTTTCATTGAAAAGGAATTCTAAAAGTTTGATATGAAAATGATTTTTGACTTTCATGTGTAGGCTATAATACTGGTAGTATAATTGTGTGTCACTTACAGTAAAAATTATATAAAAAAAAAAATTCAATGTATATGTCACAAAACTCGTCATTATAATGCGGGAAAATTTCAAAAAATGACCCGAAGTTAGCATATTTTTTCAAATAATGACCTAAAGTGGCTGTTGTCTCAAATTAGGACATGAAGTAGCTAAATCGAGTCTTAGATAAGGACCTCAAATCGTTGGCCAGCCAAATGTTTACTTGGCTGGTGAGCGTGTGGCATTTCTGGTGATTTTGTCAAAAAAGAATATTGATAGAAATTAAAAACTCTAAAAACAAAACTCTCAAACTCATCGCGTTCTCACGTTTTCTTCTTATGCTCTTTATCTTCTCAATTCTCTATCCTCTGTCACTTGGAGCGCCCAAATTTTATTTTAATGGAGCATGAATTGAAGTACAACAAGAAACCCTTACCTTCGTTTTTTCATGTTTTCTTCCTTTCTCTTTTTGTCTTTATTTCTTTCCAATGAAAAAGACAAATCTCGAGTAAAGCCACATCTTCGTCATTCAAACACTCGTATGTAACATGAGAGTCTCGATTCTTCATCATCTTTTCCCAACCGAGAGATAGAAAACATCTCGATGTCAAGCCACTTCCACAGAGAGAGAGAGAGAGAGGGGTGTTGGCGCGTTTGTTTGGAACTCAAAGAGTCGGGGATCTTGCTCCATTAACAAAGAATTTGGGTTCTCTGAGCAAAAGGGGACAAGGAACCTAGAAGATGAAGTGTAGAAGAAGAAGAACACGAAGAGTTTGGGTTTTTTTTTTTTTATAAGAATTTGTTAATTTCTATCAATGTTTTTTTTTGACAAAATTGCCCTTATTCCAACCACCGGAAATGCCACATGCTTGCCGGCCGGCGAATATTTGGTTGGCTGGCAATTTGAGATCCTTATTTGAGACTAGTTTAGCCACTTGGGGTCCTCATTTGATATAATGGTCACTTTAAGTCCTTATTTGAGAAAATATATTTATTTTGGATCCTTTTTTGAAATTTTCCCTTATAATGCACTTGATTCTTAAAATGTCCACAGTCACTAATCAATGATTGGTCCTTACCAACATCGTTGTCCTGCACTAAAAGGGAATGTTGGAGGGGCAAACTATGGGCTCTTAGATGTTCTAGAGGAGAAGTTTCTTTCCCTCCAAAATGCAAATTCATAATGGCAAAATTAGTGGTTGAGGGATGGGTATACATGTTTGGACAATGAGCATTGTACAAATTTGATTCTCCCTGAAATTAAGCGTACACATAACTTTTTCAAATATGGAGATCTTAAGTGATTTCTTTGAACATACTTAATATAATAGTGCATATTTTCTAATATCACGTAATTCTATTTTCTTATTAAGGGATTCAATATTATCCTGATAATGCACTTGACTAGAATTTATGCATAACCCTCCAATGCATGGTCCAGGAGATAAACCAAAGAAAGGGAATAGCGAAGGAACTAGTCACTAACTCCGTATGAAGCGCAGAAGAGAATGTAGAACAAAAATATCATATTACTAGACGTGTCATTTCGTATGGCCAAACACCGTTCGTTGCAATTGTCACGAACTTTGTTGCCAAACTTCATAAAACCTAATATTCCCCATCACTTTCCCCTTCACTTCGGTAGCCTTGGTCCGGCTCTGTTCCCCAGCCTACTCTGCTGAAGACTCCCAAGGATGGGAATTCGGCAGGGTATTTCTCCAGTAAAGATGTTCCTGAACTTGGGCAACGAGCAAAGTATTAAATGAGTAGTTAATTTGGAGAAAGTGATTGTCGTACTGGTCGCTTCTTTTCATTTGTCACGGCCAATAATTAGTTTCATATTTTAGCGCGATCCCACCGCCAGCTCTTTGATTTGCCCAACCTTTGCTCAGTCAGAAAATGGGTGGGAAAAGAATCTCCAAAAGGGGCACCTTTAAGGCTTTACATCTCTCAAGTTGAGCAACAAAACCTTTGGGAGAACATCGTACTGCCAAATGTTCCTTATGTTGTCCAGATCACGCAAAATCAGCATCCGCATTTCACCACTCTTTCTAACCGTCCCATTACTTTTGTTTATGATTTCAATCGAACGGCATGATCTCACATCTAGGATCTCGAGATAGCGGTGCAGCCTCTTCCGCATACGGGATGGGGGAATGTGTAGGAGATGGTCATGGTATTTCAATTTAAGGGATTTCAATTTGCGAAAGGAATAAGTGGGAATTTGACTGTTCCATAACTCTTAGCACCGAGCACCTTTAATTCTTAGTCCTTTATATTGGGAAATGCACGAGAATAACATGGGAAACGACGATAAATTTATTTGTTCTAAAATATGACATTACAAAAACTCATCACTTCCGCCTTTGTTCGACCACCTTCTTCATCTGTTTACAATACCCAATAGGAAGCAATTTTTAACCCAGACATCTTTGGACAAGGAAAACTCAAAGCTATCTCGGAGTCGCTCTTCACCACATGCCTCAGCCTTCCTGCTTTCCTTACCCTCACTTCTTCCAATTTGGGGAGCAATACAATTTTTTGATTCCGTATTTGAATCAAGGGATGCACAATCATGAAAAACATCGATGCTTTTTCTCAATCTCACGTGTATCAGGAGCACAACCCGATTAAATAAATTAAAAAAAAAAAAACAACAAAATTGAAAAAACATGTCCATATTAATACTGACCGTGTCATTCAAAACAAACTTCATTAGCAAATCCCCAAAAGATTTAAAATTAAATTAGCACAATCGAAATGTTTAGATTGAATTAGCCGTCATATAATAATTTTATTGATTTTCGGATAATTTTCCCGTCAATTACTAGTGGTGTAACAGATTAAGTACTATTAATCATGGGTACAAGATACCTTACACGTGTTGCCAAGTAAGACGAGATTTGTAGCATGTGAATAATGGTAATGGACTTTAAATAATAATAATAATAATAATAGTAATAGTAATGGACAGCTTACACGAGAGCCAGATGACTTTTTTTTTTGTACTTTTGGTAATAGAGCCAGATGACTTCTTAGCTATTCTTTATCTAAAACAAATTGGTCTTAATATGACTGCTAGATACCACGCACGCGCTACTCACGTGCATGTTTACCATTGCTACCTTTAAACCCTTTTGCAGAAATGATGTAAAGCATGTAAGAATGAAGCCATACAAAAATGATGAAGAAAAAAAAAAACATAGCCAGCACTCGAGTTGCAACCGAATTGAAACACTCCGCCTGTCGAATCCCGATAATCTCCATCATCGAACTCGCCTGATTATAGTCGTATTCGGTTCGCGTTGTCCCCACGCAAGGAATTTCCCAGTTGAAGGAAGGAATGACACAGAAAAAAAGTGATAATTCTAGGAATCTCTTGCTAGCTATCGAAACGTGCCCATTTTTTGGGCCTCGCAAGTTTCTTGAAATCTTAAAAGAGTGACTTCTCCCTGGCGTTTTGGTACGTGCGTTCAGGTAGACTTGAGAGCGAGCACAAACAGGGTGTTGCGCATGGACAAAGCAGAGGGTGGTTCGAGCAGCAACAGGAGAAGAGACGATCCCAATGACCTGACTGATATTGTCTTCTCTTGGTCTCTTCACGACATTCTCAACGAAAATCTCTACCATGACCGGGTTTCCTTTTATTCGTTTCTCATCTTTGCATTTTTCATTTATTCTCATGGAAGTTCGATGACAATGTGGTTTTAACTTGAGAATTTTCCAAATGGTTTAGCTCGTTGCGCTCTATTTTTTTTTTTCCCTTTTTCTGTACTTCTAGTTAGCCTAGCCTTATAAAAACCTTGCATTCGACTCAGTAAGATAGAACTCTTTATGCTTTTACTTTGTTCTGCAATCTCATTAGGTAATTTAGGAGTATATGTTATGTTTTATGGAATTTGGTCAAAGTATTTTTTGAATGTCGAGGTGGGTTGGTCCTTTTTGACATTTGGCGAGCGATTTTTGTAGGTGGAGACTATACCGGAGACATTTCAGTCCGTCCAGCATTATCTCGGATCGTTTGTCTACCCTTTACGAGAAGAAACACGGGCGAGTCTGTGCTCGAGTTTGGAAAATATTTCTTCGCTGCCTTTCACCGAGATTTATGACTTTGCGGAATGCAAGAGAAGTGGGAACTCATATGCCGTCAAGGCTGGTCGGTGGAGCAATGAATCCAACACTCGGGGCAAGGGAACTTACAAAACTCTGCCTGGAGATATCTTAATTCTAACTGATACTAAGCCTGCAACAGTTCCTGACTTGGAGAGGTCAGGAAGAAGATGGGTGTTTGCATCAGTAAGAATGATTGGAGGAGACTATGAAGAGGATAAGGCAACGTCATCCACAAACTTTAAAGTGGAGGCATTATTGAACCATGAAGTACATAATCCCTGGAGGCCAAAGTATGCAATTTTCCTGATAAATATCGTCACTAACAGAAGGATATGGAAAGCCTTGCATATGTCTCTGAACATGGATATTGTGAAGGAAGTTCTCTGCACAGATTTGGTGGTATGACTTCCTTTACGTACCTTTAGTCCATTTTGACTTAAAATTGCTATTATAATCCTCTAAGCTTCAAAACTTCATTTTACTCCTGTCGATTTGTAAGTTTCACCGGAAAATAAGACAAATGATGCTTTAAGCCATTCTGTTGCAGTAATAGATTAGGCTAATTGTTTCTTTTACTTGGTCCATTTAATGATATGGAGATGAATGAAGATATGGGAAATTAGTGAAGTTATGTCTTGAATAGGGCAAATTAATTCCATGGAGGCAACTTAATCGCTAGTACTAGATCTTAAAATTTTCTATACTATACTTTTTGCAGGATTTGAGTTTGTTCTGTGCAATGCTCTTTATATCATATTAACACCAATTAAGTTTCAGAACCTTCCACCCTATTTACATGGTCTGGATTATCACAAGAAATGTGTTTCGGTTGCAGGCTAATAAAGTTTCCAGTCTTTGTATTACAAAAGGTAATGGTTCTGCGAGTGAGAGCCTTGACGAGAGATTGTGCCATGATCTGAATGAATCCCAGAAAAAAGCAGTTGGGGCCTGTCTCAATAAACTCCAATGTGAGAACAAGCCATCTGTCGAACTGATATGGGGTCCTCCTGGAACTGGGAAAACTAAAACTGTCGCTACACTGCTATTTACTCTCTTGAGAAGGAAACATAGAACCACTGTTTGTGCTCCTACGAATGTTGCCATCAAGGAAGTGGCATCTCGTGTTCTAAAGCTGCTAAAGGAATCAGATAGTGGTATAAGTACTGAAACGGAAAGTTCACTCTCTTATCTTGGAGACGTGCTTGTTTTTGGGAACAAGGAGCGACTGAAGGTTGATTCTGACATTGAAGAAATATACTTGGAACACCGTGTAGATTGTGTTGCTGAGTGCCTTTCCATGGTCACTGGTTGGCAGCAGTGCCTAACTTCCATAATAGATACTCTTGCCGACTGTGTCCATCAATACCACATATTTTTGGAAAATGAACGCACTAAAAGGAGGAAACCAGGAAGTGATGATGATGGGAGTGAGTGCAGAAGCAGTGAAGAAGATGGTAACTGTGAGCTTAAATCATTTCTTGAGTTTTTCAGGGACCAATTCAAGGCAACTGTCCATCCCCTGCGGAGATGCCTCTATATTTTTTGTACCCATGTATCCAAAACTAATATCCAGAATATTACATCCCTCCTTAACTTACTTGGTTGTTTTGAAACTTTGTTATGGGGAGAGAAGTGGGATTCAGAGATTATGGAGATTACTCTTTCACGTGATGAATGTACCCAGTTTTCATTTGAGACGTCCGTGGGTCCACTCTATAATTTATATAAGAAGAGACAGGAATGCCTTTCAATGTTGCTAACAGTTCGTGATTCTCTGAAGGATCTAAGACTTCCAAACTTTATGAGTAAGGCCATGATAGCTGACTTCTGTTATCAAAATGCTTCCCTGATTTTTTGCACTGCTTCTAGTTCATATAAGCTGTACCCTGTGGGAATGGAGCCTCCCAAATTACTGGTAATCGATGAGGCAGCCCAGTTGAAAGAATGCGAGTCAGTAATTCCTCTGCAACTCCCTGGTGTCAAGCATCTGATTTTAGTTGGAGATGAGCGTCAGTTGCCTGCTATGGTTGAAAGCAAGGTAATGTTGCAATCTCTGAAAAGTTACTTCGTCTTTGGTTTTGAAAGATGTGTAATACCCTTCTCTTCATTTGAGCTTAGATGGGCTAAATGTTCTATACCTAACGTCTGTTGAATTGATATCATGTTTTATTTCTACAGGTTTCTAATAGGGCCGGTTTTGGAAGGAGTCTGTTTGAAAGATTGAGTTCACTGGGTTATTCAAGGCAACTTCTCAATGTACAATACCGGATGCATCCATCGATAAGTCTGTTTCCCACTTCAAACTTTTATCAAAACCAAATTTTGGACGGGCCAAATGTGAAGAGCAAAGATTACAGAAAAAGTTACTTGCCATGGCCGATGTTTGGCCCTTACTCCTTCATAAATATTCCTGACGGACGAGAACAAATCGGCGATGATGGCTGTAGCCTTAGAAACCCGGTTGAGGTGGAAGTTATCTCGAGGATATTGAGGAATCTGTACAGAGGTATGTCAAGAGAACTTTATACATGTTGCTTCGAGCACATGGATTTTGCATGTATTACTTAATCATGCAGGTGTAGAATATGATGGCCATCAATAGGGCTTTTCCTAGGATATTTCTTTCGAAGTTTTGCATCCCTCAAAAAATGACATCATTGTTGTGATTGTTTTATTTCCTTTTTTTCGCAGCTTGGGATGGATCAGAAGAAGATTTGACAGTAGGTGTCATATCTCCCTACGCAGCTCAGGTTGCTGCTGTCCAAGCCAAACTTGGAAAAGAGTACGGAAATATCAAGGGCTTTATGGTCAAGGTGAAGTCAGTGGATGGATTCCAAGGGGGTGAAGAAGACATTGTTATAATATCCACTGTAAGATCAAACTCGCATGGGACTATTGGGTTCTTGTCCAATACTAATAGAACCAATACTGCTCTTACCAGGGCTAGGTACTCTATCCTCTTAACTGTGTCATATTAATTTTTGGAGTGATATAGCCTGTATATCCCAGAGTTATTTCCTATCTATAGGTATTGCCTGTGGATTCTGGGAGATGAGAAAACACTGACAAAAAGCAAATCTGCGTGGGAAGCTTTGGTTGACGATGCCAAGAGTCGTGGATGTTTCTTCAATGTTGATGATGACAAGGACTTGGCTAAAGCCATCTTAGATGTGAAGAAAGAGAACAATGAGCTCGATGACCTGCTTGACAGAAGCAGTGTACTTTTCAGAAATGCTAGGTGGAAGGTAAAAATCTTCACTCAACAGTATTCTACGGCTACATTTATTTTTCAAAATAAGCATTAAAATTAAAGAATCTGTGACAACAGATCCTATTGTAATGCTTTGGTCTTGTCAGGTTCTCTTCAGTGACAACTTCCTGAAGTCTTTCCGAGAGCTGACCTCACTCAGTACAAAGATGTCAATCATCGAGCTTCTGTCAAAACTCTCCAGTGGCTGGAGATCAAAGAAGAGAAATGTGGATATAATTTGTGAACACTCATCCCTCATCGTAAGACAATTTAAAGCTGACGATCTCTATGTCTTATGCACGAACGATATTGAGAAGGAACAGAGATACATCCAAGTCCTGAAGATATGGGATGTATTGCCTTCAGAGGACGTGGCAAATTTGGTCAAACGTTTGGACAGCGTATTCGAGACATATAGTGATGATTTTATTAGTCGTTGCAATGAGAAATGCACTGAGGGGTAAGTCTGATCATTTCTTCTTACTTAAGATAGGTAGCACAGCGTCTCTTTTCCGGATAGATGACTAAAATATCTTGAATTGATCGCATCCCCCTATTTTCTTTCATTTCACATGTCTCTTCCTGTTATAGGGATCGGGAAGTTCCGAAGACCTGGCCTTTTGATGTTGTCCGCTATCGAAGTCCTGGTGAACATCAATTTGGGAGTAGTCTTGATGCTGATGCATCAGATCATAGGTTGTATGGAGAAAATGTGAAAGTGAGCGAGAGTTTGTCTCTGACGAAATTCTTCCCCTCCTCATCAGATGGTAACGAAGCGGGTCTTCCCTCTGAAGTAACAGAGAAAGAACAAGAGATAGCCAAGGATGGGTGGATGGAACATGATGTCTCTACTGCCTCGACAATGAAGTCAATTCAAAGTCCTTGTGCCATCACATCCTCTTTCGGATGTAAAGCACGCGATTCTGCACCATCGACTTGTACGTTGCCAGAAAATGAGCCGTGCTTAGTGAATGAAGAAGAGAAGAGCGAAATTGTGGAAGCTCAAAAAACCAATGATGTGAAGAAGGACGGCCAGCCTGTTGTTAGGCGCTGGTTAATGGCCCTTGGGGTTGAGGCAGTGCTCGGTTTCCTTAAAGGAAGAGGCAAGAAGAGATAAATCCTCTCTTCATTTTCCCAGATATAGTTGTTGATTGAAAATTGTGTGGTGCTATAATCTACAAGTACTCCACATCCTTGTAAATACATGTGGAACTTTTTAGTAAAATAGTTCCTAGAATTGAAGAAGAACAGATCTCTCAGACAGGAGGCTCGTTACTCTATACATTCCCTGAAGTTCTAGCAGTGACTAGTCATGGAAATATACTGTTCCTTACTTGGCTGCAAATTATTGTTCTTTTTGACCTCTCTGAACCCTTATTCTGTCATGCCTCCTCGCAATAGCTCAAATGCAGCCAAAGAATTAGAAAGAAAATGCAATTACTTACAGATCATCTTGATATAGAAGTTTGCCTGACTAGAGTGAAAATACGTTATGAGATCCGGCCAGTGAGAGCATATGTCCAGATGGGAGCGTATATAATTTTTCTATTTCTACGCTCACTGGACAAAGGATGACTCCATCGCCGGAAAACTCTCCTATTTGCAGACGGATAAGCACAACAGCGAGCTTCTTGAGTTAAAATTGTGGTTAGAAGAATTTAAAGTCATCTAGGTCTTTATGAAACTGGTCCTAAGTATGTCGACACGAATTTGAATTGAAAATGAGGATGTCATCGTTGCGTTTAGTAAAATAGATCTTAATGGGCAGTCGATCTAATGGGGTGTATTTGCAAATATAAGAATCATTAATTGACACTTGGCCTCAATTTGACGTTTTCATAAGGTTTTGCTGGGACAGCGATGAAAATAATTAAGATCTCATCAAAAAATAAATTAGGGATTAGTTTTGTCAATAAACTAAAGCACAAGGACAAAAATTGGTCGTTGGTATAAGTATCAAAATTAAAATGTAATTTGTACATGTAGGGCTGCCGTGCCGACTTAGCACTTTCTAGCGAATTCTGAACGGAAATTTGACGATAGAACTTAAATTGTGGCTGTAGAGTAATATTCAATTCCAATTTGCAACCAAATAAGTAAGATCAAAGTCGAGTTCCTCCAAAAAAAAAAAACACTACATGAACCAAAATGCAATTTAGTCTAAGGAATTTGAGAGTGAAGGAGCTATTTGCTGATTTTTTTGCAAAATTCGGGACAACATCATGCAAAATTAGCGAGAATCTGTAGCCAACCACTGGCTATTTAATTATTGATGCTTGATGGCTTTTACAATGGGCCGTATCTATAAGAAGTTATTTTGTTTAGACTATCAAAGAGCCTATTTGTTTCGCCATAAATCAATGATATGAATTTTTTGTAAAAAAGATGATTGTCTGCATCAATTAGAAAATGAGTTAAATGATAAATATTTCCGTTATCAACAAAAAAAACCCATGGACATAAATTGCTATCGATTTTTCTAAGCTATATAAACAATTCGTTTTGAAAAAATATATTTCAAATTATTAATTTTTGGTAACATAAACGAACCATATTGCTAGGGATGAGCACCAGCCTAGTTCCAACCGAGGAACCAAAATGAACTTGCCGATTTTGAGTGGTTCCCGAATCCAAAAATTTGGAATAGGCAATAATTGATCCAGTTCCTAATTCCAAGTGCAAAACCGAACCAACCAAACTTGATCTTTTTTTTCTTTTTTATTATTTATTTTCCCCTTAAAGTGTCACAACCCGACCCTCGAGTCCACGACAACCCCTATTCTCTTGCGGTCATTTGATTTGCGACTCCCCAAGATCCGTCGCTGACCGTTATTTTTATCTTTTAAATTAAAATAGCAGGGATAGCAAGAAAACTCAACAATAACACATTCTCAAGTGCTACTTAATTTATCTAATGATTAACTCTAGGAAGTTTACAAGTACAAGCCATTACCACGGGCATTTTCCTATTGAGCCAATAAAACCAACAAGCCGGGGTTAATCTACTCCATTCAAAAACGGCCACGAGCCGTAACACGCGTCGATCCTCCATCCTACGGACCTGAAAATGGTTATTCAATAACCAGTGAGATAAAATATCAGTAAGTCAAAATCCTAAGCCTCAGTTAGGAGACCTACTCACCTCGAGTCAATTCCACAATAGAAGAACACCCATTCGACTATTATCAAACGCACAATTAAGCCAAAGCTCATATGCAATTATTAACAATTAACAATTGCAATAACAGGCATATTTACCTCACTTTTGGCACACACGCAACCTGCATGATATAGTTTATTATATGCTCACCTCAATGCAGCAATTATATCAAACAATCAGAACACCTTTCAAGTTGTCCCATGCACCATGCACTCACTTGTGTTCTAATTATTAACAACACTTTGGTGGAGTTTCTTTCCAACACACAAGTTGGCAATCTACCGACCTAACCGGGCATTGTCCCACCCCATTGGGCACGGCTACGTCTGGCGTCCAGACGGCATTCCCGAAGGAGCATAAGTCCGGCCTCTACCGCGACCTCCATCCGAACCCCCGCCGGGCATTCCGATAATATGGACTTCGTCCACCACAGATCCCCCACTGGGTGACGGGCTCTTATGTGACCATGCATGTAGACATGATTCGTGCTTGTACATGTTAATTCACCACAATTTCTATATGTAATGTGATAATATTTCACACGTGGTCACGCGAGTACAAATGCATTTCACACGTGGTCATACAAATATGCAGAATACATCAACCTTAATTCACAATCGCAGTCCACGAAATTATTCCACCAAATACATATTAGACAATATCATCAAAAAAAGCATGTATATATGTATTCATATATAATCCACATGAGAAAAGTACAAACAATAATCCACCGAAATTATTTGATTCTAACACAATTAATAAATCAAGTGCTTCCCAAAAATAATATAATTACCCGACAATAAATATTCAACATCCAAGAATAATTAATCATCCATAACTAATTAATTAATTATTCTCCAAAAATAATTAATTAATTATTACCCAAAAATAATAACAACCAATTTTGAAATTAATAATAAATTAATTAATTCCGAAATTAATAAATAATTATTATTTTATTCCAAAAAATAATAATAATATTTATTAATACTAATCATGGTTACTATTCTAACCCAACTACGGTTAACTAACCCAACTGCGGTTACTTTAATCTAACCGCGGTTACTTTAACCAACTATATTTACTTTAATCTAACCGCAGTTATTTTATTCTAACCATGATTAACACTAAGCAAGCTTAATCAATAATATTAAACACTTATCAGGATTAAACAATTAACAAATACTAATTACTCATCATTAGCAACATAAACCAAGATTAAAATTAAACTAATAATCTCTAATGGAGCTTAGTACCCTAATCAAGTTTAGGAAATCAACTCACAGTTTAGCGATTTTGACTACATGAGCGCGACGGCGGCGGCGAGGCTGACGCGCGGCTACATCCGAAATGGTGAGATGAGTGGCAACCAAAATGGGTCTCGGTGACGGTGAGACCGAGAAGCAGACGGTGGCGAGCGAGCGGCTTGGATGGCTCAAAACGGCATGGACGGGGGCAACGGTGCGCGGTGGCTAAGCACGGTGGACGGCGCACCAACGGCGAGCGGCAGTGCAGCGATTTCGGACGATGGCATGTCCGAAAGAAACAGGGAGAGGAGGGGTTTCGGTTCTGCAGAGGGGGAAAGGGAAAAGAGAAAATGAGAAGGGAGAGTGGCGTGCAGAACTGGGGAGGGGAAGAAAGAGAAAGAGAAAAGTAAACAAGGGAGGGGAAAGGAGGAAACTTGCGGCGGAAGGTGAGAGGCAAAGAAAAGAAAAAGAAAAAGAAAATAGAATAGGACAAAACCTAAACAAGCTTCTAGAAAGGGCAATTCGGTCTTTTTACCCTCGAAGCATAAATTCTCAAATATTTGGCTTCAAAACTCGGCCCGTTGAACCCTTTTTCCGATAATTCGGACTTACCGATAAATTCGAGAATTCAAGAATCAATATTTTAGTCTCGACATCCTTAAAAGTTCGATACTTGATATCAGATTGAAATTCGTGGTTAAAATTGATCAATCGCGACTTTAGTACGACCTAACTTTCGGGCGGCGTTTAGTGGTTCTCGCGCATTTGACCCGTGGTCGATAGCTTTTCAATCCATGATCGTGCATTCAAATTAAGGCAATCTTGAATTGTCATATAATCACGAGGGGTTAATTGCTTACACTGAGTACATGGCTAAAAAGGAAATCGGTTTAATGTCATTCGCAATTAATACCGAAGTCAATCCGACCTCGTACATTTGCTGAATCGATTTATTTCCGTTCACTAATTGGCCTGCAATAGTGTAGTATTATTCATCTTTAATCCTAATGATCGAGCGGCCTATCCCTGATTGAATTCACTAATCGTACGCGTATCGATCCTTAATTGCCTTTCCGAACAGTTAGTTAACTCATAAGGGGTCAACTCAGAGTAAATGTAACTAACAGGGTATTGATAAAATAATAATTTCATCTATCCCGAAATGGGTCGAAATTCAGGATGGTACATAAAGAGTAAAGAATAAAGATGATTAGGGATAGAAGCTTTAGAGCACTAGTGGCCTCTCATTTAGCCAAACTATTTCTTTCCATGACTAGTGGCTAGAAAAATAACATCCCATCTATTATTGAGTGGATCCACGTTTTGATATCTTTCTCCCAACTTTACTTCCTTTTCGACAAACCAAGGAAACCAATATGAAAGATAATTCCTAAAAAATTCCAAGACAATGGATCCCTTATTGGACGAAAATGGCTTGTGAAGTTAGACTTGTCCATGGCTCAGCTAAAATACATTTTGCTCAAAACCTTGTTCATTTGAAAAAAGAATTTAAATTGCAACGTTTATATATGCATAGAAAATCAAGACAATAAAAGGAAAAAAAGAAGAAGAAATATTCATCGGTTCTTAGATCTACCTAGGACCTGGCTCGGACCAATCATTTTGGTTTCAAGACCAGGTGGTTTAGTTTTCGATTCTATAAAACAGAAACCGACCTTGTCTGATGGCGGTTCACTTGGTTGAGATGTCTTCAACTATTCATTTTGTGATAATATATTGATACATACATTCAAAATTAGAACCCAAGCGATTAAATAATCTTGATCATAAGTAAAAAGTTCATGTTCTTCATAGATTTCCGATTAGAACTCGTCCTTTTTTTGATCTATTTACCATTTCAATAAAAAAAATTAATTTCTTGAAAAGTATCTGTGCTCACGCCATGATCCTTTATGGAGCAGCCAGACAAAAGCAGCTTCTATATATACATGGAAAATCGAGGCAAGAGAAGGAAAAAAAATATCCCTCGGTTCTTGGATCCATCCGAGAACCAGCCCATACTGGTCGTTTTGGTTTCAAGGTTAGGTGGGTTAGTTTTTGGTTCGATAAACCGGAAACCCACCTTGTCTAATGGCGGCTCATTTTGCTAAGATGTATTGATACACACATTCAAAATTAGAAACCAATCGATTAAATAATCTTGATCATAAATAAAAAGTTCATGTTCTTCGTAGATTTCCTATTAGAACAAGTCCTTTTTATTAAAATATTTGCCATTTTGATATTAAAAAAATAGTTTTAATTTTTTGAAAAGTAACTTTGCTCATGCCATGATCATTGGGTGGATCCACGTATTGATATCTTTCTCCCAACTTTACTTCCTCTGACGTCCTAAATTTTGACTTATTTTGAGATATATGAAATGGTTAATTCATCAATACATTGTTGGTTATGTTTACTCTAAATTAGCCCATCATGAGTTAACTAACTATTCGGAAAGGAAATTAAAGATGAATATGTGTACAACTAGTGAATTCAATTATGGATTGGCCACTCGACTATAATGATCAAGTAGGGATGATAGCACGCTGTTGCAAGCTAATTAATGAACGGAAATAAATCAATTTGGTGTGAATACAAGGTCGGATTGTGAGTGATTCCGCACGGCTTTGATACTGACTACGGACGATATTAAACCGATTCCCTGTTAGCTTTGTACCCAATCAATCCCTCATGATTACATGGCAACCGAGAATTGTCTTAATTTGAATAGGCACGATCGTAGATTGAAAAGCTATTAACCACAGGTATGTGAAAAACTCTAAACACTGCCTGAAAGTTAGGTTAAACTAAAGTCGCGATTGGTTGAAATTAATCACGAAATTCAATCTGATTTATTCAAGGACGTCGAGACAAAAATATTGGACAACGCCTTATTAATTCTCAAATTTGTCGATAAGCCTGTAAATTACTGAAGTGGATTATCAAGCTGAGAATCGGAGCCGAAAAAGGGATGATCGGGCCAAAAGTTGTTAACTAGACAATCTCGCTTCTTAATTTTCGGATCAAGGGCATGTGGGGAAAGTTTGGTGCCATTAGAGGAAAAGACCAAAATACCCTTAGTCATTTATGGGCTAGAAGACAAGATTTTTTGAAAGAGAGAAGAGAGAAATGATGGGGATGGGCGGCTGATTTCCCCCAGCCGCTGCCCCTGTCTTGTCCTTCTCTCTTTTTCTCTCTTTCTTTCCTTTTTCCCCTGTGCGCGGCCCCCCTTTTCCATGTACCCCACCTGCTCATGTCCACTCCCCCCTGCCCTCTCTCTCCTCCCGCGCGGCCCCCCATGCACTTATGCCCATCCCCCCACAGTTCCTTTTCTTCCTTTCTTCTTCTTCTTCTTCTTCTCTCCTAGCCGACGCCCTGGCTGCTGCTGCTGCCTTGCTCCTCCGCTGACTTGACTGGCAGCCATCCCCACCGCCGACCGGCCTTAACCGTCACTCCAGCTCGCCGCCAGTCCGCCTGACTCGCCCGAGCCAACTATTCTTCTCCGGCCTCCTCCCAGTCAAGCCAAATCTGGTCGCTGCCGTTCTTGGCTTGACCACCCCCACCTCGCCGTCTCTCATCTAGCCGAAGCCGCCGCCCGTCCGCCGCTGCAACTGCCGACGACCGGCGCCCGAAGACCAGCCGCCTCCTCCTTCTCCTTTGCTGCTGTCCGGCAGACATGCACCTGCAGCTGCTGCTGCGTCTTCTCTATCTCGGCCATCATTCGTCGACCGCCTAGCCCAGACGCCGGACTGCTCGAAGACCATCGCCGCGAGCTGCCGCAAGTCGCCGCCCTGCTACTTCCTATCGTCGCTCTCTCTCACTCTCGGTTCTGGTTGAACCGAGCCGGCCAGCCGCCGCCAGCCTCAGGCCCCGTCGCCGTCTAGCCACCTCTCACCGTCCTCCACCTGGTTGCCCGAGCTAGCTGTTCGTTTCCCCCTCCTCCGACTCTCTCAGTTTCGGTTTGGCCCGAACTGGCCAACTCCCATCGGTCGGCCACCCTAGCTGCCGCCTTGAACCTCCGTCCAGTCGCCGGCTGCTTGGCCGTCGCTCGCCGTCCGTCCAAATGTCGCCAGAGCCGGCCGACCGGCCAGCCCAGCCAGCTGCCGCCCCCGAGCCATTGCACCGCCTTTCTCCCTCTCGGATTCTGTTTTACTATCACCGGAGCCGCCCCGCCTGGTTGCCGGAGCTGCTGAACCGCCCACCAGCCAGCCCCGTGCCGCCACAGTCGCTGGTTCCTCTGTGTCTCAGCTTTTCACCACGTGGACAGCCACCCTCGGCCAAGATCCGATCCCGTGCCGCCTCACCTTGACGGGTCGGAGGTTCCCGGGCGTTCCCCTCGCCGCCACCGTCACACCCGTCTCGTCTGAATCGTCGCCGAGTGAGTTTACGCTCTAATCCTTGATTAGTCCCTTAAACTTGTTTAAGGAGAGATTAGGTTAGAGTTAATCTTAGTTAGAAAGTTGATTAAGATTAACCGTAGTTAGATTAGTTAGCCGTGGTTAACTTTGATTATGTGGTTAATTGTGTTTAATACTAATTAACGGTGGTTAATTAGGATAATTAAGGATTAGCGGGATAATCCGGATTAGTATTATTTTATTAACAAGAAATAATTTCTTTTTAATTATTATTTATTAATTCCGAAATTATTATTATTTATTAAATTCGGAATTATTATTTATTTTAATAATTAATTATGAATAATTTAATTATGAATAATGTTGTTTATTTATAATTAAATTGTGGAATTTATTTGACATGTCGGTAATTATGAAAGCATGTTGAATTGCTGCTTGGATTAATTTTGGATTAATCGTGCGATTGATTGAGATTATCGCATGCTTGACTATTCTGCTTAATTATGCCTTGACGTATGCATATTGTTGCATGAGTTATGAAAATGCAAAACCCCGAAGTGTCGGGTGTATATATGTCAAGCTTTGCGAGAAAACGAGAATGATGTATTCTTTGATCAGGCATGAAAACAAGATGGGTTTTGAAATAAAACGAGAATGCAGTGATTTATTATATTGAGCAACGTTTGCATCGGCTAATATGCAAGATTAAAATGGAGTGCTCGTGTGGTCATTTAATTGAACCCGTCATCTTGGTAGTAGATTGGGGGACGAAGTCCGACTTGTAGGAAATCTCGACAGGTGTTCGGATGCGGGTCGTAGTAGAAGCCAGGCCTATGCTTCTTCGAGAATGTCGTCTGGGTGGAACATCTAGAGGTAGTCGTGCTCGATGGGGCAGGACGATGCCTAGCAAAGCCAGTAGACACCGGCGGTAGATCGGTTGTAGCCTTAAGGGCGTTAATAATCGGAACACGCATGAATGTAATGGTGCATGAGAAATATGTCGACATGAGTTCCGATCATACATGAGTTGGTGGCATTGATTATAGTATGTCCGATATGATATCGTGCATGGTATGGCAATAGTCAAGTGAAATCGCTTGCGATACGACTCGAGTGTGGTTGATTAATGCAATGCCGAGAGTGCAAGGTGCATTAATTGTAATGTGCATGTGTATTTATCGTTCATGGTATGGCATAAGCAAGTAAGGTCGCTTGCGAGTCGATTGTTTGTCGATGTTGTTTATGGGGATTACTCAATAGATTGATTCATTGCTTGAGACATAGTATTGTTTTGTCATTGACTTGCTTGAGGAATTGGACCATGTCATAGGTACCCCGAGGCGAGTTGGTGTTTTAACCAAGGCTTAGGGTGAGAAATCACTGAGATTTATATCTCATGGTTATTATTTAATTATTTTCAGGTTCGTGGTCTGGAGAACCGGTAGGTGGTGCGTTCTGAAAGGAGTAGAATAACCCTGGCCCCATTTGTTTTGTTGGCTTGCCCATGGTAAGGGCTTGTTTGTGTAGATTTCCTAAAATTAATCAGAAGATAAATAAAATGGTACTGTTGATTGTGTTTTCAAATTAACTTTCCTGATTATCCCGAACATAACCAAAAATATCTATTGGATATTTTCGCATGGTTAATGTCATCCAGGGTGAAGTAGACTTTGGATGATGATGTAGTAAAAGTCTGGGTTGCATCAGGTTGATCCTGGTGGTGTATTTCGGGCAGCCATTCTTTTCGAAGAAATTGATGGGACTAGGCACTCATTGATACTGGATTAAGTTATTCTATCCTAGACACAAAGATCTTATGAGGGGATTGGTTATTGTTTCTACATGCGCTTAACTGAAAGATAAAAAGAATGGTCAACGATGCGCTTTGGGACATCACATTCAAATGATCACAAGTGAAAAGGGGATCGTCGCATGCTCGAGAGTCGGGGTGTGACACTTCCTTTTTCATGAACCAAGGAAACCGATAGAAAAGATGTTTCCAAAAAAATTCCAAAGACAATGGATCCTTTATTGGACGAAAATGGCTTGTGAAATTAGATTTGTCCTTGGCTCAATTGAAATACGTTTTGCTCATGACCTTGTTCATTTGAAAAAAAAAAATTAATTGCAAAGATGAGTTTATGGTGTAGCCAGACAAAAGCAAATTTTATATATGCATAGAAAATGCAGACAATAGAAGGGAAAAACAGAAGAAGAAATATCCATCGGTTCTTGGATCTACTCAGGAACTGGCTTGGATTGGTCCTTCTGGTTTCAGGACCAAGTGGGTTAGTTTTCGGTTCTATAAATCGGAAACCGACCTTGTCTGATGGTAGCTGACTTTGCTGAGATGTCTTCAACTATCTATTTTGTGATAAAATATTGATACATACATTCAAAATTAGAAACCAACCGATTAAATAATCTTGATCATAAGTAAAAGTTCATGTTCTTCATAGATTTCTGATTAGAACTTGTCCTTTTTCCGATCTATTTACCATTTTGATATAAAAAAAAATAGTTTCAATTTCTTGAAAAGTAATTTTGCTCATGATGTGATCCAGTTCGGATGGACAGGCAAAGTACGTGTAGAAAGCTTAGGTTTTGATAAATCAAGATGTTTGCCTACCTTTCCTTTTCCTAATTCCTTTTCTTTTGTAACTGTTGGCCTGAATCGGACTTTGCTAGGTCAGAGAAGGAGACCTGAATTCACCGGATGTCGAATGACGAGTGAAGCCGAAAGTTTTACATGCATTTTGTGCAATAAGAAACATCATCACATGGCAGACGGTGGATGAGAAAATGGCCTGCGCAGCTTAGAGGCAAGGCGAATCCGGCATTGCACGATGCCCTGTGCCGAAGCATTTTGTACCGCGGTGCCTTACCTTTGTGAAGCAAGTCGGTGCCCCGTAGTCCTACGATGATTCACTGTGCAGGATGAAGACGAGTCATACCAATTACAGATGAACCGACGCTTCAAAAGACAATACTTATCTATCATCATGCCGATGACATAGTATAAGTGAATATGTTCCCAAACCTATCACATCTCTTTAGCTAGTTTTCGACACGAAATTAGTTAAATTTTGTGAGCTTGTTGACGGCTTTTTAAAAGCTTTTATCTATTGACCTTTTATTAAAGTGGGATTCCTATCTCATCTCTTTTTCTATATGGATTTATCTTATGATGGTTTACACATTACGCTAGATAACGATAAAAAAATGTAATGATTTTAATAATATTTTGAAATATTATATTTCAGCATTTTATATAGGAATGTATTAACTTCGGCCGAATGTTCTAAATGCACTTGTTACATATGATTGTGCAAGGAGAGCTTGAAACAATGTTGGTGCAGACTTTTGTAGCCCATATTGTCATACGAAATCAATCAAAATGTACAAAATGATTTGTGATTTTATAATTAATTGAAATAGAACTTAAAAGCAAAGTGAGAAAACCACACTCAACCGTGTAACATGTTGATTACATTTACTTTCCTAAAACACACTATGAATAGAATTTCGAAAGTCCATAAATACTATAACTCGTTATGGAGAGAAATAATTTAGAGGTGATAGAAATTATTCAATAGATTTTCCTTTGATCAACAATACTTACACTTGTCAAACGGGTAGGTCACCGACCAAAAAAAAAACGGTTAGGTCAGGTCGGGTTGAAAATAGGCTGATTCATATTGACCCATTCAACTTATTTTGATCAATTTTCATGCAATGCAATTCTAGCAGCCTATACTCAACCTAACCCGAACCCATATTATTTAAAGACTTCAATATTAAATCCAATTTTAAAAAAAAACATGTTTCTTATAAATTTTTTAAAATACATATTGCTAAAAACACTGCGGACAATCTTTTATAGTTTTAAAAAATAAATTGATTTTTTTCTTTTTTTCTTTCTTCGCTATTTGTTCTTCGGCGACCAACGATGATTGATGATCTAAGGCAGCTGGCGGTGATCAACGACTAGCGACAACAAGCAATTGATGCCTACCAGTGACCAGAGGCCAATGATTGGTGGTGACTGGTTGTTAGCTGTGACAAAACGTCTATAATTGTTTAGGTGATGGCTAGGTGGCGCCCCACTTTATTGAGAATTTGGCAACACCAATGAGGAGAAGGCATCTCTAGCTATCTTCAATTTTAAGTGTGGAGTTTTCATATAACCCTTTAAATGAGTTTTCAATAATATATTAATATAGATGCTCAAATAATTTTATACTTTTATATGTTTGATAAAAAATGAATAATTTAAAAAAAAAAATTTCCAAAGATAATTATTTGAAATAATTAATCAATGAAATATATTTTTATTATTACCAACAATTTATATTTAAATTTTTGTGAACAATGAAACAAATTTCTATTCATTTATTTTTATAAGTGATGTAAATTATTATGTTTTTAAAAAATATTTTTAAAAATATTTTTTTAACGCAATAAAATGAGTTTTAATATCCTAAAAATTAACTTCTCTCACGACATGACACGGTTTGGGATTGAAAAGAGTGGACAGGCCTAGTACGTGTAGAAAGCTTAGATTGCAAGAAATCAAAACGCGGAAAAGCGAAGAAAAGCGGGAAAAGCTTATGCCATTGCGATATAAAGCAAGTCATTAGACGGTGTACGGAAGACGAGAGGACGACCCCCTCTGTCTTTTCACCTCTCGTAGACGATGGCCTCGAGTGGCTTCTTTTGAGCTTCCATAGACGACCCTTTACCTTCCCCATGCCACTCTTCTTCGTCGTTAAGAACGCTTACTTCGGTGTTCAAAAAGGGACTGATGCTGAGCGTACGAGCTTTGCCCAAGTTTTCGCCTCGAAAGTTCCTTGAAACCTTGAGTGATTTTCCTCGGCAAGAAAAGAAGGGAGAAAGAAACGAGAAGAAGATTCTCGTACGTGGGTTCAGGTGGATTTGAGAGGGAGCACGAAGAGTGTTGGGTATGGAGATAGCAGAGGGAGGTTTGCGCAGGAGAAGGAGAGAAAAGACCAATGACCTGACTGATATTGTCTTCTCTTGGTCTCTTCACGACATTCTCAACGAAGACCTCTACCATGACCGGGTTTCTTTTTATCCGTTTCTCATCTTTGCTTTTTTCGTTTTGCGGATCACCCAAAAAATCCCTGGGAACAATGAAAAAAAAGATATATCGGTAATGAAAACCATAGGGGCTGTATCATGCCCTGTTGGTTTTATTCTCGTGGAAGTTCGATGACAATGTGGTTTTAACTTGAGAATTTTCTAAATGATGTTAGTTCGTTGCGCTCTATTTTTTTTTTCTTTTTTTCTTTTTCTGAGCTTCTTGTTAGCCTAGCCTTATAAAAACCTCGCATTCGACTTAGTAAGATAGAACTCTTTATGCTTTTACTTTGTTCTGCAATCTCATTAGGTAATTTAGGAGTATATGTTATGTTTTATGGAATTTGGTCAAAGTATTTTTTGAATGTCGAGGTGGGTTGGTCCTTTTTGACATTTGGCGAGCGATTTTTGTAGGTGGAGACTATACCGGAGACATTTCAGTCCGTCCAGCATTATCTCGGATCGTTTGTCTACCCTTTACGAGAAGAAACACGGGCGAGTCTGTGCTCGAGTTTGGAAAATATTTCTTCGCTGCCTTTCACCGAGATTTATGACTTTGCGGAATGCAAGAGAAGTGGGAACTCATATGCCGTCAAGGCTGGTCGGTGGAGCAATGAATCCAACACTCGGGGCAAGGGAACTTACAAAACTCTGCCTGGAGATATCTTAATTCTAACTGATGCTAAGCCTGCAACAGTTCCTGACTTGGAGAGGTCCGGAAGAAGATGGGTGTTTGCATCAGTAAGAATGATTGGAGGAGATTATGAAGAGGATAAGGCAACGTCATCCACAAACTTTAAAGTGGAGGCATTATTGAACCATGAAGTACATAATCCCTGGAGGCCAAAGTATGCAATTTTCCTGATAAATATCGTCACTAACAGAAGGATATGGAACGCCTTGCATATGTCTCTGAACTTGGATATTGTGAAGGAAGTTCTCTGCACAGATTTGGTGGTATGACTTCCTTTACGTACCTTTAGTCCATTTTGACTTAAAATTGCTATAATATTCCTCTAAGCTTCAAAACTTCATTTTACTTCTGTCGATTTGTAAGTTTCACCAGAAAATAAGACAAATGATGCTTTAAGCCATTCTGTTGCATTAATAGATTAGGCTAATTGTTTCTTTTTCTTGGTCCATTTAATGATATGGAGATGAATGAAGATATGGGAAATTAGTGAAGTTATGTCTTGAATAGGGCAAATTAATTCCATGGAGGCAACTTGATCGCTAGTACTAGACCTTAAAATTTTCTATACTATACTTTTCGCAGGATTTGAGTTTGTTCTGTGCAATGCTCTTTATATCATATTAACACCAATTAAGTTTCAGAACCTTCCACCATATTTACATGGTCTGAATTATCACAAGAAATGTGTTTCGGTTGCAGGCTAATAAAGTTTCCAATCTTGGTATTGCAAAAGGTAATGGTTCTGCGAGTGAGAGCCTTGATGAGAGATTGTGCCATGATCTGAATGAATCCCAGAAAAAAGCAGTTGGGGCCTGTCTCAATAAACTCCAATGTGAGAACAAGCCATCTGTCGAGCTGATATGGGGTCCTCCTGGAACTGGGAAAACTAAAACTGTCGCTACACTGCTATTTACTCTCTTGAGAAGGAAACATAGAACCACTGTTTGTGCTCCTACGAATGTTGCCATCAAGGACGTGGCATCTCGTGTTCTAAAGCTGCTAAAGGAATCAGATAGTGGTATAAGTACTGAAACGGAAAGTTCACTCTCTTATCTTGGAAACGTGCTTGTTTTTGGGAACAAGGAGCGACTGAAGGTTGATTCTGACATTGAAGAAATATACTTGGAACACCGAGTAGATTGTGTTGCTGAGTGCCTTTCCATGGTCACTGGTTGGCAGCAGTGCCTAACTTCCATGATAGATACTCTTGCCGACTGTGTCCATCAATACCACATATTTTTGGAAAATGAACGCACAAAAAGGAGGAAACCAGGAAGTGATGATGATGGGAGTGAGTGCAGAAGCAGTGAAGAAGATGGTAACTGTGAGCTTAAATCATTTCTTGAGTTTTTCAGGGACCAATTCAAGGCAACTGTCCATCCCCTGCGGAGATGCCTCTATATTTTCTGTACTCATGTATCCAAAACTAATATCCAGAATATTACATCCCTCCTTAACTTACTTGGTTGTTTTGAAACTTTATTATGCGGAGAGAAGTGGGGTTCAGAGATTATGGAGATTACTCTTTCATATGATGAACGTACCCAGTTTTCATTTGAGACATCCGTGAGTCCACTCTATAATTTATATAAGAAGAGACAGGAATGCCTTTCAATGTTGCTAACAGTTCGTGATTCTCTGAAGGATCTAAGACTTCCAAACTTTATGAGCAAGGCCATGATAGCCGACTTCTGTTATCAAAATGCTTCCCTGATTTTTTGCACTGCTTCTAGTTCATATAAGCTGTACCCTGTGGAAATGGAGCCTCCCAATTTACTGGTAATCGATGAGGCAGCCCAGTTGAAAGAATGCGAGTCAGTAATTCCTCTGCGACTCCCTGGTGTCAAGCATCTGATTTTAATTGGAGATGAGCGTCAGTTGCCTGCTATGGTTGAAAGCAAGGTAATGTTGCAATCTCTGAAAAGTTACTTCGTCTTTGGTTTTGAAAGATGTGTAATACCCTTCTCTTCATTTGAGCTTAGATGGGCTAAATGTTCTATACCTAACGTCTGTTGAATTGATATCATGTTTTATTTCTACAAGTTTCTAATAGGGCCGGTTTTGGAAGGAGTCTGTTTGAAAGATTGAGTTCACTGGGTTATTCAAGGCAACTTCTCAATATACAATACCGGATGCATCCATCGATAAGTCTGTTTCCAACTTCAAACTTTTATCAAAACCAAATTTTGGACGGGCCAAATGTGAAGAGCAAAGATTACAGAAAAAGTTACTTGCCATGGCCGATGTTTGGCCCTTACTCGTTCATAAATATTCCTGATGGACGAGAACAAATCGGCGATGATGGTTGTAGCCTTAGAAACCCCATTGAGGTGGAAGTTATCTTGAGGATATTGAGGAATCTGTACAGAGGTATGTCAAGAGAACTTTATACATGTTGCTTCGAGCACATGGATTTTGCATGTATTACTTAATCATACAGGTGTAGAATATGATGGCCATCAATAGTGCTTTTCCTATGATATTTACTTCGAAGTTTTGCATCCCTCAAAAAACGATATCATTGTTGTGATTGTTTTATTTCCTTTTCTTCGCAGCTTGGGATGGATCAGAAGAAGATTTGACAGTAGGTGTCATATCTCCCTAGGCAGCTCAGGTTGCTGCAGTTCAAGCCAAACTTGGAAAAAGGTACGGAAATATCAAGGGCTTTATGGTCAAGGTGAAGTCAGTGGATGGATTCCAAGGGGGTGAAGAAGACATTGTTATAATATCCACCGTAAGATCAAACTCGCATGGGACTATTGGGTTCTTGTCCGATACTAATAGAACCAATACTGCTCTTACCAGGGCTAGGTACTCTATCCTCTTAACTGTGTCGAATTAATTTTTGGAGTGATATAGCCTGTATATCCCAGAGTTATTTCCTATCTATAGGTATTGTCTGTGGATTCTGGGAGATGGGAAAACACTGACAAAAAGCAAATCTGTGTGGGAAGCTTTGGTTGACGATGCCAAGAGTCGTGGATGTTTCTTCAATGTTGATGATGACAAGGACTTTGCTAAAGCCATCTTAGATGTGAAGAAAGAGAATAATGAGCTGGATGACCTGCTTGACAGAAGCAGTGTACTTTTCAGAAATGCTAGGTGGAAGGTAAAAAACTTCACTCAACAGTATTCTACGGCTACATTTATTTTTCAAAATAAGCATTAAGAATAAAGAATCTGTGACAACAGATCCTATTGTAATGCTTTGGTCTTTTCAGGTTCTTTTCAGTGACAACTTCCTGAAGTCTTTCCGAGAGCTGACCTCACTCAGTACAAAGATGTCAATCATCGAGCTTCTGTCAAAACTCTCCAGTGGCTGGAGATCAAAGAAGAGAAATGTGGATATAATTTGTGAACACTCATCCCTCATCGTAAGACAATTTAAAGCTGACGGTCTCTATGTCTTATGCACGAACGATATTGAGAAGGAACAGAGATACATCCAAGTCCTGAAGATATGGGATGTATTGCCTTTAGAGGACGTGGCAAATTTGGTCAAACGTTTGGACAGCATATTTGAGACATATAGTGATGATTTTATTAGTCGTTGCTATTAGGAAAATCCCTTATGATATTTTGAAGATGACAAAATAAATCAAAGGCTACTAACTTATGCTTTTGAGTCTGGATGAAGCAGATGCAGGAACTTCAGTCTGACAGATTTTGAGTCTGTCCGTACCAGACGCAAATTTGAGTCTGACCGTACCAGACGGAAATTTGAGTCTGACCGTACCAGACTGAGATTTTAAGTCTGAACGTACCAAACTGAAAATCTAGGCAGACTCAGAATGGAACTACATGATCAGATCACCAACGGTCATATGATTTTCACTTACCATATTTATATTGATCAACAAGATCAATCTTCAGACAACTTCCAAAGAAGGATGAAACACTTATGGAAGCCCGGATTCGATTGTATGGGCGAGCAGAATCCAAGGGGATCCAATCTACCTCCAACGGTCAAAAAGACTTGCCTTATAAAGTCTGTCCAGGAAAGGGAAAACGGAACTCTCACGGAAAGAGCCAACGGTCGAGTGTGGCTTGGAGAGTATATAAGGATAGGATAAGACCTAGGAGACTGGGGTGGATAAATATATTCCAAGGCTGATTCAATTCTTCACTAATTGTCTGAAAAAGAGCGTAATTGAGTGATCCTAGTGAATTACCAAAAAGAGTGACTTTGTGAGACATATCATCACCAAGTGCTAACACTCAAGAGTGTGTAATCACCTTTGATCACATAGTGAAATCCAGCCTATTGGCTGATCGCCTGGAGAGTGGACGTAGGCTTGTCTAAAGCCGAACCACTATAATCTGTGTTTGCAATCCTCTTCACTCTCTCTATTTAAATTCTGTTTGTAGATTGCAAAAGATTGTTATTGCTTGCGCGTAAAATTCCTCTACACCTATTCACCCCCCCTCTAGGTGTTAATACTAGTTTCCAACAATTGGTATCAGAGCCTCGTGCTCGAGATTTTGAAGTGTTTGTTACTTCTGAGTTAAAGATCCTCTATGGCTAGTATTCTTGCACCAGGTCTGATTGAGGGACGAAGCATCACCAGACCACCTTACTTTGATGGGAAAGAGTACAATGTTTGGAAAAATAATATGAAGGCATTCCTAAGATCTAAGGATTTGTTGGAATGGGACGTTGTTGAGAAAGGAATCAATCCTAATGTTGCGTCAGCATCTACTAGAAAAGAGGATGGCGAAACGCTTCAATCATCTGTCACTCTATCTCAAAAGGAGATAACAAAAAGAGAAGCTTTAGATGCAAAGGCTATCTATTCTCTTTATTGTGCCTTGTCTCCAAATGAATATAACCGAATCTCTTCTTGTGAAACAGCAAAAGAAGTGTGGGATAGGCTGCACGTTACTTATGAAGGGACGGATCGTGTAAAGGAGGCCAAAGTCAATATTCTTCTCCGGCAATATGAATCATTCAAGATGAAGCCAGGATAACCTATTGGAGACATGTTCAGCAGATTCACTGAAATAGTGAATGGACTTGCATATCAAGGACAACCAATCCCAGGACCAATGAAGGTCAACAAGCTCTTGAGAGGATTATCGAAGGATTGGAACAACATAAAGACTTCAATTCGCGAGACGTTGAGGATTTCGCCTTTATCTGTTGATGAACTTATTGGAACTTTGCAATCATATGAAGCAGAACGTATAAATGATGAAGATCCGAAAGGTAAGAAGTTAATTGCTTTAAAATCTAATGATGATTTTAATGAGGCAGATTTTGAGGAAGATAAAAAGGATGACAATGAGGAGATGAGGTCGTTGATCAAAAAATATGAACACCTTGTGAGAAAAAGAAGCAATTCGAAAGGGAAGAAGTCCACAAAGAAAGCCGAAACGTGGAGCGACATCGAGTGTGAATCCAGCGATGATGAGGATTTATGCTTAATGGCGGGCATTGAATTTGAAGAAGACGAGGTAACATGTTCAAATCTTATTCTTGATGATGATGATCCTTTTGAAGAGTTATGCGCAGAATATAAGAAAGCGTTGAAGAATATCTCTAAATTGAGAGAGAAAAATTCTACAAGTGAGATCAATAATGATTTTCCAAAAGTAAAGGAGAGGTTATGGCACAAACCTTCGATCCACCATTATCGAAGTCATTTTGGTAAGCAATTTGTGAAGCCTATTGGATCTCAATATTTTAATTGCTCGAATTATGGTGATCATAATCACTTTAAGCAACAATGCCTACTTGATTGGAAGAAATCCAAGTCAATCAATTGGAAATTTGATGCTTCCTCTAATCGAAATGGACCCAAATTCATTTGGGTACTAAAGAAAAGATAAGTTGTTTTCTTGCAGGTAATAAAGGTAAGGAAGCAAGAATCTGTTTGTGCATAATGCTCTTTTTATGCTTCGGTTGATTCAGATTTTATAATAATTATATTCTATAATTGGTTATATTGAAGAAAGAATCGTGTGATATATTTTTGGTAGTTTTGTGAGTTAGAATTTGATACGTGTGATTAATTTAATATCCTGCTTAGAGACAATCATGATTATTTGATTGGATTTTATGCTCTCTTATTCTGTTATATTTTTTTTGCAAAGCAAAAATTTGTCTTATGAGATATTATACAAGATAGGAAAGTATCGTTGAGTTTTTATGAAAATTTCCTATTTGTGCTCTAACATGAAAGAAGGATCCAAATTCATGGATACCAAAAGAAAAGAAGATTACTGCAGGAAATTTTACAAACGAAGAATGATTGCAAAAATCTATGCAAATCATCGAGCAATCGAAGAATATTCAAGCGATGATTGATGAGATCTGTTTCTAAATCAATGGTATATATAAATATATACCTTGAGTAAGGAAATAAAATATTCCATCTTTATCATCATGCCTTCCAAATTTATACACAATTTTTTATGGTTCAAGATGATTTTGATGACTCACGTGTGATTTATATTGCAAAAATCTCGTCGATATTGCACATTTTTATTACTTGATTTGGCACGTGATAAAAATATCTACTTTCATTTTGCATATTGCATCAATAATATCTTTTGAAATTTATGCTTAGGGAAATCCCTTTAATCTTGAAAGATATTGTTGTATTTTGAGATTCACTTGCTATAATCTTAGAAGATATTTTATATCAGGCAAGTTTGATCCGCAAATTGAAGGAAGGTATGTGCGTGATATTTTCTATAATTTGCAAAAATTATTATCTATTTTACAAGGATTTGCATGTGGCAAAATATCTTTCCATATGAGGTTAGGAAAGCTTGATCCAAAATTATGGAGATTTTATACTATTTTCGAAAGCTCAACTCATTGCACAAAATTCTCACAAATTATTGAAAGTGCATTTGTGCAGAAAGTTTGTTAAGTTTGTGCAGATTTAATTTGAGGTGAGCTTGATTGGAGAAAACAAACTTCTACCTCAAATTTCAAAAGCAAATGAATGCTATGAATGTTGCTACTGCAAAGGAAATAAAGAGACAACAAGTTGCGATAAGTATTATCGCAAATACTGTCATGAGGACAGGGGGAGAAAGTGAATATAAAAAGAAATGGAGAATCATGATCATTTCGAAAAGGCAACAAATTGAGGGGGGCATTGATTATTATGGCAAATTTTTTGAATTGATCTTGACCCTGATTACTATGGAAAGAAAAGGTAAATTATGTTCTACATAATTTAGTAAGTATATCATTCATTTCTTTCCTTGGCAGATTTTTGTTGATATATATATGAGCTATATCTAATAATATTTATGTTCATATCAACATGATATCTCCATGTGAATTTATTCTCCACGTGACACCCTTTTTTTAATTATTATCGCCTTTTGATTATGACAAAAAGGGGGAGAAAATATGTATATGCATATGTGCTAATTGATTTATATTATTTAGTGCATAATATTGAGCTGCAATTATTTCAATAAATTCTTTTGCTCAATTTTGGAGATTGCATTATGTGCTTATGATGCTTTGATTTATCAATATATTTAAAAGCATAATTGCATATTCAGAGATTGTTTTGTCATCATCAAAAAGGGGGAGATTGTTAGGAAAATTTCTTATGATATTTTGAAGATGACAAAATAAATCAAAGGCTACTAACTTATGCTTTTGAGTCTGGATGAAGCGATGCAGAACTTCGATCGACAGATTTTGAGTCTGTCCGTACCAGACGCAAATTTGAGTCTGACCGTACCAGACGGAAATTTGAGTCTGACCGTACCAGACTGAGATTTTAAGTCTGAACATACCAAACTGAAAATCTAGACAGACTCAGAATGGAACTACAGGATCAGATCACCAACGGTCATATGATTTTCACTTACCATATTTATATTGATCAACAAGATCAATCTTCAGACAACTTCCAAAGAAGGATGAAACACTTATGGAAGCCCGGATTCTGATTGTATGGGTGAGCAGAATCCAAGGGGATCCAATCTACCTCCAACGGTCAAAAAGACTTGCCTTATAAAGTCTGTCCAGGAAAGGGAAGACGGAACTCTCACGGAAAGAGCCAACGGTCGAGTGTGGCTTGGAGAGTATATAAGGATAGGATGAGACCTAGGAGACTGGGGTGGATAAATATATTCCAAGGCTGATTCAATTCTTCACTAGTTGTCTGAAAAAAAAAGCGTAATTGAGTGATCCTAGTGAATTACCAAAAAGAGTGACTTTGTGAAACATATCATCACCAAGTGCTAACACTCAAGAGTGTGTAATCACCTTTGATCACATAGTGAAATCCAGCCTATTGGCTGATCGCCTGGAGAGTGGACGTAGGCTTGTCTAAAGCCGAACCACTATAATCTGTATTTGCAATCCTCTTCACTCTCTCTATTTAAATTCTGTTTGTAGATTGCAAAAGATTGTTATTGCTTGCGCGTAAAATTCCTCTACACCTATTCACCCCCCCTCTAGGTGTTAATACTAGTTTCCAACAGTTGCAATGAGAAATGCACTGAGGGGTAAGTCTGATCATTTCTTCTTACTTAAGATAGGTAGCACAGCATCTCTTTTCCGGATAGATGACTAAAATATTTTGAATTGATCTCATCCCCCTATTTTCTTTCATTTCACATGCCTCTTCCTGTTATAGGGATCGGGAAGTTCCGAAGACCCGGCCTTTTGATGTTGTCCGCTATCGAAGTCCTGGTGAAGATCAATTTGGGAGTAGTTTTGATGCTGATGCTTCAGATCATAGGTTGTATGGAGAAAATGTGAAAGTGAGCGAGAGTTTGTTTCTGACGAAATTCTTCCCCTCCTCATCAGATGGTAACGAAGCGGGTCTTCCCTCTGAAGTAACAGAGAAAGAACAAGAGATAGCCAAGGATGGGTGGATGGAACATGATGTCTCTAGTGCCTCGACAATGAAGGTAATTCAAAGTCCTTGTGCCATTACATCCTGTTTCGGATATGAAGCACGCGATTCTGCACCATCGACTTGTACGTTGCCAGAAAATGAGCCGCGCTTAGTGAATGAAGAAGAGAAGAGCGAAATTGTGGAAGCTCAAAAAACCAATGATGTGAAGAAGGACGGCCAGCCTGTTGTTAGGCGCTGGTTAATGGCCCTTGGGGTTGTGGCAGCGCTCGGTTTCCTTATAGGAAGAGGGAAGAAGAGATGAATCCTCTCTTCATTTTCCCAGATATAGTTGTTGATTGAAAATTGTGTGGTGCTATAATCTACAAGTACTCCACATCCTTGTAAATACATGTGGAACTTTTTAGTAAAATAGTTCCTAGAATTGAAGAAGAACAGATCTCTCAGACAGGAGGCTCGTTACTCTATACATTCCCTGAAGTTCTAGCAATGGCTAGTCATGGAAATATACTGTTCCTTACTTGGCTGCAAATTATTGTTCCTTTCTTTTTACCTCTCTGAACCTTTATTCTCTCATGCCTCGCAATAGCTCAAATGCAGTTAAAGAATTAGAAAGAAAATGCAACTTTCTCTGCGTATCTTATTTACTTACAGATCATCTTGTTATGGAAGTTTGCCTGACTGGAGTGAAAATACGTTACAAGATCCGGCCAGTGAGAGCATATGTCCAAATGGGAGTGTATAATTGTGGTTAGAAGAATTTAAAGTCATCTAGGTCTTTATGAAACTGGTCCTAAGTATGTCGACACGAATTTGAATTGAAAATGAGGATGGCGTCGTTGCGTTTAGTAAAATAGATCTTAATGGACAGTCGATCTAATGGGGGTGTATTTGCAAATATAAGAATCATTAATTGACACTTGGTCTCAATTTGACGTTCTCATAAGGTTTTGGAGGGGACCGCAATGAAAATAATTAAGATCTCATCAGAAAATAAATTAGGAATTAGTTTTGTCAATAAACTAAAGCACGAGGACAAAAATTGGTCGTTGGTATAAGTATCAAAATTAAATTGTAATTTGTACATGTAGGGCTGCCGTGCCGACTTAGCACTTTCTGGCGAATTCCAAACGGAAATTTGATGATAGAACTTAAATTGTGGCTGCAGAGTAATATTCAATTCCATTTTGCAACCAAATAAGTAAGATCAAAGTCGTGTTCCCCCAAAAGAAAAAAAAAACTACGTGAACCAAAATGCAATTTACCCTAAGGAATTTGAGTGTGAAGGAGCTATTTGTTGATTTTTTTGCAAAATTCGGGACAACATCATGCAAAATTAGCGAGAATCTGTAGCCAACCACTGGCTATTTAATTATTGATGCTTGATAGCTTTTACAATGGGCCGTATCTATAAGAAGTTATTTCATTTAGACTATCAAAGAGCCTATTTATTTCGCCGTAAATCAACGATACAAATTTTTTGTAAGAAAGATGATCGTCTGTATCAATTAGAAAAATGACTTCAATGATAAATATTTCCGTTATCCATGAAAAAACCCATGGACATAAATTGCTATAATTAAAACACTTTCCAATCTATTGATTTTTTTAAGCTATATAAACAATTAGTTTTGAAAAAATATATTTCAAATTATTAATTATTCACAACATAAACGAACCATATTGCTAGGGGTGAGCACCGGCCTAGTTCCAACCAAGGAACCAAAATGAACTTGCCGATTTCGAGTGGTTCCCGAATCCTAAAATTTGGAATAGGCAATAATTGATCCAGTTCTTAGTTCCAAGTGCAAAACCGAACCAACCAAACTTGATCTTTTTTTCTTTTTTATTATTTATTTTCCCCTTAAAGAGTAAAGATGATTAGGGGTAGAAGCTTTAGAGCCCTAGTAGCCTCTCATTTAGCCAAACCATTTCTTTCCATGACTAGTGGCTAGAAAAATAACATCCCATCTATCATTGGGTGGATCAACGTTTTGATATCTTTCTCCCAACTTTACTTCCTTTTCGACGAACCAAGGAAACCAATACAAAAAATAATTCCTAAAAAATTCCAAGACAATGGATCCCTTATTGGACGAAAATGGCTTGCGAAGTTAGACTTGTCCATGGCTCAACTGAAATACATTTTGCTCAGAACCTTGTTCATTTGAAAAAGAATTTAAATTGCAAATTTGAGTTTATGGAGCAGCCAAACAAAAGCAACATTATATATGCATAGAAAATCGAGACAATAAAAGGAAGAAAAGAAGAAGAAATATTCATTAGTTCTTGGATCTACCTAGGAACTGGCCTAGACCAATCATTTTGGTTTCAAGACCAGGTGGGTCAGTTTTCGATTCTATAAAACAGAAACCAACCTTATCTGATGGCGGTTCACTTGGCTGAGGTGTCTTCAACTATTCATTTTGTGATAATATATTGAAACATACATTCAAAATTAGAAACCAACCAATTAAATAATCTTGATCATAAGTAAAAAGTTCATGTTCTTCGTAGATTTCCGATTAGAACTCGTCCTTTTTTTGATCTATTTACCATTTCAATAAAAAAAAAATAGATTTAATTTCTTGAAAAGTAACTTTGCTCATGCCATGATGCTTTATGGAGCAGCCAGACAAAAGCAGCTTCTATATATACATAGAAAATCGAGACAAGAGAAGGAAAAAAAAAAAAAAATCCCTCGGTTCTTGGATCCATCTGGGACCAAGGTCGGGTGGGTCTGTTTTTGGTTCTATAAACCGGAAACCCACCTTATCTGATGGCAGCTCATTTTGCTGAGATGTCTTCAACTATCTATTTTGTGATAATATATTGATACATACATTCAAAATTAGAAACCAATCGATTAAATAATATTGATCATAAATAAAAAATCATGTTCTTCATAGATTTCTTATTAGAACAAGTCCTTTTTTTTTTTTTTTTTAATATTTGCCATTTTGATATAAAAAAATAGTTTTAATTTTTTGGAAAGTAACTTTGCTCATGCCATGATCATTGGGTGGATCCATATATTGATATCTTTCTCCCAACTTTACTTCCTATGACGTCCTGAATTTCAACCCAATCTTGAAATATGTAAAATGGTTATTTCATTAATGCGTTGTTGGTTATATTTACTCTGAGTTGACCCCTCATGAGTTAACTAACTATTCAGAAAGGTGATTAAAGACGGATACCCGCACGACTAGTGAATCAATTAGGAATTGACCGCTCGACTATAAGAATCAAACATAGATGATACCACACTATTGTAGGCTAATTAGTGAACGGAAATAAATTGATTCGGCGGGAGTATGAGGTCGGATTACTGGTGATTCCGCACGGTTTCAATACTAACTACGGATGATGTTAAACCGATTCCCTGTTGGCTCTGTACTCAGGGTGAGCAATCAATTCTTCATGATTACATGACAACCGAGGATCGACCTAATTTGAATAGGTACGATCGTGGATTGAAAAACTATCAACTACGGGTCAAACTCGTGGAAAACTCTAAACGCTACCCGAAAGTTAGGTTGTACTAAAGTTGCGATTGGTTGAAATTAATCATAAAATTCAATTCGATTTTAGATATCGAACTTTCAAGGACGTTGAAACAAAAATATTGGACAACACCTATCGATAAGCTCATAAATTGCTGAAGCGGATTATTGGGCCGAGAATCAAAGCCGAAAAAGGGATGATCGGGCCGAAAGTTGTTAACCGAGACGGTCCCGCTTCTTAATTTTCGGATCAAGGGCATTTTGGGAGAGTTTGGTGCAATTTGAGGAAAAGACCAAAATGCCCCTAGTCATTTATGGGCTACAAGACAAGATTTTTTGAAAGAGAGGAGAGAGAAATGATGGGGATGGGCGGCTGATTTCCCCCCGGCCGCTGCCCGTCTTGTCCTTCTCTCTCTCTGTTCCTCTCTCTTTCCTTTTTTCCCCTGTGCGCAGCCCCCCTTTCCGCATGTACCCCACCTGCTCCTGTCCACTCCCCCTTGTCCCCTCTCTCCTCCCACTCCCGCGCGGCCCCCCCATCCACGTATGCCCATCCCCCTACAGCTCCTTTTCTTCCTTTCTTCTTCTTCTTCCTCCTCCTCTCTTCTTCTTCTCTCCTAGCCGACGCCTTGGCCGCTACTGCTGCCTTGCTCCTCCACTGACTTGACTGGCAGCCATCCCCACTGCCGACCGGCCTTAATCGTCCCGCCAGTTCGCCGGACTCGCGCGAGCCAACTATTCTTCTCCGGCCTCCTCCCAGTCGAGCCAGATCTAGTTGCTGCCGTTCTTGGCTTGACCACCGCCACCTCGCCGTCTCTCATCTAGCCGGAGCCGCCGCCCGTCCACCGCTGCAACTGCCGACGACTGGCGCCCGAAGACCAGCCGCCTCCTCCTTCTCCTTTGCTGCTGTCCGGCAGACATGCACCTGCAGCTTCTGCTGCGTTTTCTCTACCTCGGCCATCAGTCGTCGACCGCCACCGCCGCAGCGCCGGCCGCCTAGCCCAAACGCCAGACTGCTTGAAGACCATCGCCGCGAGCCGCCGCAAGTCGCCGCCCTGCTACTTCCTATCGTCGCTCTCTCTCACTCTCGGTTCTGGTTGAACCGAGCCGGCCAGCCGCCGCCAGCCTCAGCCCCCGTCGCCGTCTACCCCTCTCACCGTCCTCCACCTGGTTGCCCGAGCTAGCTGGTCGTTTCCCCCTCCTCCGACTCTCTCAGTTTCGGTTTGGCCCGAACTGGCCAACTCCCATCAGTCGGCCACCCTAGCTGCCGCCTTGAACCTCCGTCCAGTCGCCGGCTGCTTGGTCGTCGCTCGCCGTCCGTCCAAATGTCGCCAGAGCCGGCCGACCGGCCAGCCCAGCCAGCTGCCGCCCCCGAGCCATTGCACCGCCTTTCTCCCTCTCGGGATTTGTTTTACTATCACCGGAGCCGCCCTGCCTGGTTGCCGGAGCTGCTAACCGTCGTCCGGAGCTGCCGGACCGCCCACCAGCCAGCCCTGTGCTGCCGCAGCCGCTGGTTCCTCCGTGTCTCAGCTTTTCGCCATGCAAACAGCCGCCGTCGGCCGAGATCCGGTCCCGTGCCGTCTCGCCTTGACGCGTCGGAGGTTCCCAGGCGTTCCCCTTGCTGCCGCCGTTGCGCCCATGTCGTCGGAATCATCACCCAGTGAGTTTACACTCTAATCCCTCGATTAGTCCGTTAAACTTGTTTAGGGAGAGATTACGTTAGAGTTAATCTTAGTTAGGAAGTTAATTAAAATTAACCGTGGTTAGGAGGATTGGTTAGATTAGTTAGCCGTGGTTAATTTTGATTATGTGGTTAATTGTGCTTAAGGCTAATTAACAATGGTTAATTAGGATAATTAAGGATTAGCGGGATAATTTGGATTAGTATTATTTTATTAAAAAGAAATAATTTCTTTTTTATTATTATTTATTAATTTCGAAATTATTATTATTTATTAAATCGGCATTTTTTGTTTATTTTAATAATAATTAATTATAATTTAATTATGAATAGTACTGTTTATTTATAATTAAATTGTGGAATTTATTTGACATGTCGATAATTATAAAAGCATGTTGAATTGTGTCGCGACCTATTTTTTCGAAAATTAATAAAATAATAGGTTTAGGGGTATTGTCAATTTCGGGCGACGGCCTCACTGCTTCCTGCAGCCATCATGCCTGCCGCGCGGCGTTGGGATATTCATAAAAATCAGAACAGCGAGTCGCCACTGGGCCTATTGAGGCCGACTAAAACCGAGCGAGACATGGGAGCGTGTCTCACTTTTACGCAACTGCAGAATCCAGGGTCGGGGACGATTACGATAGTCATGCGACTAACGCCCTTTCGGTACCTAACTTAATTGTGTGTTGATGGGATATGGCAACACATTCAAAAATAAACTCGTTGTAGAGCCCAAAGGCTTATTCAATTTTGGTCATTTTTCTTTTTTTAAAGGTTTTCTGAATTTTTGCAATTTTTTCTGATTTTTCTGAATTTTTGAATTTTTTTTGAATTTTTTTTCAATTTTGAATTTTTTTAATATTTTTTGATTTTCTGAAATTTTTGATTTTTTTGATTTTTTTGATTTTTTAATTAAAAAGATTATTCGGATCGGCCGGGAGACCCGCCTACTAACCGACCCGGCCTCTATCGGGCCGGGCCGGGTGCAACGACCGGCCGGGCCGAACGGCCCGGTCAAAAATCTTTTAAAATGGCCCATGATGAAAAGGAATTAACAGAGCCCATCTCCAATTATATTTCTAAAATTTCGCCCAAACCCTGGTCTAGCCCATTAACAACAAGGAAAATAAAACAATCCATTCCCTACTTCTTTTCGCCCCAACTCCCCCAACTCAAGCCCGTCAAAAAATGATTAACCCAGCCCGTGTTTGAACTTTCGGCCCGGCCAACAAATAAAACCCTACCCGCTTGTACCTTATCCGACCCGGCTCTTGACCCGGATTGAGCCGCTGCTTCTCTCTCCTCGCGGCGGCCGATGGGGACGGCCGGGCGTGTCCCGCCCTGCTCGCCCCGGCGGCGACGGCGGCGACCGGTGTGAGATGCGAACTGGGCGACGAAGTGGCGGGTGACACCGGGGATGAAGGCGGTTGGTGATGGGGATGGCGCGAGGTCCACCCGGGATCGCGTGAGTGGCGGGAGGGTCGTGGGTCCGAGCGACTGCAGACGCGGATGGCGGCGGGAGTGGCTTGCTGGTCACCGGCAGGCCTCGTCATTGATGAACGATGGTGGCGTCGTGAGACCGGCCGACAAGACGACGGCGTTCGGGCCGCAACTCTCTCCCTCTTCATCGATCCGTCCTGGTTCTTCTATTCCCGCATTTTCCTTTTTTTTCGATCTTCATGCCTTTGTATTCTCGCAGATTTGCTTTGCCGCTCCGTCGTGGGGCAAGACGGACGGCGATCTTAGGCGCAACCGACGATGCGGCGGCGCGAGCCACCGGCAAGCCTCGTCGTTGGCGGCTGAACGGCGTTGGTGCCGGATCAATGTGGTGATGGAGCCCGGTCCCGCGTTGCTTGACCGACGACGGCGCTCTACCGACGGCTCTTTTTCTCTCTTCCGATTTTTCTCGCTTTTTCTCTCTTCTGCAGATCTTACCCTTTTGCGATCCGCCCCCGCCGCTCCTCCGGTCCACTCCAAGTGGCGGTCTCTCTCGCTCGATCCGAAAATCGTCGCCGCCGTCGGAGGGGAGTCGTGTCCGAACGGCCTCCGTGCCCTCCTTCTCTCGTGCGTGCGGCGCCGTTCTCCCGACCGATTCTTTCTCTCGAAAATCGTCATTGCCGTGGGGAGGGGGTCGCCGGAACAAGGGTCTTCGGTTTCCTTCTCTCCCGCCGGTCTTCTCCTTTTTCCAGATCCGTGTGCCTCCGGTCTCTTTTGGTGGTCGAGCGTCCGTATGTCGCCGTCCTCCTCGGATCCGGTGCTCCTCCGATCTCCTCGGATCGGGCACTCGTCGAAACACTCTCTCTCTTAGCCCTTTCTCTCGGCTTGGCACTTCGTTCCGCCTCCCCCAAAAACCAGAATCACCTTCACCGGAGATCATCATCCTCCCGGTGCCGCGGCTGGGATTACTAGCAGCAAGGGAAGATTCCCTTGCCGGCGTCACGCGGCCGACGCCACCGAGGCCGGGAGTCGCGTTCGAACGGAGTCGTTGCTTTGTCTTCTCCTCCGCCGGTCCCTCCGTCTCGTGCGTACTCCTCTCCCTTCTTTCTCTCGTGTGCCTGTGTTTACGCGTCCCTCTTCCTTTCTCCACGGTGGTCGGCTCCTCCCCAGCTCCCTCGTTTTTTTTTCTCCTTTTCTCGTTTTTCCCCTCTCTCTCCCGAAAACCGCCCCGCGTAACCGAAAATCCTATGCTCCTTTCGCCGCGTGACAGCGCAGCAAGGGAATCTTCCCTTCTTGCTGGCGTCACGCGGCCGACGTCAAGCCCAGGGCGACGTCCGAACGACGTCGTCTTCTTCCTTGCATGCTGCTGTTGCGTTTTTGCTTGTGTGGGGAAATGAAGGAGAATTGAGGGTAAGAGGAGATGGGCTGGGCTTGTATTTTTGGCAATCATAGTGGGTTTGTATGAAATAAAGTGATGGGCTTTAGAGATTAAAAGAGTGGGCTGGACCGATTTTTTTTTTTTCGAAATTTTGTTTAAAAAAATTAATTTTAATTTTTTTCTGTAAATTAGTATGTATTTATATATGCAAAAGATAGATGTGCATTTAAAACAAAAATAGGCAAAAATTCGGGTGTCAACAGCTGCCCCTCTTTGAAAGGGAGCTCGAAGAGGTTCATTTCAAAGACTAGGTGACACCCGACTTATACCAATGAGCCATGGAAGTGCGAATTTATTCCATTCATCTTTTTCTTTTTCTTTTTCTTTTTCTTTTTTACTCATTTCCTTTTTCTTTTCTTCTTTTTTTTTGTTTTGTCTTGTTTTGTTTTTTTTTTTTTTTTGGAGATTTTGGCTCATGCGAACGAGTTTCAACCCAGTTAGTAAAGTCTCACCGTGTAACAACGGGTTTCGACTATGTTAGTGGAGTCTTGTCGTGTAAGAACGAGCTTCGACTGAGTTAGTAAAGTCTCACCGTGTAAGAACGGGTTTCGACTGGGTTAGTAAAGTCTCACCGTGTAAGAACGGGTTTCGACTTGAAATGGGGTCTCACCGTGTAAGAACGGGTTTCGACCGGGTGGTAAAGTCTCACCGTGTAAGAACGGGTTTCGACTTGAAATGGGGTCTCACCGTGTAAGAACGGGTTTCGACCGAATTGGTAAAGTCTCACCGTGTAAGAACGGGTTTCGACTTGAAATGGGGTCTCACCGTGTAAGAACGGGTTTCGACCGAATTGGTAAAATCTTACCGTGTAAGAACGGGCTTCGACTTGAAATGGGGTCTCACCTTGTAAGAACGGGTTTCGACTTGAAATGGGGTCTCACCGTGTAAGAACGGGTTTCGACCGAATTGGTAAAGTCTTACCGTGTAAGAACGGGCTTCGACTTGAAATGGGGTCTCACCGTGTAAGAACGGGTTTCGACCGATAATGCATGGTTTTAGGTTGACCATGAACCAATGTGGAAATTGCATGGTTTCAAGTTAACCATGAACCATGTGGTTTTAAGGAAGACCCACAAACCCTATCAGAAATTGCATGGTTTTCCGGTTGACCATGAACCATGTGGTTTAAGGATAAGCCCACGAACCTTGTGGTTTAAGGATAGACCCACGAACCATTGTGGTTTAAGGATACGCCCACCAACCTTTGTGGTTTAAGGATACGCCCACGAACCATTGTGGTTTAAGGATAGACCCACGAACCATTGTGGTTTAAGGATACGCCCACCAACCTTGTGGTTTAAGGATAGACCCACGAACCATTGTGGTTTAAGGATAGACCCACGAACCATGTGGTTTAAGGATAAGCCCACGAACCTTTGTGGTTTAAGGATAGACCCACGAACCATTTGGAAACTGCACGGTTTCAGGATGACCATGAACCATGTGAGAATTGTATGGTTTCACTGAGTGAACCTGTCAAATTCAACTTGAGCAAATGTCATTAGAGACAATATCAGAAAGATGCACTGGCAATATTGTAACATTAATTGCATAAGCAAATCAAGCTAAGTCTGATCAAATTGAAAACATTTGATCTTTTGATTTTTTTGATTTTTGATTTGATTTGATTTTTTTATTTTTTTATTTTTTTTTTGGTATCATGTACCACAAAATTGTCATCAAGCTTGGAAGGTATCATTAATCATCAAATCCCTTTAAGAGAAAAATTACTTTAGAATGATCCTACTCATGAAAGAGGTTCATTAAGCATGCCAAGCAAGAGCTCCTCAGTTAGAAAGGGCTTATCGCATGCTCTCAAGAAAGGCTATTTAATCCCATCCATTGATGTGGGAAATAATTTGATCACTCAATCCACCTCACATTTCTAGTGTCGAAGGATCTGAGAATCATTCGCAATAAGTACATCTGGACCAATCCAAAAGGTCTTTTAAAGGGACCGTAATACGGGTTTGGTCATGGCTTTAGCAATGGACAGTCATCATTGGCTATGAAATGAAATGATTATTTGCCAATATCTTCGCCAGGTTTACAAGTCAAGAAACCTTAAGATGAGATAAAACAAATTTGCCCCCACTTCTTTGAGCAGTAGCTTCCCTGGAAAATTCTCATTCTCGCTTGAATCATCCCAATCTGAAGAGACTTCGGGAAGGGTTGTAATGTTGGTTTGGTTATGGCTCGAAAGGCTCAGAATTTTTCACAAAAAGGGATTTGAAAGTTGGTGATTGTCATGGCATCATGGTCATATCACTCAATTTTTTGAAAGCACTTGACTTTTGAAACCTGAATTGTCTCGAAAGTCCTTTGACTAATCAAATAAGAGCTTTGTCCTTCTCAATTTTTTCTCTGTATTTGCAATGATTTTCTTTTCAATGCAAGCATTTTGAATTTGACAATTATTTTTTCAAATAGGAGTTTTTTTTTTTTGCCCCTTGATGCAATTTTTTTTCTTTTTTTCACGGGCATTGGTCTTGCTTTTACTAGGCACACTGCTTTTTCATGCCCCTTAATTTTCATTGGACTTTTGCTCTTTTGAACTTTTTGAGCTTTTAGGACTTTCGAGAGAGTTTTTTTTTTTTTCACATTTTCACATAAAATGCCAACCGCATTGGTCAATCATGTGCCTTGCCCAGTATGGGGAGATAATCACCACTTGGGGTTTTAGAAATGAACGATCAGGCTCAACTTGGCTTAAGCAATGGGCAATGGTGTTTGGGCAAAGAAATGAATGCTCTTCTTCACCTTGGGATGTTTCAAGCTTTCATAAGAATTCACTTGAAGTTACCACAAAAAGATTAATGCAAGTGAAAGCAAAGATGTCTTTCTCAATTTTCACCACGTGATATCAACAAAAACCTCCAAATTTGCCCCATTGCGGGGTGGTTCTTGACAGGGGTATTTTATGATTTCTCCACTTTAAAAGGCTCAAATGGGCTGACTATGGTCACCTGCAGTGTGTAAGATAGAGAAAAGGAATGCCTCTTTTCATTTTGGTCCGTGTACAATTGCGAATGGCTCCTTTGTCCTTAAACGACATAGGTTTTCTTTTTCGCTCAATTCTCACAGTGTTTGAAGGACGTGTTTGGAAATGGATTGCCTTTCATCGTCCTAAGCATTTCCCGCTTGGCATGATTAAACATTTCAATTTCATTTAGTCGAAATCATCTGAGTAGATTAATCTCCATGAGGAATTTTGATTCAAAATGAGTGATCCACCAAGCGGACATACAATTTTGAGATAAAAAACAATGTTCAAAAACTTTTGTGAAAGGTTTATTTTCTCAAATTTTGTCTTTTTTTATCTCTTTTTTTTTTTACATGCTCCCAATAAAATGCTGGAATTTTTTTGATTTGAAAATTCTCAATTTTTTCTTTTGAGTTTGAGAATAAGGGTACTTACCTGCAACAAGGCAACTTAGTAACCCTGTAAAGAATAGGAAGGAAAGTGTTAGTGCCAGAATTTTCCAAGATTGAAAAATTGGAAACGATACACTATTACCCTTCACTCGCATTTATCACTCAAGTGCCATCATCATTCTCTTGGATATTTGGCAACCCCAAATTGCCATTCACTTGCATTTTTTCTTGCGTTTGGTGTTTCCCCTTCATGTGCTTCTGTTCTTTGGGTATGAGCATTTATGTTTCAACATTTGATGGCATTGTTTCTTGGATGCTTTGCCTCATTCATCACCTGTGAAAAAAGGATTGAGCATGTTATTTCCACACTCAATTGGAAATCATTTAGGAACGAAATACATCCTTTACGCCAAAATGGATGGTTGTGTCTTAACATGCTTCTTTGGTAGAAAGCACTGCTCCCACAATCAATGCGCACATTTTCCTACAAAAGATGAGACATGTTATTTGCACTCCAAACTTGAATTGGACTAATTTAGGAATGATACATCCTTTTGGCATTGAATTGATTGACTCCATTTCATCATGCTTCATGGGTGCAATTTGCTATGCTTTGAGTGACTTGTGTCGATGATCGCCCTGTAATAAAAGAAGAGGAATCGTGTTATCTCCATACTTAATTGGGGCTCAATTTGGAAACGATGCATCCTTTTGTAATGAATTTTTGCCCCAACACGCGTCATTGGTGAGGAAGATGAGATATTGCCCCAAAGTCAAATGTTGCTCCAATGTCTTTTACATTAAGACATGTAATTAAGCTTCACCATATCTTGCTTCGACACATGTTGAAATCTTGTGCCCTGTCATGCTCATTTGATGGGCTCTTGTTTAATTCAAATTTACCTTGCATCAAAGAAAAAGACGTGTCATTTCCTTATACTAAAGAGTATCAAATTTAGGAACGAAATACACCCTTTTTCAAAGTCAGACGGCTTAGCATCCCAAGGAATCTTTTGCGAGAGAAAGGGAAAATATTGCCCCCATGATCAAATGTGCGCTTCACGAAGTTTGAATAACTTTATCACGCATAGCTCCATTATGTTGGATTAGCGAATCTCCGCCTCGCTTGAATTTTCATCGTTCATGATGAACTAGGTTTAAGAATGCTCCATCGCTTTGTTTGAATGTTATAAAACTTGGTGCCCAAACTGTCTCCTTTTTGAATGCTTAGCAGTTCCCTTCTTTTGTCTCATCATACAAAGGGATCGATGGACTAGTTTGATATTTGAAGGTTTTGCCTCATTTCCTCGCGAAAAAGCAGATAACAAAGCTGCATTTTGCATCACAAATCATGAGGGCTGCATTGATGGTCTCCAAACAAAGTCAATGCTGAAGGAGTTTAAAACCAGATTCAAACATTTTGTGTTTCTTGGCTACCCAACAAAGCTGAATAAGGAATGCTTCAAGTCTTCATGACTGGAAATTGAGATAACTAAAGTTCAACGGCTCTTGGTTGTGAAGTGAAACAAAACAAAGCACATCCAGTGCATTTTCAAAACTAAGATTGGCGCGGTCAGTTGACGATGGATGACCTTCGATGTCTCTTAGCAAGGCAGCTCCGTATGGTTAATCTTCCCCATGACATAGTTCGAAGCAACACACAAATCTGATAGATGCATTTAGTGATGCCAATTCACGAGCAAGTGAGTCATCGATGGATAAAGCTCGTCAAAAGTCTAGTGATGGTGGCATCCGACCTCCAAATAAAGGAACTTCCTGTAACAGAACTTGGCTTCATTTAGCCTCCATGAAAGATTGGCACCAGCAAAGCTTCAACACATGCTTGAGGTACTTCGGGTTCTCATCGAGAATTGATTTTCAGTTGCAAGGAGTGAGGAATCATGAACCTCTTATGTAACGTATTCTTCAATGGTCGCTTCTCAGTTGATAGCACTAATCTGATTATATTCATTTCCATCCATGGAAAGATCGTCTTGGTACATTGACCCTTTGGAAGTGGACATCATTGTTGGCAACTACCATTCAAGAGGACACCGGATTTGTAATTGCACTAATCTTTTCTCGACCATGGGAACTTTTCCAACAATCATGTGTAAGATCATGAAGATAAAAGCCCAAAAATCCAGCAAGCTATACCGAGTATATTAGCGTGCAATGACTATGTCCAAATTCTAAATAGAATTAGTGAGAAAAATTCTTCTCTCATCGGGGACGTTAACATTGGATCGCATCTCAAAAGATCCGTTCTTTGATGAGGCACAGTGCTGTCTTGAGGCTTGAACAAGCTATGAGTCTCTGAGGCAGTGAGCTCTCGTCACAAAAAGCTGATCAAATGCAATCTAGCTAGTGATCTTTCCGACCCTTAATGCTATATATCTGATAGCTTCAAATATTTGGGACATGATGGAAGGCGATGCGTCGGAAGTGTCATTTGAATTCATGAGTACGAGTTTCCGAAGAAATCAATGTCAAAGTTGGACTCTCATTCCTTTGAATTCCAAGATCAAGACTTGTGAGAGTATTTGCTTGTGATCTAATTCAAATACCAACGTCAAAATTGTTTAGTTCACTCCTGCAGGAAAATGAATAAACAAATCAATTTCAGAATAAATCGATTCCATTGAAACGATTACGATTTTACCATCCCAGATTGTCTTTCTCAAGATTCCCTACAAAGGACAAATTTGTTAGAGAGACGAAATGTATTAACTTTCTAAAACTCGTGGAAATTCAATAGAATGCACCAACTTCCGAATTGCCCTCAAAGTCAAAGGGAGTTTACAAATTTGAATTTCTTTGCCCAGAAAAATGAATCTATTGGGCTTATAATTGACTTAGAATTGAAAACATCATCCTTAAAAAGAATAAAGTCACAAAGGAAATACAATACTCCCATGAGTAACAAAAATTCTCATCCTAAACTTAAAGTCCACTTCTTGGCATGGTCAAGTAAGAACAATTCGAGGGATGGCCGTCACGCATCTGCAAGAAGAAGAAACGATGTCAGTATATGAATGAGGGAATGATCCCCCAATGAGTTCGCCTCTTACAATGAAATCGAGGCGATGACACATGCCCCAGAACTCCTATTACAGGATTTCGGTATTTTGCCAAGATTTGATTATAAGAGGAGATATCATTGAAAGATCAATCTGCGATTATCAATCGAATGCCCACTCTATTCCCAAAAGTTTCATATGCAAAATGTGGCATTAATTTTGAAAGAATGATTTGTGCTTTCACTATTGCCAAAATGAGGTGATTTTTATTTTGAGAAATCTATACACAAAATGTGATTTGAAATTTCAATCTCAAAATGTGAGGGGAAGAGAATCTGATTAAAAATGTGATTTCAATAATTTTTTTGTGTGCCCCAAAACATAATCATGAATTGGAAGAACTTTTTGACAAGATGTGATTTTAAGCCCATGATTAGAAACTTTGACAAAATCATCCGTTGTGCAGGGCTAAATTAATGATTTTTGAAATTGACACTGAATGTTTGCTTATGAATAGTAATTACCAATTTTCCCAATTAGAAGCCTACACTGAGGGCATTCGATTGATCTCCACAAATTTCAAAAATGAAAGTTTCAATAAAAAATGAATAAGTAAAGGGAGAAATCATTCTTACCATTGACAATGATTTTTTCTTCTTCTTTTTTCAATCACATAGACATGTGCATGAGACTGTGGGTCGATTTCTATTCTAGATGGCTCAAATGAAGCCACGGGATTACCGGACTGAACCGACATGATCGCGGTTGGGTCGGGGTTCCCATGACTCCGGCTTTGTCAAAGAGTCGACCCGTGCTGCGTGTTTGCAAGCCGAGGTGGAAGCTCTCGACATCGAAAGAATTTCGGAATTGAGATGGGCGACTCATACTACATGATGGTAGTCGGAGTGGTATCCATCTCAACACCATCCTAAGTGATCCTAATGCGGCCCGGAGTCCGGCGGCGGGTTGTGTGTGCTAAAGTGTAGTGCAATGTAAGGGAGACATGCACAACAATTTATATAGCAACCAACACTTCAAAAATTTAACCATAGAATCATTCACCCAATTCACCAACCTACAAAACAAAGTGTTAGCAAACACTCCACCCCTTATTACTCCAATCCTACACCAACGTTTAACACGAGGTTAGTAGACTTACCTCACCTTCTCGAATGCGCTGCCAAAGAAACACATTAAATAACACACAATCAAGCAAATTAGGCCTAAATCCTCTAAGGTTTAGAACCAGTCCCCAGTGGAGTCGCCAAGCTGTCGCGACCTATTTTTTTGAAAATTAATAAAATAATAGGTTTAGGGGTATTGTCAATTTCGGGCCGACGGGCCTCAATTAACTCGGGCTCTCCCAAACCCATACCCCGCGCGACGTTGGGATATTCATAAAAAACTGTAAACAAGGAGTCGCCACTAGTCTATTGAGGTCGACTAGAAACCGAGCGAGACATGGGAGCGTGTCTCACTTTTACGCAACCAGAGAATCTAGGGTCGGGGACTTGATTACGTTAGTCATGCGACTAACGCCCTTTCGGTACCTAACTTAATTGTGTGTTGATGAGATATGGCAACACATTCAAAAAAAAACCTGTTGTAGAGCCCTAAAGGCTTATTCAATTTTGGTTACTTTTCTTTTTTAAAGGTTTTCTGAATTTTTGCAATTTTTTCTGATTTTTCTGAATTTTTTGAATTTTTTTTGAATTTTTTTTCAATTTTGAATTTTTTTTAATATTTTTTGATTTTCTGAAATTTTTGATTTTTTTTATTTTTTAATTAAAAAGATTATTCGGACCGGTCGGGAGACCCGGCCCTACTAAACCGACCCGGCCTCTATCGGGCCGGGCTGGTGCAACGACCGGCCGGGCGGCAAACGGCCCGATCAAAAATCTTTTAAAATGGCCCATGATGAAAAGGAATTAACAGAGCCCATCTCCAATTCTATTTCTAAAATTTCGGCCCAAACCTGGTCTAGCCCATTAACAACAAGGAAAATAAAACAATCCATTCCCTACTTCTTTCGCCCAACTCCCCCAACTCAAGCCCGGTCAAAAAATGATTAACCCAAATTTCCCGTGTTTGAACTTTCGGCCCGGCCAACAAATAAAACCCTACCCGCTTGTACCTTATCCGACCCGACTCTTGACCCGGATTGGAGCTGCTGCTCCTCTCCTCTACTGGCCCGATGGGGACGGCCGGGCGTGTCCTCGCCCGGCCACGGCGACGGCGGCGACCGGTGTGAGGAGACGGCGGCGGGCGACGAAGTGGCGGGTGACACCGGGGATGAAGGCGGTTGGTGACGAGGGATGGCGCGAGGTCCAGCCGGGATCGCGTGAGCGGCGGGAGCGTCGTAGGTCCGAGCGACTGCAGACGCGGATGGCGGCGGGAGTGGCTTGCTGGTCACCGGCAGGCCTCGTCGTTGATGAACGACGGTGGCGTCGCGAGACCGGCCGACAAGACGATGGCGTTCGGGCCGCAACTCTCTCCCTCTTCATCAGATCTGTCCGGTTCTTCTATTCCTGCATTTTCCTTTTTTCTGATCTTCATGCCTCGTATTCTCGCAGATTTGCTTTCTTTGCTCCCGTCGTGGGACAAAGACGAACGGCGATCTTGGCGCAACCGACGATGCGAGCAAAGTGCGAGCCACCGGCAAGCCTCGTCGTTGGCGGCTGAACAGCGTTGGTGCCGGATCAATGTGGTGATGGAGCCTGGTCCCGCGTTGCTTGGCCCGACGACGGCGCTAGACCGACGGCTCTTTCTCTCTTCCGATTTTCTCGGTTTTTTTCTCTCTCTTACGCAGATCTTACCCCTTTTGCATCCGCCCCCCCGCTCCTCAGGTCACTCCGGCGGTCTCTCTCTCTCTCGAGATCCGAAAATCGTCGCCGCCGTCGGAGGAGTCGTGTCCGAACGGCCTCCGTGCCCTCCTTCTCTCGTGCGTGCGGCGCCGTTCTCCCGACCGATTCTTTCTCGAAAATCGTCATTGCCGTGGGAGGGGGTCGCCAACAAGGGTCTTCGGTTTCCTTCTCTCCCGCCGGTCTTCTCCTTTTTCCAAATCCGTGTGCCTCCAGTCTCTTTTGGTGGTCGAGCGTCCGTATGTCGCCGTCCTCCTCAGATCTGGTGCTCCTCCGATCTCCCTCGGATCAGGCACTCGTCGAAACACTCTCTCTCTTAGCCCTTTCTCTCGGCTTGGCACTACATTCCGCCTCCCCAAAAACCCAGAATCACCTTCACCGAGATCATCATCCTCCCGGGCCGCGCGATCGCGCAGCAAGGGAAGATTCCCTTGCCGGCGTCACGCGGCCGGCGTCACCGAGGCCGGGAGTCGCGTTCGAACGGAGTCGTTGCTGTCTTCTCCTCCGCTGGTCCCTCCGTCTGTGCGTACTCCTCTCCCTTCTTTCTCGTGTGTTTGCGCGTCCCTCTTCCTTTCTCCACGGTGGTCAGCTCCCTCCAGCTCCCTCGTTTTTTTTTCTTCTCCTTTTCTGTTTTTCCCCTCTCTCTCCCGAAAACCGCCCCCGTGTAACCGAAAATCCTATGCTCCTTTCGCCGCGTGACAGCGCAAAGAAGGGAATCTTCCCTTGCTGGCGTCACGCGGCCGACGTCAAGCCGGGCGACGTCCGAACGACGTCATCTTCTTCCTTGCATGCTGCTGTTGCGTTTTTGCTTGTGTGGGGAAATGAAGGAGAATTGAGGGTAAGAGGAGATGGGCTGGGCTTGTGTTTTTGGCAATCATAGTGGGTTTGTATGAAATAAAGTGATGGGCTTTAGAGATTAAAAGAGTGGGCTGGACCGATTTTTTTTTTTTCGAAATTTTGTTTAAAAAAATTAATTTTAATTTTTTTGTAAATTAGTATGTATTTATATATGCAAAAGATAGATGTGCATTTAAAACAAAAATAGGCAAAAATTCGGGTGTCAACAAATTGCTGCTTGGATTAATTGTGTGATTGATTGAGATTATCTCGTGCTTGACTGTTCTACTTAATTATGGCTTGACTGCATGAGTTATGAAAAGGCAAAACCCCGAGATGTCGAGCATATATATGTCAAGCTTTGCGAGAAAAACGAGAATGGTGTATTATTTGATAAGGTATGAAAGCAAGATGGGTTTTGAAATAAAATGTGACCACATATTATTCTTTACTGCAACTTATATATAAGAAATATGCAGTGATTTATTATGTTGAGCATGTACCACGTTTGCATTGGCTAATATGCAAGATTAAAATGGACTATGGTGGTGTGCTCGTGAGGTCATTTAATTGAACCCATCACCCTAGCGGTAGATCGAGGGATCTCGATGGGTGTTCAAATGCGGGTTGCGGTAAAGGTCAGGCCTATGCTCCTTCAGGAATGCCGTCTAGGCGGAAGATCCAAACATAGCCATACCTGATGGGGTGGGGCGATGCCTAACAAAGCCAGTAGACATCGGCGGTAGATTGGTTGTAGCCTTAAGGGCGTTAATAATCGAAACGCACATGAATGCAGGAGTGCATGATAAATATGTCAACATGAGTTTCGATCATGCATGAGTTGGTGGCATTGATTATGGTATGTTTGATGTGATATCGTGTAGGGTATAACAATGGCTAAGTGAGATCTCCTACGATACGACTCAAGTGTGGTTGATTAATGCAATGCTGAGAGTGCAAGGTGCATTAATTGTGATGTGCATGTGTATTTATCGTGCATGGCATGGCATGACCAAGTAAGGTCGTTTGCGAGTCGATTGCTTGTCGATATTGTTTATGGGAATTACTGAATAGATCGAGTCATTGCTTGAGACATAGTATTGTTCTGTCATTGACCTGCTTGAGGAATTGGACCATGCCATAGGTACCTCGAGGCGAGTTGGTGTCTTAACCGGGACTTAGGGCGAGAACTTACTGAGATTTATATCTCACGGTTATTATTTAATTATTTTCAGGTTCATGGTCTGGAGAACTGGCAGGTGGTGCATTTTGGAAAAAGTAAAGTAACCCTGGCCCCATTTGTTTTGTTGGCTTTATAGGAAGTTGCACGTGGTTAGGGGTGTCAAATGGGTGGATCGGATTGGGTCAAAAAATGGTCCGACTCACATCGACCCATTTAATCCGTTTTGACCCATTTTCATGCAATATAAATTTGATGACCCATATCCGACCTATATTACCAACACATATTAATATTTAACTTAATTTAAGAAAATCTACTCCCACTTATTCAGTCCATTTTAAACTTTTCACATATAAATTATTTGAATAAAAATTTCACATCAAATTTATAAAGTAAATTAAATAATAAAAAATTAGTAAATAAAAAAAATGTGGATACCTCTAAATTGAAATAGTTTTTGAAAAATAATTTAAAAAAAATTGATTTTTAATTATTTTTAAAAATTGATTTTTTATTTTTTATTTTTTTTATTTTTTCTTTGCCCTTTCTTTTCTCTTTTCTTTCTTCTTCCTTCTTCTTCCCCCTTTTCCTCTACTGGTGCCGCCCGACAGCGACTGGCCAAGATGCAGGCCAGCGAGCCTGAACTCGACCAAGGCCAACAAACTCGAGGCTTGGCCGATCTAGGCTCCGCCGAGGTCACTGGCAGTGGTCAAGCTCGAGCTCACTCGGATTTGGCGAGCCGCGAGCTCTGTTGCGGCCAGCAAGTTCGGGGCTCGCCTACCCAAATCCGGGCGAGCCACAGCTCGGCCAAGATTGGCGACCTCATGGCTCGCCTGTCCAGATCTAGGCCGAGCTCCAGCCAGCAAGCTTAGGGCTCGCCAGCCTAAGCTCTGTCCCAGCTCGCCTGCCCATATCCAAGCTGAGCTCCAGCTGGTGATAGCAAGCTCGAGATCAGCGATGGTGACAACGGCATGATGGCGGGATCGGCAACGGAGTTCGAGAACGCATAGAGGAGGGGGATGGAAGGAGAGAGATGATGGGTCTACCTAATAACTCACTCAACCCATATTTGACCCATATTTAACTTTCATTTGACTCATATTTGACCCATATTTAACTTTCACTTAACCCATATTTGACTTATTTAACTAAAAGTGAGCCATAATATGAGTTTGTGACCCATTTTGACACCTCTACTCGTGGTAAATGCTTGTTTGTGATAAAATGGTATTGTTGATTGTGTTTTCAGACCGACTTTCCTGACTATCCCGATTTTTATCTTGTAAGGGGATTAGTTATTGCTTCCGCATGCACTTAACTGAAAGATAAAAAGAATGGTCGGCGACGCATACTGAGACGTCGCATTCAAATGACCACAAGTGAAAAGGGGATCGTCACGTGCTCGAGGGTCAAGGCGTGACACTTCCTTTTCCACGAACCAAGGAAACCAATAGAAAAGATGTTTCCAAAAAAATTCCAAGGTGAAATTAGATTTGTCCTTGGCACATTTTGCTCAGGACCTTGTTCATTTGAAAAAAGAAATTAAATTGCAAAGATGAGTTTATGGAGCAGCCAGACAAAAGCAAATTTTATATATGCATAGAAAATCCAGACAATAGAAGGAAAAAAAGAAGAAGAAATATCCGCCAGTTCTCGGATCTACTCAGGAATCGGCCTGGACTGGTCGTTCTAGTTTTAGGACCAAGTGGGTTAGTTTTTGGTTCTATAAACTGGAAACCAACCTTGTCCGATGGCAGCTCACTTTGCTGAAATGTCTTTAACTATCTATTTTCCGATAATATATTGATACATATATTCAAAATTAGAAACCAACCGATTATATAATCTTGATCATAAGTAAAAAGTTCATGTTCTTTATAGATTTCTGATTAGAACTTGTCCTTTTTTCAACCTATTTACCATTTCGATATAAAAAAAATAGTTTCAATTTCTTTAAAAGTAACTTTGCTCCGTGATCCAGTTCGGATGGATAGGCATAGTACGTGTAGAAAGCTTAGGTTGCAAGAAATCAATATGTTTGCCTACCTTTCCTTTTCCTAATGCCTTTTCTTTTGTAACTATTGGCTTGAATCGAACTTTGCTAGGTCAGAGAAGGAGACCTGAATTCATCGAATGTCGAATGACGAGTAAAGCCGACAGTTTTACATGCATTTTGTGCAGTAAGAAACATCGTCACATGGCGGACAGTGGATGAGAAGATGGCCTGCGCAACTCAGAGGCAAGGCGATTTCGGCGTTGCACGATGCCCCGTGACAAAGCATTTTGTACCGTGGTGCCCTACCCTTGGGAAGCAAGTCGGTGCCCCGTAGTCCTGCGGTGATTCACTGGGCATGATGAAGACAAGACATACCAATTACAGATGAACCAACGCTTCAAAAGACAATACTTACCTATCATCATGCCGATGACATAGTATAAGTGAATAGGTTCCCAAACCTATCACATCTCTTTAGCTAGTTTTCGACACGAAATTAGTTAAATTTTGTGAGCTTGTTGGCGGCTTTTTTAAAGCTTTTATCTATTGGCCTTTTATTAAAGTGGGATTCCTATCTCATCTCTTTTTCTTTACGGATTTATCTAATGACGGCCTGTGCATTATATTGGATAACAATAAAAAATATAATGATTTTAACAATATTTTGAAATATTATATTTCAATATTTTATATAAGAATGTATTAACTTCGGCCGAATGTTCTAAATGCACTTATTACATATGATCGTGCAAGGAGAGCTTGAAACAATGTTGGTGAAGACTTTTGTAACCCATAATTGTCGTACGGAATCAATCCAAATGTAGAAAATGATTTGTGATTTTATAATTAATTGAAATAGAACTTAAAAACAAAGTGAGAAAACCACACTCAACCGCGTAACATGTTGATTACATTTACTTTCCTAAAACACACTATGAATAGAATTTTGAAAGTCCATAAATACTATAACTGGTTATGGAGAGAAATAATTTAGAGGTGATAGAAATTACTCAATGGATTTTCCTTTGATCAACAATACTTACACTTGTCAAATGGGTAGGTCACTGACCCAAAAAAAAAAAGGATAGGTTGGGTCGGGTCGGGTCGGGTTGAAATTGGTCCAAATTATATTGACCCATTGTCACGACCTGAATCTCAAGTCTGCGACAACCCCTGTTCTCTTACGGTCATTTGATTTGCGACTCTCCAGGATCCGTCGCCGACCATTATTTTTATCTTTTAATTAAACACATGCGGAAGCGAACCACAATCCCCGGTCAATTATAAAAGCAGGGATAGCAGGAAAACCCAACAATAACACATTCTAAAGTACTGTTTTATTATCTACTGATTAACCCTAGGAAGTTTACAAGTACAAGCCCTTACCACGGGCATCTTCCTATCGAGCCAATGAAACCAACAAGTCGAGGTTAATCTACTCCCTTCAAAAACGGCAACGAGCTGTAACACGCATCGATCCTCCATCCTATGGACCTGAAAATGGTTATTCAATAACCAGTGAGATAAATCTCAGTAAGTCAAAATCCTAAGCCTCGGTTAGGAGACCTACTCGCCTCGAGTGCGCCCTGACGTGCAATGTCTCTATCGCCAACAATTCAACAACAGAATAACACTCAATCGACTATTGACAGACGCACGATTAGACCAAGGCTCATATGCAATTATTAACAGTTAACAATTGCAATCACAGGCATCCTTACCTCGCTTTTGCCACACGCAACCTGCATGATACAATTTATTATATGCTCATCTCAATGCAGCAATTATATCAAGCAATCAGAACACCTTTCAAATTGTCTCATGTACCATGCACTTTCTCGTTTTCCATTTATTAACACCTTTGGGGGAATTTCCTTCCAACACACAAGTTGGTAGTCTACCGGCATAACCGGGCATCGTCCCACTACGTTGGGCACGGCTACGTCTGGCCCCCAGACGGTATTCCCGAAGGAGCATTGATCCGGCCTCTACCGCGACCCGCATCCGGACCCCGCCCGGGCATTCCGATAATACGGACTTCGTCCACCATAGATCCCCCACTGGGTGACGGGCTCTTACGTGACCACGCAAGCACACCAATTTAATCATGCTCATTTCATTATCTTGTAATGCAGCCAATGCAAACATGATTCGTGCTTGTACACATTAATTCATCGCAAACTCTACATGTAATGCGATAATAGTTCACACGCAGTCACACGAATCCAAATGCCTTTCACACGTAGTCACACGAATATGCTGAATATACTCAACCCTAATTCACAATCGCATTCCATGAATTTACTCCACCGAGTATATATTAAACAATATCATCAAAGGCAGCATATATACATGTATTCACCATATAATTCACGTGAGGAAAGTACAACTAGTAATCCACCGATATATAATCCACGTGAGGAAAGTACAAACAATAATCCATCGAAATTAATCGATAATAGCACAATTAATAAATAATGTACTTTCCAAAAATAATAATTTACTCCAAAAATATTCCATTAATAATATTATCCAACAATCAATATTCAACATCCAAGAATAATTAATCATCCACCACTAATTAATTAATTCATCTCCAAATATAATAAATTAATTAATTCCGAAAATAATAAATAATAATTTCGAATTTAATAAATAATTATTATTTTATTCCAAAAATAATAATAATATTTATTAACACTAACCATGATTATCGGTCTAACCCAACTATGGTTAATTAACCAGACTACGATTAATTAATCCAACCAAGATTACTTTAATCTAACCGCGATTAACCAACTACATTTAATCTAACCACAATTAATTTATTCTAACCACGATTAACACTAAACAAGCTTACTCAATAATAATCAAACACCAATCATTAACATTAACCATGCTTAACATTAAACTAATCACCCTAAGAGAGTTTAGCACCCTAAACAAGGTTTAGAAAATCAACTCACGCGTTAGTCTATTCAGACAACACGGGTGCGACGGCGGCAGCAAGGACAACGAGCGGCTCGCTCGGGGACAATGACGGGCGACAACTAACAGCCGTTTTTCCAACAAAACAGCTTCCGATGAAGCTGTTTTGTGCTGAACAGCAGCTAAACAGCGGCTGGCGATGCTGGACAGCAGCTAGCTGTGTCCTGGACAGCGGCCAGCAGCAACCAGCAGCAGAAACAGCAAGAAACAGCAGCAGACAGCAGCAAACAGCAAGCAGAAACAGCAGGAACAGCAGTAGACTCGGACAGAGGAGGAGGAAGAACGGTCCAGCTGAGCGGGACTGGTTTGGCTCAAGGCCGGCGGACCACCGACTCACCGGCGACCGAGCGGCGAGCTAGCGGAACGGCGGAGCTGCGGTGGTGGTCGGTGATGGCGGCAACAGCAGCAGGCCGGCGTCAACCAGCAGAGAAGAAGAAGAAAGGAAGAAGAAGAAGTCGCTGGGAATGGGGCTGGCGTGCAGGGGAAGTTGCCCGAAGAGAGAGAGAGAGAGAGAGAGAGAGAGAGAGAGGCCCACATGGGTGTTGTCAGCAAATGGCTGGGGAGAGAGAAAAAGAAGGAAGACCAGTCAAAAAGTAAGGGAAAGAGAGAGAAGATAGGGGCAAGTGGGTGTCGACGGGGGAAGGAAACGTGAGGAAGGGGGTTTGCCGAAACTTGAGGGGGAAAGAGAGAGAAAAGAAAAGAAAAAGGAAAAGAAAAGAAGATAAGATAAAATAAGACAAATATCTAAACAAGCATCTAGAGATGGGTAATTTGGTCTTTTTACCCCTGAAGCACAAATTCCCAAATATTTGGCTCCAAAACTCGGCCCGTTGAATCCTTTTCCAATAATTCAAGCTTACCAATAAATCTGATAATCAATGAGACAACGTCCAATATTTAGTCTTGGCATCCTTAAAAATTCGATACTCGATACCGGATTGAAATTCGTGGTTAACATCGATCAATCGCGACTTTAGTACGACCTAACTTTCGGGCGGCGTTTAGGGGCTCTCGCGCATTTGACCCGTGGTTGATAGCTTTTCAATCCACGATTGTGCATTCAAATCAGGGCAATCCTCGATTGTCATGTAATCATGAGAGGTTAATTGCTCACACTGAGTACAGGGCCAAAAGGAAATCAGTAATATCGAAGTCGTGCGGAATCACCCGCAATCCGATCTCGTATTTTTGCCGAATCGATTTATTTCCGTTCGCTAACTGGCCTGCAACAGTGTAGTATTATTCCTCTCGATTCTTATGGTCGAGCGGTCTATCCCTAATTAAATTCACTAGTCGTACGCGTATCGATCCTTAACTGCCTTGCCGAACAGTTAGTTAACTCGTGAGGGATCAATTCAGAGTAAACGTAACTAACATCGCATTGATAAAATAACCACTTCACATATCCCGAAACGGGTCGAAATTCAGGATGTTACACCCATTTAACCCATTTTGACCAATTTCTATATAATGCAATTCTAGCAACCTATACTCGACCTAACTAGAACCCATATTATTAAAAGACCTCACTATTAAATCCAATTTAGAAAAACTTGCTTTTAATAAGTTTTTTAAAATACATATTGCTAAAAACATTGCAGACAATCTTTTATAATTTTTTTAAGAAAAATCTGATTTTTTTATTTTTTTCTTTTTCTTTCTTTGCTATTTTTTCTTTGGCGACCGACTATGATTGATGATTGTTGCTCCAAAAAAAAAAGACTATGATTGATGATCGAAGGCAACTGGAGCGACAACCAGCAATTGATGACCACTAGTGACTAGAGACCAATGATCGGCGGTGACTGGTTGTTAGATGCAACAAAACATCTCTAATTGTTTAGGTGGTGTCTAGGTGGCAGCCCACTTTGTTGAGAATTTGGCAACACCAATGAGGAGAAGGCATCTCTAACTATCTACAATTTTAAGTGTGGAGTTTTCATATGATCCTTTAAATGAGTTTTCAATAATATATTAATATAGATGCTCAGATAATTTTATACTCTATATGTTTGACGAAAAATGAATAATTTAAAAATACTTTTCTAAAGATAATCACTTGAAATAATTAATTAATGAAATATATTTTTATCATTAACAATAATTTATATTTAATTTTTTTGTGAACGATGAAAATAATTTCTATTCATTTATTTTTATAAGTGATGCAAATAATTATGTTTTTTTAAAAAATATTTTTAAAATTATTTATTTTTAACGCAATAAAATGAGTTTTAATGTCCTAAAAAATAACTTCTCTCACGACATGACACGGTTTGGGATTGAAAAGAGTGTACCGGCCTAATACGTGTAGAAGGCTTAGATTGCAAGAAATCAAAATGTGGAAAAGCGAAGAAAAGCGGGAAAAGCTTATGCCATTGCGATATAAAGCAAGTCATTAGACAGTGTACGGAAGACGAGAGGACGGCCCCCGCCGTCTTTTCACCTCTCGTAGACGATGGCCTCGAGTGGCTTCTTTTGAGCTTCCATAGACGACCCTTTACCTTCCCCATGCCACTCTTCTTCATCGTTAAGAACGCTTACTTCGGTGTTCAAAAAGGGACTGATGCTGAGCGTACGAGCTTTGCCCAAGTTTTCGCCTCGAAAGTTCCTTGAAACCTTGAGTGATTTTCCTCGGCTAGAAAAGAAGGGGAGAAAGAAATGAGAAGAAGATTCTAATACGTGGGTTCAGGTGGATTTGAGAGGGAGCACGAAGAGTGTTGGGTATGGAGATAGCAGAGGGAGGTTTGCGCAGGAGGAGGAGAGACAAGACCAATGACCTGACTGATATTGTCTTCTCTTGGTCTCTTCACGACATTCTCAACGAAAACCTCTATCTTAACCAGGTTTCTTTTTACTCTTTTCTCATCTTTGCTTTTTTATTTTTGTCATGCCCTTCTGGTTTTATTCTCGTGTAAGTTAAACGATAATGTCGTGTTTACTTGAGAATTTTCCAAATGATGTTAGTTCGTTGCTCTTTTTCTTTCTGCTTTTAGTAAGCCTGGCCTTATGAGAACCTTGCATTCAACCTAGTGAGATAGAACCCTTTATGCGTTTATTTTATTTGGCAAACTCATTAGGCATATTAGGAATATATGTTAAGATTTACGGAATTTGGTCAAAGTATTTTTTGAATGGGTAGGTTGGTTGGTCATGTTTGACATTTGGCCGAGCTGTTTTTGTAGGTGGAGAGAATACCGGAGACATTTCAGTCCGTCCGGCATTATCTTGGATCATATGTCTACCCTTTACTGGAAGAAACACGGGCCAGTCTATGCTCGAGTTTGGAAAATATTTCTGCGCTGCCTTTCACCGAGGTTTATGACTTTGTGGAATGCAAGAGAAGTGGGAACTCATATGCTGTTAAGGCCGGTCGGTGGAGCAATGAGTCCAACACTCGTGGCAAGGAAACTTACAAAACTTTGCCTGGAGATATCTTGATTCTAACTGATGCTAAGCCGGCAACTATTCCTGACTTGGAGAGGTTCGGAAGAAGATGGGCGTTCGCATCTGTAAGGATGATTGGAGGAGACGGTGAAGAGGATGAGGCAATGTCACCCACAAGCTTTAAAGTGGAGGCATTATTGGACCATGAAGCAAATAACTCCTGGAAGCCAATGTATGCGATTTTCCTGATAAATATAGCTACTGACAGACGGATTTGGAACGCGTTGCATATGTCTCTGAACTTGGACATTGTGAAGGAAGTTCTCTGCACAGATTCCGGGGTACAACTTTCCTTTTCACACCTTTAGTCCATTTAGACTTAAAATTGCTATTATATTCCTCTAAGCTTCAAAACATCATTTTACTCCTGATTTGTAAGTTCCATGGGAAAATAAGATATATGATGCTTTAAGCCATTCTGTTGCACTGATAGATAAGGATAATCGTTTCTTTTAGTTGGTCCGTATCATTATATGGAGATGAAAGAAGATATGGGAAATTAGTGAGGTTATGTCTCAAATTGGGCAAATTAATTCCTTGGAGGTGACTTACTCGCTAGTCCTAGACCTTGAAATTTTCAATACTATACTTTTCGTGGGATTTAAGTTTGTGCTATGCAATGCTCTTTATATCCCATAAACAACAATTAAGTTTCAGCACCTTCTACCATATTTACATGGTCTGGATTATCACAAGACATGTCTTTCGGTTGCAGGCTGATAAAGTATCTGATCTTTGTATTACAAAAGGTAATGTTTCTGTGAATAAGAGCCTTAACGAGAGATTGTGCCATGATCTGAATGAATCCCAAAAAAAAGCAGTTGGGGCCTGTCTCAATAAACTCCAACGTGAGAGTAAGCCATCTGTTGAACTGATATGGGGGCCCCCTGGAACTGGGAAAACTAAAACCGTCGCTACACTGCTATTTACTCTCTTGAGAAGGAAACATAGAACCATTGTTTGTGGTCCTACAAATGTTGCCATCAGGGAAGTGGCATCTCGTGTTCTAAAGTTGCTAAAGGAATCAGATAGTGGTATAAGCACTGAAACGGAAAGTTTTCTCTGTTTCTTTGGAGACATGCTTATTTTTGGGAACAAGGAGCGGCTGAAAGTTGATTCTGGCATCGAAGAAATATACTTGGAACACCGTGTAGATTGTGTCGCTGAGTGCTTTTCAAAATTCACTGGTTGGCATCAGTGTCTAACTTCCGTTATAGATACCCTTGCCAACTGTGTACATCAATACCACATATTTTTGGAAAACGAACACACAAAAAGGAGGAAACCAGGAAGTGATGATGATGGGAGTAAATGTGGAAGCAGTGAAGAAGATGGAACTGTGAGCTTATATCATTTCTTGAGTTTTTCAGGGACCGATTCAAGGCAACTGTCCAGCCCCTGCGGAGTTGCCTCTATATTTTTTGTACTCATATATCCAGAACTAGTTTCCAAAATATTACATCCCTCCTTAACTTACTTGATTCTTTTGAAACTTCATTATGTGGAGAGAAGTTGGATTCAGAGAAGATGGAGCTAGCTCTTTCACGTGATGAACTTAGCTTGTCTTCATTTGAAACGTCCATGGTTCCACTATATAATTTATGTATGAAGAGACAGGAATGCCTTTCCATGTTGCTAACAGTTCGTGATTCTCTGAAGGATCTAAAACTTCCAAACTTTACAAGTAAGGCTATGATAGTGGACTTCTGTTATCAAAATGCTTCCCTGATTTTTTGCACTGCTTCTAGTTCATATAAGCTGTACTCTGTGGAAATGGAGCCTCTCAATTTACTAGTAATCGATGAGGCAGCCCAGTTGAAAGAATGCGAGTCAGTAATTCCTATGCAACTCCCTGGTGTCAAGCATCTGATCTTAGTTGGAGATGAGCGTCAGTTGCCTGCTTTGGTCGAAAGCAAGGTAATGCTACAATGTCTGAAAAGTTACTTTGTCTTTGGTTTTGCAAGATGTGTAATACCCTTCTCTTCATTTGAGCTTAGATGGGCTAAATGTTCTATACCTAACGTCTGTTGAATTGCTATCGTGTTTTATGTCTACAGGTTTCTAATAGGGCCGGTTTTGGAAGGAGTCTGTTTGAACGACTGAGTTCACTGGGTTATTCAAGGCAACTTCTCAATATGCAATACCGGATGCATCCATCGATAATTCTGTTTCCCACTTCAAACTTTTATCAAAACCAAATTTTGGACGGGCCAAATGTGAAGAGCAAAAGTTACAGAAAAAGTCATTTGCCATGGCCGATGTTTGGCCCTTACTCGTTCATAAATATTCCTGATGGACGAGAACAAATCGATGATGACGGCTGTAGCCTTAGAAACCCTGTTGAGGTGGAAGTTATCTCGAGGATAGTGAGGAATTTGTACAGAGGTATGTCAAGAGAATTTTATACGTATTGCTTCGAGAACATCGATTTTACATGTATTACTTAATCATATAGCTGTAGATTATGATGGCCATTAATAGTTCTTTTCCTAGGACATTTCTTTTGAAGTTTTCCACCCTTCATAAAATGATATCATTGTCGTGATGGTTTCATTTCCTTTTCTTTGCAGCTTGGGATGGGTCAGAAGAAGATCTGACAGTAGGTGTCATATCTCCCTATGCAGCTCAGGTTGCTGCAGTTCAAGCTAAACTTGGAAAAAGGTATGAAAATATCAAGGGCTTTATGGTAAAGGTGAAGTCAGTGGATGGATTCCAAGGTGGTGAAGAAGACATTGTTATAATATCCACCGTTAGATCAAACTTGCGTGGGACTATTGGATTCTTGTCCAATTCTAAGAGAACCAATGTTGCTCTTACCCGGGCCAGGTACTGTATCCTCTTAACTGTGTCAAATTATATATTTGGAGTGATATAGCCTGCAAATCCCAGAGTTATTTCCTATCTATAGGTATTGTCTGTGGATTCTGGGAAACGGGAAAACACTGACAAAAAGCAAATCTGTGTGGGAAGCTTTGGTTGACGATGCCAAGAATCGTGGATGCTTCTTCAATGTTGATGATGACAAGGACTTGGCTAAAGCCATTTTAGATGTGATGAAAGAGAATGGTCAGCTTGATGACCTGCTTGACAGAAGCAGTATACTTTTCAGAAATGCTAGGTGGAAGGTAAAAAACGTTGCTCAACAGTGTTCTATGGCTACATTTATTTTTCAAAATAACCACTAAGTTTCAAAGAATTTGTGACGACATATCTTATTGTCATGCTTTGGTCATTTCAGGTTCTTTTCAGTGACAACTTCCTGAAGTCTTTCAGAAAGTTGACATCACTCAGGACAAAGATGTCCATCATCAACCTCCTGTCAAAAATTTCCAGCGGCTGGAGACCAAAGAAGGGGAATGTAGATATGTTTTGTGAACGGTCATCTCATATTGTGAAACAGTTTAAGGCTGAAGATCTCCATGTCTTATGCACGATTGATATTTTTAAGGAACAGAGATACATCCAAGTCCTGAAGATATGGGATGTTTTGCCTTTAAAGGATGTGGCAAATTTGGTCAAACGTTTGGACAGCATATTCGAGACATATAGTGATGATTTTATTAGTCATTGCAATGAGAAATGCATTGACAGGTAAGTCTGATCATTTCTTATTACTTAAGATAGGTAGCACAATACTTACTAAGTTAGAAAGCATCTCTTTTCCAGATAGATGACTAAAATATAATGGATTGATCTTAACCCCCTATTTTCTTTCATTTCACATGCCTCTTCCTGTTATAGTGGTCAGGAAGTTCCGAAGACCTGGGTCTGTCCTTTCGATTTTGTCCGCTATCGAAATCCTAGTCAAGATGAATTTGGAACTACTTCTGACGCTGATGCTTCAGATCGTAGGTTTTATGCAGAGAATGTGAAAGTGAGCGAGAGTTTGCTTCTGATGAAATTCTACCCATTATCGTCGGATGTTATCCCCCTTTTGCTCGATGACAGCAATGGTAATGAAGTGAGTCTTCCATTTGAAGTGACAGAGCAAGAACAAGAGTTAATTCTTTTCCCCAGAAGCACTTTTATACTGGGGCGATCTGGAACCGGAAAAACTACGGTCCTGACAATGAAGTTGTTTAGAAAGGAGAAAATGCATGATGAAGCAACCAAGGGATTTCAGGAAATCCAAAGTGGTATCAGCCACATGAAAGATGCCTCCCTGGAAATCAATGTTGAGGAAATCGGTGAAGGAGCAGAGGATTGTGTATTGCGCCAACTTTTTGTGACTGTCAGTGCCAAATTGTGTTTTGCGGTCAAACAACACGTATCTCAACTCAGAAGGTACATAAAATGTCATGGGAAGATGTTTGAACAATTGAATGAATATTCTGCAATTTTTTACAGTGAACAAACATATGCAAGATTAATGGATTGTCAAATCCTTTTATGAATTAATCTGGACAAGAAGTTAACCCTTGGGCATGCTACTATTTCCTCCTAGCGGAGAAGCACAATCCATATACTTCATATATAGACTTCGCTAAGAAATACAACATGTAGCAAGAGTGCATGGGTCAAATCATTGCCATGCTCGGGTGCTACTACTTGGTTTTAGCTGCTAGAAAATAGATTTAATCATTGCATAGTAGTGATCGATATCATCTGCTTGCTGATTTCAAACTATAGATTAACTTGTGCGGCTATAGTCCTTTTCATCTTTGTGCCACTTCTTTAGTTTGCATTTCCATTTTATTGGAAACTTTTGTATTTAGTTTTGTGATTGTAACATTCTACGTAGAATGAAAATATGCAATTATAAGCAGCATTGACCATCTGTTCTTAAAATCTCGCTGTGGGGGAAGATTTTCATTGCCAGCTGACGTAAATGCTATCCATGTTTCACAGTATTACAACCTCAGTGCATCTGCATGTTCTAATTTCCTTTTCGCTGTTAGTTACCTAAAAGTGGAAATTATGATATTGCATGTGTAGTGTAGGTATTCCTGCATGTTTGTTGAATTTAATTTTTCATGTCTAATCGCTGGCTTAATTAATCTTGCAGCTTCAGCACTGGTGCAAAACATCGAGTAAAAAGCTCTTTAGTTGATGAGATTGTTGATGATGCAGCATTATTCAAGGATATCCCGGATTCATTTGTAGATATATCTCCCAACTCTTATCCCCTTACTATAACTTTCCGTAAGCTTCTGATGATGCTAGACGGAACAGTGGGGGTTTCATTCTTTGAAAGGTTTCCCGATCTAAGGGAGTTTTGTCATGGCCAATCCTACAATTCTAGACCAGTTGCCTCACAAAGTCTTCTACGAGCAAAGGAGGTTACTTACGAAAAGTTTTGTGCAGTATATTGGCCTCACTTCAATGACAAGATAAGGAGGAGGCTTGATCCTTCCAGAGTCTTCACTGAAATAATGTCCCACATAAAGGGTGGTCTTCAACCAGTAGATGGTTGTGAAGGCAAACTGGACAGACTAGCTTATGTTTCACTTTCACAGGGTCGTGTCTCCACTCTGAGTGTTCAGAGAAGAGAAGAAATTTACCATGCTTTTGAGGATTATGAAAAGATGAAAATGAAAAATGGTGAATTTGATTTGGCCGATCTTGTCAATGATCTTCATCGCCGCCTTTTTCGTGGGCAGTTTGCTGGTAATGTGGTGGATTTTGTATATATTGATGAAGTGCAGGATCTCACCATGAAGCAAATCTCACTGTTCAAGTATATCTGTAGAAACGTGGATGAGGGCTTTGTATTTTCTGGTGACACTGCACAAACAATTGCAAGGGGAGTAGACTTCCGGTTTGAAGACATAAGGTCCCTTTTCTACAAAGAGTTCTTGGTAAATTCAATGGATGGACCTGGTATCAGAATGGAAAAGGGTTGTCTTTCCAAAACTTTCCATTTGAGCCAGAACTTCCGCACTCATGCTGGTATACTCAAACTGGCACAGAGCGTTGTTGATCTTCTTTACCATTTTTTCCCTTTATCCATTGATGCTTTGAGCCCTGAAACTAGTTTTATATGTGGCGAAGCCCCAATTTTACTTGAATCCGAGAATGATGAAAGCGCCATTCTATCAATTTTTGGCAACAGTGATGTTAGGGGTAATTTCGTTGGCTTTGGGGCAGAGCAGGTTATTTTGGTTCGAGATGATCATTCTCGAAATGAAGTTTCAAACCTTGTGAGAGGGCAAGCCCTGGTTCTGACGATAGTGGAGTGCAAGGGTTTGGAATTTCAGGTAGGATTGTATCAGGTTGGATTATTTGCCATGCGATTATAATGTTAGCAGCAATAGAGGTTCCACGACCATTCTTTTATGGGCAACTTTTTTTTTTTTTTTGGATGGGTCATGACCAATTTGCTTCTACTTGTTACTCTGTAAAATGCTTGGATTTGCATTTTCATTGTATTATACCCTTTTTTGTATGTACACAATGTTATCTAGATACACATAACGTGGAATTTGTTTGGGCTTATGTCAACATCATCCTCTAGGTTAATGGACAGTATCAAAGATTTGTAACTTTACTGATCTTGATTGGCAGGTGTGTCAAAATGAGTTCAAACACTCTCTTCCTAAATGTTTGAGATCTGTTCATGTACTCATAAAACTTGATATCTGTCATGTTATTCTTAAATCAGATGTTTTTAACAGAAACTTTTTTGCCTGTAACATTTTGTAGGACGTCTTATTGTATAACTTTTTTGGCACATCACCCATTGAAAGTCAATGGAGGGTCATTTATGGATACATGAAGGAGCAAGCTTTGCTTGATAACAGCTCTCAATGGTCTTCCCCAAGTTTCGATGATGCGAAGCACAATATATTATGCTCTGAATTGAAGCAATTGTATGTTGCCATTACTCGGACAAGGCAAAGATTGTGGATTTGTGAGAATGCCCCAGAGTCCTCCAAACCAATGTTTGACTACTGGAAGAAGAAGTACCTCGTTCAAGTCAGGGTGGTAGATCATGCCCTTGCAGAAGCAATGCAGGTCAGGAGCACGCCAGAAGAGTGGAAGTCACGAGGTTTTAAGGTTAGCTGTTTTTCTGTTTTGTCTTTATTAATTGTTTCCTCTTAACGGAATTGTTATTTTTGCCTCGTCTGGAGTCAACATGATCTGTGAATGCTAGGGATTTTGAAATGACAATGTGACTGTAAAAGTATGACTGATCCTGAAAAACTGTGTAGGATGTGGACTTTTTTTTTTTGGTTGGAAATGTGGACGTTCTATGGTACAAAATTTGGTGATCAAGTTCCTTGAATGTTTTTCCTCTTTTGAGGTTATCAGTTCAATGGCAGTGCCTTCTTTTGGTTTAAGGCTACACCACTGACTTTTCCAATAACGGAGGACTATGTGTTCTAATTTCTTCTTTTCACCTTCTCTATTGAACTCTCCCTCAATTTTTTTTTTATTATTTATTTTTTGACTTTGGAAGCTCTTACGTGAGGGTAACTACCCAATGGCAACAATGTGCTTTGAGCGAGCAAGGTACGAATATGGGGAGAAATTGGCTAAGGCCTCTGCTTTCAAAGCAGATGCAGATCTCAAGCACGTTTTAAGTCCACAAGAGGCTTCTGAACTTCGAAGGCAGGCTGCAGAGATTTTTGAAGCAATTGGATTGGCCGATTCTGCGGCAGAGTGTTTCTACATGTTGAAGGAATACGAGAAAGCTGGTATCATGTTTCCTTATTTCGATTTCTTTGATTTCTTTTTAAATGATAAGACGGACAACTTATATGCTTTATGCTGCTTCTTTATTTTTCTTATTGTTTTAGCTATGTGAAAACTGCCCTGAGAGAGAGGAAGTTTGATTTTGATCTCAGTTATTCTCGTGTATAATTTTTTACATGTGTAGTACCCACTTGTTTACCCGTTTAATTAAGTTTTATCATTCAGTATTTGAAAAAAAAAAAAACAAGTTTGATCTCACTTGTTACTTTCAAAATGCTTTTGGTGAATTTTGAACGAGCGACTAATGTAAACTTCATAATTAATGCCTCCGTGTTGTGAAGTTGATAATCTCAATATGACAACGTGTCTCTGCTCTCTTAGCAGTTTGGAAAATATGAGCTGCAAAGTTAATAACACCGACCACACCTATTAGTTTATAAAAGGCCGTGGTTGTCGGTTGAATACTCCTTGTTGACTGTGGCTTGTCTTCAGCTTCTTGGTATTGTCGCAACCTACGGACGCCAATCTTGTTTCATATCTAGACATTGGAGGATATAGTTGAGCTCGCATGAACATTTCTGGCAGCTTCCAAATGTCCCTCTGCAAATTTATACCTTCTAAGTATTGTAAAGTTATGAAATCTTACGCAAACATCAGGATACTGTAAATGAGACTGACGTTAAATTTGCTTATGCTTTGATAGGTAGAATATATATGGACAAATGTGGAGAATCTGCTTTGGAGAAAGCTGGAGATTGTTTTTCTCTTGCTGGCCGCTATACTCTTGCAGCGGAGGCATATGCAAAGGGAAATATTTTCTCGAAGTTCTTGTCCGTTTGTGCGGAAGGAAAACTCTTTGAAACGGGTCTGCAATACATTGAGGATTGGAAGAGGCTGGGAAATGAGAACAGCACAATAGCAAAGAAAAATAAAGAAATAGAGAAATTGGGACAAGACTTTTTAGAGAGTTGTGCCCTTCATTACTATGAGCTCAAAGACTATAGGGCCATGATGAAGTATGTGAAGGCTTTTTATTGCATCGATTCAATGCGAAACTTACTCATGAGGCTGGGATGCCTTGATGAACTTTTCAATTTGGAGGAAGACTACGGTAACTTTTCTGAGGCAGCAAAGATTGTGAAGATGAAGGGTGATCTACTTGGGAAGAGCAGAAAAAACAAAGAAGCGTCGATGAAGGAATATGAGAAAGCAGGTATCATTTTATCTCTTTTCAAGTTCTTTCATTTCTTTTGAAACTATAAGACGGAAAACTTATATGCTTTATGCTGCTTCTTTATCTTTCTTCTTGTTTTAGTAATGTCAAAGCTGCCTAAGAGCTGGAAGTTTGAAAATGATCTTAATTATTCTCTTATTAGTAGTTTTTTACATGTGTGGTACCATCTTGTTTACCCATTTGATTACTTGTCATCTTTCAATATTCCCAAAAAAAGGAAGTTGATGTCACTCATTTAATTCCAAATGGTTTTGGAGAATTTTGAGCAGCTGCAAATGATTTGATTTCATGTTTAATGCCTTTGTGTGGAGAAAGTTGATTCATTTTCTACATGACAACCTACCTCTGCACTGTTAGCAGTTTAAAAAAATTTGAGATGCAAAATTCTTATCACTGACCACACCTATAATACAAGCTGCGGCTATCAGTTGCAATACTCCAATTTGTCTATGTTTTTCAAAAACTTGTTTGTATTGTAGCCACCTACGACATTGATCCTGTTTCGTATCTTGACATTGGGTTATATAATTGAGATGTGCAAGGGCATTTCTGGGAGCTTCTAAATTTGCCTTTACTAATGTTTTATATTCTGAGCGTTGTGGAGTTATTGAATTTGACAAGAACATCAGGACTCTATAAAGACTGACATTAAATTTGTTTATGCTTCAATAGGTAGAATATACATGGAAAAATGTGGAGAATCTGCCTTGGAGAAAGCTGGAGAGTGTTTTTCACTCGCTGGGAGCTACAGTCTTGCAGCGGAGGCATATGCAAGGGCAAGTATATTCTCAAAGTGCTTGTCCATTTGTGCAGGAGGAGAACTCTTTGAAATGGGTCTGCAATTCATGGAGGATTGGAAAAGGCAAGAAAATGAGAACAGTGGAATAATAAAGAGAAGTGAAGAAATGGAGAAAGTGGAACAAGACTTTTTAGAGCGTTGTGCCCTTCATTACTATAACCTCAGGGACTACGGGGCCATGATGAAGTCTGTGAAGGCTTTTCATTGCATCGATTCAATGCGAAATTTACTCATGAGGCTGGAATGCCTCGATGAACTCATTAGTTTGGAGGAAGACTTTGGTAACTTCTTGGAGGCAGCGAAGATTGCGAGGATGAAAGGTGACATCCTTCGTGAGGTTGATCTACTTGGGAAGAGCGGACAAAACAGAGAAGCATCGATGAATATCCTGTGGTACGTGCTATTCTATTCCCTTTGGGCTCCTGGAAGCAAAGGGTGGCCCTTGAAGCAGTTTGCACAGAAGGAGGAGCTGCTAGCAAAAGCCAAACATCTTGCAGAGCCTGAGCCTACGGCCTTCTATGAATATGTTTCTGTAGAATTGAGTGTTCTCTTAGATAAACAGATCAGTTTGGCTGAAATGAAAGAACATTTGAGTGCTTCCCGTAGAAATGGAAGTGTCAGAGGTGAAATACTATGCGTTCGAAATATTCTGGACTTCCATCTTCGTCGAGATATCACAAGTTTTTGTTGGGAATATGATTGGCTTGTCGACCCAATGGAGTATTCTGAACAACTGATCTTGGGTAATCAGATTTCCATTGACTCATTGGTCTGCTTTTGGAATCTCTGGAGAGAGAAGATTGTTAGAATTATAGAGACTGTAGGATGTGTGGAGATGCCAGCGAGAAAGGAAAATGCGTCGTGTTGGGAGTTTTGTTTGAATTACTTTGGTGTTCTGGAGCAACGGAACAACATGCAAAGAACTTATCACCTTCTAAACCCAGATGCTGATTGGGTCAGAAACATAGATAAAAGATTTCTTCAAAGAAATGGACAATTGGTTGCTTTGGATCTTAATCAATTGGTCTCTGCAGCTCAAAAGTATTGGTCTTTTGAGCTTACTTATGTTGGTATAATGCTCCTGCACAAATTGGATGCACTTTATCAATCTTTGGTGAAGAGTTCTCGGTCGAACTTCTGGCAAAGCAGATGTCTTGCTATGTTACATGAGGTTGCCAAGTTCCTTCGAGAACTCGATTGTCCGAATCACTCCTTCCAGTATGGTAGGGCACTGGAGGGTTTCATTGAAACATCCAGCAAGAGGTTTTTCGGTCACATATTTCCACTTGACTGGAGAATATCATCATCAGAGAATATGGTATCTCTGAGAGGAAGTGAGGCTTCTCGTAATTTACTGAGAGGAAGGATGAACATAATAATTTCGAAGAAGCAATTTTCACATGGGAAGATGGGTGAGCTTGCGACTCTGGTTTTTGGGTCTGGAATGCTCGGCGATGATTTGTATGGAAATATTGCAAAATCATTTGAAGGAAATACGTCTTGGGAGGCATTCATGGAATGCATTTGTCGGGATATACCATCAGACCTTCCTCAGGTGAGCGAGGGACCCGTGGAAATCTCTTTGGCTTGGAACCTTTATCGAGCTTTGGCAGATGCTTACAATGCCAATTGGAGGACTGAAAGAGACTACATCACACCAATTTGCTTTTTGTATCTCTTGGAACGACTTTTGATTTTGTTATCTTGCTCCAAAGGGCAGTTTTATGCAACCAAGTCTTCTCTAGTTGAATGGCTCATCTGCCATGAAGGTTTAGCAAAGCCTAGCTCCAGTTTCAACCCGGGAAATTGCTTGGAGCCCATCATTCAGTTTGTTAGAGGCGCTGTTGGGAACCTTCTTAACAGTAAGGATGATACCAGACAATGGATCAAAAATTCGAACCTAAATGTGATGGAGTATTACCCGTTCTTGGTCTTGAAGTTGGTTCTTTTGGTTTGTTTGCTTCACCTGAATTTTGGCGTCAGTCCATATTTTCTCTTCGATTTGCTTGGTAAGAGTTGGATTTATGAGCATCTACCTCCAGAGTTTCGTCATATTCTTTCACGTTGCCGGAGGCCGAACTTACAGAAAATTCCAGTGGGTTTTCTTGCTGAAGCATTCAAAAAAGTTGATGATCCCCTCGTGATTACCAATTCTGCTTCCGATTGTTCAAAATGTCCACATGCCATCATTTTAGATGTGAAGTCGCACAAATGCAAGGAAGAGATTATGGAAGTTCTATTCCCCAAAGATGGAAGTGCTGAGAGCTCTTGCAAGTTGCAAGATCTGACCGAAGTTACCAAGGATTCCTCTTCATCTTCCGACAGTGCAAACACGTCGTCATTGCCGGGACAAGAAATGGGCTTAGCGAATGAGGAAGAGGAGCGAAGTTGTGGAAGCTCAAAATTCCAGTGAAGTGAAGAAGGACGAGGAGGTTTCATCATCTTCTTCCCAGACTGGTGGTGTGGAAAACAGGAACAAGAACAAGGGCAATAGCAAGTCCAAAGGTAAGCAAAATAAGAAAGGAAGAGGCAAGAAGAGATGAATCCTCACTTCATTGTCCTAGATACAGTTGGAGTGAAAATTGTATGTTGTTATAATCTACAGTAAGTCCACGTTCTTGTTAATACATGTGGAACTTTTGACTAAAATAGTTCCTCTCATGCCTCGCGATAGCGCGTATGCAGTGAAGAATGAGAAAGAAAATGCAACTTTCTCTGCATATCTTATTTACTTACAAATCATCTTGGTAGAGAAGTTTGCCTGATTGGAGTAATGACATTTACTGAGATCTAGCCTAGGAGAGCATATGTACACGTGGGAATCTATAGAATTTGTCTGTTTGTACCCTCACCGAGTGGAGGATGACTCCGGAAAACTCTCTTATTTACTAACGGATAAGCACGATAGTGAAGCCAAATCTGGATCTTGATGGAGGATGGAGCATGATATTTCTATACGATTTGAATTCTTGAGCAACTGTTAAGAGTTATCTCCTAAACAATGAGTGCCGAGCATTTCGAGTGTCAAAACTTGGCATGGGAGGACATTAAGTGCTAAAAGTTCGGAAAAGTACACTTAAGTGCCAAAATTGAAGAAAAATGGATTAGTGCAAATGGCAAGAAATTCTAGCCAAACGGCTAACATCGCATTTTGTCGGCCAATTGAGCTTAAAACCACGTTTTGAGCACTAACGTGGCTAGATATGTTTAAAATGACGTTGTTTTGGCACTAACATGACTTTTAATATAAATATTAACTAAATTAAAAAAAAAAGATTGCAAATTGCGTTCGGGGAGGGCTAGGCGAGGGCTTGATAGCCCTTACTATCGCTGCCCCATTGTCGTTGAGAAGGGTTGGCGATAGTGTTGGTGATGGGGTAGGGAGGGTCGGTTGGGGTCATCAAGCCCTGACCCTTTCCGATAACAGTGGGGCAACAGCAGCAAGGTTTGTGCAAGCCCTCATCGGAGCTTGTTTAAATTTAGTTTTTAATTTAATTTAATTAATATTTATATTCAAATTCAAATTCGAGGCAAAACGATATCATATTAGCTAAGTCTTTGCTAACTTAGCTTTCCGACAAATCATGTGGGCGAGTTATATTATTGAAAAATAAGCTACGTTGATTTTGAGCACCCTTTGCTAAACTTGACACTTATCTCAGTTTTTTTTATAAAATACACTTAAATGTACTTTTCATAACTTTTTACATTTAAATATCCCTTTTGTGCTACGTTTTGGTACTTGCGCTGCACTTCTACCCCCGAACAGTTTTTATTATGCTAAGGACTCGTCTCCACTCCATGGCTAAATAATTCTGGGCCTCGGTATTGATTGAGCGATGTCAATGTCTGGCAATTAAATTAATGAGTAATCACCGGAGAGGAAAGACAAAGAACACAAGAGTATCCGTTGGGGAAATATTGACAAACGATCAGAAATAAAAATGAAGTCAAACTTTGAGGCGTGATAGCACTTTTTTTAAGAATTTGTTGTCCCACAAAGTTGCTAATGGTTATCGAAAATTTCCTCCATAATACAACAAAGTCTCAATTAAGAAAACTGGATAGTAATTCTAGTATTTCTCCATAGGGCCTTTCAAGAGAAACAATTGGCAACAATGGCTATAGTTTTTGAAAGAAAACTTAAAAGGACATGATTATTCATATTCAATCGAAAACTAAATGTACTTATCTCAATTTTAATGAACAAAGACAACCACTCGGGAAGGTTACAAAGTAAACAAGTACATTTTCAAAAGTTATGTTGAAAAGACATGAAAATTCAAATTGAATAAAAAATAACCATGACTTTTTTATCAAAAGTTGCGCTGTTTCAATAGGATACTATGATTATTTTTTATAAAAATAAATCCAAACTTTTCAATAAATAAAAATTAATGATTGTTAATTAGTGTCTAATCTTGTCTACGTGCACACTCACATCCTTTTAATGCGAGACAAGACACCTCTTAGTTTGTTTTACAAACAAAAAGTATCAATTCCTGCTATATGGAGAGAGATGACGGCCGATAATCTACTAACAAATTGAACAACTATAGAGTTATAACAAATTACACCCAAAATTCTTGGCACAAAACCACTCATGTGTTCATAGCTACCTCCTTGCGCGATTTATTTTGATCTCCTCTAACAGTGCTGCAACAATAAACTGCTCCACTCCTGTCGAGGCAAAAGGCAAAAGAGATGCGGCACGTAATCTAATCCAGGTGCACGGGCTCAAATTGAAGAGATAATTTAATGCCCAACATTTGGAGTTGCTGGCGAGATTAGTTGCTGTCGTACAGCCAAGGAGGATCCTCGAAAAGTAAATAGCAATGCACTTGCTTTGATTTGGAAAAACTTTGGCGGCACTCTGTGCACCTTGAAGTCGAATGTAGTTATGTCATGAACTTGCTTAGTACAAGCTTTGTCAAATACTGATATATTTACCCATTTCAACAAGATTATTAAATATAAGAGAAAAAACGATGGACATGCTCTAAATTGGATTTAATTGTCGAAATGTGGAGAGCCACGTGTCGGGGAAAAAAAAGAAAGAAAGTGAACATGCAATGAACGGCTGAAAATGGCAATTTTATTAATTACAAGATTAATGAAATTAATATAAAAAAGATATATGATATCCAAATGATTTGATTGCTTTTCAATGAACCGTCGCTATCTCATTAAAGAACAATGGGAAGGCTCAAGAGATTGTGAACATGAACCTTGGACTCTAATTAAAGGTACGCTTGTTTTACAAAAAACATTTTCTTCACTTTTTGACATTTGGTTCACTTATAAAAATAAGTCTTTTAAATATATTTTCTTCGTTAACAGAAAATGTTTTCTTACCAAAATATTTTTAGTAGGAACTGGAAAAACTGGAAAAAGTTTTCTCAAATGTTTTCCCATACTTAGGGTCCTTAGTTAACGAAAGTTTTATTCTTATAATTTTTTTTAAAATTTTGATTTATAATTTATAATTTAAAAAATATCAACTATTAAAAAAATTTCTTTTTTTTTCTTTTCCTTTCTCCTTCTTCCTTCGCTAGTCATGTGCCTCGACGATGGCTACTAGCCTAGCGACTGGCCATGACATGCGCTAGTGAGCTTGAGGCTTGGCTAATCCAAGCAAACTCGAGCAAGCTGAGGCCATCAAGCTTAGGGCTAACCAAATCCAAGGGAGCTCAAGGCTCACAAAATCTAAGGGAGCTTGCGGCTCACTTGATCTTGGCGAGCTCGGGCTTTGCCAAGACTAGCGAGCTCGAGCTCCCCATGGTCGTCACTTGCTAGTCATGGTAGAGGAAGTCAAAAAAAGAAAAGGAAAGAGAAAAGAAAATATAATTAAAAAGTCAAATTTAAAAAAATTAAAAAGTGAAAAGGTAAAATAATTAAAAAAAAATCGATTTTTCCCTAAGATAAAGTTATCAGGTTGAAATCATTTTTTTAATTAGATCTAAATATCATAAAATATTTTTGATCATATATCGCAAAATAAAGGAAAATTAACTATATTATGAAATATGCTTTATCATTGAGTTTTTTGCAAAATGCATGCTCCCAAGTGTGAAATTACACATTTAAGTTATAAGCAATGTACCCAAAATTGAGTTGGGGAAAAAATCGTCCTAGATTCTTAATCTTGGTATGGAATGACCAATACCAAACGTCGATTAAGATAGGGCAATGAGCTTAACCTAGTACATAAAAACCGACTTATGTCAATTCAGTCCATTTACCCGTAAGAATTCCAGTTTGACCCACTTGCACCCAATTTAAAAAAGGGAAAAATAAATTTTCTCTCCCTATACTGTTTCATTCGGTCCATTTATCCATAAGAGATCCAGCTTGATCTACCTGTAACCAATTTTAAAAAACGGGGAAATTACAGTTTTTGTCCCAATAGTGTCGGGGGGGGATTCAATTTTTGGCCTTATCCTTCGTTTGGTTACGAGACTGATTTTTGTATTATACTTCGACGACAATCAAAGTCGTTCCATTGAAATTTCCTGTCAAAATTCGTTTGAAATTGCTAAGGCAGCACTAGTTATTGTCTTGTGGCTCCTACCTGTACAGGTCTCCAAATAGAAAATTACAATTTAAATCCCCGCACTTTCTGTAATTCTCGAATTTAGTTTATGATATGTGTGTGCGCAAATCTTCATAATTTATACTGGTGCCACTTAATATTATTAGAGACACTTTAATGATTTAGACCACTTGATAGATGGTAAGTTAAAATTTGTGGTTAGAAGATTTAAAAGTCATCGACATCTTTACGAAACTAGTCCCAAATATGTCCATACGAATTTGAATAGAAACTGAAGAGGTCGTTGTTGCATGTAGTGAAATCGATCTTAAAGGGAAGTCGATCAAATCGGGTGTATTTGCAAACGTAAGAATCACTACTTCACACTTTGTCTTGATCTGATGTTTACAAAAGATTTTGGATGGGAATATTATGAAAATAATTAAGTTCTCATTGAAAATTAAAATTGGGGATTAGTCTCGTCAATAAAATAAAGCACATGGATTAAAATTGATTGTCCGTATAAGTGCAAAAACCACGACTGTAATATGTACATGTAGGGCCTCATGTCAATATAGGCCATGCCGACTTAGCACTTTTCAGTGAAAATGCAATTTACCGTAAACAAAGTAAGACCAAAGTTGAGTTCCCCCAATGCTACATGGACCAAAATGTAATTTACCCTAAATAATTTGAGCATAAAGATACGTTTGATAACCATTCAGTTTTTGGCAACAATTTTTATTCATAAATATTTTTTTCTAATTCTATTTCCCGAGCAAGTTTCTGAATATTTGAAGCATTTGGTAACTGCATAGAAAAAAGACGGAAATGTGTTTGGTAGAACCCTCAAAATTTTTTCTAACATAGCATTTTTGTTAATTTTTTAATAAATTTATGAAAAATTTCTTTTCTTTTCTATTTTTTCTTTTTCCTTCTCTTCTTCTTCATCTAGCTAGTTGCTTGCCATGGTGATGGCCGGCGACCGGCCAAATGAGAGTTAGTGATCGTTTGTAGTGCTACTATAATGGTGTGAGAAGTGCTTTGCTATAGCACTCAAGCCAAATCTTTTGCATTTGCCAATACCTCCGCATGTCATATTTATGAAATGACTCTTCAGTGTTATCATTCGTGTTGTCTAAACTATCTCCATCTTTTTTGCGGATCGATGAGTATATATATCATTCGTTCATTTCTATACACAACATAAGCTATTATTTTTAGAAAAGTATTTTTCAAATCATAAGTGTTTCGTGAAGTAGACAGAGTCTAAATTCAAATTTAAAAGTAGGGGGTGGAGCTGAATGGAAATTATTCTAAGGTGGAACAAAGAATTAGAATTTCATACGAGGAAGGTAGCGTTTGAAGGGTAGAGCAAGAAACGAAGCGGAAAGAGCAAGCGAAGGGAGTGGTGCTGAAGTAGACCCACCTACTTCCTCCTCAAGCGACGGATGGTGGGACCCACTGGACCCGAATCCTGCCCATTGAATAATTGAAGGGGTTCCAACGGCGACAACCTGCAAAGAACAACGCTGTTAGATGCAGCTATAAGGGGCGTGCATGGTAATGCTTTTGTTCTCGGGAATCATTTTTACTTAGAAATGATTCCTTTTAATTATATTCCTGGGAACAATTTCTGAGCATTTAAAGGCGTTTGGTAACTATCCAAAATTTTTACTCTAAGAACATAAATGCGTTTAGTAAAACCTTAAATCTCTAGTCCAAAATATTTTCTTTTAATTTTTTAATGATTTAAATACATATTTCTTCTTTTTTTGTCTTTTTTATTTTTCCCTTCCTCCATTGTGGCCAGTCACTGCCGCTGGCGATGGCCGGTGACCGGCTGGGCGAGGTCCGGTGAGCTCGCCGGAAGCTCACCTAGCCACCGGTGAGGGTCGACCTTGCCTAGGTGGTGCGAGGTCAGCCTCGCCCAGGTGGCGCGATGAGGCAAGCCTCACCCAGCCACCGGTGAGGCTTGGCCTCGCTAGGCGGTGCGAGGTCGATCCTCGCTGGTCGTCTGGCAAGGCTCATCGGGCTGGGCGAGGCTCGACCTTGCCTAGATCTACGAGGCCGAGCTTGCTGGTGGCCAAGCGAGCCTCTAGTGAGCTCACTGGACCTCACTCAGCCACTCGCCAACGATGGTTGGCGCCAGTGATGGTGGCTGGTGGGCGTCAGTAGGTTGAGGGAGGAAGAAGAAAAGGAAAAAGAAAGAGAAGAGAAAAAAAAAGAAAGGGAAAAAAAATTGATTCTTGAAATTGTTCTCGAGAACGAAAAGTAATTTTTTTTTGCCTTTTGATTCTACTCCAAATCTATTCCTCATAAAATTTTTCCGTGAACAAAAAATTTACCAAACGCATTTTTGTTCCAAATCTGCTCTCGAAAACAAAAAAAACATAATTAATTGTTCCCGAGAATAGAATCAATTTTTCCCATGCAAGCCATAGGTTTCCGTCTATTCTCCTACTCACCCGGCGGCGTGCCGGGGCCACTCGCCGCCGTACCGGCTGTCGCCATTTCGGGTACCATAACCGCTGCCGAAGTGTAGCCTCCGAAAGGGGAAGCAAAGGGCCCTCCTATAATTTCGCACGGCAACCTACAAAACCCAACCGATGCAGAAAATTTCTATTTTACTTCGCTTGGCAAAAGGGGGCAAAAAAAAAAAAACAGACTCTATACCCACGATAGTTAATAATGCTAAGTTCAGGACCGACACAATCGGAATTTTAGTTAAATTGACCCTGACCCTATCATATCAAACCATCTATTTCACGAATCCTATATTGAGTCGGGGAAAAAATAAATTCTCCTTTAATTTTGAAAATTTTCTTATAATTCGGTTATTATTTAATATGATTGCCCATGATTTTGGAGAAACCGGCCAATCCAATAGTTTAAGTTGATTCGAACCTTTTTTTTTTCCCTTTTCTTCTCCCCGGAGAATAATGGTGAGAAACACCTCTAAAAGCACTTTCATCATGGACATGAAAGGTTGAAGATCTTTAACTAGGTAAGGATAAGTTCACATATCCTAATCTTTCTCTAGACCCAGGTGATTGCCAACCTACAAAGGCTGCCTATGGTAATTTCCCTAGAGAGTAACGGTGAGACATTAATTGCTCCTCTCTCTCACATGGTCTTTTCACGTTTGAAATGAAGCACCCCTTCCCCCTTTCTCTTCGAGTCTCACTTTTCTCCTCGATCCCTCACTCGCTTCAGCCCAGCCTCCCTCCTTTCTTCTTCAACTTCATCCTCATTGTCATCATCGCCTTTCCGGTCCCGGCTCTAGAAACCGTGACTGGCTTGGTTTTGATTTTGGGTTGAAAAGGATGCAGACGAAGCTTGCGACTATTGGGTCGCAAGCCCCTCCACCTTCACACACCGCTCGCTTTTTGTCGCCATCGTCCCTTTTCAAGCTCCGGCGATAGAAACTGCACGTGGCTTTGTTTCGATTTCGGGCTCAGGCACATCACCACTAAAGCGGAAGAACTTTGCAACTGCCGAGTCCCAAGCCCTCTCGGCCTTCACACGCTGCTGGCTTCGTTCGTCTCCGCTCGCCTTTCCGCCTCCGGTGATAGAAACTGCGAGCGGCTCGGTTTCGATTTCGGGCTCGGGTACGTCGCCACCAATTTTCAAGGGGAAGAACTTTGCAACTGCTCGGTTTTGATTTCGGGCCCCCACTCGTCTGATAAGTGACTTCATGTGAGCCAAAAGGAAGAGAGGAGCCGTGTAGGGTCTGCAAAGTTGGGCTTTCTGGTTTCTTGTTTCTTCATTGGGATATTATGCTTTTAAATTTGGGGTTTGATTGCATGCTCTGGTCTTGGTGACTTCAAACATACTGGATCATGTTGAGGTTTTGCCTAACCACTCAGCTATGGATAATGTAGTTTTGTTCCCTGTTGATAAAAAAAAAAAAAAGAAGCTTATCTTGCGCTGCTTGAGGATTGCACGATGAATCATTAGGCTTGCCCTGAGATGGCCTTTCAACTTTGAATGTACCCAGATGATGATTATGATGATGGTAGCTGGCAAGCGTTGCTTGTTAGGTTAGTGTTGGGAATATCGAATGCCCGCATGTGGAATCTAGGCATGCCGGGGGTTAAATTTGTGGTCTTTAAAGTTGACTTGGGATGCCAGTTGAGTTTGTCTTACAGTGCACAATTTGGCGAAAACGAATCACAATTACTTCTTTCCAGCTATTGTGATACTGTATGAGTACCCCTCTTAGGGAAATATTCGCAGTTGTTCGAACCCTGTGGCCATGAGGTGGGCTGCGAGGATAGTTCCAATCTCAGATGGTGGGCGAGGTAGGCTTGTCTTCACGCAATGCAGAAACAAAACCAAAAATGAAAAGAAAAAAGTGCAATAATGCGCATTGATATACTCTTTTAAATTGTTCCAATCTCAGATGGAGGAGGTGAGGTAGTCTTCTCATTTTAAATTGTTCTACATGCCAACCTCCTTTGATATTTCACAAGTTAAGCAACAGTCACTCCGAAAAAGTAATCAAGCTTCCATTTCCAGTATTCAATTATGTTCTCAATTGTCATAAATAAAAATAGCAGCATATAAGTGCTTTCAGGATCTTGAACAATATCCAATGCCTCATAATGCCAACAACCTCCATCTCAACCTTTGGTGAATCGGCTGAATCAGTATTAGCACTCTGCTCTGCTCTGCATCCACGAGTTTTACCTTCTTCAATACTAGAAATGGTTTCTTCACCGGCACTTTTGAGCATGTTAATTCATGATAGTCAATGGTAAAAGTATAGACTTCCAGAGCAAAAACCCCAATTTAACAAACTTAAATTTTGGTACGTGAAGACAAAAGAATCAGGAGAGGACTGAAATCTTGAAAACAAACTGAAAAGCCACAAGTAGTTTTCCAGTTAGCAATTGCAAGCTTCTTCCGCTTCTGCTTCAAAATCAATGGCGACGTATTCGAGCCCGAAATCGAAACTGAGCCACTCGCGGTTTCTATCACCAGAGGCGAAAAGGCGAGCGGTGACGAAAGAAGCGAGCGGTGTGCGAAGGTCGAGAGGGCTCGGGACCCAGTAGTTGCAAAGTTCTTCCGCTTTGGAGTTGACGTGCCCAAGCTCGAAATCAAAACGGAGCCACGCCCAGTTTCTATCACCGGAGCTGGAAAAGCGACGATGGTTACGAACGAAGCGAGCAACGTGTGAAGGCAAAGGGGCTTGCGACCCAGCAGTCGTAAGCTTCGTCCACATCCACTTCAACCCAAAATCAAAACCGAGCCAGTCACGGTTTGTAGAGCCGGGATCGGAAAGGCGACGGCGGTGATGAGGACGAAGTTGAAGAAGAAGGGAGGGGGGTCGGGCTGAAGTGAGTGAGATATAGAGGAGAAAAGTGAGACTGGGAGAAGAAGAGGGAAGGAAGACGGGGTGCTTCATTTCATACGTGAAAAGACCATGTGAGAGAGAGGAGCAATTAATGTCTCTGCTCAACCTATCACCGCCTGCAGCCTGCCCTAGATGAGAGAGAAAGATGAGTTTTATTAATTTTTTATTCCAATGTCATACGACACTTGTCACTCTATTAGTGGTCCACATGAACACATATATGTTAAGTAGGCGGACGACGTGGTGATTGTAAATCGTTGAATATTTTTTACATCTTATGCGTTTGGGTCTTTGCCTCTCCTACCGTAAGCGCTAGAGTAGTGCGGTGAATCACCCGACATAAATGATGGATGAACTTAAGTTTTGAATCACAAAACATCTATTCCATCAAAGATCATGTCAAAAACATGTGACGTGTATATAGATTTCCCAAGTCTGATGTAGATCATAGTCATAATTTTGAAATATCCATACTTCTCAAGTAATCACTCAAAGCCGACTGGTAATTCGTATATGTCTGTACCAATGTTTCATAAGTTTGTCCAACATGAACTTGATAGAAGATTTTGTGGATTTTTATGTCAAATATAGATATTTTTGCCTCTTCATTTGTCTCAATAAAAGGTATTGTAGAAGCATGTAAGGTTAATGGGGTCGGATTTTCCTCGGCTTTGTGAATGAAATGGGAGATTGCCGACATGACCTTTTAAAAGCCACTTGTCCAAAGAATTTCAGGCTTTTACTATAGCGACATTCGTATCGCTTCTCTTTTTCTATATGGTTTACTACATGACAACCCGCACATTAGACAACTTTAATAATGTTTGAGAATATCGTACTCCAACATTATCAAAGAACATATCAACCAAAGTTGGATATTTGAAATGCACTTGTCGAAGATCATTGGAAAGGAAACACATGAAACAAAGTTAGGGTAGATTTTTAATGCATATTGTCATATTGAATTAATGAAAATGCAAAAAATTAGTGGTAACTTTACAATGAATCAAAATAGAACTTAAAACAAAGTGAAAAATGAAAGTACGCTCAATAGCATTTACGTAGTCCATAATTATTATAACTCATTAGGGACATAAATAGTTAAGAAATGATAGAAATTATGTAATTGATACTCTTCTGCTTAAAAAATACTCAATATTTAACATATTCATTTTTCAAAAAAATTTAACTAGCGGCTCACTTTGTTGAGATATACTTACTGTTTCTAGTTTTAAGTCTCAAATTTTTAAGTAATCATTTGAGAAGTCTTTGTCATAATACATCGACACAAATGCTTCAAAATTAAAAAAGAAAAAACAACATAATCTTCATCATAACTAGGAAGCTTATATTCTTTGCCGATATGGGTTAAAATTCATCCATCTTTTGATCTATTTACCGTCTTGAATGTTTAAAAAATAGTTTTAATTTTTTTGAAGAGTAAATTCACTCATGACACAAGACATTTAGGACAGAATAACAGCGTATGGACCTAGTACGTGGAGAAAGCTTAGGGTGAAAGAAATCAAGATGTTTGCTTTTCCCCTTCCTTGTCCTTTTCCTTTGTGGCTGTTAGCCAGCATCGGACTTTGCGGGGTCAGAAAGGAGGCCCGAATTCACCGAAATGTGGAATGACACGTTAAGATGAAAGCTTTACGTGCATTTGTGCAGTAACAAAAAATCATTACACGGTGTACGGAGGACCAGAAGACACTGCCCGAGCGGGCCCGAGATAAGGCGGCTCCCTCGGATGATGCTGCGCGATGAAGCGTCTTGTACTGCAGTGCCTGTCTTTGGGAAGCAAGCCGGTATCCCATAGTTAGATTTGTCAAATAGGTTGATTGTGTTGGAACATAAATAATTTGACATAAATTGACATATACACATTTATGATCTATTTATTCTTCTTCTTTTTTGCCAATGTTTATGACTTATATATTCATAATATAAATTTCTCAACCTAATCTCAAACCGTATTATTAAAACACTTTTATATTTAACTCAAATAAGAAAACTTTTTTTCTTACACTTCCAGGTAATATAAATCTAGTTGACAATTTTATTCTTTTTTAAAAATCGAGGTTCTATTTGTTTCGTGAAGAATATGACATTTATGGACAATGTTTTATATGAAGTCATTTTTCAGAAAAATAATAATATATTTTTTTGTTTGGCTACAACATGAAAATGAATTAAAAAACATTTTCCACTGCCTGGTATGGAAAATATAATTTTATTTTCTTTCATGCACTCCTTTTTCTTATTTTTATTATTTTATTTTATTTTTTAAAAATCAAAATTTTAATTATTTTCTTTTCTTTCTTTTTCTTTTTCCTTCTTCTTCACTAGTTGCCGACTACAACGACAACCATTGAGCCAAGCCAAGCCTACCTCGGGCAAGGCTCCACCTTGCCAAATTCAACGAGGTCGAGCTCCCGCCCCTCACTAGAGGTCGCAAGGCCTTGCCCTTACCTAATCGCGAGCTAGTTGGTGTCTAGCCAACTTGAGTCTTGCTAGATCGATGAGGCCTGAGCCTCACCAATGCCAAAGGTTGATGAGCTCATCCTTCACCTGTGGTTGATTGCCAGTCACTGCTGTGACAACCACTAGCTAAGGAAGAAGGGAAAAAAATAAATAAAATAAAATAATAAAAAATTTAGAAAATTAAAGAAAATAAATGACCTGTTTATTATTCAGTTGAGCTCACTAGGTAACCCATTCAATACCCATTCAAGACCAATTAAGTTGTTAGATGGTTTATGACCCATTTAAACTTATTTTTAAAAATTAAGTAATCCATTTAATCCACACCATTAAATGTTTTTTTTTATCAGTCATTAAATATGAGTCATAATACCAATTTTAGACTCATTTGAACACCTCCGCCCGTAGCAATGCGGTGGCTCACCATGCAAATGATGACAAGTCCTACAAATTATAGACGATTAGAAGCTTCGGAACACGATATCTATCTATAATCATGTTAATGCCATATCATATGTGAATAGATACCCATACCTATTACATCTCTTTAGCTTTCCGCGCGAAATGGATTGAATTTACAAAGACTGCCGACTCGACTTTTTAAAAGCTTTTAATCTATTCATCTTTTATCAAAGAGATTATCTTATCACTTTTGTACAACTTGCGCATCACACTAGATAACGATAAAAATATAAAGATTTTGCCAATATTTCGGAATATTTTATTTCAACATTTTTGTATAGAACGTTTTAACCACCGCCGGATGTTTTAAATGCACTTATTGAATATAATCGTGCAAGTAGAGTTTGAAACAATGTTAGTGTAGACCTTATGATGCATGTTGTCGTCCCGAATCAATCAACACATAGACAATGATTTGTGATTTGGTAATTAATAGAAATAGAACTCAAAGCAAAGCGAAATGTGAGTATGTAAGATTAATGGGGGGACTTTCCTCGGCTTTGCAAATGAAATGTAATATTGCCGACACGGCTCTTTAGAAACCATTCATCTAAAGACCTACGGACTTTTACTAAGGGCCCGTTTGGTTCAACTTTGGAAAAATGCAAAGTCATTTCCCCAAGTATCTTTAGCCCAATGGGCATGTGATGAAAGCAATAGTGTTTGACAAATTACAACACAAAATGGTTTTTCGAAATGATTTTGGTACAAATGTCATTTGGTAAATTTACATTTACAATGAGCTTTTCTTATTTTGTTTAAAGAATTAAAATTAAATCACTCATCGCTAGCTAATCGCCAGCTAGATCTAGCCACCAACGGCGCTTGAGGTCACAACCTCAGGCGCCGCCGCCTAGGCAACCTCAAGCGCGACACCTGGCTCGCTTAGGCATCGCGCCTAAGGTCGGAGGTTGTGACCTAGGCATTGCCGCTTGGGTCGCGTGAACCTAGGTGTCATGCCTGAGGTTGCAACTTCAAGGCCGACACTTGGGTTCGTGCAACCCAAGTGTCACCGCCGAAGGTCGCGACCTCAAGCGCGACGCTTGGGTCGCACAGGCGTCACGCCTAAGGTCGGAGGTTGCAACCCAAGCATCGATGGCGACGCTACAAAATTGATATTATATATACAAAAAGACAATAGATGTAGGTATACATAACACATGTCACTAGTTGACAACATTATGTATATTATCATAAGAACGAGGGTAATTATGATTAAACTGGTTGCAAACCTACAAGGAAATATTGGAAATATCAATATCTAACTTAGATTCCATTTGTTTGAAGGAAAATTATTTTCTAAAATTATTTTTATGATTTTTTAATGTTTGGATGATAGAAAACTAATCTATTTATAGCAAATATTTTCCATGGACTGAAAGTAACAAATTTAGATTTGGGAAAAATGACTTTCCCTTTTATTAAGAAGAAAATCACTTTCTCTAGACTACTTACAAATGAAAACAAACCATTTTTCTTGAAAATGATTTTCTTGAAAGTAATTTTCCTTTATCACGAAATTTTCAATTAAGCATACCTTTTGTCACGCTCTAACTCTCGAGCTCGTGGCAAACCCCATTTCACTTGAGGTCTAACTATACGACGTCCCAAGCACTGTCATTGACTAATTTATTTTTATCTTATAGTTAAGTACATGTGGAAACGAATAACTCCCAAAACAGAAACAACGGGGATAGCAGTAATAACAATAGAGGAAAGACAAAATATTATTTTATTTATCTGTAAGGTTAGCATGTACACCAATAGATATATACACGCCTTACTTCAGGCGACATGCTAAGGCCTACTCAAAAAAGGACCGCCCTAGCTAACCTATTACCGTACAAGTCGAGGAGGGGCTCGTCAAAAATGGAATAGGCCACAGCTGCCTACTCACTATTCTCCAAAGGATCGGTCTCTTTAGTCGTTGAGTCTGAAAGCTCGCCATCAGGGGGATCCATATCCATAGGATACCAGACCTCATCTGTCGGCCCCACAGGGAGGGACCGGTCCATCAAAGCCTCGGAGAGGACCGTACATAATCCCTCCCATCTTAATAAACCACACCTTAAAGACGTGGGGCACGTAATGGTCTCTCGACCCCTCGTCCACCCAAACCGTAGTAACGTGGTGCTCGTATACAAAATTGCGGCCCAAGGTTGGCCGTGTGGTAACGGTGGTACTCATGTCCACCGGGACGCCGAAGCGTATTGGGTATTGCGTCATCTAGGGCCTGAAAAAGTTAACCACGACGGGTTGAGATAAACTCGGCAAATTAAAGCCCTAAGCCCCGGTTATGAACTTCGCTCGCCTTGAGAGTCTAACATACAACCTAATCCATCAACTAACAACCACCACACCTCAGAGAAATGAAAACAGAAGACAATTTAATAACATATACAATCATAGGCGAATCATACCTGGCTTTAGCACACGTGACCTATAGAAACTGTTAACCATTTCACAATAACAGTATGAGACATGCAAATAATCAAAGCATTGCACAAAACGTTCTTATATCTCAATACTCACACGTGCTCCGATTATTACGACCATCAAGGCCACGGCACAACCTCATGGTTGGTGGTCTCTAGCTTAAGCTAGGGTTCGTCCTCATCCTCGAGGCACGCAACGTCATGGGCTATCCCCCCACCGATGACATTCCTGAAAGAGCATGGGGCCCACCTACTACCGCGGCCCCATATCTAACCACTGTCAGGCGACCCAATGGCCACGGCATAATCTCAAAGGATTGGTGGCCATCCGGCTATACTGGGTTATCAACTTTAATTTGACCATGCAACACATCATCAAGGAATCCATTATTGTCTTTGCTTTTGCTTGGTCGTGAATGCAACATAATTCATGCTCACTCGACATGATGTTGCAATTGACACACATATAATGAAATACAACAGTAATTGACAATCACGTACAACGGTCCAATTACTCATGAAGAAATTCGATGAACCAAGAAAATTCAATTCCAATCAATCATCAATCACATATTCTCCATAATTCTTGGGAATAATTGACAATTAGCGCTTCGGGCCCATTTGGTTCAGCTTTCCCAAGGGGCTTTCAGCCCCCAAAGTCCCTTGAGAATATGCAAACCTATTTAGTTCAGCATTTTGGAGGACTTTAGGGAGATGCAATTGCATCTCCAAGTGTCCTCAAAGTCCCTTAGCTCAATGCATGTCCAGAGGTGCATTTGCAAGTTGCATTTTTGAAATGCAACTTGCACTATTGTTCATCATCTTCCCCGCGTGGCCAACAAAGCCGACAACCGCCGGCGACTGACCAAGAGGGAGACCAGCCAAGGAGGGTGACCGCCGGCCAAGGGGGGCGACCGTTGCCCTTGGTCACACGACCTCAGGCGGTCGCGCACTTAGGTCGCCAGACCTCAGGCAAGCCTTTCGGCTGCTAAATCTAGCCGCCGAAGGGTGGTCGGCGGCCAAAATTGGCCGCCAGAAAATGGATTAGAAAAAAAAATTATTTACAAATTTTTTAATATAAAATTTCGCAAAAGTCCCTTAGCAAAATGTAGTATTCACCAAACGGCATTTAGGCCAAAATTTTTTCACAATGTAAAATTTACCATACGGTATTTGCATTTCGAGAAACCCCTTTAGCCCAAATGTATTTGCATTTTCCCAAGTGTATTTCTCCAAAGCCAAACCAAATGCACCCTTCAATATATCATAACAATCAAGAACGCATTGAATTATAGCTATATTTTGCTTTTGTGTGAATAGTGTCGCATGAACAGTAACTCGTCCGAAATTAATCAAATAATAAAAATTAATAAACCTAACCATGGTTACTAAATTAACCTAACTAGGGTCAATTAACTCAACCATGGCTACTAAATTAACCTTAGTTACTTTACCCCTAACCATAGTTACTTTAATTACTAACCATGGTTACTTTAATTACGAACTATAGTCACTTTAATTAACCATGGTCAGCCCTAATCTAATCAGCAGATTTAACCAACTAACCCATAATTAACCAAGCACAAAATTAAACTAATTAACCATCTAAGCAAGATTAACCCCTAACTAAGGATCAGGAAATTAACTCATTTGGGTAGGAAATCCGGCGACACCGGCGCGAAGGTGAGAGCGAGGGCTACGTGGGGTTAGCTCGGGGGTGGCGACGGATGACAAACGATGGCCGAAACCGGCCAATAACAATGCCGGAACACTGTTCAGGCGGAAGGCTGCAGTAGCGGTAGAAATGATCGGACGAGCTACTAGCGAGGACCAGGGGCAACCGACAGTGAATGGCTAGCCTTCAGACTTCGAAGGCTCCATGTTGGACAATGGAAGCAACTTCAACGGTGGTGGCAAGGGTGGATTCCGGCGGTGAACAGAAAGGAAAGAACAAGGAAGAGAAAAGCTGGGGTGGGGGCGGCTAGAGAGAGAGATGGAGGAGAGAGAGTGGGTTGGTAAACTTGAACAAGAAGCCAAGGCAAGTGGCTAGTCCACTTGCTTCAAGCATCAATAAAAAAACAAGCAAAAACAAGCCAACAAAGCCCACTTTGGCACCAAAGGAAAAAGGCCAAGAAGAGAAACCCATTGAGTTGAGACGGGAGGAGAGATTGGGCCAGCTTGGCCCCTCATGGGCTGGGTTGAATGGGCCCAAGGCCCATTGGGCCGCGAGTCTTGGGCTGGCCCACCTACAAGCACGAAACCCGGTCAAATTTTTCCTTTTTTTGACACTTTCAAGCCCAATAGAAAATCCAAAAATACATGAGTCAACGCCCAAATATTTAGTCCTAACATCGCTGAGAAGTCAATTCCCAAAAATTGGATTAAATTCGGGGCTAAATTAAGTCGATTGTGATTGTAATACAATTTGGACTATCAGACGTTCCTTTAGGACTTTTCCTCACATTTGACTCGTGGTCAACCATTCTTTGATCCACGTTTACGCCAATTCTCAAGTCAGGGACGTCCCTCGATTGTCACATGATCCCAGGGTTCAATTAATAATCCCAAGTACAATATGAAAGTGATTCGGTTTAGCATCGTTCGTAGTTCATATTAAAGTAGTGCATAAATCACCCGCAACCCTACTTCGTACTTCTGCCGAATCGATTTATTTCCATTTCCCTAATGGTCTAGTACTAGAGGATATCGTTCCTACCCAAATCCTTATGGTCGAAGGATTTGTTCATGATCGAAATTGCGAGTCATACGCATATCGCTTCCTATCGGCGCCTCCCTATAATCCGTTTTCCTAAGAACGAATAGCTTGGAATATTTGTACTGACCAAGCATTCAACTAATATCACCATTTTATAAAATCCCAAAGTGGAATCGATTTTCAAGATGTTACACCCTTGTACTAAAATTGTGGGCTCACATGACTATTGTGGAGTTACATGCTTTTTTTAAGAAGCTACACATGTCCAAATAAAGGAGAAAAGGTTAGACAATATTTAAGCGATAGAAAAAAGAAATTATAAACCATAAGGATGGAGATATTTTGTTGAAAAAGGATTTGTAATGTTAAATAAAAATGAATACATAAAAATTGCACAAGCATGTCAAAATGAATAAGTATGGGCATCCAAATTTGCTTTTTGCCAACCCATTTTGTTCCGGAGTACATGGACAAGTGACTTGGTTGATACAATTTGTCTTTAAATGTGCCCAAAACTCAAGTTCATTAAATTCTCCTCCTCCAGTCACCATAACTTGTATTGTGGTAACTAATATTTGAAAGGTCCCTCTTATACAATAAATATTATTTTGTGCAACAAATTTGTATTGACTGATTATATCAAAAAATATCTTTCTTGACAATGGTTCAAAATGAAGGAGGTCTTTTTTGAGTACTTTTTGTCCAGACAACTAAATTGCCTCATTGCTAGGAGTGTGAAGGTTCAAAAAGTACTTAATCAAATAAAGACACACATTACTAAGAAAAATTTCAATACGATCTGGTTAAAGAACAAACTAATCGATAGAACAACTATACTTAAATATAGTTATAGTGCTATATAAGGACAGATATTTAGTGAGGAATAAAGAGTAGCAACAATGGAGAGTTCTCTAGTTGAATAACTTAACTATATTAATTAGGTATTTTGTACTTGATTTAGTGAATTTCCAAGCTATATAAATAGTTAATCAGTTGAAATTTGTAATGCAAGAAGGTTCAAAAACTCATCGATGATATAAATCAATAGATCAGCATCAAGTAGTTCTCCAATTGAATTATTAAATAATTAAAATATGTAAAAGTAGAGTAGAAACAAACGGGAATGCAAAATATGGGAATCCTATGCTCTTTTTCATCTTACCATTTTCATTGAAAAGGAATTCTAAAAGTTTGATATGAAAATGATTTTTTGACTTTCCCGTGCAGGCTATAATGCTGGTAGTATAATTGTGTGTCACTTATCGTAAAAATAATAATAATAAGAAATTCAATGTATATGTCACAAAACTTGTCATTATAATGCACTTGAGTCTTAAAATGTCCACAAGTCACTAATCAATGATTGGTCCTTACCAACATCGTTGTCCAGTACTAAAGGGGAATGTTGGAGGGGCAAACTATGGGCTCTTAGATGTTCTAGAGGAGAAGTTTCTTTCCCTCCAAAATGCAAATTCATAATGGCAAAATTAGTGGTTGAGGGATGGGTATACATGTCTGGACAATGAGCATTGTATAAATTTGATTCTCCCTGAAATTAAGCGTACACATAACTTTTTCAAATATGGAGATCTTTAGTGATTTCTTTGAACATACTTAATATAATAGTGCATATTTTCTAATATCACGTAATTCTATTTTCTTATTAAGGGATTCGATATTATCCTGATAATGCACTTGACTAGAATTTATGCATAACCCTCCAATGCATGGTCCAGGAGATAAACCAAAGAAAGGGAATAGCGAAGGAACTAGTCACTAACTCCGTATGAAGCGCAGAAGAGAATGTAGAACAAAAATATCATATTACGTGTCATTTCGTATGGCCAAACACCGTTCGTTGCAATTGTCACGAACTTTGTTGCCAAACTTCATAAAACCTAATATTCCGGTAGCCTTGGTCCGGCTCTGTTCCCCAGCCTACTCTGCTGAAGACTCCCAAGGATGGGAATTCGGCAGGGTATTTCTCCAGTAAAGATGTTCCTGAACTTGGGCAACGAGCAAAGTCTTAAATGAGTAGTTAATTTGGAGAAAGTGATTGTCGTACTGGTCGCTTCTTTACATTTGTCACGGCCAATCATTAGTTTCATATTTTAGCGCGATCCCACCGCCAGCTCTTTGATTTGCCCAACCTTTGCTCAATCAGAAAATGGGTGGGAAAAGAATCTCCAAAAGGGGCACCTTTAAGGCTTTACATCTCTCAAGTTGAGCAACAAAACCTTTGGGAGAACATCGTACTGCCAAATGTTCCTTATGTTGTCCAGATCACGCAAAATCAGCATCCGCATTTCACCACTCTTTCTAACCGTCCCATTACTTTTGTTTATGATTTCAATCGAACGGCATGATCTCACATCTAGGATCTCGAGATAGCGGTGCAGCCTCTTCCGCATATGGGATGGGGCAATGTGTCAGAGATGGTCATGGTATTTCAATTTAAGGGAAAATTCGACTGTTCCAATTTGCCTTTAATTCTTAGTCCTTTATATTAGAAAGGAATAAAAGGGAATTTGACTGTTCTAAAACTCTTAGCACCAGCACCTTTAATTCTTCGTCCTTTATATTAGGAAATGCACGAGAATAACGTGAGAAACGACGATAAATTTATTTGTTCTGAAATATGACATTACAAAAAAGCAAGGGGAAACTCATCACTTCCGCCTTTGTTCGACCACCTTCTTCCTTGGGAGCCACTTCCTTCATCTGTTTACAATACCCAATAGGAAGCAATTTTTAACCCAGACATCTTTGGACAAGGAAAACTCAAAGCTATCTTGGAGTCGCTCTTCACCACATGCCTCACCCTTCCTGCTTTCCTTACCCTCACTTCTTCCAATTTGGGGAGCAATACAATTTTTTTATTCCGTATTTGAATCAAGGGATGCACAATCATGAAAAACATCGACACTTTTTCTCAATCTCACGTGTACCAGGAGCACAACCCGATTAAATAAATTCAAAAAAATCAACAAAATTGAAAAAAAAAGTCCATATGGATATTAAGCGCGTTATAGTAGATGTTCATGTTAGTGATTTATGATCAAAACAGACTTCATTGGCAAATTGCCAAAAAATTTAGAATTAAATTGGCACAATTGAAATGTTTAAACTGAATTAATCGTCATATAATAATTTTATTGCTTTTTTGACAATTTTCAGATAATTTTTCCATCAATGACTAGTGTTGTAACCGATCAAGTACTATTACTCGTGAGTACAAAATACCTTACATGTGTTGTCAAGTAAGATGAGATTTGTAGCGTGTGAATAATGGTAACGGACTTTAAAATAATAATAATAATAATAATAATAATAATAATAGTAACGGACAGCTTACACGAGAGCCAGATGACTCTTTTTTTTTGTACTTTTGGTAATAGAGCCAGATGACTTCTTAGCTATTCTTTATCTAAAGCAAATTGGTCTTTATATGACTGCTAGATACCACGCACGCGCTACTCACGTGCATGTTTACCATTGTTACCTTTAAACCCTTTTGCAGAAATGATGTAAAGCATGTAAGAATGAAGCCATACAAAAATGATGAAGAAAAAAAAAACATAGCCAGCACTCGAGTTGCAACCGAATTGAAACACTCCGCCTGTCGAATCCCGATAATCTCCATCATCGAACTCGCCTGATTATAGTCGTATTCGGTTCGCGTTGTCCCCACGCATGGAATTTCCCAGTTGAAGGAAGGAATGACACAGAAAAAAAGTGATAATTCTAGGAATCTCTTGCTAGCTATCGAAACGTGCCCATTTTTTTGGGCCTCGCAAGTTTCTTGAAATCTTAAAAGAGTGACTTCTCCCTGGCGTTTTGGTACGTGCGTTCAGGTGGACTTGAGAGCGAGCACAAACAGGGTGTTGCGCATGGACAAAGCAGAGGGTGGTTCGAGCAGCAACAGGAGAAGAGACGATCCCAATGACCTGACTGATATTGTCTTCTCTTGGTCTCTTCACGACATTCTCAACGAAAATCTCTACCATGACCGGGTTTCTTTTTATTCGTTTCTCATCTTTGCATTTTTCGTTTAATCATGCCCTGTTGGTTTTATTCTCGTGGAAGTTCGATGACAATGTGGTTTTAACTTGAGAATTTTCCAAATGACGTTAGTTTGTTGTGCTCTATTTAATTTTTTTTTTCCTTTTCTTGTACTTCTAGTTAGCCTAGCCTTATAAAAACCTTGCTTTCGACTTAGTAAGATAGAACCCTTTATACCTTTCCTTTGTTCTGCAATCTCATTAGGTAATTTAGGAGTATATGTTATGTGTTATGGAGTTTGGTCAAAGTATTTTTTGAATGTCGAGGTGGGTTGGTCCTTTTTGACATTTGGCGAGCGATTTTTGTAGGTGGAGACTATACCGGAGACATTTCAGTCCGTCCAGCATTATCTCGGATCGTTTGTCTACCCTTTACGAGAAGAAACACGGGCGAGTCTGTGCTCGAGTTTGGAAAATATTTCTTCGCTGCCTTTCACCGAGATTTATGACTTTGCGGAATGCAAGAGAAGTGGGAACTCATATGCCGTCAAGGCTGGTCGGTGGAGCAATGAATCCAACACTCGGGGCAAGGGAACTTACAAAACTCTGCCTGGAGATATCTTAATTCTAACTGATGCTAAGCCTGCAACAGTTCCTGACTTGGAGAGGTCCGGAAGAAGATGGGTGTTTGCATCAGTAAGAATGATTGGAGGAGACTATGAAGAGGATAAGGCAACGTCATCCACAAACTTTAAAGTGGAGGCATTATTGAACCATGAAGTACATAATCCCTGGAGGCCAAAGTATGCAATTTTCCTGATAAATATCGTCACTAACAGAAGGATATGGAACGCCTTGCATATGTCTCTGAACATGGATATTGTGAAGGAAGTTCTGTGCACAGATTTGGTGGTATTACTTCCTTTACGTACCTTTAGTCCATTTAGACTTAAAATTGCTGTTATATTCCTCTCAGCTTCAAAACTTCATTTTACTCCTGTCGATTTGTAAGTTTCGCAGAAAAATAAGACAAATGATGCTTTAAGCCATTCTGTTGCATTAATAGATTAGGCTAATTGTTTCTTTTACTTGGTCCATTTAATGATATGGAGATGAATGAAGATATGGGAAATTAGTGAAGTTATGTCTTGAATAGGGCAAATTAATTCCATGGAGGCAACTTAATCGCTAGTACTAGACCTTAAAATTTTCTATACTATACTTTTCGCAGGATTTGAGTTTGTTCTGTGCAATGCTCTTTATATCATATTAACACCAATTGAGTTTCAGAACCTTCCACCATATTTACATGGCCTGAATTATCACAAGAAATGTGTTTCGGTTGCAGGCTAATAAAGTTTCCAATCTTCGTATTACAAAAGGTAATGGTTCTGCGAGTGAGAGCCTTGACGAGAGATTGTGCCATGATCTGAATGAATCCCAGAAAAAAGCAGTTGGGGCCTGTCTCAATAAACTCCAATGTGAGAACAAGCCATCTGTCGAACTGATATGGGGTCCTCCTGGAACTGGGAAAACTAAAACTGTCGCTACACTGCTATTTACTCTCTTGACAAGGAAACATAGAACCACTGTTTGTGCTCCTACGAATGTTGCCATCAAGGAAGTGGCATCTCGTGTTCTAAAGCTGCTAAAGGAATCAGATAGTGGTATAAGTACTGAAACGGAAAGTTCACTCTCTTATCTTGGAGACGTGCTTGTTTTTGGGAACAAGGAGCGACTGAAGGTTGATTCTGACATTGAAGAAATATACTTGGAACACCGTGTAGATTGTGTTGCTAAGTGCCTTTCCATGGTCACTGGTTGGCAGCAGTGCCTAACTTCCATGATAGATACTCTTGCCGACTGTGTCCATCAATACCACATATTTTTGGAAAATGAACGCACAAAAAGGAGGAAACCAGGAAGTGATGATGATGGGAGTGAGTGCAGAAGCAGTGAAGAAGATGGTAACTGTGAGCTTAAATCATTTCTTGAGTTTTTCAGGGACCAATTCAAGGCAACTGTCCATCCCCTGCGGAGATGCCTCTATATTTTCTGTACTCATGTATCCAAGACTAATATCCAGAATATTACATCCCTCCTTAACTTACTTGGTTGTTTTGAAACTTTGTTATGGGGAGAGAAGTGGGATTCAGAGATTATGGAGATTACTCTTTCACGTGATGAATGTACCCAGTTTTCATTTGAGACGTCCGTGGGTTCACTCTATAATTTATATAAGAAGAGACAGGAATGCCTTTCAATGTTGCTAACAGTTCGTGATTCTCTGAAGGATCTAAGACTTCCGAACTTTATGAGTAAGGCCATGATAGCTGACTTCTGTTATCAAAATGCTTCCCTGATTTTTTGCACTGCTTCTAGTTCATATAAGCTGTACCCTGTGAAAATGGAGCCTCCCAAATTACTGGTAATCGATGAGGCAGCCCAGTTGAAAGAATGCGAGTCAGTAATTCCTCTGCGACTCCCTGGTGTCAAGCATCTGATTTTAGTTGGAGATGAGCGTCAGTTGCCTGCTATGGTTGAAAGCAAGGTAATGTTGCAAAGTCTGAAAAGTTACTTTGTCTTTGGTTTTGAAAGATGTGTAATACCCTTCTCTTCATTTGAGCTTAGATGGGCTAAATGTTCTATACCTAACGTCTGTTGAATTGATATCATGTTTTATTTCTACAGGTTTCTAATAGGGCCGGTTTTGGAAGGAGTCTGTTTGAAAGATTGAGTTCACTGGGTTATTCAAGGCAACTTCTCAATGTACAATACCGGATGCATCCATCGATAAGTCTGTTTCCCACTTCAAACTTTTATGAAAACCAAATTTTGGACGGGCCAAATGTGAAGAGCAAAGATTACAGAAAAAGTTACTTGCCATGGCCGATGTTTGGCCCTTACTCGTTCATAAATATTCCTGATGGACAAGAACAAATCGGCGATGATGGCTGTAGCCTTAGAAACCCTGTTGAGGTGGAAGTTATCTCGAGGATATTGAGGAATCTGTACAGAGGTATGTCAAGAGAACTTTATACATGTTGCTTCGAGCTCATGGATTTTGCATGTATTACTTAATCATACAGGTGTAGAATATGATGGCCATCAATAGTGCTTTTCCTAGGATATTTCTTTGGAAGTTTTGCATCCCTCAAAAAATGACATCATTGTTGTGATGGTTTTATTTCCTTTTTTTCGCAGCTTGGGATGGATCAGAAGATGATTTGACAGTAGGTGTCATATCTCCATACGCAGCTCAGGTTGCTGCAGTTCAAGCCAAACTTGGAAAAAGGTACGGAAATATCAAGGGCTTTATGGTCAAGGTGAAGTCAGTGGATGGATTCCAAGGGGGTGAAGAAGACATTGTTATAATATCCACCGTAAGATCAAACTCGCATGGGACTATTGGGTTCTTGTCCGATACTAATAGAACCAATGTTGCTCTTACCCGGGCCAGGTACTGTGTCCTCTTAACTGTGTCAAATTAATTTTTGGAGTGTGTATATCCCAGAGTTATTTCCTATCTATAGGTATTGTCTGTGGATTCTGGGAGATGAGAAAACACTGACAAAAAGCAAATCTGCGTGGGAAGCTTTGGTTGACGATGCCAAGAGTCGTGGATGTTTCTTCAATGTTGATGATGACAAGGACTTGGCTAAAACCATCTTAGATGTGAAGAAAGAGAACAATGAGCTCGATGACCTGCTTGACAGAAGCAGTGTACTTTTCAGAAATGCTAGGTGGAAGGTAAAAAACTTCACTCGACAGTATTCTACGGCTACATTTATTTTTCAAAATAAGCATTAAGAATAAAGAATCTGTGACAACAGATCCTATTGTAATGCTTTGGTCTTTTCAGGTTCTTTTCAGTGACAACTTCCTGAAGTCTTTCCGAGAGCTGACCTCACTCAGTACAAAGATGTCAATCATCGAGCTTCTGTCAAAACTCTCCAGTGGCTGGAGATCAAAGAAGAGAAATGTGGATATAATTTGTGAACACTCATCCCTCATCGCAAGACAATTTAAAGCTGACGGTCTCTATGTATTATGCACGAACGATATTGAGAAGGAACAGAGATACATCCAAGTCCTGAAGATATGGGATGTATTGCCTTCAGAGGACGTGGCAAATTTGGTCAAACGTTTGGACAGCGTATTCGAGACATATAGTGATGATTTTATTAGTCGTTGCAATGAGAAATGCACTGAGGGGTAAGTCTGATCATTTCCTCTTACTTAAGATAGGTAGCACAGCGTCTCTTTTCCAGATAGATGACTAAAATATCTTGAATCGATCTCATCCCCCTATTTTCTTTCATTTCACATGCCTCTTCCTGTTATAGGGATCGGGAAGTTCCGAAGACCTGGCCTTTTGATGTTGCCTGCTATCGAAGTCCTGGTGAAGATCAATTTGGGAGTAGTTTTGATGCTGATGCTTCAGATCATAGGTTGTATGGAGAAAATGTGAAAGTGAGCGAGAGTTTGTTTCTGACGAAATTCTTCCCCTCCTCATCAGATGGTAACGAAGCGGGTCTTCCCTCTGAAGTAACAGAGAAAGAACAAGAGATAGCCAAGGATGGGTGGATGGAACATGATGTCTCTACTGCCTCAACAATGAAGGTAATTCAAAGTCCTTGTGCCATTACATCCTCTTTCGGATGTGAAGCACGCAATTCTGCACCATCGACTTGTACGTTGCCAGAAAATGAGCCGCGCTTAGTGAATGAAGAAGAGCAGAGCGAAATTGTGGAAGCTCAAAAAACCAATGATGTGAAGGAGGACGGGTGTCCTGTTGTTTGGTGCTGCTCAATGGCCCTTGGGGTTGTGGCAGTGCTCGGTTTCCTTAAAGGAAGAGGCAAGAAGAGATGAATCCTCTCTTCATTTTCCCAGATATAGTTGTTGATTGAAAATTGTGTGGTGCTATAATCTACAAGTACTCCACATCCTTGTAAATACATGTGGAACTTTTTAGTAAAATAGTTCCTAGAATTGAAGAAGAACAGATCTCTCAGACAGGAGGCTCGTTACTCTATACATTCCATGAAGTTCTAGCAGTGGCTAGTCATGGAAATATACTGTTCCTTACTTAGCTGCAAATTGTTGTTCCTTCCTTTTTACCTCTCTGAACCCTTATTCTGTCATGCCTCGCAATAGCTCGAATGCAGCCAAAGAATTAGAAAGAAAATGCAACTTTCTCTGCGTATCTTATTTACTTACAGATCATCTTGATATAGAAGTTTGCCTGACCGGAGTGAAAATACGTTACGAGATCCGGCCAGTGAGAGCATATGTCCAGATGGGAGCGTATATAATTTTTCTGTTTCTACGCTCACTGGACAAAGGATGACTCCGTCGCCGGAAAACTCTCCTATTTGCAGACGGATAAGCACAACAGCGAGCTTCTTGAGTTAAAATTGTGGTTAGAAGAATTTAAAGTCATCTAGGTCTTTATGAAACTGGTCCTAAGTATGTCGACACGAATTTGAATTGAAAATGAGGATGTCATCATTGCGTTTAGTAAAATAGATCTTAATGGGCAGTCGATCTAATGTGGTGTATTTGCAAATATAAGAATCATTAATTGACACTTGGTCTCAATTTGACGTTTTCATAAGGTTTTGCAGGGACAGTGATGAAAATAATTAAGATCTCATCAAAAAATAAATTAGGGATTAGTTTTGTCAATAAACTAAAGCACAAGGACAAAAATTGGTCATTGGTATAAGTATCAAAATTAAACTGTAATTTGTACATGTAGGGCTGCCATGCCGACTTAGCACTTTCTAGCGAATTCTGAACGGAAATTTGACGATAGAACTTAAATTGTGGCTGTAGAGTAATATTCAATTCCAATTTGCAACCAAATAAGTAAGATCAAAGTCGAATTCCTCCAAAAAAAAAAAAACTACATAAACCAAAATGCAATTTAGTCTAAGGAATTTGAGAGTAAAGGAGCTATTTGCTGATTTTTTTGCAAAATTCGGGACAACATCATGCAAAATTAGCGAGAATCTGTAGCCAACCACTGGCTATTTAATTATTGATGCTTGATAGCTTTTACAATGGGCCGTATCTATAAGAAGTTATTTTGTTTAAACTATCAAAGAGCCTATTTGTTTCGCCATAAATCAATGATATGAATTTTTTTGTAAAAAAGATGATTGTCTGCATCAATTAGAAAATGAGTTAAATGATAAATATTTCCGTTATCAATAAAAAAAACCCATGGACATAAATTGCTATCGATTTTTCTAAGCTATATAAATAATTAGTTTTGAAAAAATATATTTCAAATTATTAATTATTGGTAACATAAACGAACCATATTGCTAGGGGTGAGCACCGGCCTAGTTCCAACCAAGGAACCAAAATGAACTTGCCGATTTCAAGTGGTTCCCGAATCCAAAAATTTGGAATAGGCAATAATTGATCTAGTTCCTAATTCCAAGTGCAAAACCGAACCAACCAAATTTGATCTTTTTTTCTTTTTTATTATTTATTTTCCCCTTAAAGTGTCACAACCCGACCTTCGAGTTCGCGACAACCCTTGTTCTCTTGCGGTCATTTGATTTGCGACTCCCCAAGATCCGTTGCTGATCATTATTTTTATCTTTTAAATTAAACGCATGCGAAAGCAAATCACAATCCCTAGTCAATTACAAAAGCAGGGATAGCAGGAAAACTCAACAATAACACATTTTCAAGTGCTATTTTATTTATCTAATGATTAACTCTAGGAAGTTTACAAGTACAAGTCATTACCACGGGCATCTTCCTATTGAGCCAATAAAACCAACAAGCCGAGGTTAATCTACTCCATTCAAAAACGGCCACGAGCCGTAACACGCGTCGATCCTCCATCCTACGGACCTGAAAATGGTTATTCAATAACTAATGAGATAAAATATCAGTAAGTCAAAATCCTAAGCCTCGGTTAGGAGACCTACTCACCTCGAGTCAATTCCACAATAGAAGAACACCCATTCGACTATTATCAAATGCACAATTAGGCCAAAGCTCATATGCAATTATTAACAATTAACAATTGCAATCACGGGCATCTTTACCTTGCTTTTGGCACACACGCAACCTGCATGATACAGTTTATTATATGCTCACCTCAATGCAGTAATTATATCAAACAATCAGAACACCTTTCAAGTTGTCTCATGCACCATACACTCACTTGTGTTCTGATTATTAACAACACTTTGGGGGAATTTCCTTCTAACACACAAGTTAGCAGTCTACCGACCTAATCGGGCATCATCCCACCCCATTGGGCACGGCTACGTCTGGTGTCCAGACGGCATTCCCGAAGGAGCATAAGTCCGGCCTCTACCGCGACCTCCATCCGAACCCCCGCCAGGCATTCCGATAATACAGACTTCGTCCACCACAGATCCCCCACTGGATGACGGGCTCTTATGTGACCATGCATGTAGACATGATTCGTGCTTGTACATGTTAATTCACCACAATTTCTATATGTAAGGCGATAATATTTCACACGTGGTCACGCGAGTACAAATGCATTTCACACGTGGTCATATAAATATGCAGAATACATCAACCTTAATTCACAATCGCAATCCACGAATTTATTCCACCGAGTACATATTAGACAATATCATCAAAAGAAGCATGTATATATGTATTCATATATAATCCATGTGAGAAAAGTACAAACAATAATCCACCGAAATTACTCGATTCTAACACAATTAATAAATCAAGTGCTTCCCAAAAATAATATAATTACCCGACAATAAATATTCAACATCCAAGAATAATTAATCATCCATAACTAATTAATTAATTATTCTCCAAAAATAATTAATTAATTATTATCCAAAAATAATAACAACCAATTTTGAAATTAATAATAAATTAATTAATTCCGAAATTAATAAATTATTATTATTTTATTCCAAAAAATAATAATAATATTTATTAATACTAATCATGGTTACTATTCTAACCCAACTACGGTTAACTAACCCAACCAAGTTTACTTTAATCTAACCACGGTTACTTTAACCAACTACAGTTACTTTAATCTAACCGCAGTTACTTTATTCTAACCATGATTAACACTAAACAAGCTTAATCAATAATATTAAACACTAATCATGATTAAACAATTAACAAATACTAATTACTCATCATTAGCAACATAAACCGAGATTAAAATTAAACTAATAATCTCTAATGGAGTTTAGTACCCTAATCAAAGTTAAGGAAATCAACTCATGGTTTAGCGATTTTGACTATATGAGCGCGACGGCGGCGGCGAGGCTGACGCGCGGCTACATCCGAAACGGTGAGATGAGCGGCAACGAAAATGGGTCTCGGTGACGGTGAGACCGAGAAGCGGACGGTGGCGAGCGAGCGGCTTGGATGGCTCAAAACGGCATGGATGGGGGCAACGGTGCGCGGTGGCTAAGCACGGTGGACGGCGCACCAACAGCAAGCGACAGTGCAGCGATTTCAGGCGATGGCATGTCCAAAAGAAACAGGGAGATGGGGGGTTTCGGTTCTGCAGAGGGGGAAAGGGAAAAGGGAAAATGAGAAGGGAGAGTGGCGTGCAGAACTTGGGGAGGGGAAGAAAGAGAAAGAGAAAAGTAAACAAGGGAGGGGAAAGGAGGAAACTTGCGGCGGAAGGTGAGAGGCAAAGAAAAGAAAAAGAAAAAGAAAATAGAATAGGACAAAACCTAAACAAGCTTCTAGAAAGGGCAATTCGGTTTTTTTACCCTTGAAGCACAAATTCTCAAATATTTGGCTCCAAAACTCGGCCCATTGAACCCTTTTCCGATAATTCGGACTTACCGATAAATTCGAGAATTTGAGAATCAATATTTTAGTCTCGACATCCTTAAAAGTTCGATACTCGATATCGGATTGAAATTCGTGGTTAAAATTGATCAATCGCGACTTTAGTACGACCTAACTTTCGGGCGGCGTTTAGGGGTTCTCGCGTATTTGACCCGTGGTCGATAGCTTTTCAATCCATGATCGTGCATTCAAATTAAGGCAATCTTCAATTGTCATATAATCACGAGGGGTTAATTGCTTACACTGAGTACATGGCTAAAAAGGAAATCGGTTTAATGTCATTCGCAATTAATATCGAAGTCAATCCGACCTCGTACATTTGCCGAATCGATTTATTTCCATTCACTAATTGGCCTGCAACAATGTAGTATTATTCATCTTTGATCCTAATGGTCGAGCGGCCTATCCCTGATTGAATTCACTAATCGTACGCGTATCGATCCTTAATTGCCTTTCCGAACAGTTAGTTAACTCATGAGGGGCCAACTCAGAGTAAATGTAACTAACAGGGCATTGATAAAATAACAATTTCATCTATCCCGTAATGGGTCGAAATTCAGGATAGTACATAAAAAGTAAAGAATAAAGATGATTAGGGATAGAAGCTTTAGAGCACTAGTGACCTCTCATTTAGCCAAACTATTTCTTTCCATGACTAGTGGCTAGAAAAATAACATCCCATCTATTATTGAGTGGATCCACGTTTTGATATCTTTCTCCCAACTTTACTTCCTTTTCGACAAACCAAGGAAACCAATACGAAAGATAATTCCTAAAAAATTCCAAGACAATGGATCCCTTATTGGACGAAAATGGCTTGTGAAGTTAGACTTGTCCATGGCTCAGCTGAAATACATTTTGCTCGGAACCTTGTTCATTTGAAAAAAGAATTTAAATTGCAAAGATGAGTTTACGGCGCAGCCAGACAAAAGCAACGTTTATATATGCATAGAAAATCAAGACAATAAAAGGAAAAAAAGAAGAAGAAATATTCATCGGTTCTTAGATCTACCTAGGACCTGGCTCGGACCAATCATTTTGGTTTCAGGACCAAGTGGTTTAGTTTTCGATTCTATAAAACAGAAACCAACCTTGTCTGATGGCGGTTCACTTGGTTGAGATGTCTTCAACTATTCATTTTGCGATAATATATTGATACATACATTCAAAATTAGAACCCAAGCGATTAAATAATCTTGATCATAAGTAAAAAGTTCATGTTCTTCATAGATTTCCGATTAGAACTCGTCCTTTTTTTGATCTATTTACCATTTCAATAAAAAAAAATTAATTTCTTGAAAAGTAACTGTGCTCACGCCATGATCCTTTATGGAGCAGCCAGACAAAAGCAGCTTCTATATATACATGGAAAATCGAGACAAGAGAAGGAAAAAAAATATCCCTCGGTTCTTGGATCCATCCGGAACCAGCCCAGGCATCGGTCGTTTTGGTTTCAAGGTTAGGTGGGTTAGTTTTTGGTTCGATAAACCGGAAACCCACCTTGTCTAATGGCGGCTCATTTTGCTAAGATGTATTGATACATACATTCAAAATTAGAAACCAATCGATTAAATAATCTTGATCATAAATAAAAAGTTCATGTTCTTCGTAGATTTCCTATTAGAACAAGTCCTTTTTTTTTTTTAAATATCTGCCATTTTGATATAAAAAAATAGTTTTAATTTTTTGAAAAGTAACTTTGCTCATGCCATGATCATTGGGTGGATCCACGTATTGATATCTTTCTCCCAACTTTACTTCCTCTGACGTCCTAAATTTTGACTTATTTTGAGATATATGAAATGGTTAATTCATCAATACGTTGTTGGTTATGTTTACTCTAAATTGGCCCATCATGAGTTAACTAACTATTCGGAAAGGAAATTAAAGATGAATATGTGCACAACTAGTGAATTCAATTATGGATTGGCCACTCGACTATAATGATCAAGTAGGGATGATAGCACGTTGTTGCAAGCTAATTAATGAATGGAAATAAATCAATTTGGTGTGAATACAAGGTCGGATTGTGAGTGATTCCGCACGGCTTTGATACTAACTACGGACGATGTTAAACCGATTCCCTGTTAGCTTTGTACCCAATCAATCCCTCCTGATTACATGGCAACTGAGAATTGTCCTAATTTGAATAGGCACGATCGTGGATTGAAAAGCTATTAACCACAGGTGTGTGGAAAACTCTAAACACTGCCCGAAAGTTAGGTTAAACTAAAGTCGCGATTGGTTGAAATTAATCACGAAATTCAATTCGATTTATTCAAGGACGTTAAGACAAAAATATTGGACAACGCCTTATTAATTCTCAAATTTGTCGATAAGCCTGGAAATTACCGAAGTGGATTATCGAGCTGAGAATCGGAGCCGAAAAAGGGATGATCGGGCCAAAAGTTGTTAACCCAGACAGTCTCGCTTCTTAATTTTCGGATTAAGGGCATTTGGGGAAAGTTTGGTGCCATTAGAGGAAAAGACCAAAATACCCTTAGTCATTTATGGGCTAGAAGACAAGATTTTTTGAAAGAGAGGAGAGAGAAATGATGGGGATGGGCGGCTGATTTCCCCAGCCGCTGCTCCTGTCTTGTCCTTCTCTCTTTTTCTCTCTTTCTTTCCTTTTTCCCCTGTGCGCGGCCCCCCTTTTCCATGTACCCCACCTGCTCATGTCCACTCCCCCCTGCCCTCTCTCTCTCCCCCGCGCGGCCCCCCATGCACTTATGCCCATCCCCCCACAGTTCCATTTCTTCCTTTCTTCTTCTTCTTCTCTCCTAGCCGACGCCCTGGCCGCTGCTGCTGCCTTGCTCCTCCGCTGACTTGACTGGCAGCCATCCCCACCGCCGACCGGCCTTAACCGTCACTCCAGCTCGCCGCCAGTCCACCGGACTCGCCCGAGCCAACTATTCTTCTCCGGCCTCCTCCCAGTCAAGCCAAATCTGGTCTTTGCCGTTCTTGGCTTGACCACCCCCACCTCGCCGTCTCTCATCTAGCCGAAGCCGCCGCCCGTCCGCCGCTGCAACTGCCGACGACCGGCGCCCGAAGACCAGCCGCCTCCTCCTTCTCCTTTGCTGCTGTCCGGCAGACATGCACCTGCAGCTGCTGCTGCGTCTCTTCTCTATCTCGGCCATCATTCGTCGACCGCCTAGCCCAGACGCCGGACTGCTCGAAGACCATCGCCGCGAGCTGCCGCAAGTCGCCGCCCTGCTACTTCCTATCGTCGCTCTCTCTCACTCTCGGTTCTGGTTGAACCGAGCCGGCCAGCCGCCGCCAGCCTCAGGCCCCGTCGCCGTCTAGCCACCTCTCACCGTCCTCCACCTGGTTGCCCGAGCTAGCTGTTCGTTTCCCCCTCCGATTCTCTCAGTTTCGGTTTGGCCCGAACTGGCCAACTCCCATCGGTCGGCCACCCTAGCTGCCGCCTTGAACCTCCGTCCAGTCGCCGGCTGCTTGGCCGTCGCTCGCCGTCCGTCCAAATGTCGCCAGAGCCGGCCGACCGGCCAGCCCAGCCAGCTGCCGCCCCCGAGCCATTGCACCGCCTTTCTCCCTCTCGGATTCTGTTTTACTATCACCGGAGCCGCCCCGCCTGGTTGCCGGAGCTGCTGAACCGCCCACCAGCCAGCCCCGTGCCGCCACAGTCGCTGGTTCCTCTGTGTCTCAGCTTTTCACCACGTGGACAGCCACCCTCGGCCAAGATCCGATCCCGTGCCGCCTCACCTTGACGGGTCGGAGGTTCCCGGGCGTTCCCCTCGCCGCCACCGTCACACCCGTCTCGTCTGAATCGTTGCCGAGTGAGTTTACGCTCTAATCCTCGATTAGTCCCTTAAACTTGTTTAAGGAGAGATTAGGTTAGAGTTAATCTTAGTTAGAAAGTTGATTAAGATTAACCGTAGTTAGGAGGATTGGTTAGATTAGTTAGCCGTGGTTAACTTTGATTATGTGGTTAATTGTGTTTAATACTAATTAACGGTGGTTAATTAGGATAATTAAGGATTAGCGGGATAATCCGGATTAGTATTATTTTATTAACAAGAAATAATTTATTTTTATTATTATTTATTAATTCCGAAATTATTATTATTTATTAAATTCGGAATTATTATTTATTTTAATAATAATTAATTATAATTTAATTATGAATAATGTTGTTTATTTATAATTAAATTGTGGAATTTATTTGACATGTCGGTAATTATGAAAGCATGTTGAATTGCTGCTTGGATTAATTTTGGATTAATCGTGTGATTGATTGAGATTATCGCGTGCTTAACTATTCTACTTAATTATACCTTGACGTATGCATATTGTCACATGAGTTATGAAAATGCAAAACCCCGAAGTGTCGGGTGTATATATGTCAAGCTTTGCGAGAAAATGAGAATGATGTATTCTTTGATAAGGCATGAAAACAAGATGGGTTTTGAAATAAAATGAGAATGCAGTGATTTATCAACTTTGCATCTGCTAATATGCAAGATTAAAATGGACTATGGTGGTGTGCTCGTGTGGTCATTTAATTGAACCCGTCATCTTGGTAGTAGATTGGGGGACGAAGTTCGACTTGTAGGAAATCTCGACAGGTGTTCGGATGCGGGTCGTAGTAGAAGCCAGGCCTATGCTTCTTCGAGAATGCCGTCTGGGTGGGAGATCTAGAGGTAGTCGTGCTCGATGGGGCAGGACGATGCCTAGCAAAGCTAGTAGACACCGGCGGTAAATCGGTTGTAGCCTTAAGGGCGTTAATAATCGGAACATGTAATGGTGCATGATAAATATGTCGACATGAGTTCCGATCATACATGAGTTGGTGGCATTGATTATAGCCGATATGATATCGTGCAGGGTATGGCAATAGTCAAGTGAAATCGCTTGCGATACGACTCGAGTGTGGTTGATTAATGCAATGCCGAGAGTGCAAGGTGCATTAATTGTGATGTGCATGTGTATTTATCGTGCATGGTATGGCATAAGCAAGTAAGATCGCTTGCAAGTCGATTGTTTGTCGATGTTGTTTATGGGGATTACTCAATAGATCGAGTCATTGCTTGAGACATAGTATTGTTTTGTCATTGACTTGCTTGAGGAATTGGACCATGTCATAGGTACCCCGAGGTGAGTTGGTGTTTTAACCGGGGCTTAGGGTGAGAAATCACTGAGATTTATATCTCATGGTTATTATTTAATTATTTTCAGGTTCGTGGTCTGGAGAACCGGTAGGTGGTGCGTTCTGAAAGGAGTAGAATAACCCTGGCCCCATTTGTTTTGCTGGCTTGCCCATGGTAAGGGCTTGTTTGTGTAAACTTCCTAAAATTAATCAGAAGATAAATAAAATGGTACTGTTGATTGTGTTTTCAAATTGACTTTCCTGATTATCCCGAACATAACCAAAAATATATTTTCGCATGGTTAATGTCATCCAGGGTGAAGTAGACTTTGGATGATGATGTAGTAAAAGTCTGGGTTGCATCAGGTTGATCCTGGTGGTGTATTTCGGGCAGCCATTCTTTTCGAAGAAATTGATGGGACTAGGCACTCATTGATACTAGAGCAAGTTCTTCCATCCTAGACACAAAGATCTTATAAGGGGATTGGTTATTGTTTCTACATGCGCTTAACTGAAAGATAAAAAGAATGGTCAACGACGCGCTTTGGGACGTCACATTCAAATGATCACAAGTGAAAAGGGGATCGTCGCGTGCTCGAGGGTCGGGGTGTGACACTTCCTTTTTCATGAACTAAGGAAATCGATAGAAAAGATGTTTCCAAAAAAATTCCAAAGACAATGGATCCTTTATTGGACGAAAATGGCTTGTGAAATTAGATTTGTCCTTGGCTCAATTGAAATACGTTTTGCTCATGACCTTGTTCATTTGAAAAAAAAAATTAATTGCAAAGATGAGTTTATGGTGCAGCCAGACAAAAGCAAATTTTATATATGCATAGAAAATCCAAACAATAGAAGGGAAAAACAGAAGAAGAAATATCCATCGGTTCTTGGATCTACTCAGGAACCGGCTTGGATTGGTCCTTCTGGTTTCAGGACCAGGTGGGTTAGTTTTTGGTTCTATAAATCGGAAACCGACCTTGTCTGATGGTAGCTGACTTTGCTGAGATGTCTTCAACTATCTATTTTGTGATAAAATATTGATACATACATTCAAAATTAGAAACCAACCGATTAAATAATCTTGATCATAAGTAAAAGTTCATGTTCTTCATAGATTTCCGATTAGAACTTGTCCTTTTTCCGATCTATTTACCATTTTGATATAAAAAAAAATAGTTTCAATTTCTTGAAAAGTAATTTTGCTCATGATGTGATCCAGTTCGGATGGACAGGCAAAGTACGTGTAGAAAGCTTAGGTTTTGATAAATCAAGATGTTTGCCTACCTTTCCTTTTCCTAATTCCTTTTCTTTTGTAACTGTTGGCCTGAATCGGACTTTGCTAGGTTGGAGAAGGAGACCTGAATTCACCGAATGTCGAATGACGAGTGAAGCCGAAAGTTTTACATGCATTTTGTGCAGTAAGAAACATCATCACATGGCAGACGGTGGATGAGAAGATGGCCTGCGCAGCTTAGAGGCAAGGTGAATCCGGCATTGCACGATGCCCTGTGACGAAGCATTTTGTACCGCGGTGCCCTACCTTTGTGAAGCAAGTCCGTGCCCCGTAGTCTTGCGGTGATTCACTGTGCATGATGAAGACGAGTCATACCAATTACAGATGAACCGACGCTTCAAAAGACAATACTTATCTATCATCATGCCGATGACATAGTATAAGTGAATATGTTCCCAAACCTATCACATCTCTTTAGCTAGTTTTCGACACGAAGTTAGTTAAATTTTGTGAGCTTGTTGACGGCTTTTTAAAAGCTTTTATCTATTGACCTTTTATTAAAGTGGGATTCCTATCTCATCTCTTTTTCTATATGGATTTATCTGATGATGGTTTACACATTACGCTAGATAACGATAAAAAAATGTAATGATTTTAATAATATTTTGAAATATTATATTTCAGCATTTTATATAGGAATGTATTAACTTCGGCCGAATGTTCTAAATGCACTTGTTACATATGATTGTGCAAGGAGAGCTTGAAACAATGTTGGTGTAGACTTTTGTAGCCCATATTGTCGTACGAAATCAATCAAAATGTACAAAATGATTTGTGATTTTATAATTAATCGAAATAGAACTTAAAAGCAAAGTGAGAAAACCACACTCAACCGTGTAACATGTTGATTACATTTACTTTCCTAAAACACACTATGAATAGAATTTCGAAAGTCCACAGATACTATAACTCGTTATGGAGAGAAATAATTTAGAGGTGATAGAAATTACTCAATAGATTTTCCTTTGATCAACAATACGTAAACTTGTCAAACGGGTAGGTCACTGAAAAAAGAAAAAAAAACGGTTAGGTCAGGTCAAGTTGAAAATAGGCCAATTCATATTGACCCATTCAACTTATTTTGACCAATTTTCATGCAATGCAATTTTAGCAACCTATACTCAACCTAACCCGAACCCATATTATTTAAAGACTTCAATATTAAATCCAATTTAAAAAAAACATGTTTCTTATAAATTTTTTAAAATACATATTGCTAAAAACACTACGGACAATCTTTTATAATTTTAAAAAATAAATTGATTTTTTTCTTTTTTTCTTTCTTCGCTATTTGTTCTTCGGCGACCAACGATGATTGATGATCTAAGGCAGCTTGGCGATGATCAACGACCAGCGACAACAAGCAATTGATGCCTACCAATGACCATAGGCCAATGATTGGTGGTGACTGGTTGTCAGCTGTGACAAAACGTCTATAATTGTTTAGGTGATGGCTAGGTGGCGCCCCACTTTATTGAGAATTTGGCAACACCAATGAGGAGAAGGCATCTCTAGCTATCTTCAATTTTAAGTGTGGAGTTTTCATATGACCCTTTAAATGAGTTTTCAATAATATATTAATATAGATGCTCAAATAATTTTATACTTTTATATGTTTGATAAAAAATGAATAATTTAAAAAAATACTTTTCCAAAGATAATTATTTGAAATAATTAATCAATGAAATATATTTTTATTATTACCAACAATTTATATTTAAATTTTTGTGAACAATGAAAAAAATTTCTATTCATTTATTTTTATAAGTGATGTAAATTATTATGTTTTTAAAAAATATTTTAAAAATATTTTTTAACGCAATAAAATGAGTTTTAATATCCTAAAAATTAACTTCTCTCACGACATGACACGGTTTGGGATTGAAAGGAGTGGACAGGCCTAGTACGTGTAGAAAGCTTAGATTGCAAGAAATCAAAACGCGGAAAAGCTTAGAAAAGCGGGAAAAGCTTATGCCATTGCGATATAAAGCAAGTCATTAGACGGTGTACGGAAGACGAGAGGACGACCCCCGCTGTCTTTTCACCTCTCATAGACGATGGCCTCGAGTGGCTTCTTTTGAGCTTCCATAGACGACCCTTTACCTTCCCCATGCCACTCTTCTTCGTCGTTAAGAACGCTTACTTCGGTGTTCAAAAAGGGACTGATGCTGAGCGTACGAGCTTTGCCCAAGTTTTCGCCTCGAAAGTTCCTTGAAACCTTGAGTGATTTTCCTCGGCAAGAAAAGAAGGGGAGAAAGAAACGAGAAGAAGATTCTGGTACGTGGGTTCAGGTGGATTTGAGAGGGAGCACGAAGAGTGTTGGGTATGGAGATAGCAGAGGGAGGTTTGCGCAGGAGAAGGAGAGAAAAGACCAATGACCTGACTGATATTGTCTTCTCTTGGTCTCTTCACGACATTCTCAACGAAGACCTCTACCATGACCGGGTTTCTTTTTATCCGTTTCTCATCTTTGCTTTTTTCGTTTTGCGGATCACCCAAAAAATCCCTGGGAACAATGAAAAAAAAGATATATCGGTAATGAAAACCATAGGGGGCTGTATCATGCCCTGTTGGTTTTATTCTCGTGGAAGTTCGATGACAATGTGGTTTTAACTTGAGAATTTTCTAAATGATGTTAGTTCGTTGCGCTCTATTTTTTTTTTCTTTTTTTCTTTTTCTGTACTTCTTGTTAGCCTAGCCTTATAAAAACCTTGCATTCGACTTAGTAAGATAGAACTCTTTATGCTTTTACTTTGTTCTGCAATCTCATTAGGTAATTTAGGAGTATATGTTATGTTTTATGGAATTTGGTCAAAGTATTTTTGAATGTCGAGGTGGGTTGGTCCTTTTTGACATTTGGCGAGCGATTTTTGTAGGTGGAGACTATACCGGAGACATTTCAGTCCGTCCAGCATTATCTCGGATCGTTTGTCTACCCTTTACGAGAAGAAACACGGGCGAGTCTGTGCTCGAGTTTGGAAAATATTTCTTCGCTGCCTTTCACCGAGATTTATGACTTTGCGGAATGCAAGAGAAGTGGGAACTCATATGCCGTCAAGGCTGGTCGGTGGAGCAATGAATCCAACACTCGGGGCAAGGGAACTTACAAAACTCTGCCTGGAGATATCTTAATTCTAACTGATGCTAAGCCTGCAACAGTTCCTGACTTGGAGAGGTCCGGAAGAAGATGGGTGTTTGCATCAGTAAGAATGATTGGAGGAGATTATGAAGAGGATAAGGCAACGTCATCCACAAACTTTAAAGTGGAGGCATTATTGAACCATGAAGTACATAATCCCTGGAGGCCAAAGTATGCAATTTTCCTGATAAATATCGTCACTAACAGAAGGATATGGAACGCCTTGCATATGTCTCTGAACTTGGATATTGTGAAGGAAGTTCTCTGCACAGATTTGGTGGTATGACTTCCTTTACGTACCTTTAGTCCATTTTGACTTAAAATTGCTATTATATTCCTCTAAGCTTCAAAACTTCATTTACTTCTGTCGATTTGTAAGTTTCACCAGAAAATAAGACAAATGATGCTTTAAGCCATTCTGTTGCATTAATAGATTAGGCTAATTGTTTCTTTTACTTGGTCCATTTAATGATATGGAGATGAATGAAGATATGGGAAATTAGTGAAGTTATGTCTTGAATAGGGCAAATTAATTCCATGGAGGCAACTTAATCGCTAGTACTAGACCTTAAAATTTTCTATACTATACTTTTCGCAGGATTTGAGTTTGTTCTGTGCAATGCTCTTTATATCATATTAACACCAATTAAGTTTCAGAACCTTCCACCATATTTACATGGTCTGAATTATCACAAGAAATGTGTTTCGGTTGCAGGCTAATAAAGTTTCCAATCTTGGTATTACAAAAGGTAATGGTTCTGCGAGTGAGAGCCTTGACGAGAGATTGTGCCATGATCTGAATGAATCCCAGAAAAAAGCAGTTGGGGCCTGTCTCAATAAACTCCAATGTGAGAACAAGCCATCTGTCGAGCTGATATGGGGTCCTCCTGGAACTGGGAAAACTAAAACTGTCGCTACACTGCTATTTACTCTCTTGACAAGGAAACATAGAACCACTGTTTGTGCTCCTACGAATGTTGCCATCAAGGAAGTGGCATCTCGTGTTCTAAAGCTGCTAAAGGAATCAGATAGTGGTATAAGTACTGAAACGGAAAGTTCACTCTCTTATCTTGGAAACGTGCTTGTTTTTGGGAACAAGGAGCGACTGAAGGTTGATTCTGACATTGAAGAAATATACTTGGAACACCGAGTAGATTGTGTTGCTGAGTGCCTTTCCATGGTCACTGGTTGGCAGCAGTGCCTAACTTCCATGATAGATACTCTTGCCGACTGTGTCCATCAATACCACATATTTTTGGAAAATGAATGCACAAAAAGGAGGAAACCAGGAAGTGATGATGATGGGAGTGAGTGCAGAAGCAGTGAAGAAGATGGTAACTGTGAGCTTAAATCATTTCTTGAGTTTTTCAGGGACCAATTCAAGACAACTGTCCATCCCCTGCGGAGATGCCTCTATATTTTCTGTACTCATGTATCCAAAACTAATATCCAGAATATTACATCCCTCCTTAACTTACTTGGTTGTTTTGAAACTTTATTATGCGGAGAGAAGTGGGGTTCAGAGATTATGGAGATTACTCTTTCATATGATGAACGTACCCAGTTTTCATTTGAGACATCCGTGAGTCCACTCTATAATTTATATAAGAAGAGACAGGAATGCCTTTCAATGTTGCTAACAGTTCGTGATTCTCTGAAGGATCTAAGACTTCCAAACTTTATGAGCAAGGCCATGATAGCCGACTTCTGTTATCAAAATGCTTCCCTGATTTTTTGCACTGCTTCTAGTTCATATAAGCTGTACCCTGTGGAAATGGAGCCTCCCAATTTACTGGTAATCGATGAGGCAGCCCAGTTGAAAGAATGCGAGTCAGTAATTCCTCTGCGACTCCCTGGTGTCAAGCATCTGATTTTAATTGGAGATGAGCGTCAGTTGCCTGCTATGGTCGAAAGCAAGGTAATGTTGCAATCTCTGAAAAGTTACTTCGTCTTTGGTTTTGAAAGATGTGTAATACCCTTCTCTTCATTTGAGCTTAGATGGGCTAAATGTTCTATACCTAACGTCTGTTGAATTGATATCATGTTTTATTTCTACAGGTTTCTAATAGGGCCGGTTTTGGAAGGAGTCTGTTTGAAAGATTGAGTTCACTGGGTTATTCAAGGCAACTTCTCAATATACAATACCGGATGCATCCATCGATAAGTCTGTTTCCAACTTCAAACTTTTATCAACAGCAAATTTTGGACGGGCCAAATGTGAAGAGCAAAGATTACAGAAAAAGTTACTTGCCATGGCCGATGTTTGGCCCTTACTCGTTCATAAATATTCCTGATGGACAAGAACAAATCGGCGATGATGGCTGTAGCCTTAGAAACCCCGTTGAGGTGGAAGTTATCTTGAGGATATTGAGGAATCTGTACAGAGGTATGTCAAGAGAACTTTATACATGTTGCTTCGAGCACATGGATTTTGCATGTATTACTTAATCATACAGGTGTAGAATATGATGGCCATCAATAGTGCTTTTCCTAGGATATTTCTTTGGAAGTTTTGCATCCCTCAAAAAACGATATCATTGTTGTGATTGTTTTATTTCCTTTTCTTGGCAGCTTGGGATGGATCAGAAGAAGATTTGACAGTAGGTGTCATATCTCCCTACGCAGCTCAGGTTGCTGCAGTTCAAGCCAAACTTGGAAAAAGGTACGGAAATATCAAGGGCTTTATGGTCAAGGTGAAGTCAGTGGATGGATTCCAAGGGGGTGAAGAAGACATTGTTATAATATCCACCGTAAGATCAAACTCGCATGGGACTATTGGGTTCTTGTCCGATACTAATAGAACGAATACTGCTCTTACCAGGGCTAGGTACTCTATCCTCTTAACTGTGTCAAATTAATTTTTGGTATAGCCTGTATGTCCCAGAGTTATTTCCTATCTATAGGTATTGTCTGTGGATTCTGGGAGATGAGAAAACACTGACAAAAAGCAAATCTGCGTGGGAAGCTTTGGTTCACGATGCCAAGAGTCGTGGATGTTTCTTCAATGTTGATGATGACAAGGACTTGGCTAAAGCCATCTTAGATGTGAAGAAAGAGAACAATGAGCTCGATGACCTGCTTGACAGAAGCAGTGTACTTTTCAGAAATGCTAGGTGGAAGGTAAAAATCTTCACTCGACAGTATTCTACGGCTACATTTATTTTTCAAAATAAGCATTAAGAATAAAGAATCTGTGACAACAGATCCTATTGTAATGCTTTGGTCTTTTCAGGTTCTTTTCAGTGACAACTTCCTGAAGTCTTTCCGAGAGCTGACCTCACTCAGTACAAAGATGTCAATCATCGAGCTTTGTCAAAACTCTCCAGTGGCTGGAGATCAAAGAAGAGAAATGTGGATATAATTTGTGAACACTCATCCCTCATCGCAAGACAATTTAAAGCTGACGGTCTCTATGTATTATGCACGAACGATATTGAGAAGGAACAGAGATACATCCAAGTCCTGAAGATATGGGATGTATTGCCTTCAGAGGACGTGGCAAATTTGGTCAAACGTTTGGACAGCGTATTCGAGACATATAGTGATGATTTTATTAGTCGTTGCAATGAGAAATGCACTGAGGGGTAAGTCTGATCATTTCTTCTTACTTAAGATAGGTAGCACAGCATCTCTTTTCCGGATAGATGACTAAAATATCTTGAATTGATCTCATCCCCCTATTTTCTTTCATTTCACATGCCTCTTCCTGTTATAGGGATCGGGAAGTTCCGAAGACCTGGCCTTTTGATGTTGTCCGCTATCGAAGTCCTGGTGAAGATCAATTTGGGAGTAGTTTTGATGCTGATGCTTCAGATCATAGGTTGTATGGAGAAAATGTGAAAGTGAGCGAGAGTTTGTTTCTGACGAAATTCTTCCCCTCCTCATCAGATGGTAACGAAGCGGGTCTTCCCTCTGAAGTAACAGAGAAAGAACAAGAGATAGCCAAGGATGGGTGGATGGAACATGATGTCTCTACTGCCTCGACAATGAAGGTAATTCAAAGTCCTTGTGCCATTACATCCTGTTTCGGATGTGAAGCACGCGATTCTGCACCATCGACTTGTACGTTGCCAGAAAATGAGCCGCGCTTAGTGAATGAAGAAGAGAAGAGCGAAATTGTGGAAGCTCAAAAAACCAATGATGTGAAGAAGGACGGGTGGCCTGTTGTTAGGCGCTGGTTAATGGCCCTTGGGGTTGTGGCAGCGCTCGGTTTCCTTATAGGAAGAGGGAAGAAGAGATGAATCCTCTCTTCATTTTCCCAGATATAGTTGTTGATTGAAAATTGTGTGGTGCTATAATCTACAAGTACTCCACATCCTTGTAAATACATGTGGAACTTTTTAGTAAAATAGTTCCTACAGATCTCTCAGACAGGAGGCTTTACTCTATACATTCCCTGAAGTTCTAAATCATGGAAATATACTGTTCCTTTTGGCTGCAAATTTTGTTCCTTTCTTTTTACCTCTATGAACCTTTATTCTCTCATGCCTCGCAATAGCTCGAATGCAGTTAAAGAATTAGAAAGAAAATGCAACTTTCTCTGCTTATCTTATTTACTTACAGATCATCTTGTTATGGAAGTTTGCCTGACTGGAGTGAAAATACGTTACAAGATCTGGCCAGTGAGAGCATATGTCCAAATGGGAGTGTATAATTGTGGTTAGAAGAATTTAAAGTCATCTAGGTCTTTATGAAACTGGTCCTAAGTATGTCGACACGAATTTGAATTGAAAATGAGGATGGCGTCGTTGCGTTTAGTAAAATAGATCTTAATGGACAGTCGATCTAATGGGGGTGTATTTGCAAATATAAGAATCATTAATTGACACTTGGTCTCAATTTGACGTTCTCATAAGGTTTTGGAGGGGACCGCAATGAAAATAATTAAGATCTCATCAGAAAATAAATTAGGGATTAGTTTTGTCAATAAACTAAAGCACGAGGACAAAAATTGGTCGTTGGTATAAGTATCAAAATTAAATTGTAATTTGTACATGTAGGGCTGACGTGCCGACTTAGCACTTTCTGGCGAATTCCGAACGGAAATTTGACGATAGAACTTAAATTGTGGCTGCAGAGTAATATTCAATTCCAATTTGCAACCAAATAAGTAAGATCAAAGTCGTGTTCCCCCAAAAGAAAAAAAAACTACGTGGACCAAAATGCAATTTACCCTAAGGAATTTGAGTGTGAAGGAGCTATTTGTTGATTTTTTTGCAAAATTCGGGACAACATCATGCAAAATTAGCGAGAATCTGTAGCCAACCACTGGCTATTTAATTATTGATGCTTGATAGCTTTTACAATGGGCCGTATCTATAAGAAGTTATTTCACTTAGACTATCAAAGAGCCTATTTATTTCGCCGTAAATCAACGATACAAATTTTTTGTAAGAAAGATGATCGTCTGTATCAATTAGAAAAATTACTCCAATGATAAATATTTCCATTATCAATTAAAAAACCCATGGACATAAATTGCTATAATTAAAACACTTTCCAATCTATTGATTTTTTTAAGCTATGTAAACAATTAGTTTTGAAAAAATATATTTCAAATTATTAATTATTCACAACATAAACGAACCATATTGCTAGGGGTGAGCACCGGCCTAGTTCCAACCAAGGAACCAAAATGAACTTGCCGATTTCGAGTGGTTCCCGAATCCTAAAATTTGGAATAGGCAATAATTGATCTAGTTCTTAGTTCCAAGTGCAAAACCGAACCAACCAAACTTGATCTTTTTTTCTTTTTTATTATTTATTTTCCCCTTAAAGAGTAAAGATGATTAGGGTAGAAGCTTTAGAGCCCTAGTAGCCTCTCATTTAGCCAAACCATTTCTTTCCATGACTAGTGGCTAGAAAAATAACATCCCATCTATCATTGGGTGGATCCACGTTTTGATATCTTTCTCCCAACTTTACTTCCTTTTCCACGAACCAAGGAAACCAATACAAAAGATAATTCCTAAAAAATTCCAAGACAATGGATCCCTTATTGGACGAAAATGGCTTGCGAAGTTAGACTTGTCCATGGCTCAACTGAAATACATTTTGCTCAGAACCTTGTTCATTTGAAAAAAGAATTTAAATTGCAAATTTGAGTTTATGGAGCAGCCAAACAAAAGCAACGTTATATATGCATAGAAAATCGAGACAATAAAAGGAAGAAAAGAAGAAGAAATATTCATTAGTTCTTGGATCTACCTAGGAACTAGCCTAGACCAATCATTTTGGTTTCAAGACCAAGTGGGTCAATTTTCGATTCTATAAAACAGAAACCAACCTTGTCTTATGGCGGTTCACTTGGCTGAGGTGTCTTCAACTATTCATTTTGTGATAATATATTGATACATACATTCAAAATTAGAAACCAACCAATTAAATAATCTTGATCATAAGTAAAAAGTTCATGTTCTTCGTAGATTTCCGTCTAGAACTCGTCCTTTTTTTGATCTATTTACCATTTCAATAAAAAAAATAGATTTAATTTCTTGAAAAGTAACTTTGCTCATGCCATGATCCTTTATGGAGCAGCCAGACAAAAGCAGCTTCTATATATACATAGAAAATCGAGACAAGAGAAGGAAAAAAAAAAAAAATCCCTCAGTTCTTGGATCCATCTGGGACCAAGGTCAGGTGGGTCTGTTTTTGGTTCTATAAACCGGAAACCCACCCTATCCGATGGCAGCTCATTTTGCTGAGATGTCTTCAACTATCTATTTTGTGATAATATATTGATACATACATTCAAAATTAGAAACCAATCGATTAAAAAATATTGATCATAAATAAAAAATTCATGTTCTTCATAGATTTCTTATTAGAACAAGTCCTTCTTCTTTTTTAATATTTGCCATTTTGATATAAAAAAATAGTTTTAATTTTTTGAAAAGTAACTTTGCTCATGCCATGATCATTGGGTGGATCCATATATTGATATCTTTCTCCCAACTTTACTTCCTATGACGTCCTGAATTTCGACCCAATCTTGAAATATGTAAAATGGTTATTTTATTAATGCGTTGTTGGTTACATTTACTCTGAGTTGGCCCCTCATGAGTTAACTAACTATTTAGAAAGGTGATTAAAGACGGATACCCGCACGACTAGTGAATTCAATTAGGAATTGGCTGCTCGACTATAAGAATCAAACATGGATGATACCACACTATTGTAGGCTAATTAGTGAACGGAAATAAATTGATTCGGCGGGAGTATGAGGTCGGATTACTGGTGATTCCGCACGGCTTCAATACTAACTACGGATGATGTTAAACCAATTCCCTGTTGGCTCTGTACTCAGGGTGAGCAATCAATTCCTCCTGATTACATGACAACCGAGGATCGACCTGATTTGAATAGGTACGATCGTGGATTGAAAAACTATCAATTACGGGTCAAACGCGTGGAAAACTCTAAACGCTACCCGAAAGTTAGGTTGTACTAAAGTTGCGATTGGTTGAAATTAATCATAAAATTCAATCCGATTTTAGATATCGAACTTTCAAGGACGTCGAAACAAAAATATTGGACAACACCTATCGATAAGCACATAAATTGCCAAAGCGGATTATTAGGCCGAGAATCAAAGCCGAAAAAGGGATGATCGGGCCGAAAGTTGTTAACCGAGACGGTTCCGCTTCTTAATTTTCGGATCAAGGGCATTTTGGGAGAGTTTGGTGCAATTTGAGGAAAAGACCAAAATGCCCCTAGTCATTTATGGGCTACAAGACAAGATTTTTTGAAAGAGAGGAGAGAGAAATGATGGGGATGGGCGGCTGATTTCCCCCCGGCCGCTGCCCGTCTTGTCCTTCTCTCTCTGTTCCTCTTTCCTTTTTTCCCCTATGCGCGGCCTCCCTTTCCGCATGTACCCCACCTGCTCCTGTCCACTCCCCCTTGTCCTCTCTCTCCTCCTCCCGCTCCCCCATGCACGGCCCCCATGCACGTATCCGGTCTTCTTCAGCCACCTCCCTCCTTAGTCCTTCCCAAAAAATCCCCAATTCTAACCCTAATTTTTCCCCCAATTTCTAATTTTCAGGTCTCTCTTCCCTCTCTCCCCAGTCCCCATGCCTGACTTCTTCCTACTGCCTTGAGCCCTCGACCGTCGCCCGCTGCTTGTGGCCGCTCGTCGCCCGTCGCTCTGCTCGCCGCTCGTCGCCCGCCGCTTTGCTCGCCGCTCGCCGCCCGCCGCTCTGCTCGTCGCTCGCCGGCGGCTCTGCTCGCCGCGCGCGCTCAGTCGCCGCCGCCCGCGGCTCTGGTCACCGCGGCTCTACTCACCCGCAGCTCTACTCGTCTGCTCGCCCGCGGCTCTACTCATCTGCTCGCTGCTCGCCCGCGGCTCTGCTCGACTCCGACGAGGTTACAGTCCGAGTCGTGGCAAGTAAGGTTGCGAGAAGCAGCACGGCGAGGCGCGACTCCATACCAATCGCTATGCTCTTTTGGCCCTGCAAAAGTGGGTGCCCATCCCCCTACAGCTCCTTTTCTTCCTTTCTTCTTCTTCTTCTTCCTCCTCTCTTCTTCTTCTCTCCTAGCCGACGCCTTGGCCGCTGCTGCTGCCTTGCTCCTCCACTGACTTGACTGGCAGCCATCCCCACTGCCGACCGGCCTTAATCGTCCCGCCAGTTCGCCGGACTCGCCCGAGCCAACTATTCTTCTCCGGCCTCCTCCCAGTCGAGCCAGATCTAGTTGCTGCCGTTCTTGGCTTGACCACCGCCACCTCGCCGTCTCTCATCTAGCCAGAGCCGCCGCCCGTCCACCGCTGCAACTGCCGACGACTGGCGCCCGAAGACCAGCCGCCTCCTCCTTCTCCTTTGCTGCTGTCCGGCAGACATGCACCTGCAGCTTCTGCTGCGTTTTCTCTACCTCGGCCATCAGTCGTCGACCGCCACCGCCGCAGCGCCGGCCGCCTAGCCCAAACGCCAGACTGCTTGAAGACCATCGCCGCGAGCCGCCGCAAGTCGCCGCCCTGCTACTTCCTATCGTCGCTCTCTCTCACTCTCGGTTATGGTTGAACCGAGCCGGCCAGCCGCCGCCAGCCTCAGCCCCCGTCGCCGTCTAGACACCTCTCACCGTCCTCCACCTGGTTGCCCGAGCTAGCTGGTCGTTTCCCCCTCCTCCGACTCTCTTAGTTTCGGTTTGGCCCGAACTGGCCAACCCCCATCAGTCGGCCACCCTAGCTGCCGCCTTGAACCTTCGTCCAGTCGCCGGCTGCTTGGCCGTCGCTCGCCGTCCGTCCAAATGTCGCCAGAGCCGGCCGACCGGCCAGCCCAGCCAGCTGCCCCCCCCGAGCCATTGCACCGCCTTTCTCCCTCTCGGATTCTGTTTTACTATCACCGGAGCCGCCCCGCCTGGTTGCTGGAGCTGCTAACCGTCGTCCGGAGCTGCTGGACCGCCCACCAGCCAGCCCCGTGCTGCCACAGCTGCTGGTTCCTCCGTGTCTCAGCTTTTCGCCATGCAAACAGCCGCCCTCGGCCAAGATCCGGTCCCGTGCCGTCTCGCCTTGACGCGTCGGAGGTTCCCAGGCGTTCCCCTTGCTGCCGCCGTCATGCCCATGTCGTCAGAATCGTCACCCAGTGAGTTTACACTCTAATCCCTCGATTAGTCCGTTAAACTTGTTTAGGGAGAGATTACGTTAGAGTTAATCTTAGTTAGGAAGTTAATTAAAATTAACCGTGGTTAGGATGATTGGTTAGATTAGTTAGCTGTGGTTAATTTTGATTATGTGGTTAATTGTGCTTAAGGCTAATTAACACTAGTTAATTAGGATAATTAAGGATTAGCGGGATAATTTGGATTAGTATTATTTATTAAAAAGAAGTGATTTCTTTTTTATTATTATGTATTAATTCCGAAATTATTATTATTTATTAAATCGGAATTTTTTTGTTTATTTTAATAATAATTAATTATAATTTAATTATGAATAGTACTGTTTATTTATAATTAAATTGTGGAATTTATTTGACATGTCGGTAATTATAAAAGCATGTTGAATTGCTGCTTGGATTAATATTGGATTAATCGTGTGATTGATTGAGATTATCTCGTGCTTGACTGTTCTACTTAATTATGGCTTGACTGCATGAGTTATGAAAAGGCAAAACCCCGAGATGTTGGGCATATATATGTCAAGCTTTGCGAGAAAAACGAGAATGGTGTATTATTTGATAAGGTATGAAAGCAAGATGGGTTTTGAAATAAAATGTGACCACACATTATTCTTTCCTACAATTTATACATAAGAAATATGCAGTGATTTATTATGTTGAGCATGTACTACATTTGCATTGGCTAATATGCAAGATTAAAATGGACTATGGTGGTGTGCTCGTGGGGTCATTTAATTGAACCCATCACCCTAGCGATAGATCGAGGGATCCCGACGGGTGTTCGGATGCGGGTTGCGGTAAAGGTCAGGCCTATGCTCCTTCAGGAATGCTGTCTAGGCGAAAGATCTAGACATAGCCATGCCCGATGGGGTGGGGCGATGCCTAACAAAGCTAGTAGATATCGGCGGTAGATCGGTTGTAGCCTTAAGGGTGTTAATAATCGAAACGCACATGAATGCAGGAGTGCATGAGAAATATGTCAACATGAGTTCCAATCATGCATGAGTTGGTGGCATTGATTATGGTATGTTTGATGTGATAACGTGTAGGGTATAACAATGGCTAAGTGAGATCGCCTACGATACGACTCAAGTGTGATTGATTAATGCAATGATGAGAGTGCAAAGTGCATTAATTGTGATGTGCATGTGTATTTATCGTGCATGGTATGGCATGACCAAGTAAGGTCGTTTGCGAGTCGATTGCTTGTCGATGTTGTTTATGGGAATTACTGAATAGATCGAGTCATTGCTTGAGACATAGTATTGTTCTGTCATTGACCTGCTTGAGGAATTGGACCGTGCCATAGGTACCTCGAGGCGAGTTGATGTATTAACCGGGACTTAGGGCGAGAATTCACTGAGATTTATATCTCACAGTTATTATTTAATTATTTTCAGGTTCATGGTCTGGAGAACTGGCAGGTGGTGCATTCTGGAAAAAGTAAAATAACCCTGGCCCCATTTGTTTTGTTGGCTTTATAGGAAGTTGCACGTGGTTAGGGGTGTCAAATGGGTGGATCGGATTGGGTCAAAAATGGTCCGACTCACATCGACTCATTTAATCCGTTTTGACCCATTTTCATGCAATGTAAATTTGATGACCCATACCCGACCTATATTACCAACACATATTAATATTTTACTTAATTTAAGAAAATCTACTCCCACTTATTCAGTCCATTTTAAACTTTTCACATATAAATTATTTGAATAAAAATTTCACATCAAATTTATAAAGTAAATTAAATAATAAAAATTAGTAAATAAAAAAAATGTGGATACCTCTAAAATTGAAATATTTTTTGAAAAATAATATTTTTTAAAAAATCGATTTTTTAATTATTTTAAAAAATTAATTTATTTTATTTTTATTTTTTATTTTTCTTTCTTTCTTTTTCTTTTCCCTTTCTTTTCTCTTTTCTTTCTTCTTCCTTCTTCTTCCCCCTTTTCCTCTACTGGTGCCGCCCGACGGCGACTAGCCAAGATGCAGGCCAGCGAGCCCGAACTCGACCAAGGCCAACAAACTCAAGGCTTGGCCGATCTAGGCTCCGCCGAGGTCGCTGACAGTGGTCAAGCTCGGGCTCACCCGGATTTGGCGAGCCGCGAGCTCTGTTGCGGCCAGCGAGTTCGGGGCTCGCCTACCCAAATCCGGGCAAGCCACAGCTCGACCAAGATTGGCGACCTCGTGGCTCGCCTGTCCAGATCTAGGCCGAGCTCCGGCCAGCGAGCTTAGGGCTCGCCAGCCCAAGCTCTGTCGTAGCTCGCCTGCCCATATCCAAGCTGAGCTCCAGCCGGTGATGGCAAGCTCAAGATCAGCAATGGTGACAGCGGCATGATGGCGGGATCGGCAACGGAGTTTGAGAACGCATAAAGGAGGAGGATGGAAGGAGATAGATGATGGGTCTACCTAATAACTCACTCAACCCATATTTGACAAATATTTAACTTTCATTTGACTCATATTTGATCCATATTTAACTTTTACTTAATCCATATTTGACTCATTTAACTAAAAGTGAGTCATAATATGAGTTTGTAACTCATTTTAACACCTCTACTCATGGTAAGGGCTTGTTTGTGATAAAATGGTATTGTTGATTGTGTTTTCAAACCGACTTTCCTGACTATCCTGATTTTTATCTTGTAAGGGGAATAGTTATTGCTTCCGCACTTAACTGAAAGATAAAAAGAATGGTCGGCGACGCATTCTGAGATGTCGCATTCAAATGACCACAAGTGAAAAGGGGATCGTCACGTGCTCGAGGGTCAAGGCGTGACACTTCCTTTTCCACAAACCAAGGAAACCAATAGAAAAGATGTTTCCAAAAAAATTCCAAGGTGAAATTAGATTTGTCCTTGGCACATTTTGCTCAGGACCTTGTTCATTTGAAAAAAGAAATTAAATTGCAAAGATGAGTTTATGGAGCAGCCAGACAAAAGCAAATTTTATAATGCATAGAAAATCCAGACAATAGAAGGAAAAAAAGAAGAAGAAATATCCGTCGGTTCTCGGATCTACTCAGGAATCGGCCTGGACTGGTCGTTCTAGTTTCAGGACCAAGTGGGTTAGTTTTTGGTTCTATAAACCGGAAACCGACCTTGTTCGATGGCAGCTCACTTTGCTGAAATGTCTTTAACTATCTATTTTCCGATAATATATTGATACATATATTCAAAATTAGAAACCAACCGATTATATAATCTTGATGATAAGTAAAAAGTTCATGTTCTTCATAGATTTCTGATTAGAACTTGTCCTTTTTTCAATCTATTTACCATTTCGATATAAAAAAAATAGTTTCAATTTCTTGAAAAGTAACTTTGCTCCATGATCTAGTTCGGATGGATAGGCATAGTACGTGTAGAAAGCTTAGGTTGCAAGAAATCAATATGTTTGCCTACCTTTCCTTTTCCTAATGCCTTTTCTTTTGTAACTATTGGCCTGAATCGGACTTTGCTAGGTCAGAGAAGGAGACCTAAATTCATCGAATGTCGAATGACGAGTAAGGCCGACAGTTTTACATGCATTTTGTGCAGTAAGAAACATCGTCACATGGCAGACGATGGATGAGAAGATGGCCTGTGCAACTCAGAGGCAAGGCAATTTCGGCGTTGCACGATGCCCCGTGACAAAGCATTTTGTACCGTAGTGCCCTACCCTTGGGAAGCAAGTCGGTGCCCCGTAGTCCTGCGGTGATTCACTGTGCATGATGAAGACAAGACATACCAATTACAGATGAACCAACGCTTCAAAAGACAATACTTACCTATCATCATGCCGATGACATAGTATAAGTGAATAGGTTCCCAAACCCATCACATCTCTTTAGCTAGTTTTCGACACGAAATTAGTTAAATTTTGTGAGCTTGTTGACGGCTTTTTTAAAGCTTTTATCTATTGACCTTTTATTAAAGTGGGATTCCTATCTCATCTCTTTTTCTTTACGGATTTATCTGATGACGGTCTGTGCATCATATTGGATAACGATAAAAAATATAATAATTTTAACAATATTTTGAAATATTATATTTCAATATTTTATATAAGAATGTATTAACTTCGGCCGAATGTTCTAAATGCACTTATTACATATGATCGTGCAAGGAGAGCTTGAAACAATGTTGGTGAAGACTTTTGTAACCCATAATTGTCGTACGGAATCAATCCAAATGTAGAAAATGATTTGTGATTTTATAATTAATTGAAATAGAACTTAAAAACAAAGTGAGAAAACCACACTCAACCGCGTAACATGTTGATTACATTTACTTTCCTAAAACACACTATGAATAGAATTTTGAAAGTCCATAAATACTATAACTGGTTATGGAGAGAAATAATTTAGAGGTGATAGAAATTACTCAATGGATTTTCCTTTGATCAAAAATACTTACACTTGTCAAATGGGTAGGTCACTGACCCAAAAAAAAAGAAAGGATAGGTTGTGTCGGGTCGGGTCGAAATTGGTCCAAATTATATTGACCCATTTAACCCATTTTGACCAATTTCTATATAATGCAATTCTAGCAACCTATACTCGACCTAGCTAGAACCCATATTATTAAAAGACCTCAATATTAAATCCAATTTAGAAAAACTTGTTTTTAATAAGTTTTTTAAAATACATATTGCTAAAAACATTGCAGACAATCTTTTATAATTTTTTTAAGAAAAATATGATTTTTTCTTTTTTTCTTTTTCTTTCTTTGCTATTTTTTCTTCGGCGACCGACTATGATTGATGATTGTTGCTCCAAAAAAAAAAAAGACTATGATTGATGATCGAAGGCAACTGGAGCGACAACCAGCAATTGATGACCACTAGTGACTAGAGACCAATGATCGGCGGTGACTGGTTGTCAGATGCAACAAAACATCTCTAATTGTTTAGGTGGTGTCCAGGTGGCAGCCCACTTTGTTGAGAATTTGACAACACCAATGAGGAGAAGGCATCTCTAACTATCTACAATTTTAAGAGAAAATATTGGGTACCCAAGTGATTTACACATCAGCTTCCTACTAGTCCATTAAAAGAATGACATGTATCAATTTTGGGACCCACTTTTCAGACACCCTAGGTCTCCTCTCTCTTCAATTAATGTTCACTTTTTTTCTTTTTCTTTGTTTCCCTTTTGTTCTTCTCACCCCTTTCAGTCCATTAGGGATTACGCGACGGACGGCGGCGGCCGGAGGTTAGGATAGCAACGATGGTCGTCGGTTCGACTGCGCCAAAACAGAGAGAGAAGGAGAGGGAAGAACAGCGGCCGGGGACTAAACGGTGGACGACTGGCCCACCACGGCGGCTCGGGTGGTCGGGAACAGTAGCAACAAGCCGACGAAGTGGCGGTTGGGACGGTGGCGGTCGAGCACGGCCACGGCTCGGGGCTCGACGGATGGTGGTCCCCGGCAGCGCGCGGCGGCCGGTGGAGGCACGGCAGCGATTGAACCGGGCGACGGCGAACAAGGAGGAGGAGAGAACGGGAGCTAGACGAGGCCGGGTCGGCTCGAGATTGGTAGACGGCGGCCGACGCCCTAGCGGCAAGGGGGTGGTGGCGAGATGCGGTGGCGGCCGGTGAGGCGACGACTCGGCGGCGGCGGCGGAACTCGGTTTTCCGGCCAAAGGGAAGACCAAGAAGAAGAAGCAGCAGAAGAGAAGAAGGTGGGGAGCAGTGGTCGACCGAGAAGACAAGTGGGGAAGAAGAAGAAAACAAAAGAAAAAGGAAAGAGAAGATAATTGAAGAGAGAGAGGAGACCTAGGGTGTCTGAAAAGTAGGTCCCAAAATTGACACGTGTCGTTCTTTTAATGGACTAGTAGGAAGCTGATGTGTAAATCACTTGGGTACCCAAAATTTTCTCCAATTTTAAGTGTGGAGTTTTCATATGATCCTTTAAATGAGTTTTCAATAATATATTAATATAGATGCTCAAATAATTTTATACTCTATATGTTTGATGAAAAATGAATAATTTAGAAAATACTTTTCTAAAGATAATCACTTGAAATAATTAATTAATGAAATATATTTTTATCATTAACAATAATTTATATTTAATTTTTTTGTGAACAATGAAAATAATTTCTATTCATTTATTTTTATAAGTGATGCAAATAATTATGTTTTTTAAAAAAATATTTTTAAAATTATTTATTTTTAACGCAATAAAATGAGTTTTAATGTCCTAAAAATAACTTCTCTCACGACATGACACGGTTTGGGATTGAAAAGAGTGTACCGGCCTAATACGTGTAGAAGGCTTAGATTGCAAGAAATCAAAATGTGGAAAGGCGAAGAAAAGCGGGAAAAGCTTATGCCATTGCGATATAAAGCAAGTCATTAGACAGTGTACGGAAGACGAGAGGACGGCCCCCGCCGTCTTTTCACCTCTCGTAGACGATGGCCTCGAGTGGCTTCTTTTGAGCTTCCATAGACGACCCTTTACCTTCCCCATGCCACTCTTCTTCGTCGTTAAGAACGCTTACTTCGGTGTTCAAAAAGGGACTGATGCTGAGCGTACGAGCTTTGCTCAAGTTTTCGCCTCGAAAGTTCCTTGAAACCTTGAGTGATTTTCCTCGGCAAGAAAAGAAGGGGAGAAAGAAACGAGAAGAAGATTCTGGTACGTGGGTTCAGGTGGATTTGAGAGGGAGCACGAAGAGTGTTGGGTATGGAGATAGCAGAGGGAGGTTTGCGCAGGAGAAGGAGAGACAAGACCAATGACCTGACTGATATTGTCTTCTCTTGGTCTCTTCACGACATTCTCAACGAAAACCTCTATCTTAACCAGGTTTCTTTTTACTTTTTTCTCATCTTTGCTTTTTTATTTTTGTCATGCCCTTCTGGTTTTATTCTCGTGTAAGTTAAACGATAATGTGGTGTTTACTTGAGAATTTTCCAAATGATGTTAGTTCGTTGCTCTTTTTCTTTCTACTTTTAGTAAGCCTGACCTTATGAGAACCTTGCATTCAACCTAGTGAGATAGAACCCTTTATGCTTTATTTTATTTGGCAAACTCATTAGGCACATTAGGAATATATGTTATGATTTACGGAATTTGGTCAAAGTATTTTTTGAATGGGTAGGTTGGTTGGTCATGTTTGACATTTGGCCGAGCTGTTTTTGTAGGTGGAGACAATACCGGAGACATTTCAGTCCGTCCGGCATTATCTTGGATCATATGTCTACCCTTTACTGGAAGAAACACGGGCCAGTCTATGCTGGAGTTTGGAAAATATTTCTGTGCTGCCTTTCACCGAGGTTTATGACTTTGTGGAATGCAAGAGAAGTGGGAATTCATATGGTGTTAAGGCTGGTCGGTGGAGCAATGAGTCCAACACTCGTGGCAAGGAAACTTACAAAACTTTTCCTGGAGATATCTTGATTCTAACTGATGCTAAGCCAGCAACTATTCCTGACTTGGAGAGGTTCGGAAGAAGATGGGCGTTCGCATCTGTAAGGATGATTGGAGGAGACGGTGAAGAGGATGAGGCAACGTCACCCACAAGCTTTAAAGTGGAGGCATTATTGGACCATGAAGCAAATAACTCCTGGAAGCCTATGTATGCGATTTTCCTGATAAATATAGCCACTAACAGACGGATTTGGAAGGCGTTGCATATGAACTTGGACATTGTGAAGGAAGTTCTCTGCACAGATTCCGGGGTACAACTTTCCTTTTCACACCTTTAGTCCATTTAGACTTAAAATTGCTATTATATTCCTCTAAGCTTCAAAACATCATTTGACTCCTCCCGATTTGTAAGTTCTATGGGAAAATAAGATAGACGATGCTTTAAGCCATTCTGTTGCGCTGATAGATAAGGATGATTGTTTCTTTTAGTTGGTCCATATCATTATATGGAGATGAAAGAAGATATGGGAAATTAGTGAGGTCATATCTCAAATTGGGCAAATTAATTCCTTGGAGGTGACTTACTCGCTAGTCCTAGACCTTGAAATTTTCAATACTATGCTTTTCGTGGGATTTAAGTTTGTGCTATGCAATGCTCTTTATATCCCATAAACAATAATTGAGTTTCAGCACCTTCTACCATATTTACATGGTCTGGATTATCACAAGACATGTCTTTCGGTTGCAGGCTGATAAAGTATCTGATCTTTGTATTACAAAAGGTAATGTTTCTGTGAATGAGAGCCTTAATGAGAGATTGTGCCATAATCTGAATGAATCCCAAAAAAAAGCAGTTGGGGCCTGCCTCAATAAACTCCAATGTGAGAGCAAGCCATCTGTTGAACTGATATGGGGTCCCCCTGGAACTGGGAAAACTAAAACCGTTGCTACACTGCTATTTACTCTCTTGAGAAGGAAACATAGAACCATTGTTTGTGGTCCTACAAATGTTGCCATCAGGGAAGTGGCATCTCGTGTACTAAAGTTGCTAAAGGAATCAGATAGTGGTATAAGTACTGAAACAAGTTTTCTCTGTTTCTTTGGAGACATGCTTATTTTTGGGAACAAGGAGCAGCTGAAAGTTGATTCCGACATCGAAGAAATATACTTGGAACACCGAGTAGATTGTGTCGCTGAGTGCTTTTCAAAATTCACTGGTTGGCATCAGTGTCTAACTTCCATTATAGACACCCTTGCCGACTGTGTCCATCAATACCACATATTTTTGGAAAGCGAACACACAAAAAGGAGGAAACCAGGAAGTGATGATGATGGGAGTAAATGCGGAAGCAGTGAAGAAGATGGTAACTGTGAGCTTATATCATTTCTTGAGTTTTTCAGGGACCATTCAAGGCAACTGTCCTGCCCCTGCGGAGTTGCCTCTATATTTTTTGTACTCATATATGCAGAACTAGTTTCCAGAATATTACATCCCTCCTTAACTTACTTGATTCTTTTGAAACTTTATTATGTGGAGAGAAGTTGGATTCAGAGAAGATGGAGCTAGCTCTTTCACGTGATGAACTTAGCCTGTTTTCATTTGAGACGTCCATGGTTCCACTATATAATTTATGTATGAAGAGACAGGAATGCCTTTCCATGTTGCTAACAGTTCGTGATTCTCTGAAGGATCTAAAACTTCCAAACTTTACGAGTAAGGCTATGATAGCGGACTTCTGTTATCAAAATGCTTCCCTGATTTTTTGCACTGCTTCTAGTTCATATAAGCTGTACTCTGTGGAAATGGAGCCTATCAATTTACTAGTAATCGATGAGGCAGCCCAGTTGAAAGAATGCGAGTCAGTAATTCCTCTGCAAATCCCTGGTGTCAAGCATCTGATTTTAGTTGGAGATGAGCGTCAGTTGCCTGCTGTGGTCGAAAGCAAGGTAATGTTACAATGTCTGAAAAGTTACTTTGTCTTTGGTTTTGCAAGATGTGTAATAACCTTCTCTTCATTTGAGCTTAGATGGGCTAAATGTTCTATATCTACCGTCTGTTGAATTGCTATCGTGTTTTATTTCTACAGGTTTCTAATAGGGCTGGTTTTGGAAGGAGTCTGTTTGAACGACTGAGTTCACTGGGTTATTCAAGGCAACTTCTCAATATGCAATACCGGATGCATCCATCGATAAGTCTGTTTCCCACTTCAAACTTTTATCAAAACCAAATTTTGGACGGGCCAAATGTGAAGAGCAAAAGTTACAGAAAAAGTCATTTGCCATGGCCGATGTTTGGCCCTTACTCGTTCATAAATATTCCTGATGGACGAGAACAAATCGATGATGATGGCTGTAGCCTTAGAAACCCTGTTGAGGTGGAAGTTATCTCGAGGATAGTGAGGAATTTGTACAGAATTTTATACATATTGCTTCGAGAACATGGATTTTACATGTATTACTTAATCATATAGCTGTAGATTATGATGGCCATTAATAGTTCTTTTCCTAGGACATTTCTTTTGAAGTTTTCCACCCTTCATAAAATGATATCATTGTCGTGATGGTTTCATTTCTTTTTCTTTGCAGCTTGGGATGGGTCAGAAGATCTGACAGTAGGTGTTATGTCTCCCTATGCAGCTCAGGTTGCTGCAGTTCAAGCTAAACTTGGAAAAAGGTATGAAAATATCAGGGGCTTTATGGTCAAGGTGAAGTCAGTGGATGGATTCCAAGGGGGTGAAGAAGACATTGTTATAATATCCACTGTCAGATCAAACTCGCGTGGGACTATTGGATTCTTGTCCAATTCTAAGAGAATCAATGTTGCTCTTACCCGGGCCAGGTATGTATCCTCTTAACTGTGTCAAATTATATATTTGGAGTGATAGAGCCTGCAAATCCCAGAGTTATTTCCTATCTATAGGTATTGTCTGTGGATTCTGGGAAATGGGAAAACACTGACAAAAAGCAAATCTGTGTGGGAAGCTTTGGTTGACGATGCCAAGAGTCGTGGATGCTTCTTCAATGTTGATGATGACAAGGACTTGGCTAACACCATTTTTGATATGATGAAAGAGAATGATCAGCTTGATGACCTGCTTGACAGAAGCAGTGTACTTTTCAGAAATGCTAGGTGGAAGGTAAAAAACGTTGCTCAACAGTGTTCTGTGGCTATATTTATTTTTCAAAATAACCACTAAATTTCAAAGAATTTGTGACGACATATCTTATTGTCATGCTTTGGTCATTTCAGGTTCTTTTCAGTGACAACTTCCTGAAGTCTTTCAGAAAGCTAACTTCACTCAGGACAAAGATGTCCATCATCAACCTCCTGTCAAAACTTTCCAGTGGCTGGAGACCAAAGAAGGGGAACGTAGATATATTTTGTGAACACTCATCTCATATCGTGAAACAATTTAAGGCTGAAGATCTCTATGTCTTATGCACGATTGATATTGTAAAGGAACAGAGATACATCCAAATCCTGAGGATATGGGATGTTTTGCCTTTAAAGGATGTGGCAAATTTGGTCAAACGTTTGGACAGCATATTCGAGACATATAGTGATGATTTTATTAGTCATTGCAATGAGAAATGCATTGACGGGTAAGTCTGCTCATTTCTTCTTACTTAAGATAGGTAGCACAATACTTACTAAATTAGAAAGTATCTCTTTTCCAGATAGATGATTAAAATATAATGAATTGATCTTATCCCCCTATTTTCTTTCATTTCACATGCCTCTTCCTGTTATAGTGGTCAGGAAGTTCCGAAGACCTGGGTCTGTCCTTTCGATTTTGTCCGCTATCGAAATCCTAGTGAAGATCAATTTGGAACTACTTCTGACGCTGATGCTTCAGATCGTAGGTGTTATGCAGAGAATGCGAAAGTGAGTGAGAGTTTGCTTCTGATGAAATTCTACCCATTAACGTCAGATGTTATCCCCCTTTTGCTCGATGACAGCAATGGTAATGAAGTGAGTCTTCCATTTGAAGTAACAGAGCAAGAACAAGAGTTAATTCTTTTCCCCAGAAGCACTTTTATACTGGGGCGATCTGGAACCGGAAAAACTACAGTCCTGACAATGAAGTTGTTTAGAAATGAGAAAATGCATGATGAAGCAACCAAGGGATTTCAGGAAATCCAAAGTGGTATCAGCCACATGAAAGATGCCTCCCTGGAAATCAATGTTGAGGAAATCGGCGAAGGAGCAGAGGATTGTGTATTGTGCCAACTTTTTGTGACTGTCAGTGCCAAATTGTGTTTTGCGGTCAAACAACACTTATCTCAACTCAGAAGGTACATAAAATGTCATGGGAAGATGTTTGAACAATTGAATGAATATTCTGCAATTTTTTACAATGAACAAACATATGCAAGATTAATGGATTGTCAAATCTTTTTATGAATTAGTCCGGACAAGAAGTTAACCCCTTGGGCATGCTACTATTTTCCTCCTAGCGGAGAAGCACAATCCATAGACTTCATATATAGACTTCGCTAGGAAATATAACATGTAGCAAGAGTGCATGGGTCAAATCATTGCCATGCTCGGGTGCTACTACTTGGTTTTAGCTGCAAGAAAATAGAATTAATCATTGCATAGTAGTGATCGACATCATCTGCTTGCTGATTTCAAACTATAGATTAACTTGTGCGACTATAGTCCTTCTTTTGATCTTTGTGCCACTTCTTTAGTTTGCATTTCCATTTTATTGGAAACTTTTGTATTAAGTTTTGTGATTGTAACATTCTACGTATAAAGGGGAAATTTTATTTTAAATGAAAATATGCAATTATAAGCAGCATTGACCATCTCTTCTTCAAATCTTGCTGTGGGGGAAGATTTTCATTGCCAGCTGACGTAAATGCTATCCATGTCTCACAGTATTACAACCTCAGTGCATCTGCATGTTCTAATTTCCTTTTCGCTGTTAGTTACCTAAAAGTGGAAATTATGATATTGCATGTGTAATGTAGGTATTCCTGCATGTTTGTTGAATTTAATTTTTCATGTCTAATCGCTGGCTTAATTAATGTTGCAGCTTCAGCACTGGTGCAAAACATATAGTAAAAAGCTCTTTAGTTGATGAGATTGTTGATGATGCAGCATTATTCAAGGATATCCCGGATTCATTTGTAGATATATCTCCCAACTCTTATCCCCTTATCATAACTTTCCGTAAGCTTCTGATGATGCTAGACGGAACGGTGGGGGTTTCATTCTTTGAAAGGTTTCCCGATCTAAGGGAGTTTTGTCATGGCCAATCCTACAATTCTAGACCAGTCGCCTTACAAAGTCTTCTACGAGCAAAGGAGGTTACTTACGAAAAGTTTTGTGCAGTTTATTGGCCTCACTTCAATGACAAGATAAGGAGGAGGCTTGATCCTTCCAGAGTCTTCACTGAAATAATGTCCCACATAAAGGGTGGTCTTCAACCAGCAGATGGTTGTGAAGGCAAACTGGACAGACTAGCTTATGTTTCACTTTCACAGGGTCGTGTCTCCACTCTGAGTGTTCAGAGAAGAGAAGAAATTTACGATGCTTTTGAGGATTATGAAATGATGAAAATGAAAAATGGTGGATTTGATTTGGCCGATCTTGTCAATGATCTTCATCGCCGCCTTTTTCGTGGGCGGTTTGCTGGTAACGTGGTGGATTTTGTATATATTGATGAAGTGCAGGATCTCACCATGAAGCAAATCTCACTGTTCAAGTATATCTGTAGAAACGTGGATGAGGGCTTTGTGTTTTCTGGTGACACTGCGCAAACAATTGCAAGGGGAGTAGACTTCAGGTTTGAAGACATAAGGTCCCTTTTCTACAAAGAGTTCTTGGTAAATTCAATGGATGGACCTGGTATCAGAATGGAAAAGGGTTGTCTTTCCAAAACTTTCCATTTGAGCCAGAACTTCCGCACTCATGCTGGTATACTCAAACTGGCACAGAGCGTTGTTGATCTTCTTTACCATTTTTTCCCTTTATCCGTTGATGCTTTGAGCCCTGAAACTAGTTTTATATGTGGTGAAGCCCCAATTTTACTTGAATCCGAGAATGACAAAAGCCCCATTCCATCAATTTTTGGCAACAGTGATGTCAGAGGTAATTTCGTTGGCTTTGGGGCAGAGCAGGTTATTTTGGTTCGAGATGATCATTCTCGAAATGAAGTTTCAAACCTTGTGAGAGGGCAAGCCCTAGTTCTGACAATAGTGGAGTGCAAGGGGTTGGAATTTCAGGTAGGTGTGTGTCAGGTTGGATTATTTGCCATGCGATTCTAATGTTAGCAGCAATAGAGGTTTCACGACCGTTATTTTATGGGCAACTTTTTTTTTTGGATGGGTCATGACCAATTTGCTGCTAGCTGTTACTCTGTAAAATGCTTGGATTTGCATTTTCATTGTACTATACCCTTTTTTGTATGTACACAATGTTATCTAGATACACATAATGTGGAATTTGTTTGGGCTTATGTCAACATCATCCTCTAGGTTAATGGACAATATCAAAGATTTTGCAACTTTACTGATCTTGATTGGCAGGTGTGTCAAAACGAGTTCAAACATTCTCTTCCTAAATGTTTGAGATCTGTTCATGTACTCATAAAACTTGATATCTGTCATCTTATTCTTAAATTGGATGTTTTTACCAGAAACGTTTTTGCCTATAACATTTTGTAGGACGTCTTATTGTTTAACTTTTTTGGCACATCACCCATTAAAAGTCAATGGAGGGTCATTTATGGATACATGAAGGAGCAAGCTTTGCTTGATAATAGCTCTCAATGGTCTTCCCCAAGTTTCGATGATGCGAAGCACAATATATTATGCTCTGAATTGAAGCAATTGTATGTTGCCATTACTCGGACAAGGCAAAGATTGTGGATTTGTGAGAATGCCCTGGAGTTTTCCAAACCAATGTTTGACTACTGGAAGAAGAAGTGCCTCGTTCAAGTTAGGGTGGTAGATCATGCCCTTGCAGAAGCAATGCAGGTCAGGAGCACGCCAGAAGAGTGGAAGTCACAAGGTTTTAAGGTTAGCTGTTTTTCTGTTTTGTCTTTATTAATTGTTTCCTCTTAACAGAATTGTTATTTTTGCCTCATTTGGAGTCAACATGATCTGTGAATGCTAGGGATTTTGGAATGACAATGTGACTGTAAAAGTATGACTGATCCTGAAAAAACTGTGTAGAATGTGGACTTTTTTTTTTGGTTGGAAAATGTGGACGTTCTATGGTACAAAATTTGGTGATCGAGTTCCTTGAATGTTTTTCCTCTTTTGAGGTTATCAGTTCAATGGCAGTGCCTTCTTTTGGTTTAAGGCTATACCACTGACTTTTCCAATAACGGAGGACTATGTGTTCTAATTTCTTCTTTTCACCTTCTCTGAAGAAGCTATTGAACTCTCTCTCAATTTTTTTATTTTTTTTTATTTTTTGACTTTGGAAGCTCTTACGTGAGGGTACCTACCCAATGGCAACAATGTGCTTTGAGCGAGCAAGGTACGAATATGGGGAGAAATTGGCTAAGGCCTCTGCTTTCAAAGCAGATGCAGATCTCAAGCACGTTTTAAGTCCACAAGAGGCTTCTGAACTTCGAAGGCAGGCTGCAGAGATTTTTGAAGCAATTGGATTGACCGATTCTGCGGCAGAGTGTTTCTACATGTTGAAGGAATACGAGAAAGCTGGTATCATGTTTCCTTATCTCGATTTCTTTCATTTCTTTCAAAATGATAAGATGGACAACTTATATGCTTTATGCTGCTTCTTTATTTTTCTTATTGTTTTAGCTATGTGAAAACTGCCCTGAGAGAGAGGAAGTTTGATTTTGATCTCAGTTATTCTCGTATATAATTTTTTACATGTGTAGTACCAACTTGTTTACCCGTTTAATTAAGTTTTATCATTCAATATTTGAAAAAAAAAAAAAAAGTTTGATCTCACTTGTTACTTTCAAAATGCTTTTGGTGAATTTTGAACGAGCGACTAATGTAAACTTCATAATTAATGCCTCCGTGTTGTGAAGCTGATAATCTCAATATGACAACGTGTCTCTGCTCTCTTAGCAGTTTGGAAAATATGAGCTGCAAAGTTAATAACACTGACCACACCTATTAGTTTATAAAAGGCCGTGGTTGTCAGTCGAATACTCCTTGTTGACTGTGGCTTGTCTTCAGCTTCTTGGCATTGTCGCAACCTACGGACGCCAATCTTGTTTCATATCTAGACATTGGAGGATATAGTTGAGCTTGCATGAACATTTCTGGCAGCTTCCAAATGTCCCTCTGCAAATTTATACCTTCTAAGTATTGTAAAGTTATGAAATCTTACGCAAACATCAGGATACTGTAAATGAGACTGACGTTAAATTTGCTTATGCTTTGATAGGTAGAATATATATGGACAAATGTGGAGAATCTGCTTTGGAGAAAGCTGGAGATTGTTTTTCTCTTGCTGGCCGCTATACTCTTGCAGCGGAGGCATATGCAAAGGGAAATATTTTCTCAAAGTTCTTGTCCGTTTGTGCGGAAGGAAAACTCTTTGAAACGGGTCTGCAATACATTGAGGATTGGAAGAGGCTGGAAAATGAGAACAGCACAATAGCAAAGAAAAATAAAGGAATAGAGAAATTGGGACAAAACTTTTTAGAGAGTTGTGCCCTTCATTACTATGAGCTCAAAGACTATAGGGCCATGATGAAGTATGTGAAGGCTTTTTATTGCATCGATTCAATGCGAAACTTACTCATGAGGCTGAGATGCCTTGATGAACTTTTCAATTTGGAGGAAGACTACGGTAACTTTTCTGAGGCAGCGAAGATTGTGAAGATGAAGGGTGATCTACTTGGGAAGAGCAGAAAAAACAAAGAAGCGTCGATGAAGGAATATGAGAAAGCAAGTATCATTTTATCTCTTTTCAAGTTCTTTCATTTCTTTTGAAACTATAAGACGGAAAACTTATATGCTTTATGCTGCTTCTTTATATTTCTTCTTGTTTTAGTAATGTCAAAGCTGCCTAAGAGCTGGAAGTTTGAAAATGATCTTAATTATTCTCTTATTAGTAGTTTGAAAATGATCTTGTTTACCCATTTGATTACTTGTCATCTTTCAATATTCCCAAAAAAAGGAAGTCGATGTCACTCGTTTAATTCCAAATGGTTTTGGAGAATTTTGAGCAGCTGCAAATGATTTGATTTCATGTTTAATGCCTTTGTGTGGAGAAAGTTGATTCATTTTCTACATGACAACCTACCTCTGCACTGTTAGCAGTTTAAAAAAATTTGAGCTGCAAAATTCTTATCACTGACTACACCTATAATAAAAGCTGCGGCTATCAGTTGCAATACTCCAATTTGTCTATGTTTTTCAAAAACTTGTTTGTATTGTAGCCACCTACGACATTGATCCTGTTTCGTATCTTGACATTGGGTTATATAGTTGAGATGTGCAAGGGCATTTCTGGGAGCTTCTAAATTTGCCTTTACTAATGTTTTATATTCTGAACGTTGTGGAGTTATTGAATTTGACAAGAACATCAGGACTCTATAAAGACTGACATTAAATTTGTTTATGCTTCAATAGGTAGAATATACATGGAAAAATGTGGAGAATCTGCTTTGGAGAAAGCTGGAGAGTGTTTTTCACTCGCTGGGAGCTACAGTCTTGCAGCGGAGGCATATGCAAGGGCAAGTATATTCTCAAAGTGCTTGTCCATTTGTGCAAAAGGAGAACTCTTTGAAATGGGTCTGCAATTCATGGAGGATTGGAAAAGGCAAGAAAATGAGAACAGTGGAATAATAAAGAGAAGTGAAGAAATGGAGAAAGTGGAACAAGACTTTTTAGAGCGTTGTGCCCTTCATTACTATAACCTCAGGGACTATGGGGCCATGATGAAGTCTGTGAAGGCTTTTCATTGCATCGATTCAATGCGAAATTTACTCATGAGGCTGGGATCCCTCGATGAACTCATTAGTTTGGAGGAAGACTTTGGTAACTTCTCGGAGGCAGCGAAGATTGCGAGGATGAAAGGTGACATCCTTCGTGAGGTTGATCTACTTGGGAAGAGCGGACAAAACAGAGAAGCATCGATGAATATCCTGTGGTAAGTGCTATTCTATTCCCTTTGGGCTCCTGGAAGCAAAGGGTGGCCCTTGAAGCAGTTTGCACAGAAGGAGGAGCTGCTAGCAAAAGCCAAACACCTTGCAGAGCCTGAGCCTACGGCCTTCTATGAATATGTTTCTGTAGAATTGAGTGTTCTCTTAGATAAACGGATCAGTTTGGCTGAAATGAAAGAACATTTGAGTGCTTCCCGTAGAAATGGAAGTGTCAGAGGTGAAATACTATGCATTCGAAATATTCTGGACTTCCATCTTTGTCGAGATATCCCAAATTTTTGGTGGGGATATGATTGGCTTGTTGACCCAATGATGTTTTCTGAAACACTGATCTTGGGGAATCAGATTTCTGTTGACTCATTGGTCTACTTTTGGAATCTTTGGAGTGAAGAAATTGTTACAATTATAAAGTGTGTAGGATGTGTGGAGATGCTGGAGGAAAAGGAAAGTTGGTGCTATTGGGAGTTCTGTTTGAATTACTTTGGTGTTCTGGAGCAACAAAACAATGTGAAAAGAACTTATCACCTTCTAAACCCACATGCTGATTGGGTCAGAAACATAGATAAAAGATTTCTTCGAAGAAATGGACAATTGGTTGCTTTGGAGTTTCAACAATTGGTCTCTGCAGCTCGAAAGTATTGGTATTCTGAGCTTACTTCTGTTGGGATGGAGCTCCTGCACAAATTGGATGCAGTTTATCAATTTTTGGCAAAGAGTTCTTGGTCGAACTTCTGGCAAAGCAGATGTCTTTCTCTTGCATGAGGTTGCCAAATTCCTTCGAGAACTCAATTGTCTGAATCTCTACTTCTGGGATGGTAGGACACTGGAGGGTTCATTGAAACATCCAGTAGGAGGTACCTTGGTCACATATTTCCTCTTGACTGGAGATTATCATCAACAGAGAATATGATTTCTCTGAGAGGAAGTGAGGCTTCTTGTCATTTACTGAGAGAAACAATGAACATTATAATTTCGAAGAAGCAATTTTCAAATGGGAAGATGGGTGAGCTTGCAACTTTAAGTCTTGGGTCTGGAATGCTCAATGATGAATTGTACAGAAAAATTGCACAATCTTCTAAGGGAAATGCGTCATGGAAAGCATTCATGGATTGCGTATGTCGGGATGTACAATCAGACCTTCCTCAGGCCAGCAATTCTCTTTGGCCTGGAACCTCTATCAAGCTTTGGCAAATACTTACAATGCCAATTGGAGGATTGATAGAGACTACATCACTCCAATTTGCTTCTTGTATCTCTTGGAACGACTTCTGATTTTGTTATCTTGCTCCAAAGGTCATTTCTATGCGACCAGGTCTTCTCTAGTTGAATGGTTTATCTGCCATGAAGGTTTAGCAAAGCCTAGCTTCAGTTTCAACCTGGGAAATTGCTTGGAGCCCATCCTTGGGTTTGTCACTAGCACTATTCAACAGCTACTTTGTAATGAGGATGATACCAGAGAATGGATAAAAAATTCGGACTTAAATGAGACGGAGTACTACCCGCTGTTGGTCTTGAAGTTGGTTTTGTTGGTTTGTCTGCTTCACTTAAATTTTGGCATCAGTCCAAATTTTCTCATTGACTTGCTGGGTAATAGTTGGATTTCTGAGCAATTACCTTCAGAGTTTTTGCAAATTCTTTCACATTGCCGGAGGCCGACCTTACAGAAAAATTCAGTGGGTGTTATCGCTGAAGCATTTGAAAAAGTTGACGATCCCCTCGTAATCACCACTTCTGCTTCAGATTGTTCAAAATGTCCACATGCCATCATTTTAGATGTGAAGTCGCACAAATGCAAGGGAGAGATTATGAAAGTTCTATTCCCTGAGGATGGAAGTGCTGTGAGCTCTTGCAACTTGCAAGATCTGACCGAAGTTTCCAAGGATTCCTCTTCATCTTCCAACAGTGCAGTACCAGTTGTGCACTTGGATGGTGCTGCAGTACCAGTTGTGCACTTGGATGGTGCAAACACGTCGTCATTGCCAGGACGAGAAAAGGGCTTAGCAAACGAGGAAGAGAAGGATGAAGTTGTGGAAGCTCAAAAAACGGTGAAGTGAATGAGGAGGAGGGTTCTTCATCATCTTCTTTTTCCCAGACCGGCGGTGCAGAAAACAGGAACCAGAACAAGGGCAACTGCAAGTCCAAAGGTAAGAAAAATAAAAAAGGAAGAGGTAAGAAGAAATGAATGCTCACTTCTTTGTCCCAGATACAGTTTGAGTGAAAATTGTATGTGGTTATGATCGACAGGTAGTCCTCATTCTCGTAAATACATGTTGAACTTTTTAGTAAAATTGTCTTTAGAATGAAGAAAAACAGATCTGTGGACCGGAAGCTCATTACTCAATGCAATTCCTGAAGTTCTAGCAGAGAGTAGTCATGAAAATCTACTATTCCTTTCTTGGCAGCAGATTCTTGTTCCTTCTTTCATCCTCTCTGAACCTTTAATTCTCTCATGCCTCGCAATAGCTCGTTGAATGAGAAAGAAAATGCAACTTTCTCTGCATATCTTATTTACTCACAGATCATCCTGACAGAGATGGTTGCCTGATCGGAGTAAAAACACATTATGAGATCCAGCCATGAGATCCAGCCTCGGAGAGCATAATTGATCTGTCTGTGCCCTCACTGGGTGAAGGACGACTCCGTTCACCAGAAAACTGTCCTATTAACGGATGGATAAACACGACAGCGACCCAAATCTGGCTCTTGATGGATGGAGGATAAAGGATGATATTGAACAGCTTTTGTTGTGTTAGAGGACCCGTCTCCATTGCTATATGGTTTGGAGCCTCATGTTCGAGTGATGCCAATGTTGTTATATAATGTGGAAGCTATCTGTCCTTGCAACTAAATTAACACGTAATCACCGAAGAAATAAATGAGGAACAATAAGGGACACAAAATTTATGTTGTTAGTTCCAATTGTCGGTATCTACTCCTAAGAGAATTAGCCATAAATAACCCACTAATAAATTGGAGAATTGCAGAGCTACAATCACACACATGCTCGAACATTTCTCAGTTCACATGTTCAGAGCATTTCTCAGCTCTAGGTCCCACCCAAATCTCAGTGTTTTAAAAGGAAAAGCAACTCAATTCAGATGTAAACTTCTAGCTCCTTTTTGGCACAAGCGGTGTTGCAACATTATACAGTTATGTGGCTAATCCAAGCAAGGCTAAAGAGATGTGAATCAGAAATCTTGACCGAGGCCTTATCTATTTTTCCTTAAATGGTTATGATATTCAGTATTCAGATCCCAATTGATTCAATTGCAATTGCAAGATATGCTAATGTCCGAATTATATCACAACAATTGATATCTAATGATGTCCGCATTATATTACAACAGTTAATATCAAAGCCATTTGAAGAAAAATAGATAAAGGTAGAACTCCGACCATCATGAAAACTTCAACACATAAGTATTCGGTCAAGAAAGTTTGATTACCGGTAATAGTTTATGTCAAAATATTTTTCATGGACAATGATAAAAAAATGTGTTTGTTTATACAAATGATTATTTTTTCAAAAAATACTTTCTCAATTATTTATTTTTGTGAAATAAGAATATCTCGAGCCAATACAGAAACAGGGCCATTTGCAATGAGTTGTACTTAAATCGTCAAAATGTTGACGACCATGGGTCAAGACGTACACCAATCTTAATCTCCAGGGATTTCATTACGGTTGAAAATGACAACCTTATTAAATTAGAGTCTTGAAGAAACGAATAGATGAAGGAGATGTGACGTCCAACTGATTAGATTGCTTTTGGATAAATCGTCACTATCTTATTAAAGCAGCATGAGAAGACTAAGTGATAGGTAGGATGATTGTCGCAAAAGTCCTATATATATCGCACCGAAGACAATTCAATTATATATCTTTTTTAATTTGATTAATTTTTTTGGTTGGAAAGTTTTGGACAATTTTCCCAAAATTGTGATGAGAGCTTAGAGCTCTAAAAAGTATGAAATTATATGGGTAGCATATAATGAATGTACCAAATTTAATTGGCAAAAAAAAAAAATCGCCTCGGATGATTAATTTTATTATGGAATCATTCGAATGACCAAATGTTGATTAAGTAAGTATATGTGTATTGCGAATGATTAGAGTATTTTAAGGGCTTGCCCCATTTTGTACCCAACTAAAAAGTTGGGTACATTTCCAATCTTATAAGATTCGCGGAATTCACTTTCGCATCTTGATGATAATAAGGTTATTCGTTACACGAGGAGGTTATTAATATCAAGTATTAACTCAACTCTCATAATGTTAAGTTACTTGTCATTAAAATGTAGAATTCACATTTCAAAATCTTATCAATAATTTGTTCCGGGGACTAAAATCGATAGGATAAATTTGAACATTACAGAATGTATAGGTATTAAGATTTTTAACTATTGTGTAGATGCTCGCACGTATAGGAAATCACGTGTTGGAAATTGGTGCTGTTGCCTTGGCAATTTTCGACGAATTTTAATAGGAAATTCGACGAAAGGATTTAAATTGCTATAAAAAACTATGAGTACTATTGGAAGATTCTTTATGAACTATATCCAAATCAATTCACCCATAAGATGGTTAATTAGAATTGTGATTAGCAGATTTAAAGGTCACGTACATTTTTATGAAACTAGTGCTAACTATGTCTATACAACTTTGAATTGGAAAGGATGCCATTGCTATATCCAGTGAACTTAATTGTAATGGGCGATCAATCTAGTCCGTTATACTTGCCAACATGGGCTTCGCTAATTGACACTTGGTCTTGATTTTGACGTCTTCATAGATTTTGGACTGAAATATGATATTACAAAACAAATTGGGGATTAGTTTAGCCAATAAATAAAATACATGGATCAAATTTGAAGAAATCATGGAAATCACAACCGAAATTTGTTGCAAAGATTCGTGCATGTAGGGCCCCACATGTCAATATAGATGGTGCCGACTTAGCAACTTCCGGTGAATATCAAACGGTTCGACATGATAGAACTTAAATTATCATGTGTGTGCAGAATAGCATTAAAATTCCAATTTGTAGCGAAATCAAGTATAAGATCAAAGCCTGAGTGCCTCCAAAACTACATGGACCATGATGCGACATACCCTAAAGATCAAAGTTGAATTATTGATGCTCGATGGCTTTTACGATGGGGCCGCATCCATCAAAAGTTATTCCTTTTAGATTGCCAAAAGGTAAGATACACATGGTGGGAAACCAATCTTTAAAAAAAATATCGTTTAGAAAAATGAGTCAAAAAAAATACATAGATGTAAATTACCATCGATAATAAAATCATTTTCCGCCGGCCATTTCACTGAGTTACATGAAAAATTAGTTCTTGAGGAAAAAGTAATTTTTGGATTATTTAATTTTTTTTTTTTCCATAGAATAAACCAACCCCCTACTGCCATCCCTGGTTTTTCGAAACTGGGTAACCTACGCAATTTATTTATGCACGAGGAGTTCCGATGGATCCGTTGGCTCGCAGGTTCTTTTTCTAACTGTTTTGAAGGGATTTATTTATTATAAATTTTAATAATATTCCAGGCGAAAAAACTATAAAAAAAAAAAAAAAAAGAGGAGAGAGGAAAAATAGGACCCGAGATATTCCATTATTCCCCCATTCTCACTACTGCTTAAGAAGGAATCCTCCAAATCGATTTGCTCCTTTAGGGTTCCCCACAAAATCATTCGGTTTTCCCATCAATCAATCGGAGAAGGGCTGCTTCTTCTTCTTCTTCTCCCGATCGGAGCACCCGTTTCGATTTCGCTCTCGCTCTCGCTCGCTCGCGTGGGCATTGGCGGTTTCCGATCCCGGCGACCTGCCCGGATCTTCTTCTCAGGTACCGCGCTCGACCGGGGTTTGGTTTTTCTTTTTTTTGCCCCGAATTTTTCTGCGTGTTCTTTTATGGTAGAGCGAGAATCGCGAACGGGCGGCGGGCGTGCGGGTGGGGGCGGGGGGTGAGTAATCTTGGGTGGCCGTGTGGTTGTGGCGGCGCGGCCATCCCTGAGTTCTTGACGCCCGGGGGAAAAATGTAATCTTTTGAGGCGGGTCAATCGCGCGCAGGGGTTATGCCCTTGCGAGAGTTGTCGCCTTTTGCATGGCTCTGCAATGATGAATATGAATTGAGCCTTTAGCTTTTGATTGAGGTGTGTTTTGGTGTTGATAAAAAGAGAGATGCCGATATTTTCGGACCGAAAAGGAATGATCTTGGACGCTGGAAAATGGTAAACTTGAGGTGGACGTGTCAATCTCTTGGATTACGCCTTGCTAGGGTTATCTGCTTTCCGTAGCTCTGCCATGAATATAAATGAAGCCTTACCTTTGATTTTAATATAATTTGTGTTTACCAAAATAGACGCCGATATTTCTAGACCTAAAAAGACGATCTTGGATGCCGGAAATGAGTAAATTCAGGCGAATTAGGCATCAATTGCTTGGATTGTGCCTTGCTAGAGTTATCTCCTTTTCTATAGCTATCAGATGGATATTAATTAAACCTTAGCATTCATTGCAATGTGTTTTGTGTTGACCAAAAAGATGCCGATATTTCCAGACTAAACAAGATGGTCTTGGACGCTGGAAAAAAGTAGAGTTTGGGCTGATTAGGTTTAAATTGCTCGGATTGGGGCTTGCTAGAGTTATCTCCTTTCCATAGCTATCCGGTGGATATCAATTAAATCTTAGTTTTGATTGAAATGCATTTTGTGTTGAATTAGATAGTGAAATTGATGGCGAACCCGCAAGGGAACCATCAAGAACCCGCTCATGCTTCATCGACTTTTAATGGCAATGGGAATATCACTGCGGCAGCGGCAGTGACGGCAGCGCCAGAGAGTTCAGGCACAACGTCTGCAATGAAGCACAATCCTGGAATCTCAATGGACTGGACTGCAGATGAGCAGGCTGCACTTGAAGACGGCCTTGCTAAGTAAGACCCTATTTTTTATTCTCTTTCTTTTGATTTGGTGATGTTTGTGTGACTTTTTTTTAGGTTATAGACAGATGCATTCATACTATGGAATTTGACTTCTACCTCAGGAGTAGTCATATAATATAGCAAGTTCATTTAATACACACATTGTGCAGTAGCTGTGAGACCCTCATTGTAGTACTTAAAGGAAGTTGTCATATTTTTCACTTCTCCTGCCCCATTTTTTTGACCAAACAAAAATTATGTTCATTTAGGGTAGCATGGGCAATTTATTTAATTTTTTTGGTTGGGCAGTGTACCTCATTGTGTTTCCAAAAAGTTTTTTGGGACTATGATTATTTTAAATTTACCCTTTAAAGTACTTTTTGCTAATAGTTTTTTGGGACGAGAGAGAGAGACTAGGGAAAGAGACAAACAGCATATCTCCCACCTGTTCAGTTTATAAGGCAAGGAGTCTTTAGAATTAAGAATTGTTATTTCTGCTTTAAGTGAGCCATCATAGGGAGAGGGAGGGAGGGAGGGAGGGAGAAACAAGCCACCTGTTCAGTTCATTCCTTAAACTAGGGAAAGAGACATAAACAGCATATCTCCCACCTGTTCAGTTTATAAGGCAAGGAGTCTTTAGAATTAAGAAGTGTTATTTCTGCTTTAAGTGAGCCATCATATCTCCCATCTGCATTTGTTCTCCATAGAAAACAAGTGGGTGACAGACAGCTTAGAAATTTTATGTGATTTAAATTTTAGTTACCTATCTTAAGAGGAACTATATTTGAAGCTTCAGGAGATTTAGAAGCTCTTGATACCAAGTTACTTTGTGCAGTTATGATCTAGCCAAGTTAAGTCATAGTAAAAATCAAACTCAGCAGTAGAGCCTGTAATTTTTATCTTTCTGTGGGGAACCTTGCTCTTGCCATAAGCATGTGAGGAATGTTTACGCTATTATCATGATAATGACAATTTCGTTTGTTCAGCTATTATATTTCTTCACACTAGGTTTGGCAGACTTGTACTCGATAAGTTTGCTTGATATTGTGTCTCATGTCCTATGGCTGTTCCTTTCATGCATGAATAACATAAGCAATGTGGTGTTATGTCATCAGATTTGGCTCAGAAAATAAGGTGATCTGCTATGCAAAGATAGCTTTACAGCTGCAAAACAAAACAGTTAGGGATGTGGCATTGCGTTGCCGATGGATGTCGGTAAGCTTTCACGTCTTTTACCTCTGCAGCCTCTCTTTTCCATAGGGTAAATGCTCCTCCTATTAATAGTTATCTTGAAGCCAACAACAATCTTAGTTAGTTATTTTTTCTATCCTTTCTTCCATGCATAGTTACATTATTGGATAAAACTGGCCTAGTGAAGGCCATAATATGCTTTTGTGATTCAAAGAAAAATGAAAAATCTGTCCTTAGGTCTATATTCCCTATTTGTCCATGCTTTTCTTCACCTAAATGTGAAAGGGATGACATGGTCTGACTCTTTTCTTTAGAAAAGCCTTGAGAAATCTGACTCGGGTGGATCATTGCTTCTCTGATATCCTGTCATCTCAGTCAGCATGTCTACTTGCCAGTACAGAAGTAAACCTTTTGGTTTTACCAGACAATTCGATCAGATGTGAACCATGTTTCAGTAAAGGTTTTCTATCCCAATAATTAGTTTCTTTAGGTAAAATATGAAGGTATATTTGCAGATGAAATCTGCAAGTTGACTGGAACACAATAATTATTCAAGAATTTCATTACTGGGTTGGATTTTTCAATGGTCTTCTCAATGGAAAGGGAAAATAGGCTGAAGTTGATGTGGATATTTAAGTTATGTCTCTTTCTGTCACAAATTAAAGTATGAAGAGTTGGAAACTAGACTTAAGTACATCCGATTTTGTATTGAGACCCACTTTTATCATGATATGATGTTTCGGGTTGTGAGGTGACATTTTAATTTTAGTCTTGCTGGTGAATGTGTTGTGACTCTGAGATAAATTGTTAAGTTCTATTATGCTATGTACGAGAAATCCATGGCTGATTTTAGCCTTTGGCATATGGTTGATCACTTGTTGCTATTGTTCTGATTTCAAAAGAGCATGCAATAAACTGGATAATTGAAAGAATAAGTTGGATAGTACAGGGGTTTTCAGATTTGCTGATAGTGGCTTAGACAGCACTTTTGTCTTTACCATGTTTTACCTTTTGTCATGTGTCCTAAATTCTCTTTGCTTTCTTTTTTACCTGTCTAGAAAAAGGAGAATAGCAAGAGAAGGAAGGAGGAGCATAATCTAAATAGGAAAAGCAAAGATAAAAAGGTTTGTTTCATTGCATTATCTCATTTCCAATTTGATGTTTTAGTTTTTGATATTATGTAAGACCTTTTCCTTAGCTACAACTTTGCAGGGTGGTGTGGTTTTGTATTCTATCCCCCCTGCTCTCTGTAATTTTTCACTAAAAATTATACCTAGTGGCTCTGTGGCTGGCTGGAGGGTTGTCCATAAATGCTAAGGGCCCAAATCAGAAGCCTGAGCCTGACCTCGCTTGATTGGCTTGTGCTTTTGACTTTGAAATGTTGGGAAAGTGTATGCTGTCCTTTGAAATATGACAAAGATTAGAATCTATTCTTTTGCCTCCTGAAACAGCAGAAGTTCAAATGATGATTAGCTGTTGTAAGATTATGTGATAGCTGTAATCTGCACTGTGAAATTTTTGTTAGTTTTTGAATTCAAATCATGTAGTTTATAGTGATTCATGGTCTTGAAACAGAAATAGTTGTGAGCTTTGATGTTTTAATGCTGAGGAACTCGGTTGTGCTAGTAGCTCATAGTTACCACCATTATCTACTCGCTGTACCAAGTACATGCATGTAGAATGGTCAACTCTAAAAATGCTCCATGGGAACTTGTTATACTTATAATTAATGAGTAAATATTCAAATTTCAAAGCTCTGATTATGCATATCACAAGTAAGTGGGAGTATTAGAAATCGAGACATCTCCTTACTTGGGTAAGTCTTGAGAGGGAGGGAGGGAGGAGGGAGGAAGGGAGGGAGCTTTTATTGTCTCTGTATTTCGTGCTTTTTGTATTTGGTTTGAGATCTTGCATATATTGGTGAATTGAGATGCTTTGAGAAGGTTGATTGGACTCACCCCTGATGGCTTTTCTGTTAGTTTGGTGGGAGCGAGGGAGGGAGCTTTTATTGTCGTTATATTTTGTGCCTTTTGTATTTGGTTTGAGATATATAGTGGTGAATTGAGATGCTTTGGCCAGGTTGATTGGACTTACTCCTGATGGCTTGTCTATTAGTCTGGTGGTTTTGTATCATGATGAAAGAGAGAATCATGTGGAGGAGGATTTGACAAGATGCCTTTTCAGCAATTAAATATATCATTTGATTGGAGAACTAGTTTTAACCCTCATTATATTGGTGAATTGAACTTCTGTGTAGGGGGCCTATAGACAAAAGTATTTTATACTGGGTTGCATGAACTGTATTTCAACCTTTGCCTGCAGCCAACTGAAGTTCTGGAAAGAATTTAGGCTAAGGCTTGAGTTTTTCCTTTCCTTTTTTTGGTTAATTTAATTATGGTTTAAGGATTTTAGTAGATTATGGTACTTGCATCTACACTCAGAAACTTACATGATGTGACATTTTAGGGCAAGTCTGAAGATGTGAAACTGTTTCCTGGAGTTTTACACTCTTATCTATCTCTTGAGCCGTAGGCTAACGTGATTCTTGTGCATCGTTACTTTCAATTGATATTGTTGTTTCTGCTGTAATTTCACACCACCTTATTGAGAAGCTTCTCTGGAATATGATGTTGGTTTTCTCCACAGGAAAGGGTAGCTGATCCTTCATCAAAGTCTTCTCAGTTTGTTCCCCGGCCTAATGTTGCTCCCTATATGCCACCAGTGATTCCTCTGGACAATGATGATGGCATTCCTTTCAAAGGTTAGTGCCTTTTGGCTTGACGAAGTCTCGAGTTATATTTTGGAATCTTAGGTCTTTGACTTTTGTGTTAGATGTTCACCAAACTTGAATGTACATTGACAATCCTCTGTGGATTTTAGTAGTTTTTATTTGTGATAGAGAGGCTTTGGGTCTTCCTTTATTGAAATTGATGTTTGTGCTAGGACTAATCTGATTCGGCTTCTTGATCTGATAAGTGTGTTTTGACTGGTAGAATTTCTTGACAAACATTAATTATGGTGCTTATATTCATAGATAAGTTGCACATTTTATAGTTTTCAGCCAATTACAGAGTTTGTAAAGTACTCGAGCTTAGGTTGAAACCAAACCCCCTCCCCCCCTGCCCAAAAAAAAAAAAAAAAAAAAGAAATAGAAAAAGAAAAAGAGAGTACTTGAACTTTGGGAGTTTTGACTTTGAATACCATGACATCGCAGAGATCTTTTGGCTAGTACAGAAAACAAAGCAGTATTGGAAGTTCTCTTGAATGTCAAATAACTGTCCAGAAAGATCCTTAACTATCGAAGTTTCACCTCTCATCTGTTTCCATTGTAGGTTAATTTGAAGTATGAAATAAATTTAATTGACAAGCAACATCTCCACATTTTTTTTTTTTTCCTAAATTGAAAAAGGCCTCTGTTTTGTGCAAGCTTGACAATGGACTTTCTTGTCTGGAAATTATCCAGCTTCAAAATGCATTATTTTATCATGCTGTGTGCATTTAGTTGTCTGGTACGTGCTAGTGAATATTCTTCAATTGTCTTTATGATTGTGTTTATTACAGAATTGTATCACTCTCCATGCAGTCATTGAATTAAAGAAACTTTTATCTGTTAATTTTGTGCTTGATGCAATTTTTATGCTGAAAAATTGTTCCATGCTGTGCAGCAATTGGTGGTCCCACTGCAGACCTTCTTGAGCAGAATGCACAAGCCTTTAATCAGATACATACAAATTTTGCAACATTAAAGGTGAAGCAACTTTTATCATAATTGGTTCAGACAATTCTTGGATATGAAAGTGTATAACAGTTTGGACCAAACTGCACAGCAACACTCCCATTTGCAATTTTGTTTATCTTCAGTTTTTGCTTAGTAATCTGTCTTGATTTAGATTTTAATATTTCAAGTGGTGCCTGTATTAAATATTGTGTCATTTTTGGCAGTGTTTAGCGTGTATTTTATTTTTAAGCCTATGGATAATGTGCATTTGTTCCATTTAATATTCCTCTCCTTTTCTTTTCTTCTGTGTGCATGTGTGAACATGGTTGAGTATCCAGATGGTTCATGTTCAGTTCTAATTGAGGACTGTTCGGTGCCCAGATTCTAATTGAATTAAAGCAAATTGTTTTCTAATGCTCTTTTATTTTTATTTTTTTTTGTATCGGAAATACCTACATGAGCTGGTACGTGATGATTAGAGATATCTCATTTATTATTGTGCTCTAGCAAAAGAATAAATTAACTTTCCATGAATCATTCGTGTCACTTCATAGTCATAAACAATATATTGGGGAGGATCATTGATGCATGGATCTTGCTTCTGTGCTGTCGCTTAATGTTTTATAATATGTATTCTGCATTATCTTCTAGCACCATTTCCAATTACTACATTTCATAATGGTTGTTAGATGTAATGCAAAATTGAAGCGCAAAATAAACAGAGCATGTAAGATGTCACTCTGGTCTGCAGTTGTGGCTTTTTTGTATGCTGTTTTTTTTTTTAATCTAGGCATCAGTTGAATGTTGAACTAACTTGTGGAATTATTTTCTTTCAGATTCGTGACAACCTCAGTCTTTTCTGCCAAGCTCGTGAGAACATAGAAAAAGTCATGAACGAGTGAGTTGTGTATATTATAGGTTTTGATTGTTTTTTCTGTTCTTTTGTGGTACTCAATGCTTTGTCCATGACAGATATCAAGTGGCAATATAAAATAGCTATGGCTATCACTAGCATAGGTCAGTGGTGGTGCCTTACATAATGCTGTGAAATTATTGTTGATTAATCAGTATGTTGAGAGATGTCTCTATTTGACAGCATTAATTTGTTGACAACAAATGGTGCTTTTCTTTTCCTTTCCGCTTTGAGATGATCTCTCTGTGTTGTCACTGGATTCAACTCTCATCCTTAATTCATCGTCCATTTCTGGGAAGATGCTGTGATTGTGCTTAAATGCCTCGTTCATACAAGACCACCTTATGTTTCAATCAGAGTCTAACGAAGTAAAAGAAAGAGTACTCCATATCATTTGCATACTTTTATGCCCTGTTAAAATTGACGAATCTCAGATTTTATGAATTGCAGTTTGAGCAACCAGTTGGACATAATGAAGCAGATGCCGCCACTCCCTGTTAAGGTGAATGAAGAGCTAGCTAATACGATTCTACCAACCCGAACAGCACTTCCACCGCAGTCCTGATCCTTTGTTTGCCTCTTATAGCTTTTGGAATGTTGCCGAGAGGTTCCAACTTCATGGGTGATTCGTTAATCGATATCAACCGCATGGGAGGAGGCAAATTGTCAACTAAGTGGAGCCATCTTTCCCAATTTGTTAGATGTCATTAGCAACTCCATTTCTTCAGTTTTTGAAGCATTGGTTTTTTTTTTTTTCTTTTATTTGGATAGTTGATGCTGTACATGTCAATAGAGGTGGTTTAGGGTTTAGGGAATGGCTGGAACAATAAGCAGTTAACTAGTTACTTCTTTTGATCTGTATTTTGGGAATTTGTCCTTGAAATAAATCCAGTACTCTTTAGAATCGCATTGTCAAACCTTGCTTTGGGTAGGTGGTATAGTCCAGCTCTTTTCATCAGATGTAGGACTACAAGAATTGAATAAATTTCAATCGATAGTTCTTTTCTATAATGTCACTTGGCATCTCCCTCTGAAGGCTTGCTGAGGCATGATCAGGGAGCAGCAGGCATCATCTTGGCCAAATTTCGCTACCTCAGGCTTCACTATCTGCTGGTGATTTAGCCACACTGTGCCTAGCCCAAGCTGGCTGGCGACATTGAGTTGCTTGTTTCCCAAGTAAGTTCCCGAGGGCAAAGTTTTGTGTATTTGAATGGCGGTATTGAGTTAGGCCTTGATGCAGCCCGGTGGGGGCTCAGCAGCGCCTAATCCAACATCACATAGCTTAAGACCTTGGGATGCAATCTGAAAGTTCTTGGCACATCCTACTGAAATTGGGATTAATCAAGTGCAAGAAGAGGCACGGTATCTTTCTCTCGGTATACCAGGCCAAAAGAGAAGTCTTGAAGAAACTGTAGAATCTGTCACCAAACTAGACAAGCTACAAAACAGGCTCTAATTAGGTAAACCACAACAGTACCGATGTTTCAAAGCTAGATCTGGGCGATGATGTCTGTGTGTCGTTAGATTTGAAAATTCAAGAACCGTCACATTGGCTAAATCTTCCGCACAAGCTCATGTTTTGCATCGATGACATTGTCCTTGGTACACCCCAAAGAAACTCGGCTCTTAAGGAAATCAAAATGGGTGTGTCGATGCATTGTCCATGGTACACCTCCAAAGAAATTTGACCCTTTAAGGAAATCAAAATGGGGAAGAATCACGAAGGCCCTCTCCATACTTAATAGTACTTGCACCTTCTGATGTGGCATTGTTAAACAACTCAGAATGCAAGTAAGACTAGCCTCAAATAATATGGACTCACTATCTAATGGTACCTTTTGTCAAAATCAGCCTCAAAGTAAACAAAAAAGTAGCTACGATCCAAAACGAGTTTCGGGATTATATTGATTTCATTCAACATTAAAGTCGGGTATGTATATGCATTTACAACAAGTGAACAAAAGAATACTTGTGCATGAGAGAAAGAGGACAATTGAAAGCCATTTTCATCCACGAGAGACTACCTACAGCAATACCACCTGAACAGAGCATTATGCACATCAAAACAACGAAAGAGCATGCCCTGCTCCGAATTGAAAGGCCTTGTGTCTTCTGATATGTTGGTGCACATTGAGCATTGGAAAAAATTCCTTACTTCCCCATGACAATCTATTCTCTTCTCTCTGACTGATTGCACTACTCCATCACAATCTACTTGTATATCCATTCATTGGCACGGCCACCAGACTCATCCATATCTATGAAAATGCTTACTGCCTGCGACAAAAGGATCATTTGTTGCAATCAATCAATATACATTCAACAGTCCTTATCAACCGCACCCTCTCTATGCCTCAAGAGTAAAAACTAATTGAATGAACTTTCCGTCAAGTGCATGCAAGTTGGCAAATGCAGACTTTTGTGGACATTTGGCAAGTATTGGATCATATCTTTACCTTTCCTATTCTTGGACGCTCTTTTGACTTTGCCAGGCTGTTTCTAACGTGTGAGACAGCTCCCCAGCATTTTAATGTGTTCGCCACGTCATCGAGCCTCAGTATATACTCCTCTTCAGTTAGTGGAAAGGATCTCTTGGGGGAAAAAAGGAGAAAGGCAGATCGAACAGAAGATTCAGAAAAGATTTTCATCTCAAAAATGATATAATAATATTCTTAAATTTCATCATTTCTATCCAAAAGCATCACTGGCATACTACCAGGGAACTGAAAGATGTGAGTCAACCATTTACTGACCTGTTCAAGGTACTTCCACATGACATTGAGTGCCAGAAGATTTCTTCCCATAAATTCCTGTAATGTTTAGCATTTATAATCATAACTGAACTGCTGGAAGATGAGCAAAGACAATGCAGTTAATCCACTGCGAAGAGAAATTGCGCAGCAAATTAGACTTTCAGTTGACACATTCTCAGACATATAAACTATTTTTTAATTTTTTTTTTTTTAAGTAAAAGCTTAGAAATACCAGTCTTCCAAACTACTAAAGCTCTTGAAAGAAGTGGGTGTTCAGAATCAAGTAAGAGATGTAAGATATTCCAAGAAATCGAGGGTTGAATCGACCATGTAATTGACTGCTTATTGGAATCAGAACAAAAAGACTGGAAACTGTAAGCATGCTTATAGTCTCATATAGATTCTAGTTCTTCCTCATGTTTGAAGTTCTACACTTAAACAAAAAGGTCCTTCCATTCTGAACCGCTCAGAAGGCATGAATAGAAAATGCCTAGAAAGTTTTGTTGAGTCAAAGGAAACCGAAAATTGGAATAATAGAGCAACTGAGCACAAGAATATACCTTCTTTATAAACTGAATGTCATATGACCTCCCATATTTGTTTCTAATAAGCGTGGCAAGATCTATGCCACTAAAGGCAGAATCATCCATGCCAACAATCCTCTCAAGCTTCTCTTTGAGCGATTCATCACTTACCTGAAAAATCAAAAACAATAGCACAGATGCAAAGCGTAAGTATATTGCAGCATAACTCTAAATTTGCAGGGTTGAGGCATATTTGTTCTGTGACAAGATGATCCAGCTTCAAACATTTAAATTATACCAAATCGTACTTGGCAATTGAACCTTTCATCTTTATTCATAAAAGCAATAGAACAAATCCAGGAAAAGGGGACAAAAGAAAAGAGGAGATGAGATGTTCTTTCCCTAAATTGAGAGCCAACGGTCTCCGATAGCAGGCTCTTAGAGTAGCAAGGACATGATGGACAAAGAAAGTGAAATCTCATACATAACTAAGGTGAATCTTTATGTTACCCATATGAGGAGCCTGAACAGCTCATAATTGACGATGAAGGAATCAACTTCTTTTGCCTGTCATTGAGCCTTCTTTTGCTTTCCAGTTCTCCATAGATAATGAATGTAGAATTAAATTAATGATAATTGAAGTAATTTTCATAATGCAGACTTGCAGTCCTTGAAGATATACAGAACACAAGAAAGAAAACAGCTGAATAAGCTGAAAGTTCAAAACAAGAGACAAAGACAAGCTACTTGCTCTTTCATCTTTCATTCCTCTGTCAGTAGCCAAACATTACTTAAATGGGCGAAAATTGCTGCACTTGATGCTTCTTTTGTAACATCACTTGAAGTCTCATAAATTGTTGAAATACCAGAGTACTGAATCCTTGAGAACTAATGTTGTATAATTTTTACTAAACCAATAACACTAGTAGTCTCACGCAATGATCCACCAAAATATTGAATCAGAAAACTATCATCACTGTCTAAAAGATGGTCTAGCTGTTGATGAAATGTACATAGTTAAGTACAGATAAATAAGACAACTATTACCTCTCCTTTGCCATCATCGGTAGAACTTTCACCGTTAGGCTCATCTTCAGAGTTCTCTGAGCCCATCCCATCATCCACTGAACTGGAATACACTGGTCCATGTCTTCTCAAGAATGGACGGGGTTCTATTGAAGGCTGTTGAGCAAGGAAAAACATGCTTCCATCTGGGGAAAAATATGTGCCAGAATACCCTAAACGAGGAACCTTCTTGCATTTTCCTTTGAAAGAAAACTCTGGGATCCTCTGAGACCAATTACAATGATGGCTTGGGAAGAGACTTGTCATATCCTCTATAACACAAAAAACATGGATTAAGTATTTCCACGTAGCTCATGGAATCACTTTTTCCTTTTATCTTGATATAATATAATGAAAAATTTCACAAATCAACAAACCATATCTAATGTTTTTCAAGAGGAAAATATTTATTACTTGCTTTGGAGAAAATGTGAAGAATCTGCTATCAGAGTTTAGAATCTAGAAACCAACTTTTCAACATACAAATTGTAGAGGGAAGCCAAATTCTGCTAAGTAGATGCAATTCCATAGTCTACTGAAGTTGACATATTTTCTTCATTGGCCACTCTCCTGAAGTTGATGCAGCTGCAAGGGGCTAACAGAAGTAGAACTAGAGCACAAATGGACAGTTTCAACACACATGAAGTGCAGCAGTTAAAAAAGCTCTCAAAATCTGTACTTTTCTAAAAAGAGGCGAATGACTAAACAAATTGAACATGACAAATAAATAGACTAAAATACCTAGAACCTGTTAGGATTCGCCACACAATCACAAAGAAAATAGAGAGTAAAAGCAAGAATGAGAATTTCAGATGCAAGAATTTATTCTAGTTCACCCTTAAACTAGGGTTACGTTCAGCAAAGGATTCCACAATAATTAGCATCTCACACTGCTCTATTACATCCCTCAATATACAAGAGGAAGATAATATATATATCTAGTGGTTATCCCATGGACCCAAACCCAAGCTACCAATAAATATGGGCTTAAACTATAAAAGCCCTCTGGCGTCATGGGGGCACTGCCACCTATGACCCCACCAGCCTGCTCACCAGGGAGTGGACCACCATGCAATTTGTTGATGGCAAGTATGAACCATACCCCAACAGAATCCTGATATCATCCAACGAGTTAAGTAAAACCACCCCATTTAAATTCCAACTGTAAAATGTTTATCCAACTGGGATGTAAATCTGCATTTAAGCTCAGTATTATCATCAAATACTCCAATGGCATGCTCCTTTGGATGGATAAAAACACAACCACCAGTTCAAACAGTTGTAGGTTTCCCTTGATTGCTAGGAATTCTGGAACCACAACTGAAGCTTTCTAACTTAAGTACTGTTTGCGCCTTTTATCCTAGGATCTTCTTTCTTTCAGAAACATCCATGTGAACTTAGTACAAACTCCTCCGTCCCTTCTTTCTTAGCTAAGAATGACCCAACCGATCTTGTTACTGGCCAGATATATCAGAGCTTTATACTTCAGAATTGCATCCAAAGATGATAATAAGGTCTGCTGTCCTATAGTGAAATTCCATCCTCTGTACCAGTCACGTCAAACAAAGTAAAACCAAGCATCATGAAAAGACAATGACCAACTGCGGTCCTTGCCCAAGTAGATTATTACAGCAGATCGAAGTGATTGAAGATGAATGCAGCCAAGATTAGTCGCATACTTGTAGAACTGCAAAAGGTTACTTCAAATGGCAAAAAGGCCAAGTCAAAGACAGCCCCCTGCAATCACGGCAAACTAAATTGAGCAGGGCATGGACATACACTTCCCAAAAGTGGGAATACACTCGGCGACCGATCCAAGCGACATGGACTTATTTTGCACTAGCAAAGCGGTTGAGCGAGCACTTAAACTATGAACCTTCCAGTCCATATGTGTTTTAAGTGCTGAGACTTGCTTTCTGGGCCAATTAGTGATGCCAGGTATCGAAGTCTCATTAACTTAAAAGCAAGCTCCGAAAAAAGAAATAAGATTCAATTAAACGTTCCACTTTATCTTCCCCTTGACTTTCACTTATTCATTTCGCAATCTAAAACCGCAATTCGGGTTGAAACAGAGGCACCAAGCACTCTGTTTCACTTCAGAGTCCCGACAGACAAATCAAATAAAAAAAACAGGGAACATGTCATTGCACCACATAGATATTCCCACTCGGGCATTCGTTTGTCGCAAACCTTTCAAGTTTCTCCAGCTCGTACATCGAATTCAAACGAACCCAGTTCGAAAACGATGCTCTACAGAGAGAGAGAGAGAGAGAGAGAGAGAGAGAGAGAGAGAGAGAGCTTACGAAGTGGGTGTCGTCCGTCAAGAGTCAGCTGCGTGATGGCTGGCCACTGATAGCTTTATGAAGCTTCTGCTCGGGAAGAAGCCGAAAGGAGAGAGAGAGAGACGCGGAAGGAAGAGAAGGAGAGATGTGTGGAGCAGTTTCTTCTCTGCAAGGGGACACTCCGGAGTCCACAAAGAGACGGAGAGAGAAACCATCAATTCTCCTATATATATATATATATTAAAGTATTATGGATTTCTTTTATCCCTTTTATTCCTTTTCCTTCCTTCTTTTCCTATTTTTATATTTTTAATTTTTGAAATAACTCGACAAAGATTGAAATTGAAACTAAGTTGTTATTAAGGACGGATTTCTATTAAATATCGAATACTAACCCACTTGAAACTAAGTTCATCATCTAGTATGTTTGGGCCCTTATTTAAAATTAAGTTGGTCATTTTTCAGATTTTTATTTGAGATTGTGTGACAATGTCTACTTTAAATTAGATTATTTTTCGATAAATGTTTGATTTTAAGATTTTATTTGAAAATTTTCCATATATATATATATATATTCGTAGTTCAATGTTATACTCAATAAGATGATTTGATTGATGAGCTAGCTTTTAAATTCAAGGTGCGAGATTATTTGAGTATGCTTTATAGAGATAGTTAGTTAGAACCAAACATTACTTTAAAATTGGAGATATACAAAATGAACAAGAGAAAATAAAGATATATCAGTCACTAATTTACATATCATGAGCCTTAAGAGGAGAAAAAATGATATTCTTTGTTATCAAAACTTATCATCATATCATCTAAATGTCACTTTAAGTGTTATCATCGATTTACGGTACTAGAAATTTGACATATCAATATTTTATTAATTTTTTTGGTTGATGTGGTTTGTCAATGCTCCAAGCCAATATTAATAGCCCTAAACATGCCGTTCAATATTTTTTCCCCAAATATGAACCCTAATCGAAGGAATCAAGCAACTTCTCAAACCCTAATTTGGACAAATCAAGCTATTTCCCCAAATTCTTCGATCCCTAATTTAGAAGGCAATCCGAACATAGAGTGTATAATTGAACCAAGACACGGCCATCCTTGGTGTTATCGAGCATGAAGTGGGCTTTAGTCCAGTGGCCGCTCGTCCGGGAACATGAACTTCACAAAACCGAGCAAATCGACGGTGAATATCAAACTCTTGAGGGTTCCGATGGGGGCCTATAGGCCGAAAGCCTATGAGGCGAGGTTGGGGGCGTTGGAGTCGAGGACGGTGCCGATCCAGCTGCAGTAGGGAGAGGAAGTGTGGTCATCGCTGAAGCCGAAGAGCTTGCAAACAAGGGAAGGAAGGCGAGGGAGAAGAAGTAATGATAAAGAGAGATTTGTTTATTTTGAGAGAGACACGACGTCTTTTAGGTATAGAAAGACCGTGTCATAGTCCACATTGGACTTGCTATGTGATTGTTAGAAATATCTAATAGAGCTGGTGAAAATTTTTGGTTTCAAAATAAGTGCTAGATGAAAATTATGGCACTTTTAATTTCATTTTTGGACTTGGAGGGTATATCATGGGCTTGGATCTATACACTTTACTATTTCACCGTCAAAATTAAAGCCCTAGTGAGCGTCAAGCTAAATGAAAAAGGTGTATTTCCTTAGGCCACTTAAAAACAAACGGAAGATGCTCTTCCGGAGATTAGATTGAGTTCTAAAGTTAAAAAGCAAAGGAGCAAAAGCGGATTTAGAAGATGAACATGACAATACTACTTTTAAGGGATAATTATATAACATTTCATCCGCCAAAATATGATGATGGATATAAGTATTTTATGGTCTTGCATTTATATTTTGATCTTGATAATAAATCACATTGGTTGGCCACCTGGCTGCCCCTCCGCTGTAGTAGTTGCCACTGATATCCTTTTGCTCGGAGCCAGCGGAGAAGTGACATGGCCATTTGTCAGCCCTGAAGCAAGAGAGAGAAGTGTTCTCTGAGTTAAATATAAAGTAGAAAAGAGAATTAGAGAATTTTTAATATAATTCGATATATAGAAAAAAGAGAGTATATAAACAACTTATTTATAGATTTTATGATATGACTATATAAAGTAATATATAAATCAAGATACACACAATCATATGAATTAATTTGTTCAATCTCGAGAGTTAAAAAAAAATCAATAGAAAACATCCTCTTTATCTCCAGCCATGCCGACCGTTGTTAGTTGCCCTTTCCCTGTTTCTGGGTAGCCCGTTGACTCCCGCCGAACGTGCGTTGGTCAACCTCCATCATCATCATCATCATCATCATCATGCCAGCCATGGCGGGTGTGAGGAGGAGGAAGGAGAAGAGCTGAGAGACCAACCCTTCAGCTCCAGTTCCTTCGTGGGCACCCATCAATTTCCCCTCACCTCCCTGTTTCTGCAGATTCTGGTTAAGGACCTGAAGCCGGGCCGAATGCAGAGAACGTGACAGGATCGTTGCGTGATCATTCTGCAGCTGATTTCGTCCGTCGTTGTCATATTGAATCTGAGTTGGCGTCACGACTCAGCACATTGAGAATCTCTCTCTCTCTCTACAAGTTTGCTTTTTTAAAATAAATTCCATGGACACGACCGAGTTCAATCCGTGTATTCTGTGTGCCAACACGCTTTGGTTGATTCCCTAAGTGGTGGCATTTATGTAGGACGGAGGAACATTAAATTTGAAGGGCTTATGATGACGACCATTTGAATAGGAACCTCCGAAATCAAGCAACCTTGGAACATCGAAGGTCAAAAGATCCGACGTCGAAGGAAAGTGTATCGAGTTAAATCCCTACAATCCATGTTTATGTTAAGGCTACTAATTCAGCTAGATACGGAATTGATGACCAGCGGGGTATTCCTAGTTCCTACAGGACCACAACTTTTGTGTTCTTCATCTTGATGCCTGGCCTCACCGATTCCTCTCCCCAATCCATTCGCGGTAATGACAAGGTAGTGCACAGCTTCAGGAAGCACAAGACATGTGGAGGAGGAGAGGAAAAATGTCCTCCCCACCCAGAACTCCGAAAGAGAAAGACGCCGGTGCTGCAGAATTTTTGTTCTCTGGAACTGCATTCTAATCAAATACTGCTGCTTTGTGATTTTGCCTGTTTTCGACTTCACTGTTCTGCTTCAAGGGTTTCTCCTGAGATCCATGGTATTAAAGTGCTGGTCTGCTGGTGAATTCAAAGAGGTTGGGGCGGTTCTGCATGTGGGGTCGAGTCCGCAAAAAGGGTAATCGAGGTGATTCATGTAGCTTCATTTACGTCGCTCTCCATGAGCGCAACATTAGAGGGTGGCACTACAATCCCAGGACTTGTATTTGGTCTTACATGAATGCAATTGGCTAGTACAGAACAAAGTGCAAATGTTGCGCTGTATCTGTTTGGTTGCTTTTGAGATGTGGTCGAATTTGGGAGGGTTTGTGGTTTTGAGGCCCGTCCTTCTAGTGCTATCAGTTCTGTTCATTTCAAGGGTTAATCTGGCTAGATCTGGTGATGCAGAAACACTTCTTGCTCTAAAATCAGAAATCGATCCCCTGAATTCCTTGAATTGGCAAGGAAGTGGGGTGTGTCAATGGCGAGGAGTCAAGGAGTGCATCAATGGCAGAGTCACCAAGCTTGTGCTCGAGCATTTGAATTTGAGCGGCACTTTAAATGACGACACTCTGAACCAGTTAGACCAATTGCGCGTGCTTAGCTTCAAAGGCAACTCCATATCGGGCCGAATCCCCAGTCTCTCTGGCCTCGTCAGTCTCAAATCTCTCTATCTCAACGATAACAGTTTCACCGGCGAGATCCCGAGCTCCCTTTCAGGGCTGCACCACTTGAAAGTGATAGCCTTGGCCGGTAATCAGCTTTCAGGGACTATACCTGAGTCTTTTCTCCGATTGGGTCGGCTCTATGCCCTCTATTTGCAGGACAACTTATTTACTGGGACCATCCCTCCATTTGACCAAGCCGGGCTAACGTTCTTCAATGTTTCTAACAATCGACTATCCGGTCCGATTCCTGCGACTCCTAGCCTGATGAGATTCAATGCTTCATTGTTCTCGGGAAATGTGAATCTCTGTGGTGAACAAGTCCATGCTGTGTGCTACAGCAGCGTGATCCCGGGGCCTTCAATTAGTCCTGTGTACCCTCCTACTGTGCCGAGCTCTAACAGGTCGGAGAAAAGAGCAAAGCTAATGAAGATCATTTTAGGGGCGGTAGGTGGACTAGTGCTGCTCATAATCGTTTTCGGCTCATGGATGGTCTTGAAAAGTCACGGCAAGAGCAAAGCTTCGGCGGAGGCAAGAGGTGAAGAGGGGGAGGCAAGAGGCGGAGAGGGTAAAAGTGAAGCAGCAGAAGGAAAAGGAGAGTCGAGTGGAAACAGAGGCGCTAATGGTGGGAAACAAGGCGGTCCTGTGTCGGGAGGCGAAGAGCAGGAGGCCGGTGGTCTGGTGTTCGTAGGAGCAGGCGATTGGAGGATGAGCTTCAGCGCAAAGGACTTGTTGGATGCACCGGCGGATATGCTCGGAAGAGGCACCGTGGGGACTACTTTCAGGGTGGAGATCACCACGGAGTGCACAGCAGCCGTCAAGAGGCTGAAGGACGCTAACTATCCGAGCACAGACGAGTTCAGGAGGAGGATGGACGTGCTCGGGCGACTCAGGCACCAGAACTTGGTGCCGCTCCGGGCCTATTTCCAGTCCAATGAGGAACGCCTTCTCGTCTACGATTATTTTCCTTATGGCAGTCTCTTCGCGCTGATTCACGGTATGCTCGGTTTCTCTCTTTTCTCGTCTTCGTTCCGGTAAATGAAACGGTGACATGATTCATGTGCAGTGCATCTGCTTGAGGATTCCTAGTTACCATATAAATGATTCAGTCCTAGGACAAGTCAAGTCCTAGGGGCGAGCATGGTCCGGATGAGCAGTCCTCACCCTGGAACTGAGAACCGCCCACCAAAGATGGTTTCGAAAAATGGGAATCGGGAATCGTCCATTGGTTCCATGGATCCATCTGAGAACCGAACCACGGTCCGGTACAATTCTCGAATGAGTCCATGGAACCAATTTCACCAAGTTTCACGCACTTAGTGCAATATTTTTCAATAAGCCAAAGCTTCCCTATTGTTAATTGTAAGTTCAAGGATTGAACTCATATTAAAAGTTGAGAGTTAAGGTCGTGAGCCGATGAGTGTTGAGCTTGAGAGTAGAGGCCATGAATGAGAGATGGAGAGACAACTCAAATGAGGAGAGAGGGAGACGAGACAAGTACTCAGTTAATGAGTGTTGAGATTCAAATTGAGGATGTTAAGGTTTTTGTTTTTATTAAAAAAATTTGGTTGGAAATTTTTCTTAAAAATTAAATATACATTTATATATTACCTATCCGGTCCAAGGGAGAGTGTGAGCGGTTCCACACCTAGAATTAGGAACCAAACCGGTACCCATCGGTTCCATGTTTCAAGAACTGAACTGGTTCCCTAGAGGAACCGCCAGTTTCGATCCGGTCCCAGACGGTTCTCAACTCTTTTGCACATCCCCATCGAGTACACATCCTAGTTTTGGTTGAGTCCGACATTTTTCATGCCTTCTGCATCCTGTTCTTGCAGGGTCATCCGGGACTTCAGGAGGTGAAAAGCCTCTTCACTGGACGGCGTGCCTCAAAATAGCCGAAGACGTGGCCGCCGCGCTTCTCTACATCCACCAGGACCACGGTTTAACCCATGGAAACTTGAAATCTTCCAATGTGTTGCTCGGTCCCGACTTCGAGGCATGCCTGGCGGATTACGGTCTCGTCTCCGTCCACAATTTAAACACTCCTGAAGAGTCGAGCGGCTTTTCGCCATTCTATAGAGCTCCTGAGTGCCGAGACAATCGCGAGCCGATCACACGGGAAGCTGACGTCTATAGCTTTGGTGCCCTGCTGCTGGAGCTCCTGACGGGCAAAATGCCGTTCCAGGACCACGTCCAGGAACATAGGTCCGATTTGCCAGGGTGGGTTTGGTCGATCCGCGAAGAAGAGATGGAGAGCACAAGTAATTCTGATCTAGGCAGGGATGTGTACGAGGAAAAGCTCGAGACGCTCTTGAGCATCGCGATGGCCTGCCTCTCGCCCGATCCGAACAACCGGCCTTCGATGAGGGAAGTCCTAAAGAGAATTCAAGACTCGAGGACGGGATCCCATGCGTCTTCCAACAGCAGTGAACATCCGTAGATCCGTTGGTTCGATATGCTCCAATCTTTCCCTAGAGAATGACATTTTCCGACAAGCTTCGTCGATCGACCTCTGCCTTCATGAAGACGTGGTTCTTGCTTATGCGGCTCGCTCAAGACTTCATTGTGAAAATTTACAGGATTAGCAACCTCAACACGATGAATTTAACCGCCGAGATCGTGCACTTGTAGTTACATCACGCGACGTGCTAGCTAGCAAGGCCATTGAACATTAGAGAAGCAATTCCGATGCCAATTTGATGGGATAATTTTTGAATGTAAAACATTCACAACTCACATGAGACAAAGAAGAGAATGAGGCAAATGAAATTTTGGTTTTCTTTGTTTCACCATATGATCTCATATCAGAAACAATTACAATAGTTGCCTTTTATATATGACTCTTACACTCAATGACTCATTAAATATTTCTAGCATTCCAATGATATAATTTAGTGGGAATTTACAAAACATTAACTAGACATAAAAACATGAATAGTCAAGACATAGAAATACGAACATACTTCTTGAAAGCAACGCCACAATAATGACTTTTCTTCAATTCGTGCACTGATCTTGGGAGTCAAATAGTCATCAACATTAAATCGACAACATATCCACTGCATTTATAATCTCTTCGCATCATCAGCATCTTCAACTTGTTAAATTTTAGCTGAAATTTGATTTAATTAATCACCCTTCCTTAGACCAAATTCTTTTCCATAAATCATTGGACTTTTGAAAAGTATCGATCTTGATAGGTTTAGTAAAAATATCTGTTACTTGATCTCTCGTCTTCACATGTGACACTTCAATTTCCTTCTCCATCTTTTGTTCTCAAATGAAGTGATATTGAATATCGATGTGTTTACTTTGTTAAAAAAAAACTACATTTTTCGCCAAATCAATGATAGACATATTATCAACAAAAATCTTCATTGCTTTCTTTGGCTCCATATGAATGTTTTCGAGTAGTCTTCTCAAGCATATTGCATGACAAACACATGGAGATACTACTACATAGTCAACTTCACATTTTGGGAAAGTAACGCTGTATTGCTTTTTTAATGACCATGTCAAAGTAGTATCACATAAGAAAAAGACAAAGCCTATTGTGTTTTTTTTTTATCATTGATGTCTCCACCATAATCACTATGTAAATGGACTCTAAGATAAAAGAATTGGGACTAATAGGAGTGTAAGCCATGAGCAACGGTACCTTTGACATAGCAAAGTATCTTCTTTGCAGTTTTAAGATGAGATGATTTGAATTTCTCTTCCAACACTGTACATGATATCTGGTCTAGCACATGTCATATATCTCAAGCTTCCAATCAAGATTCTATGGTACATTGAATTGACATTGGCATCATCATCAAATTTCAAGATTTTGGTCCCACACTTTATTGGTGTATTGACTAGTGTACAATTTCTTCATATTGAATTACTCAAGGATATTTTCTACATATCCTTTTTGAAAATAAAACTCCCATGCACTTTGCTTCACGTCAATGCCAAAGAAATAATTCATTGGTCATCTCAAATTCCTTCACCATGAATCCCTCAAAAGCATCAATCATTGCTGGATTATTTCTTGTAAAAACAAGGTCATCGACATACAGACAAACCAATAAAATATCACATTTTTCTTACTTCAAATAAAATGCATGTTCATATGGGTATTGAGAAAATACATTTGCCTCGAAATAAGCATCAATTCTAGAATCTCATGCTCTTGATGCTAATTTAAGCCCATGTATAGATTTATTCAAACTCAACACCTTGTCTTCATGACCTTTCACCAAAACCCTTGAGTTGTGCAACATAAATCTCTTCATCAAGGATGCCATTTAAAAATGCTAATTTGACTACCATTCGATAAGTTTGCCATCCATTTTGAGCTACAATAGAAATGATCAATCTAATGGTTTCCATGTGGATGACAAGGGCAAAAACTTCATCATGGTCGATTCTGGTTTTTTGCTCATAATCCGTCATGACTAATCTAGCCTTGTACCTTGTCATTTCACCTTTCTCATTCTTTTTTACCTTGTACACCTATTTGACACCAATTGCTCTCTTGTCATTCAGAGATCAGTAAACTCTCATGTTTGATTATTCTCGATGGCTTCAATTTCTTTATTCATGGTTTTTCTCCATTTTTCTTTTCTAGTAGCATCATTATAGACAAGTGGTTTACAATATGCAAGAAGGTACACAAGGTGAAGCTCATTAGAGGCTTCATAAATCTTAGATAATATCCTTGATCCTGATACTAACGGTTCATCGTCGCCATTTGAAAAAGTGGGTGGTGATGAACTTGAAGAAGATATTGGGAAAGATGGTGAAGAGTGATCCTTCAAAAAATTTGGTTGGAATCACCATGAGTATTCATTTCATTTTTCGGATTGTCTTCTAGCGTGCCTTTTTCCCTTGACATCTTTGCTTATATATGCTTTTGAAATGTTAGGATCAAATAATCTATACGTTTTGGATATGGAGTCATATCCAATAAAAATGAGCTCTTTACTCTTATCTTTCAATTTTGATCTTTTTTGTTGTTGGGCATGGCAATGCTCCTGAAAATTTTTAATTGCAAAGTACTTTGAGTTCTCCCACTCCATGCCTCTTGTGGAGTTATGCCTTCAATTTCATATGTGAGCCATCTATTTTGTAGATCAACTATATATAGAATAGCTTCAACCCAAAGCTTCTTGGGCAAATTTGTGCTTTTCCACATGCTTCGAACCATGTCAATGTTGGTTCTATTTATTTGTTCAACCACGCCATTTTGTCAAGGAGAATATAGAGCCATCAAGAAATGCCAAATACCATCCTCACATAATTTTGGAATATGGCTAAAGTGAATTTTCCTCCACGATCAATCTTCAGAGCTTTGATAAAATAACCACTCTCCTTTTTAGCTTAGTTTTTGAATTGTTTGAAAGTATCAACACTTCTATCTTTTCTTTCAAAAAATACACCCAAGTTTTTCAAGTAAAATCATCAAAAAAAGAAACAAAATATCAATGATTACTATACTAAGGAGTGGTTGGGCTGCACACATCAAAATGAATAAACTCTAGTGGAATCTTCCCTTGATACGTTGCTTCCTTTAGAGAGCTAGTTCTAGAATGCTTGCCAATGACACCCCTTCACATAATTAATTAGGATAATCAATATGTGGTAAGCCATAAACTATCTTTTTCCAGAAAGCAAATTGAGTCCATCTAAATTGAGATGGTTGAATCTCAAATGCCACAACTATGGAGGGTCATTCATGCATGCCTTTAAGCAATGAGACATCTCATTTTTTATATTGAGAGTAAACATCATGTTAGTTTCTCAACTTTGCTAGTATCTCTACTTTGCTCATTCTCATCTCAAATGGTTAATCAAGTTGGGAGTACTTCCTCCATAGGCTCTTGCTTGTTTCTTCCAAATCTTTCTTCATGGGCTTGCAATGAACCTAGAAGCTCATTGATTGTCATGGCATCTAGGCCTTTGGACTCTTTAATTGCAAAGCGGATGTGGTCATACTTCTTGTCTAGGGTCTAAAGAATCTTCTTAACATCTCAAATGTCTAGAACATCTTCACCATTTCTTTTCATCTAGTTGACGACCGCCAAAACTCTTGTGAAATAATCAACAATCAATTCAGGTTCTTTTATATGAATTACATTTTTATATGAATTACATCAAATTCGCCTCTCAAAGTTTGAAGGAGAATCTCTGAATTTTCTATACTCCATGGTGTGTGTTGTGAAGGATCTCCCATGCTTTCCTAGCAGCAATAGCATTTGAAATCTTTTTGAACATCGAATCATCTAAAACCTGATAGATGATCGACAAGGTATATTGAAATCTTGTTCGAACTTTCTTCAAGGCATTCCTTTGGTTTTGATTTAAGGTGGCTTCGTTCTCTAGCTCATCATAGTCAGTGTTGACAAGTTTCCACACACCATAGGTGTTTAGTAGGGCTTTCATTCAAACATTCTAATTACCATAATTTTCTTTGATAAGACGAGGGTATTTATAAGGAAATTGAGTGTTTGTTGAGGGAATGATAACAAATTGTGTGCTTTGGTACCAATTTGTTAAACATAAGAGGTGTAGTTTTGATATCGATTTGATGGGATAATTTTTGAAGGTGAAATACTCACAATCCACACAACACAAAGAAAGAAGGAGGCATATAGACTTTTGGTTTTCTTTGTTTCACCTTATCACCTTATCACCCCATATTAGAAACAATTATGAGTGTCGCATTTTATAAGCTTGATACACGACTCTACACTTAACGACTCATTAAATATTTCTAGTATTTCAAGGAGATGATTTTCTAGGAATTTAAAAAACATTAACCAAACATAGAAATATTAACAATTAATGGTGTGTTTGTTTCAATGAAAGTGTCTTTTCAGGAAAGTGTTTTCCAGACTTTCCGCTGTTTGTTTTTCCAAAAACGATTTGGTCAATGGAAAATACTTTCTAGTCAACATAAATATTATGTATTATTTTAGGAAAATGAATTCCTGTGCGTGGGAAGAGGAAAACACTTTCCTTATTTATTAGGTCTTTAGGTCATTCCCTTTTTGTTAGTTCAAATGTTATTCAATCATTTTTCAAATGATATCCAAACGCCTGAAAACATTTTCAATCACGGTGTTTTCCCTTTTCTTTTCCTAAAATAATACATAACATTTATGTTGACCGGAAAATATTTTCCATTAACCAAATCGTTTTTGGAAAAACAAACATCTGAAAGTCTGAAAAATACTTTTCAGGAAACTACTTTCATTGAAACAAACGCACCCTAAGATATATAAATACAAACGGACTTGTTAAAAGCAATGCTAAAATAATAATTTTTCTTCAATTCGTGCACTAGTCTTTGGAGTCAAAGGGTCATCAACGTTAAATCGACAACATAATCACTGCATCAATAACCTCTCCACATCGTTGACATCTTCAACTTATTAAATTACAGTTGAAATTTGATTTAATTACTAACAAAATCATCTTCTGAATAACCGAGCATTCTTGCTTCCGAAAAGCAAGTTTCTCATATCCACAAATACATAATTAAATCCAACCGTTAAATTTTAAAAGATAAAAAAGTTTTGACTTTATTTTGAACTTAGGTGTGTATGCATATGAGTCCAATAATAGGAAAAAGCGTGCATTAAAAGAAAAGAATATAGAAATAAAAGAGGAAAAGGAGAGAAAAAGGAAACCAAAGGTGGAGAGTCCACGATAATCGGCATCAAATGCTCCTTATGGGGATTCGCACTGTTGCTGAATTCCAAGATGAGAGAGAAGAGAACCACTCCCTCCCTCCTCCAATTATATTATTTCTTTTTGCTCCAAAATCGAATAAATTATCTTATAATTGCAAAAGAAATTAAAAAAGAAATTCCCTCTCTCTCTCTCTCTCTACTTCTATTTGGAATGGCTTTCGATTTTTCTAATCCGTCGAAATTCGATGCATATCCTATAAAAAAAATCAGTGGTGTATCCTTTTCGAAACTGTGTGCATAAAAAAAGAAAAGTGAAAAAATATTGAGTAAAAGAAAAGGAGAAAATGGATTAAAAAATTGACATAAAGAATGAAAATGCCCATTCCTCAGGCAGCATAGCCAGAAAGGGGCAGTAAATACGGCAGGCACTACATGTGTTTGGTTGATTTTTCTTACCTTTTCTTTTATTATATATATATTAAGAAAAAAGACCCAAATTATTTATGAACTTTACCTCAATATTTATCGTGGTCCCTCAACTTTATATTTGATATGCAATGTTGTCTTAAGACTTTTAATTTATTTAATATGATGTCGGGACTTTGGTACATACTCAATGTTTAATATTATTTTAAAATTTTGAATTAATGATGAATAATAACATCAAATATTTTTATATAATTTAGAGATTGTATTGAATTTGTATACAAAGTCTATAGATTATAATAAATAAATTAAAATTTTATTGATTAAATTACGTGTTGAATTGAAGTTTATCAATTATAAAGAATATATTAAAAATTTATAGATTACATTACACGCTTACATGCTAGAGGCAAGAATTCAAGGAACATTCGTGTCCTAATACCTTTATACTAATGTCCGGGCACTTGCGACGCACTCGTCGTATTGTAAAATCGGACGAAAAAGGTGATGAGAAATTCATTATTCGGGAATAAATTTATCTTACTTTAATTCATTGCGCGGCTGCAAATATTGCGTTATAAAAAAAAGGGAGATAAAGGGGGTGGTTTTTTTATTTAATTATATTTTATTCGATTTCTTTAAGTGAGAGAAAAAGGATGAGCAACCAATTAGGGCTCTGTCGGAAAGTTGAGCCCCCAAAAAGTTAACGTTCTCTTATTGCCCCTCTTTCTCTCTCCTCTCTCTCCCTCCGATTCTGTGCGCTCTGATTTTTCTCTCTCCCGCTGCTGCAATTCGCATCCTCGATCGAAGATGGCGTGAAAAGAAGCCGACCCAGTTGGGAAAGCTTCGCTTTTTTTTGCAGCCGGAACTCGAGCCGCCGAGCAGCTTCTCCTCCGACGATCGGTTCTTGATTCGTGTTCGCCGGAGTTCCTTCTGGGTGTTTCCAAGTTTCCCCCTTGAGGCGGGGGGGCATTTGAAGAATCCGTGAGGAATCGTGGGTTCTTCTTCTTGCACCGGGAAATCGCGATCGGGATGGTGGTTTCTGGGATTGTTTCGGCGCTTGGAGCTTCAGTGGAGTGAGTGGTGATGGAATCTGAAGTCTTGTTGCGGGCTGAAGTCGAGGAATTTCGGTGCTGAAAATTCTTAAAGCCTGTTCGTTGCCTGAGTTCGTGGGAGCGACGGTGGGGTTCGCGAGGTGCGTGGTTTAATAATCTGTGGGGAGTTCTATTTTTTTTTTTTTGTGTGTGGTTGGGGAGGTTCGATGGTTGTTGTGATGATAAAGTTGATGGCTTTGAGGTATTATTAGATAGAGGTGAGGGGCATGGCGATGGAGTCGAACATGCCAAGCTCGTCAGCTCTGAGCAGGCACGCGATTTCTTTTCAGACCGGCGCGTTGAACACCACCTCGGAGATGGTGCCGATGATGGGGAGCAGTTACTTCGGGGTCAACAATACGGGCGGGATGGTTTTCTCTGCTGGGAATTCCGCTACCCTGAGTAACAACTTGGGGTTAGCTCAAGCGGGCAATTCTTCGAGCTCCCTCTTCCTGGATCATGTGCCGGGGCTTAAGCATGATGCGGATTTGGCTGTGGAGTGGTCTGCTGAAGAGCAGGATAAACTAAACGAAGGCCTTAGGAGGTAAACTTTTGTGCTCTATCTCTTCTTGAAACGTCTAAACGGATGTCTGTTGGCACGCGCTTGTGATTTCCCTCCATTGCTTTAGTTATCTTCTGCTGGGGTTGTACTATTCAGGAAGTTTCTTGAGCTTGTTCTGTTAGCCATTGGGTTCTTTCCCTCTTGCCTGCAATCAAAAGAGAGGAACGAGGAGAGGCATATCAGCCAGTCATTATAGAGCTGCCTTGTAGGGTTGTAGCTAAGAATATCATGCTTGAGCTTGTTATTCTGATGGAATTATGAGGAAGAAAACATGAACTCTTTTCTGTTCCACAGACACCAATCATTTTAAACCTGATATTTGATATCCCTTGCTAGGTAAAATCCATCTTTTGCTGCTCGGTGGAGACTCTTGTTTGAGCTACATATAGTGAACTTCTGATTTAGCTGCTGCCGCTCTTCTTCTTCTAAACATTATGAATTCAATTACTCTTTTGGTTGCTGATAATGGGTTTGCTAAGCTTTTATAGGATCTTGTGAATGACCTGATGTCTAGCTTTTCATCCTAGGGTGTAATTTCCATAGTTTCGCCTGTTTGTACCACCTCAAAGTGGATACTTCTTTTTCTTTGTTGGCTCTCATGTTCCCACTCTATGGTAAATATGCTTTAACTGGAGTCTTGGTGGATGTGACATCTTAAGCATTTTCTACATCAATCATGAGATTGTCTTCTTTTCTGCTTTGGAAATCATGAGTGCCTTTCTCCCTTCAATTGAAGATATGTGGATCAGCCTAATATAATGAAGTATATCAAAATAGCGGCCATGCTACAGGACAAAACTGTGCGGGATGTTGCTCTGAGATGTAGATGGATGACGGTAAGTTCTTCTAGATTGTCCTCTGACTCTAGATAACCTTTTCAACTTCAGTAGTTAGATGCGTTTGGACATTGTCAGTTTTTTGGACTTGGTGTCTTTGCCTATATAATCTTGTTGAGTTCAGTTATATACTCATCAAATTGAAATGTTAGATCATTTGCATTTCATGTGTGGGGAATCAAACCTATGTCATGCTCCTTAACCCTACTCATTACCATAATTTTTCCTAAGAGCAAGGCAGACTTTTATAATCAAGTGATCATAACTCAGCTGATTTTATGTTCATGATTGCACCCAAAAGCTTGGATTATCTTAGCACATAATGTTTCTTCAAATACCTCCTTAGAGTCCACAGTACTTTTTCCTACTTTTGTCACCGTCACTGGACATACAGGGACATACATGCTACTTCTGTCTTGGGATGATAACTCCTTCTTTATGTCCTATTAAATTGAGTGTTGTGTTAGTCAATTAGGGAGTAAGACATATAAAACTTGGCCTGATGTTGAGGTTAGTTGCTCGGGTTGAGGAGTGAATCCAATCATGCTCCTTTATCTAACTTTGATGACTTTGAATACTAGGAAGTCAATGAAATATTTCTGCAAATTTATTTGCGGCTTTGCTTCTGATGTAATATCCTGCATGATATGCAAGGACAGTCCATGATGATAAACTTTGTCTGGGTTTATTGGGATAAGTTTGGAAACTAAACTACATTCATTACCTTAATTTTCCCTAAGAAAAAGTAAGACTTTAATAATCATGTCGTCAGAATTCAGCTGATTTTGCTGTTCTTGTGCATGTGCTCAGAGGCTTGGATTGTCTCAGCAGATTAATGTGTCTTGAAATGCCTCCTTGGAGTCCACAATCCTTTTTCAATTCCAACTCATGTCATTGTAACCAGGATATATCTGTGACTTCTGCCAAGTGATGATCTGGCCTTCTTTAAGTTCAATTTAATGAGTGTTGTTAGTCAATTGAGGAGTAAGACAAATAAAACTTTGACTGAGGTCGATCCACTTGTGCTCCTCTATTTAACTTTGATAACTTTCTATAGGAAGTCAATAGAAAATCCTGCAAATTTAAATGTGGCTTAGCTTCTGATGTAATATCATACTCCACAACATGCAAGGAGAGTCCATTACAATAATAATGAACTTTGTGCATGTTTGTTGGCATGAGTTTGGAATATAGTGTTGGTCATCTTACTTGTCTTGATTGGTCATTCCTTGTTTATATTGATTGTGATGACAAATTATATGTTCTATTGTCATACTGAATAAATGAAAGTAGTATGGTGTCGTTGAAATCTGTTGGATTGATCTACTAAAAGGGAAAAAAAGGAAATCACCGAAAAACTATTGTTGAGGGCTGAGATGACTTGATAGCTCATCAGGTGTTGTAAACATGGTTGCTTCTCATACCAAAATGTACTTGATGAGCCTCCTGTTTGATTGAGTTTTTTTCTCCCATATTAATAATATGATCTCTTTCCTTGACCTTCTGGTTACATGCAAATCAATAGAAGAGCTCACCATAGTATTGGAGAAGATGTTTCTGAAAATTAAGGTCATCTGGAATCTCATAATGATCTGGTGTTACATAAATGAAATTTCATTTTGATAATATAATAGGTGGGAATTACTTTGCCTTACTATTCTGGTGTTTTCAGTACATGAGCTTCACTCTGTCTCCTTTCCTTTTTTGAGAAAGTCTTTTTCTTTACTGGACATTCTCGATATCTTGAAGCTGATGCATCTTGTAAGAAAATTTGCAATTTGGAGCAATAGATGTTATCTTGGATAGTTGCTTAAGCATTTTGTTGTTCGGTTTTTACAAGAAAAGCATCACTTGTACTTTTTTGTGCTACTAAACCAGTCATGCTTCCTGAAATGTGACCATCCCATTTTAACATTCTATCAAAGGAAAATTCCACTAAGAAATGGTACCAAGGCATGCCAACATGTGCACAAAATCAATTAACTAGTTACAAAATAATAGAAAAACCATGAAAACTGCAATATGTAACATAGCTTATGCTCCACTGAAGCATAGGGTGGATGGTCACCCTTCCAAGGTTATTGCAGCAGCTTCAATTTCTTCTCTTCTGCTTCAGTTGAACTCAGAAAAGGAAATGAGGAATGAAAAGTAACTTTTCTTATTTAAGAGAATATGAAATTTTCTGTACTTCAGCATCTTCACAACCATGTTTGTGTCCCACATGTTCATGAACTTGTTGCCACCTCTGCTTGCATGCGATTTATAACAAATAATAGAACTTTAGGCGTTGGCTAGCTACAATGGATTAGGTTGTGTTAGAAGGATATATTTTGCAAATTATCAGCTGGTAGATGTTGAGCCTCTTTTGGCCAAGGTATTATGTTCAAAGGCTTTGCTATTCTCTGTACTTGAGGCAAAGCAAAGAATAAAGTGTTGTAGACTTCTTGTTTGCATTGCTTCTATTGACTGATTAACCTACAATTTCTTTTTGCCATTTTGAATATTCACTTTGTCATATTTAAGATGGCAGATTCCTATTTAAAGCTTCTATAGACATTATTTAATAGTTCTAAATGTGTGTTAACCCAGTGTTTGACTATTATATGTATTTGGCATTATTGGCCTATGGAATTGCTGTTTGTTTTTTGACCCAAAATAAAAAATTTCTGTTTGGTCATATATAAATCTTCTCCTCTCAAGGTTGTGAGAGTAACATTTTTAGTTCTTAAATTTACTTTTTTGCACTGAATATTTGGTACCGCAATTATTCTGGTCATATGTTGCATCAATTTATTTGAAAACCATTGATACTTTTTTTAATGATTGACAGAATTTTTATAATTGAAAGAGTTGAGCTTTCTAAAAAGAAAAAAAGGAAACCGGAGCTATACAACTTAAAAAGAGGCATTTGCTGGGCAACATAATAAGTGAGAGGGCCCTCAGTAATTGTTAATCATGCACAGAAGAAACAATTGAAAGAATTTTTATAATTGAAAGAGAAGTCAGTTTTGAGCATTCTAAAAGAGAAAAAAAAGAAAAGAAAAGGAAACTGGTGCTATACACCTAAGAAAGAGGCATTTGCCAGGCAACATAATAAGTGAGAGGGCCCTAAGTTGTTGTCAATCATGCACAGAAGAATCAATTCGTCTATCTACAGAAGACTCTTAAGTCTATATAATCCCAAACTTTCATAATTGTCTTGTTTGGAACTGACATTACTGACCAACATGAGGATAAAAATGTGCACCCCCTAGGTACCACCACTTCAATCGTTTTGTTTTTATTGACCAGCATGGAAAGAAAGAGAGGTGAGAGTGGGTGTGGGGGGGCGTATGTCACAATTTTCCAATGGACACAAGTTGAGATGTCTCTTATAGCCCCTAACAGGTCAAATAGTGAATTGATGACAAAGTTCAAGAGATTTCAGTGAGTACTAGGGCAGTGGAAGACTGTTATACTGCATGTCATGCAGGTGATATAATAATATTATGATTGTTTGAATTGACTGACACTCCCTCCTATGTCCTCTTATGTTTTGAGGTCTCATGCTTGAATGTGCACTTGTTAGAAAGTAAGTTGATTGTGTTGGAATAGGTGGGAAGGATATGGGCCGAGAACTAGGTCTACTTAATCCATTTTTCTCCATAGTTGATTAAAATTTAGGGGATAAATAAATGGAAGGTTGGGGATTTTTCTGATCAAGACTTTATATATATCATCTTGTCATTGAACTTTTTGTGAAGAAAGTTGGCCGATAATATATGAAATGTTGGCCACAGTGTGGGATTGTTGGGGGTGGTAATGGTGGTTAGATCTGAGGAAAATTGCAACATGGAATTTTTTTTCTGAAAATAATTCCTTGTGTCGAGCTTGGGCTACAAGACCTTGGCTCTTTTGGCCTTTATGACTTGCTTTGCAGCTCAAATAAACTGATATGATGGAGTGTGTGGTTAATATGACCTTTGGCATGCAGACACATCCTCAATTATTTCATACTAGTCATGATGCTGTATATTTATATCTTTCATGAGGATTAATCAAATAATTCATTGATCTGACTTATGCTGTGGAATTTCTGTAGAGGAAGCGAAGGAAACTTGAAGAACACAATCTAGTAAAAAAGGTGAACAGCCGAAAGGTGTGTCCCCCTTTACATTTTTGTTGCCAAAAAATGTCTTTATTTATTTTTTATTCTTCTAAGTTCTTTAGAATTTAAACTCAGAAACATTATCTAGAACAGATGATCCTACTGGTGATGGCAACCAATAGCCAATTATTCTTTTCTTGTTTGGGATCCCTGTATCCTTATATGATACTGCACAATAAGTGTAGGTTTCCTTGTGTCCCTGTATATTTGTACCTGTAAAACCTTTTGTTATAAACCTCTTCTTTGTACTAGCCTAAGAATTGTGGCAAATTATTTGTTGTTAAAATCAGTCCTGGGATTCTAGAAGTAAAAGTCAATACTTTGTGAAGTTTGTATCATATGCTTTTTTTCTGACTGAGTGTATATCATGTTCTACTGGTGTATTTTTGATTGTTGAAGACATTTTTTACGTATAAGTTGATTGCCTTGCTAAATACCTTTGCAAACCTAAATTTATTTTGGATGTGACAATTTCATGACCATGGCTTTTCAGGATAAGCTGGTGGAATTGTCTGCAACTAATTCTTCATGTCTACCACAAAATATGGCTGCCTATACTCCTATGATTCAGCATATGGACCAGAATGAGCTTCTATCTTGGGAGGGTCAGTAGTTCCTGTTTGATTTTAGAGAACAAAATCAAATAATCCTGTTTCTGTCACAATTTTGTATGTTAGTTCACCTGTTTTGTTTCTATGGTGGCAGATTAAAGGTCATATTAATTTTTCATAAATTGTTGATGCACTGTTTATTGTTTAACATATGATACCACTGAAATAAAATTGTTTCATTTGTCATTTCATTTTCCCTTCAGCAGTAGGAAAGATGAATTGACATGAGTTCATCTCCTATTTATTTTGCAGATGAATGTCTCAATATGCATGTCATCAGTTGTAGGTGAAAGTTTAGGTTTGTTGCACCTATTTTTCTGAAGCTGCATGAATATTTCATTAGTTTGAGAAAACCATCGCTCATTCGAACGACACTTTGAACAATTATTTAGATGAATCATTGAATTCTGCTATGTCTAATTTGTTGAACATGTAGATTATATTTTTGTGTACTGGTGGAAGTTTCTTGCTATTAGTGTAGAAGGAGATAAATGTTTCTGTTAAATCTCTTTTGCATCATTAAATTTTGCACTCAACTTCTTTTTAGCCCTTTCTAACGAAAGGGGTACTCTACGTGTATCTTTTTTGCGCCCTCATATTCTATAGGAGATTATATTGAGAACTCCATTTAACATCCATGACATTATCCCTCAGTGTCTTGTGGCTTGTGGTTATGGTGATACAAAAACTGCTTCTCATTCCCTGACCTTGTAGTAGACTGTTTTACTGTCTTTGACAAGATGGGCTGTTACATTAGAATTCACAAGAAGCCATGAGTCAATTATCCTTTGGATGTGTTTGTCTTGTAATTCATGGGATACCGATTATCTTTTGTTGCTTTCTCAGGGATTGATGCCGCTTCTAGGCAGCTCTTAAAGCAAAATGCGCAAGCATTCAGCCATATCTCTACGAATCTTCATATGCTCAAGGTACAGTGCAAGAGGCCTTTTTTTCTGCGCAACATTTTTGCATATTCTACCTGAAGGAAAGTTCCTGAAAAGCTATATGTTTTTTCTTTTATGAACAAAAAGTTTGTACATTTGGTTTAGTTAGCTTTCTTTATCATATTGTTGAAATTTTGCTGGTAAGGTTGGAGAATACATTTTCATTCATGCTCTTACTTTTCTTTATCATGTTTGCTTTATCTTCAACCATCAGTTTTCTGGTAGCTCTGTGTGTGTGTGTGTGTGTGTGCATGCGTGCGTGCGTGAAATCAGATGTATCTACAGATATATGCTCACGTACATGCGAGTTTGTGTGAACAATGATTGTTAAGAGAAAATTGCATAGGGAATCTGGTCAATGGAAAGCTGATGTTTAGCATCTTTATTTGTTTTATGAAAACACAGGGCTTTTTCTGTTCACATGACGTCTCTATGTTGGTCTTTTTAATATCGGACTGTAAGTTTTCCAAATGGTGACAATGCAGTGCATATTGTTCCATAAGTTGTCTAGTGATTCTTGTCTGGTTAATGACTTATAACCTTTATTGCGAACATATGTACATATACAAGGGCTGTTAAGCAGTCACCTTTTTGAGGTACTAGTCATCCCCAATGATTCTGTTGATATGGAGCTAATTTTTTCTTTTGAAGAGAGGACTGTCCAACATATCTTGAATAAGAACTGAGAGAACTGCTATGGATGGGCCTACTTGATGTCCTTTTGTATGGTTTCTACTGTTATTTCCTCTGTCCTATCAGTAATAGACATATTTTATAATCATCCACAATATACATAGGTCGGGTCCCTTTTCTGGGCATAAGAATTGCAATATATCTCGACATTCCTTATTACACAATTTGATAAATTGTACACAGGAATTCTACTGGCTTACTTTCTATCTAATGATAATGAGTAACAGTTACAGGAGAACCTCAACCTCTTCTATCATGCGAGGAGCAATATAACTTCTATCCTGAACAAGTATGTTGATCCTTAATGTTTCTTGTTTTTAAAAGTTTATAGATAGTAGTGGCCACATTGGGTAAATGGTTTCTTCCACTGACTTCTATTTCATTGTGCAGCATGAGAGATATGCCTGGTATAATGAGCCAGATGCCACCGCTACCTGTATCCATTGATGAGGATCTCGCAAGTACTATATTATCGCCCAATATTAGTCAGGTAATACAGATTCAATTTCTCTATGCAGTTTATACAAATCTGAAATGTTAACCCTAGGAATGGATTCCTCTCTACTTTATGTTTGGGGAAATGATTACTTATCCATGAGAACGCAGTTTGAATTGAAGTCTCTTGTTCTTCTCTGTTCTATTTATTCTGGTTCCTCTATCCCAGTTTTTCTTGCATCTGCTTCATTTTATAGATATGCACTTATTCAACTTATCAGGTCAACTAGGTCAACTATTCATCTTTGCAAACATTTTGGATATTTTCCTGGGAAGTGTCAAAAACTTGTTTGTGTTCAGACCTTTGGTATGATCTACTGCGGAGTAATGGATTCTGGGGATGAATTTAGTTAGTTTTTTGAAATATTCAAGTCGAAGACTTAAGTGAATCTGTGAAATAAAAGGGTAGCAGCGCTCAGCCACTGCTCACTCTATATACTAGTAATGAGTCTAGGCAGTCAGTGAACTGATTGTGCTGTCAGGTTAGTCTGGACTGGTTTCATGTTGGGTGGGTGCTTCACTTTTATTATGCAATCATATTTTCTAATAGGTCCTGGCATTGGCTCGATGCTGCCTAAAATTGTGTTATTGCTACCTAAAATTGTTCTGCCTGTTTGCTCTTCTTTCAGCCAATCATGTTTGGTTCACATGGAAGGATCCAGTTGAAGCAGGAGCCAAGGTGCTAAAGGGAACTGATTGAAATTCAATTGCATATATAAGATTTGTGACATACAGAACAATTCTGCTGTATAACACAAGGTGCTGTTGCTGAACATTCTTCCTTCCGTGGAAATGAGTGTCTAGCCATTGCCAAAAAGTTCAGAGATCGCATTTTTGGAATTAGAACCTCCACCTCTCAAAAAAGTGAAAGTGACAACGTGATGATAGAAGCGCAGAACATGCATTGTCTACTTATCTTGAAAAAGGAGGTTTCTTGACAAAACTTCCTTTCCTTGGTGAAGCTGTAGTTTAAATGCATTGTGTATAAATCATATACATCTACTCTGTATTACATTCTCAGTGCCTGATCTGTAACTTATATCTAAGTCAATACTCAGGTTATGCCACCGATCTTAAACATTGTCAGCATCCACATTTTGATTCTTCGATGTACTTTTGGGGCATTTGTGTTTTATCATTCACGTTTGGGTCGGTTGGAGCTCCTTCCATTTTGTAATAATGTACCAAAAGTCATTTTGACAATCTCTGAGCTCCGAGAAAATAAATTCTTTTGGAGGGACAGTGATGTGAGTCCTTGTTTTTGTGTCATCTGTAACTAAATTCTTCTGTATGATTCCCCAACTGTTTTTCACAACGTTCTGCAGTGACATTAATTCAATGTTGGTTTCTTAGTTATCATAATTTCGATCCATTTCTGTGACAAATAGCAGCTGATGAGAACCTTTTAGCTGAGTATGCAATGATATATCAGCATCTGTGCTCTGACCTACCTTTTATCTTGGCTACTTCCTGATATTCAGTATCTGGATAAGGTCATAGATACCAGGGTAAGCTAAATGCCAAACGTTCTAAATCATCATGTTGGTTAGGTTATGAATTTTCCAGCCATAATTCCGGTTTAACCGAGGCTGATTTGTGCAATTAGTCAAGTTGTTTCCTTAAAAGTATTAGACGTTTCAAATCGCTTTTGTTGATTTTGGTTGTGTTTTTATGTTCTTTCTTTTTATTCTTCTCTCCTAGTCTACATTTGGTAGCCCTATTCTCCCACTCTAGTTTTAGATTTGAGAGTTTGAATTCTCCCGATTTGGTTCTAAATTTAAGAGCTATTTTTCTCGATTTGATAGGAGAGTTCAATAAGGATCTATTTGGTAATTCTCTCGAGAATAATTAATTTTATTTTTTTGTCCTCAAGAATAGATTTGGAAAAGAAATTCGTTGGATAAATATTTGTTCTCGGAAAAAAATTTGTTTCTAGGAATATAATCAAGAATTAAAAAAAATGTTCCTTTTGTTTTCGGGAACAATTTCGAGAATTAATTTTCACTCTTTCTTTTTTCTTCTCCTCTTTTTTCCCTTCCCTTCCCTTTCTTCTTCTTCTTCTTTTTCTTCTTCTTCAATAAGGATCTATTTGGTAATCCTCTCGAGAATAATTGATTTTATTCTTTTGTTCTCGAGAATAGATTTGGAATAGAAATTCGTTAGATAAATTTTTGTTCTTGAAAACAAATTTGTTTCTAGGAATATAATCAAGAATAAAAAAAAAATTGTTTTTGGCTTTCGGGAATAATTTTGAGAATTAGTTTTCACTCTTTCTTTCTTCTTCTCCTCTTTTTTCCCTTCCCTTCCCTTTTTTCTTCTTTTTCTTCCTCCTCCTCCCACCCCATTGACCCCCCATCATTGCCCCATTGTTGCCCCTTGGCCACTGCCACCGCTACCGCTGACAGTGGCGAGTGGCCGAGCAAGGTCCAGCGAGCTTGTTGGAGCCTCATTAGGCTAGGGCGAGGTCTGGTGAGCTCGCTAGAGTCTTGTTAGGCTAGGGCAAAGTTTGGTAAACTCGCCTGACCACCAGTGAGGCTCGACCTTGCCCATGTGGCGCAAGATCAGCCTCGCTAGTGGCTAGGTGAGCCTTGCCTCACCCAACCATCGGTGAGGCTTGGCCTCGTAGGCTAGGGCAAGGCCGACCTTGCATCACCTGGGTGAGGTTGAGCCTCATCGGGTTGGGTGAGCTTTGTTTTGTGGTTAGGCAAGCCTTTGGTGAGCTTGCAAGACCTCGCCCTGCCCTATCGAGGCTCCAACGAACTCCCCGAACCCCGCTCGGTTGCTCATTGGCTATCGCCGGTGGTGGCGACCGCCCACTAAAAGAGGAAGAAGGAGAAAAAGGGAAAAATAAGAAGAAAAAAAAAAAGAAAGAAAGAAAAAAAAAGAGAAATATAAGAAATTTATAATAAAAAGTATTAAAACAATTGAAAAAATTGAAGACTTTTACCAAACGCATTGCTATTTTGGGAACAAAAATTTTAAATAGTTTACTAAACACTTTTAAATACTCATAATTTTTTTTTTCGAGAGCAAAATCAAAGAAAATCATTTTTGACCAAAAATTATTTTTGGGGGTAGAATGGTTACCAAATAGGCCCTAAACAAGCTTTTGGGAATTCAATGTCCTAATGCTTTGGTTGTCTACAAATTCTTGGCCTTAAGATTTAATGGCAATGGCAAGAGCTCTAGTGTCTCTTTGAATCATAAAGATATGCTTTCCCAAATGTTACATTTGTGATTGTTCAACCTATTTTTGTTATCTTCATAGGGCGATGATGTAGATGAAACTAAATCTAGACGTGTACCGCAAATTAGAAACGCTGTAATTATTAGAGAATGAATTTTCAATATATGCTCATCATTGACGAATATATGGGATATAGTGATCAGTAGTCAATTATTTTGTTTGACAAATTTGTTCTTATGGAACGTGGATATGCTTAACCCTGCTCGTGCTTCTGGTTTTCTAGATCTGGCTTTGATTTGCAATATTCAAAATTTTGTTCTATATTTATTTGCTTTGTTATGATATTTTTGTAATTCTCATTTTTTATTTTGAGTAATGAATTCAAAATTTTTTTTTTTTTAAAGTAACTTTGGAATTCCGGGTTCATCATGCCGAATCCTATTTTGCCGTCTGCATAGCGCTTGGCTTCCTTATCTTCTTCGGCGACTGCAACATATGTTGCAAGAATTCAAGGAGACTGTATAAAAGAGATTCCTATTTGGAGAGCCTAACTTCAAGTACTTCTAATTTCACAAGATTTTGGATTTACATGCCCCCCACCTGGTTTCTAACTAATCGATCCATAGGAGCAATCCCTGTTCCTACAACAGTAGATAAAATAATCTTAGCCCGTCTAAGATTAAAAAAAAAACATGTGGCCCGGAGAGGAAAGAACCAAGATAGCTTTCTATGGTAGTTGTTCCTAGACGCAAGCTTCCAATTGGAGCAACGACACATTCCACTAATTCAAAATTAAATTGAAAAAAAAAAGGGACTGCCTAAAATCCAAAAATTCACTGACTTTTTCGATTCAAGAAAAAGACAAAAGAATCCCCTAACTAACTCGGAAAAAGTATGCTTTGTCTCTTCGTTAATTCCAAGTGTGATAATTTATTAAATTAATTAATTAAATTAGTTGATTAATTAATTATCCACCTTGGTTGTTACTGATGAATCACACCTTTCGGTTGGCATCTAAGTTGTCCTTCAAAAGAGGCCAACGAAATGGTACTTTCTTCCAAACGGAAAATAGCCACATAGTTTCCCACTTATAATAGAAATAAATTGTACCTACTTGTATGTTCTCATCTAATCAAATTTGGAAGATTATGCAGAATGTCTTCACCGATCCCGTCTCGAAGTTCTGGTCAAACTTCTATTGCGATTACTTGCTTATTTTTATTGAAAAGCATATGATCCTTTGTTTAATTTGCCGCCTAATCGATTCGATTAATTTTAAAGCTTTTGCGTTGAAAAACAAGGCAATGTCTCAATTAATTTAGTCCTCATGGGTGCATGGACTCTTGTGATCGATTGATGAGGACATTGTCCCTGTCTTCGGACGGCATTACATTTTCAAAGAGGTCTATTGTCAATGGGGTTTCTTTGACTGTTCTCATTGAGTTTGTCGCTTTTTGTTGGGAGTATAATATATTAATTACCTAGTATTGTCTACCTAGTATTCTTCATATATTCCTTATGCGGTTTCACAGATGAAGTATTGTGAGTTTTATTTATTAAATGTGTTTAACAATTAATTTGTTTGTTTTTTGGTGCTTAATGAAGCGAATATTCATGGTTTAATTGCATCATAGAAGAAGGCCGACTAAAAAAATTGAACATTTATTAAAGCAAAGATTTCTGGTATATGTTTGCACCGAAAAATCAATCTTTGGCACTTTTTACTTAATGAGAAAATGGGTCAGATTAGACGGGTTGAAACTTTTGGGACTTAAGGAATGACGGATGGGAATGAAAAAAATAAATAAAACAAGAATAGCAATAAGAAAAGAGAGGAAAATATAATTAAAAAAAAAGTAAAAAAGAGACAGAGAAGAACCTAGATTTTAAATCAACAAATTCAAACTTGTAAATTGAGAGAAATCAAAGAAGAGATGACGATAATTGAAGAGGAGTTGGAGGAATTATTATTGTGTGTATATATATATATTTTAATGTTGCTTGTATATGTACATAAGGATCATTATAATACAAGAAAATACAAATAGGAAAAAATATACAAGATAACATTTTCCTATTTTACTGATTGAATATTCAATCTTGGATTGACTAAATCAATTGGTCCATAATATAAGGAATTGGAATCATATCAAATCCTATCTTCAACAATCCCTCTCAAGCTGGCAGTTTGTATATGTCGAAGACGCCTAGCTTGCTTAATAGATATGTGTTGTATTTGGCAAAATGGTTTGATGAAAACATCTCCAGGTTGTTCTACAGTTTCAATCCCTCTCGTTGTAACTATCCATTCTTGGATTCTATCTCGAGCAAAATGACAATTGACCTCTATATATTTTGTTCTTTTATAAAAGACAGGGTTTGTCATTAGTTTGAGTACAACATGATTGTCACAAAACAATTTGCTTGTTCCATCGACTTGTATACCAAGGTCCAAAAGCAAATCTTGCATCCAAACTATTTCACAAAAATCATTGCCATAGCTCGATATTCAAACTCGGTTGATGATAATGACAAGGTTGATTTTTTTTTGTCTTTTATGATATCAAAAATCTTCCCAATTTAAAGCAAAAACCATTGGTAGAACTTCGGGTCATTGGACAAGAAGCATAGTCCATATTGCAAGAGGCTATCATTTTCATGTCACAATCACGAGATAAAAGTATTCCAAGTCTCGGGCATCCCTTTAAATATTTTAAAACATTTAGCATTGCATTCATATGGGATTGCTATGGGCTAAGAATGAATTGACTGAATATCTACATTCATATTATATATCAAGTTTGGTCATGGTGAGATAAATCAACTTTTCGATGAGTCTTTGATAGTTTGATAGATCTTAAGCGGTGGGTCTTCATTATGTGATGATGAACCCACATCATATTCAAGTGTTGTTAGTTTGACATTTTGTTCAATCGGTATAATAGCTAGCTTGTATCTTAACAGTCCTCCTTTTGAAATGATTCCAAAATGAATTTCCGTTGGCTAATACATATTCCCTTATCGGATTGAGCAATCTCAATATCAATAAAATATTTGGGAGGCCCTAAATCTTTGATGGGGAAAGTAAAATGTAGATATTCTTTAAATTTTCTAACAACGGAGTCCTCATTTCCCATAATAAGTATATTGCCAACATATATCAATAACTAGATTGATGATTTACCTCTAGTCCCTACAAATATGACATGGTGATGTTTGGAGTGTTGAAAACCTGAATTTGTGAGTGTAGTGGTAAATTTGGCATACCATTGTCGAAAAACCTGCTTAAGTCAATATGGGGGTTTATAGAGACAACATACTCGAGACTCCCCTCGTCTTTAGTAAACCCTGTAGAAACTCCATATTATTATTATTTTGTTCAAATTGCCATTGAGAAAAGCATTGTGAATGTTCATTTGATGCAGTTGCTAATTGTGAAATGCAGCAATAGACAAAAAAGAAGGAATAGTTACCTCCTTGGCGATTGGGGAAATAGTCTCATGATAATTGAAATATTCTCATTGCATGAACCCCTTAGCAACTAATTAAGCCTTGTAGCATTCAACGAAATCTTCTACCTTGTACTTGATTTTGTATCCATTTATAGCTAATCGGCCTTCAATGTGAAGGTAAGGAAACAATGTCCCAAGTATCATTCTCTATGGGGGCATTTATTTTTGCCTCTATAGCCTGTTGCCAATGAGGGTCATGAGTTGCTTCATTATAAAAAAAAAAGGTTTATGGTCTTTGGATATGCGACTAATACAACACATGTGTTGTGGTAATAGTTGACTAAATGTGACATAAAAGGATACATAACAATGAGTACATGGAGAAACCAATGTAGGGCATTTATAATCTTTGGTCCATGTAAGGGGAAATATGAACACTGGAACATCGAGGTTGCTCAATAGTTGTTTGTTCAGGAATTGGTGATGAAGATCCATCAGTAAATGATTGTACTGATGAAGTAGGAGAATGGTTCTCCTCAAATGATAATATTGGAGACTCAATTGCTAGATTCGTGGTATGAAGATTGGTTAGCACAAAAGATATGTGATCTGGCGCAATGAGTCATATTGTGGAGTCACCAATAAATCTTCTTCCAATAAGGATTGATGACGATTTGATCTTGAGGCAGATGACCAGATGAAAATGTCAACTCTTGAAATGGGACATCTTCGTGTAAAACTACATCTTGGCTTATAAACAAATGACGTGTACATATCTCCATAACTTAGCAGCCTTTCTATAGAAATATATCCTATGAAAAAACATCGAAGGGAATGAGGATCCATTTTATTCCAAGGACCACAATTGTTACATGGCACAAATAGCCAAAAAGTCTTAGGTGGTCAATTTTCGATTGTTTCCAAAATCATCTCAAAAGGAGTTTGACCTTCATGGACTCAACTTGGCATGTGATTGATTTAACAAGCTATCATGACTATACAATATTCCCAAAATTTTTTAGGAATAGAAGCTTGGTACTTAAGTACTTAGGCTATTTATAAGAGATGTTAATATTTGCGCACAACAATTCCATTTTGTTGGCCTATGTAAGTGTAAGAGCTTTCATGGAGTATCATACATAGAAAAAACGTATATTTAGTTGTGAAAAACTCGCATCCATTATATATGCAAATTTGTTGGACAAATTTGTTGAATTGATATTTAATTAGGGAGAAGAAATTTGACAAATGGGAAAAAGTTTGGCTCTTGGATTGCATAAGGAAAATCCAAATGGCACAGGTATAATAATCTGAAATAGTAAGGAAAAAATGAGATTTGTCATAATATAGAGTATGATAGGGATCTCCGATATCCACGTGAATTAAAGAAAAGACATTAAAACTCAAGATGTACTAATTGTGAATGACAATCGTAATTATTTTGCCAAAGGGCATAATGGACATTTTGGGTGAGGGAAACGAGCATTATGGCCCAAACAATAATGAGAAAGAAAAGTTTTATTACAAGTGGTAGCATTACACGCAAAGCTTTTGTCCAAACCAGAAAAATCAAAGCCTTTCGAAAAGCTTATCCAAAATTATAGTCATTGTGTGACACTACCGAAGCCTATCAATTTATTGGTCGAATGATCTTAACATAAGCAATTTTTGGAATTGAATATGGAAACCAAGAATTGTCCTCACAGGCCTTGGAAATAGATTTGAGATTGCACCCAAATTTGGGAATATAGAAAACATTCTCAAGGATAAAATTTGGATTGAGATAAATAGTGCCAATTTTAGTGAGATAAGTGACATTTCCGTTTGGAAAACATATTGACAGAGAAGAGTGGCTTCTTTTGTGAACATGAGAAAAAAATTGTTTATTGCATATTGTGCGATTGTTGGCAACTGAATTGATTATCCATATATCAACTTAAATAGAATTTGTCTTGAAAAAGTAGAACTTGAAAGACTCGTAGTCTTGTTGGTAGTTCTCAATTGACTCAGAGCCTTTATGATATTTTAATACTAATATTGGGTAATTGTCTGATTTGCCCTTTCAGTCTCTTGTGTCAAAACCTGGTAAGCAAATAATTCTTTCTCCCTTTTTTCTTTATCACTTACTTTCCATATAAATTTTCAGCAAAATCAACAGCTTGGTGTGGGTGCTTGTAATATTGAAAAAATTTACCTTTTGCTTTAGAATTTTGACCACTCCCTTTCTGTGATAACGTGGCATTCCGTAGACCATTAGATGGTTTATAGCTGGTGCTAAACACGGCTTGATATGGGCCATTGGATTTGGCTGCATGGATGGGCAAATAATAGCTCTCGGATCCTTGTTTCTGACCTGGGCCGTCCATCCGAAACTGTTTAGGGTTTCCTCCCTCTTCACAGTGAAGTCCAAGCGTCGCATGGTGGGACGTGAGGGCTGTAGGAGCTTGTTGCGATAGTCTCGTCGAAGCGGCAAGTGTCCCACTCTCTCCTACCTGCACATATTCGACCATGGCTAGGTGTTAGTTCTCTTCCTAGGTGACTAGTTGGTGGATCTGTGTCTGGAAAGGTGAGTAGCTCTCATTCAAGATTAGGAGAAATCGAGTCACTTTTTCTCATTCTTTGATGACTCGATATGTTTGAGTCGCCTTGGGTCCCTCAAGTTGTTTTTCGGCTGCCTTGAGCTCGTTTCACAGAGTTGAGAGTCGGTTGAAGCAATCAGTGATAGACAGAGTTCCCTTGTTTCAACTTCGACAAGGCTTGGGTGAACGAGAAGATCTTGTATATCTTGTGGATGTTGTCCCACATGATTTTTGAGTTTTTGATTGGTGTGAGTTTGGCTGAGACCTCGGGAGCTATACAATTCCTGATCCATGTCCAAACTAATTGGTTGCACTTGCATCAATATTGCAGGAGCAGGTCATCGGTCAGAAAAGCTACGGTTCCTTTGAGGAAATCTTGTTCTTTGTCACTAGAGCTCGTTGGAAATCTTGAGCTCAGGTGGAGTAGTTGTCTATTCCGACAAGTTGTTAATTGATGAATCATAGTTCTGGTCTGTTGGCTAGTGATGTATAGAGTAGTGCCAGGCGCCGGGTGGCCAACGGTGGCTGGAATGACATGGGGCAGGAAACTGGGTCGAAGGCTCGGGTAGGGATTTGTCCCCAAACATGCTGGTGTCAGTTCGGGTCTCTGACCTGCAGGCGACCACTCCGACCCAATATTTGTGTTGGTCCCAAGAACAAAAGGAACTGGCCCAACTCCATTGGGTTGAGCTCCAAGGGCCGGACTTGTCGGTGTCAGTTCTGGATCGCGGTTTTCATCGGAACTTGAATTTTGGTTCTTCAGCATGGTGTTGTTGATAAATAAACATGTGGATTCCTACCCGGAGTGCAAACTTTGTTTTGCAGATTACGTTTGCAACAAAAAGTTAGAAAACTAACCGGAGGCAATCCAAAAAAATTTGCGGAAGCTAGGCTAGGAAAGAACGCTATGATACCGTGACATAAATTGAAGAAGAGATGATAGAAATCGAAGAGGAGTTATGGAGGAATTGCAATTGTATATTTTCCAATATTGCTTGTACATGTACATAAGGATATTTATAATACAAGAAAATACCAATAGGAAAAAGTATGCAAGGTAACATTTTCCTATTTTACTAATCGAATATCTAACTTTATGAATTGACCGAATCAGTTTGTCCATAATCCAAAGAATCAGAATTGGATCAAATCCTATCTTCAACAAAAATGATCTTTTTACTTCTTGAAGAGTGAGGCGGCAAGGTGATTGATTAAGAAAGTGCTCAAAACCTTGAGCTTGCGATTGGGGCATAAATTAGAAGATGAAGTTCATAGCGTTATGAAGCATAAATTAAACCCGACCTAAATTTGTATTTTGGCCAAAGGAATAAAGCAAAGTTAAGTATCCATCCCGTAAAAAAGGGAATAGCAAAGTTAGTCCGATCCCGATAATATGGATCGGCCGATCAAACACCCAAAAGAAGTACAAAAAAGAAAGATTTCCAACAAAGACAATATGATTCCACGGAGCTGTGCAAACTTTTTGTAATGCTTGGGCGGCAGCAGATCTTTCCAGAAATGCTGGTGTGAACGTGAACAAAAAAAGGAAAAATCGAGGATGATGGGGAAAGAAAGAAGAACGTGGGAAAACAAGAAACAGACCGGTGTCTGCAGGGCGGCGCCACCATGTCGTCGAATTCAGTCCTCGTCATTGATTTTTGGGTCATGTCATGTGCCTCAAAGGAGCCCAAATGTATCAGCCACAGATGCCCTTTTCCCACACTGTATAAACATGTGCATGTGATATATATAATTTTCTGGGCTCTAGCTCAAAAACTATTTCCTTTCTTTTTTCTGGGTTCCGCAAATATATATAGAATTTTTGGTCAAACTTTGCTTATTCTAGAAATGTTTCTTTACATAAGGGGACACTTTGCCTACTCCCACTTTTGATTTGACAAGAAATGTGTGAAGAGGAACTACAGGAAGCTTAAAAAGGAGATGCCGCATCTTTAATGTCTCACGCCAGACCCTTCTTTTCTTTATGCTCGCGAACGAAGACAATACCTTGCATTAAAGCAAAAGTGGATAGGCAAACCCTTTCTGCTTCGTGGGTTCAGATGAGCGTACCTTTTTAACACAGAAAAGAACCGACTACCGTTTCTTTATTCATGTTACTTTTTCCCCCCTAAAAAAAGTCGACCAACTATTAAGAAAAAATTCGGCACGAATGGATTGCTAAGAGTAGAGTGATTCGTGTATTGCATGATCTTGAAGAGTCAGGATGCATAAAATCTTTCGAATGACAGTAATAATATTATTTCATCCTATCTTTCTTAGTGGGGCTGAATCCGGTCGGTCCTTTTCGGCTTCCGTGCCTAATCACATGACTGTTTACTTGTTTAAGTGGATGAATTCAGTAGAAGTTGATGACTTTTCCGAATAGGAAATCGACTGTCGATATCCAAGCGCCCGAGAAATTCTGTGCATGTGGTGTCGCGTAGCTTCTTAGAAAGTACCAAAAGCCGAAAGGGGATCAAGACATATTCGTGGGGGACAAAGAGAATGGGGACAAGGACAGCGGAAATCAGAGAGCGGTTGAGTTCCAAGTCCAAAGAAAAAGTTTCATTGGGGAAAAGCTTTTTGGCACTTCATTTCCATCGTCCAGCACGGGAAGGGTCCCCGACCATTGAATTCAGGAACCTTTTTCACATGTCCCTTATTGATAAGTCAAAAGATATGATGGGGATTTTTTTGGATCCATTCCTCTGGCCACCAAGCTTTGCCAGTCTCTTAAGGACTTGAGAATAGGACTAGCTAGATTCACCATGAAATTCTCAAGGAGGGCACTCCCAACTTTTTAGGCTGAGAAAAAGAGAGAAGAAGAACGTACCAAAAATGATTACTCTTCCTGGAAAGTGAAAGTTGATTTATGGGTCAAATTGATTGAACGTGACAATATGACGTGGATGTCACTGTGCCTTCTTAGTTGCGACGTCATCACACCAAGATTACTAGTTGAGTCCAAACAAGAATTTGACTGTGAAAAAAGCAATACGATTTAGGGCAAAATCCATAAAAATCTTAAATTATAACTATCGTGACACATTTAATCTAAACTAAAAATCTTAAATTTATATTTATACGACACATTTAATATTTATTAAAATTTTGTGAAAGAAAACTGATAAAAAATTGCCTTCATAGATGCTAGAAAGCAAATAGAATTTGACAAATGACTTGAGTAAAATAAAAATGACATTTTTATTAAAAAAATCATCCAACAAAATATTTTCGGAAGGTAAATGTGTTATATAAATATAAATTTGAAATTTTTTATATCACAAGAAAAATTTTAAATCAAATGTGTCATAGTTGATATAATGAGGAGATTTTAATGTAAAAAAACAATCATTGTAAATATATCATAATCAATATAATTTAGGGTTTTATTTTTTGAACTTTTTCCTAAGATTTATCATTACTTTTCATGGGAGACTTGACTCCCACCCCGTGTTTTCTTGGGGAGACTGAGTCTCTCTATCTCTCCGAATGGGAGACCCAAGGCTCGAGGGAAATGCTCTCATGCTGCCAACTGTCACTTCTTGGCGCTCCTCCCCTTTTGTCCCCTTCCGTCTGCGCTCTTCCGCTCTCTCCCGTCCTCTCTCCACTTATAAATACGCCCGACCACCGCCCGATCCGCCCACTCTCCACACGTTGTTGCACCGATGGCCTTGATCTCAGACCCACCCCTCCTGTCCGACTTCACCCAGCTCCTCCGGAGTTGCCCCACTGTCTCCTCCTCCTCCTCTCCGATCCAGAATGCCGCCGTGGCGACGCCACAGGAGTGCGAGCTCCCGGTCATCGACCTGAGCGGGCTGAGCAGCGAGCGCGAGGCGGAGAGGCGGTCGTGCGCGGCGGCCATATGCCGGGCCTCTTCGGAGTGGGGATTCTTCCAGGTGGTGAACCATGGGATCAGCAGCGAGCTGCTTGGGGAGATGAGGAAGGAGCAGGTGAAGCTGTTCGAGACGCCCTTCGAGACCAAGGCCCGCTCCGCCCTCCTCAACAACTCCTACCGCTGGGGCAATCCCACGGCCACCTCCCCTGCCCAGTTCTCCTGGTCCGAGGCCTTCCACGTCCCCCTCACCAAGATCTCCGACCCCTCTTGCTATGGACAGTTCATCTCCCTCCGGGGAGTGATGATGGAGTTCGCCGCCGCCATGTCTAGGCTGGCCAGGACGCTGGCGGGGTCCTGGCGGAGAACCTCAGGCACCGGGGCCGCAGCAGCGCGTTCGACGAGACGTGCCACGAGAGCACGTGCTTTCTCCGGCTGAACCGCTACCCGGTGTGCCCGCTTTCGCCAGAGATGTTCGGGCTGGTGCCCCACACGGACAGCGACTTCCTGACCATTCTGTACCAGGACCAGGTGGGAGGCCTCCAGCTCCTCAAAGACTCCCGATGGGTCGCCGTCAAGCCCAACCAAGACGCTCTCATCGTCAACATCGGAGACCTTCTTCAGGTATGAAAAGGGAAAGCACAAATTAAAAACAGAGTGCCCAAAGTCAGTGGCGTCCCGGGTTCATCCAATCAATGCTTATCCAATCCTTCAATGCACTGACTTTTCTCGTGTCTTGAACGAGGATGATGAGTAACACGAGTATGAATCGGTCATCTTTTTTGGGCAGGCGTGGAGCAACGACGTGTACAAGAGTGTGGAGCACAAGGTGACAACGAACAACAAGGTCGAGAGATACTCCGTTGCCTACTTCCTTTGCCCTTCGTACGACTCTCTGATCGGGAGTTGCAGAGAGCCCTCCTCCGTCTACAGAAAGTTCACTTTTGGCGAGTACCGGAAGCAAGTCCGCGAGGACGTCAAGAGAACTGGCCACAAAGTTGGTCTCCCACGTTTCAGGCTACAAATAAGTACATAAACACAGTTCGTTCGATTGAAATATACGAAAGCCATCCTATGGGGACCTCCATGGTTTATTAGTTTATACACAACTCTGAGAAATTATTAGTTTATTGAAAAGAAGAGAAGAAAAGAGAAAAAAAGGAGATTCTTTTTAGGTGTCTTGTGATGTATCTGTAAATCTATAGCATACCATCTATACTCTGCAGTCTTCAAACCAGCAAAGAAGGAAAGAGAGTCATGTACGAGTCAATATGGCCTTTGTATAAGATCTTTTTGACAGACAATATTAGTACTTAACTGATGTCAAGCCTTTTCGACTCTCTCTCTCTCTCTCTCATTTGACCGCAATTAGCGTTCTCTTTTCATTCATGTCTCGTATGTCATGCCAACCCTGAGAAGCTTATTCCTTGGGATCGCCGTGATTTTTTCTTGCCTTGCCTGAAATTTTTCCTGAGAAAACTGTAGGCCTAGCTGACGACGATCTTCTTACACAGGGATGAGTTCGGCTCAGCGACCACCTCGGCTTCCCCGAGGAGGTAAACCGTGCCCCTCTCCATGGCTTTCTGCACGATTTGCAGCTCCTCTTCTGCCTCTCGGATTGCTGTCTCTTCCTTGCGGTTGTCATCATTGCTCTTGGCCTTGGGAATAAAATACTCATGCCGGATGAATTCCTTCAAGTTGTCCGCCAATTGGCGCTCGAACTCATGTGGCTCCTCTCTCTTGTCCTTGTATCGGTACTGCACGATGCAGCAAAACATCCTGATGCTCCTCGGTTCGACCTGCCTGAACAAGAGCTGCTCCTCCAGCTCGACCTTGCTGATGGAGAGCTTCTTGATCGAGACAATGACTAGAACAAAATGGATTGACAGAATATTTGCGACAAAATGTGATAATATAGGAGGAATGCCCTGCACGAGCTCAGATGAGAGGAGGGCAATCCCATGGACCCTGTTGATGCTTGGATTCGTGGCAAGATCTCTGATGAACTCCGTTGAGACCTTGTTCTTGGGCTCGCATATCTACCGCTGCTTGTGGACGTGCTGCCAGAGCATCATGACTGTCATAAGGATGGCTGCAAACACGAGCGACAGTAAACCGCCCTCTGAACTTGTAGAAGACTGACGAGAGAGGGCAGTTCGATAGAGCCAAAGATGGTGAAGAAGAGCACGATCCACCATATGCTTGTCTTCATATCACTAGCATGATGAGAGTGACCATGCAAGTGGTGATCACCATGACGCTCCTCACAATGATTCTTGTAATCAAACTTTCAGGAAACATAATTATGAAAGCTACAAAATTAGGTCCAATTGGAATTTTTGTAGGGTGCAAATTTTTAGAGGTGTGGATCCCTAAAGTATCAAAACTTAGCATAGAATGACACTTTAGTGACAAAAGTTACGAAATATATACTTAAATACTAAAATCGGAGCAAAATAGATCAGTTAAATACCAATGGCGAGAAAATCTAGTCAAAATGCTGACATGACACTTTTCCAGTGAGTTGAAGTCGAAACGACATTATTTTGAGCTTTGACATGGCTAGATAAGCCCAAAATGACGCTTGTTTTGGGTACTAATGTAACTAGATCAGCCCAAAATGACATCGTTTAGTCTTAATTTGATTTTTATATAAATATTAATTAAATAGTATTAAAAACAAAACAAAAAAGCGAAGTAGCAACATAATAAGTAGGGGTTCTCTCACTTGTGGCCACCACCCCATCACTAGTGGGGAGGTGGCGACGGCTATGAGGGTTGTCGGTGCTTGGGTAAGGGCTGGCAACCCTCTTTGGATGTCAAGAGAGGGCGGCAACCCTTTCCTAGATCTGGGCAAAGGTTGCCCTCCCTTGCCTTGGCCTAGGCAAAGGTCGCCAGCCCTCGCGTAAGCATCGGTAGCCCTCACCCAAATTTGGGAGAGGTCTGATGTAACTAGTATAAACACCTAGAGGGGGGGTGGTGAATAGGTGTTGAGGAAGTTTACGCGCAAATACTATCAATTTATTTTGATCCACAAACAGAAAGTAAATAGAGAGAGTTAGAGAAGATTGCAAACACTGTTTATAGTGGTTCGGCTTTAGACAAGCCTACATCCACTCTCCGGGTGACTAGCCAATCGATTGTATTTCACTATATGATCAACGGTGATTACACACTCTCGAGTGTTTGTACTTGGTGATAATCAGTCTCACTAAGTCACTCTCTTTTGTAATACACTGAGATCACTCGAATACGCACTATGAACAACAATTGAAGAACGGAATCAGCCTTGGAATAATGTTCATCTACTCTACCCCCTAAGTCTCAACCTATCCTTAAATACTCTCCAAGCCACACTCGACCGTTGGCTCTTTCCTTGAAAGTTTAGTCTTCCCTTTCTTGGACAGACTTTATAAGGTAAGTCTTTTTGACCGTTGAGGGTAGATCAGATCCCCTTAGATTTTGTTCGCCCATACAATCAGAATCTGGGCTTCCATAAGTGTTCTATTTTTCTTTGGAAGTTGTCCACTAATTGATCCTGTCAATCAGATTAACATAACAGAATCAACATAAATAAGGTAAGTGAAATACTCTACCGTTGGTGATCTTATCTTGTAGATACATCTTAAGTCTGACAGTCTTAAGTTCTGAGTCCGCCTAGATTTTCGATGCCTCGGTACGGTCGATTTAAAATCTCGCCTGCAGGTACGGTCGCCTTAAAATCTCATGCAGGGTACGATCGTACTTAAAATCTCGATCGATCGAGTCTTCCATCTCGGTACGGACGACTCTAAGACATCTCATGCTTTATCTTCTCGCTACAAGCGTACTTTAAAGCCTATGTCTTTTCTCGAGTTCTTTTTCTTCAAGATATTAGTAAAAATATCATTCATAAAATGTTTTGTAAGCATCAAAACTAAGAGTTTTCTCAACAATCTCCCCCTTTTTGATGATGACAAAACATTTCATACATATGGCTTAATGTCCCTGCAAAATATGGTTAGATAGAGCCTACTTTCAACTATTCTGCTCAACTCATAAGAATAGCTCATATCAACCCTGTATAGACAATACAGCAGCAACATAACTTTATATCATCAGTGTAATCAGCATATAAGAAAATATCATTAGACATTATAGTATCATGCATTAACACCATAATAAAGCCAACTATGTCATGCATCCAACCATCAACAGTCAAAAAGTTTAGAAATTTCAGAGAATTAACTATCAAAAGTCAAAAGCCATATTACTCTCCCCCTTTTTGTCAACTTCAAAAAAGAATTAGCTAGTTCAAACAAACCAGTTTCTAAAGCAGAAGATGTTTTTAAGAAGTTTTCTTGTTTGGGGTCCGAACAAGGGTGAAATCCTTCATATCTGATGTAGACTTCTCAATCCTGTCAATACATTTATTAACCGTCTTCTCGAGAGTCTCCAGTCTGTTAGTGAAGGAGGTTTCCATTTCTATCTGCCGATCCTTGATCTCAATTAGAAGTGCTAAGATCTTCTGATAATCAGCATTCCTAGATGAAGCTTCAGGTACTTGATTTTCAATATTTTCAGAAAGATGCTCCCCCTGAATTGATGCTTCATTCTGTCCTTGTTTCTCTTCTTTTTCCCTATCCTTATCTCCTTCTTCTTCTTCTTCTTCTGTTTCCTCTTCTTCTGGATCTTCTTCTTCGGATCTTCTTCTGGATCTTCTTCCAATTCAGATACATCATTCTTCTCATGTTCTGTGCTGAGAATGTTTTCTGCATTTGTTTCTGCTTCTCGTTCTGACATTATCTAAGAAGTTTGACGCATATTTTCCAGAATTGCGGAGATACTTTCTTCCTCTTCTTCTTCATCTATCAGTAGAAGTTGTCTTCTCCTTTTAGAACTTGGCTCAGCAGTAGCTAACTCTTTACCTTTTCTTTTTGCTGTCTCTACTCTAGCCAATTCCTTTTCTTTTCGTCTCCAAGTCTCTACAATATCCTTTAGTCTCATCTTATTGATCATCTTCATCTCAATGGCCATTGTGGGAAGAGTTTTAGTGCTAAATCTTCTGGGTATGTCTATTTTAAGATGCTCAAAGATCCTTGTCACTAAAGCTCCATAGGGTAGCTGTCCTTTGTCCTTCGACACTGTCCAATACATATGCAATATTATTGTGTGAGGCAGTGAGAACAATACTCCCTTTTCAATAGCCCACATCAGTTTGACCTCAAATTTAGATACATCAGTCTTTGATGAGGCTTTTGGATGAATACAACTGATAATTATCTTATGCAAAATAGTTCTTGCAGAAGTTAGAAGATGATAAGTTATAGTGGCCCTTATAGACTTTGTAAGAAACTTGCAAACCTGTTTCATAGGAGACGTCTATTGGCCCGAATGCTCCTCTTTCAACTTTTATAATGTCGCCCGAGTGTCTCGTACTAACATCATAGAACCCGTCATTCACACCGAATTGCATTCTCGTCTAGAGATAGAAATGTCAAATTTGAGTAAAAATATGCTTTGTTAATTCGGGATAAACAAAGAGCGAGAATCGGTGCAAAATTGGTCCATCTCGCAATTTTTCAAAGCATTCTCGCAGATTTACTTCAGCAACATCCAAATAATCAAAATCCACAATTATGTGGTTCATGATTCCTCGATCCATCAGTCTGTTAAAGAAAGTCTTAGGTTCTCTGGATCGAAATAATTTCCCGGTTGTGTTTCGAACTATAGCAGCTATTCCCATTCTAACTTCAAAATTTCTGTATATGTTCTCATCATCTTCCTTCACATTATCTCTGCTTCTCCCTTTATCACTTACTCATTTTGTACGAGTAGATGGTGAGTCTGTGGCCTGTACTGCTTGAATGAGACGGAGTTCATTCGCATACCCTTCATTTCTCAAGAAGAACAGTTTGACATCATCCCTAACATTTCTTTGGACTAATTTCTCATATCTCCTCATTACTACATGAGGGCTTTCAATCGGTGTGGGTAGAGTTAGTCCAGACGTACCTCTTCGTGAGAAATTTCTTTCTTCAGATTGTGATCGGATGGCTCTTGGAGATTCTTCAGGATCATTTTGAGAAGAAACTCTTGGAGAATGTCCTTGAGTATCTTCGGAAGTCTGTGTGAGGTCAAAATGCGTCTGCCTTTTGTCGACTCTTCTTCCTCCTCTCCCAGCAATCCTGTTTGATCTTCTTCTTGGAGATGAAGATCTTGATCTGGATACGGAGGATCTCGAGGCCATGTTCGAAGAAATTTGATTTTGGAGAAGATTGATTTAGAAAGCGTTTTTCTCTACCCAAAATACCATTATTTCCTTTTTCAATAGTCTGTCCAGACGATTCATTTTCTCAGACTTTGTCCTGTTCTCATAGAATTTATAAAAAAAGGGTTAATAATATTTAATCTCCCACATATTGAATCGAATGTACCTTTGTCCATCGGCTTTGTGAAGATATCTGCTAATTGATTCTTAGAATCAAATCTCCATTTTGCACATGGTCTCTAATAAAGTGATGTTTGATTTCAATGTGCTTTGCTCTGGAATGTGGAATTGGATTCTTGGTGAGGTTTATAGCACTCGTATTATCACATCTTATTTCAGTGCATGCTTCTTCTTTTCCATAATCCAATAGTTGTTGTTTCATCCATAAAATCTGTGAGCAGCAACTTCCAAGAGCAACATATTCTGCTTCTATAGTTGATAGAGCCACAGTGTTATGCTTTTTAGAAGACCATGATACCAACATCTGTCCAAGTAACTGACATGTTCCAGATGTACTCTTCCTGTCTACTTTACATCCTGCTAAGTCAGCATCTGAGTAGCCAATGAGAGTAAAGTCTGTTTCTTTAGGAAACCACAGACCTAGAGATGGATAAGTAGCTATATACTTAATAATACGCTTTACTGCTGTAAGATGAGATTCTCTTGGATCTGCTTGAAAACGAGCACATACACACACATTGTATATAATGTCTGGTCTAGATGCAGTAAGATAGAGAAGAGACCCAATCATACTTCTATAAGATTTCTGATCAACTTTCTTTCCTGATACATCCTGATCGAGTTTAATGGAAGTTAACATTGGAGTTTTGGTCTTATTGCAGCTTTTCCATTCCAAACTTCTTAACTAAATCTTTGGTATATTTCTCTTGATGGATGAATGTTCCTCGTTTTGATTGGTTGATCTGAAGTCCTAGGAAGAAAGTAAGTTCTCCCATCATACTTATCTCGAATTCCTCCTGCATAGACTTTGAGAAGTTCTTGCACAAACTTTCATTAGAAGAGCCAAAAATAATATCATCTATATAAATTTATACTAAAAGGATGTCCTTACCTGCCTTCTTGATAAATAAAGTTGTATCAACCATACCTTTCTTGAAATTGTTGTCTAAAATGAACTTACTAAGTCGTTCATACTAAGCTCGAGGCGCTTGTTTCAGTCCACACATAGCCTTTTTTAGTCTGAAAACATGATCTGGCTTTCTTGTTTCCTCAAACCCAAGTGGTTGTTCCACATAGACTTCTTCCTTAATGAACCCATTTAGAAATGTGCTCTTTACATCCATTTGAAATAGTTTGAAGTTCTGATAACAGGCATAGGCAAGTAATAGTCTGATTGCTTCTAGTCTTGCAACTGGAGCATAGGTTTCACCATAATATATTCCTTCAGATTGAGAATAACCTTTTGCCACAAGCCTTGCCTTATTTCTGGTGACTTTTCCAAGTTCATTTACTTTGTTTCTGAAGACCCATTTGGTACCAATAATAGTCCGTCCTTTTGGTTTAGGGACCAATTCCCATACATCATTTCTCTTGAACTGTTGAAGCTCCTCTTGCATTGCCTCTATCCAGCTTTCATTTTCCAGAGCTTCATTAATACCTTTGGGTTCAATTTCAGAAATAAGTGCAACAATACCTGTGTCCTTTTTGTTTCTTGATCTGGTTTGAATTCCTTCGTTAATGTTTCCAATCACGAGCTCTTTAGGATGACTAGACTTATGCTTCCAGCTTCGTTTGGAACTTCAATATTATCGAGTCCGCGTAGATGCAGAAATATTAGGTTGAGTTGATTGTTCTTCATGAATTCCTTCTTTGATCAAGTTTCCGGGAAGATTCTGCTTTGTTGAAACATGATCTTTCAGGTATTGCATCTGATTCTGATTTTTCATACACTGTAACGCTTTGTTTTGAAACTTCAGTCTTCAGAAACTTTACATTCATGGATTCTTCTACTGTCTGAGTGTTTTTATTGAACACTCTATATGCTTTGCTAGAGTTTGAATAGCCCAAAAAATACCTTCATCGACCTTTCTTCAAACTTACTAGGTTGACGATTAACATTCTTAAGAATATAGCATAAACAACCAAAAATTCGAAAGTATGAAACAATAGGTTTTCTTCCTTTCAAAATCTCATAGGGAGTTTTCTCTAGAATAGGTCTAAGAAATACTCTATTAATAATATGACAAGAAGTAGAAACTGCCGCCTTAACCGAGTTGCCACCTTACTTTCTATAAGCAATGTTCGGCAATTTCCCGCAAAGATCTATTCTTTCTTTCCACAACTCCATTTTGTTCTGGAGTGTAAGGAGATGAAAAAGTATGCTGTATACCATTTTTATCACAAAAGTTTGAAAAATCTTAATTCTCAAATTCTCTCCCATGATCTGTTTTGATACTAGAAATAGAGTACCCTTTTTCATTTTGGAACTTCTTTGCGAATGTTGAGAAATATGAGAATGTATCTCCTTTATTAGCAAGAAAAATACCCATGTAAATCGAGAGTAATCGTCTACAATCACAAGACAAGATTCTTACCTCCAATACTATAAATTCTGGCTGGTCCAAACAAATCCATGTGAAGAAGCTGTAACACACGGTTAGTAGAAATTTGCTTTATAGATTTAAAAGAACTTCTTACCTGTTTTCCTAGTGTACATGCAGAGCAAAGCTCTGTTTTCTTGTAATTTAGTGAAGGCAAGCCACGAACAAGCCTTTTGTGGGCAAGCTTGGAAATTTGTTTCATGCTGACATGCCCAAGTTTGCGGTGCCACATATTCGCTTCATCTTAGACTGATAATAGACATTTCGTAGTGTTTTCATTTATGTCCAGAAGATAAATGTTCCCATGTCTTCGTCCAGTAAAAGTCTGTGAAGAGTCAATGCTTGTTCCAGAACATAAATTCTCTTTGAAGTTTATTCTGAAACCAGCATCACATAACTGGCTGATGCTCAAAAGATTGTAGTTTAATCCTTTGACTAGAGAAACATTGTTGATGATTAGGCTACCAATCTTGACAGCTTCCCGATCCTATAATGTTTCCTTTAGTGTTTCCTCCAAACGAAACTGTTCCTCCCTTGATTTTCTCGAATCCAATGAACATCTTTGAGTCTCCCATCATGTGTCTCGAGCATCCACTGTCCAAATACCATTTCTTCTTTCTTTTGAAGCTTACCTGCAATGTTTACAAGTACTCATTTTTTCTTTGGTACCCAAATTTTCTTGGGTCTATTATAGTTAGTAGTATAAGCTTTTTCTATCCATTTCTTTTGAACAGTCTCCCGACTTTAGGACATTTGTTTTCAAAATGTTCTTTTTCTCCACAATTAGAACATTTAAGATTATTTTTACCAATAGGTTTAACAAAATTATTTTTGAAATGATTTTCGTAAGCTTGTCGAGGATGTCTTTGTCTTATTCTTTCCTTGACTTTAGGAAAATCAATCAGGGAATCATTTTCCTTATAAAAACCAAGTCCTGACTTGTCATAATAAGGAATTTGAATAGAAAGAATATGTTGTAGGGTTTTTGATCATTTTGAAAACTTTGTGGTAATATCTAAAAATTCCTTTCTGAAAAATCATTCTCTTTTTTGCAAAGAATCTCGATTTTCCTTTGCTTTCAAAAGATCCTTTTTGATAGATTCATTTTCATTTAAAAGAACCTCTCGATTTTCCTTTATTTCCAAAAATTCCTTTTTGAAATCATCCAAATTTCCTTTCAAAAAATCGTTCTGTTTATTCAACTTGTAATTTTCATTTTTTAATGTGGAGATCCTTTTCAAAGTAGTTTTTAGATTAGAACAAAGCTCATTTATATAATCTGAAACTTCTAAAGGAATATCATAATGATCTACCTCGATTTCTTTGTCTGAGTCTGAGCTTGAATCTGTTTCAGAATCTGAGTCTGAATGTGCCATAAGACAAATGTTTCCATATTCTTCTTCACTATCCTCAACTTCTGTATCGCTCCATGTTTAAGCTTTGAGAGCCTTCTTGTATTTTTCAAATTTTCCTTTGTTCTTTTTGAGTTTGGGACAATTCTGTTTAATATGTCCCTTTTTCTTACACTCAAAACAAATTACCTCTTTGGCATAATCATCATCGTCATCGAGTCCCGCGTTGTCCATTGTATGCTTTTTTGTTTTCTCGTTGTTGAATTTCCTGCCTTTTCTGTTTAGTTTCTTTACCTTTTTGATCAACAGTGCTAGTTCCTCATCATCCAGCTCTTCCTCAAAATCTGTATCATCAGAATCAGTATTAGACTTAAGAGCAATAGACTTTTTACCTCTAGATTCCACTTCCTTGTTCATTTGTTCTGCCTCATAGGACTGCAGAGTGCCTACGAGCTCATCGACTGTTAGTGGTGAAATCCGCAGAGTTTCTCTGATAGATGTCTTCACATTGTTCCATTCTTTTGACAATCCTCTCGTAAGTTTGTTGACCTTCATTGGTCCAGAACAGCTGTCCTTGATATGCCAAACCGTTTACAATTTCGTAAACGACCGAACATATCTCCTATTGACTCTCCCCTGCTTCATCTTGAAGGACTCATATTGACCAAGTAAAATATTTACTTTGGTCTCCTTGACACGATCGCTTCCTTCATATGTCATATGTAGTCTATCCCATACTTCCTTTGTCAGTATCACAAGAAGATATACGATTATATTCATTAGGTGATAAAGCACAATATAGAGAGTAAATAGCCTTTGCATCAATAGTTTGTCTCTTTGTTATCTCTTTCCGGAGAGAGAGTGACTGATGGTTCTCGTTTCTTTCTCATCGGTACTCTTTGACGTCTTTCGATGTTATCGTGGGCTCGATTCCCCTCTCAACCACATCCCATTCCAAAGGTGGATCTTTCGACCCGAGGAAGGCCTTCATTTTATTCTTCCGTATATTGTAATCTTTGCCATCGAAGTATGGTGGACGAGTGTTGCTCGCCCCTCAATTAAACCTGGTGCAAGAATACTAGCCATAGAGGATCTTTAACTCAGAAGTAACAAACACTTCAAAAACTTGAGCACGAGGCTCTGATACCAATTGATGTAACTAGTATAAACACCTAGAGGGGGGGTGAATAGGTGTTGAGGAAGTTTACGTGCAAATAATATCAATTTATTTTGATCCACAAACAGAAAGTAAATAGAGAGAGTTAGAGAAGATTGCAAATACTGTTTATAGTGGTTCGGCTTTAGACAAGCCTACGTCCACTCTCCGGGCGACCAGCCAATCGGCTGTATTTCACTATATGATCAACGGTGATTACACACTCTCGAGTGTTTGTACTTGGTGATAATCAGTTTCACTAAGTCACTCTCTTTTGTAATACACTGAGATCACTCGAATACGCACTATAAACAACAATTGAAGAATGGAATCAGCTTTGGAATAATGTTCATCTACTCTATCCCCTAAGTCTCAACCTATCCTTAAATACTCTCCAAGCCACACTCGACCGTTGGCTATTTCCTTGAGAGTTTAGTCTTCCCTTTCTTGGACAGACTTTATAAGGTAAGTCTTTTTGACCGTTGAGGGTAGATCAGATCCCCTTAGATTCTGTTCGCCCATACAATCAGAATCTGGGCTTCCATAAGTGCTCTATTCTTCTTTGGAAGTTGTCCACTAATTGATCCTGTCAATCGATTAACATAACAAATCAACATAAATAAGGTAAGTGAAATACTCTACCGTTGGTGATCTTATCTTGTAGATACATCTTAAGTCTGACAGACTTAAGTTCTGAGTCCGCTTAGATTTTCGATGCAGTACGGTCGACTTAAAATCTCGCCCCTGTATGGTCGGTCTTAAAATCTCGACCCTCCAGACGGTCGACTTAAAATCTCGCCCGATCGAGTCTTCCGTTTGGTACGGACAGACTCTAAGACATCTCATGCTTTATCTTCTGCTACAAGCAGACTTTAACGTCTATGTCTTTTTGAGTTCTTTTCCTTCAAGAGATTAGTAAAAATATCATTCATAAAATGTTTTGTAAGCATCAAAACTAGAAGTTTTCTCAACAAGGTCATTGCCCTCTCCTGATGTAGGTCTTTGCCTCCGATCGGTGAGGGTCACTGATCACAGGCAGGGGAGCTCCTTCCCACCTATGTTGCTATTTTTTTAAAAAAAAATTATTTAATTAATATTTATATTAAAAATTAAACTTAACATCAAGACGACATTGTTTTGAATGAGGGGAAGCTGAGGTGAATCTCTAGCAAGCCACATAAACGATAAAAATTATTAAAAATTTATCACGTCGGATTTCTGACGGCTTTTGTAGGAGTTAACACTTAAGTAATTCAATTTTTTTAAAAAGTGACATTTGATTGTATCTTTCATAATTTTTGGCACTTAAGTGTCTTCTTGTGTTAAGTTTTGACACTTGAGCTGTTCTTTTGCTCAAATTTTTATGCCAATCCATATTGATATGAATTTATTAGAAGTTTCAAATTTTCATAAGCACCGGTTTACTGCATATCAATTTATGGAGCTTAGTAAGGTGCTTAATGAAAATGGCTCTACTTGTAAATTTATAAGGATTGGAACAGTTCAAATTAAAATGCTTGATGGAGTAGTGAGAGTGTTGACTGACACGAGGCATGTACCGGAGTTGAGAAGAACCTTACTCGTTGAGTGCTTTTGACGGGTTCGATACCGGATCTTTCCTGAAAGTGGAGTTCGGTCTCCCGAGGTGTGCTTACTTTGATGCAGGGGAAGATAAACTATGAATCACATCTCATCTAGGAGACCATAATGATTAGCTCTTTTGCTAGTTTCTTGAGGCTTTAGGTTGGGACACGACACAGTTAATAGACTTGGACGCGTGAGTGAGAGAGAAGTTGAGCATTTGCAAAGACTGCGACATGGGTAGTTAGTAGAGAGAGGTTAAGTTCACCGGATCTCGAAGATGGCAAGGTGCATACACTCAGACTTGAGACCCTCTTAAGTTTCGTCCAATAGTGGTGTTAGGCATTTGTTGTTTGTTGATGGCACATCGACGAAAGTGAGACTTCAACTTCTTAAGCACAAGAGCGAGGTGCTTGATCGGTTCAAGTCTTGGAAGCTGATGGTCGAAAAGCATACAGGAAGGAAAACATATGCCTAAGAATTGACAAATGGTTGGAATTTTGTTTTGAGGAGCTTAGCCAATTTTGCGCAGAGGAAGGCACGGTGAAATGTAGCACTGGTGTCAATTCACCACAACTACCAGACTTGCCATAAACGAAATTATTTGAGAGAGAGCTCACTCTTTGCTCTTCAATGCTAAGTTGGGTAAAGATTTTTAGGCCGAAGTAGAAATTCTGCTTGTTGGTTAGTGAATAGATCACCATCACTAGCAATTGATTGGAAACTTCTTGAGGAAACTTGGTTAGGTAAGGTTGCTAATTACACTGAACTCAGAGTGTTTGATTGCCCTACTTATGTTGTGTGAGTGATGACATACTGATCCAATGGTAAGGAGGTTTATGTTCCTAAGCCATGTGCACAAGAAGGAATATAGTTTGTGCTGTATTGAGGAAGAATTACCCAAGCTTATGTCCATAGAGATGCTACCTTTGACAAATCTACTTAGTTTCAGAAGAGAAGTGAGAGATCAATTGTAAAGAAAGATCTGGATGGTATATATAAATAAGTGGAGCTACAAAGAGAGCCTATAGACGTTTAGAGTGTAGTAGAGGTGACATTGTCTACAAAGTTGTTACTTTCAATAGAGTTGTTCATAGGTCCCAATTAACAAAGCTTTGAGGTGATTAATGAAGTTGGATGAGATAGAGGGCCAATTGCATGCAAATACTGATTTAGAGGTGCACTAGAGATAGTTTCGGGTTTGGAGATGTAGAGAGTGAAGACCATTGGAATGTTCTGAGTGACGCGGAGAAGTTATGTCGGAAAAATATTGACATGCTTCAATATGGTTGAGAAATTTTGTAAGTACCCTACATGCTGCATATCATAAATTGTTTAGACGGTCACTTTGTACTTGGATGGAGGTGGAGCACTTGTCCCATGCGTCACATTTTAGTATCATTCATTGTCTAAGTTATTTCATGGATAATACTAGGCTTGACCTTTCACATGCAGTCAGGAGAACATTTATGATTAATCTAGGTGAACATTGTGATACTACAAAGTGGATTCTACTAATTTTGTTGGGACAACAAATGTTGGCTATGTTTCAGAGGATGCAGTTTAAGTAGGGTGTCGTAATTGGATTTGTTAACCTCAGGGTCATGTAGGGAACCTAAAGGTTCTGTTAGTTGTGTTGTGAGTTGGAAGCCGTCATTGAGAGACATGATGATTTCTAGAAGACTGAGGTTGGAAAATAGTGACAATAACGGAGCTGAAGAGGTGGTGCAGTCTAATGATTTAGTTATTGATATTGACGTGGGGCATTGGATTGATGCGGTGGTCAGTGAAAGCTACAGATATCACTGGAGAATTGAGTTAATTGGTGACCCATATTTCAGCATAAGAATTCACATGCTAGGAGAGGGTGTGACAATGACAAACTTCTTGTAGTGGAGAATCCTATGGATGTGTGGACTAAATTCATTCCTCTAAACAAGCCCGAGCTCAGCTGGGGCTTGAAGGATGTCTGCAATTGTTGCGTGCTTGTCCGAGCATTAAGATAGTTGACATGGATGTTAAGATTATGTCTTGAGTTTAAATCTGAATTCGAAATTGACTTTTGATTGAATTGAATAAGTAAGGAATTCTTGAAATAGTTTCCATGTTGGAGCTTGATTTACATTCTCTAGTTTGATTTGACAAGTCACATAAGTAGACATAAAAATAGATCTATTATACACTAGAGCAAGCAAGAGAAGTATTATGATTTTCTCTTTATAAGTCTTTTGAATGAGTTTTTAGTAAGAAATTGTGAGATTATACTAGTGTGTTTTCTTTTGGTGTAATCTAGTGCTAAGAAACAGTTGAGTGATTGTGTAAGCTATGTGATTTGTCAGATTCATTATGAATTTCTTGGTGGTTGGGCTGTCCTTGTAAAGTAAGTATCGACACTCGCACCAAATCACATTTGATCATTCCTCCTTGATTTCTCAAATAATATTTTTTTCTTGCGTTGAACTTAAATTACAATATTCATTAGCTTCTATCTTATTCCACAACAAATGACAATCGTATATTGGTGATGGAATTCACTGTCAGATGACAGTAATATTATTTTTTGTGAAATTATGTGACCAACTTATATTGCGCACTCAATTACGACATCCTTAGGATGTCAATTTATTATTCAAGCATTTGGTTCGAATGCAACAGATCTTGTATTTGACTCACCTTCTCCAATTTAGAAATCTTTGATATCACTCTGGCCACTTTAATATGGAGTCTCACCTAATGTAAGTTAACGAGGTCATCTGCATACATATGTCAGGAACAGTTGAATATGTATGCGGAAGATCACAATATTGTTTTGTAACCCACTTCCCTAAACCAATCACCATATCTTTGACAAGGCTCAAGATTATTCAAGAGCAAAAATACTTTTGTCAATCAATTCCTTTTTCTTTGTGAAATTGCGTAAAATTCCCTGGTACTTTTAGGATGTGGAACGCGCACCCCTAAACTTTCAATCGTTATGCAAAATTCCCCTTAGACTTTCACTTTGTTTCAACCATCAATCCTGTGTCTAATTTTCAATTTGTTCATTCCTTATATGTTATTTTTTGAAGGTAAAAGTGTAGTTTTTGTGAGGTCTTCAATGTCCCTCTCAACAAAATCTCTGAGCTCTCTTCCTATGGCAAGTTCATCTTTCTCAGGTACCATTCCTCCCTTCTCATCTCATCGAATCACATCTAATCTATTCTAATTCATCCCACCACCTAAGGAAATCTGGGTGGAAACGCTCTCATCGTCAACATCAGAGGCCTTATTCTAATAACAAAAAGAAAAGAGCGCATAGACACTCTCACTACACATTTAAATCATTCCTTGTCACGGTCTATTTTTTCCGTCCCATGGGGAAAGGATATATAAATAAATAGGTTTAGGAGTATTGTACAAAGGGTGAGTCCATGACCCTTAATTAAACGTGGGCTCTCCCAAGCTCATATCCCGCGTAACGTTGGTTGTTCATGAAAATCTTTAAATGAGAAGTCATCACTAGCCTATTGGGGTCGGCTAGAAACCAAGCATGGCATGGGAGTAGGCCTCACTTTCTACACAACCAGAGATTCTAAGATTGATGACTTGATTACACTAATTAACCAATTAGTGTCTTTCGGTACCTAATCTCGTTCATTTCAAAAAGACTTTTTTTTTTGTCAGACAATTTGGATTGATTTTACACTTAACCACTAACACATAAGGTGATCATGTGGGTGTGCAATCGTCAAAATAGCAATAAGCAATTAAAGAAAGCATTAAATAAATTGCAGGCGAAAATAAATACAAGCATTAAGAGATAAATAAATAATAATCCTAATTAAACTAAGGGGGAAACCATAATCATCGTATCCTAAGCGTGCATTTAAGAGCAATTGTATCTGAGGATAATTAAAACCCTAAGGCGAAGCCGTAAGAGCTTGTTCAATTTTAAATACAATTTTAAGCCGATGATTTTCCAACGCTTTTTTTAAGAGAAAATTGTCCAAGAATTATTTTAGAGCTTCTTAGGGAACTCTAAAACAAACTTGGAATTTTTTGGGATTTTTGAGAATTTTTTGAATTTTCTGAAATTTCGGATTTTTATTATATTTTATAATAAATAATTCGAACCGGGTCAAAAGGCCCAGCCCTACTAAACTGATTCGGATCCTGTCGGTCCGGGTTGGGCCACAAAAGACTGGCCCTAAGCCCACTAAAAAAAGCAAAAACAAAAAAGGCCCACACGGAATTAACCCTAATTGGCTCACAAAAATTCTAAAACGGCCCATTACCATTTGTTCACGACCTGGCCGTTCCCCTACGTCTGGCGCGGGCCCAGGCCCACTCAAAAAGCTCTCAGCCATTTTCTATTTCTATTTTCGTTTTTGGCCCTTTTCTTTTGTTTTTTGTTTTTTTATTCTTTCTTTTTGCCCTTTTCTGCATGCAGATTTCTCCCCTCCTCTGGTCTTCTTCCTCGACGTCTTCATCTTCCCGCAGCAGCAGCACGTCCGCCCGAAGACCGCCACTCTCTTTCGCCGACCTTCTGGAAGTCAACATGTCGTCGCCTGGCGTCGGTCGTTCCGTCCGACCGACGCCGAGCGGTGCCGGCGACTCGCTGGCCGGCATTACGAGGGCCGTCGGACGGACTCCGGCGAGCTACCAAAAAAAAAATTTCCGATCCGAACAGCATCGGGTAACGCTCCGAAAAGCGAGGAAGACGCCGAAAATGGCGCGTGGTCACCGTATACCTCCTAGCGATGCAGAAAATCTAAAGGCCGAGCTCCGGCAAGGGCTAGGGTCGGTTTTCTCGGTGGGGTATTTCATCAAACGGTTGGGGCGCGCTACCAAAATCAAAGGTTTCCGGCTCAACCGAGCCTCGAACATGCTCTAGGGGTCTTCAGACATGAAATACAAGGGAAATGGGAGCGAAATGCGAGGACGACGAGGGCTGGAGCTTGCGCGAGCCGGTTGGCCGCGAGCTCCGGCCTGGTATTTTCCAGAAATAAAGCAACCGAGGTTCAGGGATACTTACCTCGTTCGGGGACGGGCTGCGGCGGACGACGGCGGTGGACGGGCCTCCGGCAACGGTTAGCTGCTCCTCGAGTCTTCCTTCTTCCAGTTCGATCTCTCCGGCTCTCTCCTTTCTCTTTTTTTTTCTTTGTTTCTCCTCGTTTTCTCTCTCGGTTCTGCCTCCCCTTTTTTTTTTCTGAAGAACCTCTCACCAGCCTCTCACTCTCCCTGAAAGCCGAGCCGAAGAAGAAGCCCCCGTCTCTCTCTCTCGCTCTCTCCGATTTTTTTCTCTCGGCTCCTGTCCGAGTTCCTCCGTTCCCTCGAGCTCCTCTCCACTCTCGCCGTCCTCTCAGATCTGGTTTTTTTCAAAACAGCCTCCCTTTTCTCCGCTCCCGGCTGAGCTAGAAAACCAGCCTCCTCATCCTTGCTGTTCCCCCTTTTTTTTCTGCCCTGTTGCTCGCTGCTTCCTCTTTCAGCTCTTCCCTTTCTGCTCTGACTTGTCAACCTCAACATCATCTTTTTCTGCCTCTTCTCTGCTGCTCGCGTGGAGGTAGAAAGGCAGAAGAAAAAGGTTGACCGAGCCGGGCTGAGGAAGAAAAAAAGGAAAGAAGAAGAATAGGCCAAGCCCTAGCCTTGGCCCGAACCCACAATATTTTTTTTCAAATATTTTTTTCTTTTTTTGAAAAAAATTCAATTTTTTTAATTAATTAATTTTTATAAAATTTTAAATTAGTGATGCAAGTGCTCCTATTATTTATATGCGATGCAATTTTAATGAAAGAAATTTTTGTTAAGGGATTAAAAATTAATCTCTAATTTTTCAATGCAATTAATAAATACTAAAATAAATCGTCAAAATTTAGGTGTTAACATTCCCGTAGGACTTTTTAAACTTAGTTACAACAATTCACGTAATGTCGTAAATCAATTTTACAACAAAATCTCTGAGCTTGCATGGTGTCAGCTCAAACCTACTAGGCCAAACCAAAACGATAAAAGAGCTACTTGCTTTTGACTCATCCAACCTCAAGAAATTTTTGCTTCAGCTCGGTCCAGCCCGGCCCGATCCCGAGGGGCTCGAAAGCATTGTCTCTTCGCCCAATCTGAACAAAGTGCTCGAGTCAATTTGGAGACGAGTTCATCCAATTCTTCAAAGATTAACGCAGGAATGAATTGCTCATCTCGGGCGTGGAGCCATGACGTGCACAAGAGTGTGGAGCTGAGCCCTTTGTACGACTCTGATCGAAAGTTACAGAGAGCCCTCCGGTTGCAACTCAAAAAGCTATAAACCATTAGTTGAAAGCATAATTTAATATTTTAATACCCTAACAATACTCCTTATCACGTATTTTAGACGTTGTCATAAGTCATAGAAAGATTTGAACTTGTAGCATTCTACTTCGATATCATATGACATTTTTTTGGACCATTCTCAATGATTTTAAAAGTATAAGTAGATACCATTCATATAAACTTCATTGTGATATGATTTTCAATTAAGTCCAAAAGAACTATATGTTTTAGGATATAAAATTATAAATGAGAATATAAACATGGTATGCTTCGTTATGATATATAAAGCCTTCTAGTGGGGACCTATACGGTTTATACTAGTCTGCAATTCTGAGAAATTTTATTCTTCGTAAAAGAAGAAGGGAAGAAAAGAGAGGAGATTCCTTTTTGTATTCTTATGGTGTATCTGTATATCTGCAGCCTTCCATTCTTCCTTTGCGGCCTTCAAACCAGTAAAGAAGAAAGAGAGGCACATCATGTATGAATCAATATGGCCCTTGCATAACATCTTTTTGACTTACGACAATAGTACTTAACTAATGTCAAGCCTTCTCTCATGATCATCTGATGAACCGGGCAGGCTCGGCTAGGGCCAAAGCCTTGGAAGAAAACAACCGTCAGACCTGTCAAATATGGCCTCCCTAAAAAGCATTTTCCAAGCTTCCTCATGACTAATTAAACAATCTTTGAGAATTGCTTTTATCTTTTTGGCAAGCCGGTTACTAAGTAGTTGTGCAAAGTATGGGCCAACTCTATAGTGGGCATTTCACCCACCACTCCATACCTTCACCAGCGAGGTTGGCTATTGTACCAGCCAGCCATTTCCTCAAACATTTCTCTAAGAGGTGGATGCGGTAGAGTTTACATTCCCTGCTTAGGAAGCCCCCTAATCTCGAGGTCGATCTGTCTTCCTGATTAAGGAGGGAATACCTCCGAGTTTTAATGAAGTCTTTTAAGGACATGTTTAGATCCAATTCTAAGCTTTCTCATGACTAACTAAACAATCTTTGAGAATTGCTTTCGTCTTTTGGGAAAGAAGAGGTCACAACCGGAGAGGTCCAATAGGTATGGTCGAGGAGTAAAGCAAACTGCAAGGCCTACCCTTCTAATAAAAGTTACACTCGAGCTCAGCTAGCCTCTTAAGATCGAGGGTCCCTGAACGTTAGAGTATATCTTAAGTTCACTAATTAAATTTTCTTGTTATATGCAAAAGGAAAGGGAATTTACAACTACATGGCAAGAAGATTTATCGATAGACACACGGGCGGTATAGTTGGGAGTTCACACAGTTGGTATTTCGAATCACCTCGTAATGCACTAGAACGCAATCTTTCTCTCTAGTTCAGTTGTTGGCGGATCATCATTGTGCAATTAAAATATTTACAAGAAATGATTTTTCATGTTCTTCATCATATATTTACGCCAAGTTGGAATGAGAATGGAGAGATATTTTCTTCAAATGCAAAATTACAGTTAAATCTGTTGAAATTCCCCACAAGACTTGTTTGTATATTTATATACTGTTAATATTCATTTCGTCTCCTTTCACCTATCATTTTAAGTTTTTGTTGAACATTCTCACTTGGTATCTCATTCTGTCCCATTTATTCCTCCTCTTGTCAGTAAAGCCACAAACCCACTCATTTTGGTGTCATTACTTTTTGCTTGTTTACTTGAGTGACATAATTCATAAAAGTAATGGAATGTTGTATGAATTTTATGGCACTTGTGAGGTCATTTTTCTCAACATGGATGTTTCCTTACTAGTTAGGCTAAAAGAATTTTTGAGAAGACTAATAGATAAATAGTGAGAAAGGATGGTGATTTCAACCGGACATGGATGGAGTGAGAACGCCGTCCCCAATGACCATCGAAGTGCCCATGATGGTGATGAGAAAGAGCAAGATTTGGGCGGTCTTGCTGTTCTCGAGCATCTCCTTAATCTTCTCAGCTCGCCCCGATTGATTTGACGAATTGTCGAGTTTCTAGTTTGATAGTTTTCGGTCCTCTGGCCGGTGATTCGGGATTAGGCTCACATTTGCGAATCTGCATATAAGCGAGTACAAAGCGAATGTTCCTCCTACACCCACATATGAGATATACGAGTCAGAGTTGCCAAAATCAAGTTATTGGTAGTGGCCAAAGAAAAAAGTAAAAGTAAAATAAAAATAATGTCATGTGAACCTACAAGAACTGGTCATGCATACCATCACGATGATCCTAGCATAATAGAGATATACGTGCGTACCATCGCCATTGTCATTGGCCAAGAGGACGATGAAGACGTACTTGAGCAAGGGGACAAGGGCAATCGTGTAGATGATTAGCGAAGGTACTCAGAGAATGTCTTGAGTGTCCTTAATTCCCTCCGTGAACGTACTTGCGTACACGTAGAGTGGAGAAATCCCTATGTCACCATACACCACTCCTATGCTCTGGAATGCCAAACTCATCATCCTTTGCCAATTTACCTGTAATTCATTTATTTCATTAGTTGAATCTCCAAAACAAAAATACATGGTTGGTATTGCCTCTAGTCTCCGTACCTTTAAAATTTTCATCATTTACTTTCCTGTCCATAATAAACAAATAATCCTTCATAATTTTTGTCGATTTATTCATCAATTCATCCATATCTGGAAATGTATTTCATCGACATTTTTCAATGAAATAAAAGGAAACCCAAGTCAAGCAGGTTTCCTAATTTGAATAGGTTTTCTAAAAGGGGTTTCCTATATTGGATATATATATATATATACACACACGTATGTATATGTGTGTGTATGTATGTATGGAATTTTTCTTGATTATTACACAATAGATCAAACATGAGGATGGTTAGGGTTTTCTCTCTGAGTTTTCTGAGTTAATTCTCTATAAGATTGTGAGATAACATTTGTGGAATTTGCTTAGAGTGTAATTATAGCTGGTAAAGACTCAAGAGATCGAGCAATTGTGAACTCTATAATCCTCCAAATAAACTATTAATTGTTAGCTTTGCCTATAAAGTAAATACTGATACTTGGATCGAACCACATTAATCTCTATACTCTCTTCTCTTATTGATTTATTTGGTAATTTCTTCATTTCACATTGGATTTGAATTGTGAAATTGGTTTGCTGCAGCGTTACGTAACAATATACGACAAGCACATGTAAGTGATTGATTTCACTGCAGTTTTTAAAAAAAAAGTGGCACAAGAATCTTTTTGGAGAGTCCTCCCACTGTCTTTCGATCTTAGTGATTGATATGACTTGATATTTTTGTAAAGGTACGTGGTAGTAAAAGCCGGTCATTCACATTTCAACAAAGACGGATGGCTAAAACGGTATGCGTTGTTTTCTTGAGATCCAGTAACATCAAATCAGTGAAAGGTATTACTTAGCTGATGAACGGCACGGCTACATGCTAAAATTTGCAATAAGCACCTTGGAGGGGTGGGCGTGGGACATGGAGACTTGACCGGCCTCTAGGTCGAGAGAGTCGAGGCAACGCAGTTTCTCCGACGAGACCTTTCGCGACTCCATGTTCAGCTTTGTCTTGTTCTCTGGTTCTACTTCTTCTTCCGCCATCTCCACCACTTCCTTCTCCGCCATTGATTTCCTTCGCTGAATTTCTCTCTCCGTCTTTCTTCAATGTGAAGCGACGACTCCTCTCTTTATGGGGCCTGGAGAGTAGAGACATTTTAAGAGAATCTTCTACCGAACGAATCGTGCCAAATGTTGATGAAGAAATGGGGGTGATCATTGAGGTTTGATTATTTCGATAATTTGGCACTTCATGTTCGAGACGTGTTTGTTTCGCGTATAGGGTTAGTAAAACAATAAAGTTTCTGCTCAAGGTGACTCGGTTTCATCGGTGGATTTGGTAAGTCGCATGGTTTTGTCGCTTTTTAGAAGCCAGTTGGGATAAGTTTAGCTGAGCAGTTTTCCATGAATCATCAGCTGTCTTAACTTATTTATTACTGATGTATTTGGCTTTCTTTCAAGGTTTCATTCAGAAGAAAATAATTTATAAACGAATGTCATTCATGGGTGCTCTCTACAGAATTTGAACTCAAGACCAATAAAAACACCATAATAAAGTCTTGCCCATGCTACAAAAATCATTCACGTTTCTATTGGAGACCTTGTAGGATATTCCTATTTTCCATCTACTAATTATTTAATTCTCCCTAGGATTAAAAGGACATCTAACAATGACATCTCAAAAAATTCTTCCTATGGCCCGCAAGTTCTTCCTAGGGGTGAGCATGGTCCGGGTTGGGCCGGTCCACCCCTGACCCTAGGACCAACCCGCACCAACCTGCACAGTGTTAGTCCTTAATTTTTGGGATCGATGACCGACCCTATTGAACCTAGGAGCGAGGACTGGACCGATCCAATGGATTCGATTTGATTCCAAGGTTAACTTGGGACCAACCGATAAATTTTTTTTTTTTTTTTATTTCTGAAAAATTAAACAAATTATTTCAAATTACATATCCATTGATACTATGGCTTTAACTAAACTATAAATACCAATACATATTTAACAATTTTAAAATAAGGTAACAATAAAAATTTCACACTTGCTAAAAGCAAGAAACCATAAAAATGATTAAGATTGCTTATAGAGACGCAAGACGAGCATTGCTCATGAGCGAAAATGATTTCTAATTAGGGCTTTATTTCATTCTGATTTACTTGGCAATAAGCGATGTTAGAAAATAGAGGTGAGCAGCGCAAATGTTGAATGTTGAGTGATGAGTGGGGTGAGCACGGCAAGTGGGGTGAGCACGGCAAGTGGGGTGAGTGTCAAGTGGTGAATGACCACAAGTGAGCGAGGTGAGTGTCAGGCGGTGAGCGGGGCAAGATTGCCCATGAGTGAAGTTGTTTCTTTCAATTTTATTTGGCAAATTGAACACTAAGAGGATAAAATAGAAAGAAGAGAACAAGAGTACTAGAGGAGGATGCTATTTAAGTTAGGGTTTATTTTTACAATAAATAAAAAATATTATAAAAAATATATTAGATATATAATATAATATATCTAAAATATATTATATATAATATATAAGGCTAGGGTTTGTCCGAGTTGGACCAACTCGAAACTTTTAGGACTGAAGACCAACCCACACAGTACTAGTCCGGGGATCTTAACACCAAGGACCGACCCGGTCCCCTTGAGAACTGGACCAGGACCGACAGGGTTGGGCCGGTCCAGAGTCGGTCCAGGGTTGACCCTAGATAGATGCTCACCCCTAGTTCTTCTTGTGTTACTCTAATAAATTGCAAGATACCTTGTGACAGGGTTCTACCCCCGATTAGAATAAAAATAAAAATAAAAATTGAGGGTGACCATTACATAAAAGAAAAATGCCACATGACAATGATATAATTTTTTGTGAAATTATGTGAACAACTTTGTTTTTCATACTGTCTATGACCCCTTAGAGGTCTATTCATTATGCAACGATTTGATTTGAACGTGACAAATCGAATTATACCATCTCTATTTTGAGTAATTTTCGAGATCACGCATCATTTTATTTTGGAGTCTCACTTAAATGTGAATTAATCAGGCCATGTGGATGCAAAGTGAGGAATAAGGGACTAATGTAGCCATATATATAAATGGTGAGGACGTAAAAAATACTCGAACCCATCTGATCCAAAAATTTCGGGGGGTTTTTTCTATTTCGGGTTCAAGTAATGAGTAAATGAATTTGGGCAGCTTGACATTTCAGTTCGAATTTTCTTTTTTCAATTGTGCTTCATCTTCTTCTTCCCTTATCACGTGCACTCCCAAGAATTCTCAAAAAGCACTACTATTCATCAAAGACAATATTTAAAGATTCAATCCAAAAATTGATATTATATGACGGATAACTGCATCACTGCACCGCCATCGACTTCGTCCTCCTCGTTGACTCTGTCCTCCTTGTCGAATTTGTCACCGTAGACTACGCTGACATCTTTGGTGTTACCCCAAAAGAAAATCCAGTCCGACGAACTCGCTTTAGTACATCTCTTCCAGGAGAACTTTTGGAGTGGTACACGTTCACCCTCGAATTTTCAACCGTTATACAAAACTCCCCTAAACTTTCACTTTGTCACAACAGTCAACCTTCCGACTAATTTTCCATTTCGTGTCCTTAATACGTGATTTTTCAAATGTAAAATTGTAATTAATTTGAGGCCTTCATTGTCCCTCCACCTAGATCTCTGATCCCTCTTGTCGTGGCCAGTTCATGTCTCTCAAGTAATGTCCCTCCCTCCCTGCTCATCTAATCTAATCTAATCTAATCTGTACAGCCCATCTCACTCAAAGGACTCTGGGTGGAAACGAATGAAAATGCTAGCGAGCATGCTGGCGGGGTCCTAGCAAAGGACCTGAGCTGTCGAGGAGGTGGCGCGTTCGCCGAGATATGCAAAGAGAGCACATGCACCTCCGGCTGAACCACTACCCGGCGTGCCTGTTCTTGCCGGAGATGCTCGGGCTAGCGCCCCATACGGACATTGACTTCCTAACCATTTTCTACCAGGCCCAAGTGGGAGGCCTCCAGCTCTTCATGGACTCTCGATGGGTCACTGTCAAGCCCAACTGTGACTCTCCCAACGTCACCATCGGAGGCCTTCGTCGGGTGAAAAAACAACATGAAAGCATAAACACTCTCCGTCGACATCTCACGGAGTTCTCAAATGTACCGCATAACATTCAATGTGTTAGCATAATTAAGTACAAAAATACCGTAACACATTGTAAGATTGATTATGACATTCCTGCGAAAGTGTCGTTGTAATCAATTGTACCTTATAAATTCACGTTCTCATTTGGTTTAGGCCACTTTGTACTCGGCTTGCATCAACGGGTGAGCCTCGATGGTGTCAGATGGAGCCCTATCGGGCCGACCCAAACCCATATTAGGAGCTACTTGCTTTGACTCACCCACGTCAAGAAATTTTTAGTTCAGCTCGTCTCGCCCCAACCTCGAGGGGATCAAACCAATCCGACCGAAGTGTCAAGTCAGTCGCCAATGGGTTCATCCAATCAATGCTTATCCAATCCTTCAATGCTCCGACTTTTCTCTAGTCTTGAACGAGCGCATAATGATTTTTCTTTTTGGGCAGGCTTGGAGCAATGACTTGTACTGTTACACCCCTGACTCAGAGTTCGAGTTGTGGATTATTTTGCGACATCTTAGATTTTGTCGTCATCCCAATTCATTTATCTCATATTTATGTGTATGCGGAACATGTGAACATATAAATCCCCGACGCACATAATGTTGGGAATAAGGGATACAAGTATTATCAAAACACACTAATTATATTACAAGGTCGTATATATTATATGATGTCTTTTGACCACACCCACTTGTTTACAGCAAAAGGGTATTTCACATACATTATATGACTAATGTATCCCCAACTTCGCTACGGCGGGTACTATCCAAAATTGGGAACTCTTTTCTACTTTGGGTTGTACTTAGTAACTTAGTCCGAATACTTGGACGGGTCATCATCATTGTTGTGGTTTGGATTATCCAACCCGCGGAGAGATCCGATCCAAGTGCCCTCATACCACCTAAACTAGGCCTTGAAGTATGTTGGGACTAGCTTGTTCAATCTTGTTCGACCCACACGGTGGATTTGACCTTGAGATAGGTAATATCGGTATCTACAACTATTACATCCGTACTAGATGCATCTATTTTTACAAGGCAACCAAAGTGAATTAGAGCCATATTCTAAGTACTTGTAAAAGAAATAAGGAGTGAGTACTTGAGGTACTTAGTAATTATAGCTTCTTACCTTCGATTAGCATATCACTTCACCATCAACTCTAGTCAAGACATCTCATGCAAACCGAGTTGAAGGCAAATCAATTGCAAATATACAAAATATTCCTCTTGCAAGCATAAATGGCAATTCTTGCAACCATCCATGATGTGTGATGCATGCCATGAATTTATACGCTTCTAGCTTGCAAGCCTTATTCATGCATGCTATGCAATTTAACTTTTCTCTTATGCTCGGGACTTGAACTCAAGTCTTTCCCCAGAGCCATCTTGGGACTCAAACCCAATTCAATTCGGGTTTTTGTCCGGGCTTTTGGCTTTTTGCTGGCTTTTGGGGCTTAAACCCAGTTAATATGCACAAGATTCAAACCCGAGTCTCTTGCCAACCTCTAGGACTCGAACCTAGTTTTTGCCAGGATTTCTTGAAGTCGAACCCGGTTATTATATTTTCTTATCTTACTCGAGCACTTAAGCCCTTTTTGAGGGCGTACTCAAGTTTCATGCACGTGCCATGAATTACGCATCTTCTTACCAACGGCACCATAAACGAACCTAAGTCCAAGGCTCGGCTTGAATAACAAGCATAAAGGAACCCCTCACCAATCCAATACATGAACTCGATATGCCTCAATACCGAATCATATCTTATGGCTATGGGCAAACCTCGGCTTGTATCAAACACAAGCAATGAACTGTGGCCTCGTTGTGGTCATGTGAGAACTTAAGTGCATGAATAAAACTATAGAATACATAAACATGCACAATCATCAATCAACCTATCCTTAGCTTGTTTGAGAGAGAATTTCCTAGGGTCAAGGATGTTGTGAATGATACTAGAAAAAGGAAGAAACTACACTTACCTAGATAAGCATCAAGACTAAGAACATGAGCTAGAAAGGGAGGGGCGGCTTTCTTAAGTAGAAGGAGGGAGAGGCAAGAAAGAGGAGGATGAGGCATCCAACAGGAGGAAGGAGGAAGTGGATGGCAAAATGGTGAGAAATGAGGAGGGTTCCTCCTATTTACACTTCTCAGCATCATGATTATCGGGCCAAATGGTCCACTTGTGTTGCTTTGGTGGCAAGCCTACATTTCTTGCCTAAGAAATGAGTTGGCGTGCCTATTTGGTCTTGCTTGGCAACCTAGGTTGTAGTTTTCATCAATGGAGGCCCGCTTTTCATCTTCTTATTGGACCACTTAGACACCTGCATTTATGAGTAATTAAAGCAACTTGAAGATGATAAAGTCTTCTTTGCCAACTCAGTGCTTAGGCTTCCTAGGTTAATGATGAAGGGTTTGGGTATCCAATTCCAATTGGTCCATTAGTGCGGCACTTCTTTTCTTGGTCGCCAAGGATATTTTTGACCCATCATTGCCATATCTTGGACTTTGACAATTCAAAGCACAACCCACCCCCTTCATTAAATGAGGGATTTCTAGAGACTTTCTTCCCTTATTTTTTTCTTCCACAAGAAGATGGTCCAAAGAAATCCAGCATCTAAATTGGTTCGGGGGTCGAAGGAGGGATTACTTGGTACCTTGAAAAACTGATTCACATGTGCCCAAGGTTTGGGCCATTGCACCCCTTGATCACCCAAATCATCCTCTTATGCGGTTAGTCGGCCTTGGAGGGTCGGCCCACTGGTCGGCATAATAGCCGGTCCTGTGGTTGGTAATGTCGGCCTTGGTCGTGTCCAAGACTGGCTCTTGGGTCGGTCCCTGGACCTATCGCCGGGCCTGCCCACATCCATCCCCTATACTTGGTCCTCGATTCATTGATCGGTTGAAAGACAATCCTAAGGCTATCTATGGTCTAATACCGAGTTAATGGACCTATGGACCTTAGAATTAATGATGGAATTGCCGGGTCTATCCCAGGGTTTATTTCAATCAGCACTCGATCCATCCGCACGGTTCCATGGCCGGTGCATGACCGATCCATAATCGAACATCACCAATTCAAGATTCCCTTCTAATCACCACTAAGAATTAAATAGGGAATGGTGCATTTTTAGTCATGAGATGATTGCATTTGGTCAAGTCATACCATTCGTATATCGGTGCATAGCTTGGCGGAATCACCTGCGGCTGCACATGACCGAGGGATCAACCCATGACCATCCACTGATCCATGATCATCTCGTGATCAATTCTCATGATCCAAAAGTCATCTCATGAGCTGGTGATCTAATCCCACTTGTATGGTTGGTGGCTAATTCATGGCTGACGCCTTGGCTAGTTCATGGTCGGTCGGTTGGTCAAACCATGACTAATCCTTGATTCCTTACCGATGAATCAATCAATGCCATGGCCAATGGCCATGGTCGATGTATTTGGGACCTCGAAGCCATTCCTCACCGGATTGAAATCGAAGGGTGTTACAATTCTCCCACTCTAAAAAAAAATTTCATCCCCTAAATTTCATGACATATCTGAACATTCAAAGAGATGCAAGTACTTCTGTCTCATGATTTCTTCGCTTTCCTAGGTAGCCTCTTTTGTTCCATGGTGTTTCCATAGGACATTGACTAGGGGAATAGCCTTACTTCTAATTACTTGCTCGCGTTTGTCCACGATCCGCACTGGCTCCTCAATATACGACCATTGATCTTCTTGCTCGATCTCTTCAATGTTTAACACATGTGTTGGATTTGGCTTATGCTTTCTTAACATGGATACATGAAATACAAATGTACTTGAGCAAGTTTCGATGGCAAAGCCAACATGTAGGCCATATTCCCAATTCATTCTAGGATTTCAAATGGTCCAATGTACCATGGACTCAACTTACCTTCTTCAAAATGGGACATACCTTTCAATGGAGACACCTTAAGGAATAGATGGTCTCCTACTTGAAACTCTAGAGGCTTTTGTCTCTTATCAGCATAACTCTTTTGTTTACTTTGACCAGTTGTAAGTCTCTTCCTAATTACTTGCACTCCTTGATAGTAAGTTGCACCAACTCAGGACCGGTAAACTTCTTTTCCCCGACCTCATTCCAACAAGTTGGATTTCTACAAACTCGACCATATAATACTTCAAATGGAGTCATTCCAATGCTTTGTTGATAACTATTATTGATAGGTTATGGGTGGATGTCATCTTTAGGAAGAAAGCATGAATTTAAAAGTGGCACATGACCATGTATTTCCTCTTAAATTGCCACATAGTGCATGATTTGTCACTACTAAGAAAATTTGTAATTAATTATAAGAAAATAATGTTCTTCAAGGCTAGGTGCGCATTTGTTTCACAAATTTTAGGACCAACTGGGGCATTGGTCATGGCATAAAAGATATTTTAGAGGCTCATAAAGGTCCATTTACAGGCCAGGGCCATAAAGGCCTATACGAGATCCTAACAACGTCATGGCATGCTCAATTATCTCTTAACCTAGCTATGTTAGGCTCTTTAACCATTGTTGTAGCTCACCATATGTATTCCATGCCCCCTTATCCATATCTAGCTACTGACTATGGTACACAACTGTCATTGTTCACACATCACATGTGGATTGGCGGATTTCTCATAGTTGGTGCTGCCGCGCATGCAGCTATTTTTATGGTAAGAGATTATGATCCAACTACTCGATACAACGATCTATTATATCATTTCCTTAGGCACTGTGAGGCATCCTCTCAAATTTTCACTAAATACGTGTTTAGATAGAGTAGACCTAGAAGATGACTCAAATTAGAGTAATCATAGCTTAAGTCTAAGGTGTCAAATTAGCTATGAGGCCTCATTTTGAGAGGACACTTGGCTATACATGAAATATCACAATAACATACGGCATAAGTGTCTTAATTAGAGAGACCTATGGACCTTTAAAGTAATCTTTCAGCAAAGAACACTAGGAGTGCCAAAAATTTTGTACGGTGCTCACTTTGATGCCAAAATATTTTTTTTTTTGCTCACTTAGGTGTCATAAGTTTGAAAAAATGTTCACTTGAGTGCCATTTCTAATTTGGCTACTGGAAAAGCTGACAAGGCCACTAGAAAACTGACGTGGCAGCCAGAAAAGTTGACATGGCTGCTAGAAAACTGACATGGCCATCGGTGGATAATATTTTAATATTTTAATTAATTTTTTGAATTTTTTTCTGTAAGACCAGTGACCCTTGCCGGCCGCGTTACCTAGTGAGGATTTAACGGCCTCACCCATGGCGCCTATGGCTAGGCCAAGGCTGCCTTCACTCGGATTTGGTCGCAAAGGCCCTAGGTAAGGTCGTCATGGCCCTCGCCAGCCGCAGGCGAGGCCGTGATGGCCTTCGCCAGCGACCGGTGAAGCTTCGATGGCCTTGCCTAGAGCCTTTGTGGTTGAGGGCGAGGGTTCTACAGCCGGCGAGGGTCACCGGTCCTAGAGAAAAAATGAAAAGAAAATAAAAAAATTCAACAAAATTAATTAAAATATTAAAATATTGTCCATTGGTGGTCACATTAGCTTTCCGAAGGCTATGCCAGCTTTTTCGGCAGCCAAATCGGATGTGGCACTCAAGTGAACGTTTTTCAAACTTGTGGCACTCAAGTGAGCAAAAAAAAAGTTTTGGCACTAAAGTGAATGCCGTACGAAAGTTTTGGCATTTCTAATGTCCCAACCCCTAATCTTTCTATCTTGGCGCTAATAGAGTGATTTATAATCATTTATACTAATTAACTTAATTTTAAACAAATAATATTACCCATTAGCAACTAAGTCATCAGTAACATACTCAATCTGTTCTACTATTAAGACACATATCTATATTACAATCCAATTCAACATGTCGGACTCAAGATGATTACGTTCTTCAAAAAGTTATCCTCTACGCCTTAGTAAATTTACAATTAAATTACTATTTCTATGTATCCACCTAATTGTTAAGCTACATAATCCTTAGCCTTATAACCTAAATATAATTATTGGACACCAAAAATTCCTGACGCCACATAAATATTATTACGAAAAATCCAGATGTCACATGCTGTCATAGTCTCTCCTTGTAGATGTTAGAGAGATCTTCAACATTTCACTTTTAGAGGTGTAACTATACATGATGTCATTAAGTATCCCTATAGAAATAATATTCTTTCTTTAGCTTTGGTATATGCCTCACATTTGTCAATGTATACTTGACCTTGTCGTGAATCCAAATTTGAATCGTCCCATTCCCCAAAATCTTATTGGCTACTTATCCCCCATCAGAACTTTGCTAGCATATGCAGTTTATAAGTAGTAAACCAATTGCTATGCGGTATCATATGATAAAAACACCTAAAAAATCTAGCACCAAATTTATCATAGTCTCTCTCAATAGATGGTAGAGAAAATTCACTTTCTTTCCCTTCATCATCATTGCGGCACCCTAGGAGATCTTCAACACTCCACCTTCAAAGGTGTACTTATAATTGTGCTTTTGAGTGTCCCCAATAAAATAAAGTTCTCTTGAGTTTTGGTACATGTTTCACATTTGTCAGTGTGCGCTCTACCCCAACATGATCCAAACCGAATTGTCCCATTCTCACAACCTTGCAAGTTGCATTATTCCCCATAAGAACTCGACCACCATTTGCTCTATCGTAAGTAGTAAACCAATTCCAACGAGACATTATATCATAAAAGCATCCGTAATTTATCACCAAATTCATTTCCTAATGAACTAATGTTACCACTAGATATGCAGCCTAGAGGGATGAATAGGTTGATTATCAAAAATTAATATATTTTTGTAAAATTATGAAAATCAAGTTTGATATATGCAAGAATAGTTAGTAATGCAGGAACAAACAAGTTTTATCAAGTGCAATATTTTTATCAAATAGATATAGAAATAAATAGAGAGATAGTAGAAGATGCACGTAAAATTTTATTGTAGTTCAGCTTAGATCAAGTCAACATTTACTCTTCCAAACTAACAACCACGAACAAGGTTGGAATCCACTAGTAATTTCTCGAGTAGTTACAACGTAACATGTGCTACTTCAACTCAAAGCTGATAGATCACACTATCATTAGTCAAGCACCACTAACACACCCATACACTCCTTAAATATTACAATCATCAATATTTCTCCCAGACTAACAACCATGAACAATGTTGGAATCCACTAGTAATTTCTCAAGTGGTTACAATGTAGCATGTGCTACTTCAACTCGAAGTTGATAGATTAGACTATCACTAATCAAGCACCGCTAACACACCTGCACTCTCCCAGACTAACATCCACAAACAAGGCTGGAATCCACTAGTAATTTCTTGAGTAGTTACAATGTAGCATGTGCTACTTCAACTCAAAGCTGATATATCACACCATCATTAATCAAGCACCACTAACGCACTTGTACACTCCTTAAATATTACAATCAGCAATAAATCTTAAAAGAGTATAACAAAAGTGGATACAATCATGATTTCAATAATCAAAGAGGACGGGATTATATCCTGTTTTCATTAATTGGGGCCATTGATGTTCTTTAAATACTTCATGAATTTGTTAAACTCATTTAGGTGGGCTCTAATAAAAGTACCTTCAACAAATTGAAACAGAAACATCCTCTCGAACATACACAAGCAATTATTTGAACCATTTATGTAAAAGGGCCTAAAGTTTTGCCTAGAAAGTAAAGACGTCCTTGTCCTCGGTTACTTCAATTAACACCTTATTTGTGAGGCTCAATAGGATTATACTCTGTCTTCTCCATCAACTCATCCTTATTAGCCTCTTTCATTATTTCTAACAACTTATCTTATCCTTACCATCCAATGCCTTGGCTAGACCTTGGGCTTGTAATAGCACACATATCTTAACACTCCACAACCCAAAGTTGTTTCTTTTGTTAAACTTCTCAATTTCTACTTTTGCTCTATACATAAATATAGGAACACAATTTTGAGACAGTGACTAAATTTCCAATTAGGCCCAATAAACTCTAACCTTAGTTCCGATATAATATGTTATTAAGTAACATGGAAGTTAATGGATCTTGTAGTTCAAATCTAACACAAGATAACAAAATTACCAAAGAAATAACGATGAATTATGAAAAACACAAGCAATTTACATGCTTCAGCTGAGTATCAATACCTCCTCCATAGGAAAAGCCAGCCATATAATCAATCAGAGAATTATAGTTACAATTGCTCGGCCGAGTATTTCCCAACCTTAATTACACCCAATCTCATGATGTTTAGTTTGCCATAATTGTTTGATAAAATAAATTATGGAAAATTACCTCACGGCTTCCAAATACTCGCGATTTTGTAAGGCAAGTGATCTCAATTTGATGTGCTACATAAATCACATAATGAAATCTACGAAGAAGAAACTGCAAATATTAAAATTGCTTGTTGAGTCTTTTTTTTTATTTTTTTGGTGCTGCTATTGAACCGCTTCTTGAATTATTTACATACTCTGCCCTCCAACAGTGGGCAAAACATCGAGAACCCACGAATTGAATGTATTTTGAAACAAAACAGGAAATCATTTTCCTTCTCAAAGTTGTACTTCAATAATTAATAGGAAACATGGAATTCCATGGCACACGGTATGACGTCAACAAAATCCAATTTCTGAACTTTCCTCTAATAAAATAGGCTCCCTTATAATTTATCTTAAATGGAATTCGTTCACAAATTCAAGCTCGAGATATATCCTAGCAATACTCAAAGCTCGACCTGCCTATTAAGCTTGTTGAGTAGATGGGCCGAGAAGGTTAGTGTATATCTCTCAGTTCAGAAATTGAACTTCTTGCTGAATGCAAAGAAAAAGGTAATGTACAACTACATGGCAAGAACATTCATCAATAGACACAGGGGATACATATCACAACATTTTTTGTATTATTGAAAGCCATTAGTTATGACACACGAACACGATGTTTCTTCCACTTGTCGTGTCCCTTTAAACACGCATTTAGCAGCTTTCCCACTAAAAATTGCTTAGTTTATTTGACCTCAAACAGTGTTATCTTCTCATTCATATCTCGTATGTCATGCCAACCCTCAGAAGCCTATTCCTTGGGATCGCCATGACTTTCTCGCCTTGCCTGAAATTTTTCCTGAGAAAACTGTAGGCGTAGTTGACGACGAACTTCTTGAACAAGGATGACTTCGGCTCGGCGACTACCTCGGCTTCCCCTAGGAGGTACACTGCACCCTTCTCCATTGCTTTCTGCACGAATTGCATCTCCTCTTCAGCTGCTTGGATCGAACTGAAAACAGTTCGATTGGAAGAAGTCGTCGACTTGACTATTCTTATTGATTGGATAGAATTGGAAGAGAGATTAGACAGGTTTGGCTGCGGCAGCGAGTCCTCCAATTGGACGGTTGATCCCTTGGCCTGTCCAACTTCTGCTAGCAATGTCGAATGTGGTGCACTGTTATTGGCCGTCTCATCCATTCGGTTGTGATCATTGTTCTCAGCCTCGAGCAAGAAGTACTCATGCCGAATGAATTCCTTCAAGTTGTCCACCAATTGGTGCTCAAACTCGTGCGGCTCCTCCATCTTGTCCTTATATCCATAGCGCACAACGCAGCGGAACATCCTGAAGCCCCTCGGCTCGACTTGCCTGAACAAGAATCGCTCTGCAAGCGTGACCTTGCTGATCGGGAGGTTCTTGATTGAGACAAGGACTAGAACCGAATGGATAGATGAAATATTCTCCACAAAATGAGACAATATCGGAGGAATGCCCTGCACGAGCTCGGAATAGAGGAGGGCGACCCCGGGGACCCGATTGATACTTTGGTTTGTGGCGAGATCTCTGATGAACTCGGGTGAGACCTTGTTCTTGAGCTCGTACATGTACCGTTCCTTGTGGACGTAGTGCCAGATGATCATGACAGTCATGAGGACGGCCGAAAACACGAGCGGCAGGAAACCACCCTGTACAAACTTGTAGAAGACCGATGAGAGATAGAGCACTTCAATCGAACCGAAGACGGTAAAGAAGAGCACAATCCACCATATGCTTGTCTTCCATATCACAAGCATGATGAGAGTGAGCATGCCAGTCGTGATCACCATGACGCTCACCACAGCAATTCCTGCGACCAAACACTCGTGAGACAAATTAAATTATGAAAGCCACAAAATTAGGTCCAATTGGACTATTTCAATGGCGTAAATTTTTAGGTCGGTCCAAATTAATGTAAAGTTGATAGAAGTTCCAAATGGAAAGTGTATGAAGTAAATTCCACATTACAACACATGAGAAACATGCCCAGAAAATTCTTGAATCATTGATCGAACTGAATATATTACATTTTAGATAATACCTTATTTCCACATATTAAATGCCTTGATTGCAGCCCTGATAGAAAGTGTTCTTTTTTTTTTTCCCGGTTAGAGAGGGAAGTAGTTTCTTCTTCTTTTTATTTTTATTTGTTGGTTTTTTTGCTTTAAAAGTAAGAGAACATTTAAGTAGTTACATCACTTTGAAAAGCAAATGTAACTATGCAGGTTATGGGCTGGACTAGCCTAACATAGGTGGCCCGCCCATAAAACCCATCAGAAAGGAAAGCAAATAAATTCATCATGGAAGCGTCGCGTTTTGGACTTACCGTAGGCATGGCCAATGTTGGTTGTTGTCTGGAAGCCGGCGGTGACCAAGACGCAGGCGAGCATGAGCATGTAGTTCACCTCCGGTATGTAAACCTGGCCCTCGTACTTGGCCGATGTGTGAACCACCTTGACCCTTGGGAAGCAGCCCAAGCTTAGCGACTGCGAGATGATGGAGAACGCCCCAGAGATCATTGCTTGGCTTGCTATGATTGACGCGGCGACTGCCACCACGAACGTTGGCCAGTACAACGGCCCTGCTCATTGATCAACAGGAGTCGTCACAAAACATTATGAAACATAAGCTCATTTGCCAGCTCATCCTAAGACATTGGGTGCGGTTTTACCTACAGGAGCTTAATTCGGGTCAATTTCTAAGTTCCGATCATGCCAATCATACTAATTATTTTTCTTCGCTAGATTATATCCTTTGTGAAATTAGAATCAGCTGTTGTATTCTAATTTTACATACCTGGGACTGAGTTATAGAATGCATCGGCAAAATGGTCAGGGTGCTTCATGAGATAAGCTGCTTGTCCAAAATATGCGGTCAAAATTGCGGGAAATACCAGGCAAGAGAAGCTGATCTGCATCAATCGTAAACCCAAATAATCAAAACTTGACCATGGGAACACATGTTACTAGACACTAATAGGACGTAAATACATTGCTCAAGGACCGTCTAAAAAAAGAAAAGGTTAATACTAAGAAAAGTCCTAAATTAGTATATTTGTAACAAATCTATTTCAAATTAATTTTTTTGACAACTACAAACACCAAACTATTATATTTGTGACAAATTTACCATGAACTAATTTTATGTTTAAGTTAAAAACCTCAAATCGATGCATTTGTGACAAATTTACTATTTGATAGTTTCTATTAAATTAGATTAATACCACGAAAAAACACACAAATAGTAAGTCTGTGACAAAGGAAAGGTAAACCCCAAACTGATTCATTCATCAATTGTCATCTGTCATCCCATTTAACAATTTCAAAGTAAAATTTAATGGAAATTAATAGAGGGTAAATTTGTTATAGATGTTTTATTTTTGGGTTTTTGATGGTCAAAAGTTTAATTTGGGGTAAATTTATTATAACTATACTAATTTAGGGTTTTTTGTGATATTACCCAAAAAGAAAAGTTTTCGTTTGAAGCTTTCAATTTTGTGATTTACAGAAAAGAGAAACAGAAATTTTGTGCTTTTAGTTATTGGCATCGTTTCCTCAATGGACGGAGTCATGGAGACGGGAAGGGAAAAAGAAACAATAAACAAATCACAATTATTAAAGAATTCCTAAAGAAGTCAAGAAGAGCTTCCTTCTGTTGAAAGTTAAGGCAAAGGGAATCGTATCAACTTACTTGGATTGCTCGAACGTTGAAATGACCCAGATCAGCAAACATGGCTTCGGTGCCTGATTCAATCGAACCATCCACATGAATGAGCTTAAAATTGTTACCAACTTGTTTACCGGAAAAAGCCCGCACAAGCGTACGACATGCGGACCTGTGATGCAGAGGAGGATGCCGCCGAGCGAGATCCAAGCTTGCTTGCCATTGCGGTTGAAGTAGTCGATGATGTACTTAGGGTTGAAGGCACGCAGCACGCCGACGTCGTACTTGAACAGGTTGAAGAGCCCAATCCCGCCAATGAACATGAACCAGACGAAGATGATGGGTGCGAATGTGAACCCGACCTTGTCCGTCCCGAACCTCTGGACGCTGAAAAGCATTATCAGGATCACGACCGATATCCCCACCACCGCGCCTGCATGTCCATACATAAATATACGTTTATTGAAGGGAGTTTACTTATAGATTTTAGAAGCACATTTGTTATCGGTTTTTACCTGTGCCCAGTGACTTGATCCCGCTCACTGCTGAAAGAACTGCAGGAACCCAAAATATATTTCCGTCTATATTAGTTTACCCGAATCTTCGACAAAGACTAATGTAAGTGCAAACTGTGCAGTACATTTCGGTTTGAGAAAGTGATTATGGGTTAAGTAAGATAGGAAAATCTGGTTTTAAGTTCTAGAAGGAGAATGCAGACTCTATGGACTTTTCTTCTAACATGACATATATTAAATTATCGGTTTTCACCTAGTGTTAGTCTCTATCATAATATTGGCAAAGTTGTCTCTATCGTATTATACACTAATAGAGTCATTGATATCCTCTTTTGAATAGTATTGACATAGATCAATTTAAATTTCATTCAACTGTAAGGTGAACCATCTGATATCCTGTACATAAATTGTGCATGGGTAACCTCGCCCAGTGCCAGCGAAAATCGGCTGGCAAACCTCGCCATTCCTCAATCCAGAAAAATAAAAAAAGCAAAGAAAAAAAATAAAAAATTATAAAAATATTATTAAAAAATGTCCATGTCGATGCCTATTGTTGGTGTGTTGCCTAGGATTGCTAGCACTCATATCAACAATTTTCAGCCAAAATTGACTTAATAGACTCAATTGGCAAATTGTCAATTGGTTTAGGACTTTTGGCAAAATTAAAAGGACAATAAGTTTAGGATTATTTGGACAATTTTTCCCATAATATTGACAAGTAGTCTCCATCGTATTATGCACAATTAGAAATTATTGATATCCTTTTTAGAATATTTTTCAGATAGATCAAATAAAGTTTCATTCAAATGTGAGGACATGAAAATAAAGAAATTGTGAAATATCTATTATCCGGTACATGAATTGTGCATGGGTAACGAGAAAGAATTCTTCGAAAGGGTTTTGATAGATAAACAGCGAGAAAGGACAGCGATTTAAACCTGAAATAGATGGAGTCAGAATACCATCCCCAATGACCATTGAAGTGCCCATGATGGTGACGAGGAATAGCATGATCTTGGCGATCCTGCTGTTCTCCAGCATCTCCTTGATCTTCTGAGACCGTCGTAGCTGGTTTGATGGAGGGTCGAGCTTGTAGTTCGAAACTTCTCGGTCCTCTGGCTGCTGATTGGGGATCAGGCTCACTTTCGCATACCTACATATCAAAGAGTACAATGCGAACGTCCCTCCTGCATGCACGCATAAGGCTCACTAATCAGAATTGCAAAAATCAAGTCATTGGTCGCCACCAAAGAGAAGAAAAATGTTGAAAAATAATATATTGGCATATGAACCTACGACAATTGGTCATGTACATGTCATCAAAATCCGAGTGCGTGAACCAAAATAAAGATAAAAAAGCATACCGTCGCCGTTGTCATTGGCCAAGAGGACGATGAAGACATACTTGAGCATGGGGATTAGAACAATTGTGTAGATTATTAGCGAGAGAACCCCGAGAATATCTTGAGTGTCCTTAATTTTATCCGTAAATGTGCCCCCGATCACGTAGAGTGGAGATGTCCCTATGTCACCGTAAACTACTCCTATGCTCTGAAATGCCAAACTCAATGTCCTTTGCCAATTCACCTGTAAATCATTTAATTATCACTTTAATCGCAAAAAAGAAAAGAAAAAGAAAAGCTCTGTTATTCAAGGAGGAAATAGATTTTTACTAAGTCCATCAACACTAAAAAGTTGGTGCAATTTATCATGGGTAACTTGTCATGATGCTGTCATTCATCTTTTCGAGAGTCCTTTCACTACCTACTGATATGATGCCATAATGGTCCAAAGGTCCGTCCTAGTAAAACCGAGGCATTCATATCTGAAGAAGGACTACAAAGTAACTCTGCGATATTTTCTCAAAATCCACTAATATCAAATTTTAAAAAAAGGGAAAGAATTAACCAACGAAAAACATGTCTCCATGCATCACCTTGGACGAGTGGGCATGCGACATGGAGACTCGACCCGCCTCAAGGTTGAGAGAGTCAACGCGGCGCAGCCTCGCCCACGAGATCTTTCGCTCCTTCATGTTCAGGTCGGTCTTGTTCTCTACCTCTCTCGCTTCCATCGCCATGTCCGGCACTTCTTCTTCCTCCACGGTCACCACCTTCCTCTCCGCCATCTTTTTTCTTCTCTCGCCGGCCTTTTTTCGCTCTGTTCCTTTCTCTCAACGTGAAGCGATGCTTCCTCACTTTATAGGGCCTGGAGTGTCCAGATGCTTTAACTTAATACTCGGCTGGACAAGTCGTGCGAACTGTTTGATGGGAAAAAAAGGGTAATCATTGAAGCTAGTTTATGTCGAAAGATTTGACTTTTTTTGGCGGTGAGACGTGTTTGTTTTGCTTTATAGGATCAGGATAATAGGATTTCTATTATAGTTGACTAGGCTTCATTGATCAATCTGGTAAGTCGGGCGCTTTTGTCGCTTTCCACATATGCAAGTCGAGATAGATTTAACAGTATACTTTTTCACGAGTCAGCTGTCTAAATTTTTTTATTACTAATGTGACTACTGTTAACTTCTTGTTTGCCCTTTCCTTAAAGGTCGGTTTCCAATAATGATATGTATTTTTCTTTGTTCCAAGGTCATGTTCACAAGAAAGAAAGAAAGCCCCATAAGGAAAAGTGCAATTGATCACAGCTAAGAGTAGAACTAGGGGAAAGTTTAAAATAAGAACTTGAATTGGGGCTCCTTTCTCAAATGAGGACAAAGTCCGAATCTTGTCTCAAATTATATTTTAAAGTGACAAACTTAGTTTGGCCGGCCAAACAAAGAGCACACAAAACTTAAGTCGGAAGGAAGAAGAAAGAAAAAGAAAGAAAACAGAAGAATATACTCCTGAATGAAGATGCTTCCGGCATGGCTTGTAAAGCATCATGTGAGTCACACATGTTCATTAGCTGGTGATGTTTTGGTCGGCTTGTCAATTTAAAGCCTTATTTGAGATTAAATTTGCCATTTTCAGACTTTATTTAGGATAAAATCCATTCTTAGTTTTCTTTTGGGAAAACGGCCCCTGTTCATTTAATTACTTGAAATTATTTTTTCAAATTTAATTAACTATGATTGATTCAGCTATAATCTAGGGATCTTATGTGCTGGCCCCAATAATCGTGATGTGTCCCCCAAAAAAATTGTTTTTTCCTCTTTTCTTTGTCATTGTTTTAATAATTAGATGACATTGACACACACACACATCGTCTTCTTGTTCATTTGTGGTTTCATAGGGAGAACATTCCAGGATCTATTCTAGTAGCATAAATTATACATATCTAGCTTTCACTACTTTGATTTAATTACCTATGCAGCCGGTTACTCCAAGCATTTCAAACTATCACTTGATAACAAAGTATACCTTTAATCTTCACGCTACTGTCCTTTCACCCTAAGCATTTGGTGCGCATTCCATTCAACCCTTCGTCACTTTACTAGATACAAGTTTCGAGTTGAGGCATTCTCAACAATATAAAATACAATCAGTCAATTTTTTGATAACTTAAGTTTTTATTTTGTACGGTAAGTCGACTGGTCCACCTCTAAAGATTTTAAGGGCACACTTCCCCACTAGATTTTACTCATGCGATGCTATCAACAAGGACTTGGATAAAAAATCATGAGAATGAGCAAACTCCATTGCCATCTAGGTCGAAATCTCGTTGGTTCTTTAGACAAAACTGATTACATGAATAAATGCATTATTAGCAAAATTGGAAATGGCCAGGTGTAATTTACAAAACTCGAAATGCGGTAAGCATGATAACCGTTTCATTTACCTTAGAGGATGTTATTTTTGCACATCTTGACTGTTCCACCTCTCAAAGGGATTTTAAGTCTGCGGTCCCTCGAATTAGTTTGATACATTCGAGATTTTACTTATGAAGTACCCTCTTGTGTTAATTTGAAGTATTAAGTATGGAATGTTCCCAATAAGACTTGAATATACAACCATACAAACAAGTCAATAGTATAATCGAGATGCACCACGTCGGTAATCATAATAATTTTCTCAAGTGGCTCTTAGGAACAAAAAGAAAACGGAGGGGCTTTGAACAGCTCTTCGGGTCCCGATGAGGTAACGTAATTTTGTAAATGCTACAAACCATTTAGGTTTCAATTGGATACCCAGGATTATATTTCTATTTTCCACCCAATAATTATTGACTTCTCTAGAATGCGTTGGCCGATCTTGTCTGACTTCCTGAAAGCGACATCTAAGAAAAATATCTCTGAAAGTTCTCCCTAATGCCACGCATGTACTTCAAATGTTCCTCCAATAGCCTATTCTTTCCAACACACTTGTGACGCGAGGGTTGCACCCCTAAAAAGATTTGAGGGTGACCTTCACATAAAAGATAAATGCCAGATGACGATGGTATCATTTTTTTGTAAAGTTATGTGACCAACTTTTATGGCATACTCGACTAAGAGCCCCCTGGAGGTCGATCTATACTCAAACATTTGATTTGAACGTGACAGATTTTGCGTTTAAATTGTAACATCTCTACTCAGACTAATCTTTAAGATCGCTCTTGAGTTCTTATTATGGAGTCTTATCTAATGTTATTTGATCTGACTATTTACATAAATATGTTAGGAATGAGGATTGGCGTAGCCAAATATATATGGTGTGCCACAATATTGTCTTGTAATCCAATTTCCTAAACTAATCATCATTTCTTTGACAAGGCTCAAGATTATTCAAAGTTCTAAATTGCTTTTGTCAAGCAATTCTTTTTTTAATAAAAATTGCATAAAACCCCTCTTGAACTTTCGGGCTAGTGTGCGTTTTCTTCTAAACTTTCAATCGTTACACAATATCCACCTAAACTTCACTTTGTTTAGAGTGATGAGATTCAAGCGCAAATGGGGGTAATGAAATTTGAGTGAAAAATTCTTTAAAATTTTAAATTTCTGCGAGAAGAAAAGAAGAGATAGAATTTAAAATTCGAGTATCTTCCTCCCATTTCCTCCACCTAGGGGCTCCCCAAAGCCTTTGAGCATGTTCCTCCTAATTTGATCCTATATAATTCACCAGCGAAACTCACATCATCCAATCGACACAATATTCTCTACATTTTTATATATAAATACACGGAGTTTATCTGATGAATTTTTTTTTAAAGAAAAAATAAAAGGAGATGTTAAGGGTATGTCAAAGAATTTCATAAAATGATTAAGGGCAGGACTTTTGTCCAAGTCTCAGCATACACGATTAAAACTTTATAAACCCCCTAGACCCGCTACTAATAAAGATGTTCACTTATTAAAATATCCCATATATATAGGCAGGAATAGAGGAAGGGGTCAGATTTATCCTGATGGGAGCAAGCGTAACAATAAAATTTATAATGCTACAGCCGCAAAACCTAAAACGGAAAGAGGTGTTGCGCGGTGGGTGCGGATGACAATTGACCAAGCAAAGTAGATTGATTACAAGAACGTTCGACAGCGAACTTCGCAAATAAATTTGCGTTATCGCTGGATAGTCGTAGCAATCATTGTCGGTTTTAAATTATGCTATACAAGTGCACGAGAGTCATCAAATCATGTACGCTACTGGACAGGCGAGTTGAAATTCTGAATTCACGGAACATGGATGGACATTGGATCGTCATATGCTGAGCATCGTTGACTTTTAGGCAAATGAATGGTCGTGATATATGGCGCCTTGTCCATTTGTACTTAAATTAAACTATCTATATTGAACTATACATTCGTTTAGTAGAAAAAAAAGAAACAAAAAAAAAGAACCCTGGTTGTCATCGTGCACTTTCATGTTTCCAAAAGATACCCTTTCCGCAAATTCTCACTTTAATTGAGACTGTTTTTATTTCGGAGGAAGTCAATAATTTAAAAATTATTTTCCATAAAATGATCAACTTATATCATATGAAATAATTAGTCAATTGACAACAATTTTTGACTTAATATTTTTAGGGATAATAAACTTGTTATTTTTTATTTATTCATTTTTGTAAGCATTACAAGCGATTATGTTTTGAAAATATTTACTAAATTATTTATTTTTTGTAAAATAAACACACCTTGAGTGATAATTAAAGTCACATGAGCTTCTCAAATAAAGTTCGAATGAATTAAAACAATACTTCATAACGAAAAAGGATAAGAAGAAGACATACCCATCTTATTTCAAGTATTAAACAATTTAAATTGCAAAGCCCAAAGTGGATTGTACCGTAACAAATCCTTGACAGTTGTCAAAACTAGGGGTGAGCACTGGTTCAAGGTCAACCCTCGATTGGCCCAACTTGGCCGGTCGTGGTCTAGTTCCTAAGGAAATTAGACTAGTCTTTATTCTCAGGACCCCTAAACCCTACATTGTACAGGTTCGTCCGAGTTGGACCCTGTATATATTATTTATGTATATAATATATATTATATGTATAATTTATATATTATGCAATATATAATATATTTTTGTCTACTCTAAACCCTAGCGTCTTCTTACGTGGTTTTGCTATGTAAATAAGAAAGCAGAAACCCAACCTTCATTTGAACCAAAAAAAAAAAAAAAAAATAGGAACCCTCTTCGCTTGCCTCGCACTATCCGCTCGCCTTAGCCTTGCTTGCCTTACTCACCACTTGCCTCTGGCCTCTCTTACTTGCCTCACGAGCAAAGCTCGGCTAGTAAATTTGCTTGCCTCTCTTGGCCTACCCTATGAACACAACTCAACAATTGCAAATGGAGATTTCTCTTATTACCTTATCTCATATTTATATTTGATATGTACTGGCATTCATAATTTGGTTTATCAATGTTACGTTGTTGATGGATATATAATTTGAAAGAGTATGTTTGTCTTTTCAAGGAATGCAAAAAACGAAACAAAAAATTATTGTTTGGTCTCAGGTTGACCCTAGAACTAGATCGAACCCATAGACTTGGTCCAATCCTTGACCTCAGGCTCAATAGGGTTAGTGCTAGTCCAAATAATTAGGGACAAACTTTGTGTCCCTAGGTTAGGTGCTAGATTAGCCTAACCCAGATCATGCTCACCCTTATTAAAACTAAAAGCTACCCGTGCTTGCATGAGTTCTAATTTGCTCACTTTTTTTAAATTATGAGATAGTATAAATTTATTCACACTAATTAGCATATAATTATATTTGACATACAAACTTACTATATTTGAATTTTACGCTAGGGTGTAGTTTATATCTCTTACAAAAATAAGTGATTGAACACAATAGTAAATAAAACAAGAAAATAAATTGGACAATGATTTGGTCGATATAAGCTACTCCACTAGGAGAGCAGTAAAGATTTTATTGTAGATCAAGCGATATAATGGATAATAAAACCACACTCAAATATTCTTAGTGTTTCTCAACCTATAATAACACCTTGTAACTCACATAATATTAACCCTCATAATTTCTCACATAGTAATGTCTCAATCTCACAAAATAATCAAATCTTATCACAATATCTATTTTCTTGAACATGTACAATTTCTTTATGACGTAATTCATGAGCACACCGCTTGATAGATTGTTATGCCTAAAAGTTCCCTATTCACTAAGGGTCAAAAACCAACACCCCGTGTGTGCGTGTGGATCGAAAAAAGAAAACCCCTTTTAGTTGACTCAAATTAGGAAACTTACTCAAACTATGAATTCAACTCGAATGTGGAAAGCATTTCAATAGTTTCTTGCTCATTCCCGGCATCAAATCAAAACTGTATTTGGATATAGAAATTTTACTTGGATCAATTTTTCTTCACAAGCTCAAATTTAAGATATATTCTCAATAATCTCCAATTCAGCTTGACATTTGAGTCAAGACACAATCACTTCACTAGAACTTGATCATTGCTACTCTCCCACAACACCTCATTTGCTTGACCACCATATAGCCCTTCATGTCCACGTTACGGTTTAACTTCCTAAGTAAGAGCCTTTACCTGCAACTCCCCTCCGCAAGGATTCTCAAACATAGTCACTTCTATCAAGATGTAGCAAAACAACTATGTTGAGACTAAATATACAACCTAAAGGGGGAGGTATCGGTTTTATTGACAATCTATGAAAAGTTATGCGAAAATCAATAGCCAATACTTGGAAATTAGGAGAAGCCAATATTAGAGATATCAGGTTATGCTAATGTGCCATTTCTCAAATAAGAACAGGAGTGAGAAGAGCACACAACAATATATATTGATTCGGCGTAATCACCAAATGTATATCCACTTTATAGACTAACAGCCACAATTTAAGCTAAATTGAACTAGTAATCACCATGATAAGTTACAATTAGCAAACACTGATCCGATCAAATGAGATATCACACTATAAGGAGTTAGATACTACTATAAGGCACATACACTTAATCTTCTCACGATTACAATGCAGCAATTACACTACATTGGAGATCTCAAGAGAATGAAACACTGTTTGCTCAAAATGTAGCTTTGAACACTTGAGTTGTTCTAGATTTTTTTGTCTAACCTATTTGGCTTTAATGATCTTTTCTATAGATATCTTTAATCTTCCCATTAGGGATTATCTTGAAAAGCTATAAGCCATTAGGATTCTTCACTAGTTGTTGTTCTAAAGATGGACTGTCAATAGTCCTTTTCCACGAACATCAGCAAGCTTTCCCAAGATAGGTTCTGCTATTATAGTCACATTGCTGGTCACTCTCACAATTCTAACACAAATTGTTCCTTGTTCTTTGATGTCTGTTTCTCCTACTGCGTTATTCAAGCTCCAACGGCTATATTTAAGTCTCCATGAACTTCCTCGGAAGATCATTATCCTGACATCATTAGCAACAACTATATAGAAATCATCATGAGCCAATTATCATATTTAGTTGATGATGCTTATGGACAAACATCTTGTGATCTCCTTCCAATGAAAACACATCATGGGTATCACATGGTCCTTGTCGCGACCCTCCCAAAGGAGGTTAATGGATTACTAAACGTAATGCTTAGCATGGACTCTCCCAAATCCTATCAATCGCAACTTGATACTCGATTCAACCATGATATTTATCTTACCTATTGGAGCCACCATTAATCGGTTTTGGGTCGATTAGACACCCAAGTAAAATGTAATTTTACTTTTGCGAACCAAAAACCATGAGTTCGGGGACTTGTACCTTTTCTCCTTATTTTAAAAAAATGTTTTGCATACAAACTTTGCTAGATTTTGTAATATTACACCATTAACGTGTAAAATATGACCAAGCAATTGAGCAAACAATAAAATAACATTCAACAATCATGATCATGAAAAAAATATGAACCTGAACATATTTAAAAAAATGATATTATCATTATCACAAGGTTTCTTAGTTTGAGTAAACTAAGAGAGATTGGCACAAACTGGAAGCACGATATTATATGAAGCAACTAAAGGGATGTAACAGCAATGACCAGCAGCAACGTAGCAACAATGATGCACAAGAGCATCAACGAACGTCGGCAAAATAGTAGCGACCAGCAGCAAATCAGTAATGAACAGCGGCAATGATCAATGATGGAGATCTTCAGTGATGGTAGAGCTTTTGTAGCCGCTATTGGAGACTCATTTGAAGACTGAGGACTCAAGAAAAGTACTGCATTGTGATGTATGCAAGGCACCACAATATTGTGAAATCACGAGAGAGCTTCATATGGTGATGAGAAAACTGATCATCCCTTAGTGCTCTTCTCCTCTCCTTTTATAATGGCCCCAAGCGTCTTTTTCTACGGGAAATTTTCTGAGTTTCCTTTTCTCATTGTCTTAATTCATGGTCTACAAATTGGTACACAATTTTGTGGCCAGCTGAATCTTTCCTATTTTAGTCCCGTACGTCTTGATTCATTCCTTTGTCAAATTTACTGTTTTCCTGTTCACCAGCTTTTTTTTTTCTCTTGATTCTTAATCAGAAATTTGGATCCTCATTTACCAAAATCTGAATATCCATCAGAACAAGAATGGCTAACTAGGATTCCCACCTTCCTTGCATAGCCAATCAGATTGATCTCCTCTTATTTTCCAGTTCATTAGCTTCCTTTTGTAAGTTTCCATAGCCCACACTTTCCTCAAATGTTTTCATTTTCCATTTTGTCCGTCTTATCCCATGAATTCCTCCAAAATTTATAGGAGAGAAGATTCTTTGTGGAAATTGCAACCCCCTAATATCCAATTGATTTCCTTCCGAATTTTCTGTCATCACGTGTGCAATTTATCTGTCCCCTTCCTCATATTATGGGTGAGGTTCATGGTCCTTTATTAGGTTGAACATATTTTCCATAAAAAAACATCAACCAAAAGTATCCTTCTTGTGATATCAAATTACACAATGCTAGTTTTGCTTAAGGGTCAAGTTAGTCTGCAAATATAGCCACACGTTAGGTCAAAATTTAGGTGTCAACAGTCCTTAATAATTATCATAAACATCTACACTTATTATAGTAGATATTATTCCAATGATAGTTTTGGGACCATCAAAATTCCTAAAGATGTTTCTTCAACAATCTCCCTACTTTCTATGGCTACAAAATTATCTTGCAAATCTAAAAAAATAATTTGTATTGAACTTTGCAATTAAATTAAATGTTTGCAAAAGTGATAATTATCAGTGTAGCATAATTAACTTGATTGCAGGATCTCCAAATGATTTTCAATGAACTCAGAGATAAAGTCTAAAAGAGTTTGAGTGAAATGATCAATAAGCTTCACACTCCTAAATTAGCAATATTCTTATAATAGATCAAAAGAGATTGATGAAGAAAATGGTATGAAATTCATCAAAAGACAAGTTTTTGGAGACAACATTTTAACAATTTGAATACATTATTAATAGGTGCAATTACTCATTACTCCCCCTGTCTTAGTGCTATCATTTTAGATCATCACAAGACATCACCATATATACCAATTATCAACGCATTTGATCATTATCCATATTTTAGCCAATCATAGTAGTTATCACATCTCAACCATTCCCCCCACTTTTGTCATAAGCCAAAAAAAAAAAATAATAATAAGTAGTATGCAAAAAATAGTTCCATTAAAAATGAAAAAAAGCATACATAAACTAATAGCAAATGTTCAAGAAACAAAAGCAAGGGAGCACAAAACATAGTAAAATCTAAGGCTAGTGGAGCACCAGAGTTGCTGAGCAAGGAGAGCGGGAGCAAATTATTTTGGGGCTAATTGAAGAGGGTTGTAACAATTCAGGCTAAGGATAGTTCGCTCTATTTTCACAAGACATTGTCTAATGAAAGCAATTGAAGTCTTCAATTCTTGAACATTAGCTTGGAGTTATGCAAGAGCAAGAGTGGTAGGTTGATCTACAGGAGATGGTGATCTTTTTGGATAGGGTGGACAAGCAATTGACTACCTCTGCATAGGCACAAGTGTCTTGGCCTTTCTTTCCTTTCTATCTCAGCTAGATCCTTTAGTCTTTCTTTCAGAACCTCATTTGTTCTTTCATCATCACCTTAGCCAATAGAAATCACCTCAATCCTAGGGTTGATCCATCCTTCTGTAGACATTTTTAACACCGTCTTTTTCAGTGTTTCCTTCCTAATTTCAATGTTGACTAAGCTCTAATCAACAACATCAACAAAATCAATACCCTTGAGCCACATGATTTGAGTGATAAGCGAGCCATAAGGAAGTTTACCAATTTTCTATTGGAGAAACATCCCAAATTTTTTTGATGATCACTAAACTCTCCATAGAATAATATCTACTATAATATAATATATCCCTACACAAGTTTACCAGACTAATCGAGGGATTAGAACATAAACTCACTAGTTAAGCAGCCGGAGATACACATGCGATGGCGGCAGCGAGGACTACGCATGGGAACCTCTGAAATGTCGATACAAGGCGGCTTGGGGATGAAAATAGTAGTTGCAAGTGCTGTCCACCTTTGTTTTGCTAAAATTGAGAGAGGCAAGGGGATAGGAAGCTCAAGTGGGCTGACCAGCCGTCCAGCGAACCGCTAGATGAGGTTTGGCGGCTCTTGGAGACTAAGGGTGAGGTGGTAGTGGCTGGTTCGGGAGGTAGTGAGGTAGCAATAGCGATGGCTGGACATTTCCAATTGGTGTAGCAGAGAAAGAGAGAAACGGACAGGGGTGACTGATAGTTTAGGCAGTTGGCAGGTAATTCAGCAGCCTGGATCAGTGAGCGGCAGCGATGAAGGGGGCATGGATGGAGCTCCCTAGTCACTGCTGTGGCTGAATGATGAGAGAAAAATGAAGAAATGAAGGGGAAAATGAAGAAAACCAAAGAAGGAGAAGAGAGGGGGGGTTTAGCTAGGAAGAAGGAGAGAGAAGAGAAAGATGAAGACTTTGGCTTTCCCTTCATTTCTTCATTTTTCTTCATTTCCCATGCAAAGCCATGATCACCTTGGACTTTCTCTTCCTCTTTTGTTTCTTGTCCATTAATACCAAGAAGGGCATTTTGGTCTACTTACCTTGAGCTCAATTTACCAAATTTTCCTTGGGCTAAAGACAAGAAACAAGCCAAGGAAACAGGCTAAATGAATAGGAAATGGGCTTTGCAAGTCGCTGGGCTTGAATCGAGCTCAAAACGGACAATGGGCTAGAAATGAGGTAAGTGGGCAAAATGGACTAAATGGGCCCACTTGGGTAGCTTGGGCCCATCATGGTGGCCGCCCACCTTGGGCGTGAGGCCCACTAGGGCCTTGCCCAACCCACCTCCATGTGGGCTTAATTTTTGGCTCAATAAACCCTTTTTCTACCAATTTCGAGTTTACCAATACTCTTGAGGATTACAAAGGCATTGTCCAATGATTTGTCCTTAACGTCCTTGAAAGTTCGACATCCAAAATTGAATTACTATTTATAGCCAATTTCGCTCAATTGCAGTTTTAGTATGTCTCAAACTAACAAATGGTTTCAAGAAATTACATTATATCAACTCTTGATTGAATTAGCCTCAAACCACATTCAAATTTCTCAACACCTAAACAACTTCGATTATCATGAAATTGCAAATGATCGATTCTCATTCCTAAACATATGATTATTTGGAATTGACTTAGGGTCATTCGTAGTCTTGATAATAGTAAATAGAATCACCTGTTATCCCATTATATTCTACCTACGAATCAACTTACAATCATTCCTTGAATTGGCCCATATAACCGTAGGATCGTCCTTCTACAAGTCTCATGATTGAATCACCATTCCAAGTTAAGTTTTTTAGTTGTACGTACTCATTTCCTCACTAGCCTTTCCCTTGAGGTTAGTATCTCGAGAATAATCAATTTCAAGTGAGATTAACTAATAATACATTAATGAAATTCACAGTCATTATATTCTACAATGGATCAAAATTCAATACGTCATAGAAGTGTTCTCAGTTGGATGTACTACACAAATCGCGGAGTGAAATCCATGAAAAAGAAACTCCAAATATTGAAATGGCTTGTCGACTTCTTTCTATCTATCTATATTTATCTATCTATCTATGTATGTATGAAATCGCGGAGTGAAATGCATATGTATGTATGTATGAAATCGTATTCCTTCTCCAACTTGGACTCCAACATTGAAAAGGAATTCAGGAGTTTAAATGGCACAGACTAGGACGTTCACAAAATCCAATTTCCAGACTTTCTTTTAATCAATAGGCTTCCCTATAATTCACCTCGGAGCAGGCTTCATTCATAAGTTCAAAATCAAGAAATATTCTAACAACACTCGAGCTCGGCCTGCTTACTAAGCATGTTGGATTGACAGGCCTGAAACATTAGTATATGTCACTGGTTCTCTAATTGAATTTTCTTGTTGCATGCAAAGAAAAAACTAATGTACAACTACATGGCGAGAACATTCATTAATAGACGCACAACACGGTACATAACAAAATGTGTTTTATACTAAAGAAAGCCATTAGTGATGATACATGAACATGACCTTTGCTCTCACTCCAGACATGCTACGCAACTTTCCCCATTCAAAGTTGCTACAACATATTTGCCCATACGCAGTGCTCTTTACATTCATATCTCATATGTCATGCCAACCCTTAGAAGCCTATTCCTTGGGATCGCCATAATTTTATCACCTTGCCTGAAATTTTTCCTGAGAAAATTGTAGGCGTAGTTGACAATGACCTTCTTGAACACGGATGATTTCGGCTCAGCGACCACCTTGGCTTCCCCGAGAAGGTACACCGCACCCCTCTCCATTGCTTTCTGCACGAATTGCATCTCTTCTTCAGCCACTTGGATAGGACTAAACGCAGTTTGATTGGAAGAATTCGCTGACTTGACCACGTTAAATGATTGGATAGACTTGGAAGAGAGATTGGACGGGTTTGGCTGTGGCAGCGACCCCTCCATTAGGACAGTTGATCCCTTGGCCTGTCCAACGTCCGCTAGCAATGTCGAATGAGGTACACTGTTGTTGGCCGTCTCATCCTTATGGTTGTGATCGTTGTTCATGGCCTCGAGAAAGAAGTACTCATGCCGGATGAATTCCTTCAGGTTGTCAACCAACTGGTGCTCAAACTCGTGCAGCTCCTCGAGCTTGTCCTTGTATCCATACCACACGACACAGCGGAACATCCTGAAGCCCCTTGGTTCGACTTGCCTGAACAAGAACCGCTCCTCGAGCATGACCTTGCTGATCGGGAGGTTTTTGATTGAGATGAGGACTAGAACCGAATGGATAGATGGAATATTTTCCACAAAATATGATAATATCGGAGGAATGCCCTGCACGAGCTCGGAGTAGAGGAAGGCAACCCCGGGGACCCGATTGATGCCTTGGTTCGCAGCGAGATCTCTGATGAACTCGGCTGAGACCTTGTTCTTGAGCTCGTACATGAACCGTTGCTTGTGGACGTAGTGCCAGATAATCATGATGGTCATGAGGACGGCGGCGAACAGGAGTGGCAAGAAATCGCCTTGTTTGAACTTGTAGTAGACCGACGAGAGATAGAGCAACTCGATCGAGCTGAAGATGGTGAAGAATAGCACGATCCACCGTATGCTCGTCTTCCATATCACGAGCATGATGAGAGTGAGCATGCAAGTCGTGATCACCATGACACTCACCACCGCAATTCCTGCAACAAAACAGTCATGAGACAAACTAAATAAAAAAAGCCACCAAATTAATATAATGTTATTAGAAGTTTCGAATGGAAATGAAGGTTCCTTTGTTTCTTGGAAAATGAGTAAATTATAAAATATTTTTTTTTTAAAAAATGATCACTTGTATTACTTATAAAAAATAAACGAATGAAAATTATTTTCATTGTACATGTAAATATTTAGATATAAAATATTGTTAGTAATGACATATTTTTCATTGGTTAATTATTTTAAGTGATACAAATAATGATTTTAAAAATATATACTTTGAATTATTCATTTTTCGTGAAACAAACGGAGCTATAATCAGATTAATTCTTCAGCAAAGCCATGCATTTTGGACTTACCGTAGGCGTTGCCGATGTTGGTTGTGGTCCTGAAGCAAGCAGTGACCAAGACGCAGGCGATAATGAGCATGTAGTTCACTTCCGGTATGTAAACCTGCCCCTCGTACTTGACCGATGTGTGAACCACCTTGACCCTCGGGAAGCAGCCCAAAGTCAGCGACTGTGAGATGATGGCGAACGCCCCTGAGATCATTGCCTGGTTCGCGATGATTGCTGTGGCGACCGCGACCACGAACATGGGCCAGTAGATTGGTCCTGCTCATTGATCAACATGAGCACGAAACATTATGAAACATAGTTTTATTCTGCGGGCATGAAGCCGTATAAATTTCTGGGGCTCATCTTAAGACATCAATTAAATTTTACTTTTGAGAGAATAATTTTGGTCAATTTTCAAGGCAATCATACTAAATTTTTTCTTTGCTGGATTATATATATTATGAAATGCAAATAAGGCGTTGTATTTGAAGTTTACTTACCTGGGATTGAGTCATAGAAAGTGTTGGCAACATGGTCATGGTTCTTCATGAGATAAGCTGCTTGTCCACTGTATGCGGTCAAAAGTGCAGGAAATGTGAGGCAAGAGAAGCTGATCTGCATCAATTGTACACCCCAATAATCAAACTCGACCATGGGAACACGTGTTACTGTCCATACATTTAGTGCATAGGACAAATAAATCGCCTGACGATCGTCTATGTAAGAAAAGGTTCAGTTGAAACTTTCAATCATGTAGTTATGTGCTTTTGCTCTTGGCATCATTTCCTCAATGGACGGAGTCATGAAGACAAATAATAATCAAAACAAAATTGATTAAATATTCCTAAAGAAAAAAAGAGCCTCCTTCTGTTGAAAGTTAAGGCAAAGGAAATTGTATCTACTTACCTGGATCGCTCGAACATTGAAATGACCCAGATCAGCAAACATAGCCTCAGTGCCTGATTCGATCAAACCGTTCATATCAATGAGCTTAAAACAGTCACCTACTTGTTCACCAAAAAAGACGCACACAAAGCTTGCAGATAAGGACCTGTGATACAGAGAAAGATGCCCCCGAGTGAGACCCAGGCTTGCTTGCCGTTTCGGTTGAAGTAGTCAACGATATACTTAGGGTTGAAGGCACGCAACACACCGATGTCATACTTGAACAGGTTGAAGAGCCCAATCCCGCTGAGGAACATGAACCAAACTAAGATGATGGGCGCGAATGAGTACCCGACACGATCGGTCCCAAACCGCTGGACACTAAAGAGGATTATCAGGATCACCACTGATATCCCCACTACAGAATCTGCATGTCCATACATAAATATACATGTATCGATGAATTAGTAGTTTCGTGACGAAAAGAAGAGAGTTTTATACGGATTTTAGAAGCACGTTTCTATTTGTTAATAGCTAAGCACTGTATTTGCCTTGGCCCAGTGATTTGATCCCGCTCACGGCTGAAAGAACTGCAGGAACATAAAAGAAAGAGAAAAGGACCAGAGAGGTTAACTTAGCTTTCAAGATGCACAAAATATCCCTTTTATTTTGTGATAAGGGCTCCCCAAACCTTCGGCACGACTAATCAGAAGTGTATATGTGCAGTACCAATAATAATAATAATAATAAGGCTGCATTTATTTAACTGAAAATGTAACCTCTTTGAAAAATATTTTGCAGAAAATCATTTTCCAAAAAAATGGTTTGTTTTCCTTTATTTAGTGATGTGTGATCAAATTTTTTTTGAATGTTTAGATCTTGTATGGAAAATGATTTCAATTTCATATTTTTATCTTAGGCAAAAAAAGTCAAAATTTTAACTAATTTGTATTTTCATTTAAAATTATTTTTCTTATTTTTCCTTTCTTTTTCTTTTTCCTTCTTTTTCCTTCCGCTAGTCGTAGGGCCTTGACGATGGCTAGTGAGGTCTGACTTGGCCGGCCTCGGGCAAGGTTGAGTCTTGCTAGCCTCACCTTAGGCCAGCCCACGTTTGTGGCCGTAGAGGCCAGCAATTAGTGGAGGGAGTAAAAAGGAAAAAGAAAAGAAAAAAAATATTAACAAATTCAAGATGAGTCATCCTGAAAAGTGTTTTTACCTTTTTAGCTTAGGGAATTCACTTTTTTAATTTTTCACATGAATGTTTTTGTTGATTGGAAATATCATTCGGTGGACTAATCATTTTTGGTGAATCAAACGGGTGAAGATCCAAACAAGGAATTCTTGAAAAACACTTTCCCTCGAATAAAGGATAAAAGGAGGAAGTAGACTCTGTGGGCTTTTGATCTAACACGACGTTTGTGAAATTATTGTTTTTCACTACGTTGAAGTCTCTATCATAACATAGGCAAAAGAAGTCCTTGTCGTGTTATGCACTATTAGGAATCCTTGAAAGGGTTTTCACTGTTTTTCAAATGATTTCCAAATATATAGATTGAAATTTCATTTAACTGCGAGAACATGAAAACGAAAAATTGCCAAACATCTGTTGTGCTGTACATAAATCGTACATGGGTAACGAGAAAGAACTCTTTGAAAGGGTTTTAATAGATTATTTGCGAGAAAGCTTGGTGATCTGAACCTGAAATAAATGGTGTGAGGACACCATCGCCGATGACCATCGAAGTCCCCATGATGGTGACGAGAAAGAGCATGATCTTGGCGCTCTTGCTGTTCTCGAGCATAGCCTTTGATCTTCTGAGACCGTCGTAGCTGGTTCGATGGAGTGTCGAGCTTGTAGTTCGAAACTTCTTGGTCCTCCGGCTGCTGATTCGGGATCAGGCTCAACTTAGCATACCGGCATATCAGTGAGTACAACGCAAACGTTCCTCCTACATGCGAGAACGAGGTGCACTAGTTAGATTTGGGAAAATAAGTCATTGATCGCAAAAAAAACAATAGCTAAAAAAAATATTGGCATGCGAACCTACAAAAGATGGTCATGTAGAATATGCTGATAATCCTAGCATGTGAAGCCCAATAGAGATATATGTGCGTACCGTCCCCGTTGTCATTGGCCAAGAGGACGATGTAGACATATTTGAGCATGGGGATGAGGGCAATCGTGTAGATGATTAGTGATAAAACCCCAAGAATGTCCTGAGTGTCTTTAATTCCCTCGATGAATGTACTTGAGTACACGTAGAGTGGAGATGTCCCTATGTCACCGTACACCACTCCGATGCTCTGAAATGCCAAACTTATCGTCCTTTGCCAATTCACCTGTAAATAACTTAAATTAGTAATTTAATCACAAAAACAAAAACTCAATTATTCGAAGGAAAAAAAGATTTTGTTTAAGTCCATCAATAGGAAAAACTAGATTCAATTTAGCGTGCTTAGCTTATCATTATTATGTCACTCAGTCAATTGTGTCCGTAAAAAAATATTTACTTCCTAATAGTTTGTATACCTTGAATAGGTAAGAGATGATGGAGAGATAAGAAAAATGATTCCATGACAATAACATATGAGTCATCTATCTCACCGCAGTATCAAATTCGGAGAATGGAATTAAATTAGCAGATGAAAAACATTTCCACATGCAAAATTGGCAAAAAGCACCTCGGAGGTGTGGGCGTGGGACATGGAGACTCGACCGGCCTCCAGGTTGAGGGAGTTGACCCGGCGTAGCCTCGTCCACGAGACCTTTCGCCCCTTCATTTTCAGCTTCTCCACCTCTTTCACTTCCGTCGTGATCTCCGATTCTTCTTCTTCCCCCATCGCTCCCACCTTCTTTTCCGCCGTCGAATCTCTTGCCGGACTTTCTCATTCAGTGCGAAGGGATGACTCCGCTCTTTATAGGGCCTCGGGAGTCCAGAGGTTTTTACCGAATATTCTGCTGGACAAATCGGGCCAATTGTTTGATTAGAAAATGAGGGTGATCACGGAAGTTTGTTTAGTCCGAGACTTTGACGTAGTGTCGGTGAGACGTGTATGTTTCGCGTGGTAGGGTTTAGTGTGATGGGATATCTTTTCAAGGTGACTTAGGTTTCATTGGTAGATTCGGGAAGGGGCACGCTTTCGTCGCTTTCCTCATAAGCCAGTGGAGGTAAATTTCTGTAGTTAGTTTTCCAAGAGTCAGATCACTCAACTTTTTATTATCGATGTTCTTATCATTAACACCTTTTTTTACTTTATTTAAGAGGCTTTTTCCAATAATGTAGTATATTTATTTCTGTTGCAAGGTTCTATTCAGAAGAAAAGAATGCCCGGTAGAGGAAAACTGCAATTTGATCACAGCAAAGACTATAATTAATTAACTGTTGTTGCTTAAACCACACGCTACTGTCACAAGCCAACAGATTCTTCGCCGTGGAATAGCCCATGCGGTACTTACCAAGTCAAGCACACTAGGCCTGTCTTCATTCTATAGTTGTTCCTAACAACAGTATGGCAAGTCGCATCCCTCATATCAGATCAGACAACACCTAGTTTAACTCGAGCATTCAGTCCATTGAGCATGATGTATAGGCCACTTTGGTACAACAATTGATTTCGGCCTACCATGACCTCATTAGGAGAGAAGCATCAGCTCTCGACTGCATGAAAAGCCAACCCTACCTTTAGAACTAATCATAGTTATAACTGTTCTATCCTAGAACTCCTAGCACAAATGCCGTGATGCCACTCCTACAAACTAGTTGTATCGTTCCCCCTACATCACTCATTCTTCACCCTAATGCCACAAAACTCCATTTGCCAAGGTAAAAGGATATGAGAATCTACTTTTTGTCATTCTTCCCTCACTCAATTTCGCAATGCCCTCATTGCAAGCTACTCTATCCCTACATTATGGAACCATTAATGCCACTCCCTTGGGACTTATATGAATCGCCAATGCTTGCCTCACAAAACAAGCCACTCCACTCCATTGGTAATTTCCCCCAATCAAAAGTGTCTGCGCATCTTTGATCACTTGTTCTTTTTCTAACAAATGTAGCATCCAAAGTCAACTACACTCTTGTAGCAACACCTTTTTTCACCTATTAGGCTACTTCTAATCTTAGCAGACCAATGGAGGTTTCTTCCCTTGTTGGAAATGCGGTAGCAGACCTCCTCTTGAGATTCACTTAATAATCCAGAAATGTTTTTCTCTATTCGGTGAGTAATTTGGTTCATTCCTATCCTCTATTACCATCCTAGAAGTTTGATGAGAGTCGCATCTTGTTTGAGCCCTCTTAGCCTCATCGATCACTCTCCACCCTCAAAAAACCAAGTAGACCACACTTTCTTGAATTACCTGCTTATTGGAGAGATCCTACTTTGATATCATTTGTTACAGGTTGACAAATTCTTAGTTGTGGAATAGCCTGTGCAATGCCTAATGAACTGAGAATACTAGTCCAGGCTTCATTCTATAGTTGTTCTCGAGAACAGTACAAGGAATCGATCCCTTGTATCGAATTGTACCGTGCTCAATTTATCTTTAACATCTAGTCCCTTGAACAAAACACACAAAATATTTCAACACAACAACTGACTTTGGCATACCATGGCCTCATAAAAAAAGCAGGATCACCTCCTAACTAATTTGTACATAGGAGGGCAACCCCACCTTCAAAGTTTCTTAGAGTTATAACCATTCTATCCTAGAACTTCTAGCACAAATGCCCCGATACAACTTCTACAAACCAATTGTATCATTTTCTTTGCGTCACTTGCTCTACATCCCAAGGCTACAAAGTTCAACTCACAAGGGTACAGGAGTATGAGAGAATCTAGTCCATGTTACTAGGATCTTATGAGCTGGCCCTAGTAATAGTGGCGAGTCTAAAAAAAATATGGTTTTTTTACTCGTTTTCTTGGTCATTGTGTAGATGGCTATGTGCGTGCGCGCACACACACATATGTATGGAAAATTCACCCAATCAGTCATAAACTTATTGTATAAATGCCAATTTAATTCTAAACTTATTAATTTTGTCAGCTAAGTCCTAGACCTTTGCATTGAATTTCCAATGTAGTCCTTCTAGTCAATTTTCACTTGTGAAAATTGGTTGAAAAGACTATATTAGAATTTTGCATAAAGATTTAGAATTAAATTGATAAAATGGGAAAGTTTAGGATTGAATTATTATCTATACAATAAATTTACGAGTAATTGGACAATTTCACGCACACTCCTGTATTGTCTTCTTGTTCATGTGTGGTTTGATAATGGAAACATTCCGCTAATCATGAGACAATGTCAAGTGAACATCATATCGCTACAATCTAATGTTCAATCCATGTTGTATTTTAATAGCATTAAATATATTATCAAAAATTTACATTGTATTAGAGTTAGATCTATTTATAAGTTTTAAACTTCGCTACTCAAAGTTAATTACATGTGAAGCCGCTTACTCAAAAAATTTAAACTAACCAAGTATAACAAAGCATACTTTTTTTGGCGTGGAAAGTGTAAAGGATCCATCAATAGTGTTGCTATTGGCCGATGATGGCTGGACTACTGTTGGGGCTGTGATTTTGGCAACTCGATGGCAGGATGAAGCAGTAAAGCAATGGGCACAACAATACGTCGGAAGGGACGTGCAACATCTGGAGTGTGAAAATTTGACACGGGGGACACTTAAGTGTCAAAAGTTCGGAAATGTACATTTAAGTGCCAAAATCGAAACAAAAATGATTAGTTAAGTGCCAATGGTGAAAAAATCCAGTTAAATTGCACACGTGTCATTTTCCAGTGATTTTATTTATTAACGGAACGATTTTTTTCAAAATAAATATCTACATGCCAATTTTTTTAAAAAGGAAGATGTCCACGTGGCAAAAAAAGTCATAGCAAAAAAATTTTAAAATTTTGATTTTATTTAAAAAAAAAAGGAAGGGGAGGATCAGGTGAGGGCTGCCTTGATGCTACCATCGTCGATGCCCCACCATCGCTAGGAAGGGCTGGTGACCTTGGCCAACCCTTGCCCCACTGTCGCCATCCCTTCCTAACGATGGTAGAGTGGTGACGGCGGTGGCAGCGAACCTCGCCCGATCCTCCCCTTTCTCTCTTTTTTTTTAAAAGTAATCAATTTTATAATAATATTTTTAAAATTTTTTTAAATATTATTTTTTAATATATTTTTAAATGCCACGTCAGCATAAAAACAATGTTTTTAAATATTATTTTATTAATGTTTTTGTTGACTTAGTTTCCGACGAGCCATGTAAGCAAGTTATACTATTAAAATAAGCCATGTCGAATTTATGGCAGTTTTCGCCGAAATTGACACTTAAATGATCTAATTTTCAAAAAAAGTGACATTTAAGTATACTTTTAGTAGCTTTTGACACTTAAGTACACTTAATATCTCCTCATGCCAAGTTTTGGCACTTGGGCTGTTTTTTTTTCCCCATCGGAAGTTGTAAAGAGAAAGCACTCTATTTGTGAGATGGATGTATTTCTCTAAAAATAGATTCTTTTCCTCAATTGTGAACGTATTGGATAGCAAAGGATGATGAAAGACTCCTTGATTTGCTCCTGGTTTTCCATTGCTCCACACGGCCAAAGATGGAATTTTCTTGTTCTCAATGTTCATCCAGTTTTGCATGGCCGAATTTATGCAATGAATGTCTAAATTTAGATGCTAACACCCCCGAAAACATCATAATTGTCTTCAGTGGCTTTTCTGAACAAAAATAAAACAAAAGGAACTTAAATAGCTCTCCGGGTCCCGACGAGGCAGCGAAGTTTGGTCAATGCTTCAAAACAATTCCGGTTTCAACTGGATACCTAGGAGAATACTCCTCCACCCAATATTTATTTAATTATCCCTGCGAGAATACGTTGGCCAATCTTGTCTGACTTCATGAAAGGAACGTCTGAGTATAGTATCTCAAAAAATTCTTCCTAGCGCCGGACATGTACTACCTAATGCCACACATGGAAGGTTCTACCCCAACAAAATATTGAGGGTGACCTTTGCATAACAAAAAACAAAAACAAAAAAACAGCCAGATAACGATACTATTGTTTATTGTGAAATTGCGTGGCCAACTTTTATCGCAAACTCAGACTATGACCCTTAGAGGTAGATTCATTCTTCCAGCATTTGGTTTGGAAATGACGAATCTCGTATTTGGATCATGCCATCTCTATTATGACTAATTTTTGAGATTGCTCTTGTTAGTTGTCACTTTAAGTCATTTTGACCAATTTTGTTCGGAAACCGCTGATGGCATAGTCTAGTCAACATTAGTTGTCCTACATAGTATGGTTAGCATTGACATGGACAATTTTTACTGAATTTTTTGCATTTTTTCTTTCTTAATCCTAGGCCATTGAGGTCTCCAGCCGATCTTGCCACCTCACCCGCCACAGCCAACCTTTCTCATGGCTAAGTAAACTTCTTAGAGAACTTCTTTCATGCAACCAAAAAAAAAAAAAGTTGTGTTTGGGGAGGCCTAACGGGTCAGGTGAAGTAGTAAATTGAATCCCAAGGCCTGCCCATCAAATTAAAGCTACGCTCTAGCTTGGCCTGCTTATTAGGCTTCTTGGATTGGAAAATGCACATGCATTTGAAGCATAATTGGATATTGAAATCCAATTGTGAGCCTCCATTTTGCATGTATAGATATGGACATAAATGATGAATGTTGTTTCAACCTATATCATGATATAGATATTCTATAAAAGTTTCATGTCAAAGTCTAAAATTTATAAATTCACCATGGTTCTAACTATGCAACCATCAAGCTTAAGATATTTCTTGATAGAGTGAATGACAGAAACCATCGAGCCTCACTAAAGAACAAAAGGGAAAGTATCGGGAGAAAGAAGAGAAGACCTGAAGATTGAAGAAAGAAATTAGGGATTTTAGGTTTAGGAATCTCGGTTCTAGTCTAGTTCTAATTCTGATTCCCAACTTCCAGTTCCTAGTTTCTAATTCCGGTTCCAATTCCCAAAAAAATGGAATTTGGAATCAGAACCTCCCCCCTAGAACCAGAACTAAACCAGACCCACTTGTCTGCTTCTCCAATTCTCAGTTCTATCCGGGAACTATGCTCACCTCTAATATCACCAATTCACTGATTGAATTTTCTTGTTGAATGCAAAGGATGAAAAGGGTGATGTACAAACATGGCATGAACATTCATTAGGACACAAGGTGGTCCATAACAAAACATTGGTTACGCTACAAAAAGAAATTATTTATGAAACGTGAACATGATGTTTCTTCAATTTGTGCTTTCATTTTGAACATGCATTTAGCAACTTTCCCATGAAATGTTGCTAAATTTTATTAGACAATCATTAGTGTACTCTTTCATTCATATCTCATATGTCATGCCAACCCTCAGAAGCCTATTCCTCGGAATCGCCATGATTTTCTCGCCTTGCCTAAAATTTTTCCTGAGGAAGCTGTAGGCGTAGTTGACGATGATCTTTTTGAACCAGGACGACTTCGGCTCGGCGACCACCTCTGCTTCCCCGAGGAGGTACACTACTCCCCTCTCCATTGCTTTCTGCACGAATTGCATCTCCTCTTCGGCCACTCGGGTCGGACTGAACACAGTTCGACCAGAAGAATTTGTCGACTTGACCACGTTAAACGATTGGATAGAATTGGACGAGAGATTGGAAGGGTTCGGCTGCGGCAGCAACTCCTCCATTTGGACAGTTGATCCCTTGCCTTGTCCATCTTCCGCTAGCAATGTCGAATGTGGTGCATCGTTGTGGGCTGTCTCATCCTTTCGGTTGGGCTCATTGTTCTCGGCCTCGAGGAAGAAGTACTCGTGCCGGATGAATTCCTTTAAGTTGTACACCAATTGGCGCTCAAACTCATGTGGCTCCTCGATCTTGTCATTATATCCATACCGCACAATGCAACGGAACATCCTAAAGGTCCTCGGCTCCACCTGCCTGAACAAGAACCGCTCCTCCAGAGCAACCTTGCTGATCGGGAGGTTCTTGATCGAGACAAGGACTAGAACCGAATGGATAGACGGAATATTTGCCACAAAATGTGATAATATCGGAGGAATGCCCTGCACAAGCTCAGAGCAGAGGAGGCCGACCCCATGTACCCGGTTGATCCTTGGGTTCGCAGCAAGATCTCTAATGAACTCGGATGACACCTTGTTCCTTAGCTCGTACATATATCGTTGCTTGTGGACGTAGTGCCAGATGATCATGATGGTCATGAGGACGGCCGCAAACACAAGTGGTAAGAAACCGCCCTGTACGAACTTGTAGAGGACTGACGAGAGATAGAGCAGTTCAATTGAACCGAAGACGACGAAGAAGAGCACAATCCACCATATGCTTGTCTTCCATATAACGAGCATGATGAGAGTGAGCATGCAAGTCGTGATCACCATAACGCTCACCACGGCAATTCCTGCAACCAAACAATTAGGCGACTAATTAATGATAAGCGCCACCAAATTAGGTCCAATTGGAATATATCATGGCCTGACCAACTTCTAATGGAAAGGAAAGTAAACAAAAATTCATGGACGAAGCCTAGGGATTTGAACTTACCGTATGCGTTGCCGATGTTGGTTGTGGTCTGGAAGCCGGCGGTGACCAAGACACAACCAACCATGAGCATGTAGTTCACCTCCGGTATGTAAACCTGGCCCTCGTAGTTGGCTGACGTGTGAACGACCTTGACCCTCGGAAAGCAGCCAAAGCTCAGCGACTGCGAGATGATGGCGAATGCCCCCGAGATCATTGCCTGGCTCGCGATGATCGCCGCAGCGACTGCAACCACGAACATGGGCCAGTAGATTGGTCCTGCTCATCGATCAACAAAAGTCACGAAACATCATCAAACATAGGCTCATTTGTACTGCGGGCATTAGGGCTTATAAACTAGGAGGTCTCATCCTTAGACATCACGTACATTTTACTTTTGAGAGCATAAGTTGAGTCGATTTTCTAGATCCTGATCATCGCAATCATACTAATTATTTTTCTTTGCTAGATTGTATTGATTATAAACTTCAGATAAGTTGTTGTGTTTCAATTTTACATACCTGGGATTGAGTCATAGAAAGTGTTGGCAACATGGTCAGGGTTCTTCATGAGATAAGCTGCTTGTCCACTATATGCGGTCAAAAGTGCAGGAAACGTGAGGCAAGAGAAGCTGATCTGCATCAATTGTATGCCCCAACAATCAAACTCAACGGAAATTGTAACCCTGTAGTTTTGGTAAATCCCAAAGTGGCTTATGACAGTTTTTATTGTTTCTGTTTACTTATGGTCCAGTCGTTGGCCTCATTTGCGCAGTGGACGGAGTCTCGTAGATAAGATAGATGCTATCTACTTACTTGGATTGCTCGAACATTAAAATGACCCAGATCAGCAAACATGGCCTCGGTGCCTGATTCAATTGAACCATCCATGTCAATGAGTTTAAAACTATGACCTACTTGTTTACCATTAAAAAAAACACACACACACACACACACACACACACACACACACCCCCACAAGCATGCACATGCAGACCTGTAATGCAAAGAAAGATGCCACCGAGCGAGACCCAGGCTCGCTTGCCATTGCGGTTGAAGTAGTCGACAATGTACTTAGGGTAGAAGGCACGCAACACGCTGACGTCATATTTGAACAGGTTGTAGAGCCCGATCCCGCTAATGAACGTGAACCAGATGAAGATGATGGGCGCAAATGTGAACCCGACCCGGTCCGTCCCGAACCTCTGGGCACAGAAAAGGATTATCAAGATCACCACCGATATCACCACCACCGCATCTGCATGTCCATACATAAATTGATGAATTAGTATTTACTCGTGACAAAAAGAAGAGAGTTATATGTGGCTTTTAGAACCATATTTGTATTATCAATTTGCTAATAATTAATAATTGCATTTACCTTTGCCTAATGATTTGATTCCGCTCACGGCTGAAAGAACTGCAGCAATCCCAAAAGAGGGAAAAAAAAGGACCAGAGAGGTTATGTTAGCTTCCAAGATGCTAAACATATTCTATTTATTTTGTTTAGTAAAAAGGGTTAATTCAAACCTTTCGGCATTCCATATGGGTTATGTGTTATCGTGAACAAGGAAAATCTTGTTTTTAGTTTTAAAACATCATAATTTTGATTGGTGGCATGATCCCGGTTATGATTATGATGATGATTATGATGATGATGATGATGATGATGATGATTATTATTATTATTATTATTATTATTATTATTTCTCCTTCAAAAGGAAGAAGGGGAGTCAATGGACCTTTGCTCTAGCATTATGGTTGTTTTTGTTTGCCCCTACTGTATTGCGTTCATGAAGTTATTGGTTTTTACTATATTAAAGTCTCTATCATAATATTGGCAAGGAAGTCTCTATCATGTTTTGCACTATTAAGAAACCATTGATGTGGTGTTTCGAATATTTATCAAGAGATAGCAAGTTGAACTTCATTTAACTGTGAAGGCACAAAAAAAAAAAAAAATCGAAACTTCTGTTATCTTGTACATAGAATTGTTCAGGGTGTTTTTTTACTCAATAAATTGTTCATGGTTGACTAATCAAGATTTATCAAAAAAAATTTCTTTCAATTGAAATGAAGACAGAGGACAATGTAACATAATCTAAAATATGTAAAAAAGATAATAATTTTTCGAGTTCTTACTCATATATTACTCCAAGTTAGAATGAGAATTGAGATATCTTTTCTTGAAATGCAGAATCACGGTCAAAACCGAAAAAAGAAATAGCAAAAAATTCCCTTTGATGTGCACTGTAAGTGTCATGTCCCGGAACTCTTCCCTTTTTATTATTAACAATGAATCGGCGAATAAAAAACACGATGATGTATTGATTTTGGATAAAATATTCAAGATAGACACAGGTGTTTCGTGGCAAGTTGGACTAAAAGAATTCTATTGAAGGGTAGTAATAGATGGCGACTTAAACCTGAAATTGATGGAGTAAGAACTCCGTCACCAATGACCATGGAAGTGCCCATGATGGTGACTAGAAAGAGCACGATCTTGGCGGTCTTGCTGTTCTCGAGCTTCTCTCTGATCTTTGTGCCCTTTGCAGCTGGATCGACGGAGTGTCGAGCCTGTAGTTCGAAACTTCTCGGTCCTCAGGCTGGTGATTCGGGATCAGGCTCACCTTGGCGTACCTGCATATCAGTGAGTACAACGCAAACGTCCCTCCTGCACTCGCATGCATGGGTTACACAAGTCAAAGTTGCGAAAAACAAGTCATTGGTCACCACCGGAAAAAGAAGACAAGTGGCATGTGAAACCTCCAAAAAATGGTCATGTACACTATCCTGATAATCCTAATATGTGAAGCACAATAGAGATTTATGTGCGTACCGTCGCCATTATCATTGGCCAAGAGGACGATGAAGATGTACTTGAGCATGGGGAGGAGGGCAATTGTGTAGATGATTAGTGACAAAACCCCGATTATGTCTTGAGTGTCCTCAATTCCCTCCGTGAATGTACTCGCATACACATAGAGGGGAGATGTCCCTATATCACCATACACTATTCCTATGCTCTGAAATGCCAAACTCATTGTCCTTTGCCAATTCGCCTGTAAATCATTTATTTGAAATTCAATCGCTGAAACCAAAAACACTCGGTGACTCAAGATCATGTCCATCAACAGTAAAAGTAGCTTATCATAATCACAGCGCACCACCAAAAGTGTGTTAAAATTTGTTTACTTAACTATAATTTGTAACAAGCATATAGCGATCGATTTCACTGCAGTTTCAAAAAACATGAGGGTCATGCATCTATTTAAGAGTCCTCCTCGTGTTTTTCGATATTCATGATCGATAGGATTCAATAATCATTCAACGGCTCGTCCTGGTAGAGGCCGCTTTTCATATTTCAAGAAGGGAAAATGCTACCAAAAACCCTGAACTATGCCCATTGGGACAATTTTACCCTGAACTTTTTTTTGTACCATTAAAAACCCTAAACTATGCTACTTAGGACAATCTTACCCTGAACTTTTTCTTGTGTCACAAAAAACCTTAAATTATGCCACTTGGGACACATTTACCCCAAACTTTTTAATTAAAGGGCATTTTCGTCTTTTCCTTTTTTTTCCTCTTCCCCTCTGTTGGGAAAAAGAAAAAAAATTAAAAAGAAGAAGGAAAAGATGAAAATGCCCTTCAGTTAAAAAGTCTGGGGTAAATGTGTCCAAAGTAGCATAGTTCAGGGTTTTTCGTGGCACAAGAAAAAGTTCAGGGTAAAATTGTCCCAAGTGGCATAGTTTGGGGTTTTTTATGGCATAAAAAAAAGTTTAGGGTAAAATTGTCATAAGTGGCATAGTTTGGGGTTTTTTATGGCACAAAAAAAAGTTCAGGGTAAAATTGTCCTAAGTGGCATAGTTTGGGGTTTTTGGTATCCTTTTCCCTTTCAAGAAAGGCAGACGGAAGAACTCTGCAATTTTTTTCTTTTCTTTTGTTTTGGTAAAGGTAAGTATCTGCAATTTTTTTCTTGAAATCCACTAATATTAAATAAGAAAAGGTATCGATTATCTGATGAAAAGGCATGGCTACATGCAGAGTTTGCAACAAGCACCTTGGAGGAGTGGGCGTGGGACATGGAGATCCGACCGGCCTCCAGGTTGAGAGAGTCAACACGACGTAGTCTCGCCCACGAAACCTTACGCTCTTTCATGTTAGGGTTCGCCCTGTTCTCCGCCTCTCTCGCTTCCATAGCGATCTCCGCTTCTTCTTCTTCTTCCCCCACCGCCACCACCTTCCTCTCCGCCATTGATTCTCTCGCTCGATCTGTCGCTCTTCCTTTCTTCAACGTGAAGTGATGATTCCGCTCTTTATAGGGCCTCGGGAATCAAAACGTTTTTAACTGAATATTCTGCTGAACTGGTCGTGCGAAGTGTTCGATCAAGTTGAGGGTGATCATGGAGGTTTGTTTATTTCAATAATCTGACATTTTGTCAGGGAGACGTGTTTGTTCCGCTGTAGAATTAGAATAATAAGCCTTCTTTTCAAGGTGGCTAGGTTTCATTGGTAGATTCCAGTTAGTCGCACGCTATGGTCGGTTTCCTGACGAGCTGCTTGAGATAAATTTATTTGCGGTAGCATTCTATGAGTCAGCTCTCCTATTAACTTATTTATCGCTAGCGTGAATATTACTAACTCCTTTTTTTTCTTTATTTAAGGGGCGTTTTTTCCAAGAATGGCATGTATTTGTCTTTGTTTCGAGGTTCTATTCAGGAGGAAAGAATGCCCAATTGAGGAAAACTGCAGTTTGATCTCATCACAAGACGAGATTTAATTTAACTATCATTGCTTTAGCTACACTCAAATGAGCTGGATCTGATAATTTGTCATTGTTTAGATGGTTAAATGACATTGACATATACATACAATGTAATAGCCTTCTTGTTCATTCGCAGTTTAATAAGGGAAAGCATTCCACTAGTCAAGAGATGATGTCAAGTAAAGATCATGTCGGTGCAATCTATACATAATCCGTGATAAATTTAAATGGCAGATTTTTTTTTTTTTGATATCCCGGACTCCCGCACCGGCCGCACTATAAGGGTCCAACTAGTGAAACACCAACCATAGGAGAACTAGCCCAGCCACCACAAACTAGTGTCACCTTGTTTCTTTATAGTGATTCAGGTGACATTCAATGTCGTCTTAGTGCATTCAAGATTTTACTCAATTGAGTATTCTTGACATGATTTAAACCCAATATCATAAGAAATAAGCGAACTTCCCAGTCATTTAAGCCAAAATCTTGTCCACAATACCGATTACATATATAAATGCATCATTAGCAAAATTAGAAACGCCCACCATGGGAACATGAAAAATGATTCATTTGTCTTAATTGGCTCTTCTAAACAAAAAGACAAAAGTAACCACTAGATTTGCATTAATAGCCATCTTTCTCACATGAAAATAATGAGGTAGTGGTTCGTATCCTCGCCTTCTCAAGGGGATTAGGGTGGGATCAATCTAGTTTTAAGAGTGAGTTTCAACTCTCCTATACTCTGCAAGAAGGTAAAGATAAAGTCTGAGTAATAGAATGGGGTAGAGTTGAACGAAAAAACAAAACAAAAAGGCAACTAGGCCTCCAACAGCTCTCCAGATCCCGATGAGGTGATGCTGCAAAGCTTATCCAGTTTTCAATTGGAGGCCTTGGAGAACATTCCTATTTTCCCCCTAATAATTATTTAATGGCATAAATACAACATGAGTGTCATAACTTGGCACGGAGGGACACTTAAGTGCCACTTTTCAAAAAAAAATGGATAACTTTGGTGCCAAGTTGCCGGAACTTTACCGGAAATCCTACGTGGAAATTTTTTATTAATTTTTTTGCCTACGTGGCTTATCGGAAATTGAATCGACGAAAAATCAGTGCACGTTGACGTGGGTTTTAAAAATTATTAATTAAATAATATTAAATAATTATAAAATATATATTATTATAAAATTAGTTAATTTAAATAAAAAAGGGGAAGGGGGAACCGGCGAGGGCTGTGTCGCCGGTTCCCCCTTCCTTTTTTTTAAAAAATTGATTTTAAAATTTTTGTTAATTTGATGTGGCAATTTTTTTTATTAAAATTAACACGTGTATTTTTTATTTTGAAAAAAATGCTCCGTCAACAAATAAATTCGCCGGAAAATGGACACGTGGCATTTTTGTCGGATTTTCTCGCCATTGACACTTAAGTGATCTATTTTGCTCCGATTTTGGCACTTAAGTGTACCGTCTGTAAGTTTTAGTACTTAAGCGTCCTTCCGTGCCAAGTTCTGGTACTCTTGGGATCCGTACCTCATTATTTAATTCTCCCTAGGAGAATACGTTGTCAAAACTTGTCTGACCTCATGAGAGGGACATCCGAGAATAGCATCTCAAAGAATAATTCTTCCTAATGCCATGCATGTTTTTCCAATGTTACTCCAACGGCCCACTCTTTGTAAGATACCATGTGACATGAATATTCTACCCCACAAAAAAAATTGAGGGTGACCCTTACGTATTTAAAAAAGCCAGATGACAATAATATTATTTATGTGACGTTATGTGACCAACTTTTATTGCATATTCAAATATGACCCCGTCGGAGCTTGATTTGTTGTTCACATTTGATTCGAATAAGACAAATATTGTATATGAATTGCATTGTCTGTGCTCAAAGTAATGTTTGAGATCACACTTATCACTTTATTCTAGAGTCTTATCTAATGTAAGTTGATCGAGTTCTTTGTGTGCATAGGTAAGGAATGAGGATTAGTGTAACCGAATATAAATATGGAGTGTCGCAAAATCTTTTCGTGATATAATTTCCTAAACCAATCACTATATATTTGACAAAGGCTCAAGATTATACAAAGAGAAAAAATACTTTTGTCAAGCAATTCTTGTTCTTTTCGGGAAAATTGCACAAGGATGAATTCTAGGTGGTACACGTTTGCTCCCAACACAAAACCACCTTTGGGCTTCAATTTGTTACGACCATTAACCCTCCGTCTATTTTTATGTTTACCCGTGCCTAATATGTGATTTTTCAAGGGTAAAAAACTTAACTTCTCGTTTTTTTTAGTTAAACCGCTCTTTTGGCCCCGAATATGTTAAGAATTATAAAATAAATACAGAACAATTTTTAAAAATTGGGGTTTAAATGGCATAAAAATTAATACTAACTATTTTTGTTATCCATTTATATAGTAATTTGATTACAATTTCTTATCTAATTCTAAAATTATTTGTCTTGTTTTGTATGAAGAAACGACAACCGCTCCCAGTAAACAAAGTGGTTCGATTCATCTATCAAGTATAAATTATTTCTCTCTAATTGGAAAGTGGGTTCAATTTCATTTCTTTTATTTTTTTCTATATTATTGTAAGTATATCTCTTTAGTTAGTCTTATTTTGTTAGCATAAATTTTCTGGTATTGTGTCAAAAATTACAACGTTGTTTAATTGTGCCATGCCAATGCCATGGTGCTTCTGAACGGCTAATTGGTGAAGGATATAAGGAAAATAAATTACTTTCACTTTTCAATAATGAATGTTCAAGATAAAACTGAAATCTTTATAATAATAATAATAATAATAATAATAATAATAATAATAATAATAATAATAATAATAATAATAATAATAATAATAATAATAGTACCGGTCCGCGTATAGAAGAAGTAAGTTCCGATCCGTTAAGTATGAACTTAGATACAACATCCATGTCTTCCTTTGATCTCTTTCTGTCAGGAACTAAGATCTAGGTCCTATTCATAGAGAATAAATAAAAATAGAAGATTTCAATAGATCCATTGATAATTGGGAAATACCCAAAGTCCAGCTTAAAGATATTTATAAGCAATCCAAATTTAGAAGTCTTTTCAAAAAATCCGATTATATTATAGCCACTGAAGAAAGAGATATTCACTTATCAAACTCCTATCAAAAGATATACCTCCTTGATCCAAATTCCATTAAGAAACATAGAGCAAAACACAATTATCTCCACATAGGTTTAGTTCAAGTAGGGGCAAAACCTCTCACAAAAGAAGGACTAAACACAGCTCTTCTTTTAGTTTTAAGAGATTCTCGTCTCTTAGACTATGAAGAATCCATATTAGGAACTATAGAAACCAGCCTCTGCAAAGGACCCATACACTTTGATTGTTACCTTAATTTCACAGTATCACTCAAAGATCGTAACATCCTTAAATCCCTTACCTTACAGGTAAAAATCCATAATTATAATGTAGCCGAAGGCTCTATTCCTTTAGCTATTGTCTATAGAGTACAATATAAAGCCATGGCTTCTGCCTTCGGAGAAAATGCTTTCAAAAGAAGCCCGAAAGGAGAAACCCTTTTTCCTTCAAACTGATATTTCCAGAGCAAACACTACTATACCTAGATCCATAAATTGGGATGAAGTAACCCTACCAGACCAATGAGAATTAGAAAACAAGGTTCCCCAACCAGTTGTCCAAAACTCTGAACCTACAAATATAGTACAACATCCAGAAGGAAGAGTCACTATCCAATTCCCAAGAAGATCTTTTGATTTAAAATCAAACCCCTCATTCCATACAGCCTCATCAAGAGCATCTGTTGATCAACATCCCAACCTACCTAGAATAATCACCATCCCACCTAGTACTACCCATAGAACTACACCAAGCACTAATAATACTCCCCTGAATTTACCAAGACTACGGCAAACCCCCACCGCACCTCCCGAGCCGGAAATTAGTGGCTTAAACAATAGATCGGGAATAACCAGGCCTATTTACCAGCAGAATGAAACGAAACCCATCATACAAAGAGCATATTCTCCCACTTATTCCCAAATTGACAATGAGCTAAATGTCTTAGAAAAGGAATTTGAACCAAATAGGACCTACCTTAATCAAGAATTTATGTCACCTGCTAATAACATCATTAGAGAATGGTTCTTTAAAACATTTGCTAATTCTACTATACAAATTAAAAAACAATACTATGAATTCATATACAAATATCAAACTCACATATTCTTTTTCGACTGGTTTGAAGAACAGTTCCTTCAAACAAAAGAAATAATGGTTCTTGAACATCATTACAAATGGAAATTAGAAAATGATGATATCATAGAATCTTTACATCCACCACTCAGGAAAATAACCATCCACGTAGGAGAAAGCCAGATCACAATAGCTCCATTCAAAATTGCTGACAAAATGGAAGAATCTATTAATATTCCCAAGATAATAGAACAGAACAATTATACCAACCAGCACTTGTCAACCATAGGAAGGCAACTAGTTAGAATTGAATCCTCAATACAACATGGCAATCCTCCGAATTCTAAAACTGAACCCATAAAACAACTGTTATTCAAAACATTTGAACTTCCCAGAAGGTTTAGCCCTGAATTCACAAAAGCAGTAGAACAACGTAGACAGCTAATAGGAAAAGAAGAATCAAAACCTATAATAGAAACACCTATGATCCAAGGACTGACAATCAAAGACACCTTAGACAAAACTAAACCTAGTATTAGCACCCTTGACAAAGTTAATAATACTGATGATGAGAGCATCAATGAAGTTAATAATTTTAACTGGAAATAACCCCAAAAATTATATCATAACAGAGCTACTCCCCCTGATATAGCCTTAGAAGAATTATCTTCTCAAAAAATACAACATAGATACTCCCCAGATGCTATCTACGAATGGAATATTGATGATATAGCAGAATCCAACCTTCTTAATATTTTGAACAACATGATAATGTTAGCCAATGCCTACAAAACCCAACAAGATGTTTCAGATCAAGCAGTTGCTAATCTTTTATTAGCTGGCTTCACCGGACAATTGAAAGGATAGTGGGATAATTACCTCACAAAAGAACAAAAAATACAAATTCTACATGCTTACAAGAGAGATGATTTCGGACAAATTATTTTTGATGACAATGGCCACTCTATCCCTAATGCTGTTAATACCTTAATATATTCTATCTCCCAACATTTCATAGGCGATCCCTCCCATATTAGAGATAGAAATGAAGAACTCCTGTCTAATATGAAATGTAAATCTTTAGGAATATTCCGTGAATACAAAGATTTATTTCTTCATTGTGTCCTCATCAGACCATACTGTAATCAACCTTTCTGGAAAGAAAATTTTTTAGATGGAATGATCTATTAACAGATAGAAGAAAATGTAAATTACAAGTGCAAGAACTATATAAAGTAAAAACTGAAGAACAGTTTCAGATCTGGGGCGGTAATCCACTCTTCGTCACTGAACTGTTATGAAATAATATGCAGATCTGCCGACTATGTATAAGTTAGGATCTGATATGAAGAAGCTATGATATGATTTCAAAAAATTACTTCAAAACTAGAGAGGTACTTTCGGGTGAAGAGGGTTTTCGAGGGTTTATGAGTATCAAAGAGTGAGGTTCTGTGGAGAGGGTTTCGAGGGTTTCGAAGAGCTCTCTGAAAGGTTACACAAAATGCCTCCCCTTTTCTGTGCATGGGTGCGTTACTTTTATAGTGCTCGTGCTACAGTGTTTTGACTATTTTAAACAGTAGTAAGTGCTACAGTGTTTTGACTATTTTAAATAGTAGTAAGTGCACAGTAAAAGTGTGAACAGTAAATGAACAGTATCTAGAGTATGTATGAACAGTGAAAACAGTATTTGTTGCTGTTTGTCTTCTGTTTTATGGGGACGCCAAATGGCATGTTGAAGTTGCCTCATGGCTTCCTTGGTAGCTATTTGAGGAGTCTTTAGCAATTTGGTGATCTTGATGGAGTTGACCAATTATGGGATAACATTCTTCTTTGGTGCCTGCTGCAGCGAGGGTTGCCATTATTTGCAATTTTTCTTGAAGATATGCAGTTTGCTGTGTTGATGTTCTGGTTGGAGTATTGGTGTTTAACCAATTTCGAACCATTCTGTCCTGGAATTTAAATTTATCCCACCATTTTGTTTTATGCTGGCGTATGAGGATGGGTATTTTCTCGGTGTGAGAATATGCAAATTCCCATCCAATTACCCATGATATTCTGAATATGGCAAAATAGTGGAGAAGGCATGGGAATCGTATGTCATGTTGGGAGAGATGGAACTCTTTTTGGAAAAGTTGCCATCCTGGTATGAGGGTGGGGTGAATGATTTGTTCGGTAGGTCCGAAGTATGCCCACCATTGGTTGAACCAATTTGGGAGATTTTGTCTGGCAAATTTGTCTTTAAAGTACACTAACCAAGTATGCTTCATATGGTCATATTGTCGATAGAAGGCATTCCACCATGCTTGTTGGTAGTCCTAATATGAGTATGAAGTACAATATGGTAAACTTTGGGTGAGTCGGGCATTGAACCTTTTGAGTGTATCTGGTTCATCTGTCCATTCATTTGGATGTATGATTCGAATAATCATGATTGTGGAGTAAAGAATATGGTTGCCATTATTTTTATCAGAGAAATGAGTAAATTTGGTTGATTCAGTTTCAACCAATATTTGTTCATAGAATGCTAAGGGTTTATTCATATCATGTGGTTTGTAATACCATCCATCAAGAAATATGTTTTTTGCAAATTGCTTGGGGTTTTTGTCATAAAATCCATCCTCGACGGTGAGGATTAAACCATATTTTTCTTTTGGAAAAAACAACGATCTTGTTTGTGAGGAAGATTCTGCTGGTCGGATGACCACCTCATTGAGTAACCTTTTCTGTTGCATTTTTTGATTTTCTGCGTATCTCTGTATGGCCAAAGGTGAGGGGTTGCTACTTTCTACTATGGATTTGGAAGTTTGGTTTGGTTTATGTTTGATCAATGATTGGGTCACAATTTGGATTGTTTCTAGTGGCAGTATTTTGGCTAGTTCCAAGATTTGAGTCATCAGGGTGAGATTTATTTCTGGGTCACAATCTCTTTTACTGATAAATTTCCTGATGAAATCAAGGATAAAACCCAATTACAGCGTTTCTTAGGAAGCCTTAACTATGTCCTCGATTTTTTCCCCAATATAAATATCATTTGTAAACCCCTCCACCAAAGGCTACAAAAAAATCCTCCACCATGGACAGACATCCATACCAACACAAAATCGAAACCATAAAAGCACACATTAAACATATACCATTGCTTCACTTAGCTGACCCAACAGCTTTTAAAATAGTCGAAACAGATGCCTTAGAACTAGGATACGGAGGAATTTTCAAACAAACCTTCAATAACAAAGAATCAGTAGTACAGTTTATATCAAAACATTGGAATCCTACTCAACAAAACTACTCCACCATAAAAAAAGAGATTCTTGCTATTGTTCTTGCTCTTTCTAAATTCCAAAGTGATCTTTTAAACCAAAAATTTCTCTTAAGAATTGATTGCAAATCAGCAAAAGATGTCTTACAAAAGGATGTTTTAAACATTGCATCAAAACAAATCTTTGCACGATGGCGAGGCAATCCTTTCGTTTTTGATTTCGATATACAATTCATCAATGGTTCTTCAAACTCCCTGCCTGATTTTCTCACAAGAGAATTTTTACAGGGGATACAACCAGAACAGCCACAACCATGCCACGAGCTAAGAAAAAAGACAAAGACAGGATCATAGATGACCAGACATCTTCATCTAATACCAGAATAACCAAAAACCCCATATTACCCATGAAATCTTGGGCACAAACCGTCGAAGAATCAGGTCTCATACCTGAACGCACATATTACCATAGCCAACCAGATAGCCAACCCATACCCGATACACCAGAAATAAATCTCACCCAGATGACTCAAATCTTGGAACTAGCCAAAATACTGCCACTAGAAACAATCCAAATTGTGACCTAATCATTGATCAAACATAAACCAAACCAAACCTCCAAATCCATAGTAGAAAGTAGCAACCCCTCACCTTTGGCCATACAGAGACACGCAGAAAATCAAAAAATGCAACAGAAAAGGTTACTCAATGAGGTGGTCATCCGACCAGCAGAATCTTCCTCACAAACAAGATCGTTGTTTTTTCCAAAAGAAAAATATGGTTTAATCCTCACTGTCGAGGATGGATTTTACGACAAAAACCCCAATCAATTTGTAAAAAACATATTTCCTGATGGATGGTATTACAAACCACATGATATGAATAAACCCTTAGCATTCTATGAACAAATATTGGTTGAAACTGAATCAGCCAAATTTACGCATTTCTCTGATAAAAATAATGGCAACCATATTCTTTACTCCACAATCATGATTATTCGAATCATACATCCAAATGAATGGACAGATGAACCAGATACACTCAAAAGGTTCAATGCCCGACTCACCCAAAGTTTACCAGACTGTACTTCATACTCATACTTCGGACCTACCAAACAAATCATTCACCCCACCCTCATACCAGGATGGCAACTTTTCCAAAAAGAGTTCCATCCCTCCCAGCATGACATACAATTCCCATACCTTCTCCACTATTTTACCATATTCAGAATATCATGGGTAACCGGATGGGAATTTGCATATTCTCACACCGAGAAAATACCCATCCTCATACGCCAGCATAAAACAAAATGGTGGGATAAATTTAAATTTCAGGACTAGGGAACAGAAAGAATGGTTCGAAATTGGTTAAACACCAATACTCCAACCAAAACATCAACACAGCAAACTACATATCTTCAAGAAAAATCGCAAATAATGGTAGCCCTCGCTGCAGCAGGCACCAAAGAAGAATGTTATGCCATAATTGGTCAACTCCACCAAGATCACCAAATTGCTAAAGACTCCTCAAATAGCTACCAAGGAAGCCATGAGGCAACTTCAACATGCCATTTGGCGTCCCCATAAAACAGAAGACAAACAGCAACAAATACTGTTTTCACTGTTCATACATACTCTAGATACTGTTCATTTACTGTTCACACTTTTACTGTGCACTTACGACTGTTTAAAATAGTCAAAACACTGTAGCACGAGCACTATAAAAGTAACGCACCCATGCACAGAAAAGGGGAGGCATTTTGTGTAACCTTTCAGAGAGCTTTTCGAAACCCTCGAAACCCTCTCCACAGAACCTCACTCTTTGATACCCAGAAACCCTCGAAAACCCTTTTCACCCGGAAGTATCTCTCTAGTTTTGAAGTAAGTTTTCGAAATCATATCATAGCTTCTTCATATCAGATCCTAACTCATACATAGTCGGCAGATCTGCATATTATTTCATAACAGTTCAGTGACGAAGAGTGGATTACCGCCCCAGATCTGAAACTGTTCTTCAGTTTTTACTTTATATAGTTCTTGCACTTGTAATTTACATTTTCTTCAGATCTGTAACCCATACTTCTATATTATATTCATTTACCACCTATATGGTCGGTTTCTGCATACCTTGGTGTTTTTGCATATTTCTGCTCTTCATACTTTACATATTCTTCGTTTTACATATTATCTTTAATGTTCGTGATTTTGCTTAGCTGAATCTGCTTTTATATTTCATTTCTCTATTTAGTAAATTTCCTTTACACCATAACCCTAACCTTCGAATTACTTTACGACGTCATACAAACATTCACAGAACTTGCAGACTTCTTCGACTATATCAGAAACATTGAACCACTAGAGTTCTTTCATATCATAAACAGGTCCCATAAAAACGTTAAACGTTAGGGTTTCCCCCTCTCATCTACAGATCTACTACATTTCTTCTATCTGTTAATAGATCCAACGATCCTAACCCCTTATGGTATCAGATTATTATTATTATTATTATTATTATTATTATTATTATTATGCCAGGGGTGAACAAGGCTTGCTTGAGGTCGGCAAGGTCAACCTCCCCGACCCTCGCCTCTAGCCAATTGTCAGGCATTGGTTGAGGCCTAACAATCAGCTAGAGGAAGAAGGGAAGGAAAATAAAAATAGGAAAATAAAAGAAATAAAAGAAATTCGAAAAAAATAGTAAAATATTGTTAAAAATTATCAACGTTAATCACACCATGCCAGTAAGATAGTTGGCTTCCACATCAACAATTTCCTACCAAAATTAGTCAGATGAACTTAATTGGTAAAACATGAAAATGTTTAAAACTCAATTGGCACAACTAAAAAGTTTATAATTGAATTAGCAAAAGTATAATAGATTTAAGACTTTTTAAATAATTTTTCTAAGATGAAATTAATATCAATGAAATATCTGTGACTAATTTCACCATCGAATAGTGATAATATAAATGCATTTCCAATTGAAGGATATTTTCATAGGGGTAGCCATTTGACTAGTAAAATCTAGGGTCGGGAAACATATATATATCCACAAACAATGGTAATTCATTTCCGTCCAGACCAGGTTCAAGGATAGCCTGGTTTTATTAATTTTTTACTTCTTATTTAATTTATCATATTATTGGAGAAATTTTAAAAGTCCAAACATACAATTAGTAAATAACGAGAGCTTTAATCTTTAGGAAAAATGGTATCGCAATTTATGTGCCTTGTTTTTACGTACTTAGAACACAATGTGATAGGTGGAACTGAGGATTAGATTTTTACATACAAGTGTAAATTAAATATGCAGTCAAGTCCAAACTCAATTATGGAAAGACGGGTAATGACAAGACGGACATTAAAAGATAATGACATAACACATTAAAAATTCCAATTTGGAGGATCGTTTATATGATCCAATCCAGTGCTAAAAATTAAAAATTTCATTAACTCATGAAATAAAAATAATTTGATAACTTTAAATAGTATTGACCAAGCAAACTCCAATAAGTCTAAAATTTATGTACTGTGGTAAGTAGGGAGGGGTTATTGAATTCATTCAGCAGAAAAATAATTGATGACAATACTAGAACTTATCGATAATTATCCTTGTTCTATGTTTGGTATGAAATTAATATTATTCAATTATCAATTTTCATTTCTCGTCTACAAATTTTTACTTCTCTTTCTCAACACTTAATATTATCAACATCTGAAACTGAATACTACCCGGCAATTACTTTTCGATTTTATCAAAAGGCTCGTCCTAATTAACATGGACATGAAACCTTTATGAGAAGAATCAATCCAGTAAATAAGTAAGTTTAATATTATTGCCATGTTTGGGAGATTGGGGGAAATGTAGGTGGTGAAATTCAAGTGAGGACTTTAAAGAAAATCTAAATTTTTATGGGATGAAAAGAGGAGATAAAATTTAAAATGGAGAATTCAAATAAGAGCTTAAAATATCATCATTTTCTCAAATAAGAATTTGAAATGAATAATATTACAAATGAGGGCATGAAGTGTCCACATTTTCTCAAACAATGGCCTGAAGTAGTTATAGCTCTAACCTTGCTGGCTAGAAAAATATTCTAGTCGATCTAGGGTACTTTTGTCCAAAGATAATTTTAATTTAATTAGACTAAAAATTAAAAAAAGATTAAATTTAAAAAAAAAAGGCAAGAGGGCTTCCTCTCGCCTGCAGCTGCTGCCCTATCGTCGGTGGGGTGGTAGCTATGGCCTAGGGGGTTGCCTAGATCTGGGAAAGGGTCATCACTGTCTCCCAATTTTGGTGAGGGCCAATAGGCCATCATCACCGCTCCATTAGCCATGGGATGAAGGCTACAGGCAAAGAGCATGTGTGTTTCTATTTCTTTTTTAGTATTTTTAGGAAAAAAAAAAAAAGGAAAAAAATTAAAAACTAAAGATGAAAATGCCCTTCAATAGCTAGTGATTTGAAGTCTTGCTTTGAGACTGATATGGCCATTTAAGGCTCTTATTTGAAATAATGTTCACTTTAGGCCCTTATTTGAGAAAATGAGAGCATTTTGTGCCATTATTTGAAATAATGTCCACTTCAAGTCCTTGTTTAAAAAAATGAGGACACTTAAGGACAGTTTTCCCAATTTAAAATTGTGAGTATTTTTCTTCAATTTTCTTCACCAAGGGGCTTTAATGAGCATGTTCCTCCCAAATTTGTCTTTTATAACTCACAACCAAATCACATAATTCCATTGGCACAATATTTTCTACTTTTTCTATACAAAAGTGAATGTTCATTAGATGAAAAAAGAGAAAAAGAGATACATATAGATTCTAAATGTTGAAAATATGTCTTGAATTTGAGTATGAAGAGAAATTTTCTTAATTCAAGTAAGTTTCCTATTTGGATCGAAGTTTTGTCCATATATAAGAAGTGTCTCTTCATGAAGAGTATCCAAGAGGAGCCTGTGATCCTAAATTATATCCCAAGTATTTGAAGTCATGAAAATCTTGTGTTAAGATTTTGTGTAATTTCTTTGTGAGATTGTGAAATTATTTCGTGAGGAATTATGGTGTTAAAAATGGCGAGGATTAGGTGTAATTGGAAGCTAAAAAACACTAAGAGTGTTTGGAATTGAATGTAATTGTAATTTGTATTATATCGCTTGATCTATAGTAAAAGTTTGTACTACTCTCCCCATGGATATAGATCTCCTTGACCGAATCACATATATATGGTGTTCGATTATTTTTTTATTTTGTTAAATTTATTGTCCAATCACTTGTTCCACAACAATTAGTATCGGAGCAAGACTTGACTAAGTTTGAAGCAAATGAATGGTGGCAGAAGAAGGAAAAGTGAAAATTGACAAATTTGATGGGAATGATTTTGGTTTATGGAAGATGCAAATTGAGGATTGCTTTACCAAACGCATATGCACTTACTGATGTCTAGAGAGAAACCAATTTTGATGAAAGTTGATTAATAATTGCTAAATAGACAAGCATTGGGTGTTATTAAACTGATGTTGGCTTGTACATCATGTTTAACACTATGAAAGAGGAGATCACAATGGGTTTGATGAATGTTCTGTCAAATATGCACAAAAAATGTTTTGCAAATGATAAGGTCCACTTAATGTAACATGTCACACCACGAACCCCGAGCACGCTACAACCCCTTCTCTTGGTTGATTGAAAGCGACGTCCCAGAACTCGTCGACGACCATTCATTTTAATCTTTCGTTATGTGCAAGCGGAAGACGAACCATCCCTGGTCCAATAAACAATCAATCAATCAATCAGGGATAAAGGGATGAACAACAAGAACAACCATCACTACTCATTTATACAATTTACTAGATTAACCAACGGATTATCGTTTTTCGAATTACAAGCCCAACAAAAAGGCCGATCCATCCTCTAAACAAGGCCAAAAAGAAACTAGGCTAATCCAGCTATACAAAATGAACCATCGGATTCAGCACTACGATCACTCGGACCCATCAGACTTGGCTTCGTCAAGTTGATCACTGGTGGAGCAAGGGCAAGATTCCCCATTGTGGGTGCGTCATTCTAAAGGCCTGAAAATGATTAACCACGATGAGTTGAGATAAAATCTCAGCGAGTTCTTTCCCTAAGCCTCGGTTTGTACACCAACTCAACCCGGGGTATCTCTCCAGAATCACCCCCCACACAACCCAACCACAACAATCGGCAATCGGCAATAAAATAACAAGCAGGGTCAACCATTAATCAAAAGTCAGTTCACATGCAACTTTATTCGGTATGCCATACCCTGCACGTTATATATTAGCACAATACACGCAATGCACATGGCCGTTAGATGATGCAGTTCACCAATCACATGCGAGTCGCGTCACAAGCGATCTCACCTGACCATTGCCACACCATGCACGTTATCAATTCATGCGTGCGTGCCATAAATAATGATGTAATCACCTCATGCATAATCAAAACTGATAATGCAATGTTTCTTGTACACTCTGGTATCCACACGTGTTCCATTGAGCCGAGGTGTAACGACACTACGGCGCCCTTTCTCCGCAGAGGTGCAAACGTGCCCTCCCTTTGGTAATTCGAACTATTGTAGCCAATGCACACATACTTCCACATACACTTGCATTTAAAATCTCAAGTCCTCCCTCATAAAAGCAGTCAATTTCCAGTGTCCCTTGGGCAAACCATTTTCCCCATTTTTGTGAGATTCACACGATTCATACGATGTTCATGCTACAACACATCAAGTTCACTTCATATGATCAAAACACATGCAATTATTCACAATTTCAATTCCGGATGAACAGTGCCACGAATAGTAATCAATGAATAGTAATCCATGAACAATAATTTCCAGAATTCAATTATTAATAAATTAAATTCATAAATTAAACAAAACATTGATTAAACACAATTAATCAATTAATTAAGCTAAACATGCTTAATTATTACATAAACTACACATAAGCATAATCAAGTATAATTAAGCAAGATTAAGATAAGCTAATCTTAACCACTTATCTAACCACCTATCTTAAGGCTAATACAACTTAATTAAACTCCTTAAACCAAATTTTCAACTAACTAAACCAACCATAAACAAGTTTAGGCACTAAATAGGGATTAGGGGCTAAACTCACCCGTTAAGCGAGCCGGTGACACGGGCGCGGAGGCGGTGATGAACCCGACACCTGGGGACCTCTCCCATAACACTTCAAGACGGTCCCGGGCTCAACACAGCAACAACAAAACTCGGATTCCCCCACTGAACTTCAGAAAACAGCACTGTAGGAGGAGGACAGGGGCTGATTGGAGCAAAACGGCTTGGCCGGAGCTCCGGCGAGAGACGGGCTAACAACTGGCGACACCTGGGGGTCGAGGGGGAACCACTGGTGGTTGGTATGGGTGGTGGTTTAGCTAGAATGGGAGAAAAACAGGGGAAAAGGCATAACAAAGCTGCTACAAGCACAATAGTGGCGGTCTAGCAAGCAGCAACTTCCGACGGCCGTACGGGACGGCTGGCAGCTCTGTTCGGTGTACGGCCGATGCCATCTGAACTTTTTTCATCTTCTAAACACAACGGCGAGAGGCACGGCCCAAGATTCCAATAGGAAGGCAATGAACAACTCAAATTTTTGTGAGAGGTTAGAAGCTGAAATTGCAGGAAGACAAAGGAAACAAGGGGAGAGAGGGGCTGCGATTTTTGGAGGGCTGAAGAGGAGGAGAGTGAGTGAGATGAGGGCTGATTGAAGGTCTCATCAGTGCCATTCAATGCCTTCTACACTCCCCTAAGCAAGTGACATCATCTTCTCTCTTTTCTTTTGACTTTTCTTCAAAATATCCAAGGGCATTTTGGTCATTTCCACCTTGTACATTTCCCAATCTGCCCTTGGGTTGAAAATGAAAGGCGGGCCTAGGAAATGGGTAGGAACGGGCTCGGGAATTTGTTGGGCTCGAATTGGCTCGAGTCTGGATAACGGGCTAGAAAGGGTGAGAGGTCAGTTGGGTCCAATGGGCTCGCTCGTTTGTCTCGATCTTCCACGGTGACTGTCCCACCTTGGACGTATGGCCCACACTATTCTTGCCCAGCCCACGTCCTCATAGGCTCCTTTCCTTGGTCTGAAAATCTTTTTCCCAAAAACTCAACTCAACTGACACTATCGACTGTCAAGGAAACATTGTCCAAAAGTCCATCCCGGACGTTCCTAAAAATTCGAAATCCAATCTTGGATTCTCATACCTTGTCAATTTCACCCAAATGTCATTTTGGTATAATTTAAACTGACAGGCGGCTTCAAGGATTCACGCGTAATCGACTAGTGCCAAACCTCGTTCAAGACTTCTCAACACATAGACGTCCTTGACGATATGAAATTACAAATGATAGATTCTTATTTCAAAGTACACGATTATCAAGGATTAACATAGGGCCGTTCATGGGTTCGACAACAATAGACGGAATCACCCATCATCTCATTTTTTGTCTGTGAATCAACTTCTATTCATCCCTGAAATCGGCCTGCATGACTACAGGATCATCCTTACGCAAGTCTCACGGTTGAGTCATTTTCCCAGGTTGAGTTCTTTAGTCGCACGCATTCTGTCCTTAGTAGCATTTCCCCTCAAGGTCAATATCTCGGAAATGATTGGGTCTGAGCGAAATCAACCAACAATGCATTGGCAAAATTCACGTTCACTCATCCCTCCAAGGGCTCGAATTTCAGGACGTCACATAACATATATTAAACTTAAAGATATGTGAACATCTGTCAATTGTTGATTATATCAATGAATTCAATGTTATTGTTAGTCAATTGATTTTAGTTGAGATTGAATTTGAAGATGAGGTACATGTTATTATGTTCAATATTTAACAGTTGAAATACTATTGTTATTGTTCTCGGTGAGTCTTTTAGGTCAACAAACTTAACGTTTGATGAGGTTCATGATTTGATTCTAAGTAGACACATCCGGATGAGAGAAATTGGTGAACATGTACTTGCTACTTTAGTAGGTAAAACTAGAGTAAGAGTTAGTACTCAAGTTAGTAGGAGTAGTGCAAAATCTAAATAGAATCTAGGACTAGTGATGTTATCTATTGGAATTGTGGCAAAAAGTGGTATCTTTGAATTAATTGCCTCAAGGTGAATAGCAAGAAAAGTGTGGACACCCCAAGTGCCAAAACTTGGCATGAGTTTGGTACGAGAGGATACATAAGTGCCAAAACTTCAAAAAGTTACACTTAAGTGCCAAAATTAGAGAAGAAATAAACACTTAAGTGCTAATGGCGAACCACATCAAATTTTGGCAGGCCATGTCGGATTTCTAGCAACATTGACCGATTATTAATAAAATAATGCCACGTTGGATTTCTGATAAGTCTCACCGGAGTTACCACTTAAGTGCCCAATTTTCTAAGAAAAATGGCACTTAAATGTATATTTTGGAAGTTTTAGCACTTATGTATCTATCTATGCCAAGTTTTGGCACTTGGGGTGTAATTCTTCTCAAGAAAGGTAAATGAATTACAATTGAATCTACTGACGATGTTTCAGTTGCAGTTTATTGTGTTTTGGACAATGCTAATTATGACTTGTCTATCACTGAGGATTCATCATTTTTATTTTGGGTCTATACCAAGAATTCATTGTTTGATGGATTGATTATGGATTCTAATTGTTCATTTCATGCTACACGAAATAAGAACTGTTTTACTACTTATAAATCCATGAATAATAGTAAAGTGCAATTGGGGAACAAAGTCAAGTGTGATATTTTGAGTGTCAACAATATTAGAATAAAAATGTATGATGGTATTATGAGGGCATTGACTAAAGTAAGGCACATTCCAAGTATGAAAAAAAAAAAAAATTTCCTAGAATGCCCTAGATTCAGTTAGTTGTCAATATACTTTGAAAAGTGGAGTTTTGAAAGTTGTTCAAAGTGTCTTGGTAATAATGAGAGAAATCAATCATGGTGACCTATATGTACTTCAATAGTGGCAATGACCGAATTTACCATCAAGACGTCAGATTTATTTGTTCGAGAGTCTAAATTGTAATATATGCATTTAGGCACATTGGTGAGATAGATATGATGATTCTAAGTGAAAGTAATCTGTTGTGTGGTTTTGTTGCTAAAAGACTAAATGTATGCAGTTACAACAATGTAAAAAAATGGGGAAAAGTGTAGTTCAATATGATTGTTAGAGAAACCATGAAAATTGCATAATTGATATACTTGGATGTTCATAGATTATCATGGTTTCCTTTGAAGAAGAATGCCAAATTAATGCTAATAGTCATGGATGACTATTCGAGGATGACTTGGGTGTTTGTGTTGAGTCACAAATTTAATATTAGTGTCAAGATCATGTAGTTAAAAACTTTGATCGAAAATGAGAATAGTAAAACAATCAAGTATGTGTGAGTTGACAATAGTGTGGAGTTTTGCTCGAAGCTATTAGATGAATTATACTTAGAGGAAGGCATGATGAGAAACTGCTCTACTTCTAGTGAGCCACACAAGTTGCAAAACTAATGAGCAGAATATTATTGTAGATGACTCATAAAATGTTCTTAAATGCTAGTATGTCTAGGAGAAATCTAGCAAATGTATTTAGTACGGTAAGTAAATCTCAATTGACTACGATTGGATTCAAACTCCTAAAAAAATGTGATTAGGTAACGTTACTAATTATTTTGTTTTTACAATATTTGGTTGTCCATGTTATGTTTGAGAGTGATGGTAAACTAGATGAAAGGGTAAGGAATAGGCTTTGCACAGGGTGAGTGAGGATATCGATTGTGGTGACCGAAATTAAATTCACATGTTGTTAGTGGAGAAAGTCTCCAGTACTTCTAGATAGGAGTGATTGTAGTAGTGTTTATGTGGATTTGAATGGTGTCTAACTCAAAGTGGAATTGCAACTAAAATCTTTTGAGGAAGTACTAGCGTAGTAATTGACACATATGACAATTGTGGCAAAGTGGAGCCTATAGAACTTATGACTATTGTATTTGCCAAGTTTTTACAATGTGCGTGTTATACTGGTACAATGGTGATTTTGTTTTATCTATGATAGGTAATGGTGTGCCTAAAAGTCCTTATGGAGTAGTTAAAGAAGCAAGCATAATAGGTATTCTAATAAGGTCCATAATTAAGTCCATGATAGTTGAGAAGCCCACGAGGAGCTATAGAAGAGTAGTAGTGAAGTTTGAATTCCAATGAAACGATTGTAATTTGATTCAAATGTCAAGTCAAGGTAGAGAATATTGAAAATGTATCTCGAGTTTAAGCATAAGGAGGGAACTTTTTCAATTCAATTAGGTTTCCTAGTTGGAGAAGGTTTCTTAAAATAGATTTTCCTAATTTGGATCTAACTCTTGTCTATATACAAGAAGTGCCTCTTCTGAGGAATATACAAGAGGAGCTTGTTATCCTAAATCACATCCATGATGTTTAAAGCTGTGATGAACTTGTGTTAAGAATATGTGTAACTTCTATTATATCACTTAATATACAGTTGAATTTTGCACTACTCTCTCTGAGAATGTAGATTTTCCCAACTAAATCATGCAAATTTGGTGTCCAATTAATTTCTTGTTCTATTAATTATTTCATTCGATTGTTCCTTTCCGCAACACTAAGAATCCGTCAAAAAAAAAAAATCACAGAAAAGGATTGAGCATCCATTTCACTCTCATTTAGAACATTATTACATATACTTAAAATAACAAATCGTATGACTTTTCTCCGAATCTCCACATGCACTACCAAAAATGAATGAATCTTCCCCTGATTGAGAACTTCGTCCAAACCAAATGGGAAAAGGTGTTGCGGGCAATGGGTGTGGATAATAATTGACGAATAAAAGTCAAATTGACTAGTCTTAACGTTTGATAGCCAACTTCATTAACAAATTGCATTATCGCTAGATTAGTCAAAGCAATTATTATCAATTTTAAAATTCTAATTATTGCAAGTGCAATTTGGGATCATCAATCATACCTCTAAAGTAAAGTAAAGTAAAAGTTCCCCATCAATCATACCTCTAAAGTAAAGTAAAAGCTACCCACGCCATTGGACAGGAGAGTTGAAATTGTAAATTGATGGAACATGGATGGATCGTCATAAGTTTAAGCCTCGTTGACTTTTAGGGCAAAGGCTCCTATGACGTGGTGTGCCCCGTACTCTATATCGTAGACAGATTCGTACTTAGATTCAAGTATCACATATTAAACTAAATATCGATTTATTTAAGAAAAGATGATACATGGTCATCATGGGCACCATTTCATGTCACACCTAACGATGCCCTTCCCAATAATTATCACTTCAATTAAGTGAGTCGAAGTACATCTACAGTCCATGAAATGATTAATAATCCGAAATTGGTGTCCAAACTTGATTTTTACCAAATTAGTCCTTTGAATTTAGAAGCCGATTGCAGAGGGAAAGAAAATGAAATCGTTAAAAAACTAATAAGCTACCCGGTGCTTGCACGAGTACAAATTTACTCATTTTTTTAAAATAATAGATAATATAATATATTTACTTTAACTAATATATAGTTACGCTTGATTAATTTAGGATAATTAATTACGTTAGGGTATTGTCTATTTCAAAAGCCAAAGAATATCCATGATGAGTCTAATAAACTGTAGTGTCGATCAGTCCAAAGACAGGAATGTCCATATTATTGAAATTATTAAGCTCATAATGTTTTATCATGTATGCTCTCTATCTAAAACTTTAGAAATAGTGAATTAGAAAATTCAATTTGAAGAAAATGCAAGAGGTAAACAATTATAAAGGATGTAGTACATACACTTAAAGGGAAAATTATAAATAAATGAAAAAAAACTAAATCTATTGTACTAATCTAGTTCTAAATCTTTTGACAATTTGTCAATATAGTTCTTTCGGTTAATTTTGGCCAAATCTGGCTGACATGGGCATCAACCGTCCTATTTGGCACAACCAATAGTAATGTGAATAATTTTGTAATTTTTTTGAAACTTTTTTATATATAAGGGGTTAGGATCGTGATAACTCTATTTTTAATAGAGTATTCTTGCTTATTTATACTTGATATTTGCTAAATTTTGAGAAATTTTTGAGTGAATTTAATTGCGACTCACGTAATTTTATTTTGTATGAAATATTTTCAGATCTTTTAAAATATTGCAATATCTTTCAGAATATTTCATCTTGAAGAAAAAGGCAGCTCAAATCAGATATTTGGAGAATTTGACCATGATTGAAGATAAAGTTCAAAGAAAATCAAGGATGAATCTTTTCCAAATCCTAGTAAGAGTCGATCTAGGGCAGATTTTTGGAAGCTATATAAACTGCTCTTGTGCCGCAGAAGAAGAGAGTCTTGGGAGCCACCATCTTTGCAGAAAAATTTGAGTTTTCTTAGTTAGACTTTGTTCTTCAATTTTAGTAGAGTTGGTGCTGTCAAGGAGAGAAGGAGGAGACAAACCTGAAGCTCCTTGTTTCTCAATTCTGTGAATTTGTTTTTATTATGTTTTCTTTAATTCTTGTCAGTTTAATTTTTACTATGTTTTAAATTTCTTTTGTTAGAGCTACAATGGATCTTAATCATGATTGATTAATTTTCAAAGACTTTCATGCAATAGAATTGTTTTGATTGTGTCGTTCTTTATCATAATCTTAATGCTTTTAGAAGTCTGGCCAACTTTTGAATGATTTTTGATGTATGCATGATACCGGGTGGAGATTGTGTGCATGTGCAATAGTGATATTGAACCATAAATTAAATTTAGGTCAAGGTACACTAGGTTATTTATGTGGCTGCGGTAGTAGATCTAGGTTGGGACTACTTAGATTAAATCCGGGAATTTCCACAAGAACTTAATGCTTTTAGGTAGTTTAAATTCACCTAAGGTTAGTGTGGGTTAACATACCTAATTAGGGATTATTAGATCGAGGTCGGCTTTTAATTCATCTTAGGGAAATTTCGCCAACACAATTGGAAATTAATTTGTTGCATGAAAAGTTAATAAAATTAATTATGAATGGTTAGGTGAAGTTGGATGCTCTAACGTTTTGTGATCTTGAATTTGCTTTAGATTAATTTTAATTAGCTTTTAATTCTTTAAGTTTTGACCTTTTATATATTTTAGTATTTTAATTAGTTTATTTCACTTTTTATACGTCTTTTGATTTGGTTAGCTAAATTTTTGGATTGATCACCTTCGGTAAGTAATTGGATAAAATAAAATTAAAACAATCTTCGTGGGAACGATACTCACTCATCACTTTATTACTTGTTGATATTGTGCACTTGCAATTCACCTAACAAGTTTTTTGGCGCCGTTGCCGGGGATTGTTTTGACAATTTTTCAATTACTATTGATATCGAGCAATTCTTAGTTTAGACTAGCCTTTATTTTATTTTTTTAATTTGTTTAGTTTGCAGGCCAAACTCACTTCCCTATAAAAGGTGGAGGAGCATCGCATAACCCGAAGCCAACAAAAAGACCTTGAACAGTTTGATCCTGAGATTGAAAGAACCTTTCTTAGGAGAAGAAGAGAACAATCACAAGCAATTCACATTGCAATGGCTGAAAATCAAGAAGTCGCACCTCCAGGAGGACTTTGAAAGATTATGCTACACCAACAATTCAAGGAGCACAATCAAGTATAAGGAGGCCGACAGTGCAAGCCAACAATTTTGAGATCAAGCCATCCTTAATTCAAATGCTTCAAAATGCAGGGCAATTTAGTGGATCTCCTAATGATGATCCAAATCTACACTTAGAAGCATTCCTTGAAATTTGTGACACTTTGTTAAATTTAATGGCGTTACGATGATGCTCTTAAATTAAGATTGTTCCCGTTTTCTCTTCGTGATAAAGCTAAGACTTGGTTGACGTCTCTTCCTGCAGCTCTATCACTACTTGGGAAGACTTAGCTCAAAAATTCTTAAGTAAGTATTTTCCTCCTGCAAAATCTGCCAAAATGCGTAATGATATTACTACATTTATGCAGATGGATGGTGAACCCTTTTATGAAGCATGGGAGAGGTTTAAGGACCTGCTAAGGAGATGCCCGCATCATGGACTGCCAATTTGGATGCAAGTACATACATTCTATAACGGGCGCATCCTACCGTTCGAGCTAGTCTAGATGCGGCAGCTGGAGGCACTTTGCAAAACAAGTCACCCGAAGAAGCTTTTCATCTACTTGAGGAGATGGCAAGCAATAGTTACCAATGGCCAACCGAGAGATACCAAGCCCGAAAGCCAAGTGGAGTTCATGAAGTTGACACCAATAGAACTTTGAATGCAAAACTTGATGCATTAAGCAATATGATTGCTTCTTTAAAAACTCAAGGAGTATCTTGTGAATTTTGTGGTGGAAATCATATTAGCACGATTGTCAAGTAGGTAACCCTTATGCTATTTCTTCTGAACATGCTAACTTTGTTTCAAATTTTAACAGGGCCCTCAAAACAATCCTTACTCCAACACTTACAACCCAGGATGGAGGAATCACCCTAATCTATCTTGGGAGGTCAAAATCAACAAGGACCGAGAGCACCACCACCATCCATGGAGAAGCATAATTCCAACTTGAAGGCTTTGGTTGCAAAGCTAACCCAAACTGTGGAAAAACAAGCTCAAACCACTCAAGATTTTATGAGAAGTACCGATGTAAGACTCCACAATCAAGAAGCATCAATTCGAAACATAGAGAAGCAAGTGGGGCAACTAGCTCAGAGAATTAATGAGAGACAAAGTGGTGCCTTGCCAAGTGATACCGAGAGGAATCCCATGGAGAACGCAAAGGTAATTACATTGAGAAGTGGAAAAAAAGTTGGAAGGCAAGATCAAGATGAGGATGTAGAAGAAGAGAACAGAGCCAAATCTTCCACCGAGATCAAACAAAAGGATGAGCCACAAAAGAGCAAGCCATCTCCAATGCCATATGTTCCACATATTCCTTTTCCGGAAAGGCTAGCCAAACACAAGCAAGATAAGCAATTTTCAAAATTTTTTGATTATCTTAAACAGTTGCACATTAATATTCCTTTTGTAGATGCTCTAGCTCAAATGCCAAGCTATGCCAAGTTTTTGAAGGAGATCCTAGCTAACAAAAGGAAATTAGAGGAGTATGAGACTGTGAAGTTGAATGAGGAATGTTCGGCCATCCTTCAAAATAAGCTACCACCAAAATTAAAAGATCCAGGGAGTTTTACTATTCCATGCAATATTTGTGATGCTTATTTTAATAAAGCTTTATGTGATCTTGGTGCTAGTATAAATCTAATGCCTTATTCGGTGTTTGTGAAACTAGGTGTAGGAGAAGTAAAAGCAACCACCGTGTCTTTACAATTGGCAGATAAATTTATCAAATATCCAAGAGGCGTGGTGGAGGATGTTTTAATAAAAGTTGATAAATTTATCTTCCCAGCGGATTTTGTCGTGCTAGAGATGGAGGAGGATTATGAAGTTCCTATTATTTTGGGCCGACCATTCCTAGCCACGGGAAGAGCTCTCATTGATGTACAACAAGGAAAATTGATCCTTAGAGTGGGAGAAGATCAAGTCACTTTCAATGTCCTCAAAGCCATGAAAAACCCTAAGGGACCAAGTGATTGCTTGAAGATAGATACCATAGACAAGGAAGTAAAGACCGTGTTGACCACAACTCAAGATCCTATAGAGGCATGTTTGGTTCAGCCAAAAGAGAAAGAAATTGAGCATGAAGAAATTAGAGAGGCCGTTGAGTTTTTAGAAGCAAATCCACTATGTCCGAGATGGAAATCACAAAAATTTGAAGAATTGGAGTCAAGTGCAAAGAAGCCCAAGCCTTCCATTGAAGAACCACCTACTCTTGAGCTTAAACCTTTACCTTCTTATTTAAAATATGCTTTTCTTGATGGTGATTCTTATCCAGTGATTATTTCTTCTTCTTTGACAGGGGTGATGGAGGAGAAGTTACTTAGAGTGCTTAGAGAGCATAAGAGTGCAATTGGATGGACCATTGCAGATATAAAAGGAATAAGCCCTTCAATTTGCATGCACAAAATTCTGATGAAGGAGCAATACAAACCAGTCATCCAACCACAAAGGAGGCTCAATCCGAAAATGCAAGAAGTTGTGAAGGCTGAAGTAATTAAGTTACTCGATGCGGGTATTATCTATCCAATTTCTGATAGTGATTGGGTAAGTCCTGTGCAAGTAGTGCCAAAAAAGGAGGTATGACTGTTCTAACTAATGAAAAGAACGAATTAATTCCAACTAGGACAGATTCTGGGTGGCGAGTTTGCATGGATTATAGAAAATTGAATGATGCCACTCGTAAAGATCACTTTCCTTTACCTTTCATTGATCAATTGTTAGAAAAACTTGCGGGGCATGAATATTATTGTTTTTGGATGGATATTCAGGGTATAACCAAATCCCTATTGCACCTAATGATCAAGAAAAGACTACATTTACTTGTCCCTATGGTACATTTGCATATAGAAGGATGCCTTTTGGTCTTTGTAATGCACCCGCTACTTTTCAACGATGCATGATGGCTATTTTTTCTGACATGATAGAGAAATACATTGAGATTTTCATGGATGATTTCTCTGTTTTTGGTACATCTTTTGATTCATGCTTGCATAATTTAGCTTTGGTGTTACAAAGATGCGAAGAGACTAACCTTGTGCTAAATTGGGAGAAGTGTCACTTTATGGTGCGGGAAGGAATAGTATTGGGCCATAAAATATCTGCTAGAGGTATTGAGGTGGATCAAGCCAAAATTGAAGTTATCTCCAAATTACCACCTCCTACTTCTGTTAAATTACTTCGAGGATTTTTAGGACATGCAGGGTTTTATAGACGATTCATAAAGGACTTTTCCAAGATTGCAAGACCACTTACAAAATTGCTTGAAAAAAATGTTAAGTTTGATTTTAACTGTAAGTGTTTGCAGGCATTTGAGATTTTAAAGGAGAAGCTGATTTCAGCTCCTGTAATGACACCACCAGATTGGAGTTTGCCTTTTGAGTTGATGTGTGATGCTAGCGATTATGCCATTGGAGCTGTGCTTGGTCAAAGGAAGGACAAAATTTTTCGAGTCATATATTATGCTAGTCGAACCCTTAATGGAGCCCAATTGAATTATGCCACTACCGAGAAAGAGCTTTTAGCAATTGTTTTTGCTTTTGATAAATTTCGTTCTTATTTGATTGGCTCTAAAGTGATTGTTTATACTGATCATGCAGCTTTAAAGTATTTGTTGGCAAAGAAGGATGCGAAACCAAGGTTAATTCGTTGGATCTTGTTGCTTCAAGAGTTTGATTTGGAGATTAAGGACAAGAAAGGGACCGAGAATCTTGTGGCCGATCACCTATCTAGGTTGCCGAATGCCCCTAGCGATGAGGTACCGATTTTGGATGACTTTCCTGATGAATCACTATTTTCCTTGAAAATCGAAACTCCATGGTATGCAGATATTGTGAACTATTTGGTAAGTGACATCTTTCCCCCTGACTTTAATTATCAACAAAAGAAAAAGTTTCTCTCCGATGTTAGACACTACTTTTGGGAGGATCCATACTTGTTTAAGGTATGTGCTGATCGAATAATTAGACGTTGTGTTGCTAAGGAAGAAATCCCTAACATTCTTTTTCATTGCCATGATGGAGAGGCGGGTGGTCACTATGGTGCCACCAAAACTGCTGCTAAAATTTTACAATGTGGATTTTATTGGCCTACTCTTTTTAAGGATGCACATGCTTATGTTTCCCATTGTGATAGGTGTCAAAGGACTGGAAATATATCTAGAAGGCATGAGATGCCCTTAAACAATATCATGGTGTGTGAATTATTTGATGTTTGGGGCATTGACTTTATGGGAAAGTTGAAGTCTAGATGGACCGGTCCTTACACCATCACCAAAGTATTTCCTTTTGGAGTTGTTGAGATTATCAATGATAATGAGGGGACTTTCAAAGTAAACGGTCATAGGCTCAAGCACTACTATGGAGGAGGTTTCGATGCTCAAACATCTGCCATCACCTTGGTTCCACCTACTTAGAAGCATGGGAAGAGTTCGGCTGCGAACTATAAAGCAAGCGCTTCTTGGGAGGCAACCCAAGTTTTTAAGTTTTTATTTTTATTTTTCTTGGTTTGCATTTTGTTTTAAAAAAAAAAAATTGAAAAAAAAAAAAAAGAAGAATTTTTGTGATGATGAATTTTCTATTTTGCGAGATAGTAGTGTGCACGTAGGCGGGGAGAGGGATTAGGAACGTTTGGCCATGCGATCATGAAGCTAAGAATTTTTTTGAGCAACCTTCAACAACGCATCTGAACAATTCATCACCTTACTGGGCGTGATTCAACATGAACAATTGTCATCTTTACATCTCCAGGGGAGTATTTCGAACTTTACTCTAATTTGTTTGTCTCATTGCCTGTATTTAATTTTTTATTTTTACGCATTGAGGACAATGCTTCATTTTAAGTTGGGGGTAGGGGATCGAAAATTTTGAAATTTTTTGTGCTAAAACTTTTGCTATTCTTGAAAATATTTGCGCTTATTTAAAATTTTTGAAATATTTTGAAGCAAACTGTATAGGCGATAATAATTTTGAACCGTAATCTACAAGATTGATATCCTTTTCATGGTTATGAGTTGTTGCGATTTTTAGGGAATATAAATCTTGTTCAATTGATTATTGATATATGAGTTAGTCTTAATCTTAATTATGCAATCCATATTTTGAGCATTTATCCCTGCCTTTTGAGTTATGTGTGCTTAGAAAAGATCAATGGGAAGTATGTGATTCTTTAGAACTCACCTAAGTCTTAGAATTTGTTTGATATTCTCTTGAAATTAATATGATATACTCAATCAAGAATGTGATATAGGCATTCTTTGGATCGTTTGAGCCTTTCAAGCCCACCTTATTACTTGATCCCTAGTACCCTTTTGAGCTTAATTGGCCTATTTTTCTTTGATGACCTTATAATGCTGATTCAAATGTATTACTTTACCTTATACCCCATAATCATGTTTATCCTTAAAGCTACTTTAATAGTTATGGATTCTTGATATGTCTGAAGTTGCTGAAGCTTGAAATAGTCATGAAAAAAAAAAAAAAAAAAAAAAAAAAGCAAGAAAAAAGAAAAGAAAAAAAGTGCAAGTTATGAAGTGAAAGTTGTTTACTCTAGTACGGCTCATACGGATCCCTACCGCTAACTTTCAACTTGAGTGAGCCTTTTGGATACTCAATGGGTTAGCATTGCACTATGGAAGGGACTTAGGAAGAAACTTCGCCGTATAGTGTGGAAAGAGAAATAATATAAGCTTTAAAGTGTTGAGTGTTTGTGAATTGCATGGCTATAATAGTGTAAGCATATGGATGATGTGTCTTGAATCCTATTTAATTCAAATGCTTTGAGAATTGATATGTTTATGGGGTTTATTGAACTTAAAAATCCTTTATACCCTCCCTTTAGCCAAGCCACATTATAAGCCTTAAAGACCTATTGATTTTTGAATGAGTATTAGTTTTCAATAGTGGAGAGAGAATTGAAAAACAAATCTATGAGACTTGGTTAGTGGATCTTGAGTTTAGAGTGTTGCATATCAACTTGATTTATTTGAGCATACATGATTTGGAAAGTCAAGGGGCACACATACACACGGATTGCATGGTTAAGGTTAAACATAGCTTATGTATTGATTTTGGGTTGATGGGATTTATTTTTTCCTTTGAGTTGTGATTTCACGTAATTATAAATGGATATTGATAATTGGAGATGAGGTTTGTTTATTGTTTGCTTGAGGACTAGCAAATTTCTAAGTTGGGGGTAATTGATAACTCTATTTTTAATAGAGTATTCTTGCTTATTTATACTTGATATTTGCTAAATTTTGAGAAATTTTTGAGTGAATTTAATTGCGACTCACGTAATTTTATTTTGTATGAAATATTTTCAGATCTTTTAAAATATTGCAATATCTTTCAGAATATTTCATCTTGAAGAAAAAGGCAGCTCAAATCAGATATTTGGAGAATTTGACCATGATTGAAGATAAAGTTCAAAGAAAATCAAGGATGAATCTTTTCCAAATCCTAGTAAGAGTCGACCTAGGGCAGATTTTTGGAAGCTATATAAACTGCTCTTGTGCCGCAGAAGAAGAGAGTCTTGGGAGCCACCATCTTTGCAGAAAAATTTGAGTTTTCTTAGTTAGACTTTGTTCTTCAATTTTAGTAGAGTTGGTGCTGTCAAGGAGAGAAGGAGGAGACAAACCTGAAGCTCCTTGTTTCTCAATTCGGTGAATTTGTTTTTATTATGTTTTCTTTAATTCTTGTCAGTTTAATTTTTACTATGTTTTAAATTTCTTTTGTTAGAGCTACAATGGATCTTAATCATGATTGATTAATTTTCAAAGACTTTCATGCAATAGAATTGTTTTGATTGTGTCGTTCTTTATCATAATCTTAATGCTTTTAGAAGTCGGCCAACTTTTGAATGATTTTTGATGTATGCATGATACCGGGTGGAGATTGTGTGCATGTGCAATAGTGATATTGAACCATAAATTAAATTTAGATCAAGGTACACTAGGTTATTTATGTGGCTGCGGTAGTAGATCTAGGTTGGGACTACTTAGATTAAATCCGGGAATTTCCACAAGAACTTAATGCTTTTAGGTAGTTTAAATTCACCTAAGGTTAGTGTGGGTTAACATACCTAATTAGGGATTATTAGATCGAGGTCGGCTTTTAATTCATCTTAGGGAAATTTCGCCAACACAATTGGAAATTAATTTGTTGCATGAAAAGTTAATAAAATTAATTATGAATGGTTAGGTGAAGTTGGATGCTCTAACGTTTTGTGATCTTGAATTTGCTTTAGATTAATTTTAATTAGCTTTTAATTCTTTAAGTTTTGACCTTTTATATATTTTAGTATTTTAATTAGTTTATTTCACTTTTTATACGTCTTTTGATTTGGTTAGCTAAATTTTTGGATTGATCACCTTCGGTAAGTAATTGGATAAAATAAAATTAAAACAATCTTCGTGGGAACGATACTCACTCATCACTTTATTACTTGTTGATATTGTGCACTTGCAATTCACCTAACAGATCGTTGGATCTATTAAAAGATTAGAAAGAAGATAGAATAAATGTAGTAGATCTGTAGATGAAAAGGGGGAAACCCTAACGTTTAACGTTTTCTTTTATGGGACCTGTTTATGATATGAAAAAACTCTAGTGGTTCTATGTCTCTGATATAGTCGAAGAAGTCTGTAAGTTCTGTGAATGTTTGTATGACGTCGTAAAGTAATTCAAAGGTTAGGGTTATGGTGTAAAGGAAATTTACTAAATAGAGAAATGAAATATAAAAGAAGATTAAGCTAAGCAAAATCACGAACATTAAAGATAATATGTAAAGCGAAGAATATGTAAAGTATGAAGAGCAAAAATATGCAAAAACACCAAGGTATGCAGAAACTGACCATATATGTGGTAAATGAAGATAATATAGAAGTATGGGTTACAGATCTGAAGAAAATGTAAATTACAAGTGCAAGAACTATATAAAGTAAAAACTGAAGAACAGTTTCAGATCTGGGGCGGTAATCCACTCTCCGTCACTGAACTGTTATGAAATAATATGCAAATCTACCGACTATGTATGAGTCAGGATCTGATATAAAGAAGCTATGATATGATTTCGAAAACTTACTTCAAAACCAGAGAGATACTTCCGGGTGAAGAGGGTTTTTGAGGGTTTCTGGGTATCAAATAGTGAGGTTCTATGGAGAGGGTTTCGAAGAGCTCTCTAAAAGGTTACACAAAATGCCTCCCCCTTTCTGTGCATGGGTGTGTTACTTTTATAGTGCTCGTGCTACAGTGTTTTGACTATTTAAACGGTAGTAAGTGCACAGTAAAAGTGTGTACAGTAAAAGTGTGAACAGTAAATGAACAGTATCTAGTGTATGTATGAACAGTGAAAATAGTATTTGGTGCTGTTTGTCTTCTGTTTTATGGGGATGCCAAATGGTATGTTGAAGTTGCCTCATGGCTTCCTTGCTGGCTATCTGAGGAGTCTTTAGCAATTTGGTCATCTTGGTGGAGTTGACCAATTATGGCATAACATTTTTCTTTGGTGCACTTTTTTTGAGGGCTGCCATTATTTGTGATTTTTCTTGGAGATATGCAGTTTGCTTTGTATTGATGTTTTGGTTGGAGTATTGGTGTTTAACCAATTTCGAACCATTCTTTCATTCCCAGTCCTGGAATTTAAATTTATCCCACCATTTTGTTTTATGCTGGCGTATGAGGATGGGTATTTTCTCGGTGTGAGAATATGCAAATTCCCATCCGGTTACCCATGATATTCTGAATATGGCAAAATAGTGGAGAAGGCATGGGAATCGTATGTCATCTTTGGGAGGGATGGAATTCTTTTTGGAAAAATTGCCATCCTGGTATGAGGGTGGGATGAATGATTTGTTCGTAGGTCCAGTATGCCCACCAATTGTTGAACCAATTTGGGAGATTTTGTCGGGCGAATTTGTCTTTAAAGTATACTAACCAAGTATGCTTCATATGGTCATTTTGTCTATAAATGGTATTCCACCATGCTTGTTGGTAGTCCCAATATGAGTATGAGGCACAGTAAGGTAGTTTTTGAGTGAGTCTGGCATTGAATCTTTTGAGTGTGTCGGGTTCTTCTGCCCATTCATTCGAGTGTATGATTCGAATAATCATGACTGTAGAATAAAGAATATGGTTGTTGTTTTGTTTATCAGAAAAATGAGTAAATTTGGCTGATTCAATCTCAACCAATATTTGTTCATAAAAAGCTAGGGGTTTATTCAAATCATATGGTTTATAAAACCATCATTCAGGAAATATGTTTTTTGCAAATTGATTTGGGTTTTTATCATAGAAACCATCCTCGACGGTGAGGACTAAAGCATATTTTTCTTTTGGAAAGAATTGGGACCTTACTGGGGTGATTATTGGTTGGGAGGTTTCTGCTGGTCTGATAACCACGCTGTTGAGAATATTTTTCTGGGCCATTAATTGGTATTCCGCTTTTCTTTGGGCTGCTAAGGGTGAGGGGTTGTCACTCATTGCTATAGCCTTGGAATTTTGGGCTTCTGAATCTTGTTTTTGGGTAAAGATATTCTAGAGTGTTTCTTTTGGGAGGACTTTGGCTAAGTCTATGATTTTAAGCATGTCTGTTAGATTTATGGTAGGAGGTGTATTGGATATTGGTTGGCTATCTGGTTGGCTGGGGTAATAAGTTCGTTCAGGTATGAGACTTGATTCTTCGACTATTAGTGCCCAAGATTTTCTGGGCAATATGGGGTTTTTGGTGATTCTTGTATTGGAAGAAGATGTCTGGTCATCTATGATCTTGTCTTTGTCTTTTTTCTTAGCACGTGGCATGGTTATGGCTGTTCTGGTTGTATCCTCTGTAAAAATTCTCTTGTGAGGAAATCAGGTAGGGAGTTTGAAGAACCATTGGTGAATTGTATATCAAAATCCAAAACAGAAAGGATTGCCTGCCATCGTGCAAAGATTTGTTTTGATGCAATGTTTAAAACATCCTTTTGTAAGACATCTTTTTGCTGATTTGCAATCAATTCTTAAGAGAAATTTTTGGTTTAAAAGATCACTTTGGAATTTAGAAATAGCAAGAACAATAGCAAGAATCTCCTTTTTCATGGTGGAGTAGTTTTGTTGAGTAGGATTCCAATGTTTTGATATAAACTGTACTCTTGATTCTTTGTTATTGAAGGTTTGTTTGAGAATTCCTCCGTATCCTAGTTACGAGGCATCTATTTCGACTATTTTAAAAGCTGTTGGGTCAGCTAAGTGAAACAATGGTATATGTTTAATGTGGGCTTTTATGGTTCTGATTGTGTTGGTATGGATGTTTGTCCATGGTGGAGGATATTTTTGTAGCCTTTGGTGGAGGGGTTTACAAATGATATTAATATTGGGGAAAAAATCGAGGACATAGTTAAGGCTTCCTAAGAAACGCTGTAATTGGGTTTTATCCTTGATTTCATCAGGAAATTTATCAGTAAAAGAGATTGACCTGTCGATAGGGAAGATGGTCCCTAAATGGATGTTATGTCCTAGGAGCCTTATTTTGGTCTGGAATAGCGAGACCTTAGTAGGAGAGATTGCTAAACCACTTTTTATTACTAATTTGACGAATATGGATATATGCTTAAAATGTTGTTCTATTCTTGAGGAGAATATGAGTACATCATCAACATATGTTATGATGAATTCTGAATAAGGGTTGAAGATATCATTCATTGTTTTTTGGAATTCTGACGGGGCATTTTTTAAGCCAAAGGGCATTACATTCCATTCGTATTGCCCAAAAGGTACTGTAAAGGAAGTTTTATATCTATCTTTTTTCATCGATTTGTATTTGCCAAAATCCTGATTTCATGTCAAATTTTGAAAAAATCTTTGCTTTGCAAAGCCTATTTAGTAAGTCTTGTTTATTAGGAATGGGGTATCTTACCCATCTAAGGGATGTATTAAGGGGTTTATAATTTATGACGAGTCTAGGCATTCCTCGTTCTAATTCAGCATTTTTATTAACATAAAAAGCAGAACAACTCCACGGCGATTGGCTTTTTCTTATTAGTTTTTTATTCAAGAGGTCGTGTATTTCATTTTGGCAGAATTTTAAGACTTCGTGGTTCATCTGAGTAGGACGAGCTTTTGTTGGTATGTCTGTTTCAGTAAAACTGTGTTCATAGGGAAGTGTTATGATATGTTTTTTCCTTTCCTAAAAGGCATTTGGAAGAGTGGAACATATAGTTTTTTGTATTTGGTTTTGTAAAACTTGTATTTTCTCTTTGGTAGTTATTTTTGTGAGGTTTTCTTCTATTCTTTTATATTCTAAGTCTTCTTTTAGGAATTCTAGCTGTGTTTCTTTATTTTTAATGAGGCAATTTATTTCGGAAATAGAATTTTCTTGTAGGAAATTTAAGGTCCGGTTTTGAGTTTTAGTTAGGAAGTCAAACCTTATTTTTCTATTAAAGTATTTGGTTTCAATTCCTTTATTATCAACTGTGAAAGGTTGAATTAGTTGAATGAAGGGAGTTCCTAAAATTACTTCTTGTCGCATATTTTTGACTAAGAGAAAAGATGTTTTATAAGAAACCTGGTTTTTCATAATTAATGCCTCTGGTAACTTATATTTTATATTGAGTTTATTTCCGGAGGCTGATTTTAATGTTTCTGAAGTTTTATCAAAATATTTTGTTGAAACAAGACCTTCTTTAATGCTATTAAGGTCTGCTCCTTTATCAAAAAGTGTTGTTGTTTCAATGACGTATTCATTATTGATTTTTATGGAAATATTAATTATCCATTTTCTGGATGTTATTTCTGTTAAGAGCATTAAATAACCTGGGTTTGTCCGAGTATCTGGTTCTTTTCTTTCTGGATATATGACAATGTTAGTTTCTTCAGAACTTTCTTTTTGGGATGAGAAAGGGTTAGCTGGATTACTGTAGATGTCGCTTTGAGACATTTTTAACTGGCATTTTCAAAGCCTGTATTTCTATTTTTGTGCTTTAATTTCATTCTGTAGATCATTGATATTTATTGGTCTATTATGAGTTTTCTACTAAGAATGTCTTTGAGGTTATAGGAGGAATTACTTTTAGAAACTATATTCATGGAAGAATGGAGTCGATCTAAGTATTCTTGTCTATCTACAGGGTCTTCTATTTGATCGGTTGTGCTAAGAAGGAAAGCTTCCTCTGTAGTGAGCATATTTATCTGAGGAGAGGTGTCTCCATAGTTAGAATCAGAAGATGCTTCTAGTTCATTAACTTGTAATCCATCTACTATTGATTCATCAGAAGAAGAGCTACTGTCTGTTTAAGCAAATATATCTTTTAATTGGTATAGGGTGTTTTCGTCTAGACAAAGTTCTTCGATTTTTTTTTTTTTGTTGATACGGCGGTATTTGGCGGTATGACCTTTGTTGCCACAGGAATAGCATTTGATATCTCTATAATTCTTTTTCTCATTACTATGGTGGTGCTTTTTTTGTTTCTGATTTTCTCTATAATTTTTGGATTTCTTGTCAATCCGTTTATCGAATGGTCGGGTCGATGTTTTCTATGGTAAGGTCTATGGCGGTTACGTTTCTTTTAAGGGGGCAGTCGCCTTTGCATTTGGGTTTTGTTTTGTCATCATAGAAAGGGTCATATTGGGCACAAAAGTCGCCTAACGTTTTGTTACCTAATTTTTTCTCTTTCTTTATTTGTTTTTGTAATTTGATGGCATTACACATTTAGGTACCTTGTTTATAAATATGGGAGATTATTTCTCTATAGGAGAGATGGACATAAGGAATCTGGCCGTTATTGTCTTCTCTTATTTTATCTCGGACTTGGTTTCCTATGAGTTTTGGCATTCCATCTAAAAATTTTTCTTTCCAGAAAGGTTGATTACAGTCTGGTCTAATGAGAACACGATGAAGAAATAAATCTTTGTATTCACGGAATGTTCCTAAAGATTTACATTTCATATTAGACAGGAGTCCTTCATTTCTATCTCTAATATGGGAGGGATCACCTATGAAATGTTGGGAAATAGAATATATTAAGGTATTAACAGCATCAGGGATAGAGTGGCCATTGTCATCAAAAATAATTTGGCCGAAATCATCTCTCTTGTAAGCATGTAGGATTTGTATTTTTTTTTCTTCTGTGAGATAATTATCCCACCATCCTTTCAATTGTCCGGTGAAGCCAGCTAATAAAAGATTAGCAACTGCTTGGTCCGAAACATCTTGTTGGGTTTTGTAGGCATTGGCTAACATTATCATGTTGTTCAGAATATTAAGAAGGTTGGATTCTGCTATACCATCAATATTCCATTCGTAGATAGCATCTGGGGAGTATTTATGTTGTATTTTTTGAGGAAATAGTTCTTCTAAGGCTATATCAGGGGGAGTAGCTCTGTTATGATATAATTTTTGGAGTTGTTTCCAGTTAAAATTATTAACTTCATTGATGCTTTCGTCATCCGTATTATTAACTTTGTCAAGGGTGCTAATACTAGGTTTAGTTTTGTCTAAGGTGTCTCTAACTATCAGTCCTTGGATCATAGGTGTTTCTGTTATAGGTTTTGATTCTTCTTTTCCTATTAGCTGTCTACGTTGTTCTACTTTTTTGTGAATTCAGGGCTAAACCTTCTAGGAAGTTCAAATGTTTTGAATAACGGTTGTTTTATGGGTTCAGTTTTAGAATTCGTAGGATTGCCATGTTGTATTGAGGATTCAATTCTAACTAGTTGTCTTCCTATGATTGACAGGTGTTGGTTGGTATAATTGTTCTGTTCTATTATCTTGGGAATATTAATAGATTCTTCCATTTTGTCAGCAATTTTGAATGGAGCTGCTGTGATCTGGCTTTCTCCTACTTTGATGGTTATTTTCTTGAGTGGTGGATGTAGAGATTCTATAATATCATCATTTTCTAATTTCCATTTGTAATGATGTTCAATAACCATTATTTCTTTTGTTTGAAGGAAGTGTTCTTCAAACCAGTCAAAAAAGAATATGTGAGTTTGATATTTGTATATGAATTCATAGTATTGTTTTTAATTTGTATAGTAGAATTAGCAAATGTTTTAAAGAACCATTCTCTAATGATGTTATTAGCAGGTGACATAAACTCTTGATTAAGGTAGGTCCTATTTGGCTCAAATTCCTTTTTTAAGACATTTAGCTCACTGTCAATTTGGGAATAAGTGGGAGAATCTGCTCTTTGTATGATGGGTTCCGTTTCATTCTGCTGGTAAATAGGCCTGGTTATTCCTGATCTATTGTCTAGGCCACAAATTTCCGGCTCAGGAGATGCAGTGGGGGTTTGCCGTAGTACTGGTAAATTATGGGGAGTATTACTAGTGCTTGGTGTAGTTCTAGGTGGGATGGTGATTATTCTAGGTAGGTTGGGATGTTGATTAACAGATGCTCTTGATGAGGCTGTGGGGTTTGATTTTAAATCAAAAGATCTTCTTGGGAATTGGATAGTGACTCTTCCTTCTGGATGTTGTACTATATTTGTAGGTTCAGAATTTTGGACAACTGGTTGGGGAACCTTGTTTTCTAATTCCCATTGGTCTGGTAGGGTTACTTCATCCCAATTTATGGATCTAGGTATAGTAGTGTTTGCTCTGGAAATATCAATTTGAAGGAAAAAGGGTTTCTCCTTTCGGGCTTCTTTTGAAAGCATTTTCTCCGAAGGCAGAAGCCATGGCTTTATATTGTACTCTATAGACAATGGCTAAAGGAATAGAGCCTTCGGCTACATTATAATTATGGATTTTTACCTGTAAGGTAAGGGATTTAAGGATGTTACAATCTTTGAGTGATATTGTGAAATTAGGGTAACAATCAAAGTGTATGGGTCATTTGCAGAGGCTAGTTTCTATAGTTCCTAATATGGATTCTTCATAGTCTAAAAGACGAGAATCTCTTAAAACTAAAAGAAGAGCTGTGTTTAGTCCTTCTTTTGTGAGAGGTTTTGCCCCTACTTAAACTAGACCTATGTGGAGATAATTGTATTTTTCTCAATGTTTCTTAATGGAATTTGGATCAAGGAGGTATATCTTTTGATAGGAGTCTGATAAGTAAATATCTCTTTCTTCAGTGGCTATAATATAATCGGATTTTTTGAAAAGACTTCTAAATTTGGATTGCTTATAAATATCTTTAAGCTAGACTTTGGGTATTTCCCAATTATCAATGGATCTATTGAAATCTTCTATTTTTATTTCTTCTCTATGAATAGAACCTAGATCTTGTTCCCTGACAGAAATAGAATCAAAGGAAGACATGGATGTTGTATCTAAGTTCATACGTAACGGATCGGAACTTACTTCTTCTATACGCGGACCCAGAATTTACTAGTACTACGGCAAACCCCCTTATTGTCCAAACCCTTATGGTATCAGAGCCATCGGAAAAGCATAGATCGAGTATATAGGTCCATACCCAGCGGTAGATCAAGTGCTCATTCGTTGGGATTCTTCTTAGCGGTAGACCAAGACCCATTTGTTGGGACTCTTCACGTTTCGACCAAACTGTTCCAGGTCATAAGTCCTAGGGAGGCAGTAAATCCTTTGGTGTTTGGTAAAGGCCCCTTTGTGGAGATACGAAGAGTTAGTACCGGTCCGCGTATAGAAGAAGTAAGTTCCGATCCGTTAAGTATAAACTTAAATACAACATCCATGTCTTCTTTTGATTCTCTTTCTATCAGGGACCAAGATCTAGGTCATATTCATAGAGAAGAAATAAAAATAGAAGATTTCAATAGATCCATTGATAATTGGGAAATACCCAAAGTCCAGCTTAAAGATATTTATAAGCAATCCAAATTTAGAAGTCTTTTCAAAAAATCCGATTATATTATAGCCACTAAAGAAAGAGATATTCACTTATCGACTCTTATCAAAAGATATACCTCCTTGATCCAAATTCCATTAAGAAACATAGAGAAAAATACAATTATCTCCACATAGGTCTAGTTCAAGTAGGGTCAAAACCTCTCACAAAAGAAGGACTAAACACAGCTCTTCTTTTAGTTTTAAGAGATTCTTGTCTCTTAGACTATGAAGAATCCATATTAGGAACTATAGAAACTAGCCTCTCCAAAGGACCCATACACTTTGATTGTTACCCTAATTTCACAGTATCACTCAAAGATCGTAACATCCTTAAATCCCTTACCTTACAGGTAAAAATCCATAATTATAATGTAGCCGAAGGCTTTATTCCTTTAGCCATTGTCTATAGAGTACAATATAAAGCCATGGCTTCTGCCTTCGGGGAAAATGCTTTCAAAAGAAGCCCGAAAGGATAAACCCTTTTCCTTCAAACTGATATTTCCAGAGCAAACACTACTATACCTAGATCCATAAATTGGGATGAAGTAACCCTACCAGACCAATGGGAATTAGAAAACAAGGTTCCCCAACCAATTGTCCAAAACTCTGAACCTACAAATATAGTACAACATCCAGAAGGAAGAGTCATTATCCAATTCCCAAGAAGATCTTTTGTTTTAAAATCAAACCCCTCATTCCATACAGGCTCATCAAGAGCATCTGTTGATCAACATCCCAACCTACCTAGAATAATCACCATCCCACCTAGAACTACACCAAGCACTAGTACTATAATACTCCCCGCAATTTACCAAGACTACGACAAACCCCCATTGCACCTCCTGAGTCGGAAATTAGTGGCCTAGACAATAGATCAGGAATAACTAGGCCTATTTACCAGCAGAATGAAACGGAACCCATCATACAAAGAGCAGATTCTCCCACTTATTCCCAAATTGACAGTGAGCTAAATGTCTTAGAAAAAGAATTTGAGCCAAATAGGACCTACCTTAATCAAGAATTTATGTCACCTGCTAATAAAATCATTAGAGAATGGTTCTTTAAAACATTTGCTAATTCTACTATACAAATTAAAAAACAATACTATGAATTCATATACAAATATCAAACTCACATATTCTTTTTCGACTTGTTTGAAGAACACTTCCTTCAAACAAAAGAAATAATGGTTCTTGAACATCATTACAAATGGAAATTAGAAAATGATGATATTATAGAATCTCTACATCCACCACTTAGGAAAATAACCATCCAAGTAGGAGAAAGCCAGATCACAGCAGCTCCATTCAAAATTGCTGACAAAATGGAAGAATCTATTAATATTCCCAAGATAATAGAACAGAACAATTATACCAACCAACACCTGTCAACCATAGGAAGACAACTAGTTAGAATTGAATCCTCAATACAACATGGCAATCCTACGAATTCTAAAACTGAACCCATAAAACAACCGTTATTCAAAACATTTGAACTTCCCGAGAAGGTTTAGCCCTGAATTCACAAAAGCAAGTAGAACAACGTAGACAGCTAATAGAAAAGAAGAATCAAAACCTATAATAGAAACACCTATGATCCAAGGATTGACAGTCAGAGACACCTTAGACAAAAATAAACCTAGTATTAGCACCCTTGACAAAGTTAATAATACGGATGACGAAAGCATCAATGAAGTTAATAATTTTAACTGGAAACAACCCCAAAAATTATATCATAACAGAGCTACTCCCCCTGATATAGCCTTAGAAGAACCATCTTCTCAAAAAATACAACATAGATACTCCCCAGATGCTATCTACGAATAGAATATTAATGGTATAGCAGAATCCAACCTTTTTAATATTAGCCAATGCCTACAAAACCCAACAAGATATTTCAGACCAAGCAGTTGCTAATCTTTTATTAGCTGGCCTCACCGAACAATTGAAAGGATGGTGGGATAATTATCTCACAGAAGAACAAAAAATACAAATCCTACATGCTTACAAGAGACAAAAAATACAAATCCTACATGCTTACAAGAGAGATGATTTCGGCCAAATTATTTTTGATAACAATGGCCACTTTATCCCTGATGCTGTTAATACCTTAATATATTCTATTTCCCAACATTTCATAGGAGATCCCTCCCATATTAGAGATAGAAATGAAGAACTCCTGTCTAATATGAAATGTAAATCTTTAGGAACATTCCGTGAATACAAAGATTTATTTCTTCATCGTGTCCTCATTAGACTAGACTGTAATCAACCTTTCTGGAAAGAAAAATTTTTAGATGGAATACCAAAACTCATAGGAAACCAAGTCCGAGATAAAATAAGAGAAGACAATAATGGCCAGATTCCCTATGACCATCTCTCCTATGGAGAAATAATCTCCCATATTTATAAACAAGGTACCCAAATGTGTAATGCCATCAAATTACAAAAACAAATAAAGAAAGAGAAAAAACTAGGTAACAAAACGTTATGCGACTTTTGTGCCCAATATGACCCTTTCTATGATGACAAAACAAAACCCAAATGCAAAGCGACTGCCCCCCAGAAAAGAAGCAGAATCGCCATAGACCCTACCATAGAAAACATCGACCCGACCATTTTGATAAACGGATTGACAAGAAATCCAAAAATTATAGAGAAAATCAGAAACAGAAGCACCACCATAGTAATGAGAAAAAGAATTATAGAGATATCAAATGCTATTCCTGTGGCAACAAAGGTCATACTTTGCGCAAATACCGCCGTATCAACAAAAAAATCGAAGAACTTTGTCTAGACGAAAACACCCTATACCAATTAAAAGATATATTTGCCTAAACAGACAGTAGCTCTAGTAGATGGATTACAAGTTAATGAACTAGAAACATTTTCTGATTCTGACTACGGAGACACCTCTCCTCAGATAAATATGCTCACTATAGAGGAAGCTTTCCTTCTTAGCACAGCCGATCAAATAGAAGACCCTGTAGATAGACAAGAATACTTAGATCGACTCCATTCTTCCATGAATATAGTTTCTAAAAGTAATTCCTCCTATAACCTCAAAGACATTCTTAGTAGAAAAACTCATAACAAACCAATAAATATCAATGATCTACAGAATGAAATTAAAGCACAAAAAATAGAAATACAGGCTTTGAAAAATGCCCAGTTAAAAATGTCCAGCGACATCTACGAATCCAGCTAACCCTTTCTCAACCCAAAAAGAAAGTTCTGAAGAAACTAACACCGTCATATATCCGAAAGAAAAGAACCGAGATACTCGGACGGACCCGGTTATTTAATGCTCTTAACAGAAATAACATCCAAAAAATGGATAATTAATATTTCCATAAAAATCAATAATGAATATGTCATTGAAACAACATCACTTTTTGATACAGGAGCAGACCTTAATTGCATTAAAGAAAGCCTTGTTCCAACAAAATATTTTGATAAAATTTCAGAAACATTAAAATCAGCCTCCGGAAATAAACTCAATATAAAATATAAGTTACCAAAGGCATTAATTATGAAAAACCAGGTTTCTTATAAAACATCTTTTCTCTTAGTCAAAAATATGCGGCAAAAGTAATTTTAGGAACTCCCTTCATTCAACTAATTCAACCTTTCACAGTTGATAATAAAGGAATTGAAACCAAATACTTTAATAGAAAAATAAGGTTTGACTTCCTAACTAAAACTCAAAACCGGACCTTAAATTTCCTACAAGAAAATTCTATTTTCGAAATAAATTGCCTCATTAAAAATAAAGAAACACAGCTAGAATTCCTAAAAGAAGACTTAGAATATAAAAGAATAGAAGAAAACCTCACAAAAATAACTACCAAAGAGAAAATACAAGTTTTACAAAACCAAATACAAAAACTATATGTTCCACTCTTCCAAATGCCTTTTGGGAAAGGAAAAAACATATCATAACACTTCCCTATGAACACAGTTTTACTGAAACAGACATACCAACAAAAGCTCATCCTACTCAAATGAACCACGAAGTCTTAAAATTCTGCCAAAATGAAATACACAACCTCTTGAATAAAAAACTAATAAGAAAAAGCCAGTCGCCTTGGAGTTGTTCTGCTTTTTATGTCAATAAAAATGTTGAATTAGAACGAGGAATGCCTAGACTCGTCATAAATTATAAACCTCTTAATACAGCCCTTAGATGGGTAAGATACCCCATTCCTAATAAAAAAGACTTACTAAATAGGCTTTGCAAAGCAAAGATTTTTTCAAAATTTGACATGAAATCAGGATTTTGGCAAATACAAATCCATGAAAAAGACAAATATAAAACTTCCTTTACAGTACCTTTTGGGCAATACGAATGGAATGTAATGCCCTTTGGCTTAAAAAATGCCCCGTCAGAATTCCAAAAAATAATGAATGATATCTTCAACCCTTATTCAGAATTCATCATAACATATATTGATGATGTACTCATATTCTCCTCAGGAATAGAACAACATTTTAAGCATATATCCATATTCGTCAAATTAGTAATAAAAAGTGGTTTAGCAATCTCTCCTACTAAGGTCTCGCTATTCCAGACCAAAATAAGGTTCCTAGGATATAACATCCATTTAGGGACCATCTTCCCTATCGACAAGTCAATCTCTTTTACTGATAAATTTCCTGATGAAATCAAGGATAAAACCCAATTACAGCGTTTCTTAGGAAGCCTTAACTATGTCCTCGATTTTTTCCCCAATATTAATATCATTTGTAAACCCCTCCACCAAAGGCTACAAAAAAATCCTCCACCATGGACAGACATCCATACCAACATAGTCAGAACCATAAAAGCTCACATTAAACATATACCATTGCTTCACTTAGCTGACCCAACAGCTTTTAAAATAGTCGAAACAGATGCCTCAGAACTAGGATACGGAGGAATTCTCAAACAAACCTTCAATAACAAAGAATCAGTAGTACAATTTATATCAAAACATTGGAATCCTACTCAACAAAACTACTCCACCATAAAAAAAGGAGATTCTTGCTATTGTTCTTGCTCTTTCTAAATTTCAAAGTGATCTTTTAAACCAAAAATTTCTCTTAAGAATTGATTGCAAATCAGCAAAAGATGTCTTACAAAAGGATGTTTTAAACATTGCATCAAAACAAATCTTTGCACGATGGCAGGCAACCCTTTCTGTTTTGGATTTTGATATACAATTCATCAATGGTTCTTCAAACTCCCTGCCTGATTTCCTCACAAGAGAATTTTTACTGGGGATACAACTAGAACAACCACAACCATGCCACGTGCTAAGAAAAAAGACAAAGACAAGATCATAGATGACCAGACATCTTCTTCCAATACAAGAATCACCAAAAACCCCATATTGCCCAGAAAATCTTGGGCACAAACAGTCGAAGAATCAGGTCTCATACCTGAACGAACTTATTATCCCAGCCAACCAGATAGCCAACCAATATCCAATACACCTCCTACCATAAATCTAACAGACATGCTTAAAATCATAGACTTAACCAAAGTCCTCCCAAAAGAAACACTCCAGAATATCTTGACCCAAAAACAAGATTCAGAAGCCCAAAATTCCAGGGCTATAGCAATGAGTGACAACCCCTCACCCTTAGCAGCCCAAAGAAAAGCGGAATACCAATTAATGGCCCAGAAAAATATTCTCAACAAAGTGGTTATCAGACCAGCAGAAACCTCCCAACCAATAACCACCCAAGTAAGGTCCCAATTTTTCCCAAAAGAAAAATATGCTTTAGTCCTCACCGTCGAGGATAGTTTCTATGATAAAAACCCAAATCAATTTGCAAAAACCATATTTCCTGAAGGATGGTTTTATAAACCATATGATTTGAATAAACTCCAAGCTTTTTATGAACAAATATTGGTTGAGACTGAATCAGCCAAATTTACTCATTTTTCTGATAAACAAAACAGCAACCATATTCTTTATTCTACAGTCATGATTATTCGAATCATACACCCAAATGAATGGGCAGAAGAACCCGACACACTCAAAAGATTCAATGCCAGACTCACTCAAAACCTACCTTACTGTACTTCATACTCATATTGGGACTACCAACAAGCATGGTGGAATACCTTTTATAGACAAAATGACCATATGAAGCATACTTGGTTAGTATACTTTAAAGACAAATTCGCCTGACAAAATCTCCCAAATTAGTTCAACAATTGGTGGGCATACTTCGGACCTACCGAACAAATCATTCATCCCACCCTCATACCAGGATAGCAACTTTTCCAAAAAGAGTTCAATCCCTCCCAGCATGACATACGATTCACATGCCTTCTCCACTATTTTGCCATATTCAGAATATCATGGGTAACCGGATGGGAATTTGCATATTCTCACACCGAGAAAATACCCATTCTCATACGCCAGCATAAAACAAAATGGTGAGATAAATTTAAATTCCAAGACTGGGGAACAGAAAGAATGGTTTGAAATTGGTTAAACACCAATACTCCAACTAAAACATCAACACAGCAAACTGCACATCTCCAAGAAAAATCACAAATAATGGCAGCTCTCGCTGCAGCAGGCACCAAAGAAGAATGTTATGCCATAATTGGTCAACTCCACCAAGATGACCAAATTGCTAAAGACTCCTTAGATAGCCAGCAAGGAAGCCATGAGGCAACTTCAACATACCATTTGGCGTCCCCATAAAACAGAAGACAAACAGCACCAAATACTGTTTTCACTGTTCATACATACTCTAGATACTCTTCATTTCATTTCTTTTGTTCACACTTTTACTGTGCACTTACTACTGTTTAAATAGTCAAAACACTGTAGCACGAGCACTATAAAAGTAACGCACCCATGCACAGAAAGGGGGAGGCACTTTCTGTAACCTTTCAGAGAGATTTTCGAAACCCTCTCCACAGAACCTCACTCTTTGATTCCCAGAAACCCTCGAAAACCCTCTTCACCCAGAAGTATCTCTCTGGTTTTGAAATAAGTTTTCAAAATCATATCATATCTTCTTTATATCAGATCCTGACTCGTACATAGTCGGCAGATTTGCGTATTATTTCATAACAGTTAAGTGACGGAGAGTGGATTACCGCCCCAGATCTGAAACTGTTCTTCAATTTTTACTTTATATAATTCTTGCACTTGTGATTTACATTTTCTTCAGATCTGTAACCCATACTTCTATATTATCTTCATTTATCACCTATATGGTCATTTCGCATACCTTGGTGTTTTTGCATATTTCTGCTCTTCATACTTTACATATTCTTCGCTTTACATATTATCTTTAATGTTCGTGATTTTGCTTAGCTTAATCTTCTTTTATATTTCATTTCTCTATTTAGTAAATTTCCTTTACACCATAACCCTAACCTTTGAATTACTTTACGACGTCATACAAACATTCACAGAACTTGCAGACTTCTTCGACTATATCAGAGACATATAACCACTAGAGTTAGCAACGATTAAGGTTTGTATGATAAACAGGTCACATAAAAGAAAACGTTAAACATTAAGGTTTCCCCCTTTTCATCTACAGATCTACTACATTTCGTATATCTTCTTTCTAATCTTTTAATAGATCCAACGATCCTAACTATATATATATATATATTCTTTTCCATTGTTTGCTAGCAAGGGTTAGCAACCCTTGCCCGTCAATGAAAGTGAAAAGAAAAGAAAAAATATAAAAAATTGTAAAATAACTAGTAACAATTTTTAAGAAATATAAAATATAAAATTTGTTCATGTCAACACTACTCATGCTATGTAGGATAACCAAAATCCACGTCAGCAATCTCCCATCAATAGGTCTTTGTACCTACACTGTCACCATCATATAAGTGTTTTGACAAACACAAGAATTATATAAATAGATGGTGGATCTCCTCTATATAGTTAGAAGAATTATTAGATGTTAGTAATATCGTGTGACATTTATTTCCTATGACAACTACTTTCCTTATTATATTAGATTACTTGCTTTTATATACCTATGGTTCAAGTATAAATACCCATTGTTTGTAACACAATAAAAAAATCAAGTTATTGGGTAAATATGCAAATTTTTACTACTCTCTCTCCCTCTCTGTTGAATCCTAAAATGTTTTACTGAATATTCCGTCCTCATTTATTGACCTTCAAATAAAAGTTGTTGACCTTCAAATACAGGCAGAAGGACGTGGTCCTTCTGCCCGTAGTGTTTTAACTTAAGCTCGTCGTTGTCGACTGAGATCTTCTCATATATTCTAACTCTATTAACATTATTTTCTTTTTGGCAGTATGCTGAGTCACTATGTGCAAACATGTATAATTAGGTCGATGGATCGATGATACTGATCATATATAAATGAACATGCTGTGTCACTAAAGTCCTTTTGCAAAATGTCAAATTGGTCCCGCACTGCCAAGTTCCATTGCAAATAGATTTGGATTGCATGATGTGGACTCTCTCTCTCTCTCTCTCTCTCTCTCTCTCTCTCTCTCTCTCTCTCTCTCTCTCTCTCTCTCTCTCAAAATGAAAGATCACATGAAAATGGTCACTAGCAATTTGTCATTGTCACATGCAAATTTGCATAAGATTTGGTCTTGAGGGACCCTGGATTCGGGTTTCTTCTTTGAGGCTAGGATTTAGAAGCAGAAAGCATTGGGAACTCTTGTGAGGCATCATGTTTCTATCGACCAAAAAAAGGAAACATGACAGTTATTTTCCTTGTCGTTTTTTGAACAACCTGGTCCTTTGAAAATGTTGATAGCAAGTCTGTTTATAGAAAGCAGCCAAAAAACAAAGACCATCGTCCGCTTCACTGTCTCTCTTGTATATGAAGAAAATCCCTAACAATAGGAATGGTTTGAGAATCCTAAAAACGGTTGGGTCGTTGCACTGTATGCTCAAATGATTGTTTCGTTTGTTACATTACGCTCTTTTCTCATGCAACTGTATGTGCTTCGAAAACTATGACACCCTAAATCTCACATCAAATGATAGATGTCTCCTTGGGTGATTCATTAATAAGACCTTCACTGGAACAATCGCCAGCTCGTGTGATTACTTGAGTACAACCTTTGGGAGCTTTACCCTTGTAGAACGAGCATATTGTTATTGATCATTTAAGAGAAAATCCCTTCCAATAAATATGTGATTCATGGATGATTTAGGCTTATACTTGATCTAATATGGGTGAGGAATGATCATTCAACAAGAAGACTCAGACAAGGGTGCAACTCCTTACAATCTACTAGATATGATAAGGTAGAGTCTCCCCAGTTGTAGGGCAACACCAACCTTGCATAGTGACGGCAAGGTTGACCTAGCTAGCCCTCATCTCTACCCGGTCATAGGCCATCATTGAGGCTCGGCAACCTACTAGAGAAAGAAGGGAACAAAAATAAAAGAAAGAAAAGGAAATAGAAAAGAAAATAACAAAATAAATAAATTCAAAACATATTAAAATATTTTTAAAATTATCCATGTCAATACTAATCACAGATTGTAGGATGATTAGCATTCACATCTTTGATTTTCGACAAAAATTGATCGGATAAACTTAATTGGCAAAACATAAAAAATTTGAGGACTCAATTGGCACAATTAAGAGGTTTATGACTAAATTTGTAAAAGTGCAATGGGTTTACAACTTTTTAGACAATCTTCCCCAAGATGAAATTAGCAAAAAATGACATAAATATTTGTGACTCGTTTCACAATCAAATAGTCATATTACAAACGCATTTCCAATCGAGGGTTATTTACACATCACATGGCCATTTGATTAGTGAAATCTAAGGGTAGGAAAAATCAGTATAAAGTTAGAATGGATAAAATTTATCCTATCATATGTTTGATTCCTACTCAAGATAGGATAAAATTTAACATATAGGAGGTAAGTACATTAGAAGTGTCATAACTTTTGTACGGCATTCACTTAACTGCCATAACTTCTTTTTACTAACTTGAGTATCACAAATTTGAAAAATTAATTACCTAAATGTCATTAGAAAATTGCCTTGCTGGAAAATTCGATGCGAATGTTGATTGTCCTATGTAGCATCGGCAACGCTAACATGGACAATTAACAAATAATTCAAAAAAAAAAAAAATCCTGGTCAAAATGGAAAATTAATTAAAAAAATCCATGTAGGACAATTTGCCAAGAATGGCACCCAAATGATTGATTTTACATCGATCTAGCACTTAAATGAGCTAAAAAATGCGATATTTGAGTGAGCTCTATACAAAAGTTATGCCCCTCCCAATGAGATACGAACCTCTAGAGTGCCAAAAGTTGGTACAAAGGGACACTTAAATGCCAAAAGTTACAAAAGGTACACTTAAGTGCCAAAATCGAAGCAAAAGGGATCAGTTAAGTGCCAACGGCAAAAATTCCAACCAAATTGCCACGTGTCCATTTTCCGGCGACTTCATTTGCTGACGGAGCATTTTTTTCAAAATAAAAAATCCACGTGCAAATTTTTTTAAAAAAATTGTCCACGTCAGATTTTAAAAAAATTAAAATCGATTTTATAATAATATATATTTTTAATTTTAAAATCCACGTCAACGCAAAAACGATGTCGTTTTGCGCTAATTTTTCGTCGTTTCAATTTCCGGCGACCCACGTAGGATTTATGGCAGGGTTCCAATGACTTGGCAGATCCATTTTTTTCTAAAAGTGGCACTTAAGTGTACCGTTTGTAAGTTTTGGCACTTAAATGTCCATCCGTGCCAAGTTTTGGCACTCCCGCTGTACTTATGCCCCCATTCCTTATCCTAGCATTTTTATTTATAAGTGAAAAGGTTGAGAAGGGCCCATGCAGCTATCCCTATGAACTTTACCATAAGGGTCCCAAGTAGACAAATGTATTGCATTAATTAATTCTTTATAAGACATACTAATAGAAGGAGGTAATATATATATATAACTAGGTACTTCTCATGAATAAGGCCTATTGCATATAAAATCCAAACTATTTTACATTTAATTTTAAATAAAAATTGAAATTAAAATATCATCAAAACAATTATTTATGTATTAATAGAGAAGAAGTATTAATTATGAATTACCTCCTTCGCCTTTCATTTTTTCCAACCACCACACGGCTCTTCACCATAGAAATCCATCATATTATCTTCTTATTTTAATCGCATCAACTCAAATAGAAATAAGTATGTTAGATTTAAAATATAAATGAACAATTATGTAAAAAAGGATAAACGCATAAAAGCTTGCATTTTTCCATCCATTTTTTGACTTCCTACGCCTCTTTTTACCTTAAATTGACCACAAAATCTCTTACATGTCCAAGATTAAAAATTATTAATTACCTTTTTTTTCTTCTCTTTCTTTGGAAATTATGATGATTTGGAATTAACAAAAAAATATGTAATTGCCAAATGTTTGATTGGATTGCCTTATAATGCAATTAAAATTGTCATAATTTTCTTGCCAACAACTAATTATTCCACTTAACCAACTCTAATTTTCAATTTTGTCAATGTAATCCTAAACTTTTGGGACATATTTGTCTTTCTTGCCAATTGCCACTGAAAATCGCTAATATGGTGTCTAGTCATTGTTGATCATCCTAAGTGGCATGCTAATGTATGCAATTTGTTTATTTCTACATCGCAATTTGTAACTACAATTGGCAGGAAAGACTATATTTAAATATTTTGCAAATGTGTCGGACTATATTGACAAAATTAGAAAGTTAAAACTGAATTGACATCAATATTATAATTATAAGACTAAATTGATATTTTTCCCAAATATTTAAATAGTCACTAATTTAATAGAGACGAGTATAAGAGATCAGTTGTACCTGTTGACCTAGCCATTAAATAATGCTATCCAAATTATCTATATATATTTTATTGGAAAGCTAGAAGACTTGAAGGAACTCAAATCAAATGAGTTCTTTCGAAAGAAAATGTTGTTCATTGAGACGAAAAGACCTCGACTCACACTTCCAAGCAATGACCAAACTCTTTTACTTGCTAGGAGCAAATTGGAATCGAATCTCAAACCAATCTCCCTGGCATCCATCCCAAAGGAAGTCAATTAAGCTACAGAAAAGACACTCCAAGCAAGGCTGAAAATTTTGATAGAAGCCACTCTCGAAGAAATTCAACAAGCTTTTCATATCGCCCTACAAGAACTTTGTCTTTGACGAGAAGCTTTTTGAAGCTATCTCAGAGAAAACAAAAATCTTGATAAAGCATGCTTAAAACTAGAGCTAAATATCAAATGTCCAAAGGATTATAGTGACCTATCCTACACAGGCTGCAAGAAAAAGAGACTTCAAATGATATTCTTTCAAAAATTAAGGAAAAGAAAAGGAAAGTGGAAATTCCTTTGTAAAAGCCACCATCGCTTCTCAAAGAAACACAGCAAGGATAGATGTTATGTCTACAATAAAAAAGGACATTTTGCCAACAATTTTCATAAGGTAAAGAAGCATGGTGGCCATTTCATTGAGAAAATCGTGAAAAGCACTAGAATGCCTCTCAGCGATTCTAAAATCGTGTCTTTCTTCAGAAGATCAACCCTTTGGAAATACTCTATGTGCGATCCACACATATAGTTCAAATTCAGCTTCTGATTCTAAAAAGATTTCTTCCTCCTTAGGCACATTATTTGCGATAAACAAATTTTCTTCCGATAAGAATGACTCTATGAGAGTCACAATCAAAGTCAAAGGAAGATCCAACAAGTTGGGTTTTTGATTACTTGATGGTAGGAAGGAATTTAGTTTGGAAGGAAGGTTTCAAGCGGATGAAAAATAGTTAGAGCACCAGGAGGTTGTTATTCGGGAGGATGCTTTGGTATCCTAGGAGGTGACACTGAAGATTCAATTGGAGTCAAGGATGTATTTTGCTTTTGTTTTTGCTACTTACAAAGCTTGTCTCGAAAGGTCAAGAAGTTATTTTGAGGAGGTGGTGCAGCCGAGCTTAAGACAACTACAAATGAAAAGGATGATCAAATCCATACCCTTCCAAATTCTCTTGTCAAAATACCATAAAGTCATCTCTCTTGTTGCTCTCATAGACATTGGAGCTAGTTCCTCTACACTAGACACCAAGATTCTCCTAGAAAAATATTGGAAACCATATACTAGGTATTTCAATTTTGCTTCTAGTGACACATTTGCTACTAAATTTCATAGCAAACCCATTACCATCCTATTTTTTCCCCAGTGCTCTATCACCACAAAAGTCCTTGGTTCCAGCTCCCTAGATAAATGTATTGTTATTGGTTAGGACATCCTAACCCAACTTCCAAAGTTTAGAATCTTGTCTAATGGACTTTGTTTCAAAACCCAGTTCTAAGAATTTGTAGACATTAAGCGATTTTATACTCTCCAGCCAACCAAACTAGACCCAATAATCCAAACTTTACTTTCATGTTGTGTTGATTCTCATTCGAAGTTCTTTCAAACTTGTACTCAGCCCCTATGGAAAAATTAAGCCTTTTATGTCAAACTTTCTTTCAAAAGGAATGAGGACATAAATCCTACGAAGGCAAGTCACTTGGGTATGAGCCCTAAACACCTTACTCTTTTTCAACAAGAATGCTCAAAATTGTTGGCACAAGGCTTAATCGAACCTTTAGGTTCCCAAATGGGCGCGTGAAGTATCCTATGTCAACAAATGTACTGAACGAAGTTGTGGAAAGATGAGGTTAGTAATCAATTATCAACCTCTAAATCAATTTCTTCAAGATGACAAATTCCCATTACCCCACCAAAATTCTCTTGTCCTTAGCCTTGCTCAAGCAAAAATCTATTCAAAATGTGATCTTAAGATAGGATTCTGGCAACTGGGCATTGATCCAAAGAATAGACCCAAAATTGGATTTTACATTCCCAATCAGCACTTCCAATGGACAGTTGTCCCTTTTGGACTCAAACTGCACCATCTCTTTTCTAAAAAGCCATGTGCAAAATCTTTGAACCTATTCTCTCAAACTCCTAGATTTACATTGATGATATCCTCATGTATAGTCCTAATGAGGAATCTCATTTTAAACTTTTGACCCAATTTGTTGACATTGTAAAGAAGCATGGAATTATGCTTTCTAAAAAAAAAATGATCCTTGCCCAAAAGGAAATAGAGTTCCTTAGAATGTGTTTAAAGGATGGAACCTATTGTCCAAAATCCCACATTGCTAATGAACTCCAAAAATTCCTTGAATAAGATTTTACGACAAAACAGGTTTAGCAATTTCTTGACATTGTCAATTATTTGAGAGATTTTGTTCCCCATATCTCTAAAACACTTTGACCACTCAAAAAAATGCTCAAAAAGAATGCTTCTCCATGGGGACAAAAATAAACTGAAATTGTTGCTCATCTCAAAAAGGTTTAGCGACACCTTCCTCCTTTGAAGATTCTCTCTATGGCGAAACGAATACTCCAAACTTATCCTTGAAATCAATGGAACCAAACACATTTGTGCCTATAAAAGTGGAAGATTCTCTCAAGCGGAAATACATTACCATTCCACCTTCAAGAAAATTCTTGTGGTCAAATGTGGAATCAAAAAGTTCAAGTTCCATTTCACAGGGCACCATTCCCTCGTTGAAATAGAGTCCATTGGACAAGATTCTAAGCTTTGGAAATTGAGTTATAATGTCCCAATCAATTATGATATTTTTATCTAAGGAGTTGGAACCAAGGATTTTTGTGGTGATAGAGCACTAGGGAAATAAATTGGGTGGTAATGGGTTTGCTATGGAATTTAATAGCAAAGGTATCACTAGAATCAGAATTGAAATACCTCGTATATGGCTTCTAATATTCTTATGAGAGAATCTTGGTGTCTAGTATAGAGGAACTGGTCTATGAGAGCAACAAGAGATATAGGTTTATGGTATTTTGACAAGAGAATTTGGATGGGTATGTAAGGCTGATGGATTAGTTCGGAGATCTCGATTTCATTTTCCGAAAGGAGAATTTGGAAAGAAAGGAGAATTTGGAAAGAAGGTGAACACTTTATTTTTAGAATCAAAGGCTGAGTCTGAACTATATGTCTGGATGATACATAGAGTATCCCCAAAAGGTTAATCTTCTAAAGAGCAGATGGACTCAATGTTAGAATTGTGAAAGGGACTCCACTACTTTTCATGATTTTTTCAATTAGATGGCCACCATGCTTCTTTGCCTTAGAACAATTTTTGGCAAAATGTCCTTTTTTTATTGCAAACATAACATTTATTATTGCTGTGTTTCTTTGAGGAATGATGGCGGCTTTTACAAAGGAATTTTCACTTCCCTTTTCTTTTCCTTGATTTTTTGAAAGAATATCATTTGAAGTGTCTTTTTTCTTGCAGCCTATGCAAGATAGGTCAATGTAATCTTTGGGACATCTGATCTTTAACTCTAGTTTTAAGCATGCTTTATCAAGATGTTTCTTTTCTTTGAGATAGCTTCGCAAAGCTTCTCATCAAAGACAGAGATCTTCTAGGGCAATATGGACAACATGCTGAATTTCTCCAAGATTGGCTTTTGTCAAGCTTTTTTGCCTTTCTTGGAGGGTCTTTTCTTCAACTTGACTGACTTCCTTTAAGATAAATGTACACTAGAAGTACCATAACTTTCATGCACTACTCACTTAAGCACCACAAATTTGAAAAATCGATCACTTAAGTGCCATTGGTGAATTTTCTCATCGAAAAATCCAACATGGACACTACCGGCGTTGATGTAGACAATTAATTCAAAAATTACAAAAATTCACATAGTTCGATTTGCCATAATTGCCACTCAAATTATTGATTTTACTTCAAAGTGGCACTTGAGTGAGGTAAAAAAATTATGGCCTCAAATGAGCACCATACGAAAATCATAATACTCCTACTATTCTTATATTGATATAAAGGAATACAGCTTGAATAAAATTATCCCATAAAAAAATGGAATAAAAGTCGATAAATTTCTTCCATTCATGGTAAAAACTATTTTTCTCAAATAATAAAAATTTTAAATAATCATAATTAAATAATAATTAAATATAAATAAAATTTAAACTCTATCATTAAAAAAATTCAAAATGATAAAAAATAGTTTATATATATATATATATATATATTCCTATGTTTATTATATATTCAAATTTCTTTCTACTCTATGTTATGTATTTTGTATATATTATGTATCTATATTATTTGATTCTGTAGGTATAACTTCCTATATGATAAAATTAAGGGATGAAGGAAGGTAATAAGAAAAAACAAAAGAGATGGAAAAAAAATAAGTGAACAAAAATGAAGTAGAAGAATCCAGATTTTAAATGAACTAATTCGAACTTGAAAATAATCTTTCGAATTCTTGAAGAATGAGAGGTGATGAATTCTCTACAAAAAACCCACCCTCTCTGTCTCCTTGTCTTTTGTGTCTTTAGTTCATGTTGAGACTTCACGACTCCTCTACAGATTTTTAGTTACCTTAAAACTCCATAGAAAGGGCAAGAGAGTCAGAAGCTTATATTCCTTCGTAGTTTTTTAGTTCACGTTAAAAGTCCACGAAAGCAGCAAGAGAATCAAAGGACTATACTTTTCGTAATCACAAAATTGGGAATAATCATGTTTTTTCCTCTTTACAAGATTTGGCAATGAATTATGAGAGATTTTTACAATTTTTGTTTGTGTATTTTGAAGTTCATTTACATTTATATGTCATAAATACCAAACAATGGACATGATATGATATGAAATGTCCAACTCTATTATTGCGATTCACTAAATAGTTGATATGATATAACAATATCTCTCAATTTCATATTATATCTTATCCAATTCTATCTTGGTTAGAAATACAAACTACCAAACCTAGATTGCCACAAATAATGGTAATTCATTTTAGTCCGGACCAGGTTCACAAGTAGCCTAGTTTTCTTTTTTTTTTTTTTTTTTATTTCTTATAAGATTTAGCAGATTACTATAAACATTTTAAAAATCCAAACATACAATTAGTAAATAACGAGCATACGGGAGTAACGAGCATAAAAGTCTTTTCCCAAGCCCTTCAATGAATTAAAAATAGTGCGACAAAGTTACAAAGATTGAATATGACCTTCACATGGAAGCAAAAATATGGGAAATAGCAATTGCTTACTGATATACAAATCTTTCCTATCTCTCCATGGCCTTAATCTTTAGGAATAATGGTTATCCAATTTATGTGCATTTTTTTACATACTTGGGGGTTTTTAACACTGTGATAGGTGGAACTAAGGATTGGATTTTTACGTACAAATGTAAATTAGTATGCAGTCAATTTTAAACTCAATTATGGAAAGACATGGAATGACAAGACACGCATTAAAAGATATTGACGTAACACATGAAAAAATTCAATTTTGAAGCTCGTTTTAACTAACCAATTAAGTACTGAAAATTACAAAATTCAAGAACTGATGAAAGAAATTTTTACTTGATAACTTTAATTAGTAATGACTAAGAAAACTCGGGTAAGTCAAAAATTCAAGCAACGTGGTAAGTAACGGAGGGGTTACTGAATTCATTCAACAGAAAAATATTTGATGACAATACTAGAATTTATTGACATTTATCTTTCTCATATGTTTGGTAAGAAATTAATAGTATTCAGTTATCAAATTTCATTTATCATCTAACATATTTGTATTTCTCTTTTCAGCATTTAAGATCAACAGCTAAAATTGAATACTATTAATAATTGATGAATATAGATATAATATAGGACATCGTATTCCTTGTCCAACTTGGCCTCAAACAGTGGAAAGGAAATCAGGAGTGCAAATAGCAGATTAGGACGTTCACAAAATCCAATTTCCACTTTCTTTTAATCAATAGGCTTCCCCATAATTCAACTCAGGTCAGGCTTCGTTCATAAGTTCAAATCAAGACATATTCCAACAATACTCAAGTTCGACCTGCCTACTAAGCATGTGTCATTGACAGGCCCGAAACTTTAGTGTATATCATTGGTTCACTAATTGAATTTTCTTGTTGCATGGAAAAAAAAAAGGTGATGTACCACTACATGACGAGAACATTCGTTAATAGACGCACAAGGGGTACATAACAAAATATGTTTTGTACTAAAGAAAGCCATTGTTGATGATACATGAAATGACGTTTGCTCTCACTCCAAACATGCATTACGCAACTTTCCCATTAAAAGTTGCTACATTATATTTGACAACACGCAGTGTTTTCTTTTCATTCATATCTCATATGTCATGCCAACCCTTAGAAGCCTATTCCTTGGGATCGCCATAATTTTATCACCTTGCCTGAAATTTTTCCTGAGAAAACTGTAGGCGTAGTTGACAATGATCTTCTTGAAGACGGACGATTTTGGCTCGGCGACCACCTCGGCTTCCCCGAGGAGGTATACCGCACCCCTCTCCATTGCTTTCTGCACAAATTGCATCTCCTCTACGGCCACTTGGATCGGACTAAACCCAGTTCGATCGGAAGAATTCGTCAACATGACCGTGTTAAATGATTGGATAGAATTGGAAGAGAGATTGGACGGGTTAGGCTGCGGCAGCGACTCCTCCATTTGGACTGTTGCTCCCTTCGCCTGTCCAACTTCTGCTAGCACTGTCGAATGGGGTACACTGTTGTCGGCCGTCTCATCCTTTCGGTTGCCTTCATTGTTCCCGGCCTCGAGCAAGAAGTATTCATGCCGGATGAATTCCTTCAAGTTGTCCACCAATTGGCGCTCTAACTCACGCGGCTCCTCGATCTTGTCCTTGTATCCATACCGCACGACACAGCGGAACATCCTGAATCCCCTTGGTTCGACCTGCCTAAACAAGAACCGCTCCTCGAGTGCGACCTTGCTGATTGGGAGGTTCTTGATCGAGACGAGCACTAGAACGGAATGGATAGACGGAATATTTTCCACAAAATGTGAAAATATTGGAGGAATGCCCTGCACGAGCTCAGAGTAGAGGAGGGCGACCCCGGGGACCCGGCTAATGCTGGGGTTCGCAGCAAGATCTCTGATGAACTCGGCTGAGACCTTGTTCTTGAGCTCGTACATGTACCGTTCCTTGTGGACGTAGTGCCAGATGATCATGATGGTCATGAGGATAGCGGCAAACACGATCGGCAGGAAACCGCCCTGTTTGAACTTGTAGTAGACCGACGAGAGATAGAGCAATTCAACCGAACCGAAGACAGTGAAGAAGAGCACGATCCACCATATGCTTGTCTTCCATATCACGAGCATGATCAGAGTGAGCATGAAGTCGTGATCAACATTACACTCACCACAGCAATTCCTACAACCAAACATTCATGAGACAAAATAAATAATAAAAACCACCAAATTAAATCCAAATTAACATAACCTTATTAGAAGTATGACCACTTCATTTATTTCGAGGAAAATGAGTTACTATTTTTTTAGAAAATGATCATTTATATCACTTATAAAAATGAATGGATGAAAAATATTTTCACCGTCTGACATAAATGTTTAGACATATATTATTATCAATAAAGAAACATTTTTAATTGACTAATTATACTAATAGATATCAGCCATGTATTGTGGGCTTACCGTAGGCGTTGCCGATGTTGGTTGGGGTCCGGAAGGCCGCAGTGACCGTGACGCAAGCTAACATGAGAATGTAGTTCACCTCCGGGATGTAAACCTGGCCCTCGTACTTGGCTGACGTGTTAACGACCTTGACCCGGGGGAAGCAACCCAAGCGCAGCGACTGCGAGACGATGGAGAACGCCCCTGAGATCATTGCCTGGCTCGCGATGATGGCGGCGGCGACCGCAACCACGAACATGGGCCAATAGAGTGGTCCTGCCCATCGATCAACAGGATTCACAAAACACTGTCAAAGGTAGGCTCCTCCTTATACTGCGGGCAGGAGGCCTTATAATCTTTTGCGGGCTCATTCTAAGACATCGCGCACGGAGCTTAATTCGGGTCAATTTTCTAATGCTTGATCATGGCAATCATACTAACTAATTTTCTTGGCTAGACCACATCTATTATGAAATTTACAATAACTGTAGTGTCTCAGTTTTACAAACCTGGGATGGACTTATAGAAAGTGTCGTTAACATTGCCAGGGTGCCTCATGAGGTAAGCTGCTTGTCCACTATACGCGGTTAAAAGTGCCGGACAAGCGAGGCAAGAGAAGCTGATCTGCATCGATTGTACACCCCAATGATCAAACTCGACCATGTGAACACATGTTACTAAGAAAAGTTTCAGATGCACTCCTTGGATCCTTGGAGGTTTATAGATTTCCTCACCAAAAAGTAGATTCCTTGTGAAACCACTGAAAGCACCCCATCTATTCAACAGATATACTATTGATGAGCTGACAGGATTATATTCAGTATTTTAACATATCGGTTCTGCATGTCTTAGCCCACAATTTTCCCCTGAATCTTGTTCTTCTTCAGGAGAAGGGAATACCCTCTTGATGTTTTACATCCAAGGAATGTCGAGATCCACATGAGACCTTAGACAAAGCAATTTAAGGTCATACTAGGACCTGAAACTTTCAATTATGTGGTTCATAAAGAAAGAGAGAACTAAATTACGTGCGTTTGGATTGGGACCACGAATTCGGTGAGCAAGATTCAGAAATTTTGTACTTTCTTTATTGGCATCATTTCCTCAATGGACGGAGTCATGAAGACAAATAATAATAATCAAAACAAAATTGATTAAATATTCTTAAAGAAGTCAAGAAGAGCTTCCTTCTGTTGAAAGTTAAGGCATAGGTAATTGTATGCACTTACTTGGATGGCTAGAACATTGAAATGACCCAAATCAGCAAACATGGCCTCAGTGCCTGATTCAATTTAATCATCCATATCAATGAACTTTAAACTGTGGCCTACTTGTTTACCCAAAAAAGAAGAAGAAGAATTCGCACGCAGACCTGTAATGCAGAGGAAGACCCCGCCGAGCGAGATCCAGGCTTGCTTGCCATTGCGGTTGAAGTAGTCGACGATGTACTTAGGGTTGAAGGCACGCAGCACGCCTATGTCATACTTGAACAGGTTGTAGACCCCGATCCCGCTAATGAACGTGAACCAGACGAAGATGATGGGCGCAAACGAAAACCCAACCCGGTCCGTCCCAAACCTCTGGACGCCAAAAAGGACTATCAGGATCGCCACCGATATCCCCACCACAGCATCTGCATGTCCACCCGTAAATATACGTTTAATCGATGAATTAGTATATGCGTGACAAAAAGAAGAGAGCTGTACCTTGATTTTAGGAGCACATTTCTATTTGCTAATCACTAAGCACTGTATTTACCTGTGTGAAGTGAACTGATCCCGCTCACTGCTGAAAGAACTGCGGGAACCCAAAAGAAAATTAAAAAAAAAGGAGCAGAGAGGTTATCTTAGCTTTCAAGATGCACAAAACAATTATTTTGTTCTAACACGACGTTCGTGAAATTGTTGGTTTTCACTATGTTGAAGTCTCTATCATAACATTGGCAAAAAGAAGTCCCTATCGTGTTATGCACTGTTAGGAATCCTTGGTATGATTTTTTAATTGATTTCCAAATATATCGATTGAAGTGTCATGTAATTGTAAGGACATGCAATGAAAAATTGCCAAACATTTGTTGCGCTGTTCATAAAATTGTGCGGGGATAACGAGAGAGAATTCTTTGAAAGGGTTTTAATAGATTATTTGCGAGAAAGCTTTGCGATCTAAACCTGAAATAGATGGAGTGAGGACACCGTCGCCGATGACCATCGAAGTCCCCATGATGGTGACGAGAAAGAGCATGATCTTAGCGATCTTGCTGTTCTCGAGCACACCCTTGACCTTCTGAGACCATCGCAGCTGGTTCGACGGAATGTCGAGATTGTAGTTCGAAATTTCTCGGTCCTCTGGCTGCTCATTTGGGATTAGGCTCACCTTTATGTACCGGCATATAAATGAGTACAACGCAAATGTCCCTCCTGCACACAAGATTGAGGCACACTAGTTAGAATTGCAAAAATAAGTCATTGGTCACCAACAACAAAAAAAGAGAAGTAGCTAAAAAGTAATATTGGCATGTGAACCTACAAAAAAGGGTCAAATGCTGATAATTGTGGAAATTTCCTATAATGGGCTTACATTAATTGATTGATTTTTTATTTTATATAATCGGGTTAATGAATATTCAAATATATTTTAAATCCTCAAATGATCTTATTGAATTGGGTTTTGGCATCTATTAATAACAGGCCTAGTTGAATAGCAAAGTGTAGGCTATTGTGTTTAACTGAAACCCGTAATGGGAGAGGCCTAGTTGACACGCTATTGATTAGGGTTTGCTAGGTCCCTTTTCTAGCCTATAAAATGATAGGTTATACCTATCAGTCGTTTGAATATCATTAAAAGCTGCTATACCGAAATAAGTCATAGAGATGAAAATTTGGCATTCTAATAGATCGCTGATTATAGTCAATCTGATCTATTTTTTAATCTATTTTCTTCAAGTGAAGTTATGACTCAAACAGGTACATTTTTAATTCCGCTGAGCATATCGATTTTGATGTTTTACATTCATATATGGATCTAGTTGTTCTTGATTAATTAGTTATTTATGTAGAAAATTTCTACATATAGTCCTAACATGTGAAGCACGATAGAGATATATGTGCGTACCGTCGCCATTGTCATTGGCTAAGAGGACAATGAAGACGTATTTGATCGTGGGAATGAGGAGAAACGTGTAGATAATTAGCGACAGAACCCCAAGAATATCTTGAGTGTCCTTAATTCCCTGTGTGAACGTACTCGCGTACACATAGAGTGGAGACGTCCCTATGTCACCATACACCACCCTATGCTCTGAAATGCCAAACTCATCGTCCTTCGCCAATTCACCTGTAAATCATTTATATCAGCAATTTAATCACAATAACAAAAACTCGGCCTTTTGAGGGGACAAAAAGATTTTTTCCAAGTTCATCAATAGGAAAAAATAGAATCAATTTATCGCGCTTAGCTTATTATTATCACGTCACAAAGCCAACTGTCTCCGTAAAAATTATTTACTTCCCCATCGTTTGTATTTCTTGAATAGGTAAAAAATAGTGGAGAGATTAATAAGGAAAATGATTCTATGACAAGAACATATAAGCGATCCGTCTCACTGCAGTTTCAAATTCAGAAAATGGAATTAAATAGCTGATAAAAAAAAAATTTACAGATCCAAAAATTGGCAAAGAGCACCTGGGAGGAGTGAGCGTGGGACATGGGAACTCGACCGGCCTCCAGGTGGAGAGAGTCGACGCGGCGCAGTCTCAACCACGAGACCTTCCGCTCCTTCATGCTCAGCTTCTCCGCGTCTCTCGCTTCCGTCGTGATCTCCGATACTTCTTCCTCCATGGCCACCACCTTCCTCTCCGCCATAGACTCTCTTGCTGGAATCTGCTCAGTTTCTTTCTCCCATGTGGAGTGATGAGACCCCGCTCCTTATACTTAATAAGGCCTCAGGAATCGACGAGACGTTTCAACTGAATATTCTGCTGGACGAATCGTGGGAAGAGGTCGATTAGAAAAAAGAGGTTGATCATTGAGGTTTGTTTATTTCGTTAATTTGGCATTGTGCTAGGCAAATGTCACAGGCCGGCAATTTTTGGACCACAAAATAGCCTGTGTAGCGCCTGATGAGTGGATAATACCAGACCAATCTTTGTTCTATAATTATTCTAGATAACAATACCGCGGATAGCTTCCTTATATGAGATCAAACCACGCTAAGCTTAATTCGAGTGTCCAGTCTATCGAGCGAAACAACAAATCTGTTTAGGCCCGACAACTTATTTCGGCTTGCCATGGCCTTATCAAGAGAGCGGTATCGGCTCCTAACTAGTTTGTGCATAGGAGCGCCACCTTCAGAGCTCTTAAGTAATATAATCTTTCTATCCCAAAACTCCTAGCACAGATTGTCCTGATGCTACTTTCACAGATCAATTATATTTATCCCCTTTATATCACTCGCTCGTCACTCAATAACCCTAATCTCCATTCACAAGTGTCACGAGCACAGGAGAATCACAAATCATGACCAAGACGTGTTATGTGTAGGGTTCAATATAATAAGATGTCGTTTCAAGGCGACATAGGTTTCATTGGTCGATTCGGTGAGTCGCACGCTTTTGTTGCTTTCTTCGGAAGCCAGTTGGGATACGTGTCTGTAGAAGTTTTCCATGAGCCAGCCTCTCTTAACTTATTTATTACCAATTTCGTTGTTTTTAATTCCTTTGTTTACTTAATTTAAGGGGCTTTTTCCAATAATGCAATGTATTTGCCTATGTTTCATGGTTCTTCCATTCAAGATAAAAGAATGGCCAGTAGAGGAAAAGTGAAAGTAGATCCCAAGAAAGACTAAGGGCCTGCATGACAACGCTTCCGTTCCCGGGAACAATTTTTGCTCAGAAATGATTATTTTTTATTCTATTTCCGAGAACAATTTTTAAACATTTGAAGGCATTTGGTAACTGTCCAAAATTTTTACTCCGGGAACAGAAATGTGTTTGGTAAAAAATTTTAATCTTTTGAGTCTTTTAATTTTTAGTATTTTTTGTTCTTTTTTTCTTTTTTTCTTTTTCTTTTTCTTTTTTCTCCCATTCTTCCTCTTGGCCGCCCCCACCAGTGGTGGCCAGCAAGCGGCCTAGCGAACAACCGGGCAAGCTCCAGCCACCAGCAAGGCTCGGCCTCGCAAATCTGGGCGAGGCTGAGCCTTGCTGGGTTGGGTGAGCCTCGCCTCACCCAGATCTGGGAAGGCGAACCTCACTCGGTGACCTCGCCCAGATCTGCGAGACCGAGCCTCGTCGGACCTTGCCCGGCCACTCGCCAGCGACGGCTCAGGGGCGATGATGGGGTGGGAGAAGGAAGAGGAAGAAGAAGAAGAAGAAAGGGAAGGGGAAAAAAGAGAAGAGAGAAAAGAGAGAAAAAAAATTGAATCTCAGAATTGTTCTCGGGAGTGAGAATCAACTTTTTTTTTGCTTTTGGATTCTACTCCAAACTTGTTCTGGGGAACAAATTTGTTCCCGGAAACAAAAAATTTACCAAATGTATTTATGTTCCAAATCCGCTCCCGGGAACAAAAGAATATAATCAATTGTTCCCAGGAACGTTACCATGTAGGCCCTAAGAAATAATTAACTGTGGCTGCCTGAGCTACACGCTAGGATCTTTTGAGCTGACCCAAGAAACAGTGGTGACTTCCCAATAAAATAAGGGATTTTTTACTAGTTTTCTTGGTCATTGTTTAGATTGTTAAATGACATTCACAGTCATGCCTAAAAGATGACAGTGGCACATAATATTCACTAATAACATCCCACTAATTACCGGACAATGTCAAGTGAACATCACGCCGTTACAATCTAACGTTCAATCCATGTTGTATTTTAATGGCACATAATATAGTAATAGAATTTAACATAATATTAGAATTAGATCTTTTTATAAGTTTTGAACTTTCACTGCTTAAAGTTAAGTACAGGCGGAGCCGCTTACTCCAAAAATTTAAATTATCAAAGTACGACAAAGCATGTTTTTATTTTATCTAAACTGTACTAGTCTTTCGCCATAAGTATTTGGTACGCAAACTATTCGACCTTTCGTCACTATACTCGATACCAATTTAAAGGTGAGAGGTATTCTTAACATTGTAAAATATAATCCGTTACTTTTTAATAGTATAGGCCTCTTTTTTTTTTTTTTTTTGCATAATGTATCAAATACTGTCCAAGGCTGCTTTTTGCGCACTAGACTGTTCCATCTCCCAGGGCGATCTTAAGGTCGCGGTACCTATGTTAATTTAGTGCATTCAAAATTTTACTCATGGAGTACTTTAAATAAAATTTGAATATAAGATCATAAAAACGAGTCATTAGAATAATTAGAAACACGGGTCTGTTTCTGAACAAAAAGAAAACAAAAGGGCATTATTTAAACAGCTCTCCAAGTCGCAATGAGGTAACATAGTTTCATCAACGCTACAAAATCCTTCAGGTTTCAATTGGATACTTAGGAGTATATTCCTATATTCCACCCAATAATTATTTAATTCTCCTTAGTAGAATATGTTGGCCAATCTCGTCCAACTTCAGGAAAGGGACATCTAAGAATTGTACCTCGAAAGATTTTTTCCTGATGTCACAACATGTACTTCCTATGTACTCCCATGGTCTGCTCTTCCTAAGTACCTAGTGTAAGTTGATCAGGTATATTTCCATGCATAGGTGAAAAATGAGGATTAGTGTTACCGTATATAAATAAGGTTGTAATCTAATTTCCAAAACCGATCACTTTATCTTTGACAAGGCTCAAGATTATTCAAAGAGCAAAATTAATTTTGTCAAGCAATTCTGTTTTGGAGGAAATTGCACCAAAACCTCATGAAATTTCAGTAGGAAAAATTATCCAATAAATCCTAAACTTATCGTGCGAAGGCCAATTCAATCATAAATCTTTTTTGTCACAATTCAGTCATAAACCTTTTGATAATTTATTAATTTAGTTCTAATTATTTCAACCGTGCAACTTTAGGCCTCAAGCATTTTGATGATTTGTTAATTTAGTCTTAAACCTTTGGACAATTTGCCCATATAGTTCTTCTATCCAAATATTAATATAATAGGTTTACGATCGAATTGTCAAACCTTCAAAAGGATTAGGACTAAATTGATGCAAAGAAAGGTTTAGGATTGACTAGCATAAGTGAAAAGTTTACAACTAAATTAGAAATTATATAATAACTTTCAGACTTTTGGAACACTTATCCCAATTTCAGGGTGGTGCAAGTTTATCCCAAACAATCTTTATATAAAACTTCCCTGGAACTTCGACTTATTACAAACGTCACCCTCCGTTTATTTTTTTTTTTTGCTTGCACATGCCTAATATATGATTTCTCAATGGTAAAACTATAATATTTCTTGATTTTGTTAGTCATTGCTATCCATTTATACTATAATTTGATTATATTTAATTTTACTCCCAAATTATTAACCTTGTTTCGTGTGATCAAATTACGAAACGGCAACCGGCCCTAGCAAACATAGCGGTTCCATTCATCTACCAAGTGTAAATTATTTCTGTCTAATTGAAAGATGGTTCGATTTAATTTCTTTTTTTTTTTCTAGTATTGTAATGTCTCTTTAGTTAGTCTTGTTTCATAGTTTTTTTCTATTGTATAAATAAGGTTTGTATTATGTAGGAAATTACAAGAGTGCCTAATTGTGCTATGCCAACAGCCCTGATGCTTTTAAATGGCTACCTAATGAAAGATGTAAGGAAAACAAATTACTTCACATTTCAATAATAATATTTAGTGTTCAAGATCAAACTAAAAAACTTTTAGTTATGAAGTAAACCATACTATTATTATGGCTATTAGTATGAGAAAAATACTATAAAAAAAAAACCTAAACCATTTCAATTCTAATCTTTTTCAAATTTTTACCCATTGAGTCAATCTAGCTAGTTTAAGTTGAAAATCGTTGATGAGAACACTGGCGGTCCTATGTAACATAGACAATTTTTTTTTTATAACTTTCAATAATTTTTTAATTTGTTAATAATTTTTTTGGTTTTTTCTTTTTTTCTTTTCTTTTTTTTGGACTAAAGGCCGACAAGGGCCACCAGCTAACCCCATTGGGACTAGGTGAGGACGTTGCAAATCTCACCTTCTCTGGTTGAGTGCCACAATGCCCTTGAAATGGCCAATGAGGGCTTGGGTGAGGGTCATGATGCCCTCGCCAGATTTGGGCCAAGCAAGGGCATCTCAACCCTCACCCAAACTCGATAAAGCTGCAACATCCAAATCTAGTGAGGGTTAGCCAACAACCCTCGACGGATCTCAGTCCATAAAAAAGTAAATAAAAAACCAAAAAAGCATTTAAAAAACTCAAAAAGTTATTTGAAAATGTTTATGTCTGCATTGACTGTGCTATGTAGGAGGACCAGTCTCCACATCAACAATTTCAAGTCTAAAATTGATCAGATTGACTCAATTGACAAAATATGAAAAATTTTAGAACTAAATTGACACATTGAAATGTTTAGCAGGTTTTTGACATTTTGCCCTTGTTATTTTCGGAATTATTATTTATCATATTATTGTTGTTGCTATCTAAAGATCTTTACATTTGTTCCTCTTTTTTGTGTTTTATATATGTAATCATGTTTAGTATCATGAGCTCGAACTCGAGCAATCATAAAGCCAAGCCCGAGTCACCCGCAAATAACTTAAATCAGTTTCAACCTAACATAGCTTCACTCTTGCTACTTCTTACTCTTAAATATTGGGGCAAAAGTACAGCCCTACTGCTAAAACTTGACATGACTGAACACTTAAGTGCCAAAAGTTACAAAATGTACACTTAAGTGCCACTTTTTTTGAAAATTAAATCACTTACGTGCCAATTATGGCGGAAGTTGCCAAAATCCGATGTGGCTTATTTTAATAATATAAATCATTTACATGGTCGCCAAAAACTGAGTTAGCGAAAAACGATGTCGTTTTATGTTGACATGGCATTTTAAAAATGTATTAATTAAATAATATTAAATAACTTAAAAAATATATTATTATAAAATTGATTAATTTTTTTAAAAAAAGAGGAGGAAGGAGAGGATCAGGTGATGGCTATGTAGCCCTCGCCACCGCCACCGTCATTGCCTCACCATCACTGGGAAGGGCCGGCAACGGTAGGCGAGTGTCGGCCGAGGTCGCCAGGCCCTGGCCGGTGACCAGCAGACCCCAGCGACCGCGCGACGAGGGCTGCGGGCCCTCGTCGCAGTTGGCTTGGCAAGGGTCATTGGCCGGCCCTTGCCAAATCTGGGGAAGGGTCACGACCCTCGCCCCAAAGGCCCTCGCCACAGGTCGGTCGGGGTTACCGGCCATTGGCCGTGGCCCGGCAACCAATCGACTTCCGCCCTCGCCCCACCGTCGCCATCGCCTTTCCCAACAATGGTGGGACGGTGGCGGCGGCGAGGATGCACAACCCTCACCTCACCCTCCTCTTCCCCCTTTTTTAAGATAAAATTGATTTTTAAATTTTGGACAATTTTTTTTCTTAAAATTGTCACGTAGATATTTTATTTTAAAAAAAATTTCTGTCAGTAAATAAAATCGCCAGAAAATAGACATATGGCAGGTTTGGCTCAGATTTTTCGCCGTTAGCACTTAACTGATCTTTTTTGCTCCGATTTTGGCACTTAAGTATTCTCCCGTGCCAAGTTTTGATACTCCAGGGGTCCGTTTGTCTAAATTTTGGCGTCCACATTAAACTTTTTCAAAAAAAAAAAAAAAACGGAAAAAGTTGACCAAAGAGCTCAAGATAATCACAGGGATTAATCGAGGAAGACAACTTTTATCAGGAAAGCCAAATGGCCCTTTCAATGAAATTGTTTAGAGATCTGCTTCAGACCATTTTGAACAATGAAATTTCTAAATATTCATGTTTCTGTGACAGTATCATTAAATAATTTAGCAAGTATTTGCATGCTTATTCTTCATCATGTATGTTACATACTTACGAATCAATTTTCTGTGACATTATATTTTCAATGCAAATTACACCCTTAAATAAAATAATGTTATTTTTCAATTAATGTTGAAATTATGAGCCAATCGTGAATTTCAATGAACAAGATGAAAATAAGATCAAATACATATTTGTGACTAGTTTCACAATCATAATAAGGGTGACTAGTGAAATTCGGTCGCCACATATCCGTTTGGGCCGATCTTTTTTTTGGTTGTTCGAGATTTTTGACTCCAAAGAAGGTTTATATTGTCCCAAATTCACTGAATAAATTACTTCCAAAAACGGTGCTAGCAAATCGTCATGTGTCCAGTTGCAAGAGTTGCATCAGAAGAAAACTCTGAACCAGCACGGTCCAATTGAAATAAGGATCCAAACTTCCTTTAACAGCAGACCATCCGAGTAATGCTCCCCAATTGAAATCAAGTGTTCAGTGTGTTTTTATCAAAAAGTTTGGTGTCTCAAACTTGCTAAAAGGGTCGCTCTTACAGATGTTGAATCTGAGCTTGCTCAACATATTTATATTGTCTTCATATGGTGATGATGTTGAGAGCACCAAACCTAGGCACACACCTCAAAAGGCAAGGCCGTAAATATAAATGGAGATACCGCCATATGATGACATCTGATTCAGTAATTAACCACTGATCCTTTCACTTAGATGTAGTCACAAATTTGGTCTTGAAAGACGAGAATGCGATTATCTTTGACAACCATACTTTGATGATTAACTTGATTTCTTCTTTTTGGTTTGTTTTAAAGCTCTATGAGCTTATCTTGTTATTGTGACTTTTGAAGTTTCTTTATAGATTCATTCATGTATTATTTTAATAATCAGTGGAAATTTCTTTTGACGTAAAAAAAATTAGGGGCGGAAAACATTTATTGCCGCAAACCCTCGTAATTCGCTTCAGTCCGAACCAGGTTCAGGGGTAGCCTGGTTTTATTCTTTTTTTTGTTTCTCATTAAAATTAGCATATTATTGTAGATATTTTAAAAGTCCAAACATATAATTAGTAAATAACTAGCATTTGGGATCAATACGTCAGTTTGGCTGAATACCAGGCATAAAAGTTTTTTACCAAGCTTTTCAATGAATTAAAAATAGTGCGACGAGGTTACAGATATTGAATTGGACCCTCACATGGAAGCAAAAATATGAGAAATTGCAATTATATATTGATATACAAAATCTTGCCTATCTCCTTATAGCTGTAACCTTTAGGAAAAAGGGTAATCCAATTTATCTGTTCTTTTTTTTTTTATACATATTTTGGGTTTTTTTTTTAACACAATGTGATAGGTGGAACTGAGGATACGATTTTTACATACAGGTGTAAATTAAATATGCAGTCAAGTCCAAACTAAACTATGGAAAGACATGTAATGACAATACGAGCATTAAAAGATAATGACATGACACATTAAAAATTCCAATTTTGAGGATTGTTTATATAACCGAATTAAGTGCTAAAAATTACAAAATTCATTAACCGATGAAATTAAACTTATTTGATAACTTTAATTAGAATTGACTAAGCAAACTCTGGTAAGTCAAAAATCTATGTAATGTGGTGAGTAAGGGAGGGGTTACTGAGTTCATTCAACAGAAACATAATTGATGACAATACTAGAACTTGTTGACTATTATCCTTCCTCGTGTTTGGTACAAAATAAATAATATTCGGTTATCAATTATTATTTATCGTCTCACAAATTTGTTTTTCTCTTTTCAGCACTTCAGTTTATCTTCTATAATTATACTATTAGTAATTTATGAAAATACTATAACTTATTGACAATTATCTTTCTTCTATGTTTGGTATGAAATTAATATGATTCAGGTTTTTTTTTTGTCAATCCTAATCTATTTCTACTCTAACCTCACTCTTACTCTCACTTTTAGATTTTTGTCTTACCTCCATGTAGAGCATGGGGGTTTTGGCATGGAAGTCAAAACTCATACCTGAAGCTATATCATCCTCACCCAAATCCCCTAAGAAGGTGAGAATTCGAACATTCCATCTCTCATTTCTCATGTGGGAAGAGTGGCCATTAGGGCAAATCATAGTGGTTTAATAAGATTCAATTATCAATTTACATTTAGAGTCTAACAAATTTTAATTTCTTTTTTCGGCACTCAAGTTTACCAGCATCTAAAAATAAATACTTTCAGCATTTTTTTTTCAATTTCATCAGACAAGCCCATCCTGATAAATATGGACATGAAACCTTCATGGGGAGAATCAATCAGGTAAAAGAGTAAGTTTTAATATTAATGCCATGGTTGGGAGATTAGGTATGGGGTTGACGAAAATCGAGTGAAAACTTTTTGAGAAAATTTATATTACTGTGCGATAAAAAGCAGAGATAAAATTTTTAAATTGTGAGTATTTTCCTCCAATTTTCTTCGCCTGGGGCCTTTTATGAGCATGTTCCTCCTAAATTGATCCTATAGAACTCACCAACCAAATCACATTTCCTACTTTTTTTATACATAAGTGGAGGTTCATCTGACGAAAAAGAAAGGATATTTGGAGATTCTAAGAAGCTGTCAAGAAATTATAGAAAATGATTGAACATGCATTTCACTTTCATTTGGAATTATTAAATAGACTAGAAAATAAATGTACGACTTTGTCAAAATCTCCACATACCCACAAAAAGTAATTGAATAAATTGTCCGATTAAGAACTTTGTCTAAATAAAAAATAGTGGGGAAAAATATCTGATCAATCATAAATCTCTTATATGAATGCTAATTTAGTTATAAATTTTTCAATTTTATCAATTTAGTTATAAATTTTTGCAAGAAATTCCCAAATAACTTTTCCAACCAATTTTTCCCAGAGATGCGGTGGTTTAAGTACCCCTGGCCATCCTATGTGATGCACCTCATGTCCACGATTTTTGAGAGTATTGGCTAGTGGGATTACATTTGAAGTTAGACAAAGATTTAGGATTAAATTAGTAAAATTGAATTGATATTCTTACAATAAATTCATAATCAATTGGGCAATTTCCCAACCAAAGGTGCTATGCAAAACCTGTGGAAGAGACGTTTGATAGCGAACTTGATTATTAAACTGCATTATTGCTAGATAGTCATAGCAACCGTCATCGTTTCTAATTATAATTATTAAATGCACAATGAGAATCATCAATCATGCGTCCAAAGTCAACCTTCGCGGCAATTGGACAGGAGAATGAAACCTTAACTTCAGGGACATGGATGGGTCGTCATATGTTACGCCTCGCTGACTTTTGGGCACATGATGTGGTGCCTCGTCCACCGAAGAAAGTAATATTAAATTATCAATACTAAAATATATATTAGTCTACCTATACTCAAATAGCACCGTGGACATTTTTTTTCATGTTATTCCAAATGATACCCTTTTTCACGAATTATCACTTTAATTAAATAACTTGAAGTATTAACAGAGAATGGAACCAAAAAGTCCTAAATCGCATAAATACAAATTCAATCATAAACATTTTAATTAGATTAATTTAGTCATAAACATGTTTCATATTATACCAATTCAATCTATCCAACTAATTCAGGTCAGAAATCACAAACATGAATACTAACTATCTTATGTGACATGATTGACACTAATGTAAACATTTTTTGTGAGCAAGATTAGCCATCGTCCGCCACTGGCAAAAAAAAAAAGTGAAAGGGAAAAAAGAAAAAAAGTTCATAAAATTATTAAAAATTATAAAAAAAAAACCATGTCAACGTCAGCCGTGCTACGCTGAATAAATATGATGTGGTTAATCAATTTGGGATCTTTAATGGTATTAACCCTAAAAAAAATATGTAAATCTTTTGCGAGAATTGAGCACACTATCTATTTTTTCATTACCAAGTGTTTTTCATATAGAGTTCCATATAATATAATGATTATTACGAATCTTTACATGTATACAGTATCATCTATGAAGTAATTAAGAATCCAAATTTGGTGTCCAAACTTGATTTTTACCACCAGACACTAATAGAGGAGTGCGAAAAAAAAAAATGGAAGGGCTTGTGCTTAAATTCGGGAGGCAAAAATAATAACCATCATATGCTATCCAAATGAGAATGATAATGAAATAAAAAGAAAATTTCCACGAATTAGCATCTCAAAGCATTGAAAAAATAAGCAGAAGAAATGCCCATCTTATTTAAAGTGATGAATATTTCAGATTACAAAATCAAAAGTGGATTGCGGCACGGCACATCCTTTTTCTACGCCCCTTCCTTACAATCGTAATACTTGCACGAGTTCAAATTTACTCACTTTTCTTAATGTGAGATAATATAAAAAACTACTCTAATTATCATATTGTTATAATTGATTGATTGAGCATGCTGACTTCCTATAATTTAGTTTATATCAAAAGCCCAAGCTATGGTGTGGATGAGTTCAAAAGACAAAATTACAAAAACCCTGAACCTATTATACAATAATCATTTCAGTCCTATTTTTAATTTGGTTGATTTACTCTTACGTTTTGATGATTTTCCAACATAATCTTTCAAGCTAATTTTAGTAGAAAATCACTGATATGGCAGTTCATTTTGTGTCAGTCATCTTAGATGGCACGGCCAATATTGACATAGATAATTATTGCAATTTTTAAGTTTCATTTTTTTATTTTTTATTTTATTCTCTTTCCCTTTTTTTTTCTCTATTTCCCTCCATCAAGGATCGGGTCTCGACAATGGAAAGAAATTGGAACAATCGTTCATGTCAGCACCAACCATGCCATTAGGATGGCCGACGTCTGTTTCAGTGATTCCAGCCAAAATTGGTTGAAATTACTACATAATATTGTCAAAAGGTTTATGATTAAATTTATAACTGAATTGGCGATCGTAAACGATAGATTTAGGACTTTTTAGACAATTAACCCGTTCCCTATCGAGTGCTTATTTAATTGATCATCATTGTTTGAGTAAATTCATTCTTTATTATCCATATCTATTTTTTATCAATACTATAGGCAACCTTAGCTGTCCAAATTTTTTTTTACCAGTCAAATTTAGCCTAGAGCAGAGATCTATAGATCAAATGCATTGACAATTTATTGGCTTATTACAAGTTTAGTGATGTTATCATGTAAATCTAGATTTATAACGGAGCATAATGAATTCAAGTTGGACAATGTATTTCCATTGCTTCATTAGGACAAACTTGTAGGTCGATTCAATTACGACAGATATACAATTATATATGTAAAGTAATATTCAAATTTACAGCAAAATTCATGTACTGAGGGGATAAGCTCAAGAGATCAACTATATCAGCAGCTATGATACATAGGTATGAGCTTATCTAATGCCATGAAATGTAGTGCATTAGATATATGCGCACAGTAGAGATAATTTCAATAGACCAAAATTTTTATTGTGTGAGGAAAACCATAGCCACTAATGCAAAAAAATATAATCTCTTGACATAATTTATAATGGCCCAGAAAGAGGGGGAAATGGCAGGTTTGGGCAACCCTGTCACTACTATTATTGTCTCTACCCTCATAAAGAGGATCACCAACATTCATTGTTACAAGTCCTTTGTTTTTCGTCGACCGATCTTCATTTTCAAAAGCAATGCTATCTCGCGAGTAGCCGATCTCTCCGTTATCATCGGAAGAGTTTTCGTAAAGAAAAAAAAAAACGAGAGAGCATTTTACATTGCCGTTAGTGGTCTAATTTGCAATACCTTAGCTTTGGAAACTTTCCAATTTTGTTAACACTCTAGAATACCAATATTAGGTATTATTCATTGTGGGACTCCATGTCAATTTTGAGCATCATTAACTCGTGGGAAGTTGTTATATCACGATGGTTCGTCCATGATGTGATGTGTTTAATAGACATCAATTCACTTGAAGTGGTGTGTTATGAGACAATCTTTCAAGAGGTGTGAATGGTTCTCTTTTAAGAGAAGTTAAGGTAACTTCCTCATAATATAATTAAGAGACACGAAAAGAAGGTTTTGAAGTAGAACACTCTCCCTCTCTCTCTACAAAGAAAACACACAAAATGCTTCCGCTATTACTTTGAGAAGACAATCGACATTAACATTGTAAAACGAAAATATTTTCCTAGTGATTATATTTGGACCAACGTGAAGTCATATCGTCCACCGTTCACTAGTGATTCAACAAATATTCCTAGGTAATTTATTTTTCATGCATCAAAGAAATTAATCTTTGCTTCTTGACACTTTTATCCAATATTGGTATCAAAGCCTATGTTATGATCTATTCTTTGTTTTCCTATTGAGTTTTTCACATGTTGTTTGATATCGAGATCAAGAGGATGAACTTCACATAGTTTGTATGTTCATTGCTCAAAAATTGCAATATGAATGGTCAAAAACAAATCGGACATGAAGAATGGGTTTGACGAATAAAGATAGCTGTTCTATTTGGCCTTATCTCGACAATTTCTTTTTTGTGAAAATGAAATTTGATTATAGAGGATGAAAGATCTCATCAAGACGAGTAGAATGGTGAGTCGACCACCGCCGGACATTCCCCATGTGCTCGGATTGCCTAGCATGTGAGCACCACATGTGCATTGCGTGGCAAAGCAACATGTAGGGCACTAATGTCATTGATGATGTCAACAACCCAGTTGGTAACCAACTTGATGATGTCATCAACCCAACATATTTGTAGATTGATGACCCGACTGTACCCAACTTAGTTGATTTGTCAACGATTGAATCGATCAAAGCAATCAGACTGATCAATCTATCGAACCGATCGAAGTAACTTCAAAGCCAATTTTCCCCTGGTGTGTGTGCCATAGGGGCAAACACTTAAACGGCACATGTGGGTACATGAGAACTCTTATTAGAACATGATTGGTGTCGTTGTGTTCGTATTGAAGTGCTCTACATTGTAGTATAGTTATTTAAAATTTTCAAGGCTTTAAGGATAATAAAATGCATACATAACTCTAAATACAAGTATTTTTGGGGTATAACTACATTACATATTCCTTTTAACATGTATTTCTCTATGATTTTGGAAATATAGAAACTAACCTACATATAATTGACCATACATATATTGAGTAGAGCAAGGTTCAATGATAGCATGCATGATTTAACGTACTAGCAAGGTGATTTTTTCATTACATATTTAATTTCGCTTTTGATTGTAGTTATTGCATGAATGTTTTGTATATTGGTTCACATCATGCCATTGTCATATGATTACTAGAAAGGATGTGCTCACTACTCTAGGTATTTTTAATTATCTTTTCTAGTGGGAGTTTATAAGTTGGTAAAATTTGAAAGAGTTCTTAACCATAACTTGAAATTTACACAAATTAAACAAGTTAATAATAGTATAACAATCATACACAAAGCTTATTGGAATTATAATGAACCTTCCTTTCTATGTTTTTCGTTGAATTATCATTAATTGAGTTTGTCTTTATTGCAAATTTTATGTGTGTGTTAATGTGAAGAATGTGCTATAATGGATTATGTGTTTATTATGTTAATGTATAGTAGAAATTGATTATGGTTTTGGAGCTTATCTCAACAATTGTGAGAAGCTTAACGATGACAATTATGATATTTAGTATCAAAAAGTTCAGTACATCATTGAGGAACAAAGAGTTTTAAAAACTCTTAACCACATCATGAATGAACCTGAATATGAAACTTTAACTCAACACAAAAGATATCAATAAGATTATCAAGCTTGGAAAAGAAGAAATAGCATTGCTCGTATCACATTGTTTAAAGTTTGAAGGTTATGATAAAGCTCAATAAATTTAGGCTGCCGTGAAAGACAAGTATTGGGGGTATCTACCACTAAATTGAGAAGGCTCACCATCAAGTGCAACACATTCCAAAAGCGCCAAAATCAAAGAATGAGGCAATATCCGGTGGAAGAAATCAAACATGATATGTAAGTTGAAGATGATAAGGCATACCCTAATTGATGAACAATAAGTTAATTTCATAAGGTCTTTTCCTCACAACTAGGAGTATATAAAAATCAATATGATACGTAATGAAAATATCGTCACTTTTGATGATATAGCATGTTATTTGAAATTAGAAGATGAATGTCTAAAGGCTAGCAGATACTCCACACATGCTTATATTGTTGACTCTAGTTAGCACAAAGTTTTGGGCTTTAAACACAATAGGGACTATAAATTCAATAACAAAGAGAAATAGACTAATCGAATACCCAAGATAGTTAAGACCCTCCAACACAAGAAACATGGTGAGAAGAAGGTGAAATGTTATAATTGTAGTAACCTTAGTCATTTCATTCGTGAATATACTGAGATGAAAGAAATACGATATTACTTAATTAATTTAAATAATGTTTATATTTCAAGTATTGTAATGCTTATTAAATCTCATTCTATGTGGATCGTAAACTCGGAAGTAATGGACCACTTAATTAGAGATTGAGGAGTATCTGTGGAGTATCGTCAAATACAACTTGAAAAAATATAGATATATGTTGAAAATAACTCTAGAGTTGAAATGAAGGGTATTGGTATATGTAAATTGATTTTTTGTGATAATTAAAGCCTACTCCTACCTAATGTCCTATATACTCCGAATACTCAATGAAACTTGGTCTTTGTAATTGTTCTTCAAAGTTTATATTATATATTGAATTTTCATGATGATTGTATTGACAATATATTTGGAACAATTTATTATGGTTCTAATCATGTAATGAATGATTTTATAGTATTAAACATTGATTATGATGTATTCAATATTAATGTTGATGGTTGTTCTTTTTTAATTGCATCTTCTAGTAATAAGAAAATCAATGCAAGTATTTGACATGTTAAACTAGGTAACATTGGGTTACAAAGAATGAAAAGATTAGCTAAAGAAGATATTTTAGGGCCACTCACTAATATTGATTTATCCATATGAAGAGAGTGAAATAAGAAGTGTGTTGTGTACTCTACTTCCAATATGATCTTCTAAACACTCCCATTCTTTTCTAGTCTAGAACGATGGTTCTGAGCAAACACTATGATTGAGAAAAATCCTGGAGTATGCTCTGCTGCCCTTAGGGGATCCTGTGCATCAGAATCTCCGATATTCTAGAGATTACTATAATCTAAACTCATGGCTTGAGAAGCGACTTGGTGGCTAACAGACAGTCCATTTTAAAGCCAGGAGAGCTGTGTGTGGGATAGCATACCTGCCATAAGTTTGCAACTCAAGTTTATGAATTAGTTTCATAGGAACCTTTCTGGTATCAGAGCCATGGATTTCTTTGAATCATTTTAGTTTGGTCATAACCACGTTTTGTTTCTAGAAGAGAAACTTTCATCCTATGGAAACATCAGATTCGGCTTCTATTTCTTTTCCTATTTCCCATACCTCTACTCTTTCTCTCTTTAGCCTCCACCTGAGCTTCGAAAATCTTCATGTTCGAAGATAGATTATCTCTATGAGGTTGCTTACCTCACAGAGGATAGTAAGATTTCAGAAACCTAGCTTCCCATGATGAATCCTTATACCGCTTTCGCCAAACCACCATCATTTTCACCTCTCCGATCCATTAAACACCTCATCAAACATACCCCTCGCACTGTAAAGGAGTATGTCAAGTCTTCTCGTTTTGATCAGCATCCCATTCAAGCAATTGAACAGGAGTAGTTTGTCACCCTCCAGATACCACCAGAGTTTCCAGCTCAATGGATTCAACAAGGCTATACTCATCTCCATTTTGGAGCCATTCGCCTTGCCTTAACCATTCATAGTCGGAAAGGCTTACCGGTCACTGCCCGAATAGCCCTCCTAGACACTAGATTCTTGGAATACCAACAAGCTTGTGTTGGCACCATCCAGACAACCATGAATGCGGGAACTGTCTTTGTTACACTTTTCCCAAATTTTAACATAACTCTTGCAGATCCCAACCTGCTTACTGCTCTTAAAGTTTAGCTACAAATTACTGGAGCACCTCAAATTCTTGGATCTATTGCTACAATCTTACATTACCAAATGATCTACCGTGTCCAAAACCATGTCATTGATCTCAACATTCCAAACTCTGAAGATGCTCTTGTTATATCAGTTGATCATGACCAGACGTCTTGCATCCATGTTCCTTGACAGATCCCACGAAACGAGCTTGTAAAGCTCCTCCCTGATAGTTGAGTAACCAACTATGAAAAACTCCATCAAAGTTGCAAACCGATCTAGTCAAGTGAACCACAGTTCACCAGAAAGAAAGATGGCACTGTTGCCATCAGGTTTAGTAAAGCTAAAGAAGAACCTTCCTCTATCTTTCCCACAATCCTTCATTTTACACCCTGCCCTACTGACCCTGTTTCAAGCGAACCATATGACAAACGGTTTGTCCACTCTTTTGGTTATCAGGGACAACCAATCCATCTTTTTCAAGACCCTGCTGGGCATTGCTTTTGGGATCCAGATTGTACTTGCTCATCCTGTACCAAAATTGAAGATGAAGATGATAGACCTTCTTCCACAAAGAAGAAAAAGAAGAAAGATACCATTTACCAAAGGTATCTTGACGGAGATCCAACTGTTGGACCTCTGGGAGAAAGCGGTGGCAAATACCAGTTTATTGTCTCTTATGGACCACCCAAAACTCCTACGGTAACCCCATCTCCACTTCCCTGCAAGACAAACCCTTCTCCTCAACCTCCAACTAAACCCATGATCACTTCCCCTTTTTACAAACCAATTTAGAAATAGGTAAAAAGGAATCCTTCCTGTCCCCTGAATTTACCAAGGCCAAGCACATGTACACCCAAACCAGTTCCACCCCCTGCTTTACCCAGCATATGTATGTTCCACCCTGATGACTTCCCTTCACTCGAGGCCACAGAATCATCTGAAATCAAAACCCATCCCCGGAAGTTTCCTCCATTGGAAAAATTCTCTAACCATCACCAAAGGTTTCAACACTCCCCCAAGATACCAAACCCCACTGGCCTTGATGCACAAGGACAACGGAAGAGCCCTCTACTGCCAAAACTGTCTTGAACTGGCAAACTGAAAATGCGTTGGCCCAAAATGAGCTCCTTGGCACTGTTGCTACACGTCTTGAACGAGTAGACAAGACTATTAACTTATCTTGCCGTATGCTAAAAGACTTCCAGAAAAGGCTTCATCTGTTAGAGACTAAGCAGACACCTCCTAGCCATTATCTGGAAGATCAAAAGCCAGAAATTGAGAAGCTCAAAAGGCAAATTCAAATTCTCAAAAGCCAGCAATCATTTACCCCACTTGATCCAACATTTTTCCCCTCTCCTTCTCTACCACCTAAACCAGAATCATCTCTGGGATCATCATCTTCATTTGCTGCTGTTCTCAGCTCAGCTGCTCCTCCACCCCAGAACAATTTCTTGATTCTCCGTGAAAAGCTCCGCAAGCTTAAACAAAAACAAAATGAATCTTTCACCCCTACAGAATCACCATCCCCTCCTGGTACACCTGAATACCCACCCGGTGATCATCCTCCCAAAAACCCACCTGCTACCTTGACCATTTCCAATCCCATTGAGAACTTTCTTCGACAGCAGATTCCTTCAATTTCTGTCATCAAACCATCCACAGTTGAATAGGTTGAAACTTCGTCTGAATTCAATTTCGATGTTTTTACCGAATCCGCCCCCTCAGAAGAAACCCTGTTTATGGCAGATAGTGTCAAAGACGAAGATATTTTTTCTGAACCTGAAATACACCACCCAGAGCAACTTGATGCAATCCGGACTTTCACTACCTCTTCCTCCAAAGTTTACTTTACCTTAGATGACATTCCGTATCATAAGTGGCTTGATAGACTCCAAGAATTCCATGCTTGGCTCACCACCAGGCACATATCTAAACCCAGCACCTATGATATTCTCCTGGAATTTACCAGCCATTTTACAGGAGCACTTAAAGATTGGTGGCATACTGCCTCCGAACAAGACCAGATGTACTTCTTAACTCAGCCTCTGGATAATGCCATCCAAATTATCCACATGTACTTAATTGGCAAACCTGAAGACTCCAAAGAGCTTAAAAGAAAGGAGTTCTTCGACTGAAAATGTTGCTCATTAAGGCGCAAAGATCTTGACTGACATTTCCAAGCAATGATCAAGTCATTTTATTTACTTGGTGCAGATTGGAACCTCAAGCTTATCTTCTTGGCATCCATCCCAAGAGAATTAAGTCAAGCTGTAGAAAAAACCCTTCAACAGCGACAAAAAAGCCTCACAGAAGCCACTCTTGGTGAAATCCAACAGGCTGTTCATATCGCCATAGAAGAATTTTGTCTCCGCAGAGAAGCCTTCCGAAGCTTCCTTAAAGAAAACAGACATCTTGACAAGGCATGCTTCAAACCCGGCCTGAAGATCAAATGTCCCAAGGATTGCACCGATCCTTCCTGCACAGGCTGCAAAAAGAAAAGACACTTTAAGAAGTTTTCCTTCAAGAAGACACGCAAAGGGAAAAGCAAAGGCAAATGGAAATTTTTGTGTAAAAGCCATCATCGCTCCTCCAAGAAGAGAAGCAAAGATAGATATTATGTTTGCAACAAAAAAGGACATTTTTCCAAAAATTGTCCAAAGGCAAAGAGTCGTGGAAGCCATCTGATTGATAAAATCGCTAAGAGCACTAGCATCCAACTTGATGATTCAGACATTGAATCTGTCTTCTCCTTAGACGATCAACCATCAGAAAATACTCTCTGTGCTATTCAAACATATAGCTCAGACTTAGCCTCAGATTCTAAAAATGATGTGTTCACCTTCTTCCTGAACCAATACACCATCCATACATTCCCATCCATATCCTTTTGTCTAAATACCACAAACCAATCCCTTTGGTGGCACTCATTGATACTAGAGCAAGTTCTTCCATCCTAGATACTAAAATTCTCCTAGAAGAATTTTGGAAACCCTACACCAGGTATTTCAATTCAGCTTTTGGTGACACCTTTGCTACCAAGTATCATAGTAAGCCCATTACCATTCAATTTTTTCCCTAGTGTTCTATCACCACCAAGGTCCTTGGTTCCAGATCCCCAGACAAAGATATTATCATTGGTTGGGATATCTTGACCTAACTCCCTAAGCTTAGAATACTTTTCCGTGATTTACGTTTCAAAAATCAATTCAGGGAATTTGTAGAAATCAAACGATTCTATGCACTCGAACCCCCCATGTTTGACCCAATTATCCAGAGTCTACTTTCTTCTTGTGCTGAGTCACACTCCTAGTTTTCTCAAACCTGCACCCAGCCCTTATGGAAAAACTCTCTTTTTTATGTCAAACTTTCATTCAAGAAGAATGAAGATATTAATCCGACGAGAGCCAGTTATTCTGGAATGAGCCTAGAACACCTTGCACTTGCCCAGCAAGAATGCGCAGAATTATTGGCACAAGGCCTCATTGAACCATCTGACTCTCAATGGGCATGTGAAGCATTTTATGTCAACAAGCGAGCTGAACAAAATCGTGGAAAAATGAGGTTAGTAATTAATTATCAACCTCTGAATGAGTTCCTTCAGGATGATAAATTCCCATTGCCCCACCGAAATTCTCTCCTTCTTAGCCTTGCTCAAGCAAAGATCTACTCAAAATTTGATCTTAAGGCAGGATTCTCGCAGTTGGGAATTGACCCATCAGACAGACCCAAAACAGGGTTCTGTATCCCAAACCAACACTTTCAATGGACAGTTGTTCCTTTTAGCCCCAAAACTGCACCTTCCCTTTTCCAAAAGGCTATGTGCAAAATCTTTGAACCAATTCTTCCAAACTCCCAAATCTACATTGATGACATTCTTTTGTTCAACCCTGATGAACAATCTCATTGCCAACTTTTGACATAATTTGCTGATATTGTTAAAAGGCATGGCATTATGCTTTCTAAAAAAAAATGATTATTGCCCAAATAGAAATTGAATTCCTTGGCATGCACTTGAAAGAATGAACCTATTGCCCTGAACCCCATATTGTTGAGAAACTCCAAAAGTTTCCTGAAAATGATTTGAATGCCAGACAAGTCCAACAATTCCTTGGCATTGTAAATTACTTGCGAGACTTTATTAACCATATTTCTAAATATCTTAGACATCTCCACAAGATGCTCAAGAAGAATCCTCCCCATGGGGACCTAAGCAAACTTAAGCTGTTTATCAGCTTAAACAGCTCCTACAGCATCTTCCTCCCTTAAAAATCCCATCTACTGGCAAAAGGATCCTCCAAATTGATGCCAGCGACAAATATTGGGCAGCCATTCTTTTAGAAGAAATTGATGGGACCAGGCATATTTGTGCTTACAAAAATGGTCGGTTCTTTCAAGCAGAAATCTATTACCATTCCACTTTCAAGGAAATACTTGTAGTTAAATACGGCATCAAGAAGTTTGAATTCCACCTTATTGGACACCATTTTCTTGTTGAAATGGATATGTCCTCATTTCCCCATATGCTCAAGTTCAAACAAAAGCAAGTCCCTCATCCACAATTGCTCCGATGGGCTGAATGGTTTTCTAAGTACTCCTTCGAAGTCAAACATATCCCAGGGAATAAGAATGTCTTAGCCGACTTCTTATCCAAACCAAAAGAACCGATTCAATCAATTCACATGTATGTCAAGAAGGAGCCTTTCTCAGAAACATACCGCACAACTGACATGCAATGTGGTTGGCCAAGTCTTAAATACCCTCCTGAGATTCCATTGGCCATCTGATATAATGTTTTGAAAGAAAGACTTCCGGAATTAATGTGGGAATATCATTTCCGAATTTTTCGTGAGCATAGCGAATTAATGCTCAAACCAGACGGACTCTATCCACAATATCCATTCATCCATCCCCTCCGATGGTCTCCTAATGATGCATTTCCCGAAGACCTGAAATGGTTACTTTGGTACATGTTCAACCTGTACACAATAGCTATTGAATTTCCTACTGAACAAATTTTGCAGGTCTTTATCAAGAATGCAGCTGGACGTGATCATAACCAGAAATATTTCTTAGACATTTTTGCATGGTTCAAACCACTCTAGTACTCGAAAGAACTTTTCAAAATCTAGAATCATCAAGGAAGGCCTGAACCAGAACGTCATACTATTGTCTTGTTCCACCAACCATGGACATATTGCCATCCCACTGGATGGATCTTTGACAAACCTTCTGTTGCAAGAACGTCAAGTTACAGGCCTCAAGTTTTTCAAGAATCTGCACAAATTCACCAGACGCTACCTTACTCCATCACAACCAGCAGATCTTCATCAAGAGAACTCCAAAGAATCCTATGTCAGGAAAATCGCACCATCCCGCCAGAAGCATGGCCATCCGCCCAGGGGCCTGTCTCCTAGGACCACCTCGATGCTTGGGATCCGACGAGAGACAAGATCCAAGAAGCCCTTCGGATCTTTCAACAAAACAATCCAGACTCTTCTACCCCCTATGATCCCTGGGGGGGACCACTTTCCCAAGATCCATGGGGAGGCACCCCAAATTACACCCATTTTCCTGGCTCTTTCGGTGCTAGCTCCTCCTGTCCACCAAAATTGTCGGCAGAAGAAATCGAGAATCTCATCCGTGCTTTCAAAAGAGAAAAAGATGGAAGCTCCAGTCCATCCAATATTGATGAGGACGCACTACTCAAGGAACATATAGCTCATCATAGCTCTAATGATTCAGACTATGACTACAATGCTAGAGACGGAAGAGACAAATAAAGAACGTCCTGAAAACACTGTACACCGGTCTCTGTACACTGTACACTGTTCATCCAGTCTGTTTTTTACTGTAGCACCAAGCGAAAAACTATTGTTTATAGCCTGTCACGGGATTTCTTTAGGACTCCCTAGTTGTGTAGCCCATAAGTGGCTAGTTTGCTCCCATAATTATGTCCGAGCAAGGCCAGTCTACCTGCTCTTGTCTGATGTACCCTCCTTTGCCTATATAAGAGCAAAGAGTCTCCATTGTAAAAACCAGAGAGTCAAATAAGAAGTGTGTTGTGTACTCTACTTCCAACATGATCTTCTAAACATTCCCATTCCCTTCTAGTCCAGAACGATGGTTCTGAGCAAACACTATGATTGAGAAAAATCCTGGAGTATGCTATGCATTTGCCCTTAGGGGATCCTGTGCATCAGAATTTCCGATATTTTAGAGATTACTATGATCTAAGCTCATGGCTTGAGAAACAACTTGGTGGCTAACAGGCAGTCCCTTTTAAGGCTAGGAGAGCCGTGTGTGGGATAGCATACCTGCCATAAGTTTGCAACTCAAGTTTATGAATTAGTTTCATAGGAACCTTTCTAACTAGAAAATCATTTGGCAAAGACATTAGAGCTAAACTTTCATTGCAATTCATACATTTTGACATTTGCAATTTATTGAATGTGAGGGCGATGCATAAAGTCTCATATTTCATCATTTTTATAGATGACTTTATGCGTTTCGGTTATGTATTTCTAATCTCTCATAAGTTAGAAGCATTAGACTATTTTAGACAATATATAACTTTGGTAGAAAATCAGTTGAACAAAACAATAAAAACATTGAAAACTAATCGTAAACGTAAGTATCTATCTGAGTAATTTAAGATTTTTTGGGATGAAAAGGGAATTGTAAGACAATTGACTATTTTTGATACTCTACAACAAAATGGAGTTGCTAAAAGAATAGATAAAATCATATTATAAATTGTTATGTCTATAATAATACAAGAAATTATATCAATTTCATATTGAGAAGATGTATTATTGATTATTGCATATATACTTAATCATGTGTCCTCTAAGTCAATTGCTTCCATACCAATGAATTGTGGACTGATAGGAAACCAAACTTAAGTAATTTATGACATTGAGTGTGTACAACATATGTTCATGTTTTTTTCATAAATATGGCAAATCAGGTCCTAAATGGAAGAAATATATCCTTGTTAGATACTCTGAACACTCTAAATGGTACATATTCATAGGTGAATAAGTTAATGGAAGTGTGACTGAAATGGAGTCAGGATATATCATATTCTTGAAGAACGATTTTCCTAATAAATGCGAGATCAATAAGGACTTCCAATTATATGAGATGGAAGATCCTAATAACATACCTACTGATGTTGTCATCGAAAATGAATATTTCTTTCAACATACAAGATCTAGTGGGAGTGTCACATCGCTTGGCAAACTGAATTCACAATAAGTCTAGTTGCATAAAAGTAATTATAAAAGTTTTCCGTGCCATTGTTTTGAGATTGAAAGTGAAGCATTTATGATTGTTTTACAAATTGATACAAAGCCTAAGCCAATCCAAGAGGCTCTCTCATCCTTGATACAGAAAAATGGAAAAATTTTTGGAAAATGAAATAGAGTCTACGAGGGCAAACCATGTTTGAGATTTGATTGATCTAACACTTGATCACAAGGCTAATGGAAATAAATGGGTTTTTAAAATTAAACGAATGATAGATAGATCCATTAAAAAGTATAAGGCTCGCCTTATAACAAAACGTTATATAATATGAAGAAACAGTTTTATTGTTTGTAAGATTTGTCTCTATATATCTTGTTCTAACTATTGTCACATATTTAGATCTAGAATTACATCAAATGGACGTAAATATAGCACTTAATGAAGAACTAGATAAATAAATCTATATGAAGTAACCGATAGGTTTCATAGGTGAAGGTCAAAAGTTTACAAATTTCATCGCTCAATGAATGACCTTAAGCAATTATCTAGATAATGGCATTTTGGTTTTCATCGAATCACAACTTCTTTTGAGTTCACAATGATCGAAGAAGATCACTATGTGTATATCAATCAATCTAAAGATAAATTTGTGATTTATCTCTTTATGTGAGCTAAGAATGACGAGAGTTTGATTATGAACAAAAAAAAAATGGTTATTCTCTAATTTTGAAATGAAAAACATAAAATAAACTATTTGTCTATTAAGAGTTAAGAATTAAAAGAGATTGATCAAGGAAACACTTTGTTAAGTCACAAGAGTCTTATATAATGCAAATTTTTGAATGTTTCAATATGCAACATTGTAATCAAATTAATACATTTACCATGCAAGGTGAAGGCCTAAATTTTAAAATGTGTCCTAAGATTCTTGAAGAAAATAAAGGAATGGAAATTGTTCCTTATGTTAGTATGATCAGAAGTTTGATGTATGTTATGATGTGTACCCGACCTGATATATGTCATGTCGTAGAGTTAGTAAGTTGATACAAGTCAAATCTTGGTCAAACATACTAGAAAGTAGCATAGAGAATTCTGAGATACTTGAAAGACATCATGAATTATTGATTTTATTTTTAAGTGAGTGATTGCTAATTACAGAGGAAGCCTAAATGAGCGTAAATCGACTTCTAGGTATGCGTTCTTACGCAATGAAAGTACAACTTTTTAGAATAACAAGAAAGAAATATGCATAACTATATGTACAATGGATGTAGAATTTATCGTATGTTTTGCTGTAATGTAAAAAGCAATATAGCTAACACATTTCTTAGAAAATTTAGTCATTATTGCTGATGTTTCAAAACTAGTGACAATTTATTGTGATAGCAAACTAGCTACAGCTTATGTGAAAGATCCTAAGTATTATATTAGGACAAAATATATTGACATAAAAAAAATAAGTTTATCAAATATATTATAGTACAAAAGAAAGTAGTCTTACAATATATATCAACCAAGAGGATAGTTATTGATCCATTCTCAAAAGCTAATTCATCTACAAAGGCTTTTACTAAATATATGTTTTTAACCAATAGGATATCTCTGGGATTCGTAGAATGTGATATATAATATTATTAAGGATCATTAGATTATATATATGTGAACATATGTATTGTACTAATTTATTTTTTAATGATTTGATGTTTTATCAACAAGAATAAATTCATTATGAGATTAACACAAACACATATATATTGTTGAAATGTATGTTGCCAAGCAATAATTGATTCATTCACACAAGCAATAACTTCAAGTGTTATAGTTAGTAGGTTGAGATGAGATGGTATATATTATAAATGTTGGAAGAGTAAGTTTTAGTAAATAATATAAAGATTGAACATGATAGTCCCATAATCATGTATGCTCAAAAGAAATCGGATGCAAGTAATTAATTAGGCATTATAAAAAACGAGTTAATATAACACTCGAGTTAAACGTAAGTACATGAGAAACACATTACTATATTTATGCTAAAATCCATATAGCAAATATATTTAATAAATGACTTACGCTCTTACAGAAAGAGAAATCTACTATTGCATATAATTCATACTACATGTGCATTATTCAATTGATAAGAGAGATAGTAAAAATTATTCCTATTTACTTATCGTGTGAGTCATTAAGGTAATTTATAATTTACCTCATTTTGTGTCATATATTACTTCTAACTATGCTTTCTTGAAATAACATATCAACATTACTACTTTAACATGTTATCGACAATCATGAATAAATATAGCTTTATATGATGTGTCTAGGAAAACAATTGTTTGGAAATGGAAATAGACATGAGTGCAAAATAAGATTATTATTGTTTTACACCTATTGCATTTATTCGTTGGTCGACCAATTATATCTCATTTTGTGATTTTTGATGTAATTGTAAATACATGATATTTTGATAATAGTCAAGTATAATATTTAAGGAATAGGTATATTTAGACTAATATAGCAAAATATGTCTATGACACTATGAGACATCAATTGTTTATTCTTTCCCAGTCGTAGTCATTATATTATCCCCAACAAATACATAATTAGAGCTTACAAGTGCCAGTATGAATTGTATCTTAAATAGATGAATGTTAAATGCCTTATATCATTGATAGAGTATTATCAAGTCCATCATGTCCGAGTGAGAGATGTTATGTCATGATAGTTTGTCCATGATGGGATGTGTTTAATAGACACTAGTTCACTTGAAGTGATGTGTTATGAAAGGTACATTTTGAAAATGTGCAAATGGTTGTCTTTTAAGGGAAGTTAAGGTAACTTCCTCATGATGTAATTAAGAGACACGAAAAGAATTTCTGAAGTAGAACCCTCTCCCTCTCCCTCTCCCTCTCTCTCTCTTTCTACAAAGAAAAAACACATAAGGTTTTCGCCACTACTTTGAGAAGATAATCAGCATAACATTGTGGAATGAGAATATCTTCCTCTTGATTTTATTCGAACCAACATGAAGTTTTATCATTCACCATTCACTGGAGATTCAACGTATCTTTTTCGGTAATTCGTTTATCATGCAGTAACAAGGTTAATTGTTTCTTCTTGACACTTTTAACAACAAGAATTGCCATCAAGTGTCTTGGCAAGTGTGAGCATTGAAGTTGAGCATGCCTTCGTCGAGTAACCAAAGTTGAGCGCTATAAGGTGATGCAATTTTTTTTTTTGCCACAATCCAAGTTGGTTTTCCACACAATATTATAAATGTTGTGTGAGAAAGACGTGTCAACTTTCCAATCATGCAGTGCCTATCAAGTCTAATGATGTGGACTTGAGTAAGTCCTTAAAAGGCTTAAGAGAGAATAAACAAGTGGGAGATCCGCTCAGGGATGAGAGACCCCACAATATCCCCTCTCATATTCCCTCTTACCCAGGAAGAAAAATATAATGATGGGAGATGGGGAGATATAACGCATGTGGGCACTGACACGTAAAAATGAGGAACGCAGTATTATCAGCCCATTTGAGTTACCAAGCAAGCAGGGCGGCCCCAACATAGGAGGTGAAAGTTCCTACAACTTGATGAGGTTACACTATAACCAAACACCAAAGATCTAGTGATAATGTGAATTACATTTAATTTGTGATGTAATGTGTGGCATATAGATATATCCCCATCCCTTGTATGTGAGCACTTTTGTCATAAACTTTCAAGAGTGTTGCACCTGTCATATGCAAGTTGTGTGCTTTAGCTTGAGGGAAATGTTCAAATATATGTATGGATGTGTGAGAATTCTCTGTGCTGAATATTATTGGAGACACTATTAAATATTATGGATATCATTTGATATTTCATTATTTCCTAAAACAGTTAATTTTCTTGTTTAGATTAAGATAGCTTATTTTCGTATTAGATTGGATTACTTCCTTTTTTCTGTACATAATATTCAAATATATATATATATATATATATATATATATATATATATATATATATATATATATATATATATATATACCCCTTGACACATTACAAAGTCAAGTTATTGATGAAGAATATAATTTATGACCATTTTCTCACTTACTCTCTCTTGAAGATTCTATAATATTTACATCAACATGCATATATTATTTATTAACCCTCAAGCGAGAGTTATTTATTGTACTAAATTGATTTTATTTAATAGGGAAAAAGCAAATTCACTATCAGATTATCCGGCGTGGCCTTTCTGCTTGTAATGTTTTGAACTTAAGCTCGTGACAACCGACCAGGATCTTCTCCTATATGCTCACTCTATTAATGTTATGTGTGTTCCTGGTGATATGCTGACTCATAAAAGCATCATAATCCATAAGCATGTTTGATTAGGTGGATGGATCAATGGAAATTGGTAATGTATATAGATGAAAGCCTAATGTTACTGGTGTCCTATCGTAAAAATGTCAGTTTTGTCTTGCATTTCCATCTTCCAAGGCATATAAGATTGCATGATGCTCTCTCTCTCAATAAAAGCTTAAATGAAAATGGTCGCTAGCAATTTGTCATTGTCGCGAACAAATTCGCATAAAAGTTATTTTGGGCTATGGTTTAGAGGAAGAAAGTGTTGGGAACTCTTGTTTAAACATCTATTTCTATCTACCCCATAACAGAAGTAAGCCAAAATGATTTTCAGTCCTTTTCCAGACGATTGTTCATTGAAGTTGTTGATAGGGGTGTGCAAAGGAATTGGAAATCGTTGGGACCACCCGGAACTAAACCTGACCAGCCCGAAACTGGCGGTTCCTATGGGTATTAGTCCAGTTCCTAGTTCTAAGTGTGCAACTGCCCACCCACTCACTTGGACCGAACCGATACCGTATATATATAAAGAAATTCCATCTCAATTACTTAATTATTTTGTAGTTTTTTAACTATATATATATATATATGTATGTATAGATATGTATATTTGTAATTAGTGGACATTATTGACTAATTATATTTCTTGAATATGTAATAGGATTAGCCCTCTATTTTTTTTCATTCTAATAATCCATTTACTTGTTCTTTCAACAACAACAAAAAAAAAACAAAGAGGAAAGAGAGGACCGATTGGAGATATTGCAACGCTTTGTTGTCATGATACGAAATTAAGAACTAATGGCTTGTTTTAATTAATGAATGCAATTTTGTAGGGATTAGGGATTGGTTCTCTGAACCCATTCAAGAATCAGACTAGATTGGCGATCTAGTTCCCGGGTGGATCTGTGGAACCAGCGGGCAATTTTTGGTTCCTATTTTTCGGAACTAGTTCTTAGTGGATGGTTCCCGGTTTCAATGTGGGAACCACCCATCCAAACCATGCTCATCCTTGGTTGTTGTCTGCAAGCATGGTTTTAGAAAACAGCCCAAAAGAATACCGTAATTTGTTTCACTTTGTCTCTTGTATGCGAAGAAAATCAACACCAATAGAAATGCTTTGAGAATACTAACGAATGTATTGTTTGTTCTTCCGTATGCATTCCTATATTTACCGAATACTGACACCCTAAATCCCACCGTAAATGATTAATGTCTTCTTGAGTGATTCATATGTACGATTCATATCAAAATAATCACTACTTCGTTTGATTACTTGAGCACTTCTTATGAGGGCTTGACTCTTCTAGATGGACCGTGTCATTGCAGATGGTTTTGGAGAGGATTTCTTTCAATAAATATGTGGTTTGTGGATGGACTAAGCATGTACCTGATCCAAAGAGGGCGAGGACTGATTCTTTAGCAGAAAGACTTGAACAGTGGTCTGACTCCTTACAATCTACCAGGACGATGGAGGAGGGATGAAGGGCATGGATCGTGCATCAATTCGAGAGAGTATCATCGAGTGATATGGACCCAAATTGATGTGGGCATCAGTGCTTTAAATTGAGGAGATTGTGACATTCTAAATTCCGCATAGGATGAAGGCGTCTTCTTTATTGGAACCATAAATGAGACACTCTTAAATGGTCATCATCTCCTATTGTCGCTTTGAGTATTTCTTTTAGAGGCGAGGCCCACATGCATGGTGATGGGGCCTCGCCGATAGAGATTTTTCTCTTTCACGTTCTAAAATTTAGATCGGGCATTTTTTTAAAATTATGCCCTACGCTCAATAGGTCTAGTGTACTAGCACGATCACCCTCATAAATAAATTTAAGTTTTTTGACATACAACGTAGTTTATTTAGATACATAGCGAATGTCATTTATATTATTAGAAAAATTATTAGATATTAGGGATATCGCAGATATTCCTGCAACTACTTTTCTTATTAGATCAGATTGCTTTCTTTCTATCACTATTGTTTGGGTATAAATATCCATAGTTTGTAAATTGAGTAAAGAAATGGTTTTTGGCTACTTTGTCTATTCCTCTCTCTCTCTCTTGAAGATCCTAAAATATTTGTACTAATATGTTTTTTTTTATTAACCTTCCCATAAGAGTTTTTGGCTTGGACCAAAATTGATTTTATTTATTAGAGAAAAAAACAAATTATCAGATTGTAGGACTTGCCCTTTTTGCTGGTAATGTTTGAACTTAAGCTCGTCGATGTTGACTGAGATCTTCTCATGTATTCTTACTCTATTAGCACTATTTTCTGTTTGGTAGTATGCTGACCCACTATGCGCAAGCATGTCTAATTAGGTGGATGGGTCGATGATATTCAAAAAATACAAATGAACATGCTGTGTCACTAATATCCTTATGGAGAATGTCAAATTGGTCTCGCACTGCCAAGTTCCAAGGCATATGGATTTGGATTGCATGATGTCAACTTGGATTGCATGATACTCTCTCATGCGCGCGCATGCACACATACACAATAAAAGACTAGATGAAAATGGTCACTAGCAATTTGTCATTGTCGCAGGCAAATTTGCATAAGATTTGGTATTGAGGGACCCTAGATTCAGGTTTCTTCTTTGAGGCTGGGATTTAGAAGCAGAAAGCATTGGGAACTCTTGTCTGACCCCATGTTTCCATCCACCCAAAAAAGGAAAAACGACAGAATTAATTTTCCTTCTTTTTTTGGGGGGGGACAACCTGGCCCTTGAAGTTGTTGATAGCAACCCAAATAAACAAACAAAAATACCATAATCTGTTTCACTGTCTCTTATATATAAAGAAAATCCACAACAATGGGAATGCTTTGAGAACACTAAAAAATAATAGGTCATTGCTCTGTACACTCAAATGATTGGATTGTTTGTAACACTCTTTTCTCATGCATTCTTGTATGTATGAAAACTATAACACACTAAATCTCACGTCAAATGATAGATGTCTTCTTGAGTGATTCATAAATAAGATCTTCACTAGAACAATCACCAACTCGTGCAATTTACTTGAGTACTCCTTATGGGAGCTTGACTCTTATAGATCGAGCATCTTATTATAGATCGTTTGAGAGAGAATCTCTTCCAAAAGAAATGTGATGCATGAATGAATTATTTATATACTTGATCCAATAGGGGTGAGGAATGATTGTTCGGCAAGAAGACTCAGACAAAGATGTGACTCCTTATAATTTACAAGGACGATGGAGGGAGCATGGTAAGTCCCTATCATATACCAAATCAAGGGAGTATTGCCAAGCAATATACAACCAATAATAACGAGGGGGTAGTGCTTCAAATGGGAAAGCTTGTAACATCGTAAGTCTCACATTGGATGGAAGGGCCATACTTGAGTGATCCATAAAGGAGACACTCCCTGAGTAGCCACCGTCTCCTCTTATTACTCTGAATATCCTTTTAGAGGTTAGACCCACATGGACTGGATCAAGCCAATAAAGATTTTTTCTTTTACGTCTCAAATTTTAGATCAGATGAGAGAAACCTTCTTTAGTAATTCATAAGACTCTCAAAGTGATCTTAATCTTATGTTATTATTTTGAGTATTCCTTTTTGGGGCTTAACCCACATGAAATAAGTTAGGTTGTCACAAATAATGTCATAGCATAACCTCTTTAACAATTGTGAGGTTCATAAATAGATTAAGCTCGAGCCCATACAACAAGGGTGGGGAGTGATCGCAGTGGAAAGAGGGCCCAAATGAAGTGCAGCTTCTAAGAAGTCCCTCAGATGAAGAGAGGACAAGAATAGGCTGCATCTCATGTCGAGTAAGGGAGTTTCATTAGGTGATATAGGCTGACACTAACATGTAACATCAATACATTGGAGAGGGCGGATGGGATACATGTGGGAGAGTTCGGATCTCAAGTTGATAATACGTGAACCTTATCTTACTTAATGCTTTAAGTAGCAGCGTCTGTGATACTCCAAGCTTCACATCGAATATGAGAGGCCTTCTCGAGTAATTTATGAGTAAAACCCACCTAAAAACAGTCATTACCTTGCACTCAAAATATGCAGGAAGCAAGATGGGCCATTATTACGGGAACAATTTGGACTAAATTGTAACTTTAAAGAGATCTGTCGAAGTCATTGATTGGGCTTTTTCCTCGGGCCAGATGAGGAATGAGTACTCCAGCTCGAACGCCTTGTTGATGTTTAGGGCTAGGCCCAGCATTGAGTGAACAGAAAAGAATCGTGTGCGTGTCCCTGCATGGATCAAATGCATCGAGGTTCGATGCGTTTGTGAATATGTGAAATCGCTGTTTCTCAAGTGATGGTAGGCTTGGTTGGGGCAAGGTTAGTTTAGGTTCTCATCATGATTCCAGGAGTCTAAAAGCACCCCAAATAATTTAACTGATCAATTTTCCAAAGGTCCAATTGATTTCCTATTAGTAGAGTCTTGTTTTGTATGTGAATTCCAATATTAAGTGGATTTCAAGGAAAATTGGCTAAAAGGATTAGATTGGAATTTCGCACAAATCTGAAATTAAATTGGTAAAATTGAAAAATTTAGACTAACTTGTCATCCGTACAATAGGTTTAGAGTGTGTTTGGTAACATTTTTGCTTTTGAAAATAATTTATGTACATAAATATTTTTTTCCATTTTTGTTTTCAGGAGAAAAAAATATTCTTTTTACTTTTGATTTTGCTTCAATTCTATTCCCTGATCACTTTTCTTCTCTCAAGATATCAAATGATTTTTTATTCTTTTCCTATTCTGAAAAATAAAATTAAAATGGAAAAATAGAAAATTAAAATGTTTACCAAATTGGCCTTTAAAATCGATATGATAATTTTCTCCAAAAAAGGAAAACAAAAACGGGCTAATTAGCTCTATCGAGGTACTCAAGACAATTGAAGAGTCATGTTTGATTATGACGCCTCTTAATGATTGGTCGTGTTTAGCTCAAGAAGGGGGGCAAGATAAAGGTGGAACGAGAGGAGAGGAAAGCTAAATCCTCTATCATACAGTCCCATGTCGTGCCATAAGTTCGGCATGACAATGATCATCGAAAGAGCTTGGTTTGGTCGAGCGAGGCCTCAACATTAGGCCTAGATTCTTGTTAGATGCATCAGAATGGAAATTAATTTTTAGAGCCATACCGACATGTGTCGCTTGCAATAAGATCAAGGCCACACATCGGCCGCTCCTATTTTCTCAAACTAGTGTTATGACATCTTTGAATTAACTCACTCAAAATATTGTTCATCGCATATCAAGTCTCATGATTTTTTTTTTGGTTGATAGACAGGCACTTTCCTAGGAGGTCACCCATCCTGATAGTACTATAACCTAGGCTTGCTTAATTTTAGAGCTTCAAAGTTTATTGTCACATCAAAAGGTGTCTCCATGAATTAATTCCAATTTTCATATATATTCTAGAATAACTTTCCTATTCGATGCATAGTTTAATTCATTCCTACCTCTTTGCCACCTCTTTTCCATCCTAGCCCCGAGTCTTGGACAATTTGTCAAAGCCCACTCATTACTAAACTCTATTAGAGGGGGTACTTGGGCATAATTAACTCACTCAATTTTGGCTTTGAAGTTTTATCAAAACAAAGTTTGTTATTATATCTTAAAAGCGCTCTATCTAGCTTTTGCAACTAAGTTTGTTAATTCCAGTTTATATATATATTTATATATACATACCATAATCACTCTCTCATTATTCAGTGCATTGTTCAATTCATTCCTATCATCTTTGCTATCCTAAAAACATGTCAAGAGCTTCTCCTTATCTAGGCCCTCTCTAGCCCCAACGGTCCCTCTCTCTTGTGATAAGCTTGCCCTCTAGTGTCACCAAGAGCAATTCAATAGAATAGAACTTGATAAACGACATCACTTCCAGAGCAGCCACCGCCACCGCCAAGCCGATCTTCCTTTCCGAGGCCGAGTGTGAGAAGGTCGCCCTCCAGCACCACCTGGACAAGGTGGCCGCCCAAAGGCGCCACTAGGAGCAGTTCAATTGAATAGAACTTGTCGTGAGAGATAGAGCAGTTAAGAGATAAATGGTCGATGATTGCCACGGCAACCATGACCACGAACATGGGTCAGTGGTCCTGCTCATCGATCAACATGAGTCATGAAACAATATCACACAGGGTTTTATCTGTAGGCATGAAGCCTTATAAATTTCTGGGGCTCATCCTAAGACATCACGTAAATTCTACTTTTGAAAGCATAACTTGGATCAATTTTCTAGATAAACATACTAATTATTTTTCTTGCTAGATTGTATTGATTATAAAATTCAAATAAGGTGTTGTATTTCAATTTTTTTCATACGTGGGCCTGAGTCATAGAAAGTGTTGGCACGATGGTCAGGGTGCTTCATGAGATAAGCTGCTTGTCCACTATATGCGGTCAAAAGTGCAGGAAATGTGAGGCAAGGGAAGCTGATCTGCATCAATTGTCCACCCCAATAATCAAACTCAACGGAAATTGTAACCGTATAGTTTGGGTAAATTCATCATTTGCGCAGTGCTTGGAGTCTTGGATATCAGAAGGATATACTACCTACTTGGATTGCTCGAACATTGAAATGACCGAGATCTGCAAATATGGCATCAGTGCCTCATTCAATTGAACCATCCATGTACATGAGTTTAAAACTGTGACCTACTTGTTTACCATTAAGAAAAAAACACACACACACACAGACCGGTAATGCAAAGGAAGATGCCGCCAAGCGAGACCCAGGCTTGCTTGTTGTTGCGGTTGAAGTTGTTGACAATGTACTTAGGGTTGAAGGCACGCAACACGCCGATATCGTACTTGAACAGGTTGTAGAGCCCGATCCGGCTAATGAACGTGAACCAGATGAAGATGATGGCTGCGAGCGTGAACCCGACACAGTCCGTCCCGAACCTCTAGATGCAGAAAAGGATTATCAGGATCACCACCGATTTCAACACCACCGCAACTGCATCTCCAAACATATATCAGCATTTGCTTGTGACAAAAAGAAGAGTGTTATATGTGGGCTTTTAGAAGCATATTTGTATCATCAATTTGCTAATGATTAAGAGTTGTAATTATCTTTGCCCTCTGACTTTATCCCGTTCACGGCTGAAAGAACTTAACATAAAATGAAAAGGAATGGAGGAAATTTGTATTGTATTCAGTTATCTTTGTATACAAATACATTTGCCTATTTAAAATGTAAGGACAAAATATAAGAAATAGAAAATAATATACAAAGATTGCTATTTCCTATTCTCTAAACTAGCCACCAATTGACTAGATCAATCACTGATTGACTGAATCATAATCAAGATCAATGCCACGATTGGAATCGTCATCGATATCCAAACATATCTCCAACCTCCCCCTCAAGCCGGTGGCCTATATATGTCGAGGACACCTAGCTTGCTCAATAGGAACACATGTTGTCTCTAGCACAATGGCTTAGTAAAGATGTTTGCGGGCTGCTCCATAGTTCCAATTCCCTTTGTCACAAGCACTCCTTCTTTGATTTTGTCTTCAGTGAAATGACAATCAACTTCTATATGCTTTGTTCTCTTGTGAAAAATTGAATTTGCTGTCAGTTTGAGTGCAGCATCGTTGTCACATAATAATTCACTTGGGCCATTGACCTATATTCCAAGGTCTAAAAGTAGTCATCGTATCCAAACTATTTCACAGGTAGGTTTTGCCATGGCTCAATACTTTAATTTGGCTAACGATAGTGATACAATCGAGTATTTCTTTGTCTTCCCAATTTAATGCAAAAATCAGTGATAGATCTTTTGGTCATTGGGCAAGAAGCATAGTTTTTATCGTAGTAAGTTGTCATCTTCATATCGCAATCACAGGATAAGAATATACCAAGTCTTAGACACCCCTTTAAATATTTTACAACTTTTAGAGCTGCATTCATATGGGATTGCTTTGGGCTATGCATGAACTGGCTAAGTATTTATACTGCATAACAAACGTCCAATCTTGTTATGGAAATATATATTAACTTTCTAAAAGTCGTTGATATGCTAATGGATCTTTAATAGGTGAAGGGGAATCCATATCATATTGATGGGTCGTTAGCTTGGCATTATGTTCAATTGGTATGGCTGCTGGTTTGCAACCTGACAATCCTACTTCAAAAACAATTTCTAGGATGAATTTCCTTTGACTAAAGTTGATTCATTTATCAGATCAATCAATTTTAATACCAAGAAAATATTTGGGTGGTCCCAAATCCTTGATGTGAAAGGTGGAATGCAAGTATTCTTTAAACTTTGTAACATTAAGGACCAAACTGAAAAGATTTTCTATAAAATAGATGGATGAGATATGAATCATATCAGCTTCGCAAGAAGACTTCAATTGGCCAAATCGCTACTTTTTTCCATTTGCACCTATTGGATGCAAATGTTTCTCATCCCAAAGCAAACTATCTACGAGATTGAAAAGAAGATTAGCCAATTCTTATGAGCAAGAAACACTGAAACTCACAGATCCCACAAAGTTACATGAAAAATAGTATGCTTGCTAAAAAAAAAAAAAAAAAAGGGAGGACTAGGCTTGCTTGATTTGAAATTTAGAATAAAATATTGATGAGCCATATGCTTTAGAGTCTCATCAATGATCTTCCTCATCCCCATGGAGTACTTGGGTTCATCACTTTAAATGTGGAGATGCTCCCATTATGCAACTCAACATAAACAGTAATATGGTTTGGAGTTGGTGACGAATTCTCAAGCTAAGACTTGCTTTAACACCTATTAATTAATTGAGACCAACGGTATTAACAAGCATAATTTTATCAGTTAGCTTATTTGTAGAAATAAGCTTCCAACTATAGTAGCCATAACACGATGATTGTCTTTAGTAGATACTGATTGTGACTTTTGTATGACTGGTATAGAGGACAAAAATCATTATTCTTTTAGTGCACCTGGACAAGTAGGGTATGGCATGGTATTTTTGGCACAAAATGGAATTTGGCACTCTGCAGGAGGTTGGAGATTAGAACTTCAATAAATGATTGAGGCCACCAAGGGAAAAAACTTGGAGGTAAGACTCCTTAAGCTATCTTTCTTAGCGACTATCTATTGCATCTGGATAGTACGCAACAGCATATGGTTTCAGAAAAGTTGATTAGCCTCATCTTCTATTGGCTAGAATTCGAAAAATTGTAAGAGGTATGACATCACTCTACCAATTGTGCAGGCCTTCTCAAGCAAATATTTTATTGGCTACTATACGCAGACTTACTTCCTCCATCTTCTCACATAATTAGACTTTTAAAATGCTAGGGGATTTCTCTGAACTTTTGTACCTCATATGATTAATAATATTCACATATTTACATAAAAATTGCCAAACGACAATAATACTATTTATATGAAGTTATGTGACCAAATTTTATTGCATATTCGAAGATGACCCTGTCAAAGGTCAATTCATTGTTCGAACATTTGATTCGAATAAGACAAATATTGTATTTGAATCGCAATATTTTTGCTCGAGATTACACTTGCCATTTTAGAGTCTTACCTAATGTTAGTTGATCGGCTTCCTTGAATGCATAGGTGAGGAATGAGGATGAGTGTAGCCGAATATATATGGGGTGTCCCAAAATATTTTTGTGATCTAATTTCCTAAACAAATCACTATATATTTGACAAGGCTCAAGATTACTCAAAGATAGAAAAATACTTTTGTCAAGCAATTCTCTTTTTTTTTTTGGGGGGGGGGTGTATTGCACAAAAATTCCATGAACTTTCAAGGTGGGGCACGTTTGCTCCCAAACCCAAAACCACCCTTAAACTTCACTTTGTTAGGGTTATTAACCCTCCGTCTATTTGCTTGTTTACGCGTGCCTAATATGTGATTTTTTCAAGGGTAAAAAACTGATCTTCTCGTTTTTTTAGTTAAATCAGTCTTTTGGCCCCGAATGTGTTAAGAATTATAAAATTAATAAAGAAAATTTTAAAAAATGAGCTTTAAAAAATGTTGGCATAAAAATTAATACAGCTATTTTTTCTTTCCATTTATAAGGTAATTTGATTACCACAAGGAGCTGTCAATGATCTCATGGTGGTAGGACTTGCAGACGAAGTAGATAACTGTCTGCACGACCAAATCGATGAGCATTAGCTTCGACAGCAACAACAAGCAGATCAGACCAACCCCGATCTTGACTCCAATAGGATCCCAGTCCAAGAGCACCAGGGATTCAAAGAATGCCTGAACCAGCACGATGCTCACCGAGACACCAAGAGAACACCAAACCAACAGGCCCATATTGCCCTTTATCATTCCCTTGCTCTTCACCATCGCCTTCTTTCCATACACATCTTCAAGAACCGAGATCGTACTCGCCAGTTTCCAAATCATGATGATATAAACAAACCCAACAGCGAAAAAGATCGAGAGAATGACCCCCACCGGCAATCACAAGTGCAGGACCAACTAAAAATTGCATCGAGATGAGCGATGCGATCAAAAGCCCTACAGTCACGACAGTGTAAACACAGAAGAGTGTGAAGCACCAGAGAAAAGTTACCATGAGCCTCCTCCACATTCTGGGCACGATGCTCACGATCTTCTTGAAAGTAATCTGCTTGGCGGCATAATTGCAGGCCACTGTGTACACAACAGCTGAGGTCGAAAGCAGAGAGGAGATGAGGAGGAAGATGAAGTAGCCGAGTGTGACGAGCCATAAAGCGACCCACTCCTTCTCGAGCATGCGGGATAGTTTCCTGTACTCCGGTTCGTCCTTCCACGCATTCAAGGTGATCTCAAGATCGACGATCTTGTAACAGAGTTGGTACGAGATCAAGGAGTAGGCGAGGAAGATGATGCAGAGAGGAGGGAGGATGAGTGCGACCGTGATTTGGGCGAAGATCTTTCTCCATTTGAGGATGATCTTGGAGGTCTCCCTGTAGACGCCGAGGAAACCAAGGAATTGCAGCTCGTTCTGGTCTTTGTCCATCGTTCCTTTCCCACAGAGAAATCGAGAACGAGTGAAACGATCGATGTGTAGAGAGACTTGAGATATTTCTTGAAGCAGAATATGAGACTTAAATACTTATAAAGGGTCTTGAGAAGAAAAACCAGAGTGAATAGATAAACTTTTGCAAAACTTGCCGGCCCTAAAAAAAAGGAGATAGGGAAATAAAAACAAGATAAAAGCAAAAAATTCAAAAAAATTATAAAAACATCAAAAATTCACGTTGGATGGGAAATGACACTCAAATGATTGATTTTACTTTAATATGACACTTGAGTAAGCAAAAAATAAAAGATTACGACACTCAAGTAAATACCGTTTGAAACTTATAACACTTGTATTATTCTTCTTCCCACTTTCTCGGCTCTCAACTCGAAGTTTCTTCGGTTCCTGATCTAGCGACATCATAGCAAGTAACGCGGTGGATGGGTCCTTTCCTCAATTTGGGTGGCCATGGAATTCAGCCGAGTCAATGCTATTTGGATTCTGCGTCAAAGTGATAATATAGCGTGGAAAGCGAGTGTGCTTGAGGGGCTTGGCCAGGAAATCTCCATGCGAAGCTTACCATCGTGCCGAGCGTCCTTAGCAATGATCCGCTTTATCTACATGCTTTGCTCTCGTATTCCGATCCCATCATTCCTTCTTATGTAAGTTGCATTTTCCCGAATCTACGTTTTAATGACCGTTACATCTTGCACTTAAATACTCAGCAGATGTTCATAGTTGAGATCTAAATATGAGACTTGAATAGGAAAAAATTTAAGAACTTGAATTGAGCATAATTGCCCATGATGAGCTTAACATGGATGAGAACAAAGACATCATAGTGCAAGGTCCAATATATGATAGGTCTATTGAGCTTATGTACATAGTTCATGACCCAGCACAGTTAGAGATAAATCATGATGAGGGCATCATTAATCATAAATATGAAACTCATAAACTCAATCATGATGATGCATTTGATCTAAAGGTAAAAATCACATGTGCCATTTCTATGAGTACCTTATGCTAATGAATCATATAAATGCATTAAAAAGAGTGAATTTATTCATAATTACAATAGGATATACACTATGATGCTCGAGCTCATTCATAAAGTGTGGTACATTTGTTTTGAATATAGAGAGTTTCACTTACAGAGACAATAACATTGAGCTCATGCTAGTTATATGATCCTTCTCAAAACACTCAATCCATGCTTATTATCGCAATATTCAACGTCCTTTGTTTATTAGGTTTACAAGATTTTCATACACATTTGGCCTTCCCCATCTATGAACTTAAGTTATTTAATTGGACTTTTTAACACTGATAAAGATATTTCGAATTGGAGGTGTCATACAATGATTCACTTGCCATGGATGAGAATAGAGACATCATAGTTCAAGGTACAATATATGATAGGTCTATTGGGTTTATGTACATAGTTCATGACCCAGGAAAGATTGAGATAAATCATGGTGAGGGCATCATTAATTATAAATATTAAACTCATAAACTCAATCATGATGATGCATCTGATCTAAAGGTAAAAATCACATGTGCCATTTTTATGAGTACCTTATTCTAATGAATCATATAAATGCATTAAAAACAATGAATTTACTCATAAATACAATAGGATATACACTACAATGCTCGAGCTTATTCATATAGTATGGTACATTTGTTTTGAATTTAGATAGGTTTTGCTTACAGAGACAATAATATTTAATTGAGCTCATGCTAATTATATGGTCCTCCTCAAAGCATTCCATCCATGCTTATTGTAGTAATATTTGATGTCATTTGTTTATTAGGTCTATATGATTTTCATATACATGTGGTCTTCCCCACCTATGAACTTAAGTAATTAAATTGGACTTTCTAACACTCATAAAGATATTTCGAATTGGAGGTGTCGTACAATGATTTACTTGCCATGGATGAGAATAGAGATGTCATAGTGCAAGGTACAATATGATAGGTCTATTGAGCTTATGTATATAGTTCATGACCCACTAAAGATCGAGATAAATCACAATGAGGGCATTATTAATTATAAATATTAAACTCATAAACTCAATCATGATGATGCATTTGATCTAAAGGTAAAAATGACATGTGCCATTTTTATGAGTACCTTATTCTAGTAAATCATATAAATGCATTAAATAGAGTGAATTTACTCATAAATACAATAGGATATACACTGCGATGTTCGAGCTCATTCATAGAGTATGGTACGTTTGTTTTAAATTTAGGTAGATTTCACTTACGGAGACAATAATATTCAGTTGAGCTCAAACTAATTATGTGGTCCTCATCAAAGCACTCAATTTGCTCACAGTGAAGTGAAATTGAGGTTGTCTTCACTAGCCTATCCTCTTTCCTAGGTGTTTCCACCTACGAGAGCCGCTAGTGGTAATCCCTCTAGTGAGGGCGCCTAACCTAGATTGTGTTCCTTATTTTTACACACTAGTGCCTACATATCTCACACCCCTCGTTTCAAGTTATATGTTTTTCTTCCCTAATAAGGTAAGAATACCCTCATGTTTCATGCTAATTATATGGTCCTCCTCAAAGCACTCAATCCATGCTTATTGTTGCAATATTTGACATCCTTTTTTTTATTAGGTTTATATGATTTTCATATACATGTGATCTTTCCCTACCTCTAAACTTAAGTTATTTAATTGGACTTTCTAGGACTCATAATGATATTTAGAATTGAAGGTGTCGTATGATGATTCATTTGCCCTGGAATCATGAGATATTTTGGTTCTTTCGACTTAAGTGAAATTGGGTCACATGAACCACAAGTATTTAATAATTTATCTAAAATTAGAGATGAGCTACCTATCATGTAGTGGGAATCAACTTAGCAGTTGAAGAATCTCCATGTTACTAAGGGGAAAAGGTAAAATACTAACTATTTGAAGAAAATCTAACAACCTTAGTAACCTTGCTCCCTTATTTCAAAGCTTTGGCACAGAGAGCAGAAAGAAAATAACTAAAGTTTCAGCAGGTTTTTATGTGGTGCTCTTTTCAACTTATTTTGTCTTCATATGTCATTAATTTCGAGTATATTGGTCCACTTTTTCTCTCTCTCTTTTTTTTGTACTTTTCTTATGTCATTTGAAAGTTAATTTTTTTCTTTAACGTTGGACGATCAAGACTTCCGTTCAAAGCGAACAAATGTTGATGGGTAAGACTCATTTAGATTTCCTCGTCAAATTTATTGAGTTTACAACCTTTATTGTTTTCAAAAGTTTAGAGGTCAAACAAAAGCAACTTCACTATAAGCCGCAACCAACATTTTTCTTAATTTGCTTCAATTTCCATATGATGGCAATGATGATCACAAGATGCACCATTACTAAAAAGATTTTTTTATTCTTGTGTTGCATCTAAAATTACAACGTGCTTAATTATGGCAAGCCAACGCCGTTGTGCTTCTAAACGGCAAACTAGTGAAGGCTATAAGGAAAATAATTTGCTTTCACTTTTCAATAGCGAATGTTTGAGATAAAATTGAAATCTTTTAGTAATCATATATTATTATTATTATTATTATTATTATTATTATTATTATTATTATTTTATTTTGGCAAGGCCGACAAGGTCAACCTCACCGACCCTCACCTCTTGAGGCCCAACAATTGGCTAAAGGAAGAAGGAAAGGAAAAAAAAAAAAGGAAAGGAAAGGAAAGGAAAAATAGGGAAAAAAAGATAAAATAATAAAAATATATATATTTGAAAAAATATTAAGATATTATTCAAAAATGTTTACGTCAATACCTATCATGCCACGTATGACTGTCGATATCCATGTTAGTAATTTTTGACCATATTGACCGAATAGACTCAATTGATAAAATGTAAAAATGTTTAGGATTTAATTAACACAATTAAAATGTATATGACTTAATTGGTAAAGGTGTAATATGTTTAGGATTTTTTAGAAAATTTTCCTCAGATGAAATTAATATCAAAGACATATTCGTGACTAATTTCATAGTCAAAGAATCATAATAAAAACACATTCTCGTTCTAGGGTTATTTGCATATTGCGGTGATTTGACTAGTGAAATCTAGGGATGGGAAACATATATAGCCACAACATGGTTTCCCTTTTTTTCTATTTCTCATCAGAAATAGCATATCATTGTAGAAATTTTAAAAGTCCAAACGTACATTTAGTTAATAACGAGCATACGGTACCAGGCACATAATTCTATTCCCAAGCCCTCCATTGGAGTAAAAATAGTGCGGCACTGTTACAGATTTTTTTTGGTCGGACCAAGTTACAGATATTGAATATGAACCTCACACGGAATCGAAAATATGAGAAATAGCAATGATTTATTGATATGCAAATCTTGCCTATCTCCTTTTAGCTTCAATCTTTAGGAAAAATGGTTATCAAATTTATGTACTTTTCTTACATACTTAGGGTTTTTTAACACAATATGATAGGTGGAAATGAGGATTAGATTTTTACATACAAGTGTAAATTAAATATGCAGTCAAATCTAAACTCAATTATGGAAAGACATTTAATGACAAGACGATATAACCCAATTAAGCATTAAAATTTTATAATGAAACAAAACTTACTTGATAACTTAGTATTGACTAGGACACATTAAAAAATTCATATAATCCAATTTTAAGTATAGTTTATACAACCCAATTAAGTGCTAAAAATTATAAATTTTATTAACTGATGAAACAAAACTTATTTGATAACTTAGTATTGACTAAGCAAACTCTGGTAAGTGAAAAATTTATGTACTGCGGCATGTAAGGGAGGGTTTGCTGAATTTATTCAACAGAAACATAATTGATGACAACACTCGAACTTATTGACAATTATCCTTGTTTTATGTTTGGTATGAAATAAATCATATTCAATTATCAGTTTTTATTTCTCTTCTACAAATCTTTATTTCTCTTTTTTAGCACTTAATTTTATCAACATCTAAAAATGAATACTATTCAGCACTTATTTTTCAATTTTATCAAAAGAGTCCGTCCTCATAAACTTGGGCATGAAACCTTTATGAGGATAATAAATCAAGTAAAAAGTAGGTTTAATATCAATGCCATGCTTGGGAGATTGGGCGAAATGGGGTTGATGAAATTCAAGTGAAAACTTTTTAGAAAATTTAATTTTATGTGGGATAAAAAAAGGAGATAAAATTTATTATTGTGAGTATTTTCTTTCAATTTTCCTCACCAATGGGCCTTTATGAGCATATTCCTCCTAAATTGATCCTGTATAACTCACCAACTAATTTCATTGACACAATATTTTCTACTTTCTTATGCATAATTAGATATTCACCTAATGAAAGAGAGAGAGAGATAGACATGTGTAGATTTTAAATGATGAAAATATGTCTTTAGTTTGAGAATGAAGAGAAAACTTTCTTGATTCAAGTAATTTTCCTATTTTGAATATGTTTCCTAATTGAATGGTTTCTTAGGGTGCGTTTGTTTCGCGGAAATCGTACCATTTTTGGAAAATATTTGATAGGAAATCATTTTCATGGAAAATGATTAATTTTCTTGTGTTTGATGATATGTGATTGAAAATATTTTCAGACGTTTGGATCACATTTGGAAAATGATTGCATAACATTTAAACTGACAATTTACACTAACGTAAAAAAAAAAAGAGAGATTTTGGAAAGTAAAATAAAAGACAAAGATAACATAATAAAAAGGCAATAACCTAAAGACATGATAAATAGGGAAATTTTTTTCCCTTTCCCATGCACATGAATTCATTTTCCTAAAACAATACATGATTTTTATGTTGAATGGAAAGTATTTTCCATTGACCAAATCGTTTTTGGAAAAACAAACAACGGAAAGTCCGGAAAACACTTTCCGGGAAACTACTTTTATTTAAACAAACATACCCTTAGTTGGAAAAGGTTTTTTAAAAGAGAGCTTCATATTTTGGATCAAACTCTTGTCTATTTATAAGAAGTGTCTCTTTATGAAGAGTATCCAAGAGGTGCCTGTGATCTTCATTTGTATCCCGAGTGTTTGAAGTCATGAAAATATCATGTTAAGATTTTGGATAATTCCTTTGTGAGATTGGGAGATTATTTCATGAGGAATTGTAGGGCTAAAAAATTGTGAGATTTATTAGGTATAATTGGAAGCTAAGAAACACTAAGAGTGTTTAGATTTGAGTGTAGTGGTAATTTTCATTGTATCGCTTGATCTATAGCAGAATTCTGCTACTCTACCTATAGATATAAATTTCCCCAAATCACAAATTTGGTGTCTGATTATTTTCTTATTCTGTTAAATTTATTATCTAGTTGCTTGTTTCATAACAATTGATATTAGAACTAGACTTGATTGAGTTGAAAAAAATTGAAAAGTGAAAATCGATGAATTTGATGGGAATGATTTCGTTTTATGGAATATGCAAATTGAGGATTTTCTTTACTAGAGGCATATGCACCTACACATGTTTAGAGAGAAACCAAATTCGATGAAGTTGATTGAGAAATTGCTAGATAGACAAACATTTGACATTAATCTGGTGCCTGATTATTTTTTTGTTATGTTCCATTTATTGTCTAGTTGTTTGTTTCGTAACAAGTAATATCAAAGTCGACTTGGTTGAGTTGAAACAAATCAAAACATGAAAATCAACAAATTTGATGAGAATGATTTTAGTTTATAGAATATGCAGATTGAGGATTGTCTTTACTAGAGACATATGCACTTACCCATGTCTAGAGAGGCTAGATTCAATGAAGCTGATTGAGAATTATTGGATAGACAAACATTGTGTGTTAATCAGGTATCTAATTATTTTCTTGTTCTATTAAATTTGTTGTCTAGCTACTTATTTCATAACAATTGATATCAAAGCTAGACTTGGCTAAGTTGAAACAAATCACAACATGAAAATCAACAAATTTGATGAGAATGATTTTGATTTATGGAATGTGTAGATTGAGGATAGTCTTTACTAGAGGCATATAGACTTACTCATGTCTAGAGAGAAATCAGATTCAATGAGGTAGATTGAGAATTACTAGATAGACAAACATTGGGTGTTATTTAGGTAACGTTGGCTCATAACGTCATATTTAAAGAAAAGGCAAATGCTAATTTAATGAATGTTTTGTCGAACATGTATAAGAAAACCCTTGCAATTGACAATTCTACTTATTATAACATATGTTAAAGAATACAATAATTTGAGTAAAAACAAAAAAAGATACACAAATGTGCGTTAACTACTAATCATATCAATGAATTCAATATTATCGCTAGATAATTGAGTTCGGTTGAGATTGAATTTGAAAGTGAGGTACGTGTTTGACTATCTAATAGTTGAAATACTATTGTTATATTGATAGTAATTCCTCTAGGTCAATAAACTTAATGTTAATGAGATTCACAACTTAATTTTGAGTAAACACAATCGTAGGAGAGAATATAGTGAACTAGTGCTTATTGCTTTAGTAGGTAAAACTAAAGGAAGAGCTAGTACTCATGTTAGCAAAGTAGTGTAAATCTGAATAGATGAAGTCAATCTAGGACTATTGGTGTTATCTATTGGAACTGTGACAAAAGAGGGCTTCTTAGAAGGGATTTCCTTAAGGTAAATAACAAGAAGGGCAAAAGAATTATTGTTAAATCTACAAATGATATTATAGTTGTAGTTGACTATGATTTGGATAGTGTTGATTATGACTTGTTTGCCTTTGAGAATTCATTTTTGACATATGGATTATGGGTTCTGATTGTTCATTTCATGCTATATCAAATAGGAACTAGTTTACTACATGTAAATACATGAACAATAGTAAAGTGCAATTGAGAAACAACATTAAGTACAATGTTGTGGGTGTTGGCAATGTTAGAATCAGAATGCATTGTGGTATTATGATGACATTGATCAAAGTAAAGCACATTCCAAAATTGAAGAAGAATTTAACTTTCTAAAGTGCCATAGATTTAGCTGGTTGTCAATATAAAAGTTTGAGTTATGAAAGTTATTCGAAGTGCTTTGATGATAATAAGAGGAATCACACACAGTGACCTATATGTACCTCAAGGTGGATAGTGACTAATTTGGCATCGAGAATCTAAATTATGGCATATGTGTTTGGACACATTGGTGAGAGAAATCTAAAGATTCTGAGTGAAAGTAATTTGCTGTGTGGTTATGTGGCTAAAAAATTGAATGTATGCAAGTATAATGACTTAGAAAAACAGTGGAAAATGCCATTCAATATGATTGTTAGAGAAATCATGGAGATTGCAGAATTGATTTAGTTGGATGTTCTTAGGTTATCGTGGTTTCCTTTGAAAAAGAGTGCCAAATTCATTCCAACAATTGGGATGACTACTCAAAGATGACTTGGGTGTTTGTGTCGAGTCACAAATTTGATATTATTGTCAAGATCAAGTAGCCGAGAGCTTGAATTGAAAATGAGACTGGTAAAATGATCAAGCGTGTGTGGATTGACAATAGTATGGAGTTTTGCTTAGAGCTATTAGACAAATTTTACTTAAAGGAAGGTATCACGAGAAACCACACTATTGCTAATAAGTCACCCAAGTTGCAAGGTTGATGAGTAGAATATTACTGGAGATGACTCATAAAATGTTCTCCAATGCTAGTATACCTAAGAGATTCCTATAGATGTGCTTAGTGCGATGAGTTATGTGGTGAATAAATCTCAATTGACTATGATTGGATGTCGAATTCTTGAAAAAAATGTGGTTATATAATGTTATTAATTATTTTGTTTTTATAATATATGGTTGCCCATATTATTTCAAGAGTGATGGTAAACTTGATAAAAAGGCAAGGAAATGCATATTACTAGGCTATGCATGTGGTAAGCAAGGCTATCGGTAATAACGCCTAGAATTAAATTCACATATTGTTAGTAGAGAAATTATATTTAATGAATCTCCAATACTCCTAAATAGGAATGATTGTAGTAGAGTTTATATAGATTTGAACAATGTTCAATTCAAAGTGGAATTGCAACTAGAAACTCTTTAGGTAGCAAGTACTAGCGAAGTAATTGACAAAGATACTACTTGTAACAAGGTCCACCTATAGAACTAATAACTATTGTATATGCTAAGTTTGACAATGTGTGTGTTTCTCCTGATATATCTCATACAATGGTGGTTTTGTTTTATTTGTGGCAAATAAGGTTATGTCTAAGAATTCTCGTGGAGTAGTTAAATGTATAAGGTCCATGGTTATAGCGAAGTTCAGTTGAAGCTTGGACTTGGAAGAGGTCTATGATGGTTGAGAAGGCCATGCGAGGCTATGGGAGAGTAGCTATGAAGTTCAAATTCCAACAAAGTGATTCTAACTTTACTCAAACTTTAAGCCAAGGTAGATATTATTGAAAATGTGTCTCTAGTTTGAACATAAGGATGAAACTTTCTTGATTCAAGTAAGTTTCATAATTGCAAAAGGTTTTCTAAAAGAGAGTTTCCTAATTTAGATCACTCTTGGCTACATATAAGAAGTGCCTCTTCATGAAGAGTATCAAAGAGGAGCTTGTAATCCTGAATTACATCATCCATGTTTGAAGCTGTAAAAATTTTGTGTGAAGATTTATGTAATTCTTTTATGAAATTGAGAGATTATTTTATAAGAAATTGTAGGGTTAAACATTATCAAAGTTATTTGATATAATTGAGGGTTGAAAAATATTGAGAATATTTGAGTAACTCAAGTGCAATTATAAGCACCATTGTATCATATGATCTATAGTTGAATTCTACAATGCACTTCCCATGGATGTATGTCTTCCTAACTGAACCATGTAAATAAAGTCTAGTTTTTTTTTTGTTCTATTAATTCTATTGTTTGATAGCTCATTTCCATAACACTAATATTCTTTCAAAAACAAATGGAAAAGGATCGAGCATCTGTTTCACTCTCATTTAGAATATTATTACATATACTTAAAATAAGGTAGAAAAACACTAGGAGTGCCATAACTTTTGTACAATGCTCATTTTAGTGTCAAAACATTTTTTTCACTCACTTTAGTGTCACAAGTTTGCAAAAAAGTTCACTTGAATGCCATTTCCAATTTGGTCGCCGGAAAGAGCTAACGTGACCACCAATGGAGAATAGTTTAATATATTTATTAATTTTTTTCGATTTTCTTTGCATTTTTTGAATTTTTTTGTTTTTTTTTTCTCTTTAGGGCCGACGAGGGTCAATTGACCCTCACTGGCTACTGAACCCTCACCCTGGGCCGCGAAGCCCGAGGGCGAGGCCATCGGAGCTTCGCCGGCCATTGGCGAAGGCCATCATGGCCTCACTCGTGGTTGGTGAGGGTCTTGTCCAACCGCGAGTGAGGTTGTGACAACCTTCACTAGTAGTTGGCAAAGCTTTGACAACCTCGCCCCAAGCCTTCACAGCCCAAGGCGAGGCAGCCCCTACCCAATTTGGGCAAGGGTTCTATAGCCGGCGAGAGCCACTAGTGACCCTTGTCGGCACTAAAAGAAAAAAATAAAAAAAGCAAAAAAAATTCAAAAAATTAATAAATATATTAAAATATTGTCCACCAACGGCCATGTCAACTTTCCGGTGGCCTCATCAGCTTTTCTAGCGGCCAAATCTGAAGTGGCACTCAAGTTGATTTTTTTAAAACTCGTGCCACTCAAGTGAGTGAAAAAAAAAATTTGGCATCAAAATAAGCGTCATATAAAAGTTGTGGCACTCTTAGTATTCTTCTGCCCTTAAAATAATAAATCATATGCCTTTTCTTCAAATCTCTATGTACACTTTCCAATATGAATGAATCTTCCCCTGATTGAGAACTTCGTCCGAACGAAATGGGAAAAAGCTGACGTGTGCAATGCGTGGGGATGACGATTGACAAAAGCCGAATTTGATTAGTCTTAATGTTTGATAGCCAACTTCATTAAAAAATCCCTCTTCCCCAGTACTAGGAAATATGGGAAACTCTCCAGTGTGATGGGTAAGTGATTCACTCTTGGGTTTTTTTTTTTTCTCGAGTCTTTTTTTGAAGACCTGCCCGAGTAGATTTCCCCAATTCCCCACGATTGACGAAGCAAAGCCAAATTTGATTAGTCTTAACGTCTGATAGCCAACTTCATTAACAAATCGCTAGATTAGTCAAAGCAATTATAGTCAGTTTTAACGTTGTCATCATTGCAAGTGCAATTTTGGATCATCAATCATGCCTCTTAACGTAAAGTAAACTCTTCCCCCCCCCTCCAAAAAAAAAAAACGAAAAAAACCCAAAAAACCCCCATCCAATTGGCGAGGAAAGTCGAAATTCTAAATTCGGGAATTCTAAATTCGGGGTACATGCAAGGATCGTCATATGATTAAGCCTCGTTGACTTTTAGGGCAAGTGACGTGGTGTGCCTTGTACGACAAAGATTTGTACTTAAATTCAAGAATCACATATTAAACTATATATCAAATCAATTAAGAAAAGATCATACATGGTCATTGTGGGCACTATTTCGTGTTACTCCTAATAATGCCCTTCTCACTAATATCACTTCAATTAAAGCTCTATTTATTTCACGAAAAATAATTTTTACGAAAATATTTTCTAGATTTTTTTATTTGATTCATGGAAAATAAGCTTCTAGGAAGACATTTTTTGCCAATAAAAAAAACACCTTCAAAATTGAGGAAAGTGTTTACTGCTTATTTTTCTTTTTTCTTTTTCTTTTTAAAATTTTTTTTGAGTCATGGCGGTTATTGGTGAATAGCCAAGGAAGCACCAAAAAATAAAGAAAAGGAAAAAAATATTTAAAAATAAAAAAATGGAATTTTTTTTTGTAATTTTTCCCAAAAATCAAATCAAATACCAAACAATGAAAATATTTTTTAATTTATTTTCAAGTTTTAGTCTAACATCAGAAAATATTATTATTTTCTTGAATAATTTTTTTTTCAAAAACGTCACATTTTCTGCAAATCCAACAGAGTATAAGTGGATCGAATTATATCTATAGTATAGTCTATGAAGTGATTAAGAATCCAAAATTGGTGTCCAAACTTAATTTTTACCAAATTGGTCATTTTGAAATTAGAAACCGATTGCGGAGTGAAAGACAATGAAAAGGCTTGAGGGAAAATTCGGGAAGCAAAAATAACAACGTGCATATCCAATCCAAGTAAGAAAAAGAAGGAGCGAAACTATATAAAAAGAATAATTAATATGTTAAAAGTATCTCATTTCATTTATCTACATGATTTATATTCTTTTGATTTACATCCAGTCTCAATCATTATAAATTTAAGCTTTTGAATTTGATTTTTTAACCTCCATCAATTAGCATCTTAGTATCATAGAATAATAAGAAGAAATGCCCATCTTATTTTAAGTATTTAACAATTTAAATTGCAAAGTTAAAAGTGGATTACACCATAGCACATCCTTGTCTACCGTAAAAAACCTAATAAGCTACCTTGTGCTTGCACAAGTTCAAATTTACTTGCTTTTATATAAATATGAGATAATACAATGTATTACTGTAATTAGGACATAGTTATGCTTAATTAATTTAGGCTAATTAATGATGCTAGGGTTAAGTCTATTTCAAAAACCAAAGTATATCAATGATGAAGTGTCGATCAATCCAAAGACAAAAATTCCATATCATTGAAATTATTAAGCTCATCAAGTTTTACCATGCATCCTCTCTATCTAAAACTTTAATAATAGTGAATTATAAAAATTTAGTTTGAAGGAAATGCAAGAGGTAAATATTTATAGAGGATGCAATAGATATGCTCAACAGAAAAATTACCAAAGAATGTCCTAAACTTATTGTACGGATGACAATATAGTCTTAATTTTTTTAATTTGATCAATTTAATCATAAAATTTTTGATAATTTGCCAAGATAGTTATTCCAATCAATTTTGGCTAGATGTCGGCGTCTATGTGATACGATTGGTGCTTATGTAGACAAATTTATAATATTTTTAAAAAATTAAATTTTTTGAATTTTTTATATTTATTTCTTCTTTTCTTTTCTTTTCCTATTGGCAGCAAGGATCGGTAGCCCTTGCCCATTGGTGAAAGAGAAAATAAAATCAAAAATAAAAAATTGTAAAAAAAAAAAGTAAAAATCTAAAAATTTTAAAAATACAAAAATTATCCATGTCAATACTATCCATAATTGAGAAAACCAACATACATATCAACAATTTCTGGTCAAATTAGCTAGAAGGACTATATTGGTATATTGTTAAAAGATTTAGGACTAAATTGACCAAATTGAAAATTTTATGACTTTTTTTATAATTATCACTACGCTCAATAGATCTAGTGTACCTATATTGTCACCATCATATGTATAAATATGAGTGTTTTGACATATACAACGTAGTTTATTTAAAGAGATAGTAGATCTCTTTTATATCGTTAGAAAGATTATTAAATATTAGGAATATTTTTTGATATTTCCTTATTTCCTACGACTACTTTCCTTACCAGATTAGATTACTTTATGTAACTATTGTTTGGGTATAAATCCCCTTTGCTTGTAACACATTACAAAAATCAAGTTATTGAGTAAAGATGCAGTTTTTAACTTCTCTCTCCCTCTCTACTGAAGATTTTAAAATGTTTGCATGAATTTTCCGTCATTATTTAGATAAGAGTTTTTGGCCGGAAGTATCAGATTGTAGGACGTGGCCATTTTTGCTGGTAGTGTTTGAACTTAAGTTTGGTGTGGCCGACTGAGATCTTCTCATATATTGTTACTCTATTTGCATCATTTTCTTTTTGGCAGTATGCCACCTCATAACGCATAAACATGTTTAATTAAGTGGATGGATCAATGACATTGATAATATATTAAATGAAAGTGTTGTGTCACTAACATCCTTTTGCAAAATATCAAAGGTTCCTTCTTTGAGGCTGAGATTAGAAGCAGAAAGCATTGGGAATTCTTGTTTGACACCATGTTTCTATCTACCAAAGAAAGGAATCAAGACAAGGTATTTTCCTTCTTCTTCTTCTTCTTTTGACAACCCGGTTCTTGAAGTTGTTGACTGCAAATGTACATTTAGTAAGCAGCCCAAATAGAAAAAATACCATACCCTGTTCCACTTTGTGTCTTGTGTACCAAGAAAATTCATAAAGATGGAAATGCTCTGAGTATACTAAAATTAATAAGTTATTATTCTATATGCTTATATAATTGGATTGTTTGTTACACTCTTTTCTCATGCATTTCTATATGTATGAAAGCTATAACACCCTCAATCTTACATCAATTGATAGATATCTTCTTAAGTGATTCAAAAGTAAGATATTCATGAGAAAATGACCAGCTCGTGCAATTACCAGAGTACTCCTTATGGGAGCTTGGCCCTTGTAGATCTAGCATGTTGTTATATATCATTTCAGAGAAAAACCCTCCCAATAGAAATGTGATTCAATGATGAATTAGGCAGTATAGTTGATCCCATAGGGGCCAGGATGATCGTTCGGTGAAAAGATTCAAACAAGTATGTAACTCCTTACAATCTATTAGGATAGGGGGAGCTTGCAAAGTCCAAATCATACATTGAATCGAGAGAGTACTATCGAGCGATATGTACCGACAATGACAAGAGAGTTAGTGTTTCATATGGGTGAGCTTGTGACATCATAAGTCTTACATTAAATGGAATGGGCATTCATAAGTGATCCGTAAAGGAACACTCTCCTAAGTGGCCACCATCTCTTATTATTACTGTAAGTATCCTTTCAGTGGTTAGGCCCACGTTCACCAAGTCAAGCCGATGAAGATTTTCTCTTTGACATCCCAAATTTCAGATTGGATGAGAGAAATCGTTTTTAATAATTCAAAAGTAAGACTGTCAAAGTGATCTCCATCTTGTGCTGTTATTTTGATTACTTTTCGGCGCTTGACCTACATGGAATATGTTGGATTATCACAAATAACATCATAGCATGACCTCTTTAATAGCATGTGGTTCATAAGCAGACCAAGCCCAAGCCCTAGCCCATCCAACGAGGGTGGGAAGCAATCACAATGAAGAGAGGGCCCAAACAAAATGCAACTCCTAACAAATCTCTCGGATGAAGCAAGGACAAGAACAGGCTGCATTTCACGTCGAGTAAGGGAGTATCATTGGGTAATGTGAGCTTAACACTAACGAATAACATCAATACATTGGCGAGGGTGGACGGGCTACATGTGGGAGAGGTCAGATCTCAAGTTGATAATATGTGGGCCTTACCTTACTTAATGCTTTAACTTGTAGTGTATTAGGAGAGGCCTTCTCGAGTAATTTATGAGTAAAACCCTCCCTAATACGGTCATTATCTTGCACTCTGAATATTCGGGACTCGGCCCAAGGGAAGCAAGATGGGCCATTTCGGGAACAATTTGGGCTATATTGTAACTTGAAAGAGATCTGTCGAAGTTATTGATTGGGCTTTTTTCTTTGGGCCGGACGAGGAACGAAAGACTCCAGGTCGGACGCTGTACCAATGTTTAGGGACAGGCCCAGCATTGAGTGAACGGAAAGAATCTTGCGTGCATCGTTGCATGGATTAGATGCATCGAGGCTCCATGCGTTTGTGAATATGTGAAATCAGTGATGGTATGGGCTGGGTTGGGGCAAGGTTGGTTTAGGTTTTCATCATGATTAAAGGAAATCTAAAACCTTCCCTAATTACTTGACCTATCAATTTTCCAAAGGTCCAATTGATTTGCTAATAGTAAAGTCTCGTTTAAACGTGACATAGAGAGTTATTAGGTCTATACCAATTCAATTGCTAAGTCAACGGTTTCCAGCGAAAATTGGCTAAAATGATCGAATTGAATTTTAGATAAGAGTTTAGAATTATATTGGCAAAATTCAAAAGTTCGAAACTAAATTGACATCTATACTATAAAATTTGGATTGATTGGGTAATTTTCCCTCAAAAACCAAGGGGAAAAACAACAAATAGGCTAATTACCTCTATCGAGGGATGTGAATAATTGGGGGATGTGTGTATTGGAAATCCTAAAACTTGTTAAAAGAGATACAATTAAGTCATAAAATTTTCAAAAAATGCAAATAAATTCTAAAACTTTCAAAAAATACAATCAGGTTTTAAAACTTTTCAAATTAATCCAAACAAATCATTTAATTGGTTTCGCAATTTAAAAGTTTTAAGATTCAATTATATTTTCATGATAAATTTTATGACTTGTGCATTTTTTTAAATTTTTAGAATTCGATTGTATTTTTGTAATAAATTTTAAAATTTAATTATACTTTTTCAAAATTTTAAGATTTAATTACACTTTTCTACACAAATTTTAAAACTTTCAACGCACATTTATCTTCGTAATCGAAGAACCGATTTTGATGATAAGGTGCCTGTTGCCGATTGGTCGTGTTCAGCTTGAGCAGGGGGCAACAAGACCAAAGTGGATAACGATAGGAGGGGAAAGTGTAATCCTCTCATCATATAGTCCCACGCCGTGCCATCATTTCGGCTTGACAGCAATCGTCGGGAAGAGCTCGGGTTCGGTCGTCCGGTCTATCGGAACGGGAAATTAATTTGTGGAGCTGAACCGACCCGTGTCGCGTCGGATCGGGTCCTTATCTTTTTTCTATTTTTTTTCAATAAAATGCTTTTCAAGACCCGTCTGGATTATTCTGAGGCCCATCGGACCCAGACCGGATCCGGCGAGGCCAGGGCCGGCGCGAGATCGGGGCCGGACACCGGCCGCTGCCAATTTCGCAGACCGGCGCGATCCGACCGTCCATCTCTGCCGTGCGCCGCACGATCAAGACGACGTTAAGAGCAGAAGCGAGAAACTCAACATCGATCGCGAAGAGTGTAGCGTTCGTTGAATCCTCTCCGCTTGACTTCCTTTACTTCCATCTTCTTCTTCCCTTCCTGCAGTTACCCAAGCGATCTCTCTTTCCTTCTCTCTCTCTCTCTCTCTGGTCGCGCTTATCCGACCATGAAGCGCCCGATCGAGGACGTCGCTGCCGCGGCGGGCGCCGCCGCCGCCGCGGCCGCCGGCGCCAAGCCGGTCTTCCTCACCAAGGCCGAGCGTGAGAAGCTTGCCCTCCAGCGCCGCCAGGACGAGGTGGCCGCCCAGAGGCGCCGCCAGGAGCAGCTCCTCTCCCAGGATGGCGGCGGCGGCGGCCCCCACTCCTCCGACCAGAAGCACTCCGATCCCGACCGCCGCGACCGCGATCGGGAGCGGGACCGACCGCGTGACCGGGAGCGGGAGCGCGATAGGGAGCGCGACCGCGAGCGCGAGAGGGAGCGCGAGCGCGACCGGGAACGGGATCGGCGGGAACGAGATCGGGAATCCGAGAGGAGGAACCGCGAGAGGGAGCGCGAGGAGGAGGCGAAGGCCCGCGAGCGCGCGCGGCTGGAGAAGCTGGCGGAGAGGGAGCGGGAGAAGGAGCTCGATGCCATAAAGGAGCAGTACCTGGGGTCGAAGAAGCCTAAGAAGCGGGTCATCAAGCCTAGCGAGAAGTTCAGGTTCTCGTTCGATTGGGAGAACACTGAGGACACCTCCCGGGACATGAACTCACTGTACCAGAACCCTCACGAGGCGCAGCTGCTGTTCGGGAGAGGGTTCCGTGCTGGCATGGATCGCAGGGAGCAGAAGAAGCTCGCAGCGAAGAACGAGAAGGAGCTCCGTGAGGAAATTCGAAAGAAGGAAGGGGTTGAGGAGAAGCCCGAGGAGGCTCTTGCCCAGAAGCAGAGAGAGGAGGCTGCGGATGTGTATGATACGTTTGATATGAGGGTTGATAGGCATTGGACTGAGAAGAAGCTCGAGGAGATGACGGAGAGAGATTGGAGGATCTTCAGGGAAGATTTTAATATCTCTTACAAAGGGTCTAAGATACCTAGGCCTATGCGGAGCTGGGTAGAGAGTAAATTGAGCTCCGAGCTTCTGAAGGCTGTGGAGAGAGCAGGGTACAAGACGCCTTCTCCTATTCAGATGGCTGCAATTCCTCTTGGGTTGCAGCAACGCGATGTCATTGGCATTGCGGAGACTGGGTCTGGTAAGACTTGTGCTTTTGTGCTCCCTATGTTAACTTACATTTCAAGGTTACCTCCGCTGACTGAGGAGAATGAGGCAGAAGGGCCTTACGCTGTTGTGATGGCACCGACCCGTGAACTCGCTCAACAAATCGAGGAGGAGACTATGAAGTTCGCCCATTATATGGGGATTAAGGTTGTTTCGATTGTTGGTGGGCAGTCAATCGAGCAGCAGGGGTTTAGGATTAGAAATGGATGTGAGGTTGTTATAGCAACACCAGGGCGTTTGATTGATTGTCTGGAGAGGCGTTATCTTGTTCTTAACCAGTGTAACTATGTTGTCCTTGATGAGGCTGACAGGATGATTGATATGGGTTTCGAGCCACAAGTTGTGGGTGTGTTGGATGCAATGCCATCCAGTAATTTTAAGCCTGAGAATGAGGATGAGGAGCTCGATGAGAAGAAGATTTATCGCACTACTTATATGTTTAGTGCTACAATGCCACCTGCTGTGGAGCGGCTTGCAAGGAAGTATTTGAGAAATCCTGTAGTGGTTACAATAGGTACTGCTGGAAAAACTACTGACTTGATATCTCAACATGTGATGATGATGAAGGAATCAGAGAAGTTTCCCAGGTTACAGAAGTTGCTTGATGAACTTGGCGATAAGACAGCAATTGTCTTTGTTAACACTAAGAAGAATGCAGATACAGTTGCTAAAAATCTGGATAGGGCAGGCTACAAAGTGACTACTTTGCATGGTGGAAAGTCTCAGGAACAAAGAGAGATAAGCCTGGAAGGTTTTAGATCCAAGAGATATACTGTGCTAGTGGCAACAGATGTTGCAGGGCGTGGTATTGATATACCTGATGTGGCCCATGTAATAAATTATGATATGCCTGGTAATATAGAAATGTATACGCATCGTATAGGGCGAACAGGTCGTGCTGGTAAGACAGGTGTGGCTACAACATTCATTACTCTAGGCGACACAGATGTCTTTTATGATCTGAAGCAGATGCTTATTCAAAGTAACAGTCCAGTGCCTCCTGAGCTGGCAAGGCATGAGGCTTCAAAATTCAAGCCTGGATCAATTCCTGACAGACCTCCTAGACGAAATGACACTGTTTTTGCTCACTAATCAAGCTGAGTTATTGGAAGATAGTTTATAGTATAGGGCCTAGTTATTGTTCCATGCACTGTGCAATGCTCTTTCTCCAAATGAAGAATTCAGTATACTATTTGGTGAGTGAAATCAGTCCAAATTTGTCCAGGTATCAGTGCACTGAGAGTGGTAATTGATGTTATTTCCATTAAAAACATTGTATTTGGAGCATTGTTTTCGCAGCAGCAATTAGCTACTGCATCATTTAACTATTTATAGCATATGGAGGTTTTACTTATGGTGGATTGTTGAATCTAAATCCTTCTCTCTGATTTGCTCAATTATCTGATGTTTCAGTGACCTGGTTGAAATGTTCTTTCCCCTTTTGACTTTTAAGATCTTGCAGCTTAAAGACTATTATGTTCAACTTCTGCACAGTCTTGAATTGTTTTCTTTCATTTTGTGGATGTATTCTGTTTTCCTTTTAAGTGTTTGGAAGGAACATGCTTACCGTGAGCTATCTGTATTAATAACATGGAGCTAATTGAATGTATACTGCAGATGTTATGTTTAGTTGAGAGCCTTGAACATTTTACTTATATGATGATCGGCAGATGTTTAGTTTATAAATTTAATTTCTGTTAATATAATCAAAGTGCAAGTACAAGACATGTGGGAGCTGTTCTTAAGTGCTGAAATGGGTGGATCATATCCTCAGAATTTCAAACCCGATGTCTGCAGAAAATGAGTGACCTCTGCATATTTTTTTATGTAGATTATAGATGAAAGTTGACTCCAAAACATTATCTGCTAAAGTTGAGGTAGTATCAGTAAGAATTGTCGTGCATTACCTTTCCACAGTTTTATAAACTTATTTTTTTACAGTTTAGAAAAGTACTTATTTCTTTTTAAAAAATTTTAAAATGAAAAAGGATGAGCATAAACAGTTTGATAAACATTCCAAATGAGTCTACATATCATATTTATGTGTTTTGTGTTTAAAAGAGTGAAGTATCAAACACTTCTACAAAAGAAAGGCAAAATGTGGTACCAAACACCTTGAAATCTGGACTCGGAAGATCCAGTTACTAGTTATCAGGAATGACAAATAGAAAAAAGTTTTAAGTTTTGTATCTTATGTCATGGTCTTTTGGTTGGCTGAACGTCAGCATAATCTGGACATTAAAGATCCTTTAATGGGGCGAAGTAATTCTGACGAGCCAAAATCTTTTAGTTGAAGAGAGAGATGGGAAAGTTGTGAGGAAAGACTGAACTAGAGAGGGGAAGTTACTAGGAAGAACAATGAACCTCACCCTGTGATGGACTCCTGATCTCAGTAGACAGAAACATTTAGACGCAGAATTTAGTTGCAATTTTTCCCTACCCCCCTATGACTTCCCACAACGAAGGTAGTTATTCACATTTGAATTTGAAATTTAAGATGTTTAAATCTTCTGCAGCACTAAATTGGCGTCTTAAACGACTGATATGATTAGGGTGCTGGAGGAATGGCTTTTGCAGTTGTCTTCTTCTAGTTGGTAGCTAAGTACACATTTCAATGCGTGGAGGTTTTGTTACCTGGCAGTGCAAACATGCATCCATGGGCGTTGGGGTCGTTTTTTTTTCCCTTTTTGGTTTATCTTCTTGGGATTTGGGGGGTTGTTAGTTATTTAGCTTTCAATAGTGTTATATTGAATGTAGTCTTGAGGACATTGATATCTGATATAATAGAGATCATGTATCTCCTGAACGCTTGCGGTTTATTTTGGGGTTGGAAATGTAGGCTGTTTGCATTCTGTAATTATCTGCTCTGCTCTTGCACTTTCTTGTAGATTAAGCTGTTAGTGTTACTTTATCCTCTCTATGAATAAAATTATCGAGGCGAACCTAATGTAACATTGATCATACTTTCGGATAGTCTTCTTATGGAATATTGGGATCCAGGTAGGGTGCTTCTGCTCAAGATCTACTTTTAGATTATTTACCTTATGCTGTTAGTGTTCCCTTGTTCTCTCTACAGAGAATCATTAATGTGGCCTCTATGGAATAGCAGTTATTTTCTTTTGGAAAGTCTACTGAAATTTCCCCGACAGGCAGGGAGCTGCCAAAGAGGGCAAATACTGTGGGTCATATGTTATATTCAGATTGCAGCTTCGTGGGTGGGCACTGTAATGTGATCTCATGGTTGGGATTAATTCACTTGAGTTGTTGAACGGGACATGGTGGCATCACTTCTCTTTATCATTTGCCATAACTAATTCGATCTTCTTATGGCTAGAATTTGTTTTCTTTGGTAAGTGGTAAACTGGGAATGAGCTTAAGAGAATCAGTGAGGCTAGCTAGAGATATGAGGGACTAAGGTGAAGCATATATAGAGGCTCAAGGCATGCCAAAAGGAGAGGTATAGACAGCCTCGCCTTCAGTGGAGCCAGGCATATATGTAGCATCACTTGCGCACGCCAAAGCGATGTCGGACGTTGTCTCTGCCCAGAGGCCTCTTTTTTTTACTTTGGACAAGTGATAAATTAGGAAATAAATCCTAGAGAATCAAGTGAGACTAGCTCACCGGCTTGATGGACGAAAGGGAAACGCATCTAGGTTCACCTTATCCCTTCATAGCTTATCTAGTATGGTTGGTGGAGGAGATCATGATGCATGATTGTGGGACGCTTGCTTATTGTTACTGATAAGAGATGCAGATCGTTCGCCAGATTGATGAGGATTTTTCTTGTTCAGGTTTATTTATGTTCTAATTTGTTAAATCGCGCTGCTAACTGCAAAGAGTGATTTTGATGGATTGCAGAAGACAGAAACAAGGCATTTTAAATTCAAGAGATCAGAATCTCTTCACTCGTGTTGATGTATCAATTCCTCCTTTCCATTTGATACTTGGATAAAACCTTACGCTGTCAATATTTTTTATGTGAACTATTGAGTTCTAGTTACTTGTGTTTTATATAAGCTGACGCATACAATTTTCCTATCTCAATTCTCATCTATCTGTTTGTTACTAATAATTGTTTCTACCATGAGATCTAATCACTTCATACTAGGAACTATACGTTTAGATGGATAGCAGTTATCTGGATCATAAAGCCATTCTTCTTTGAATCCCAAGCTCTTTACAGGATGAATTATGACTGCACCAAACATAAATCACAGATAGAGGCAAACTTGTGGTGGGCATAGCATGTATATGGTTTCATGAAGGTGAAATGGGTTGTTTTAGTGACTATTTCTGGCGTAGTGGTCAGTCATTGCACACCATGTAAGCTTTTCTTTTGCATTTCAGTTTGAAAAGGGCAGGTAGGGAAACAAGCGGTGTTTCCATACAACAGTATATGTACTCGTCAGAACTGAATAAAATATGCACAGATGAATTGTAAATTTAAGTACATGAAAGAATGACTTCTACTTCCCTGTGGCATCCTCAAAAGGTTTTCAAGGTACTCCACGCCTTTGTATTTTTCACTGGGGCTTTGTGGCAGTTATGTGGAAGGCAATGTTTTCAAAGCTTACCTAGCTAGTCCTGAAAGGGATCTCTAATGCATGTTGATCCTCCACAGTTATTTCTGAATTTGAATTCTCCATTAGCATCCCTTCCTGGTGGCGTTTTACATTTGTGAGCATGTGAGGTCCAGAAGTCTGATTTACACCTGAAGAAAGCAAATCAGAAGTATGATGATTGGTCCGGGAGGACCTTCATCTGCCTAAGCACCAAAGCTGCTTTCTTCTTATGTCCCTCCTCATGGAGAAGTTGAATAAGAACTCCCTCGATCCTTCGGAATGATGGATCGGTAAGATCTGTGTGACTCGAGATCTTCTCCAAAAGGTCAAGAGCCCTTGGTTTCGCTGATTGGGACCCTTTCTCCAAGACATGTAAAATGGCGTCTATGCCATGATTGTCAACAATGGCAGCAGTTGCTTGAGATAGTGTTCTGTCATCTGTCAGCAATGTTTCAAGTGCCATCAAAGCAGCCTCTTGCACGCCAGGATCTGTCCCCTTCAATGATTTCATGAGTGGCATCATTGCATCTGTCTTGACAAGGCAGAAAGTGTCCTTCGACAAGCAAGCAGTACCATGAACAGAACACAAGCTTCCAATTTCTGATGGGGTTGAACAACACCAGGAGAAGTTGGGGAAGAGATTCAGTAATCGGCTGAGTGGTGCTGTCTTTCTGTCTGCTGTAGGGGTAACCGTTGCCTGAGAAAATGACAAGCTGGTAGACTGGGATAAATGGGCTAGTGCAATTGCCGCACGTTCCTTGGCTAAGGAGCTCTGACTGGACAGCACACGAATTAGTGATGGATACAGTTCGAGTTTTCCTACTCGCCTTTGTAGATCAATCTTGGACGGTTCTGTGTAGTATAATAGTGCTGCTAGTGCATTCTCCAACAGAAGTTGTCCTGAAATTGGCAGAGTTTGAGCTTGATTGTTTTCCATGTCTACCCTGCATATGATCTCATATATGGCTTTTAACACATCTGATTTAAGCAATAGATCATCAACAGTGGTATCATCTTTTGGGAGGCGGCCAATGATTCCAGCAGCAACAGACCTTTCTTCTGGATCTGGTGAATGGGTAAGAATGGATGCTATTGTGTGAATGACAGCTTCTTTTCTGGGCATTGGAGGAAGTGGAACTCCACCAAGGTTACAATTGGAGATACTGTATACAAGTTCCATTGCCCATCTTCTTACTGCAGGCTGGCCGTTTTCAAGGCAAGAGTAGAGATGGGCAATTGCATCATCATCCAATCGGATTAGTTCTCTAACTTGCTCGGATTTACAGCTGAGCCCCACCAGCAACTGTAAAAACTTTATTGTAGCTCTAGTCTCAGAAGCAGATATGAGGTGTAAGAATAAACCGATGCTGTGCTCAGACTGGAGCTCCTTCAAGCCTTGAAATGTCTGGAAGTCACAAGGCTCAGTGGCCCTGACCAGCAATGCAAGAACCTCTACAGCTTCTTCCTTCAAGTATGGATCAGACATAACATGTGAGATGAGGCCAAGCAAGAGCGGAATAGTCATGGGGTCTGCCAGGAGCTGCTTAGAAATAGCGGAGTGTGCCATGAGTTTTTTGAAGGCCTGGAGACAAGCTGATTTGCATGCTGGTGAGACAGAAGAGAGCATTTCGACCAGACTGTGAATAAATGAATCATTTTTCAAATGGATGACACTAGTCTCCTTGAGTTGCATCTTTACTAAAGCCGCAGCCATCAGTGCTCTGGTCTCCTGCGATCCTGAATGAAGAGTTCAACAAAGTGATTACATGGTTCTTATAATAATAAAAGATTCTGTTAGCTGGTTTTATGTACCTTCACTGAAGCGACAAACAAATGGTCTGAAGTATCCACATTCCGCCATTTTGACTACGGAGTGGGTGTTAAAGGACAGATTTTGCAGCACCTTGTGTGCTTTCTCCGACACATCTCTCTCCCAGTGAAGCATGGAAACTAACAGAGGAATGCTGTTTTTGGCTATTCCGATTTCCTCTGCAATTGCCTCTCTCGAGGACAGCTCCACCAAGACTGCAATAGCATTGTGTCCCGCTTCATCTTTATAGAGATGTTTCACAACGAGATGAATTGCCCCCGCTTTAACTATGGAGTCCTGCAACATTTTGGCAACGCTATCTCTCACACACTCAGAAAACAACAAAGTTGAAATAATCATTGCTTAGTGATCTCACCTTGCATTCTTCTGAATGTCTGGCTAGGCAGCTGAGACATTTAAGTGTAGCCGCAGTATTTAACCTTTTGTTTTTCAGAAAGCCGACCAACTTTGGAATGAACTTCTGTTCTGAAAATTTGGCAGCATAGAGAGGCGTCCTCAGGAGAGACTTCATCTCCTCTAAAGCGACATTTTGTGTAGACTCCTCATCGGAATTGATCCCCTCTATCGCCGCTTGGAATTTCAAGTCCATATCCCTTTGCCTCCATTCTTGGATGGATCCTCGAAGGGAGAGGTTTGGTGTTATGTCCAGAGAGGGAAGCTCCTCTTTGCAGGTGGGGCAAACTGTTTCTCCTCTTTCAAAGTGCTCTTGAATGGCCTTCTTCTCAAAGCTATGGCCACATAAGATGGCGACGGGCTCTGTCATAAGTTCATGGGAGAGTGGGCATAGAAATGAGTCGATCGGGTAATACTGGCGACGCGTGTTGGTATTATCATCTACAGGCCTTGTCATGATTTCCATGCTGTAGAGAAGCTGTATTAGCTGTGACAGCTGAAGTGCCTCAGCCTGTTTCTTTTGAGCCTCCATATCTTCCTTCTCTTGCTTCAGAATTGCCAACTCCTGTTGCACTAGGGATGTATTCTCGCTCGCTCCAACAGCTTCTGCGATTTTCATCAAGAGTTTCATGGCACTCTCGTGGTTATTTCTTTCCTGTTTTATTGAGTTCTCTATCTCCGAAGAAATTCTCTCTATTGCAGTCGAAGACTGGAACCCCAGAGTCCCCAGTTTGTTGATGACGTTGGCGATCATTGTCTTTACATTCAAGCCGATGCTGAGATTGACCAACTGAAATGAAGAGATGGTTTTGGCGATCTCTTTGGCCAACTCTTGCATCCGAGCGAGAACTCTGCTCGAATGGAGTATAAGGCGGAGGCGGCTGCCAGATCTGCAATCTTTGATGACATCGCACGCCTGATGCAGCTGGGAATTCAATTTCTGCAGCGTGGTCTTTGTGAACTCAGAGCCGACCTTGGCTTCGACCATCCCAGCGTCCACAGCCTGGAGGACGTTGATCAGTTGCGATATGCTTCCAGAGAACTCCTGAAAGCTGTCCTTCGCGAGCACAACATCCCGTGTTTCACCCACCAGCTCCATGGCTTGTAGGGTCACCCTGTTCCATAGTTCCTGCAGAGCCGCTGCTCCGACATCCTCGATTCCGATGTTGAAGTCCATCAGGTTGGGGGGTTGGGGGCCTCGTTGGTCGTGGCAAATACGCAGAGACCAGGTGAGCTTACCTGAGTTGACTGAGACGATGGCGGGTTTCCTGGGAAACCTAAGCTCCGATATGGCCGGCAAGAACTGCGATGGACAACGCGAGCATGGTTCAGTCAATCTCCAAGAGTATAGGCCGGAGAAGGGAGAATTGAGGAAGGAGATGGACTATGAACTAAATGCTGGGTCCTGAGCAGTCCAGCAAAGCGACGGTCTTCACCCCTTTTTTTTATCCCCTTCCGGCCCTTTCAATTACTTCAAGAAGACTTCGTTAAAAATGTCGCGTTCGGGAAAGTTGAAATCGAGAGCTCGGCACTGTGTTTGATCTATCGTGAAGTTCGGGTCATGACTCGAAAATCAACTTGCGGCATGCACACGTTCTCGCGTTCACATCTTCTTTTTCCGACAGGGACCCATTCCTCGTCCTTTGCTCCTTCATTCTCATTGACCGCTCCGCGCATGCCGAGAAATACCGAAGGTATCGAATCAGAAACGTGATTTTACGCTTAGGAGCTTTCCTCGCAAGGAGAAGATCCTTCTGAAATTGTCAAATTTGTCACTACGCATCAGTAAGATCGCCATCCTGTTGGAAGTCAAAGCTGGGGCAATTTCCGTATCAGTTCTTGCGTCTTTCCCAGGGCGGCAAGAGCACGATTTTGACCTCGCCCATCTCGACACGGCTTGTGTAGACTCATTCCATCCCAAGTAGAGATTCTGTCAGAATTGCCGAATGCATAGACTCGACATATGAGGTCTGCGGGTGACTTTTTGCGCTGGCGCGTGATGATTTGGTCATGCAATGAACTTTCGACGTATGCATATCGATGGTCAAAATCGCTCAAGAGAAGACGCACCTCCATGTTTGTTTCGAGGACTCAAGCTTGTTCTGCTTTTTTATCAAATTGATGTTGAGGAACACCATCACTACTGTTTTCAGTGACTTAGACCTGGTCTTGGTCTTTTGTTTGGTTGATACTATTGTCTTCCATCTGAACCTACATTATTGTATTGCAACTAGCTACCAAGTTATAAATTTTAAGCTCTAATAAGCAGCAAGATGACACTCTCAACCCCTCTCCGGTCATCAGGTGAATCGAACAGGAGTGCCATTGAAAACTTACATTGCGAGGAGAGCTCTTCCATAATACGACAAGAACAACAGAGAATCTTGTAGAAAGCCCTGGAATTGTGATTCCCTGATTGGCGCCGATCAGCCGGTCACAAGATACAACCTTGTAGGGATGATTTTTCCCCGAGTTGAGGAAGCAAAATTACAGTCCTGAGAGACAATTGGTGCGAGTGCTGTCATCTAAAACAGATGACTTTTGCTACTGGGCTCACGTTACAGCCCAAAGCATGGGCCCTTTCTGTGCAAGCTTTTGAGTCTTGCACATAACGTAGTGTTTAAATCATCAAGCCCATTGAGTTGGGAGTGTGATCAAAGGGGGGATTTACAAGCAATTGAAACATTAACGTAATTATATTTCTCGTTATGTTTTGCTTTTTCTTGTATGTAAAATAAGAAATATTAATTGAATATTTCAGTCAAGTACATCGAAAATTTTCTCCCTCCTTTCCCCTCCATTAAAATTCTGGCTCAGTCATCAAGCTTTTCATAAATAAATTCCCACGAAAAATATCTTTTCTTCTAGTGTTAACTCATAATTCTATATTAGTGTGCATTATGATTCTCGCACCCAAATTTTGGTGCGTTTATGAAAACCAAATTCTAAGCTTAGATACCTTGCAACCAATCATGGAAGCTGAATTCAAAGTAGACATAAATTCGCCCATCCGCTAATCTTGCAAAAACGATATCCATTCAATATTGCCAATTGAATCATAATTTTTTCACATTTTACCAATTAAGTTCATCCAACCAAATTGGCTAAAAATTACTAACATGGACAGTCAACGCTAATGTGGACATTCTTTAATAATATATTGAATTTGTTATATTTGTTGTTCTTTTTTTTTTTTTACTTTTCTTTGCTCTTTTTTTTTTTTTCGATTTTGGAGTTACGGACAACGAGGTTACAGGCCATAGGCGAGGGCCTACCAACCCTGGCCAGCTCTATGCGAGGGCGTCACAACCATCTCTAGCCAAAGCAAGGGTGCTCTCTCGCTCAGAATTAGCGAGGACTGCAACCTCGCTCGAGGTCGAGGGGCTAACAAGGGCCACCAAGCCCTCGCTTGGCCAGATCTGGCAAGGGCTTGTGCGCCCTTGCTTTGGTTGGCAAGGGCGTTGCTGCCATCTTGCTAGTCCTAACTCAAAAAAAAAAAAAAAAGAAGCAAATTAAAGTGAAAAGAAAAATCAATGTCAGTGAATTATAATCAAAATTGATTGAATGGACTCAATTGGTAAAAAGTAAAAAATGTTTAGAACTCAATTGGTAAAGGGAAAATACCACCAAAAACTTCAAACTATACCGCTTGGAATAATTTTATTTTGAACTTTTTTTCGTGCCATCAAAAAGTCCAAACTATGCCACTTGGACAATTTTACGCTAAATCTTTTTTCGTGTCACCAAAAACCCAAAACTATACCACTTGGGACAATTTTACTTTGAATTTTTTCTTGTGCCACAAAAAAACTCTAAACCATGTCACTCATGACACATTTACCACCAAACTCTTTAACTGAAGGGCATTTTCGTTTTTTTACTTTTACTTTTCTTTTTTCCTTTCTTCATCTTCCATCTGCCATGGTTGGCAGAGAAAAAGTTAGCAAGGGCCACCCTCACCGGCAATGGCATTTGGTGAGGGCAACCCTCCCTGGTGTGGGGCAAGGGTTGCCCTCGCCATATCGAATGAGGGCGGCCCTTGCCTGAGTCGGGTGAAGGTCGCCCTTGCCAGATTCGATGAGGGCCGCACTTGCTTGCCCAAGGTGAGGGCGACCCTCGTCGGATTTGGCGAGGGCCACCTTCACCCTGGGTAGGTGAGGCAACCCTTGCCCGAGTCGGCGAGGGTTGCCTTTGCTAGATCTGGCGAGGGTGACCCTTGGCCTAAGTTGGGTGAGGGCTGCCCCCGGCGAGGGCAACCCTTGCCAAACAACCGACTTCCCTTTGCCATGAGGGAGAAAAAAAAAGGAGTAAAAAGACGAAAATGCCATTTAGTTAAGGAGTTTTAAGTAAATGTATCTCAAGTAACATAGTTTAGGGTTTTTTGTGACACAAGAAATGGTTCAGGGTAAAATTGTCCCAAGTGATATAGTTTGGGGTTTTTTATGAGGTAAACTTTTTTTCATCGGTAAAATTAAAAGATTTAGAATTGAATTGATAAAAATATAATAGGTTTAAGACTTTTTAGACAATTTTTCTGTTCATCCTCTCGTTCTACTGTTAAGTTGAGATAGTCGACACCCGCCCCCGCTCCTACCAGCAAAGGGTTGTCATCGTCGAGACACACGAGCGCTCGGTTCTTCCCTGCAATCAAATCAACAAAAGGGAAAACAGACAGGGGAGAGCCACGACCCCTTTGTTCGAGGGGGGTTGTATGCGTGCATCCTCCCATGGTTTTCGCTTGGTGTGGGCCGATCAAGCTCGAGGGTTGGGGGACACGACCCGCCGATCCCGTTCAATGGCGAGAGAAAGAGAGAGAGAGAGAGCATCAACATCATGAAACGAAATAATGATGAAAGCAACAAGTCCTAGAGCCCAATGGGGAACATGTTGGTAGCAACTATTCATTGCACACGATCGCGGTGGTTGTCATTGTGGCCCATTTGCTTTGACTCTCCCTCCCCCCCCTCCGTCCATCCCTTTGGCTTCTGTCTTTTTGTGTTTGATTCTTTCATTTACAGAGATTTCTTGTTCCTCTTTTGAAGGGTTTTAGGCAGAAAACAGTGCTCTCACCTCGTTGGTTCCATGAGGACCGTTCATTCTCGTGCCGATATCAGCCCACCGTTGAGTACAGGAGAGGTTATGTGTGGAGATAAGGTCGGGAGAGGTTTCAAGAAACACCTGCTCTTGCATGAACAAAGGACGAAGAACGACATGAGGAGGTGAGGCGAGAAAGAAAACTTCAAATAACACGAACAAGATTGACAGGCGAGTGGAATATTGAATGAGGCATCATATTAAGGGCATTCAAATTCGAAAACTTAATAGCGATAGATCAAGAGGTTCAAGCATATATGTACAGTAGCAGCAGTTTGAGCCGATTTTTCTGCTGAACTATTATATCAACCGCCAAAGCAGTAGACTTTTCATGCATGCTTCATTGAAAAAAAACAAATAAATTCCCTTATCCACGGATGAGTGTGTTGCAGCTGGCAATATAACCTAGAAGGAGAGTGAATAAGTGATTTTAATAACACTTGACAATTTAATGTGAAAGTAAAACAGACAATATGGATATTGTCAAACTCGGTTGAAGTCTGAGTCTGAAATGATGACAGTGATATGATGATATTACCCGTGTGCAAAAGTCTATAAAAATATTGAATAAAAGTTGAGAGATAGAAGATTGCATATAGAGTTTATAGTGGTTCAACTTAGAATAAGCTTATGTCTACTCTCTTATATCAACAATTTACTAACTAGATTTCACTAGTTGATAAGAGGTATAACTATGCATGATAATATTTGAGTGTATGATAGATCTCACTATTTCACTTAATCACTCTTTCAATGCCTCTAAAAGATTACAATTTGTAGCTCACAAAAGACAAATACGTAAGTTTGAAGCTATCTTGAAAATTTTTATTGTCAATCTTCTTCTTCTTAGGCATTTTGATTTTCTTTTATACTCCTCCATTTCCAAACTAACCATCGAACAATTTTTCAGAGGATTATTCTCCAATCAACCCCTTGGATGAAATGTGAAAAGAAGATTGAGTAATCATAGAAAGGTAAGATCCGAATCCCCATTTATTTGGTATCCGTACAAGCAAATCTTCAATTTCCATAAATAGATTTCATTGATTAAGGAATGTAGCTTGTCTTTTAATGAGTGTATCAATCCAAATGTCTTGCATAAAGGATTTCATTGCAGAACTATTCTTAAAATTGAAGATTAATCATTACTTTATCATTAACTCTGATAATATAATTTATGGAGTTTGCATCCAAATGTATACATCCATGTAAATTTTAGACTCTGATGATATCCATATTTAGTTGGCTCTGTTTTGATGATATCCACATACAAATTTGGCCAATATTCATGCTATTGCCTTGATAATATCCATTCAGCAACATCGACAAAGTAACTATTCAAAGTTTTAGTCATGATATTGAATCAATAGTAGGTAGAGTCTGCATATATTTAAGATTAACATAACCTTCTATGCGTGAGTAGTTTTTGAAATAAAAGTACTATTATGCGATTTATCTGATTCAAGATAAACAATGTATAGTTCTATCACTTTTAAAAGATATTAAAAGATTTTCTTAACAAAGTACAATTAGTTAAATTAGAACCGTGCAATCAACGTATTTATCTACAAGATTTTTCCCATGAATATGATTCTGTGAGGCATTTTAAACATAAAGTTCTGTCTAAATCATAATCATTTGAGTCTCCTGTAATTCAAAAGGCCTTGAGTTTCTCGAGCCGGCAGTGTTGAAATTGTGAGGTGCACAGAGGTTTGAAGCTACACACACGTGCAGTTCTTGGGGGTGGATGTGACAGGACTCAATCTGGAAAGGTAAGCCGTGACCCACGCTTCGCCGTCTTTTCACTTTCAGAACATGGTGCATCGACAAAGTCTCTATCTCTCCTCTCTCTCTCCCCCATTCTTCATGCTCCTGGAAAATTGCGTGGGGACACATAATCCCTAGCAAAAAGGACATATTACTCTTATGTTCTCACCATATCTGCAGTGGGTAAATTTGATCTGATGGATCAAGACATGCAGATAGATTGAAATTCCCTTTGAAGTGACAAATACTGATTTTTTTTTAAAATTTTTTGGGTGTTTTGCAGAGATTTTACTTCTTTTACTTACAATTAAACCACTTGAACATTTAAACATGTATGCCTACGAAGATTTAGTGCCATCTTAATTTGTGTGAGCATTTTTATAATCTATTGAAAAGACAAGTACTAATTTATTTTGCTAAGATTTGTATTGTAATCTTACTCTGAATAAAAATAGATTCTTGATATTACAATGCAAGATATATTTGTCAAGATTCTTAAACTAATTTAATTTTTTTTGGAGAAAATGATTGCATACCCAATTTTAGTGTTGTAGTAAAGACAGTTTGAGTTCTTCTTCTTTTTTTTCACTTTTGTTCTTTTTATACATTTCTTTTCTTCATACTTGGTAAGTTTCAATAATTCTCTTTCTTAAATGTATTGGTTTTGCACACTTGTGACCTTGGTATACTGTCTTTCGCGTAATAATAATAATAAAAATGTTAATTGAGGTGTAGTGCAAGGGCTGTTTAACAAAGTCTAATATCGAATATTTGATGTGGCGTAAAGCTATTAGAATGCATAGTTGGCCTTTGGCTCATTGGATGGAACTCTTAATTGGAAGTGAGTCAATTTAGATAGTTAATGAGCTCGAACTTGGAGTTACTATTAGTGATATCCCGATGATGGAAATATCAGGCTTCTACGAAACATCTCAATAAATGATATCAGATTGGATGCTAGATTGGCATATCCTCAAAATGGGTTACCGATGTTAGATAATTATCTTAGGATAGGAATCTCATGACCAATGTTGTACTACCGTCGTGGCTTGATATGATGGGATAGAGATCTATACAATGGTGTTGCAACACGGTCTTGGACTGATGTTGATGCTTGTTGCATAAATTTATTTTTAGTTTAGAAATAATTATCCAAGTGGGAGTACATAATACATTCTCTTTAGTTCATAGCTCAGAGGCTTAAATTATTTAAAGAAAACAGGTCCAACTTGAAATAAGCTTGGGCATACATTTGCTCTTCACAATCTCCCTATATCCCGACGATAAACATTTCTTGGAGCTTAGCTTATGTGATAATTATGCAGTTAAATTATCTTGACTTTTTGATATTTGTTCGTATAAATTCAAAACGAGGTCATTGTGATTCCAATAAAAATCTACATGAAAGGGTTTAGGATGAAGCGCCTGAAACTTGATGCCTCATTTTGGAGAGATCATAAAAAAGAGTTCAAATTCTAGTCTATTAACATATCAACTTAAGCCCATCTCCACTGAAAAAAACTCAAGTAAAAACTAATTATGGGCTGATTAAGAATCATTAGCTATTACAAACCTATTACAAACCGCATCAATTCTTCAATATTAGGATTTTTCACAACACCTTTTACACATGCATCTGATCAGCAAAACATCTGACATTCATCCAAGATGTTTTGCTTCTAACAAAAGTCCATCCCATATGTGTATATAATCATGTCACCGTTACCACACCATTAGATAATCCATGGTAATTTTTTCTCTAATGGATATCGCAGTGCAGACAGCTACAAGGGAGTGCTTTGTCAATTTCTCTCTGGAACCACACAGCATGACTCCAGCACACGTGTGGCTGGTCCTTGATGTCTTCCCTTTTGATCCAGCTGAAGAAAGTCCAAGATGCAGCCAAACGCCAACCACAATTTGGCCTTTTCTAGCCAGACACAGCCCCATTCTCCTTCTTCTTACTTTGAACATTCATTGAGTCACCCCCACTTCCTTTATGAGGCCAGCTTTTACTCTTGATGTGATATGTTTGATGTTGAGAATTGTCGATTAGTGGGGTTTGTCTATGGCTCCATGCCTGCCATATATTTATGGGATTTCGAAGTACAAAAATAAAATCTTGCCTATATGTATCCTCCAGAAAAAAAAAATATAGTGTTTAGTAATAAGTCAGTCCTCTCGTGTATCGGATTATAAAAAAAAATAGAAATGGATAATTATGGCAAGAGTCTTAAAACTTGTATCGATATGGCAATTGAGTTTTAAAATTTTCATTTTGTACCTTGTCTCGGAAATTAAGTTGAGATGAGCCCTAAATCTGATTTCCATTTAGTGACAGGAAACTTATCCGCCATTAAAAGGAAGATGATTCCAAGCTTTGGCAACGAACTTGCTGTAAAATGTAAGCGCGACTTCTACCACCCACTTGTAGGCAATTAACTTTCTATTTCATCGCCAAAGATATCTTTTTATAGTTAGTTTTACTTTTACTTTTTACAATTACTAAAAGTATGAATTTTTTTAAAATATTATAGAATAAGAGAAAAGTTAAATCTAATTTATTAACTAGAAAAAGAATATTAACAGTTAGATTAAATAATAAAAATGACTAAAATTGATAATTAACCACTTTAACAAAAATAAATAAGATGATTTAAGAAAAATTAAGTAAAAAGGATATAAATCTAGTAAGTGAATGTGGTTTACTAAAGACTTTATGGAGCGTTCAAAGTAGAGATCCAACGTACAGCGATAAAACGGTCATAAGTTTTTATTCAAAAGGAGTTACAAGGTCCATAATATAAATTTGGAAAGCTCGTTGGAAGTGCTATGTGCAAGCTAAATAAAGGATCCATTAATCTAGATGTATTGGAAAAAAGAACTAGATTGGGTAGTGATGAAAATAAAAAAGAATACTTGTCTAAAATATCTGATCCTTTTTTGAATGGGCCCTATCATAGAAAAGGTAAACAAAATTTATCCCCAAAATCACATCAAGACAAGTTGGATAAACAAGATTTATTGTATGATTTTTATTATTAATTAGGAAAAATTTGAAGAACAAATAGATGTATTTGATAGAAATTCATTATCAACAGAACAAAACCTTTCTTTATTTCCATTTTTTCAGAAACTGAATAAGGAAGAATTCATTGAGAAGATCAAATGAAAATTTTGAAAATTTTCTTCAACGCAGTTATAACTGAGCCCAAGACTAAAAGAATTAAAAAAAAATCTATTGGAATAAAAGAAATAAGTAAAAAAGTTCCTCCATGGTCATACAAATTAATCAACGATTTGGAACAACAGGAGGGAGAAAACGAAGAAAACGTGGCAGAGGATCATCAGATTCGTTCCAGAAAAGCCAAACGTGTAGTAATTTTTACTGATAACCAGCAAAATACTGATGCTAATAGCAAAAATACTAATAACCTAAAAGTAGGGTATAACACCAATACGTGTAACTCAAACACCACATTGTTAACAAATGTATCAAAATGCCTTGACACACCCCCAATAACTCACATCACATGATACGGCACGACTCACATGATTATCAAGTGTAGTCACAACCCCTCGAAGTGAACCCCAAGGGAGTTTAACGGATTCTTAGGGGCACAACTAACCCTCTTGTGAGGCGGTGCTTACGCTTTGCACGAGCACTCCCAAACCTATCGATTGTAACTTGGTTTCTCATTCATTATATAATTGAATTTATATTTGAGTCTCCGTTAACCCATTCTTGGCCAATTAGAACCAACATCTGCAAACCAGAAATTTTGAGCTCGGGAATTTGGTTATGCTATGCCTAATGACCGTGACCGGCACCTTTTCTCTTTTAAAACAAACGGTGTTACAATCAAACTTTTTTATTATTATTATTATTCTTAAAACATGTAAATATATATCGTCATGGTTAAGTGCTCAAGCAATAGAATTAGACGATAAATCATAAAGTAAATAAATAAAAGATCTGAAAGAAAATAATCCGAACCATACCGGGCAGAATTAATGCAAAGCCTTGTTATAAACTCCGAGACAAGACCCCCGGGAATTACGGAATTATGCGTAATAAGACATAACTCTAATTGCAATACGACGAAACTAGTGACAAGACATCGAAATAGAAGAAGAGGATGAGGAGGGTAACCTCCATTTCGTCCAGATATTTTCAGAATTTTCAAAAGAAATCAATGTCAAGCGAGAGTTCTTTGTCTCTTGATGCATGATATTGCTCCCAACACAGTTTGTTCGTAACAGTTACAATTCCTAGTATCCAGTACGAGTCTGCAGATCGTCGAGCGTAACATTTCGATTTTCATATCCACTATAACGAGCGTAATGATCACTTCTATGGGATGGTATTTTGTTTGTTTCTCCATATACGGATGCAAGAAATATTATATATTCTCACCGATTTCATAGTTCCGAAACAAGAAGTTACAGATAATCCGCCGTACGAATTCATTGCGTGCATGCATGCTGGCAACGATAATCATAGTCATCCAACTGCGTATCCTGCTTCGTCAGTTTCAGGGTTTCAGCGAACAATGGCTAAAAACAGACGATTCATTTTACTTTTTTCTAATAAAAAGCACGCATAAGTTGAGCTATGCATTTTGTTTCTCGACCCTATAATTTATAAAAAGGAAGAGAGAGAGAGAGAGGGGGAGAGAGAGAGATCAGGGCGGAGACAAAAAGAGAGGGTCCAAATTTACAGAGTCCCGGGCGTAAAGCTGGAGGAGGTGGTTACGGCCACATGCTCTGCCATAAATGCAAGTGCTTGAGAGAGAGAGAGAGAGAGAGAGATGAAGCCAAAGATGCAGGATTGATTGATTATGTGAGGGTGTGTGTGGATGATTTATCATATGTGATTGCTTGAACAGTGCATGTTGTCCCCCTTGGGTTGCTCTCCTTGTCTCCTCCTTACGTTCACGTCCCATGCTTCATGGATCTCACTCCCCTTATTTTCTTTATGTCCCTTAGTCCTCGTGGCCACACCATGGCCTTTTGCATCACTCCTCTCCCCCTTCTCTCCTTTCTTTCCTTGTATTTCTCCCCCTTCTCTCCTTTCTTTCCTTGTATTTCTCTGATATTGACTTCTTTTTCGATCCTTACAGACAATGGTAACGTCATTAGAAAGAGTGTTTTTCTGAGAATTATTCACGATTTGTGTGTGTCGCATTCTATTAGCAGGGATCCATACTCGCCCGTTTAGATGCGACATGCAATTGAATTATGTGTGCATGCGTGCATGTCATGATTGGTTGTTTCTTTACCATTGCCGATCGTGCATAAAAACGCCCCGTGCAAAGAGTCTCGGACAAGGTCTTTCCTACAAATAGTAGTATGAAATGTTGTAGGGCAAACAGTGAATAGTGCTGTGGAAGCACATGAGACACACTCTAGATTCAATTGGCACAGTGAAAAACACATGTTAATATATAGTCAAATTAAGTTTGTCACAAATCCAGCAATTGTGCACAGAGAGTGCTTGTACAAAATCATCACATCAACATGACAAGAGGGTGTTCGTGGCAAGAGCCAGCGAAACCTACCAAACCAAGCACAAGGGGACTGAAAGGGAATGCATCACTTGGCGACATAACCCTCCATCTTGTAAGGCTCCCAGAAAGGGACCTTCTTGCTGAAGAACCTCCCCGCCACCCTCGAGTCCAAGATCTTTAGGGCATCCTCCGACTTTATGCACCTGGGTGTCTTGTACTGGTTCACTGAGGACCCCTGTGACAAACAGTAGTCCATCAGCGCATCGAATGTCCCGTGCCTCACCACCCTAATCTCCAATGCCCCAATGGACTTGTCCTTGGCCCGGCACCGCCGGTACACGTAGTCCAGCGACTCCTCGACCCTTGAGCAACACTCCTCCATGATCTCACTGTCGAGCCCCCCGAGCTTGTCGATGATAGTGTTGTTGCCCTTGGCCTTGAGCTCCCAAAAGAGCACGTAGTGGCCCGGCAGTAACGATGTGTTGGGGTAGCTAGTGTACTCGGTCAGCAGGAACCCGAGTGGCTCCAGCAGCTTCTTCGCCTCCGTGATCGCCTTAAGCAGGTCCTCCTCGCTGGTCTTGTCAGTGTCAATGCTCAGGACAACATTCTGCCGTTGCACAAACCGGAATTGGGGGGCATTATTGTAGAATCCGGCCACCATTAGGATGTCGCCGACCCTATATCTGTACAGGCCTGTGGAAGAGATTTTACAGGCATTTTGAGGGAAATGTTGAAATGACCCTATTCTTTAGTTACGATAATCAGTGACTAATTCTCAAGAACGGGGACATTTTGGTTCAATTTTATCTGAAGATTTTTATGGTGTTGCATGTGACCTTAGGATATGAATATGTGATTTCCAATGTAACACCCCATCAAGCTGGTGTTTTAAATGCTATATATGCTGCTCAAAGTTTGAAGTTCCCAAAACATATGCATGTGCATGCTGGTTCAAAATTTGCACTCTTAGAGTAGCAAAAAAAAATTATCAACCAACTGGGATCTTTCCTATTAAAGAAACTTTTGCATTGCATTTGGCACATGGAAGGGTTGGGTTTAGAAGCCAGAAAGTGTGGCAGCACATTAATACATGCTCTATGCTGTGTCCTGTATTAGATCAGTGAGGCTTTCCATGGTGACGGTTGTGGTCGTTACCTAAATTTGCACTATAAATATAGACCTACCAAATTCACGAAAAAACAGAAACAGAAGTTGGTTAACTGAATAGGGGCTTTGAGTGATTTAACTTTCAGACAAAGAAACAGATCTGAAGAGGGAAAAGAACACACCTGTAAAGGTTGTGACGATGAGCTCATAATATTGACCGAGCTTCACATCCACGAGATCAACGGTCTCTTTTACAGAATGTGAACCAGAATTGCCGTTGCATTGAACCTCTTGAGTCGTTTCGCCATGGCTTTTCTCCACAGGCAAGAACTCAAAGTAGGCCATGTTCGGTAGGAGGGTGTATGAGACATCCGAAGGCTTGCTCAGTGGCTTGAAGTTGATCCCAAAGAAGCACTCTGAAGAGGCATACATTGTGGAGATCAGAGGGAGCCCACCACTGTAAAACTCCAGAGTTGGGATGTATTGGGCCATAGAGCCTGTAACTATGACCTCAATGTACTTCGTTCTAGGCCAGATCTTCTTAATTATGCCTTCCCAAGATTCTCCTCCGCACTCCTCGATTGAATTGGCTAAATACGGATCAGGCCTTCTGAGGATCGAGGAGACAGAGCTCCTGCAACCCGGGTCTGTGATCCAATCGCTGATTTGACCTGTTCTGATGTTTGAACATAATTCTCTCCAATAGTCTTCCAAGAACTTGATGGCCCTCAAGAAAGCGGATGCAAATACCGCTCCCACTCTGAGAACCTCGTCCCGTTGTACCAACCCACAAACCAATTGGCAATACATGCTTTGTTTGCTGTCGGAACACAAAATAGTCTCATCAGGGCTAGTGTATACGTTGTACCTGTTATAAGGCCTCTTCCTGAAGTTGTCGCTCTTGTAGTAACTAGTCAAGACAGGTCTTGCCCTTAAACTGGAGGGAGTACTGATCTCTGGCTTGATAAATAGAAGGTACATCCCCTTCCCTTGGTCCAACCCATCGACATACCTGAAAAATTAGTGTGAATATAGCATACCATTTCGAATTAGGAGTTCACTGTTACATTCAATTCCTGCCAAGAATTTGACTTAGAAAAGAACATATGACGATGGAAAAGAATGTCTTTCGAATTAGGATTTCACAGTACTTGTTCATCACAGGCACGAGGAGGTTGTAAAAGAATGTCTTTCGATCCAGGTCTTCTGCAGTTGAAGGCATCATTTTAGGCTGCCCACCTGAGGTTCCCGAGCTGCGAGAAAAAAAAACATGCACAGGACTTAGCACCATAAATATGCTTCAGTGAAGGCCAAGAACAGATAACAGGGAAAATCTTGGAATACCTTGTCAATAGCTCAGTGATCGGTTGGGATGAAATAATCTCGGATCGTTCCCCATTGGCAATCCTCTCGATGTATGGCTTGATGTCCTCATAATTCACCACGGGAACTTTTTTCTTGAACAGTTCCTTATTGATGCGGCCATCCAGGAAGCCGCTGAGGTACTCTGTCTGAGCGTTCTGCGTCAGGATCTCCTTCAACACCTGTCCCTGAATCTGATTTGCATCCGTGGTGAGATCCTCCAGAAGCTTCAGGCCAGCTTCACTGTCGTTCAGGTCAAAGCTAAGCAACATCCTCTCGGTGAAATTGCTTTTTGGGCAGAACTTTAATGGTGAGCAGTTTTGGAATAACAGTTTAGCAAACTCCTAGGATTCTGTCATTCCAGGGGTGTTTATATTGAGAACCCTGAAGACCCACACTCTCTCTTTCGCAAGACTGAACTCGAAAGGTGACCTCACCGGCTGAAGCACAAATTTTATAAGCTAACTATGAATTCCCTCATATTTAACAGTCACTTCTCTTCCTCTTTCCCTCCCTCTCTCTCTCTCTCTCTCTCTGAATTGGACCATTTTTCTGTGTAGGTTCTGATTGAGGGCTTTGATAGAGGAAATGATTATATATAACAGCTTTCTTGATGGGATTTTTTGGAAGGTTTTACACATATCAGAAATGGAGGTGGAAAGAAGAAAATGAAATATTCATTGGAAGGCAAGCAGATGCTGCAATATGCTAATGCTAGGAGGGTGAAGAGGTAGAGAGGCTATGAAGGTCCTACACACGTGGCCTTGTCTGGTAAGCTGTGATTTAGATGCAACCCCATCATTGGTCAAAACTCCCTACAAGTGCCTATTCTTTAGCCAAATATATATATGCACTGTACAGTTTCAAGCCCACTGGCCATGTACTTATTTTTTCTGTTGAGATAGACTTGAAGAGCAAATAAAGTATTCACTCATGCAGGACTCCTTTGCTTGGTCCTCCCACTGACACAAGAGTTAAGAAAAGGGAACAAAGAATTAGAAAAAAATGATTATTTAATCAGAGATAAAAGCTGTGCTTTTTGCTGTACAAGAAATCCAAAATCCAAGTGACCTCAAGAAGAACAGAACACAGTTTAATCATATTGGCAATCATGGACAAACGTATCCTCATTCAGCAATCATTTCAAGGGAGGGTCAAATCCAAATTCCCTTCTTTCTAAATAAACTGATATATCTCTTTCTATCTTGCAATATATATATATATATACATATATATTTATTTATTTTTGCATTGGTGAGTTGATCACAATACTCCTACAAAATGATTGATCCCAATGAATTTTATGTTGGAATTTCAAATAAAATCTTAATCTTCGATTGATTCATTTCTCCACATATGTATCATGATATGGTGTAACCAAAATATCCTCTCGTTCTCCAGTGTGACTCATATGCACGATGTGCATGATGTTACGGTACTTCTCCTCTCCTCTTCCGCAACCCAATGGAGATTTCAGCTATAGACAAAATGCATCTTGAAACAAAACAGGCCTGTTTGGCTGATTCTCCAGCAGAAAAACGACTGTCTGCAACAGTATGGAAGCTTCCAACTTCAGGCATCAACTGATGCCCACTACGAAAGACTTTGTGTCCCTAAGAAAACGAAAGCGGTCGAGCTCATGACTTCACACTGTCTTGTTTAGTGTTAATAAAACTCTCAAATCGCCACTAAATTACTCATGAAAGAACTCTCAGGAGAGCTTTCTCTAGCCCCTACTAAATAGCAGAAAGCGACTCCCAAAGCACACAGCTGTCCTTTGATTAAAATGTCCATTTTAAAAAGAAAAGAAGAAAAAAATTATTCCAAATTATACTAATCTTGTCAGTTATGCAGAGCTCAAAAAATATATTTATTTTTGCTTTTTTAATCCCTTTTTGGGGTTCCTTGCGTTTGTGAAGCCGCCATCACATGTTCACGGGCTTAACTGCAGAATTGCCTACCTTAAAGGGCATGCTTTGCAAGATTAGTGGCATTATGGATATGCAATGTAACAGTAAATGTGATGCGTTACGACAGCAGTAAGAACTTCATTTGTCAGGTGCAGCTGGTTTCTTCACCCTCGCTAAAACAATTATGTGATTTTTCGGGACCTTGAAGCAACCAAACCTTAGAAGGTTTGGCACTTCTTTTCAATTCTTTGTCTCACTTAGATTTTTTGGTTACACACTTTACTAGTTGAGTATATACATTCACAGGCGAAAGTTTTTAAGTTGTGTAAGATTGGAATATGCTTTTTAATGAAATGTCTTATTTCATATGAACCTTTCTCTTTTGAATAAGAGGTAAGTACATTGGAAGTCCTAAAATTTGTTATGAATGTATAATTGAGTTTCAAAAAGTGCAATCAAATCATAAAATTTATCAAATTAGTGTAATCAAGTTTTTCCATCGCTTGTATTTTTTGAAAGTTGTAAGACTCGATTTCACTTTCAAAATAAATTTTAGGATTTGATTGCATTTTTTGAAAGTTTTAGATTCAACCGTACTTTCTTGATAAGTTTTAAGACTTTCAATGAATTTATTACTTTGAATAAAATAAAGGTAGAATTCTTAGATCATATTTTTTATTGATGTAAAATATATGGATTCGATGACAATTAGAAAATTCTTAATGGGCACATTAACATGATATCAGCTATGTTATTGCAATGTTGGGAAAAATAACGAAAATCTTCTAGGACAATACTTGATAGGAAGAGCTACAAAAAAAATTAATTTTCAATGATCGCTGATTTATGACATTAAAAACTTATTAATACTAGTTTTTTTTTATAACCAAACTCGTGTATTGAATGAGGTAAGTACAAATCTAATTGGAAATAAAATGATTGGATTGTGCACGAAAAGTACCCATAGCAAGAAGAATAATCAATCCCTGGCAATTCAAATTTTTAGTTGTCACTCCTATAGGCAATCCTTAAGAAAGAGCTTGTTAATTCACATTTATATAGATGATCATGTGTGTTCGATCGTCCAACTATGTTATATACTTGTTACTTGATGGACTAAGAAGTGTGTAAATTGCACAATGCTCCAACAACTTAATTAAATTTGGAAGCTATACATCATTATATGATGCATTCATGGTAATCATTATCAATACCAAAGTGCTTATTGTTATATTGACTAGCATTTTTTTGTAAATGCCCGTTTCAGTTTCTTCCTCGATAACACATAATTAAGGAAACTATTTTCCCTAAAGATGAACCTCATTTATCTAATCCAACAAATGATGAAAGTACCTGAAATTATCATGTGTTTTTGCCGCTTTGTTACTTTTCCTTGGCCTTTTTTTTTTTAATGATCGTACCACTTTACATCCTTTTTTTTTTTTTAATTACAACTTTGGAACTCGATCTAAATAGAAAATGGAAGACCATAAAGATTAAATTGCCCATCTTGGAAAGGAGTTATCAGATATCCTCAAAATCATAAGAGAAAATTCAAAATAAAGACTTGAAATATCCTCATCTTCTCAAATAATGGCCTAAAATGGACTTTGTTTCAAATAAGGATCTAAAGTAGCTATATCAATATCAAAGAAAGGTCTAACCTCACCGGCTTGGTGGCCGGCAAAAAATTCCATCTTATTAGGGATATTTTCGTCTAAATACAATTTAAATCAAAATTAGATCAAAAAAAAGGAAAATACAAGCGGGAGGGCCTGTGGTTGTTGCCTTATTATCGATGGGGTAGTGGCAAAGGCCAGCAAGGTCTCTGACAACCCTCGCAGACAAGAGGGAAGGCTAATAGGCCCTCACTAGAGACAAGAGAGGGCACCAACCCTCTCCTAGATCTAGGCAAGGTTCACTGACCCTCACGTAAGCATAGTGATCCTCTCCCAGAGCCCCTAAACTAGGGTGGCGAAGTCCGAGGGCAATGGACAAAGGCCGTTAGGCTTGCACAAGGGTTGGCGTCCCTCACCCAAATCGAGGTAAGGGCAAACAACCCTTACCCAAATTTGGGAGAGGATTGTTGCCCTCTCCCGTCTCTAGCCAGGGCCTACTAGCCCTTGCCTCTACTCGGCAAGGGACATCAGTGACCTCGGCAGGCATCCTCACTACCCCACAGGTGATGGGACAATAGTCACAAGTGAGAGGGAGCCCTCCCTCCTCTGTGTGTGTGTGTGTGTGTTTTTTTTTGTAAGTTTTTTTTTTAGTTTGTCTTTTTATGGAAAGAAAAAACAGAAAAAAATTTAAAAAAAATTAAAAGAAGAAATTGTCCTTCACCAAATAGTAAGTTCAAACCCTTCTTTAAGATTGATATGGTCACTTCAAGCTCTTATTTGAAACAAAGTCTACTTGAGACCCTTATGCGATAAAATATTTATGGCCCTTATTTAAAGCAATATACACCACTTCAAACCCTTATTTGAAAAAGTAAGGGTATTTCATGTCCTTATGTGAATTTTCCAAACCATAATATTGATCTCCGATGAGGACTCATCTCTCCATCCCAAATTTGGGAGCTCCATCCCAAATTTGGGAGAGGGTTGCTGCCCTCTCTTGTCTCTATCAAAGGCCTACTAGCCCTTGCCTCTACTCGGCAAGGAGCACCAGTGACCCTGGCAGGCATCACCATTGCCCCACAGGTGATGGGACAACAGTCACAAGCGAGAGGGAGCCCTCCCTCCTTTGTGTGTGTGTGTGTGTGTTTTTTATTTTGTAAGTTTTATTTTTTTTTTAGTTTGTCTTTTTATGGAAAGAAAAAACAGAATAAAATTAAAAAAATTACCACCAAATAGTAAGTTCAAACCCTTCTTTAAGACTGATATTACTACTTCAAGCTCTTATTTGAAACAAAGTCTACTTGAGACCCTTACGTGAAAAAGTATTTATGGCCCTTATTTAAAGCAATATCCACCGCTTCAAACCCTTATTTGAAATAGTAAGGGTATTTCATGTCCTTATTTGAAAATTTTCCAAACCATAATACTGATCTCTGATGATGATTAGGTTGCCATGTCAAAGATTGAAAATTGGCTAGAGTGACAAAATAGTATTTTCAAGCAAAATTCAAGATTGAATTAACAAAATTGAGAGTTTATAATTGAATTAGCATCTGTAATATAGGTTAAGGATTGATTGGGTAATTTTCCCCATGTATGTATATGCATTTTTGCATAGAATGTACATATATAAGTCTTTTGAACAACGTTTGTAATTCTTAATTCTTAAAACATTTTTATCATAGGGTAAGGTACCTTGTCACTCGTCAGTGCAGGACAACCAACTTAGATGACTTACCCACCTTGCAATTTCATATTGCTTTGCATTTCGTTACTTGTCATGTTATATTTAGATTCTCCTCACCACATTATCAATACTTCATCCTCATTTAAAAAAGATCGATTAGAGTTAATCTGCTACATGAACTGACCAACTAAATTTCATATTTAAATAATGACGATCTACGTTGTCTTGTGAAACCTTTATACCCTTAACATAATCTTCTCATGTACTGTTAAAGAGAGAGGCAAAGCAACTTCACTTTTCACATGATTTCTCTTTGTAATTATGTTCATTGCTAAGCTGGATAAATTGGGAAGAGAGGCGTGCAGGAGCCCCAGAAAGAGGACAAAGAACAAGAAGTGTCATGCAAGTGAATCTTGTGTCTTTCCGAGGATCCTACTTTGGGATCATGAGCAATATGATTGGAAACATACCAGTCGAACCCTAATTTAAAAGGGTTTAAACCAAGAAAACCCAACTAAAACACATGTTGTTTGGTGAATTCGAGACTACAGGTCAGACGAAGGGAAAAAAAAAACAACAACAACAACAACAAGAATAATAATAATAATAATAATAATAATAATAATAATAATAATAATAATAATAATAATAATAATTAATAATAATAATAATAATATTATTATTATTATTATTATTATTATTATTATTATTATTATTATTATTGAAAGTGTGTAGAAAAAGTGCGATACCTTCATCTAAGGCAATCGCTAAAAAAGAAGCAAAATCCAAACCTGTCAATATATTCAATTAGACTCACTTTCACTAAAAAATTTAAATCAATAAGTTATAAATCAACTAAAAAATATATGACATATTCTAACAAAAAAAGAAAAGAAATATGATATGTTAACTATTTCACCTCATATTAATTCTATGATGCAAGACTTTCAAACATAAATCACGTGTACCTTAACAATTCCTCCTCATGCATGAGTTAAGTATTAGGTTTGATCACCTTTAATTCAAGTATCTTTGTATCAACATATCTTAACTTGAATCTCCAACATGATTTCTGAGTGGTATCACATGCGTACCTCAACAATTCCTCCTCATGTTAAGTTCGGTATTAGGTTTGCTCACCCTTAATTTAAGTATCTTTGTATCAACATATCTTAACTTGAATCTCCAACATGATTTCCAAGTGGTGAACATTATGGATATCTCCCTCACATGTGAGTTCAATGTTAGGTTTGCTTCTTTTTAATTCATGTATCTTTCTTCATTGACATCTCAACTTGAATCTCCAACCCTAGGTCAAGACTATATTGGTACACCATAACATCCATGCCTCATAAATCATGTTGATCACAAAATTTATTCCTTGAGATATTCACCAAACATCAAAAAGGAAAAGAATTGGGGCCTACCAATCTACCATTGGCTTTGATATCATTTGTTGAGAGCACTCAGCAAAATTCCGATAACTTTACTTAAACTTGTTAATATATTTAGTTGAATCCATCTTCACTAAAATAATTAAAGAATGAGTAATGAACTAGTTAAAATACATTGACTATTTCATACTATACTAATTCTTTAATGTGAGACTTTTTAACACAATTCATAGGTATACTTCAACAATAACAACAACAATAAAGAAGAAGAAGAACGAAGAAAGTTGAGGGGCTTTAGGCTTTTTGGGTATGACCCGCCAGGTAACATGATAAGCATGAGGACAAAAGATGAGCACCATTTGGAGCTTAGCTTTAATTTGTCTTTTCTGAACTTTTTCATGTTGGAATTATTAGAACTTTACAGCTTTGTTTGTCTTTTTATCTCCTTGGAGTGATTCCAGCGGTTTTCTAAGAAAGATGTGGAATTTATATTGAACAGGTTAGCACTTCTATCTTAGGAAAGTCTGAAGCATATGATCCATGAATGATTGTGTGAAGGTTTTTCTTTCCTGTCACAGTACCTTTATTATGGAGATGTTCATAAGTGGGTGACCTAAAAGTATTGCGCAGCTGTTACATCTATAATTTTTAGAGTGGTAAAGGATGATGCCAAATAATCTCCTCCCTAGAATAACGGTTCGATGTGCGTGGTTCCATCAAGTAATATCATAGTTGATAAGAGATGGATTGAATTTCAATATTTATCGGTATTTGATGAATATCTATAGAAAAGAATTTGTGGGCTATCACCATTTTTCCCCCTGGCAATCACCATCTCGGTTCAATTTGATGGAACAAACTATATATAGGTGAAGATAAGCCGGGATAGATCCTCATACTTTAGGATAGATCCTCATGATTGATGTCTTGTAGGGGTTAGGGACGATTGATGTAGAGAGATTCGAATCTAATGCTGGTCAGATATATGTTAGAGCGTGAAGATAGATTAATGGCAGTTTGACAGGCATGGAAAACTCATGGATGAGGGGCACAATTGTTCAGGTACATGTGCATCAGTCTAGCAAAACAAAGTTCCATTTGTGACGATTGTTGGCTTATTATTCTATAGTTTGATTTTTTTATTAAAAATTAACCCACTTTTGTTACACATTCAAACAATATTGACGAAATGTAACTTTTTAGAATTAGCTTAGGACCTGTTTGATAACCATTTTGTTTCCAAGAATAATTTCTACTAAAAAATAATGTGACTGAAAGGGATAAAACCAACACTGCTTCCGATAAGTGGCTAGGGTCAATTCTTTAGAAATTGAATGAGATTCATATACTTTACGTCTACACCAAGCACACATAACATAGCTGTAGAAAATATCATATTAGCTGTAATTGGATAAATTATGCAGACGAGATATAAGCTTGACATCGTTGGGTCAGTATCAAGAGATTTCCAGCTCAAGAACTGGAGATCATCCATTCAAATCGCATCAATGCATGTGCAAACTGCTCTAGTCAATGCCACCAATATAGATTGAAGTCATGAGCTTAACTGATTCATGGGATTGGCAAGATGTCCCATGATCCTCCAAGTAGATTATATGGTTAATGAAAAAATCAATACCAGATAAATGATACAAGAACATTAAACAGTTCAGCCATTGGCCAACGTCAGCAGAAATTCACTGATCCAAAATTCGGAGTATAATAAAAAAGAAGTCTTAAGACCTTAACCTCCTAATATATTGACTAATTGATCTTTGCTCATCTATCCCTTTTGACTCGCTTATTCAAGAAATATCGTCCTTCTACAACATTTCACACTGTTTCTCGAGTCGCGTCGTGCCTATTCTCCACTGTAATCAAGCTTTCTTTCTTCTATTTTCAAGGCCTGCAGAGGTTAAGTTGTCCTATTGTGGCTCTAGCTAATACGGCATATATTGATATTCTCAAATCACAATTAATCTGATGTGCTTTGTATCTAAGCAAATCCTTAAAAAATTTTGTTTGGGTCTTTGTTCGAATCTTGAAATCACTTGAATGTAAAATAGAAAGAGGATATTGCCAGGGACGGGGCAAGAAAAATTTACTAATCAATTAGAGATTCAAGACGTTGACGTATTATATTTACTTCATCTGGTGTTCGAGTGGCGCACCTTCCAGCTCCGTCCACTCAGTCCTTGGACATCTTGTCGAGGAAAGGGCAAAAGAGAAATCTCTCTTCTTGGATATGAAGCAAAGTACTATGGTCCCATCCAAGGACTATCCATGTAAATATGTCAACAATTCTAAACTTCAAGAATCAGAAAAGTTAAACCCACAGAAAAAACAAGCCGGTCCTTGGTACTTGCAAACTATAGCTTCAAAAATTTCTTTCATGCGTAAGCGGCCATGTCTTCATCTTTGAGTTGAAGCTAAATCTTGAAAGCTGTCTTAAATCTTGTTTAAAAAGGAAAAATAACCTGGAGTTAATATTATCTTACACCAAACCAACCTCTCTTGAACGCTTGCAGAAAAAGGTAGTGTTTATGAAAATGCATCAACTAAGAGAAATATAAATTCTCACGACAGTCATTTTGCTCATAGTATATTGGATTAATCACTAGTTTTTTCACTTTGAAACAATGCAAGTGATAATGTTCAGTGAGTTGGTAACGCAGATATCATGCCCAACGCAACTTAGTTGATTTCTTGTTTACATCACTCAAAAGATCTTGTCAACGTCAATAAACTTATCACAATCCGTAAAAAGACCCATGAAAAGGTAAATCTACTTGGTTCAAATGCAATCGTGAATGGCAAATTGAAATCGGTAAGCTTGTCTAGACATGGAAATGTGCCATGCATGGGTGACCTTCATAAACGACTCAACAAATCTAGCTCCGTCGAACTGAATAGATTAACCCTTACCAGAGGTAGCTTGAAAATCTTATGTGCATGTTACACCATTTACACACAATTAAAAACATCCCGTCATCATTTTCTCGTAACTAGTAAAATTGCAGGTGTTTGAATTAGATAGATCTATATAACGCAAGATTATTCAACACAACTTATATATGCCCCATATCACAAAATGTAACATGAATTGTTGAGGAGATAAAAGAAGCAGCATAAGATAAGTTTTGCATACGTGACTGATCTGCATGGCTACGAGCTCATGGGCTAGCTTAATGGAAAGAAAAAATCTGAAAAAAGGATTTTGGTAGGCGCACATTCAAGAATTAACTAATGATGGGCCTTATTAATTATTGATAGTAAGACACATATGTTGGGATTTGCTAGATTTGGTTGACCTTATTCAAGTGGAGAGATGGGAAAAAACAAAGGGAGGGATGGTGTCACGCGAGGGAACAGAAGCCCTTGAGAAGGGGAGGGGAATAGGAGCGAAACAAGGGAGGAAGGGTCGAGGAGCCTTGGCTTGATCCTCGTGTTTGTGGATATGCGTGATAGCCCTTTTGGCTTCCCTTATGCTTTGACTTTTCCGTTCTAAAAGTTTCCCAAAATTGGGTCTCCCTCTTTAAATGCTCCTGGCTCTTGCCCTTGCATCGTGCGTTTTGTCTTCTATCGATTGCAAGTTGGGAAGGAAGAATAGAGAAATGGTGGCCCTTGACCTCTTGAGATTTATCTAATGGCCACTATTTTCACGTGAAAAGGAGAAAGTGGGGGTTCGAATCCCCACTTTCTCATGAAAGCTTAGAGTAGAGACGATTTAATTTCAAATATAGGTTTTAATCTCTATGCCTTACAAGAAAGCATGACTAAAATCTGAGAGTGAAAATTAGACTAGAAATAGAGTATGATCGACCAAAAAAAGTATTTTTAATTCATAATCATTTTCATTTCACGCATTCAAAAATCATTAGAGAATAAGAAAATATATTTTGTCTCTTAATACTCCGTGTCGGGCGAATACCAGTTTGATGATCAAGCCCTTATGGGATGGATTGTAATATGTGGGACTGGGGGCAAAGGATTGTTGAAGTTCAAGGTATATGAATGAATAAAATCAGCGAATAAGTGAATGGCTAATATGGCTATGTTTTAAGCTAATGATGATTGGAGGAAATTTCATCCAATTACCTTTTAAATTTGTAGGTTTTGTGAGTTATGTAACCTACACGTGAACATAAAATGAACAAAATACACTATCGAAGAAAAGAAAGAAAAAAAGAAAATCCTAAACCCACCTCACTCTCTCCCTCTCTCCATCTCTCACATTTGCATCGCCACCGACACATCGTTGCGCTACCATTGTCAATGGCCCTCGCCTCTGATTCTCTATCTCTCTTTCGCTCTGATTCGATCGAGAAGGCTTTATAGCCGCCACGACCTTGGTTTCCGTCAATTTGAGGTCACGCGAGGTCCTTTGGAGGACTGTTGAGGAGAGGGGCGAAGGCAGGGGATCTTGGCAACACGACAAAGGCTCGCTCACCCGGCGATGGCAACTTGTAGGCTCTGTGACAGGGACCCGTGGGCTTGGTGATGGTAGCGGCTCGGGCTTGGTGGTGTTGGCGGCGTGGCCATGATGTCAATGGGCTACTCCACAGATTGCAAGAGGAGAGGGCAAGCTAAGGAGGGAGGAAGAGAGCAAGGGAAGAGAGAATGTTTTTTTGTCTATAATTTCGGTCACCTCATTAAGTGTAGGGTCTTTCTGGAAAACCCACCAATAAAATTCAGAGTTTGAAGAAAACATGACCCATAGGCGAAAGGAAAATTTGATAATTCGATCTCGAGACATTTAACGTTGTCATCAATTCCAAATTGAATGCACGGCCATTTACTCCAAAAAATTTAAACTGTCAAAATGTGACGTGCCTTCACGGTTCAAGGAGAAAAATGAAATAATGCCCAACTTAACCACACGAAAACACTTATCATTTCATAATCAGATTTGCTATAGACATAAATGGATCAGTTCCACGACACACCCTGCTCGTGGAAGCTGAAGTTATGGTCCAAATAGACACGACGAACAGGACTAAAAGCTCTACATGACCCAAAGGGAACAAAAGAACATGAAAAGGAAAAGCCCTAGTCCATGTATTAATTAATACTTGGTGGTTGGTGATTAAGCTGTGAAGATAGACATGGGAAAGGAAAAGAAGATGTGATGAGGGGGAGGGAGTAGGTTTGACCCCAATTTAGGTGGGCAATGCGTACACATTGGCGGCCTGTGTTGACATTCTTGCCTGCCTGCTGTGGGATTAGAAGCCCTATATGTCTTAGACTCTAAGACAACCTTAAGAGCGACTTGAGCTCTCTATCTCGAGTGAGTCGGTCTCGAGTTTCAGTGTCAATTACTTAGGCCAAATTCGCATTGGTATTGTCGAGAAATAAAACCCTCATCAGACATCTTTTAAGAAAAAGAATGCGCGGGCTCCAACCCGTGAACATTAAAAGAGCCTAGGAGAACTTAGGTAAGCTGACATGTAATGTCAAAGTACGGCTGGAAACCGGGTTAGGAAATAGGTTGACTCGAGAGCTTGCTGGAGGAGGTTTCATAGTTCAGGAATTTTCCAATCAATCATGTCGATTTAATATTAAATTTTCCAATTTTATTAATTTAGTCATAAAATTTTATGCAAAATTCTATTGTAGTCCATCCTATTAATTTTCACTGCCAATCAACAACATGGCAGTGTACCACGTAGGATGTTTACCGATGACTAAACTATCACGTCAATAATTTTTGGTTATAATTGATCAAAAGGATTGCATTTGAATTTTTGTACAAAGTTTGAGATGAAATTGGCAAAATTGAAAAGTTTATGATTGGATTAGGATACGGATGATAAAATTTCTAGCCAGAAATTTATTTTTGAAACAAAATTAGATTTTTTTATTTCTATTTTAAGATGGGTTTCTAAGTAAAAAAATGTATTTGATAACAATACGAAATTTCTAATCCAAAATAGAAATTCATTTAATAATGACATAAAATTTCTCTCTTTCAAGTGATGGTGATTGAGGGGGTAGGGGGCCAACAAGACCAATGACCGGTAGGAGGAGGGGGGGGGGGCTATAGGGGAGGCAAACAGCAAGGAGGGGGAAGGGGGTGACTAGGCGGTAGTGGTGGCAAGTGGTGGTAGGCGGCTAGCGCGGGGAGGCAACGACAGCTGGCAATCACTAGTGGTGATGGTGGTGGGTAGTCGGTGACCGACAGCAACAGGGGGAGGGGGGCAACAACGGTAATGGTCAGCCAACGAGGGGAGGGGGCAGTAGTGGTAGGTAGTCAAAAGAGGGAGGGGGCAACGACGGTCAATGGTGATGGTAGTGGGTTGCAGCAACCAAAGGGAGGGCAAACGACTAAGGATTAAGGAGTGACTCCTTCGAGTAAAAAATAGAAAAGAGAAAAATAATTTCTGATTTCAATTTTAGAAATAAAAAAGTAAAATTTTTTACTTTTCATTTCTATTTCAAACCTATTTCTGGAATAAAAATTTATTCCAAAAATAGAAAAATGAAATTATTTTACTAAACAGATTTTTGTTCAAGAAATAAGTTTATAATAAAAAAATAGTTTTGGAACAAAAATAGAATGATTATTATGCATACCCTTAACATCCGCACAGTAATTTTAGGACTAATTTGGTCATTTTCCTTTCTATAGCACATTCACGAGGATCATCAAAATCTTTTTCTAACAACTTGGACTTTACTCTCATGATTATTTTCGAGAACAAAACTGAGTGAGGACTCTTCTCATGCTCCAAGAGTGCACAGGGTGATTTGTAATATGCGAGAGTGTACTTAAAATTGGGATAAGTGTTGAAATTCATATAGAGGTTACGCAACTTCTCGCTCGAACTTACATCTCACGTAGACAGTTGTAAACAAATGCTCGATCATATACACAATGGATTACAGCCTTGTTGGGTTGCTATTGCTAGAGCTATTGAACCACTTTAAAATTTCTTTGCAAGATTTATTAGGCCCATCTCCTTCACTATTTCAAATACTCATGATGCTATTTAATATGGAATAGCGGACGATCACGCAAAAAACTGGAGGACATATTAGTTGCATCGTTTGGACTTTTTTTTTGTCAACTAGAGAAAAATGGAGGACAATATCCATTTGCAAGCCCCAACTACTTGCACATATTACTGTCGATATTGTACTCTATTCTTCTACTCTATATGTGAAAACTACGATGACTCACTGTATTTGTAAACTAGATACAGACTTGGCATATGAATTGTACATGAATCTCACATTACTTGTCTATGAAATTTATATACTCTTTGTATATATTTGGTATCATTCCACTTATTAAGTTAAACCTTTTGGGTTAGACACTTTCTAACATAGTATCCAATCTATATTCTGTCCCAATTTATTTCACATTCTGCCCCCTCTCCTGGTGTCTATCAAATTCCATGTATCACTTGTATCTCACATTGCTTGTTCACGGGATCCATATGTTATATTGATTTGGATATTCTAATGGGGGCATTATTGAGGAAGAGTAGGTCCTTGCGTGGTTCACGAGTATATATGGACATAGTTTGTTATAGACTAATACAAGTTATAAAAATCCTGAAGTTGGACTCCACACATGCCTAGTTCACATTGTTTCCCAACCATTCTCTAGATGAGATCTCACAACATCTCATCTTCAAAATTTCACTTCGGCTCTTCCCCATCCCCAATAGGCTTTGTCGCTCTTGCCCATTAATTAATTGCGGGCACATCTTCCACTCTTTTGTCTCTTTCTAGTAAGTGGCTTGGAAAAACGAAAAACATATGTTCATGGGTTGCTTGGTTACTAATTAAATCATGTTTGTCGGGTAATCCGATAGTAATCGCACGTTAATCCAAAATCAGGCGTCCTCCTAATCGGTCACCAAAGCTTAGAAATTGAGTTTTAGCGATCCGGGCCGATCTGAACAGGAAATTTTCGCGTTTATCGATGGAGATTATTTAATTAATTGTCGCAATGTAATTTAATTGCCTAATCATATGCCGGTAGGCAAGAGAGCTGGCTCCAAGTTGACGCTAGACCACGAGAAACCTTTCTTTAATTAAGGTTTTTTAATGAGAGGTGTTGACATCGTTTTCTTAAACGGGAGACTCACAAGATCCAAGAACATGATATTAAATAGATAAAAAAAAATTAAAAAAGAAAAAGAAAAAGGCAAGTCAAGTTGGTGAAAGTGATGATGTTTATACGCAGCAGATTTTCTTTCACTGCAAAAGATGGGGAAAGAAAATCCCTTCGAGGAGGTTGTTCACATGACATTTGAAAAGGCCCTTTGTAAATGAATAGGCAGGCCGGTGATGAGAACATGGGCCTTTAGAGTCGGATCCATAGACTTTTATCACAATTATTCCATGCGCTAAACTTTTTATTTTCTCATACGATGGATGCAATGAGAGGAATCTAACTAATTTTCTGTCGAAATGCTGATTTGCCAAAAGCGTGATCGATGTTATGAACGTCATGTGGCTGCCACATCAGCATTTTGCTGAAAAATTGATGGGTTTTTTTTATCAAAGTGCATCAATTATGGAATGTTGAAAGTTTAGTGAACAAAGATGAAAATTCAATGACTTCATGACAAATTCCATTAATATTCATTAATCCAAGTTTGTAGAGCTAACAGACTGTTTCTTGTCATGTCCTCATGCGCTCGGCATTCAATTTGTCATTAGTTCCTAATATTGTACTCTATATCATGGTATAGCATTAAATGATGCACTATTCATCGTACTATATGTTATGTCATTTCTTTGTACATGTTAGGTGGTGTTCGAGTTAATTTTCATGCATCTTGACTGATCCACCTCTTTAGGTGATCTTATGGTTGTACTTTTCCACACTAGCCTTATGAGTTCAACATTTTACTTACAAATATACTGAACAAGGCTTAAACCCAATATCATAAGGAAGAGCAAACATTTCATTGTCATATCATTCATCATATTACATACTATGCCATTCATGGATACTTGTCTTATTATTTTCACTTTATGTTATATTATATGACGTCCTGAATTTCGACCAATTTCGAGACATATAATATGGTGTTAGTTATGTTTACTCTAAACTGATTACTCATGAGTTAACTAACTATTCGAAAAAGCAATTAATGATTGATACACATACAACTAGTGAATTCAATCAAGAATAGGCTACTCAAACATAAGGATCAAATAGGGACAATACTATATTATTGCAAGCCAATTAACAAATGGAAATAAATTGATTCGGCAGAGATAAGGTCAGATTACAGGTGATTCCCTACGACTTTGATACTAACTACGAACGACATTAAATTGATTTCATTTTTGGCTTTTTATATAGGGTGAGCAATCAACCCCTTGTATTACATGACAATCAAGAATTACCTTGATTTGAAAATGCATGAATGTGGATTTGAAAATTTATCAACTATAGGTCAAATACCAAAGTAATGATTAATTGATTTTAATTACAAATTTCAATCAACCCCTAAAATGCTATTCAATAGTTAAGTTGTACTAAAGTTATGATTGATTGATTTTAATCACAAATTTCAATCTGATTTCAAGTATTGAACTTTCAAGGATGTCAAAATTAAAATGTTAGACAACACCTCATTAATTTTCAAATTTATAGGTAAGCTAAAAAATTATCGAAAAAATATTTAACGAGCCAAAATTTGGAGCCCATAAGGAAATGGACCGACCGAATGCCCAATGGGCTTTGTGCCCATTGAGGTTCGGCCATAGTGGGCTCGACCCAAGCCCATGAGCCCATTTTCAAGCCCAATAGCATTTTCAAGCCCATTTCTTCACATTTTAGCCCAAATCAATTTTATTCAAGCCCGTGTAAAATTTGGCATGTATAAGCATATGTACGGTATACTATACTTTGAAAAATTACCAAATTGCCCTTTCTAGAAGCTTGCATTAAATTTTTTAGGACAAAATGGAAAGAAAGTCAAGGAAAATTATGGAAAATTTGGGAAATTGGACTTAGCTTCTTGAGAATGCCAAATAAGAGAGTTAATTTTCTCTCTCTCTCTCCTCACTTCCCCCTCCCCCTCAACATCCAACATCTCCCTCTCTCCTCTCTCTCTTTTTTCTCTCATTCTTCTTCATTTTTCCTCTTGTTCTTGCTTTTGCCACCCCTTCATACCGACCAAACCACCACCGTCCATTGCCCAAGCCGCCATGTCATCGCCACCTTCACTTGGAGCCGCCACGAGGAGCCACCGGCTTCTCCCTCTCTCTCGGCTCACCACCGTCAAACACCACCACAACCAAGACCCATTTTTGCCAGCATCCTCATGCCATTTTTGGTGGTATTCATGTGAAGTCCTTGCCGTCGCCATCGCACTTATGTTGTCAAAATTGTTGCCAGGTGAGTTTATGTCCTCATCCCTTAATTAGTCCGTTAAACTTGCTTATGGTTAGTTTAGATTATAGTTAATTTTGATTAGGAGGTTTGTTAGGATTTATTATGGTTGAACTATGATTAGTTAAAATAACTATGGTTGATAGGCGGTTAGGTTAATTAACTATGGTTAGTGAAGTTTAGTTAGTTAACCATGATTAATGTTATTAATTTTATTAACCCTAATTAATTGTAATTATTTATTTTTTAAGTTAATTAATTATAATTAAGGCAATAAGTTATTGCAATAGGCAATCGGAAAAAGTGATAAGCTATCATCAAAAGGACGATTAGCTATTGCAAATTAAGTGATAAGCTATCACTAAAAGGGGTGATAGGTTATCGGAATTTATTGATAGGGTGCTATTTGTTACTTGAATTATACTTGAGTTATATGATATTTTTCTGCATGTGCCATGCTATTGATGAATGCTTTACCTTGAAAAATGTTTGCCTCATGTAAAACATGGCATAGTAATTTTTACAAGGATTTTCATGAACATATAAAGGGATAACTCTGAGGTGTCGAGCTTATATTTCAAGTTTTCTATTTTAAATGAGACTAGTATGTTTAAAAAGTAAGGCATACAAAGTTTGACGGGTTTTCGATAAATATGTGATAACATTTGAATATTTTCTTGGATTTTTACATAAAAAATATGTAGTGATTTATTTTATTGAGCATGTACCACATTTGCATTGGTTAATGTATGAAATGAATTGAAGTTGATTGATAAGGCTTGCTCATGTGGTCACATATTTGAGGGATAAAGTTTGATTTATCGGAATGCTTGATGGGAATCCGGATGCTATGTCTCGATTGAGGTTGGACCGATACTCCTTCGAAAATGCCATCTAAGCAAGGGTTCTAACATAGCCATGCCCGATGGGGTAGGATGATGCCTAGTTAAGCTAGAAGACACTAGTAGAAGTTCAATTATAGCCCTTGTATGGGCGTAATAATCGAAACATATGTGCATGTTTACAATGATTATGGCAAAGTCAATTTGACTATGAGTTTATGATGAAAATGTTGTTTACATTAGATATTTATAGCGTGCAGGGTATGTGTAGTAGCAAGATAAAGATGCTTGCGAGTTTAATCGACCGTTGAGTATTTGTTGTGAGTTTTGTTATGGGTTTTACTGGTTAGATCACGTTTATAGTTAAGCCAAAGCGAGGGTTGCTTTGCTATTGATCTGTTGTCGATTTGTGGTTGCATGTTTAGGAATCACAAGATGAGTTGATATCTTAACCAAGGTTTAAGACTGTAACTCACTAAAATATATATCTCATTTGTTATTGTTAACCATTTTTCAGGTCTGTAGTAATGATATTTCTATCGCTATGGATGTGATTGCATGTTTAGAATCATGATTTCTCATTTTCCAGTTCAATGTCTGATCTCCATTTGCACGAGTGGTGGTTCAACATTTTTACACTGACCATGCTTGTATGGCAATGTGATGCAGCCCGCATTGAAGACCAGCTCTCTCGACCAAGATGATGCAACCCGCATTGAAGACCAGCTCTCTCGACCAAGAAGATCTTTCTCCTCATTTCAATGTTCTGTCTTTATTTCTCTTAGTTTCAATGCTCTGTCTTTATTTCTTTGGCGATATAAGCCATCCAATTTCTGGTAGAGGACAGACGAGATGAATGAAAAAAACTTTGAAGAAGTCCAACCTTGTAGGGAAAACCTCGAATGTCGTAGAAGAGTTCAGTCACTCTAGAAGCGACAATCCATCCCTTTCTGCCTCCAAAATTAGACCATCCTACAGTGCTTATTTCAAAAACTAAAACATATAAATTGGTCGCTTTGTTCAGGCTGCAGCGACCACAGACAAAGATAGACTATTCTCCTGAGCTCTTCGGCTGAGACTGAGGACTACTTCTTCTGTCATGGTTGAGGTCGTGCCCCAGCTCACTCGATCGTTGAGGTTACTCATGTTTTATTGAATGGTCCCGATTTGCTTTCTCTCAGTACATGAAAACTGTTGAATTTTCCAATCTCATCTACTGTCGAACTTGAGATGTTACCTTTTGCATATCAAACGCGACAAAGTGACAAATTCGTTGAATTAGTTCTGTTTCTTCTAATCGATGGCAATGGAAAATTCACTTCGCCGAGTTTGTTCAGACCAAAGGCTACAAAACAGCAGGTTTCGTTGCTTTGCTCGCTTTGGTCAGATCAAAAGGTGACTGAAAAAGTCCACGACGAAAGTAGATTTTCTTTGCAAATGTGGTCGCGACCAAGTGCAATGAAAATATAATCTGGTTTGCTCTAATGCGATGAAGCCTGAACTTTGGCATGCTTGGTTGGAGAATGACAGCAAAATTTTAGTCTCGCAGCATCTGATAAGCTTCTGGTGTAATCAGATTTGATGAAATTGTTTCAAAGCAGTGATGAACTTTTGATTTCGCTGCCATTGCATCGAGTAACAGCAACGAAACAGAAGTTCAGTCGCATTCGCTCCAACCCCAAAACACAATGAAGCCAACGTTTCATCCCTTAAGGTCTATTTTGGTCTGCTCTAATGCGACGAAACTGATATTTCACCTCAATGAGGTGGATTGATGGCAACCGAATTTTATGTTTGATTTTGGTTAGTCTCTTGACGACAACAAAATTCATATCTCATTGCCATTGCTAGGCATATGGTGATGAATCAGTAAGAACAGTGTTCTTTTCCTGGAATGGGTCTAATCAGAACCGATTGAGCTGATGCATTGAGCTTCAACATGGGCATGCCTGGGGAGGCTGACAACGCAATGGCAGAATATAACGTCACTATATCTTGTAACATGAGATCCTAAAGACAAACTAGTTGATTAAAGATCCAATCGAGCCGGAGCAAGACTAAGTCGAAGGGTAAGCTTTAAGTCATGTCGCGCCACGATGCTGCTTATTATGTTGAGCCTCGGCTTGGCTCGATTCCCATCGATAAGGGTGTGTTTGGTTCAGTTTTGCAAATAAGCTTTGAGTCCAATGCAAATGCTGAAAGCCCAAAGCTACTTGGGAAAATGCAAGTGTGTTTGGTAAAATTTCTTTGCGAATATACTTTGAGTTGAATGTACGTTTGGTCAAAAAAACTTTTGTAATGAACTTTGAAGGGCATCAGATCTGACTCACCGACAGTTGTCGGGTGACCACCAGTGACGATCGCGCGACCCAACCGAGGGCCGTTGGAGGTCGCTTGACCTTGTCCGACCCTCGACAATGGTCACTAAACCAAGGCGTCGCGCGACCGAGGCAACTTGCCTAAGTCTCACAATCCTCAGGCAACTCCCACCTAGGCCTCGTGAGGGTCGCACGAGGCGGCTGGTGGTTGTGAGGCCCATACGAGGGCCGCATATGGCCGCGAGACCCAAGCGGCAGCCGCCTAGGTCGTGCGGCGCCTGGGTCACGTGACCCTCGAGCAACTTTAGTCGACGGTCACCGGCACCAAATCTGGCTCGCTAGCAAAGGGCTGCCTCCTTTTCCAATTAAAAAAAATAATCAAGGGCAAAATAAAAATATAATAAAGAATTACCGATGATAGTTTTGGAAGGGAAAAATTAATTTTAGCATTCCGCCAAATGCTAAAAGCCCAAAACTAATCTCCTATTAGCTTTGAACTTTTAGCATTTTGAAGGCTAGCTTTCAACTGAAAACCAACTTCAAAGTTGAACTAAACGCAGCCTAATTCGATGTCAAATCATTCTAGCAAACACGGTTTTGTAATGGTCTCTTGAAAAATCAGATAGAAATGTATGTTGCTCTGCTTTCATTGGTCATAAGAGATTAATGTGGGCGATGAGATGAGATCATTGGACAAAAGCATGGTCAATTGTTCTTTTGATTGTTCTCTAAAAGTTGCTCACCAAACGTGTTATTTCCAAAAGGTATGAAGAGTAATGGAACACGCTGAAAACTTTAACAGAAAGTTACCATTTACTCCCATGTGACTTGTAAGTCAAGTTGCAAAGTCTTGAGCTTACCATTTTGAGGACCACCTTCTTTAGGATCATCCAAATATACAATCATACGACAGTAGATCGAGAATTTGAGATTAGAGCAAAGTGAGACAAAGATTATTCATTAAATAGCATACATGATTCTTCTCGAGAAATTATCACCTTGAAAAATTAAGAATTCGTTTGGACCTATGGAGTTGTTGCATATGTATACGACCTTCGATTTGACCTGATCATGAGCCTAGTGGCAATCGGGCCCTATATAGGCCTCGAAGAACCGCTATGGATGGCTGGGGCAATTAGTCTCCTTTTCAAGCTGGGCCCGCTTGTGCCCGATCTTTCCTCAAGAAAATTCAAATACTTTTCAAATACGGGCAGCACTCGATCAGGTACTTTTAGACTGGACAGGCTTGGTACTCGACTCGGTCTACCTAGGCTCCACTTATCGATCGCCTCTAGCTTCGAATTCTTAGACCTTTGGTCATTGGGTCGTCATGCTTTAGCTCAATCTGTTCAGCTACAGGGCCGTATGGGCATCAGCAAACAAAAGTGGTCCCAAACCAAGAACTTGGCGCACCTTCCCGGGGAGGATAGAATGGAAATTTCACCCAGTAGCTTCTTCAAGGTGTAATCCTCCTCCCAGAAGATGGAAAAATTTGCGACGAGCTTCCCCTTGGGAAACAAGGGCTCTAGGGGAAAAGGAAGGCTTCCGGCACAAGGGAAAGACCCACAAGCAGCAAAAAGCATAAGCTTGAATCGATGTTGAGTCCGATTATAAATTGATTATGAACTCAAAAGATTTACTCAGGCACTCAAAGTTCAACTCAAAGTTCAAATACATCAACTCGTCTTAATCAATTCGCCGAACTCCACTCTCTCGACATGGAGCAATTTCAGGTGGGATATAGATTTTCTCCATCTGAGGAAGAGCTCGTCAATACTCACCTGATGAGCAAGGTACTTGGATACACCGACCATTGCGTCATCCCTGAGATTGAGGATTTCTATGCATGGGATCCTTGGGATCTACCAAGAGTGTATCAAGGTGAGTTTCATTCACCTTGTCATTTCCCTTTTACGTAGGCATGTGTTGTAGTACTTATTTGTGTCGTTGTAATGATAATTACAAGTAGAAAAGTTTTCCTTACACTATTTGTAGTTATTGTGTGTTGATAAGTTATCCTAAATTTTATTTCTCATATGTGGGTGTAGATATATCGAATGTTCCATCAGATGGGTGGGACTTGGTACTTTTTGTGCCCTTCTCCGTACGTTGCCCAAAATAGTGAGCGTGTCAAAAGGAAGACAAGGAGCGGTAATTGGAAGATCACGAGCCAAAGGGATGATGTCAGAACCCGAAACACTAGGGCCTTAATAGGCACAAAAAGAATTTTGACCTTCTACAGAAGTCGAGTCAAGACTGGATGGGTTATGCACGAATATCATCTAAACCCTGAACTTCTCGATGGATATTCCTCGACATTCCAGGTTCTCCAATTGATCCATCTAAGATTTCTCTTTTATTTTTTCATCTGCAAAACAAATTAGCGAGAAGTGTTTTAGCGGTGCCCTAGGCTAAGCTGAAGAATGTGAGTGATGGTTCTTTTGAACTTCAACATACTATCAATAGCTTTCAACTGGATGAGCCAATCGATCTCTTAGAGTGGCACATAAAGTTGGGATGTTGGGATTTTCAATTTATGAAATGGAGGTCGCTTGTTCAAATCCCAAAGTGCGTCCAAACTAATCCGAGTTAGGATAAAGGACAATTTGCACAGGCTAAAAATCTATATTTGATAGATTCATGAATTTGTACAGGATTTCACGAGGTTAACTTGATTTTATGCTCGTACCATTGAAATATGAAAAGAAAAAGAGGAGCCAATTACACTATTGTCTCGTGTCGTTGTCGTCGTCATTATTATTATTTTTTGTTTTGACCACTCTCAGATGCTGCTAGCTGTGATCTTTGGTACATTAAATATACGTATTTTTATAGATACCATACATCCTCTGCCGCTTGAAGCGGAAATCAGAAGAAAGCTATGATATTTCCCCAAGCTTTGAAGGAGGAGGTCCAAGTGCAACTGATGATACCCCAGCTCAACAGGAGTCAATAGAAGACACAGATCATGAGGTAAAGCAATCCAAAGGACCGAACCTTCTTTCGATCAAAATGATGTTCCATGCACTGAGTAATTAGCCGATTAATCCCCAAGTAATTCGAGTCTTTTAACACGATTTTTTTTTTTTTGTCCCGGCATCAGTCATCGTATCAAACAGCTCTGCAATCGCTCTCCCAGATAGAGCTGGTCGACGACAACCCAACCAGCTGCTACTCACATTACTCCTACACTCCGCAGCCCTACGTGTACGACGACAGCCAGGTAACACGCGCACCGTCGCTCCTAATGAACATCGACGGTTTGACCAATGGGCGAAGCGAATTAATCATTCACTGATTCCAGATTAAGCTAATGATCACTATGTTTGGTACAGGGCAATGATTTCTTTAATCAATGGAGCTGAAGAACCACCCACTATGAGCTCTTCCACAACGTGGCTTTGCAGGATCCTTGTGTTAGAAAAGTTTTCATGTACCGTAAGCGTGTGTGCTTTGTGTGCCTAGGTATATTTTGGTAAGTGAGGACCGTACTGCAGATACCGTAAAAATTATTAGAGGATAAGAAAATATATATTATCTGCAGATCCTGTAATGGGGCTTGGACTATTCCACGCGTTCAAAAATTATTAGAGGATAAGAAAATATATATTATCTCTTAATACTCCGTCTCGGGCAAATACCAATTTGATGATGCGGGACCGTGGGCAAAGGATTGTTGAAGTTCAAGGTATATGAATAAATAAAATCAGTGAATAAGTGAATGGCTAATATGGCTATGTTTTAAGCTAATGATGATCGGAGGAAATTTCATCCAATTACCTTTTTTTAATTTGTAGGTTTTGTGAGTTATGTAACCTACATGTGAACATAAAACGAACAAAATACACTATCGAAGAAAAGAAAGAAAGAAAAAATCCTAAGCCCACCTCACACTCTCACACTCTCATATTTGCATTGCCACCGCCACCGCCACATCGTTGCGCTACCATTGTCAATAGCCATCACCCCTGATTCTCCATCTCTCTATCGCTCGGATTCGATCGAGAAGGCTTAATAGCCGCCACGACCTTGGTTTCCATCAATTTGAGGTCACGCAAGGTCCTTTGGAGGTCTGTTGAGGAGAGGGGCGAAGGCAGGGGATCTCGGCAATATGACGAAGGCTTACTCACTCGGCGGCGTGGCCATGATGTCAATGGGCTACTCCACTGATTGCAAGAGGAGAGGGCGAGCTAAGGAGGGAGGAAGAGAGAGCAAGAGAAGAGAGAACGCTTTTTTGTCTATAATTTCGGTCACCTCATTAAGTGTAGGGTTTTTCTGAAAAACCCACCAATGAAAGTCAGAGTTGGAGGAAAACATGACTCATAGGCGAAAGGAAAATTTGATGATTAACGACGTCGCCAATGCAAAATTGAATGCGCAGCCATTTACTCCAAAATACTTATGCCTGCACAGTTTAAGGAGAAAAATGAAATAATGCCCAACTTAACCCCAGGAAAACACTTGTCATTTCATAATCAGATTCGATGTAGACATAGATGGATCAGTTCCACGACACACCCTGCTCATGGAAGCTGAAGTTGTGGTCCAAATAGACAAGATGAACAGGACTAAAAGCTCTACATTACCCAAAGGGAACAAAAGAACATGAAAAGGAAAAGCCCTAGTCCATGTATTAATTAATACTTGGTGGTTGGTGATTAAGCTGTGAAGATAGATAGGCATGGTAGAGGAAAAAGAGATGTGGTGAGGGGGTGGGAGTAGGTTTGACCCCAATGTAGGTGGGCAAGGCGTACACATTGGCGGGCCGTGTTGACATCTTGCCTGCCTGCTATGGGATTGGAAGCCCTATATGTCTTAGGCTCTAAGACAACCTTAAGAGTGACTTGAGCTCTCTGTCTCGAGTGAGCCGGTCTCGAGTTTCAGTATCAATCACTTAGGCCAAACTCGCATTGGTATTGTCGAGAAATAAAACCCTCATCAGGCATCTTTTAATGAAAAGTGATAAAGACGTCTTTTAATGAAAAGAATGCGCGGGCTCCCACCCGTGAACATTAAAAGAGCTTAGGAGAACTTAGGTAAGCTGACATATAATGTCAAAGTACGACCAGAAACCGGGTTAGGAAATAGGTTGACTCGAGAGCTTGCTAGAGGACATTTGGTAGTTCAGGAATTGTCCAATCAATCATAAATCAAATGTGCATATGGCAATTTAATCTTAAATTTTTTGAATTTGCCAATTTAATCTTAAAATTTTATGCAAAATTCTAATGTAATCCTTCCTATTAATTTTCGCTAAAAATCAACGACATGGCAATGTGCCACATAGGATGGCTCCTAATGACTGAACTATCATATCGGCGATTTTTGGTGAAAATTGATCGAAAGGACTGCGTTGGAATTTTGTACAAAGTTTGAGATAAAATAAATTGGTAAAATTGAAAAATTTAGGACTGGATTAGGATATAAATAATAAAAATTTTGGCCAGAAATTGAATTCTATAATAAAATTAGATTTTCCTATTTCCATTCTTGGATGGGTTTCTGAGGAAAAAAACGTGTTTGATTACCATACAAAATTTCCAATCCCAAAATAGAAATTCATTTAATAACGACACAAAATTTCTCTCTTTTGAGTGACGACAACTGTCGAGGGAGGGGGCCGGCAGCCGACAAGACCAATGACCAATGGAGGGAGTGAGAGGGGGTAGTAGGGGCAGTGGCAATGGCTAGTGACCGGCCACCGGCAAGGAGGGGAAGGGGGCGGTGACGCGGCAGTGATGGACGAGTGGCGAGGGGAGGAGGCGGCAACAGTCAACGATTGCCGATAGTGGCGGTGATGAGTGGTCGGCGACCGCAGCAACAACGGGGGGGGGTGGCAAAGGGAGGGGGTGGCAGCAATAGTGATGGTCGGCTAGTGAGGGAGGGGGCAATAGTGGCAGGCGGCCGATAGGGGGGGGGGCGACGATGGTCAATGGTGATGGTGGCGGGTGGTGGCAACCAGAGGGAGGGCAGATGGCTAGGGTTTAGGGAGAGACTCTTTTGAATAAAAAATAAAAAAGAGAAATAATTTCTGATTTCGATTCTAAAAATAGAAAATTATATTCCAAACCTATTTTTAGATTAGAAATCTATTCTAGAAATAGAAAATTGAAATTATTTTATCAAACGGATTTCTATTTCAAAAATAAGTTTAAAATAGAAAATTAATTATTGAACAAAAATAGAATGGTTATCATACGTGCCCTTAGCATCCAAACAATAATTCTAGGACTAATTAGGTAATTTTCTTTTCTATAGAATAGCAAGGGAAGTCTTAAATCTTGTGTATGGGATACGACTAAATCATAAATCTTATGTACATAATGTGATGACTCCTAAGCATTTCAGTTGGTCCAATCCAGTCACAAACCATCTTCAAAAAGTGAAATAAGTCATTTCAATGAACTGTACCTAAAATTGCTTATATGTCACTCAAAAATTACAATGCTTATATGACATCCTTAAATCACACTTTCAACATATTCTTAGGATCTAATTGCATTTTCCAATAAAAGTTGAAGACATAATTTACTAACCGAAAATTTTAGGACTTAATTGCATTTTTTTGTAAAGATTTTACATTTGATTGAACCAATTAAAAGGTCTAGAACTCAATTACATTCCATACATGAGGTTTTAAGACTTGTAGTGCAATTTTTCCATATTTCTGTGACCCAATTCTTTTCTCGATGAAAAAGATGCCTTCCGTTGGCGCCAAAATTGGCTTGTCAGGCAATAAAAAAATCAAAGCCCATTGAGCCTAGTCCACGAGAAAACAGTTCAATAATAGGCGAAGTGAAGCCAATTGACGAAATGCCGAGGGCTCGGTATTAGTAACCGCTCAGAGGGATTATGATAAGCATGAGGATGGTTTTGAAGAATTAGTGCCGATGATATTTACATTCCTATCGCACGTTGTTTATCTCCTATTTATCCTTTATTTTATTGCCTTTAGTTTACAATCAATCGCTTCCTTTTCAAAATGACACAAGACTCGATTCAAATAATAAAGCCGAAGACTTGCCCCGTCGATGAAAGTCTTCAGCAAAAGATATTTGATCGGGGAACCCTTTCCCGATGAATGCCTTCAAAGTTTGTGGATCTATGGCGGTGCAATTTTTCTGCTTACCATGTGATTTAGGATGTACTCAAGTGTTACGTTGATGATGTTGGAAAGTAGATGGATTAAGCGTTCTCCAAGAGTTGTTCACTCTAGTTATGGTGATGGTGAGGTGAGTAGTGTCAGAAGGGTGTATATTCCAAGGTAGTTCTAGATGGCTTCTTCTTCAATATGATATGGGCGACCCATTTCACTACAGTCGTAGCAATAGCTCAAGCAGGCTTTGGAGATCTATCTTGACTGTCTAACAATCCACTGGAAGTTCTTGTAGAATCATGGTTTCTCATTTTCCAGTTCAATGTCTGATCTCCATCTGCCCGAGTGGTGGTTCATCATTTTTGACACTGACCATGCTTGTATGGCAATGAGAGAGAGAGAGAGAGAGAGAGAGAGAGTCCAGAGGGTCGGATGTCGTAGGTTCAACTCGGGCAACAATCCATCCCTTGCCTCCACTGCAAGTAAGGTCGCGAGGCTGTGCGACCACAGGAGCGCGTCTTCAGCTGAGGCTGAGGGTTGCTTCTTCTGTCATGGCTGAGGTCGTGCCTCAGCTCACTCGGTCATTGAGGTTACTCATGTTTTTATCGAATGGTCCGATTCGCTTACTCTAGGTACATGAAAACTGTTGAATTTTCTAATCTCATATGTTCTGGAACTGGAGATGTTACCTTTTGCATATCAAACGCGACCAAATGACAAATTCATTGAATTAGGTCTGTTTCCTCTGATCGAAGGTGACGGAAAAATTCACTTCGCCGCGTTTGTTCAAACCAAAGGCTACAAAACAGCAGGTTTTGTCGCTTTGGTCAGATAAAAAGGTGATTGAAAAAGTCCGCTACGAAAGTCGCTAGTGTGGTCGCGACCAAGTGCAATGAAAATATATTCTGGTCTGCTTTAATGAAACGAGGCTTAAACTCTGGTACGCTCGGTTGAAGAATGACGGCAAAATATTAGTCTCACGGCATCTGATAAGCTTCTGGTGTAATCAGATTCGACGAAATTGTTTCAAAGCGGGGACGAACTTTTCATTTCGCTGCCATTGCATCGAGTAACAATGACGAAACAGAAGTTCAGTCGCATTCGCTCCACCCCCAAACAGGACGAAACCAATGCCTCATTCCTTAAGGTCTGTTTTAAGGTCTGTTTCGGTCTGTCCTAATGCGATGGAACTGATATTTCGGCTCAATGAGGTGGATCGATGGCAATCGAATTTTATGTTTGATTTCGGTCAGTCTCTTGACGACGACAAAATTCGTATCTCATCGCCATTGCTTGGCGTATGGTGATGAATCAGTAAGAACAGTGTTCTTTTCCTGGAATGGGTCAAATCAGAACCGATTAAGCTGATGCATTGAGCTTCAACATGGGCATATTGCCCGGAGAGGCTGACAACGCAATCACAGAATATAACGTCATTGTATCTTGTAACATGAGATCCTAAAGATAAACTGGTTGATTTAAGATCCAATTGAGCCGAGCTCGGGCAAGACTAAGGGTGCGTTTGATTCAACATTTGCAAGGGACTTTAAGTCCAATACAAATACTAAAAGGCCAAAGCTACTTGGGAAAATGCAATTATATTTGGTAAAAAATATTTTCAAATAGACTTTGAGTTGAATGTACATTTGGTAAAAAAAAATTTTGTAATGGGCTTTGATGGGTATAACATATATATATTTTCGCCCGACCTTGAGCGACTCAACGAGGGTCACTCGACCTAGGGGCCATGCGACCCAGGCGACCGCCGCCTAGGTTGGGCAACCTCTAGCGAGGGTCGCGCGACCCAACCGAGGGCCACTAGAGGTCACTTGACCCAGGGGCCACGCGACACAGGCAACCGCCACCTGGGTCTTGTGAGGGTCCCGAGACGGCGGAGAGGGCCGCCTACAGTTGCGAGACTCGGGCGGCGGTCGCTTCGGTCACCCAACATCGGGCGACCTCCGACGGCCCTCGACTGGGTCGTGCGACCCTCGCTGAAGGTCGGGCAACCTCTGAGGACCTCAATTGACAATCGCTGGCGCCAGATCTGGCTCACCGGCGCCTATAGCCCTTCGCCAATTTAGCAAAAGGCTGCCTCCTTTTTCAATTAAAAAAATAATAATCAAGGACAAAATCGGAAATATGAAGAATTAGTGATGGTAGTTTTGGAAGGAAAAAAATAATTTCAGCATTTTGAAAGCAAGTTGATAGTTGAAAACCGACCTCAAAGTTGAACCAAATGGTCCAGCATTTCCCCCAAGGGGTTTTCAAGCCTGAAAGCCCTTTGAAAATGCTGAACCAAACGAACCCTAAGTCTAAGGGTTAGCTTTGAGTTGTGTTGCGCTATGATCCCGCTTACTACGTTGAGATCGAGCTTAGCTCGATTCCCATCCATGATAAGTGTTAGGACTAAATTCAATGTCAAACCATTCTAGCAAACACGGTTTGTAATGGCCTCTTGAAAAATCAGATAGAAATGTATGTTGCTCTGCTTTCATTGGTCATAAGAGATTGATGTGGAGGATGAGATGAGATCATTGGACAGAAGAATGGTCAATTGCTCTTTTGACTGTTCTCTAAAAGTTGCTCATCAAACGTGTTATTTCCAAAAGGGTCTGAAGAGTAATGGAACACGCTGAAAACTTTAACAGAAAGTTACCATTTACTCCCATGTGACTTGTAAGTCAAGTTGCAAAGTCTTGAGTTTACCATTTTGAGGACCACCTTCTTTAGGATCATCCAAATATACAATGATACGACAATAGATTGAGAATTTGAGATTAGAGCGAAGTGAGACAAAGATTATTCATTGAATAGCACACATGATTCTTCTCGAGAAATTATCATCTTGAAAAATTAATACTTCGTTTGGACCTAGGGAGTTGTTGCAAATGTGTATGATGTTCAATTCAACCTGATCATGGACCTAGTGGTAATCGGGCCTTATATAGAGGCCTTGAAGAACCGCTTTGGATGGCTGGTGCCCGATCTTTCCTCAAGAAAATTCAAATACTTTTCAAATATGGGCAGCCCTCGATCAGGTACTTTTAGACTGGATAGGCTTGGTACTTGACTCGGTCTACCTAGGCTCCACTTATCGATCGCCTCTAGCTTCGAATTCTTAAGACCTTTGGTCATTGGGTCGTCATGCTTTAGCTCAATCTGTTCAGCTACAGGGCCGTATGGGCATTAGCAATCAAAAGTGGTCCCAAACCAAGAACTTGGCGCACCTTCCCGGGGAGGATAGAATGGAAATTTCACCCAGTAGCTTCTTCAAGGTGTAATCCTCCTCGCAGAAGCTGGAAAATTTTGCAACAAGATTCCCCTTGGGAAACAAGAGCTCTAGGGAAAAAGGAAGGCTTCCGGCACAAGGGGAAGACCCACAAGCAGCAAAAAGCATAAGCTTGAATCGATGTTGAGTCCGATTATAAATTGATTATGAACTCAAAAGATTTACTCAGGCACTCAAAGTCCAACTCAAAGTTCAAAAACATCAACTCGTCTTAGTCAATTCACCGAACTCCACTCTCTCTACATGGAGCAATTTCAGGTGGGATATAGATTTTCTCCATCTGAGGAAGATCTCGTCAATACTCACCTGATGAGCAAGGTACTTGGATACGCCGACCTTTGCGTCATCCCTGAGATTGAGGATTTCTATGCGTGGGATCCTTGGGATTTACCAAGAGTGTATCAAGGCGAGTTTCATTCACCTTCTCATTTCCCTTTTACTTAGGCATGTGTTGTAGTACTTATTTGTGACATTGCAATGATAATTACAAGTAGAAAAGTTGTCCTTACACTATTTGTAGTTATGGTGTGTTGATAAGTTGTCCTAAATTTTATTTCCCATATGTGGGTGTAGATATATCGAATGTTCCATCAGATGGGTGGGACTGGTACTTTTTGTGCCCTTCTCCGTACGTTGCCCAAAATAGTGAGCGCGTCAAAAGGAAGACAAGGAGCGGTAATTGGAAGATCACGAGCCAAATGGATGATGTCAAAACCCGAAACACCAGGGCCTTAATAGGCACAAAAAGAATTTTGACCTTCTACAGAAGTCGAGTCAAGACTGGATGGGTTATGCACGAATATCATCTAAACCCTGAACTTCTCGATGGATATTCCTCGAAGTTCCAGGTACTCCAATTGATCCATCTAAGATTTCTCTTTTATTTTTTCATGTGCAAAACAAATTAGTGAGAAGTGTTTTAGTGGTGCCCTAGGCTCGGCTAAAGAATGTAGGGTGATGGTTCTTTTGAACTTCAACATACTATCAATAGCTTTCAACTGGATGAGCCAATTGACCTCTTAGAGTGGCACATAAAGTTGGGATGTTGGGATTTTCAGTTTATGAACTAGAGATTGCTTGTTCAAATCCCGAACGTGTGTTCAAACTAATCCAAGTTAGGATAAAGGACAATTTGCACAGGCTAAAAATCTATATTTGATAGATTCATGAATTTGTACAGGATTTCACGAGGTTAACTTGATTTTATGCTCCTACCATTGAAATATAAAAAGAAAAAGAGGAGCCAATTACACTATTGTCTCATGTCGTCGTTGTCATCATTATTATTATTATTTTTTGTTTTGACCACTCTCAGATGCTGCTAGCCGTGATCTTTGGTACATTAAATATATGTATTTTTATAGATACCATACATCCTCTGCCGCTTGAAGCGGAAATCAAAAGAAAGCTATGATATTTCCCCAAGCTTTGAAGGAGGAGGTTCAAGTGCAACTCATGATACCCCAGCTCAACAGGAGTCAATAGAAGACACAGATCATGAGGTAAAGCAATCCAAAGGACCGAACCTTCTTTCGATCAAAATGATGTTCCATGCACTGAGTAATTAGCCGATTAATCCCCAAGTAATTCGAGAGTCTTTTAACACGATCTTTTTTTTTTTTTTGCCCGGCATTAGTCATCGTATCAAACAGCTCTGCAATCGAGATAGAGCTGGTCGACGACAACCCAACCAGCTCGAGCCCTACGTGTATGACGACAGCCAGGTTTGACCGACGGTTTGAACAATGGGCGAAGCGAATTAATCATTCACTGATTCCAGATTAAGCTAATGATCACTATGTTTGGTACAGGGCAATGATTTCTTTAATCAATTGGAGCTGAAGAACTACCCACTATGAGCTCTTCGACAACGTGGCTTTGCAGGATCCTTGTGATAGAAAAGTTTTCATGTACCGTAAGCGTGTGTGCTTTGTGTGCCTAGGTATATTTTGGTATGGAAGTACCGTACTTCAGATCCTGTAATGGGGCTTGGACTATTCCACGCGTTCAAAAATTATTAGAGGATAAGAAAATATATATTATCTCTTAATACTCCGTCTCGGGCAAATACCAATTTGATGATGCGGGACCGTGGGCAAAGGATTGTTGAAGTTCAAGGTATATGAATAAATAAAATCAGTGAATAAGTGAATGGCTAATATGGCTATGTTTTAAGCTAATGATGATAGGAGGAAATTTCATCCAATTACCTTTTTAATTTGTAGGTTTTGTGAGTTATGTAACCTACATGTGAACATAAAACGAACAAAATACACTATCGAAGAAAAGAAAGAAAGAAAGAAATCCTAAGCCCACCTCACACTCTCACACTCTCATATTTGCATTGCCACTGCCACCGCCACATCGTTGCGCTACCATTGTCAATAGCCCTCACCCCTGATTCTCCATCTCTCCATCGCTCGGATTCGATCGAGAAGGCTTAATAGCCACCACGACCTTGGTTTCCATCAATTTGAGGTCACGCAAGGTCCTTTGGAGGTCCGTTGAGGAGACGGGCGAAGGCAGGGGATCTCGGCAATAAGACGAAGGCTTACTCACTCGGCGATGGCAACTTGTAGGCTCTATGTCAGGGACCCATGGGCTCGGTGATGGTAGCGGCTCGGGCTTGGTGGTGTCGGCGGCGTGGCCATGATGTCAATGGGCTACTCCACAGATTGCAAGAGGAGAGGGCAAGCTAAGGAGGGAGGAAGAGAGAGCAAGAGAAGAGAGAACGCTTTTTTGTCTATAATTTCGGTCACCTCATTAAGTGTAGGGTTTCTGAAAAACCCACCAATGAAAGTCAGAGTTGGAGGAAAACATGACTCGTAGGCAAAAGGAAAATTTGATGATTCGACCTCGAGACATTTAACGACATCGCCAATGCAAAATTGAATGCGCAGCCATTTACTCCAAAATACTTATGCCTGCACGGTTTAAGGAGAAAAATGAAGAAATGCCCAACTTAAACCCAGGAAAACACTTCTCATTTCATAATCAGATTCGATGTAGACATAGATGGATCAGTTCCATGACACACCCTGCTCATGGAAGCTGAAGTTGTGGTCCAAATAGACAAGATGAACAGGACTAAAAGCTCTACATGACCCAAAGGGAACAAAAGAACATGAAAAGGAAAAGCCCTAGTCCATGTATTAATTAATACTTGGTGGTTGGTGATTAAGCTATGAAGATAGATAGGCATGGTAGAGGAAAAAGAGAGGTGGTGAGGGGGTGGGAGTAGGTTTGACCCCAATGTAGGTGGGCAATGCGTACACATTGGCGGGCCGTGTTGACATCTTGCCTGCCTGCTATGGGATTGGAAGCCCTATATGTCTTAGGCTCTAAGACAACCTTAAGAGTGACTTGAGCTCTCTGTCTCGAGTGATTCGGTCTCGAGTTTCAGTATCAATCACTTAGGCCAAACTCGCATTGGTATTGTCGAGAAATAAAACCCTCATCAGGCATCTTTTAATGAGAAGTGATAAAGACGTCTTTTAATGAAAAGAATGCTTGCTAGAGGACATTTGGTAAGCTGACATATAATGTCAAAGTACGACCAGAAACCGGGTTAGAATCAATCGCTTCCTTTTCAAAATGACACAAGACTTGATTCAAATAATAAAGCCAAGGACTTGTCCTTCGATGAAAGTCTTCGGCAAAAGATATTTGATCGGGGAACCCTTTCCCGACATATTCCTTCAAAGTTTGTGGATCTATGGCGGTGCAATTTTTCTGCTTACCTTGTGATTTAGGATGTACTCAAGGAAAGTGTTACGTTGATGATGTTGGAAACTAGATGGATTGAGCGTTCTACAAGAGTTGTTCACTCTAGTTATGGTGATGGTGAGATGAGTAGTGTTAGCAGGGTGTATATTCCAAGGCAGTTCTAGATAGCTTCTTCTTCAATATGATATGGGCGACCCATTTCACTACAGTCGTAGCAACAGCTCAAGCAGGCTTTAAAGATCTATCTTGACTGTCCAACAATCCACTGGAAGTTCTTGTAGAATCACGGTTTCTCATTTTCTAGTTCAATGTCTGATCTCCAACTGCCTGAGTGATGTTTCATCATTTTTGACACTGACCATGCTTGTATGGCAATGAGAGAGAGAGAGAGAGAGAGAGTCCAGAGGGTCGGATGTCGTAGGTTCAACTCGGGCAACAATCCATCCCTTGCCTCCACTGCAAGTAAGGTCGCGAGGCTGTGCGACCACAGGAGCGCGTCTTCAGCTGAGGCTGAGGGTTGCTTCTTCTGTCATGGCTGAGGTCGTGCCTCAGCTCACTCGGCCATTGAGGTTACTCATGTTTTTATCGAATGGTCCCGATTCGCTTACTCTAGGTACATGAAAACTGTTGAATTTTCTAATCTCATATGTTCTGGAACTGGAGATGTTACCTTTTGCATATCAAACGCGACCAAATGACAAATTCATTGAATTAGGTCTGTTTCCTCTGATCGAAGGTGACGAAAAATTCACTACCAAAGGCTACAGAACAGCAGGTTTTGTCGCTTTGGTCAGATAAAAAGGTGATTGAAAATGTCCGCTACGAAAGTCGCGAGTGTGGTCGCGACCAAGTGCAATGAAAATATAATCTGGTCTGCTTTAATGCGACGAGGCTTAAACTTTGGTGCGCTCGGTTCGAGAATGACGGCAAAATATTAGTCTCACGGCATCTGATAAGCTTCTGGTGTAATCAGATTCGACGAAATTGTTTCAAAGCGGGGACGAACTTTTCATTTCGCTGCCATTGCATCGAGTAACAATGACGAAACAGAAGTTCAATCGCATTCGCTCCACCCCCAAACAGGACGAAACCAATGCCTCATTCCTTAAGGTCTGTTTCGGTCTGTCCTAATGCGATGGAACTGATATTTCGGTTCAATGAGGTGGATCGATGGCAATCGAATTTTATGTTTGATTTCGGTCAGTCTCTTGACGACGACAAAATTCGTATCTCATCGCCATTGCTTGGCGTATGGTGATGAATCAGTAAGAACAGTGTTCTTTTCCTGGAATGGGTCAAATCAGAACCGATTAAGCTGATGCAGTGAGCTTCAACATGGGCATGCCCGGAGAGGCTGACAACGCAATCACAGAATACAACATCATTGTATCTTGTAACATGAGATCCTAAAGACTAATTGGTTGATTTAAGATCCAATCGAGCCAAACTCGGGCAAGACTAAGGGTGCATTTGGTTCAGCATTTGTAAGGGGCTTTGAGTCTAATGCAAATGCTAAAAGCCCAAAGCTACTTAAGGAAATGCAATTGTGTTTGGTAAAAATATTTTACAAATGGACTTTGAGTTGAATGTACATTTAGTAAAAAAAAAATTTGCATATATATATTTTCGCTCGACTTAGGGGCTGCGCGACCCAAGCGATCGCCACCTAGGTTGGGCGACCCAGCCGAGGGCCGCCGGAGGTCGCTCGACCCAGGGGCCACACAACCCAGGCGACCGCCACTTGGGTCTCGTGAGGGTCGCGTGACGGCGGCGAGGGTCGTCGGTGGCTGCGAGACCCAGGCGGCGGTTGCTTGGGTTGCCTGAGGTCAGGCAACCTCCGACGGCCCTTGGCTGGGTCACGCAACCCTCGCCGAAGGTCGGGCAATCTCCAACGACCTCAGCCAATGACCGCTAGCGCCAGATCTGGCTCGCCAGTGGCCGTAGTCCTTCGCCGGTCTGGCAAAGGGCTACCTCCCTTTTCAATTAAAAAAATAATAATCAAGGACAAAATTGGAAATATGAATAATTAGTGATGGTAGTTTTGGAAATGAAAAAATAATTTCAGCATTCAGCAGAATGCTGAAAGCCCAAAGTTAATCCCTACCAAGTTGAAAGTTGAAAGCCAACCTCAAAGTTAAACCAAATGGTCCAGCATTTCCTCAGGGGACTTTCAGGCCTGAAAGCCCCTTGGAAATGGTAAACCAAACACACCCTAAGTCTAAGGGTTAGCTTTGAGTCGTGTTGCGCTACCATCCCGCTTACTACGTTGAGCCTCGGCTTAGCTCGATTCCCATCATGACAAGTGTTAGGACTAAATTCAATGTCAAACCAATCTAGCTAACACGGTTTGTAATGGTCTCTTGAAAAATCAGATAGAAATGTATGTTGCTTTGCCTTCATTGGTCATAAGAGATTGATGTGGGCGATGAGATGAGATCATTGGACAGAAGAATGGTCAATTGCTCTTTTGACTGTTCTCTAAAAGTTGCTCATCAAACGTGTTATTTCCAAAAGGGTCTGAAGAGTAATGGAACACGCTGAAAGCTTTAACAGAAAGTTACCATTTACTCCCATGTGACTTGTAAGTCAAGTTGCAAAGTCTTGAGTTTACCATTTTGAGGACCAGCTTCTTTAGAATCATCCAATTATACAATGATACGACAGTAGATTGAGAATTTGAAATTAGAGCGAAGTGAGACAAAGATTATTCATTGAATAGCATACATGATTCTTCTCGAGAAATTATCATCTTGAAAAATTAATTCTTCGTTTGGACCTAGAGAGTTGTTGCAAATGTGTATGATGTTCAATTCGACTTGATCATGGGTCTAGTGGTAATCGGGCCTTATATAGAGGCCTTGAAGAACCGATTTGGATGGCTGGGGCAATTAGTCTCCTTCTCAAGCTGGGCCCGCTTGTGCCCGATCTTTCCTCAAGAAAATTCAAATACTTTTCAAATATGGGCAGCACTCGATCAGGTACTTTTAGACTGGATAGGCTTGGTACTTGACTCGGTCTACCTAGGCTCCACTTATCGATCGCCTCTAGCTTCGAATTCTTAGACCTTTGGTCATTGGGTCGTCATGCTTTAGCTCAATCTGTTCAGCTACAGGGCCGTATGGGCATCGGCAAACAAAAGTGGTCCCAAACCATGAACTTGGCGCACCTTCCCGGGGAGGATAGAATGGAAATTTCACCCAGTAGCTTCTTCAAGGTGTAATCCTCCTCGCAGAAGCTGGAAAATTTTGCAACAAGCTTCCCCTTGGGAAACAAGGGCTCTAGGGAAAAAGGAAGGCTTCCGGCACAAGGGGAAGACCCACAGGCAGCAAAAAGCATAAGCTTGAATCGATGTTGAGTCCGATTATAAATTGATTATGAACTCAAAAGATTTACTCAGGCACTCAAAGTTCAACTCAAAGTTCAAAAACATCAACTCGTCTTAGTCAATTCGCCAAACTCCACTCTCTCTGCATGGAGCAATTTCAGGTGGGATATAGATTTTCTCCATCCGAGGAAGATCTCGTCAATACTCACCTAATGAGCAAGGTACTTGGATACGCCGACCTTTGCGTTATCCCTGAGATTGAGGATTTCTATGCGTGGGATCCTTGGGATTTACCAAGAGTGTATCAAGGCAAGTTTCATTCACCTTCTCATTTCCCTTTTACTTAGACATGTCTTGTAGTACTTATTTGTGACATTGCAATGATAATTACAAGTAGAAAAGTTGTCCTTACACTATTTGTAGTTATGGTGTGTTGATAAGTTTTCCTAAATTTTATTTCCCATATGTGGGTGTAGATATATCGAATGTTCCATCAGATGGGTGGGACTGGTACTTTTTGTGCCCTTCTCCATACGTTGCCCAGAATAGTGAGCGCGTCAAAAGGAAGACAAGGAGTGGTAATTGGAAGATCACGAGCCAAATGGATGATGTCAGAACCCGAAACACTAGGGCCTTAATAGGCACAAAAAGAATTTTGACCTTCTACAAAAGTCGAGTCAGGACTGGATGGATTATGCACGAATATCATCTAAACCCTGAACTTGTCGATGGATATTCCTCGAAGTTCCAGGTACTCCAATTGATCCATCTAAGATTTCTCTTTTTATTTTTGGATGTGCAAAACAAATTAGTGAAAAGTGTTTTAGCGGTGCCCTAGGCTCGGCTGAAGAATGTAGGGTGATGGTTCTTTTGAACTTCAACATACTATCAATAGCTTTCAACTGGATGAGCCAATTGACCTCTTAGAGTGGCACATAAAGTTGGGATGCCGGGATTTTCAATTTATGAACTAGAGATTGCTTGTTCAAATCCCGACGTGTGTTCGAACTAATCCGAGTTAGGATAAAGGACAATTTGCACAGGCTAAAAATCTATATTTGATAGATTCATGAATTTGTACAGGATTTCACGAGGTTAACTTAATTTTATACTCCTACCATTGAAATATGAAAAGAAAAAGATGAGCCAATTACACTATTGTCTCATGTCATCATCGTCATTGTCATTATTATTATTATTTGTTTTGACCACTCTCAGATGCTGCTAGCTGTGATCTTTGGTACATTAAATATACGTATTTTTATAGATACCATACATCCTCTGCCGCTTGAAGCGGAAATCAGAAGAAAGCTATGATATTTCCCCAAGCTTTGAAGGAGGAGGTCCAAGTGCAACTGATGATACCCCAGTTCAACAGGAGTCAATAGAAGACACAGATCATGAGGTAAAGCAATCCAAAGCATTGAGTAATTAGCCGATTAATCCCCAAGTAATTCAAGAGTCTTTTAACACGATCTTTTTTTTGTCCCGGCATCAGTCATCGTATCAAACAGCTCTGCAATCGCTCACCCAGATAGAGCTGGTCGACGACAACCCAACCAGCTGCTACTCGCATTACTCCTACGCTCCGCAGCCCTACGTGTATGACGACAGCCAGGTAACACGCGCACCGTCGCTCCTAATGAACATCGACGGTTTGACCAATGGGCGAAGCGAATTAATCATTCACTGATTCCAGATTAAGCTAATGATCACTATGTTTGGTACAGGGCAATGATTTCTTTAATCAATGGAGCTGAAGAACCACCCACCATGAGCTCTTCGACAGCGTGGCTCTGCTGGATCTTTGTGTTAGAAAAGCTTTCATGTACCGTAAGCGTGTGTGTTTTGTGTGCCTAGGTTTATTTTGGTAAGTAAGTACCGTACTGCAGATCCTGTACTGGGGCTTGGACTAAATCGTGGATATTTAACTTCAGTTGATAAATGAAGGTGATGATTGCGCTATCGATCTTCCAATGCAACGGTTCGGGCATTTTGCACAGGCGACCATGTCGGCCGATGTTGTAATGTGTCGAAATCGACACGGGACACTTTTATCTAAGTCGACCGGGTCGGAGCAACCTTTAGATATCCAATTTGTAGTTTGTTGGATCATGACTGAGGATACGTTAAAGCCCTTGCCGATGTCAAAGTTTAGGGGTTGGCCGGCAGAAAAAGGAGAAAAAAAAAAACCGACGGCCCGTTATCATAATCTCATGGGCCGGACCCTCTCGATTTGGGCCCAACGGACCTATGGGGAACCGGCCCGGCCCCACGTCACGCGCGACAACGGACCCTCTCGATTTGAGCCTGGCGGCTCAGCGAGTCACCGAGTCAACTCGCCGCATTACAAACCATAAGGAAAAAAATGCGAACGTCGATTGATCCGCCAGGCTCCAACAATCGGACGGCCAGGATCGATTCCAGATACGTCACCGTCCGTCTCCAGATTCGCGCACATCGTCTCCTCCGATTCGCGTCACTCCAGTCGAAGACCAGACCAGCCCCCCGGAAATCACAGAAAACCCTCTCTCTTTCTCTCTCTCTCTCTACACAGCTCGACGCCGACGCCGCCGCCGCACCGCCGCCGCCGAAGATGATGCCGCCGGAGCTCCAGTCTCGGTCCTTCCGCCCGTACATCGCCTCCTCCGTCAGCGCGCCGACCTTCTCCTCCTCCTCCTCCTACTACGGCAACGGATCGCCGCCCTACTCCCCCTCCCCTCACGGCTCCAGCCCTGGCTCCGGTGATTTCTCAGGCGGGGGGCCCCGATCGGCGAAATCGTCGTCCCGCTTCGCCCCCTCCGCCTTCTCCCACAATGCCCGCGTCGCCGTCGCCCTCGTCCCCTGCGCCGCCTTCCTCCTCGACCTCGGCGGCGCGCCGGTTGTCGCCACCCTCACCCTCGGCCTGATGGTCGCCTACATCCTCGATTCCCTCAGCTTCAAGGCCGGCTCCTTCTTCGGGGTGTGGTTCTCTCTCCTCGCAGCTCAGATCGCCTTCTTCTTCAGCTCGTCGCTGATCTCGACGTTCAATTCGTTGCCCCTCGCGCTCCTCGCGGTGTTTCTCTGCGCGGAGACGAACTTTCTGATTGGTGTGTGGGCGTCGCTTCAGTTCAAGTGGATTCAAATCGAGAATCCTTCGATCGTGCTCGCGCTCGAGCGGCTTCTGTTCACTTGCGTGCCCATTGCGGCCTCGGCGCTCTTCACTTGGGCGACGGTCTCTGCAGTCGGTATGAAGAATGCTGCGTATTATCTGATGGTATTCAATTGCGTTTTCTATTGGCTTTACTCGATCCCTCGAGTATCGTCTTTTAAAGCTAAACAGGAAATGAAGTATCACGGTGGAGAGGTTCCAGATGATAATTTGATCCTTGGCCCGCTCGAGAGTTGCATTCACACACTGAATTTGCTCTTTTTCCCTTTTCTCTTTCACGTTGCATCGCATTACTCTATGATTCTCTCGTCAGCTGCTGCAATTTCCGATCTGTTCCTGCTCTTCTTTATCCCTTTCTTGTTTCAACTGTACGCGTCAACGAGGGGTGGACTTTGGTGGGTGACAAAGAATGCCCATCAGCTGCAGAGTATTCGCGTGGTGAATGGTGCAATATCGTTGGTGGTGGTTGTGATTTGTTTGGAAATAAGAGTTGTTTTTCACTCTTTTGGGAAGTACATTCAGGTTCCGCCGCCATTTAATTATCTTCTTGTGACAATTACGATGCTTGGAGGGGCTGCTGGTGCTGGTGCTGGTGCTCTCGGTATGGTTTCAGATGCTTTTAGCTCAGTGGCTTTTACTGCTTTGGCTGTAATCGTCAGTGCTGCTGGTGCAATAGTTGTGGGATTTCCTATAATGGTATGCATTTTAATTACCTTGCATTTTTTTAGATTTAAATTTTAAACATGTATCATTTGTGGACATTGAATTAGTATCATCATAGTATTGCTTCAAGAGTCCTGTCAAGTGTTAAACAAGTAACTGGAGGTAAAGGAAAAATGCAGATGACTTCAGTGCCAATGAATGACAAGTTTAGTCTTTGTTTGCACGTTTTCATTTTTTCTTTTGAAGCATATTGTTACGTTCAGTAAAAATTCGTTAACACATAGATTCTGATGTCTCTCTTTTATGGCATTTTGGTAGGATATAGGTGCATGATTAAAAAACTTAGTAATTGTTCTATCACTTAGGTATTATGTTGAATAGTTTATACTTTATTGGATGATTTAGTTATGGCTATCAGTACAAGTCAACTATTCAGTGACATCTTGGTTAGCTTGTCATTACTTGAACCTTTAGTAGTTATAGTTTTTCTCCCTAAATCAGTGACACTAATTTCAACATGGGAAACACGAAACTCAGTTTTTGCTGCCCTCTCCCACAATCCCACGTCCAGGACTGATGACCCTTTACCCCTGCCTTGTCCTTCTTTGCAGTGTGGCGTAAAATCTGTTCTTTCTTGACTACAGGCCTCTAAAAGGTCGGAATTTTTGTAGAGGAAATTTCTGACTTAAAAGCTCCAAAGATATTCTGAAGCATAGTCCTAAATTAAGTAACAATTGAATTCTATTTGTCTCACGTAATGAAATGAACAAGTTTGCTAACACATGAATCCTAAGCTTTTAACTTAGAGCCTCTCATTGCACTAGCAAGTGCCTTGGGCGCTTAATGCCTCAAGCATTAGATTTCTTAGTGCCTTATGAACGTTTTGTAAGTCTTGATTTGATATCAGCAATTCCTTGAGAAAATAAACAGTGAGCTCTTGCAATCTGCAAGTCTTGATTTGATATATAAACATTGACTAGCTGGCTGCAGTTGGACTTTTCATTGCTTAATTAAATTGATCTATAGGGAGTTTCACAGTGCATTTACAATCAACCATGGATACAACAATTTATTTTTTTTAACTTTTGATCTTGCAGTTTCTTCCATTGCCATCAATCACAGGCTTCTATTTTGCTCGATTTTTTACTAAGAAGAGCCTCCCATCGTACTTTGCATTTGTGGTGCTTGGAAGCTTAATGGTCGCATGGTTTGTCATGCATAATTTCTGGGACCTGAATATCTGGATGGCAGGCATGTCATTGAAATCCTTTTGTAAACTCATTATGGGAAGTGTTATTCTGGCCTTGACGGTTCCTGGTTTAGCTCTGCTGCCATCAAAACTGCAATTTCTGATTGAGGTTGGCTTAATCAGTCATGCGCTGCTTCTATCCTACATTGAGAATCGGTTTTTCAGTTATTCCAGCATATACTATTATGGGTTTGAGGAAGATGTGATGTATCCAAGCTATATGGTGATATTCACGACTTTTCTGGGTTTAGCTTTGGTGAGGAAACTGTCTGCAGATCATCGTATAGGACCAAAGGCAGTTTGGGTATTGACTTGCTTGTACTCTTCAAAGCTAGCCATGCTGATCATTGCATCAAAATCCATCGTCTGGTCTTCAGCTGTCCTGCTGCTGGCAATATCTCCTCCTTTGCTTCTTTACAAGTACTGAGCTTAGTTTTTCGTCTGAGCATATTTCAGGTGTTTATCATCTTCACTAAAATGATATTATTAATCCTGTTGGGTACTTCCTTATGCATTGCAGGGATAGGTTCAGAGCTGCTTCAAAAATGAAAGCTTGGCAAGGTTATGCACATGCTGGAGTAGTTGCTCTATCAGTTTGGTTTTGCCGTGAAACAATTTTTGAAGCCCTCCAATGGTGGAATGGAAGAGCTCCATCTGATGGTTTACTTTTGGGTTTCTGTATTGTGTTGACTGGATTGGCTTGTGTGCCCATCGTTGCTCTCCACTTCTCACATGTCCTGGTAAGAGTTGTGCTCATTGAGTGAGGAATTTGCTCATTCTGTGTGGCTGTTCTTTCCTGGATAACTGTTTCCTTGGCATGTTTCTTTAAGTGAAATGCTTTTGGTTCAGTACCATTGAGGAGTGTAGTTCAAACTTCCAGACCTTTTGAGTGATCTATGTTGACCTCCACCTTCATTCTTTTTCCTTCCCTCACTGAAACTAATCGTTGTTCCCTTTTGCCTTGCAGCCTGCTAAGAGATGCCTAGTCCTCATTGTGGCTACTGGTCTGCTGTTTATCTTGATGCAGCCCCCAATTCCTCTGTCATTGACTTACCGATCTGAATTAATTAGAGCTGCCCGTGAATCTGCTGATGACATTTCAATCTATGGATTCGTGGCATCAAAGCCCACATGGCCATCATGGTTGCTTATCACAGCTATTTTGCTCACTCTTGCTGCTGTAACATCCATCATACCCATTAAATACATTGTTGAGTTGAGAACATTTTACTCAATAGCCATGGGAATTGCTTTGGGCATCTACATATCAGCAGAGTACTTCCTCCAAGCTGCTGTCTTGCATGCCCTAATTGTTGTGACTATGGTGTGCACTTCTGTGTTTGTGGTGTTCACCCATTTTCCATCTGCCTCAAGCACAAAGCTCTTACCATGGGTATTTGCGCTGCTTGTTGCTCTCTTCCCAGTGACTTATCTGTTGGAGGGCCAGATGAGAATTAAAAACATCCTTGGAGATGGTGTTATTGGTGAAATGGAAGAGGAAGAGAAGAAATTTACTACTTTATTGGCTGTCGAAGGTGCAAGAACATCTCTTCTCGGTCTGTATGCAGCAATCTTCATGCTCATAGCATTGGAGATAAAGTTTGAATTGGCCTCGTTGATGCGGGAGAAAGCTGTTGAAAGGGGCGGGATCAGACAGTCTCGATCTGGCCAAAGTGGCTCTGGTAATTTTCCTTCTAGGATGAGGTCCATGCAGCATCGACTTGCATCTAATGCTCCAACCTTCACTATCAAGAGAATAGCTGCTGAGGGAGCTTGGATGCCATCGGTTGGGAACGTTGCCACCGTGATGTGCTTTGCCATATGCTTAATCTTGAATGTCAATCTCACAGGCGGCTCCAACCGTGCAATTTTCTTTCTGGCACCTATTTTGCTTCTCCTCAACCAGGATTCCGATTTCATCGCTGGATTCGGGGACAAGCAAAGGTATTTCCCTGTCACGGTAGTTATATCAGGATACTTGGTCTTGACTGCCTTGTACAGCATATGGGAGGATGTTTGGCAAGGGAATGCTGGTTGGGGGCTACAAATTGGTGGTCCAGATTGGTTCTTTGCCGTGAAGAATGTGGCACTCCTAGTTCTTACATTTCCCAGCCACATTCTTTTCAACCGGTTTATTTGGAGTTACAGAAAGCAGAACGACGCCATGCCATTGCTTGCGGCCCCTCTTAATCTGCCATCTATTTTGATAACTGACGTGCTTAAGATTAAGATATTGGGTTTGTTAGGTATAGTGTACTCCTTAGCCCAGTATCTAATTTCTAGACAGCAATACATATCTGGTCTGAAGTATATTTAGGCTCATACGTGTTTTTTGTACTATATGATTTGGCAATTTTCAAAGGAGATATGAAAGGTCAATTTCAACCCCACTTTTCTTTGGGGGTTTTTGATGCCCCAGAATTGCCAGAACTGTGTGAATCCCCGAGTTATGATAGCTTTCCTTGTTACTCTTGAAATTACTGTCCTTCCAAGCATCTCTCCTGATTTGGGATGCATCAGAAACTATTTTCCGATCAAGCAGGCAGACTAGCTCTTTGCAGGTAAAGTTAATCGATTGCTCCAGAGTTTTGCAATGTCACGTCGGGATGAGGACACATGCAACATCTGCTGGAACTCGTGATATTGATTTTTTTGTGACTTTGAGTCGTGGCAAAGCTGTCATGTTATTCCTCAAGGACGATGTGTTGTAAAGTAGCAGGAATTTTCGTTGGTTAGTGTACATGCTTGAACAGGTGATTTCAATGTTTTGGTACCTCTCTCTCTCTCTCTCTCTCTCTGGATTTTCACTGATGCCATTGAAGGTAACCAACGAACAGGTGATTTCAATGTTTTGGCACTTCTCTTCACCTCTCTCTCATTTGTGGAGGACATAGGATGAAGTTCACATCGATGAAAGATCATACTTGTATCAAATTGAGAGAATTTCATATTTATGATTATATTTTGCTATATCACATTACCCTGCTTGAACTTTTGAAGTATATAATCATTCAATCAAATGTCAAGTTCCAAGATAGGTCCACAGCCGATCGACAGCAGCTGCAGATCGATTTGCTGCGATGATGAAACAGTCCAATATTGACTTAATGACTTTTGGCGCAAATGGATTCTCAGGTCGATTAGCCGAGAATGGGAAGTTGGGAACTAACTAAGGCTGAACTCATTTCGATATGGATCATTGTTGATCTTCACATTCAACAAGGGCCGACTTGGGACATGATCCATTCTCTAACCACGGGTCAATCAATATCCATTTTTCATGTCTGGTCGTCTGAATTTTTAATGGGAATGAAATTCATTTTATTATATTTTATCTATTGTTTGATGAATTACAATAATTAATAATTCATTTTCATAACCTATCATGTCCGGTGTATGATTGGAACTACATATTGCACAAAAAGAACAATATAAATCTAATCATCATTTAAATTTTGTTTTAGACAAAAATGCCACGTTCTGACCATTGAAAAAATCAATTGCTTGTCAATCAACGAATTCAAACCTTTATTTGACAACGACTTGATTATTTGAAATGATATTCATTTTGAACTCCATTTTTAAGAAAGTAACTTCACTTCAAACACCTATTTCGAAATTTTCACTAACTTCGATACCATTGCCATAAGAAATCTCCATCCACACATAAGATATTTTTGTCCAACTATACTCGTCTTATATCTAGTCTTATGCTGTCTTGAACAACAACTGAATATTAAATATGATTAAATTTATTATATCTTGATTTGGGAACTGAGTAATCAGGCATCTGTTAATGTCAAATTGGGTATAGCATTGACACTTGGCAACGGCCCTGATTTTTTTCCCCTTGCGAAATTAAAGTATAAATAAATTTCCAATTAAATCGGGCTAAATTCGGAGAAAAAGGAACACTTTTTTGAGCGAAAGAATTTGGAAGGTCAATAATTCCCCGAGATAAAATGGGTCGAAACGACATCCCCTTCTCTCTCTGATTCAGAGTTCCATGAAATCCCCCGGCCCACGCCTCGCCATGTCGTCCTCCCATCTCCGACCCACCTCCGCCGCCCTCTTCCTCCTCCTCATCCTCATCGCCGCCGTCGCCCCGACCCGATGCCAAGCCCGATCCAACCCCGACCCGGACCCGGCGCCGGCGGCGACCCCGTGGCCGCCGCAGTTCCACGCGGCCCTGTACATGAACAACTCGGGGGCGCTCCAGCTGGTGGACCTCTGGTACGACCTGCCCAACGGCCGGAACCTCAACGCCATCCGCGACCAGCTCTCCACCTCCGTCCTCTACGACCTCGAGTGGGACAACGGCACCTCCTATTACTACACCCTCGGCGACGGCGGTGGCTGCCGGACGCTCCACTTCTCGGTCGGAATCCTTCGGCCCAACTGGCTCGACGGGGCGACCTACCTGGGCCGGAGCCAGGTCGACGGGTTCCTGTGCGACGGGTGGACGAAGGCGGACTTCATCCGGTACTACGAGGACGTGGCCACCAAGAGGCCCGTCCACTGGGCCTTCTCTAACGGTGAGTTGCTCTCCGATTCATTCTTTCTGACTCGTCTTTGTTTAATTGCTGTGTTTTTTTTTTTTATTATTATTATTAATTATTCGAGCTTCTTCTCGCCTTCGTTCTAAATGTTTGATTGCAAACCCGGTTTTGCTCTCACGTCGCATTCGATAAATTTGGACCAAATGACCCGATTGTTTCGTAAAAAATGAATGATATTGATAGGACGATATTGAATAAATAGTTAACACGGGTCGTGTTGTGTTAACGTGCGAAGGGATGACGGCACACGTGATGACATATGAAGCGGGAGCTGTTCTGGAAGATGCAAAGTGGCAAGCCCCTGCTTATTGCTTCGGGGAGGAGGAAGGAGCAGACGGTCCTAAACTCGCCGCTGCCACCGGCGTTTCCCGTCGATTTCCGGTGGACAGGCTTGGAGCACTGGGACTCTCGATGAGCCTTTGAATGTAAGAGAATATGCGACGAAAAATAAAGTAGGGAAGAAAAGAGGGCAAGCGAGGATTTTTACGTGGAAAACCCTTCTAAAATCAAGAAGGGAAAAACCACGGTGCCGCACTAGGCAATCTCTTCACTATCAATATCAGCCTGCTATGCTCGGGCTGAAAGCCTTCAAATACTAAACTATAAAAGAAATTGCCCTATTTATAATAGGAGTCTAGGGCATACATATTAAAGGAAATTACATGTAAGATATTAGTAGTAATATAAACTCTATTTCCTTTAATATCTCAAGATGGGACCTTTCCTTGGGAAGCAGATACTCACAATAATATTTTTCTCCATCAGACTCCACAATTCCATAAATCTCCCACTTGGAGGCTGATTTTCAAAAAACAGCAATAATCTTTTATAGTCTTCATCTTTTCAACCCAAATTGTCCTAGTGCGGCGGCCCCCCTCATCACTTACCATGGAGGCCAACTGAGGCAATGCACAGCCTCGCCAGTGGTGACAACCTTGTTAACATATCTCTGGATTTTCTGTACCAAGAATCTTCTTTAATGATAATGCCCGTCATCTATTAACTGACGAATTTGATGATATTTTAACTCAATGTGTTTTGTCCTTGAGTGAAATACCGGATTCTTTGCAAGACAAATAGCACTTTGACTATCACTGAAAAGAACACTATTATCTTGCTCCTTGCCTATCTCCTTCAGAAAATTTTTCAACCAAATCATCTCTTTACCAGCTTCAGATATAGCCACATACTCTGCTTCGATGGTTGAGAGAGATACACAAGTCTAAAGTCTAGACATCCAACTTATTGCAGTGCCACCTAAGGTAAAAACATAACCCGAGGTGCTCTTCCTATGATCCAAGTCACCACCAAGATCTGCATCAACAAAGCCTTGTAAAGTTGCACTATTTTTCATAAAACATAATGACATACCTGAAGTGCTTTTCAGGTATCTTAATAACCACTTTACAACTTCCCAATGTTTTATTCCTGGATTTGCCATGTATCTGCTTACAACTCCCACTGCATGAGCTATGTCTGGTCTAGTACACACCATTGCGTACATTAAACTACTAACAGCTGATGCATAAGGCACTTTAGCCATATACTCCCGCTCTTCATTCGTCTTTGGTGACTGCTCCTTTGAGAGCTTGAAGTGACTTCCTAAATGAGTACTTCTGAGCTTTGCATTCTGAACTCCGAATCTATCAAGCACTTTTTCAATGTACTTTTCTTGAGATAACTTTAGAATTCATTTAGATCTATCTCACATGATCCTCATCCCAAGAATCTGATTCACTGCGCCCAAGTCCTTCATCTCAAACTCTTTTGACAATTGTTGCTTCAGTATGTTGATCTCTCTCATGCTAGATCCTGCAATGAGCATATCATCCACATACAACAGCAAAATAATATAGCAATCATCAAATTTTTTGAAATAACAATAGTGATCCATGTCACTTCTAGTGAACCCGTTACCACACATAAATGTGTCAAATTTTTTGTATCACTGTCGAGGAGCCTGTTTCAAGCCATACAGACTTTTATTCAATTTGCAGACATAATTTTCTTTTCCAAGATCTTGAAAACCTTCTGGTTGTACCATATAAATATCCTCCTCCAAATTACCATGGAGGAAGCTGCTCTAGATGTAAATTCTCTGCAGCAACAATACTCAATACCGACCTAACAGTAGTCAATTTCACAACTGGAGAAAAAATCTATGTATAGTCAATTCCTTCTTTTTGCTGAAACCCTTTTACTACTAACCTTGCTTTGTACATCTTGCTGCCATCAGGTTCTTCTTTGACCCGATATACCCACTTGTTCTGCAATGCCTTCTTCCCATCTGGTAACCGAGTTAACACCCAAGTTTTATTTTTCTTGAGTGAATCTAACTCATCCTGCATTGCTAACTCCCACTTAACAGAATCTTCAACCTGCACTGCTTCCGAAAAATTTTATGGTTCACTAGCGTCAGTCAAAAGCAAATAATGCAATGACGGAGAATATCTTTGTACAGGTTTAGGTGTTCTACTAGATCTTCTCAAAGTGGGATCAGGTGTACGTGATTCTTGTTCAGCAACAGTTTTAGGAATTTCAACTGAACACTTTTAGAATTTTCTTCCAATTCAATCTCTGTATTTTCACCAAATTTTCCTTCACACTAGATTCTGCCACAAATTTGTCCTTGTACAACATATTCTCATTGAACGTAACATCAGCAGTTCTTATTATTTTTCTATTTTGTTCATCCCGTAACCGATAGCCAAAATAATCGAACCATATCCGATGAAAAACACTTTTTAGCTTTTGCATCAAGTTTATCTCTATTTTCAGAATCTACGTGGACATAGGAAACACAACCAAAGACTTTCAGATGCGAGAGATTTACCTTCTTTCCGCTCCATTCTTCTTCTGGTAACTTAAAATCAAGTGGAACCGAAGGTCCTCTATTAATTAAATATGATGCCGTATTAATTGCATCTGCCCAAAACATCTTGGGTAATCCCGCATGCAACCTCATACTTCTTGCACGCTCATTTAGAGTTCTGTTCATTCTCTCAAGAACTCCGTTTTGCTGCGGTCTATTTGGAACAGCTTCTTGTCATTCTGATTCCGTTCTCGCACAAAATTGCTTGAATTCCTTGCTATCATATTCACCGCCATTATCAGACCTTAAACATTTAATTTTCAGGCCAGTTTGGTTCTCCACTTCAGCTTTCCATCTTTTAAAAGTAGGAAACACGTCATATTTATTTTTAAGAAAATAAGCCCATACCTTTCTGGTGGAGTCATCAATAAACGTGACATAATAGCGCGAGCCTCCAAGGGATTGCACAGGAGCTGGGCCCCACACATCTGTATGCACCAACTCTAATTTTTCTTTCTTTGGTTCTTTTCCAATTTTCGAAAAACTAACACGTTTATGCTTACCCATAACACAATCTTCACATAGACCAATATCTATGGACTTCAAATCAGGCAATTTTCCCTTAGATGCTAATATCTTCATTCCTTTTTTGCTCATATGTCCAAGCCTGCGGTGCCATAATTTAGAATCAATTTCCGATTCAGCAATTGCTGCAGTTTCTCTATTGATTTCAGTCACATTGAGCGTTCCTGACTTTGTTCCACGTGCTACAATCAGAGCACCTTTAACAATTTTCCAAGAGCCATCCCCAAAAATAGTCCTGTAACCTGTGCTGTCTAATTGACTTATAGAGATCAGATTTCTCTTAAGTCTTGGAACATAGCTGACATCATGCAACTTCCATTGATATCCGTTAGTAGATTTTATATAAATATCACCATTTCCCATAATATCCAAAGGTTCATCATCAGCAAGATAAACCTTTCCAAATTTTCCAGCAACAAAATTGTGCATTAATTCTTTGCATGAAGTAGAGTGAAACGACGCACCCGAGTCAAGAATCCATGACTCAATTGGACTATCAATGCTCAAAATTAAGGCATCACTATTTTGAGTCCCTTCAAAAGTAACATTCACAGATTTTTCTTCATCTTGATTTCGATCTCGATATTGAGTTTTCTTCTTTGGGGCTCTACAATCTCGTTTCGATGTCCCTTCTTTTCGCAATTCCAGCAAATAATTTCACCACGAGGTCTCGATTTGCTTCTCCTCTGGACTTTGATCTACCATGGTATTGGTTTCGCCGCCGTTGATTGCTTCTCCCTCGCCTTCAATATTTAAGGCAGCACCCGAAAATTCACCCGATTCTCTTCTACGAATATCCTCGCTAAGAATCAAATCTCGGATTGCTTGAAGCTTCAACTTTTTCTTACTGCACAAACTGCTCACCGCAGTCACGCTTGCACTCCAACTTTCAAGTAGAGAAGATAATAAAATTAAAGCTTTTACCTCATCATCAAATTTGATATTCATCGAACTCAACTGAGTCGTGATCACGTTGAATTCGTTGATGTGATCTCGTCACGAAGCACCCTCGTCCATCTTCATTGAAAAGACGACGCATCAAATATACCTTGTTTGATGCATAAGGCTTCTCGTACATGTCAGACAACGCCGCCATCAAATCCACCGTTGTCGCCTCATTGGCAATGTTGAAAGCAACATTCCGCGCCAATGTAAGACGAATCAAACCTAGAGCTTGTCGATCTAACAATTCCCACTCGCTTCCTTCATAGATTCTGGTTTCTCTCCAGGACATGAGGTTGATGCAAATTCTTCCGATACAAAGCATATCCTCGATCCGCATCTTCCGAAACCAAAATCCTTGCCATCGAACCGATCAATCTTCACCTTTCCTTCGTCCATATTCGCTCCCACTATTTCGCCAAAACCAGGCTCTGATACCAGTTGTTGGGGACGCGAATATGCGACAAAAAATAAAGTAGGGAAGAAAAGAGGGCAAGCGGGGATTTTTACGTGGAAAACCCTTCTAAAATCAAGAAGGGAAAAACCACGGTGCCGCACTAGGCAATCTCTTCACTATCAATATCGGTGTTACAAGCTCGGGTTACAAAGCTTCAAATAAGCACAACTATAAAAGAAATTGCCCCTATTTATAATAGGAGTCTAGGGCATACATATTAAAGGAAATTACATGTAAGATATTAGTAGTAATATAAACTCTATTTCCTTTAATATCTCAGGATGGGTGACCTGCTGGGAAGTGCCTACTCACAATAATATTTTTCTCCATCAGACTCCACAATTCCATCAGACCGGTGCCGACGCCACCGAACTATGCCGTAGCGAGCACTGGACCATGATGCTTAAGACATTGATAATTAGAGATTGCTATGGTATTGGGGTAATTGTCGGATTGATCGATTGTTAGGGGTACCGGGTGATCATAGGATCGATGGAGCACTTCAACTAATCCCACCGTGCCTGAGTCTTAATAAAAGAGTAGTCGCATTTTCAGTGACCGATGACCACTTCATGGTAGTCACCGTCTTCACGCGATCATCGACGGGTGGTGGTTGCAATCTTAGAATTGAGAATCACTTGTGGTGGCTTTTTTTTTTTTTTTTTTTTGGGTAGAGAGAGACGGTAGCTATGCCATGATATGGCCATGGCTCTCACATCTAAATTGGGAAAAGTACCCAAAAAGTTATAAATTTATTAGTATAACCTTTTAATTTAATCAATTTAGTTATAAGCATTTTCACATCGATCCATCTAGTAAACATCAAAATTAACATTTTTAATAATTTTTCAATAGTTTTTGTGACGTCCTGAAATTCGAGCCCTCTGAGGGAGGACTGAACGTTAATTTCGCCAGTGCATTGTTGGTTGATCTCACTCGGAACTGATCACTCCTGAGATACTGACCTTGAGGGGAAAGGCTAATGAGGACAGAACTCGTGTGACTAAAGAACTTGACCTGGGAAAACGACTCAACCGTGAGACTTGCGTAAGGACGATCCTGTAGTTAGGCAGGCCGATTTCAGGGATGACTAGAAGTCGATTCGCGGACAGAAATAATGGGATGACGGGTGATTCCGTCTACTGTTATCGAACCCGTGAATGGCCCTATGTCGATCCTTGATAATCGTGTACTTAGAAATAAGAATCGATCCTTCGCAATTTCATGTAGTCAAGGACGTCCATGTGTCGAGAAGTCTTGAACGTGAATTGGCACGAGTCGGTTACGCGTGAATCCTCGCCGCCCGTCGGCCCGAGTAGTACCAAAATGGCATTCGGGCGAAATTGACAAGGCATGAGAATCCAATATTGACTTCGAATTTTCTGAACGTCCGGGATGGACTTTTGGACGATGCTTCGTAGTCAGTCGACAGTGTCGGATGAGCTAAGTAATTGGAAAAAGGGATCTTCGGACCGAGGAAATGAGCCTACGAGGACATGGGCCGGGCAAGATCAGTGTGGGCCTCACGCCCAAGGTGGGACAGCCGTCATCGTGGAAGACCGAGACAAGCAAGTGAGTCCGTTAGGCCAAACCGAGCATTTACCCTTCCGAGCCCGTTGCCTAACCTTGAGCCAATTCGAGCCCAAGAAATTCCCGAGCCCGTTCCTATTCATTTTCCGGCCCGTTTCCTAGGCCCGCCTTTCACTTTCAGCCCAAGGACAGATTGGAAAATGTGCAAGGTGGAAATGACCAAAATGCCCTTGGATATTTTGAAGAAAAGTCAAAAGGAAGAGAGAGAAGATGATGTCATTGGTTGGGGGTTGAAGCAAGCCATTTAATGGCATTAATGAGGCTTGAAGACCAGCTCTCTCTCTCTCTCTCTCTCCCCTTCATCTTCTCCAAAAATCGCAGCCCTTCTTCCCCTTGCTTCTCCTTGCATTTCTGCAGTTTCAGTTTCTGACCTCTTGCCGAAAATCGAGTTGTTCATGGCCTTCCCGGTGGAATCTCGGGCCGTGCCACCTATCAATCTGTTCAGAACAGAAAAAACGTTCAGATGGCGTCGGCCGTTCGCCGAACGAAGCCTCCGGTCGGTCCGTACGGCCGCATGAAGTCGGCGGTCCTCCGTCCGTCACTGTAGCGTCGCCCTCTGCACAGCTCCGCCTTTTCTTCCGTTTCTCTCCATTTCCGGCCAAACCACCACCCATCCCAGCCCTAAGTGGTTCCCCCTCGACCCCAGGTGCCGTTGGTCGCTGGTCCGTCGCTCGCCGGAGCTCCGGCCAGCCCGTTCAACTCCGGTCAGCCCCTGTCCTCCTCCTGCAGTGCTGTTTTCTGAAGTTCAGTGGGGAATCCGAGTTTGTTGCTGCTATGTTGAGCCCGGGACCGCCTTGGAGTGTCGTGGGAGAGGTCCCTGGGTGTCGGGTTCGTCGCCGCCGCCGCGCCCGTGTCGCCGGCCCGCTTAACGGGTGAGTTTAGCTCCTAATCCCTATTTAGTGCCTAAACTTGCTTAGGGTTGGTTTAGTTAGTGATAATTTTGGTTTAAGGGGTTTAATTAAGTGTATTAGCCCTAAGATAGGTGGTTAGATTAAGGGTTAAGATTGGATTAGCTTAATCTTGTTTAATTATGCTTAATTGTGTGTTATGTGCTAATTAAGCATGCTTTGCTTGATTAAATTGATTAATTGTTTTAATTAATTGATTTACTTAATTTCTGCATTTATTGATTAAATTATGTGATTTCTGAATTAAATTATTTAATTATTAAATTCGGAAATTTTACTGCTCACGACATCGCTCACGACATCGCTCACGTGCACTGCTTCACTGCATCGTGTTCACGGACTGTTCATCCGGAAGTGAAATTGTGCATAATTTCATGTGCCTTGATCATATGAAGTGAATTGGATGTGGCATTGCATAAGCATCCACTTGAATTGAGTGATTTTCACAAAAGAAAGAAAATGGTTTGTCCGAGGGACACCGGAAATGGACCGCCTTTATGAGAAAGAAAGTGATTTGTCCAAGGGATACTGGAAATTGACCGCTTTTATGAGAAAGGTGGGAAAAATGGTTTGTCAAAGGACACCGGAAATTGACCGCTTTTGTGAGAAATCATTTGGGGTTTCATATGCAAGCGTGTGTGCATTGGCTAATGCTCAAAGATAATAAGTGGGTCGTGATGGTTTGCTTGTGTGATCACTAAATTGAAACCTCTGTCTCGGGAGAGTATCCCTTGACATCCTTTGGGCATGCAGTCTCGGGAGAGTATCCCTTGACGTTTTGTGGGCATGCGGTCTTGGGAGAGTATCCCTTGACATCCTTTGGGCATGCGAGTCTCGGAGAGTATCCCTTGACGTTTGATGGGCATGCGGTCTCGGGAGAGTATCCCTTGACGTTCGTTGGGCATGCGGTCTCGGGAGAGTATCCCTTGACGTCTTTTGGGCACGGAAGGGCACGGTGCGCGCCCTGCGGAGGAAGGGCGCCGCGCCGCCGTTGCGCTTGGTTGTAGCCCTGCGCCTTGGTTGCATAATAATCGGAACACGTGTGGATGCGAGAGTGTATGAGAAAACACGGCATCATTGGTTCCGATTATGCATGAGATGATCACATCATTTATGGCACGCACGCATGAATTGATAACGTGCAGGGTGTGGCAATGGCCAGGTGATATCGCTTGTGGTGCGACTCGCATGTAATTGATGAATTGCATCATCTAACGGCCATGTGCATTGCGTGTATTGTGCTGACTTATAACGTGCAGGGTATGGCATACCGGGTAAGGTTGCATGCGAACCGACTTTTGTTTGTTGGTTGACCCCTGTCGTGGTTTGATTGCCGATTGCTTTGGTTGTTTGTGGTTGGGTTGAGTGAGAGATGGTTACGGAGATACCCCTGGGTTAAGTTGGTGTACTAACTAGGGCTTGGGAAGAACTCGCCGAGATTTTATCTCAACCCGTCGTGGTTAACCATTTTCAGGCCCCTAGAATGGCGCACCCGCAAGGTGGAGAATCTTGCTCCCGCTTCTCCAGTGATCGACCCGACAGTCGAGTCCGATGGGTCCGAGTGACAGTGATACATCAACCCGAGGGTTCATTTTGTACAGCTGATTAGATTAGCCACCTAGTTCCTTTTTGGTTTGGCTTAGAGGATGGATCGCCCCTCGTTGTCGGGATTGTAAATCGGAAAACGATTCTCCATTGGTTAATCTAGTAATTTGTATAAATGAGTAGTTGAGGTTTCGCCGTTTATCCTTCTATCCCCGATTGATTACTTGATTGTCTGCTTTGGGTGAGGATGGTTCGTCTTCATTTTACAAGATAACGAAAGATTAAAATGAATGGTCGCCGACGAGTCCCTGGGACGTCCGCTTTCAATCGACCAAGAGAAGGGGTTGTCGCGTCTTTCGGGGTTGGGCGTTTTGTTCTTTTCTCTTTTTTATTAGAGTTAATACTACAAAAAACTTGAAATTAGTACATTTGTTATAAATTTATTCCAATTTTTTACTACTAAAAACTTCAAATGGGTACACTTGTGAACAATTTATCTCAAATTAATTTTTTGATTATCAAAATTCTCAAACCAATACATTTCCTACAAACTTACATTTTTTATTTTTGTTAAATTAGATTAATATCACAAAAACTTCAAACTGATACAATATGTCACCTAAGTCGGAAATTTAACGATAAAATTTGATTGAAACTAAGATACGGTAGATTTGTGATAGATGTATTAATTTGAAATTTTGGATGATTTAAAAAATTAATTTGAAATAAATTGATTATAAGTATATCAATTTAGAATTTCTTACGATATTAATCATTTTTATGGTTTTTTTCCTTTTTTTCCCTTTATTTTGCCCGGGCAAGAATCATGGCCCTTACCTGTAAATTCAGCCTTGGAGCATGTTACCTTCTCTATCAATTTACGAGGCAATAATCTCTGCCCGAACTAATCTTCATACGTGTCTTGGAAAAAAAAATGATTTGAAAAACATTTATTTAAAAAAATCATTTATCTCATTTACAAAAATGACCGAAACGAGTTTTTTATCATTCACGAAAATATTGATATACAAATAACCATCGATAATGACCACATTTTAATTAATTAACTATTTAAAGAAATACAAGGGATTATCCTTAAAAAAAATTTAGAATTATTCGATTTTTTTCTCGAAATAACTGGGGCGGAAAATCATTTTCCTACTCCACGTCCGAATTAGAACGTGGAAGAGATAGTCCGGTAAATCCAACGGCTGGAGTTCGGATAAGCTTAACGGACGGCCTTAAATCATTCGGAAGCGAGAAGGCATAAGCCGAGAAATCCATCACCAGTCGCATTCTCCCCCACCCACCCCGACACCAAAAATGCCGTCCTCTGTCTCCGCCATCCTCCTCCTCCTCCTCCTCCTCACCGCCACCGCCGCAGCGCCGCCGGCCGGAGCCCAATCCCGGGCGGGGGAATCCGACCCGGACCCGACCCCGACCCCATGGCCGCACCAGTTCCACTCGGTGATGGTCATGAACTTCACGGGCGCGCTCCAGCTGATCGACCTCTGGTACGACTGGCCCAACGGCCGCAACTTCAACATCATCCGCGACCAGCTGTCGCCCTCCCTCCTCTACGACCTCGAGTGGAACAACGGCACCTCCTTCTTCTACACCCTCGACGGCGACTCCCCGACCTGCCGCACCGCCCAGGTCGAGGTCGGGATCCTCCGCCCCGGCTGGCTCGAGGGGGCCGCCTACCTGGGGCGGCGCCGCGTCGACGGGTTCCTCTGCGACGGGTGGGAGAAGGCGGACTTTATCTGGTACTACGAGGACGTCGAGACCAAGAGGCCCGTCCACTGGCGTTTCTACACAGGTGAGAGCTCTGGAGCGAGCGAGTTCGAGGCTGCCTGACTGATTTTTTGGGTGGGTGGGTGCTTGTTTCTAAATTAGTTTACACTTTTCTGATGACCCAACTTCATTTTGATCTTAAAAAAGAAATCTTTCAACAAATTTTCAGCGAGATCAATCCACTAGATTTCGAGTTCCAACTGGGTCGAACTCCTCTTTTTTTTAAGGTTGTAGAATTGCTAAAACCATCTGATTCATTCATAATTTGTGTTGATTTTGATTTCGAAAGAACTTCTCGATGCATTTTACAAGTGGGTGTGTGCATGTTTCTAAATTAGTTTACACTTTTCTGATGATCCAACTTCATTTTGATCTTAAAAAAGAAAGCTTTCGACAAATTTTCAGCGAGATCAATCCACTAGATTTCGAGTTCCAACTGGGTCGAACTCCTCTCTTTTTTAAGGTTGTAGAATTGCTAAAACCATTTAATTCATTCATAATTTGTGTTGATTTTGATTTCGAAAGAACTTATCGATGCATTTTGCAAGTGGGTTTTGATTGGAGAAGAGAATTGAGGAATGGGCGAGCGAGAGCTTGCCTCTTTTTCTTGGTGAAATCAGGGTCTGCGAGTTGCTTCGTGAAGAATTCAGCTTTGCTCTCGGTTTCTGATTCTCGATCTTGAGCATGCGCATCTGCAACTGGGTTCTGTTTTACTCACTTGGGATTTGTGTGTTGTTATTGATTGAAGGGAGAGAAGCTCATGTGATAACGTTCGAAGTCGGAGCTGCGCTGGAAGATGCCAAGTGGCAGGCCCCTGCATACTGCTTCGACCAGACGGGAGCGGAAGAACAAAATGAAGCCGAGGTGAGAAGAGGTTCTGCTAGTCTCTGAGACGTGCGAAAGCTCTCGTTTTGATCCATTCTCTGTACTCTCCACTTGTTTATAATGATCAATTCACGGCCATCAGCGGCGGTTTCAATTCTGTTACTATGTCGTCTACTGTGATTTCTGTTAGTCCGATGCGAGAAAGCTAGCTTTGAATATCACACCTGAGCAATGAATGCATCCGACAGGGTGGTCCTGTGAGGAGTTTTGAATCTCTGGTGGCCCATGGACGAAGCAGGGCAACGTAAATGGAGTTGGACCACCGCGGTCATTCGAGGGAGTGGGGACTTTCAGGAACCAAAGGCGGGTCGTTCCCGTCGAGCAGCTTCGAGGGCTCGTAAATGCTTCCATTCTCCTCGGTCGCGCAGGCTGCGACAATTCACCACCTCTCTGAGCGTCATAAGCGGTGAGTAATGAGCCGGCAAATTTGGTGGGGTGGGTCGAGAATTAATAGGTTGCAGTAGTAGTGTGAAAGGACATTCTTTGAGTTTTGAAAAGTAATACAGGGATATGCTCTTGCATTGATGTGCTGATGGTATGAGGTGACAACGATGGATCTGAATCGATCCGAGGTGAATCTGATAGAGAAGCGATTGGGGAAAGCAAGTTCAAGCTTGTTCTCGGTTTCAAACTCGACCATAAAGTGATCAAACTCTCAGGAAAACAAGTTCTTCCTCCCAGAGATTGCAATGGATGGGTGTGAATGTCCGTGAGAAAGGTGTGTCGACTCCTGAGAGCTAAAGTAGTGTAGAAACCGCTTCTCGGCAAACACTTAATCTTAAAGATATCGAGAAACAAGCGCCTGACAATGGAAACGGACTCAACTAGAATAGAAATGACCAAAAGTTACATACGATGCTGAAATGGAAACATGGAAATGAATGCGACATCGACATTCTTGCTGCACATTGTGAAGAATAAACTTGATCCTACAACTATATCTGAAATTGAAGGACATCGGTCCGAAAAGAAAGAGGAAAAAGTTTGGCCGAATCTTGGCATGACTAGAATGAACAGAACGAGGAACTGTATGTGGTATATGAAATTGATCCGCGGATGATAAAACCACTTGACACCTGAAACCCCACAATGATCTACACACTAGAATGAACAGAACAAGGAGAAAATCAGACCCTTGGTCATAAATTAAAGATGAAATGCAGCCACCGATCAATGCATCCCCTGCGTCGTCACAAAGCTTGCGTCACTCATGTCTATAGCAATGGTTTCCTGTCCGCTCTAGTTTTTCTTGGTTTATTTTTTAACTGGTTCCCTGGTCTCGGTTTTGTGCCCTGCCCTGTACTTATACCTCCAAGCCGAGTACAAGAAGACGATGAAATTGATCAAGCTCAAGACTGTGAGCAGCCAGTAAAAGTAATCAAATCTCCCGGTGTTGATGTTTTGGGAAAGCCACGACGGTCGCCTTTCCTTCTCGTCGCCTGTGACCGATTTCACGATGTTGTTCAGTATAGTGGCTGCAAAGCAACCTAATCCGCCAGCCAGAGCGGCATAAGCAGACCCTATGCTTTTCATTGCATCCGGTGCTTCCTCGTAGAGGAACTCCAACAACCCCACTATGCAGAACACTTCGGCTATCCCGATCAGGCAGTATTGAATTAACAACCAGTACGCACTCAGGTCCGGCATCGGGCTCAGGAAGCTTGCCTGGTACCCGTGCTTGATGGCGTAGTTCCTCCTGAACCTCTCGAAAAGCCCTGCCCATGCCACAGACAGGATTGAGACCGCCAGACCGATCCCTACCCTCTGGAGCTGAGAAGCGCCGTGTGGATGGCCCGTGACACGTCTGCACAGAGGGACGAACAGGGAATAGTACAGAGCGAGTATGAGGAATATGCTGAGGCCCGGGAAGACGGGCATGCACGTCACCGGGAGCTTGAGCCGACCCATGTGGGTGTTCATCGTGTAGGCCTGCTGGACCGAAAGAGTCAGGTATTCGGTCAGGACCAGGCTGAGAATGATTGTGCAGGCTGGGATTGGGATGAGCTTGATCAGGATCTTCACTTCCTCAACTTGGGTCACAGTGCAGAGCCGCCACGGACTAGGATCTGGACCATCCTCTTTCAGCTGCAGAGCCGCCTTGTCCAAGCACCTGCGAGGCCATGAACAGGTTATTCATCTTCCACACGTCGATCTTCCAGTCCTGAAGACCTAAATTAGTAAATGGTGTCTGGCTTGTGTTAAGAAAGGAAGCAGCAGAACATTTCTACCTGAAATCATCTGTGTGGGCAATCTTTCCACTACCCTTTACAGCGGATTGTCTCCCCAGAACTTCATAGAGGCCTACGAATTCGCCGCTCGAGAATTCGGCTTTCCTCTTCCGGAAAGCAGCGACCAGAACTTGGGCGACCCGCGTCAAGGGACTGCCTCCCGGCAACCTGTGCCGGTACAAAGGCGTGCCCACGAAGAACACCATGTTCGATATTCCCATGGCGATGGCCAGAGTTCCAAAGGCCAAGCCCCACCCGTGTTCCATCTGAATATAAACGACCAAAGTGAACGCCACGATCGCGCCAATCGTCACAGAGAGATAAAAGAAGTTGAAGAACCTATCCAAGTGGGACTTGTAGTCTTTACTTCTCTCGTCGAACTGATCAGCCCCGAAAGAAGAAACGCACGGCCTGATACCGGCAGCACCGAGCCCGGTTATGTAGAGGACAGCATATAGGTAAAGCATCTGCCAGGGTTTGGCGGGCTCGCAGTTTCCTAACAGAAGCGTGAGCTGATCGCACCGCTCTTGGTCCGGCGTGAAAATGCCCATGGTCGCGCATAAGGTGATTCCCGTCAAGCCCTGCACACAAGTATTTTGCGCCGAAGAATATAGTTATCACAATCCTTATGCAGGTGGTAGCATGGAAACTCGAAATTCACACTGATGTGCTAAACTAAGGAATGCACCAGAAATTTGATCTCGCAACAAGACAGCAATATAAATCGAGCTTGGACAACTAGATCTGGATCGGGACTATGCGCTCTATAATATTTCTTACCACAAGATAAATCGTGGTGAAAATTGCTATTGTCCAATATCGGCCTAAGTATGCATCGGCCAGGAAACCTCCTAAGACGGAGGAGGCTTGTGAGATCCCGAGGAAATTGTTAACCGCGTTCGATGAACTGGAAAAGGGTTTGTGCATAACGTAGAACATGAAGGCCACCATGTTCACAGAGAGGCCGAAGTATGCCATTCTCTCTGCCATTTCATTTCCTGCAAGAGAGAACAACAGCTCAGCTCCTACAGGTCTCGCAAAAGGAACAATAACCAAAGCAATCCTGTCTAGAGATTATTTTTACTTCTCATCGGCTTAGAGAATCAATGGCCGGAATATGAATCTGAGTGACGCCCGATTCACTGGTCATCCTTTCCTCTTTACAAAAGCGTTCATTTTGCTCACCGAAAATGAAGAAGGCCGCAATCCAGCCACCCGTCTTTGTTAGGTCGGCGATCGGCTTCCCGCGGATATTGACGGGGGTATTGCCGCCGGTGTAACCCCGCCCAAAAGCCGTCCTCCTGTCATCGGACTCAATGAAGAAGGCACCCAGCCTCTTCCTCCTAAACGATTCGGAATTCACGTTCGCACTCGCACTTGCTTGGCTCTCCGGGAGACACTCCGGCGACTTTATTTCCCTGGTACCCATCATCCGAGTCTCCCTGAGCAACAAAGAAGAACTACCAACGTCCTAAAACCCGGTCGCTTTCTGAACAAACAAAGAGATTCGCGTCATCAGGACTTGTGTGATCGAAATGGAGCATTAGTTTTAGTTGCAAGAACAGATTATTCACACACCCTTTTAGTGGGAAAGATGAACTCACCTATGTCATTCCACTCAGTGCACAAAAACAAGTGCAACGCCAGCCCAATGCCTATATATCTACCAACGACATTCGCTGTCCCGCCAAGGTCAAGACTTTGAAGAGCCATTCGGGACGGATGGCGAGAGCAGTGACATCCTCCCTTCCAGAAGTAACAGCAGAAGGAGACAGACAGGCAATTAAAGGTGATCCAGCTGACAGCACATGGTGACCCATTGAGGTTGAAGGAGTCCTGCTGCATTAGTTGCTGCACAGAGAGCGAATCTACGGGATCGGTATAAGATAGAGGCCCGGCATTAATGGCTGCCACCGGTCTTGGAGGCTTGCATCCATTATCAACAGCAATTCACCCAACAACTGTTACGAGAAAGCGCCCGACTTGCTGACATGATATTTATTTCGTCCAGTCCAGCGTTCTCATTTGATGTGATTTCGGAATAATGCAATTGAAAATAATGATCCTTGGTTAGAACTTGAAGGGAGGCATCATGTCACTGTATCGCGTTACACCAGCATTAAGGCCATAGATAATTATAGTGGATTGGACCCCTAGGTAGCAATGATACGATGTGACGATGAACAAGGACAGCATTTATTAGAGTTATCAGGTAATCGGCTCAGCTACCATCCACCGTTGAATTCTCATGCCTATCATTCACACTTATCCTATTAGAGAAATAGGCACTGAACCTTTTCAATTTAGTCAATTTAATCTTAAATCTTTAATCTAGAAATCATTAACATGGATGGCCACTATTCTACATGGCGTTGACCTAGACTGTTTTTGCAATTTTTTAAATAAGTTTCTGAATTTCTATAATTTTTTGTCCTTTTTTGTCATTTTTTTTCTAATTTTTTCTTTTCCCTTTTTTTTTCTAGTAAATCAAAAGTTATAACAAAAATAAACAAAAAATATTTGTCTCAGCTGGCAAGAATAACTATATTGGCAAATCATCAAAGTCTAGAGCAAAATTGGCCAAATTGAAAATTCAAGACTGAATTGATATCCGTAATAGATTTAAGACTTTTTTTTCCTAATTTTCTCATAATCAAATTACCATTAATGAGTTGATATTGTCGTCGAAAACGGGTGGAGCTCGGTTCTTATTGTCAATTTTTGCATAGTTTCCGTCAATGATTCAAGAATAATGGACTCCCATCGGAACGATAATCTGACCCGTTCATGCATTACGTCCACAAACTGCACAGCCGCTGAGGAGGGAGAGAATTTACTCAAAGTGAGGATTGACTTTTGATGTGGCATAAGTTGAATTATTGAATGCCATCATCATCAGCTATTGTTTTCAGTTTCCTCAATGACTCAAAAGCATTTAAACCTTCAAAAATGATAGAGATGAGGTCACTAAAGTTTATCGAGAAAACGCAATTTTTTCAGGATTTTTGAAAGACTTTGATAAGTCTAAAAAAACAAAAAAACTTACTAGTGGAAAAATTTACTGGTCGTCTGATTTCCCGATACTTGTTGATATTCTGCTGGTGCTTTTTATAAAATCACCGACTCTTTTTTCGATTTTACAAATTACCAGCTATTCTTATCTTTTCAATTTTGTCTACCTTTTCTTACTAATTCATAAAAATTTAAGTACTCTTATATAAATTTACCAATCTTTTATTTGAGGTGACTTACTAACTTTTTTATGATTAAATTAATGTCTATAAATGCAATTCATTCAGGTGAGTTCTTCTTTTCGCCTAGAGGGAAGCATTTGCAAGGTGAGCTGGAAAATTAGAAAGATTAGAAGTCTTATTATCCACAGCATAACTTCAAATTTTGCTTTTTCGTTTTCATCTTCGCATTTTGATAAACGTTGCAAGTCCAAATTACATTTTCCACAAGCAAGGTACTCATGGTTGGTTTTCTAATAACGTGTCTATTGCTCTTCTTGAAACTCGTATAGCGTAGAGGAATCAATACTTGGAGAAGATAAGTGTTGGCAACCTGGCTACAACATCACCATCATCTTCCTTATAAGAAGGGGTAGAATGTCTCAGTCAATATTTAATCAACCTCCTAGAATTGCCAATTCCTTCTTGTTCTTTGCCTCTTTCTTCCGTTGGCTGCAGAAAGAGACAGGAAGAATATGTAGAGGATTGGACAACCTATGGCGACAAGAGATTTCCCTTTTGTGTCATGAATTCAGAAATCTTACGGGTGGTTCCTTCGGTACAAGATATGCTACGATTAGTACCCAGCCATTATGTTTGTTGAGGTCGTCTCATGTTGCACTTTCTTTATTTGGGTGCTAGTAAAGATGCACCCGCGTTGCGTGTATGCAAAAAAGTGACATTAAGTATTTAAATTAAAGAAATGAATAGATATTTAAAATGTATATCAATTTTTTTTTTTTTTTAAAATTTTTTATCATGTTCTTTTTAACCTTTCTTATTGAGTTAATCAACTATTATTTGGTTTAGATTATTGATATTCGTCACCCTTACACTCACAAAAAGGAGATATCATTACAAATTATATGTTTTACTGTGAATGAATGTTATTACAACACATGAAACGTTTTACCGAAAATGAAAATCATTTACAGCATAGTACATGCATATGAGGTATAAATTACTTTTACTAAGAATGGTTAATACCATGAAAAATTCCAAAACGATACATATATAACAAATTTATCCCAAACTAAATCTTTTCACCACGAGAAACCTCAAATTGGTATAGATAATTTTTTGATCGCCAAAAACCTCAAACCAGTACATTTGTGACAAATATATCTTCCATTAAATTGGATTAATATTACGAAAAATCACAAAATCGATACACCTGTAATAAACTGAGCATAAAACCCTAAATTGATACACTCAATAATTTTTGTGTGTAATCTAACTTAACAATTTGATAAACATAATTTAATAGAAATTAACGTAGAATAAATTTATTACATGCTTATCAGTTTGGGCTTTTTAGTGGTTAAAAATTTAATATGTGATAAACTTATCACAAATATATCAATTTGAATTTTTTTTATAATCAAAAAATTAATTAAGATAAATTTATCATGCATATCAATTTAGAATTTTTCGTATCATTAATCCTACTAAAAAATTATGGACAATCAGGAGAGATCAAACCGTATGGTTAGGTCACTTGACCGTACAAGCCTCTCAAGGCGACACGAGTTATCTTGTACCACCCAGTAGTTGGCGAGTGTATGATGACAGACAGCAGATTATCAAGGGAGATTAACGGCAAAAAGCGAAAAAAGTTGTCGGTACATTAAACATCCAGAGACTGCTTCAAAGACAAGGCTGAGCAATGCCACACCTGTGCCACCCTTATCCCAAATAGTTAAAAAGCAAGCCCTGCCTAAAAGGTGAATTGCAAGGTATAGGTACTTCGCAGATTATAGCTCTAGATTTTTAATCATCCCTCAGCGGTAACAATATCTTACGGTTTGCAGCCGAAATGTAATTTGAAAAAACTTCATGAGGTGATCATAATGTTGTCTTGGATCTTAGACATAAAAGTGACAGCATAAGCAAAGTGCGAAGCCTATCCTTAGTTTCACAGTACACAACATCATAGAAGTTAGAAGCACTTGCACACACTGGTCATGCTTCTCTGTAACTTCATAGACCTTAGCTGAGCACTCGCACTTAGCTAAAGAATGGATGCACCTCGGGAAAACAGTGACATGATACATAGCGGCTAATTTGGGCAGCATAGATAAGGAATTCATACTTCCTACATTGCAGCTTACAAAACAAAAGAGCCTCTCCAACATTGACAAAGAATTGATTAGGTGACTTCCTCAATTTCCCTTCACTTGATAGTTGACTCTAATATTATAGGGCGGGTGCTGAACTAGGCCATTGCACTCTAGGCTTCAGAAAACTGCCCTCTCCATCACTTGTTGCTTCTTGTTGCCTGGATTAAGTGACTGGTTCAATTACTTTGCCAGCTACAAACTTTTCACTTCAGCTGGGAAGATACACTGCAAACCAAAGACTAACCTCGTGTGTCAACTGAAGCATGTTTCAGTTGATCAGCTCTGGATGATTTTAAGGAGCTCAATATCAAAAAGAAGTGTCTTGTCTATCAGCCCTTGGTTCCTCAGGACAAAATCGAGAGCTCGCTGACCCTGTTAAAAAAGTTGCTTCTAAAATTCTGTCAAGTTGATAGACTAACCATTCAGAGGTTATCAGAAAAAGACATTAATATTACCGAAAAGGTAGTGGGCCTTGGACCCCTTTGGTTGAAGTCACTCTCTGGATATCCCAGTTCTGGTGGCACTATGATCCTGCATTGCTGTGAATAAAGATGTGAATTTGAATGTAACCAGTAGAAACAGTAGAAGTTTGACCCTGGCTATTGTTTACCTCTAAAGGTTTTTTTTTTTAATCGAATTCTAAAGGTAATTAAATAGGATAAAAACGAGAGGATCTTCGCTCTAAATTTTATTAAGTAAACAATATAGAACTGCATCTTAGTATCCTAACTGAAACTTCAGAGGAAACCATAACATACTATGAACATTGCACTCATTGTCAAAGAACCCAACCATTTAAAGAATATAAGAACTGAAGCCACCATTACCTAAGACCTTTTTCAGATTTTTTTGTTCTCTCTTGTTGGCATCATTCATGATGAGTTACAGGCATGCACAACTAACAAGCGTTTGGATCATCAACCCGACAAGCATATAGCCAAGATACAGATACACTACTCCATACACTTAAACAGGAACAAATTGAAAAACTAGATAGCCAAGATACAGATGCAGCACCTTCTAACACCCCCAAGAGCCATGCCAGCAACAGCTTCTTCAAATGCTGGTATTACCTGAAAGTGTGAACAGTAAGCATGCTTACCTATCTAACTTGCTCCAAGTATTAAAGAGAAGCACTCCAAAAAGAAATGCTCAGTTGGGATAGATTAACATATACAAGTACATTTTAATATTTGAAACAGCAGGGACATGCATGAATCACACAGAGGATAGGTGAACATTTTCCTAGATCACAAAAAATAATTGATAAGTGAGTAACATATACTTTTGATTCCATTATAATCTACCATAGCAGTTAAAAGGGAACCATAACTAACCTCTTGAGATCCTATCTTGAATTTGAAGAAGTCCTTATCATTTCCCTGCAGTAGAGGAACAAGAGATGGGTTTTAAGTCAATAACTGAGAGATGGAGAGCATTAAAAAGAAGCCTATATACCTCAAAGGAACCGCCTTTTGTCTTGTTACGAGCTTCAAATATGCGGCCATAGTATCCAATAGTATAACCATCCCAGTCAACCTGTGATTTATTCAATCTGTCACTGACATCATTGACATTAAATATCAGACAATGCTGCAATGATATAAAAGTATCAAATGTACGAAACTTCACCGTTCATTCTGTTAAAACTAATACATTCTCCAGCACACACAAGGGATAAAGAAATAAAAGCTTATCCCATTTGCAGACAATCCCTTCTATCAACTAGAAATAAAAAGAGCACACCATGAGCAATGCTTAAAACACCATCCGTAAATAATCATCACTCACCACTACAGTCTCTCCCACTTTGGGGGTGGGACCATCTCCAACTCTCAAGTCCTGCAGTCCTTTAAGCAATGAATTTAAATAGATGAAAAATGGTTTTCCTCAAGCAAATGAAGTGAAATAAACGGGCAAAGTATAAGTGCTTCTAGATGGATCAAAACAGGTTTTGAATATAACATTGGCGTAAAAATGACCTTGTACTGAAGACCTGAATCTGTTTCTGTGTAATCTGGATATCGCATTTTTGACTTGCCATAATCCTTCCCTCTAATTGCCGGCACTGTGACCATATAGCAACAATTAAATACAATAAGACTAGCAACCACCTTGAAAAACACTTTAATGTCAAGTCTTTAAACAATTGAAGAAGGCATAAGCAGTCTCATCAGACATCCATTATAAATGGCACGACTCGTGAAGCAAAACCAGTCGACAGGTGGGTCGATTTTAACTAACACGGATAGCGGAAAATGATGCGCCAGCAAGTAAACAAGCCATGACATCTGCAAATGTATCATATCAACCCACGGATTTACACTGGGATAAGAGAACCCGACAGGCCGACGCTCCTCAAACAGAGAACAAACATTCAACCAAAGCCAACGGCATCCACAAGGACCAACTTTTCAGACAGACAAGCTATAATCACGACCTCATTAATATCAATTTCATTTTATGTGGTGGAGCAATGTCTGGAAAAAATCAGCAATTCATACAAAAGTCTCTTCGATTCGAATGGAAACACAGAAGCAGCGCGACGACATAGAGAGAGAGAGAGAGGGGGGGGATGAACGTACTGTCGGCGAATTCGGAAGCGAGGGCGGCTCGATCGCGAGAAACGCTCCACAGGAGTCCAACCAGCGTCCCCACAGTCGACGGAGCCAGAACCTCCCGCCGCCGGAGCCCGCGCGCTCTTCCGCTGCGGCTCGGCTCTAATGCAAGAGAGACAACGATGGGAGCTTAAACATAAACTAAGTTCATTTGCTAGCTAGCTAGCTAGCTCGTAATGGACGGACCGAAGCAGGACATGGCCAATCCGAAACTGACCAGAACCGCCGGAGGAGGACAGGGACAGCCGAGGACGGAGAGGCGCTCGCGGTTGCTGTGGAGAATGAGGAGTCGCGGGTCCGTTTCGTCTCTGCGTAGATTCAAAGGCGATATGGGAGAAGCGCGTTGGAATTCGGCCTTTTCTGATAGCGGGGAAAAAACAAGAAAAAAAGGAGTATGAAATGAGTTCGGCGGAAAGAGGGGAGTACCGCGGCGGCGGAAGGCCTTGGAGACGGCGGCGCGGGCTTCGACAGTGGTCCGACGGCTGAGATGGACGCCATTAACGCGCAGGGAGAGAGAGAGAGAGAGACGGAGGAGGAGGAGGAGGAGGAGGAGGAGACACTGTTGCGCGGGCAGATAACGGCCTCAGCTTTCTGGGGAAAAAAAATAAAAATAAAAATAAAAAGCTTTCTGGACCATTCTTTTGACAATTCTGCCCTTTACGCACTTCCCGTCAACTTTTACGAAAAGAAAAGAAAATTACATAAATGAACTTTAATCTTTAACTCATCGTGGAATATTATCTTTTAATTTTTAATTTTATTTAATATAGTTATTAAACAATTAATAAGCGTTCAATATAATCCTTCCACTCGCTCAAATGACAAATTAAATGTTATATGGTGACGTAGATAATATATTGAGTTTAATCTTTAAAAATGATTAGTCAATGTGTCCATCTTTTTATAAATCTACTTTAGAAAAGAAAAAAATTAGGATGTTAAAATATCTATTGTTGTTTAATGATATAGCTTATTATATTTTGATATGAGATAAATATCTTATTATAGAAATTCACGTATAACTTCTTTTTCTATTTTTTGACGGGCAAATTTCATCGACTTAAAATTAACGAAAAAATGGTATTGAATATTTTCATATATAATCTATGATTCGATTGAATATTTGTTAATAATTCGAGGATTGCATTACATAAATTAAAAGGCTGCACATGATATATTTGATGGAGGTTCAAAAACTATCTATTTCCTTATGGAAAATTACTAGTTTTGCCTGGTGAATGAGAGCTCAACTTACGTGCGCCGTATGGTGGGGCTAGGCTGCGATGATTCAATTGCACCCAAAATTTGTTCACTTCTGTGAACCAACCGAGCGCCAAAGAAGCATCCGTGACAACCGCGTTGCTCCTCCGTCAACCCATGAACCTCGCTGCCGTCGTCTCTCCCGGGATCGTCGCTCCTCCCGTCATTGCAGGGCCATCCCACAAAATGCGCCCCCCCCCTCCCCCGCCGCCCTTTATCCACGACGAAATGACGAAGTGACCACAAACACGGAAGCTGTGGCCAATATCGAGATTGTAGCTTAAGCCTCAAGCAACCCGGTGGGGTTTGCCGAGGCGGACGTCCTCGGTTCCTGGCCAGGGCCGAACGACAGTGGCTAGATGGGGGATCAAACAATGGTGCTCGTGACAATGCAAGGGAATGGACCGAGACAAATTAGGACGACCAAGAAACGGGACAAAAAGAAGAAAAAAGAAAAGGAAGGAAATGAAGGAATACAAATGGGAATATTCAATTTGGGCCATCCAAATCGTGTTTATGTTGAAGACTCTCGAGGGTGAAATTTTAGTTGTAAAGTTAACCCCTAACTTGGGGATTGAAATATTTTATATCATTGTTGTAATATATATCAACATCGTCGCATCTTCAATTTGCTTATAATTCCGTCTTTGACATCGTCGCATGATGCAAACGATGCTTCGAGCACGTTCTTCATGCAAAACGGATGGTGTGCATGCATCATACGGACTACAAGCGGGGCATATGCCCTCCAACATAGTTGGATACCACACTACAATCAACTTAGTTGGATCCCACACTACAATAAGAGATGTTAAGAGATGTCAAGAACCGAACCGAACTGAAATTTCGTGTATTTTTTATTCAATTTGGTTAACCGAAAAATAACCATTAACTTTTTCAATTCGATTTGATTTTCAGTTCAATTAATCAAAACTAATATGAAATTATTAATAAAAATTGAACAGTCTCTTCTTTATCATCTCTACTTCATTTAGGTTCCAATAATCTCTACTTCATTTAGGTTCCAATAAGCAAAGTAAAAATATGAAAACCAAAAAACCGTTTTCAGGACAATTTCATATAGGTTCGGTTTTTTGAAAAATGGAATCAAATCAAACCATTTACACCCCTAGTCTACAATAACTAGGCCATGTAAACAGAACATCATAATGCCCGATACTACGCACAAAGGAAATAGCAGCAGTAGAATGATCGCAGTCGTCTATAAATTGCCTGCTTTACCTGGTATTTTGAGCTTTCTCGAACATGGGTAGTGATGTGGCTCAAGGTGATGAGCAATGGCAATCTAAGAGACAATCTTCTACCCAGGCAAAAGAGCTCATCAGCTCCTAGTCCTAGCCATGAAACGCGTCAATGTTCTGTCCCGAGCTCTCTCTCACATAGCAACAAACTAAGAAAATCCTAATTTATAGCACTTCGAGAGCAAAGAACACAGACGAAAAAGGAAATCTAAAGGCTGTCTGTATCATCTAGAAACTGGCAAGGGCATATCAAAGCGTGTCGTCAAGCGACGATGTGGCCATCGTCACTGTTTGAAATCCCTCCCTTGGCCATAATAGCGCCCAGGATTTTGGCTCTCCTTTCATCCTTGAGCTGCCTATGCTTCTCAATAAGGTCTTGAAGAGCCTGACAACCGTATGGTAGAACGTTTTGTCACTCTCGGTCCCTAGTGTGCACAAAGAATCCGACTTTTGACTATAAAAATTCTTGAAACTTGTCGCTTAAGGAAGACAATGTCTAGTCCATGTAACAAGCCAATCTATGGACCGTAAAACCTCGACGGTAGAGACGGAAGAGCAAAGCTCTATGGCTGTGCTGGCCGATCTTCTCACAACATAAAAAATAAACACCAGAGAGCCTTTGAACAAGATCTTGATAAACCTTCTTTAACCACAGCAAAATATAAATCACTCGAAATACAATATTGTCTCTGAAAGACATTCATCTACCAACTTTACAGCTGGAATACTTCATTCTTAGATTTTATTGAGCCACGCTGACAGCAAGTACAGGTACCATAAAAATTACAGGCTAACCAGGTTGAGAGAATTTGCCTTTTCTTGCAGGGTATCGAGGAGGCTGTCAAAACTCTTTTTGAAGGAATCCACTCCTTCGACTTCAAGCTGGGTTCCGACATGATTCCAGTCAATTCCCAATTTCTCAAGTGCACTGTAGATACCTTCGGCTTCAGAAACATTCGAATCAATTGTCCTGGATACGGTGCCATGATCAATAAATGCTTGGAGAGCTTGGTCAGGCATGGTTGAAACCTGTTAAGATTGTTAATAAGATGAGCATTGAGTTAAAACTAGAACACTGCTCAACAAACAAACAACAATTTTGAGGTGAAGACGTCAAATTCTTTTATTTACTAATTTACAATCCAAAAGAGTGCAATGTTACTTAATGTATCCTAAGTAGGGCAAGATAAAAGAGGGGGAAGAAGCAACTAACAGTGTCTGGTCCAATGAGAGGAGCAACGTATAGGGTGTCAGGATATGCTGGGTTCTTTACACTAGTGGACGCCCAAAGAAGCCTCTGTTTCTTTGCACCTTTCTTTACAAGAGCATCCCATCTTGGACCAGAAAATTTCTTCTGGTAGAGCTTGTAAGCTAGAGCTGCCTGGGCCACTGCAGCCTGCAGTGATCAATGCATCACAACAGGAGCATATCATTACAAACATAACCTAGTCGCACGTTCCTGAGAATTCACACATGGTCGTAGTCACATACCTTCCCTCGAAGATCAAGAGCCTCAGGTGTTCCAATCTTCTCGAGCAACTTGTCAATGAGGGTGTCCACACGACTGACAAAGAAGGAAGCAACACTTGTAACCCTGGAGAGATCATCTAACCCAGAGGCTTCAAGGCCATCCAAGTATGCATCAATGACAGCTTCATATCTCGCCAATGAAAATATCAACTGCAATTGTAAAAAAAAAAGCTTAATTCATCAGTACAGGGATAGACTCTCTTCTTATCATTGCATGGAAGGCACTAGCCAAGTAATACAGCAATATAAAGATGCAGTCTGGCAAGGTTTTTACTAAGGAAATTTTTCCCTAGTTATTTCAGTTAAGTTATTCTAGTGCTGTAATACCCCTCATCAAAGTGTCAATACATTTAAATCACAAAGCAGAAAGAGAACTCGTCCAGATAGACATCAAGGGTCGAGATTTTAATAGTAAAAAAAAAAAAAAAGTGAGCGCACACCAATGCATTTATTGAAATATCCACCAAAGCATGTGTATCATCGAAAAAAGGGAAAGGATTGGTCAAGGTTAAGCATCCGCCATCCACAGAATGCAACACTTTAATTGCTTCATGAGAACTCTGGTCATGTACCCTGCCATTATATACTCAGGACCAGCACAGGTAGTACCCACATGCTTCAACTTCCAAACCAATAAAAGAGACCAAAGGCTCTCAGGGTTTGAGTGATCTGTTGACTAAAATTTTTCATTATACTTTGGGTCCTATATTACATAAACAGCCCACATTAGTTAGAATCCTTCTAATAGCACTAGCACAGCATCCATGGAACTTAGGACAACTATCCAAGATACAGTCATTTAACCTTACATATGACATACTGTCCTACAAATTTAAGTAGGATAATTGATACAGATGCCATGAAAAGAATGACTTACAGTCACATTGACGCTGATCCCATTGGAGATGACTTGCTTTATTGAGGGAACGCAAGGTGCTGTGGCAGGGATCTTGATGTACACATTAGAGCGATTAACCACTTTATGAAGCCATTTTGCTGCCTCAACAGTCCCTTCAGTATCATCTGCAAGTCTAGGAGAAACTTCAACAGAGACATAGCCATCACCACCATCAGTTTGATCGTATATTGTCTCAAAGAGCTTGCATGCATCTTGAATATCCTTCACCACAAGCTCCCAATATGCAGTTTCAATGTCTTTTCCTGATTGCACGAGCTCTCTGCAAATTTTAGCATATAAGTATAAAACAACAAGATCATTGGAAGTAATTTGGCAGAATGAAATACAAAAATCAAAACGATCCAAGACCAGGCCACTAGGTACAGTCAATGGTTCTAAAAACATCCAAAAAATGAACACCAAATTAAAGAACACAGTACAAGACACAGATTTGAGCAGGATTTTCTTAAGACAGTGAGTGAAGCAGATCCAAATTAAAGATAACTAAAATGACATCTCAATTTCCTGACTCCGTTATACTCAGATTTCAAAGTTAACCACAATCTCCACTTGGAAGAGTCATTAAAAAATAACAATATCTGCAGCTTTTGAAGCTTTTTGTTAAAATGATAGGTTTTGAGCAACTCCTACATGACTACTAGTGTTTATTTACCCTGCAGTAACAGGTAAAACAGGGAAGAGCTACATACCTGAACTGATCATTATAAGCATTCGAAGATGATATAGCTTTCTGGAAAATCTGCAAATTGATTTTCATATGTTATCAACAAGGATAAAAACTAATAAGAAAACAACCGAAACACTGCCATCATCATCAACTTTCCACAGTTTCATTCCTTTAATTTTGTTATGCAAAAATTTTCCTATACAAGCAAGAACACAGTTAAAGAATGGCAATCGCTCCACTCACCGCAGGGTTACTCGTCACCCCTCTAACGCCACTCTCGATCAGAGGAAGCAGGTCTGTCACGGGTCTGCAGAGGTTGTCATACCAGGGGCTCTGGCCTTCCCGCTCGTACAAATCATGCAGAGTAGTTCTCTTGACTACACTGCCGTTCGCACCGTTCTGAGAGCACTTGACCCTGCGACAAGAAACAGGACAATATATTCTCAGCCAAAGCCAAATGAGGAATAAGAAACAAAGAGCGACCGTGCAGCTCATGCAAAATCCAATCCAATCCAATCCCAACCAGCACTCTCGGAAACCGAAAAATTTCCGCCGACAACTTCAGTTTGAAACGCAGAAATCGCAGATTCACCGTAAGGCAGGCATCAGAGGCTCCCAACAGTACAAAAAAATCGAAACCTGAGGACATCTAACATAAACTTCACACTCCAAACCACCGATACTCCCTCGAAGAGTCTATCAACCGTGTGGAGAGAGTCGCTGACAACTCGCTCAAGATAATCAGGGAGCAAGCTAGCCCTCATTAGCCACAACGGCGCCGAGATCCGCGTCGAAGTTCGACAAGATCCGCCACTCCGTCGCAAAACCGCACGCGGAATCGCGGCACGGAGAAGCACGTCGACAGCAGAAACGGAGAGGAAAGCGAATGAATCAGAACCCGCGCGCGCGCCGGGAAAGCCGGATCACGAGCACGGACGACGCAGAGAGGGGAAGCACTTACACGAGCGAGCTCCGGGAGGAGGAACGGTCGCATTTCGCGGACAGCCCGGAGGCGGCGGCGGCGAGGGAGCGGAGGGCGGTGCGGGGGCGGAGGTCGAGGAAGCAGAGAGGCCGCGACGACGGGGGGTGGCCGATCGAGGAACGCAGCGAGGAGGAAGGGCTGGGGGAGGAGAGCTTCGAGATCGTAGCCATGGCAGAGAGTTACGATACGAACGATGACGCAGGAGGAGTGAAGAGGATGGAGGAGGAAGACGAGAAGGTTGGTGGGGGGATTTGATAAAGTCACCCCCGGGGGGGTTCGTCGTTCTTATATGCAACGAGAGGAGAAGAGACGGGACGCGCTACCTTTCGGTTGACCCAACGGGCAGGTGGCCGAGAGGTATCGCCCCCATTTTTCTCCTTTTTCTTTTTTTTTATTTTTTTCTCGTTTATTATTTTGTGTGAACATTTGGTGGAGTTTCTTTTTATTTTATTTTTCCCTTTTTTTGGGGGTGTCATGTGGTATCATTGCTGATGCGCTGGTGGCGGATGAGCTCGATGACCTTTCTTTGCTTTTTTCGCTTACGATTAATTGGATAATTATAGTATGTCATTTATGTCGCAGCTAAATATGGGATTTTCCCTTTTATAATAGGATCCGCCGAATTTACAAGAGAGAGACTGCGTTCACATAAACAATTTCGAGAGCCGGGTTGGATTTGAAGAGCTAATTGGTTGTGCCCAAACGGGATTTGTCAATTTTCGTGGGCTATTAATGGAAATAAAAAAAAGTAAATATATATATCTTTTTTTAAATGGATGGGTCTTCAAATTGCATCGATCCTATGAAATGGAACAAGAGGATATCAGGTGACGTCCGAGGCTATGGCAAAAATAGATGGGGACAGCAGGAGACTTTCGGATGCTTTGCGGTCACCGGGACCCGAGGAGTTGGCAGAGAATTTGGACAAAGATAAGAAGGATTGATGCGGGGTTGAATGTACTTGGAGAATACGTACAGCGACAAGGAAAAATTGGAATGGAACTCCGCACGATAGCCTTAGAGAAAAATCATCTTGAAAGCTGTAGAGTTTTAGATCTGGATTGAAATTTTGTTGGGCGTACTTAACATCGTTCGGGAAGGTGGGCCAGTCGAGGTGGGCCTAACGTAATAAAAGAAGAAGGGGGAAATGCCATGAAAAAGAAAATTTACAAACTACCAGGACTAAAACATTAATATCCTCGACTTATATTAATGTAATAAAAGGACGTTCCATTTGCTATGAAAAATCCTTAACTATTTGCATATGGAGATACAAATGTCTCGAACTTTCTTTTTTGAATCATCAATATCCTAAACTTATACCGGAAATCTTAAACTACATCAATGCCAAAAAAAAAAATTTTGTATGTCACAGCCTCCCTTCCCTTCCCATGGCTGATATGTTTATGTTATTGACATTCACCCAAATTCAATTTAGGATTTTTTGCGAGATGAAAACTAGTTTGGAAAACGATGTGTGAAAGGGTACGAATTTGGGATTTTTCATGAAGAAAATTAGCTTAGTATAAATGCGTCAAAGTAATACCGGTTTGAGCTTTTTAACAATAGGAAAAAAATTAAAAAAAGAAAACACCATTCGTTGGCCTAATCCCTAGAAACCCACCTCAGAGAAACAAGTCCTACCTAGGTTTCCAAATGAGAAAGATTGCAAAAGCAAGATGACCCAATAGCCTACAAGATTGGTAAGGGAGAGATCTTTGAAATGCGGTTCCTCATGGGTTGGGGAACTTCGGTTGCACCCAAATTTTGGGCAATCAAACCCCACAATGATTTCTGGGGTTACATTTATTAGTGGGGGAGCGTGAGGTGGGCTAGTTGGTCAATTAGCCCAAAAAAGATTGAAATTCAGTCGACGCCCACCAGACCTTCAATCCTCATTTCAAACGGAGCCCTATCAAAGAATGTGCAGGCAGGGGAGGCTCTGTTTTTGTGTGAAATGCTGTGCTGCTGCCGCCTTGGATCTTGGTCCCCCATTGATTTGTTTAATGACCAGGAATCAAACCTTGTAATGTTTGTATCTAGGCAGCAAGTTGTCTGTGTTCTATTCTGTGTGCTATCTACCAAAAACCATTGAGAGAGAGAGAGAGAGAGAGAGAGAGTAGGTGGGACAGTGAAAGCAATTAGGATATGCAGATCTTGGAGAAGTTGAAGAGAGGGAGAGCCAAGTGTTGAGGGGTCAGTGAGTAGGGGGTTGTATAGAAATTTGGCCTGTCCTTTTATCTTAAGAGAAAGTTTGCTTCATCGTACATTAATCTTGACCTTCTTTGCACCTCAAGAGGTGCTCTCAAGTGATGCTCTCAAGTCACTTCACTTATCTTAATCGTCCACTGTTTTTCTTTTCTTTTCCTTGCTCCTGCTGTTGATATAGTATTGCATTGTACCGTTTCTTTTTACTTTTTATAAAATATATAATAAGATAAAGCCACGTCATCCCTACTTTCCTTTTATAAGTAAAAGAGTGGAAATGAGGCAAATGGTATCGACAACAAATATCGATAATCAGTTTGAGTTATAATTATTGTTTAAGTGAGCCTATTACCACCACACCATCTACTCTACTGCTGCAAGTTAAAATAACATTAAGATTTTTTAAAATTGAGTAGCCACCAGGTCATTCGAACTAGTGACAAGGAAACTCCGATCATGGGAGTAAGTTTTATCCGATTTGGTCGTACTTATGTGGATTTTAGTGAGGAAAATTCCCTAGCAACGTTGAATGCTACTTGATTTCTAAGACAGACACAAACCAGTACAGGTCTTGAAAGCCGCAGGTCAGGTTTGGCTCCATCGAATTGCCTCAGGAGATGATCGACATGGAAAAGACTCTCCTGGAAGAACGGGAGGAAACCATCTACGAGCACAGCGGCAGAGAAAAATCGCGGCCCAAATTCAAGGAACTTTGCCCCAGCCCGAGCTCAAGAAGAAGCGAGAGATCAGCGAGAGGACGAAACAAACGCACAGCTGCCTGTATGTGCAGCTGCTCAAGTGGACTCTCCGTTCTCGCATCATCAAGATTCGATCATATTCTATGATGCATCGGTTCCGTGCGCTGGGAAGAGAGCTGCGGCCTCGGGAACGGTCAACTTCAGCCTCTCCGACCGAAGTCAGAACATCATCTCCTACACAAAATCCAGGAGATTACCGCCTTGTCTTTCTCTGCTCCATTGACTATGCTGGACTCTGATTCACCAGCCACACCCTCTACGTTAGATGATCTTGTCTGAGCCTTATTACAGTGCACGGAAACTCGGCAGGACAGTCTTCCCACCCGGTTCGCTGCAACGGGGGCCCTCCGAGTGGCTGAGAAGGCAAGAAACTTGGAAGCTTTTGCCCTATGACATGCGTCACTAGCCTTAGAGCTACAGTTCAAAGCAGTTTGAAGTTAGGTAGTTGAATTATAGCGAGAACTTTTCCATGAAGAATCCATGAAATAATTTTCCCAGTACACTTTCCGATATCTTCCCATTACATTTGAAAACGATGGACCTAAGCAAGTTTTTTAAAGGTTCAAGGGGGAAGAAATAAGTAGGAGATTTATCTGGAGTGGGAAACTCCACAATGTCACATCTCGTATTCCCTCTCGAACATGAAAAAAAAAAGATTAATTAGGAATTAGAGGGCCCTTTAGTGAGAAAGGTAGATTCCATGTCAAAACTTATGTTCTAACTATCACCAGATGTGAAAGTATAATAACTTTCTGCGCCTCAGGTGAGAAGGAGTGTGTAAAATGCCCATTACTTAATAAGCTTCCCTTCAAACAAAATTGGAAGTTATGTAGTTGAATTTGACCCAATTATAAAAAGTTATGTAGTTGAATTATAGTGAGAACTTTTCCATGGAGAATCCATGAAAAAAACTTTCCTAGTACACTTTTCGTGATCTCCCCATTACAATTGAAAACAGTCGCGCCCGTTTCCTTGCACGACAAGCGGCTTCATCCACACTTTGAAAGCTTTCTCTCCTGTCATTTATGGAGAGCAAGAAGCATAAGCCGTGGCGATTGGTACTCAGGAATGAGCCATGGCCATCTCATTCGCTACACTTCGTTTTTCCGTGACAAATTTCGTCTTGTCCAAGCTACATTATCTTTTTTTGACTTATTTTTTCATTCTCTACACAAGGAAAGAAGATCACGTGGTAGACTGTCGGATCTTCGCCTGTCCGGCTAATTCTACCATAGAATTCCAAGGTGAAAAGTGATTCAATTTGCACCAACGGAAATCATAAATTTCAAATTATTGAACATGGTTGTCGAAGGGAATTACTATTGATTTACCTATCTCGATAAAAGGCCTAACCACCCTTTTGACTTTGCGTGTGCTCCCAAACCTATGGGTGAATGTTTCTCTTTTGGGGGTTAAACAAGCCAAACATGGTCCCTCTTGTATTAACATCCAGTCAAGACTAGCTCTTTACCTAAGTGGAATTTCTTAATACATCTAGCATTTCTCTTCTATAATGTGTGCAATCATGCACGCGTCAGCGGCATTTTTCAGTATTTGTGACTACATCGTCCTTCATATATAACTAGAAATTAAGTCGCTTTGCAAGTGATATCACTCTAATCCATATTTTGTTCATAATCAATGTGCGAGCCTGTCCAGACGACCGAGAATGTTCATCAAATGGACTATAGTTGATGTGCTTGATTGTCCCATCTGGGCAGCTCAATTAGTTCTTCGGCGAAATTGAGTTACCCTAGATGAGCATGTTAGCAGAACCAAATTCGGGTCCCTGACTTCTTCTGCGATTTGGCCTGGCCCAAGGGAGGTGTCGACAAGTGAAGGCACGCATCACGTATCATGAGTAGCTAGTAGGGCTTTTCGTGATATGAGTCGGACCATATTCGATTCGAGTAAGATTTATCGATAAGGAAACTCTCGACACAACCTGAATCGATAACTTCAATTTGTCATTGAGTTATTAGAATTCTAATTTGCAACAAAAGTGAGACGTGTTGAACAAAAAGAACATGAATTATGACCCTCACATCAGAAAAATATGAAGGTTGCTATCCGCCTGTTGGTTTGGCTCGATTGCAGAGTTCAGCATGGAATGCCGAAATCAAAACCGAACAAAGTTGCCGATTTTTGCCATTTTCCAAACCAAAACCAAACCAACAAATCGATAGATCAAGAATTTCGGGCCGATTCGATTCGGTTAGTCAATTTGCCTCGAACACCATCGGCAGTCTAGTCCAAGCGCTAACTAAAGACGGAGTCGGTTTTTTGGTATAGTTTCTGCCTTCTTGTAGAAAGTATAGAAGAATCACTCTCAATTCTATACATCTTATGTACCATGCAAAATGATGTATCAAACAAAAAGCACCAACGAGAGCCGACCTTTTTACCATGGTTTTAGATCCCCGACCGGGCCGGCCGTCCAGTTCAAGACCTTCTCGCCGGGCTTCAGGTAAACACTCCTGTGGTGCGGCAGCTTGCGCGCCAGTCCGTTGAGTATCTGATGGAAAGCGTCTCCTGATTGAGCAGGTTGAGGGAACAGCATTGCCCGTTTCATCGAAGGATTTGCAAGCAGCCTCTGCTTTCTTAGGATCACATCCGGAGAAATAGACGTCAGGATCGTGTCTAAGTTGGGGACGTCTTCTTCGGCGACAAAGACTCCGATTTCCTCCCATGGAATAGCATCTGCAAAAGGCAGGACGATGTCGTCCGCTATGATCACGGGGATGCAGCCGAACACGACGGCTTCCACGAGCCGAGGGCTCCAGGGGGCCCACCCGAGGGGGCACAAGCAGAACACAGCCCGTTGCATGTCTTCGTAGTATGTGGTTGGATGGTCGGTTGAGATGTCGAAGAGCGGATTGTCCTTGAAGTTCTCCCAAACGGCTGCCCTCGCTCCTCTATTGGCCAAACCAAAGAAAAAGTTCAAAAGCAATGCTCACATCCAACCAACATAAAAGACAGCTCACAAGAGAGTAACAACACCAAATAATTGAATCTACCTCAAATCACTCCATGAAATTGCCAAAAAGAGAACTAGATTTGTACCTTGCATAGTAGCCGCCTTCAGGGTCGTTGTTCACGTCATAGAATAAGCCACGGAAGTACACGAAGATGGAACGAGGAGTATCTTGAGGAATCAGGTGAGCCTGCATTTTCTGAGGTGGGGCATAAGGAGGAATCGTTATCGAGCCTTCCTTCAAGCACACATGGTTCCTCTGTCCAAAAGTCTGGACTAAAGTAGCACGCCGGTGTAATGACAGAATTCCACGCTCGATAGCTTTCTCTTCCTGTACAAAAAAAGCCCAGCAACAACCATAGATGCATCTTAGCAAGACCAAGTCACCCACTGATCTTACAAGTTCACGAAACATCAATCTACTTAGAATAAACCGATGTGTAGAGGATTTTTGGTTGGATCATATAAAGACAGCTACGAAAAAACCAACATAAATAATAGACCTCCATCAGCCTCATCTTCGTGTCAAAAACAAGGGTAAAGCTGATGATAAACTACTGATATCAAAATTCCTCTTTCACTATATATACAGATTAGACCCACTAAATCTCGATTGAAGATAAATATCATCAACATTATAAGAGCTGGGACTTCATATCGTCTATCTCTGTCTTCAGGCAAAAATTAAAATGCTTTACTTGTCATCCAACATCTAAGCTCAGTATTCTACAACAGGAATATATAGACGAAATTTTACCTGATAATGAAAGCAGGCTCCAAAATCGTGTGGTACAACGAAGAAATGATCTGCCCCTTCTGTCCGATTCCAATATGGCCAATTTGAAGAAATGAGCTGGATTGCACTTCTCATCATTCTAGGAGATTTGAAGGGTAACGGCAAGCCAGTGGGTGTAAGATCACATGTGGTGTAAATAGGGGTATAAAACCAGTCTGCTTCCTCAGGATTAAGAGTACGAACAGCGCTCGTTAATAGGAATCTATGCATATAGATTTCAGCAGCAAACATATGGTTGAGGCATCGAGCGTCCTTCTGGAGGAGTTTTTTGTTGTATTTGCTTGGGAGCTCATAAACATACACTTTCAATCTTCCCACTGGATTATCCTCAAGGACATCACCCGCGCTTCCTGCCAATCATCATCCAAAGCACAAATAAATTCCCAGCTCTTGCAGAAATCAAGCATCTCACATCCATGTGAGAGTCCAAGGACTACTGATCTTTACAAGATTTTAGGGACCAAGCTAGAGTCTCAGATAAAAGCAGATTCACAATTGACAGCACCCAGAAAACAGAATAAGGTCCCCAATTCATATTGATCGATTCACATAGTCAAAGAAGCATTTTCAACAATCCAGATGTGTCAGGGCCTAATACACAGTCACCCTCCATAAAAGTAAATCCTACCAGGCAATATATAATTATATACATACATATACATATGACCATAATAATGTTATCCGATGGGACTACTGCATCAAACTGCCAAACTAGAAATGTTTCTTGATGCACAAGCTGAAAATTGTCCAGAAACACTATTTATGCTCCCACCTCAAGAAAAATCAATGTCTTATCAGCAACATCCGTCCAAGAGATGTAGCTGAAATAGTTTAAACGATGAATCTAGTCCTATGCACATTACATACAATGCATCTCAATCATCTGTTATTTCTCCCTGTCAGCGGTCTCAACACCCTCATAAGCGGCATCCGGGACCACCCTCAGCTCAACATTTTCTAGCCCTCTCCAAACATCAAATACTGATAAACATTCCACAGAAGCGACTCCTCATCAGCCGAAGTTCATCTTCTACCGAAACTCGGTTACAGTGACAATAATACATCACGCAGGACAAACGACCAAACTCAAGCACATATACAAAAATCATCCACGGGGAAAAATCCCCACCCCTCGAAGCTCGGATCATTACCTGAAATCCGCTCCGTTTGCAGCCTCTGCTCCGCCCCAAGACTCCAGGCAAAGGCGTGAACGAGGGCGAACGCGAAAACCCACGACCAAGACCTCATCTTTCGACCACCAACCCAAACCGGAGGGCCAAATTCGAAATGGGTCTCGAGCGTTAGGTGAGGAGGACGACCACGGATCAAAGGGTCTTCTTATACGAAGGTGGTCATCGCCACGCAGTATCGGTGGGACGTCAGAGGGGCAGTAGTTGAGGGGTTACCTTAGAGTTTAGTCTTCAGTCGGAACGGGACTTTCGGGGAGGGGGGAGAATATGAAATGCGGAGGTTTCCAGGTCAAGGAGGATTGATGGGGAGAGCTCAAGGGGAATTTTGCTTCAAGAAACAGAGATGCGATGCGTTGCGTTGTTCGGAACGAAGCTTTGTTGTTTCTTTCAAGAGGAACCGACAGCACGTTTAAAAACTTGAAGGGGATTTTCGCCATGAAAGCTGTGTTTCTTTTGCCGGTTCGATGGCATGTCCATCTCATCATCTCGGACAAAGAATTAAGAAAATTTAAAGCACGTTCTAGGCTCTACGCCTTTTGCTAACGTACAAAGAGCTGGCCTTGCTTTTGGGTTTTTCTTTCTTTTTTTTTTGGTTGAATTTGATCATGAATAATCTTGAATTGGATGGTTTTTTTTTTTAATAGCTAATATTGATTTCTTGCACTTGCTAAAATCTACTTATTAATTATATTGACGTTGAATAGATTAAAATTAGAGTTTGAGAGAATTTTTTTATATACGGCTGATATATGCCTTGTTCAATTTGGGTATGTATTCATAATGTGTTGAGTAGCCTGATTGATTACAATCGTGCGCGAATTCGTCACGTGGAATTTTTTATATATGGCTGATATATGACTCGTTCAGTTTGGGTATGTATTCATAATGTGCTAAGTAGCCTAATTGATTACAATCGTGCGTGAATTCATCACATGACATTTGAATAATTTGTTTAAAGCGATTTTAAGCTGAACATTGACATATATATAGATGTACAATCTTTTCACTTGAAGGTTTATATATATAATTGTAATTTTTTTTTATATTATACTATTAGGATGAGAGCACATTCCACGCCTGTGCATAAAAAAATTACAAGAAGCCAGATTGGTGGAGAATAATGGAAGGCAGGCAGGGAGAAAGTAGGCAAGGTGAGAGAGTGGTTGAGAGAGACATAGAGTAGGGGAGAGAGAGTCAAAGACAGATCGTTGGAAGTAGGCATCTAATCTAATTAATAAACATTAATAACACCACTTATAATATTTTAAAAAAAGGTTTTTTATATAGAAAAAACATGAGTGGGACGGCCTGGCATACGATGTGTATTTATAGTTTAATTTTTTTCGAGATATATAAATAAAATGAAAACTACATGGAAAATAACTCTAGCGTTTTGGCATGCTTTATTCGCTACTTTGTCCTTGTGTAGTGTACTGTTTGTATTTTCAATATTCATTATTCGACCTCATCTTTTTGTTTTGCTTTTTACAAATTTTATATATCGAGATAGAATAATTAAGACCAAGAATCTCTAAATTAATTATATCAAGAGCCCAGATCGCACATCAAGTCCTCGCCAGGCCCAGCCCATTCATTGCTGGGCCTCAAGAAAATGGTCAGGCTCACCCAACGGGGCAACAAGGAATCCAAGTCACTCCATGTTCTGGCCAAGCTGGCCCACCAAGCCGGTTGGCTGCTCATTAAACAGGTTACAAACTCGACGTCGACTCATCCATTTGGGTTTTGACTCACGTCTTATCCAATCTGCGACATCAGTGGAGTATTTCATAAGCTTGGAACTTACCTATTTGGGTGTAGGCTTTCGGGTTACTAGTTGGATATTACTTGCGTGGACAATAACTTAAGAATCTAAGTATTAGGAAACATTGCCTTGATGTGGTGTTCGAAGTTTCAAATCTAAGTAATAATGCATATATTTTTTTTATGAGGGGCTTGACCAACGATGACCAAGTCGAGTCATCCTAGTGCAATAGCAGCTCTCGGAAAGATTGAACTTGAATATAGTATGCGAAAATCGACCTTAGCCCATGAGAGGTTTATGCAAGTGATTAAGAGCATCAGAAGACGCTATTGTTTGAATATGCATAGTAGGCTCCTAGAAAATCGAGAAAGCGATGCAACATTCATAGTCGATGCACAGTGGTTAAACACCACAGAGGGGATCGACTAGGAATCACTGCCGACAAGTGGAATCTAGAACCGAACCAATAAGAGTCGGGTTTTGCTGATGAAAGAGCACTTTCCAAGATGAGATGGAAGAAGCATGCGGAAGAAATGGACCACTTGGTGAAAATTAGGTGACCGTCTCCTATAGTTTGGGTTTTCTTATTAAAATAAGATCTAGATTGTATTGATTAAGCTAGGCATTAGAGGTTCGTTGGCAAGTCAACGTCCGTCCTTGTTCATCACCAGCTCAATGCCTTGTCCGTGCTAGTTTTTAGAGTAGCACCTAACACGATCGATATTTCTTCAGACAAGAAAAAGAGACGACTCCTTCGTACCAATTGCAGCCCCGATTAATCAAGTCTCGATTAGCCGGAATGGCACGAGACCTAAGCCACCCAAATGGGGAAAAACCTGCTTAAGATAAGCAAATGCAATGGATAGAGAATTCTTAGGAAAATTGAGGTCGTAATCAAGACCAATAGGTCATGGCAAAATTATCGGATGATCCCTACTTCTTAGATCATACTGAAAAAAGCCCAACTCGATTTGAACCGAACTGGACCAACCCAAAATAAAAGGGCGATCACTGATCCCTTAGTCAGTTACATTCGGGTCGGGCCTCGAATGGGCCACTTGAAATGCACTGCCTTCATGTTTCAGTCCCGACCTGACTCGAACCATTGTCGATTCAAGTGATTAGGTGAAAGCATGATATGAAATCTCCTCAAATGTGTGGATCACATCCCACTCCAAAGAGCCAGTCACGTCCTCATTTGAGCAAGAAGAGTCTCGTCCACACATTTAAGAGACTGAGTGATGAGAACTTCCACCGGCCAAGAGGACGCCCACCTGCTTTCATCGTCATTCAATATCTTAATGAATGACAACTGTCGTCGTACCATATATTGCGCCGGTATAAATACCTTCATTTACATTATATTTATTTCATAAAAAATAAAACATTTAAAAAATATTTTCGTAAAAATAATAATTTATATTACTTATGAGAATAAATATTTGACAAATATTTTCATCTTCCATATAAATGTTTAGATATAAATTATTTTGATAATGAAGATTTTTTCCATCGACTAATTATTTCATACATTATGGGTGATCGATTTAGGAATATACTTTTCAAAGCATTTATTCGTGAAATAGACGAAATATAAGATCCATCTATTTAGCATGGATATATATTTTAACGCAATTTATCATTAGTCGGTGTACAATTCTAAGGACCCTATGCATCTCGAGAAAAGATTTTTAAGGTTCATATGGACCCGGTCCATCACAACCAAAAATGCTACAATTTGACCAAACATGTAGGCCCACAGCTAAAGGCACAAATTTCCCACTGAAATGGAGGGGGACAATCCCAACAAATTTTGCCAAAAATTCCGTTGACTTTTTCCCCCCGACCAAACAGTCGAGAAGAAGTCAACGACGACGAATTCTTGAATTTCGCAGACCCGAAATGCCCCTAGACTTTCGTCATCAGGCGGCGGCAAAAGTCTCAATTTCCAGAACCTTGACTTTTACCGTGACGAAAACCGTAAACAACGTTATTAATATATTGAAAATTGGATATTTTCTTAAATTTTGATAACGGAAATCCCATCTATATCTATGTTATTAAGTGAAAAAAACAAAAAAACTCCTTTTGCCTCGCTTTTCACAATGTTGATGACGTCTCTTTGACACTTTTTCCATGGTAGTGGAAAATTAGGCATTAGAATATCGTCAATATATTCATTCGTGCTCCATACGCACCGCACCTTCTCTTTGCTTTCCGAGCCTGCAACAAGTTGTCAAAAGTAAATTAATTTATGCTTTTGATAGTTATATTAATGATTTAGAGAAAGGTTCTCGTCTCATTCCTACAAAACTACACAAATTCTGGGCACTGTTTGTTTACAGTCAAGTCAAAGCATCACGTTTCAGCCGAAATCCAGAATATTTGTTCCAATTTTCTAGAAGATCATGAAAAGAAATTTATGCTTGAATTTTGCAGGTCAACATTTTGGCATTTTGAAAATTTCGGGGTTAAAAAGGACAAGAAAGAAGTTAGGAAATGCGCGAGTTGAGAGGTAAGTCTATCTAAACAAGCCGCAAATAAAAACCTTATAATATAATCGCAATAGTCTCATGTCATATCTAGTCTAAGCTTTAACTCTTCTCCTCTTATTAAGGATACTCTAGCGTATACTCAAAATACTCATTTATAAAATTCTATATTTATTTTATAAAGTATTCTTAACGATGCCTCCAAGTTCCAAAGTAGTATTTAAAATATTTTATATATTTTAATTATAATTATAATTTTTTTTTCTAAAAAGACAATTTTGGAATACGGTTTCGTGAACGGAATCTCCGAGTTCCGTTAGATTCGGCAAGCCGCGGGTCGGTCCACCGCTCAACTGCACTGCATTTAAACGGGTCTTCTTCCCTCAGTCCTTAATATCTTCTCTCTCTCTCTCTCTCTCTCTCTCTCTCTCTCTCTGTGGCGGACTCTGCAACTCGAGCGATTCCACCGATTCGAGCTCGCCGGGAAATGGAGTTCAGGGACGCGACCGCGGGCGGCGGCGCGGCGGCGGAGGAAGAGGTGGAGGCGCCGTTGCCGGAGGAGATCAGCGAGGTCGAGAAGAGCAAGATCGGCATCATGCGGGCCGTCGTGGAGCAAGACGACCCTTCTGCCAAGGTCCTTCCTTTTTCCCTCCCCCCCACTCCCGAATTCCTCGTACCGTTTCCCGCCGCCTCCTCTTCTCCTTGCGGTCGCGCGGGGTCTAGCTGGTTTCCGTGTCTGCGCATGTGGGTTCTGCTGCATTTTGAGTGTTTTTCTCTCTCTACCTTGGATTCTTCGTTTTCCTAAAGCTTCGGATTTTAGCTTTTAGATGTCCGCGGATTTTGGAGAGTGAAATGCGTGCGCCCACGATCGTTGAGGGCGAGGAAAGTGAGCTGATGTTGCTCTCTCCCGTCCTTAAAGTAGGAAGCAAAGATTGTCTGGGATTCGAGTTTGAACTGGGTTCCTCGACGATAATCCATTTAGTCAATTCGTTGGAACCGGAGCTGCAATGCTGCATTATCCAGTGCTCTGTAACTACCTTCCGCCTTACATGGTTGCAATTCTCTCTGAAGTAGCGAAAATTTAGAGTTTAGGCGATTCTGTTGATCGCTTGTGCGTGGACATGGTGTCGTTTCTGACTCTGGGTCGACAAGGCTCACGATTCAGCCCATACCGGATTTCGCATTACTTGGGAAGTGAGCGACATCACTCTCATGTGTGCCCACCGAAAAGAAAGAGAGGAAAGATTTGCTCTCACATGAGGTTTGCTGAACCCTCGTCTTCCTGTGTAAGACTTGCCGCCAGATCAATCTAAGTTCGGATGCACGTGTCTATAAGCAGATAGTTAACAATGCATTTGGTGGTTTCCTTTTCATGCAGTCTTGAAATAGAGAACTCGGCTAATTTAAATCAGGGACTAGTTTTAGGATTTGGTTTCTTAGATTATGCCTGTTTTTTAGATTGCAAAGTCGGGTCCCAGAATTTAAGTTACCTCGTCATTACATGATGATTTTTAGTTGCAGGATGTTGATGATTTCATGATACGGAGGTTTCTGCGAGCTCGTGATCTAGATATAGAGAATGCTTCTAAGCTTTTTCTGAAGTACCTGAGCTGGAGACGGTCTTTCGTCCCCAATGGGGCCATACCAGCATCGGAAGTTCCAAATCACCTTGCTCAACAGAAGTTGTTTATGCAAGGTCTTGATAAAATGGGACGGCCTATAGTAGTTGTATACGGGGGTAGACATGATCCTTCCAAAGCGAGTCTCGAGGAGTTCAAGCGTATGATACATCTCTGATTCTTCCAGATTTTCTTCTAACCAATATGAATTCATCGCATCATGCAAAACTTTACCATCATCATATTACCGAAAAGAAATTTAGGCAGAAAAGTACTGAATTCGGCTAAAGTTGAGTTGTTTTACCACGTGCAGGTTTTGTGGTCTACACTCTTGACAAAATATGTTCCAGGTATCTCTTCTAGTTACTGAGACTCTGCGCATCACAGAAATCTAAAAACATTGCAAACTGAGGATTCTTCCAAAAATGAAATCCTTCAGAAGCATTCTGGTTAAGATGTCTATCCTGTGAGGCACAAAAATTGCGTGTGTCACCTATTCATGTGATTTAAAAAAAAGGGGGCATATTACTTGCAAATGAAGCCCTTAAAGACTATATCTAGTGCCACCCTCCTCAATGCAAATATAGTGTCCAAAAGTTTCTACCCGATCCCTTATTGGTTTCTCAATTCCCAGTTTCCTAAGAACTGTTATCGACCCAAGTCTTTCTTTTGCATTCACTAGCCAGTGTTGGTCAAATTTTGGCCAATAATTTAAGTAGTTTTTTGGGTGTTGATCTTTTAGAATGCCTGGAGGGCAGGAGAAGTTTATGGGCATAGCAGATCTGAAAGGATGGGGATACAAAAGCAGCGATATTCGTGGATACTTAGCAGCATTGTCAATCTTGCAGGTTCAATCTTCTGTCCCCTGCTTTCCTTTTGTTTATCAAGTTGATGCTGATGAAAACATTAAACTAGAATTCAATCCCTCCATGAAATGTAAAAATGTGAAATTTTGTCTTTAAGGATTGCTTGCACTGTACCTGAAACTAGTTTTTAACAGAATACAGAATGTGCAAACTGCATATTGTAACTATTTTCCTTGGTTGACACCAGGACTGCTATCCAGAGAGGCTGGGCAAGCTCTTTCTTATTCATGTGCCTTACATATTTATGACTGCATGGAAGATGGTTTACCCATTCATCGACCCTAAGACTAAAAAGAAGGTATCGTTGGATTTATTACTTTGTGCTCGCTATTTGAGTCCTAATGTTGTCTTACTTTCAGAGTTCTTACATTTGATTAGTAAACAAAGATTGGAACTTTTGGAATTCTCCTTCATATTTAATTGGAAGAACATATAAACAGAACATAAGTGCTCAATGAACTTGTATTGCGGCTGCAAGCATTAAAGATTAACAATTTGTACTTCATTGATTTGGTTGGAGATAAGAAAAATTTGTACAGTGCAACTGACCATAGTTATAAGTAATCTAAATCAGAAACCGTTGTTTCATTCCTTCTGTATTCAAGTAGATTAGCACTCTGTGAAGTTTTATCTTTTAGTGTTGGAGCATCATGTCCCCACTTGGAACTTTGGAAAGTGCATGTGTGATGCTAACTGATTCTGATCTCATCTCTCAGATTGTTTTCGTCGACAACAAAAACCAGAAAACCACTCTGCTTGGGGACATTGATGAAAGCCAGCTCCCGGATGTATATGGAGGCAGGTTGCCCCTTGTTCCCATTCAAGACAGCTAAATTCTATTCAAATTACAAGAATTTTTCTCCTCATTTCTTTTCTGGCCGGACACCTATATCATAGAATATAAAGAAGATGTTATATTGGCAGAATGTGGAACAACAGCCAAATCTCATGGCTGAACTGTCCTGATGGTAGGTGTATTTCTCGGTATCATATTCTTCGTTTGAGGGATTTATAGTTCTGTCGCTTCAAAAGCTTGTGGGGTTAATATGCCAGTTGGTGTGGTCCAGTCCAATGTGCTCTGCTCTTCTTGAAAAGTAGATGGTTGGTTTGAGCTAGAAACCGGTCAAAACTGGCTTGTTAGACATATACCATGCAACAGGCCGGTTCTTAGGGAAATCGATTTGATTCAGGATTTTCGAGAACCCAGAGCCAGCTCAGGATCAGTTGACTTTTTGAGTCCAAGGTCAGAACCGTCGGCCTACCTAGGAACCTACGGCCCCGCATAAACCGATTCTGCCTTTAATGAAGAAATAAATTTTGCACTTCTAGTCATGGGCTACAAATCACTTAACTCAGGAAAGTCCATTATGAGCGGACCTAACCATGTCCTTAAAAGGCTAGATCATGAGATGTTACAAATAGAAGTTGGGTATTGTCGGGTCGGAGCAAGAAAAGTGACCTAACACGAGGGATTGGGGCATGTAAAAATAAGGAACATATTGTTACAGCTATCCTAGATTGCTGGGATGGTGGCTGAGGTCCCCAGTGGCAATGAACCAAGAGGCAATCTCCAATAATGCCTCCTAGGGAGCTCGCCCCCGGTTTGGAAGAAATAAACTTTGCACATCTCAATATTGAGTCAGAGGCTACAAAATCACTCAACTAAGGAAAGTCCTTTATTAGACATGGTTTTTTATTATACAATGCAAGTGTCTAACTTCTAGTTTTACAAATGAAAAAGGAATTTGACTAGCATTAGTATTAAGACTTGACTTGAATTTATTGTATGGTGGTTAATTTATTTTTAAACCTTTTAACGATTTATCAGTTTAGTCGAGTGTATGGTGGTTAATTTATTTTTAAACCTTTTAACGATTTATCAAGTTAGTCATTTCGATTAATTTTGATCAAAAATTGATGACGTTGATGTTACTCGTTCTATTTAGCATGATAAACGGTCGGCATGAATAATTTTTGAAATTTTTTATTAATTATTTTTTTTCATTCCTTTTCTTCTTCTCTTTTACTGTTCTTCTTATCCAAAGGGCCAGCATGGGTCACTATGGCCTTGGCTATGGTGGGCTGCAAGAACCCTCACCTAGCTAGATCTACACGAGGGGAGGGCTAGTGAGGTGAGGGCTGCTGTGACCCTCACCAATGGACAGCGAAGGTCGTGATTGGTGAGGGTGCCATTGGAGGAACAATAAAAAAAATACAAAAATTATATAAAAAAATCACAATTTTAATTTTAAAAATTGTAAAAATTGTCTCAATATTGAAAGATTTATGATTAAATTTGCCATCATACAATACGTTTAAGACTATTTAAACAATTTTCTTCTAATTTTTTACCAAATGTTATACTAGATCGTTGAATTTCTCTTTTCTTTCTTTCTTTCTTTTGCAATCAAGTCATCAATCTTCCTTCGGTGGAGACGGTGGAGATGGAGACAATGGCAAGGATAGAGTCTAGACATTGTATTGATTGCTCGATCCTATTTTGAGAGAGAGAGATCTTTTGGCCTTTTTGTTTTTTGTTTTTTTTTTAATTTGTCCTGGGTTTATTTTGGTTTTTTCGTTTATATTTTTTTAGGGAAAATTACACAAATCACCGTGAACTCTGGTGTACATGTTCCTTTTAGCTTTCTGCTACCTTTAAACTTTCATTTTAATACGGTCGTTAACCTTCAATTATATATATATTATATATATATATATATATATATATATTTTTATATATTTTTCCGTTAGCATGTGTAATACACGTGATTTTATGGGGAAGAGTACATTTTTTTAATTTTTCTCTTTTTGAAGGAAAACTCCTTTTACCCTAATTGCTGTTAAAATAACGAAGATATATAAAACCGGGAGAAGATTAAATTAACTAAAATTAATAATAACAGAAGAAATGAATATCAATAATAACAATAAATAATCAAACTGTAAAATTATATAAATGTAGTCATTAGAATAAACACAACTTAAACAATAGGCGCAAAGTAACAAAAAAGTCAAATGACAAAAATTGATTACTCATTGTGTATATTAAAAGAGTAAACTTAGGTAAAAAGCGATTGATTAACAAAAATATTATAAAAAAATACAAATAGAAACGATGTCCTAGACTCATTAAAGGAAATGATTAACTGATATTAAGGTGATTTTTTAAAGATATTCTTTATTAATCAATCATTTTCTGCATAATCCAACTTTTGTATTTGAACTTCTTGTTAATCGGGCCTTTTTCTGTTTTACTTGCTACTTAGTCGTATTTCTTTTTCCTTTGAATTTTTCCATCTAGTTTTAACAATCTCAAATTCAACATAATTATTGGATTTTATATTTCATACTATTATTTTAATTAGTTATTTTTGTCAATTTTCTCTTCCTTTTTTTTTTCATTTGCTAACAAAATCAAGATTAAAAGAGAGACTTCTAATCCAAAAATAAGATGAAAATACATATTTGCCGTTATCAGTAATGTGCATTGTACGGGTTGACAAAAATATAACAGAAGGTTAATGGCGTTACGAAAGATGGGTAATATGTAACAATTGAAAATTTAGGTTTGAATATTTATTACCCCTAAGTACAGGGGAATTACGACTAATTTTTCATTTTTTTTTATATGTTTAACTCATTTTGTTTGATAGAACTTTTGACATTTTGGGATAAAATATCCAAAAGCATGAGGATTATTTTCCTCTCATTTCATGGACACTGCTACCAAACAAGAGAAAGTCAATCACTTTTAAGGGAAATGACTTTCTCTTAAAACGATTTCCTTGAACATAGAGTGTTTCGCCAAATGAACAGTGTTGAACTCATGTTCTTCATTGTTGCACGTTTACTGCATCACCTATGTAGCTCGTTCGTGCATTTCTTGCGAGCTGTGGCAAGCCAAAAACTACGCATCCCAAACTATGAATTTTGTCCTCGTTATGACTACTTCTTCACTCGATATAGTGTTAATTGCCCATCACTAGGAACACCCTAGACCATTGACCTCTAGCATTGTTTGCTGCTTTCATGGTGTCATCTGCTCTGTCTAAGCTCAATCTTGCAGCCAGTGAGTTATATCCATCACCAGAAGTCCCTGCATGAGCACGACCTTTGCTGAAATGGTGGAAACGGTTCTGATCTCGGACAACAATCTCTCTCTGGAATACATCTGACACGTGCTTCATAAAAGAATGGCAATCGTGACAGATTCTGATGTTCTTCATGACCCAAATCGTCCTCCCATTTTCGAGATGCAGAAGGGCGAAAGCAATTGCCAACTTCTCGCTGTGATAACTCAGATTGCTCTCCTTCTCCTCCTCTTCGATATCATGTAGCACGTTCGATGTCTGTGGCGTATAACCTCGAAGCTTCAATCTGTCAATTATTGAAGTTAACGAGTCCCTGATATTTTCCCACTCCGGATGAGAATTTTCCCCAGAAACAAACTCATGGATTTCCTGGTCTGCATTGATCAAACTGTACCCCGGTCTTTTGCTAATTCTCCTGTCTTTCATTAAAATTCTCATCTGAGCTTTGTGGTTCCATTTACCAACTCCCCCATAGGCATTGGATAAAAGGACATAATCGCCGTCGTGATGAGGATCCAGCTCATGAAGTCTTCCTCTCACCTTTTCAGCTAAGCCAAGGTAGTTATGATTCACACAGGCTCCAAGCAGAGTTCTCCAGACAACTGAGTTTGGCCTGATTGGCATCTTTTTGACAAATTCATACGCTTGCTCAACCATCCCAGCTCGACCAAAAATGTCAACCATACACCCATAATGCTCAAGCGTCAGGTTCCATGCCATACTCTTTCTTAATGCTTTCAAATATTCCTTGGCCTTCTTCGACAAGTCCCGCATGGCTGCAAGCCACTAAAACTGCAGAGAACGTTATAGAATCTGGCTGCATTCCTGATTCCTTCATGTCATGGAACAGTTTGAGGGCCTCATCACTGCGGCCATGCACCGCAAGCCCATTGATCGCCACAGTCCAAGTCAACACATTTCTTTCGGGCATTTCGTTGAACACCCTCATCGATTCAACGACCGACCCGCACCTGGAGTACATGTCTATCAAAGCAGTCCCAACAGAAATCTTCCAACTCAAGCCAATTCTCCGAACGTAACAATCGACCCACCTACCCAATTCCAAAGCCCCTAAGCTGGAAACCGCCGAGATCACGCTGAGCAAAGTGATCCTATCCGGTTCAAAACTCTCCACCAGCTGCATTTCCCGAAAACAAGCCAAGGCATCGTACCCGAATCCATTATTCGCGTAACACCCAATCAAGGACGACCAAGTCACCAAGTCTCGCTCAGGCATTTCGTCAAACACCTTCCGCGCCGACTCCACCGCATTAGTACACCCGTAAGCGCTGATCAGCGCGTTCTGGACGTAGACGTCGGAGCCGAGCCCGAGCTTCGCGATCAGGGCGTGAAGGCCGTGGCCCATCTCCAGGAGGCGAGAGCAGGCCTTGAGGACGAAAGGGAAGGTGAAGTTGTCCGGCGACACGCCGCGGCGGAGCATCTGGGCAAAGAAGGAGAGGGAGTGGAGAGGGGAAGAGTGGGCGTGGGATCGGATGATGGTGTTGTACGCGACAACGTCGGGGGAGGAGATGCCGGCGAAGAGAGCGCGCGCGTGGGGCAAGCTCTCGGGGGCCGAGGCGGCGGCGGCGGCGGCGGCGCATGATAGCAGGAGGCGGCGGAGGGAGGCGGCGTCGTCCTGGAGGCCGGTCTTGATGACGAGGGAGTGGAGCTTGTAGACATCGTTCATGGATGTTATTCTCGACAACATATGTTCAGGTCTTGTCAGCTAGCCCACTTTTGATTTATACATCGAGTCTGCCAACTTAGTTGATTTTTGCAATTGGGTCCTTTTTCCATCAATTGTATTATGTTTAGCAGATCCTCCTACTTTGCTGACTACACATTGTTTATGAACTGTATTTTGACAAGCGGAGCTTATGCCCTATTCCTATGTGGCATTAACGTCAGCAACATATGAAAAGAAATTTCTTATTTTAGGAAAAAGAAAAAGAAAGGCGGACTTGCCGAGCACCAACCATCCTCGCGGAGATTAGAAATCGACCCTATCTCCGGAAAGGGCGAGATGGCCCTTTCCGGCATAGGACCTAGCAAAGCAATTACCATGGTCCGATCCATGTTGGCAAGGCCGATACTTTATATTCTTACCGCAACTTATTCCTCATATTGTGGTTTTCCATGCCAATGTTGCTAAATTCTCATGCCACAATTTTCTACCACGCAAGTTTGCTGTGAAATCGAGAACGCGCGACAATAATAGTCTAGTCTTATAGTCTAGTCTTCCAGTGTCGCCGCCACATTTGGTGATACCTCATCGGCCTTTACCTTCACCAATGGCACTGCAAGCACATATAGATCGGCCACCTCTCTCTACCTATCTGGCATTTTACAGATCTAAGGTCGATGATCCCAATCGACCTTAAATAAGAATTTGGCGAAGCAACAGCCATGGCACTGCATGCCCATACAGATAGTTCCATATGAGATCAATGACCTTCTCCATCACGAGAGAGAGAGAGAGAGAGAGAGAGAGAGAGAGAGAGAGAAGGGGGCTGAGGTTTGGCAACTGAAGGCTAACAAAATACATATCAAAAGTATACCATTGGTTTGCTACCTTGGATATCAAACGTGACAAATTACATTGTGTGTTTGGTTCTGACTGATGTGTAGTTAAGCAAATAATGATATGAGTAACTCAACTATTCATCTTCAGCAGATGCAGATGCATGATGTGGGAAGCTCGACCATACATCGGACCAGGTCCGGTGCCCGTCAATTACCTCCTTCACAACTGAGGCCACTTCCCCCACACTCACCCGAACTTGATCTTTGCTGTCCCTCTCTCGAATGGTCACATCAACTTGAGAATCGACGGTGATTGCAAAGGGCACTCCAAGCTCATCTGTTCTTGCATATCTCTTCCCTATGGTGTTGCCTGTAAACATAGCCAGGGCGCAGTAGCAGATGATTATCCAATTTAACTTTGGTGCTTTCATCAAGGACAAGAAAGTAAATCTTGATCCAAATATACAGCTCAATAACAGAACAAGTTCTCATCTAATTTATTTGTGTATCATTCAGATCTGCAAACCTGACACCAACCTTAGCAGTTCCCACAAATCATAAATCAGATTTTAACAAGAAAAGAGGGAAAGTGGGAAGATAAAGATGCCAATCAATGGAGCTAATCCTAGCATTAGGAAAAAAGAACACAATCTTAGAAAAACAGGCATTCAGATCCCTCTAGAAAATCCCCTAAGAATGTGAATAGGACAAAAAAGAAGTGATCAAAATATAGAATTCATGAAAACATAATCGAGAAGGAAAACGCTTAAAAATCATAGCTCTGTTTAAGAAAGAAAAAGCAAAGAGGATAAAGATATCAATCAAACTTTGGAGCTGATCCTAGCATGAGGATAAATGAAAACAATTTCAAGGAACAGGCATTCACTCCCCTCCATAAAATCCCTTTCTATGGTGAGTAAAGAAAAGAGAGTGATGAAGATACAAGCATCATGTAAAAATGCACAAGAGAAACTCATTTCATGCAAGAATTAAAACATAAATTCTATATTGGATAAGTACCTGTAATGTCAATCTTGTGTGAAACACCAGCCACAGTGAGTGACCTGCTAATGAGTTGAGCAACTGACTCATACTCTGGCTTCTGTACCAATGGGAAAACTGTACATTTGATAGGTGCCACAACAGGAGGGAAGCGGAACACATTTAGTTGTTCATCGCCTGCTTTGCTGGGCCTTGTATAGAAAGAGTGCTCAAAAAGGCAGTATATTATGCGTCCAATGCCAAAAGACGGTTCAATAACAGAAGGGGTAAAAACCCTCTGATTTTCCCTTATCTTCTGCTTAGAAATCTTGACCATGTTATCCTTGATTATTACGCTCTTCCCCATTGCGCATACGAGAAAGTCCGCGTCTCCTTTGGATTCTAAAGCAGCCTTCAACTGCAAAGCTTCCTCTTCGCCCATTGCCTGGTATTAACAACACATATGCAAGTATAAAGTAAAGGAAGAGATTCCTAATATGCTTAGCAAAAAAGCAACTACCAAGGAAACTCCAGCATATACCTCCAGAGATTCAACCACCATCTTTTGGTTTCCCTTGAAGGCAAGACCTAGTTCCTTCTTGTTTGGAACAATTACCAGTTTCTGCATTGATACTTCAATTAGTTAAGTCATGATAACAAACTCAGGCATTTACAAATAAAGGACTCCATGTACTACAAGAAAAGCTAGCAAAATTAACTAGTCTGAAGAATTACCTCCACTTCTCTGGGTTCAGCAAATTTTTCATGGGCAACAAGAGCAACTCCACTTTTCTCCTGTCAAATGATAACATCATCACTCCAAATAGATGTCTCTATAATTAGCAGAACATATACATTTCTAAACTCTCTGTTATCCAGCTTTCAACCCCCTCAAAAAGTTCTGGATAATGTTTTGCTTCAAACAGTATGTTAGACAAAAGAATATAATTGTGCAACAATGGATAACCTATGTCATCCAACAAATGGTTGCCACACAAGAGAGCTAAAAAGAGAACCTTACAATGTATCAAACCACACCTTGCCATACAGAAATCATTGAAGAAAGAATTAATATTGCTGAAATGAAAAATAAATATTATTAATTTCTTAGGCATGTTGGCAGCTTATGATTCACATTCCATAACTTTGCTTCGGCTACTAAAAATTAGAAATAGGATGAAGAGTTCTGGAAAATTTCAGAAAGACTCAAGAGGACCTTATGATAAAATCATTTCGATAATTAAGATAACAAAAGATGCAGCTGTTTCTTTCAGTATTCCTGAACATGCGCCTTCTCCCAAAAAAAAAATTATTTGAAAGAAGGCAATATAACTCTTACCGTATGTGCTTTTAAATCATACGCTGACCTATCTGCAATACCAACACACTCAATCCAACCATAGGAACACTCAATTTCAGCATCCCAACAATCCGCTGCATAGTGAGCCATTTCGTTTGCAAGATGTTGCCTAAACCGCAACCGATCCTTGTCTATGCCAAGGCGAGTTAAAAATAGATATACTCTCCCAATGAAGTAGCCGAGAGTTGCATTGTTAACAGTTCCCTAAAAATAAACATTGCAATTTGTGAGACTCAAAGTGAACAAGTTGGGGGAAGAAAAATCAAGTCCAAAGATGATTCAAGCTAAACCTTTGAAACTGCTTCACCAAGCCGAGTTAAGATAGCAGATTGGCCAGACATTTGTTGTTCCCTTGGGAACATCAAAAATTCCAAATCTGCAACTTCAGAAAACTTTGGATGGTTTTTATCTTCTGGATCAACAAAATGCTCGATCTCAGCGAGAGTGAACTCACGGACTCTCAGAAGACCTTGGCGAGGAGAAATCTACAAGTGAAAAGCATTAGAATCAACCATAGACTAAAATATAATGACACAATGGAGATAATGATAATATCTCAACTACAGCATTGGAGACCACGATTTAAGCCTATTGACTAACAAGACAATCCCATTTCAATCTTTATGACAAGTTATGCTATGCAACAGTATCAAAGCAGAGATCATGCATACAGTAAACATGCACAATTTAAGATGATCAGAAAGAGTGATGCACAACCTCATTTCTGAAAGCCTGACCAATCTGAGCTGCAGCAAAGGGGAGTTTATTGCCGTTATAATAATACAAGTCTTTGAAATTTACAAAAATGCCTTGTGCAGTTTCAGGTCGCATGTACCTGCAGTAGATTGAGGGGGGGAAAAACTACTGTAAATCTCAAAGACGTAAATCCAAAAAAATACAAAACCAAAAGCTAAGATAACATTTTTGAAACAGGAACTCAATTCACTTGAAGTCTGCACCATCGGCATGACAGCGGGACATCTATTGGTGGTACTTACCCAGGGAGCAGACCAGATGGGCCTATCGACGTTTGAAACATCAGGTTGAACGGATAGGGATCGGAGAGAGGGTTTTTGGTGTCAGGAGCTGTGATACCATACTCTTTTATCTTGGCACCCAATGCATCAGGAGAGAGATCATCCAAAGTTGCAAGTACGAGCTTTAGTTCCGCAGCCTTCTCTGCACTAATGCTCAAATCCTTTTGGAGCTTCTCATTACAAAAATCTTTGAGCAGATGATCGGCTCTATAACAAGTCCCAGTTTTCTCATCCTTCACCATAAGGTCAGTAAACTTGTCCACGTGACCTGACGCCTTAAGCACAATCTCCGGGGTGACACAAGGGCAGTCAACCTCCAACATGTTCTCCTCATGAACAAAATGCTAATAATAGAAATAAAAAAGATTGACACAATTAGACCCAGAGAAAATGGATTTTTTTCTTCAAGTAACAGTCAAACAAATGTTTAAAGATTATTACATCTGGGCCTTTTCTATTCGGGCACAATAGGGACGTTGTAAAGACCCAGAACAACAAAAAAATGAGGAGACAATCCTTATCCATGGCCCTTTCTCAGCAATATTGACAAAGATAAAAAGGAAAAAACACACTACTATGATGTCATAAACAGCCATAAATGGGCACATAAAATTGAACCAAATAACACATTTCCACTTGAATTCTATCGCACATTTCCACTTGAAGTCTCCGGGAGATGATCTCTAGCAGCCTAAATGCCCATCAGAACTATTTCCATTACTTCACTTGGATTCTCCTGAGAACTCTCGAGAATGTGAATTTTGACAAATCACTTAAAGAATGTCACCAAACGAATCCCATCATTTAACTAACTAGATTAAGGAAACAATCGAAACCCATTAAACCCATAAATTCAAATTCGACCAACAAGAGAAAACAGAATTTTTTAACACCAATTCGCAACGACAAACTATTACAGGCTAAAGCATCTACTCCCATCGCGACGATTGAACTCAAAATCCACGACTCACCTGACGCCAGTACGCCAAGACGTTCGACTTGACGGCGCAGCCGGGCGGGCCGTAGTCGTAGAGCCCGGCGACGCCGCGGTAAATCTTGAACGAGGGAATGTAGAACAGGCGGCGCTCGAGCGTGTTGACGACGGTGTGGCGGAACGCCTCCCGGGTGAGGGCGCCGTCGCCGCTCCCGCCGGAGACGGCGGCCTGGAGCTGCTTCTCGACGTCGGCCTTCTCGATCTTGAGGTCGTTGAGGGCCTTGATGGCGGCGTCGATCTCGGGCTTCGGCGCCTTGCCGGCCTTGAGGGCGCGGACGGCGTTGCCCTGGGAGTCGACGGCGGCCTGCCGGTCGGCGAGGGCCTTGCGGAGCGAGTCCTCGGTGCGGTCCATCGCCGGAGGGAGAGAGAGAAGAGGCGAGAGATGGAGAAACGAGAGCCGAGGGATGTCGATGAGGCGAGTCTGGCGAGGAGTGATGGTGGTGGTGGAGGTGGTGGCATGCAAATCGCGTCCTCTCGGCGATGACTTGAGGGGGAAAAAATGGAAAATATCTGCTGCTAGGGTTTTTGAGTGGGGGGCTGTGAGTGAGTGGAGGTTCTTTTTGGGATTCTTGGGAATTTTTTGGAAATTATTAATTATTTCAATGGATGAAACGAGGGAATCACATACAGACCCTCTTCAATCTAAATAAATTAATTTAATTTATTTTAATTTTGTTGATCATAGCTAATATTATTAAAATACTTCTAAATGATGGTGAGAGTGCGGAGTGAGCGAAGGTGAGAGAGTAGATGGGTCAACAATCATTAAAAATTTTAGGATTAAAATGATAAAATTAAATCATTTATTATTGAATTGGTTACTTTATAATAAATTCAGGGTTTTATAGATAATTTTTCTGTAAATTATTTGTTACACTAGCACTAGACCTGAAAAATATGTAAATAAAAATTAATAACTTTTTATTTATACAAATATATTATAAGAATATTCTCTTAAAATTGCCCTTTGAGTACGTGATTTAGGATTTGTGATATGGTATGTCTAATCATCAGCATCGTCGCTGAAAACCTGGAGTTGCCTAAGGGCATTGTTTTTGTATGGTATTGGGTGGGCTAAAATTTGGGACATGGGTAGAAAACACGACTTATTTTGGTCGATGGCTAATGAGGGCTGAAGTTTCGTTTTGGATCATTGAGAACTTAAATTTTTACAAAAGTCACGAGAAGATTTTGCGCTTACCATCTGTGAAATTCAAGCAGAAGAAATTAGAAGTGGTAGAAATGGCCAAATATATTACTTGAGAGTCATGTAATTTTTTAACTTTTGAATAACAAATTATTGGGATTGGCCCACCCTTTCCACATGGAAAGGAGGAGGTAAGAGTTTAAATCTCCACCTTATTAGGAATTGAGATGGGGATAATATAATTTTAAGTGTGAGTTTCCACTTTCATGTATTGTAGAAGGTAAGATAAAAATCTAAAAGTGAGAATTAAAATAAGAACGATGTAAAACAGATAAAAAACATCATAAAAATTACATTGATTGCAAGATCTGTTTAGAGCACTTATGAAACCTTATGTTATTATTTTACTAAAATAAAATCTTGAATTCTTGGTTGACCAATGGCCAAATCCTTAAGCCCATTTCCACAAATTGTCCAGAGAAAGTAAGAATCATTAGTGGAATCATCAGTCCAAATTTTGACCGACAATCATGTGCGGAAGTAAACTAGCATGGAAAATCAAGAATACCGTGGAAATATAATCAAATAGATATAAGCAAAATTAATTTTTTGTACAGTACTCACTTCAATACCATGACTTTTTCTTGATCACATGAGTACCATATTTGTTAAATATCATTTTTAAGTACCATTCGATGACTTGCCTCGTTAGAAAACTCACTGGACATGAATTTATTATATAATTTGGGACATGATCAGTAAGATAAAGTTAGCAATTGAACCTCTAAACAACGTCATCTAGAGATCTATTTGCCCCCGAATTATTGAATGGGGGGAAAATGTGGACCTTTAAGGACCCTAATTCCAATTTCTCGATCAGCTCAAATCAGCTCTCAACGCATGCTCTCCTTATTTTGCTTCGGCCTTTAGTGTCTCTCTGGTCTCTTCAACCATCTAACTTCACTTTGACTTCTCTTGACTCGCCCTCCATCTTAACCTTCTCGAGCGCCCCAACCATGCTTCAAAGCAAACCTCGGCATTCTTCAAAGAGCTCTTCCAGAGCAGAAACGGGAGAAGAGGCCTTCATTGGTACCAGCATCGAGTATCCCATGGTTTCGGCCTCTAAGCTTGAACTCCCAACTCAGAAACACAGTTTGTCGAAGCTCTTAATGGCGTCGAATGCAGAGAGTCTTGGCCGATCAAGGTCGAAGAATTTTAAGAAAACGGAGATCTTTCATTGCGGTGGAAGGATCAAGAAACCAATTGTTCAATTACTGAGAATTACAAAGAGAGAAACGTGGTCATCTTTTGTGGGGGAAGCATTCAAAGAGAGAGAGACACAATTTTGCAGAGGAAGCATTTAGAGAGAGAGACGTCGTTTTTGTTACTCTTATCGCCTTGGATTGGACTTTAATTTTTTTATTTTGAAAGAGTCAAGTCGAATTGAAAATTTAATTGAAGAAAACATGTAGGATGAAATGTCAAAATGAGTACTCAAGTAAACAATTTTATACTAATATGCACTCAAGTGAGTGAAAAAATTATGGCATTTAAGTTAATGTCGTGCAAAAGTTGTGGGTTGACAAATTATTTAAATGGTAAATTATTAGCAAGTTGATGATAAAAAAATACATTGGCAAGTAAAATAATTTGGAAATAATAAGCCTACTTCTATTTAACCTACCAAAGTAATTGATTAACATTAAATGTACCAATTCAGGATTTATTGTGAACCAAAATTAATTATAGAAATAAATGTGTCGATGATGCCATTTTGAAATTATTTTTATAGAGATGAAAATTAATTTTGGATAAATACATAGAGATTGGTATATTAATGGCATTAACCCAAGAAAAAGAAATTCAAATAACATATTTAAGGTCGTGTTGACAACAATAGAGATGTATGTGTCACGGGCCGATCGTTTGGGATCGTTGACCGTGCGGCGACTTAGGCTATTTCGGATCGCTCGGGATCGTTGGGGCCTAAGTCAAGTCTTCTAAGAGAAACTAGCGAGAGACGCTCTAAACTAAAGAAATGAGTTTAGATTGCTAATGTTGGATGATATAGATGAGAGGGAGGGCGCCCCTTTTATACTTGAGGCCCTCAGATTACAACCATTGATTTGGTTTCGATCCGGCGAACAAGATCGTATTTCCCCAACTGCCTTAATTACCGTATCTTCTGCCCCTAAGAATATTCTAGGAATAAGAATATTTTAGGAATATTCTAAAAGACTCAAGAGAAAATCCCGCCCCTAAAAATGTTCTGGAAGTGCTTGGATCCTCCGAGGGGCGTTTTAGTTGTTTTTCGTCAATTACAAATGCCCCATTGACTACGGAAACCTCTGCTCCGTGACATTCTCCCCCACTCATTCGAGCGACGTCCTCGGCGCTCACAAAGATGAGGAGAGTTCTTTTTGGCACGAGCTCTTTCCCGCTTCTTCCTATTTCGCTTGGCCCTAAGCGACTCAAACGGTACCTCGAATGGCTTCTCGAACGATTGGTTGAGTGGCTTCATGATTAGTTGGGCGTACGATCCGGTACGTGGCACATACTCCACTTCGGGGAAGAGGGCTTCAATTGGCATGTTGTGAGTTGGCGTAGGAGGTCCCAACTCTACCTTCGGCTTCGGCTTCTCAGTTGGTGGTGTCTTCGATTGTTGATCGGCCATCCGCTTGGCCGCCTTCAAGTTCTTGTTGAGGAGATGGACCGCAACAATCGTCTTGGTGTTCATCACCCCTTTGAGCATCGGCACCATGGATGGACACTTCGGGTTGCACTTAGACCCCATGTCGATCATGGCTCGCGCTTGGTCGAAGAACTGCATTCCCAAGATGAGATCGTAGTCGTCGAGCGGGACTATCTCGAACGGGAGCTTACCTTTCCAACCGCCAATTTGGACTTCGACCTCAGGGGTTGTGCCTCCACTTGCAAGGTCTTCCGAGTTGACGGTCTTGAATCGCCTTCCGTTCGGCATCACTTCCAAGCCCAACTTTTTCGCTACCTCGGTCGCCATGAACACGTTGGACGCACCCGTATCAACTAAGGCATAGAGAGTGATTCCACATACCTCAAGTTCAACGAAATACATGTCCGTTTGCTCCTTCTTCTTGGGTAGTGGTTGAGCTTGCATAGAGTTGAGAGTCATCCCACCAAGTCGGATTTGGCGCTTCTCCTCCTTTGGCCGTTCTTCTTCGGCAGAGAGGATGGCGTTGACTCAATGCTTTTGCGGACATTTTTGTGTCCAATGATTCCCCTTGCAAATGAAACAAGGAGCGGGCGGAGGTTGATCGTACTTACTTGTCAAGTTCGCTTGTGATCGACCTCCATGGACGGGTTGTTTGGACGAGCCTTCTCCCCAAGTTTTTCGGCCACCTTGGTCCTTGGGCCCACGGGAGTTGTCTCCACCTTCGTCCTCGGTGGACCGATCCGACCTCCAATCCCTCGATCGATGCTTCGTTGAGTCGAACTTGTTGAGGTCAATGAGCGATTCGGCCACGGTTAAGGCCTTCGGAAGATTTCTCACATCCCGACGCACGCTCTTGCTTTGCCCAAGGCTTGAGTCCATCTAAGAACGCTCCGAAAGCCTCCTCTTCTCCAAGATTGTTGATATGGAGTTTGAGTTCGGTGAATTCCTTCACGTACTCTCGAACCGTACCTCGTTGTTCGAGGTGATGGAGCTTGCTACGGGCTTTTTGTTGAGCAAACTTGGGGAAGAAGTATTCTTGAAACTCCTTCACGAAGTCATCCCACGTCTCCACGAGAAGGGCACCGCGCTTCGTCTCATCACACCTATTGCGCCACCACAACATTGCGGTATCGCTAAGGAACATCGCAACAGTTCGTACCTTAACATTCTCGTGTTGGATGTTGGCGGCTTCGGGCACGCTCCATGCTCCATACGAAGTTGTCCACCTCTTTGGCATCGATCACCCTTGAACTCCTTGGGCTTCGGCACCTCTATCTTGGGCACCGCTTGGGTAGGCATCGCTCCGTTTGCGATGCTCAATTTGCATAGGGCGAGCTCCGCCTTAAGCTCTTGGATCTCCACCTTCATGGCTTCGACCTCATCTTGTCGGGGGTTCTCCTCTTGCATTGCGTGAACACATTCCCTCAAGTCGTCGATTGACGTCTCGAGGTCATCATCCTTCGCTTGAAGAGGGACCGTCGCATCGTTGATGGCGTCCGTGAAGTCTTTGCGAAGGGAGCCTTCAACCTCTATGATCCGATCTTGAACATCATCGAGTCCGTCAATGAGATCAGTTATGGCACTTCGCATTTTCGCGAACTTCTCATCAAGCGCGACAACGGGTTTCGACGAGGTTTCCCTTTTCTTGCTTCGGCTGCGAGTCTCTCTGACTTGAACAACCTCTGCATCCACAATAGCTTCTTGGCTCGACATTCTTTCGAACAGCGGCTCCTTGGATCTCTCTTCTTTTTGCTCTGATACCACTTGTCACGGGCCGATCGTTTGGGATCGTTGACTGTGCGACGACTTAGGCTATTTCGGATCGCTCGGGATCGTTGGGGCCTAAGCCAAGCCTTTTAAGAGAAACTAAAGAGAGAAGCTCTGAACTAAAGAAAGGAGTTTAGATTGCTAATGTTGGATGATACAGATGAGAGGGAGGGCGCCCCTTTTATACTTGGGCCCTCGGACATAAACCATTGATTTAGTTTCGATCCGGCGAACAAGATCGTATTTCAACCGCCTTAATTACCGTATCTTCGCCCCTTAGAGGGCGCCTTTTAATACTTGAGGCCACGGGCAATCTTAATGGAAATTTATAATTAAGAGATCATCTAAACAAACTAGTGAAGTCGGCTTCCTAATATCGGCCCTCAAGTTGGTGCTGGTGCAAGTAGGGGTGTCAATAATTGAACCGAAAATTGGAAATTGAACAGTACCGAACCGAAATTTTGTGCATTTTCAGTTCGGTTCGGTTAACAGAAAAAAAAACCAAATAATTTCTATCGGTTCAGAATCTATTGGATTCGGTTAACCGTCTTCTCTTTTTCGTCAAAGAAAGAAGATGCACAGTGCATTTGAAGATGAAAACCATCCGTGTCTATACGATACACAGTGGATCTTTGCGAGCTCTGAGAGGATCATTCTCTTTGTCTCTGTGCGCAAAAGCAAAGTCGCCATACGCAGATGAGAGCGATGATTTGCGGTGAGCAGCGGACGCCTTGATCTCCTGGGCGGCCAGAGAGGAGGAGGACGACGGCAAGGCGTAGTAAATCTCCTCCTTGAAGGTCGCCGATTTCATGCTCTCGTGTTCGCTGATACGCCATTTTGCTCCCCTCCTTCGAAGCTCTGATGCGAGCAACAGATCTCGGTAAAAGAGAAAATCTATCTTTTCGAGCTAGACGAAGGAATGTAGAGCAGATCTGGAAGGAATGTAGAGCAGATTTGGAGATGGACGACCATCTTCTTCACCAAGCTACAGATCTGGTGGAAAAAGAAGAAGGGCTCAGCCATGAATGGCAGATTGAGCCAGATGCCTTGGGCCCGCGTGACTCCTTCATGGTCGTCATCGCCTTCACCGGCGTCGTGCCCCTTGCAGGATTGTCGTCAACGTGACAAAGGGCGGCTCGGCTCAAACGCGTAGGACGCAGCGCTATTGACGACTCCACCGATGGCTACATCTGTCAAAATGGGTGTATAACCCATTTATGACCCATTTAAATATTAAATGGGTCATAAATGGGTCAGGCTTTCTTTTAGTATAACCCATTTATGACCCATTTAAAGAAAACCTGACCCATTGATGACCCATTTAATATTTAAATGGATCATAAATGGGTTATACACTCATTTTGACAAGTATATCTATAATGGGTTTAAAAATTAAAAAGACTAAAATACATGGGTTGTTAATGAACTTGAATAAGTTTAAAATCTTTAAAAAAAATTATAAGTATAAGTTTTCCTAAGTTTAGTTAGATAGAGAAATGTTTTAACTATATGGGTCGGGTCGAGTATGGGTTGGGTATGGGTCAAAACTTTTATACTATACTTAAATGGGTCATAAACGGATTAATGGGTCAATTTGGGTTGGACCATTTATGACCCGACCCAAACCCGACCCAACCCACCCGTTTAACAGGTCTACTGATGGCCCCGGCAAGGGAAGGTGCAAACAAACTTTATGGCTGAGGGCTTCGACTCTGGCAAGCAAAAGCAAAAACCAAAAAACTGAACCGAACTGAACCAAACCGAATTGAGATTTCGGTTCGGTTTGGTTTCGGTTCTAATCAAATTCAATTTGGTTCATTAAATTTCTTTATCGGTTCGATTCGGTTCGGTTTTCATTTACACCCTTAGGTGCAAGTAAAAAATCAAGGATGGTACCTTTTTACTTCTCAATGGCCTTGGGACAAGATTCGTGCGTTGATGACCCTTGATGATGCTCTCTTTCCTTTTAGCTAAATAAATCAAAGTCCTTATCTAGCTGCGAAAGTGCTTTATATGCGATCCGACAACACATCACTTCTTCAAAGACATACGACCCCCTGGAGGAGTACCAAAACTTGGCACAAAGAGACACTTAAGTGCCAAAATCGGAGAAAAATGATCAGTTAAGTGCCAACGACAAGAAAATCTGGCCAAAATGTTAATATGGCACTTTTCCGGCAAGTCGGGGTCGAAATGGCGTCATTTTAGGTGCTAACATGGCCAAATAAGTCCAAAACAACGTCGTTTTGAGCCAAAAATTAATTTTTAATATAACTATTAAAAATGAAAATTTCTTTTTTAAAAAGAGAGGCAGTAGCCCCGCATGTGGCCACCGCCCCATTGTCGGTGGGGGCAGTGGTGACGGACGGCGAGGGTCACTGATGCACGCTAGTGCCTGTGCGAGGGTCGATGATCCTCGCTCAGGCTGGGACGAGGGTGGCCGACCCTCGCCCAGATCTGGGAGAGGGTCGCTGCCCTCTCCCCGGCGTCGGACGACAATGGTCATTGACGCTTGGGCGCGCGTTAACGACCCTCGCCCAGATTTGGGAGAGGGCCGCCGCCCTCTCCCGGCGTCGGACGACAATGGTCATTGACACCGCGCGTTAACGACCCTCGCCCAGATCTGGGAGAGGGTCGTCGCCCTCTCCCGGCGTCGGACGACAATGGTCATTGACGCTTGGGCGCGCGTTAACGACCCTCGCCCAGATCTGGGAGAGGGCCGCCGCCCTCTCCCGGCGTCGGACGACAATGGTCATTGACGCTTGGGCGCGTGTTAACGACCCTCGCCGTTTGTCGCCGCTGCTCTACCGGCGATGGGGCGGTGGCCACAAGCAGGGCTGATGCCTCTCTCTCTTTCGCTTTTAATATTATTTATTTAATATTTTATTAAAAATTAAAATTTGGCCAAAATAACGTCGTTTTGGGCTTATTTGGCCATGTTAGCACCCAAAACGACGTCGTTTCGACCCTAACTTGTCGGAAAAGTGCCACGTTAGTATTTTGGCAGGATTTTCTCGTAGTTGGCACTTAATTGATTTTTTTTTCCGATCTTGGCACTTAAGTGTCTCCTTATGCCAAGTTTTGGCACTTGGGTTATACTTATGCCCTTCTTCAAAGCAAAGCCAAACTTCTGCATCTCCCAACCTTTCCTAAGTCAACCAAAGGATTGTTATAGCATGAGAAGGGCCAGTTTTACCGGCTAACCAAGCTCCCAATTACGGGCTAGTTTTATCTTGGCACCCAATTCATTAGCAGAGAGATCATCGAAAGTTGCAAGTACAAGCCTTAGTTCCGTAGGCTTCTCTGCATTAATGCTGAAATCCTTTCGGAGCTTCTCATCACAAAAATCTTTGAGCAAATGGTTAGCTCGATAGCAAGGGTCGTTCTGGTTTTCTCACCCTTCACTGGAAGGTTAGTGAACTTGTTCACGTGACCCGATTGACACCTTAAAAGGACATTCTCCTGAGTGACCCAAGGGCAATTAGGGTACGTTTGAGACTATTCTTCTCATTGGAACAATTTTGCTTATAAATGATTCTTTTTTATTTGTTCCTTGGACATGTTTTTGAGCAATTGAAGGTATTTGGTAATTGCCTAAAATTTCTATTCCCAGAATAAAAATGCGTTTCTTATGATCCTTAAATTTTTTTGTGGCTTTGAATTTCTTTGAATTTTTAAATATTTTTATTATATTTTTCTCTTTTTTTATTATTCCTTTTCTTCTTCTTCAACCGTTAGTTGGTGCCGGCTAGCGACCTCGCCTTGGCTATGCGATGCTCAACCTCGCTGTGGCTACATAAGGCTTGGTCTTGCCTTGGTGGGGCAAGGTGTCATCAAACCTTGTTTGGCTGGTTATTGGCTATGGCCGAGGCTGGCAATCAGTTAAAGGTTGAAGAAGAAGAAGAAAAAAAAAAGAAAAAAAAAAAAGAAGAAGAAGAAAAGAAAAGAGAATAAAAAAAAAAGCGGTTTGATTCTAGAGTTGTTCTCGAGAATAAAAAAGTAATTTTTTTTACTTTTTAATTATGTTCTAAATCTATTTCCAGAAACGAATTTGTTCTCGGGAACAAAAAAGTTACAAAATGGATTTTTTTTTCCGTGGAACAAAAGAATAGAACGATGCACTATTTGGCACGTTGCCAAACAAATCTTTAATGTTCAGCATGTCCTCCTCGAGATCGGAATGCTAAGAACAGAAATAAAAAGATTAATGAGACTTAGACTCAAAATAGTGCTAGCCACTCAAATGGAATTTTTTTTCCTCAGACAAATGTTTAAAGATCATCCAAGTGTTTTTCATGAAAGCATAATTAAGGACATGTAAAAAGCCAGAATAAGAACAAAATGAGTAGACAATTTTTACCCATAGCCCTTGATTCGTAATATTCTTAATAACAAGAGTTAATATCATGGAAAACTTAAAAGTGGTACATATATGATAAATTTATCCCAAATTAATTTTATAACAATAAAAAATCCGAAATTGATATACCAGTGACAAATTTATCATAACCCTTAATTTCTATTAAATTTTACTTTCAAATTGCTGAGTTAGATGACATATGATAGTTGACTAGTATACTAGTATAGGGTTTTGTCCTTTGTTTGTCACACGATGTACCGGTTTTGGTTTTACAATGTATTAATCTAATTTAATGAAAACTAAAGGAGGGTGAATTTGTCATAAACGTATTAATTTGGGGGGTTTTTGTGGTAAAAAAATTAATTTGAGGTAAATTTATCGTGTACCAATTCGGTGTTTTTTGAATATTAACCCTTATAACAAAAGGGAAATTACCCACAGCATAAGTTGTACAATGATGTTGTAAATAGTCTCAATACCAATGTGATGTGGGAGCATTTGCATTGACACCATTGATGAAAGAAGCACCTCAATGGCCATTCAAACTGAGAGAGAATTTGGGCATAATGTGTTTCGATGAGTTGAGAGAATGGAGTAACCAATAAGATAATGCTACCGAGAAGACGGCTATCGATAGGTTACCGAGTAAAGAGTTACTAGCTATTAAAAAGTTACCGAGTGAAGAGTTACTGATAATTCTTGGTACACTATATTAGTTGTTTATTTTGAAGTTTAACAACAACCTATTGATATGATACTATTCTAGACTATTTCCATGCATATTTGATGAGCTTTTGAGATGATTATCTTCTAGTCAAGCTCGGTGGATGAATTTTGAAAATAAGGCATAAGATTGAAGAGTCAAGACTACAATTTCCCATGTTATTAATAGCATTTCTAAGTTTCAAGGAGTCTTTAATGTTATGTAAGTTTCAAAAATCAAAGTTCTAACTACCTAGGCTCTTTACTATGCTTCTAATTCCCAAGTCCTTTAATGTTTAAGTATTTCCCTAGATATCATATCTCCCATAAATAGAGGAAGACTCATACTAGTATTGATGAATGATTATACATGAGATTTCCTTTCTATAAGTGAATATTTTTGGAGAGTGGATAACTCCTATTTTGATCTCTTGATCCTTGGAAAGTGGATTACATTTTGGTGGTGAGCCAAAAATCATTTATCATTGGCTGGTGGATTTTTCTTTAAGTCTCGATGGTGAGTTTCTCTTATTCCGAAATCCTTTATCCTTGGTAGGTGGTTCGTCGTTAAGCCTTTGTGGTGAATTTTATCTATCTCAATGCTCATTCTCGGTTGGTGACGTCTTCTTTAGACATTGGTGGCGTCCTATCCCTATTGCATTTCATCCTTCAGTAACCATCCTCATAAACATCATGCGGGGTATGTGTAGCTGCGAGGTAAGGTTACCTGCAATTTGACATGATTGCAAGTTATCAGCTATGATGGTTTTACTTATTAGGTATCCCTGAGGCGAATTAATACCTTAACCAAGGTTTAGTATTTTAACCCATTGAGATTTTATCTTATTTGTTGATGTTAACCATTTTCAGATTCCTAGGTATGGCTTTCCACCCTATTCGTTTTAGACTCTCTTTCACCACTTAGCTGCACATGTCGGTGTTTACCGCCATGGGGAGTGAGACAATCTTCCTAAGGGTTACCACTACGATCTAGGTAGATGAGGGATAGGGAGAATTGATTCCTCATCCATATGCGGCATGGTTCGTTGGGTTCGAAGGTAGCCTATTGAAGCCCTATGAAGGACCTATGGGGTGACGCGTCGGGTGGACGCGAATGGCTGCTGACTTTTTGGACTGACTTAATCTCGACCCCTAAGTGAGGAAGTAGATTGACCCCCTTTGCCTTATATCTTTTGGTTGGCTGTTGGAATAGTTCTCACTTGTAAGGTTGTACATATATCTATTCCCATAGGTTAGTTTAGTTAATAAATAAAATGATGAGGTTGCTTTTGAACTGTTTGTCTTTCTGACTATCTCTACTGTTGTTGTTTGATTGGGGTATAATGTTTTGCTCCCGCATCTACATAATTAAAAGATAAAAAGGATGGTTTGTGATGCATCTTGGGACGTCGCACCTCTCTTATAACATGTGTTTGGACTAGGGGATGTATATTTTTTGAAGCCCAAATGGACGTCTAATTTTTTTTTCCAATGTAATGATAACAAGTGATTTGGTTCATTGGAACCGGACTAGATCGATCAGTCCGGTCAATCCCCGGTTCCAAGACCAATTCGTTTGGTCCACGTTCCCAAAAATTGGGAGCTAGTCATCCTGTCCTGTTCTCGGTTCTTGGGTGAGATCGGACTGGACCAGGAACCAAGCTTCCCTGACAACAATAATAATGTATTTTCAAGGATTGCTTCTAAAGGTGACACATAGGACTCCGGATGGCTTCTTTGTAATTGCAAGAATTGGATTTTCTACGTTCTCCATTAACGAAAAGAAAAGATGCCATCTAGACCTCATATAAGTATCAAATCAATGATGCCTTTTACTTCTCAATGGCTTTGTGAAAACATTTCGAAGTTGCTCCAAGGAATTATCGAGGATACTCATTGCTCTCTTTCCTTGTAGCTACTAAATCATAGTGTTATTTACTGTGACAGTTCATTACATGCGTATCGCAGTTAATACACTCCCAAAACATAGATCACATGGATTTCAAATGGAGTTCATCAAACAAAAGGAGAATGTAAGGCAACTCAACATAATCGTCCTTTCACATACTAAACAAAGACGAGAGAAGAAAGCGATAAGCTGAATTCTAAACACACGTTCTGTTTCCCCATTTGATAATACAAAGCACTTCTTCAAAGTTGGGCAAGTTTCTCCAGTTGTCAACTTTTCTGTTACAGATGCCAAATATAATCAGTAATGGCTTCAACCCAGATAAGACGCAAGAAATTGGTTAGCAGGAAAGGGGCCATTTTACCTGGTAAACAAGCTCCTTTTCGTGTCATCAGAATGTTCTTTTGAACCAAAGCATGGCGATCATCGTTGTCATTGAGAATTTCTCGATGGCCCTGTCCATCGCTTGGAAGTAAGAGAGCCTCCAAGATCGCTTAAAGTGCAAGATGCTGCAGAATCCTAGAAATCCCATCACAAACCCAGGTCCCAATCCCGCATAGAACCAATTGTAGATGTCCAAATCGCATTCTCTAGGCTTATCTTCATTGGAATTACCACCATTGCGCCCATCACTACTGGGTGGCTTGTCTCCGGGACAAATCTTCAGAAGAGGAGCTCCACAGAGTTCGTTATTGCCGCGATAAACTGATTCATCGTCCACTGTGCGTAGATGATTGCCAGACGGAATAGGGCCAGAGAGTCTATTGAAGGACAGATTGAGATGACTAAGGAAGTCCATGCTGGATATGCCTGGAGGGATGGTACCTGACAGTTTATTTCTAGAAAGATCAAGAGATTCAAGGTTTTTCAGGTCACTAATATTTGAGGGGATGTGTCCACTCAAATTATTCTGAGAGAGGTTCAGATTTTGAAGTTGGAAGAGCCTAGTGAACTCTTCCGGTACCTGCCCAACCAGCATGTTTGCTGAAAGATCAATTGAGAAGAAGTATGAAATCACATTACCATATATTTGGCTGGTTCCCTTTGTGTTAACTATGACATCGAGACCGCTAATATAACCCCGACGATGTGGCACATGATCAACCATAGACAAGAAGCCGTCAAAACAATGGGGAATGGGTCCAGAAAGGGTGTTTTGCGCAAGGCTCAAGAAATTGAGAGAGCTAAGTTGGCAAAGTTGTGGAGGAATGCCTCCAACAAAGTGATTTTTCTCTAAATTGATCACTGTCAATTGTTGAGAATGTTTCCCAAGTGTAGGTAACCTACCCGTGAATTCATTGTCGCTGAGATCAAGGATCATCATCTGCAGTAGATTTGACAAACAGTTCGGGACTACTCCAGTGAAGCCATTCCGATGTAGGCTAAGAACAAATAATTGCTCAAGACGGCACAAAGATTTTGGAAACTGACCATTTAACTTGTTATCGCCAAGTGACAGAGTTCCCAACACTTGTGATTCTCCCCAACATCGAGGAAGTGTCCCAGATAGTTGGTTCTTTGAGAGATTAAGATAATACAACAATTTCAACCTACACAGAGAATTCGGAATGCTGCCAGTGAGATTGTTAGCCCCAAGGTGCAATGAAAATAAGCATGGCATCTTGTCTCCGATATCTTGGGGAACTTGGCCTCTAAGCATGTTTCTTGAGATATCCAAAAGACCAATGTTTGAGGAAATGTCGTGGAACCATTTAGGAATATCATCTGAGATACTCGCATTTGATATCATCAGAACGGTAATGTTCCTCTGTGTTTGAAGCCATTTTGGAAATTTAGGTCCCACCTTACAATTTGACAAATATATCTCGCGAACTTGGAAAGGTGGAACCCAGGTAGAGCTCATATTTACCATGAGCTCATTGGAGGACATGTCTAACCTAGTCAAGCTTTTGAGATTTTCAAAGTGAAGTTCACTTACTTCTCCATACAAAAAATTACCCTGGATTTGGAGAACCTTTAAATTCGATAGTCGCCCAATACTCTCTGGAATGGTCCCACTCAATTTGTTACCGCTTAGATCCAACTCTCTTAGAGATGATAACTCCCCTAAATTGGCAGGAATGGAACCAGAAATCGAGTTCGATGAAAGATAAAGGTACTCTAGTTCCGTGAAATCTCCGAATTGATCTAGTAGGCCACTGCTAAAATTATTGTTGGAAATATCAAAGATCTTCCACTTACTTTGTACGCAACCAAGAGGACCGTCTGAGATAATGGAGATGTCCCCGTTGAAGTGGTTATTGCGTAATCGCAGCACTTGCAATTTGCATAGATTGCTCAAGTTTTTCGGAAATTCACCTTGTAGCCAATTCCCGGATATGTCAAAGAAGGCAAGCCTTTGATTATTCTCGATGATTGCCGTAGGAAAAGGGCCTTTCATATGAAAGTTGGCAGACAAATGAAAATGGCCTTCCGCAAGAAAGTTGGTCGAAAAATCAACATGTTCTAGCTTGCTGAAGTTGTAGATCCACGCCGGAATAGAACTTATATTGTTGGACCCAATATCGAGGAATCTGAGAGTGGTGAAATTGGGCTGCAAAGAGCTAGAAATATCTTGCAATTCACAATTGCTTAATCCTAAAGATTGCAAAGATGAAAGCATGTTGATGGGGTTGAACCAATCTACGGCTTTAGAAAGGTCAACACCAGAGATGTGCAAATATTTCAAGGAAGATAATTTCGACACCCAATCAAGGTCGTTCGAGGTTAAATAACCTAAAACAAAGTCACTACTAAGATCCAAATACTGTAATTTGGAAAGGTTATTGAGCTGTCTAGGAATATCTCCCTCAAAGCCTGCATACGAGAGGTTAAGATATTCCAGTTTTTGAAGAAAAAGAAAGAACATTGGAATTTTCTGAGTTGAAAAGTTGTTGAGACTGAGGTCCAGATGTTTTAAATACGTCAACTCGGTTAAAGAAGGAATTATGTTACCTCCCAGCCTGCACTTATATGAAGGTTCAAAGATGTCAATATCAATCTCTTCAATGCATGGATTATGAAGATCGATCTTCAAGACATGACCGGTCTTCTCGTCACATTCGACTCCTTTCCACTTGCAACATTCCCCACCAGTCCATGATGACAGGCGTCTCCAAGGATCAATGAGACCATGCTTGAACTTAAGAAGAGCTTCCCTCTCTGTACCAATACAGCTTACATTGGTGAAAGCTTTGGAATGACCGAATTTGCTTACTCGAATGACAAAGATTGCCCATAAAAGGGTAGACACAAAGCCAACGTAAGACGCCATAGGCTCTTTAGGACCTGAGAACAAGTATGGCTTTAATCATGTGGATAATAGTCTAGATTCACCAAGAACATAGTCACTATAAAATGTTCTTCAGGTCATTTTTTTATCACCGGCCATCATGACTTCCTAAAGGACGACTCCAACTTTCCAAGTCGTGCCTTCTTAGACCCGCCAAGCGGTCAACCCATCAAAATCAACCCCAAATATATATCATCTTTTATCTGTAATGACGACCGAGGACGACAAACCAAAAGGAAGAAAGAGGGACGCCTACAACAACCTCTAAGACTGGTTTGTTGTCAGCATATGATCTTTAGAAATTTTTTTGTTGCCGGTGTCTACCATCCAACCCACCCCATTTTATTACGAAGTAACAAGTATCATGAAAGCTAAAGGCCACCTAATGAAAATCCCAAAATAATGAATTCTTGGCTGGTTCCTTTTTGTGATAGCCATAATTGGTGTTACAAAAGATAGCTCATAGGAAAGGCCAACCATAGGCATGAAGGTGATGAAACAACGAGGAACACTCCCAGAAAGATCGTCATGCGGTAGGCTTAAGTATTGGAGACGGTTTAATTGGCAGAGCTGCGTATCTCTAGTCAAGTAATTTCTCTGGAGATCAATTGACTTTAATGATCAAGAGTGTTGTCCAAAAGCAGGCATACTACCGGTGAATTCATTATCACTGAGATAGATGATATACAAATCTAGCATTTGCAATCATTTGGTAATATCAATCAAAGAAACATTTATAACAAATTAAAATATCAATTGGTAATTATATATAAAAGTTGGTAAATTTTGCTATTTAAGTAAATGTTAGATAATTATTGAAGTATTCGGCAATTTTGGAAATATTTGATAATTTTCTACAAGAGTTAGTAATTTAGCACCTTAATACTTTAACAAATACGTAGTGGTAAACTATAATAATGATTTGTAATTTCCAAAATAATGTAACACGTGTTAGTAAGTGAACTTAATTAATAGTTGGTAATTTCATAGAATGGTTAGTAAATTACATAAGAGTGTAGGCAAGAAGCTTAATGTAGAAGTATCATTTTCTTTCTTTTAGTTATATGGATCTTGGTCTCGATTCACCAAAATAAAAAGAAAGAAATTGGACATTAACATCTTTTCAAAGTTATTTTCTCTCAACGCTGTCCATGGCTATCAATCACAGTGGCACAAAGACCATCCAAGCCAGCACAAGCCATTCAACCAGAGTGTGTCCATCGCTGACATTAACTTCTTTCGACTGATAATCTTGTGTGGACGTAAACAAGCATGAAAAACAAAAATGTGTAAAGAAAACAGCAAGAACGAAAGCGAAATAGAGGGGAAAAAAAGAAGAAGGAAACCGTTGAAGTAGTGTTAGCAAAGAGAAAACATTTCGTTTGGGCTCCCCTCAGAAAAGAAAAAGAAAACTTTGGACGAAAGCTGTTGGAACTTGAAGTCAACGGAAGACTTTAACGTTTTAATTTGAATAAAACTGATAGATGCATTTCGTCGCCTCCTGAAGCGCAAGGATCTTCAACTAGTGGCGATTGGACCTGAGTGTATGAATGCATTATGAGCTCTTTCTCTTTGGTGTGGAACTTGGGGAAGCCAGAAAATGATTTACGGGGAAATGAGCCATGAAAGTAAACCTTGGCGGGCGCCAAAGCTATCCTAATTTCATTTTTTGCAAAAAAATTTCTATAGTTTAAGGATTAGAGCAATCTTAGTTAATTGACTCCATCCAAGCCTTTTTGCGTACATTTTGGTCAAGAGTAGAGCTGCAAAACGATCTTGATTGCTCTCTAGTCGTATGAGTTCAATTGTCTTGGATCTTGTTGATTTTCATCAACATCGTTTTGGCAAGCTTAGGCAAATCTATTTTCATTGACGGAGAGCAAGTGCTGTGTGCCCTGAGTAATAGGAGAAGAAGATGTGGAGGGAGAGAGATTTAAGATCGGTGGGCACGTTTGTTCTTTCATTGAGATTGACTTATACACTTTCATTGAGATTGACGTATACAATTTATGCCGAAGGTGTCATTATCATGTAAAACATTTATCACAGAAGTTTAAAGAACATTTCACTATTTGTTACGTTTTGTTCTTCAGCGATATCAAGAAAACATAAAGCTGGGCATCTTGAATCATTCACATCTGGATTGTTTTTTCTTCAAAAACCTAAGATGCGTGGGATATTCAGCTTTCTTTTTGATAATGAAAGGAGACAACATTGAACTTCTTGTAGATTTGTCCTCGCTCTTCATAAGCATGAGATAACACTTAGCTATTCATTAGATGGTGTGGATATGTTTCTTGCGTCGACCATGCCTTCCTATCTAGTGCTGCTATTAGTATTGATGATCGACATTTAAGTTGAATATGTTGTGTAACAGAAGTAAATTTCCTAAAGATTACAGCCTTGGTCTGTTCCATTGGCGTTCTAGATGTACATTGAAGAAATTGTTCGTCAAGGACGCCAAATGAATTTGCAGTCAAAGTCCTTGTTGAATCTTCGAGTTGTACTTTCAACGCAGCACCTGTTATTGAAATTTTCAGGAGATAGTAAAATTGGTTATTCATCTGCTAGTCCAAAATATGATTAGACATAAAATGATATATCTTAAGTCAAAACTGGCTTCTGCTCTTTTGCACTTCATACGTGTGAATTCTCGTCCGAATTGTGCTCTAGTTCCTTTATTGCACTCACTGCATGCCCCGTACCAGAAACGTTGCTGCAAATTCTGCATTGATATTGATACCCTTATACAAAAGCCACTTTTCTGCATTGGTAAAATTTCTTAAATAAATCTTAAATAGCGCTGTACGATACAATATCTACAACCAAGAAAATATGACACCTCGAGTGACTTTGGGATGGAACTAATTAGAAATATATTGTCAAGACTGAGATGGTAGCTTCTCTTCTGTAGTGAAGTACGACTTTGATCAATAACGTTATCAAATGGTTCGCTGTGGTTCCATGGAATTATAAAGAAATCATTTCTTTTGTGTGAATAAGCAATGTGAAATGCAAAGAAAATAAATAAGAGTATGCATGCTTACAGAAATCATTTCTTTTATGTGATTCTTCTTGATTTATCGCAAAGGCGCTTGATCCTGTTACTACAAGAGGGACTTCTAAAAGAAAGTTTAACCCAAAGTCGAAATATCTAAAAGATTTTGTTATGGTAATGTTGCATTACAAATTATAGTTGAATTATTAATTACGTTTAGAAGGGTCATACTATTAATTTTAATCGAATTCAGGCGCCCGCCTCGTATGCTTGGTCTTGTGTCAAGCAGCACCTTCATTCTGCCAAAATTGCGCCCCAATGTTAGAATGGTTGGTTTTAACCGTTGAGTAAAAAAGAAAAAGAAAAGAAAAGAAAGGATGGTAAGTTTGCATATTTTTATTCTACAAAGAGTTCGTTTTAATGGATATACTCTTGATAACAACTATCATTTCTTGGACAATTATGGCGCCGGGTTTTGGTTTGTTGATCTCATAATAGATTCATGATAATGATGATTCACTTATTTGGATTGCAAATGATGATTGAGTTTAAAATGCGAAAAAAAAAACTCTTTGATCGATCCGAGTTGATTGTTTTGGATTTGCCAATGATTCAAATTACATAGGATTGTGGAAATTGTTGGATATATTGTTAATATAATCCAAATAATTCAAAAAGGGAAGGGTTATTTGGGCACATATGGGTTGAATATATAAACTCTAGGGTTTCCCTACCAGATGATGATTTATTCAAACCTATAACCTCCAACATTTTATTGGTAACATATCCAATACTATGGTAATAATATCTGCAAAAAACACTAAAAATGCTATCAGACTTAGAATTTGCCAACTTCAAACATAGGATTGTGGAAATCTAAAAATTCGAAGAAGGTGATCCATTTGATTTAACAATATTCCTCTTGATTCTTCATTTTGGGTATTAATGATCCATTTGTAACAATGTCATATTTACACATGTTCATTTGGAATATAGTAACTATGTAATCGCGACAGTGTGTTTTCAAAAAGCTGATTATCACCGTAAAAAATGTTAGCTTGTATTTGAAGACACTTGTTCTGCTGCTGTGATTTCTCAGCTCATTTTGGCTATGTCTTCTTTGTTCAATGGTCATCTTTAGACGAACATGTCACTAGTACCACTAGAGACTTGATATCAACGTGATCCAATCAAATGCTTCTTATTAAAGCATGCTCGGTATCACCAATACATTGATGTTGTACCATGTTGGTATGTAAGAATTGACTTCCTATTTGCTATCCAATAATCCTTTTGAGTATATCAGCATCCAAAGGCATTAAATTGATGAAACACTAGCCACGGAAAATGAAGCTCTTTAAATAAATGTTAGAAAATGATTGAAATATTCTGTAATTTTGAAAATAGTTCATAATTTTCTATAAAAGTCAGTAAATTTAGCACGTCAGTACTTCAACAACGATTGTAATTTCCAAAATAATGTTATACGCGTTGGTAAGTGAACTCAATTAACGGCTCGTAGAATAGTTGGTAAATTGAAGGAGAGTGTAGGCAAGAAGTTAATATAGACGTAGGCGCCATAGTCATTTGAAACGAAGCTGAGAACTTTCGTATGTATTGGCAAACCCTTAAGGAAGATATCATTTTTTTTTCTTTTAGTTTATATGGACCTTGGTCTCAATTCACCAAAATGAAAAAGAAAGAAGAGGACATTAAAATATTTCTAATGCTTTCCATCGCTATCAGTCACAGCCTCGCAAAGACCATCCAAGCCAGGACAAGCCAATCAACCAGAGTGTGTCCATCGCTGACATTAAAATATTTTGACTGAATCGTGTGCGGACGTAAACAAGCATGAATAACAAAACTGTGAAAAGAAAACGGCAAGAACGAAAGGGAAATAAAGTAAAAAAAAAAAATTATAGAAAAGAAAAGGGAACCGTTGAAATGGTGTTAGTGAAGAGTAAACATTTCGTATGGGCTCCCCTCAGAAAAAAGAAGAGCAAACTTTCACCGAAAGCAGTTAGAATCAACGGAAGACTTTGAACGTTTTATTTTGAATAAGTGCATTTCGTCGCCTCTTGAGGCACAAGGATCTTCAATTAGTGCTGATTGGATATGAATATATGCAGGGGGAATTACTCAAAAAGTTATAAACTTATTGCAATTGTACCAATTCAGTTATAATTTTTTTTTGCCAATTTGGTCCCAAATCTTTTGCAATTATGCCAATTCAATCCATCCAGTGAATTTGGCTGGCCGGTGTTGGCGTGGCCACCAACCGGTGTCGGCTATCAAGCGAGCAATTTTTTAATATTTTTTCGAATTTTTAATAATTATTTATTTTTATTTTTATTATTTTCTTCTTCTTTTTTCCTTCTCTTCTTGCTTGGCTTCTTCTCCAATAGTGGCTAGTGAGGCTTTAGTGAGCTTCGCTAGCCACTGGGCAAGGGCCGCGACTTGGCCTAGATTTAGGCGAGGTCAGCCTCACCATGGCTGAGCCGTGGGTGAAGGCAACCTTATTAGTGGATGGTGAGGCAATGGGGACCTCCGCCTAGGCCCGCCATGGCCTCCCCAGCCAACCGCCTTCGTTTGCGGCCCACCATGGTGAGGCTAGCCTCACCCATATCTAGGCGAAGCCACCTCGCCCATGGCCCCCAGGCCACGCCCAGATTTGGGCAGGGCCACTAGCTCAAGTGGATGAGGGCTGTGACCCAGTGACCCATGCTAGCGGATGATGGCTTCGCAACCCTCACTTAGTGGTCAACAAGCCTCGGTAGTCATTGTGTAGAAAAGAAGCCAAGGAGGAAGAATAGGAAAAAAAAGAAAAAAAAAAAAAAGGAAAAATAAAAATTATTGAAAAGTTCAAAAAAATTATCAAAAAATTGCTTGCTAGATGATTGGTGCTAGCTAATGGCCATGTCAGCACCGACCGATCAAATTTTGACAGAATGAACTAAATTGGCATAATTGTAAAAGATTTAGGATTAAATTGGCACAATTATAACAAATTTAGGATTTTTTTTATAATTTTCCCATGCATGAATGCATTGTGAGCTCCTTCTCTTGATGTGAAACTTTGGACTTTTTTTTTTTTTTTTGGTGGGTGGGGGGGGATATGATTTACGGGGGAAATGAGCCACGAAAGTAAACATTGGCGGGCGCCAAAGCTATCCTAATATTATTTTTTGCGAAAAATTTTCTATAGTTTAAGGATTAGAGCAATCTTAGTCGATTGACTCCATCCAAGCCTTTTTACGTGCATTTTGGTCAAAAGTGGAGCTGCAAAACGATCTTGAATACTCTCCAACCATATGAGTTCAGATCGTCTTGGATGTCAAAAGTGGAGCTGCAAAACGATCTTGATTGCTCTCCAATCATATGAGTTCAGATCGTCTTGGATCTCGATTTTCATCAACATGGTTTTGGCATGCTTAGGCAAATTAGGGTGTCAACGGTTCGGTTCGATTCGGTTTTTTTGAAAAAACCGAACCGAACCGAACCGATAAGAGACCGTCCCGAACCGAACCGAAACCGTCCCGAACCGAATACGAACCGAACCGAAAATGCGGTTCGGTTCGGTTCGGGACGGGACGGTTTTTCGGTTTTCTTATTTTTACTTTGTTTATTGGAATTTAAGTAAAGAATATATGATAAAGAAAAGAGATTATTAAAGTTTTATTAAAAATTCCAATTCGGTTCGGTTAACCGAACCGAACCGAAAAAGTTAACGGTTATTTTTCGGTTAACCGAACCGAAACCGAACCGAACCGAAAATATACGAAATTTCGGTTCGGTTCGGTTCGGTTTTATATTTCGGTTCGGTTTTCGGTTCGGTTTTTGACACCCCTAAGGCAAATATATTTTCATCGACAAGACCAACTCTCCTGTGCCCTGAGTAACAGGAGAAGAATACGTATAGAGAGAGAGCTTTTACTTACTACAAGATTGGTGGCCACGTGCATTCTTTATTGAGATTAACGTATTCAGTTTTTTTTTTTTTTTTTTTATCTGTATATTCAGTTTGTACCAAAGGTGTTATTATCATGTAAAATAGTTATCACAAAGAAGTTTAAAGAACATTTCACTAATTCTTGCATATCGTTCTACGTTGTCTTTTTACGCAGCAAAAAAGCAATATCAAGAAAACATAAAAATTTGGGATACCTTGAACCATTCACATCCTGATTTTTCTTCAAAAACTTAAGATGTGTGGAATATTCAACTTTCTTTTGGATAACGAAAGGAGACAACATCAAACTTGCTTTGGATTTGCCCTCGCGTTTCATAAGCATGAGTTAACAATCAGCTGTTCATTAGATAGTGTGGGGACGTGATTCTTACGTCAACCGTGCCTTCCTATCTAGGGTTGCTATTACTTCGAATATGCGATGTAACTGAAACAAATTTCCTAAAGGTTACCTCCTTGGTCTGTTCCATTAGCGTTCTAGATGTACATTGAAGAAATAGTCCGGCAAAGATGCCAAATGAATTTGCAGTCAAGGTCCCTGTTGAATCTTCAACTTGTATTTTCAACACAGCACCTGTCATTGAAATTTTCAGGAGATGGTAAAATTGTTATTCATTTTCTAGTACAGCAAAGGTTATGTTGCCATTGCGTAGGGCATTGGCTAGTGAATTCTTCTGGATTTGTTACAAAGGCGCTCAATCCCTTGGCCGCAGGAGAAATTTCTAAAAGAAAGTTTAACAAAGTTTAAAATCTTTCAAAAGTTATGTTGATTTATTATTTAAGTTTGAAGAGATCGTACTATTAATTTTTAACCCGTGACTACACAAAAGGAAATAAGAAAGGATAGTAATTTTGCGTAATAATATTTTATTCTACAAAGAGTTGGTCTTAATGAACGTGTTCTTGATTAACAGCTATCATTTCTTGGACCATGGTGGTGCCGGTTTTTGGTTTGTATTTCTTTACATGGCAACAAATCCAGTGCTATTTTAATTATATCTGCAAAAAAAACACTGATATATATTAAATCATTCTAACACTTGTTTTTGTTAATTATAAAAATGCTAATATGTGTGTGTGTGTGTGTGTGTGTGTGTGTGTGTGTTCATATAGAAATGCTTCTAATACTTGATTGACTATTCAAACCAGATTATGGAACCAGATGGTGATTTACCATGAAAGTTGATTCTTCTTGCATTTCCTCAGCAAATGTTTTAGTATTAATGATCCATTTATATTCACTTATAACAATATGGTAGTTTTACGCATTCAAATATGCATTTGGAATATAGTAAGTATGCATTGGCAGCGGTTAGATTTGAAAAAGCCGAATATCACCGTCAAAGATGGTAGCTTGTATATGAATACAGGTAGAGGAACATAGTGCTTCTCTAGAAGACGACCGGTTGTGGCTGCCCTCTAGGATGAAGATCGATAGATAGAAAGCAAAGGTTGGAATGATGAACAATGGTGGTATCAGTGTCAAGGTAGAAACAATGATGGCAGAGACGAGGGTTGTTTTTCTTCTTTTTAAGACTAACTGGGAGAAGAAAGATAAAGCTAAGGTTCCGATTGGATTATATGACAATGAAAACTACTTGTCCTCGAAAATAACAAAATATCAAAATAAACCCCTAATATCTAATAGTGTCCCTAAGAATAAGGAAATTTTATCATATCCATAATTATACTTCAACATTATCTTTGGTCAAAATATTATTTACGTTTGCTGAAATAGGTGCGAGGCATATATTTTGGAAGTTCTATTTTTTGTTATAGGCTTTTAATCTCTATCGAGATGGTCGTACGTTCTCTTCAATTTTTTAGGGAGAAAATTATGGAGCGTAGCTTTGTTTTTTAAAATGAATATTTAGTGAAGCTTTGTTAATATGTAGAGAATGAGCTTCGTCATTCCAAACAAAAAGAGGGCATAACGTGGTGGAGGAGAAAAGGATAATAATCACATAAAAGCAAAGTCAACTTTAATGCATTTGCAAGAGTGGGAAGAGAAAATGAAAGAAAGAGAGCCATGCACTCAAGATCAATTCCAAATTAAAAGAAAAATAGAGCTATGTGAAGGCGTCACATAGAATTTTGAAAGGGTCTGATCCTTCTTGATGGATTTTGTTCATTTTTTTAATAGAGATCCAACTGTCATCTCCTCAAATAGGTGTAACCTCAAATCATTTTTATTCCTTATATCATCTCCTTAAAAAGAATTATAATTGTGATAAGAAATTTAGTTTGCATGGGTTAACGTCCATCTTATAAAATAACATAATCTATATATCATACAAAGTAAAGAGAACTTCAACAGGATCTCAATCTTTGTATTCCTCAACTATCCTCAATTACTTATTTACAAATAGAATAACCATGGACAGATACATAAATTTATAATTTTATGTTATTTCTCACGTGCTTCAGCTATAAAATTGATTTCTTTTTACCCTCCAATAACCTTCCAAAGAAATTTCAAATTTTCAAATACTGTTCTCCTTACAATGGACCCTTATGGGCCATGCAAACTTTGAGATTGGGTTGCTCCGAGCCCAACTTCCTGTTCGAGCATAACTAGCTCGGATTAGCCCCACATCATCCTCGTACACCCAATTATTAATCGAAGTCGACAATGGCCTCTCGATTTCTCATCATTGGGCTTGTGGTGTACTTGGGAGTCATATCCAAAATGTTTGCAGCACAATCGCATGCATCACTTTGAGCTGGTTTGTATGTTAATTCAATCTCGATCCTTTGTTAGAAAGCCAGGTTTAAATTCAATTTATTTCACACGTGGATCCACCCCATTTGTCAAATTTCACAAGCCATTCTCAATTTATAATTTAAAATTAAGAGGCATCTAAACAAACTAGGGTAGTTAGAATCTTAGTAAACTCGCGCTTGAGTTGGCATGTGATAATTGATGATGTACCTTTTATCTCTTGATGGCTTTGTGATAAGATGGGTGAGTTGCTCTATGAAGCTATTGATGATACTTATTACTCTCTTTCGATTTAGCTACTAACTCAAGTGTAAGTGCAGTCCATACACTCCCAAACCTCAAATGGAGTTCATCAAATAAATGGAGTACATATCTTCCATAGTAGTTCCTTCCAACTTGACTGGCCCAAGCAGTTCAACATATTCATCCTTCCACTTACTAAACAAGGTCAAGAAAGGAAAACGATAAGTTAAATACTAAAAAACACATTCTGTTTATTACTCCAAATGGAAGCTCTTCTATCCATCTGATAACCCAAAGCACTTCTTCAAATTCGGGCGAGTTTCTCCAGCTCTCTAACTCTTCTGGTACACATGCACAAAGTAATCAATCATGTTCTTAACCAAGACAAGATGCAAGAAATTGGTTTGCAAGAAAGGGGCCAGACTTACCTGCTAAACAAGCTCCTATTCGCGTTGTTGAATTTTTCTTTTCAACCAAAGCATGGTGATCATCATTGTCATTGAGAATTCCTCAAAGGCCCTGTCCATTGCTCGAAAGTACGAGATCCTCCAAGATCGATTGAAGTGCAAGATGCTACAAAATCCCAAAAACCCCACTGTAAAACCAGGTCCTAATCCTGCATAAAACCAATTATGGATATCCAAATTGCCTTTGCTAGGCCTGTCTCCATTCGAATTATCACTTTTGCGCCCATCCCTATCGGGTGGCTCATCTCCAGGACATATCTTCGAAAGAGGAGCTCCACATAGTCCATCGTTGCCGCGATAAACAGATTCGTCGTCCACAGTACGCAGATGGTTGCCGGATGGAATAGGGCCAGAGAGTTTGTTGAAGGACAAATTCAGATGACTGAGGAAGTCCATGTTGGATATGCCCAAAGGGATGGTACCTGACAGTTTGTTTCTGGAAAGATCAAGAGATTCCAAGTTTTGCAGGTCACCAATGTTTGTGGGGATGTGACCACTTAAATTATTCTGAGAGAGATTCATATTTTGAAGTTCAACGAGCCTAGTGAACTCTTCTGGTATCTTCCCATCCAACATGTTTGCAGAAAGGTCAATTGAGAAGAAGTATGAAATCACATCACCATACGTTTGGCTGGTTCCCTTTGTGTTAACCATGACATTTAGACCGTCTTCATATGGCCAATCCTCATAATAAAGGGTGCTATCAACCATGGACAAGAATCCATCAATACAATTGGGAATGGGTCCAGAAATATTATTTTGTGCTAGGCTCAAGAACCGGAGATAGCGAAGTTGGCAAAATTGCGGAGGAATGCCTCCAACAAAGTGATTTTTCTCTAAATTAATCATTGCCAATGATTGAAAATGTTTCCCAAATGGAGGTAACCTACCCGTTAATCCATTGTTGCTGAGATCAAAAAAAACTATCTGTTGTAGATTTGACAAACAGTTCGGGATTACTCCACTAAATCCATTCCTATGTAGGCTAAGAACTTGTAATTGCTGAAGACGGCACAAGGATTTCGGAATGTTACCATTTAACTTGTTATTCTCAAATACAAAAGCCTTCAACTTTTGCGATGCTCTCCAACATCGAGGAAGTCCCCCAGAGAGTTGGTTCTTTGAGAGATTAATTTCATCCAACTCATCCAACTTACACAGGGAACTTGAAATGCCACCGGTGAGATTATTACCCCAAAGTCTCAATACTGTTAACCGTGGCATCTTGTCTCCGATGTCTTGGGAAACTTGGCCAGTAAGCACGTTGCTTGAGATATCCAAATGTGTAATGTTAGCAGAAATGTCGTAGAGCCAATTAGGAATGTCATATGAGATGCTCGCATTTGACATCGTCAAACTAGTAATGTTCCTCTGTGTTTGAAGCCATTTTGGAAATTCAGGTCCCACTTTGCAATGAGACAAATCTATCTCGTGAACTTGGAATGGTGGAACCCAGGTACAGCTCACATTTAATGTGAGCTCATTGGAAGAAATATCTAAGCCGGTCAAGCTTTTGAGATTTTCAAAGTGAAGATCGCTTACAACTCCATGCAAAAAATTATGCTGGACTCGAAGCTCCTTTAAATTCGATAATCGCCCAATACTTTCTGGAATGGTCCCACTCAATTTGTTATTGTGTAGATGCAACTCTCTCAAAGATGATAGCTCCCCCAAATTGGTAGGAATAGAACCCGAAATCGAGTTCAATGAAAGATCGAGGAACTCTAGTTCTTTAAAATCTCCGAATTGATTTGGTAGGTCGCCACTAAAATTATTGCCAGAAACATCAAAGATCTTCCACTTACTCCACACACAACCGTGAGGACCATTTGAGATGACGGAGATTTTCCCATTGAAGTAGTTGCTGCTTAATCGTACTACTTGCAATTTGCAAAGACTGCTCATGTTTTTTGGAAATTCACCTTGTAGCGAATCTAGAGACACATCAAAGAAGGCAAGCCTTTGATTATTCTCAATGATTGCAGTGGGAAAAGGGCCTTTGATATGAAAGTTGTCAGACAAATCAATATGTTCTAGCTTGCTCAAGTTATAGGTCCATGGTGGAATATAACTTAAATTATTGGACTCGATAGTGAGGAATCTAAGAGAGGTGAAATTGGCTTGCAAAGAGCTAGAAATATCTTGCAATTCACAGTCGCTCAATTGTAAAGATTGCAAAGATGAAAGCATGTTAATGGAACCAAACCAATCTTTGGCCTCCGAAAGGCCAACACCAGACATGTGCAAGTATCTCAAGGAAGATAATTTTGACAGCCAATCAAGGTCATTCGAGTATAAATGACCTAGAATAAAGTCATTACTAAGATCCAAGTATTGTAATTTGGAAAGGTTATTGAGCTGCCTAGGAATATCTCCGTCGAAGCCTGCGTATGAGAGGTTAAGATACTCTAGTTTCTGAAGAGAAGCAAGGAATGTTGGGATTTTTTGGGCTGAAAAGTTGTTGACGCTAAGATCCAAATACTTCAGATACTTCAATTCAGTTAAAGAAGGAACAATGTTACCTCCCAACCTGCACTTATTTGAAGGTTCGAGCATGTCGATATCTTCAATACATGGATTATGGAGATCGAGCTTTAGGACATGGCCAGTCTTCTCATCACATCTGATTCCTTCCCACTTGCAACAGTCCTCACCAATCCACAACGACAAGCGTCTCCAAGGATCAGAGAGACCGTGCTTGAACTTTAGAAGAGCTTCCCTCTTTGCACCAATACAACTTACATTGGTGGAAGAGATGGAATGACCGAATTCGATTACTTGAATGACTAAGAGTGCTACTAAGAAGGTAGACACAAGGCCGTAGCAAGGCGCCATGGGCTCTTTAGGATCTAACAGCAAGTATTGCTTGGTCTTTGATTCACCAAGAAAAGGGTCACTATAATATATTGTTGGGGGTCATTTTCTGATCACTGTCAATCATGACTTGCTAGAGGATGACTGTAACTCTCCACGTCAACGACTTCCAAGACCCGCCAAATGGTCCACCCATCAAAATCAATCCAAATCGCGCATCATCTTTAATTTTTGTAATAAGGGTCAAAGAAGGACGGCAAACAAATCCGAAGAGAGACGGATGCTGATGGCACTGCATGCGTTTTAAGCTGGTTAATGTCAGTGTATGATCTACAGAAATTGGTAATTGTGGGTGTTGACCATCCACGCACCCCATTTTATCACAAAATGACCAGTATTATGAAAACTAAAGGAGGTTAATAACCTTCATTTTTTAACAGAGAAATATAACCTCCCTTTTATTTAAGCAACATCCATATTAGTGACCTTTTGAAAATTTATATGAATATCAATTCGATTTAAAATTTTTCAATTTAGGCTAGAAATCATTAATGTGACAGTTTAGTTAACACTAATCACCATACATGACATGGCTGGCAATTAACGTGGGGAAGTTATTTGAGCATTGCAGTTTTGCAAATTTTTTAGATTTTTCTTTCTTTTTTCCTTTTCATTTTTTTCCTCTTTACTTTCCTACTGAACGCTACTATTCCTCGTCTCCTAAAGAGACCATGAACGCCAAATCGTCCCCCAAATCTAGGCTTTTCTGAAGTTCAATTTTTCCTTAAGATAATCTTCTTGTCTCCCCAAATTGCGTTCATTGTTCTGTCAAGGTGGAGCCTGACATCGTCTCGCTTGACGGCCGGGACTTCCTTGAGACTGACGCCAAGATCTGCAATGACGGCAAGCTTCATGTTGCCTTGAGAGAGCTCAATGCGTCAAGGCAGTGCCTCGGGTTCGGCTCCTTCTTCAAGTTGACCTCAAGGTCGTCTAAGTTCAGGGGTGACAAGACTTACACCCTAAGCTTGTCTTACAACCAATTCTAGAACCTCACTGGCCACAAGTAAGGGTTGCCGGCCATCACCAACATGCTAACATGCCCGTCAGTCCTTGCTGGCAGAGGAAAGGATGAATATTAGAGAAGGGAAGAGTTGGGGAAAAAAACAGAGAAAAAAAAAGAAAGAAAATTGAGAAATTTTTTTTTTCAAAACTACGTTCATTTAAGATCCACATTAGGTACCAATTATGCCACATAGAATGGACAGTATTGATTGATCACCATGTCAGTAATTTCCACTTTAAATTGAGCGAATGGACTTCATTGAAAAATCCTAACAAAATTTAGGATTATATTGGCCAATTAAAAAATTTAAGATTGAATTGAAATTCATACAACTAGTTTATGATTTTTTTGGTAACTTCCCATATAAATACAAAGGACAAATCCTTGTATCACTTCTTGTAAATTTGTATGGTGAAAATTTTAGGATAGATAGGTGGATCTTTGTGCTTGTTTTCAAAAGTTCTACATTTTTAAGAAGAATCTCTCCATTTGAACTGGTGTGAAAGAAAAACCAAAAGTTTTTTAAATGAAAAGGAAGGAAAATATTTGCAAAATTACAACGTTTTAGGAAATTGATTCAAATGGTTATAGCATTACATGACAATTTGAATGTTACGTTTTTGTTTTTGTTTTTCTGTAAAAACTGTTCTGGATACCATATATCAACGATTTTATTGTTATCAAATGTATCCTAATTTTTTTGCCAAATTACATTGGAAGAAACCCTTAGATCTTTCATGAAATGGATCTCATATTTGCCTTTTGGACTAGATAACTAATCTCATATCTACATTCAATTTTCCGCAATTATATGGCAATGAGAGGCTTTTTCCAAACTGGTAAGTGTCAACAAATTATTGGAAAAAAAAAAAGACCAGTGACTTGTTTCCAAATGTTGGAATTTATTAAGAAATTATTTGAAATTATCAATTCTTTTGCAATTTGCAAATTATCGGATATTGTACTAACTAACCAACTTTTATATGCATAACTTTAAAAAAAGTTTCAAATTTACTAACTCTTAAAAACTTTCAACCTAAATTAAAATAATTTACTAACTTTTGTCAAATTGAATTACCAACTTGTTTCAAATTATCAACTTCCGTTTGAGACAAGGCCTGAACATAAGAAAGAGCTACTCTCGCTGTACCAATACAGCTCACCTTGGTCGAAGCTTTGGAATGACCTTATTCAGTTACTCGAATGACAAAGATGGCATTTAAGAGGGTAGACATAAAGCCACCGCCATAGATTCTTTAGGACCTGAGAACAAGTATTGCTTTAATAATGGTCTTGATTCACCAAGAAAATAGTCACGATAAACTGTTCTTCAGGTCATTTTCTGATCACCGGCCATAATGACTTCCTAATGGACGACCCCAATTTTCCAAGTCATGCCTTCGGAAACCCGCCAAACGGTCGACCCGTCAAAATCAACCCAAAATGCACGTCATCCTTATTCTGTAATAACGATCAAAGGGGGACGACAAACAAAAAACAGGAAAGAGAGGATGCTTACGGCACTACGTAGCTCTTAAGACTGGCAATTATCATTTTCAGACAAAAATGAAGGTGGAGGCTCGATTCACAGAAAAGCAATGACATGCACAAACAAAAAATTAGATACAAAGATGATAAGCTGTTGACATTTAATGCAAGGAGTTATTTTCATACAGAAGTTGGTGTGCGGTCGAAGCAACCTGGTTGCCATGGTGGCCATGTATCACGGATCAAGCAGTTGCCACCAAAACTGGAGAATTTCAGGTAAAGCGTCGCAGATATGGTTCAACTTCTCTTTAAGAACATTAAAGAGGCTTAGGCGTTGGAAGAAAACAAACCCCCGAGAGTTTCTCCATTCGATTTCCTTGTATTTTCGCTTCTTTGTACGGTTTAATTCCTATAATTTCCTTTTAATATATTTTCATATCAATACCCTTTAATTTTTTTGGGATTTGCATTTCATTGCACTTAGATTCTCAGATTCATCACTCCATCCATGTCTCATTCACACACTTCACGCTCAAGGATGCAACCATTAATACCCATGGCTATACAAAGTCATATCTATTAAGGTCTCCTAAAATAATCTTGCCAACGTACATGCATATGTATATAAACATAGATTTAAGTTAATGTGTTGAGAGAAAGATATTATTCAAGGAAATGAATAAATTTAGGAAAGAATCAAACTAATTGTCAAATGAGGGAAATTTGAAGTCAATTTTGCAAAATAAAACATCGATGGGATGTGTTGGTAATTAAGTGACTGTATTATGGTTGGATCAATTTTGTTATAACACATTATCATAAAATATGCTAACGACAATAATGTGCTTTTCGAAGAATTCTACAAAAGTTTGGACATGCTATAGGATCGATTTATCATAATTCTAATAGTGTTTATTTTAAAAAATTTATAATCCTAAATATTCTTACATGAATGATCAATTATCTCATTTGATGAGAATCAATTATCTCATTTGATGAGAATGCTGTATTTTAATATTTATAAGTGAAATATCTCGTTCCTATGATCACCCAAGGAAAAATCAATGCCCAACCCCTTTAATTATGGAGCTTAGAAAGGATCGGTGCATAAATGTGAATGCAAAAGGATTGTTGTCACCTATGACATTTTCTTGAAAGGAGAAGCGCAAGACGCGCTAACATTTATAACAAATTCATTCAGGAAAGTGGATTTTCGCTTACAATAGCTTGGTCAAGCTCTTGAGATTTGTAAGGTGGATTTTCGCTTACAATGCCATTCAAATATCAATGTTCATGGCCTCCGGGTTGGATAATCGGCTAATATTTTCTGAAAATATTCCCGCTTAATTCGTTACCTTCGAGATGCCACTCTCTCGGAGCTATATCTCCCCCACTGTAGAGGGAATAGGACTAGAAATTGAGTCTCATGACAGATCAAAAGATCATTTTGAAATTTCTGAATTGAATCGGGAGGTGACGGCCGGAATTGTTATTAGAAACATCAAATATTCTTCAAGTTACTTCATCCACAAACCAAGGCAACGTCTTTGGCGTCAGAAATCCACCTACTTGAATGAAAAAAAGTGCACATAAGAGCTTAGACTCTCAAAGCTAGTTTAGGACGACCTAGCTCTTCGCAATTTCCCAACTTGGCTTTAGATGAATATATTTTCACCGCTTGAAAGCCTGATTACCGCTCACGAGCTAAGATCGATGAAGGGTTCTGGAAGTGTCTCTGGTGAGTATCGACGCCCGCAAAGGAGCTTCCACCAATTACTCGGCCAAAAAAAAAAAACAGAGTAGAACAGAGCACAATCGGTGCAACTTTGGAAACAGAGACCAGTGGCAATGAGTGGTGCTGGATGACTTTCGGAGGCAGCGGTGAGGACTTGAGGACCAGAAAAATCTTCAATCTAGAGGAATTTTCAACTGTCGTGTGAGTGATGATGAGTGCTCTGCTCTCCTCTGTTCTCTGGTTCAGTTGTGGCCTTGCGTATGGTGGCCGGCGATGGAGGTTCGACAGTGGCTTTTGCGAAGACTGGAGTAGACTGAGGCGAGCGCTGGTGATACAAGAAAGGTACCTAGAATCAGCGCTATTGATCGGAATCGAAATCGAGCACCAGAGAAGGAGAGAGAACTTTTACTTTCATTTCAGTCCACCGAAGAAATGAAGGATCAGATCTCCATCGAGCTTCAATCATGGCCGTTCTTCTTGAATCAATTCTTGAGGCTAAAGTCTGCTCCCGTGAGGATGTTCGTGCCAGTAAAATTATCCAAACCGGGGTTTCGATGGCGATTTTCAATTTATAAATAGATTGTTAGTTGTACGTTGTGCACGTACGTTATTCTATTTTCAATGAAAGGGATCCGTGAATGTCACGTGGAAGTGCGCTATGTGTCATGGATTTCAGTAAACAACCAGTGATGTTAGAGTGACGATCAATCATGTCATTGTATAGTTCGGGAGACTTATTTCTAGGGCTTCTCAAAAAAATTTAATCTCAATGGCGATAGGATACTCTAGTTCATGCATTGGATATTCTTTCTAACAATTGCGTTTAACGTTGTTTCCTTGACAAGAAAATTCAGATAACACATTTAGCCACATGCTTAAAACAATAACAATTTATCTTTGCACAATCTAGTTAACATTTATGATGAAGATTCTATCTAAACAAACTAGGGAAGTATGTATCTTAATACTCACCCTCAAGTTGGTGTGTGATGCCTTTTTAAGTTCTTAATGGCTTTGTGAAGAGATTGCAATATTTTTTGGAAAAACCGTCGATGACACTCAAGCAATCAAGTGCTATTTACCATGACAGTGCACCCGATACGCTCCCGAATTTCAAATCATGCAGAGTTCAGAAGGGGTTGATGAAAAATAGGAGTGTATCTTCTATAGTAGCTCCTTCCACATTGACTGGTCCACACAAGTAAACATATTCATCTTGCCACGTACTAGAAATTGACAAGAGAGGAAAAAGAAAAGTTGAAGGCTTAAAACACATTCTGTTTATTGCAGTAAACGTATTTTCTTCCGTCCATCCGATAACCCGAAGCAGTTCTTCAAAGTAGGGCAAGTTTCTCCAGCTCTCAACTCTTCTGGTATACATGCCCAGAATAATAAACAATGGCTTCAACCAAGATAAGATGCAAGAAATCGGTTAGCAAGAAGGGGGCAAGTATTACCTGCTAAACAAGCTCCTTTTCACGCTGTCGAAATGTTCTCTTGAACCAAAGCATGGCGATCATTGTCGTCATCAAAAATTTCTCAATGGCCTTGTCCATAGCTCGGAAGTAGGAGATCCTCCAAGATCCCTTGAAGTGTAGGATGCTACAAAATCCCAAAAATCCCACGGTAAAACCAGGTCCCAACCCCGCATAGAACCAATTGCGGATATCCAAATCGCCTCCGCTAGGCTTATCTCCACTGGAATTATCACCGTCGCGCCCATCACCATTGGGCGGCTCGTCTCCAGGACAGGTATTCAGAAGAGGAGCTCCACAGAGCCTGTCATTACCGCGATAAACAGATTCATCGTCCACAGTGCGCAGATGGTCGCCAGATGGAATAGGCCCGTAGAGTCTATTGTAGGACAAATTCAAATGACTAAGGAAGTCCATGCTGGATAAGCTCGGAGGGATGGTACCTGACAATTTGTTTCTGGAAAGATCAAGAGATTCTAAGCTTTTCAGGTCATCAATATTTGAGGGGATACATCCACTCAACTTATTCCGAGAGAGGTTCAGATTTTCAAGTTTGACGAGCTTAGTGAACTCTTTTGGTATTTGCCCATCCAACATGTTTGCTGAAAGATCGATTGAGTAGAAGTATCGAAGCGTAAGTCCATAGATTTGGCTAGTTCCCTTTGTGTTAACCGTAACATCGACACCATCAGTTATAAAGATAGTCGCACGACCAGCCGCATTAACCATAGACATCATCCTGTCAAAACAATTGGGAATGGGTCCAGAAATGTTATTCTGTGTTAGGCTCAGGATGTGGAGACTGAAAAGTTGGCAATATTGGGGAGGAATGGCCCCAGTAAAACGATTTTTCTCTAAATTGATCACCGCCAACGCTGGAGTTTGTGGCCCAAATGGCGGTAACCTACCTGTGAATTCATTGTCGCTCAGATCAAGGAGCATCATTGAATGTATAGTTGACAAACAATTTGGGATTTCTCCAGTAAACTCATTCCCACGTAGTTTGAGAACCGTCAATGTCCTAATATGGCACAAGGATTTCGGAATTCGGTCATTTAACTTATTATCCGCAAAAGACAAAGAAAACAACACTTGCGATGCTCCCCAACATCGAGGAAGTCCCCCGGACAGTTGATTCTTTGAGAGCTCAATCTCTGACAGCTCATTCAACTTACACAAAGAACTTGGAATGCCACCTGTGAGATTATTACCCTCAAGTCTCAGGCTTGTTAGCCATGGCATCTTGTCTCCGATATCTTGGGGTACTTGGCCTCTAAGCAAGTTGCTTGAGATATCCAAATATTCAGCGTTAGAGGAGATGTCCCAGAGCCAATCAGGAATCTCATCTGAGATGCTCGCATTTGACATAACCAACCGCGTAATGTTCCTTTGTGTTTGAAGCCATTTTGGAAACTCAGGTCCCACTTTGCAATCTGACAAAACCATCACGTGAACTTGGAATGGTGGGACCCAGGTAGAGCTCACATTTAATATGAGCTGATTGGAATAAATTTCTAACAAGGTCAAGCTTTTGAGATTTTCAAAGTGAAGTTCACTTACAACTCCATACAATAAATTACCCCCAAAATCGAGCTCCTTTAGATTCGATAGTTGCCCAATACTCTCTGGAATGGTCCCAGTCAATTTATTATAGCATAGATATAACCTTCTTAAAGATGATAGCCCACCCCAATTGGTAGGAATAGAACCAGAAATCGAGTTAAATGCAAGGTTAAGGAACTCTAGTTCTTTGAAATCTCCGAATTGATTTGGTAGGTCACCGCTAAATTTATTGTTAGAAACATCAAAGATCTTCCACTTACTTTGTCTACAACCAAGAGGACCATCTAAGATGACGGAGATATTCCCATTCAAGTAGTTATATCTTAATTGTACCACTTGCAATTTGCCAAGGCTGCTCATGTTTTTTGGAAATTCCCCTTGAAGTGAATTTATAGATGCATCAAAGAAGGCAAGCCTTTGATTATTCTCGATGATTGCCATGGGAAAATGGCCTTCATTAAGAGAATTGGAGGATAAATCAATATGTTCTAGCTTGCTCAAGTTATAGATCCATTGCGGAATAGAAGAGTTTATGTCAGTGTCACTGATATCAAGAAATTTAAGAGAGGTGAAATTGGCCATCAAAGAGCTAGGAACATCTTGCAATCCACAAGAGCTCAATCCTAAAGATTGCAAAGATGAAAGCATGTTAATGGAGCCAAACCAATCCTTGGCCTCTGAAAGGTTAACAAAGGACATGTGCAAGTATTTCAAGGAAGATAATTTTGACACCCAATCAAGATCATTCGAGGTTAAAGAACTGGTATCATCACCACTAAGATCCAAATATTGTAATTTGGAAAGGTTATTGAGCTGCCTAGGAATATTTCCATCAAAGTATGCATATGAGAGGTTAAGATACTCTAGCTTTTGAAGAGAAGCAAAGAACATTGGAATTTTTTGGGTGGAAAAGTTATTGACACTGAGGTCCAGATACTTCAGATACTTCAGTTCAGTTAAAGAAGGAACTATTTTACCTCCCAACCTGCAATTATCTGAATGTATGAATATGCCATCGATCTGTTCAAAACATGGATTATGAAGATCGAGCTTTAGGACATGACCGGTCTTCTTGTTGCATTCAACTCCTTCCCACTTGCAACATTCCTCTCCCATCCACGACTTTAGGCGTCTCCAAGGATCAGCAAGACCATGCTTAAACTTTAGAAGAGCTTCCCTCTCTGCACCAATACAGGTTACATTGGTCGAAGCTTTGGAATGACTGGTTTCGATTACTTGAATGAGAAAGATTGCCCATAAGATGGTAGACACAAGGCCACCGCAAGACGCCATAGGTTCTTTAGGACCTGAGAACAAGTATTGCTTTAATCATGTGGGATGATGGTCTTTGATTCACCAAGAACAGAGTTGCTATTTATATTGTTGAGGTCATTTTCTGATCACCGACCACCATAATTTCCAAAAGGACGACTCCAACTTTCCAAGTCAATGCCTTCCAAGACCCACCCGCCGAATGGTCGACCCATCAAAATCAACCCAAAATCAACCCGCCCGCCGAATGTGCCATAATCTTTGTGATAAGGGTCGAAGAAGGACGACAAACAAAAACGAAGAAAGAGGAATGCTAACAGCACTGTTCATATCTAAGACTGGCTATCGTCTACGTATGACCTCCTAAAATTTGGTATTGCCGGTGTCGATCATCCAACCCATCCCAAATAATTTAAGTAATTCTAGATTAGTGATCAATACCTCGATATAAATGCAAAGGAGAAACCTGATGAGAACCTTTATGTAGCTGGACCTCTGCATTTAGTGTGGAAGGTTTTTCATTTATAAGAAGAAAATCTCTCCATTTGAATGACCAGTGAAATAGCACACTCGTGAAAAAAAAAGCAAAAGTTTTTAATATGAAAAGGAAGGAACAACTTTGCAAAATAAATTCACTTTAGGAAATTGATTCAAATGGTTATTGCATTACATGATAATTTGAAAGTTACGTTTTTTATATTATTACTTCTGTAAAAATTGTTTCGGATGCCAAATGTGAACGATTTTATTGTTCTAGAATGTATCTTAATTTTTTGGCCAAGTTACGTTGGAAGAATCTCTTAGATCTTTCATTTACTGGAATTCACAAATGCCTTTTGGACCAAGATAACTAATCTCACATCTACATTCAATTTTCCACTATAAAAATGGCAACTAAAGGCTTTTTGACATAGGTAAGTGTTGAAAAACTGTAGGTAAAAAATGATCTGTGACTCTCTTTTTTCCACATAACGTGTTAGGTAATTTATCAAGAATTTTACTGTTTATATAAAAAATGACCTCCTAGCATGCATGTATATGAAGGGACGAAGATGTCGATGTCAACCTCTTCAGTATATGGATTATGATGATCAAGCCTTAGGACATGACCAATCTTTTTGATGCATTCAACTCCTTTCCATCAGCAACATTCCTTACCAGCCCATAAGGACAAATATTTGGAAGATTAGTGAGGGCTTGCTTGAGCCTCATAAGAGCTTTCCTCTCTGCACTAATACAGCTTACATAGGTCAAAACATTGGAATGACTGAATTGAAACTTGAATGACAAAGATTGGCCAAAAGAGGGTAGACACAAAGCCATGGCAAGACGCCATAGGTTCCTCAGGACTTGTGATCGAGTATTATTTTAATCATGTAGATAATGATCTTGACACACCAAGAAAAGATACTGGAAAATGTTCTTCCGGTCCATTTCTTATCACTGTCCTCCATGACTTCCTAAAGGATGACTTCAACTTTCCAAGTCATGCCTTTCAAGACCTGCTAAACGGTCAACCCATCAAAATCAAGCCAAAATAAATATCATCCTTTATCTAGAATAATGATCAAATGAGAACCACATGTAGTGGAGAAGAAAGGGGATGGTTACGACACTATACAATGAAGAAGAAAGAGGGTGGTGACGACACTACGTTTATCTATAAGACTCTGTATGGTTTGTGTGCAATCTCCAGAAATTTGTAATTTTCCAGAATTATTTTTTTCCAATAATTTGGTATAGAATAAAAGAGGCTTAGGCGTTATAAGGATACAAACATGCATGCACAATCAAAAGTCCGCCGAGAGTTTATCCATTTGATTTCCTTGTAATTTTCGCTTCCTTCTACATTTTAATTCCTATAATTTCCTTTTAATATGTTTTCATTTCAATATCGTTTAATTTCTTCACAATTGACATTTCATGGCATGTTGATTTTCAGATTCATCACTCCATCCATGTCTCATTCACACACTTTGTGCTCAAGTGATCGTTCTTCAATCGTCTTGAATTGGCTTATACCTCGTTGATTTTTGTCAACATTCATTTTGGCACCCCCGGAAGGGGGGGGGGGGAGATTTTTGTACTAGTTTTCTGGGCATGCATATTCTTTTATTGAGATTAACACATTCAGGTCATGTGAAAGGTACAATTATCATATAAGATATTTATTATGTTGAAGTTTATATAACATATCACCATTTCTTACCTAAAAGATATTGTTCTATGTGATAATTTTACACAACAATTATGATTTCAATAAGAAATTTAGTTTGCATGGGTTAATGTCTACTTATATTACAACATCATCTATACTATTGCTAAAGTAAAGAGGAGTTCCTACTTTTATGAGATCTCAATCAATTTATTTGTTCCCCAACTATCCTCAATTAATTATTTTACAAATGATATATCCAAAGACAAATGTGTAAATTTATAATTTTTGCCATCTCTCATATATGTCAAATTTCAAATTCAAATCTTTATTTCCCTACAATAACCTTCGAAAGGAATTTCAAATAATCTCCGAATAACGTTCTCATTACATATGTACAAATGTGTGCATTGTTTACATTTTTTTTTTCTTTTTGTCAATTTCTATGCAATGTGTATTTCTCTTGATTTCATGTATTCAAATATTTTTAATCTTTAGCCTTTGTAATAAGGGTTGAAGGAGGACGACAAAAGGTAAAAAACGAAGAAAGACGGATGCCGACAGCACTGCGGATCTCTAAGATTGGCTACTGTCGGTGTATATGCTCTTCAAAAATTTGTTATTGCCAGTGTCCACCATCTACCCCCCAATTTATCACGATATGACAAGTATTATGGAAACAAAAGGGTGAGTAACCTTTATTTTCTTATTGAAAAAAATTACCATTCTCTTATTTAAGCAACTTCTAGATAAGTAATCTATACTATGCTAAAAATCAGTGGAGAGACACGGTGAAGACTTGTAGGTAACTGAATCTATGTTCTTATTGCTCGAGGGCTTTTCATTTTTAAGAAGAAACTCTCTTTACTGGAATGACCAATGAAATCGTACACTCTCATTTAAAAAAAAAAAAGCAAACGTTTTTATGTGAAAAATGGAAAAACTTTGCAAAATCAATTCGCTTTAGGAAATGAATTAAAACGGTTGATGCATCACATGACAATTTGAAAGTTACAGCTTTTTATTATTTTTTTTTCTGTAAAAATGGTTCCAGATGCCAATTATAAATGATTTTATTGTTCCAAAATGTATCCAAATTTTTTGGCCAAGTTTCGTTGGAAGAACCATCTTTTATGTGCTGGATCTCATACATGCCTTCTGGACTAGATGACTAATCTCATATATACTTTCAATTTTCTGCTATTGAGATGGGAACAAGAGGCCTTTAGATACCGGCAACTATCGAAAAATTGTTGATAAAAAAAAAAAAAGACTACTTTTTTCCCCACGTAACATGTTAGTAATTTATCAATATTTTTATGAAATTATCAATGCTTTTACAGTTTGCAAATTACTGATTTTTGTACTAACTTATGAACTTTTATTTGTATAGCTTATTGACATTTCAAATTTACTAACTCTAACATGAATTTTCAGCCTAAATTAGAGTAATTTACCATCTTTGTTAAAGTAAATTTTCAACTTTAATTTGATTTGCTAATGTTTATTTGGTCCTTTTTAATTTACTAAATTTTCTATTGAGTTACTAATTTTAATATGCCTTGAATTGCTATCCCTTAAATTTTCTAACTCTTATAAGATATCACCGACCTAAGTTAGCATGACTTATCAATGGTCTACTTTTTTTTGTTATCAACCGTATCCTGTAGTTTAGAGATTACTAATTCATTATGTTACCACCTAGTTTTGGGTTACCAACCCTCATTTGAAGTACTCAGCAATTTTTACGTTTTTTTTTAATTTACCAAATTTTCATATTGTCTACAAACTTTTATATATCTTTCTTAGCAATGCCTTAAATTTACCAACTTTCCAATTTCAGTGGGCTCATTTTATGCTTGTCTTATTTTATATGACAAAAGCAAGAGATTATATTGTGTTTTTTTTTTATAACCATATGGAAAGAAAGAGTAGACATTCTCTTCCATGGTCACAACCTTTTGCTTTCCATGAAATGTTCTATAAGGCATTACAAAGGCCTCACATTCAAATCAGGACACCCCGAAACAAATTTGTTGGAGGATAAACCCTTAATTTTTTGACCAGTACGGATTAGCTTAGGATGATATGGGTCTCTTGTACCTTGTATCCCTAGTATATTTGTTTCATTTTCATTTTGTCTTATTTTATACGACAAAAGCAAGAGTGATTATTTTGTTTCAGTTTTTTGATTTATTACAATCTTACCTTACCAAAAAAAGAAGAAGAGTAGAGTAGTGTCGGATTTCATAGCAATCGGGCGTGCATTTGCCTCTAGAATTCGATAAGTCAATTTGTACTTCATCCACAAATCAAGGCACCATCTCTCGTGTTGGAAATCTTCCACCAAATTTGTATTACGCAAGCTTAGTACTTTCAAATTGCAAAAATGCTCAAAATTTTCTTTTAAAAGCTCACCTTCCAGCCCATTTTTAGAGATATAAAGGCATATAAGCCATCGGCTATTTTCAAGGATGACAAAGAAGAATATGCCTTGGAGATTATAAATTATATCAAGATATTTGAGGTTTGCTGAAGTTTTGAAATCAAGGAAGAATAAATTAATTTATGGAGTTTTGATGCAAATCAAAGAATCTAAGAGAAGTGAAATTGACATGCAGAAAGACTAAAACATCTTCCAAATAATATCCCATCAATAAGAAAAACTTCAAGTAGGAAAGCATGTTGTAGCACTTAACCCTTCTTTGGGGTTGAGAAGGACGACATAAGACAGGTCCGAATACTTCCAAGAAAATGCCGATACCCATGGAGGTTCTCTTGTTTAGAATAAAGTCATGCCTTGCCAAACCCGTCAAATGATCAAGAAACTTGAAGGGCCCGTTCTTCATTTTGCGAGGAAAAAAGAAAACAGAAGGATTTATGAGACATGTCGTGCAATTATTTTCTATCTTCCTTTTCTTCTGTCCGCTGGAATCTAGAAAAAGAGAGAAAACAAAAGAAGAAAATGTTATGTTTGTCGCAAGCGCACTGTCTTCTATATATGTTGCAGTCATAATGCAAGGCGAGACTTTTCCTGAAGAGGAATCATGAATACTGATGCAATTATTTCCTAGACTAAAGAACAATGAACTGCCATCGACCTTTTGTCTGTGTCCCCCACAATTTGGAGCCACTAACTGATATTGTTCTTTGTTTAATTGCTTGAGTGATCAATCAATTTTATGATTTTTGACCCCAAAAAAATCAGTTTTATGATGACCTGAGACAAAGCCTCGGATCTTCACTAGTTGACACAGAATATTGGGCTTGAGTTGTCTTGTTAAACTTTTCAATCTTCTAACTTTTGTAAACCACTGAAATTTGCCCTAGTGGCCATCATTTCCATATGGGAATAGGGATATGGAGGTTTGGATCCCCAAATTCTTGCGGGGTTGGGAGGAGGATGATTTAGTTTCAATATGAATTTTGACTTCTACGCTCTGTAAAGAGGCAATGCAAAAGTCTAAGAGTAACAGTTAGAGCAGGAGTAAAGTAGAACTAACCAAAAAATAAAACCTTCTAACTTTTGTAAGATTTTAATTAATGCCAAGGTTTTGACCATTGGAAGTCCATCTCATAGTACTTATTTGCTCTCATGTGGTTAGCTGAATTCATTCCACAATAATAGGCCTTTCATTAGGAGAGTTTAGAAGAAAAAATTGTATTCTAAGACTAGTTTGTCACTTAAAATCTATTTATTCCGGAGGCATTGGCCAAAAGTGATAAAAGACGCTTGAAAGTAAAATAACGATCTCATCTATGACTATTGTTCTTACAATTACCTTTCGAGTCTTTAATTCAAAAGAATTAAAGTAGATACGTAGTCTTTCTTTTCTGTATTAATTTTGGGTTGCATCCTCGAAAGTGTAGTCAGAAAAACATGCTTCATTTCACAAGGTTGGAATTTCAATCCATTCCCTTATATTGATATCATATTTTACCAAAAAAATCAATGCCCAATTTCTTTTGATTATGGAGCTTAGAAAGGATGGTTGTCCAATTACAATTTGGATTGTGACATCCCGACTCCTACATGAATAACGGGAGATCGTTAAGTGATACATGATTGTGAATGTAAAAGGATTGTTGTCACCAATAACATTTTTGCAAAGTGACACTAGATGTAATTGCATCATCTTTTTTTCAATAATTTCGAAAATAATGCCTCTAATAGTACTATCGAAAAGATCCAGCACTTCAATATTAGACAAAGCATTGGGTAGCCAATCGCGAATTTTATCTGAAATGCTTGCATATGACATGTTTAATGTTGAAATACTTCTCTGTGTTTGAAACCGATTTGTAAATTCTGATCCCACTTTGCAGTTGGACATGAGACTCTTAAACGAGGAAAGATGACTAATCTCATATCTACTTTCTAGTGATGACTATAATATAACAAATATTTAGATCTTTCAGGTACTGGATCTCATATATGCCTTTTGGACTAGATGACTAAATCTCATATCCACTTTCAATTTTCTGCTATTCCAATGGCAACAAGAGGCCTTTAGACACCGGTAAGTATCAACAAACTATTGACAAAAAATAAACCTACTTTTTTTCTCATGTAATGTGTTAATAATTTACCTAGATTTGTATGAAATTACCAATGCTTTTGCAGTTTGCAAATTACCGATTTTTGTACTAATTAACCAACTTTTATTTGGATTACTAACTAATGTTTCAAATTCATTAACTCTTACGTGAATTTTCAACCCAAATTATAGTAATATACCGTCTTTGTTAAATTAAATTTTTAACTTTCATTTGAGTTGCTAACGTTTATTTGTTCTTTTTTAGTTTACTAAATTTTCTTTTTAAGTTACTAATTTTTATTTGCCTTGATTTTCTACCCCTTAATTTCACCAACTCTTTTAAGATATCACCAGCCTAAGTTAGCATGACTTAGCAACAGTTCTAGTTTTTTGTTTTTGTTTTTAATAACCAAATGGAAAGAAAGAGTAGTGATGGAGAATAATGAGCACAACTTGTGTATTATTTGAAGCTTCAATAGTAATCTTCACACATGAAGAAAAAACTATGGATTTTGCAACAATCGACAGACATTTGCCTCTAGAATTTCATTGATAAATTTGTACTTCATCCACAAATCAAGACACCATCTTTGGTTTTGGAAATCCCCCACTAAATTTGTTACCACGCAAAATGCTTGAGGTTTTTTTTTTTTTTAAATTCACCTTTTGTTGACACCTAAATTTTGACGATTTATTTTAGCATTTATTAACTACATTGGAAAATTAGAGATTAGTTTCTAATCTCTTAACAAAAAATTCTTTCATTGAAATCGCATCGCATATAGACATTAGGATCACTTGCATCACTAGTTTTAAAATTTATCAAGAAAAATTAAAAAAAAAAATTAATTAATTAATTAAAAAATTAAAAAACGTGGGTCCGGGCCAGGGCTGGGCCTGCCCGGCCCCCCTTTCTGTTCTTCTTTCCCTTCCCCACGCGGGCCTGGCCCGCTTTTCCTTTTCTCATCTTTCGCAGCCCGACCCGCTTGGTTTTCTCTTCTTCTTCTCGTGCGGCAATGACCACCTGCAGGAGGGTAATAAAAAATGGAAGCAAGTCAGCAGGAAAGAAAGGAGCAGAAAATCAGCAGGGAGGGTTAGGTCGGTGAGCAGACTGACAAGGCAAAGGAGACACGCCTGCTGTGAAAGAAAACGGGAGAGAGAACGGACCGGGAACCCGAGGGAGAGAGAGAAACTGGAGAGAGGAGAGAGCGAAACCGTCGGCAGCCGCACCTGACTCGCGGCCGACGACTCACTGCTGTGCCTCCGCTCCTGCGCCTGCAGCCGCCCAGCAGACAGAAAAGCGAGAGCTGGAAGAGAGAGACGGAGGTGCGCCGGAGGGAGAAAAAACCAGAACTCGACTGCGAGACCGGAGAGAAAAAATCGAAGAGGGAGCTACTGGGGGGAGTTCTTCGGGGGAAACAAAAAACCAGAGACCGAGGGACTGGGAGAGGGGAACGACTGAAAGAGAGAGCACAAAGATAGAGCAGAGAGAAACCGAGAGAGCCTTGAAACCGGAAGAGAAGGCGGAGATCCGAGAGAGAGAAGGCGAACCCGGCGACCGGAGCGATAAGAGCGACCGAGAGTGACTCAGAACCGCACGGGCCTGCCTGACGACCTTCCTGGCGACGTCTTCGAGTTGACCAGGTAGGTCTAGCTTCGTCCTTGCTCCGTTTTTAGGCGCACCGGGCCGGAGCTCGCGGCCATCCGGCTTGCGCAAACTCCGGCCCTCGTCACCCTTACATTTCGTTCCTATATTCCTTGTATATCGTGTTCGAGACCCCCCGAAGTACGTTCGAGGCTCGGTTGAGCTGGAAACCTTGAAATTCGGTAGTGCGCCCCAACCGTTCGACGAAATGCCCTACCGAGAAAACCGACCCTAGCCCTTGACCGGAGCTCGGCCTTTAGATTTTCGTGTCACTAGGGGTTATATCGTTGTCACGCACCATTTCCGGCGTTCTCGGTAGGTTATCCCGCGCCGTTTGGGGTGGGTCGAGGTGCGCGTACCTCGCCGGAGTCAATCCGGCGACCCTTGGAATGCTGACCAACCGGCGCTCGGCGTCGGTCGGACGGAACGACCGATGCCAGGCGATGGCATGGCGATCTCCCAAGGGCCGGCGAGGACTTGCGATGGCGTCGGCGTTGGTTCGGCGAAAGGAGCGGCGGTCTTCGGGCGGGCGTCTGCAGCTGCGGAAGAAGGCCAGAAGAAAAAGAAGACCAAAAGGAAATAAAGAAAAGAAAAAACGCAGAAAAGATGGGGGAGTCGGGCGCGTGTGCGGGTGCATGGGGAAGAAGCATGCAGAAAAGAAAACAAAAAAAAAAAAAAGATTAAAAAATTAAAACATTAAAAAAAATAATAAAAATTGTTAAAATTTCCTTTTTTAAGTCCTATCGGGTAGGATCCGGGTAGTCGGGCCAGGTTGTCGGTGCGGATCGGGTTAACCGGTCCAAACCCGTTACCCGAATATTATATATAATATAAAAAATCCAAAAAAAATCAAAAATTCAGAAAATCATAAAAAACATAAAAAGAAAAATCATAAAAAATTCGAAATTCCGGAAATTTCATGGAAAATTCAGAAGCCTAAAAGTTATGAAAAATTTCGAAAAAAATGTTTTTTTTTTCTTATTATTTATTTATTAAAAAATCAAAAAATATTAAAATATTGAAAATTCCAAAAAATTTCAAAAAAAAATCCCAAAAAACCCAAGTTGATTTAGAGCTTCATAAAAGGCTCTAAAATAATTCTTGGATCAATTCTCTCTTAAAAAGTGTTGGAAAATCATTGTCCTAAGATTATGTTTAAAATTGAACAAGCTTTACGAGCTTCACCTTAGGGTTTTAATTATTCTCGAATACAATTGCCCTTGAATGCATGCTTAGGATGTGATGATTATGGTTTCCTCTTATTTATCTCTTAATGCTATGTTTATTTTCCCTTGCAATTTATTTAATGTTTTCTTTAATTGTTGGTTGTTATTTTGATAATTGCGCATCCGCATGATCACCTCACATGTTAGTGGTTAAGTCTAAAATCAATCCAAACTGTCTGACAAAAATCTTTTTTTGAAATGAACAAGATTAGGTACCGAAAGGGCACTAATTGGCTAATTAGTGTAATCAAGTCCCCGACCTTAGATTCTCTGGTTGCGTAGGAAGCGAGACACACTCCCATGCCCCGCTTGGTTTTTAGCCGACCCCAATAGGCTAGTGGCGACTCCTCATTTGAAATTTTCATGAACCCAATGTCACGCGGGGTATGGACTTGGGAGAGCCCATGTCTAATGAGGGTCATAGACCCACCATTTGGACAATACCCCTAAACCTATTTATTCAGACATTCCTCTCCCCCATTCGGGACGAAAAAAATAGGTCGCGACAGCTTGGCGACTCCGCTGGGGACTTGGTTTTGAACCTTAGAGGACTTAGGCCTAAGTTAATCTTGTTCAAAAATATCTTTGTTTGGCAGCAAGGATTCCAGGTACGCCCCTAACATCAAAGGTGTTAAATGTTTTTGCAGAAATGGGAGGTATAAGGGGAAGTGTTTGCTCACCTTTGTCTTGTAGGGAGGTGTAGGAATGCATGGTTTATTTCTATGTACGAAGTGTTGTTTGCTTATAATTTGTTGTGCATGTATCATTTGCATTGCACTACACCCTAGCACACACAACCTGCCGCCGGACCTGGGTCGCATAGAATCACTTAGGATGGTGTTGAGGTGGATACCACTCCGACTACAACCATGTAGTACGAGTCGCCCATCTCAATTCCGCAATTCTTCTGACGTCGAGAGCTTCTACCCCGGTTGCAACCACGCAACACGGGTCGACTCTTTGACAAAGCCGGAGTCGTGGGAACCCCGACCTAACCGCGACCATGCTGGTTCAGTCCGGTAATCCCGTGGCTTCATTTGAGCCGTCTAGAGTAGTAATTGACCCACAGTCTCATGCGTATGTCTATGTGATTGAAAAGAAAAATAAAAAAAAGGTCATCATCTTTGGTAAGTACAATTTCTCCTTTTCCTTGTTCATTTTTTATTTGAACTTTCATTTTTAGAATTTGCGGAGATCAATCGAATGCCCTTAGTGTAGGCTTCTAATTGGGAAAATTGGCAATTACTCTTCATAAGCAAACATTCAATGTCAATTTCAAAAATCATTAATTTGGCCCTGCACAACGGATGATTTTGTCAAAGTTTCCAATCATGGGTTTGAAATCACATCTTGTTAAAAAGTTCTTCCAATTCATGATTATGTTTTGGGGTACCAAAAAAAAAAAAATTTGAAATCACACTTTTAACCAAATTTTTTCCCTCACATTTTGAGATTGAAAATTCAAATCACATTTTATGTATAGATTTCTTAAAATAAAAATCACCTCATATTGGCAACAATGGAAGCACAAATCGGTCTTTCAAAATCAATGCCACATTTTGCATATGAAGCTTTTGGGAATAGAGTGGACATTCGATTGACAGCCGTGAATCGATCTTTTAATGATGTCTCCACTTATGATGAAATCTCGGCAAAATACCAAAATCCCGTAATAAGGACCATGGGGCATGTGCCGTTGTCTTGATTTCATTGTAAGAGATGACATCATTGAAATATCACTTTCTCATTCGCCTACTGACATTATTTCCTTCTTGCAGGATGTGCGTAACATTACTCTTAGACATCTACGCAGGCCATACAAATAAGTGGACTTTCAAACTCGGACGAAAATTGGTTTTTACACTCATTTATGTTGACCTGCAAGATAATATTTTGAGATGGTAAAGTTGTGATCGTTCCAGGGGAAACAAGGATTTTGGTCTTAAATAGAAAAAGAGAGCAACTCTGGACACCGTCGGCATCTTTAGCCGAGTGGTATCCGGGGAGGAATCCGCCTGGTCCGATCGGGAGTTCGAATCCCGAAAGCGGCAGTGGCCGCATAAATAAAAAAAGAGAAGAAAAAAAAAAGAAAAAAAAAGAAAAAAAAAAGGCGAAAACCAACTTTTTGCAACTTTCATTTTTGCGCCCTTTCCCCCTCTCCATCGGTCGCTTCTCTCTCTCTCTCTCTCTCTCCCCCTCGCTCGGTTCTGGTTTTGATCGGACCCGCCACCACTGCAGCTTGTGATTTTTATGGATGATGTTTTAATTCCAAGTTAATCATAAACCCAAGTGACTCATTTTTTTGGGTAAAGAAATTCAAGTTTGTAAACATCCTTTGACTTCGAAGGCAATTCGGAAGTTAGTATATTCCATTGATTTTCCATGAGTTGCTGAAAGTCAATGCATTTTGTTCCTCTCACGTGTCCGTCCTTTGCAAGGAATCTCGAGAAGGATAATCTAGGATGGTAAAATCGTGATCGTTCCAATGGAATCAATTTATTCCAAAACTGATTTGTTCATACATTTTCCTACAGGAGAGAACTAAACAATTTTGACATCAGTATTTGAATTAGATCACAAGCAAATACTCTCACAAGTCTTGATCTTGGAATTCGAAGAAATGAGAGTCCAACTTCAACATTTGACTCTGGGGCAACATCTCTCCTCCCCCATTGATGACATGTGCTAGGGCGAAAATTCATCACAAAAGGATGTATCGTTCCCAAATTGAGCCTAATTAAGTATGGAGATAACACAGTTCATCTTCTTTTATCACAGGGTGATCACTGACACAAGTCATCCGAAGCATGATAATTCACTCCCATGAAGCATGATGAAATTGAGTCATTGATCTGACGCCAAAAGGATGTATCATTCTTAAATTAGTCCAATTCAAGCTTGGAATGCAAGTAACCTGCTTTGTCTTTTGTAGAAAAAATGCACAATGACCGCGGAAGCAACGCCTTCCACTAAAGAAGCATGTTAAAGCACAACCATCCATTTTGGCGTAAAGGATGTATTTCGTTCCTAAATGATTTCCAATTGAGTGTGGAAATAACATGCCCAATCCTCTTCTTCACAGGCGATAAATGGGGCAAAGCATCCAAGAAACAATGCCCTCCAATGTCGAGACATAAATGCTCATACCCGAAGAATGGAAACACGTGAAGGGTAAATTGTATCGATTCCAATTGCTCATGTTGATATTGGTCTCTAACATGATCCCTTTTTCCTTTGATAGGGAAACATCATATGCAAAAAAAAAAAAAAAAAAAAAAAAAAGGGGGCAAGTGAAGGGCAATTTAGAGTTGCCAAATATCCAAAAGGGTGATGTTAGAACTCAAAGGATAAATGCGAGGTTGTCGTGTCGCCTCGTGGTAACGCATGTCTAAGGCCCGAAGAACAAAGCATGTGAAGGAAGTGAAGAGCTGGAGTTGCCATATATTCAAAAGGGTGATGTTAGCACTCAAAGGATAAATGCGAGTGAGGGGTAACGATGTATCGTTTCCAATCTTTAATTCCATCAAGGTTCTTACACTAACACATGCTTTTCTATTGTTTACAGGATTGTTGTGTCGCCTCGTGGCAGGTAAGTACCCTTCTTCTCCAAAAATTAGCGTTTTCTTGCAAAACAAACATAAAAAATGGAAATTTAAAAAAGAAAAGAAAAGAAAGAAAAGAAACTGATTTTCTTTTTTCCACAAAGCCTTTGAACATTTTTTTTTTTTTGAAATTGTCTATCCGTTTGGTGGATCACTCATTTTGAATCGAAATTCCCCATGGAGATTAATCTGCTTAGATGATTTTGACCAATTGGAATTGGGATGTTAATCGTGCCAAGCGAGAGACACTTCGGATGAGGAAAGGCAACCCATATCCAAATACATCCTTTAAACACTTTGAGAGTCGAGCGAAAAAAGAAAAGCCGTGTCATTTAAGGACGAGGGATTCATTCGCAGGTGGTACATGGATCAAAGTGAAAAGAGGAATTTCTTTCTGTTGCCCTACACACCACGGGTGGCAATAGCTTGCCCATTTGAGCCTTTAAATACAGCGAATTTCCTACAAAATATCCCTGTCAAGAACTACCCTACAATGGGGCAATTATAGGGGTTTGGATTGGCATTATCCGAAGAAAAAAGATGAGAATGATTGCTTTGTTCTCACTTGCATCAATCTTTTGTAGTAGCTTCGGTGAGTTCTTGTGGAAACTCGAGGTATCCCAAAATGAAGAAGAGCATTCATTTCTCTACCTAAACACTTATGCCATTTGCTTAGCCAAGTTGAGCCTGAACATTCATTTCTAAAGCCCGAATGGTGATTATCTTCCCCCACTAAGGCAAGGCATATGATTTATCAAGGCAATTGACATTTACATGAAATGTGGAAAGTGTCTCGAAAGTCCCAATGTAACATCCTGAAATTCGAGCCCTTTAAGGGATGAATGAATATGAATTTCGCCAATGCATTGTTAGCTGATCTCACTCGGAACTGATCACTCCTGAGATACTGACCTTGAGGGGAAAGGCTAATGAGGACAGAACTCGTGCGACTAAAGAACTTGACCTGGGAAAACAACTCGACCGTGAGAATTGCGTAAGGACGATCCTGCAAGGACGAATAGAAGTCGATTCGCGGACAGAAATAATGGGACGACGGGTGATTCCGTTTACTGTTATCGAACTCGTGAACGGCCCTATGTCGATCCTTGATAATCGTGTACTTTGAAATAAGAATCGATTCTTCACAATTTCATATAGTCAAGGACGTCCATGTGTCGAGAAGTCTTGAACGTGAATTGGCACGAGTCGGTTACGCGTGGTCCTCAAAGCCGCCCCGTCGGTCGAGTAGTACCAAAATGGCATTCGGGCGAAATTGACAAGGCATGAGAATCCGGTATTGGACATCGAATTTTCAGGAACGTCCGGGATGGACTTTGGACGATGCTTCTTAGACAATCGACACCGTTTCGGTTGAGCCGAGTAATTGGAAAAGGGACTTTTAGACCGAGAAAACGAGCCTACGAGGACGTGGGCCGGGCAAAAACAGTGTGGGCCTCACGCCCAAGGTGGGACAGCCACCATGGAAGGCCCGAGGCAAGCAAGTGAGCCCGTTGGGCCAAACCGACCCTTTACCCTTTCCGAGCCCATTGTCTAAAACCGAGCCGATTCAAGCCCAATAAATTCCTAACCCATTCCTATTCATTTTCAAGCCCATTTCTAGGCCCGCTCTTCCATTTTCAGCCCAAGGACAGATTGGGAAATGTGCAAGTGGAAATGACCAAAATGCCCTTGGATATTTTGAAGAAAAGTCAAAAGGAAGAGAGATAAGATGAGGTCATTGTTTGGCAAGTGGGGCAAGCCTTGATAGCTTGGATAAGGCTTATCCTTCAGCCTTCACTTCACTCTCTCTCTCCTCTTCATCTTCTCCAAAACCGCACACTTCTCTCCCATGGTTTTCCTTCCTTCCTTCTGTTTTTTAGTTTGACCTTTCACCGAAATCTGAGTTGTTCATTACCTTCCCATTGGAATCTCATCTCGTGCCACCCGCCGTTGTGTTCAGAAGAGAAATTCCGTTCAAATAGCGTCGGCCGATCGCCGGAAGGAGCTTCCGGTCAACCCGTATTCCGGCTGAAAGCCACCGCCGGCCTGACCGTTTTCTGACCGCCTACTGCTGTTCTGTTTTGCTGTTTCGGTCATTTTCCTCCCTTTCCGGCCAAACCACCACCCATCCCAGCCACAAGTGGTTCCCCCTCGACCGCCAGGTGCCGTTGGTCGCTGGCCCGCCGCTCGCCGGAGCTCCGGGCAGCCCGTTCAACCTGCGATCAGCCACTTTCCTCCTGTGCAGTGCAGTTTTCAGAGTTGCAGAGGGATTTCGAGTTTGTTGCTGCTGTTCTCAGCCCCGGGACCGCCTTGGATCGCTGTGGTAGAGGTCCCCAGGTGTCGGGTTCGTCGCCGCCGCCGACGCCCGTGTCGCCGGCCCGCTTAACGGGTGAGTTTAGCTCCTAATCCCTATTTAGTGCCTAAACTTGCTTAGGGTTGGTTAGTTAGTGTTAATTTTGGTTTAAGGGGTTTAATTAAGTTGTATTAGCCCTAAGATAGGTGGTTAGATAGATGATTAAGATTAGATTAGCTTAATTTTGCTTATTAAGCTTAATTGTGCTTAATTTGGGATTAATTGTGTTTATGTGATTAATTAAGCATGATTTGATTTAATTGAATTGATTAATTGTTTTAATTAATGTTTTGTTTAATTTCTGGATTAAATGTTTTAATTAATTGAATTTCGGAAAAATCACTGTTCATAATCATGTCAAGCTCACGACATTGCGCTCACAATTACCTGTTCACGGCACTTTTTCATGCGAAGCTAAATTTAGTCTCATTTTGATGTGCTCTTGATTGTTGTGATTAATTGAAGTGTCGATTGTAAATTATACTCGTGATTGATGATGAAATGCTTGATCGAGCGGCGATTGGAAATTGAATTTTGGAATTGGCGAGTGATACCGCATGACATATTGCGTGAGTTATTTGAAATGGCATGTCGCATGAGCATGAACGCATGAACGATATTGCATTCACGACCAAGCAAAAGCAAAGACAAGAATGAACTGTTTGCTGATGTGTTGCATGGTCAGATTAAAGTTGATAGCCCGGTTGAGCCGGATGACCGCCAATCCTTCGGGGTTGTGCCGTGACCATTGGGTCGCCTGACAGTGGTCAGATGCGGAGTCGCGGTTGAGGCCGGGCCCATGCTCCTTATGGAATGCCGTCGGTGGGGAGAGCCCATGACGTCGCCATGCCTCACGGGGAGGACGATGCACAGTTTACGACCAGGTTGACCGCCAACCATAAGGTTGTGCCGTGGCCTAGAGGGTCGTAATAATCGGAGCATATGTGTGGATGTGAGACATGAGAAAGTTATGTGAGATGCTCTGATTATTCGCATGCTCTTAATGACGTGATGATTTGTGGTACGCACGCATGAGTTGGCAGTCGTGCGGTGTGGCAATGGCCGAGTGAGATCGCTTGTGACGCGATTTGCATGTGAGTGATGAACTGTATCATCTAACGGCCATGTGCCTTGCTTGCATTATATTAGATTGAACGTGCAGGGTATGGCATACCGGGTAAGGTTGCATGCGAATCGAATATTGCTATGTTGGTTGCCCTGTCTATTGTTTGGCCTGCTGTTTGCTGGTTGTGGGTTGTTGGGTTGAGTGAGGGGTGGTTCTGAAGAGATACCCCGGGTTGAGTTGGCGTACTAACCGGGGCTTAGGGGGAAGAACTCGCTGAGATTTTATCTCAACCCGTCGTGGTTAAACATTTTCAGGTCTTTAGAATGGCGTACTCGCAATGGAGAATCCCGCCCCCGCTTCTCCAGTGATCAATCCGACGGAGCTTGAGTCCAATGGGTCCGAGTGACCGTGGTGTTGAACCTGAGGGTTCTTCTTGTTTAATTGGATTAGCCTAGTTCTTTTGGTTTCGCTTAGAGGATGGATCGGCCCTTTTTGTCGGGCTTGTAATTCGGAAACGATCCTCCATTGGTTAATCCAATAAATTGAATAATTGAGTAGTTGCTGTTGTTATTGCTGTTCATCCCTCTATTCCTGTTTGATTGTATGTTTGTCTGGGGATGGTTCGTCTTCCGCTTGCGCATAATCAAAGATAAAATGAATGGTCGTCGATGGGTCCTGGGACGTCGCTTTCAATTGACCATGGAGAAGGGGTTGCCGCGAGCTCGAGAGTCGGGGCGTGACACCCAAGGGCTTAAAAAAAAAAAATCAATGAAAACTAGGGGGCATGAAAAAGCAGTGTGCCTAGTAAAAGCAAGGCCAATGCCCGATTTCAAAAAATAATGAAAAAAAAAGAGCGAGGAAAGTCGCATCGAAAAAAGCTTTCTTGTGAAAGAAAAATTGTCAAAGTCAAAATGCGTGCATTGAAAACTCATTGCAAATGCAAAAGTCATTAGATGAAAGAGCAAAGCTCTCATGCTAAGATGTTTAGCCAACGGACTTTCGAGACAAAGTTAGATTTCCAAAGTCAAGTGCCTTCAAAAATTGGATGAAATGGTAATGATGCCGTGATGATCACCAATTCTCAAACCCCTCTCCAAAGAAAATTCTAAGCCTTTTGAGCCTACAACCGAACCAACATTACAATCCGCTCCCGAAGTCTCTTCAGATTGGGATGACTCGAGTGAAAGTAAGGACTTCTCAAAGAAGCTACTGTTGAAAAAAGCGAGAGCAAGTTGTTTTATCTCATGAGGTTTCTTGACTCATAAACCTGGTGAAGATGTTAGTTGATGATTATTTCATTTCATGGCTGATGATGTTTATCCTTGTTGAAACCTTGACCAAGTCACATCATAACCCTTCCAAAGGACCTTTTAGATTGGTCAATGTGTGCTTACTGCGAATGATTCTCAAAGCTTTTGACATAGGTTATGTGAGATACCCCTAGTGATCAACTTATTTCCCACATTAAGGGATGGGATCGAATAGTCATTTTCTCGAGAAGATGTGAGAAGCCCTTTTTGACTAAGAGCCCTTGCTTGGCATGCTTAATGAACCTCTTTCATGAGATTATCATTCTGACATAATTTTTCTCTTATAGGGATTTGATGATTAATGATACATTCCAAGTTTGATAACAATTTTATGGTACATGATATCGAAAAAAAAAATCAAAATCAAAATCAAAAATCAAATGTCTTCAATGTGATCAAACTTAGCTTGATTTGCTCGTGCGATTAATGCTACAATATTGCCAATGCATCCTCGATGTTGTCTCTAATGACATTTGCTCAAGTTGAATTTGACAGTTCACTCAATGAAACCATACAACCACCAATGGTTCATGGCCAACCTAAAACCATGCAATTTCAAGGGTTCATGGTCAATCGGGAAACCATGCATTTTCAAAAGGGTTTGTAGATCCTCCTTAAATCACATAGTTCGTGGGTCCTCTTTAAACCATATGTTTCATGGTAAACCTAAAACCATGCAATTTCAAAAGGGGTTGATGGTCATCCGAAACCACACGGTTTGTGGGTTCATCCTTAAACCATGCTCTTCACTCTCAGTCGAAACTCGTTTTTACACGATGAGACCTCCCTGGTCGAAACCCGTTTTTACACGGTGAGACTATCATCTCCGGTCGAAACTCGTTTTTACACGATGAGACCTCCTCCCTGGTCGAAACCTGTTTTTACACGGTGAGACTATCATCTCCGGTCGAAACTCGTTTTTACACGATGAGACCTCCTTCCTAGTCGAAACCCGTTTTTACACGGTGAGACTATCCTCCTCGGTCGAAACTCGTTTTTACACGATGAGACCTCCCTGGTCGAAACCCGTTTTTACACGGTGAGACTATCATCTCCGGCCGAAAAACTCGTTTTTACACGATGAGACCTCCTTCCCCCGTCGAAACCCGTTTTTACACGGTGAGACTATCCTCCTCGGTCGAAACTCGTTTTTACACGATGAGACCTCCCTGGTCGAAACCCGTTTTTACATGGTGAGACTATCATCTCCGGTCGAAACTCGTTTTTACACGATGAGACCTCCTCCCTGGTCGAAACCCGTTTTTACACGGTGAGACTATCATCTCCGGTCGAAACTCGTTTTTACACGATGAGACCTCCTTCCTAGTCGAAACCTGTTTTTACACGGTGAGACTATCCTCTCCGATCGAAACTCGTTTTTACACGATGAGACCTCTTTTCCCGGTCGAAACCCATTCTTACACGGTGAGACCTCCATTCCAGTCAAAACTAGTTATCGCATAATAAGACTTACCCACCTCGGTCGAGGGACATTTTTTTACAAAGTAAGATCATGCATTCACATCATTTCCTCATACGCAGCCCCTAATCATCATCATTCATGGACAAAATTTAGGTGTCTCTCGTCTTTGAAAGGAACCTCCTTGAGCTCCCATTCAAAAGAGAATGCTTGACACCTAAATTTTGACGATTTATTTTTGCATTTATTAACTACATTGGAAAATTAGAGATTAGTTTCTAATCTCTTAACAAAAAATTCTTTCATTGAAATCGCATCGCATATAGACATTAGGATCACTTGCATCACTAGTTTTAAAATTTATCAAGAAAAATTAAAAAAAAATTAATTAATTAATTAAAAAAATTAAAAAATTAAAAAACGTGGGTCCGGGCCAGGGCTGGGCCTGCCCGGCCCCCCTTTCTGTTCTTCTTTCCCTTCCCCACGCGGGCCTGGCCCGCTTTTCCTTTCTCATCTTTCGCAGCCCGACCCGCTTGGTTTTCTCTTCTTCTTCTCGTGCGGCAACGACCACCTGCAGGAGGGTAATAAAAAATGGAAGCAAGTCAGCAGGAAGAAAGGCAGCAGCAGCAAGTCAGCAGGAAAGAAAGGAGCAGAAAATCAGCAGGGAGGGTTAGGTCGGTGAGCAGACTGACAAGGCAAAGGAGACACGCCTGCTGTGAAAGAAAACGGGAGAGAGAACGGACCGGGAACCCGAGGGAGAGAGAGAAACTGGAGAGAGGAGAGAGCGAAACCGTCGGCAGCCGCACCTGACTCGCGGCCGACGACTCACTGCTGTGCCTCCGCTCCTGCGCCTGCAGCCGCCCAGCAGACAGAAAAGCGAGAGCTGGAAGAGAGAGACGGAGGTGCGCCGGAGGGAGAAAAAACCAGAACTCAACTGCGAGACCGGAGAGAAAAAATCGAAGAGGGAGCTACTGGGGGAGTTCTTCGGGGAAACAAAAAACCAGAGACCGAGGGACTGGGAGAGGGGAACGACTGAAAGAGAGAGCACAAAGATAGAGCAGAGAGAAACCGAGAGAGCCTTGAAACCGGAAGAGAAGGCGGAGATCCGAGAGAGAGAAGGCGAACCCGACGACCGGAGCAATAAGAGCGACCGAGAGTGACTCAGAACCGCACGGGCCTGCCTGACGACCTTCCTGGCGACGTCTTCGAGTTGACCAGGTAGGTCTAGCTTCGTCCTTGCTCCGTTTTTAGGAGCACCGGGCCGGAGCTCGCGGCCATCCGGCTTGCGCAAACTCCGACCCTCGTCACCCTTACATTTCGTTCCTATATTCCTTGTATATCGTGTTCGAGACCCCCCGAAGTACGTTCGAGGCTCGGTTGAGCTGGAAACCTTGAAATTCGGTAGTGCGCCCCAACCGTTCGACGAAATGCCCTACCGAGAAAACCGACCCTAGCCCTTGACCGGAGCTCGGCCTTTAGATTTTCCGTGTCACTAGGGGTTATATCGTTGTCACGCACCATTTCCGGCGTTCTCGGTAGGTTATCCCGCGCCGTTTGGGGTGGGTCGAGGTGCGCGTACCTCGCCGGAGTCAATCCGGCGACCCTTGGAATGCTGACCAACCGGCGCTCGGCGTCGGTCGGACGGAACGACCGACGCCAGGCGATGGCATGGCGATCTCCCAAGGGCCGGCGAGGACTTGCGATGGCGTCGGCGTCGGTTCGGCGAAAGGAGCGGCGGTCTTCGGGCGGGCGTCTGCAGCTGCGGAAGAAGGCCAGAAGAAAAAGAAGACCAAAAGGAAATAAAGAAAAGAAAAAACGCAGAAAAGATGGGGGGGAGTCGGGCGCGTGTGCGGGTGCATGGGGAAGAAGCATGCAGAAAAGAAAACAAAAAAAAAAGATTAAAAAATTAAAACATTAAAAAAAATAATAAAAATTGTTAAAATTTCCTTTTTTTTAGTCCTATTGGGTAGGATCCGGGTAGTCGGGCCAGGTTGTCGGTGCGGATCGGGTTAACCGGTCCAAACCCGTTACCCGAATATTATATATAATATAAAAAATCCAAAAAAAATCAAAAATTCAGAAAATCATAAAAAACATAAAAAGAAAAATCATAAAAAATTCGAAATTCCGGAAATTTCATGGAAAATTCAGAAGCCTAAAAAGTTATGAAAAATTTCGAAAAAAAATGTTTTTTTTTTATTATTTATTTATTAAAAAATCAAAAAATATTAAAATATTGAAAATTCCAAAAAAATTTCAAAAAAAATCCCAAAAAACCCAAGTTGATTTAGAGCTTCATAAAAGGCTCTAAAATAATTCTTGGATCAATTCTCTCTTAAAAAGTGTTGGAAAATCATTGGCCTAAGATTATGTTTAAAATTGAACAAGCCTTTACGGCTTCACCTTAGGGTTTTAATTATTCTCGAATACAATTGCCCTTGAATGCATGCTTAGGATGTGATGATTATGGTTTCCTCTTATTTATCTCTTAATGCTATGTTTATTTTCCCTTGCAATTTATTTAATGTTTTCTTTAATTGTTGGTTGTTATTTTGATAATTGCGCATCCGCATGATCACCTCACATGTTAGTGGTTAAGTCTAAAATCAATCCAAACTGTCTGACAAAAATCTTTTTGAAATGAACAAGATTAGGTACCGAAAGGGCACTAATTGGCTAATTAGTGTAATCAAGTCCCCGACCTTAGATTCTCTGGTTGCGTAGGAAGCGAGACACACTCCCATGCCCCGCTTGGTTTCTAGCCGACCCCAATAGGCTAGTGGCGACTCCTCATTTGAAATTTTCATGAACCCAATGTCACGCGGGGTATGGACTTGGGAGAGCCCATGTCTAATGAGGGTCATAGACCCACCATTTGGACAATACCCCTAAACCTATTTATTCAGACATTCCTCTCCCCCATTCAGGACGAAAAAAATAGGTCGCGACACCTTTCAGCCAATTTTTAGAGACATTAAGGAATCTAAGCCATCAACTACTTTCGAGATGATAGTGGAGAATATGCCTTGGAGATCTTTATAACTTAAATCGAGATGTTCAATATTTGCTGAAGTTTTGAAACCAATGAGGAATAAAGGTATTTATGGAGTTTTGACGCAAATCAAGGAATCACAGAGAAGTGAAATTGACGTGCAGAAAGGCTAAAGCATCTTCAAAATAACATCCCATAAATAAGAAAAATTCCAGGGTGGAAAGCATGTGGATAGACCTTAACCCTTCTTTGGGGTTGAGAAGGACAATGTAGGATAGGTCCAAGTGCTTCCAAGTTAGAAAATGCCGACATCTATGGAGGTTCTCTTGTTTAAAATGAAGTCATGCCTTGCAAGACCCGTCAGATGTTCAAGAAACCTGAAGCGACTTTTCTTCATATTGCAAGGGAAAAAGAAAACGGAAGGACTTATGAGAAATGTCGTGCAATTATTTTCTATTTCCTTATTTCCTTCCCCTCTGTCCGCTGAAATTTAGAAATATGAAAGAAAAAAGAGAGTTAAGTTTGCTGCAAGTGCACTATCTTGTACGTATGATGCAATCATAGGGCAACGTGAGACTTTTCCTCCAGAGGATTCGTGAAGACAGATGCAATTATTTTCTAGACTAAACAGGAACAAGCTGGCATCGAAATTTTTCTCTGTTTCCACCACAATGGGGAGCCTCCAACTGATATTGTTCTTTGTTTAATTGCTGGAGTTATCAATCATTTTTTGCATGACCCGAGGCAAAGCCTCGGATCTTCACTGGTTGACATAGAATGGTGGACTTGAGTTGTCTTGTTAAACTGTTCAACCTTCAACTTTTGTAAGAACTTGGTTAATGCAGAGGTTGTGACCCTTGGCAATCCATCTCATGATAGTTGTTTGCTCTCATATAGTTAGCTGAATTCATTCACACATGAACAGGTCTTCACTACAAGAGTTTAAAAGACTAGATTGTATATGAGGGCAGTTTTTTTCTTTTGAAATCTATTCAGACCGGAGGCAATGGCGCAAAATGATAAGATACCTCAAAGCCAAATAACAATTTTGTCCACGACTACTGTTCTTACAATTACCTTTCAAATCCCCAAATTGAGAAGAATTGAAGTAGATATATAGTAGTTCTTTTCTGTAGTAATTTTGGTTTGCATCCTCAAAAGTACACTCCAAACACATGCTTCATCTCGCCAGGATGGAACTTCAATCAATTCCATTATGTTGATATGATATTTTACCAAAAAAATCAATGCCCAACCCCTTTAATTATGGCGCTTAGAAAGGATCATTGAGTGATACAATAATGTGAATGCAAAAGGATTGGTGTCACCAATGACATTTTCGCAAAGTGACACTAGATGTTATTGCGTCATCTTTTTTTTTTTTTTTTCAATAATTTTGAAAATGTTGCCTCTGATAATATTATCGAAGAGACCCGGCACTTCAATATTTGACGAAGTATTGGCCAGCCAATCGGGAATTTCATCAAAGATACTTGCATACGAGATATAGCTCCCTCACTGTTGTGGGAATAGGACTAGAAATCGAGTCCCACGACAGATCAAAAGTATCATTTTGAGATTTCCAAATTGAATCGGTAGGTGACCACCGGAATTGTTATTAGAAACATCAATACTCTTCAAGTTACTTCTTCCGCAAACCAAGGTGCTGTCTTGGCGTCCGAAATCCACCCACTTTCCCCACTTCATGGAGCAATTACCGGTCTCGACGAAGGGTTCTGAAGTGTTTCTGGGGAGTATTGAGCTTCCACCAATTACTTGGCCAAAAAAACAGAGTAGAACATAGCACAATCAATGCAAGTTTGAAAACAGAGACCGGTGGCAATTAGTGGCGTTGGATGAATTTCGAAGGCAGCGGCAAGGACTTGAAGACTCGAAAAGTCTTCAATTTGGAAGAATTTTCTAGGGAGTATTGAGCTTCCACCAATTACTCGGCCCAAAAAACAGAGTAGAACAGAGCACAATCAATGCAAGTTTGAAAACAGAGACCGGTGGCGATTAGTGGCGTTGGATGACTTTCGAAGGCAGCGGCGAGGACTTGAAGACTAGAAAAGTCTTCAATTTGCAGGAATTTTCTGGGAGTATTGAGCTTCCACCAATTACTCGGCCAAAAAAACAGAGTAGAACAAAGCACAATCAATGCAAGTTTGAAAACAGAGACCGGTAGCGATTAGTGGCATAGGATGACTTTCAAAGGCAGCGGTGAGGACTTGAAGACTAGAAAAGCCATCAATTTGCAGGAATTTTCAACTATCGTGTGAGTGGCGACGAGTGCTCGGCCCTCTGTTCTCTGGTTCCGTTGTGGCCTGGCTTATGGTGGCCAGCGATGGAGGTTCGTCAGTGGCTTTTGTGGGGGCAGGAGCTGACCAAGGCGAGCAATGGAGATAAAAGGAAGGTACCGAGAATCAGCGCTATTGATTGAATCGAAATCGAGCTGACATTTCGGTCCATCAAAGAAATTACAGATCTGATCTCCATCGAGCTTCAATCATGGCCGTTCTTCTTGAATCAATTCTCAGGGCTAAAGTCCGCTCTCATGATTTTCAGTTTATAAATAGATTGTTAGTTGTCCGTTGTACATGTACATTATTCTATTTTCAATGAAAGGGAGCCGTGAACGTTACGTGGAAGTGCGATATGTATCATGGATTTCAGTAAACAACCGGAGATGTTAGCGTGATGATCAATCATGTCATTGTATGGAGGCTTATTTCTAGGGCTTCTCAGAATAATTTAATCTCAATGGTGATAGGATAATCTAGCTCATGCATCGGACATTCTTTCTAACAATTGCGTTTAACTTGTTTCCTTGATAAGAAAATTCAGATGACACATCTATCCACATGCTTAAAACAATAACAATTTTGTCTTTGCGCGATCTAGTCAAAATTTATAATGAAGATACTATCTAAATTCTAAACAAACTAGGAAACTATGTATCCTGATACTCGCGCTCGAGATAGCGTGTGAAAATTGATGATGCCTTTTAAGTTCTCAATGGATTTGTGAAAAGATTCGCGATTTGTTCGGACAAATCTTCGACCACACTGATGCAATCCAAGTGTTATTTACTGTGACAGTGCACTCAATACTATTGCTAAAGTAAAGAGGAGATCCTAGTTTTATGAGATCTCAATTATTTTATCTAGATTATTCATCTAGAAGTTGCTTAAATAAGAGAATGGTCGTCGATGGGTTCTGAGACGTCGCTTTCAATTGACCATAGAAATGGGATTGCCACGAGCTCGAGGATCAAAGTGTGACATAATGTCTACTTATATGACAACATCATCTATACTATTGCTAAAGTAAAGACGAGTTCCTACTTTTATGAGATCTCAATCATTTTATCTATTCCCAGCCATCCTCAATTAATTATTTTACAAATAATATATCCAAAGACAAATGCGTAAATATATAATTTTATGCCATCTCTCGTATATGTCAAATTTGATCAGTAGCAAAATGAGCATGAGACAAGTAAATGATTTGTTGCTAATAGTGGACGCACGCAACCTATAGTTATAATACCATGTTAAGAGAAACGCCTACATATATTATAACCAATTCTAATCATATTAGTCCAACAAGCCCATGACATCATGTGCTTGGGGCTTGTAAAGTCTTCGTTCGACATTGATTCGATCCCTCACGCAATCAAAGACAAATGTAATTTACATTTGGTTTATCTACTCGGATTTTTACTCATATCCCCTATGATTTATAAGGTTGATGGAGAATTATATGAGTCCAGGATTCATCTACTGAAAATGGGGTTTCTCCAAGTAGAAAACTCGAAGATGCTCTGGAATTTGCATTCCACGTGTTATCAGCATTTAATAATAATTTAGCTTAAGATCGGCATTCAGTGTAAGAATGAAGCTGCGTATCTCTCTCTGAGTGAAAGAGAGTTACTCATGGTAGTGGGCTTTGGACGACCCTGCGTGGCCCACTTGGACCTGCTTCCTGGGGCATGTGGGGTTGAGGCCCACGATACTTATGTGCGCATGTATAAGAGAGTGATGATACATCCTCGACGTTTAGAGCTATCAACTTAGGGTGCGTTTGGTTCGGCTTTGGGGGAATGCACTTAGGAAAATGCAAATATCTTTGAGCTAAAGGGGTTTCTCGAAATGCAAATACTGTTTGGTAAATTTTGTATTGTGAAACAACTTTGACCCAAGTGCCGTTTGGTGAATACATATTTTGTCAATGGGCTTTTGCGAAATTTTGTATTTAAAAAAAATTGTAAATAATTTTTTTTTTCAAATGTACTTTCCGGCTGCCAGATTGGCCGCCGGCCACCCTCCGGCGGCCAGATCTGGCCGCTGGTCAAGCTCCGGCGGCGATCTCGCCACCGTGTGACCTCGAGCAGCCTCGCCTGCGCCCGGGTCGCTAACCCAGGCGACGGCGGTGGTCGCGCGCGACCGCCCGGGCCGCCCGTCGCTGAGGCGGCGACCCCGGCGACGGGCGACGGCCGCCCGAGGAGGCAAGCCAGCGGTCACCCCCTCGGTCGGCGGTCGCCCTCCTTGGTGGCCGACGGTCGTCGGTCGCCGGCGCCGTCGGTCGTCGGCGGTCGTCGGTGGTGTTGGCCACGTGAGGAAGATGAACAGTGATCCTTCAAGTTGCATTCCAAAATGCAACTTGCAAATGCACCTCTAGACCTGCATTCACCTAAGGGCCTTTAAGGATACTTGGAGATGCAATTGCATCTCCCCAAAGCCCTTCAAAATTGCAAGCCAAACGGGTTTGCATTTTCCCAAGGGGCTTTCGGGGCTGAAAGCCCCTTGGGAATGCTGAACCAAACGGGCCCTTAATCTACTTAAGCCTAGTAGACTTGATTTAGACGTATTATGCAAAATAGTTTTTTACAGCATCACTTATTGCATTCCCCAGTTCATGGTCGAGCGTATGATTCGAGCTAATACGTTTGAACTCGTTTTAAGCCCATTGTGTTACTCGATTTTTACTCCAGAGTCTCATGGTTGTTTACAAGCTGAGGATTTGACTTCCACCGACTCTTTCTCTCGAATCATTTCAAGTTCAAACTATCAAAATAAAGTATCAAGTGTGGTGTCATACACCAAATTCAAACTACCTCTTCCATTTTTTATTTTATGCATTATACGAGGCTATAAATTATTAGCTTGTGCGTGATTGATCAAATATTAGTCCAACATTAATCTTATGAGAAAAGTGAATTGCATGTCGAAATATGATCACATTGTAAGTCGTGAAAACGGCTTCCAAGATTTCCATAGCTAGAATCAAGAATGCATATAATCGAGTAAAAAAAATTTACACACATAATTTGGAATCTATCATTCTTGACGCAGAACAACAACTATCCAAAGCTTAAGCGCTTCTCCTCTATTGCCCTCTATATCACCAGTTTAATGAGAATGCCCCTCACCCTCAGCATGTTGTAATCGCTCATTATGTGAGGATATTTGTGTTTTAGAGTTAAAGGAGAGACTTGAGCATATTCATAGAATTTTAAGTCATAGGCTCTCTCATCAAAGATTGGGTTTTACTCAGCCCACATTAGCCAACCCCATATTAAATTTAACTAAGAATAATTATATCTCACATTATTAAACCAATCTTATTAATGGTAAATTATAATATTAATTAACATAACCCACATCAGAAAAACTCTTACACACATGTGCCTATCATGTGGACATTTTTAGAGTAATGCCAAAAGGAGGTAGTCACGCTGATTGCCTCTCCATCCTTTTATTAATAGAAAAAAAGAACTTTAAAAAAACACGTGCATCATGCGGACATAAATTTGTTTTCATTCAGAATACAACTCTATAAATTACTCTAGGTCTAGTTCTAACTTTGTAGAGGATCTACGCATCCGCGAGCGTGGTCGACCCGCGTTATCGAATTTCACGCTTCTTCTTTTTCTGATGAGGTACTCACTTGGCGCCACTTCTCCTAAAAACTAAAAACTATGTTATGTCAACATTTTTAGTCGTTCTAATTGAATGGAGCTTTCGAAAAAAAACTAAAATAGACGGAGCCTATGAAAAACTTGTTGTTTAAAATAAACTCTCATATCTAAGGTCTCCCAATTAGGGGTGTCAGTAACCGAACCGGAAATCGGAAACCGAACCGAACCAAACCGAACCGAACCGAAATTTCGTGCGTTTTCGGTTCGGTTCGGTTTACGGTTCGGTTAACTGAAAACATCAAAATATTTCCCCTGATTCCAATTCGGTTAACCGAACCAATTCGGTTAACCGAATTGAACCGGTCTTCTAGGGCACAAAACAAAATTGCCAAAAAATCGAAAATCAGAATCTCTCTTCCGTCTCTCTCTCTTGCTCTTGCTCTTGCTCGGTCTGTCTCACTTCCATCTCCGGCACAATCCACCTCCGTCACGATCCACCTCCGCCTTCGACTCGATCGCCTCTGCCTCCGCCTCCGGGTTGTTTCTTTGGCAGCTGGTTTCTTCTTCTTCCGTCTCCGGAGGTGGGTTCTTGGGCGACTTCGGCGGCGGCCCGTCCTTGGATCCGTTCAACGTCGCCAGCACCAAGAACGCTCACGAAGGACGAGGAGAGAAGATTGGTGAACGAATATGGTGGGGGCGACTTTGACGTCATTGTCGTTGGAGCTGGTGTCGCTGGCTCTGCTCTCGCCTACACGCTCGGGAAGGTGATGTTAATGCAACTGAATTTTTCTTGCCCTTTTGTTTTGTCTGTGATCGATGTAGTACTTTCTCGTATGGGTTTTATTTCTATGGAGTTCGTAGAGATGGTTTATGGTATTCTGAACTTCTGGCCAAGTGAAAATGAAATATTGCTAATATTCGAAAAGGTTGACTCACTATTTCGAAAGTTCTATTGATATCATGAGATATGATCTTGCAGCATCTCTTTTTACCCCTCATTTGATTGCCTTGGTTTGAGTGGACACTTGAATTCCGATGGAGAGACATGATGTAGGAGGTTTGGTTTCTTTCTGGGAGGTATTGTGATTTTCTCCACCGGATGAGCAATGGATGTTGCATAACCGTGATGTCTTGACTAGAGGAATCTTGGGTACAGTGGGCATCTCACCATATTAAGAAATTTGTTTTTGCCGAAAATGCTTGGTTGGGCGGTAAGATATGAATTTATTTCGATCTTGACTTTTCGAGTGTGTGGCTTCATCTAATCCTGATGAACCATGTGGTTAAGCTACAGATAGAACCAAAGTCTTGAATTAAGAGGGGTTGCTTTAACTTTACCTGCTGGTTTACTCTATGCACGCTTGCACTGTTCAGATAAAGCACAGGTCTGGCTACTTGAGGCCTTGTATTACTGGACAAGTTGCGACTATGGTTGCCATATTCTGATCTTTGATTTTTCTATTGTCATACTATGCTACGATCTTAAGTCTGCACAATCTCATGCATTCTTTAATTGATTTTATATTTTAAAATTCCTGTAATTAATGAGGACAAATAGAGAAAAGAGGGGTTCCCATAATTGATATTATATTTTTTTTTTTTTAAATGTCAGGAAAAACCGAAATAATGAAATTTAACCGAACCGAACCAAAAATTTCGGTTCGGTTCGGTTCGGTTCGGCCGGATTTCGGCCCGGTTCATTGCACATTTATCGGTTCGGTTCGGTTCGGTTTTCTCAGAAACCGAACCGAACCGAACCATTGACACCCCTACTCCCAATGGAGGGACTACACAAGCGGCAACAGGTAGCTGAATGAGGCTAAAAGGAGGAGAGACGGAGGCAGGGAGAAAGGTTTATTAATTTGTGAGTGATGTTCACCCAAAATTTCAAAAAGAGCCAGCATCGGAGGCCGCACCCGATTAGGGATGGCTGAAAATACCACACTGCATGCTAATTTTGATCCTTGCCAAAACCATACTCCAATGGTAATCTTTCCCGCTTTTATATCGCAAGAAACACAAACAATTCAAGCCGAAATCGAAACTAGCTCTACACGCTTGGATCTGTGATTCATTCCAACGTAAGCCTGATGTCGGAATCAGTCCCTGTATTTATCTGATACTTCTCCCGCATTCTCCTCAAAACTCTCTTTAGACAATGTGAATTTTGACGAATCACTTCACAAATGTCATCAATACGCCAATTCAACCCAACTTCATGACTAGACTAACCTGACGCCAGATCACCAGACGTTCAACTTAACGGCGCAACTGGGAGGAAACAGTCCCTGTACCAATGTAGCAGGCACGTAAATTGAACCAAATCGTACATTTCCACCTCGATGTCCTTGGGAAATGATCCCTGGCGAACCTAAAAGCCCGTGCGCACGTCAAGGTCCTATATTTATCTGATACTTCCCTCGCATTCTCCTCAAAACTCTCTTTAGACAATGTGAATTTTGACGACTCACTTCACAAATGTCATCAATACACCAATTTGACCCAACTTCGTGACTAGACTAACCTGACGCCAGATCACCAAGACGATCGACTTAACGGCGCAACTGGGCGGGCCATCATTGTAGAGCTCGGCAAAACTGCAGTAAATCTTGAATGAGGAAATGTTGAACAGCCGGCGCTCGAGCGTATTGACAAGGCCCTGACAGAACGCCTCCCTGATGATGGCTTTTGTGGATCACTCATATCTGCAAACCTAACTTGTCGTGCCCTTTGCCATATCTATCAATTCACAAGATGACCAGTCCAGAAGGGGGACAGCAAAGATCGAGCTCAAATAAGCATGGCAAAATACTACCCGTTAACAAGTCCCTTATATTTTCCCTCTCCCGATGAGAAATTTCCCCGGAAACAAACTCATAGATCTCCTGGTCTGCGTTGATCAAACTATAACCTGGTCTTTTGCTAATTCTCCTATCTATCATCTAAATTCCCATCCAAGCTGCACGGTTCCATTTACCAACTCCCCCATAGGCATTGGATAAAAGGACATAATCGCTGTTCTGATGAAGATCCAGCTCATGAAGTCTTCCTCTCGCCTTTTCATCTAAGCCAAGATGGTTACAATTCGCACAGGCTCTAAGCAGAGTCCTCCAGACAATTGAATTTCGCCTGATCAGCATCTTTTCCACAAATTCATGCCCTTGGTCAACCAACCCGGCTCGATGAAAAAAACATCGACTATACACCCATAATGCTCGAGCGTTGGTTCCATGCCATACTCTATCTTAATGCTTTTGAATAATCCTCAGCCTTCTTCAACAAGTCCCACATGGCTGCAAGACACTAAAACCGCAGAAAAGGTTATAGAATCTGGCTGCATTCCTGATTTCTTCATGTCATCGAACAATTTGAGGGCCTTGTCACTGCGGCCATGCACTGCGAGGCCATTGATCGCCCCAGCCCAAGTCGACACATTTCTTTCTGTCAGGCATTTCGTGGAACACCCTCATCGATTCATGGAGCCGCACCTGGAGCACATGTCCATCGAAAAGGTCCCCTGCTTCTCCGAACGTAACAATCGACCCATCAACCCAATTCCAAGGGCCCTAAGCCGGAAACCGCCGAGATTATGCTGAGCAAAGCAACTTTATCCGGTTCAAAAGTATCTACTAGCTGCATTTCCCGAAAACAAGCCAAGGCATCGTACCCAGATCCATCATCCGCGTAACACCCAATCAAGGACGACCAAGACACCAAATCTCGCTCAGGCATTTCATCAATTATCTTCCGCGCCGGCTCCACCGCCCCAACACATCCCGTACGCACTGATCCGCGCCATTCTGGACATTAACCTTGGAGCCGAGCCCGAGCTTCGCGATCAGGGCGTTAAGGCCGTGGCCCATCTCCTGCAGGCGAGAGCAGGCCTTGAGGACAAAAGGAGAAGAGCGGGCGTGGGATCTGATGGTGGTGTTGCAAGCGACAGCGTCGGGAGAGGAGACACCGGCGAAGAGAGAGCGGGCATGGGGCAAGCTCTCGGGGGCCGAGGCGACGCATGATAGCACGAGGCGTCGTCTTCTTGAGGCCGGTCTTAATGACGAGGGAGCGGAGCTTGTAAAAACATTTTTGTTCGTGGAAGTTTTTTTTGTTTTTGTTCGAAATATACGTAGATTTCATTAAGACGTAGTCAAGTGCATTACATCCCAACATAAAATATCCAAGAGATTTGATGGGGGGATTGGACCCAGTTATCCGAAAGTCGGTTGCTGCGACGGGCCTTTACTACCAGTCCGCAATTCTGTTTGCAGCTCTCCTGCAATGGCCTATCTTGTTCGTGGAAGTTCGAGTTGTGCCTTCCAGCACACTTTGATTTATTCATCGAGTCTACTAACTTATTTGATTTTTGCAATTGTATCCTTTTTCCCATGAATTGGTTAGCGAATCCTTTCAATTTGCCGACAATACATTGTTTATGAACTTAAACTTTGACAGGTGGAGCTTATGTCCTATGGGGCATCCACATTTGCAACATGCGGAAAAAATTTCTTGTTAAAAAAAATAAACAGAAAAGTAGGATGATCGTAGCAGTAACAAGTCAACAGCAAACACTCGGCTGGAAAAAACAAGCAGCCAACTTCTGCTTCCTTTGATTCAGCTGACGACCTGGATGATGAATCTGAGGCTGCTAATACTACTGCTGTGGTGTCTGATATGGCTGTTGTTGCTGCTGTAAAGAAGGCGAGTATTGGTACTATTAAGGCAGGACAGATTGGTCCTGCTATGAGGGGAGCTGTTCATGATGCCGGTGCTGCTGATAATGCTGCTTCTGGTATGTCTGGTTCTGTGGAGACTGATTTTTGCAGTGATCAAGATAAACTTGCTGCTGTTACGACTGGTCCTGGCAATACTGCTGGTGCTGCAAGTGAAGCTGCTGCTATTGCAACTGATGATGCTGCTGATGTTGGTGCTGGCTGGGCAGGACAGCAGAATGTAGTTGTTGTTACGGTGTATGGCAGTACTGCTGCTATGCCTCTTGTAAATGCTGATAGCGATCCGTCTTTGCAGGGCATTATTAGTAGTTCCTCTGGTCCAGGCCTGCATGGTGCTGGGTCTCACTCTGCTGTAGAAGGCTGCGCCCCCTGCTACTGTCTAGAGTAGCGGCTGTTGATACTGATGGGAGCCCTACAGGAGTTGTTTTTGGCTTTGGATGCTGGTAGAGATCATACAGGTCCTGCTGAAGCCGACCTCCTTGCCTCCATCAATTCAGAACCTGCTGTCACAGCATGTCCAGATCAGAAGATGAGACAAACATCTAGCCACTTGGAGACTAACACACCTGAACTTCAACTTACTGAGGTGAAGGTTGAGCAGGCTAGCAGGTTAAGGCTTTCACCTGCTACTTCTCATGCCAAAGGAAAAAATTCTATTATGGATAGAATATCGGGGTCATCACCTGGGTCTGATTCTGGTAAGGCAAAACCTATGTCTACCAAGAGACGCCCAAAAAGAAAATAGGTGTGCTGTCTTTTCCTTATAGTAGCTTATGTCTTTTGGCTTTTGGAATGTAAGGGGGTTGATGAACCCCATTAAGCAAGTTGAAGTTAGACAGTTGGTGCGCCATAATAATATATGTTGTGTTGGCCTTTTGGAAACTAAAGTACCAGCTACTAGTTTTCCTATTCTCTCTAATACTTTAATCCCGGGCTGGATGTGGGTTTCTAATTATGAACACTCTCCGCGATGGCATATTTGGGTTGGTTGGAACCCGCTTTTGGTATGCTTTAATATTCGAACTAGTACTGATCAGATTATCCATGGAGATGTGAATTTTTTGAGCTTAGGATCTACCTTATCTCTCTCGGTGGTGTATGGGGAACATTCTTTCGTTGCCCGGAGACCCTTATGGAGTGAACTTATTAGCTTGAGCTCTCTCCTCAAGGATCGACCTTGGATGGTTGTCGGGGATTTTAATGCTATCAGGGATTCCTCTAACCGTATGGGAAGCCCAGATGTCTGGCTTCCTGCTTTTGATGATTTCAAGGAATGCCTGGATCAAGCTGAACTTTTTGATCTTCGATATGTGGGTTTCCAGTTTACTTGGTCCACCTCCTCCGGCACTCAAAGGAAGCAACGCAAAATTGATCAGGTCTTGGTCAACAACTGCTGGTCCTCTGCTTTCTCTTTCTTGGAAGCTTCCTTCCTAGCCCCAGGCTTATCAGACCATACCCCTATGGTTGTGAGTGTTAGGAAAATCCCTTATGATATTTTGAAGATGACAAAATAAATCAAAGGCTACTAACTTATGATTTTGAGTCTGGATGAAGCAGATGCAGGAACTTCAGTCTGACAGATTTTGAGTCTGTCCATACTGCATACAAATTTGAGTCCGACCGTGCACTGACGGAAATTTGAGTCTGACCGTACCAGACTGAGATTTCAAATCTAAACGAACCAGACTGAAAATCTAGGCAGACTCAGAATTTGAGTCAGTCAGACTCATAATGAAACTACAGGATAAGATCACTAACGGTCAAGTATTTCGCTTACTTTATTTATATTGATTATGTTGTATCAAACTGATTGGCAGGATCAATCATTGGACAACTTCCAAAGAAGAATAGAACACTTATGGAAGCTCGGATTCTGATTGTATGGGCGAACAAAATCCAAGGGGATTCAATCTACCTCCAACGGTCAAAAAGACTTGCCTTATAAAGTTTGTCCAGGAAAGGGAAGACGAAACTCTCAAGGAAAGAGCCAACGGTCGAGTGTGGCTTGGAGAGTATATAAGGATAAGATGAGACCTAGGAGACTAGGGTGGAAAAATATATTCCAAGGCTGATTCAATTCTTCACTAGTTGTCTGAAAAAGAGCGTAATTGAGTGATCCTAGTGAATTACCAAAAAGAGTGACTTTGTGAGACATATCATCACCAAGTGCTAACACTCAAGAGTGTGTAATCACCTTTGATCACATAGTGAAATCCAGCCTATTGGCTGATCGCCCGGGAGAGTGGACGTAGGCTTGACAAAAGCCGAACCACTATAATTGTGTTTGCAATCTTCTCTACTCTCTCTATTTAATTTCTGTTTGTAGATTGCAAAAGATTGTTATTGTTTGCGCATAAAATTCCTCTACACCTATTCACCCCCCCTCTAGGTGTTAATACTAGTTTCTAACAATTGGTATCAGAGCCTCGTGCTCAGTATCTTGAAGTGTTTATTACTTCAGAGCTAAAGATCTTTTATGGCTAGTATTTTTGCATCAGGTCTGATTGAGGGACGAAGCATCACCAGACCACCTTACTTTGATGGGAAAGAGTACAATGTTTGGAAAAATAATATGAAGGCATTCCTAAGATCTAAGGATTTGTTGGAATGGGACGTTGTTGAGAAAGGAATCAATCCTAATGTTGCGTCGGCATCTACTAGAAAAGAGAATGGTGAAACGCTTCAATCATCTGTCACTCTATCTCAAAAGGAGATAACAAAAGAGAAGCTTTAGATGCAAAGGCTATCTATTCTCTTTATTGTGCCTTGTCTCCAAATGAATATAACCGAATCTCTTCTTGTGAAACAGCGAAAGAAGTGTAGGATAGGCTGCACGTTACTTATGAAGGGACGGATCGTGTAAAGGAGACCAAAGTCAATATTCTTCTCGGGCAATATGAATCATTCAAGATGAAGCCAGGAGAACCTATTGGAGACATGTTCGGCAGATTCACTGAAATAGTGAATGGACTTGCATATCAAGGACAACCAATCTCAGGACCCATGAAAGTGAATAAGCTTTTGAGAGGATTATCGAAGGATTGGAACAACGTCAAAACTTCCATCCGCGAAACATTGAGGATTTCGCCTTTATCTCGTTGATGAACTTATTGGAACTTTGCAATCATATGAAGCAGAACGTATAAATGACGAAGATCCAGAAGGTAAGAAGTTAATTGCTTTAAAATCTAATGCTGATTTTGATGAGGCGGATTCTGAGGAAGATGAAAAAGATGATGATGAAGAGATGAAGTCGTCGATCAAAAAATTTGAACAAAAAAGAAGCAATTCGAAAGGGAAGAAGTCCACAAACGAACCCGATTGTCCTTTATTTAAGAAAAGGAAAGGGAAATTCGAAAAGAAGAATAAAGCTTTGAAAGCTGAAACGTGGAGTGACACGGAAGTTGAAGACAGTGAAGATGAATGTGGCAATATCTGTTTAATGGCACATTCAGACTCAAACTCAGACCAAGAGATTGAGGTTAGCAATTCTGATATTCCTACAGAAGTTTCGGATTATATAAATGAGATGTGTTCTAATCTAAAATCTACTCTGAAAAGGATCTTCGGATTAAAAAAGGAAAATTACAAGTTGAGTCAACAGAACGTTTATTCGAAAGGAAAAGTGGATGGTTTCAAAAGGAATTTTTGGAAATAAAGGAAAATCGAGAGTTTCTATTAAATGAGAATGAATCTATTAAAAAGGAACTTTTGGAAACAAAGGAAAATCGAGATTCCTTGCAAAAGGAGAATGATTCTTTCAAAAAGGAATTCTTAAATATTACCACAAAATTTTCTAAAGGATCAAAAACCCTACAGCATATACTTTCCATTCAAATTCCTTATTATGATAAGTCTGGACTTGGTTTTTATAAAGAAAATGATTCCCTGATTGATTTTCCTAAAGTCAAGGAAAGAATAAGACAAAGACCTTCTCGACAAGCTTACAGAAATCATTTCAAAAATAATTTTGTAAGACCTGTTGGTAGAGACAATCTCAAATGTTCTAACTATGGAGAAAAAGAACATTTTGAAAACAAATGTCCTAAAGTCTGGAGACCTGTTCAGAAGAAATGGATGGACAAAGCATATACCACTAACCTCAATGGACCCAAGAAAGTCTGGGTACCAAAGAAAACTTGAGTATGTGTTTTGATTGCAGGCAAATGAAAAAGAGAATTTGGTAAGAAATATAAATTCTCAATTTGTTTTGCGTGCATGTTTTAAATATTTTCATTATACTTGATATTCGATATATCATTTTTATGTCTCAATTTATAATGACTATATTCTATAATTGATTATATTGAAAGAAGAATCGTATGCTATATTTTTGGTAGTTTCATGAGTTGGAATTTGATACGTGTGATTGATTTGATATCTTGCTTAGAGATAATCATGATTATTTGATCAGATTTTATGCTCTCTTATTCTGATATATTTTTGTAAAGAAAAAATCTGTCTTACAAGATATTATTCAAGATAGGAAAGCATCATTGAGTTTTTATGAAAATTTCCTATTTGTGCTCTAACGTGAAAGAAGGATCCAAAGTCATGGATACCAAAAGCAAAAGAGGTTGCTGCAGGAAATTTTGCTAAAAGAAGAATGATTGCAAATCTACGCAAATCATTGAGCAATTAGAAGAATATCTCAAGCGATGATTGACGATGATCTTTTCTAAATCAATAGTATATTTTAAATATATACCTTGGGTAATGAAATAAAGTATTTCATATTTATCATTCTGCCTTCCAAACTTCTACACAAATATTTATGATGTTGAATGATTTTTATGACTCACGTGTGATTTATATTGCAAAAAATATTTTGTCAGATATTGTACATTTTTATTACTTGATTTGGCACGTGATAAAAATTCTACTTCGTTTTTGCATATTGCATCAATAATATCTTTTTGAAATTTATGCTTAAGGAAATCCCTTTAATCTTGAAAGATATTGTTGTATTTTGGGATTCACTTGCTATAATCTTAGAAGATATTTTATATTAGGCAAGTTTGATCCGCAAATTGAAAGAAGCTATGTGCGTGATATTTTCTATAATTTGCAAAGATTATTATCTATTTTACAAGAATTTGCAGGTGGTAAAATATATTTCCATATGAGGTTGGGAAAGCTTGATCCGAAATTATGGAGATTTTTTTAAGGCTCGGAAATTCTATTCATTGCACAAAATTTTCAGAAATTATTGAGCATGCCACTAATGTGTCATATGTAAGGTTGAATAGCTTTGAATTGAATTTTTTTTTCATATATGTTATTCAATTTATTTCGCAAGAAAGGGCATTATATATTATGTGAAATATTATAACAATGCATTTGTGCAAAAAGTTTATTAAGTTTGTGCAGATTAAATTTGAGGTGAACTTGATTGAAGAAAACAAACTTCTACCTCAAACTTCAAAAGCAAATGAATGCTGCGAATGTTGCTATTACAAAGGAAATAAAGCGACAACATTCTATTCAACGTGCACAAGCTGCGATAAGTATTATTGTAAATACTGTCATGAGGACAGGGGGAGAAAGTGAATATAAAAAGAAATGGAGAATCGTGATCATTTCGAAAAGGCAACAAATTGAGGGGGAGCATTGATTATTATGGCAAATTTTTTGAATTGATCTTGACCCTGATTACTATGGAAAGAAAAGGTAAATTGTGTTCTACATAATTTGGTAAGTATATTATCCATTTATTTCCTTGGCAGATTTTTGTTAATATATATGAGTTATATTGAATATTTTTTATGTTCGTATCAACACGATATCTTTAAAGTTTGTGTTTCATGCTTCATATATTTTTAAAGATATTATGTGAATTCATTCTCCACGTGACACCCTTTTTAATTATTATCGCCTTTTGATTATGACAAAAAGGGGGAGAAAATATGTATATGCATATGTGCTAATTGATTTATATTATTTAGTGCATAATATTGAGCTGCAATTATTTCAATAAATTCTTTTGCTCAATTTTGGAGATTGCATTATGTGCTTATGATGTTTTGATTTATCAATATATTTAAAAGCATAATTGTATATTCATATATTGTTTTATCATCATCAAAAAGGGGGAGATTGTTAGGAAAATCCCTTATGATATTTTGAAGATGACAAAATAAATCAAAGGCTACTAACTTATGCTTTTGAGTCTGTCTATACCAGACACAAATTTGAGTCTGACCGTACCAGACGGAAATTTGAGTCTGACCGTACCAGATTGAGATTTTAAGTCTGAACGAACCAGACTGAAAATCTAGGCAGACTCAGAATTTGAGTCAATCAGACTCAGAATGAAACTACAAGATAAGATCACCAACGGTCAAGTATTTCGCTTACTTTATTTATATTGATTATGTTGTATCAAACTGATTGGCAGGATCAATCATTGGACAACTTCCAAAGAAAAATAGAACACTTATGGAAGCACGGATTCGATTGTATGGGCGAACGAGTCCAAGGGGATCCAATCTACCTCCAACGGTCAAAAAGACTTGCCTTATAAAGTCTGTCCAGGAAAGGGAAGACGAAACTCTCAAGGAAAGAGTCAATGGTCGAGTGTGGCTGTCACGCCCCGACTCTCGAGCTCGTGGCAACCCCTTCTCCATGGTCAATTGAAAGCGACGTCCCAGGACCCATCCACGACCATTCATTTTATCTTTGATTATGCGCAAGCGGAAGACGAACCATCTCCGGACAAACATACAATCAAACAGGATAAAGGGATGAACAAAGCAAGAACAACAAAGAATTACTCATTTATTCAATTTACTGAATTAACCAATGGAGGATCGTTTCCGAATTACAAGCCCAACAAAAAGGGCCGATCCATCCTCTAACCCAAACCAAAAAGAACTAGGCTAATCCAACCGTACACAAAGAACCATCGGGTTCAAAACCACGGTCACTCGAACCCATCGGACTCAAGTTCCGTTGAGTCGATCACTGGAGAAGTAGGGGTAGGATTCTCCATTACGGATACGCCATTCTAAAGACCTAAAAATGTTTAACCACGACGGGTTGAGATAAAATCTCAGCGAGTTCTTCCCCCTAAGCCCCGGTTAGTACGCCAACTCGACCCGGGGTATCTCTCCAAAACCACCCCTCACTCAACCCAACAACCCACAAGCAGCAACCAACAACAGACAGGGCAACTAACATAGCAATATTCGATTCGCATGCAACCTTACCCGGTATGCCATACCCTGCACATTCAATCTCATACAATGTAAGCAAGGCACATGGCCATTAGATGATACAGTTCATCACTCACATGCAAATCGCGTCACAAGCGATCTCACCTGGCCATTGCCACACCCTGCACGACTGTCAACTCATGCGTGCGTACCACAAATCATCACGACATTAAGAGCATGCGAATAATCAAAGCATCTCACACAAATTTTTCATGTCTCACACTCACACATGCTCCGATTATTACGACCCCTCCTCCTAGGCCACGGCACAACCTTATGGTTGGCGGTTCCTGGCTAAACTAGCTTCGTCCTCTTTACCTCGAGGCACGGCGACATCAAGGGCTCACTCCCAAGACGGCATTCCCGAAAGAGCACAAGACCCACCTACTACCGCAGTCCCGCTACTGACAGAGGCCCGGGACCCGCCCCCATACCGCAGTCCCACATAGAACCCCTCCCTGTCAGGCATCCGACCGAAGTCAGGCGACCCACTGGCCACGGCACAACCCCATAGGGATTGGCGGTCTTCCGGAAACGCCGGGTTTCCTCATTTAATGTGATCATGCAACACATCATCAAGTAATCCATTTATATCTTTGCTCTGTCGTGAATGCAACATCACTCATGCTCATGCGACATGCCATTTCAGATAACCCACGCAAAATATCATGCACAATTTCCAAAATTCAATTTCCAACCAACACTCGATCACGCATTTCATCAATATTCACGAGCATAATTAACAATCGGCACTCCAATTAATCACAACAATCGAGAGCACATCAAAATAAGATTAAATTTAGCTTCTGCATGAACAGTGCCGTGAACAGTAATTGTGAACAGTAATCGTGAACATTGCTCGTGAACAGTAATTATGAACAGTGATTTTTCCGAAATGCAATTAATTAAAACATTTAATCCAAAAATTAAACAAAACATTAATTAAAACAATTAATCAATTCAATTAAATCAAATCATGCTTAATCAATCACATAAACACAATTAATCCCAAATTAAGCAAAATTAAGCTAATCTAATCTTAATCATCTATCTAACCACCTATCTTAGGGCTAATACAACTTAATTAAACCCCTTAAATCAAGATTAACACTAACTAACCAACCCTAAGCAAGTTTAGGCACTAAATAGGGATTAGGAGCTAAACTCACCCGTTAAGCGGGCCGGCCACACGGACGCGGAGGCGGCGACGAACCCGACACCCGGGGACCTCTACCACGACGATCCAAGGCGGTCCCGGGCTCAACACAGCAGCAACAAACTCGGATTCCTCATTGCAACTCTGAAAAACTGCACTACTGGAGGAGGAAGAAGCTGATCGGAGTTGAACGGGCTGCCCGGAGCTCCGGCAAGCGGCGGGCAGGCGACCAGCGGCTCCAGGGGGTCAAGGGGGAGTTGCTAGTGGCTGGTATGGGCAGTGGTTAGGTCAAAATGGGAGGAAAACAGCAGCAAAGGCGAAACAGAACAACAGCAGGCGCTACAGTGACGGTCCAGCAACAGCCGGCTTCCGGCTGCCGTACGGATCGGCCGGAGACTCCTTCCGGCAATCGGCCAACGCTATCTGATCGGAAATTCTCTTTCGAACACAACGGCGGGTGGCACGAGACGAGATTCCAACGGGAAGGCAATGAACAACTCAATTTTCGGTGAAAGGTCAGAACTGAAAAACTGAAGGAAGGAAGGGAAACTAGGGAGAGAAGGGTGTGCGGTTCGGGGAAGATAAAGAGGAGAGAGAGAGTGAAGTGAGGCTGAAGGATAAGGCTCATCAAAGCCATTAATTGCTTGGCTCAAGTCCCCAAAACATGACATCATCTTCTCTCTCTTCCTTTTTGACTTTTCTTCAAAATATCCAAGGGCATTTTGGTCATTTCCACCTTGCACATTTCCCAATGTGCCTTTGGGCTGAAAATGAAAGGCGGGCCTAGGAAATGGACCAGAAAATGAATAGGAACGGGCTCAGGAATTTATTGAGCTCTAATCAGCTCAGGTTTGGATAACGGGCTAGGAAGGGTAAATGGTCGGTTTGGTCCAATGGGTTGACTTGCTTGCCTCGGGCCTTCCATGGCGGCTGTCCCACCTTGGGCGTGAGGCCCACACTGATCTTGCCCGGCCCACGTCCTCATAGGCTCGGGTTCTCGGTCCAAAAGTCCCTTTTTCCAATTACTCGGCTCAACCGGCACTGTCGACTGACTAAGAAGCATCGTCCAAAAGTCCGTCTCGGACATTCCCGAAAATTCGAAGTCCAATACTGGATTCTCATGCCATGTCAATTTCGCTCAAATGCCATTTTGGTACTACTCAAACTGACAGGCGGCTTCGAGGAATCACGCGTAACCGACTCGTGCCAATTCACGTTCAAGACTTCTCGACACATGGACGTCCTTGACTGCATGAAATTGCGAAGGATCGATTCTTATTTCAAAGTACACGATTATCAAGGATCGACATAGGGCCGTTCGCAGGTTCGATAACAGTAGACGGAATCACCCGTCGTCCCATTATTTCTGTCCGCAAATCGACGTCTATTCGTCCTTGGAATTGGCCTGCAAAACTACAGGATCATCCTTACACAATTCTCACGGTCGAGTCGTTTTCCTAGGTCAAGTTCTTTAGTCGCAAGAGTTCTGTCCTCATTAGCATTTCCCCTCAAGGTCAGTATCTCAGGAGTGATCAGTTCCGAGTGAGATCAGCCAACAATGCATTGGCGAAATTCATGTTCATTCCTCCCTCAAAGGGCTAGAATTTCAGGATGTTACAGTGGCTTGGAGAGTATATAAGGATAGGATGAGACCTAGGAGACTAGGGTGGAAAAATATATTCCAAGGCTGATTCAATTCTTCACTAGTTGTTTGAAAAATAGCGTAATTGAGTGATCCTAGTGAATTACCAAAAAGAGTGACTTTGTGAGACATATCATCACCAAGTGTTAACACTCAAAAGTGTGTAATCACCTTTGATCACATAGTAAAATCTAGCCTATTAGCTGATCGCCTGGAGAGTGGACGTAGGCTTGACAAAAGCTGAACCACTATAATTGTGTTTGCAATCTTCTCTACTCTCTCTATTTAATTTCTGTTTGTAGATTGCAAAAGATTGTTATTACTTGCGCATAAAATTCCTCTACACCTATTCACCCCCCCTCTAGGTGTTAATAGTAGTTTCTAACAGTGAGAATATTGGCTCCGGGGTCCCGACGCATTCCTTTCAAATTTTTTAATATGTGGATGAGCCATCCTGAATTTTCCGCATTAGTTACCTAGTCTTGGGAGGCCTCAGTTTCAAGCTCCCCTATGTACAAACTTTATGCTAGACTCAAGTTGCTAAAGGGGCAGCTCAAAAGCTTAAATAGAGAAGCCTATTCAGACATTTCCATGAGGGTGGCCACAGCTAAAAGTGTCCTTCTATTGACTCAAGAGGCACTCCACTTAGACCCTAGGAGTAGCTCTTTGGCAGTACAGGAACAAACGCAGCTCAAGGACTACTATGAGCTTCGAACTCTTGAGGAGGCTTTCTTCAAGCAAACATCCAGAATCCGTTGGCTTAAGGAAGGGGATCTCAACACCAAGTTTTTTCATCACTTGGTCAATCATCGACACCTACGTAACCGTATCATTTCTATCCTGGATAGCTCAGGGCATATGATATCTGATTTGAAGAAGGTACCGAAAGTCTTTGTCACATACTTCCAGGAACTTTTTTCCCCGGCTGTTAGGGTTGTAAGGCCCTCTATTCAGGAGCTCAGGGATGTTATTCATTCCCCACTTAATGGGGATCAGATCAACTTTCTCGCCCAACCTTTTTTACCGGCGGAGATCAAAGAGGCCATGTTCTCTCTGGCTAGAAATAAAGCCCCCGGCCCTAATGGCTACAATGCTGATTTTTTTAAAACAAACTGGGACAAAGTGGGCCCTACAATAACTTAAGCGGTTATGGATTTTCTTGAATCTGGGTGTCTACTCAAGGAAATCAATAATACCATCTTTGCTCTGGTGCCTAAAATCCCCAATGCGACATCGGTGTCCGATTTTCGTCCTATTGCATGTTGTAATACAATTTACAAGTGCATCACTAAGATCTTCTCATCTAGAATTGCTGCGGTTCTCCCATATGTGATTAGTCCAGCTCAAACGGCATTTGTCAAAGGTAGAAGAATTAGTGACAATATCCTGCTTGCTTAGGAATTTTTTAGTGGGTTTCACAACAAACATAATGTTCCAAAGTGTGCCATTAAGGTAGACTTTAGGAAAGCCTACGACACCCTTGACTGGGACTTTCTAGAGACAACCCTTCAAGCATTTGGATTTCCTAACCATCTCACAAGGCTTATTATGGTGTGCGTCTGAACACCAAAATTTTCCTTATCTATAAATGGTGAATTACATGGCTTCTTTGCAAGTGGAAGGGATATAAGACAAGGTGACCCTATGTCTCCATACCTTTTCACTTTGATCATGGAGGTTTACTCTGGAGTCCTCAACGTTCACACTCGGCATCCGGATTTTTCGTTATCATTGGCAGTGCAAGGCTACGAGACTATCCCATTTATTTTTTTGCGGATGACGTTCTTCTCTTTAGTCAAGCAAGCCTCGCATCAATCTCTTGCATCCAAGGTGGGCTCAACTTATTCTCTTCTTGGAGTGGGCTTACTCTTAATGCTAGCAAGAGTGAAGTCTTTATCTCGGGAGGCTCTGAGACTACTAAGCACCAAATATTACAAGTGCTTGACTTCAATCTCAGGTCCCTTCCTGTGCGGTACCCGGGGGTGCCCATTATTACTTTGCGGCTAAGCAAGGCGGACTGCAATGCTCTAGTTAGCCGCCTCACGGCTAGAGTCCAATCTTGGACTCACCGATTTCGTTCATTTGCAAGCCGTCTTCAACTTCTTAAGTCGATGCTACATGCCATCCAAGCTTACTGGACCTCTATATTTTGGCTCCCTTCCTCGGTAGTAGAGAAGATTGAACAAACTTGTAGGCAATTCATCTGGAAAGGCCCTTCCATGGGCCTGAGAAGTGCTAAGGTGGCTTGAGACAATGTATGCCTCCCCTTGTCAGAAGGAGGACTTGGTGTAAGAAGAATCAGGGAAAGCAACAAGGCAGCCATGGCTAAGCACATCTGGTTGCTATTCACTGATAAAGAATCTTTATGGTACAAATGGATACATGTCACATATCTCAAAAGGAAGAACTTTTGGATTTCTTCAACCCCTACCCATTGTTCTTGGGCTTGGTGGAAGATCCTTGCCCTAAAAGATTACTTCAAACCCCATTTTAGATGGAAGGTAGGAGATGGGGAAACAATATCGATATTGTTTGATCCATGACTTGATATTGGTTCTCTAGACTCAATATATTCAAATAGATACATCTATCAATCAGATCTTCTTAGACATGCAATGGCAAGAACCTATACTCCTTTGATGGGGATCAAGTACGCCAAGAGCTGTTATTGTGGCAAATACCAATTCCCCATCTTTTAGTTAGTCAAGACACGTTTACTTGGGCTCGGGATTCTACTGGGAAATTTTCAAATACTTCGGCTTGGGCCACAATCTGGCGAAAAGCTTCCCGGGTGCACTAGTCCTCTTTTGTTTGGGATAAAGCATTAGCCCCTAGACATCAATTTCTTCTCTAGCTTATAACCAAGAATCGTCTCCCCACTCAGGCCTACCTCATGACATTTGGCAGGTTTCCTAATTCTGTCCGTGCCTTATGCAAGTCTAGGCTTGACTCAGTCAATCATCTCTTTTTTAAATGCCGTGTCTCTAATGCTCTATCTAAATTCTGGGCTGCTAAATGTAACCCTCCATGGAGCAACTCCTCCTGGTCAGATAACCTCCTGTGGGCTATAAGCTCCATTTCTGGCAAGAGATTCTACCGAGAGATAGCTCGCTTCTCTTTTGGTGCGCTGTGATATATCATTTGGAAGACTAGAAATGATATTCTATTCCGGGGACACAATCTATATGTTCCATCTATGAAATTATACCTTTTCAAGGTGGTGAAAGATAAAGGCCTCACCTACAAGTCAATTGAAGACAACCCTAGAAATAGAAGAGTGCAGTACAGCTGGAGGATAGATCCCTGGATTTTTGGTGAAGAACTGTCTATGGCTTAGTTTAGGATGATATGGGTTTTCTATAATCCAATCTTCTTGTTTTTGATTATATTGTTGGGTGACCACGGTACCCTTCTACTCTAGTGACATGTAGTCCAAATGAGTATGTGTTGGTACCGTGTTCCCCATTCTATTGTACAATTCTCTAGTCGATTCTAATACCACTTACCTTACCAAAAAAAAAAAAAAAAAAAAACAAGCACCAACTCTCATCTGGAGGATTAGTCGATCCTATCTTTAGAGAGACCTACCCTCTCTGGCAAAGGAGCTAGCTAGCGATAACTATAGTCGGGCCTATGTTGGCCTGGCCAATACCTTATATTTTAATTGAAATTTTTTTCTCATACTTTGATTTGATTTTCATGTCAATCTCGCATAAATTCTCACGCAACTTTTCTTTTTTTCTTTTTTTATCACACATGTTTTCCGTGAAATCGGGAACATTAGATCATACAAGGCTTCCAATGTCACCACCACATTCGGTAATGCTGCCTTTACCTTCATCAATGACACCATGAGCACAAATAGATCGGCCACCTCTCTCTCTCTCTTTAGTATGTGCATGAGTAAAATCTTATGTATACCTCGATATCCAAGGCCCAAATGAGATCGATGACCTTGTTCCATCATATGAGAGAGAGAGAGTTGATGACAGGTAACTTGAAACAGAGAAGCTCATAAGAAAATATTTTCCATGAAAACTATGCGATACGAAATCAAGAGAAGAGACCAACGTACATTTGCAACTTCCCGTTTGTTTTACCTACGACACCGACTAAAATATCAACAGAAAATAATAAAAAGGTATACCATTTGTTTCCTACCTTGGAAACCTCCAAAAATATGACAAATTACATTGTATGTTTGACTCTTAACTGAAGTTAAGTAAGCAATGATATCGGCAACTAAACTATTCATTTTATTCAGCAGATGAAGATGCAAATGTATGATGTGGGAAACTCAACCATACATCGGACCATGCCCTGCACCATCAATCAATCCCTTCATGGTGTTTGATGGTTTGGTTTATCTTTAGAGGAGTGAGATGGGAGTGAGGGAGGGGTTTTGTCAAGCATTTTTTTTGGGCATATTTGTGATTCGTTACAAAAGTCAAATAGAAACCAATTCCATTAAACTGGATCATACCAATCGATCAGTCCGATTTTCAGTTCCAAGACCAGCCGGTTTGGTCCTCGGTCCTAAAAATGAGGAACCAATACTCTTGGTACGGTTTCCGATTCTATCTCAGAACTAAACCGGATCGGGAATGGATCACTCATAATACATAGCTTCCGACAATGGAGCACCTTCGAAGCAAGTGACTTGATTCAATCGTTATCATACAAAGGAGTTCTTGATAAATCACTCATTGCATTCCCCCGTTCCTGGTCAAGCGTTCAGACCATCAAAAGTAAGATATCAAGGATGGAATCATACTTCACCATTCAAATAAAACTTGACCGCAAAAATTTGTTTTATGTACTATGTTGCATTATCTTCTCCCCCCATCGGTCAGTGCCTTGTCAATCTAAAGTATTAGTGTATACATAAAAAGGGTAATTGTGAAATTTATGGTTAATGTGTCAGTAGTTGGAGGCACCTTAATAAGATAGAGACTCCCCTTCCATTTTCTTATTTTATGCACTATTGGAGGCTCTAAAGTCTTAGCTAGGGCGTGCTTGATTTGGTATTTGTCCCACACTAATCTTACAAAAAAAGTAAATTTCCAAGTTGAAATACGGTCACGCATGCAGCGGGTGTGCCATCTTTTTGGTAATGCCCGGAGGAAGTAGCTGCATTGATTTCCCTCTCTCTACCCTTTTATTGATAGGAAAAAAATAACTGCAGACATCATATGTGCCTATCATGCTAATATAAATTTGTTTCCACTTATTAAGCGACTCGATATTGAACGGAAGGTGGCGACGTTGATCAGTGTGTTCTCTTTCAAAATTCTTTTCTTCTTTTGGATTTTTTTTTTGCTTTTCTTTTATTTTTGGGGTTTTTGCTGATTAGGCACTCACTTGGTGCCACAACTCAAATAAAAAAAGAAATCTAAACATCAGGTATAATGTCAACAGCTTTTGTTATTTAAGTTGGAGAAAGTTAACAGAATTTTTTAATCACTCATAAAACTTTTAGGAATTTAATGACATTTTCATAAACAAGCTTTAAGACTTAAATATACTCTTTTTTTTAAATAACACTCCGACGGACATAAAACAAATCCAACCCGTGTATACACAAAACCCGACATTGAATATATCTAAGGTCTCCCAATGAGATGGAGGGATTACAAAAGCAAGGAAGAAGTACACCCCAAGTGCCAAAACATGGCACGGGTGGATATATAAGTACCAAAATTTCCAAAAAGAATACTTAAGTGCAACTTTTTTTTTGAAAATTGGACATTTAAGTGTTAACTCTGGCAAAACTTGCAAGAAATCCAATGTGACATTATTTTAATAATAAAATAAGTCTACGTGATTGCTAGAAATCCGACGTGGCTCGCTGTTGACATCTAAGTGTATGTTTTAGAAGTTTTGGCACCTCACAAAAGCGGTGATAGGCAGCTGAGCAAGGCTAAAAGAAGGAGAGATGAGGAAGGGAGAGGTTTTCTAATGAGTTTTTATATGTGAGTGTGATGTTCACCCAAAATTTTAAAAATACAACACTGCATGCTAATTCTGATCATTGTTAAAGCATACTCCGATGGTAATCTTTCTCGCTCTTTTTTGCAAGAAACGCAAACGATTAAAATACAAATCAAACATAGCACTACACACTTGGATCTGTGAATCATTCCAATGTAAGCAAACCAAAATATTTCTAAAGAGAAAGATCGAAACATACATACCGAAGCACTTTCTTCTTCATTTGCTTCGGTCACCAGGCTTGAAGGAATGATGGGGAAGTCCGCATCACTACTGGAGAGAAGCTGCGCGTACTGGATGAGGTCCAGATACGCTTCCTGCGATGATGCATCGTAGTGGCTAGAGGATTGAAGGGCACGGCCTTGACGCTTTTGTTCGGACAATGACCATAAATTGCTAGGAGTGCACACTTTCCTAAGGATGCTAGTGCTCGTGTTGCCTCGAAGTCGTTCGGGGAATTTGAGCTTAGCCTTGGTGACTTCGAATCTGAGGGCTGCGTTGTCCGTAGGTGGAAGCTGCTGATTCGGCCCTGTCGAAAGTGTCGAAGCCACACCCGAGCTGCTTTGTTCCAGTCCCGTATCTCAGCAGTCCATTTGCCTGACGGTCTTTGCCTCAGTCCTCTGTAATGTCTTCCCACCATCCGGCTACTCTCTACACAAACATAAGCAAACCCAAAAACGGAGAGGCTTGTCAATTAGGTTAAGAGTGCGACGTGAGAAAGCTGTGATAGAAGAACATAAAAAAGAAGCAACGAGAAGCTCAGTTTCGTGCCCATACTTATAATGCATTGTCCTCTTAAGAAATGACTAATTACAATGAACCATATTTTTTTCATACCAATCTTTGATGAGTTAAGTGTACATACAATTATTATATTTTGAAGACGGCTCTATGAATGATCTTGATCTGAGGTCGTCGGAGGTGCACAATATCCGATTAAAGTCTCAGGTGCGTTCTGTTTCCTCCACGTACGTGTGATTACACCGACAGAGAATTGTCCAGATGTTCTCTGGTAAATGATCTCTAGCGAACGTAAACACCCGTTGCCAATGTGAATTTTGACAAATCAGACAAACGCATTGGACTCAAATTTTAAACACCAATTCGCAATGACAAACTATTAAGGCTAAAGTATCTAATATTATCCACGCCAATTAAACTCATTCATGACAAACCTGATGCAAGAACAAGACATTCGACTCGATGACGCAGATGGGCCGTCACATAGCCCAGCAACACTGCAGTAAATCTTGAACGAGGGAATGGAGAACACGCGGTGCCTGAGTGTGTTGAGGATGCATTGACAAAACGTCTCCCTGGTGAGGGCGCTAGAGACGGCGGCCTCGAGCTCCTTCTTGATGCATTGACAAGACACCTTATCGATCTTGAGGTCATTAAGGGTCGTGATGGCGGCATCAATCTCTGGCTCTGATGACTTGCCCTGGGCGTCGATGGCGGCCTGCTTGCCATTGTGGGCTTCGCGGAGCTGAGTCCTCAGTGCGGTCCATCGCATGGGAGGTCGGGGAAGGAGGGAGAGAGCAAGAAGAGAGAGAGAAGAGGCGAGAGATGAAGGAAAGAGAGCCAATGGAAGTTGACAAGGCGAGTCTCAGTGAAGAAGAAGAAGCAGCAGAAGATGGCGGCGGGTGGCGTGCAAGTCCTCTCGGCGATGCTCCGGTGATCTTAGTAAGGGGAAAAAATGATATCCTTAAAATAAAAATAATATTTTTCAGTGTCATTTGACGAAAAATTCAAACAATCATGTGAGCCTAAACTTACCTATATAAACTCACATGTCAATAATTCACTGATAAATGTGTAAATTATTTATTTCACCGACACTAGATCTAATAAAAGTTCAAAACTAAGATAACTTTAATCTATATAAATATATTATAGCAATCTTTTCCAAGTATTGTTTTTTAAGATTGTCAATTAAGATTGTTCGTTGCTGAAACAGATGTGAGAAAACGTGGCAACGCCACCACCAACAATATGGTATGGTCAATCCTCAACATTGTAGCCAAAAACATGAAGTTGACCGAGTGCATTGTTTTGTGTGGGATTGGATAGGAGAAAAATATATAGTAAAAATATATGCGAAAAGTCTCCCACGACACTCTTGCCTACTTTAAATTTTCCTCTTTTTTTGATTAATTAATTTTTCATTTCTTTCTTTCCCTTCCATCATTCTCTAATAAATTTATATTAAATTTTAAACTGTACTAATATACCTAAAATGCTAAAATACCTAATATATGTAATAAATTTACCTAAATTATGTAATGAATATAAATATATATTTAAACATTGAATTTATTTTATAAAGTATAATTAAATTCAAATATATAAATAAAAATCAGATTAAATTGAAATAACTAAGTTGTATTTTTTGTTATTTTTAATTTCTTATATTAGAATTCAAGTATTGTTTATTATGAAAATAAAATTTTAATTTTGCAAATTAAGAAGTTTGTTATTAAAAAAATCACTTTCCTATTAAGAAATCCTATCCATATCCCACCTCTTCCATGGGATAATTTTTGTTTGGTTTATATCTCTTTTATATGCTACTTTATCTTGACTTGAGCAGGCATCAAACGTAGGATATGATAAATTTTATCATATCCTAAATTTTATCACGATTGCCAAATGCAACCTAAAATTATTTGCACAAGTGTACAAGCATTTGGAATTTGTTAGAACAATTTTTTTAATATACTTTACATTTTAAAGTTGGACAAGACAATTATTTTTGGGGACAATGTTGTTTTACACTCTACTAAGTTATTTACTCTTTCGTCTTCTCCTTAAGTTTCCATTTCACACATAATTTAAGAAAAAGCTGATAAATTTTTATTGATACAAACATCAATACCCATGGTTATACAAAGCCATATCTATTAAGGTCTCCTAAAATAATCTTGCCAACATACGTGCATATGTATATAAACATAGATTTAAGTTAATGTGTTGAGAGAAAGATAAAATTCAAGGAAGTGAATAAATTTACGAAAGAATCAAACTACTTGTCAGATGAGGGAAATTTGAAGTCAATTTTGCAAAATAAAACATCGATGGGATATGTTGGTAATTAGGTGACTGTATTATGTTGGATCAATTTTGTTATAACACACATTATCATAAAATATTTTTCAAAGAATTCTACGAAAGTTTGGACATGCTATAGGATCGATTTATCATAATTCTAATAGTGTTATATGTCACGCCCCGAACCCCGAGCACGCGACAACCCCTTACCATGGTCGATTGAAAGCGACATCCCAGGACTCATCGACGACCATTCATTTTAATCTTTCGTTATGCGCAAGCGGAAGACGAACCATCCCCGGTCCAACAAACAATCAATCAATCAATCGGGGAATAGAGGGATGAACATCGAAAACCTCAACTACTCATTTATACAAATTACTAGATTAACCAATGGAGGATCGTTTTTGAATTACAAGCCCGACAAAAGGGGCCGATCCATCCTCTAAGCCAAACCAAAAAGGAACTAGGTTAATCTAGCTGTACAAAATGAACCCTCGGGTTCAACACCACGGTCACTCGGACCCATCGGACTCGATTCCGTCGGGTCGATCACCGGAGAAATGGGGGTAGGATTCTCCACTTTGCGGGTGCACCATTCTAAAGACCTGAAAAAGGTTAACCACGACGGGTTGAGATAAAATCTCAGCGAGTTCTTCCCCTAAGCCCCGGTTAGTACACCAACTCAACATCGGGTATCTCTCCGTAACCACCTCCACTCAACCCAACAACAAACAGACCAGCAAAACAATCAAACCACGAGACGGCAACCAACAATCAAACCACATGCAACCTTACCCGGTATGCCATACCCCGCACGTTAAACCACTCAATCAAGCAATGCAACCAACAATCACATAGTCGATTCGCATGCAACCTTACCCGGTATGCTATACCCTGCACGTTAAACCTCACTCAATGCAAGCAATGCAACCAACAATCACATAGTTGGTTCGCATGCAACCTTACCCGGTATGCCATACCTTGCACGTTATAAGTCAGTACAATACACGCAATGCACATGGCCATTAGATGATGCAGTTCATCAATCACATGCGAGTCGCACCACAAGCGATCTCACCTAGCCATTGCCACACCCTGCATGTTATCAATTCATGCGTGCGTGCCATAAATGATGTGATCATCTCATGCATAATCGGAACCAATGATGCCATGTTTTCTCATGCACTCTTGCATCCACACGCGTTCCGATTATTACTGCCCCACAAGGCCACAACCGAGGCGCAACGGCACTACGGCGCCCTTCCTCCGCAGAGGCGCAACCATGCCCTTCCGTGCCCAAAAGATGTCAAGGGATACTCTCCCGAGACCGCATGCCCATAGAATGTCAAGGGATGCTCTCTCGAGACCGCATGCCCATAGAATGTCAAGGGATGCTCTCTCGAGACCGCATGCCCATAGAATGTCAAGGGATGCTCTCCCGATGCCGCATGCCCAAAGGATTTCAAGGGATACTCTCCCGATGCCGCATGCCCACAGAACGTCAAGGGATACTCTCCCAAGACGGCATGCCCACAGAACGTCAAGGGATACTCTCCCGAGACAGCGGTTTCAACTTAGTGATCACGCAAGCATACAATCACAACCCACTTATTATCTTTGAGCATTAGCCAATGCACACATGCTTACATATGAAACCTCAAATCATTTCTCACAAACGCGGTCCATTTCCGATGTCCCTCGGACAAACCATTTTCCCCACCTTTCTCATAAAAGCGGTTCATTTCCAAACAAATCACTTTCTTTCTCGGACAAATCCATTTCTTGTCCCTAAATTCATCTTTTTCCCATTTTTATGAAGATTACACAATTCATGCGGATGCTCATACCATTACACATTCAATTCACTCCATAAAATCAATACACATGAAATTACACAATTCATGCGGATGCTCATACCATTACACATTCAATTCACTCCATAAAATCAATACACATGAAATTACACAATTTAATTTCCGGATGAACAGTAATTTCCGAATTTAATAAATAAATAATTAAATTCAGAAATTAAAATAATTAAATAAATAAATTCCGAAAATTAAATAATTAAATAATTATTTAATCAATTTAATTTAATCAATAAATTAATCAATTAATCACATTAATCAAGCAATTAAGGAAAAACATGATTAATTAGCACCAAACACACAATTAGGCCTAATTAAGCACAATTAAACATAAATAAGCAAGATTAAGCTAAGATAATCTTAATCCACTATCTAACCACCTATCTTAGGGCTAATATACTTAATTAAACACTTTAATCAGCCCTTAGCACTAATTAACCCAACCCTAAGCTAAGTTTAGGCACTAAATAGGGTTTAGGAGCTAAACTCACCCGTTAAGCGGGCCGGAGACGTGGACGTGGCGGCGGCGACTAACCCGACACCCGGGGACCTCCACCACAGCGATCCAAGGTGGTCCTGGGGCTGAAACCACAGCAACAGCCGCTGCCCAAACACAAAATTCCAGAAAACAGCACTGCAGTAGAAGGAAGCTGCTGATCGGAGCAAAAAGAGGCTGGCCGGAGCTCCGGCGAGCTGGTGGCCGGTGACCGGAGACTCCAGGGGGTCGAGGGGGAGTTGTGGATGGCTGGTGTGGGCATTGGGTAGGCCAAAAATGGAGAGAAACGGAAGAAAAACCGAAGCTGCACAGGAGGCGCTGCACAGTGACGGACGGAGGACCGCCGACTTCAGGCCGCCGTACAGGACGGCCGGAGACTGATTCCGGCGATCGGCCGACGTAAAAAGTACGTATTTCCTGTGCTGATCAGATTGATAGGTGGCCCGTCCCAAGATTCCACCGGGAAGGCAATGAACAACTCAAATTTCTGAGAGAGGTCCAAAGCAGAAACTGCAGAAAATGCAAGGAGGAGCAAGGGGGAGAGGGCTGCGTTTTTCTTCTAATTCAGCTGAGTGAGAGAGGGATATTTTTGAGCTCAAAGTCCTTCATTAATGCCATTAATGGCTGCTCCAAGTTCCCAAGCCCATGACCTCATCATCTCTCTCTTGCTTTTTGTCTATTTCCAAAATATCTAGGGGCAAAATGGTCATTTCCATCTTGCACAATTCCCAAAATGTCCTTGACCTAAAAATGAAAGGTGGGCCTAGGAAATGGGCTGGGAAAGGGGTAGGAACGGGCCCAAGAATTTGTTGGGCTCGAATTGGCTCAAGTTTGAATGACGGGCTAGGACAGGTGAGGGGTCGGTTCAGTCCAACGGGCTTGCTCGCTGTCTCGGCCCTCCACGGTGGCCATCCTACCTTGGGTGTGGGGCCCTCACTGTACTTGCCTGGCCCACATCCTCCTAGGCTCGGTTTCTCGGTCCAAGATCCCTTTCTCAAAAACTCGGCTCAACCGACACCGTCGACTGTCGAGAAAGCATCGTGCGAAAGTCCATCCCGAACGTTCCCAACAATTCTAAGTTCAATCTCGAATCCTCATGCCTTGTTAATTTCTCCCCGATGACTTTTGCTACGACCCATACTAACCGGCCATTTGGAGGATTCGCGATTATTCCCTCACAAAATGGTTTTGAATTTCAGGACGTCACAATTCTTCCCCCCTTACAAAAATTTCGTCCTCGAAATTTGCAACTATTTGCACTTCTTCAAAAAGATGGGGGTACCGATGTTTCATCACTTCTTCACTTTCCCATGTCGCTCCCTCTGTTCCGTGATGTCGCCCGATCACCTTAATCAAGGTAATCGTCTTGTTTCGGAGTACTTGCTCTTTACGGTTCTCTATTCGTGTCGGCCTCTCCATGTATGACACTTTGTCGTCTACGTCCAATTTTCTCAAAATTCAACATATGATTCGGGTTCGGTTCATACTTTCTCAACATGGACACGTGGAAAACATCATGTACTTGAGCAAGTTTCGGTGGCAACGCAAGACGTACGCTAAAACATGTACCTCGTACTTGACTTTCCTTTCTTGTCAAATCTGGAAGTACCCCTCATCGACGATACTTTCAGAAACACATGATCGCCCACTTTAAAATCCAACGGTCTATGACGCTTATCTGCATTACTCTTCTGACGACTCTGACTTGTCTTTAGTTTGTCTCTGATAATCTAAACTGCATTCAGTAACTGCAAAACCGAATTTTTGAACCAGTGATTCCCCGTTCTCTGACCTCGTTCTATAAACTGGAGTTCCACAAACTTGATCACATTACGGCTATACCATTTCGATAAAATCTTATTCCACAAGCACTCTCTTTTTGCACAGTGCGTAGTTCAGTTCATTTCTGCCCCTTTCGACATCTTAGAAGCCTGCCAGGAGTCACTCCTTGCTTAGGCACTCTGGCCCCGACGACTACTCCCTGCCCTCGTCAAATCAATCGTTATGGGCATCTTTGAACTGCACCACTACTAGTCCCTTTTAGATATGCACCATCTCATAGAGGTATTATCCGCTTTGGCCTGTCCCATACCAAGCCTCACGGTTTTAACCTCGTCTAAGCATCTCAAGTGCAAAACTTTCTCCAGCTCGTCAACCCATGAGTTCATTTCCACGGGGTCGCTATCTAAATTCCACAAACCACCGATTTTTTTTTTTTTAGCATTCCTTTCACTTCCATTTAATAACCAAACCAAGAATTCGCCTCAACCACATGAAAATTAGTGCAAACCAAATGTCATTTATTGCACTAAAGGCTTTCGAATACTTCTTCAAATCCTTTCTGATTGATCGTCCGTCTGCAGATGATACATCGTACTATACTGCAGTTTCGTTCCCAAAGCCGATTGCAAACTTTTCCAGAAAGTTGCCATAAACTTAGGATCACGGTCAGATGTGATCGTCACTGGAACTTCATGTATGCACACAATCTGATGTACGTACAACTCTGCATACCTATCCAATGTAAAATCTTTTCTTACCGTAATGAAGTAAGCTGACTTCATCAATCTGTCAACTACTACCCAAATCGAGTCATTGCTTGGCAATCCCATCACAAATCCATCATAATGTGTTCCCACTTCCATTCGGGAATCTCAACTATGATGAGCTTCCGACAAGACTGCTTCTATAAGTTCTGCATCTTTTGGAACGCACAATCATCCTCGAACACTTGAAAGTCTGCTTTTCTCTTTGCTTGATCCCTCTGCATGATCTTAAGAATTTCAGAATCCATCGCTTAGGCACTCTTAATCCTACTTTGCATCTCGGGTTCCACCCTGAGAGTGGCCATTAGACTAGCAAGATGGCCAACCTCAATTTTAAAATATGAGTCCCTAACTCCCTCCAAAAGAATCCATTCTCGTACCATCATCAGAGCAATTGTCGACTTTCGACTAAGTGCATCTGCCACTTTATTCGCTTTTCCCGGATGATACAAAATTTCACAATCACAATCCTTAAGAAGTTCCATCCATCGTCGTTGAACATGAGGCAAAGATGATCGCTACTAATTCCAAATCATGCATCACTGTAGATTTCGTACCCACCAGGACTAGACAGTATTGTCAGAACAGGTGCGGTAGTCAATTTACTCTTGAGCTCTTAGAAACTACGCTCGCACTTGTCCGTCCAATCAAACCTCTCCTCTTTCTTTAACAACCTTATCAACGGCATGGCTATCGCAAAGAAACTTCTCCATGAAACATCTGTAATATCTCGCCAATGCCAAGAAATTTCGAATCTCAGTTACCGTCATAGGTCTCGGCCAATTCATGACCGCCTCGATCTTAGTCGGGTCAATGACGATCCCTTCACTTGAAATTACATGACCTAAAAATACCACGCGAGATAACCAAAACTCGCATTTGCTAAACTTGGCATACAACTCATGTTCTCTCAAGGTCTACAGTACTGATCTCAGGTGTCACTTATGATCCTCTGGACTCCTCGAGTATACCAGGATATCGTCAATGAACACAATCATCAATCTTTGGCAATGGATACTTGTTCTTAATCATCACTTGATTAAGCTGCCGATAATCAATGCACAATCTCAACGAATCGTTTTTCCTTACAAACGATGCGGCACTCCCCAAGGAGACGCTCGTCTTAGTGTGTCTGCACCTTCAGTTCTTTCAATTCTGACAAGGCCATCCTATAAAGCGCCTTGGAAATTAGTTCAATCCCAAGGGCCAACTCAATCACAAACTCAATTTCCCACTCTAGGACAATCCCGTCAATTCCTCGAGAAACACATCCATGTACTCTTGTACCACAGCAATATCCTCCATCTTTGATCCTTCTACCAGTGTATCTGCCACTAATGCTAAATACCCTTGGCATCCAGATTCCCACAACCAAGTCACCTCAAGTGACGAAATCAGAAAACGGAGGGTTCTCCTCGATTTCCCACACACTCAAAATGACCACCCACTACTAGGTTAATCTTAATTGTCTTTCCATGACAATCTACCATATGCAATGACTTCCTCGTGACCTAGTTTTAGGCGGTCGACTTTCCCACGTAATTCTTTCTGTTGGGTGGGATGGGATTCCTTCGCCCCATCGTCGATCCTTTCTCGAATCGACGATTGTCTCTATTAGGCACGAACCGCAAGCCAGATGTGGTCGCCCTCTCGATCATATTCTTCTCTATCATCTAGGCCCTTTCGCACATCTCATCAAAGCTCTTTAAGTTCAAGGGCATTAGTTGGGCTTTCAATTCTAGCTTCAAGCCATCTCTAAAACGTCTCGCCCTATCCACACGGTCCTTTACCAACCTCGGCATAATTGGCTAACTCAGCGAACTTCGCCACTTACAGATCCACTGACATCTGATTCTGACAAAACTATTGGAACTCTGCCATTTTCGACTTTCTCACACTGTCCAAGAAGCACTTCCCACTGAACGCTTCGTGAAAGGCACCCCATGTCTGAACCGTGCCTTTATGAACACTCTTCCTTGAGTGACTTCCCACCAAGTACTAGCATTACCTTGAAGCGATAAACCGCCAAAGCACTTTGTCTTCTCCGAACACCTCAAAGACTCGTAACAATCCTCTTGCTATCCCTTATCCAAAGGGTTGTAGCTTCAGGGTTGCCCACGCCACTGACCTCGGTGGCTTCAGTCTCAGGAAATGCTCTACCAGCCTAGGTATCGGTCCCTCACAAACCTCTCCTCTCACTAGGGGAAAACCACAAGGACCACCGCAGAAGCACTCAGCTTGTTGTCCTCACAAGGTCTCTAGCGCCAGCAGGATCCCATCTAACCTAGGATCTACCTGGGCGCTACCTCTAGCACTGGTCGACCGACTGCCGCCTCCCTACGCCTAAGGGCTTTCTCTACTCAGGATTGCTCATCACTCTGGACTATGAGCAACCCGCCACCACACAAAGCCACACAAGGCCACAAAAGCAATCACAAGCACATATATATAAAAGCCATCCCTATCTCACTATCCCAAAAATCCCACGCACCTTATCACTCCAAATCTCAACCCCGCTCTCACGATACAAAACCGACGGGGATGTCACGCCCGAACCCCCGAGCACGCGACAACCCCTTCTCTTGGTCGATTGAAAGCGACATCCCGGGACTCGTATCGACGACCATTCATTTTAATCTTTCGTTATGCGCAAGCGAAGACGAACCATCCCCAGGTCCAACAAACAATCAATCAATCAATCGGGGATAGAGGATGAACATCGAAACCTCAACTACTCATTTATACAATTTACTAGATTAACCAATGGAGGATCGTTTTTCGATTTACAAACCCGACAAAAGGGGCGATCCATCCTCTAAGCCAAACCAAAAAGAACTAGGTTAATCTAGCTGTACAAAATGAACCCTCGGGTTCAACACCACGGTCACTCGGACCCATCGGACTCGACTCCGTCAAGTCGATCACTTTGAGAAATGCGGGGCGGGATTCTCCCTTTGCGGGTGCGCCATTCTAAAGACTTGAAAATGGTTAACCACGACGGGTTGAGATAAAATCTCAGCGAGTTCTTCCCCAAACCCCGGTTAGTACACCAACTCAACCTCGGGTATCTCTCCAGAACTCCCCACTCAACCCACCAACAAACACCCAGCAATCAACAATCAAACCACGAGACAGGTTCAACCAACAATCAAAGGTCGATTCGCATGCAACCTTACCCGGTATGCCATACCCTGCACGTTAAATCTCATTCAATGCAAGCAATGCAACCAACAATCACATAGTTGGTTCGCATGCAACCTTACCCGGTATGCCATAACCCGCACGTTATAAGTCGCACAATACACGCAATGCACATGGCCATTAGATGATGCGTTCATCAATCACATGCGAGTCGCGTCACAAGCGATCTCACCTGGCCATTGCCACCCCCGCATGTTATCAATTCATGCGTGCGTGCCATAAATGATGTGATCACCTCATGCATAATCGTAACCAATGATGCCATGTTTTCTCATGCACTCTTGCATCCACACGTGTTCCGATTATTACGCCCCCACAAGGCTACAACCAAGGCGTAACGGCGCTACGGCGCCCTTCCTCCACGAGGCGCAACCGTTCCGTGCCCAAAAGATGTCAAGGGATACTCTCCCAAGACCGCATGCCCAACGAACATCAAGGGATGCTCTCCCGAGACCGCATGCCCATAGAACATCAAGGGATACTCTCCCGAGACCGCATGCCCAATGAATGTCAAGGGATACTTTCCCGGATACGCATGCCCACGTAACGTCAAGGGATACTCTCCCAAGACGGCATGCCCAAAGAACGTCAAGGGATACTCTCCCGAGACGGCGGTTTCAATTTAGTGATCACACAAGCAAACCATCACAACCCACTTATTATTTTTTGAGCATTAGCCAATACACACATGCTTGCATATGGAACCTCAAATCATTTCTCACAAAAGCGGTCCATTTCCGATGTCCCTCGGACAAACCATTTTCCCACATTTCTCATAAAAGCGGTCCATTTCCAAACAAATCACTTTCTTTCTCATAAATGCGATCCATTTCCGGTGTCCCCTGGACAAACCATTTTTTTTCTTTTTTAAAATCACACAATTCAAGCGGATGCTTATTCAATTCAAAAATCAATACCACATTTGATTCACTTCATATGACATTCAATACATAAAAAATTACACAATTTAATTTCCGGATGAACAGTAATTTCCGAATTTAATAAATAAATAATTAAATTCAGAAATTAAAAATAATTAAATAAATAAATTCCGAAAATTAAATAATTAAATAATTATTTAATTTAATTTAATCAATAAATTAATCAATTAATCACATTAATCAAGCAATTAAGGAAAAACATGATTAATTAGCACCAAACACACAATTAGGCCTAATTAAGCACAATTAAACATAAATAAGCAAGATTAAGCTAAGATAATCTTAATCCACTATCTAACCACCTATCTTAGGGCTAATATACTTAATTAAACACATTAATCAGCCCTTAGCACTAATTAACCCAACCCTAAGCAAGTTTAGGCACTAAATAGGGTTTAGGAGCTAAACTCACCCGTTAAGCGGGCCGGAGACGTGGACGTGGCGGCGGCGACGAACCCGACACCCGGGGACCTCCACCACAGCGATCCAAGGTGGTCCCAAGGCTGAAACCACAGCAACAGCCGCTGCCCAAACACAAAATTCCAGAAAACAGCACTGCAGTAGAAGGAAGCTGCTGATCGGAGCAAAAAGAGGCTGGCCGGAGCTCCGGCGAGCTGGTGGCCGGTGACCGGAGACTCCAGGGGGTCGAGGGGGAGTTGTGGGTGGCTGGTGTGGGCATTGGGTAGGCCAAAAATAGAGAGAAACGGAAGAAAAACCGAAGCTGCACAGGAGGCGCTGCACAGTGACGGACGGAGGACCGCCGAATTCAGGCCGCCGTACAGGACGGCCGGAGACTGATTCTGGCGATCGGCCGACGTAAAAAGTACGGATTTCCTGTGCTGATCATATTGATAGGTGGCCCGTCCCGAGATTCCACCGGGAAGGCAATGAACAACTCCAATTTCTGAGAGAGGTCCAAAGCAGAAACTGCAGAAAATGCAAGGAGGAGCAAGGAGGAGCAAGGAGGAGAGGGCTGCGTTTTTCTTCTAATTCAGCTGAGTGAGAGAGGGATATTTTTGAGCTCAAAGTCCTTCATTAATGCCATTAATGGCTGCTCCAAGTTCCCAAGCCCATGACCTCATCATCTCTCTCTTCCTTTTTGTCTCTTCCCAAAATATCTAGGGGCAAAATGGTCATTTCCATCTTGCACAATTCCCAAAATATCCTTGGCCTAAAAATGAAAGGCGGGCCTAGGAAATGGGCTGGGAAAGGGGTAGGAACAGGCCCGAGAATTTGTTGGGCTCGAATTGGCTCAAGTTTGAATGACGGGCTAGGACAGGTGAGGGGTCGGTTCAGTCCAACGGGCTTGCTTGTTGTCTCGGCCCTCCACGGTGGCCATCTTACCTTGGGTGTGGGGCCCTCACTGTACTTGCCTGGCCCACGTCCTCCTAGGCTCGGTTTCTCGGTCCAAATCCCTTTCTCAAAAACTCGGCTCACCGACACCATCGATCGTCGAGAAAGCATCGTGCGAAAGTCCATCCCGAACATTCCCAACAATTCTAAGTTCAATCTTGGGTCCTCATGCCTTGTTAATTTCTCCCTGATGCCATTTTACTACGACCCATACTGACCGGCCATTTGGAGGATTCGCGATTATTCCCTCACAAAATGGTTTTGAATTTCAGGACGTCACATTATATTTTTAAAAACTTATAATCCTAAAAATTCTTACATGAACGATCAATTATCTCATGTTTTGATGAGAATGCTGTATTTTAATATTCATAAGCGAAATATCTTGTTCCTATGATCACCCAAGGAAAAGTCCCAAATCTCCCCTTGTTGACATTTACTGTGGGGTTATGAGATTGCATTGATTGGCGTTGACTTCTTTCTTAATTCGTCAAAGAGCTACCTAGAATGAAAATATTTTTTATTGAATAATTATTTCAAGTGATTTTTAAAAAGATATATATTTTTCACATCATTTATATTCTCCGAAACAAATAAAGTAAAGCCAAAAATTTGTCTATTGGAAGTTTATCTCATTATAATTACTTGTTTTTTTTTGGTAAAACATTATAATTACTTGTTCATGTATAGTTAAGCCAACTTGTCCCAGTTGATCGAATAATACCTAGAACAGATGACATACTACATGATGTCATCGATCCAACCAAATGTTTTAGCCTTTTGGGATTTTCAAACATTTGCAAAGAAGGCTAATGATTTAATACATTTGTACGTCACATGAGAGTTGCACCTTTTCTTTTGAAACTTTTCAACCTTTCACCGTTGGGAGTCCATCTCATGATACTTGTTTGTTTTCATATAGTTAGCTGAATTCATTCCGCATGTAATTGCGTCTTTTTTTTTAGGTTTTGCTCAAAGTGACACTAGACTTTCTTGAAAGGAGGAGCGCAAGATGTGCTAACATTTATAACAAATTCATTCAGGAAAGTGGATTTTCGCTTACAATAGCTTGGTCAAGCTCTTGAGATTTGTAAAGTGGATTTTCGCTTACAATGCCATTCAAATATCAATGTTCATGGCCTCCGGATTGGATAATCGGCTTTTTTTTTTTTCTGAAAATATTCCCGCTTAATTCGTTACCTTCGAGATGCCACTCTCTCGGAGATATATCTCCCCTACTGTAGAGGGAATAGGACTAGAAATTGAGTCCCATGACAGATCAAAAGATCATTTTGAAATTTCTGAATTGAATCGGTGTGACGGCCGGAATTGTTATTAGAAACATCAAATATTTTTCCAGTTACTTCATCCACAAACCAAGGCAACGTCTTTGGCGTCAGAAACCCACCTACTTGAATGAAAAAAAGTGCACATAAGAGCTTAGACTCTCAAAGCTAGTTTAGGACGACCTAGCTCTTCGCAATTTCCCAACTTGGCTTTAGATGAATATATATTCGCCGCTTGACAGCGTGATTACCGCTCATGAGCTAAGAACGATGAAGGGTTCTGGAAGTGTCTCTGGTGAGTATCGACGCCGGCAAAGGAGCTTCCACCACTTACTCGGCCCCAAAAAAAAAAACAGAGTAGAACAGAGCACAATCAGTGCAACTTTGGAAACAGAGATCAGTGGCGATGAGTGGTGCCGGACGACTTTCAGAGGCAGCAACGAGGACTTGAGGACCAGAAAACTCTTCAATTTAGAGGAATTTTCAACTATCGTGTGAGTGATGATGAGTGCTCTGCTCTCATCTGTTCTCTGGTTCAATTGTGGCCTTGCGTATGGTGGCCGGCGATGGAGGTTCGACAGTGGCTTTTGTGTGGACTGGAGTTGACTGAGGCGAGCGTTGGTGATACAAGAAAGGTACCCAGAATCAGCGCTATTGATCGGAATCGAAATCGAGCACTAGAGAATGAGAGAACTTTCACTTTCATTTCGGTCCACCGAAGAAATGAAGGATCAGATCTCCATCGAGCTTCAATCATGGCCGTACTTCTTGAATCAATTCTCGAGGCTAAAGTCTGCTCCCATGAGGATGTTCGTGCCAGTAAAATTATCCAAACCGGGGTTTCGATCGTGATTTTAAATTTATAAATAGATTGTTAGTTGTACGTTGTGCACGTACGTTATTCTATTTTCAATGAAAGGGATCCATGAATGTCACGTGGAAGTGTGCTATGTGTCATGTGTCACGCCCCGACCCTCGAGCACGCGGCAACCCCTGTTCACTTGCGGTCATTTGATTTGCGACTCCCCAGGATCCGTCGCCGACCGTTATTTTTATCTTTTGATTAAACGCATGCGGAAACGAAATACAATCCCCTTGTCAATTACAAAAACAGGGATAGCGGGAAAACCGAACAAGAACACATTCAAAAGTACTGCTTTATTAACTAACCGATTAACCCTAGGAAGTTTACAAATACAAGCCCTTACCACGGGCATCTTCCTAACGAGCCAATGAAACTAACAGCCAAGGTTAATCTACTCCTTCAAAGACGGCCACGAGCCGTAACACGCGTCGATCCTCCATCCTACGTACCGAAAATGGTTATTCAATAACCAAATGAGATAAATCTCAAAGTCAAAATCCTAAGCCTCGGTTAGGAGACCTACTCGCCTCGAGTGCGCCCTGACGTGCAATGTCTCTATCGCCAACAATTCAACAACAGAATAACACACAATCGACCATTAACAGACGCACGCTTAGACCAAGGCTCATATGCGATTATTAACAGTTAACACCCGCAATCACAGCGACCCTACCCTACTGGCACACGCACCTGCAAACCGTTATTTCAATCATCACGACATTAAGAGCATGCGAATAATCAGAGTATCTCACACAACTTTCTCATGTCTCACACCCACACATGCTCCGATTATTACGACCCCTCCTCCTGGGCCACGGCACAACCTTATGGTTGGCGGTTTTGGCTAAACCAGCTTCGTCCTCTTTACCTCGAGGCATGGCGACGTCAAGGGCTCACTCCCAAGACGGCATTCCCGAAAGAGCACAAGACTCGCCCACTACCGTAGTCCCCGCTTACCGACAGAGGCCCGGACCCGCCCCCATACCGCGATCCCACATAGAACCCTCCCCTCGTCGCATCCGACCGAAGTCGCGACCCACGGCCACGGCACAACCCCATAGGGATTGGCGGTCTTCCGCAACGCCGGGCTCTCCTCTTAATGTGACCATGCAACACATCAATCAAGCAATCCATTTATATCTTTGCTCTGCCGTGAATGAAATATCACTTCATGCTCATGCGACATGCCATTTCGTATAACCCACGCACATGTCATGCGATCTCACTCGACAATTTCCAAAATTCAATTTACAATCAGCATTCAATCCCACACATTCCCTAACTCTTGGGAACAACTCAAGTCACATCCGTCAATCAATTCCGACCGATCAACATCACGATACTTCGATACCCAACCACGTGTCTCAATATTTAATAATAAATAAACATACGTCTCAATATTCAATTATCCCAAAAATAATTATAAACTATAATTATACTCAAAAATACTCATTTAAGAAGCATGATATAGTCTATTGTTCCCATAAAATAATTTACTCCCACAAAATACTTGTAATTGTTTTTCAATCCCATAATTAATTATCTAACCCAAATAATTCCATTTAGTAAAACCATTCTCCAATAAACCAATGTCATTTAATAAAATAGTATATAAATACTATTGACTTTGGAAAAATAGACCATAGTAATTTTCTCCCAAAATTACTCGATTAAAACCATTTCAATAAATAATCAAAATTAATTATTTTCTCCAAAAATAATTAATTTCCAGCAATGAATAGTAATAACAATATTACTATTAATAATTCGAAATTATAAATTAATTTAATTAATAATTCCGAAAATAATAAATTATTATTATTTATTCCAAAAATAATAATAATAATATTTATTAATACTAACCATGATTAACACAAGCAAGCTTAATCAAATAGTATTAAAACACTAATCATCCATCAATCAAAAGCACTAATCAAGCTTAATATTAAACTAATCACCCTAAGGGAGTTTAGCACCCTAAACAAGGTTTAGAAAATCAACTCACGGGTTAGTCGATTCCGACGACATGAGCGCGACGGCGGCGGCGAGGGGAACGTCCGGGAACTTCCGGCGCGTCGGGACAAGGCGGCCGGGACCGAGTCTCGGCCGAGGGCGGTGGCCCACGCGGCAACAAGCTGAGGAACGGAGGAACCGGCGGGCCGTGGCGGCACGAGGCTGGCTGGTGGGCGGCCCGGCAGCTCCGGACGGCGGCCAGCCAGCTCCGGCGACCAAGCGGCGGCTCCGGCGGGCTGGACGGAGAGCCGGAAAGGGAGAAGGAGGGGCGGTGCGGTAAGTTTCGGGGGTGGCGGCAAGGGGGGTGGCTCTATGCGGCGGAGGGGGGCTCTAGCGGCGGTCTCGAGCGACCGGACGGCGGCGAAGGGCGGCTGGACGGCGGGAGCAGCCATCTCGGCTCCAACCCGAACGAAAAGAGAGAAAGACAGGCGGAGGCAACAGCTGCTCGAGCTGGGGTGGTCGGGTGACGGATGGTGGTGGCCGAGTGACGGCGAGGCAGCAGCAAGCTGCTCCGGCGACCAGAACTGGAACAAGGCAGCAGCAGCACTCGGACAGAGAAGAGAGGAGAGGAGCGGTGCAGCTGGGCAGAGCGGCGGTTCGGCGAGGCCGGCGAACGGCGGCGGCCGGCGGGACGACGGGGGTGCGGTGGTGACGGGTGGTGGTCGCCAGCGGTGGCGGCTGCGAGAAGGATGAGCAGCAGAGGCAACTAGAGGCGCCGGCCAGCAGAAGACAAAGAAGAAGGAGAAGAAAAGAAGGAGGAGGAAGAAGAAGTGCAGGGGAAAGGGCGAGAAAATATTAGGTAGGTGAAATATTCCACGTGGGTGGTGCAGCTCACCACTCAAAGAATGACACGTGTCATCCACGTCGACGGTGGGCCACGGCCGAACCCCTATCTCCTCTCTCCTCTGCAAGTCTTCTCTCTCCTCTCTCTTTCGGCTGCCCCTCTCTCTCTTCATTAAATGACGTGTCCTTTGCCTCCCCCTCTCTCTCCATTTGCCGCCCGCTCTCTCCCTCTCTCTTTCAAAATCGCCTCTCTTTCTCTCTCTTCATTTAATGGGAAGCCTTCTTCTTCTTCATCAAGCTCCACCAAAATCTTTCCCCCCTCTTCGGCGCACGACTGCTTTCATTTCTCCACTTCTTTTTAAAATCGCTGCAATCATCGTCTTTTCATCCTCTACGCTTCGTTCATACTGCTTCGCCACCACTATGCTTTGAGCTTTGCGGCTGCGACGGCCGCAGCTGCGATGGCCGCGGTTCTAGTGGCCCTCGCGGCAGTCGTCCTCCTGTCCCTGGCCCTCTCCTCCGCCGCCACGAAGGTCTCCACCCAGGTGGCCTGGAACACGAGCGCCCGAATCGCCCTTGACTAGCTCAACGTTCACCTGGTCCCCCACTCCCACGATGACATCGGCTGGCTGAAGACCGTCAACCAGTACTACCTCGGCGCCAACAACGCCATCCGGGTAAAAAGGGCATTTACACCCCCTACTACTTCCTGGATTTCTTTTATTTGCTCCGCGAGTTGAAATCGGCGTTGGGTGACTGGGAGGTCGGCTCGAATTGGTTCGCAGGGAGCTTGCGTGCAGAACGTGCTGGACTCAAGATCACGAACATCCCTACTTGAGTTTCATCGAGCTCAGCCATGGCCACTCTAGTGTGAAATGTTGAGTTTGAACGAGCAACTATAGAGTGAATTCCGTAAAATCTTTGTTGGATTCATGGATGTTGTCGGGGAAAACAGAATATGTTCTTTATTAACATGACTCTTAACCATTTTTAAATTAAAAATTGCAGTTTACCAATGATCGATCTTTTGTGGTCTCCCATGAGTTTGTTCCAACTCTGTTTCGCATCAAGGACAGAGACTGGAAACTCAGTTTCCAGTAAATGAACTCATCTCACGGGAGCTTTCCGGCTTTTGGTTACTTTTGTCATGCACACGATGGACGTGAAAATCGGAGGTGGCATTCCCTCTTTCTCGAAGCCAAAACGCAAATGTAAAGGCAAGCTCGAATCCATGCAACGGGAGGCTTGATGGGGGCTGGTTAACTTTCCATTGTCACAAATTATATTAACTGATCCAGACCTAGAGTCACCATCTAACGAATGACAGAGGACCTATTACCATAACCATAAACTGAACAAGAACTAACCACTAGGACTTCAGGAATGATCCATACACATTGTATTGACTGAGCAAGTTCTATTAAGTCCAGTGTGCATGCCAATCTCAAAGTCTTCGAAAGGAAAGATGGAGCCACTTGTACGACAAGCACAGATCACGGACTACTCAGCCTACTACTCTGTTTGGCACACGGCTCGTCGACAGCAAACATTTTATCATGACATCAAATTACCAGAGTCATATAATACACACCATATTGCTCACATACAAACCCTTTACAGATCAAGCTTGGAAACACCCACCCAGGAAAAAAGAAAGAAAAGGGGAACTGCTTCTAACGAGTCATATATAACAAAACTACTAGAAGGCAACTTCTAGGCTTTATAACAGACCTCACCATCACAGACACATCCTTCTTTGGCATCTCCTCCTTCCTTTGCCTCCTCCCCAGCTGCTTTGTCGCCTTCGTCTAACTCATTTTTAGTCGCTTTCTCTTCCTCAACAGCACATTTTGGATGGAGATCAAAGTCACACTCTTCGCAATAATACGACCATCGAACGCTCGAAAGGATCCTAATGTGATTCGACATGCTGGAGCAGCAACGAGTGCGGAGAGAGAAGCGAGCGAGCGCCGGAACAGGAGCGCCTTTACGTGTTTCATCGGCAACGGTAGGGGAACGGCCGGCTTGACAAACAGAGCAGCAATGAGTGTGAAGAGTGAAGCGAGTGTGGGGGACCAGCCGCTTGACGAACGGCCTTCAGCCAGCCGATGTCATCGTGGGAGTGGGGGACCAGGTGAACGTTGAGCTAGTCAAGGGCGATTCGGGCGCTCGTGTTCCAGGCCACCTGGGTGGAGACCTTCGTGGCGGCGGAGGAGAGGGCCAGGGACAGGAGGACGACTGCCGCGAGGGCCACTAGAACCGCGGCCATCGCAGCTGCGGCCGTCGCAGCCGCAAAGCTCAAAGCATAGTGGTGGCGAAGCAGTATGAACGAAGCGTAGAGGATGAAAAGACGATGATTGCAGCGATTTTAAAAAGAAGTGGAGAAATGAAAGCAGTCGTGCGCCGAAGAGGGAGGGAAAGATTTTGGTGGAGCTTGATGAAGAAGAAGAAGGCTTCCCATTAAATGAAGAGAGAGAAAGAGAGGCGATTTTGAAAGAGAGAGGGAGAGAGCGGGCGGCAAATGGAGAGAGAGGGGGAGGCGAAGGACATGTCATTTAATGAAGAGAGAGAGGGGCAGCCGAACGAGAGAGGAGAGAGGAGATAGGGGTTCGGCCGTGGCCCACCGTCGACGTGGATGACACGTGTCATTCTTTGAGTGGTGAGCTGCACCACCCACGTGGAATATTTCACCTACCTAATATTTTCTCGGAAAGGGCAGCGTCGATCGTGCAGGAGAAGAAAAGGAGGAGAGAGAGAGAGAGAGAGAGGAGTACATGGGCTTGTCAGACAAGTGGGAGAGGAGAGAGAAGAAGAGCATAAGACCGGTCAACAAGTGGGGAGAAAGAGAGATAAGATGAGCAAGTGGGGGAGGGGCTGAACGTGCTGCGCAAGCTGCGCGGAAGAGAGAGAAAAGGGAGAGGAGAGAGGAACGTGCGGAGGGGAAGGGGAAAGAAAAGAAAAACAAAAACAAAAACAAAACAAAACCCAAACAAACTTCTAGAGAGGGGTATTTTGGTCTTTTTACCCCTGAAGCACAAATTCCAAATATTTGGCTCCAAAACTCGGCCCGTTGAATCCTTTCCCAATAATTCGGGCTTACCGAAATTCGGGATGTTACATCATGGATTTCAGTAAACAACCGGCGATGTTAGAGTGACGATCAATCATGTCATTGTGTAGTTCTGGAGACTTATTTCTAGGGCTTCTCAGAAAAATTTAATCTCAATGGCGATAGGATACTCTAGCTCATGCATCGGATATTGTTTCTAACAATTGCGTTTAACGTTGTTTCCATGACAAGAAAATTCAGATAACACATTTAGCCACATGCTTAAAACAATAACAATTTATCTTTGCGCAATCTAGTTAAAATTTATGATGAAGATTCTATCTAAACAAACTAGGGAAGTATGTATCTTAATACTCACCCTCAAGTTGGTGTGTGATGCCTTTTAAGTTCTTAATGGCTTTGTGAAGAGATTGCGATATTTTTTGGAAAAACCGTCGATGACACTTAAGCAGTCAAGTGCTATTTACCGTGATAGTGTATTCAATACAGTCCTGAATTTCAAATGGGGTTGATCAAAAATAGGAGTGCATCTTCAACAGTAGTTACTTCCACACTGACTGGTCCACGCAACTAAACATATTCATCCTGCCACGTACTAGAAATTGACAAGAGAGGAAAAAGAAAAGTCGAAGGCTTAAAACACATTGTGTTTATTGCTGTAAACTATTTTCTTCCGTCCATCTGATAACCCGAAGCAGTTCTTCAAAGTAGGGCTTCAGCTCTCTAAACTCTTCTGGTACACATGCCCAAAATAATCAACAATGGCTTCAACGAATATAAGATGCAAGAAATCGGTTAGCAAGAAGGGGCCAAGTGTTACCTGCTAAATAAGCTCCTTTCCACGTCATCAAAATGTTCTCTTGAACCAAAGCTTGGCGATCATCGTCGTCATCGAAAATTTCTCAATGGCCTTGTCCACCGCTCGGAAGTAAGAAATCCTCCAAGATCCCTTGAAGTGCAGGACGCTATAGAATCCCAGAAATCCAACTGTAAAACCAGGTCCCAATCCCGCATAGAACCAATTGCGGATATTCAAATCGCCTTCACTAGGCTTATCTCCGAATTATCACCGTCACGCCCATCACTACCGGGTGGCTCGTCTCCAGGACAGATATTCAAAAGAGGAGCTCCACAAAGCCCATCGTTGCCGTGATAAACAGATTCATCATCCACGGTGCGCAGATGGTTGCCAGATGGAATAGGTCCATAGAGTCTATTGAAGGATAGATTCAAATAACTAAGGAAGTCCATGCTGGCTATGCTCGGAGGGATGGTGCCTAACAATTTGTTTTTGGAAAGATCGAGAGATTCTAAGTCTTTCAGGGCACCAATATTCGAGGGGATATATCCACTCAACTTATTCTGAGAGAGGTTCAGATTTTCAAGTCTGACGAGCTTAGTGAACTCTTTTGGTATTTGCCCATCCAACATGTTTGCTGAAAGATCGATTGAGTAGAAGTAGCTAATCGTAGTTCCATAGATTCGGCTAGTTCCCTTCGTGTTAACCATAACCTCGACACCAGAGGTATAAATGTCAACCATAAAATTATCCGCATTAACCATAGACAAGATCTCATCAAAACAATTGGGAATGGGTCCAGAAATGTTATTCTGTGCTAGGCTCAAGAAATGGAGATATTTAAGTTGGCAATACTGGGGAGGAATGCCCCCAACAAAGTGATTTTTCTCTAAATTGATCACTGCCAAATATAGATTTTGTGGCCCAAATGGCGGTAACCTACCTGTGAATTCATTGTCGCTCAGATCAAGGATCATTGTCTGTATATTTGACAAACAGTTCGGGATTTCTCCAGTAAAGCCATTCCTCTGTAGGCTAAGAATATACAATGGCTGAAGATGACACAAGGATTTCGGAATCTGGCCATTTAACTTGTTATCCGCAAATAACAAATATTGCAATAATGGTGATGCTCCCCAACATCGAGGAAGTTTCCCAGACAGTTGATTCTTTGAGAGATTAATTTCATGCAGGTAATTCAACTTACACAAAGAACTTGGAATGCCACCGGTGAGATTATTACCATCAAGTCTCAGAACTATCAACTGTGGCATCTTGTCTCCGATGTCTTGGGGAACTTGGCCTCTAAGCAGGTTGCTTGAGATATCCAAATATTCAATGTTGGAGGAGACATCCCAGAGCCAATCAGGAATGTCATCTGAGATGCTCGCATTTGACATAATCAAATACGTAATGTTCCTCTGTGTTTGAAGCCATTTTGGAAATTCAAGTCCCACTTTGCAATCTGACAAATCTAGGATACGAACTTGGAATGGTGGAACCCAAGTAGAGCTTACATTTAATATGAGCTGATTAGAGGAAATGCGTAACCCGATCAAGCTTTTGAGATTTTCAAAGTGAAGTTCGTGAATAACTCCATACAATAAATTATGTTCAAGATAAAGCTCCTTTAGATTCGTTAGTTGCCAAATGCTCTTCGGAATGGTCCCACTCAATTTGTTATAGCTTAGATCCAACCTTCTTAGAGATGACAGCTCCACCAAATTGGCAGGAATAGAACCAAAAAATGAGTTAAATGAAAGATCAAGGAGCTCTAGTTCTTTGAAATCTCTGAGTTGATTCGGTAGGTTACCGCTAAATTTATTGTGAGAAACATCAAAGATCTTCCACTTACTTTGTCTACAACCAAGAGGACCATCTAAGATGATGGAGATATTCCCATTCAAGTAGTTACCAAATAATTGTAACACTTGCAATTTGCAAAGGTTGCTCATGTTTTTTGGAAATTCCCCTTGAAGTGAATTTTCAGATGCATCAAAGAAGGCAAGCCTTTGATTATTCTCGATGATTGCCATGGGAAAACGGCCTTCATTAAGAGAATTGGAGGATAAATCAATATGTTCTAGCTTGCTCAAGTTATAGATCCATTGCGGAATAGAAGAGTTTATATCATTGGACCCGATATTGAGAAATCTAAGTGAGGTGAAATTGGCTTGCAAAGAGCTAGGAATATCTTGCAAAGAACAATGGCTCAATCCTAAAGATTGCAAAGATGAAAGCATGTTAATGGAACTGAACCAATCCTCGACCATCGAAAGGTTAACATTGGACATGTGCAAATATTTCAAAGAAGATAATTTCGACACCCAATCAAGATCGTTCGAGGTTAAATAACCCAAATCATAGGCCCCACTAAGATCCAAATATTGTAATTTGGAAAGGTTATTGAGCTGCCTAGGAATATTTCCACCAAAGTTTGCATATGAGAGGTTAAGATACTCCAGTTTTTGAAGAGAAGCAAAGAACATTGGAATTTTTTGGGTGGAGAAGTTATTGACACTGAGGTCCAGATACTTCAGATACTTCAGTTCAGTTAAAGAAGGAACTATTTTACCTCCCAACTTGCAATCTGAAAGTATGGATATGCCATCGATCTGTTCAATACATGGATTATGAAGATCGAGCTTTAGGACATGGCCGGTCTTCTTGTTGCATTCAACTCCTTCCCACTCGCAACATTCCTCTCCCGTCCATGACTTTAGGTGTCTCCAAGGATCAGTAAGACCATGCTTAAACTTTAGAAGAGCTTCCCTCTCTGCACCAATACAGGTTACATTGGTCGAAGCTTTGGAATGACCGGTTTCGATTACTTGAATGAGAAAGATTGCCCATAAGACGGTAGACACAAGGCCACCACAAGACGCCATAGGTTCTTTAGGACCTGGTAACAAGTATTGCTTTAATCATGTGGAGAATGGTCTTTGATTCACCAAGAAAAGAGTCGCTATTAATATTGTTGAGGTCATTTTCTAATCACCGTCCACCATGATTTCCACAAGGACGACGCCAACTTTCCAAGTCAATGCCTTCCAAGACCCGCCCGCCAGATGGTCAACCCATCAAAATCAGCCCAAAAACGAAGAAGGCTCCAGATATTTGTTATTGCCGGTGTCCACCATCCACCCCACCCCAATTTATTCAAGCAATTCAAGATTAATTACCTATACCCCGATGTAAATGCAAAAGAGAAACCTGATGAGAACCTTCACGTAGCTGGACCTCTGCGTTTAGTCTAGCAGGTTTTTCATTTTTAAGAAGAAAATCTCTCTGGTTGAATGACCAGTGAAATAGCACAATTGTCTTAAAATAAAAAAAAAAAAAAAAAGTTTTTTATATGAAAAGGAAGGAAGAACTTTGCAAAATAAATTCACTTTAGGAAATTGATTCAAATGGTTATTGCATTACATGATAATTTGAAAGTTACGTTTTTTATATTATTATTTCTGTAAAAATTGTTTCGGATGCCAAATGTGAACGATTTTATTGTTCTGGAATGTATCTTAATTTTTTGGCCAAGTTACGTTGGAAGAATCTCTTCGATGTTTCATTTACTGGAATTCACAAATGCCTTTCGGACCGAGATAACTAATCTCACATCTACATTCAATTTTCCACTATAAAAATGGCAACTAAAGGCTTTTTGACATAGGTAAGTGTTGAAAAACTGTTGGTAAAAAAAATGATCTGTGACTTCTTTTTCCACATAACGTGTTGGTAATTTATCAAGAATTTTACTGTTTGTATAAAAAATGACCTCCTAGCATGCACTTATATGAAAGGTACGAAGATATTAGTATCAACCTCTTCAGTATATGGATTATGAAGATCAAGCTTTGGGACATGACCAATCTTTTTGATGCATTCAACCCCTTTCCACCAGCAACATTCCTTATCAGCCCATGAGGACAAATACTTCGAAGATCAGTGAGGGCCTGCTTGAACCTCATAAGAGCTTTCCTCTCCGCACTAATACAGCTTACATTGGTCAAAACATTGGAATTACCGAATTGAAACTTGAATGACAAAGATTGGCCAGAAGAGGGTAGTAAGACGCCATAGGTTCCCCAGGACCTGTGTACGAGTATAATTTTAATCGTGTAGATAATGATCTTGAAACACCAAGAAAAGATACTGGAAAATGTTCTTCAGGTCAATTTCTTATGACTGTCCACCATGACTTCCTAAAGGACGACTCCAACTTTCCAAGTCATTCCTTCCAAGACCCGCTAAACGGTCAACCCATCAAAATCAAGCCAAATAAATATCATCCTTTATCTAGAATAATGATCAAATGAGAACCACATGTAGTGGAGAAAAAGGGGATGGTTACGACACTATACAATGAAGAAGAAAGAGGGTGGTGACGACACTACGTTTATTTATAAGACTCTGTATGGTTTGTGTGTGATCTCCAGAAATTTGTAATTTTCCAGAATTATTTTTTTCCAATAATTTGGTATAGAATAAAAGAGGCTTAGGCGTTATAAGGATACAAACATGCATGCACAATCAACAGTCCGCCGAGAGTTTATCCATTCAATTTCCTTGTATTTTCGCTTCCTTCTACATTTTAATTCCTGTAATTTCCTTTTAATATATTTTCATTTCAATATCATTTAATTTCTTCGCAATTGACATTTCATGGCATGTTGATTTTCAGATTCATCACTCCATCCATGTCTTATTCATGCACTTTGTGCTCCAGCGATCGTTCTCCAATCGTCTAAAGCTTGGATTGGCTTATACCTTGTCGATTTTTGTCGACACTCATTTTGGCACGCCCGGAAGGGGGGGGATTTTAGTGCTAGTTTGCTGGGCATGCATATTCTTTTATTGAGATTAACGTATTCAGGTTACATGAAAGGTACAATTATCATATAAGATATTTATTATGTAGAAGTTTATCTAACATATCACTATTTCTTACCTAAAAGATATTGTTCTATGTTATAATTTTACACAACAATTAGATTTCAATAAGAAATTTAGTTTGCACGGGTTAATGTCTACTTATATGACAACATCATCTATACTATTGCTAAAGTAAAGAGGAGTTCCTACTTTTATGAGATCTCAATCAATTTATTTGTTCCCTAGCTATCCTCAATTAATTATTTTACAAATGATATATCCAAAGACAAATGTGTAAATTTATAATTTTATGCCATCTCTCATATATGTCAAATTTCAAATTCAAATCTTTATTACCCTACAATAACCTTCCAAAGGAATTTCAAATAATCTTCGAATAATGTTCTCATTACATATGTACAAATGTGTGCATTGTTTGCATTTTTTTTCTTTTTGTCAATTTCTATGCAATGTGTATTTCTCTTGATTTCAGGTATTCAAATATTTTTTTTAATCTTTAGCCTTTGTAATAAGGGTTGAAGGAGGACGACAAAAAGAAAAAACGAAGAAAGAGGGATGCCGACAGCACTGCAAATCTCTAAGACTGGCTACTATCGGTGTATATGCTCTTCAAAAATTTGTTATTGCCAGTGTCCACCTTCCACCCCCAAATTTATCACGATATGACAAGTATTATGGAAACAAAAGGGTGAGTAACCTTCATTTTCTTATTGAAAAAAAAAATAACCATTCTCTTATTTAAGCAACTTCTAGGTAAGTAATCTATACTATGCTAAAAATCAGTGGAGAGACACGGTGAGGACTTGTAGGTAACTGAATCTATGTTCTTATTGCTCGAGGGTTTTTCATTTTTAAGAAGAAACTCTCTTTACTGGAATGACCAATGAAATCTTACACTCTCGTTTTTAAAAAAAAAAACAAACGTTTTTATGTGAAAAGGATGGAAAAATTTTGCAAAATCAATTCGCTTTAGGAAATGAATTCAAATGGTTGTTCCATCACATGACAATTTGAAAGTTACAGCTTTTTTATTATTATTTTTTTCTGTAAAAACGGTTCCAGATGCCAAATATAAATGATTTTATTGTTAAAAAATGTATCCAAATTTTTTGGCCAAGTTTCGTTGGAAGAACCATCTTTCATGTGCTGGATCTCATACATGCCTTCTAGACTAGATGACTAATCTCGTATATACTTTCAATTTTCTGCTATTGAGATGGGAACAAGAGGCCTTTAGATACCGGCAAGCATCGAAAAACTGTTGATAAAAAAAAAAAAGACTACTTTTTTCCCCACGTAACATGTTAGTAATTTATCAATATTTTTAAGAAATAATCAATGCTTTTATAGTTTGCAAATTACCAATTTTTGTACTAACTTACGAACTTTTATTTTATTTGTATAACTTACTGACATTTCAAATTTACTAACTCTAACATGAATTTTCAGCCTAACTTAGAGTAATTTACCCCCTTTGTTAAAGTAAATTTTCAACTTTTATTTGATTTGCTAATATGTATTTGTTCCTTTTTAATTTACTAAATTTTCTATTGAGTTACTAATTTTAATATGCCTTGAATTGCTATCCCTTAAATTTACTAACTCTTTTAACATATCACCGGCCTAAGTTAGCATGACTTATCAACAGTCTAGATTTTTGGTTATCAACCATAATTTGTAGTTTAGAGATTACTAATTCATTCCGTTACGATCTAGTTTTGGGTTATCAACCCTCATTTGAAGTACTCAGCAGTTTTTACGGTTTTTTTTTTTCAATTTACCAAACTTTCATATTGTCTACAAACATTTATCTATCTTTCTTCTTTCTTAGCAATGCCTTAAATTTAGCAACTTTCTTTAAAAAATATCAACTTTAAATAGAGTGACTGACCGTTTTTCACATGTTTTTTTTTTGGTTGAACAAGTTTTCACATGTTTCCAATCACAATGTTGTTGCAGACATGTTCTGATTACATATCACCAGCACGAAACAAACTTTCAATTTTTACCATACGGATGAGCAGACTTGTCCAATTTCGGTGGGCTCATTTTATGCATGTCTTATTTTATACGACAAAAGCAAGAGATTATTTTGTTGTTTTTTTATAACCATATGGAAAGAAAGAGTAGAGTAGTGTTGGATTTCATAGCAATCGGACGTGCATTTGCCTCCAGAATTCGATAAGTCTATTTGTACTTCATCCACAAATCAAGGCACCGTCTTTCAGGTTGGAAATCTTCCACCAAATTTGTATCACGCAAGCTTAGTTCTTGCAAATTGCAAAAATGCTCAAGTTTTTCTTTTAAAAGCTCACCTTCCTGCCAATTTTTAGAGACATAAAGGAATATAAGCCATCGACTACTTTCAAGGATGACAGCGAAGAATATGCCTTGGAGATTATAAATTAAATCAAGATATTTGAGGTTTGCTGAAGTTTTGAAATCAAGGAAGAATAAATGAATTTATGGAGTTTTGATGCAAATCAAAGAATCTAAGAGAAGTGAAATTGACATGCAGAAAGACTAAAACATCTTCCAAATAATATCCCATCAATAAGAAAAACTTCAAGTAGGAAAGCATGTGGTAGCACTTAACCCTTCTTTGGGGTTGAGAAGGACGACATAAGACAGGTCCAAATACTTCCAAGAAAATGCTGATACCCATGGAGGTTCTCTTGTTTAAAATAAAAGCATGCCTTGCCAAACCCGTCAAATGATCTAGAAACTTGAAGGGCCCGTTCTTCATTTTGCGAGGAAAAAAGAAAGCGGAAGGATTTATGAGACATGTCGTGCAATTATATTCTGTCTTCCTTTTCCTCTGTCCGCTGGAATCTAGAAAAAGTGAGAGAAAACAAAAGAAGAAAATGTTATGTTTGCCACAAGCGCACTGTCTTCTACATATGTTGCAATCATAATGCAAGGCGAGACTTTTCCTGATGTTTCAAATTCATTAACTCTTATTTGGATTATTTACTAATGTTTCAAATTCATTAACTCTTACGTGAATTTTCAACCCAAATTACAGTAATATACCATCTTTGTTAAATTAAATTTTTAACTTTCATTTGAGTTGCTGATGTTTATTTGTTCTTTTTTAATTTACAAAATTTTCTTTTTAAGTTACTAATTTTTATTTTCCTTGATTTTCTACCCCTTAAATTCACCAACTCTTTTAAGATATCACCACCCTAAGTTAGCATAACTTAGCAACAGTTCTAGTTTTCTTTTTCCTTTTTTAATAACCAAATGGAAAGAAAGAGTACTGTTGGAAAATAATGAGCACAACTTGTGTATTATTTGAAGCTTCAATAGTAATCTTCCAACATGAAGAAAAAACTATGGATTTTGTAGAAATTGACAGACATTTGCCTCTAGAATTTGACTGATAAATTTGTACTTCATCCACAAATCAAGACACCATCTTTGGTGTTGGAAATCCCCACTAAATTTGTTACCACGCAAAATGCTTGAGGTTTTTTTTTTTTTTTTTTTTAAAGTTCACCTTTCAGCCAATTTTCAGAGACATTAAGGAATCTAGGCCATCCACTACTTTCAAGATGATAGTGGAGAATATGCCTTGGAGATCTTTATAACTTAAATTAAGATGTTCGATGTTTGCTGAAGTTTTCAAACCAATGAGGAATAAAGGCATTTATGGAGTTTTGACGCAAATCAAGGAATCACAGAGAAGTGAAATTGACATGCAGAAAGGCTAAAGCATCTTCCAAATAACATCCCATAAATAAGAAAAATTCCAGGGTGGAAAGCATGTGGATAGCACTTAACCCTTCTTTGGGGTTGAGAAGGACAATGTAAGATAGGTCCAAGTACTTCCAAGTTAGAAAATGCCGACATCTATGGAGGTTCTCTTGTTTAAAATGAAGTCATGCCTTGCAAGACCCGCAAGACCCATCAAATGTTCAAGAAACCTGAAGCGACTTTTCTTCATATTGCAAGGGAAAAAGAAAACGGAAGGACTTATGAGAAATGTCGTGCAATTATTTTCTATTTCCTTCCCCTCTGTCCACCGAAATTTAGAAAAAAGAATGAAAAAAAAAGAGGGTTAAGTTTGTTGCAAGTGCACTGTCTTGTACGTATGATGCAATCATAGGGCAACGTGAGACTTTTCCTCCAGAGGATTCGTGAATACATATGCAATTATTTTCCAGACTAAACAGGAACAAGCTGGCATCGAAATTTTTCTGTTTCCACCACAATGGGGAGCCACCGACTGATATTGTTCTCTGTTTAATTGCTTGAGTTATCAATCAGTTTTAGGATGACCCGAGGCAAAGCCCCGGATCTTCACTGGTTGACATAGACTGGTGGACTTGAGTTGTCTTGTTAAACTGTTCAACCTTCAACTTTTGTAAGAACTTGGTTAATGCAGAGGTTGTGACCGTCGGGAGTCCATCTCATGATAGTTGTTTGCTCTCATATAGTTAGCTGAATTCATTCCCACATTAACAGGTCTTCATTACGAGAGTTTAAAAGACTAGATTGCATTATGAGGGCATTTTTTTTCTTTTGAAATCTATTCAAACCGGAGGCAATGGCGCAAAGTGATAAGATACCTCAAAGCCAAATAACGATTTTGTCCACAACTATTGTTCTTACAGTTACCTTTCAAATCCCCAAATTGAGAAGAATTGAGAAGTAGATATATAATAGTTCTTTTCTGTAGTGATTTTGGGTTGCATCCTCAAAAGTATACTCCAAACACATGCTTCATAGTAGATATATAATAGTTCTTTTCTGTAGTGATTTTGGGTTGCATCCTCAAAAGTATACTCCAAACACATGCTTCATCTCGCTAGGATGGAGCTTCAATCAATTCCCTTATGTTGATATGATATTTTACCAAAAAACTCAATGCCCAACCCCTTTAATTATAGCGCTTAGAAAGGATCATTGAGTGATACAATAATGTGAATGCAAAAGGATTGGTGTCACCAATGACATTTTCGCAAAGTGACACTAGATGTTATTGCGTCATCTTTTTATTTTTCAATAATTTTGAAAATGTTGCCTCTGATAATATTATCGAAGAGACCCGGCAGTTCAATATTTGACAAAGTATTGGGCAGCCAATTGGGAATTTCATCAGAGATACTTGCATACGAGATATAGCTCCCTCACTGTAGTGGGAATAGGACTAGAAATCGAGTCCCATGACAGATCAAAAGTATCATTTTGAGATTTCCAAATTGAATCGGTAGGTGACCACCGGAATTGTTATTAGAAACATCAATACTCTTCAAGTTACTTCTCCCGCAAACCAAGGTGCTGTCTTGGCGTCCGAAATCCACCCACTTTCCCCACTTGATGGAGCAATTACCGGTCTCGACGAAGGGTTCTGAAGTGTTTCTGGGGAGTATTGAGCTTCCACCAATTACTCGGCCAAAAAAACAGAGTAGAACATAGCACAATCAATGCAAGTTTGAAAACAGAGACCGGTGGCAATTAGTGGCGTTGGATGACTTTCGAAGGCAGCGGCAAGGACTTGAAGACTAGAAAATTCTTCAATTTGGAAGAATTTTCTAGGGAGTATTGAGCTTCCACCAATTACTCGGCCCAAAAAACAGAGTAGAACAGAGCACAATCAATGCAAGTTTGAAAACAGAGACCGGTGGCGATTAGTGGCGTTGGATGACTTTCGAAGGCAGCGGTGAGGACTAGAAGACTAGAAAAGTCTTCAATTTGCAGGAATTTTCTGGGGAGTATTGAGCTTCCACCAATTACTCGGCCAAAAAAACAGAGTAGAACAAAGCACAATCAATGCAAGTTTGAAAACAGAGACCGGTAGCGATTAGTGGCATAGGATGACTTTCAAAGGCAGCGGTGAGGACTTGAAGACTAGAAAAGTCATCAATTTGCAGGAATTTTCAACTATCGTGTGAGTGGCGACGAGTGCTCGGCCCTCTGTTCTCTGGTTCCGTTGTGGCCTGGCTTATATGGTGGCCAGCGATGGAGGTTCGTCAGTGGCTTTTGTGGGGGCAGGAACTGACCGAGGCGAGCAATGGGGATAAAAGGAAGGTACCGAGAATCAGCGCTATTGATTGAATCGAAATCGAGCTGACATTTCGGTCCATCAAAGAAATTACAGATCTGATCTCCATCGAGCTTCAATCATGGCCGTTCTTCTTGAATCAATTCTCAGGGCTAAAGTCCGCTCTCATGATTTTCAGTTTATAAATAGATTGTTAGTTGTCCGTTGTGCACGTACATTATTCTATTTTCAATGAAAGGGAGCCGTGAACGTTACGTGGAAGTGCGATATGTATCATGGATTTCAGTAAACAACCGGAGATGTTAGCGTGATGATCAATCATGTCATTGTATGGAGGCTTATTTCTAGGGCTTCTCAGAATAATTTAATCTCAATGGTGATAGGATAATCTAGCTCATGCATCGGACATTCTTTCTAACAATTGTGTTTAACTTGTTTCCTTGATAAGAAAATTCAGATGACACATCTATCCACATGCTTAAAACAATAACAGTTTTGTCTTTGTGTGATCTAGTCAAAATTTATAATGAAGATACTATCTAAATTCTAAACAAACTAGGAAACTATGTATCCTGATACTCGCACTCGAGATAGCGTGTGAAAATTGATGACACCTTTTAAGTTCTCAATGGATTTGTGAAAAGATTCGCGATTTGTTCGGACAAATCTTCGACCACACTGATGCAATCCAAGTGTTATTTACTGTGACAGTGCACTCAATACTACTGCTAAAGTAAAGAGGAGATCCTAGTTTTACGAGATCTCAATTATTTTATCTAGATTATTCATCTAGAAGTTGCTTAAATAAGAGAATGGTCGTCGACGGGTTATGTGACGTCGCTTTCAATTGACCATAGAAATGGGGTTGCCGCGAGCTCGAGGATCAAGGCGTGACATAATGTCTACTTATATGACATCATCTATACTATTGCTAAAGTAAAGACGAGTTCCTACTTTTATGAGATCTCAATCATTTTATCTATTCCCAGCCATCCTCAATTAATTATTTTACAAATAATATATCCAAAGACAAATGCGTAAATATATAATTTTATGCCATCTCTACTCTCGTATATGTCAAATTTGATCAGTAGCAAAATGAGCATGAGACAAGTAAATGATTTGTTGCTAATAGTGGACGCACGCAACCTATAGTTATAACCCCATGTTAAGAGAAACGCCTACATATATTATAACCGATTCTAATCATATTAGTCCAACAAGCCCATGACATCATGTGCTTGGGGCTTGTAAAGTCTTCGTTCGACATTGATTCGATCCCTCACGCAATCAAAGACAAATGTAATTTACATTTGGTTTATCTACTTGGATTTTTACTCATATCCCCTATGATTTATAAGCTTGATGGAGAATTATATGTCCAGGATTCATCTACTGAAAATGGGGTTTTCCAAGTAGAAAACTCGAAGATGCTCTAGCATTTGCATTCCACGTGTTATCAGCATTTAATAATAATTTAGCTTAAGATCAACATTCAGTGTAAGAATGAAGCTGCGTCTCTCTCTCTCTGAGTGAAAGAGAGTTACTCATGGTAGTGGGCTTTGGACGACCCTGCGTGGCCCACTTGGACCTGCTTCCTGGGGCAAGTGGGGTTGAGGCCCACGATACTTATGTGCGCATGTAAAAGAGAGAGTGATGATGCATCCTCGACATTTAGAGCTATCAATTTAATCTACTTAAGCCTAGTAGACTTGATTTAGACGTATTATGCAAAATAGTTTTTTACAACATCACTTATTGCATTCCCCAGTTCATGGTCAAGCGTACGATTCGAGCTAATACGTTTGAACTCGTTTGAAGCCAATTGTGTTACTCGATTTTTACTCTAGAGTCTCATGGTTGACTTTTTAACAAGCTGAGGATTTGGCTTCCACCAACTCTTTCTCTTGAATCATTTCCAGTTCAAACTATCAAAAATAAAGTATCAAGTGTGGTGTCATACACCAAGTTCAAACTACCTCTTCCATTTTTTATTTTATGCATTATACGAGGCTATAAATTATTAGCTTGAGCGTGATTGATCAAATATTAGTCCAACATCAATCTTATGAGAAAAGTGAATTCCATGTTGAAATATGATTACATTGTAAGTCGTGAAAACGGCTTCCAAGATTTCCATAGCTAGAATCAAGAATGTATATAATCGAGTAAAATAGATTTACATATCTAATTTGGAATCTATCATTCTTGACACGGAACAACTATCCAAAGCTTAAGCGCTTCTCCTCTATTGCCCTCTATATCACTAGTTTAATGAGAATGCCCCTCACCCTCAGCATGTTGTAATCGATCATTATGTGAGGATATTTGTGTTTTAGAGTTAAAGGAGAGACGTGAGCATATTCATAGAATTTTAAGTCATAAGCTCTCTCATCAAAGATTGGGTTTTACTCAGCCCACATTAGCCATTATATCTCACATTATTAAACCAATCTTGTTAATGGTAAATTATAATATTAATTAACATAACCCACATCAGAAAAACTCTTACACACATGTGCCTATCATGTGGACATTTTTAGAGTAATGCCTAAAGGAGGTAGTCACGCTGATTGCCTCTCCATCCTTTTATTAATAGAAAAAAAGAACTTTAAAAAAACACGTGCATCATGCGGACATAAATTTGTTTTCATTCAGAATACAACTCTATACATTACTCTAGGTCTAGTTCTAACTTTGTAGAGGATCTACGCATCCGCGAGCGTGGTCGACCCGCGTTATCGAATTTCACGCTTCTTCTTTTTTCTGATGAGGTACTCACTTGGCGCCACTTCTCCTAAAAAAACTAAAAACTATGTTATGTCGACATTTTTAGTCGTTCTAATTGAATGGAGCTTTCGAAAAAAACTAAAATAGACGGAGCCTATGAAAAACTTGTTGTTTAAAATAAACTCTCATATCTAAGGTCTCCCAATGGAGGGACTACACAAGCGGCAACGGGTAGCTGAATGAGGCTAAAAGGAGGAGAGACGGAGGCAGGGAGAAAGGTTTATTAATTTGTGAGTGCACCCGATTAGGGATGGCTGAAAATACAACACTGCATGCTAATTTTGATCCTTGCCAAAACCATACTCCAATGGTAATCTTTCCCGCTTTTCTTCGCAAGAAACACAAACAATTAAAGCCCAAATCGAAAGTAGCTCTACACGCTTGGTTCTGTGATTCGTTCCAACGTAAGCCGACCGAAATATTTCCCAAGAGAAAGTTCGAAAGACATACCGAGGCACTTTCCTCTTCATTTGCTTTGGTCACCAGGTTTGTATTCTTCAACACTTCAAAAATCAAAACTAGATGATCTCGTTGTCTGGTCTCACCGAGACCACGGCGTCAAAGACTGCAAACCGAATTGTTCTCGATCCAACAGGCTCGAAGTAATGATGGGGGAAGTTCGCATCACCACTAAAGAGAAGCTATGCGTACTAAATCAGGTCCAGGTACGCTTCAGGCGACAATGCCATCTAAGTGGCTGGAGGATTGAAGGGCATGGCATTGACGTTTTGTTCGGACAACGACGATTATTTACTGGGAGTGTAGACGTTTCTAATGATGCTAGTGCTAGTATTGCCTTCAAGTCGTTCAGTGCGATCAATTAACGTTCAAGGGCTGCTGCTTCGGCCCTGTCGAAAGTGCCAAGCAACACCCGAGCCGCAGTGTTCAGATCCTGTATCTCAACAACCTATTTGCCTCACGGTCTTTGCCTCACTTCTCTATAGCGTCTTCTCATCATCCTGTTACTCTCTTCACAAACACAGGCAAACCAAAAAACAGAGGCTCGTTAATTAGGTTAAGAGGGCTACGTGAGAAAGCTGTGACGGAAGAACATAAAAGAGAGCACTGGGAGGCTCAATTTGGCCCTCGTACTTGTATTACATTGTCCTCTTAAGAAATGACTAATTATCCTCAGCCTTTTTTTTTTCCGACCAATCTTTGATGAGTTTTCAAAACACTTTTAAGTTTACATAATTGTTGTATTTTGAAGACAAGCCTTATCACAATAGATCTCAGCACAATCTTGGATTAAAACCGATCTGATGCAAACAATCAGGTGTCCTCGCGTTCATTCATTGTCGTGACCTCACCTCGGGTGCACCACCTAAGGTTTAGCTAATGGATTACTAAGCCTAAACTTAGCTCGGGCTCTCCCAAGCCCATACCAATTTGCTACTTAGGGTTTAAGTTTTTAGTATGCAAATGATTTTTACTTGGAGTCACCACTAATCTATTTTTTGGTGGGTCGATTAGAAATCCAAGTAAAGTAACGGGAGAATTACTTTACTCCTACGAACCAGAGACTATGGGATCGGAGACTTGATTACGTTAGATTTCTCTAACGCCATTTCAGTACATTTTCTCTTTTATTTGAAAAAAAAATGATTTGCAGGCAGTTTTTGTTGATTTTAATTTACTTCATAACATGCAATGTAATCATGTGAGTGCGCAATCATTATCTAACACTCAATGAAGCAAAGCAATAAATAAATTACAAGGAAAAGGAGGAAGTTACTTACCTTAAAGCTACGAAAGCATCTGCGATGTTAGCTTAAAAATTATATCAATTATTCTAGATATAATTTCTAATTAACATGCACTCATTTAAATATTTTTTAAGGTTTTCACTTATTTAATGAATCCTAAAACTACGTGCAATTTATGTAATGACGTACGAAAGTATCTAACTATAATAGCATGCAATGTGTAACTTAATATGCAAATTTTATGTCACGTGACATTAATTATTTAACCTAATCTAATGCTAGAAAATATTTAATGTGACTATCCTAGCATGTCACGCATTCAAATGACCCTAAACATGCAATGACTGGATGACACATGGAAGATGACCTAATTCTACATGACATGAGCATGGCAATTTTTATGTTTTATTTTTTTATTTGTTTATGTCCTTTTTGTTTTTTTTTTTAAATCTATTTAACTAATGAAATTTCCTAAGCTTCTACGTCATATGCAATGTAAACTATAAGACTAGTCTAACATGAAATGCATTAATCTAGACTATTATGCGACAGATTTTTTTATGCATTTTTCATAAGCTTACTAAAAAAAATCAACACATATAATGCAACCGATCATGTAAAGCACACAACTTAGCCCCGACCTAAGATAGAAAATCAAAACAATCAAAACCCTAATCCGACGTCTCGCAGCTCAATATTTTTTATTATTGGGATTTTTTAACGCGACACAATAACCTCACTCAATCAGAATTCAATCAAGCATGCAATACTTTAAACGAGAAAACAAAATATTCAAGAATTAATTTAGATAGGAACTTTACCTACCTTGTCTATTCTTTCCAAGTTCAGAACGGTAACGGATTGCGGGAATCGCAATCAACTACGCTTCAAGGCGGATGGCGAGGGTGTGACGGCAGCGGATCATCGCAGGCGGTTCGGACACGATGGAAACAGCACGCGGGTCACAGGAGGAGGGCGGTGCGTCAAGGATGGTGCAGCTTCGGTTGGCGATAACAGGGATTATCAGCGCTCCACACAGCTACTTAGCCGCTACGTCGGTTCGGCAAAGCTATACGTGTCTATGCTCGAGAGGAAAAGTGCGTAGTCCTCAGTGAAGCCCTCAAGGGTGCTCGCCGATGTGCAGAACGTTGGTTCCAGAGAAGTCCTCCAAGTGCTCGACGTCCCCAAGACCTTGAAGACCTCCCCTTTTATGTTTTTTCTTCTCCTGGACGTGGAGCGGCGGGGCCTGGTGACCTGCAGGTAAAAGGTTAAAGAAAACTTCTCTCTTATATATCTCTGGCTTGGTGAATGTGCAGGAAGTGAGTCTTCCCTCTAATATTCTCTCTCTCTTTCTATGTGGTCAAGCTCTCTTCGACCATCTCCCTTTTCCCCTTCAGTGTGTGTGGCCCTTTTTATAGGTAAGAGGACTATGTTATTTAAAGAAAGATGATAAATTTGCACGTTGCATATTTAGCTCTTATATCCCACGTGCAATATTTTTTCGATATTTCATCCGACACCTTCCCTGAATATTGAAAGAATAATGCGAATATTCTCGGGAACATTCTCATATTCCAACTCGTCACCCCTTAATGGGCCAAATCTTTTTTTTTTCCTCGTGACTTAAATTCAACTTGTTAAATTAAATCTTAAACCATCAATCGATGAAGCCCCCACCCGCCACATATCCAATGCAAATGCAATAATAAATGCTCCTAAAACTATATGTTATGCAATTTAATTCTAATATTTTTTGTTTAGGGGTTAAAATTAATCCCTAAATTTTTGTGTATTAAATTACGAATAATCAATCAAAATTTAGGTGTCAACATTCATCCACGCATGTGTGTACACATAGACAGAGAATTGCTATGATGTTGGAAACAGTCCCTATACCAATGTAGCGGGCACATAAATTGAACCAAATCGCACATTTCCACCTCGATGTACCTGGGAAATGATCCCCGGTGAACCTAAAAGCCCGTACACACGTCAAGGTCCTATATTTATATGATACTTCTCTCGCATTCTCCTCAAAACTCTCTTTAGACAATGTGAATTTTGACAAATCACTTCACAAATGTCATCAATACACCAATTTGACCCAATTTCATGACTAGACTAACCTGACGCCAGATCACCAAGACATTCAACTTAACGGCCGGCGCAACTGGGCGGGCCGTCATTGTAGAGCTCGGCAATACTGCAGTAAATCTTGAATGAGGGAATGTTGAACAGCCGGCACTCGAGCGTATTGACAAGGCCCTGACATAATGCGTCCCTGATGATGGCACCAGCGACGGCAGCCTGGAGCTGCTCCTCAGTGCTGGCCTTATTGATCTTGAGGTCATTGAGGGCCAAATGGCGACATCAATCTCCGGCTTTGGCGCCCTGCTAGCCTTGACAGCGAAGACGGCATTGCCCTGGGCATCGACAGCCGCCTGTTTGTCCACGAGGGCTCTGTGGAGCGAGTTCTCGGTGCGATCCGTCACAGGGGAGGTCGGGAAAGGAGGCAACATGCAAGTCCCCTCGGCAATGTTAAGGGAAAAAAATATATGTTGTTCAGGTTTTGGAAAGGGGACTAGGGGAGTGAGTGAGGGGTGGATATTTTTGAGATTCTCGTGATTTCTGAAGGAAATTGTGATTGTTTCCATAGACGAATTGAATGGTCATACACAGGAATTTAATGTTTGGCAATCTTAATAAGGAAAAAATGAAATATTATTGCTTGTTATTATTTAAAAAAATATAAAAAATAACTTTACTTTATGTAATATATATTATGGTAAACTTCTCCAAATATTGCCTTTAAATTCATCACTTAATATTGTGGATTGATAAAAGAGGCAAGAGAATGCTTCGATGCCACCTCCACCGATATTAGATAAGAGAAAATTAGGGATAAGTGAAGAAACATGACTTACTTGGTTGATGGCCCGACAGCTGCTTTAGGATGTTCATGTCGTCTACAATCGCCTCGTTGGCCATCGAGGCATCAAAGCAGTTCTTCTTCTGGGTCGACACCGACCAGCTTTGAGGCAAGCCAACTTGGGGACAAGACCGCTTGAGGGCAGGCTGCTCGACGTCCGGGCCTTTGCCAGGCGAGTGCTTGGTGTGCTCCATCACGGGAGAGGTCGGGGAAGTTGGAGAGAGAGAGAGAGAGAGAGAGAGAGAGAGAGAGGCGAGATATGCAGAAATGAGGGAAGTCGATGAGGCGAGTCTGGTGAAGAGTGCAGAAGCTGATGACAACGGGGCTGTCCATCGACCGATTGAATAGTTCTCTTTTGGAAAAACCACCCATGTGCTTGAAGTTAGTTATATAATCGAATGCTTTTACACGTCAATAATTCAATAAAATGTGTGCGAGTTATTTGTTATGCACGTAGTGTACCTAATAAAACTCCAAAACATAACTTTTAACATATAAATATATTGTTGTTGTCACATAGATTTTTGCAGATTGATTGCTATTGCATTTTCTGAAAATATTCCTGCTTAATTCGTTACCTTCGAGATGCCACTCTCTCGAAGATATAGCTCCCCCACTGTAGAGGGAATAGGACTAGAAATTGAGTCCCATGACAGATCAAAAGATCATTTTGAAATTTCTGAATTGAATTGGTAGGTGACAGCCGGAATTGTTATTAGAAACATCAAATATTCTTCAAGTTACTTCATCCACAAACCAAGGCAACGTCTTTGGCGTCAGATATCCACCTATTTGAATGACAAAAAGTGCACATAAGAGCTTAGACTCTCAAAGCTAGTTTAGGACGACCTAGCTCTTCGCAATTTCCCAACTTGGCTTTTGATGAATATATTTTCACCGCTTGACAGCGTGATTACCGCTCATGAGCTAAGATCGATGAAGGGTTCTGGAAGTGCCTCTGGTGAGTATCGACGCCAGCAAAGGAGCTTCCACCAATTACTCGGCCCAAAAAAAAAAAAAAAACAGAGTAGAACAGAGCACAATCTGTGCAACTTTGGAAACAGAGATCAGTGGTGATGAGTGGTGCCGGACAACTTTCGGAGGCAGCGGCAAGGACTAGAGGAGCAGAAAACTCTTCAATTTAGAGGAATTTTCAACTATCGTGTGAGTGATGATGAGTGCTCTGCTCTTCTCTGCTCTCTGGTTCAGTTGTGGCCATGCGTATGGTGGCCGGCGATGGAGGTTCAACAGTGGCTTTTGTGTGGACTGGAGTTGACTGAGGCGAGCGCTGGTGATACAAGAAAGGTACCCAGAATCAGCGCTATTGATCGGAATCGAAATCGAGCACCAGAGAAGGAGAGAGAACTTTCACTTTCATTTCGGTCCATCAAAGAAATGAAGGATCAGATCTCCATCAGCTTCAATCATGGCCGTACTTCTTGAATCAATAGGCTAAAGTCTGCACTCATGAGGATGTTCGTGCCAGTAAAATTATCCAAACCGGGGTTTCGATCGTGATTTTCAATTTATAAATAGATTGTTTGTTGTCCGTTGTGCACGTACGTTATCCTCTTTTCAATTAAAGGGATCCGTGAATTTCACGTGGAAGTGCGCTCTGTGTCATGGATTTCAGTGAACAACCGGTGATGTTAGCGTGATGATCAATCATGTCATTGTATAGTTAGGGAGACTTATTTCTAGGGCTTCTCAAAAAAATTTAATCTCAATGGTGATAGGATACTCTAGCTCATGCATCAGATATTCTTTCTAACAATTGCGTTTGACGTTGTTTACTTGACAAGAAAATTCAGATAACACATTTAGCCACATGCTTAAAACAATAACAATTTATCTTTGCGCAATCTAGTTAAAATTTATGATGGAGATTCTATCTAAACAAACTAGGGAAGTACGTAACTTAGTACTCGCCCTCAAGTTGGTGTGTGATGCCTTTTAAGTTCTTAATGGCTTCGTGAAGAGATTGCGATTTGTTCGGAGTGTTGGAAATTAATAAAATCGATTTTGAAGGACACTCTTCTTTACACACTTCTCAGCCGCAACTGTGGACCATTAAGCAAGAAGAAAAGTCCAAGATGATATGCGTTGTTGACTCTTAATCAACAAGAAAAATGAAGAAGCGAGAAAAGTGAAGAAGCGTCAGGAAGAAAGAAGAAAAGAGAAGAAAAGTTGAACTTGACTCCTTTACTTTGACTTGAAGGAAAAGCAGCAGCTGAAGAGGCGGTGGAGTCCAGGCGGTGGAGTGCAGGCGGTGGACTTGCCTATAAATATAGACGTAGTTCTTTAGGCTCGTGTGTGTGGAGAGAATAGATTAATAAGGGTCAAAGAGAGAGAGGGAGGCTAGAATACTCAGCAGAGAGAGCCTCAGAGAGTTGCTCTGTGTGAGCAGGTTATTCCTCCGTGATCGAGAGGAAAGCTTATAGTGTTAAGCTTATATTAGTGGTGTGTATTTGTATAAAAGCCTACGCAAGGCCTTTGAATATTGTTGTCTCTCTTTTGTGTCATTCTCTCCCCACCAAATCCTCCAAAAGCTATTTGTCATCTTTTTGGTTCTAACAATTGGTATCAGAGCTAGGGTTGCATACCTAACAATTGGTATCAGAGCCAGCAATGGCGTCCACCAGTTCCGTTCAATTACAACTTCCAAAGTTAAATGGAAGGAATTACAACAACTGGTCCGTCCAGATGAAGGTTCTCTTCAGATCCCAAGATTCGTGGAACCTGGTGGAGAATGGCTACACCGAAGTGGCCGATGCTGAAGAATTCAATGCTTTGAGGAAGGAGGAGAAAGATTTATTGGTGGAGACCCGAAAGAAAGATCAGAAAGCCCTATTTGCGATCTTTCAAGCCGTAGAAGAATCGATATTTGAAAAAATATCGAGTGCAGAGACCGCAAAAGCAGCGTGGGATATTTTGCAAAAATCCTACAAAGGTGATGATCGTGTTAGGCGGGTGCGGCTCCAAACACTTCGAGGAGATTTTGAGTCATTACGCATGAATGACTCTGAATCTATCTCGGCTTACTTTGATCGAGTTCAAACCATCGTTAACCAAATGAGGGTTAATGGTGAAGAACTCCAGGATGTACGAGTTGTAGAAAAAATCTTGAGGTCTTTGACTGAAAGATTTGACTACGTTGTTGCGGCGATCGAAGAAGGCCAAGATATATCAACCATGATGTTGGAGCGGTTGATGGGTTCGTTATGCTCGCATGAGCAAAGAATGAATCAGAAGTCCATCGGTTCGAATTTTGAACAAGTATTGCGAGTCGGGTCACTCACTCAAGTCGAGGTGGCCATCATGGTGCCCAAGGTTGTGGATGTGTTCGAGGTAGAGGTGGAAATCTGAATTCCACTAGAAGGTACAAAACACATGACAAATCAAAAGTCAAGTGTTTTAAGTGTAACAAATTCGGACATTACAAATCCGAATGTCAAGCAAAAAGACGATGGAACATGCGCATATTGTCAATGATGACAAAGATGTGGTGCTAGCATGTACCATGGATGATGCATGTACCCTCTTCAGAAATAAAAGAGGTTTCAAGAGCCAATGGAGAAATGATGTTGGCATTGGGAATGGCAAACGGTGGAAAAGTCATGGTGAATGGCAGAGGCAACCAGCAGTGAGAAGCACTCAGCCAGGGAGAGTTCATCGAGATCAAGACAAGAACAATAGAAGGCATAGCAGACGATGCTACATTTGCGGCAAGGTAGGTCACTTTGCTAGAGTTTGTTGGTTCGGGCAGAAAAAAGAAAATGCCACAACTTTTACCAAGAAGAAGAATGAAGCGAATGCAGCCATTAGTATCGTAGAAATAAATGATGGAACTGCCCCTGTCTCAAAGAAGACCAAGCCAAGGGAAAACTCGATGAAGCGAGTAATAACTTCAACAAGCAGTCATGAGAAGGAACTGCAGGAGATGTTGAAAGAGAAAGATAAAATGTTGAGGCAAAAGGACAAGGAGCTCAAGCTCAAAGAAAGAGAGCAAGAGAAGCTCCGGTACGAGCTCAAGACATTGCAAAAGCTCAAGACATGTTGCCCAGAGAAAAAGATCCCAAGAGGCAAGGACAAATGGATGAGTGTGGAGAAAAAGTTCCATGAGAAGAAAGAAAAAGAGACCGATGTGCAAGTTGAAATGGCGTTGATGAAATCCGAGCTTCGCAAAACCCAGTCGGAAGTCAAGGTAATTAAATTAGGGAATTATCTTGCAGGTTTGGAACCGGCATCAGAAGAAGACGAATATCAGATGCTATAGGAGAAGAGGGTGCTCGGTGTTGTTTTTTTTTTCAAAATCAATTTTAAGTGATGCTGTTGGAAATTAATAAAATCGATTTTGAAGGACACTCTTCTTTACACACTTCTCAGCCGCAACTGTGGACCATTAAGCAAGAAGAAAAGTCCAAGATGATATGCGTTGTTGACTCTTAATCAACAAGAAAAATGAAGAAGCGAGAAAAGTGAAGAAGCGTCAGGAAGAAAGAAGAAAAGAGAAGAAAAGTTGAACTTGACTCCTTTACTTTGACTTGAAGGAAAAGCAGCAGCTGAAGAGGCGGTGGAGTGCAGGCGGTGGACTTGCCTATAAATATAGACGTAGTTCTTTAGGCTCGTGTGTGTGGAGAGAATATTAATAAGGGTCAAAGAGAGAGAGGGAGGCTAGAATACTCGGCAGAGTTGCTCTATGTGAGCAGGTTATTCCTCCGTGATCGAGAGGAAAGCTTATAGTGTTAAGCTTATATTAGTGGTGTGTATTTGTATAAAAGCCTACGCAAGGCCTTTGAATATTGTTGTCTCTCTTTTGTGTCATTCTCTCCCCACCAAATCCTCCAAAAGCTATTTGTCATCTTTTTGGTTCTAACAATTGGTATCAGAGCTAGGGTTGCATACCTAACACGGAGAAACCATCGATGACACTTAAGCAGTCAAGTGCTATTTACCGCGATGGCACACTAACACACTCCCGAATTTCAAATCATGCAGAGTTCAAATGGGGTTGATCAAAAATAGGAGTGCATCTTCAATAGTAGTTCCTTCCACATTGACTGGTCCACGCAACTAAACATATTCATCCTGCCACGTACTAGAAATTGACAAGAGAGGAAAAAGAAAAGTCGAAGGCTTAAAACACATTCTGTTTATTGCTGTAAACGTATTTTGTTCCGTCCATCTGTTAACCCGAAGCAGTTCTTCAAAGTAGGGCAAGTTTCTCCAGCTCTCAAAACTCTTCTGGTACACATGCCTGAAATAATCAACAATGGCTTCAACCAATATAAGATTGCAAGAAATTGGTTAGCAAGAAGGGGGCAAGTATTACCTGCTAAACAAGCTCCTTTTCACGCTGTCGAAATGTTCTCTTGAACCAAAGCATGGCGATCATCGTTGTCATTGAAAATTTCTCGATGGCCTTGTCCATAGCTCGGAAGTAGGAGATCCTCCAAGATCCCTTGAAGTGCAGGACGCTACAAAATCCCAGAAATCCGATTGTAAAACCAGGTGCCAATCCCGCATAGAACCAATTGCGGATATTCAAATCGCCTTCGCTAGGCTTATCTCCATTGGAATTATCACCGTCGCGCCCATCACTACTGGGTGGCTCGTCTCCAGGACAGATATTCAAAAGAGGAGCTCCACAAAGCCCGTCGTTGCCGCAATAAACAGATTCATCGTCCACGGTGCGCAGATGGTCGCCAGACGGAATAGGCCCGTAGAGTCTATTGAAGGACAGATTCAAATGACTAAGGAAGTCGATGCTGGATATGCTCGGGGGGATGGTACCTGACAATTTGTTTCTGGAAAGATCAAGAGATTCTAAGTTTTTCAGGGCACCAATATTTGAGGGGATATATCCACTCAACTTATTTTGAGAGAGGTTCAGATTTTCAAGTCTGACGAGCTTAGTGAACTCTTTCGGTATTTGCCCATCCAACATGTTTGCTGAAAGATCAATTGTGCAGAAGTATACAAGCGTAATTTCATAGATTTGGCTAGTTCCCTTTGTGTTAACCATAATATCGACACCATCGGTGAAAATCACAGGACCATACGCAGGATCATCCGCAGGACCATCCGCATTAACCATAGACATCATCCCATCAAAACAATTGGGAATGGGTCCAGAAATGTTATTCTGTGCTAGGCTCAAGAATTGGAGATACTTAAGTTGGCAATATTGGGGAGGAATGCCCCCAACAAAGCGATTTTTCTCTAAATTGATCACTGCCAAATATGGAGTTCGTGGCCCAAATGGCAGTAACCTACCTGTGAATTCATTGTCGCTCAGATCAAGGAACCCCATTAACGGCATATTTGACAAACAGTTTGGGATTTCTCCAGTAAACCCATTCCCACGTAGACTAAGAATATACAATGTCCGAAAATGGCACAAAGATTTCGGAATCTGGCCATATAACTTGTTATCCCCAAATAACAAAACTCTCAACATTTGTGATGCTCCCAAACATCGAGGAAGTTTCCCAGATAGTTGATTCTTTGAGAGATTAATTTCATACAGATCCAACTTACACAAAGAACTTGGAATGCCACCGGTGAGATTATTACGCTCAAGTCTTAGTGTCCTTAACAGTTGCATCTTGTCTCCGATATCTTTGGGAACTTGGCCTCTAAGCAGGTTGCTTGAGATATCCATATAGCCAATGTTGACGTCCCAGAGCCAATCAGGAATGTCATCTGAGATGCTCGCATTTGACATAATCAACCCCTTAATGTTCCTCTGTGTTTGAAGCCATTTTGGAAATTTAGGTCCCACTTTGCAATCTGACAAATCTAGCATACGAACTTGGAATGGTGGAACCCAGGTAGAGCTCACATTTAATATTAGCTCATTGGAATAAAAATTTAAGCGGGTCAAGCTTTTGAGATTTTCAAAGTGAAGTTCGCTTACAACTCCATACAATAAATTACGCCCAAAATTGAGCTCCTTTAGATTCGATAGTCGCCCAATACTCTCTGGAATAGTCCCGGTCAATTTATTATATTGTAGATATAACCTTCCTAAAGATGATAGCTCACCCAAATTGGTAGGAATAGAACCAGAAATCAAGTTATATGAAAGATCAAAGATCTTCCACTTACTTTGCCTACAACCAAGAGGACCATCTAAGATGACGGAGATATTCCCCTTCAAGTTGTTACCTGATAATTGTAACACTTGCAATTTGCAAAGGTTGCTCATGTTTTTTGGAAATTCACCTTGAAGTGAATTTCCAGATGCATCAAAGAAGGCAAGCCTTTGATTATTCTCGATGATTGCCATGGGAAAACGGCCTTCATTTAGAGAATTGGAGGATAAATCAATATGTTCTAGCTTGCTCAAGTTATAGATCCATTGTGGAATAGAAGAGTTTATGTCATTGTCACTGATATCAAGAAATTTAAGAGAGGTGAAATTGGCCATCAAAGAGCCAGGAACATCTTGCAATCCACAATCGTTCAATCCTAAAGATTGCAAAGATGAAAAGCATGTTGATGGAGCCAAACCAATCCTTGGCTTTCGAAAGGTTAACATATGACATGTGCAAGTATTTCAAGGAAGATAATTTCGACACCCAATCAAGATCGTCCGAGTTAAGTAATAACCACAACTAAGATCCAAATATTGTAATTTGGAAAGGTTATTGAGCTGCCTAGGAATATTTCCATCAAAGTTTGCATATGAGAGGTTAAGATACTCCAATTTTTGAAGAGAAGCAAAGAATATTGGAATTTTTTGGGTGGAAAAGTTATTGACACTAAGGTCCAGATATTTTAGATACTTTAATTCAGTTAAAGAAGGAACTATTTTACCTCCCAGCTTGCACTTATCTGAAGGTATGAATATGCCATCGGTCTGTTCAATACATGGATTGTGAAGATCCAGCTTTAGGACATGGCCAGTCTTCTTGTTGCATTCAACTCCTTCCCACTTACAACATTCCTCTCCCGTCCATGACTTTAGGCGTCTCCAAGGATCAGTAAGACCGTGCTTAAACTTTAGAAGAGCTTCCCTCTCTGCACCAATACATGTTACATTGATCGAAGCTTTGGAATGACCAGTTTCGATTACTTGAATGAGAAAGATTGCCCATAAGATGGTAGACACAAGGCCACCACAAGACGCCATAGGTTCTTTAGGAACTGATAACAAGTATTGCTTTAATCATGTGGAGAATGGTCTTTGATTCACCAAGAAAAGAGTCGCTATTAATATTGTTGAGGTCATTTTCTGATCACCGTCCACCATGATTTCCACAAGGACGACGCCAACTTTCCAAGTCAATGCCTTCCAAGACCCGCCCGCCAGATGGTCAACCCATCAAAATCAGCCCAGAAACGAAGAAGGAGTGATGCTAACAGCACTACGTTCATCTAAGACTGGCTCCAGAAATTTGTTATTGCCGGTGTCCACCATCCACCCCACCCCACCCCACCCCACCCCAATTTATTTAAGCAATTCTAGATTAGTTACCTATACCCAGATGTAAATGCAAAAGAGAAACCTGATGAGAACCTTCACGTAGCTGGACCTCTGCGTTTAGTGTGGCAGGTTTTTCATTTTTAAGAAGAAATTCTCTCCATTTGAATAACCAGTGAAATAGCACAATCGTATTAAAAAGAAAAAAAGCAAAAGTTTTTTATATGAAAAGGAAGGAAGAACTTTGCAAAATAAATTCACTTTAGGAAATTGATTCAAATGGTTATTGCATTAAATGACAATCTGAAAGTTACATTTTTTTATATTATTATTTATGTAAAAATTGTTTCGAATGCCAAATGTGAACGATTTTATTGTTCTAGAATGTATCTTAATTTTTTGGCCAAGTTATGTTGGAAGAATCTCTTCAATCTTTCATTTACTGGAATTCACAAATGCCTTTTGGACCGAGATAACTAATCTCACATCTATATTCAATTTTCCGCTATAAAAATGGCAACTAAAGGCCTTTTGACATAGGTATGTGTTGAAAAACCGTTGGTAAAAAAATGATCTGTGAGTTTTTTTCCATGTAACATGTCGATAATTTATCAAGAATTTTACTGTTTGTATAAAAAATGACCTCCTATCATGCACTTATATGAAGGTACGAAGATGTTAATATCAACCTCTTCAGTATATGGATTATGAAGATCAAGCTTTGGGACATGACCAGTCTTTTCGATGCATTCAACTCCTTTCCACCAGCAACATTCCTTATCAGCCCGTGAGGACAAATACTTCGAAGATCAGTGAGGGCCTGCTTGAACCTCATAAGAGCTTTCCTCTCCGCACTAATACAGCATACATTGGTCAAAACATTGGAATGACCGAATTGAAACTTGAATGACAAAGATTGGCCAGGAGAGGTAGACACAAAGCCATGGTAAGACGCCATAGGTTCCTCAGGACCTATGTACGAGTATTATTTTAATCGTGTAGATAATGATCTTGATACACCAAGAAAAGATACTGGAAAATGTTGTTCAGGCCAATTTCTTATCACTGTCCACCATGACTTCCTAAAGGATGACTCCAACTTTCCAAGACCTGCTAAACGGTCAACCCATCAAAATCAAGCCAAAATAAATATCATCCTTTATCTAGAATAATGATCAAATGAGAACCACATATAGTGGAGAAGAAAGGGGATGGTTTTGACACTTTACGATGAAGAAGAAAGCGGGTGGTGATGACACGACGTTTATCTATAAGACTCTGTATGGTTAGTGTGTGATCTCCAGAAATTTGTAATTTTCCAGAATTATTTTTTTCCAATAATTTGGTATAGAATAAAAGAGGCTTAGGCGTTATAAGGATACAAACATGCATGACAATCAACAGTCCGCCGAGAGTTTATTCATTCAATTTCCTTGTATTTCACTTCCTTCTACATTTTAATTCCTATAAGTTCCTTTTAATATATTTTCATTTCAATATCGTTTAATTTATTAGCAATTGACATTTCATGGCTTGTTGATTTTCAGATTCATCACTCCATCCATGTCTCATTCATGCACTTTGTGCTCAAGCGATCATTCTCCAATCGTCTAAAGTTTGGATTGGCTTATACCTTGTCAATTTTTGTCAACACTCATTTTGGCACACCCAAAAGGGAGGGATTTTAGGGCGTGCATGATAACCATTCTATTTTTTTTTTCCAAAACTATCAAACAGAAATATGTTTGGTAAAACAATTTCATTTTTCTATTTCTGATACAAATTCTATTCCAAAAATAGGTTTGGAATAAAAACTAGAAGTAAAACTTTTTTACTTTCATATTTCTATAATAAATCAAAAATTGTTTCTCTTTTTTTTACTTCTCATATGAAGGAGTTTCTTTCTAACCCCTAGCCATCCACCCCCTTCTGGTCGCCACCATCCACCACCGTCGCCACTACCGCCCGCTCTTCCCGTCGGCCACTAGCCGCCTACACCATTGCCGCTGCCCCCTTTCCCCGTCGATTGCCTATACCGTTTTATCACCGGCCATCGTGACTACCTAAAGGACGACTCCAACTTTCCAAGTCATGCCTTCTTAGACCCGCCAAGCGGTCAACCCATCAAAATCAACCCCAAATATATATCATCTTTTATCTGTAATGACGACCGAGGACGACAAACCAAAAGGAAGAAAGAGGGACGCCTAAAACAACCTCTAAGACTGGTTTGTTGTCAGCATATGATCTTTAGAAATTTTTTTGTTGCCGGTGTCTACCATCCAACCCACCCCATTCAAGTATCATGAAAGCTAAAGGCCACCTAATGAAAATCCCAAAATAATGAATTCTTGACTGGTTCCTTTCTGTAATAGCCATAATTGGTGTTACAAAAGACAGCTCATAGGAAAGACCAACCATAGGCATGAAGGTGATGAAACAACGAGGAACACTCCCAGAAAGATCGTCATGCGGTAGGCTTAAGTATTGGAGACGGTTTAATTGGCAGAGCTGCGTATCTCTAGTCAAGTAATTTCTCTGGAGATCAATAGACTTTAATGATCAAGAGTGTTGTCCAAAAGCAGGCATACTACCAGTGAATTCATTATCACTGAGATAGAGGATATGCAAATCTAGCATTTGCAATCATTTGGTAATATCAATCAAAGAAACATTTATAACAAATTAAAATATTAATTGGTAATTATTTATAAAAGTTGGTAAATTTTGCTATTTAAGTAAATGTTAGATAATTATTGAAGTATTCGGCAATTTTGGAAATATTTGATAATTTTCTACAAGAGTTAGTAATTTAGCACCTTGGTACTTTAACAAATACGTAGTGGTAAACTATAATAATGATTTGTAATTTCCAAAATAATGTAACACGCATTGGTAAGTGAACTTAATTAATAGTTGGCAATTTCATAGAATAGTTAGTAAATTACATAAGAGTGTAGGCAAGAAGCTTAATGTAGAAGTATCATTTTCTTTCTTTTAGTTATATGGATCTTGGTCTCGATTCACCAAAATAAAAATAAAGAAATTGGACATTAACATCTTTTCAAAGTTATTTTCTCTCAACGCTGTCCATGGCTATCAATCACAGTGGCACAAAGACCATCCAAGCCAGCACAAGCCTTTCAACCAGAGTGTGTCCATCGCTGAATTAACTTCTTTCGACTGATAATCTTGTGTGGACGTAAACAAGCATGAAAAGCAAAACTGTGTAAAGAAAACAGCAAGAACGAAAGTTAAATAGAGGGGAAAAAAAGAAGAAGGAAACCGTTGAAGTAATGTTAGCAAAGAGAAAACATTTCGTTTGGGCTCCCCTCAGAAAAGAAAAAGAAAACTTCGGACGAAAGCTGTTGGAACTAGTACCCTGTCACTCCAGTGACTAGCTGTCTAGCCGAGTGTTTGTTGGTACCCCTCCTCACGTTTGTTGTAAATGTTGGTCGTTATTATAATATATTATCTTACCTTACCAAAAAAAAAAAAAAAAAAAAAAAGCTGTTGGAACTTGGAGTCAACGGAAGACTTTAACGTTTTAATTTGAATAAAACTGATAGATGCATTTCGTCGCCTCTTGAAGCACGAGGATCTTCAACTAGTGGCGATTGGACCTGAGTGTATGAATGCATTATGAGCTTTTTCTCTTTGATGTGGAACTTGGGGAGGCCAGAAAATGATTTACAGGGAAATGAGCCATGAAAGTAAACCATGGCGGGCGCCAAAGCTATCCTAATTTCATTTTTTTGTAAAAAAAATTCTATAGTTTAAAGATTAGAGCAATCTTAGTTAATTGACTCCATCCAAGCCTTTTTGCGTACATTTTGGTCAAGAGTGGAGCTGCAAAATGATCTCGATTGCTCTCCAATCATATGAGTTCAATTGTCTTGGATCTTGTCGATTTTCATCAACATCGTTTTGGCATGCTTAGGCAAATCTATTTTCATTGACGGAGAGCAAATGCTGTGTGCCCTGAGTAATAGGAGAAGAAAATGTGGAGAGAGAGAGAGAGATTTAAGAATGGTGGGCACGTTTGTTCTTTCATTGAGATTGACGTATACACTTTTATTGAGATTGACATATACAATTTATGCCGAAGGTGTTATTATCAAGTAATGTTTTATCATACAGAAGTTTAAAGAACATTTCACTATTTGTTACATATTCTTCTATAGCGATATCAAGAAAACATAAAACTGGGCATCTCGAATCATTCACATCTGGATTGTTTTTCTCCGAAAACCTAAGATGCATGGGATATTCAGCTTTCTTTTTGATAATGAAAGGAGACAACATTGAACTTCTTGTAGATTTGTCCTCGCTCTTCATAAGCATGAGATAACAACTAGCTGTTCATTAGATGGTGTGGATGTGTTTCTTGCGTCAACCATGCCTTCCTATCTAGTGCTGCTATTAGTATCGATGATCGACATTTAAGTTGAATATGTTGTGTAACCGAAGTAAATTTCCTAAAGATTACCTCCTTGGTCTGTTCCACTGGCGTTCTAGATGTACATTGAAGAAATTGTTCGTCAAGGATGCCAAATAAATTTGCAGTCAAAGTCCCTGTTGCAGCACCTGTTATTGAAATTTTCAGGAGATGGTAAAAATGGTTATTCATTTGCTAGTCCAAAATATGATTAGACATAAAATGATATACCTTGGGTCGACACTAGCTTCTGCTCTTTTGCAATTCATACATGTGAATTCTCGTCCGAATTCTGCTCTAGTTCCTTTATTGCACTCGCTCCATGCCCTGTACCAGAAACGTTGTTGCAAATTCTGCATTGATATTGATACCCTTATACATAAGCCACTTTTCTGCATTGGTAATATTTCTTAGATAAATCTTAAATAGCGATCTTCATACTATACAATATCTACAACCAAGAAAATATGACATCTCAAGTGACTTTGGAATGGAACTAATTAGAAATATATTGTCAAGACCGAGATGGTAGCTTCTCTTCTGTAGTGAAGTACGACTTTGATCAATAACGTTATCAAACGGTTCGCTGTGGTTCCATGGAATTATAAAGAAATCATTTCTTTTGTGTGAATAAGCAATGTGAAATGCAAAGAAAATAAACAAGAGTATGCATGCTTACAGAAATCATTTATTTTTTGTGATTCTTCTTGATTTATCGCAAAAGCACTTGATCCCGTTACCACAAGAGAGACTTCTAAAAGAAAGTTTAACCCAAAGTTGAAATATCTAAAAGATTTTGTTATCATAATGTTGCATTACAAATTACAGTTGAATTGTTAATTACATTTAGAAGGGTCATATTATTAATTTTTATCGAATTCAGGCGCCCGCCTCGTATGCTTGGTCTTGTGTCAAGCAGCACCTTCATTCTGCCAAAATTGCGCCCCAATGTTAGAATTGTTGGTTTTAACCGTGAGTAAAAAGAGAAAAAGAAAAGAAAAGAAAGGAAGGTAAGTTTGCATATTTTTATTCTACAAAGAGTTCGTTTTAATGGACGTACTCTTGATAACAACCATCCAATACTGGTAATAATATCTGCAAAAAACACTAAAAATGCGATCAGACTTAATTTGCCAACTTCAAACATAGGATTGTGGAAATCTAAAAATTCAAAAAAGCGAAGGGAACCAGATGATGATTTATTGCGACGGTTGATTCCTCTTGCAATTCTTCAACAAATGTTTGGGTATTAATGATCCATTTGTAACAATATGATATTTACATATGTTCATTTGGAATATAGTAACTATGTAACTGCGACAGTGTGTTTTCAAAAAGCTGATTATCACCGTAAAAAATGGTAGCTTGTATTTGAAGACACTTGTTCTGCTGCTGTGATTTCTCAGCTCATTTTGGCTATGTCTTCTTTGTTCAACAGTCATCTTTAGACAAACATGTCACTAGTACCACTAGAGACTTGATATCAACGTGATCCAATCAAATGCTTTATTATCAGAGCATGCTTGGTATCACCAATACATTGATGTTGTACCATGTTGGTATGTAAGAATTGACTTGCGATTTGCTATCCAATAATCCTTTTGAGTATATCAGCATCCAAAGACATTAAATTGATGAAACACTAGCCACGGAAAATGAAGCTCTTTAAATAAATGTTAGAAAATGATAGAAATATTCAGTAATTTTGAAAATAGCTCATAATTTTCTATAAAAGTCAGTAAATTTAGCACGTTAGTACTTCAACAGCGATTGTAATTTTCAAATAATGTAACACGCGTTGGTAAGTGAATTCAATTAACGGCTCGTAGATTGCAGGAGAGTGTAGGCAAGAAGTTAATATAGAAGTAGGCGCCATTGTCATTTGAAACGAACCTGAGAACTTTCGTATGTATTGGCAAACCCTTAAGGAAGATATCATTTTCTTTCTTTTAGTTTATATGGACCTTGGTCTCAATTCATCAAAATAAAAAGGAAAGAAGAGGACATTAACATTTTTTCAAAGTCCTTTTTTGTAATGCTTTCCATCGCTATCAGTCACGGAGGCGCAAAGACCATCCAAGCCAGGACAAGCCAATCAACCAGAGTGTGTCCATCGCTGACATTAAAATATTTTGACTGAATCATGTGCGGACGTAAACGAGCATGAATAACAAAACTGTGAAAAGAAAACGGCAAGAACGAAAGGGAAATAAAGTAAAAACTATATATAGAAAAGAAAAGGGAACCGTTGAAATAGTGTTAGTGAAGAGTAAACATTTCGTATGGGCTCCCCTCAGAAAAAAGAAAAGCAAACTTTCACCGAAAGCTGTTGGAATCAACGGAAGACTTTGAACGTTTTATTTTGAATAAGTGCATTTCGTCGCCTCTTGAGGCACAAGGATCTTCAACTAGTGCGGATTGGATACGAATATATGAAGGGAGAATTACTTAAAAAGTCATAAACTTATTGCAATGGCATTAATTCAATTCTAAATTTTTTTTTGTCAATTCAGTCCCAAATCTTTTGCAATTATGTCAATTCAGTTTATCCAACAAATTTGGTTGGCCGGTGTTGGCGTGGCCACCAACTAGCGCCGACTGTCGAGAGAGCAATTTTTTAATATTTTCAATTTTTTAATAATTTTTTATTTTTCCTTTTATTTTTTCTTTTTTTCCCCTCTTCTTCTTGCTTGGCTTCTTCTCTAATAGTGGCCAATGAGGCTTCAGTGAGCCTCGCCAACCACTGGGGAAGGGCCAGAGCCTTGCTTAGATTTGGGTGAGGTTAGCCTTGCTATGGCCGAGCCGTGGGCGAAGGCAACCTTGTTAGTCGTTGGCAAGGTAATGGGGACCTTCACCTAGGCCCACCATGGCCTCCCCAGCCAACCGCCCTCGTCTGCAGCCCACCATGGTGAGGCTAGCCTTGCCCATGGCTCCCAAGCCACAACTAGATTTGGGCAAGGCTACTAGCTCGAGTGGGTGAGGGCCGTGACCCACACCAACAGTCGACAAGAGCTTCGCAGCCCTCACTTAGTGATTGACGAGCCTCGCTAGCCACTAAGTGGAAAAGAAGCCAAGGAGGAAGAATAGGAAAAAAATAAAAAATAAAAAATATTGAAAAGTTCAAAAAAATTATCAAAAAATTGCTTGCCAGATGACTGGCGCTATTTGATGGCTGCGTTAGCACTGGTTGGCCAAATTTTGTCAAATGGACTAAATTGGTGTAATTGTAAAAGGTTTATGACTGAATTGGTACAATTATAATAAATTTATAACTTTTTTGATAATTTTCCCGTGTATGAATGCATTGTGAGCTCTTCTCTTTGATGTGGAACTTCGGACTTTTTTTTTTTTGGTGGGTGGGGGGATATGATTTACGGGGGAAATGAGCCATGAAAGTAAACATTGGCGGGCGCCAAAGCTATCCTAATATTATTTTTTGCGAAAAATTTTCTATAGTTTAAGGATTAGAGCAATCTTAGTTGATTGACTCCATCCAAGCCTTTTTACGTGCATTTTGGTCAAAAGTGGAGCTGCAAAACAATCTTGATTGCTCTCCAATCATATGAGTTCAGATCGTCTTGGATCTCGTCGATTTTCATCAACATGGTTTTGGCATGCTTAGGCAAATCTATTTTTATCGACAAGACCAACTCTCCTGTGCCCTGAGTAACGGGAGAAGAATATATATAGAGAGAGAGCTTTTACTTACTACAAGATTGGTGGCCACGGGCATTCTTTATTGAGTTTAACGTATTGAGTTTCTTTTTTTTCTTTTTTATCTGTACGTATTCAGTTTATACCGAAGGTGTTATTATCATCTAAAACATTTATCAAAAAGAAGTTTAAAGAATATTTCACTAATTCTCATATATCGTTCTACGTTGTTATTTTTACCTAGCAAAAAAGCAATATCAAGAAAACATAAAATTTTGGGATATCTTGAACCATTCACATCTGGACTTTTCTTCGAAAACTTAAGATGTGTGGAATATTCAACTTTCTTTTGGATAACGAAAGGAGACAACACCAAACTTGCTTTGGATTTGCCCTCGCGTTTCATAAGCATGAATTAACAATCAGCTGTTCATTAGATAGTGTGGGGACGTGATTCTTACGTCAACCGTTCCTTCCTATCTAGGGGTTGCTATTACTTCGAATATGTAATGTAACTGAAATAAATTTCCTAAAGATTACCTCCTGGGTCTGTTTCATTAGCGTTCTAGATGTACATTGAAGAAATTGTCCAGCAAAGATGCCAAATAAATTTGCAGTCAAGGTCCCTGTTGAATCTTCAACTTGTACTTTGAAGATGGTAAAAATTGTTATTCATTTTCTAGTCCAGCAAAAGTTATGTTGCCAATGCGTAAGGCATTGGCTAGTGAATTCTTCTGGATTTGTTAAAAAGGCGCACAATCCCTTGGCCGCAGGAGAAATTTCTAAAACAAAGTTTAACCCAAAGTTATGTTGATTTATTATTTAAGCTTGAAGATATCGTACTATTTATTTTTAACCCGTGACTACACAAAAGGAAATAAGAAAGGATAGCAATTTTGCTTAATGATATTTTATTCTACAAAGAGTCGGTCTTAATGGACGTGTTCTTGGTTAACAGCTATCATTTCTTGGACCATGGTGGTGCTGGTTTTTGGTTTGTATTTCTTTACATGGCAACAAATCCAGTGCTATTTTAATTATATCTGCAAAAAACACTAATATATATTAAATCATTCTAACACTTGTTTTTGTTAATTATAAAAATGCTAATATGTGTGTGTGTGTGTGTTCATATGGAAATGCTTCTAATACTTAATTGACTATTCAAACCAGATTATGGAACCAGATGGTGATTTACCATGAAAGTTTATTCTTCTTGCATTTCCTCAGCAAACGTTTTGGTATTAATGAACCATATTTTTTTGCCAAATTACATTGGAAGAAACCCTTAGATCTTTCATGAAATGGATCTTGTAAGGACCTGGGGCTCGCTGAGTAATATTGTCCGCTGGGGCTCGCTGAGTAATATTGTCCGCTTTTGGCTGAGGCTGGCACAGCTTTAAAACGCATTACTCAGGGAAGAGGGATCCTAGTCTTATAAACCATCCCAGGACTCCCTCCCTAAGCGATGTGGGACAAGACATGTGACCCCCTCCCTTGCGCACATCCGAGGATAGTCTTATAAACCATCCCAAGACTCCCTCCCTAAGCGATGTGGGACAAGACATGTGACCCCCTCCCTTGCGCACATCCGAGGACTGAGACGATGTGGGCGACTTTGACACCATTTGTAAGCGAGGACCCCACACGCGGTCGGAAGTCGGCTCTGATACCATTTGTAAGGACTTGGCGCTCGCTGAGTAATATTGTCCGCTTTGGGCCGAGGTCCGCACGGCTTTAAAACGCGTTACTCAAGGAAGAGGGATCACAACCTTATAAACTATCCCAGGACTCCATTACTAAGCAATGTGGGACAAGACATGTGACCTCCTCCCTTGCGCACGTCCGAGGACTGAGGCGTGGACGCACCGCCATCCCTCCTCCTCGCACACTGTCGCCCAGACTGTCATAGATCTCATATTTGCCTTTTGGACTAGATAACTAATCTCATATCTACATTCAATTTTCCGCAATTATACGGCAATGAGAGGCTTTTTCCAAACTGGTAAGTGTCAACAAATTATTGGAGAAAAAAAATGACCAGTGACTTGTTTCCGAATGTTGAAATTTATTAAGAAATTATTTGAAATTATCAATTCTTTTGCAATTTGCAAATTATCGGATTTTGTACTAACTAACCAACTTTTGTATGCATAACTTAAAAGAAAGTTTCAAATTTACTAACTCTTACATGAAACTAAATTAAAATAATTTACCAACTTTTGTCAAATTGAATTACCAACTTGTTTCGAATTATCAACTTCTGTTTGAGACAAGGCCTGAACATAAGAAGAGCTACTCTCGCTGTACCAATACAACTCACCTTGGTCGAAGCTTTGAATGACCGAATTCAGTTACTCGAATGACAAAGATGGCATTTAAGAGGGTAGACATAAAGCCACCGTCATAGATTTTTTAGGACCTGAGAACAAGTATTGCTTCAGTAATGTGAATAATGGTCTTGATTCACCAAGAAAATAGTCACTATAAAATGTTCTTCAGGTCATTTTCTGATCACCGGCCATAATAACTTCCTAATGGACGACTCCAATTTCCTATGGCATGCCTTCGGAGACCCGCCAAACGGTCAACCCATCAAATCAACCCAAAATAGTCATCTTTATTTTGTAATAACGATCAAAGGAGGACCACAAACAAAAAACAGGAAAGAGAGGATGCTGACGACACTACCTACCTCTTAAGACTGGCGATTGTCATTTTCAGACAAAATGAAGGTGGAAGCTCGATTCAGAGAAAAGCAATGGCATGAACAAATAAAAAATTAAAAACCAAGATGATAAGTGGTTGACATTTAATGCAAGGAGTTAATTTGCGTGCAGAAGTGGTGTGCGGTCGAAGCAACCTGGTTGCCATGGTGGCCATGTATCATCAAGCGGTTGCCACCAAAACTGGAGAATTTCAAGCGAAGTGTCACAGAAACGGTTCAACTTCTCTTTAAGAACATTAAAGAGGCTTAGGCGTTGGAAGAAAATAAACCCCCCGAGAGTTTGTCCATTCGATTTCCTTGTATGTTCGCTTCTTTGTACGGTTTAATTCCTATAATTTCCTTTTAATATATTTTCATATCAATATCCTTTAATTTTTTTTGGGATTTGCATTTCATTGCACTTAGATTCTTAGATTCATCACTCCATCCACGTCTCATTTACACACTTCATGCTCAAGGGTGCAACCATTAATACCCATGGCTATACAAAGTCATATCTATTAAGGTCTCCTAAAATAATCTTGCCAACATACATGCATATGTATATAAACATAGATTTAAGTTAATGTGTTGAGAGAAAGATAAAATTCAAGGAAGTGAATAAATTTAGGAAAGAATCAAACTAATTGTCAGATGAGGGAAATTTGAAGTCAATTTTGCAAAATAAAACATCGATGGGATGCGTTGGTAATTATGTGACTGTATTATGGTTGGATCAATTTTTTTATAACACATTATCATAAAATATGCTAATGACAATAATGTGCTTTTCGAAGAATTCTACGAAAGTTTGGACATGCTATAGGATCGATTTATCATAATTCTAATAGTGTTTATTTTAAAAAATTTATAATCCTAAATATTCTTACATGAATGATCAATTATCTCATTTGATGAGAATGCTGTATTTTAATATTTATAAGTGAAATATCTCGTTCCTATGATCACCCAAGGAAAAGTCCCAACTCTCCCCTTGTCGGCACTTATTGTGGGGTTATGAGATTGCTTTGATTAGCCTTGACTTCTTTCTTAATTAGTCAAAAAGCTACCTAGAATGAAAACATTTTTTATTTAATTATTATTTCAAGTGATTGTTTTTAAAAAATATATTTTTCACATCATTCATATTCCATGAAATAAATGAAGTAAAGCCAAAGATTTGTCTATTGGAAGTTTATCTCCTTATAATTGCTTGTTCATATATAGTTAAGCCAACTTGTCCCAGTTGATTGAATAATACCTAGAACAGATGACATACTACATGATGTCATCGATCCAACCATATGTTTTAGCCTTTTGGGATTTTCAAACATTTGCAAAGAAGGCTAATGATTTAATACATTTGTACGTCACATGAGAGTTGCACCTTTTCTTTTGAAACTTTTCAACCTTTCACCGTTGGGAGTCCATCTCGTGATACTTGTTTGTTCTCATATATTTAGCTGAATTCATTCCACATTTACAGGTTTTCATTACGAGAGTTTAGAAGACTAAATTGTATTACGAGGGTAGGTTGTCTTTTGAACTCTATTCATGCCGGAGGCAATGGCGGAAAGTGATAAAAGACACTCAAAGCCAAATAACGATTTCATCCATGACTATTTTTCTTACAGTTACATTTCGAGTCCTTAATTTAGAAGAATCGAAGTAGATACACGGTACTTTTCTGTATTGATATTGGGTTGCATCCTCAAAAGCATACTCAAAAACATGCTTCGTCTTGCCAGGGTGTAAATTCAATCAATTCCCTTATGTTGATATCATATTTTACCAAAAAAATCAATGCCCAACCGTTTTAATTATGGAACTTACAAAGGATCGGTGAGCGATACATAAATGTGAATACAAAAGGATTGTTGTCACCTATGACATTTTCACAAAGTGACACTAGATGTAATTGCGTCATTTTTATTTTTATTTTGGTTTTGCGCAAAGTGACACTAGACTTTCTTGAACGTGGAAAGGAGGAGCGCAAGACGCGCTAACATTTATAACAAATTCATTCAGGAAAGTGGATTTTCACTCACAATAGCTTGGTCAAGCTCTTGAGATTTGTAAAGTGGATTTTCGCTTACAATGCCATTCAAATATCAATGTTCATGGCCTCCGGATTGGATAATCGGCTTTTTTTTTTTTCTGAAAATATTCCCGCTTAATTCGTTACCTTCGAGATGCCACTCTCTCGGAGCTATATCTCCCCCACTGTAGAGGGAGTAGGACTAGAAATTGAGTCTCATGACAGATCGAAAGATCATTTTGAAATTTCTGAATTGAATCGGGAGGTGACGGCCGGAATTGTTATTAGAAACATCAAATATTCTTCAAGTTACTTCATCCACAAACCAAGGCAACGTCTTTGGCGTCAGAAATCCACCTACTTGAATGAAAAAAAGTGCACATAAGAGCTTAGACTCTCAAAGCTAGTTTAGGACGACCTAGCTCTTCGCAATTTCCCAACTTGGCTTTAGATGAATATATTTTCACCGCCTGACAGTGTGATTACCGCTCACGAGCTAAGATCAATGAAGGGTTCTGGAAGTGTCTCTGGTGAGTATCAACGCCGGCAAAGGAGCTTCCACCAATTGCTCGACCAAAAAAAAAAAACATTGTAGAACAGAGCACAATCGGTGCAACTTTGGAAACAGAGACCAGTGGCAATGAGTGGTGCTGGATGACTTTCGGAGGCAGCGGCGAGGACTTGAGGACCAGAAAAATCTTCAATCTAGAGGAATTTTCAACTATCGTGTGAGTGATGATGAGTGCTCTGCTCTCCTTTGTTCTCTGGTTCAGTTGTGGCCTTGCGTATGGTGGCCGGCAATGGAGGTTCAACAGTGGCTTTTGTGTGGACTGGAGTTGACCGAGGCGAGCGCTGGTGATACAAGAAAGGTACCCAGAATCAGCGCTATTGATCGGAATCGAAATCGAGCACCAGAGAAGGAGAGAGAACTTTCACTTTCATTTCGGTCCATCAAAGAAATGAAGGATCAGATCTCCATCAGCTTCAATCATGGCCGTACTTCTTGAATCAATTCTCGAGGCTAAAGTCTGCACTCATGAGGATGTTCGTGCCAGTAAAATTATCCAAACCGGGGTTTCGATCGTGATTTTCAATTTATAAATAGATTGTTAGTTGTACGTTGTGCACGTACGTTATCCTCTTTTCAATGAAAGGGATCCGTGAATGTCACGTGGAAGTGCGCTATGTGTCATGGATTTCAGTAGACAACCGGTGATATTAGAGTGACGATCAATCATGTCATTGTATAGTTAGGGAGACTTATTTCTAGGGCTTCTCAAAAAAATTTAATCTCAATGGCGATGGGATACTCTAGCTCATGCATCGGATATTCTTTCTAACAGTTGCGTTTAACGTTGTTTACTTGACAAGAAGATTCAGATAACACATTTAGCCACATACTTAAAACAATAACAATTTATCTTTGCGCAATCCAGTTAAAATTTATGATGAAGATTCTATCTAAACAAACTAGGGAAGTATGTATCTTAATACTCGTCCTCAACTTGGTGTGTGATGCCTTTTAAGTTCTTAATGGCTTTGTGAAGAGATTGCGATTTGTTCGGAGAAACCGTCGATGACACTTAAGCAGTCAAGTGCTATTTACCGTGAGAGTGCACTCAATACACTCCTGAATTTCAAATGGGGTTGATAAAAAATAGGAGTGCATCTTCAACAGTAGTTCCTTTCACATTGACTGGTCCACGCAACTAAACATATTCATCCTACCACGTACTAGAAATTGACAAGAGAGGAAAAAGAAAAGTCGAAGGCTTAAAACACATTATGTTTATTGCTGTAAACGTATTTTCTTCCGTCCATCTAATAACCCGAAGCAGTTCTTCAAAGTAGGGCAAGTTTCTCCAGCTCTCTAACTCTTCTTCTGGTACACATGCCCGAAATAATCAACAATGGCTTCAACCAAAATAAGATGCAAGAAATCGGTTAGCAAGAAGGGGCCAAGTGTTACCTGCTAAGCAAGCTCCTTTTCACGTGGTCGAAATGTTCTCTTGAACCAAAGCATGGTGATCATTGTTGTCATGGAAAAATCCTCAATGGCTTTGTCCATAGCTCGGAAGTAGGAGATCCTCCAAGATCCCTTGAAGTGCAGGACGCTACAAAATCCCAGAAATCCCACCGTAAAACCGGGTCCCAACCCCGCATAGAACCAATTGCGGATATCCAAATTGCCTTCGCTAGGCTTATCTCCACTGGAATTATCACCGTCGCCCCCATCACCATTGGGTGGCTCATCTCCAGGACAGATATTCAGAAGAGGAGCTCCACAGAGCCCATCATTGCCGCGATAAACAGATTCATCATCCACAGTGCGCAGATGGTCGCCAGACGGAATAGGCCCGGAGAGTCTATTGAAGGACAGATTCAAATGACTAAGGAAGTCGATGCTCGATATGCTCGGAGGGATGGTACCTGACAATTTGTTTCTGGAAAGATCAAGAGATTCTAAGTTTTTCAGGTCACCAATATTTGAAGGGATATATCCACTCAACTTATTCCGAGAGAGGTTCAGATTTTCAAGTCTGACGAGCTTAGTGAACTCTTTCGGTATTTGCCCATCCAACATGTTTGCTGAAAGATCGATTGAGCAGAAGTATCTAAGCGTAATACTATAGACTCGGCTAGTTCCCTTTGTGTTAACCATAACATCGTCACCACCGGTTGAAGAGCCAATCATACGATCTTCCACCAAAGATATCATCCTGTGAAAACAATTGGGAATGGGTCCAGAAATGTTATTCTGTGCTAGGCTCAAGAATTGGAGATACTTAAGTTGGCAATATTGGGGAGGAATGCCCCCAACAAGGCGATTTTTCTCTAAATCGATCAATCCCAAATATGGAGTTTGTGGCCCAAATGGTGGTAACCTACCTGTGAATTCATTGTCGCTGAGATCAAGGAACGTCATTAACGATATATTTGACAAACAGTTCGGGATTTCTCCAGTAAAGCCATTCCCACGTAGGCTAAGACCCCCCAATGACCGAACATGACACAAGGATTTCGGAATCTGGCCATTTAACTTGTTATCCCCAAAAAAAAAATATTCCAACACTTGGGATGCTCCCCAACATCGAGGAAGTTTCCCAGACAGTTGATTCTTTGAGAGCCAAATTTCACACAGCTCATTCAACTTACACAAAGAACTTGGAATGCCACCAGTGAGATTATTACCCTCAAGTATCAGTGCCCATATCTGTGGCATCTTGTCTCCGATATCTTTGGGAACTTGGCCTCTAAGCAGGTTGCTTGAGATATCCAAATATTCAATGTTAGAGGAGACATCCCAGAGCCAATCGGGAATGTCATCTGAGATGCTCGCATTTGACATAATCAACTCGGTAATGTTCCTCTGTGTTTGAAGCCATTTTGGAAATTCAAGTCCCACTTTGCAATTTGACAAATCTAGGATACGAACTTGGAATGGTGGAACCCAGGTAGAGCTTACATTTAATATGAGCTGATTAGAGGAAATGCGTAACCCGATCAAGCTTTTGAGATTTTCAAAGTGAAGTTCGTGAATAACTCCATACAATAAATTATGTTCAAGATAAAGCTCCTTGAGATTCGTTAGTTGCCGAATGCTCTCTGGAATGGTCCCACTCAATTTGTTATAGCTTAGATCCAACCTTCTTAGAGATGATAGCTCCACCAAATTGGCAGGAATAGAACCATAAATCCGGTTAGATGAAAGATCAAGTTGCTCTAGTTCTTTGAAACCTCTAAATTGATTTGGTAGGTCACCACTAAAATTATTGCCAAAAACACCAAAGATCTTCCAATTACTTTGTACGCAACTGAGAGGATCATCTAAAATGTCGGAGATATTCCCATTGAAACTATTACTGCCTAATTGTAGCACTTGCAATTTGCAAAGGCTGCTCATGTTTTTTGGAAATTCACCTTGAAGTGAATTATCAGATGCATCAAAGAAGGCAAGCCTTTGATTATTCTCGATGATTGCCATGGGAAAACGGCCTTCATTAAGAGAATTTAAGGATAAATCAATATGTTCTAGCTTGCTCAAGTTATAGATCCATTGCGGAATAGAAGAGGTTAAATTATTGGACCCGATATCAAGAAATCTAAGAGAGGTAAAATTGGCCTGCAAAGAGCTAGGAACATCTTGTAATCCACAATGGCTCAATTCTAAAGATTGCAAAGATGAAAGCATGTTAATGGAACTAAACCAATCCTTGGCCTTTGAAAGGTGAACAAAGGACATGTGCAAGTATTTCAAGGAAGATAATTTCGACACCCAACCAAGATTGTCCGAGGTTAAATAATCCGAATCATAGGCCCCACTAAGATCCAAATATTGTAATTTGGAAAGGTTATTGAGCTGCCTAGGAATATGTCCGTCAAAGCATGCATATGAGAGGTTAAGATACTCCAGTTTCTGAAGAGAAGCAAAGAAAATTGGAATTTTTTGGGTGGAAAAGTTATTGCCACTGAGGTCCAGATACTTTAGATACCCCAGTTCAATTAAAGAAGGAACTATGTTACCTCCCAGCTTGCACTTATCTGAAGGTATTAACATGCCACCGATCTGGTCAAGTTCAATAAATGGATTGTGAAGATCGAGCTTTAGGACATGGCCGGTCTTCTTGTTGCATTCAACTCCTTCCCACTCGCAACATTCCTCTCCCGTCCATGACTTTAGGCGTCTCCAAGGATCAGTAAGACCATGCTTAAACTTTAGAAGAGCTTCCCTCTCTGCACCAATACAGGTTACATTGGTCGAAGCTTTGGAATGACCGGTTTCGATTACTTGAATGAGAAAGATTGCCCATAGAACGGTAGACACAAGGCCACCACAAGACGCCATAGGTTCTTTAGGACCTGATAACAACTATTGCTTTAATCATGTGGAGAATGGTCTTTGATTCACCAAGAAAAGAGTCGCTATTAATATTGTTGAGGTCATTTTCTAATCACCGTCCACCATGATTTCCACAAGGACGACGCCAACTTTCCAAGTCAATGCCTTCCAAGACCCGCCCGCTAGATGGTCAACCCATCAAAATCAGCCCAAAAACGAAGAAGGCTCCAGATATTTGTTATTGCCGGTGTCCACCATCCACCCCACCCCAATTTATTTAAGCAATTCAAGATTAGTTACCTATACCCCGATGTAAATGCAAAAGAGAAACCTGATGAGAACCTTCACGTAGCTGGACCTCTGCGTTTAGTCTAGCAGGTTTTTCATTTTTAAGAAGAAAATCTCTCTGGTTGAATGACCAGTGAAATAGCACAATTGTCTTAAAATAAAAAAAAAGCAAAAGTTTTTTATATGAAAAGGAAGGAAGAACTTTGCAAAATAAATTCACTTTAGGAAATTGATTCAAATGGTTATTGCATTACATGATAATTTGAAAGTTACGTTTTTTTATATTATTATTTCTGTAAAAATTGTTTCGGATGCCAAATGTGAACGATTTTATTGTTCTGGAATGTATCTTAATTTTTTGGCCAAGTTACGTTGGAAGAATCTCTTCGATGTTTCATTTACTGGAATTCACAAATGCCTTTCGGACCGAGATAACTAATCTCACATCTACATTCAATTTTCCACTATAAAAATGGCAACTAAAGGCTTTTTGACATAGGTAAGTGTTGAAAAACTGTTGGTAAAAAAAATGATCTGTGACTTCTTTTTCCACATAACGTGTTGGTAATTTATCAAGAATTTTACTGTTTGTATAAAAAATGACCTCCTAGCATGCACTTATATGAAAGGTACGAAGATATTAGTATCAACCTCTTCAGTATATGGATTATGAAGATCAAGCTTTGGGACATGACCAATCTTTTTGATGCATTCAACCCCTTTCCACCAGCAACATTCCTTATCAGCCCATGAGGACAAATACTTCGAAGATCAGTGAGGGCCTGCTTGAACCTCATAAGAGCTTGCCTCTCCGCACTAATACAGCTTACATTGGTCAAAACATTGGAATTACCGAATTGAAACTTGAATGACAAAGATTGACCAGAAGAGGGTAGTAAGACGCCATAGGTTCCCCAGGACCTGTGTACGAGTATAATTTTAATCGTGTAGATAATGATCTTGAAACACCAAGAAAAGATACTGGAAAATGTTCTTCAGGTCAATTTCTTATGACTGTCCACCATGACTTCCTAAAGGACGACTCCAACTTTCCAAGTCATTCCTTCCAAGACCCGCTAAACGGTCAACCCATCAAAATCAAGCCAAATAAATATCATCCTTTATCTAGAATAATGATCAAATGAGAACCACATGTAGTGGAGAAGAAAGGGGATGGTTACGACACTATACAATGAAGAAGAAAGAGGGTGGTGACGACACTACGTTTATTTATAAGACTCTGTATGGTTTGTGTGTGATCTCCAGAAATTTGTAATTTTCCAGAATTATTTTTTCCAATAATTTGGTATAGAATAAAAGAGGCTTAGGCGTTATAAGGATACAAACATGCATGCACAATCAACAGTCCGCCGAGAGTTTATCCATTCAATTTCCTTGTATTTTCGCTTCCTTCTACATTTTAATTCCTATAATTTCCTTTTAATATATTTTCATTTCAATATCGTTTAATTTCTTCGCAATTGACATTTCATGGCATGTTGATTTTCAGATTCATCACTCCATCCATGTCTCATTCACGCACTTTGTACTCAAGTGATCGTTCTCCAATCGTCTAAAGCTTGGATTGGCTTATACCTCGTCAATTTTTGTCAACACTCATTTTGGCGCGCCCGGAGGGGGGGGGGATTTTAGTACTAGTTTGCTGGGCATGCATATTCTTTTATTGAGATTAACGTATTCAGGTTACGTGAAAGGTACAATTATCATATAAGATATTTATTATGTAGAAGTTTATCTAACATATCACTATTTCTTACCTAAAAGATATTGTTCTATATTATAATTTTACACAGCAATTAGATTTCAATAAGAAATTTAGTTTGCACGGGTTAATGTCTACTTATATGACAACATCATCTATACTATTGCTAAAGTAAAGAGGAGTTCCTACTTTTATGAGATCTCAATCAATTTTTTTTTTTTTGGTAAGGTAAGTATATTTATAAACGACCAAAGAACTAGTACAACACTGGGACTCGGTACCAATTGCCACTCAGCTGGACTGGAGTGGATGAGTACCGCGAATCACAACAAAACATTACAGACTATTAGAGCTCCAAGGGAGCCTAAGAATTACATCCTCCTATCCTGAGGCCTAGGCAGTTCCACTTCAAAAATGCTAGGGTCTATCCCCCAACTGCGCTGCATTCTTCTATTCCTAGGGCTATCCACAACTCGAGAGTAGGATAGGGCTTTGTCTTTTACTACCTTAAAAAGATATAGCTTCAAGGCCGGAACAAAAAGGTTTTGGCCTTGGAAAAGGATCCCGTTCCTAGTCTTCCAGATGAGATGGCACAAAGAGCCGAATGAGAATCGTGCTATTTCCTGATAGAACCCTTTTCCGGATAAGAACTTGATAGCCCATTGAAGATTTTCGGACCAAGTGGAGTTGCGCCAGGGAAGATTGCATTTGGCTGCCCAAAATCTAGCCAGGGATTTGGAGACCGAGCAATCAAAAAATAGGTGATTTACAGAGTCTGGTCTGAGATTACAGTAAGGGCACATCGAACTCGGGATTCTGCCTTGAGACATGAGAACTTCCTGGGTTGGGAGACGATTCCTTATAATGAGCCATAGGAGGAATTGATGTCTAGGAGCAAAGGCCTTGTCCTAGACAAAGACCGACCACTGTACCGAGTTGTGCTTACGCCGGCTGACATTCCAAGCCAAAGTCATGGAGAATTTACCGGTGGGGTCATCAATCCAAGTAAGAGTGTCTTGACCAATGGCAAGCTGGGGAATCGAGATTTGCCATAGCGTCAGATCCTGGTGGAGCTGGAGCCCATCTGGGGAATATAAGTCATTTACTTGTGCTCGTCTATGCAGGACAGACTGAGAAATGTAATCGTCTGAAAATAGTAAGTTAAGTGGCCCGGAGTCTAGCCACAGATCAAACCAAAGTGAGGTCGATTCGCCATCTCCTATATGCCACTTGAAATGGGGTTGAAATTCCGCCCTCAAGGAAAGAATTTTCCGCCAGGCCCAAGAGCAAAGGGAAGGAGTCGGGGCGGTCCAAAAGTTCTTCCTTTTGAGATAAGTGGCATGGATCCATTTGCACCATAGCGATTCTTTATCGATGAAAAGAAGCCAGATGTGTTTAGCCATGGCAGCTTTATTGCTATCCCTGATTCTTCTCACTCCAAGGCCTCCTTCCGAGGTGGGGAGGCAAATATCGACCCAAGACACCTTAGCACCCCCCGACCCCATGGAGGGGCCCTTCCAAAGGAATTGTCTGCAAATTTTCTCAATCTTTTCAACCACAGAAGAGGGGAGCCAGAATATGGAGGCCCAATAGGCTTGAATAGCATGCAAAACCGACTTAATCAGTTGCAAACGTCCTGCAAAGGAGAGGAATCGATGGGTCCAAGATTGTACTCGAGAAGTGAGATGGGATATTAGTGCATTGCAATCCTCCTTATTCAGACGGGATGTTATGATTGGAACCCCCAAGTATCGGACTGGAAATGAACCTAGAGAGAAGCCAAAAGTTTGTAATATCTAATCCTTTACTGACTCGGAGCCACCTGATAAAAAGATCTCGCTCTTGCTCATATTTGGTATCAAGCCACTCCACTTGGAGAATAAGGTGAGCCCATCTTTGATACATTTGATAGAAGGAAGGCTAGCTTTACTAAAGATGAACACATCATCAGCAAAGAAAAGATGAGAGAGACGCGTAGCCTTACACCGCCAGTGGTATCGGTAGTCCCTGTGCCTAGTGTGAGATTCTATGATACCAGAAAATACCTCCATAGCCAAAGTAAAGAGGTATGGGGACATGGGGTCGCCTTGTCTTAAGCCTCGGCCACTAGAGAAGAAGCCATATAGTTCGCCATTTATAGCAATGGAATATTTAGGGGTACGAACACAAACCATAATGAGCTTGGTGAAGTGATTGGGAAAGCCAAACGCTAAGAGAGTATGTTCAAGGAAGTCCCAATCAAGGGTGTCATAGGCTTTTCTGAAGTCTACCTTGACTGCACATTTTGGAACAGAGGGCCTGTTGAAAAATCCACTAAAAAGTTCTTGGGCCAGGAGAATGTTGTCACTAATTCTCCGGCCCTTCACAAAAGCAGTTTGGGCCGGGCTTACCAATCTTGGAAGAGTAGCCGCAATTCTAGCAGAAAGTATCTTAGTAATACACTTGTAAATCGTATTACAACAAGCAATTGGACGGAACTCTGATACCGACGTCGCATTAGGGACTTTAGGCACCAAAGCAATGATGGTATTGTTAATCTCCTTGAGCATGCACCCTGAATCTAAGAAGTCCAAGACAGCTTCAGTAACTGAAGGACCAACCTTGTCCCAGTTCTTTTTTAAAAAATCTGCATTATAACCATCAGGGCCAGGAGCTTTATTTCCATCAATGGAGAACATGGCCTCCCGGACTTCGGATGGAAGAAAAGGCTGAGAAAGAGAATTAATCTGATCTACCTGCAGAGGGGAACAAATAAATTCACTGATATCCTGTGTAGTTGGCCTCAATGGCATACTTTCCCGGGCTAGTAAGTCCTGGAAATATGAGACAAACACCCGATGAACATCGACCCGCTCTGTAGTCAAATGGCCTGAGTTGTCCATGACTGAGATAATGCGGTTTCGGAGGTGGCGGTGATTAACCGAGTGATGAAAGAACTTAGTATTGCGATCGCCTTCCTTGAGCCAGCGAATTCTGGATTTTTGTCTGAAAAAGGACTCCTCCAGAGAATGAAGATCAGAGTAGGCCTTGAGTTGATAATTCTTCGTTTCTGCCAATGGGCTACTCCACGGGTCTTGTTGAAGAGCTTCTTGGGTAGCTGTAAGAGCCATCTTTGCCGCATTCACCCGTAAAGAGATGTCTGAAAAGTTATCTCTATTCAAGCATTTGAGACGAGCTTTTAGTATTTTAAGCCTCGTATATAGTTTAAACATAGGGGTACCTGATACCTGGACCTCCCATACCTGATCCACTATAGTAGGGAACTCAGGATGAGTCAGCCAAAAATTGAAAAATTTGAAGGGGGTTCGACGGGAAACCGGAGCAAGAATCCTCACCACCATGGGAGTATGGTCTGATATGCCCGGGGGCAGAAAGGAAGCCTCTGAGAACGAAAAGGCCGTGCACCAATGATTGTTAACCAAAACTCGATCAATTTTCCTTTGCTTTCTATTGGCACTTAAGGATGTGAACCAAGTATAACGGAAGCCCACATACCGGAGATCAATCAGTTCTGCTTGGTCCAGACATTCCTTGAATTCGTCAAAGGCTGGGATCCAAATGTTTGGGCTGCCCATACGATCCGAGGAGTCTCGGATGGCGTTGAAGTCTCCAGCCACCATCCATGGCTTATCCTTGAGAGCCAAGCTCAAATTGATAAGGTGATTCCAGAGAGGTCTTCTAGCAACATACGTATGCTCTCCATAGGCTACTGAAAGTGAAAGAATAATTCCAGAATACAAGAACTTTAATTCACCATGAATAAGTTGGTCAGTACACAACATAGCATTAAAACCCACCAAAGAGGGGTTCCATCCAACCCAAATACGGCCACAAGAAGAATACTCATAATTAGACATCCACTTCCAACCTGGGATTAATCCAGAGGCAAGGTTATTGAAATTAGCAGCAGAAACCTTGGTTTCCAAAATGCCGACACAACATATCTTATTAAGGCGAACAAACTGTCTCACTTCAGCTTGTTTAGCAGGATTCATTAGGCCCCTAATATTCCAACATCCAAAAATCATGTGAGAACTAGTCAAAAAACAAAAGGGAGGGGGGGTAGGTGGCCTACTTCCTTTTAGAGCGCCTCTTGCTAGCTACTTGCTTGGCCTTGGTAGGACGGGACCTAGGGGAAGGCCGAGACCCACTAGGTAGCTCAGAGGGTGTGGTCTTGATAGGGGGGGTTGCAGCTGGTAAGCCCGGGCTATTAATCTGTTCGACTCTCACCTCCGTGAGCTGCAAATTCAAGGAACCATCCTCCTGCAGGGGGTCCGCTTGGTTCCTCTGTATGGCCTGGTTTGGCTGGGCAGCAGGCTCCTCATCCAAATCATCTACTGAGGCAAATGATATAGGGGAAGAAGGTTCCACAGCTTCTGAGTTGTAATCTGCACACGGGCCACCCGAAGGATTGGTCTGCAAGCTTCTAGCTTCTGTGGACGCTGAAGGCTTGGGAGGGTCAGGCCGCACCGCCGTTGTCTGCAAGGTTGGGGCAGCTGGTTGCTGACCTGCTTCGGCTAGGACAGTTTGCTGCTGCTGTATATTGCTGATCTTCTGTCCTTGGTCTAGCTGTTTGCTGCGCAGGAGTTGCTGTACAGCTTGTAGCTGCTGTTTTCTGCACACTCTGTCTTCATCTGGGCCTGCTGGTTGCTGTCTTGAGGACTCCGCCAAGTGAGGGGACACTGCAGGAGCATGGCCAGCAATTCTCGTCTGAGATGCAGGGTCGTTAGCTGAGTATGGCTGCTGATTTCGCTGAGCTGCTTCCCAGCTAGGCGGCTTCTGCTGTCTTCTATTGACCTGCTGCCAACCATCATCCGAAGCTGGTTCTGAAGGACAGCAAAGCTCAGAGCCTCTGCTTACATCCAGTCCTTGATCAGCAACTAAGTCAGGGGTTAGGCCAGCATTAGCAACTGAATGAGAAGGTGTTTGATCAACCATTCCCCAGCTATCCTCAATTAATTATTTTACAAATGATATATCCAAAGACAAATGTGTAAATTTATAATTTTATGCCATCTCTCATATATGTCAAATTTCAAATTCAAATCTTTATTACCCTACAATAACCTTCCAAAGGAATTTCAAATAATCTTCGAATAATGTTCTCATTACATATGTACAAATGTGTGCATTGTTTGCATTTTTTTTCTTTTTGTCAATTTCTATGCAATGTGTATTTCTCTTGATTTCAGGTATTCAAATATTTTTTTTTAATCTTTAGCCTTTGTAATAAGGGTTGAAGGAGGACGACAAAAAGAAAAAAACGAAGAAAGAGGGATGCCGACAGCACTGCAAATCTCTAAGACTGGCTACTATCGGTGTATATGCTCTTCAAAAATTTGTTATTGCCAGTGTCCACCTTCCACCCCCAAATTTGTCACGATATGACAAGTATTATGGAAACAAAAGGGTGAGTAACCTTCATTTTCTTATTGAAAAAAAAAAATAACCATTCTCTTATTTAAGCAACTTCTAGGTAAGTAATCTATACTATGCTAAAAATCAGTGGAGAGACACGGTGAGGACTTGTAGGTAACTGAATCTATGTTCTTATTGCTCGAGGGTTTTTCATTTTTAAGAAGAAACTCTCTTTACTGGAATGACCAATGAAATCTTACACTCTCGTTTTTTAAAAAAAAAACAAACGTTTTTATGTGAAAAGGATGGAAAAACTTTGCAAAATCAATTCGCTTTAGGAAATGAATTCAAATGGTTGTTGCATCACATGACAATTTGAAAGTTACAGTTTTTTTTTTTTATTATTATTTTTTCTGTAAAAACGGTTCCAGATGCCAAATATAAATGATTTTATTGTTCAAAAATGTATCCAATTTTTTGGCCAAGTTTCGTTGGAAGAACCATCTTTCATGTGCTGGATCTCATACATGCCTTCTGGACTAGATGACTAATCTCATATATACTTTCAATTTTATGCTTTTGAGATGGGAACAAAGGCCTTTAGATACCGGCAACCATCGAAAAACTGTTGATAAAAAAAGACTACTTTTTCCCCCACGTAACATGTTAGTAATTTATCGATATTTTTATGAAATTATCAATGCTTTTACAGTTTGCAAATTACCGACTTTTGTACTAACTTACGAACTTTTATTTGTATAACTTACTGACATTTCAAATTTACTAACTCTAACATGAATTTTCAGCCTAAATTAGAGTAATTTACCATCTTTGTTAAAGTAAATTTTCAACTATGCTAATGTTTACTTGTTCCTTTTTAATTTACTAAATTTTCTATTGAGTTACTAATTTTAATATACCTTGAATTGCTATCCCTTAAATTTTCTAACTCTTTTAAGATATCACCGACATAAGTTAGCATGACTTATCAACGGTCTAGTTTTTTTGTTATCAACTGTAACCTGTAGTTTAGAGATTACTAATTCTTTTTGTTACCATCTAGTTTTGGGTTACCAACCCTCATTTGAAGTACTCAGCAGTTTTTACGTTTTTTTTTTTTAATTTACCAAACTTTCTTATTGTCTACAAACTTTTATCTATCTTTCTTAGCAATGCCTTAAATTTACCAACTTTCTTTAAAAATTATCAACTTTAAATAGAGTGACTGACCGTTTTTCACATGTTTTCCAATCACAATGTTGTTGCAGACATGTTCTGATTACATATTACCAGAACGAAACAAATTTGCAATTTTACCATACGGATGAGCAGACTTGTCCAATTTCAGTGGGCTCATTTTATGCATGTCTTATTTTATACGAAAAAAGCAAGAGATTATTTTGTTGTTTTTTTATAACCATATGGAAAGAAAGAGTAGAGCAGTGTTGGATTTCATAGCAATCGGACGTACATTTGCCTCCAGAATTCGATAAGTCAATTTGTACTTCATCCACAAATCAAGGCACCGTCTTTCGTGTTGGAAATCTTCCACCAAATTTGTATCACGCAAGCTTAGTACTTGCAAATTGCAAAAATGCTCAAGTTTTTCTTTTAAAAGCTCACCTTCCAGCCAATTTTTAGAGATATAAAGGAATATAAACCATCGACTACTTTCAAGGATGACAGCGAAGAATATGCCTTGGAGATTATAAATTAAATCAAGATATTTGAGGTTTGCTGAAGTTTTGAAATCAAGGAAGAATAAATGAATTTATGGAGTTTTGATGCAAATCAAAGAATCTAAGAGAAGTTAAATTGACATGCAGAAAGACTAAAACATCTTCCAAATAATATCCCATCAATAAGAAAAACTTCAAGTAGGAAAGCATGTGGTAGCACTTAACCCTTCTTTGGGGTTGAGAAGGACGACATAAGACAGGTCCGAATACTTCCAAGAAAATGCCGATACCCATGGAGGTTCTCTTGTTTAAAATAAAGTCATGCCTTGCCAAACCCGTCAAATGATCAAGAAACTTGAAGGGTCCGTTCTTCATTTTGCGAGGAAAAAAGAATACAGAAGGATTTATGAGACATGTCGTGCAATTATTTTCTATCTTCCTTTTCCTCTGTCCGCTGAATCTAGAAAAAGTGAGAGACAACAAAAGAAGAAAATGCTATGTTTGCCGCAAGCGCACTGTCTTCTACATATGTTGCAATCATAATGCAAGGTGAGACTTTTCCTGAAGAGGAATCATGAATACAGATGCAATTATTTCCTAGACTAAAGAAGAATGAACTGCCATCGACATTTTGTCTGTTTCCCCCACAATTTGGAGCCACTAACTGATATTGTTCTTTGTTTAATTGCTTGAGTGATCAATCAATTTTATGATTTTGACCCCAAAAAAATCAGTTTTATGATGACCCGAGACAAAGCCTCGGATCTTCACTAGTTGACACAGAATATTGGGCTTGAGTTGTCTTGTAAACTTTTCAATCTTCTAACTTTTGTAAACCACTAGGATTTGCCCTAGTGGCCACCGTTTCGATATGAGAATAGGGATATGGAGGTTTGAATCCCCAAATTCTCGTGGGGTTGGGATGAGGAAGATTTAGTTTCAATATAAATTTTTGACTCCCACGCTCTGCAAAGAGGCAATGCAGAAGTCTGAGAGTAACAGTTAGAATGGGAGTAAAGTAGAACTGACCAAAAAATAAAACCTTCTAACTTTTGTAAGATTTTGATTAATGCAGAGGTTGTGACCATTGGAAGTCCATCTCATAGTACTTATTTGCTCTCATGTGGTTAGCTGAATTCATTCCACAATAACAGGCCTTCATTAGGAGAGTTCAGAAGAAAATTTTGTATTATGAGGCTAGTTTGTCACTTAAAATCTATTTATGCCAGAGGCATTGGCCAAAAGTGATAAAAGACACCTAAAAGCCAAATAACGATTTCATCCATGACTATTGTTCTTACAATTACCTTTCGAGTCCTTAATTTAGAAGAATTAAAGTAGATACGTAGTCTTTCTTTTCTGTATCAATTTTGGGTTGCATCCTGGAAAGTGCAATCAGAAAAACATGCTTCATTTCACAAGGTTGGAATTTCAATCCATTCCCTTATATTGATATCATATTTTACCAAAAAATCAATGCCCGATTCCTTTAACTATGGAGCTTAGAAAGGATGGTTGTCCAATTACAATTGAGATTGTGACATCCCGAGTCCTACATGAATAACGGGAGATCGTTAAGTGATATACTGTATTTGTTAAATTAAATTTTTAACTTTCATTTGAGTTTCTGACCTTTATTTGTTCTGTTTTAGTTTACTAAATTTTCTTTTTAAGTTACTAATTTTTATTTGCCTTGATTTTCTACCCCTTAATTTCACCAACTCTTTTAAGATATCACCAGCCTAAGTTAGCATGACTTAGCAACAGTTCTAGTTTTATTTTTCGTTTTTAATAACCAAATGGAAAGAAAGAGTAGTGTTGGAGAATAATGAGCACAACTTGTGTATTATTTGAAGCTTCAATAGTAATCTTCCAACATGAAGAAAAAACTATGGATTTTGCAGCAATCGACAGACATTTGCCTCTAGAATTTGATTGATAAATTTGTACTTCATCCACAGATCAAGACACCATCTTTGGTGTTGGAAATCCCCGACTAAATTTGTTACCACGCAAAATGCTTGAGGTTTTTTTTTTTTTTTTTTTTTTAAAGTTCACCTTTCAGCCAATTGTTAGAGACAATAAGGAATCTAAGCCAACCACTACTTTCAAGATGATAGTGGAGAATATGCCTTGGAGATCTTTATAACTTAAATCAAGATGTTCAATGTTTGCTGAAGTTTTGAAACCAATGAGGAATAAAGGCATTTATGGAGTTTTGACACAAATCAAGGAATCTTAGAGAAGTGAAATTGACGTGCAGAAAGGCTAAAGCATCTTCCAAATAACATCCCATAAATAAGAAAAATTCCAGGGTGGAAAGCGTGTGGATAGCACTTAACCCTTCTTTGGGGTTGAGAAGGACAATGTAGGATAGATCCAAATACTTCCAAGTTAGAAAATGCCGACATCTATGGAGGTTCTCTTGTTTAAAATGAAGTCATGCCTTGCAAGGCCCGTCAAATGTTCAAGAAACCTAAAGTGACGTTTCTTCATATTGCAAGGGAAAAAGAAAACGGAAGGACTTATGAGAAATGTCGTGCAATTATTTTCTATTTCCTTCCCCTCTGTCCGCTGCAATTTAGAAAAAAGAATGAAAAAAAACGAGTTAAGTTTGCCGCAAGTGCACTGTCTTCTACGTATGATGCAATCACAGGGCAACGGGAGACTTTTCCTCCAGAGGATTCGTGAATACAGATGCAATTATTTTCTAGACTAAACAGGAGCAAGCTAGCATCGAAATTTTTCTCTTTCCACCACAATGGGGAGCCACTAACTGATTTTGTTCTTTGTTTAATTGCTTGAGTTATCAATCAGTTTTAGGATGACCCGAGGCAAAGCCCCGGATCTTCACCGGTTGACATAGACTGGTGGACTTCAGTTGTCTTGTTAAACTATTCAACCTTCAACTTTTGTAAGAACTTGGTTAATGCAGAGGTTGTGACCGTTGGGACTCCATCTCATGATAGTTGTTTGCTCTCATATAGTTTTGCTGAATTCATTCCCACATTAACAGGGTCTTCATTACAAGAGTTTAGAAGACTAGATTGCATTATGAGGGCAGTTATTTTCTTTTCAAATATATTCATACCGGAGGCAATGGCGCAAAGTGATAAAAGACACCTCAAAGCCAAATAACGATTTTGTCGACGACTATTGTTCTTAAGGTTACCTTTCAAATCCCTACATTGAGAAGAATTGAAGTAGATATGTAGTAGTTCTTTTCTGTATTGATTTTGGGTTGCATCCTCAAAAGTATACTCCAAACACATGCTTCATCTCACTAGGTAAATTTATGTACAAGTTGGTAAATTAAGCTCTTTAGGTAAATGTTAGAAAATGATTGAAGTATTCGGTAAATTTGAAAATAGTTCATAATTTTCTATAAGAGCTAGTATATTTACCATGTTGGTAACTTCAACAAATAAGTGGTAAATTATAAGAATGGTTGTAATTTCCAAAATAATGTAATACAAGTTGATAAGTGAACTCAATTAGCAGTCAATAATATCCTAGAATAGTAAGTAAATTGCACAAGGGTGTAAGCACGAAGCTAACGTAGAAGTAGGATGCCATTGTGGTTTAAAATAAACTTGAGAACTTTCGTTTATATTGGCAGAAAAATCACTCTCCTTAAAAAAGATATTATTCTTTTGCCCCCATTACGTAGAAGTAGCATGCCATTGTGGTTTAAAATAAACTTAAGAACTTTCGTTTATATTGGCAGAAAAATCACTCCCCTTAAAAAAGATATTCTTCTTTTGCCCCCATTACGTAGAAGTAGGATGCCAATATGATGGTAGACACAAGGCCATCGCAAGGCAAGACGCCATAGGTTCTTTAGGACCCGAGAACAAGTATTGCTTAATCATGTGAATAAGGGTCTTTGATTCATCAAGAAAAGAGTCACTATAAAATATTGTTGAGGTCATTTTCTGATCACCATCCACCACGATGTCCAAAAGGACGACTCCAACTTTCCAAGTCAATGCCTTCCAAAACCCGCCCGCCAAACAGTCGACCTATCAAAATCAACCCAAAACGCGTATCCCGCCAAACAGTCGACTCCAACTTTCCAAGTCAATGCCTTCCAAAACCCGCCCGCCAAACAGTCGACCTATCAAAGGGACGACTCCAACTTTCCTTCAGGTCAATTTCTGATCACTGGCCATCATGACTATCTAAAGAACGACTCCAACTTTCCAAGTCGTGCCTTTCAAGACCCGCAAAACTGTCAACCCATCAAAATCAACCCAAAATGTGTATCATCTTTAATCTGTAATACCGAACAAAAGAGGACAACAAACAAAAGAGAAGAAAGACGAATGCTTACAGCACTACGTACCTCTAAAACTGGCTATTGTCAGTATATAATAAAGAGAAATTTGCTATTTCCAGAATGATTTTTTCCAATAATTCGGAATGTGTTGCCTCTGGGCATTTGCTGACTGTTAAGTACATTGCAGACGAAAAGAAAGCGGAAGCTCGATTCAGAGAAAAGCAATGGACGTGAAGAAACAAAACAATAAAAATCAAGATGACAAGGGACTGACATGCAATGCACGAAGTTATTTGCAAAAAGAAGTCGGTGTGCAGTTGAAGTAACCTGGTGGGCATAGTGGCAATGTATCATGGATCAAGCGGGTTGCCACCAAAATAGTAGAATTTCAAGCGAAGTGGACAGACGCGGTTCAACTTCTCTTGAAGAACATAAAAGAGGCTTAGGCTTCATAAGAAAACACGCATGCACATATCAATACTCCCCCAAGAGTTTATCCATCCAGTTTCCTCGTATTTTCAATTCCCTGTACATTTTAATTCCTATTTCCTCTAAAATTTCCATTTGGAATATTGGAATTTCGCCGGTCCATATGAAAGTTGGCCAATTCGGTTCCGATAATATTTGTTTATAGGTTAAGTTCGATAAAATTGTTATAATGAAAGACAAATCAGAAAAAATCTTCAAATGATGAACTCATTAATACTCTGTTTTATTATTATTCTCGTGCTGAGTTGTAGAATATTCTGCATTGTAATTATTCTGATATTTCCTTATGATTTGTTACTTAAATATGTTATGAAATACAACCCCATCGCCGGTGAAATCCCTAGGTGTTAGGTTTCTAAGATCATAAGAGATACTGTTTATTCTTCAATATTTAGCCTATCATATTAGAGCTTCCTAGTTCAAACATAGATCTATATATATTTTCAGTTCAAAATCCTTTGATCTCTTTGCAATTTATATTTCATCGCACTTAGCTTCGCAAATTCATCATTCTATCCATGTCTCATTCGCACACTTTGTGCTTGAGTGTGGAACTGAGGGAGCGATCTCTCTAATAGTTTGAAACTCAAATCATCTTAAGCTTCATTGATTTTAGTCAACATCACTTTGGCACACTCCAAAGGGAGGGAGGGAGGGAGGGAGGGAGGGAGGGAGATTTTACTTGCTACAAGTTTGGTGGGCACCATTATATTCAGGTTAAGTGGAAGGTACTATTATCATGTAAATTGCTATGAGCTACTTGTCAAATTGCACTTGTTCTCCGAATTGTCACTATCTGGGTTCCTCATCTTTGCTTAGATCTCTGGAAAATTGATATATGTATGATTATCACAGTATCTGCACTTATCATAGTAGATATTAGTACCAATGATAGTTTGGAATCATCAAAATTCCATAAGGATCTTTTCCAAATAAGATGCGTCACCATGGATTAATGAGGCAATGCTTGAATTTCATAGGAGCTTCCCTCTTTGTACCAATACTGCTTACAGTGGTCAAAGCTTTGGAATGACCGAATTTGATTGCTTGAATTACAAAGATTGCCAATAAGATGATAGAAACAAAGCCATTACAAGATGCCATGGGTTCTATAGGACCTGAGGAACAAGTATTGCTTTAATAGCGTAAATAATGGTATTAATTCACCATCAAAAAGGATCACTACGAATATTCTGCAGGTCATTTTCTGATCACTGTCCACCATGACTTCATAAAGGACGACTCCAAAATTTCCAAGTCATGCCTTCCAAGACTCGCTAAACAGTCAACTGAGCAAAATCAAGCCAAAATAAATATCATTTTTTATCTGGAAAAACGATCAAAGGAGAACCACAAACAACGGAGAAGAAAGGGGATGGTTACAACAACCATACAATGAAGAAGAAAGAGGGATGGTGACAACACTACGTACCTATAAGTTTCTGTATTGTCAGCGTATGATCTCCAGAAATTTGTTATTTCCAGAATTATTTATTCCAATAATTCGGAATAGCATATAATAGAATTAGGCGTTATAAGGAAACAAACACACATGCACAAATCAACACTCCTACGATAGTTTATCCATTCAATCTCCTTGTATTTTCGCTTCCTTATAAATTTTAATTCCTATAATTTCCTTTTAATATATTTTCATTTGGATATCCTTTAATTTTTTCGCAATTTACATTTCATGGCCTTTTATTTGCAGATTCATCACTCCATCCATGTCTCATTCATGCATCGAGTGTGGAACTGCGGAGCAATCTTGGTCATTCTCTAATCATCTAATGCTTGGATTGGCTTATACTTCATTGATTTTATCAACACTAGTTTTGGCACGCCAAGGTTGGAGGGAGGGAGGGAGATTTTTTACTTACTATTAATTTGGTGGGCATGCACATTCTTTTATTGAGCTTAACATATTCAGATTACGTGAAAGATACTATTATCATATAAGTCATTTATGACATAGAAGTTTATATAGCATATCACTATTTCTTACATAGAAGATATTGTCCTATTTTATATTTTACACAGCAATTATGATTGCAATAAGAAATTTAGTTTGCACGGTTAGTGTCTACTTATATGACAACATCATCTATACTATTGATAAAGCAAAGAGACTTCATACTTTTATGGGATCTCGGTCATTTTATATTTTCCTCAACTATCCTCAACTACTTATTTTACAAATAATGACAAAAACGTAAATACATGATTTTATGCCATCTCTCATATATTTCAAATTTTGAATTTGAATCTTTTTCTACCCTACAATAACCTTCCAAAAGAATTTCAAATAATCTTCAAAATCGTTCTCCCTAAATATGTACATATGTGTTCATGTTTTTCTTTTTGTCGATTTCCATGCAATGTGTATTTCTCTCGATTTCGTGTATTCAAATATTTTTTTATAAAATAATTTTGGTTAATCTTTCAAATATCGCTTTTGTTGCACACACGTAACACATGCTTGTTTCCTAGTGTCAAATATACAAAAGAATGGCGTAAGGAAAGGAACAAGAACTCATCATCGCATGGTGTCCATTCTCACAGCCCAACTTGCAATTCGAGTATAATGAGCTTAGTCAAATTGCACTTAACTGTACTTATTCTCCGAATTATCACTATTTGGGTTCCTCATCCTTGCTTACATCTCAGGAAACATCAATATATGCATGATTGTCATAGAATTTGCACTTATCGCAGTAGATATTAATACCAAAGGTAGTTTTTGAATCATCAAAATTCCATAGAGATGTTTTCCAAACAAAAGGCATCACCGTGGATCGGTGAGGCCACGCTTGAATTTCATAAGAGCTTCGCTCTCTGTACCGGTACCGCTTACAGTGGTCAAAGCTTTGGATTGACCGAATTCGATCACTTGAAATACAAAAATTGCCACTAAAAGGATAGACACAAAGCCATTGCAAGATGCCAAAGGCTCTATAGGACCTGAGAACAGGTATTGCTTTAATAGCGTAGATAATGGTCTTAATTGACCATCAAAAAGAGTCGCTACAAAACATGCTGCAAGTCATTTTCTGATCACTGTCCACCATGACTTCCTGAAGGACAACTCCAACTTTCCAAGTCATGCCTTCCAAGACCCGCCAAAGATCAACTCATCAAAATCAAGCCAAAATAAATATCATCCTTTATCTGGAATAACGATCAAAGGAGAACCACAAACAATGGAGAAGAAAGGGGGATGGTTACGACAACCATACAATGAAGAAGAATGAGGGATGGTGACGACCCTACGTACCTATAAGACTCTGTATTGTTAGTGTGTGATCTTCACAAATTTGTTATTTCCAGAATTATTTTTTTCCAATAATTCGGAGTAGCATAAAAGAGGCTTCCGCGTTATACGGATACAAAAAGCATGCACAATCAACAGTCCACCAAGAGTTTATCCATTCTATTTGTTTGTATTTTCACTTTCTTCTACACTTTAATTCCTATAATTTCCTTTTAATATATTTTCATTTCAATATCGTTTAATTTCTTCGCACTTGACATTTCATGGCATTTTGATTTGGAGATTCATCACTCCATCCATGTCTCATCCACGCACTTTGTGCTTGAGTGTGGAACCGTGGAGCAATTTTTGTGGCCATGCACATTCTTTTATTGAGATTAATGTATTCAAGTTAGGTGCAAGTTATTATTATCATATAAGACTTTATTATATAGAAATTTATATAACATATTTCTGTTTCTCATATAGAAGATATTGTTATATGTTGTAATTTTACACAGCAATTATTATGGCAATAAGAAATTAGTTTGCACGGGTTATGTCTACTTATGACAACATCATCTATACTATTGATAAAGTAAAGGGCTTCCTACTTTGATGGGATCTCAATCATTTCATTTGTTCCCCAACTATCCTCAATTACTTATTTTATAGATAATATATCCAAAGACAAATACGTAAATAAATAATTTTATGCCATTTCTGATATGTTTTAAATTTCAAATTTGAATATTTTCTACCTTACAATAACTTTCCAAAAGAATTTCAAATAATCTCCAAATAAAGTTCTCTTTACATATGTACATATGCGTGCATTGTTTGCATTTCTTTTCTTTTTGTCAATTTCTATGCAATGTGTATTTCTCTCAATGTCGTGTATTCAAATATTTTTTAATAGAATAGTTTTACTTAATCTTTCAAATATCGCTTTCTAGCACACACGTCACAGTAACACGGCTCGTTTCCTAGTTTCATATTAACAAAAAATGGCGTAAGGAAAGGAATAAGAGCTCAGCATCGCATGGTGTCCATTCCGTCCTTTCAAAGCCCAACTTGCAATTCGAGCATAACGAGCTCAGTTTGGCCTAACATCATCATCGTACACCAAAATATCAATCAAAGTTAGCAAAAAGCCCTCTCGATTCCACATCGTTGGGCTTTTGGTGGACTTGGATTTTTCGAATCGAAAACATATGCACCACTTTTTATTTTTCCTGCTCTAATTCTCAACTCGCTCTTAGATTTTTTATCCCCACACTTGAAAATAAACGTCTCCACCCCTCCCTTCTAGGAGATGATGAGGAATCCAACTCCCAACCTCCTCCTTCCCATGTGAGAAGAGTGGCCACTGAGGCAAACCCTAGTGATTGATAATTGTCTGCACCACATTCACATGAACCATTTTGAGCTGGAGCTTATAGCTTATAAGCTATAAGTCGATTGACTTGAGCTCCACTAAGCCTTGTCTTGGTAACACTTGGCACGTAATTAATAGTGACATGTCACACCTTACGTGATTCACCCATCTCAACCTTCATTTCTTTTTATTAGTGTTCATTGTAATCCATATCCCTATTTGTCCCACTGTGGGTTTGGTTTGAATTGGTTAAGGGAATTTGTTTTTTGATATATTTTATCTTTTTTATCCTTTTTAATACTTTCTTTTAAAATGAAATGCTATACACTTTACATATTTTACCGACAAACATTTGATGCTAATGCTAAAATTATTTGCACGTGTATAAGCATTTGAAAATTTTTAAAGATAGTTTATGACATTATACTTTACATTTTAAAGTTGGACTAGACAATTAATTTAGGGACTCTGTAATTTTCCTCTAAACCAAGTTACTCTTTCTTCTTCTCTTTAAGTTTCCATTGCGCATGTAATTTAAGAAAAAGCTGATAAATTTAACTGATACATATATTAATAGCCATGGCCATACAAAGTCATAACTATTAAGATCTCGCACAAAAATCCACTGATATGCATATGAATATATGTTTATTTAAATTAATCAGTTGAGAAATAGAAAAAATCAAAGATGTGAACTCATTACGAAAGAAACTTAAATGGTTGTCCGACTATAGAATTTGTATTTTAAATATTTGAAATTAATTTTTTTGTGGAATAAGCTGGTAGTTAATTGACTCTATAACGTTTTCCTCAATTTTGTTGTAACTCGTTTTCATAGAACATACTAACAAGAAGCATGGGCTTTTCAAAGAATTCTACGAAAGTTTGTTGAGATGGGACATGCTACAGGATCAACTTATCATCTTCCTCATAGTATCATTTCTTTAAAATAGGACATGTCCCAAACTAAAGCCTCGACCCGAATCGTCCCTAGTTGGTTGACATAGAATGATAGGTTATGAGATTGCATCGATTGGCCTTTACTGCTTTCTCATTATCTCGAAAAGGCTACTTAGAATGGCCGTTGGGCTTTAGTTGTCTCATTAAACTTCTTTAAATTTTATAAAAATTTTAATTAATCCAGTAGTTGTGAGCGGTGGGAGTCCATCTCATTATACTCGCTTAATCCAATTTGTCTTGGTTAACTGAATAATACTTACTATAGATGACATACTACAAATATCAAATCTTTTGGCCTCTTGGGATTCCCAAATATATACTGAGAAGTATCATGATTGGACATATTTGGACCTCAGCTGAGAAGTGAAATTTTTTCATGTTGTACACTCTGTTTTCCACTTCACTATGGATGTTTATGTCAACATGATTTTTATGCTTACGATTACGGCTCTCTCAACTACTGTAAAATCTCAGATTACTCTTCAAATTAAAAGATTATGATAATCCACAAATTTTGCACCAAACATCAAGAGTACCGTGAGCCATTATTAGATCAGTAGCGGAATAAGCATGAGACAAGTAAACAATTTGTTACTGATGGTGGACGCATGCGACTTAATTATCCCATGTTAAGAGAAACGCCTGCATACATTATAACTAATTCTAATCGTATTAGTCCAACACGCCCAAGACATCATGTGCTTGGGACTTGTAAAGTCTTCGTTCGACACCGATTCGATCCCTCACGCAATCAAATAAAATGTAATTTACATTTGGTTCATCTACTCAGGTTTTTACTCATTTCTCATATGATTTATATGGTTGATGGAGAATTATATGGTCCATAATTCATCTACAAAAAATGGGTTTCTCCACGTAGAAAACTAGATTATGCTCTAATACTGAATTTGCATTCCACGTGTTGTCAGTATTAAATAATAAATTTAGCTCAAGATCGAGATTCAGTGTAAGAATGAAGCCACATCTCTCTCTCTCTCTCTCTCTCTCTCTCTCTCTCTCTCTCTCTCTCTCTCTGAAAGCAAGTTACTTATGGTAGTGGGCTTAGGACGACCCAGCGTGGTCCACTTGAACCTGCTTCCTGGGCCAAATCGGGGTGAGGCCCATGATACTTTTGTGTGCATGTGATGATACATCTTCGACGTTTAGAGATATCAACTTTATTTACTTAAGCCTAATAGACTTAATTCAAACGTATTATGCAAATAAATTTTTGACAGTATCACTTATTGCATTCCTCAATTCATGGTCAAGCGTACGATGCAAGTTGATAAGTTCGAACTCATTTTAAGTCAATCGTGTCAATCGATAGGCCCACGATACTTATGTGAGCATGCAAAAGACAGAGTGATGATACATCTTCAACGTTTAGAGATATCAACTTTATTTAGTTAAGCCTCATAGACTTGATTCAAACGTTCTATGCAAAATAATTTTCGACAGTATCACTTATTGCATTCCCCAGTTCATGGTCAAGTGTATGATGCAAGTTGATAGGTTCAAACTCGTTTTAAGCCAATCATGTCACTCGATATTTTACTCCAAGGTTTCATGCTTGATTTTTTAACAAGCTGAGCAGTTGACTTTCACCAACTCCCCCCTCGCGAAACATTCCAAATTCAAAATATCAAAAATAAAATATGAAATGTGGTGTCATCCTTCACGAGTCAACGAAAACTTGACCGTGAGTATATCTCTTCCATTTCTTATTTTATGCATTATTCAAGGCTATAGAATTTTAGCTTGGGCGTGGTTGATCGGATATTAGTCCAAGTCAATCTCATGAGAAAGGTGAATTCTACGTCGAAATATGATCACATATGTAGCGGGTGTGGGACTCTTAGGGTAATGCCTGAAGGAGGCAGTACCACTACTTGCCTCTTTCCATCCTTTTATTAATAGAGAAAGAAAAAAACTCTAAAAATAACACGTGCCTATCATGCGGACATAAATTTGTTATCATTCATTATGCAACTCTATACATTAGTCTCTAGGTCTAGTTCTAACTTTGTAAAGGACCTCCGCATCTGCGAGGATGGTCGTTATCAAATTTTGGGCTCTTTTTTTTTTCCAATAAAATACTCACTTGGCGTCACTTCTCGTAAAAGAACTAAACACTATGTTATGTCAATGTTTTTAGTCATTCTAATTGACGGAGCTTTCGACAAAAATAAAATTTAGACAGAGCTTATGAAATACTTATCGTTCCAAATGAACCCTCATAGCTGAGTGAGGATGAAAGAAGGAGAGATGGAGGCAGGGAGAGAGGTCATTTAGGGTGCTATTGACAGCCATTTTACTCTCGAGTATAATTTCTATTCAAAAATTATTCTTTTTTTATTTTATTCCTTGAACAAGTTTTTAAGTATTTGAAAATGTTTAATAAAACTGTTTAATAACTGTCTAAAATTTATATTTCTGAAATAAAAATACGTTTGCTACGATCCTTAAATTCTTTTGTAACTAAATTTTTTTTATTTTTAATACTTTTATTATATTTTCTCTCTTTTTTTCTTTTCTTTTTTTCTTTTCTTCTTCTTCAATTTTAGCTGGTCACCGACCTGACCTCAAGATGGCCAGTGACCACCAAAACAAGGGCCGCCAACCTCGCCGAAGTGTCACAACCCCCTAGCAAGGTCAAAGCTCTTTGGTCAAGCTTCTCTGGCAACTAGGTGAGGCTCAACCTTGTCACACCACCAAGAAGTCAGCCTTGCCTTGTTGAGTAGCGCCGACCTCATGGTGGCTCAGAGAGGTCGAGCCTTGCCAAGCCACCGCAAGGTTGGCCTCACCTTGGCCAAAATAGGGAAAATTACCCAACTTGTTCTAAATCAAGTGTACAAATGCCGATTTAGTTCTAAACTTATTCATTTTGTCAATTTAGTCATGAACTTTTATGCGAAATTCTAATGTAGTTTTTTCTGGTCAACTTTTGCTGAAAATTGCTAACATAGTGGTTCGGTCATCACTCGTCGTCCTACATAGCTACATTGAAATTTCCACAAAAGTTTAGGACTAAATTGACATACGTATAATAAGTTTAAAACTAATTATAAAACTCCCTATTATATTACAGTTTTTTCAATTTCTTTAAAGCATGTTATCATCAAATGTATTAACAACAAGCATGGGCATTGCAAAAAATTTCATGGATGTCTTTCGATATAGAACATGCTATAGGGTTGATTCATCATAATTATCATAGTATTATTATTTAAATTTTTGTTAATGAAACAATTTCTTACATGATTGATTAATTATTTCTTATTTTGGTGAGAAAACTGGTATTTTGATATTTAGAAACGTTATAGATTAAATATTTCAATTTTACGAGGACCCGAGGCAAAGCCCCGGATCTTCGGTGGTTTGACATAGAATGTTGGATCATGTGATAGTATCTATGGGCCTTTACTACTGTCTCCTTATCTCAAAAAGGCTACTCAGAATGGCTGTTGGGCTCAAGTGGACTTATTAAACTCAGACTTTTATAAAATTTTGAATTGATGCAGAGGCTGTAACGTCCCAAGTCGTACAGAAATAGGAGAAGCTGTCGGGTGGTACCGAAATGTCGTAAGCTATAAAACGATTACCACCTCGAGGGCTCTTCTTAGGGGCTTGGCCCAAAATCGGTCGACCATGATCATTACATATAATGCCAGGTAGTGCACTGGTTCAATGCCTCCAACACTGACACACAACATAATACGATATGACACATCAACATATTATTTCTCAAAAATAAAGAATCTCGACATGTTGGAACACGTTGTATATATTGAAATAATTTAATTCAAGTTCACAAATAAATAAATAATAATAAAAGTAACCACCCCATGTGGTGGATGTGTTGGTATGTGCTCAAACCCTCTTTACGGTAGGGCGAGAGTTCAAACCCCCAGGTTAGCATACCAGTGCAGCCACTAGTGGTCTTAAGTGTGGCGCCGTGGTGGTGGGTCCTGCGCTAGCATCAACCCAGGTTTACGTCGCCGGCTTCTAGCTGTATGGCGGTTCCTGGGTATCAAAAAAATAAAAATAATAATAATAATAATAATAAAAGAGTCTATAATGAATTTACACTAAAAATATTAATCCACAATTTGTTAATATCATTCATTGTTTCAATTTGACAAATTCAATTCCATTCCAATAATCCATAAAATTTGGAGAAAAAAACAAACAAACAATCCACATTATAGACTCATGTGTCAAAAAAGAAAAGAAAAAACAAACTTGGAAGGTGAATTGTGTGTCGTAGGAAATGAGTTAGAAAAAAAAAAGAGAGAGAGAGAGAATATTAGGTTTTTCTTCTTTTACCCTTTATTATTTTTTACTTTTTTACATATTTACATATTAATCCATCATTTATTGAAAAATTTTAAAATAGATTCCATACATATCGAAATCACGTGTCAAAATTTTGAACTCATGTGTCGAATTCCAAATTCAAATGTGGAGAGTTGACCAAGTGTCACATGTTGACCGAGTGTTGGAAAATATCAAGAATGTTGGAAAGTGTCGAAGAGTGTTAAAGAATATTAGAGAATGTCCAACATGACATGAAAGCTCTTGAAAAATGTTGGTACTTCCTTGATTACAACACACACCCGATATGATGACTAGCTTAAGTATTCATTTTCAAAGACTTGACCTATATAGATGGAGTTGGATTGCTTGAAGAGGTGAAATGCTCATTTTGCTAGCGTGTAGTCGATACAAAATCCATAGCAATGACCCATCAAGTAGTGGGTTGGATCAGGTTTAGATTAGGTCATAAATGATCCGATCCAAATAAATCAATTTAGACCAATTTCCAAGCAATGCAAATATAATGACTCACACTTGATCCGCACCCAACTCTTACATGATCCGACTCATTTTATTAAAAATACCTCCATATTTAATCCAATCTACGAAAATCCATAGCCAAACCAAGATAAGAGTGTCAAGTGAGTGAACGCAAGATTAAGTGAAGGTGAGAAAGATTGAAGAGAGAATCATAGAAATGAATTAAGTCTAAATAAATTATAAACCCATTTATGACATTTCTATAATCCATTTAACACACATATTGTGTTTAAACCCATTTATAACCAATTTACTCAATATAATTAACTTATTTATAACTCACTTAACACACTTATAGGTTAAGAAGTTGGTTTATAACATGATGGGTCTAAGAATGATATCATCGATAAAATCAAATATTTTAGCATTTTGAGAATTCTAAATATATGCACAAGGATGATGACTGGACATATTTTGACATCGCGATGGTCAACTGATCTCTTCTTCGTTGTTATTCTTATTGCAACCCGTGATAACTATGGGAGAACCTTCTCACTCCGCACCCTCTCACTCCGCACCCTCTCACTGCAGTTTCTCTAGGGATGGTCACGTCATTAACAGATTATGTTCCCGATTTCGACTTTCTCAACTACTCTTATCCGTGATCGTCAACGGTAAAAATCCCTAGTTTACTCTCCTGTTCTCGTTGGTCTCTTTGATGGGTATTTCTGAAGTTTTTATAAATTATATTTCAAAGGGAAATGTTTTGGTTTTCAATACACTAATTGTGCGTGCTCTCATTAAAGTACATGTATATTTAAATTCAAAATAATAAATGAGCAAATAGATGAACTGTATGGATGGATATCAATATAAACCTTGTGGAGTTGATTTAGTGGTTACGAAGTGGATTCATATGTGCCTTTAACACAGATTCAATCTCCCACATCATCAAGTATAAACAATTTTTTTGGTTAGTAAGTATAAATAATTCAATATTTGATCTATGTACCTGGGTTTTAACTCACGTTCACATCTATAACTTCTCTAAAGTGAGCTATTTTGTTACAGAAAAATGGATATGATATTCAGAGAAAATCTACATACCACATGTGTTAAGCATCATATTTTAGTTTAGCTTAAGATCGGGATACGGTGGAAGAATGAAGCTGCCTCTCTCTCTCTCTCTCTCTCTCTCTCTCTCTCGGAAAGTGAGCTTACTCATGATGGCTGCATGCCAAAAGATTTTGAGTTTCAGTGGGCTTGGAAGGACCTTACCTGGCCCACTTAGACTTGCTTTCTGGGGCAAGTGGGGGTGAGGCCCACGACACTTTGTGCATGCGTACATGCAAAAGTTAGCGTGATGATGTAGCTTCCGACAATAGAGCATTTCCAAAGGACATGACATGACATATACTCAACGTTAGAGATATCAACTTTATTTACTTAGCCCAATAGACTTGATTCGAACGTGTTATACAAAAGAGTTTTCCACAAATCACTTATTGCATTCCCCGGTGCAAACTATCAAAAGTAAAGTATCAAGGGTGGCGTCATACTCCACAAGTCATATAAAACTTGATCATGGGAAATTTATTTTGTACGATATATATCTCGATCCTACCGCTCTATCCATCATGCAATGTCTTGTCAATCTAAAGTATTAGTTTATATACATAATGCTAATTGTCAAATTTATGATTAATGTATCGACAATTGGAAGCACCTTAAAAAATAGAGATTCATTTTCCATTTTTATTTCTTGCACTGTTGGAGGCTGTAGAGTTTTAGCTTGGGCATGGTTGAGTTGGTATGTGTCCAATATGAGTGATCAATTCCTGGTTTGGTTCGATTCCAAGATGAAATCGGAATCGAAAGGATAGGATCAAGAACATATCACTTTTTTTTTTCACTAAAGAGTATCAATGCATAATAAAAAAGAATTACAAATCTCAAAATATTGACGGAAACAATGATAAGTAAAGAGTCATTGTACTACAACTTGTAATGTCACTAGACGAAATGGTGTTTAGTTTCACATTTTACTAATTTTTTAAAGAAATAATTATTATTATTATAAGTATATATAGTATATTCGGTCCCATCAATTCAGTCTGGTCTAGCTCTTCCTTGGAACTGAGAGTCGGACCACCTGGACGTGATTTCACTTTTAAGATCTAAGAACTAAACCAACACTTCGAAGAGTCAAACCAAATTGGCCAGTCCGGACGGTACCTGGTCCGAGCAGAGGTGGCCATGTTGATCACAATAAAAAGCTACAGACGTAACGTGTGCCTATCATGCCGATCAAAGTATGTTTTCATTCATCATCTAACTCTATACGTTAGTCTAGGCCTAGTTCTAACTTTGTAAAAGGCCAAGGCACCCAACCACTGAATAGGGTGGTCAACCTTCGACATCGAATGCGAGGTGGTGGCGTCGTCCCTTCAAGTCCGCATCCCCCAAACGTTGTCAACCGAAGCTGTTTCTTTTCTTGTCTTGGATTTTTAGTATTTGCTTATCTTTGCTTTGTGGGCTTTTTTCTGATCAGGTAGTCACTTGCCATCACATCTCCTTGAAAAAAAGTTTTCAAACATTTCTTGGATACTCAAATTGGACGAAGCTAATAAAAAAATTTAATGATTATAATTATACAATATTTTAAAATTCGATTGCACTAATTAAAAGTTTGAGGACTTCAATACTATTTTCACCACAAGTACAGCAGTGATGGGCAAAGAGAGCGTTGCGGCTTAGCTAGTTCATTTGTGAGTGCAATGTGCACTCAAAATTTTAGAAAGAGCCAGAAATGGGAGGCCGCGCTCGATTAGGTATAGAGGAAAACACAACACTCCATGCTAATTTCGATCATTGCCAAAAACATACTCCAATGATAATCTTTCCCGCTCCTTTCAAGTAAGAAACACAAACAATTAACGCCCAGAATCAAGCGTAGCACAATAGGCTTGGATCTGTGCGTCATTCCAATAGAAACCAGACCAAAAAATATTTCCAAAGACAAACAAAAAAGCACTTTCCTCTTCACTTGCTTCGGTCACCAGGCTTGTATTCTTCTTCAACGCCCTGAAAATCATAACTAGATGATCTCGCCCCCTCGTCTTGTCGAGACGACGACGTCAAAGACGGGGAACCAAAGTGTTCTTGACCAAACAAGGTCGAAGTTATGATGGGGAACTCCGCATCGCTACTTGAGAGAAGCTGCGCATACTGGATCAGGTCCGGGTATGCTTCATGAGATGATGTCGCCGCAGGATTAAAAGGCACGGCATTGATGTTTTGTCCGGACAACGATGGTTGATGACCAGGAGGGTACACGTTCCTAGCGATGCTAGTACTAGTGTTGCCTTGGACTCGTTCGGGGAAATTGAGCTTGGCCTTGGTGCCTTTGAATCTGAGGGCAGCGTTGTCGTAGGCGAGGGCCGCTGCTTCGGCTGTGTCGAACGTCCCGAGCCACACCCGAGCTGCTTTGACCGGGTCCCGTATCTCGGCAGCCCATTTTCCCCACGGCCTTTGCCGGACTCCTCGATAGTGTCTTCTCATCGTCCTGCTATTCTCTTCACAAACACAAGGGGAATCAAACAATGGAGGCCTGTTAATAAGGTTAAGAGGGAGACGTGAGAAAGTGTAATGGAAAAACGTACAAAGGAGCATTTGGAGGATCAGTTCCGGGCCCCTACTTATATTGCATCGTCCCCTCTTGAGAAAATCATATTTATCATGCGCCATATTTCTCCATCCAACCACTATTGAACAGTTTTTTATTACACATGGTATGTAAGCCACCAACCAAAAGAGGGAAAATAAATGTCTACTTTATAATTGGGCGAGGAAAACATGAGCCACTTGTCATCTTTTTACATCAATTGATAAAGACATTTGCATCGAAAGCAAATGGATCCAATTATACTTGAAGATTCTTATAATTTTTTTAAGGAACATGGGGTTGAGAATGATGACAAGTGTACACTAAAAGAACTAAAAAAAAGTTAATTTAAAAAATCCTTATAGAGAATGGAAATGGAAACGATTAATTTTTAAGATTTGTGGGGTGGAGAATGATGACAAGTGTACATTGAAAGGACTGAAAATTGTTATTTAAAAAAAAATACTTATCAAAGTACTTTTAAGAATTGTGGGGCATGGATCATAGAATATCGAAGAAGCATGGTCCTTCTTGGAACACCGTACAGCTCATAAGCCGATTGATGTAAATATTGTTTTTCTATTTGCTAGCTTATTCAATGATTTGAGAAACGACGTAGACATAATAGTATGGTAACAGTATTGGATACCTAAGTATAAATCTAACGGGCGATGAAAAAAATAAGAAATATACATGACACCATCTAAACCAAAAGGACACAAGCCCACAATTTCTTTTGAAATTCTTAACAATACTAGTCATTAGTTATTGTAGACATGTCATTTTTGAAATACAAGAGAGATAGATGCAAACTTAACTTCAACTTTTTATCCTTTATCATTTGAGAATTAACTAAGAAATTATCAAATTCCTTCAAAATACTAGAGAGATAAATGCAAATTTAACTTCAACTTTTTATCATTTACCATTTGAGAACTAAGGAATTATCGAATACCTTCAAAATACTAGAGAGATAAATGCAAATGTAAATTCAACTTTCTATCCTTTACTATTTGAGATTTAACAAAAAATTATCAAATGCCTCAAGTCCTAGCCATACATATGAACATTATGAGTCATTTAGAACCTTGTCGAGTAAATTCATAATTTCCAAAGATAAGAAAATTTTATTTTTCTGGTTAAAGTCAAGATAGATTATCATACATGATGTGATAACACAATACATATAAAGCCCATTGATTTTTTTTGTCTTTTATATAACCTTAATAACCACGATGTATGGTATCAATTTGATATACTAAAATGCAATACTATGGTCATGCATTGGAAGGAAGATAAATTGCGCTGTTATAGCGCATTCATACTTCAACAACAATTTGGGGCTCAAACCAGCAAGTGCGGCACTCTATCAAGTGCAACCACAACTAGTACGAATGAGTTCATGTCAAAGACGCAACTTTAAAGAAGCTCCTTCACCAAGAAGACGACTTGCAGAAGCAACTGAAGTCTTCATCTGTCAGGTGAAAAACATGTCGGTTGACACATACTGAACCACGTAGTAAACATGAAAAGGCAGCCAATATTGCCCCCACCACAAATTGTTTTTGTGTAGATCAAGAATGAGAAGATGAGAACGGAAGAAAAGAAGTGAAGAGAGCAAGTTCTTTACGGAAAGTAACGAGATGCCTTGCACTTGGACAACACGGATCTTATCTCCTATGCAGCCTCAATCATGTGTGCACACGGATACTTTAATTCATTCGCTAAAATCCCTCGCTTATCCCCCCTTTGTTTTCATTTTCTTTTAAATCCCTCTTGCGAGTTCAAATTTCACATGAAAAATCCATGATGTAAAGGGCTATGTTTGACTAAAATCTCGCATCACATATTGATTAAGAGATCTCAACAAGGATAGGACAAGAGAAAGGAAACACGCGCATACACACAAAAGAGTGAAGATCTAGATACATCCTATAGCTAAGATCGAAAAGGAAAAGAGATGGAGTCGCTTTAACTCTTGCTTGGTGCACTTGCAAGTGCTAAAGAAGCATATCTAGAAGTCTCTTTTCCGATTTTGGGGAAACCAATACCCGGCTTTGCCTAGTATCAAACCCCAAGATCCGCAACAAAGGATCCCCAAAAAGAAAATTCTTGAAAAAAATCAAGGAAGCAGAAGTATATATGCTTAAGAAACATGAGGGTTCTTGCGGGATGGTGCAAAAGCAAGAGCACAGTAGGATACTTACCCTGATTTTGACATGGTTGAGGCGACTCGAAGATGAGAGTTGTGGTGGTGGATTCAACAGGTGAATTAGCTGAGCTGGGACGATTGGTGGTGGTGGCGGCGGTGGTGTCCATGACTTGAGTGAGAGCAGTGACCATGGCCGAGACGTCGGTCTCGGACAAGGATGTTGAGTAACTGGACAGCTCTTCATCTTCTTCTTCTTCTTCTTTGGCCTTCTCTGGCACCGATGCTTCGGGAGGAAGTGACCTCTTTCCATGCCTCCGATGATGATCCACCTTTCGAACACTTGTGTCCTTCTGATTAACAAATGGCTTCTTGAGATGCTTCCTTTTTCTCTCTGCGCGCGTATGAGTGTGCGTAAGAGAGAGAGAGAGAGAGAGAGAGAGAGAGAGAGAGAGAGCTTGTGAAGAGATTGCTAAATGACTAATGTATTGTCTCTCACTATATGGCTAGGGTTTTGAGGACGATGAACAAAAAAGGGGTAAAGGAGATGACAGATCGACCTGAAACTTCACATTTTTTTTGTTCCGTGCTTAAAAGAATTATCCGAAGAGCAAGCGGTGGGAAAGTTAGGTCCTAGAAAGTGAGAAATAGGGTTTGAATTGAAATTTTATGTTTTTGTTCCAATGACAAAAGAACAATTGAGAGTATAATTTTGCTAAGAATTTTGGCTCCTAATTTGAACAAAGAATTTTTAAGTTCCATATCCCGTCCCCACAATTCTCTCTCCGTTCCACTGATAAGGATGTTCTATGGATGACTTTGTGATTGTATAATAGTTATCAAAGAATCAGATTCTCTCAATTTAAATGGTAAATTTGATCAAGTTTGAAAAGAATAAATAATCCGTTTAGGTGATTTTATTTATTTAATCCCAAACGTCTTACTATTATTATTCTTTCATTGCCAGTAATTAATACCTTAAGACTTGAAAAATATAAAAATGTATAGTCTTTATAAAACCTCAGCTCTTATAAATTATTCTTAAGTCGATACAAAAAGAGTGCATACTCAATATTTTGTTGTTGATTTCCACCAATGTCGTGTTCAATAAATGCTGATTTCGCTCGAGTGTGTGGGTTGACATGCATTAGAATGCCGATATAAATGTGAATATTAGTCCACCTTTTTGAGCGACGATCTTAAGGGCGCACTTCCTCACATTCAACCTATATTCGAAATTTTAGTCATAAAGTGGTCCCAACAAGCTTGAATTCAAGACCACAAACATTAGTTTTTTAAAAGGATGGAATTATGAAGCCTTTGTGGCTTAGTGGAATCTCCCTTGTATTACAAGATCAAGGTCAAGGATTTGATTGAACCTTGAATTTGGAGGTGGGACGGGTAAAAATCTTTCTATAGAAAATCAGGTCGTTGACACTCTTCAAAAAAAATAAAATGGAGTCAAACAAATAGCCAGATACATGGGTACAAGATAAGATAATAATAAAATAGATAGTTGTTGCTCAAAAGGGTAATACTTTCATAAATTCATGGCTTTTCAAATGTGCAAAATATTAAAATTTCGAATATCGGGTTAAAAAAATTAATTTTCCGTGACCCAATTTATAAGGGTCGTTATATTTCCTACCATTCAACTCCAAGTGCACATTTTACACAGTTTCTCTTCAGTTTGCACTCGTGAGAAACAATCTCAATTCCACCTGTCTTACACATCTCGGTTACAATATCATGACTTTATATACATATATTCTACCTTACCTATTAGTGTGAGTTTCGAGGTGCTACAAGACAAAATTAGCCGAATACATGACAAGCATCGATCAACATCAATCGAAACTTACAAAGTTGACTAACCAATTTATTTATACCATTCAAAGTTCTACGAGCTTGATAACATAACATATAATAGACCCTATGAAACAAGCCATTGGAAGTCAAAGCGATTCATTCAATAAGACCCATTAAAGGCATCATATTTCAACTGGGAAATATATAATTACTCCAAAGACACCGTTGTTATGAAGGGCACAAGTCAAGGCACCTATAAATTAGTATATATTTGATGAACTGGATTAAAATGCTCGTGGTGGAGATGACCTCACAAGAGGTCGACGAATCGATCGTCTTTTTCATGACCTTAGACTTTAAATGACGGTATTATAACACCAAGTAGATCTTCCAATATAAATATCTTTTTTTATTTCCATATGAAAGGATGCAATGAACGGGATGAGTATCTATTTAATAATAAGAAGATCTCTAGTAACCCCATCTTATTGTTGTAACTTTCCATAAATGACAAAGAGATGTTGTCTTATTGTTGTGATTTTTCACCTATAGTTTTTCATCCACAAAATAAAATGCTTAAAAAAAATGAAAATGAAGATGCCATGTAAAGACAAGTGTAACACCTACTTCGAGAACGCTCTATTTAGATATGCGTTTTATTCATGCTCAATGTAAGGAAAACGGTACAAATGTCGCGAATAGTATAATATAATGAATTTTTAGTCCATGCAGAGATCGCGATCAGTCATCGAGCCCACATGCAAAAGCATCTCCTCGAGCAAAGATTCGCGATTTCATATTTTGTCAGAAATAGAGCACGCTTCACATGAATTCTAAACTCGCCCCCATCACGATGATGAGATACCCATTCCCTATGCTTCTTGATATATATGGGAAGCAATATCTTCCTAACATTCTAATTTGAGCATCGGATATGACCATCAGTTTAGTCTTTAGTTTGTTGCAAGCGATGATTCCAAAAAAAAAAAAGGATTTGAGTTTTGCACCCACATGGCAAACATCATTATCAGATCTTAAAATCTATAATTTGCAACTCATTCCACCTAACGCATTAGTGAAAATTATCCAATCAATCCTAAATCTATCATGGAAGCCAACTCAATCCTAAATTTTTCAATTTTATTATTCTTTAGTCTCACTCTACTCTTCTATGTACATGTGCATGCTATGTTCACGAGAATCAAACCCTGGACCTAGTACTCTTCAAGCCAACACATGAGTAATTTCCAAAAAATAATTGACCATAAATGACATAAAAATTTTGAACTAAATTGGCATTCTTACAATAGGATTAAGACTAATTAGACAATTTCTCTAACCCTACATCACTCTCTTGGGAAACAGTTGGGTACGCATTTACCTCTCTTGGGAAACAGTAGGGCACGTTTCGGTTGGGAAGTTGGTTTTGGGGTGAGTCTAGTTTGGGAAGAAAAATGGGAAAAATGGGAAGCTCAAATAAGTGGGAATGGCAGACAACTTGGAATGAAATTGAAATAGCAAAACTCATGGTGCAAATTGTAAGTTTTCAAAAGTCATGACTGTAATTGATATATGAGTCCAAAACTCATGTTGCTTTCTACAATATCCCGTGTTGTCATCATTTAGATAAGGTGCCCACTGCCCATCTCCTAGTTATGTATCGTGAAGGGCTGGGATGCATCCTCCTTCAATCAAGCATGGAAAAAAAAATACGGCGGAAAAGAAAGTCGCCACGTGCAAGATCAAGTTGCGATACAAAGTTAATTGGGGCATAAGGGATCTCCAATCAATCATTTTTATCTTCCTTTATCTTCTGTAGTGTTTGACCATATAGGATTTGTCCAATCCAGAGTTATTCAACGTCCTAGTTCTTGGTACGATCGACGTCTGTTCGGTTAAATCTTGTTTGATGACACAATAAGAACACCAGATAGGATCCAACTATGATATCTCAAATTAAATCCAGTCCACTAAACTTAGCCTAAAAGCACCTCATAACCTTGTAAGCGCGATTGGTAAGGTTTAAACATGTCTCCATCAGTTCCTGAGCAGGAAATTTCCTGAAGCAATCAGCTTCGCCTACCTAGCGGGTTGAGTGTATCCAGCACTGGTACAGAACCATGGCTTTCAAGAAAGTACGGCGAAGAGTGACCACTTATGCCGAAATTGTGGAATTGAAAGGGGTGTTCTTCACTTGTGGGAAGGACGTCCCTTTCTTCATTGGGCATTTAAAGAATGACATTCCGATAAATCCCGAAAACATGGACATCGAAAACCTCATGAATAATGTAAAATGTGAGCGAGAGTGAATGACTTAGGATATGGATTTGTTTGCACTTGGTGCTATGAGAATCAAATTTATGCCATGCGCATAATCCAAAAAAAAAAAAAAAAAAAGGCCCACTCTTCAATTCATCAGTGTATCCTACCCAAAATTGTGAATCAGTAATAGACCAGGTCATTTAATTACAAACGTATTGATTTCATTTGACAAAACACTCGTGAAACGTGATGAATAGGAATTTATGACATTAACCATATATATGATTTCATTTTGTTTTGTTAGGTATGATTATATCACTGTATAACCAATATGAAAAATAAACATGGTCATAACTTCCTATTAGTAATAAGAAGAAAAAATTACCAAATAATTTTTAAATTCATTGTGTCAATACCAGTTTAGTCCTAAATATTTCAATTTGATCGATAAAATCATAAACTTTTTGACGTTTTGTCAATTCAGTCCATCCAATAAATTTTGGCTTGATATCACTAATGTAAACCTTGACTATCCTACGTGACACCACCGGCACTAAGATAGACAAATTTGATAAATTTTTTATTTATTTTGTATTTTCTTTTTCCCTTTCTTCTCTTTTCTACCTTTTGCTTTTTATCACTATGGCTAGCAAGCTCCTGCAAGGCCCACAACCCTCGCTTGTTACCACAATGGTTTGGGTGAGGCCACCTTTGCCCATGGTCGGTAAAGTGATGGCGAGGTTGGCCTTACCTACATCCGCCACCCACCTGCATCCGCCACCCTTGTTAGTGTCAACAAGGACTTCGCAGCCCTCACCAGCCACAATGAAAGGAAAAAGAAGAAATAAAGGAAAAGAGAAGTTAAGAAAAAATAAAATAAAAATTTAAAGTATTATATACGTTAGCATCAGTCATGTCACATAGGTTGATCGATATATCCATATCAGTGATTTCCAGTCAAGATTAACCGAATATACTATATTGGCAATTATCAAAAGATTTAAAATTAAATTGATCAAACTGAAAGGTTCAAGACGAAAATGGTACAGGCGCAATAAGTTTAAAACTTTTCTTAGTAATTGTCGTAATAAGCATGGTCATATTTCTTGCAAACATGTCTAGTCTATTGTAATCCATAAATCCGTCTATTATTTTACAATAAAACGATCACTCTCTCGTCAAAGTGACGCACCTAAGAGAGAAAAAAAAAAACAATATGGACTTTCCCATTCATGAATAGAACGGATGGACCGAGACGGTCAGCAATTACGACCCCCTCTAGTCGCCCACCTAAGTGGTACCCATTCATAACTACTCCGAACCACTGGCGGCCAGAAAATTCGAGGTCCCGAAGCCTGTTACCGTGCAATTAGGAAAGTAAGTGCTCGAACGGAATCGGATGAAGCGGGTTTTGTCTGGTTGGCTGAACCTGGCTGCTTGCTGAATACTTTTAGAAACAAAGAAAGAGACAGGGAAAGAACATCTTCCAACACTTCAAACTTCATAGCGACTGATGATTTGTCGATGCGATCAGACCAAAATTCCAAAAACGTCGGCAAAGTTGACATTCATGCACTGAATTGGCATCTCTCTCTCTCTCTCTCTCTCTCTCTCTCTCTCTGATGTGGGTTCTTGTCCAAATCCCCGAAATCATGCTGGATTCGGATCGGTTTGACTATGACCGTAGCCACGCCTTAATTCTGCGAATTGGTCCGTGAAGGGACGGACATGCACTTCAATCTCTGATTCCTTGCACGTGATTGTATTTGACCGATCTTGTCTTCGTCCCCACCAGAAAAGAAAGAATAAATTTCATTAACAACTCGACCACGATAACACTCGGTAAAATATTTGAGTTCACATGGTTGATTTATTTGTTTCGGATGTGTTTGGTTCGATTTTTTTTTAAAAGGAAATGTAAAAGATTTTTAAGTGAAAGAGTCCTTTCAAAATACCAATAGTGTTAGTAAATTATAATTTATAACTATTCTTGTAAAGTACTTTTACAGGTTTTCATAACAATAAAAAAATATCAAACCTTTGTCGATGAGATTCAGGTTGCTTGTGAGCCACATCTAAAAAGATTTGGCTCCAGCCAACGATCACGTCACCTAGGTCTTGGGACCTCAGGTGAGGCTAGCTTACACTAGATCCGATTTGCTAATCACTAGTTAGCCACTCACTGGTGACATCATGTAAGACGAAGTCATTTTTGAAACTATAAAAGTTCAACAAGACAAAATTGAAAAATAGATAAATATATTAGCATTCCCAAAATGTTCGAGGTCCAAAACACCTTAGGGCCTGCTTTGAGCTAAAGGTCCGGAGTCCTTTAAAAAAATATAAGTGCATATCTCCAAAACTCTTTAAAATAATTGCCAGATGGTACTTGCAATTGCCCATAATTTCTGAACTCCCAAAAGTGCTTTTGCAAAGTGTTGCCAAAGCACCGTCACGGAGAAGATTTGGTTGCGAAGGAGAGCACGTCTTGCGATTTGCATCTTGTCTGTTCGGAAAGTCATGAACCCACATGCACGAGCATGTGCCTTTGGACAGAACGCACGTACATGACCCACACGCACGACTTCTGTCAAGGAGAACGTTTGGCTTTGATGTAAGTCCTTTCGTTGCGTTGTAGTTTCTGTGCTCTCCCATTCTATGCCAATCTCTAATTTGTGGTCGCAATTGGCGTTTGATGAACGATTCTCCCCCTCTTCGGAGCAGAGTATGGCTAGCAGGATCTATATTCTCTCGATCTAGAACAAATCGATGATCTAATTGAGATCATCACATATCACCATGGCATCGTAAACAATGATGACAACTTGACGAGGTAAGTCGTGTCGTTGAATTTAGAAGATCTCGCTATTATAAAGCACTTCGCTAGTGTAGTTGTCAATGTAATCTTTGATTTGAAGATAAATTTGGTTCCTTAATGTTCCATAACGAGCTGTCTAGACATCATGCATTTCAAACATGGATAAATTGGGGAGAACCACGAAAAAAGTCTTAATCTCATTACATTTATAAATATTCAGTCATAATTTTGACTAATTTAATTCTAAATATTTTCATATTTATACTAATTCAACATATCCGCCCAATTTAGGCTGAAAATTGTTAATGTGAAGGCCGGTCATCTTATATAATATGATTGGCGCTAACATGGACATTTTTAATAATTTTATTTTTTCAAATTTTTATTAGTTTTTTTTCCTTTTCTTTTTTCTTTAGTTCTCTTTTTCTTCTTTTCTTTTTTTTTCCTATTGTGGCTGGCAAGAGTCACCAGCGACAAGCTAAGGCAACCATGGCCTCACTAGCCGCGGGCAAGGCCACCTTCACCTACAGCCAACTAGGCCATGGCGAAGCTGGCCTCACCCAAATTTGGGCAAGGCAACCTCGTCTACAACTGCTTAGACCTCACCCAAATCTAGGCAAGGGTCATGTTACTTGCCAACAATCGGCTAGCTCCAACGATTCTTGTTGGTCACAATGGAAAAAAAAAAAGATAAGAAGGAAAAGAGAAGAGAAGAAATTCAAAAAAAAAATTAAAAGTCATAAAATAAAATATTTACGCCCGTCTTATGCTAACTACATGCCACATCGATTTAAGACATCATAAATTTCTGGTCTAAATTGACTGAATGGACAAAATTAGTACTAAAAGTCTATGATTAAATTGGTTTAATTAAAAAATTTAAGACTGAATTGGTACCAAATGTAACAAATTTAAACAAATTTCTAGATAATTTGATAATATGGAGCTACATCAAGGCTCAAGAACAAGCCAACTTGACTGCTCCCGAATCATCTCCACTGACAAGGACGACGCTAACCGACAAAAGCAGCAAGTCTATCTTGCAAGGAGGAATCTAACACGCAAAGAGAAATGAATGAGGTAATAAAAGGAAAGCAAGATGTCAAAGTCCATTAAGTGCCTTGCTTGATACATCAACTTCCTAGACCTGTCTATTTTGTACCCTTTCTATTATGTACCCTCAAGAAAGAAACAGAGCATCCCAGCTCCGAATGCACTCACGTGCTTTTTTTGAAACTAATATGACCATTTTAAATCTTCATTTGAAACAAAATTTACTTAGATCTTTATTTTAGAAAGTTACAGTTCTTGATGTCCTTACTTAAAACAAAATTTACATAATATCCTTACTTAAAATTTCAAGGGAAATAACCTCCAATCGCAGATGAATTTGTCTGTTTCCTCAATCCAAAACCCCCCACGACAAAGTTAAAAGACTATAAATAAATAAATAGATAAATAGTCAAATAGAAACAAACTTGTCGTTTTCCTTTCCGAGGAAGAGCGGGGTGCAATTATTAGAAGGCTCTCTACGGCCCACGTTCTCCCCTAAGACTCGCGCCCACTTGAGGTCGCACCGGAGGATTGCGCGGGGTTCCTGCGAGGTGTCGGCGACTTTTAACCCACTTTTCCTAGACGACGATCCACGCAGGCAGGCGGCATTTCAATCTCACTCGATTCCGTCCGAGACCAAAATCGGCCAGACAGCAAGCCCTGTTCAGCCCAACCGCACAAACCGACGGCCGGACACGAAGTTTGATGGAACCGATTTCATCGACCCTCAGGACACGACGCGACTGATATGCTCCAACGGCATGTCAACATGACCTTAGACATGTCCACTTCGAAGCGACACCCTGACAGGCAAACCGTTGATTCCGACGCTTTCGACGCGCCACCACGTGAATGAACAAGGCTAATTTCCCGCATGCTAAAGCGAATGGCTAGTGCTATGCTTAAATCCTCATGTGACTTCACCCCATTTCGCTGTCACTGAGATGAGTGATGGATCCTAGACTTGAGACGGGTTGCACTTTCCAACTTCACGAGAGGCAGGGGAGGAAAGCAAATCCTCTAGAAAAAATATGTACATCGATCTCTCAAAAAAAGAAAAAAACATAGGCCACGGAGCGCAAACATGACTAGATACAAGAACACTTGATTCATGATAGAAACCTCTTCGATGATGGAGTCGGTACCAAGAGAGAATCGCCGGCAAACTCCGAAACCAGTTTGGAATCCCAAGGAAGCTCCGAAATCTCACAATCAGAAGCTGCCTGTCAGTGCCCTGCATGAGAGAATAACTGGTTTCAGCAATTTTGGTCTATTTATATACGGATCAACCTCCTAATACATCTAAACTCGAAAGGTCTTCTCCATATGAGTTAAGCTGTTTTGCCAACTATATGGGAAAACTTAATCTAAGTATCAACTGCGCGAAGACATTAAATATCGGAATGGACTCATTGATCACCAAGAGTTACAAATCTTTCAAGAAGAACACGAGGACCATGTGATGACTAATTTAAAAGCTGACTATCGCCACAACAAAGGGGGTAAGGGGAAATACCGGGCTAAAGAAGAAGGACCACCACTTCGATGTGCCCAATCAGCGGTAAGCAGAAGCAACTCCCGGAAAAGAACAAAGAGACGAAACTGAAAGATTTGCCTCGCGCAAAGCAACGGTTTCATGTACTGTTCTAGCAAGAGGAACAGCATCTGCTTGGGCAGGACCATCATGACAAGCTATATCATAATGTGGTTGGTAGGACAACTGCAATTCCTTGTATGCATAAGAAGCTGGCTGCGATGGTATGATGGAGCTAAAGCAAAATGACAGCGCTATCAGAATTCATAAGCTTCTTAATTTGTTCAAGCTTCCCAATCAACGTCAATCAATTGACATGAATTAAAACAAGCAAACAAAATCTTCATAAATGTAACGAAAGTTCATCGCCAAACACAGAACCTAGGTACTTCCATCTTCAATAATTTGTCTTCTACAAATGGGTTCTTCTCTGAACTAAACCTGAGTATCCATTGTGCAAAAACCTACTAAAACCAAAATACCGCTAGGCCTATGTTACACGCAATAGTAGCTTAAAAAAAAAAAAGGAGAACAAGGAACTTTGCATGTACCTAGGTCATCAATGTTTATTCTTTTCTTTTCGTTTCTTTCTAATAACAAGCTTTGTTGGTAACACAAACTGCATTAAAAAATGGGATTGCCTCTCATGTCATCCCCTGGATGCCTCTTATTTTAGTATTTAGACTGAGTCCTATTATTGGGCCACAAGGTAGTACACACAAAAGAAATAACAGCAGTAACCATTCTAAACAGATATAACCCTTCATAGATTAAGTTAAACGAAGGTGACATAAAGAGTATCTTGGAAAAAGTTTGGTCGACAAGAATCTGCTCACAAGAAAGCACTGTCAGCCTATGAAACACAACAAAAGGTCAGAAGACGTATCACTAGCATAAGCACAATACCAAATTTGGAAATTTTTATAATCTCCAGAAAAACAAGAAACCTTCAAAAATCATCCCACAGTGAAAGCTCCTATTGGTGAGAAATAACCCTATAAGATCCCCCGCTTGCACAGCTGCAGACACATAGCAATGCATTTTTCTTCACTATCTAGCCATTCAAACTAGCCTGCCTTTGGCTGTCAGTCCACATGGCCATGTGCTTGTAATTTCCAACTAGTTCACTTTTCAGATAAGGCCTAACTCATCTGATGCGAGGACCTCAACACTAGAAAACTCTTAATAATCATGGGTTATCAACAGTGAATCAATTGGTACTAGAAGGAAGTAATTAATTCTTGACACAGATACATTAGATCTGCTATTGCCCAAGCAAGGCTCTTTATGCGAATACTAGTTTTAAAGTATATAAATGCATAACACCTTCTATATGGATCATGCACAGAATACTGTGGTTCTTCCGGGAAGTATGGCTGATGAACTTCAGAAAAAATTTGTGAGCCTCCTTCAGGACAAAGAGCAACTTGCTGAACATTGTAATGAGACTCCATAACCAGTCCTGTCTGTCCCATATGAGTTTCTGATCCATATCGCTCATGCTGCACTTGTAGAATGGAGCCTTCATATTGCTGCCTCGGAATGGCCAGGGAATTGGGGTGCTGCCTCTGAGGTAGATACAAGTCCCCTGGAGGAAGAAACCTGCCACTGGCTCCAAATATTTCTCCAGAGCATAAGCTGGTCGAGCAGACTGAATCATTTCATAGGGGAAGGCAACAGGAGAAGGTTGTATCACATCTATTGGTCTAAACAATGCTACAAGAGACCTCACCTACAGCAAAGATAAAGCCCATCAGAATTTTTTCAACCCAGATATTCCTTTTGTTGCCAATAAAGTGAATGACCATATACCTGCTTTCTGTTGAGCTCCTGTCGAAACTTAGAATGGCTAACATAATTATCCTCGATTGCTTTCTTGAAGACACTCTCGGGAATAGGTAAACACTCTTTGAAGATCCTAAACCTCACCTACAATGAGGATAGAAGTGAACAACCATCAATGAAAACAATCTTTCTGAAGGCACTAGGAACGTAAGATATCCATCAAAGCAAGAAAAATAATTGCTAAAAGTGATTCCAAAAGTAAGATAAATTAGCTGAAAACCAAAATCAATGAAAAAACCCATAAAATGACATATGCAGCACTTTCATCTCACTCATATTCAGTGCAACTGGCTGTCTCCAAGCTCAAACAGAATTTTACTGTGATAACCAAGAAAGAAATTAAATATTGAAATACAATAGATGAAACAAAGCATTCATGACATGCAAAATAGACAATTGTCAGAGACTCTTGCATTTCTTTCCCCATAACATGGAACAAATTAATACAGACAAGTTCCACCATGCCACAGCTGTTGGACTCAACGCTATTTCTGCCATAACCATCATGCAACGACTCATGCTCTTCACTTTCCCACAATAACCATAAATTAGAAAGCTTTTCTGTCAAAGCATGAGGACTTAAGCAATGGAAGACCTTTTCTCTTTCTGACTGAAAAAGATTTCGTTACATAGGTATCGAGGGGTAGCACCCTTATACGATTTCACTTAAAAGAGAGAGTCCATTTAATCAAATAAGGAGTTTAATGATGTAACTTGAACTTCTTTTGGCTAGGAATCTAACTTGAACTTTTACAAGCATAAGTTATAAAATTATTGAGTCAAAATCTTTGTTTGTTCTATCTTGAATTATCTTATCTTAGTAGTTCCCTTCCTTAAATTTTATAGCAAATAATCAACTTTTCTATATTCCAACTCATTTTCACCATAATCAACTAATTTTGCTTTCTTTTATGATTACATTCTCTTGTTGTTACATGGATCATGAAGAATACTATGTTTATATTAACGATCTTTAAGCTACATACGCACTTATTAGCATGATAAATCTAATAAGCAATTCTCATGGATTGTATTATATGGATTTGTTGATAAATGAAGAGTTTTGTTTTAATGAGGATGTTCAGATGATAACATACACATGTATAATATCTTTATATTACATGTGTCGACAATTTTTTGTTGTCAATTTTTCAATTAATTTGCGCGCATATGAGAATGTGCATGTATGTGCATCACATAATTGTTTCTTGAAAATGAGGTTCACTAATAAATTATCATAGCACATGATCCATAGCCCAAGGGGAGGCCTTGACTTTTCTTTTTCCTAGTAATCAAGTGTTCAAAACATGGCAACCCTTAGTTTAAAGTACCTGACTGGTCACTATTGAGCATGGCAACCCTTAGCTTCACACAAACTGAAAAATAATCAGACTGCACATATGAGTCATTGCTCTTGGGGGTAGCCTCCACACGAAATGTATTTCAAAATAAACTTTGAACTTATTTTCAATGTTGCTGCATGCCGCCCCCCTTTGTGGGGGGGGGTTGGTTTACATTGTATAAGTTTATTTACAATAAAGGATATATCATCTCTAGTTAGGAGTTGACGCAACATGAATTTTTCAACCACATCACTGAAGTTTAGTAATCATATACTAGTATCACAAGAAGATCTAATACGAGCACCACTGACTGGCAACACTCATATCGACCACTTGCACTCATGGCAATGAAGATTTGAATTGAAATCAGAGATGGAAGTTTCAAAAAACCAACACATCTTAAACCACCTCCATTGGTGGCCAGCCATCACACACAGTTATGCATCCCTACAAATCCATACGAGTTGCCATTAACACTAACTGTGAGTTACATGTCCATGGTGCAGATAGCCACAGCCAACAAAGGTTTCAGGCTTCTTTACTTCGTTATTCTGCTTTATACTATGTGGTGTTATGAGGTCTCCACTCATTCGATTAAGAGGGCATATATCAAGATATCATTCTTTTTCATAGTCTATACTCTATAGACAACATTATACATTGTTATGGCAAGAAAAATGTCAAAGATCCTCCACGGCAGCACTTGACAACAAAGAGACCATTATTTACTTTTGAAAATAATATTGTTCCACATTAAATAAAAAGATGAACCTCAAATGATAAACAAAAGCATATAAAAGCAAACAGCAAAACCAGTCCAAGCACATGCTAAACATGAGATACCTTTAGCCACCACCCAACTCTACAAATTGCAACATGTTCAGTTAAAATGAGTTCCCAACTAGCGCAAATCCTATAGCAGGAAAACAACAAGGCATCAAGCTTGAAAGAATAGTTTGGGGTACAATTTAGAAAACCTTATAAGCCTTGGCAATATAGTCGGTGATTACTCCAAACCTGACTATCATACTAATAAAGTACCTTCATTATAATACACTAGATTATTCAGATGATTAATTTATCTATCCTTGTATTGCTATAACGATTTCTTCAAAATACTCAAAAAGAGCAACTAGACCATCTGGGCAGGATCAAGTTCTCATGTACTCAACACAGAGACAGGTTTGGGACAAGTTCAGGTCATAATCAGGACTAATTGGATTTGAACTGAGCTCAGCAATTCCTAACTCACCTCGCTCCAACCAAAACCCCACCACCCAACTCCCAAGAAACCACGAAAAACTAACATTAGATTAAAAAAGATAAAAAGGAAACTGTCTAACTTCACCACTTTCTTACATATAAGCATGTGAGACAAAAGCTCACAGAGGATGACAGCCAGAGGTGGTACCGGAGTCCAGCAAGCCAAAAGAGTGCATTTCTTCAATAAACACCAGAGACAAAATCACTTTCAATCAAAGAAGAGCCAAGTTGCATGCTTAAATCATCCACCAATACTCCAGCTCACTAAATTCAACACTATGCTAACTCCACTTTCAAGATGCAATAAACAGATTATCTCGAAAGTTCCTTGATACCTGGGAACGAAATTTCCGGTCGAAAGCCATGGGCTCTAAGTCCAAGTCCCCCTAGATGTCGCCTCATACACTCCATAGAGAAGTTTTAAGTCAAAATCAAACAAAAATAGTTTTGCACCTGGCTTGACTTTCTTCACAACTTCCAGTTTTCCCAGAGGCAGCCCGAAAACACGATATCGATAACATTCCGGCTTCGTTTTCCCACTACACAAAAAAATAAACCCTGCATCCCACTCACTATCCTTTTCCACTTTCTTCTCCTCATATGTCATAGATGGGGTTGGTTCAACAGTAGGACCGCCTTCAAATGCTATGACGCTAGCCATTGCAGGATGAGCCTCCAAAACACCAATGGGATTAGGAGGAGGCCCACCATCAAGTGCAGAAGTCACTATCATCTTGGAATGTGTCTTCAAGGTGCCCTTCCCTATCTTTTTAGTCACCTTCCTCAACAATGGCCCTGGGTACTTATTATTCTTGCCTTTCATCTTTGCTGTGAAGCAACTGCAGTGACCATAAAGTGGATAGTATTTGCAAGTTTCACACCCAAACCAATCTATAAACTAGAAAGACATTTAATTTTGTAGCAGTAACCTAATAATCATGGACTTTGTAAACATATTCTCTTCTTCAATTTCGCACTTTCTTAAAATTTTGACACATCAAATTTCAATCAAAATTCAAGTACATAGAATGATGGTACTCATAAAGGAATCTTGTAACTTTCATTGACAGAAATTGAACTAGATTGAGCCAGAACCCCCATAAAAGCTTTCAATAGACATTTCACATGCATAACCAAATTGACACATTCCCCTAGGAGTCAAAGGATGCGATACCTTTAAAATAAAGTGTTTAGTAGCTTCAAAATAAAGGCTAACAGGAGAGCAAGATTAATTGGTTAGATTATTAAAGGATAAGCTGTGACCACATGATAAAGGTAAGTGGAGTTTTAAAAATAGATTTCCTCAAAATGATTTGCTTACTTTTATATAATTACCAAACACCCACCCAGAGATTATGTCTACATCCAATTTTAACATGTTTTCAAGAAATCACCATATTTTCAATCAGGGTCAAATAAAGAGGTCAACCATAGTCAACCAAGGACACAGCTACAACACAAAGAAGTCCTAATCACCATTAGAATATTGAAATTTGAGTGGACCTGGTGACTGCCATGAACCAAATATGGCATACGTAGACCTATTCTTCTATGATCCAGCACATGGTGCTCATCCGAAATCTTATCATGACAACCTACCTCCATTGCAACACTTCTTATGATCTCATTGTTTAATCACGGAATTGATGTATCTTCCAAGACCTTATTTTCTTATTTTTATTATTTACCTCCAGATCATGTTCATAAAATGCTATCCATGTAATGCTAGTCATATCGATCATCCAAGAACTTTTATTCTTTAATTTAATTACTGCTATGGCTTACTTCTAGCCTCTAGGTCCAAGACTCTCAAGATCATAAGTTGTGTACAAATAAGGTCACTTATATCTCAACTCTCCAATAAAGCACCATTATTACAAAATTGGCCATCAAGCCCCTGGGGTTCAAAGAAAGCCTAAATATAAGTTCTTGAGATATAGGCTAACGTGGCCAAGAGTGAATAATGGTATGCAGGTATGTCAAAAGAAGTGTCGATAACTCATGGAAAAGTTCAAATTGGCCTAAATGTGGAAAGTTTCACGCCATAAGTACTGATCAAGGAATGCTCCAAAGCTGAATAATCAATGTCAAGTAGGAGAAAAACTTTGACACAGTACTTTGACCCCTTCAAGTAAAATTTCATGCCAAAGCATCAAGAAGAAGACAACAGTGAGCAAGAAAGAAGCAGGTAGCAAATGCAGGGTATATGCACCAGCTCCTCAACCCAGGACTTCTCGATACTATCAGAAAAGTTAATCTCAACTTTTGCCTTCCGATTCTAGGATCATGAGGTGGCCATCTTGTGGGTCACGTGACCTCGCCGCCAGATTCTAGGATCCTGAGGTACTTTGACCTCGTCACAACTACGATGAACAGTAGCAGCAATGAGGGCAAAATCGAAAACCGAAAAACTAAAGAATTGGCGAGTTTAATTTTAAAAAAAAAAAAAAAAAAAAAACCTAATTTTAGCATTTCACGAATGCCCCCTTGTTTGTCCCTACTCGCCTGACCTTTCAGAAAACTGAACCAAACGTAGCCTAAAGTCGCCACCTTTAGTTTCGCTCCAAAATCGCAACCGAAAACCGGAAGGAATTAAAAAAAGAAAAAGAAGAGAAACAGAAGCAAAGATCAACCGCGTCTACAGCGCGCGATTCAGCAGCAGAAAAGAGCATCGAATTCGTCGCGTCGCCTTCACTGATCGACCCGCATGCAGAAAGGCTGACGCGAGAGAGGCGCTGATCAGGAGCGGGGACGCGAGTGGGAAACCGTACCTGCGATGACGAGCTTCTCGAGAGACGAAAATGGCGGAAACCGTAACTGCGATCGATCGTCGATCGATCGATGGCGATGTGGACCGGTCGATATCCCAAGGCGACCGAGAGCGACGGATTGCGTGGACTGATGATCACGGAGTAGCGGGCGGATACTCGGAACGAGCGGATCGCGTTAGGCCGTTGGACGTGAGCGGGCTCGCGGGCCGGGCTTTTGCCCCGAACGGCACCTGAAGCTAAGCCCGAAATTGAATAAATAATAATAATAATAATAAAATAATAATAATAATAATAATAATAATAATAAAAAAAAAAAAAGGATATATCCGATTGAATCAGGAAAAATTTGCCATGAAAATATAATCTGATCCCAGATCCATTTGTTTCAAGAAAAGCTGTTTTAAGGAAAAAAATTTCTGACTTTAGTGTTTGAACGTCGAATGAAATTTTCTTTCGGCAACAAAGAAATCATTTTCCTTAAATCACTAAATAAATGAAAATTAATCATTTTTTTATGAAAATGATTTTCATTGAAAATGTTTTCACTCGAAATTTTTAATAATACGAATGCACCCTCAAAATGTCCAATCTGTGCAAACGATTTTTCATACTTGTTTTAAACATAAAATCAACTTATTTTGTTAATTTCATCCAATTGAAGCGACAAAAAATGATAATGCAAATTTTTGAAATTTTATTTTTTTGAGACACGTGGCAATAAAGGGAAACTACATGAGAAGAAAAGAAGCCAAAAATGAAAGAGGAAGAAGAAAAAAAAAAAAAAGCCATCTTTCACCGGCAAACGTAGGGCAGCGGAGCCTCCCCTTCTATTTTAACTAGGCTTTTTTTTTTCTTTTGGACTTTTTTCTGATTTAAAGTCTTAGGTTATTGTTCCGACGTTGTACCATATCAACATCAAGTGCCTTGAAAATTATTAAAAATAAGCCACATTGGTATTTTTTTGTGATCCAATTTGGACAGAGAGCTAAGCAAAGTACAAGAATATTTTTTTGGCTAAGTCTGGGGATTTAATTGACAAATTAAAACATTTAGGATTTGATTGTATTTTTGTTAAAAATTTTAAGACTTTAAAAAAATTTTCTCTTAAAAGAAATTATTTTCTTGTATCAAATGATTTTTGAAATCTCAAATGAAACGTGATATTATAGAATTACTAATATAAAATTACTTAAAAAATTGGAAATTTCTTACTGAGAAATGAAATTTTAGGGCCTGTAGGCGATTCAGATCGTTTAACTATTTACTTCCACAAATAACTCTTAAAACCACAGTTGTTTTTTTTTTTTTTTTTTCCTGTTGATATTTAAATGTTAATTTTGTCGATAAAGATAAAATTTCGAAAGGTTGTAGCTCATTGCTCGGGCATCTTTTTCGGACAATTTTTATTTTATTCAATATAACTTTTGGGAAGAATCTTGACAAATAAGGAATTGTAAGGGAAAAAAAAAAGTTATTAGAGCACGTCCCCTGTTATTTCTTCTGTTGCAAGAATTTTAAGAGGCCAAAATTTCAAGAAAGTATAACTCTTCGGCCAGGCCTTTTTTTTTTTTTTTTTAGTAAGGTAAGTAATATTGACTTTCAATCAAATAGAATGTACAGGGAGAGAACTGTGGCACCAACATACACTCATCCAGACAACACGTCACCGAAGTGAATGAGTGCCACATTCGCAAAATACAACAGCCTTGCAAGAGAACAAATTACAAGATTTGAACCTTGAAAGACTAAAGGAAACTACACAACCCTCGGGTGCGCATCAAAAATAGCGAGATCCAAGCCCCATGCACGCCACAGAAGGCGATTGCGAGGACTGTCTTGGATAGCTTTGTAGGATAGTACTTTATCCTTTACCGCCTTTATCAAGTGCTGCTTCATGGCAGGGACGAAAAGATTTGAAGTTCGAAATAACATATTGTTCTTGGATTTCCAAATAACATAGAGTAGCGCCCCAAAAGAGAACCATGCAATGTCACTATGGAAATCCTTTCCACCTAAAGCCTTTGTCGCCCAACGAAGGTTGTCCCTCCAGGATTCGTTGCACCAAGCCATGTTACATTTCGCCGCCCAAAAGGTGGCCAAGACATTCGAGACTTGACACTCAAAAAATAAACGATCATGTGAATCAGGACACAATTTACAAAAAACACATACCGTGACGGAAATTCTACTATAGGCCATGAGCGACATCTGTGTGGGAAGTTAGCACCTGGCAGCCAACCATAAAATGAACTGGTGGCACGGCACAATGGCTCTGTTCCAGATGAGTGAGGCCCAAGGCACCACCGTATGTTTCCTACGAATAAAGTCCCATACCGAGGCAATAGAGAATTTGCTGGAAGGATCCGGAGTCCAGGTGAACTTATCTCGGTTCTGGGATAGGGGGTAGCATAATACCCCACGTGGTCAGGTCATGCAAAACCGATAGGCCTTCCGGAGAGAATAAGTCAGCAACTTTGGACTCCCTCGTGAGGTTCGACCGGTAGATCTCAGGATCCGAAAAAAGCATGTTCAAAAGCCCCATTTCCAGCCAAGGGTCAAACCAAAGAGACACCGATTGGCCATTTCCAATTTGCCAACAAAACATGGATCTTGCTTCAGCTCTTAGGGAGAGAATTTTGTGCCAAGCCCATGAACAAAAGGTGGGAACCGTCATAGTCCAGAAGTTATTCCTGTGAAGGTAATTGGCATGAATCCATCTACACCAAAGGGACTCTTTATCTATGAATAAGATCCATATGTGCTTAAACACAGCCGCCCTGTTGCTGTCTTGGATCCTGCAGATACCCAACCCACCTTCCCTTATAGGAAGACAAACATGCTCCCAAGATACCTTAGCTCCCCGGGGACCTAAGGTAGGGCCTTTCCACAGAAACTGTCTACAGATTTGTTCTATGCGATCAACTACCAAAGAAGGCAGCCAAAATATAGATGCCTAGTAGACTTGGATTGAGTGCAATACAATCTTAATGAGGAGCAAACGACCCGCGAAAGACGGGAATTTATGAGTCCAAGATTGTACACGAGATGTAAGAAGACATACCAAGGATTGGCAATCCACTTTGGAGAGTCGTGCAGTGATTATAGGGACCCCCAGATATCGCACCAAAAAAGTACCAAGCTTGAACCCGAGGGCCCGAGAGATCCGCTCTTTGCTGTACACTATGCCCCCGGATACAAATACCTCACTTTTATCAGCATTAGGAATAAGTCCACTCCACATAGAGAATGTGTGGAGGCCTTCTTTCACTCTCTCAACAGAAGATATACCAGTTTTAGTAAAGATAAATACATCGTCTGCGAAAAATAAATGTGTGAGCCGAGTGGCCCTACACCTCCAGTAATACTTGTAGCCAGGCAGCCGAGATTGAGATTCAAGAATTCCCGTAAATATTTCCATTGCTAAAGTGAACAGATACGGGGACATAGGATCACCCTGTCTTAAACCCCACATACTAGGGAAAAAACCATGAAGTTCCCCGTTAATGGCAATGGAGAACTTGGGAGTGGGTACACAAATCATGATAATCTTAATGAAGTGAACAGGAAACCCAAAAGCCAATAAAATAGCCTCCAAGAAGTCCCAATCAAGGGTGTCATACGCTTTCCTAAAGTCCACCTTAATAGCACGCTTTGATTTGCACAACTTACAATTATTTAAATTTCGAAACCATCCCTTCTCATTAGTTCAAAATTGGACTTCAGAATGCTCACTTGGATAAAAACCAATTTGCGTGTCGCATTTTTGTTTGCACACATGGCGCTAGATGTGGATATAATATTTTAATGTCAAAAATGCAATACATTAAAAAAATTAAAAATTGAGAGGAAGGAATTGTCACAACTACCACTTCGTTTATACACCGCTTTATTAATTTGTCATTTTAATCTGGGTGTGTATTTTCTTAAGACTCTAAAGAATTTTCTTCTTCTTTTTTGAATTCTTGAGAAACTTTAAAATATTTATATTAAAAACTATCGGTCCGGTCCGGTCGGTCCGACCCGCCCAAACTAAAATGGGAACGGAACTCGGAACCGGATCGGTCCGGTTCCCGGTTGGATTCCATGGGCGGATATAATATTTTAATGTCAAAAATGCAATACATTAAAAAAATTAAAAATTGAGAGGAAGGAATTGTCACAACTACCACTTAGGGGTGTGCAAAAGAACTACTCGGATCGGACCGGACCGGTTATAATAATAATATATATATTAATTTTTCTTATAAAAAATATTTTTTTTGGTTGAAAAAAATTAAATTTTGAAGCCCCATGTTTAGAATTCTTATTGTTCTATTTGAAGCCCTAATTTCTTATTTGCCGAGTAGCCCTTGCAATTCTTATTGTCGAAGTCTTGAAAAGCACAACAAAGATCAAGAGAACGGTTCATTAATACATATTAAGTAAGCGTGATCGCTTATGAAACCGGTTCCATGGATCCACCCGAGAACCGGACCAAACCGGCAGTCCAGTTCTTGGGTTGACCCATGGAACCAACGGGCGGGTCTCGGATCCAAATTTTTGGAACCGGTCCTTAGCGGGCGGTTCCCGGTTCTAGGGTGGGAACCACCCACCCGGACCATGCACACCCCTACTACTACTCACTATGGTCGCTTAGTGAGTGGGCCATTGCAGTTACAACTATCACTCTTGGTGGTCGCTAGGGGTGGCAATTGATCGTTTCGGTTTGTGTTTTGAATGAAATCCAATCTGATCAGAAAAGATTTAGACACCAACAATTTAGGCGGAGTCGATTACTAGAGCCATTAAGAACCAATTAGAACTCACCTGTTTTAGTCAGTTCAACTCGAGTTTCCGATTAACATTCTGTTTGCCTTCTTTTCTTATAGGCCAAATCTTTTTGCCTTTCGAAGATTATATATCTACTGAGAAAAATACCAAAAATAGAAAAGAAAGAAACCATTTGCTCTGCTTCTCATTGACAGAGAAGAGACGTGTGAGGTCCGATGTCTCCATTAACAATGCGGGCTGAAAAGTGGGCTTTGTGGCATGGAGGTGAAGGGTAAGAGGTAGAGGTATCAAAATGAGTTATAAACCCATATTATGACTCACTTTGAGTTAAATGGGTCAAATATGGGTCAAAAAATTAAATATGGGTCAAGTGAAAGTTAAATATTGATCAAATATGAGTCAAGTAAAAATTCAATATGGATTGAATGAGTCATTTAACATAGAGTTTAGAGTGAGTTTGAGTTTATCTACAATAATAATGGCTTTTAGCAATACGAGTCGGGTTGGTATGGGTCACTAGATTTACATTATATGAATTTAGGTCAAAACGGGTTAAATTGGTCAATATGGGTCGGACCATTTTCGCCCCGACCCAAACCCAACCGATCCACCCATTTGACGGGTCTAGTAAGAGGTACAAATGGTTGACACAACTCATAGTGTCAAGGTGTTTTGAGTTAGGAATCTAGGGACACCATTATTATCTTGTTGTATTGAAGCCATTTATATGTCTCGCTCGAGAAACTAGATGTTCGAATTAAATTAAGCTTTATGTAATCAATTTTGATTCATCAGACTGTTTTTTAAGAACAATCTATTGAGAAAATATCGATGTAGTGTTTTGCTCACTAGGCATCACACGGGCTCATCCTAAATCAAAAGTTTTCGGTCCATGACCAAATATTGTCAAAGTAGGTTTCCCTATTGTATGGGCAAATGCTAAGGAGATTTTTCATGACCTTTCAAGAAAAAGAGAAACCTTCATTAGTTTGTTAAGATAGGGAGAGGCGTGATAGGCGAAAGAAAGTGCTATTGATTCGGTCGAGATGCCAAATTTGTGTGACAGAGTACAAGTGACTGGAGATTGCAAACAGTTTCGATTGGGGAAGCAACCAATGGAGTGGAGTGACTTGTTTCATTGTGTTTCATTGGGCAAGCATTTACTAAATGTAAGTATCAAGGGAGTGATGATAATGGTTGAAGAACACAAGAAACAAAATAGCCCGCAACGAGAGCGTCGTGGGGAAAAGTGTCGCATCTTGTAAATTGCAAATTATTCTTCATTGCTTTTTAGTTTGATTTTCATCTTTTTTTGCCCTTTAAATCTTGTTGGATTTCTCTCCAGATCTGCTCTTTCTCCTGTTCTAGTCGCACTGCTCAACAACACTCGATGCATTTTTCTTGTTTTTAAGTTTCAACGGGTCAGTTCGGGTCCTTCGTTTATTGACCTGAAACCACAAACCGAACCAAAGGTTTCAGGTTCGGCTCTCGGAAATTTCAGGTCTGTTTGACACCCCCTCGTGATCACAGTGCTCAAATCTCAGATCTGATATCTGAAACCAAAGAGCGTCCGCAAGCTGGTCGAGTACAGGGGCATACATACCCGACCATTGATTGCAATGACGGCTCGCCAAAGAACCGGTGACCACAGCCAGTGGTTAACACAGTGGTCACCTAAAACTCCAAGCACACCAGATCAAGCAAAAGCGCATACCATGCACCAGAAAAGGAACTCCACATTGAAGAGAAAGGAAAAGGAGATGAATACACCAAATAAAAGACAATTGACAAAGTGGTTCTCATAAATATGATAGTATATAATCATCACATCATCGCTTCAAAATTTCAAAAAGCAGAAAGGGAAAGTAGGAGGAAAAAAAGAAGAAGAAGAAGAAAAGAAGCTCTCCCTGTGACCGTTTTCACCTCACAACAGGTACAGGGGGCTCTAGGACTAAGAATACAAAGCAGGACAGAACCAGAATGTCCAAAAAAGAATGTATAGCGGAGGAAGCCTTCATGAGATGCAGCAGCACAAGACTTGACTGCCATGCAATGCTTTCGATAAGATCATCCAAAATTTCAGAGCTCCCAAAAAAATGCTCCTTTGCCACCAGGAACTTTGCAAATTATCCCAGAGAAAATCAGGAAAATTTGCTCGGCGCTAAGCTAAGAATTGCTTCTCTTAACTTTCGAAGAGGCTTCCGGAGGGAGGGGGGAGGGGGAAAAAAAAAGGGGGTTTTTAGTTTCTCTCTTTTTTTCAGTTTTCGTCTCTTTTCCAGAGAAGTCGAGATAATTAGGGTAAAAAGCGATGAGTTACTCGGCTATGAGTTAGTACACACAAAAAAGCAGCTTCCTCAGTCTAAATCCTTGGCAGAACTTGCAGAGGGGTCTAATCCGTTGGATGAATCTTCACCATCTGCCATGCCTGGAAAGCTTCCCAGGTTGTTCTCTTCAAGGATGTTGGAGCGCATTTTCCCAGGTCTTGTTCGGACATTGACCCCCATCGGAAAAGGAACCTGTAAATCCAAGTTGTCAGCAGCATGAGGCTACTTCCGGCTTTGCCGTATATATCACCTCACTTGTTTTCCCTCATATCCAACTTATTTCCTTTGTGAGTCAATAAATAGGTAGACATTGTCACAAAGAATCTTGCATATGAGGCTGGAGAAAATAGACTTCTGTTAAGTGACCACACACATACCTGATCACCAGCGTTCGGTCCCTCAGTATTGAACAGAATAGGACGACATCTTTTATCCTCATTCATCAAGCTCGAATTTTGGAAATGTGCAATGAGTGCAGCTTTTCCTTGTATACGGGCATATGCAAGAGATGCTACTTTTTCACTGTTGAACTTTTCCCATTTCTTCCCATTGAATGCCTATTGAAAGTGGAATCATGTTTGAGGTCTGATTGTCAAGCTATAACTTTAAATGCCCCCCATTCAGTGGCAGTTTGAACCAATTAAGACATACCTTATAGAATGGAACAATTTGGGTAGGCTCAGTCATGTTGATGAAAGCATACCCAACATTGCATTTGTTCTGCAGCAAACATGAAAGTCAAACTACTACAGTAAATAGGAGTTTGAAGTGAAAAAACCATATATCCTCCCTTTCTCCAACCTAATCCCTCAAGCCCACATCACTCACTTCAGGAAAGAAATGCACTTGCCTTGAAATCTATTGGCAGATATATGAAGTCATAAGCTCCTCGATGCCGTTCGTCAATCGCAGCCAAAAGCATCTTTGAAGTATACCTGTGTGTTTAACAGTAACAGTAACTTCAGACTTACATGAGCACATAAAGAGAAATCAGTGCTCCTATCAAATACATAGGATTCTCTTATTGACGCTACAAAGAGGGCAATGAGGTAAAAACAAACACATAAGCCTTTACCAAGGAAACATATAAATAATAAATCGTCATCAATCCATCCTGCGAAACCACAAATAACCAGGCACAAATACATAGTTATATTTCAAACCTTCTCCTCTATACTAGTAGGGCTAAATTTATTGTGCCACTGCTGAATCAAACGCAAATAGGAAGAATTCAATATGAACAGTAAATCATATCCTACTGCTAGACCAACAGATCTAACCATTTCCATCCTTCTCCACACAATAGCTTCTAAGTCATGATAGATACAAAGAGAGGAATAACTAGGATATTTCCCCCATTACGTATCAGGCCACAAGAAATTAGTGGGAAGACATGCCAAGGACTGTTATTTGTAAAAGCCTATGCTTGCAAAGGATACATTGATCAACATTGAATCTATGCTAAACAGAACAAAAGTTGGTGAGAATTCTTTTGGATGTGGAATTACGTACTTGTTAGGAATATTCTTAATCATCAAAGTTGTCCTGTTATCTTCTCCTCGCAATATCCGGTCAATGTCAAGTTCATACTGCTTCTTGTTGTCCACCTGATTAGAAGCACTATCATTTCTTCGATTTCTGTTACGTTCGTTGGAAGGATCAAATGAAGTTACAACAGGCATCATGGGGCCTCTCCCAGGAAACATAATTCCCTGCTGATGATTTGATTGGAGTCCCACATTTCTAGGGGCGATTGGCAAGTCCACACAGTTCCTGCCAGCTTGCTGAATGATGTTATGAGGAACAAAATCCACAGCATGCAGCGAGCCACCAGGAATTCGCATACTTCCAAGAGAAACATGATGAAAACTAGAAGCCTTGGGTGATTCTCCCATATATGGCTGTTGCCGGTCCCAAATAGAAGGATTAATGGCTGGAGCAGATCCAACGGCATGATTATTCATGGGCAAAATTGGGTTGAGCATTTGCGATGGTGCTCCTGGGAGTCCATGTAGTCTTGGCAGAGGACGAGCATTACTGATTCCACCAATAAAAGATGGAGAGTTTGGCCACAAGAGGCTTGGAGGTTGAGGAGAACATGAATTGCTCCACGTGCAAGGATGTCCAGAAAGAGGTTGGCTCCCATTAAGAGCAGCTCCAAAGACTGAGAAAGAAAGGTCACGCAATTAAATCCAAAAGAAGACCCAAAAAGATAGTGAGTTAGCATTACACAAAAGATCCTCCTACATATCTAACAGGAGAATAAATGAAACTAGCTGACCCTTAAGTTAGAACTTGAAGAGGTGATGAGTTACATGTATACTTTGCACTGCACTCCATCTAAAAGGAAAAACAGTCAAAATATAGATCCTTTTGTCCACTTAGCCCATGAAACAACTTCAAAAGGATCTTCCAAAATTTAAAACTACTAAAAAAACAGTGACAATCAAGACTCAAACGTTTGGTATTTCTAGATTTCCTGTTTGGCCAGAAACAAATTAGAAAAGAGAGCCTACTTGAGATATATTATCCAAATTACCAAATGTGCCTCTTTGTTTTTTCCTACTGACAGCCTGTTCAACATCTATTTGCAAGAAATAAATTAAATGATTACTAGTTGCATGCAACTCTTATAATGAGAACACACACAGCATTCTTGAGAATCATACTTACCACCTTCATTAAGTCCCAATGAGTGTCCTTCTGAACCTAATCTGCATAATTGCCTGTGATCCACTCTTTCAGGTGGTATCTGGTTGAAGTTGGCCCCCATGATATTAGAAGAATTACAGGGAATGCCATTTGCAAGGCCATCATGATATTCTGGAAGAGAATGAGGATGAATGCCAGGTGCTGGTCGGATATCAAATGCCAGTTGTCCTTTCGTATAACCAGATTCAGTAATACCAGAATAATTTCCAACTGAACCAACCCCCATCAAAGAAGGCAAGCTGCTAGGGACACTGGAAGATATCCCCTGATGAAAAGCAGCTTCTAGAAATGGGGATCCTACAGAGTGCATGCCCAAACTAGTTCCATTATCCACACTGTTAGATGTGATTGTCCCCAGTGATGGTCCTGCTAATAATGCTCTGTGAGAGAACTGCCAGCTTATTAATTTAAAATAGTGAATGAAATTCCAGCATCTACACACCAGATAATCTGACAGTGGAGTTATTTGTGGGGCTGTTCTGTTGCATAAAAAGATCAATCTCATCTTGCTCCAAGTCCTGTGGCAGCGATTGCACACTACAGCATAAACAGAGCAATGAAAGTTTACTAAAAGTTCAACAGATAAAATTCCTCTCCTTATACATCTCAAGCCAAGGTTAGAAATATACTCAGCAAAGATTAGTCAAATCAAAGTTTACATAAGTCCTTGCATAATCAGATGTGCTGTCCAAAATTACAAACTTGCTTCAGAGACAGTACTTTGTCAATTTAATAACCAACCCTTAGTAGAAAAATTTTGAGTATAGTTAATCTAAGCTGCAGGCTACAGAAGAAAAGGTACAAGGATACAAGATTACTGTTCAGGTTGTCAAGTTTAAAGAATCGCACCGTCTTGCACCGCCAGGACGGCTTGGCTCAACTTTAATCTGTTTTCCAGCAATCTCACTCCTGTTCAATGCACGAAGAGCAGCCTCTGCAGCTCTTACATCATAAAATTCAACAAACTTATGATTACTTCGGTGCGGCGTCTCACGAATCTGCAATAGAATTACAAGTATGCAAGTCAATTCACTTCGTCGCAATTCCATGAAGAAAGACACATTAAAACCCGTAGAATTTCTGACCTCTTTGACTTCTCCATAAACACCAAATATATGGTGGAGTTCATCATTTGAAACAGAAGAGTCAAGGTTAAATACCACGAGAGTCCCTTGGTTAATATCTCTTTCTGATGGGTTGTCCTGATAAATGGGAAAAGAACAACACATTAGGGTCATGCTAGATAATTTAAGCACATGACAAAGCAATGAAGAAATTTATACTACCAAAAAGTGGGGGCTCCTTCTAAAAGAACAAGAACCACACATGAACAAGAACAAAACAAGACAAAATACCTTCGGAATTGAGTAATGAATATCTAGTTTTCTACGCCTTAGAGGCTTGTTCTGGAGTGCTTTCATGGCAGTTCGGGCTGCTCTAATGTCATAGTAAGATATCATCACAAAGCCCCGATGTTTGCATGCTGTATAAAGAGTGCGAATACATCCATATTGCTACATCACGAACACAGTAGGTCATAAACCAGCCAACATAGGAAAAGTATGTCAAAACTAATTCCATAATGTTGCATGTTGATGATGTGAATGGATCATGTCCCAGAAGCTGCAAATAAAGTTAAGAAAACAAAAAAGAGCAAAACCTCAAAAAGAGCCCGTAGCTCAGCATCTTCAACATTGCTGTTTATGTTCCTGACAAACAGTGTCCTAGAGGGGTGTTCCCCATAAGGGTGCTCCCCCACAATTGAAGCATTATTTCCTGATGGAGAGACTCCACCAGTAAATTCAAACTTCTTCTGTCCCGCAGATGAACCATCATCTTCCAGATCCATTCCCCCAACACTACTAAAGAAGTCCAAGTCCTCCGCATCATCCCCAGCCTTAGGCTGCGCAAGAAAGTCAAGTCCATCCGTCACTCCAGAAAGCAGGTCGTCATCATCAGGGAGCAGGTTTCCTATTGTCTGTGCCTCAATTTCTTCCAAGGATTCAAGTACTTCCTCTTCTTCATAGTGGACAGTGTCAATTGAACGGCCATACACTGCACTATTTGATGTTAATTTCACTGCACCAAGAAGATGCAAAACCAATGAGATAAACAGAAGCACCACAAACCAACTTGAAAGAATGAGCAAGCACTATCATATGGAACTGAAATGCAACACAAAATTAAACGTCAAATAAGTTAGAGACAGGATATTGATTAGAGAAGTTTCATAGCAGGAGCTTGAACATGATTGAGGAAATGAAAAGAGAGAGGGCCTACTTTTCCTGCTAAATAACTCCGACAATGAGCTTGAGAATAGACTGTTCTCAGACCGAGCACCCATCACATTAATTCTGTCACCTTCCGTAAGGTGTGGAGCTGGCTTTCCATTCAAACTAGTTTTCAATCCTGGAGTGTAGTCTGCAGTTCCCAACAAAGCCAAAGAGTGAGTAAAGTGTCTGTCTCTTGCAGTAGCCTTTGCATCTGAGCTAACATTAACATTCTCTTCTTGCATTGGGAAAGGCTCAAGAAGATTAGCAGACATTGTCGCTGGCAATTCCATTCGTGAGAGCTTGGACAGAGTTGAAGAAGTGAAAAACTTTCCACCTACTTTTCCTGATGTTAAGAGAAAAAAAAGCTACTCTCAGAAATGTCAAAATTAATTAGTCCAGATTTGATTCCTCCGAGAATATGTCTATGAAAACCAGCAGTGACAAGGAAAGTAGATCGGATCTAAGCTATACTGATATGGAACTCTTTCCTATTCAAATAATCCATGACTCCATTCATCTCGAGTTATAATAGCCTTAGCAACACAAAAGGAAGAAATGAAAAATTATTCCTATTATAAATGAGAAGGTGTCAAGCCAAAAATGAAAGAATCCAACAATCGAATGCTCAATGTCCACACAATGCACAATGAATGCAAATTCAGTTTTCTTAAAAAGCTTACCATTACCAATGATAACTTCATGCCGTTTGAAAAAAATGTCTCCCAGCATATGATTACGCTGGAATCGATCAACTTATACAAATTGAAGAAAGTCACTGCTACCTTAGAATCCAAAAATCTTTATCCCCTTATCCAACGTAACATGTAGATCACTGTGTTTTTTTCCTATCATGTAGGTCATAATTTTTTGCTGATGTTGTATAAAAGTCTGATGATTGTTTCCTTATTGACAATTCTTGATATTGCTTCTATCATTCAAATCCCAAATTAACCGTTATTTGGGATTTGAATGATAGAAGAACAAGTGTCAATAAGGAAACAATAATCAGACTTTCACACAACATCATCAATGCAAATCACTTATGTCTTACAATAAGTTTCAAAAGATGACATGTCACAGGATCCTCAATCTAATCTGGCATGCCAAAATGATTACTGCCCCTGTAGGTCCTTTATCTAGCTACAACTGGCAAACCAAAGCAACCTGATGCCTTTCGAACGACTTTAAATTCCTATCCATTTTCTTACCACAGGTTGGAGTGGTCCAAATTCTAGGATCCTTATTGGCAGCTGTATATGTCTCTATCGCAACAGACACCACGCCTTAAAGATGCTCACGGAATGGAATTCCTCATCCTGAGCATCCAAGTATAAGTTCCATTGACAATGTTTGCAAACACTCAAAGGTTGACTTAAAGTTAGCTGAAAAATACTATTGACTCCTCCCCCCGATCAATAAACGCATTCATAGATCAAAATTCAAGAATGAACACCAAAAAAAAGGCACTTTTCCCCTCGACTGAACTGACTATCCCAGCCTTTCTTCTTGAAACATGAACTCAGTCAGGCTTAATCCACAGCAGAATTTTCCCAATCAGCCAATCTTACATAGGTTGAGGAATACGTTCATACAGTTCATGCTTATAGAGCATAAGGCCACTAAGGTAGAATGGCAACCCATCTTGAATAGGCAATCACTTCTTAACTTTGCTATCTGTGTAGACCACATTGGAGACAAAATGACTAGAAAGATATGAAATATTAAAGCTGAACATATAGTCAACCTGTCACAAGGAGAATCATTGGACTCAAACTACCATGCAGGTTCCACAAGGATTAGACGTGTGGTATCCCCCTCTGCCCCTCAGTGTGCTCATTAGCCAAACGCTATCTTGCATAGATTCCCAGTTCACAACACAGCTCACATCCATACATATACTCTGTGCATATTTCTTGATACTAAAATACTACAAGATAGATACTATGTAGAGTAAACTGGAATGACACTCACAGCTGTATCTGCCACTGGGTTCTATTAAGACATTGCAGATAGGCTAACACAGATAACTCAACTGCCTTCCTGTCCGGTGAGGAATCAGTGGAACAGTTAGTCCACTCAATCACATACGGTCACTTTCACATTTGGATTCACTATTTTCTTCTTTTGAATTCACATAGGCAAGGGACAAGAGAAAATCATCCTAGTTGATGTAGAAACTTTGGAAATCCTACTGTATACATAATGTGTCATGATTAGGATAGGGATCAAGCATTACCGTTCAATTGACCCATTCTATATATGACCCTATAACATGGAACTAATGCAAAAACAATCAGAGTCCATCAAGGTGATATTTGAAATCTAACACTGCTGGGCCATCAACATTTCATCATAAACTTTCGGTAAAGTTAACAAGAAACCTGATTAATAAAATTGAGCAACAAAGATTCCTTACAAACAGTTTGCCATCAATTTCATATTTGTTTTCCCCCACTATTCTGAGACTTGCCCTTAGGGAACTTTTAATTTTATTTGTAATTTCTAGGCACCGACAGTAATAAAACTAGTGGTTCAAATAGCCCTAGTGTCATTCTCAAGCTCTGATGAACCTGCAACAAGAACAGCCTTTATGGCGAAAGGACTAAGAGCTCTTATTCCGCAGTCTAAGGAATCCTTCTATAAGCCGGTTCGTAGCCAGGTTGAAAGCGAGGACAATTAGCAAAGCTCAACCAGCATCTGAACAAGAATGCACCAGACTGCCATCTTAACCATTATATCCATAGAGTCGTAACATAGTCCACGTGAATATAATTTAGGACAATCCTTCAAAGCAATATTGGGCCAATTTTGTACTTCCTTGGGGCAAAAAGAAGGGGGATAACCAACCACATGAACACATATTTATATTGCAAGTACACTTTACTTGACATGGTTCCAAAGTAATTTATTAGTTCTCCTTGAAAGACATGCCAGAGTGAAGCAGAGAGAAGATATATGAACTTCCTCATCACATGTTCATATTGGCACCAGTGGTGTTGTTTCACCATGAATAGTGTAGGAAGCAAATCCAAAGGGAAAGTGCTGTAAGTACCGTTAACAATAAAGTGCTTTCAGCCCAACTGACAAGAAAAGGTCCAACGCCACAGAAAGATGCTATTCATAAAAGTAACAATGACTTGCTAGAATTTGTCACTGACCATTTTGATCAGACGTAGCCTCTGATTTCCAAAACCCAACCTGCCTCTGTAAAGTATGAGAAGAAATCAGGCAACCAGAATGGATAATGAAACAAAGGATGAACTTTAAATATGCGATTCTTGCCGAATCCTCCCATGTGAACGCACCCGTGCAGTTAAACCAAATAGCAGAATGAGCAGAGGCATAATTTGCCAATACCTCACTGGGGAAATGGGCACCTTCAGAAATGTGGTATGCTGAGGATAAACCCTTCAGGTCCATCATTGGAGAAGGCATGGTCGAACCCTCAAGCTAGAAACTCCCTAACTTTTCTTCTTCAGCGAAGCAGCATGAAAGGACCCTAGTTGCACAGAAACCTGGAAAAAAAACCCAGACTTACCCTTCTGCAAAATATTACGAGCATAATATGTAGGTTGATGAGAGCGGTGGAAATCCAACAGAAAAGCTAAGGTTGGAAAAACTCTCCAGCTTGGATCAGCAAAAGATCTTGCATATAACTACGCACTTATGACAAGGAAGACGTGGAGAATCATTCGGGGACAGACAGAATAAAGACATGGAAAGAATTCTCGTAATAATTCGCCAAGCTAATTCCACTGACAATTATGCCGAATTAATTGCAGAATCCTGCACCAATCGACGTTTACAAAGCAAAGACCGCAGAGCGAACACGTAAAAAAGCAACTAGCAGAAACGGCAACACCACACACACAAAAAAAAAAAAAAAAAAAAACTGCACAATCAGCTCAAATTTGAAAGCCGTACACCAAATCAGCACTCAATTCCACCAAATTCAGCTACCGGAGGCTCAGCTAACCTCCGACTATACCCCCGAACCCCGAACGAACATAAAAATCCGAACTTTCGAGCTCGACGCGGAACCAATCACACTTAGGAAGCACCCGACAGGCCAACGAAGCCGAAATGCGACGCTCCAAGAGCAACCTACGAACTAGAAAAGCTCCAACGAGGGACCCAAAAGGAACCCACCTTCCCTTCTCTCGCAGACGAAGGCCAATTTCCGCAGAGACAGAAACACAAAGAGCAATTTAAACAGCGAAGCAGGTGGGCAGAGACAGAGAGAGAGAGAGAGAGAGACAGAGAGAGGAAATGGAATGAATTACGGCATAAGGCAAGGGAAGGCCGAGGCCGAAACAGCAAGGGATCGCCTCGAGAACCTGTGCCTTGCAAGATCCTCCTCCTCCGAAAAGGCAATTTAATAAACTTCGATTCCTGTTCTTCCCTGCATTGCACGTCAACTCCCCCCGGAAGAAAGAAGAAAAAGAAAACCTCTCCGGTTTTCAAAATTCCCGAAGCAGCGCCGGCAGCGGCGTCGCCACCAGCGTCTCCGCCCTCCTTACTTCCTTCTCCTCCCTCGCGGCCGGCGGTCGGAGGCGGTGGAGCCCTCCGGCGAAGTTCCGGTCTCTCGCCAAGAGAGAACGACAGAGAGCGAGAGAGAGAGAGAGAGAGAGAGATCGTCGCTGTTTTTCTTTTCTTTTTTCTTTTTTTTTTTGGCACTTCTTCTCTCTGTTTTTGGAGCGTGCGGGGGGGCGGGCGTGCGCGTTGTAGAGGGAGGAGACGGAGAAACGATTTGACGGTTGTTGAAGCGAGCGAGGTCGTCGCCGTTAAGCGATGTTCGGCTAACGGCGTCAATGTGGGGGGGTCCAGTTGTCGTCGTGCGGTGTTGAATCGAAAGACGAAGAAACGCTTGAAGTGTCGTACGATGATTAGCGAGCTTTAATCTCTCTCTCTCTCTGTCTTGAAAGCTGAGTTGGTTAATTAATAGTGGGTTCTCTTCTTCTTTTTTTCTTTTTCTTTTCCTTTTTTACCCTCTTTTGCGTTTCTTTTTCGGAGGAGGTTTTCGGGGGGAGATTACCAAATTACCCTTTTCGAAAGTGATTGGGACTTGAACTGTTACTTGTGAGGGAAACGGAGAAAAAGGACAAGGAGCGTCGCGCGACGCGACATTTATCCATAAGAAGTACGTGTGATTTCGAAAGGTGTTTTGCGGGAAAATTTACTGTCGAAAGTTATCCTAAACAGAAAATTTACTGTCGAAAGTTGTCCTGTATTTATCTAAAAAATTTATATTTATACGATATATTTATTCTAAATTTGTAAAGTACACATTTATCCCAAATTTCTTCTTATAACATTAAAAACTCAAAACTTATATCTATATGATGTATTTTATTCAAAAATATGATATCACATAAAAAAATTTATGATGAATTAAATATCATATCAATAAAAATTTGAAATTTTTGGTATCACAAAAAAAAATTTGGATAAATATATTACGTAGATACAAGTTTAGGATTTTAGTGTTACAAAAAATAATTTAAAATAAATGTGTCACAATTGATGAAGTTTATGATTTTAATTGGCTTTTATCCTTATTTTTATCTTTTTTGGATCGGTTTAAGAAAAATAGTTAACTGAAAATATTTTTTAGATTTATTTTATGTTTGAATTTGGGAAAATCGGTTTTTTTTAAATGATTTTACGCGAGAGGGCTCTCTCTCTCTCTCTCTCTCTCTGTGACAACAAATGGGTCAAAGTTTGTACTGCTACGTGGAGCTCTCCCGTTGGTCCGTCACCGAGAGACTTTTGCATGTTGTGGCGGAGAAAGAAAAGGGAAGAGAGAAAAGGAAAATAAAAAAATAAAAAATAAAAAATAAAAAGGAAAGCAGGTGAAATTCGTCGCTGTCTGTTGTCGCTTGCGGGAGCGTGTGCACGCGCGTGCGCACGCGCGTGCGGCGAACGGAAATGGTTTCTCACTAGCACGAGGCGACGCGAGTAATGGTACGGTGCGCTCGAGTCCACCGGTACTCGCGAGACGTGTGGTCCAGAGGAGACGCTCCCCCTCCACGTGTCTATATAGTCGGAGGAATTTTATGTGAACCGAGTCAATCAAAAACATTGATTTCGAAAATCCCGAGATATGAGATCATCGCCATTGGCTATGATTTTGTGGCTCACTAGGTATTGGATCCTTGTTCGGACTAGGTTGAATGTTGAACTTTGAATTAATGACATTCGTTGATCATGTCGATCTCATAGGATTTGATTATGGTGATGATTACAGTCAATCTATGAGTTATGGTTCGAGCAAAATCTGCTTTGCAAAATTGCAAGTCATCCCATATCTAATCACATTTTCTACGTTGGGCAACAAAAATACTTACAAGTATCCGATCGATTGTGATCCATACAACATGATTTCAAAACATTGTCAAGTTGCAATCAATAGTTGTTTTAAACTCGTGTCTATCAAGTTGGGTCTTGAGAGAGAATTAGACCTATATAGGGGTTTTAATCATTCGGTGATGGTTTAAATTTCGAAATTAAAAGCAAATTGGATCGGGTTGTAACTTTTTTAGCTATTTGAGATATCCATAAGAAAAAAGGCACATAAATTGAATAACATGCCATCTAACATGTTCTCATTCACGACCAAAACGATCCAAGGGTCACACTGTCAAGATGAGTTCACCTAAGAATCCACCCTGCCACAAAAGACCAACCTCCAAACTTCACCAACACTCGACCAAACACCATGTTAGGCAAATCGAACATGAGAGAGAGAGAGAGTTTTCCAACCTAACTTGAGCCGATGTTGATTTTCATGTGCATGAAACTGTTGATTTGAAGCGGACGGCTGGAGAACCCTTAGTTTTTGGTGATTGTCAAAGGGTGCAATTGTAACTTGCAATGGAGAAAAAATAGAAAAGGGATTGGCATGTGAATTGAGCTTCATGGTAGATCTTTATGTAGTGAAGCCGTGTTTTGAATAGTCTTTTCCTAGTTTGTCATTTCAACGCCGGCCAATTTCATGCCTAGAATATGCTTTTAAATGCCATAAAAGCACTTCCTCATCATTCCATTCGAGACTTCCTATGCTTTTGTCTAGTGACAAGCGAGCTTTGAGGAGCAAAGCCAAGCCAATCTTTGAAATAAATGTTAATTAATGACTCTCAAGATCTCGAAACTTACTAGATATAACTGCCAAGCTTTTAGAGTATCATCCAACGAGAGAGAGTTACAAACATAATGCGTTTTACATGTTCTACATAAAACCCATATTTTGAAAGCTCGTGAAATAAATAAATAAAAAATCCCAATTTGGATCCGTCAAAAGCAAAAGAGCAAGAGAGTTCTAACACATCATTTGTCCCCACAACATGCGATAACTCAAATCTGTAAGCAAATGAAAACATTATCCTCTATGACCCAGAAAGAACATGAAAAGAAAAATTCATCTTGTCATCGGAAGAAGATGACCATGAGAAGGAGTCAAAGTGCAAAAAGGAGGGCGGCATTTATGGGTAATGCCAAACAAAGGCCGAAAGCAATAAAGCAAACCCCTCTTTTTTTCTTTAAAGTAATTGAAACGGAGATTAGGGGGTCGACATTTAGTGTTTGGAGAGGCCGAGTGGTGAAATGACACTTGGCCATCCAAAATGTGACTTCTCGAGGTGCATGATTGGATCATGATTTGATTTGTCTTGCATTAGGTAAGCGATTCCCATTATCCTTCCCCCAAATGGGTCACCGACAAAATGAAGGATTTTAGAAAAACTTGTTGCATCGAATCCACATAATCAAATGATGCCCAAATTGGACCAAATCCACATGAATTGAATGCACCGAAGTTGTTCTCCCGGGATTGGATGTTATCGGGTAGCCACTTCAAGCTGTGAGATTCGAGAATGTAGGATTTGTACTCGAGGAAAAAAAAATTTTGAAATTGTCTTGCCAAATACCAAAACTTTAATACCTAGTCCAAAAGGTGTCGCTCTTTAAATTGTGGCATTCTGATTCTTAACACCCAAAGGGTCCTCATGTAATTTTTCAAAGCCCACAGCTTAAAATTAAATAGAGCATTTATTTAACATAAAAAGGCTTTATCTAGATTTTTGAGCTCTCAAAATCTGGATGATGCACGATGATGTGCAGAAAATTTGCACAATCATCATGTTTGTGTGATCATATTTTTCATTTTTTTTAACAAGAGAAAAGCTAATAAGTAAAGATAAATCATCAAATTTATCAAATTACTTGCACAAATTCATAGACAAAAGAAAAGGATGCAAGTCAAGAAATTCGGTAGTTGGCTATGTTTTGCACCTAATTCTTCTTCTTCTTCTTCCGGTCGAAGTGTTGTGCACCTAATTCGAACACTCAAATCTCACATTTAATTATTGACCCAAAGAAATCTCCTATTAAATTGACAAAATCTACACAACAAATTTTTTCTAAATTCTTTTTTTTCCCACAGCACCCATATTTTAGGGAGACAATGACTGGTGACAGCAGTAGCCCTTCACGTACGTTAGGAAACATGGGGGGACTTGTCCAGACTACAAGGATCGAGCTACTGTCAGCCCAAAGAATAATTATGTACTAATTAAACAATAATTAAAAAATTAAAAAAATTACCCCATAGGCCAAAAGAAGAATAAAAAATTAAAAAAAGCAAAGAACACATTGAATGATTGGAGAGAGGCAACACGTGGATGTAATCATAGGCTGATGGCTCCTACATTAATTTCATTAGCCACCCTATGAGATTCTACTTATAACCCTATACATATTTTATTCTCATCAACTCTTTTATCGGAAAAAAATATTTAAAAAAAGGAAAAAATATTGTAATTAAGAAATAATTGCTCCAAAATGAAATGGGTTTGATTCTGATCGAGTGCACCGCACTTCATTGTCGCGGTTACGTAAGTCAAACCTCTTTCCTTCAATCTGGCCATAAAAGAAATATGAATATTTTATTTTCTTTGAATATCTATCTGGCTTGAGTAAATCTTATGTATTAGGGACCACCGGGACGGCAATTTGCTCTTAATTTTTCTACGTATATGGAAAAGAAACAAGATTTAGTTTTAAGCCGTTGGTGTCCTAGGCACCTTATTACAAAAAATTCACTTAAATGGCCATTTTGATCATTTTGACAGCTCATCGATTATTTATATAGATTAGTAAATATCCAAGTTTTACTTATAGGAAAAATGGCAGTCTTTACTAAAAATAACATCGCCATCCTTATCAAAATTGACCATTTTCATTAATTGTATCGTAAAATGGTAGGGTATTACTTTTATTGAAAACGACACATTTAGTGCTCCAAGTCAAGTCTATGCCTGTACTTCTTTTTTGGTCATGGAATTTTGCTTAAGGAAAAGTAGCTAATATGGATTTTGGACTTCGATTTTAGTAATTTGTTTGCATTAACGGTTATTTAAAGTTAGGTGCATGGCAACTTGAAGCGCTATCAAAGCAATAGTGACATCGAACAAACTAGGGACCACTATAGTAGCTCGCTCATTCGAGCCGAGCAAGAAAGTTTCTAAAGACTTGTTTCACCGAAAAAGCAAGATATCTTTTAAATGTAAACCAAATTGAATCAACAAAATAATATGAAAAGTATTCATCTAACATGGACAAAATAAAATAGCTGGAAATTAAAATGTCGAAAGGATTAATTATTGAAATTTAAAGGTAAAAGATACATTTGAAAAAGTACGTCTATTTTATGTTATTGATTGGATGAATCTTTACTAGGAATAAAACTTATGCATTTATAGCCAACTTCAACTGTTACGTAAAAGCAATCATTGATTTTAAATCCACCAAAAATTTCATGATCCTATTTACGATTACAATAAACTATTAGCACTAGCCACGAGCTTCTATTATTTAGTCATGATTATCTACGAGAGTTACCAATTCGGAAGATATTAGCATAACTACCAGGAATTATGTCCTTGCATCAATCCACTGTCCTTGATATGATGGCAGGTTGTTGCTCATTAATTGCACCGTTCAAACACATAGCCACAAATCGTTATAGTTTGATGTCAATCACTTCATCGATCAACTTCCCTCGAGTGCTGGAAATGACAATTTTCATTGTCAACGAGCTCGTGTAGTTGATTGATGACTTCCACTCTAACCAAACTATACTCTTGTCAGTCGAGCTTGTTACTCATTGATTTCAAGAGTCGATCATTTTACCACATCAACAGGGCTCGAGTTTATGTCTGGAGAAACACAAGGTCGTGCGGTCAATCTTTGTAGGGTGCCCATCTCTTGTGATGAAATCTCGATCGCCTCGGAACCAAAAAAAAAAAAAAAAGGGAAATATTACCTAACATAGATGCTTTGCCCTAATCAGCAAGGTATTACACGTTTTGTGCATGAAAAGCCAGACTCAATTACCTAACCCCAACACCCAGAAACAAGAGTGCAACATAAAGGGGCAACAACGTGGGGGTTGCTAAATCGTGCCCCATTATCTTTTCTGTAATTGTAAATTGGGCGGGGGTGTGTAGTTGGTCGCTCAAAGCATGATGAAAAATATACTAAAAATAGCCATCATTATGTTTGAAAGTATCTCATGCCATATACTAAAAATAATCATCACATGCTCCTTAAACCATTCCCCTTATTAAATCCTTCACAAAATTTTCAACAATTATTTGTTTAGGGATATGTGGATTGGAAGTTTTAAAATTTGTCATGAAAGTACAATCGAATTCTAAAACTTTTAAATAGTGTAATCAAATCCTAAAAATTATTACGAAAATACAGTCGAATCCTAAAATTTTCAAAAAGTGTAATTAAGTTACAAAACTTATCACGAAAGTGCAATACAATCATACAACTTGTCAAATTGATATAATCAAATCCTTCCATTGATTGCAATTTTTATAAATTTTAGAATTAGATTGTATTTTCATAACAAGTTTTATGAGTTGATTACATTTTTTGAAAGTTTTAGGATTCAATTGTATTTTCCTGGCAAATTTTAGGACTTAATTATACTTTGATGATAAGTTTTAGGATTTTCAATATACTTATTTTTATTTATTTATTTATGGGAAAATTTCAAAAAAGACTCGAAGTGAGTTTATATTCTCAAATAAGGATCCAAAGTGGCTATTGTCTTAAATAAATACCTAAAGTGGCTAAACCAGTCTCAAATAAGGACCTCAAATTGCGGGACAACCAAATATTCGCCGATCAACAAGTGTGTGGCATTTCTGGTGGCTAGAATAAGGGCAATTTTATCAAAAAAATTGATAGAATTTAACAAACCCTAAAAACAAAACCCTCAAACTCTTCACATTCTCACGTTTTCTTCTTTTGGGACTTTTGTTTTTAGGGTTTGTTAATTTTTATCAATTTTTTTTGACAAAATTACCCTTATTTCGGCTACCAAAAATGCCACACACTCGCACCGACGAACATTTGTGACGCCCGACGATTTGAAGTCGCCCTTATTCGGCACTAGTTTACCCATTTTCGGCTCCATTTGAGGCATAACAACCACTTTGGATCCTTATTTTAAAACTTTTTTTTTTTTTTTGAAATTTACCCTTTATTTATTGATGTTTTTCCTTTCAAAATATAACAAAAAATAAAGTCCTAATCTTTTCCTTTTCCCCCCTTTTGACTTAAGTACCGATATAACCCGCTCTTGACCAAGCAAACCCTAATCCATTGGTGAAACCAAATCATTGATATTCAATCTTTAAAAAAATAAAAACTAAATCGCTATTCCGCTACTTAATTTTCTCTTTATTTTGTGGAATAGCCATGAGAGGAAAAATGCAAATTTTTCTGAAATTACTTATTTATTTATTTATTGCTGTTTTTTCCTTTCAAAATGTGACACGTATAAAGTCCTAATTATCTTTTCTCCCCACTTTTGACTAAGTGCCAGCATAACACGTTCTTGACCAAGCAAACCCTAATCCAAACTTTAGCCAATTGATTTCGCAATCGTGTAAAGATGGAACAATTTTTCATTGCTTCTTTTTGTCCCGTTTTAAGATTTTTTTAGTGTTCTTACGGAATCTCTTGTTTGGTCGAATGCGAATATCCTTGTCCGATCCCCAGCTTTGATGCCGAGCCCATTCTCCCGTTTCTTCCCTCGATGGTGACCCTACGCAAGATGTGGCTTTTGCATATTTCAAGTTTCACGACAACCACATAAACAAAATGATGGGGGGAAATAAAAGAAGTCAATACTATTAAAAATGTCAAATTGGTATATCCACGGCATATTTATTACAAATCAATTTTCATCTCATACAAAATCTCAAATTGGGATCCTCACGACATATTTACCACAAATTGAACTTTGTCTTACAAAAAATCTTAAACCGGTATCCCTGATTCAAATCTACCCTACAACATATGTAAACTTTCCATGTTGGATCTGCCCTTTTTCATGTGAAATTCGTCTTACGGTCTTTACTACGTGTGTTGATACATATGCATCTTAACGTGATATTTTGGCATAAATGTGTCATGGTTATTAACTTGAGATTTCTTGTGAGACGAAAATAAGTTTGGGGTATATGTGTAATTGGGTAACAATTTGAAATTTTTAATGACATCGATCCGAAGAAAAAAGATGTGACTTCAAAATCTGGTTTAGCATTTGGAAACGCTTTTTATTTTTGGGAAAAGTTTCAGCTGGGGACACTAGCGAAAATTTTCTTGAAACCATCCCATGGGCTTTCGACGTATGGCCCGTGTCATTATACCAAAACTACTGCGTTAGCTAGGCCATAATGGGCCAGAACCTTGGAATGGGCTTAACTGGCTGAAATGGCTAGGGCCTATGAAAAATGTATAGTCATCGTGGGCCAGGCTGGACGAACCCGGGATACGACCGATATTAGGTTAGAAAAATTATGAAATGAGGATGCGCCGTCTCCGTCAACGCCCCAGTCGCCGGATCATGGCATGTGTGTTTTGTTAGATATTTGATCGATCCGGTCGATGCCCCGTCGCCAAAACCATGACATGTGTGTTTTGTTAAATGTAGAAAAACAATTAGACAAACTCGAGTATCTTTCTTCTAGGTCAACACCACCATCGACGACGACCTACATTGCATTGCCACCGCCACCTCTTCAAAGCTCGAGACGCATTGGTCGATGGATTATGAAGTGATTTTTAGAATGACTAATGAACTTAGGAAAAGTACTCGACTTTCTTTTTTATTTTATTTTATTTTTTACAGTCAAATCAATTGACCTAGTATAAATGTACATCACGTTGTACTGATTATGATGTAGTAGTTTTGACATTTTAAACTTATTCCTCTCTCTCTTTTGTTTTTGACAAGTCTTCCAATCAATATTAAGTACTTACTCCCATCTTTATAAATCTAACGTAATCTCTTCAAACTCCGTGATGGCATGCAATATTCTTTAGACCCGATTGTCCATTCTATGTGTAGCATCAGATTCTTAATTGCATTCTACGACGACAGAATTCGACAATGAAGCACTGGCGTTGTCAAGTAGGAGTTGAACTTTCCATCATTATAAATTTTATGCCGATGTTTTCCCAATTATCTTGCAACCTTGTCCATTTTTTTTCCGATCAAAAAAGACGTTTCTTGTTTACTCACTTAAAGAGTCCGAATACAAAAAACAAGATTCGGAACATAGTAAGCTCCAAAGGCTACATGTAGATTTCTAACAAAAATATGATTGGATAGGATAGCATATAAAATCAAGGGATTTTGTTATATCTCATCAACTGTTTAGTAGTTATAGTAATAAAGTTAGATATATTCACATCATATCATGAACATCGTTTGGTATAAATGGTATATTAGTATAAATGAACCAAAAATTTTAGAAACTGATATGGTAAAAATCTCTAATGACACTTTTACCTAGTTTATTTTTTATTTGCCTTTTCATTTTATTTTCCTCTATTTTTTTAATTAAGTTCTTATTTTTTATTTCTTCTCCTTCCATCATTCTTTAATAAAATTTTATTAAATAGTAAACTATACTAATACACCTAAAATTATAAAATACTTAATAGATATAAATTATATTGAATTTATATTATAATATAAAATTAAATATGAACATATAAATAAAAATAAGATTAAATTCAAAAAAATAAAAATAACTTTTAAACTATGGATATTAGATGCCTATTCACCTTTACCTCCCTTGAAATAATTTTATTCGGCCTATACTCGACTTTATTTTATGTTGAGCATACACCAAATTTATCCTGTTATAAATTTTATCCCGATTGTCAAATGCAGCCAAAATGTTTTGGGAGTATTATACAACAATTGTGAGGTAGGGACCTATTCGTTTGGGCTTTGGCGGTCTAGTTTGCGGCTCTTGTTAAATTTTGTGCTGCAGTGGGCCAATTTCGGACTCGTGAAGCCCATAAGCAATTCTTTAGCCTTGGTGATGAGTGTGTTTGCTTCCCAAGTGAAGTGATCTGATTCTTGAAGTGTCCTTTTATCAAGACTGAATGGTTTGACTCAACTTCCTTCGATTCGTGCCGCTATAAATTTTAGGGTTTCGACCATTGCCATTGCTTCCGCCCGTGCATCTAAACTAGAATAGACGAGATGTATCACATGTTGACTCTTCGACTAACATTCCAAACGTGGTCACATGCTTTTTCGCATTAAATGCCAAATAGTCAAGGGTTCCGATAACCAAGTCGTGAAAAACCGAGCAATGGGAATCACATATCTTGCCTGGTTTACAAATTACAACATATGGTTATTGGCATGGAGGCGGTTCTATGATTGCTCCCCGAAAGTAATTTGTAACTCATTTTATTTATTTATTTATTTATTTATTTTCTTAATTCCCATGTAAAATGTGACGACACCCAAAAGTTAAAAAAAATTGCAATCGACGGACGTATTTATTCTTTTTGGGTCAGATGGTCATCAAGGAGTTGAGAATACCATTATAGAGGATCCTTAAAAACACACCTTGCTCTATTGCAAATCTTCCTTTCATTGGCTCATTGGGGAGCACATCTTTATTAAATGCACAATTAGAGCTTGGTAGTTCTATTGCTGGCCTTCACTAACCAGCATTAAAATCTCCAACAAGATTGTAAGAGTAGTCAAAGAGGGACAAGGTGTATTTTCACAACTCGCAAGTCTAGTCGGATAGTTCACTCATCTTGAATTCAAGTTTAACAGTCGAGACCGACCTTCAACAAGAATTTGTCGGCAGCAAAAATCGGGCGGGAAACCATTTGGAGATGTGAAGAGACACGGGATCTCAATCACGGGAAATCCTCCTCGATGTCAACGCGCGTGCGAACTATTTATCCATTGTGAATTCAATCGGATGCACGAAAAATCGATCTAATAATGGAGGGAAGGCGAAGGATTTGCCCGACTGAATGACCGGAAGATGTGATGGAGCCACTCCCTAAAGTGGAAGATTTTGGGGGTGGTGGGATTATGAATTGGAGTCCAGAATTGGCTGATTAAGCGGGACAGATTAGTTGGGGGTGGGGGGGAAGGAAGGAGGGACAGGCGGAAAAGCCAAGGGAGAAAAAGCACAAGAGATTGTTCTTACTTTAGTTTCATCCTACCTAAGAGGCGTCCTTGTCTTGTCGGATCCTTTGGTTCCCCTTCTCTTTTTCCTTTCCTTTTCCACATCTCTCTCTCTCTCGTTCCATTTTGATTCTCTTTCACTGTTTGGTCAGTTTTGCCGTTTGGGCCCCATGGGGCTTAGGCTCATTCCCACCACCCGTCATGGCATCAAATGATTGTTGGGTGACCATGGTGGTAGGCTTGCTTCTCATGTGGACGCTCATGTAAAAAGAAGTCTGGGAAAACCGATAGGATCGCAAAAGCTCGAGGAGAGAGGATTCAGCTACTGACGAGTTTCCCATACTATCTCTGCTGATGTCTCGATAGATCTTGACCATCGATACGTCAGGACTATAGTATCGCGACCGCCTTTATTCACGTGAATTGATTGCTTGAACGGATGAGATACTGAATTGAGCAACGTGTATGATTAGAGCACGTAATCTTCATAACCTTTTTTTTTTGCCCTCTTTACCGGCCATGGTTCGAACCGAACATTCTGTAACGGGAGTGAGATTTGGATAACGCCCGACAAAAGTCGCTAACAGCGGATGCCGGTCACTCGCCCTTCTCGCTTATCAAGAAAGAAAAAGTTGGTGCTGTGGAATTTAGGCTCTCCCACCCTCTTCTTATTGACAGCCTACAGAGGCTGCAGCAGAGCAGCAAGTCCTAAAGGGGGAGTTCAATCACTTTTGCCAAATCATGGTGGGAAAAATTGGGCAGACTCTTTGATTGATGATGCTTTTACTTTTAGATTTGCTCCAAAAGTGAAGGGTTTCACTGAGCAATTTTGTTAAGAATGAACAGAGCAAAAAATAAAATAAAATAATAAAAAGCAATGCAAGTAGTCAAAAAAGAGTGAACACCTGGGCCATAGTCCTCATCATAAAGCCCCCCTCCTCTCATCTCCCTCTTCTTCTTTTTATATATTTTCTTCTCTTTTCTTTTAATTTTTTTTTTTCCACCCACTTTTCATCTCACTGAATTAGATCAATTTTTTTTCTTTCTAAAGACTATTCCTTTTTAGCCCCCCAGCTCTTTCTCTGTAGCTGGCTGGTGGTAGGGCAAGGGACATGGATCCACACAGCCCATGGTGGCCAGGGCTCCTCCTCATGCCCCCTTATAATAATCCAATGACAGCTTTGCTGAGGACCCCCCACTTGCTCAAATGCAAGCAAAAGAAAAGTTCAAATAGACAGGATTTTCATCTTAATAAGTGTTGGCTGATGATGATAATTCTCATGGTGATCAATGCCATGGGATTGATCATTTCAGGGTGGGTGAGTGGGTGGGCGTTGCAAATCCCCAAAATCTAGTGATTCTCAGCTGAACTTGTCATTTCCATCAGTCAAGAATGATCAGAGAGAGCAATTCCTGGTGTTAATATCTATGGTTCTGGGTTTTGATTTCTGTGATGTACTTTTGGCTTTTTACTCTTCACCCTTTCAACCTGGACTTTGCAGAGGCCCACCGTGGTTTTCCTGCAGGACTCATCGAGGCTGATTGACCAGAGTTTGCGGAGCATCTCTAGAGGTAAAATTTGGGGAGAATTTATTCGAAAAGTAAAAATATATAAGCGTTGACTCGAAAAAATGACCAAATTAAAATCGACGAACGAGGAATTCGGTTGATAGGAGTGGAATTTGGTGAGACCTAAAGAAAATCATTAACACAGGAGGAGTGATTGACAGAAGCCCTCATTAGGACTTAAAAAGAGAAGTTGATCAACGAAATCATCCGCAGCAACTCCTATCCCACGTTTTGGCTATGTTTGAAACGGTGAGATTAATGAGTAGAGCATAGTTGTGATGGTGGATTGACATGAGCACATAATTGCAGGTTGGTTAAACTAATATCTAAGGGAGTTTTTAATTTAGTTTTTTCGATGGACTTTGGGAAAAAGTTAGGATATTCGGTAGAAAAATTTTGACGCGAAATAAGTGACATTGCATGAGCTAAAATCCTAAGATGGAGATCTGCCTCGAGTTTTCAGCATTTCGAAATGCTATCGTGGAATTTAATGACTTTTTATACTTCCAATCTCACTCTCATTGATAATTGCGTGTTTCGTTCTTGCCCTCTCAAACATTGTTCATCGCCTTCCCCATGCACTCTATATGCTCGCTTGTTGCTAATGTGGCTAAGGTTGAGGTCGCCAAGGTCGAGCGACCCAAATTTGGCCCTTTGGTGGTGGTTAGCAAGGTCACACAACTTTGGTGTTGGGTATCCTCAACAACTTTTTCTTGGGTCGAGCCAACCATCGAAGGGCTAAATCTGGGCCATCCAGAGGTTGCGTGGCGTCAACAGCCCATCGTATGGTGTCGCACAACTCCAACGACCCTTGTTTGGGGTCGCATGGCCTCAATAATGTGTTATCGCCTCTCTTTCAAGTTCGCTTGGGTTTCACTTAGTTAATGTCTTCTCTTCGATCTATACTTCCACTTTCTCTTTTATTTATCTATACAAAGCTAAAGTCCTTTACAAGTTTATGGGAAAAATAGTGTTACCCAAACATTATGTGCATTTTGTTAAAATTCCTTTAATCTAAAACCCTTTACATTTATCCAAAGGCGTTCCACAAAAGCAGAACCAAGCCCACATTTAAAACCTATTGTAGGTAATTAATACTAACCAACAAGAGGTCGAGTTTATTTCTCATAGTTCAATGCACTTGCAGACATAGTATTAGAAATTATAGGTGAATCAATAACTATGTATAAATAATTATCAATAATGGGCCGATTATATTATTTATGCATGTTCGTTCGATCCATCGTGAAACTAAATATTCTTTATAACTGTTCTTTATATTTTTATGGAATTACCTTTTTCCGCATAATAGTTTCCCGTCCAAGATCAACAAAAGATCCTTTCGCAACGTTTCCAATGGGTTCAATCTGATCAATATTCATTTGGAATGATATTTGCTTTTTCCAGTGAAACGGCACCTGACCTTTTAAATAAAATAAAATAAAATTACGAAGTAGTGTTCTGTCAATTTCCCCAGATATTAAAAAAACCAAAGGAGGGAAGGGGTGGAACCCCCAACGTTGGACCGCGTGGGGCCCTGCCGTGCTTCGGAGCAGGCATTAGTTACAGGGATTCATCGTTTTCATGGGCCCCACACGAGAATTAAAAAAAAAAAACAAAAAAATCAGAAGAATTAAAAAGATTAAAAATAAAAAATAAATGAAAAAAAGGACCCTTGAAATGAGCTGAGCGTGTGCTTTTTGGCAGTCGGATAGTCCTCTCATTCTTTCCATCTCATCCGCCGATTAAATTAACGTAAATCACGTGATTAGAAAATTGATTAATCGATTAATTAATTAATTAATTAAGGGGTCGAGCGGAGGAAGTGACGTCGTTTTCACGTGGTCGGGCGGGGGAGGCAGAATGGGGTACGGCAAAAGCATTCCTTCCCGTCCACGGGGGCGGGCCCCACCCACGGCTGTAGACGTGAAGTGCCTCGCGCGTGCGTGACAGAAGCATCTCTTCCACCCCCACCACTCCCCCTCCAGGACCCCCCCCACCCACGCGCTCCCCCTCCTCCGTGACCCCACGCGCCTCCGGTCAAAGCGTTAATCCGAGCACTAACGTGGCTTTTATTGTTCGACCGACCGTGCTTGGGATCCCCGGATGTTAAATACTCATGGGTAGAGACAGCTCTCACGCCTCGAATGATTTAGTGATTGGGACCTCTCTATAAAGTACGATCTAAACACGTCGTTAAAAAGCTCCATCATGAGGTAATTTGAATGTCGGAATCCCTAAGGGATTTAAAGTAATTAGAGGGTAGAGCAAGGATTGCCAATTGAAAAAGATGTTGGCGCAATTGAGGGGTTTGAGACGTATGACCATCGGCATGTAAAAATAAGGAAATAATTATGACAACCCCCTATCCCTACAATGCAAATGGACAGGCGAGAGAGACCCTCGTAGGAAGAAACTCCCTAGGCCTTCGTGAGGTAGTCCTTTGACCTATCATGGCTTTGAAAATTCGACGACCTACATTTATTAAATGGATTACACAATCTCGTGTACTTAACACATTTAAAATGCCAAATAACCTGTGGATTTATAGAAGTGCTAATATATATAAACAATTTTATGGGTCAACATAGAAAAATGATTACAAAAAAGATTAATGCATGGATGTTCCATTTATGAGGATCATCAAAATGAATTCACTTGCGACCATGACTTATCTCATACATATACATCAAATCACGCATTGTGTAATCCGATCATAAAAATTATTTATTTGAGACTTTCGAACTAACTGCTCTGAAGAGTACATGTGAGTAAAACTATATGAGCTGTTAAAGCTTAATTAACAAATGAAAAAGTTTTAGGGGTGCCTTGAGGAGACCTTCTTAAGTGATTATTTCAGGAAAGGGTTATACCTTCGTCCATCTTTGATCCGGAGAAGTTTTCTCTAGCCTATCAATTGGCATATAATGGCAAAGGGTGAGGTTTCTGCCAACGGGGAGCGTTGGAAACACGACCATCAATTTTCAATGCCTTTTTGCCGCGCTGGAATATTGTACGATCAGTACTTCATAACGATCAGTACTTCATAAATTTAAACCTTCGCTGTACAATAAGTTTTACTGAATGTCCTAGGGGAATCTGTTGGCAAGTTACTTGAACTTGATCGAATTTCTTTTGAGTCAAAATAACTCGAGCACCTTGACAAGATGGGTGGAGATTTTGAGATATTTGACTCGAATCTATCACTAGTCTGTCTATTTATTTCCAATTTTGTACATTCTTATCTTATAAATTTAGAAATAAATACGAATGAATAATTAGTAGTTTTGATTCTACTCCGAAACATAGTCAGTTCAATATGATATTAAATTATATTTATCGATTGAGTCGAATCAAAACCAAGTCTATAAAAAGATCAATTGAGTGTTTGAATTCAAAATGTCAATTTGGTGTTGGATGTTTAATCTTGCATATTGAATTCGAGTTGAGTTAACCGCTGGGAAGTTGCTCTAGTGGCCACTTTTTCTAAGTGGAAAAAGGAAGGTGGAGAGTTTGATTTCTCATATTCTTAAAGAGTTGGGATAGTGAAGGTTATGACTTGCATGGTAACTTGCTCAAAAATAATTGATTATATTCTTTTGTTCTCGGCAACAAATTTGAAATAGAAATTCGTTTGGTAACTTTTTTATTTTCCATAATAGATTTAGAGTAGAATTAAGAATAAAAAAAAAAGTTAATTATTGTTTTTGGAACAATTTCAATAATCAAGTTCAAGTTTCTTCTCTTCCATTTTCTTCTTCTTCTTTTTGGCCGATCATCGACCCGATCATCGACCTTGGCCATGGTTGGCAATTGGCTAAATGAGGGCCAATGACCTTGCTAGACCATCGCCAGCCTCAACCTTATCGTGGTTAGGTGACACTGACTTGAAGGCTTGACCTCATTGGGCCATTGCCATGTTGACCTTGCCTGGTTGGGTGACATCAACTTAGCTCAATGATGCTTTGGCAAAATGGTCGCCCAAGAGAACAAGCTGAAAAGGAAAAAAAGGAAAGAAAAAAAGAAAAAAAGAGAAAATGTAATAAAATCATTAAAAAATTAAAGAAAATGATTTGGACTAGAAATTTGTAGAGTCCTATATAAAATAAAATTTTTTTTGGCAATTATCAAATATTTTTAAATATTCAGAAATTATTTATGGGAACAAAATAAAAAAATTATTTCGAGAATAAAATGGTTATTATTCGCATGTTTAGTTTCAATGATATGTTTCGATTCTATACTCTACTTATAAGCATAACAAAAATCTAAAAATAAGTCGAAAATAGAGCATGCTAAAAAAAAAAAAAGAATTCTTATGGAAGTCGAGCTTTTAATCCGGCCGAGTCGAACCGGCTCGATTTATCCATATCACCAAACATCATCCATCCCCCACCCCTGAGGTCCACGCGCGCTCCCCTGGGACGGCGTTCTCTTCCCCCGCTTTTTCTTCGCGATCCGACCCTCCCTGTAAAGCGTACTCCTGTCAGGGACTCTCCCGTCGTTTTTCACCGAAACGGCCTCTCCCAAAAACGACGGCGTCCCGGGCACGCTCCGCGAGCAAAACGACACCGCCGGTTCGCCTCCCTCGTAGCGCCTGTTTAATTTGGCTTTTCCCACATAAAAGCCAAAAGAGGAAAAAAAGGAAAAAGAGGAAAAATAAAATAAAATTGGAGAACCCAAAAAAAAAAAAAAAAAAAAAAAACAGGTGGGAAGCGCAATCCGCTTTTGTCCATGTCCTCCCCTCTCTCCCTCCTTCTCTTCTTTCTCTCTCTTCTTTCTCTCTCTTCTGCGCGCCTCGAACGCTTTCGTCCTCGACGTTTTTTCTCTTCTCCCCCTCAGGTCCGCATGACGATGATGAAGCGAAACGGGACGGCGTGATCGATCCGCGGGATCCCCGACGAACGCCATTGACGCGCCGGATCAATCTCCGCATGCCCCGCTTCCTGTCCCTTCTCCTTCTCCTTCTTCTTCTTCTAGGGTTTTCTGCGCTCGGCGTCGTTCCCGTTTCTTCGCCCGCTCCTTTTTGATTCCTAGGGTTCCGCAAGGGGAGGAATCCACGGTCCGGAGCGCTCCGGTTGTTTTGTGGGATTCGCATTGGCCGGGAAATCGGGCGGGTCGGGTTCCGCATTGTGGTGAGATTTTCAGAGCGGGAAAAGGTCTGTGCTTTCGAGCTGAAAAGGCGATCGAGATGGAACCCAAATGCGAGATCTTGGTCGCGATCGCTGATTCCGGGATCGTGTTGGCTTGAGTCGCCGAGGAGGACGACGACCGTGTTTTTGTTTGTTGATGCAATGCTGAATTGAGGTCCTTGTTTCTGGATTTTTAGAGGAGGAAAACCTTGACTCGAAAATGCATTTCGCCAAGCTTGATGACTCGCCTATGTTCCGGAAGCAGGTCTCTCCCTCTCTCTCTTCCTCTCTCTCCCGGAGCGTGCCTTTTGTGTGGATTCTCTCTCGTTATTCTCGTGATTCCTTTAAATTTCCATTGGGGGGGGCAGTAAGACGCTAACTTTTTCTTCATCTCTCTGCGATTGAGCTGATTTGGGCGAAAATCTACATGCTACGGAACTACCTCCGCTCGTCGCCTGCTAATTTGACCCGCCGCTATTTTTCTTCTTTGTTTCTATTTTTGTCTGTTTCTTTTGTTCTTTTCTTCTTCGCTGATGGATATCAGTTCACGTTGTTAAAAGAGATTAAACTCACTTAAAAAGTCGGTTTTAGTAAATTTGTCGAAGACTGGATATGATTTTAGGTGTTCATGGGGAGGGGTTCCTCTGAAATAATTGGTAAGAAGAACTTCTGAGTATAGTGCAGAAACCCTCTCTCTGTTCTTAAAGTATAGAAGTTCTTTTTTAGAACTGTAGATGTAAAGAAAATGAAGTAATATGTTAGATTGATATATTTATAGATCTTGCTTTTGCCTTTGTTTTGGAGAGAACAAAAATGAAATCGACATTTTATCAGGATAGATTGCTTATCAGAACAGCTTCCTGAAATCTGTGGGGAAGAAAGCATCTTCGCAGGTTTTGTCGAACATTTCTTGATTGATTCTGATTGCCGCTTATGCTATTCAGGGGATTTGTGCAATCATCCGACCTATGGTTTTTCCTTATGATAATTGCTAGTAGGATATGAGTTAGCTTTAAGTCAAAACTTCAAAGGCTATTCAGCATACTTCTTTTAGAGGTCAATCGTTCCTGCAGCTTTGGAGGCATAGCCATACACCTTTGGTCATCTTGCATACTTCTTGCTAGATCGTATATGCTTCTTCTTCTTAGCTGTCGAACTTGTCCGGAGTATGAAATTTTGCCACAGTAGATAATCTACTGTGGAAAATGACATGGAGGGAAATGAAAATTTATGCAAGTTCACCTTGGGACCACTCTTCCCCCCTGCTCATGTGCATAGGAGATATGGAAAGAATTTCAACTTTTTTCATGGCTACGTAGTTATTTTGACTAGCGAATATTTTTTCCTTGTTTCAAAATATGATTAATCAACATGGTAACTAATTTTGATTATGATAGATAGGATTAGATTTTCCAATTTTTTCTTCTGCTGCCACGATGTGACATGAGCTTTAAAGGGATTCTAGAATCTATTCTTTTTATGAGGGCTAAACAAATTTATTCTGGCCTTTTGACTCTGTCATCCTAAGGTAGGGAATAACCAGTTACATCAAAAGATGCGGTCACTACAGCTAGAACCACACTTATAACCCTAGTTCATTTGCGAGGCAAAATTTTTCCAGCATGGCTTGTCCATAGAGGCAAATTTTTATTTCCATGTTATACTACAGCACGGCCCAGCAGCCATCTTAGCCTGAATTGACAGAAATTGGTCTGTGAATGACTTGATTAGAAAATTTATGCAAGTTCAAGGACTTGATTAGACAAATTAAATATTGAAGTATTTGATTGAAAAATTTGTGTAATTGTGGGGGCAAAATGTAGAATTTTACTTGATATATTCGATCTTCTGATATGTTTGTCGCAGCTACTCAAATATTTTGGTGTATGAATGCATTGTTATGTAGCAATACACGGCACTCCATTTTCTGCATTCCAGCAGGAGTATCCCTTGATACCCTGAGGGTGGTCTCTTCATATTCCTGATAGAACTCCCTGTACTTGTTATTTTGTTTCGCTATAAAGCACATTTATTGTATTGCGATAGTTATTTATATATCATATCAAGGGCATAGCAATTGTCTAGAGTCAGTTTAAGGCCAAGTTATACTCCAGTTTCTTCTCAATTAGTCTTTTTCTCCTGAACTTTGTTCTTTTGCGTTTTCATGTGAAAAAAAAAATGATTATACATAGAAAGTGGTTCATCTGTTTTTTGAAGCTAAATTTGAGAGTGCATCTTTGATCCGTGGTCTAATCCTCTGATTCTGTCAAAAGAAAGACTTTTGAATTCTTGCTAGATTCCTGATTTTAACATTCTTGAATTTGTGCCTGGTATATGCACATTGTCAACTTTTATTCATGTTGAAGTTTTCTAGGAGGTTGACAACTACTTTGGTAAAACAGATACAGAGCTTGGAAGAAGGTTCTGACTCATTGAGGGAGCGATCTATGAAGTTCTACAAAGGATGCAGAAAATACACGTATGCTTGCTTAATCTTTCTTGACAGCGCTCTTTTAATCCACTGAATGTTTTCTTTTTGTTCCAAGAGAATCAGGAGAACATTTCTACGAGATGGTCACTTTTAGCATAGTTCTTTGCATTTTCTGCAGCACGAACTATCTACGTAGATGTCATATATGTGCTAATATCCTCTCAGTCTCCTGTCATATAACCTTAGCAGTACTCTCTCCCTCTTTAATCTTGGCTTTTGTTCATTATTGGCTCTAGCCCATTTGTCAGTGTCTCCTGCTGTAGTGTCATAATTATCAATGTCTTCCAAGTATTTTGCTGATACAACACAATTTGGTGCTTCTTTCCAGTGTCTATGTTTCCAACTTGTTGCTTTTCCTTTGAAATGGATAACCGGACATTTATGTGTGGTTACCAATGACAAAGATAGCTGTAGGGTGTATTTGTAGTAAGACATTGGACGGATTGATCTTAGTTTTAGCAATACCTTGATTTACTTGGTAGTTGTAGACTAAAAGAACAGCTAAAGTTATTTACTTTTAAGTAGTTTCTTATCACTGTCACGATTGTTATTAGTGTGCCAGACAATCAACTTTTGCTTCTTATGCTATTGCTCTGTGCCCTTGTTCCTTTTCTCTATTTTAGGGAAGGCCTTGGTGAGGGTTATGATGGAGACATTGCTTTTGCAAGTGCCCTGGAAGGTTTTGGTGGGGGGCACAATGATCCTATTAGTGTGGCCTTTGGAGGTATGTGCCTGTGCAACTAATTTGTTATACGAGGAAGCTGATCTGCAAATGTTATAGATGCTGCCTCTTCCTACGATCTGTCTGTCTGTCTGTCTGTCTCTCTCTCAATGCACAATAATAAGTAAAGTTTGGCCTTGTACCAGTGCTTGTAATCCTTATAAACATGAAATTTGACTGCATTCCTGAATTTCCAGACGTATGATTGTGGAACTGAGAATGTAGGGATCTACGTTCACTCTGTTGTATCGAGTTCAACAGCAGTTCAATACAAACATCATGAAAAGACTGCCTGCGAGTACCTGCACTTGCCTGCTTGCTTTGACAGCTCTACCTATTTATAGTTGTTTCAGTGAGATGCTTCCTGATTGAATGAGTTCTTTCTGTCAAAAAGTCTCATAAAAAAGACCATATGGGCATTTCCATAAAACTTCTGAAATTTTATTTAGCTTTTCATTCCAAAGTAACATGTCATGAGAGCATGTGAAGGTAAGCATGGCATCTGTATTTATTCTTTGATTCTAGGTGCATGGTTTTGATTTGCAATTTTGAGAGCTGATTCTTTTGATTACTTATTTATAGCCAATGATGAAACTTCTCATATGTTTTGCAGGCCCTGTCATGACAAAGTTTACTATTGCTTTGAGAGAGATTGGAACATACAAAGAAGTACTTCGGTCACAGGTACTCAATTATTTGAAACTGTACTTGACTTGATTCTGACAATATTTCTTTTGCTGTAGTAGAATTGCTTTTTACTTGTGCTTTTTTTTTTAACTTCCTTTGGTTCATTTTGTTAAGGCTAAGGAATCTTCAGAATGTTTGTTTTGTATGAAAATCTCTTAATAGTCCTTGCTGGTAGCTATGCCGGCATGTTGCATTTATCTGATTAGTTGAAGAGACTTTAATCCTCCCAAGCTTTTTCTTTAATAAAATCTATTTTCACTCCAATTAAAATTTTCCCCTCTCAAAATAACATATGCTGGTATCCTTTGGTCCTTTAGCATGTGCTCTCCTAGAAAGCATTCTCTACGCTGAAGGTGGGAAAATGACTACAGTTTGTGGTAGGAAAATGACTTTGATTTGTCACCATGCAGTCTATACATTCAATATGTTTGATGGACTGCTCTTTGCAAATGGTCATAGACCAATCTGCATTCTAAGTTGTGGCTCAAATGAATACTAAGCACTGCACTGCATAGGATGACTTCAAAATAACCGAATGAAACATTGTCTTCTGGGAAAGATCTGGAGTATCATACTCACTTTGATTTGTTGAATGTAATCACACGATTTCCTGCTTCTAGGTCTTATGTAATAATCAACTTGCTGACATGAACTCCTTCTGTATATGTCATTGCACCCCCTTGGTGTTGTAGTCTTTTCTTTTCCCAATAAAAATGTATTAGTCAACTCACTGAGATGAGCACTTATGTCTACTTGGTTTATTCCATCGCTTGTTTCTCATGACTACAATATCCTGTGCTGGCTTTCTATATGTATTAATAATTCAGTCTCTTACCATTTTGCCTAGTATTGCTAGCTTGTCAAATAAATATTCTCGAGTTTTTCAGAAGCTACTGAGATAAAGCTTGTGATTGTATGTTTGGATCAGTTTTGTTAGATTAATTTACTTTGTGCCAAACATCCTGCATCCTTCAAAGATAAGAAGTTGGTTTTCTTTTGTTGATCAAGAGCACAATTTGCCTTTTGTGCTTTTGCTTTATCATCATTTTTACCTTTCCCTCCTTGCTAGAGGAGGTTAGGCTCTCTCTTGAAGATGCTTCCCAGATTAAACTATAGTAGTTTCGCAAACAAGTTTTGATGGCCTTTAAGTGGAGTATCCATATTACGATGCCCAGAATCTTTTGAAGAAACTACGTGACACATTAGTAAAGTTACCATTGACATTTCTCATCCCCTTACACTAGGAAAATGATTTTTCTAGTAAGGTTTTCATATGATTGGATTCCTTCCTTCTCCCATGCCTGTCTCTTCCTGTTTTGACAGCTTCACCTCTTGCTTTTATTGACATATATGCATATGCAATGACATTGCTTTTTGTATGTCTGTTTGCTTTGTCATTCCAGGTTGAGCATATGTTAAATGACAGATTGTTGCAGTTCGTCAACATTGACTTACATGATGTCAAGGTATTTTGATCCATAATCTTACTGGATTTCACTAGTCATTGAAATTACGACATGGCCATCCTATTAAGGATGGCTACATAGCAAATATGTATGAGAAGCATTTTAGGAACATGACTTCTACCTGATAGGAATTAAGCTATTCATTTTTGTTTTATGCAATAAGGCTTACTAAAGTGCTTGTCCTTATCATGATTTCTGATAGAAGTTAAGTTGGTTAAGATCAAATAATGTACGGTAGGTTTGATTAAGCTTCCATGATGCAACTAATCTTAGCAGAATTATGCTTCATTTGAGGATCATGAGGTCACTATGAGAACTCATATTTTGAAAATTTAGTAGTTTTTTTGCAAAGAGCAACTGCAGAAGCCAAGTACAGAGAGGATGCAATCAGCTTACCGTTTATATTTGGCATTTGAAGCTTGCCTTGCATGGAAATTGCTAATTGAGAAGCTCAGACCAGATTTCGGTCATAAAGTCAGGGAGGAACATTATCATGTAGCATCTCAGAATAGATAAAAAAATGATTTTCAGAAAACTACTTTGCATGTAAAATTGATTTCCACTTTTTCTTGGCAGATTTAAGGGTCGTGCTTTGCAATTATACTGTCCTGAATTATCTCCTTCACAAAAGATGAAAGAGAATATTCTGAATGATATGCAATCATTTTAGGTAGGGGTGGCACTTTCTTCACAAAAAAAACACGACTTAAACCTGACAAAAAGTTGGCACGCTTAGGTTGTTAATTGTGTTAATGTTATAATCATGCGAGAAGCTGTTGCACAATTAACAGACGAGTCATGTTTGGGTTCAATCCATGTAACTCGAAATTCACCTGCTTAAAATAAACAAGCCAATGTGATTTGCATACATTGATATTCTGACTTTAAATTAGTTTTTTTTTTCTGTAGAGAACCATATCAAGCAGATCCATTGCATGAATAAAATGCATAAAAACTAAATTTATCTCAAAGAAGCAATTCAGATATTTCCAGTCATATTCTGATTTGACTGACCCAATTTGATCTATTTCATCAAACTCGACGTGCAAGTAATTAACAGGTTGCACTCATGTTATGCTTTTCAATATGATTAATAAACGGTTTGTTTTAGGGGTCGACATGTTTAACAGTATGAGTCTAACTTGATGCAACTCAAAGATGACATTCACATGAAGCAGCAACCTTATATGTGGTAGGAATACTTTAGAAACTTTGGATTTCATAATGCCATGGCTTGTTATCTTGTACTCTCACAATGTGAGATCCCATACTTGATATTAATGCATGATATATATATATATTTTTTTGTCCAGATGTTAGGACATTACTATTTAGCTGATTTTGGGTGCAGTCACTTCATTATTGCTGGGCTGGAATTGCTAAAATATGCAAATAATTGCCTGTGTTTGAAGTTGCTTTGAATTTGAACTGTTTTCTCCAAAAAGTTTCTTTTGATGTTTCGGCCTGATTCCCCCCCCCTTCTGTCCACTTAAAAAGTTGCTTGCCTGAAAGGTCTTTGTACAGCCAAAATCGCAAAGAGTTGAGTCTGCCTGCATAGAAGTTTGTACCTTGAGGTGCAAAAGGCAACTACTCTTTTGCCTTGAACTAATTTTGGACAGCTGGCACAGGCAAATTTATCATTACAGAGAGAGAAGTAATTGGCATAAATCAACAGTGTTTTAAAAGAGCATGACAAAGTTAGTTTTGCGGTATGTTGGTTCTTCTCTCACAGTTTGGTATGACAAATTTTGTGCAAGTGCAGGAAGCGCGGAAGCGGTTTGACAAGGCCAGCCTTCTTTATGATCAGGTGTCATTCCTTATCCTCTGCCAATATAATATCCTAGCAGCACTTTCTTGTTGTCTGAAAACATAGTCGCTGTCATATTGTTTCAAAATTACCTTTTCACCGGTTCCAGATAACATGGGGGTCACATCTGAGGTTTGTCTTCTTGGTTGTTTTTTTGTTTTTTGTTTTTGAGAAGGGTGGGGGGGGTGGGGAGGAGGAGGAGGAGGAGGAGGGGTGTCCTAAATGCAAAGGAACATTTTCTTGTCTTGGTAGTTGAAATTGAAAAAAGGTATGAATGTTGGGAAGAACGTGGACTAGCCACCGATGCAGACTAATAGACTCATCAATCATAATTTGTTAAAATATTATTGGCAGACAATCTTAAATTATCTAGATAGGGAGGATAACTCAGTGCTATCTCCTACCAGTTTTTAGACGAAATTGTTGAATGGGTCTTGTACTCCAATATGATTGTGGTACTTTGATAGTAAGGAATTTTTTCAAGTAAATCCTCTGTCGGCATGGTTCTTATAGCCAGTTTTGGTTTTAAGGATCATAAACCTTGTTAACTCTATTGATAGAATTGTGCTTACCGGCAAGAGTGGTCTTGTTGGTAAAAGAACAGAAAGGAAGTAAGAGTATTATATCGGCTTCAAGTATTCTGACTCCATTTATGTTGCTCAATGTCCCAACAAATATGCAATGAATGTTGGTTGAGAAGACTATTTTCCAATATTCACTTCGCAATGGGCATTCCATACCAATTGCTGGTCAATGTACTAATGAAGTTCTTGTTTCTGTTTTTTTTTTTTTAAATTTTTATTAAGAATACACTGTTGACAGTGGAGACTGAAGTTGTTTTATTGCATGCATTTATATCTTGTTTTGCCGTTCTCTACACATGAATCTTTATGCTCCGCTATTGGTAAACAAATGGGCAGACCTAGACCAATATCTTATGTGCAGGCTCGTGAGAAGTATCTTTCATTAAGGAAAGGGACAAAAAGTGATGTAGCAATTGTCTTAGAAGAGGTAAGCTATGTGTGCTTGCAGTTATTTTAATCTTATGTATGACCATGTCAACATCTGTCTTGTGTGTTTTATCTTCTTGGTGGAGAAAAAGAGGATTTTTTTTTTTTTGGGGGGTGTGTGTGGGAGGGGATGTTGCATGTTCAATTCTCTGATTTATGTTATACTGATAATCTTATTTAGCATAATGTTCATGTAACTTGGTACCTTGGAAATTTAGGAGCTTCATAGTGCACGGTCTGCATTTGAACAAGCTCGTTTTAACCTGGTGAGTAGTTACATTCTTCCAGTTAACTTTTTTCTTTACAGGATTGTGTGATGTGCCATAACCATACTGCTTGATCTCTTCTATAGGTGACTGCTTTATCTAATGTTGAAGCAAAAAAGAGGTTTGAATTCTTGGAAGCAGTCAGTGGGACAATGGATGCTCATCTTCGATACTTTAAACAGGTGAATCATATTACAAGACTTTAGCCTTCACTGGGTATAATTTTCCAAATGGTTGGTATACTCACATTGAACTTACTTTGCAGGGCTATGAATTGTTGCATCAAATGGAACCATACATAAATCAGGTCCGGTATAATATTCCCCTCGAGTATTTTTCCTATTCTCAGTCTTGGGTAGATTTTGTTATGTGACATTAGTGAAAAAATTTCTGTTATTAAGTATCCATTTTTCACCCAGAAGCTTTAACATGAGACATCCACACTCATATGTAAGCTGCTTCCTACATGTGAAACACATGTTTCCTACATGTGTGACACTTTTACTCCTATGTGACCTCTTTGACAAGATAACCTAAGATCAAAACCAATGGTTTGAAACCTTGCAATGGTCAAGACCTGGTGTAGCTTCTGTTTTGGTAGGTCATCTGGTTTAACCAAATCGAACCGTGGTGTTCATGATTTTTTCACAATTTATGACTAAGTTATCTACTTTATTCATCAGGGTGTTCTTTTGTACACAAATATGTGCCCAGCCAAGTTGACTTGAGAGTCTCTGTTTATGCTTGACGTTAAGGGTTCCATTCCCCTTGTAGGCGCCTTTGCATGTCCTTTTTTTTTTCTGAGCTAAAAGACCTAGTCAAAGATCCAGAAATTGCTGACCTGTTCACCAGGTTTACTGGTTGAACCGGGCCTACATCGGGTGTGATTGGTTTTTGACCTGTCTGTTTATCAAATAAAATTGGACTGGGCGAGGGTCCAGTTCCTGGTTCAACCAGTTTAACCAGCTGTTCCAAGTTCAAAAACACTGGTCACAACATAGTAACAGAAATTGACAGAATCTATATATCTCGTCAATCTTTTGTTTCATCTTATGATTGGATATGGTCAACAATTGGCTTGGTTGGATTAGGGTTTTTTTTCCTGATTCTTGACCTTTTTGTTCACAATTAAGACTCGTTCATAATGCATTAAACTGGCCCTTAATGCATATCTGTAACATAGTGTTAAGATTTAAACTTTTAACTGGTGCTTTCTACCCTGTTAGACAGACCGAGAGAAACTGGCCTTTAATGCATATCTTTCTCAACAATTATTTTGGTGATCATTTATATATGTTATGTGTGGGCACTCGTCTATCTTGTTTTTTATCTTATGATTGGATATGGTCAACAATTGGCTCGGTTGAATTAGGGTTTTCCCCCTAATTCTTGACCTTTTTGTTTACAATTAAGACTTGATCATAATGTGGTGTAACCAATGGATTAAAACACTCTTGATTTGGAATTGTATGGATTATTGGGTGAGAGTGTTTGCTGGAATTTGCATGTTAGTAACATTGGGAGTTTGAAGACTTTTGTTCCTTTAATTCCTCCACAACATTAATAACAACTCATTCAAACCTATTAATACTGTGGGTTGGTTTTATGGATCCTACACCTTATTTAACGTGAATAGGTAAACAAAATGATAACAAACTCCAGATGGGTGACTAAAAGAGTAGTCACATTGCCCCCATGACCTATGGTGGTGAATTGATCAAGTAACTTAACATTGGTGATGCCAGCTTATTGGGAAGGCAATTCAGGAGTCCTTTTGGGGATTAGATGCTTTGCTTTGGAAGCTTTATTCCAGATATTCTTGCTCATCTATAAATTCTTCACTTGTAATCTTGTGGGCGAGATTTCTCTCTTGATAATCATCAAAGACGGAAGCAAGTCATGGTTCTTGTGTACGTCCTCTGTGTTGCTACATCCCCAGATGGCTAAGCAATTAGAGTCTGGGGTTTTTTCATAAGAGTTACCTAAGTAGATTGCCTGGGATATTTGCCTTTTGATATCTTGAAACTACATGGTAGTGGTAGTTCCGGTAACTGTGAATCATCGAGTATGAGCTAGTTCTACACTGTGAAGATTGACGAATGTTCATTTATTGTAATTTGTCTTTGGGAAGGAAACAAGCAGGACACTTGAAGAATGGTAATTAGTGCTTTAGAAGAAAAATACTCCAAAGCCTCTTTTGTCGTGGTTCCCGAAGCCTTCTAGAAGAAATTTTCATTTTTTCTTCTTGCTCTCTATTGTTTGTTTACAAATACTGAAAACTCGGTGCTAAGTCTTTGCAGGTCTTGACCTATGCGCAACAGTCAAGAGAACGGTCCAACTATGAGCAGGCAGCTCTTAATGAAAAGATGCAGGAATATAAGCGACAGATTGATAGGGAGAGTAGGTGGTCTTCCAATGGTCCTAATGGATCTCCTAATGGAGAGGGTATGCACGCAATTGGCAGAAGTTCCCACAAGATGATAGAAGCTGTCATGCAATCTGCTGCAAAAGGAAAGGTCTGAAGAAACCTTTTTCATTCCCTATATAAGGCCATTATCTTTGCCTTAAGCATCTTTTGTGCTACCCTTCACTGTTTCCTCAGCTTATCTTTTGTGAATTTTACAGGTTCAAACCATTCGGCAAGGTTATCTCTCAAAGCGATCATCAAATTTGAGAGGGGACTGGAAGAGAAGGTTTTTTGTTCTTGATAGCCGAGGAATGCTTTATTATTATCGCAAGCAATGCAGTAAGCCATCAGTAAGTAATATTTTCTGTTTTGTCATTATTTATTTGATCACTTGGTGCTCATTTGTAGGAATTTACTGGGAAAAAGCCACAACCACATGAAAGCAAGCTGAAATTTCTTCTTTTTCTTTTTTCGGCCAAACCAATTTCTCTAGTTGGTTTTGGTTTTCCAGTCAAGCCAACTAATCTTTTAATTATAACTTTTCATTTTTGTTAACTATGTAAACCACATTGCAAGTGTGCAATTATCTCAGACATTCATTCAATTTAAACTGAAAGAATAGTTTGTCCTTGAAGAGATTGATACATATATGAAGGAAGTGTTTTGGTCTTGGGTTAGACTATGACTGTACACCCGCTAACTGCTACCAGTCCAATTGGGCCTACAAATGAAATACATCATTAGGCCCAAATGGTTCAGTAAGAGACCAAATTAAGATGTTGATGACTTCTTCTTTAACATTTGCCATGGTGGACTTCCTAATCAGTTGGTTTAGTTTCTAGTTGTATCGGACACTGAATTGAATCCAATTATTTATGGCCCTACTTCCTATTAATAATTTGTTTTTTAATATTGGTATCAATTTGACTGTCTCTTAGGGTTCTGTCAGTCACAATGCTGGTCAAAGGAATAGTTCAGAGCTTGGGTCTGGATTGCTAAGTCGTTGGCTTTCTTCTCATTATCATGGTGGAGTACATGATGAGAAGTCTGTTGCTCATCACACGGTGAATCTGCTTACGTCAACCATAAAGGTGGATGCTGACCAGTCTGATCTAAGGTTTTGTTTCAGGATTATTTCACCATCAAAAAGTTACACTTTGCAGGTGTGCGTTTCCTGCATCTTGCAGTTGTGTCTTTTTTTTAATGGTTGTTTTAAACAACTTGTGATTTGGTACCTAACTAGAGTTACTTTTAATAAAAAGAACCTTACAATTGTTATTTAGCTGGTCAGTGCAGGCAGAAAGCGCATTGGATCAGATGGATTGGATTGAAAAGATAACAGGAGTGATTGCTTCATTGCTAAGTTCCCAGGCACCTGAAAGGGTAATTGCCAAAGAATTGGATCTGCTGGCTTCTTTATTTCTTTGTCTGAATATATGACATCCTATTATCTTTCAGTGTCTTTCTGCTGGACCTCTGGGAAGTAGTCATCATCATTCTGCCAGTGAGAGCAGTTCTTTTGAAAGTTCTGACTTTGATCACAATGCTGCTGAAGAATACACGGCAGAGAGACATCTTGCTTCTTCTCATCATGACCGCTTGTCGAGGAACTTACACCAGCAACGATCCTGTGTCAAAATTGAGAAGCCCATTGATATATTGCAAAAAGTATGTGGCAATGATAGATGTGCTGATTGTGGAGCTCCTGAACCAGACTGGGCATCCTTGAATCTTGGTGTTCTTGTTTGCATCGAGTGTTCTGGTGTTCATCGGAATCTCGGGGTCCACATATCAAAGGCAAGTGAAGGAATTTCCTAGTTGCTTTTACCTGTAACGTTCATTTAGTTAGTGATACTGTTGTGCCAAAAACAGCTAACTCTTTAAATGCATAACGTGTGCCTTTCCTTTTAAATGTTTGACAGAAGCTTCTTGATGGTATATCTTACATGTTTGTATCTTCACGGTGCGATGGTACTTATGAATATTGAATGTGAATAATAGGTGAGGTCACTTACACTTGATGTCAAAGTATGGGAGCCTTCAGTTATAAGTTTGTTTCAGTCTCTGGGCAATGCCTTTGCTAACTCTGTTTGGGAGGAACTCTTACAATCAAGAAGTAATTTTCATCATCCAACAAGGTAACCATTTTTGCAGCCACTTGGAAGACTTTTCTCGTTTCCTTCTGAATGGTGTTAGAGAAAGCTCATATTACTAATGTTCAGTGTTCTGTATGTAGCTTATTTGATTCCAACAAGCTGCAGATGCATCTTATGGCCAAACCTAGTCCCTCTGATTCTATATCATTGAAGGAGAAATTTATCCACGCGAAGGTATCGCCCATATACTTTTCACTTCATTGCTTTTGTATCTTGTTTCTCTTACTGTTGCTCTGCACACTAGCTGAGAGAATATGCTTATTCTGGAACAACTTTTGACAACAATCCTCTTGGGCTGTGTTCTTTTTGGTGAACAATTTTTACGAGTAACAGAGTCTTCAATTAGAGATTATTGCAACTTGCAATGATATGGTCACCTGTGGACTCTGCTCATAGATGAATATCTTTTTATTAATTGAGTCGTATCTCAGCCAGTGGTTTAGAGAATAGTTCCAGATGACCAGTTAGGACATTGGCCTTCTTGTTGCACTGCTGATGAATTGATTTGACTTTGGATTTTGATGTATCATTCTTTAATCATTTGAGTTTGTTGAGCTCCGCAAGTTCTCCCTCAATATTGCAGGGAAGGACTGTAAGATATTGTGCATTATTAGGGCCTTTTCAGTTGGTGACTCCCTTTTCCTTTTGCTCGCAGTATGCAGAAAAGCTTTTTGTCCGCAAGCCCAGGGATAGTCAAAGTTTCCAATCAGTGGCACCAGAGATCTGGGATGCTGTTTGTGCCAATGACAAGAAAGCAGTATACCGGTACATTGTTACTTCTGAAACGGATATCAATACAGTGTTTCAGCAAGCATCAAGCAGCTCTTCTTTGACTCTTGCAAAAGTGATGCTATTGCAAGAACAGACAAGTCACAACCAAAGCTGTAGCTCAGAGAGATCCTCGACAAGCTCCGTGAATCTTGGAAGTGCTGGTGACAGCCAGAGGATGGATTATTTTGAAGGATGCACTCTACTTCACCTAGCATGTGAAACTGCTGATATTGGCATGCTGGAGCTCCTTCTACAATATGGTGCGAATGTTAATGCTGTTGATTCAGGAGGGAATATGCCGCTCCACCGTTGTATTTTAAGAGGCAGAGCTGCCAATGCCAAGATGCTTCTTGCAAGGTGACCAGAGATCTTGTTGGCTTGTAATCACGACCGATTATTATTTATAACCATTTATCATGCCTTGGTCCTTCGACAGGCTAAACTGCTTTATTTGATGTGTGATAATTCGAATATGAATTGGATGCATGGCTTACGAAGTAATCAATGTACATTGTGGAGGATGAATGCGTTGTCCTATTTTTTCAGGGAAAATGTTGAGATAGCATTAAGTGGGGGGCAGAATACAGTTTAGTTTGAGTACCATGGTACTAATAAGTTAAATTTTTTATTCTGTTAGCTCCTTGAGTTGGTTAACTGCCTCCTTGTGCTTGATAGTAGCATTAATGTCTTTACTTAAAAATGTTTGTCCTTTGTTATATCATATAGACATCCTGCTTGAGAATCATAATTCAATTGCAGGGGGGCAGATCCACAGGCACTAAATGACGAAGGTAAAACTCCCCTGGAGCTTGCAGTGGAGTCAAGTTTTGGAGATAATGAGGTTCTCACTCTATTGTCGGATACAAATGGATGAAGTCATTAGGAGATAATTCTTGAAGTGTCATTCTGGATATCCTGGAGAGGAGGTATTTTTGTTACTTATGTGTCGTCATCTATACATATAGTTGAAGAGCTCGTTTTGTTGAAGGAAATGCAAAAGGCAATTGGGGTTCTGGAGGAGAGTGGTAGGTTGTTGTGCCTGCCCCCACAGCATTTTGTGGAAGTCAGTCCCTGCCATTGTCACCATTGTAATTTAAAGCATCGATTTGTAAGTTGAGAGGTAAGTGAAGCCTCTGATCAAGAGAACTGTAGTGTGATATCTATGCTGTTTGCTTCCTTTCCTGGTCTAGCTGTGAAATTGTACTTTAGGCCATTGTCTGTTTTGTCTGTATATTAGTTTTTTAGGCAATTTTCCACTGGAATGGAAGCTTTATTATGATGTAAACTCTATGATGGTAATTAGAAGTGGGTTACTGGGGAGTGAGGAGGAAGCTCACTTTGATTTTTGAGTGGGGAAAGTAGGATGTACAAACATTTGATGTTTTCGTATCTTCTGAAGAGTGATGCTTTTCAGAGAACCCCTCATTTTCTGTTTAACGGTGGATGGTTAGCCAAGAACGAACTGAAATTGGCGGATCAAACTCTCTTCAACTTTAACTTCTGAAGAATGTTTGGCGCATTAGCTGTTGGTTGTCAGGAATTGTTCCCAGTTATCACTTTATGATTTTCTCAATGTGAGGTTTTGGTCACTCTTTTTTCAAAGTTAGGCTTTGCTAACTTTGAGGATTTTGTACTCCATGGTTCTTTTCTAGAATTTATTAAGCTTTTCTTGATGAAATCAGATACCTTTAGATTGAATGAGTACGATTTCGGTTACAGAGACCTTTAAATGATGTAATGATTGGCTCATATATATATATATATATATATATATATATTTACTGTGAGCACCTGTATAACTCTCTGAGCAATGATCCTGTCCAACTAAGTGCTGATCTTTCAGCTGTTCGTTTGCTACTGAGTGTTATTGAACGAGGTGTGTTGTACATTGGGCACATCAGCAACTATTAGCCAAACTGACGATGCTGATGTTTGTTATTCAAGTTGATAAATACTCAGAAACGTGTGCTTGCAAGAAAAATGATTCAGGGATTTTGTCATTGATGTGGTTTGGCCTTCTGAAATGCTGATTTCGAGAAGATTACCAAAGAAATTACAGTCTCATTGGACAACGGTAGATGAGGATGTTACCGGACTGAGATCATATATGCTTTAAAATAGTAAAGGTCGGCTGCCTTTGAGATTGTGGCCTCCGTCTGACCTTGCTGCCTTAAGTTCATTTTGTGGACGTTCGCACTCTCTTTATCTCTAGGGAAACGAAGAGAATCTACTTACACGAGATGTTCTAATGCACTGGCTGGCGTTGCATCTCTTTTGGGTACTTGAAAAGCCTAAAATTCCTGTCATCGCACGCTCTGTAACACCCAGTGACTCGCACGATGAGATAGTAACGGGACACTTGAAGAAGCCGGTGAGCCCCCACTGCCCATACATAAGTGAGCTGGAGCAAAGTCGTCCTCATCCATTAGAACTAGCTAGAAGCCATTGTTTTGGCTGTGAAGTACCCATGGATCGAGAAGATATCTCATTTCTTGCATAATTGCCGGACAAGGAGCTGAATTTGGTTTCCTTTTGCATTGGTTTCCCGAGTCCGAAACTAAACTGAACAAGAACCTATAATTTCGTTTATGAGTACATACTGACTCGGTCCGTTAGGGCTGTCTAAAGCCACGATTCATCTTAGGAAAGATCACCCGACCATTGCACGAGAACATTGCATAAAGCATCGACGTTGGCCGTTCCCGATCGAGTGTCCCAGAAAGGCCAAATACCCAAAACCGAGTGGCCTCTCCCAAAGCCTCGCCACCACATCTCTAGTCAAACAGAAAAGAACACAAACCTTATCCAATAGCTGGAAGTATCTCCTCCCATCTTATCTCTTCGAACTCACCAACCCCACTCCTATAAATGCACTCCCAAAGGCATCGAATCCTGACGATGCTCGAAACCCCCGCATCAAGGCTCGCTCCAGAACCATGCAGACATCAGTAATTTTCGCAGCAGCGCCATCTCTCCCGCCGGTGTCCACCAACAGGTCACTTGGGTCCCCATGGAAGCTCATGCCTAGGTCACGAAGTAGTCGTTTTCCTCTCGTTAAAGCGCATGCCGTCGCCTACGATACATCTGCGGTTGACTATAACTCCATGATCTCGTAAGTTGCTACCATGTTGTCTTTCTTTCTTTCTCCATTTGGTTGAATAGTACCCCGAACGACGAGCATCCTCCTCGGCTTATCGCTCTCTCTCTCTCTCTCTCTCTGTGTTCCAGTGTCTTTCCAGCCGAGGCTTGTGAGACAATTGGAGGGGAGGCCTGCAATGTGGAAATGTACCCGGAAGTGAAGCTGAAACAGGAACCTCGGAGCAGCAACCCTGGGACTTCTCCCGAGCTGGTCGACAGAGAGTACTACGAGTATGATAGCCCCAAGACGTAAGCTTTCGTGATCCCCAACTTGTTCATTACTCGGCAATTGGCAATTTCAATTGTTGAATGCACATTGAGTCTGGAGACTTTTACTTCAGGGTGTTTCTGGGAGAGGCCTGTGATGATCTTGGAGGAGAATTCTGCGAGGCTGAATTTCAAAGAGGAGTGTACTGAGAGAAGAACTTCTGTAGATCAATCTGCCGGCTGTGGTATAATAATGTCACTATGCACTGTCTCTTCTGATGCCAATCCTTTTGTGTTATGTAATTGGACATCCTGTAGCTGCATATATGCCTAACGAATTACCTTGGCCTTGTAATAATAAAGATGAGAGTTTAGGTCTTGGAGCAGTCCTCCTGTGAATTGTCGCATTCAAGTCGAATGATGCTGGACCATGGAGTGTAGTGATTTCGTTATATTTTTGATCAGTAACACGACCTATCACAAGAATATTTCACAGAGCTGAGAAGCAGCCCATATCTTCTAGTATGAATTTCATACATCTAGAATTTAAGAATCTAGCATAAATACCTACGAAAGATATTCCACCTAACAAAAATTGATGTATCGGTAGGGAAAGTGATTCAGGAGGATCTGAAGATCTCCGCTTGATGAACCCAGTATAAAGGGATATTCAAAATGACGACGTCAACAAGATGCTAACTTCAAAGATAACAAAAAAGCCCCCTATTAATGTTTTGAATAGATCAAGACTTTCATCAACAGTTACAAGCCAACATAATGATATCCAGTAGAGAGTAATGAAGGAAATATCACTGGTCAGAGCCATCATCTATTGCCTCCAGGAACAAATACTGAAGAGCTATAGAGTACTTTGCAGTTTCTCTTCTAATGGAGTCGCCATTTCCTGCTTTGCTACTGCTGCTGAGAAGAAATGATCCGCAGCCATCACCTGCGATGCAGACAAAAATTGTCAAATTGGGCGATGCAGCAGAACACAATGTTGAATTAAGAAGCTAATCAGTTTTATGATTCTAAAACCAACCTTTTATTGTGAAAATGGATGAAACCCATCTCTTATAGATATATAACAACCGAGGGGAGTCTCCATGATGCGTATCAGCCAGCAGAATCTCACACCGACCTTTCTTGCTAAGCAAGTCATGTATGACAACAGCCATCACAATTTGTAGTGAAACAGAGTTCAAATGCACATAGGGATCGTAGATATTGTCTAATTACCGAGCATGCATTACAGCATTGTGACACAAAGCCAAAGTCCGGACCATTGCAAGGTCTCGCCCTCGAGGATTAGCATATTTCTCTTGGCAATTCCTTCAGTAAGACAAACCAAAGTATATAAAACTCAAAACCTGGAGGAGATAGCTGTCCGAGTCACTTATAGATAATAATCGACCAGAAGGAAAGCATTGAAAACTTCCAGCTACACAAACAAAGACAAACACACAAGAGGGTACCTCTCATCGAACAGTTCGCCAAAATCATCGACAACAACAGCAGATGGAAACGACTCGTGCAGGTGAAACGCCGCAAAATACTTCTTAACTGCTTCATCATCCTCGACATATCTTGAAACAATGCAGAAGCAAAGGCATCATACATCACTGTATAACCTCTCTCTCTCTCTCTCTCTACGCTGTTCTTGTAGTCTAGTAAAAAGTAAGAGCGACTGATTCAGCAAGTTGCTCACTTCATTTGTATACGGCCAAACACACCAGACGACGGATCAATGCCCTACAGATACAGACAGTAGAGGCACGGATCAACGGCTAATGAAGTGGCAACCCACATAAGAGAGAGAGAGAGAGAGAGAGAGAGAGAGAGAGAGAGAGAGAGAGAGAGAGAGAGAGAGAGAGAGAGTGCCTGAGAGAGATAAGGGGGTTTAGCTTCCAATCTGCGACTGCTGCATATGAGAACAACAGCAGGAGCATCCTCAGAACTGCTCTGCAACGCGACATTATAAGCGAACTGGAACAGCAACGAAGTCTTCCCACTGCCACATCATTCGCAGCGACCAAATTCACCGAACAGGGAAAGACAAAGAAAAGGGTGGAGGAGCAACAGGCACTGTCACCGTGCAGCGAATCGAACCCGCAACGCATCGGGTCCCTGATTCTCCTCCGACCCAAAAGGAAAAACAAGAATGCCCACCACCCGTTTGATGTGTGCATGCGTCAGAGAGAGAGAGAGAGAGAGAGAGAGAGAGAGAGTACCAGGAAGGAGGACCAGAGAGAAGCGTAATGGGATGAGATTCAGCGGAGGAGGCGGGATCGTTCATGCAGAAGAACCTCCTCACCTGTGCGGCCATTTCAATTGCTTTTAGGTGCTGGGTAACGTCCGCACTCCGAACGGTCACTTTTTCTAATACTAGACGTAACCGGTGGCACCGTTTTACTTCTCTTTTTAATTGAAAATGATCTTCATATTATCTAAAATGCGTCCCGGCCGTGCTCAAGTCGTTTTTCTCAGGGAAATATGCAATAGATTTAAAAAGTAAAATAAAAAAATTGGATATTAAATTTACGTGGTTTTATTGCCATGACCTCCGACTTTACGGAAAAGCAGCATGTGATTCTATTATAGAGCACGTGATACAAATGTTCTAAAGCAATTCAAACAATCCCAATATTTTCCTCCCCCAAATCATACCCAATTATCTTGTATGTCATTTAGTGGACTCAATTTCTCACGAAACAATCAAGAGTCAATAATATAAAAAGAATGAAAAAATAAAAAAAATCAGAAAATAAATTGAGAAACGTTAAAATATTATTAAAAATTGTCAATATTGACACTGGCCATACCATTTAGGATGATTGGTGCCCTTGTTAGCAAATTTCGATCAAAATTAATTAGATGAACTCAATTGGCATGCACTTGAGGCTGCTTTAGTAGCAAACTTGGGTGAGTAGTCAATTGAATGAGTTGATTGGACTTGGATCCAAAGCATTTTGTACGCACTTTGTCAAAGGTTATGACTTGATTATCCATTGGACTAAACACGTGACTGCTGGTAATAATAATGTGGAAAATAAATTTGAAGGATTTTTTTGTATATTTCAATATATCATAATAAAAAGCACATCGACCTTATTTCTAAGTTTGATGAGATGACTGTAGGTAATATATATCAATTAAGATATGATATATGCATACTCTTGAGATATACAACAAATCAACATAAATTTTCTACTTATCATTAATATATAAAGATATTCTAAAAAATATTCTAATTATCTCTACCAATCGCAATGGGCCGACTCAAAGTCATTTCTACCAAAAGCATAAACCTACCCAAAAAGAGTAATTCCAAACTCGCATGAACAAAACTCCATTTAATACAGATGCATCATTCTTTGCCCGGTGCTATTTAAACATATCATTGCCAAAAACCAAGAATCAACGATCGATCAGCCTCCATACAAGAAAAGGAAACCTAACAACATTGCTGCAATTTTATTTTGCATTGATCTAATCCACACAAGAAAGGAACCCTAGCAATCCACACTATTCATTCCCACCTCAATCACCACAAATAGCATTGCATCATCGCACTGCGCCCTCCTTTCAAGTCACAGAAAAAACATAATATTTTGCGAAGATGATGAAGCTCCCTCTCTTCTTCATCCTACCCCTCATTTTCTCAGGTCTTTCTCGAACATAATCTAGGTTTCCTTCGTGGTATATAGCCACCCGTTTGTCGATGATATGAATCGATAGTGTAGTGTTTCTGATGCCTGATTCGCTCTCGCAGGTTCTTGCAACAATCCTCTACGCGCCCACACATATTGGCAAAGGATAATTGACGAAGACCATTGCGATTTCTATGACTGCATGAGGCATTGCTCGGAGAAGTTTGGGAGTGCTGAAGCGAAATGCATTGCCAATCCTTAAAAGAGAGGATTTTTTTATTTTTATTTTATGGTATAAGTTTTTCAAGCACAAGCTTTCTTTTGAATAAATTGATTTTTTTCTTTTTATATTTAACGGGATTGCGGCGAAACTTTTTATGTTTAAATTTTCGGTTTATTTTAAGATGAAAAGAATGTGCATGGATTTATTTCAGTTATTTTCTACAATATATACTACAAAACAAGCGGCTACAATATTTTAACATTCGTCAGAAACTTTTCCCCTCCATTTTTTTTTTGTTCGAAGTGGGAAATAAACCTATAAAACCAGGATACGACTTTTTCTGTTTCTCGATCGTGATTTTTCCATTGTAAGCCTTTAATTAGGCAAATTGATATTTTAAGAGCAATTTTGTGGAATGAAACTTAATAATAAGCTTACAATTATTGAAATTTTATCTCATCGATGAGGTATAGTATTGGTAATCTAATGTTCTACCTTGGCTTGCATTGAAACGGATCTACCATACCATATAATTTTACGGTCCATTTAAATTTCTGAACTTACTATGGAATCGTTACAAATTGTAAAATTTTCAATATATCAATCCATTATTATTTTAAACTTCAGATTAATTTTAATATAAATGGATTAACTTTACGATATTCAAAGAGATATATTCAACACGGCCATCATTTTAAAGATTCCGTGATGATTTTTCATATATATATATATTTGAATTTATAATTAACAAGAGATTAAATATGTTGATTCGTTGAGTAACAATCGATAAATTAAAATTAAAATTTAGATGTGGCGCAACTTCATCTAGGGTACTAATTATATATGATAGAACAATTCTCAAAGTTTGCGCTAAATGTAAATAATTCATTGTAAATAAAATAGGATAGAGGTAGAAGTGACTAACGGAGGAAGAGGATAATGACTTGGCAACCATTAGGTGCAATGTGGCCATGAGAAAATCCATAATTTGGAAAATAATCTCGTGAGAGATTTATTTTCAAAATAACTTTTTTCAACGGAGATCTATTTTAGAAGATTAATCAGGTATAATATACCCAATATCTCGAAGAAATATTTAACCCGCATTAAATTTCCTATTGCGGATGGGGAAATCACAATGCAAATTAGCTGTTCGAAATCAATGAAAATGGCAAGAGCAGGGATTACCCTCCATAGGAAAGAAACGAAGCGTAGCAATCTTTATAAATTGACCATGGACCAGAAGCAGCGGCTGCGACATACGTAGGCGCTGCTTTCAGCAAACATGGTGAAGCTCTCGCTCTTCTTCCTCGTCCTAGTGATGCTCCTTTCAGGTTCTTCTCGCTCCCCTTCTTCTCGCTCATGATGCAGCACAGCGTATGATAGGCATAGTTTCAAGTTCTTTCATGCGACGTAACCGTGCATGGGGTTTGCTTGTCTGTCCGGTGACGGGACCGTTTGTTTGTTCGCTCACGTCGAAGACACGAGTTGATGAGTGGTATGTGTGATACCCTTCTCGCAGGTCCTTGCAGCAGCAACCGTATAGGTGCCGATGCGCAACGTCTGTGCCGAAGGATCCTCGAGGAGCACAGCTGCGATTTCTACGACTGCACGAGGCACTGCTCTGAGGAGTTTGGTTCCGTCAAGGCAAAATGCATTCCCAATCCTCGGAAGCACTGGCTCCACGCCTGCGCCTGCTACGTCCCCTGTTGACGTCGTCCTGATGTGTGTTGGGCATCATCTCTTTCAGAGCTCTAGGGTCTTTTGCTCATGCCGGTTCCGATAACGGGAATTTAAGTGTTGTCGACTTAGGTTTCTGTTTGATTGGCAAAACTATTATGTGATGCTCGATAATGAAAATTTCAATTCCAATAACATCTATCACATTATTCTTTTTATACGTATTTATTTATCATGTTTATTTACGGTGATAATTGTTATATCGCAATCCTATATTACCAACATAATTGTTTGTAATTGTGACACGACCTCTTTGTATAATATACTTAAAACCGATAAATCGTAATGAATTGCTTTAAAATACCCTTTTATCTCTTTATTCCCTATCACTCTAACCGTAAAGATAATCAATGTCATAATAAATATTGATTAAATAACTAATGTAACCATTACGGTTATTCATATATTAACGATTAAAATGATGTCGTTATTAGCGCAATTATACGACGGTTTAGATTGATTCATTATCCAAGTCTATGATTAATATTTGTACTCAATGTAAATCTTTAATAAATAATTGATAGTATAGGTATAAACTCATAAAATCACTTAATATGATGTATTTGTTTTGCGAAAAATAAACGATTTCAAAGGTATTTTTTAATAAATTATTATCCATGACAAAAAATATTTTATAATATAATATTGCCTTTTTTTTATATAAGGAAAATGTCACAAAAATCTCAAACTACGCCAAGATAATTTTATCCAAAATTTTTTCATTCAATTAAAAACTCCAAATTATGCACTTGATACAATTTTACCAACTCTTTTTTTGCCACAAAAAACACCAAATTATGCTACTTTGTATTATAAAAAACTTTAAACTATGCCACTTGGGATGCATTTACCCCAAATTTTTTAACCGAAGGGCATTTTCATCATTTTTTTTCATTTTTCTCCCTTCTTCCCTCTCCCATGGCTGGCAGAGCGAAGTTGGCGAGGGCAGCCCTTGCCGGATTTGATGGGGGTAGCCCTTGCCAAATCCGGCGAGGGCAACTCTCCTCGGCGTTGGGCGGCCCTCCCCGATCTAGCGAGGGCAATCCTCCCCGGCGTCGGGTGAGGGTCACCCTCGCCGGGGATGCCCTCGATAGAGTCGAGCAAGGGATGTCCACGCTAGAGTTGGGCGAGGGCGGCCCTTGCTCGGTCGGGGGTGACCCTCCCTAGTAAGGGCCACCATCGTAGGATGTTAGCGGCGGCAAGGGCGGCCCTCGCCCACGCCGAATTTGATGGGGGCAACCCTTGCTAGATCCGGCGAGGGCAACCCTACCCGGCGTCGGGCGTGGGTCACCCCAGCCAGGGATGCCCTCGCCAGAGTCGAGCAAGGGACGTCCCCGCTAGAGTTGGGCAAGGGCGGCCCTCGCTAGGGAGGGTCATGCTTGGTCGGGGTGACCCTCCTAGCGAGGGCCACCCTTGTAGGATGCCAACGGCGGCAAGGGTGGCCCATGCTGGCCATGGCAGAGAGGGAAAAAAGAAAAAGAAGTAAAAAGGTGAAAATGCAAGGGCAACCCTCCCCGGCGTTGGGTGGCCCTTGCCCCTACTTGATTCGATGGGGGGGGCTTGCCGAGATCCAACAAGGGCAACCCTCCCCGGCGTCCGGCAAGGGTCACCCTCGCTAGGGATGCCCTCGATAGAGTCAAGCGAGGGACGTCCCCGTTGGAGTTGGCGAGGGCGGCCCTTGCTCAGTTGGGGGTGACCCTCCCTAGCAAGGGCCACCATCGTAGGAAGCCAGCGGCGGCAAGGGCGGCCCTTGCCAAATCTGGCGAGGGCAACCCTCCTTGGTGTCGAGCGAGGGTCACTCCCACCAGGGACGCCCTTGCCAGAGTTGAGCGAGGGACGTCCCTGTTGGAGTTGGGCGAGGGCGGCCCTTGCTTGGTCGGGGGTGACCCACCCTAGCGAGGGCCACCCTCGTAGGATGCCGGTGACGGCAAGGGTGGCCCTTGCTGGCCATGGCAGAGAGGGAAGAAAGAAAAAGAAAAAGAAAAAGAAGTAAAAAGATGAAAATGCCATTTAGTTAAAAAGTTTGGGATAAATATATTTCAAGTGGTATAGTTTATGATTTTTTGTGGCGCAAGAAAAAGTTTAGGGTAAGAGGCTCCTTTGTAATTTATTAACAGCTACATCTGCCCAAAGATAAGCTTTACCTTACAGAAAAGTGAAAGTAAAAATAGAATCATGCCCAGAAGAAGAATCCTAGTAAAACGCCAAATATTGGAGAAAAATGCAAGAAAATCTCTAGTACATAAAGTACCTGATGCTGATATTCATGTAGAATTTGGCCGCCGTTGTTGCGCCAATGCGAGCACAATAGCCTCCTCAACCTTGAAGAAGCAAGCAAAAGTTAGAGAAAAATATTAGCAATTAATACAGAAAACAACTAACAGAAAAAAGAAAAGAAAAAAAAGTAGCAATTAATGATAATGATGCCAAGTAGAACTTGGCGAAAAGGAGAATTAAGAAAATATTAGTGCATTAGACAAGAAAACCTTCAAGGATGCTAGCTCCTTCAATCCCATTTCAACCGAGAGCATACTTTCAATAGAGCCCTCACCCGTTAGATCACTCAAGTCATGAACGATTTTGCTTCTCTCAGGATCGTCATCACCTGCTCAACATTGCAATTAACAGCTTGAGCATGAATTAATTGCAAACCAATGGTACATGGAGAGGCGATCACTGAAATACATCAACCGAAAAAAGGAGGAAAGTTACTAGTCTAAAGTTCTGTATGTTTGGGGTAGGCTTATCCATTATCCGGTTGGACCAATTTTATATAGGATTGCCATGACAAACATGTGCTAGATGCTCAGATAAAAAGGTCAACATCCATGACTAAAGTAAAAATATTTCTTGTGATAAATATAGAGAGGTAATATCATAGTATGAAGAATGGTAGCATCTAGTTACAGATTGCCATGGAAATATAAACTGTTTGTATGATTCAATTAATAGGTAATTCCACATCAATGACAAAACTTTATTATCATGACAAGTTTGTCATAAATATATTTAGTATTTAATTCTTATGATTAAGGTGATCGGTAGGTTCATGAGGTACCACCCATCAGAATTTTCACAAGAAATAGAAAATGTTTAGGATGCAGTTATATAGATTACCGCCATTTCAAAGTTAGAAATATGATATATCCTCCTATAATAAAAGTTCTTGTCAATTTGTGATATAAATGTAACGTTGGATAATAAAATCAAAGCACATGGACTTTTAGCCAAATTTTAACTTATATATAAGAAAACTCCATGATTCAATTACATTAAGGGTGTATTTGTTTTACTAAAAATTTCATGATAAAAGAAAATATTTTCTGTGAAAATCATTTTCAAGGAAAATAGTAATTTTTTATTTGTTTGGTGGCTTAGGGAGCATGATTTTCTTCTTGTCAGAAAGAGGAAATTGTTTTCCCCCAATTCTCTTTTTCAGTCCATGGAAAACATTTTTCATAGATCAAGAAATCTTCCATCATCCACACATCAAAAGGTCAAAAAACAATTTCTCCGAAACAATTTTTTGAAACAAACGGACTCTCATATTTGATTAAATTTCATGAAAATGATTAACCAACAAAAATAATTTCAGAAAAGTGGAAACTAATAAACTCATAGTAAATTACATTAAGTTATTGATAGGAAAATATAATGAACTTTACATGCAAAAAAGAAAGAGAAAATGAAAGAAACCTTCAATTCTCCTGTAAAGATAGAGCTTAGGTTAAAAATACGTAAAAAGAGTGAAAATTAGTCTACCAAAAGGTAAATGATTTTACATAGAATGAGGCCTTTTTTTCCCTTTAAAAATAGAATCAGACAAAAAGGTTTTAAAATAATAATAAAAAATTCTAATAGGTAGTAAGTTAGTTCAAACCATAAAAATGACTCCTTTGAGAAAATCAATGGCACAGGGGAAGCTAGGCCATTTGTTATTTGTTCAAAATGTGTGTCGTGGGAAATGCTTGAGCACCAAGTGCAACCTGAGATGTGGCGTGGCATGTCCAAGTTACTTGCAGCGGATCTAAAGTGTTAATGTAGTTAGGTACCATGGGAAGTATGACTATGTATCTATACTGGAACATGGGCACTGTTGATTATAGCATTCCAAATTGCAACTGTATCATAAAATGCAAGCAAGTCCAAGATTGCCAAATGCTAGGAGACTAGTGTATTTTAATAGCAAACCCGTAACTCCTTCCAAGCATATATATTTTTCGAGTTCCTCAAAGGAAAATTGATTTGAATGCATATATTTGACGGAAAGAATATTACTAGTCTTTTTCTTAATTCTCCTCTTTAGCCTTCTGTCTAGCAGAAAGGACCACCTCAAATGGTAAAGGTGCCAAGGATGACCAGTGTTCATGCTTTGACACTGCGACGTCTGCACAAATACCTAAGTACCAAAAGGAAAGGCAATGTCTTGAGCAAAGACATGTAGATGCCTCATATGACATATATAGAGCATAAATTCATCTTATTTACAACAATGCAAATTAGCTGTTCGAAATCAATGAAAATGGCAAGAGCAGGGATTACCCTCCATAGGAAAGAAACGAAGCGTAGCAATCTTTATAAATTGAGCATGGACTAGAAGCAGCGGCTGCGACATACGTAGGCGCTGCTTTCAGCAAACATGGTGAAGCTCTCGCTCTTCTTCCTCGTCCTAGTGATGCTCCTTTCAGGTTCTTCTCGCTCCCCTTCTTCTCGCTCATGATGCAGCACAGCGTATGATAGGCATAGTTTCAAGTTCTTTCATGCGACGTAACCGTGCATGGGGTTTGCTTGTCTGTCCGGTGACGGGACCGTTTGTTTGTTCGCTCACGTCGAAGACACGAGTTGATGAGTGGTATGCGTGATACCCTTCTCGCAGGTCCTTGCAGCAGCAACCGTATAGGTGCCGATGCGCAACGTCTGTGCCGAAGGATCCTCGAGGAGCACAGCTGCGATTTCTACGACTGCACGAGGCACTGCTCTGAGGAGTTTGGTTCCGTCAAGGCAAAATGCATTCCCAATCCTCGGAAGCACTGGCTCCACGCCTGCGCCTGCTACGTCCCCTGTTGACGTCGTCCTGATGCGTGTTGGGCATCATCTCTTTCAGAGCTCTAGGGTCTTTTGCTCATGCCGGTTCCGATAACGGGAATTTAAGTGTTGTCGACTTAGGTTTCTGTTTGATTGGCAAAACTATTATGTGATGCTCGATAATGAAAATTTCAATTCCAATAACATCTATCACATTATTCTTTTTATACGTATTTATTTATCATGTTTATTTTTGGTGATAATTGTTATATCGCAATCCTATATTACCAACATAATTGTTTGTAATTGTGACACGACCTCTTTGTATAATATACTTAAAACCGATAAATCGTAATGAATTACTTTAAAATACCCTTTTAAAAATACCCTTTTATCTCTTTATTCCCTATCACTCTAACCGTAAAGATAATCAATGTCATAATAAATATTGATTAAATAACTAATGTAACCATTACAGTTATTCATATATTGACGATTAAAATGATGTTGTTATTAGTGCAATTATACGACGGTTTAGATTAATTCAGTATCCAAGTCTATGATTAATATTTGTACTCAAAGTAAATCTTGAATTAATAATTGATAGTATAGGTATAAACTCATAAAATCACTTAATATGATGTATTTGTTTTGCAAAAAATAAACGATTTCAAAGGTATTTTTTAATAAATTATTATCCATGACAAAAAATATTTTATAATATAATATTGTCTTTTTTTTATATAGGGAAGATTTCACAAAAAAAATCTCAAACTACGCCACTTGGGATAATTTTACCCGAACTTTTTTCATCCAATTAAAAACTCCAAATTATACCACTTGATACAATTTTAGCTAAACTTTTTTTTTGCCACAAAAAATATCAAATTATGCTACTTGGCACAATTTTATCATGAATTTTTTCTTGTGCCATAAAAAAATTTAAACTATCCTACTTAGGACACATTTACCCCAAAATTTTTAACCGAATGATATTTTCGTCTTTTTTTTTTTCATTTTTTCCCCTCTTCCCTATGCCATGGTTGGCAGAGCGAAGTTGGCGGGGGCAGCCCTTGCCCTTGCCGAATCTGGTGGGGGCAACCCTTGCCAGATCCGACGAGGGCAACCCTCCTCAGCGTTGGGCGGCCCTCACCCCCCCCCCACCGGATCCGGCGAGGGCAACCCTCCTTAGCGTTGGACGCCCTCGATAGAGTCGGGCGAAGAATGTCCTTGCTGGAGTTGGGCGAGGGTGGCCCTTGCTTAGTTGGGGGTGACCCTCCCTAGCGAGGGCCACCATTGTAGGACATCGGCGGTGGCAAGGGTGGCCCTTGCCAGATCCGGCGAGGGCAACCCTCCCCGGCATATGGCAAGGGTCACCCCCACCAGGGATGTGCTTGCTAGAGTCGAGCGAGGGACGTCCTTGTTAGAGTTGGGCAAAGGCGGCCCTTGCTCGGTTGGGGGTGACCTTCCCTAGTGAGGGTCACCCTCGTAGGAAGCCGATGGCAGCAAGGGTGGCCCTTGTCGGCCATGGCAGAGAGGGAAGAAAGAAAAAGAAGTAAAAAGTTAAAAGACGAAAATGCGAGGGCAACCCTCCTTGGCATTGGGCAACACTCTCCCCCATTGGATTCGACGAAGGGGGTCCTTGCCAGATTCGACGAGGGCAACCCTCCCCAGCATTGGGCGAGGGTCACCCCTGCAAAGGACGCCCTCGACAAAGTCGAGCGAGGGATGTCCCCACCGGAGTTGGGTGAGGGTGGCCCTTGTTTGGTCGGGGGTGACCCTCCCTAGCGAGGGCCACCATCGAAGGACGCTGGTGGCGTCAAGGGCAACCCTCGCCCCTATTGGATAGATCCGGTGAGGGTAACCCTCTCCGGCGTCGGGTGAGGGTCACCCCCGCCAGGGACGCCCTCACTAGAGTCTTGCGAGGACGTCCCCGCCGGCATTGGGCGAGGGTGGCCCTTGCTCGGTCGTAGGACGTCGGCAGTGGCAAGGGTGGTCCTTGCCGGCTATGGCAGAGAGGGAAGAAAGAAAAAGAAGTAAAAAGTAAAGAGACGAAAATGCCCTTTAGTTAAAAATTTTGAGGTAAATATATTTCAAGTGGTATGGTTTAGGATTTTTTGTGAAACAAGAAAAGAAAAAGTTATGCGTAAAATTATCTAAAGTAGCATAGTTTGGGATTTTTGGTGGTACAAAAAAAAGTTTAGGATAAAATGTCCAAAGTGACAAAATTTGAGATTTTTGGTAGCATAAAAAGTTTTTTAGGATAATACTGCCTCAAATGACGTAATTTGGGGGTTTTTTGTTGTATTTTCCTTTTCTTTAATTTCGAAAGAGAGGGTTATTACAGCTAATAGTCGTTCTAGTAAAATGAGCGTGGTGGAAGTTCTTGCCTGCGAAGGAGGAGCGAAGGAGGGTATTCGTCTTCGTAAGCATCGCTTTCGTCGTCTTCCTCGTTCCTGTTCAGACATCGCTGCAACTTGCCGCCGGAATATCATCACGTTACCGTAAGTCAAGCTGCCTCGAGTGGTTGGATGCCATCCGTCAATGGCTTCCGCACCCTTTTCACCTCCCGATCCTTCGCACCTGAGAACCGGTCAGGACAGGATTCCACCTGCAAGGCCAGCGAGTTTTGCCCGGATCCCTTCGTGGGTCTCCCTCAACCGCCCTTCTTCGGTGAAGCCTCCTCAACCCACCACCACCCAGCACGGCCAAGTGGAGAACTTGCATTTGGTCTCCCTGTCCAGACAGGGGAAATTCGAGCAAGTTCATGAGTTCATCAAGAGGATGGACGAAGCTGGCATTGCCGTCAGTCCCTCCACGTATAAATCCCTCTTCGAAACGTGTGGGGAGATGGGGCTCTTGTCGGAAGGAAGATCGATTCGCGGTCGGCTGAAGAACCCGCCCGGGTTTCTTGAAGACTGCGCTCTCCGAATGTATTGTGATTGTGGGAGCTTATCCGATGCGCGGAGACTGTTTGATGAAATGCCGGAGAGAAGTTCGTTCGCCTGGGGTATAATGATATCGGGTTATGCGCAGAGGGGTGTTTTGGACAAAGCTTTTCAGTTGTTTTCGCTCTTGATGGATTCTGGAGTTGGACCAAATTTTTCCGTCTACAAAAGTTTGTTGAGGTCATTGGTGGACTCTTCTTGTTTGGAGATTGGCCGACAGATGCATTCTTATTTGATAAAAACTGGGTCAGGTTCTAATGCTTCGGTTGGCACAGCAATTTGCAATATGTACGTTAAATGTGGGTGGTTAGAGGGTGCCAGGATCGTTTTTGATGAGATGGCTGAAAAGAAAGCAGTTGCTTGGACTGCGTTGATGGTGGGGTACACTGAGGCTAACAAGCAGAATGATGTTCTTCATTTATTCATGAAAATGGTCGAGGAAGGTGTGGAATTGGACAAGTTTGTATTCTCTATTGTTCTCAAAGCCTGCGCTTGGTTGGAGGACTTGAGAATAGGAAGGCAAATTCATGGCCACATTGTTAAGCTGAGGTTGGAATCTGAAGTTTCTGTGGGAACTCCTCTCGTGGACCTTTATGTGAAATGTGCATGTTTCAAGTCTGCTCTCTTGGCATTTCAGAAGATAGACAACCCAAATGACGTTTCGTGGAGTGCACTGATTTCTGGTTACTCTCAATCTGGGAGAGTTGAGGAGTGCCTTAGAACTTACAAATCTTTGAGAGTTATGGATGGATCACTAAATTCATTCATCTACACTAGCATTTTCCAAGCATGCTCCATGCTTGCAGATATTAATTCAGGTGCACAAGCTCACGCGGATGCAATAAAAAGAGGTCTGATCTCGCCTTTATATGGGGAGAGTGCACTGATCACCATGTACTCTAAATGTGGCAATATGGATTATGCCAGTCAGGTTTTCAGGTCAATTAGTGAACCAGACACTATTGCCTGGACTGCCATAATAGCTGGGTATGCATATCATGGCTTAGCTTCAGAAGCACTCAGGTACTTTAGGAAGATGCAGGATTCTGGTGTCAGGCCAAATGGAGTCACTCTTGTTGCAGTCCTGACTGCTTGTAGCCATTCAAGTTTGATAACAGAGGCCGAGGGTTACTTGAAATCGACGAACAGTGAGTATGGCGTCGCTCCTACAATTGACCATTTCAATTGTATGATAGGTGTATACTCTCGTGCCGGTCTACTTCAAGAGGCGTTCGAACTGATTAATAGTATGAACTTTGATCCTGATGCAATGAGCTGGAAATGTTTACTGGCTGGGTGTTGGAACCATAGAAATCTCGAGCTTGGAAGGATAGCATCTGAGAATCTTCTTCGGCTGAACCCGGATGATACTGCAGGTTACATCCTCCTCTTTAACTTGTGCGTTTCGCATGAGAAATGGGAAGAAGCGGCAAGAATTAGGAAGAAAATGATGGAAAAGAACTTGAGGAAGGAGGTGAGTTGCAGTTGGATTACAGTGAGGGGTCAATGGCATAGGTTCATAGTTGGGGACAGACACCATCCTCAAACAAAGGAGATTTATGCGAAGCTGAAGGAAATTGACTTTCCGGATAGCGATAGTGAAGATCGGTCCCTATTAACTGAGGAGGATGCATCTTGTATTTTGCCAGAGCGAAGACAACAGCTTCTTGAGCATAGTGAGAGACTGGCAATAGCATTCGGGCTGCTCTCCTCACCGAGTGATTCACCTGTTCTAATTTTCAAGAATCTTCGAGCTTGCAGAGACTGCCACGATTTTGCCAAGCATGTGTCTAGGGTGGCCGAACGTGAGATTGTAATTAGAGACTCAAGTAGGTTCCATCATCTTAAGCTTGGTCAGTGTTCTTGCGGTGATTATTGGTGAATGTCGCACATACCGTCTACTCTACCTACCTTGATGGCCCAAGCTGCGTGATTGGTAGGTGACAATGACCATTTTTTTGTCATACCTCATTTATAATGTTATGCCTGTGTAATTCTATGGGCTATAAATAGTTCACCTGTACTTTATGCATTATCCAAAATCATATTCCTCATCCCTCAAATGATGATATTGTTTGCAGTATCAAGATGCTAAATCATCATACGTTGAAAGAAAAACTATTTATGTGCTCGACACGATTATGATCATTTCACCAGAGCAAAGCCATCAGAGGAACTGGATGATGAAATATCTCAATTATGACAACAGAAGCATAACTAGCTGTGATTTAACTTGCAAAATCAGATAGTAGTCGAGAACATGCAAGCAAAGGTCGGGGCTGCACGATAATCAGTGGTGAAGTTACTGCCCTACGACATGCATTTTCGTCTCCTTGGAAAACAAAAATGTTGTTAGTTATCCTCTTCGACTCAGGATCAGCTCATTATTCCTGCTTTCTAACCTTTCGAAACCTTGAGACAATAGGTAAACGTTGGCAACTTTTAACTAGCATTCTATAAGCGGGGAGTATGCATTTTATACATAGTGATTGTTCATGGAGTAAGCAGACATTTCCACTTGTACATTTGCAAGAGAATTTAAATGTGATGATGCAAGAAATGAAGATAACATTACATAGAGCTATGGCAGGATAAAACTCAGATAGTATATAAGCCTCGGCCACTGTCACTGTCTGAAATGGCGTGGTATAATTCTGAGAAATGAATGAACAATGTTAGGGGCCGGTTTCTTTGCGCGATGCTTCCCAGAGTTGATGTTCGATTCCAAGCTTTCTTAGCTCCATCAGACCTTGCTCGACTGAAAGCAAGACAACCCAAATGAATACCCTTTTCTTTTTTTTTGGTCAGTAAAGAATACCGTTAAATAGGCAAGGTTTGCCTATTTGGAAATATATGATAACAAATCTAGAATTTAAACTGGAATATGGCCTGAAGTGTTTGTACAAAAAAGCATTGAGATATTACCATCAACAGCGTCATGTGATGTAGGGGAATGAGCACTCCGGTTTATCCAGAACTGCAGTCGCTCTTTTGCAGTTTCCACCTCTATACCGTGAGCTTTGGCCCTTCGCCAGAAATATGTAAGCCATGCCTGTGTAAATACAAAAAGCTCAAGTGAGAAGACAGCGAGACTCAAAAAGTACAATACCCTAAAGTAATCATGATACCTCCTTAAAGAGCACGTCTTCGGATTCCTCTGGACTCAATTCTGCCATAGAGGGGACCACTGTTGCATTGTAATCATCGACCAGATTATTTGAAAATATCAATTATTAGAAACTATGATTCACTCATGCAAGTGTGACCAGCTATTTTAATGCCAAAATCATCATCCAAAGAGCATCCATTATAGCACCAAAGTGTGAAGCCACAACCAAGTCTGAAGTCTGTATGGATTTCAGAAACGAAGGTTATGGGCAACGGATGCACCATCAATGATATGTAATCAATCAGAAGCCCGCTGGATCAGCAACGTTAGGCTTGCCCAATGATGAAAGGCTAATACATACTGAAACAACACTACTTTTTTCAGAAACATAAAAAATGCAGGCATGGTATAAACACTCATAAATTATCAGCAGCTAAAAGTTTAACTCCAAAATCATGTTGCTAGAGAGAAAAATAATGTTCCCTTGTTTATCTTCTATGATGAGGAACTCTACTTTGGATGGATAAACCTCGAGGTGACCCAACAGAGGTTCAATATGAGATTTGTTCACGCTGGTTGATACCTGAGAGGGAACCGGTATAGTGTGCCTAAACTACATTCAGACGTTTGTTCCTTTTAGCTGGTAATATCAGCATATTCTTCCCACTGGTATACGGTTCAATCAAATGTTTCACAATACAGAAGTCTGCCGATTCACCGACTACAAGCATTTTGGACACCAATAAAATCGAAACATAACTCTAGTTTGAGTCTTCTGGGATAAGGCCAAAAAGTTGGCCAAACTAACAGGGAAAACTTGCCCATTTTGCCCATCAGGATTACAGGTAATATTAAATCCCCTCAAAAACTTGTGGCTAGGACTGGTCTCGGCAATACTGAAACAATCACAATATAACAACCTCAAAAAGTGACAATATCATCCACGGATAGAAGTAGCAAATGAGCAGGAAAAGGTGCAAGTTTATCCTATAACAGTAAAGCCGTCTAGAATGAGAATTAAGAGATGATGGCGGGGATCCTTTTCCTAAACACTTGAGCACCTACAGACGCTGCCAATAAGAAAATTCTCTTACCAAATGCCTCCATGAATTTCGGATCACCAGGAGATTTGAGGTCTGAAAGAAAAAGGAAAAGGCCAATGGCAAGCATTCAGCAGGTATCACTCACAAAAGCATGTAATTCACACAACTGTAGTGAGCTTTGAATCATTCAGTGAGATTGCAGAGGGACAGTCATTGGCCTACCATTTGCTAGAAATATATCCCCAAGCAAAAGTGCATTATTCTCAATTGTCTGAGTTATCTTTCTCAACTTATTCATTAGCAAAGTTTTCGACGTTTCTACAAGCTTTTGAGCAACTGAATCAACAATACAAAGATGGAGAAATTTTTAACCACCAAGTGAAAACAGGCTCCTTTGTAATTTATTAACAGCTACATTTGTCCAAAGATTAGCTTTACCTTAGAGAAAAGTGAAAGTAAAAATAGGATCATGCCCAGAAGAAGAATCCTAGTAAAAAGCCAAATATTGGAGAAAAGTCCAAGAAAATCTCAAGTACATAAAGTACCTGATGCTGATATTCGTGTAGAATTTGGCCGCCGTTGTTGCGCCAATGCAAGCACAATAGCCTCCTCAACCTTGAAGAAGCAAACAAAAGTTAGAGAAAAATATTAGCAACTAATACAGAAAACAACAGAAAATAAAGAAAAAAATATAGCAATTAATGATAATGATGCCAAGTAGAACTTGGCAAAAAGGAGAATTAAGAAAATATTAGTGCATTAGACAAGAAAACCTTCAAGGATGCTAGCTCCTTCAATCCCATTTCAACCGAGAGCATACTTTCAATATTGCCCTCACCCGTTAGATCACTCAAGTCATGAACAATTTTGCTTCCCTCAGGATCGTCATCACCTGCTCAACATTGTGATTAACAGCTTGAGCATGAATTAAATGCAAACCAATGTTACATGGAGAGTCGATCACTGAAATACATCAACCCAAAAAAGGAGGAAAGTTACTAGTCTAAAGTTCTGTATGTTTGGGGTAGGCTTATCCATTATCCAGTTGGACCAATTTTATATAGGATTGCCATGACAAACATCTGCTAGATGCTCAGATAAAAAGGTCAACATCCATGACTAAAGTAAAAATATTTGTGGTGATAAATATGGAGAGGTAATATCATAGTGTGAAGAATGGTAGCATCTAGTTACAGATTGCCATGGAAATATAACTGTTTGTATGATTCAATTAATAGGTAATTCCACATCAATGACAAAACTTTATTATCATGACAAGTTTGTCATAAATATATTTAGTATTTAATTCTTATGATTAAGGTGATCAGTAGGTTTATGAGATACCACCCATCAGAATTTTCACAAGAAATAGAAAAAATCTTTAGGATACAGTTAAATAGAGTTTTACCGCAATTTCAAAGTTAGAAAGATGATATATCCTCCTATAATAAGAGTTCTCGTCAATTTGTGATATAAATGTAACATTGGATAATAAAGCCAAAGCACATGACCTTTTAGCCAAATTTTAACTCATATATGAGAAAAATCCATGATTCAATTACATTAAGTGTGTATTTGTTTTACTAAAAATTTCATGATAAAAGAAAATATTTTCTGGTGAAAATCATTTTCAAGGTAAATAGTAATTTTTTATTTGTTTGGTGGCTTAGGGAACGTGATTTTCTTCTTGTTAGAAAGAGGAAATTGTTTTCCCCAACTTCATGTTTTCAGTCCTTGGAAAACATTTTTTGTAGATCAAGAAATCTTCCATCATCCACACATCGAAATGTCAAAAAACAATTTTTCCGAAACAGTTTTCCTTGAAACAAACAGACTCTAGATTTGATTAAATTTCATGAAAATGATTAACCAACAAAAATAATTTCAGAAAAGAGGAAACTAATAAACTCATAGTAAATTACATTAAGTTATTGATAGGAAAAGATAATGAACTTTACAAGCAAAAAAGAAAGAGAAAATGAAAGAAACCTTCAATTCTCCTGTAAAGATAGAGCTTAGGTTAGAAATACCTAAAAGAGGTGAAAATTAGTCTACCAAAAGGACTACAATAAACAAAGGTAGAAGACTAGAATGTAAAGAAAGAATGTATAAAAATAATTTTACATAGAATGAGGCCTTTTTTTCCCTTTAAAAATAGAATAAGACAAAAAGGTTTTAAATTAATAATAAAAAATTCTAATAGGTAGTAAGTTAGTTCAAACCATAAAAGCAACACCTTTGAGAAAAGAATTAGCACAGGGGAAGCTAGGCCACTTGTTATTTGTTCAAAATGTGTGCTGTGGGAAATGCTTGAGCACCAAGTGCAACCTGAGATGTGGCATGGCATGTCCAAGTTACTTGCAGCGGATCTAAAGTTTTAATGTAGTTAGGTACTATGGGAAGCACGACTATGTATCTATACTGGAACATGGGCACTGTTGATCATAGCATTCCAAATTGCAAATATATCATAAAATGCAAGCAAGTCCAAGATTGCCAAATGCTAGGAGCCTAGTGTATTTTAGTAGCAAACCTGTAATTCCTTCTTCCAAGCATATATATTTTTCGAGTTCCTCAAAGGAAAATAAATTTGAATGCAATTATTTGACTGAAAGAATATTACTAGCCTTTTTTTGAATACTCCTCTTTAGCCTTCTGTCCAGCAGAAAGGACCACCTCAAATGGTAAAGGGGCTAAGGATGACCAGTGTTCATGCTTTGACACTGCTACATCTGCACAAATACCTAAGTACCAAAAGGAAAGGCAACGTCTTGAGCAAAGATATGTAGATGCCTCATACGACAAATATAGAGCATAAATTCCTCTTATTTACAATCTACATTAGCTTCAACCTTCAAACAATAGAAAGAAATGTGCATGACTTCATTGACAGACCACCAAGCTTATGGAACGTTCTGAAGGCACATTACTTGCCAATAGCATGGAAAGAAACTAAAGTGATGCAACTTCAGTAAATTACCATATTTTGCAGCCAAACCCCAGTAGCGAGCAAGCCAACATCTTTTAAGAACAACTTCTTCCTGGAAAATGTGTCTCATATATTAATGATAATAACTGCTTAATATAAGCTTCTGTAACTATAGCTACATAAATACCTACCAACTCTTTCTGAGTCAATATCATTCTCTGGGTCATTGATTTGAGAGCTTTTACTTCAGATTCAGCTCCTTGAAGCTGTTTGGCAGCAGCTTCAGCCTCATCCTTGGCATTCTACTTAGGCCAACAAATTGGATGGTAAGAGCCAAAGATTAGAGAGGTGCAAGCCACAAGCATTTATGCAACCAAATTTTAGCAAGTTTAACAAGCATTATGCAAGAGCCGACCTCCAATTCAGACTTAAGAGCGACTGCTTCTTTGTCTACCCCACTACTTGATTGCTTTGCATCTTTCAATGCAGCCTGCAGAAAGATGAAATTCAAAAAATGTAGTCAAACGTAGAATAAAAATACAGAATGAAAGAGACCTATTTTGATCAATATGATAGTATCTTGCATTTTATCGAAAATAACATAATAGAAACTTAAAAATTCCTGTTCTCATTCTGCATCCCGATGAATGACTATTTGAGGAATTGAAGTGAAATTACTGAGAAAGAATGCGATCAAGATGAAGTTATCAAGCAACAACGATAGAAGCAGCACAATATGAACCGCATACAACTGGAAGAGCTTTGTTTTGAAGTAAAACAGATAAACCATGATCCATCTGCATAGCATCCGTTACAGAAGAAAGTCCAATTTCCTTGATTACCTCTCTTTGACGTAATGCAGCTTCCTTTCTGTGAGAAAAACACAAAATGCAGTCCCAAAATTAAGCAGGAAAAGAGAAAACAAAATGAAAAATTGTGGAAGTGCATATAGATAGCAGATTTCATATACCTGCTCAACAGTTTTGCTTCCAAGGACACTCCTTCTCCAAGTGCAGCAACCTAAAACTCAGCCAACCAGAGAGTGTCATTTGCGGCATTTACATTGAAATCCATGGCATAATATTATCAAAAAACTACCTATGCTGTTTGCTCATCCTCAGCAATTAGAAGGGAAGGGGAGAATAGGGACAAATTACTTTGTGATTGCACTTATACGACTTTACTATCATTTTGGTAAGTTAAATACCATGTCGATGCTGCACATTGAATAAGTCTTTTAGTCAAAAGAGAAAAGGCAATGACATGGCAAAGTGGTCAGAATAACGTAGTGGATAAAGCAATCAACCGCACAAGAAACATGGCCAAAATTGGTCCCCAAACTTTTACTTGATGTTCAATTTGGTCCTTGAACTTTGATATTGACCAAGTTGAACCCCATGAACTTTGAGATGAATCACTTTAATCCTTTTAGCCAACATGGCAATCCAACTCACTTTGTTGAAACCCACATCTGTTGATGTTGCTGTACAGCTACCTCAGCTAAATTGATTTAAAAAAAAAATAGAAAAGGAAGAAGACCAGCAAAGTATGGGGAGAGAGAGAGAGAGCTGGGGTGCCACCACACTCGCACCGTTGAGAGCCAGTAAACCTCATCGGTGGCCACCCAAGGGCTGGCTGACCTCGCTAGTGCTAGTGGGGAGGCAGCGCAGCCCCAACACTCTCTCCCCTCCTTCTGCTCCCCTTCTTGGTGCTACTATTCTTTTTCTTCTTCTTTTTTTCTGCTGATTTACTGATGTGACTGTACACATGTACAGTCATGTCAACAGATGTGGGTTCCACAAGATGGGTTGGATGACCATGTCAACTAAAAGGATGAATTGGTTCAATCAAAGAGTACAAAGGACCAATTTGACCAAAATTAAAGCTCAAGGACCAAAACAAACATTGTGTAAGAGTTCAAGGACCGATTATGTCATTGTCCCATGATTAGCATTAAGCTGAGAACATGAAGTGCATTCAGGTACACCACTATGTTCACTATAGAGAATTTTTTTACAAATTGCACAAACATATTGAGAGGGAAAGGGAAAAGCAAGTACCTGCTTCTCAAAATCCTTGACCCTGGCCTCTGCTTCCTTACACCTCTCTTCCTCGAGTCTGAGCTGTTTAATAATGCCTCAACTGTCACATCCATAACTAACATGATATAATTTGAAGTTTTTCAATTTCATTTACAATCATGGAGATGCACCTTGTCCAGAATACTCTCATTTTCTTCTTGTAGCATATCAAGCTGCACAATGCAATTTTGTCAGTAATTCAAAGTCACCAAAACAGGAAATCAATCATGAAGAAAAAATCAATTTCACATACTTCATCCTGAAGTGCAGAAGTGTCATGCTGGTCTCCTTTAGATTTGGAGTTTAGATTCATATCCGATGAAAATCTGCAATTGAATCCCAGCAGAACTGAATTACCTCAGGGGGGAAGAAAGAAAAGAAAAGAGAAGGATATGGCAATTTTCTAGCATTAAAGGAAAAAACAACGCTAAGAAAGTACTTATAGGAAACGAGCATCAATAACACAACACAAAGGGATGCAAAATGTAGTCCATGCACTCTAATCCTCCAGCAGGTCTGAAGTCTTCCAATTGGTGAGGGCAGGGGCACGGGAACTAATCACTGACAGGAGTAGAGACAAGACTTGTCTCATCAACTGGGGAGGAAGAGCTAAAAAGAATTCACACCACTTAAAACTAAAATAATAATTCACAAGTCTGACTGTTAAACAGAAATGAGTATATGAAAGACAAGATTGGTCAAATAAGACTTTCTCTTTTTATTTGTGTCTAAGAACAAGCGTGACAAACTAAATAGTGCATAATCTATTCGATCGACTATGTAAGGGAAGACTTGCTCAAGCTGCAAAACTGGTGCAATGCGGGCATTTACCATATAGCAAGAGTTGTATATGAAAACCCCGCATTAATTTACTACATATTTTTACCTTTTCTCTCTCAGACGATCTGATGGGGGCTCAATTGGTGGCAAAGAAACAGCAGTTCTAACTGGTGGCGCTTTGCTTGGGGGCACTAATGGTGATGGCCGAGGAGACATTGCAGGCCTTCCAGCCGATGCTGAGCGCATTGCCGGGATCTCCTCCACGAAGTTCCTCGCCAGCTAATCAAAAGCACGAAAGGTTCACTCAGTCTTTACATTTGAAACCTCTTCACTTGCCATCAAGCGTGTGCCCCCAACCACATGAAGATCTATACAAACATTCGCAAGTCCGGATCATATAGATCGCGTTCAGAAGCAAAAGAAAGCTGGTGGATCAGTCACAACACAAGATCGGCACTTTTTTTCATTTTCTGATCCTCATGTACAATTTTAAACAATGACAAAGCATAGCGACTATCCAGCAGTCGGTACCAAATCCAAATCGAACGCGCTAACCGAGCTCCAAACCGTAATCAGCTCCAAACGAACTTGGCGAGCTACATTGTAAACTCACCGCAGGCGAAGGAGATCTAGCCGCTCTCGCGGCCGCACCGCCGCCGGGCCTGCCGGCGCCGCGAGCGCCGGCATTCGCGTTGGCCCTCGCGAGCGACAGCGGCGGGGGAGCGCTGTACCGGAAGCCGAGATCGTCGCCGTCCTCGTCGTCGTCGTCGTCGGCGGTCTGGGAGGCCATGACCTGGGCGAGCCGCTGGGCGGCGGCCTTGGCCGCGAAGTTCTGGGTCCGCTTGACGCTCGAGAGGCCGGCTCCGGACCCGGAGGAGGAGCGCGCATGGTGGTAGCGCGCCGGCGAGGAGGAGCCACCGCCGGCGGCGGTGGCGGCGGAGGGCTCGCTGCTCCACTGGCGGCCGTAGACGGGGTTGTCGGTCCTCTTGGGGTCCATTCCCGGCGAAGAAGCGCGACGGAGAGAGTTACGGCGGTGGCATGTACGTCGTATGGACGTGCGTGCAGGCGAAGGGAGACAGACAGAGATACAGTGTGGTGGAGAGATTGACGGAGGTTGTTCTTCTAGAGAGAGAAAGAGAGCTAGGGAGAGAGAGAGAGAGAGAGAGAATCAGGTGTCAACTGTAGGTGAGCCGGTGCGCTCACTCCACTCACCGAGTCGTTTGCTCATCGTTTCCGAGTCCACTCAAAAACTTCTTTTCCTTTTTTGGAATTAATATCAAGAAAAATACTAAATTAACATAACGATGACAGATTTATCAAAGAATTAATTTTTTTTACCTTAAAAATGCTCTAAATTCGTATAAGTGCGACGTTGGTATTTCTAAGACAAATTTGCCCTTTATTAATTTCAATTAAATTGAATCACTATCTCAAAAAACTATAAATTAGAAGGTGAAATTTTAAATTGGTGTATTTGTCAATTGTCATGTGTTATCCAAAATAACAGTAAAATTTAATGGAAACTAACGAAGAGTAAATTTATTATATGTATATTAATTTGATGATTTTTAATGTTTTGGATAAATTTATCACAAGTGTATCATTTAATTTTTTTGTGATATTAATTCTTTACTTTTCTGGTTTTTCTTTTCTTAATCAATGACCTTTTTTTCCCCAATTTTTAGGATGAGAATTAACATTAACAACTGGGGGCATGTTTGGTAACTGGCCAATTTTTGGCTGTTTTCATCCTTTTGTTTCTTGAAATAAAAAAGAAGAGAATAACGTCAACTAATTTTTCAATTCTTGAGAATAAATTTGTTTTTAGAAAAAGGTTTGGAACAAAATTAAAAAGTAGAAAAAACCGACTTCTTTGTTCTTAGGAACAATTCAAGAGTCAAATATTTTTTTTCTTTTTTTCTTTCTTTCTTCTTGTTCCTCCTTTAGTCGATTGCCGGCCTTGGCCATGCCCAAAAATCGACTAGACGAGAGTCAGTGAGCTTGACATTACCTTGGCTCTTGAGATCAGGGAGTTCATTGACTAGAAGAGGAAAAAGATGAGGAGGAAAAAGAAAAAGAAAAAGAAATTAAATCATGGAAAAATTAAAATAAATTTTATTAAAAAAATTGAGTTGTATCAAACACATTTTTATTTTGAAAATATAAATTTTATACAGTTATCAAATACTTTCGAATACTCATAAACTTATCTAGAGAATAGAATAAAAAAATCATTTTTTTGAGAATATGATGATTATTAAACAGCCCTAAATTATTACTAAAAAAAGAATGAGTATAAACAAAAATCGCAACTATGCCAAGTGTCATTGCCTCACACGTCGAGCCAGATAGCAAAACGGGTGTAATAAGCGCATTATTCTTCATGGTGTCTTTGTCGATCCCGTGAAAAATACTCGGTACTATTTTTCGTCGTTATTTGAGAATTGATAGCAAAGAAAGAGAGAGAGAGAGAAAAATAGGGGTGCCGGATTATGATATAAGCAAAGACTACATTAACACGCATGAAAAACTTAGGACAAATCCTATAAAAAAACAAAAAATCATCAGTATTCATGACAAAATTCGAACTGAATTTAGACCGTATTCTTAACCTCAACCGGGTATTTTCTAAGGCCTAAGTCTTTAACAAAACCAGCACATCCTTAGAATTTCTTGACGATGAATCCTAACAATTTCCAAAGCCAAGACCCCCCCTCCGGCTCTCGCCGCTGGCCGGCCTGTAAACGGTCCTTCAGCTCGGCATTCCTGTCCCTGAGCCGGCGGATCTGGACGGCGAGCTTGTCGATTTTCTTCCTGTCCTCCTTGTGCCTCTTCACATGCTCGGCCTCCCTCGACTCCTGCATCTTCACGAGTGCCTCGACCGACTTCATCTATTCTTTCTCCTTCTCCTTGACCCTCCATATGACGGCATCCTGCACCACCGAGCACTTCTTCAAGAGCTCCTTGCCCGTCAGCACAAACAATTTGCTTTTCCAGGCCTCGAGATCGCTGTCGGCGCTTCCCGGGCATCGGCCCTGTTGACTTTCGGCTTGTTCGTCTCGGTCAGGGTAACTCGAGGAGCTGCTCGCTGATCCTGACGAGGTCATGGCTTCAATGTAATGGAACCTGAGCTTGTCATACTGTCGTGCCAAGGTGCAGTAAGATCCGTGCCAGTCTTTCAGCATCTCGGTGAGGCGCGGCCTCCAGTGGTAATAAATCTCGGCTCTCCCCACGACGTAATCCTCTCCGTCATCTTCTAGGAGATTCAGCATGCGTTGCATCTTCTCATCGACGTCTGCGCGCGATATCACAGACCGATGTTGACTAACGTCTAATCGAAATCGAAGGACCAGACTAAAAAGCTTGTATGTGCACATGAATGACCGACAACGACGTGAATACATGCACGCAGAATTTGATTAGTTTCGATGAAAGCCCGAGATTTCGCCAGTCACATGGTGATATAGAAATTAGGGCAAAACCCATGTTATTGCAGAACATGCAACGTTATAATTCACAACCCCCTTTCTCCGGCGGTCAAATCTTACCCGATGCATGTGAAACAGATGGAAAAAGAGCGAGCAAAGACAAGAAACAGCGATGGAGAGATGACAGAGACCTGAAAGAGCCGTGCTTAGCCACTGCGACGTCTCGACTGAAGGAGAAGAAGAAGAAGCCTGCCGTGGGAAGAGTCGGAAGCTCGGCCTTCTTCGTTCTCCATCTCCATGGATGATCTCGCGCTCGGTATACGAGCCAAAGCAAGAGAAGAGGATACGCAATATATATATAACTGTGTGCTGAGAATAAACAGATTAGCGTTTAACGAAACCTGCTCGATCTTGGAATCCCACAAGGAGAAGAACTCCTAATTTTATAAAGGTATTTTTTCATATATTATAGATAATTATAATATTTTTGTTATATCTCTCAAGATTGAGCATATATATTTTTTCATTGTGCATAACTTGATTAATAGTCATCTTCTAAAATAGACTGATGTAATATTTATTATGATAGATCGATATATAATGAAATTCTCCAATGCTATTAACTTTATATATGATGATAACACTGATTTCTATTTTGGCTTGACCTCATGGGCAGTATTAATTCATAAAACATTAAATAATAGACAACCAATAATAAATAATCGTTCATATTATAATAATTCAGATAATATTAGCTGGTTAGGTGAGGTAGGATTATCCAAATGCTTGTGATTAACCCATATTAATGGGAATACAATGACTATCTTGATTATTAATAGTATAAACTAATGCTCAAATTGACGTACAATCATACTATTGAATATGTAATAACTAATATATATTTTACTATAGTCACGTGGTATCCGGTTGATTTTAACCACAACGTCAACTACAACCGTATTTAAAATTGTTAAATAGTAGATGAATATTTCTACAAAATTGAAGTTTCTTGATAAAATTTATGATGGCTACAGTTGGGGTTAGCTATAGAGTGATAAGTACCGAAATACGATATTCATTTTAGTAATGTTCTTAGAACTTTGAACTAATATCACTAGAAATCTCAAATCGATACACTCACACTACATTTATCCTAAATTAATCTATGTTTCACAAAAAGTCACAAAAATTCCCAAATCAATATATTATGCCCCATAGTTTGAGGTATATGTGGCTCAAATACATTAGTTTGGGGATTTTTGTGTTATTAACTTTAAATTTTTTTCATACTTGTAAATAAATATTAAAAGAATACTATATGATATAGTGAATTACATATGCAGTAATATCTATATATTAGATATATGTATGTATATTGGGCGTTAAATTCACAAATCATGATTGACTACTAAAGTGATAAATAATATACCTCCTCAAATTCTAATGTCAAGCGTATTTCAAAATCTCCACTTATTACAAATGTCATTGATGAAACCAAATAGTGTAATATGTATCACGTTACTTAAATCGATCAACATCGTTATTATAACTTGATGGGTAAATACAACAAAAAACTCCAAAATATACCCATCCCAAACTTTTTTTTATCATGAACTTTTTTTTTGTGTCATAAGAAATTCTAAATTTATCTATTATAATACAAATATCCTTTAACTTTTTTTGTGTTAAGAAAAAATCGATCTATTTTAGTTCCATCCAATGTATATATATCATATTGATATAAGTTCGTATTTTTTATGACACAAAAGAATGTTTGGGGTATTTATGTCATAATGATCAAGTCTAAAAAAAGTTTAAAATATTTGTGTCATCTTTTACATAGTTAGAGATCATTTTGTGATACTAACCTTAACTTGACTAGGTTGCAGTGTAATAGCTACTGCACCATAGCCCTATTCAATCACTTGATTGCAACCAAACAGGCTATTCCTAGCATTTAATATCCTCCAGGGGGGCCCTAGCTGGCGATGGAGACTTCCGACAATCGAATTTATCTGCTGTAATAATTCAAACCATCTTTTTTAAAGACGTGAAAAGGAAATATGGGAATGAAATTTTATCATAAAGGGTCGGTCCCTATGGGTTTTACCTTGATTTCCAACGATTTCTTGACATTTTTTTATTTTGTCAATGATTAATTATTTAAAAATGTGCATTAAAGAAGATTTCACACAACGATGCCAGTCCATTGATTTAACTATTTTTTAATCGTTTATTTACAATTCACTAGTCACACAATAACTTCTAATGTTTGAGATCACGACGAATAATTGCTATGTCTAAAGTCAATCATGCCTAATCGAGAACGTCACATCCACCAAATTGATTTATCTTTAAGTTGATGACTTTGAATATCCCTTGACTAGCATAGCCATTAACTATTCGTTATATTCATAGATAAATTATCTTAGTTATTATTTTGAATAGGGGTGGGCATAATTTTAGGATGGAACTCAGACCGAAGAACCAAATCGGTGGAATATATTCAATTCCAGATTTCAAGATATGCATGATAAGTTTTAGGTTCCAAAAATTAGAAAACCTATTTCAATAGATTCTAGATAGATAAAATCTATAATTTGAAATTTGGAATAAGTTTTTGTGTTTTTCTTGATGTATCTTTGCACAAACCTATCACATTCTATGACATCCAATAATGAGTGTATAAGTTGGAATTACTAATGTGAGCTTTCATTTTATAATTGAGACTTTTATTTTGTCAATGTTTCATATTATTTGTGTGTCTAAGTACAAGTTGTTATCAATGAATTGTAGTAGCAATGGGTGGTCATTAAAGTAATGATTTATTACAATCATTCAATAATATAGGTAGAACCTAAAACCGACCTAAGAACTAGTAATAGGGTAGACTCTAAGTTCCAAGGTATGGAGAGTAAATTTCAAGTTCTAAAACATATGGAATCTATTTTAGCGGATAGGTTCTACGTTCTAAATAAAACCTATATAGAATCCGAAACCACTCACATTTTTTAATTATGGGTTTCTCCATGCCTCTTCATGAACAAAATGCTTGTGCAAGGGTGTCAAAAATACCCAAATCAGCCTGAATCAAATCGGTCAGTTCGAGTAACAAATGATGGAATTTAAATATTTTGACGGTTCGGTTCGGTTCGGGTCATGTACCCAAAGCGAACTGAAACAACCATTTTTTTAATTGCTCTAATTATTTTCCATTCAAAAGAATATTTCCTTTATCTTAGAGATTACGATCCCAACACCTCCGGGTCCTCCCTTGCCCTCTCCGCTAGCATCCCCTTTACCCTCGCCAGCAGATCTCCCCGGCTTTGTTGAGCTCTAGTGACTGCAAGCAGTAGATCCCACCCAACGCCGGTCGCCATGGCAAAGGAGGAAACAGAAAGAAATTGAAAAACAAAATATTTTTAAATAAAATAAAAATTATGACTATTGAAAAATCCAAGATGAGCAATTAATCTTTATTGGATAACTGGTATTTTTGAATTTTGGGATCTCATTACCTAGCATCTCAGATGTAACTCTCCAAGAGTAATTCATCTAAATTTCACCTTCTTATATTTAGAAATTCAATTTCCTAATTTTATGCATAAATATTTTCCTTAACCAGAAAGTGTTTTTTGTTGACTAATATTTTTTGCGGCTTAAACAGGTGGAAGCTCATAGAACAAATTTTAGGAAGACACTTTCCCTCAAATAGTCGCACCCTTAGTCTCATCCGCTCTTGATTTGATATCATTTACCAAATCAAGTAACTATATCTGAAAAGGCTCGTGTCATACACTTACACGTTCGCGTAAATTTGGTAACCCAATGCTGCACTTTGGAAGAGTTGTTCACTTTTCACTTTTCAATTTGGTATATTGTGTTTCTTATTTTGGGTAACTTTAATTTTCCATAAAATTCATAGAACTCGCATTTCGACTTTCATTTAATCCGGGATATAATTCTAAAATAAAATTTAGATTAGTTGTTCGAAATTATACAACCATTATTGGACCCCATAAAATACTATACGATCATGCAAAGACATATATCAAGAAAATACAAAAATAAGTTTTAGGTTCCATTTACCTAGAACCTAAAAACTCATTGAAATATGTTTCCCAAGTTTTCGGAATCTAGAACTTATCTTGCACATCTTGAACCTAGAACCAAATAGATTTATATTGGTTCGGTTATTTAGTTTTAAGTTCTACCTTGAAGCTATGCTCACCCCTAGCTGATGAACTAGATTTGGCCTTGACAGCCATTGGTTGAGGTTGCATGACCTTAGGTGATTGTCATTTGGTTTCATGCAAAGAGATGTACAATACCAAGGAGGGACATAATTGAAAAACTAAAGAATGGGTGTGTAGTTTTGGAAGAAACAACATTTTGCGATTCATGACTATTTTCCTTGACTGGAAAGTTTTTCCAATTGATTAATATTTTTGGCAATTTAAATAGGTGAAAGTTGGAAAACTAATTTCAAGAAGACACTCTCCCACAAACAAACACATTGTTTACCTCATTTACTCTTGATTTGATGTCACTTACCAAATCAAGTAAGTATATATGAAAAGGTTCGTGTCATTCACTATGATATTTTTGTGTAGATTTGGTAACATGTTGCTCCTCTTTGGTAGAGTTGTTCACTTTTCGCTAGTTTCTCTTTTCATTTGGTATCCGCACTACATTCCTTTCTTATTTTCGGTTACTTTAATTTTCCATAAAATTCACATAAAAATACAGTAAAATAATCACACATGATTACCCGTGCATATTTAACCCATCAAACCTTGTATGCTTTCATTTTAAAACATACTCGCCCCGTTTAATATGAAAAACATGACAATAAACCCAACACCTAGGGATTTAAATTAATATGCCCACAACAATTTTTAAAAAATTAATACACAATGTTTCACGTAAGTCAATTATTTTTTAGGGCAAACAATTATTCAATCAACATAGTATGTGTAGAAATTCACTCAAGGTTCATGCAACAATCAATCCACATATAATAAAATCAAAGTCCCATATATTATCCATAATTCGTCATATCACGATAATTCGACAATTAATTATTCCCATAGGTCTAGTTTCTTACAATTAATTATTATGAAAATATTTAATTTACACCGGGAAAATTATCATAATTAATTATTTATCGATAAAATAATTTATCCACAATCATGTTTCTTCAAATCAGGGCGATTTGTATGTAATCATGAGGGATTAATTGTTCACCCTGAATATAAAGCCTTTAATCCAAGATATTTCAAACATTCCAAAATACTCAATTCATGCATACGAAGGATCATGTTTTATATTTTTTTCGTAATTTTTCCAAACCTAATCGGAAACCCCAATCTCTAGACGGAGAGCTATAGGATGAAGTCACTCAGAAGATGAGAATCTCCCACGAAAACAGACATCTTATGGCTTGATTCTCATTTTATTCGGAATACTCGAAATTCTTCGGAATTTTCGAGTATCGACACGGGTAGTGCACGACTTTCGCTAGTGCTTTAAAAAAGAGCCAATTCATCTCTCGAAAAAAGAATTTCAGGGTTTATTCTTGACAAAAAAAAGGAATAATTTAAGATAGAATTCCAAGAAGAATCTGACCAAAGGTAATCCCAATGCAGTTACTTATCTTATAACAAGCGAGACGTTTATCGAAATCTTCAGATTGATCTTGCTTCTGCCATCCCCCTCAATTGGCGTCAATTAGACAAACATCGTGAAATAATTCCTCCTTTCAATCTGCATTCGGCTAATGTTCCGATGAAACCAGCTTCGTCTGGACCACTTCGGTCGGGACCCGATTGAATTGGAGCAAATTTCAGTGTCGAATTCGAAGCTTTCGTTATCCTTTTTATTATTTTCTTTATTTGTTATGTTTTAGTGGAGAAGAGATAGAATTTAGGGGGATAGCTTCGGACCATGGACCATTATATATCCCTTTCTCCACCAGAATACTTCCCAAAATAAGATATCTGTTCTAGCAGTGCACGCGCAGACACAGCAGCCTGTCCACATCAGGATTTCCGAAAGCTTCGACGATTCGTGCGTCCCTCAATAAATGTCTAGAGATGCGAATTTAGACGGCCACACTCATTCCAAAGCTTCAACCAGAATCCACCCAAAACACCTTCAATTCTAGAGAATTGCGTGCTCCAAAAACCCAAGCCACGGCAAGTGGAATCCAATTCCAATCAACCCAGATTCGTTTCCGTTCCTTTGCAGCAGAAGAACATACTTTTCGACAACAAAGAGAAACCCCCCAACAACCATATTAACTTTCCCTCGGCTAGAGCTTTTAAATCAAGGTAAGAGAAACAAAAAAAAACAGAAAAAAGGGCTGAAATTTTTAGAGGGAATTTTGAGGATTGTGACATGACACGCTTTTAATAGGCAGCTTCTGCAGAATCAGCGATTTACCAGCAGGACCAACACCAGGAATTGGAATGATTAATCTTTTCCGAAAATTCTACGACACCTTATACATTAAGACACCACAGTAAGATCCTGAACTTGTTGCTATTGTTGAATCCGACCCATCAAAGCAGAAGTTTCTTTCAGCGTAGTTCCCCCCTAGTCAAGAATCATGAACTCAAGCACACCAATATCTAAAACCCCCTTTCACAGCTTTAAGATCCTTTCTTTCCCCAGTTTGTTGAGTATCCATGATGGATCCGTCAATGTTTGGTTTTGGAATTTGTCCGCTTTTCCTACCTGACTTCCGAAAGGAAAGTGTTCCCTAAAGTCAACCACCCCGAAATTTAATCGGGGAGGATATTGGCCATTCATTCATTCTCGCTAGGGAGCCAATATCCTAGCCAAAAAGAAAGTGCCTTGCCTATGCCTAATTCATGTTGGATAATCCATAGGCAAGCAGGCACAAGGTATGAAAGGGTCTAATCCGAGTCGAATTATGCCGAGCGGAGTCTGTTTCTTGCTTCATCCGCTCGGCATTATGCCGATCTGTACTGTGGTTTGGGGTTATGTTGGGTCGGATTTTAGTTTTCAATGTATCATTTCATTGGTTACTGTTTGATGGCAAAGTCTTGTTCGTTTGCTCTCCGATAAAGCAAAGCCGATGCTTCCACCCTGTTGTCATTGAGACATGCAAATACCGTCAAACCTATAAACTTAGGTAATACACAAACTAATTACCAAATTAAAACCTGAAACCTGATACCTACCAGCCAGGGTGGACAACAAATCTTCCAGTTGAAAGAGCCCAATTCACCTGATGCAGAATTAAAAACAAAATCAAGTTAGCCTTCAGAAAAGGAAAATAATCACATCTTGTAATCAGCCCAGTATAGTATCCTTATTCTAGCTCGAGTCCTTGGCTGGCATCACTCAATTAACTGGCAAAAACTTCCAAGTGACCACAACGAAAAATGCAACCAATAGACCACCCCCTTACTTTATAGTGCAACTATCAATAAAAGAACCACGGTCCTGTTATACCCAAGGATGTCTTACCAGCCATGTTTTTACTACGGCTAATGAGGTTTAACTTCCCAGACTCACAGACAGACTTGACTAGTGTTAACAAATTCCTCGTGCAGTGGACACTAAGGAATTCGACTATCCTATACTATAATCCATCATGCCAGAATCAGGGGGCACATACCCTATTATTCCATATAGTCATGGAATCAGACACATTACCTTATCTGTTCCGAGAGAATTGGCAACTACATGTGTAACCTGATCATCTATCTGGTTGGTACAGGTGGCACCAAACTGCTCAGCTGTCTGCCACAGTGGATGAAGTTGCGGGTTGGCCTCACCAACAGGAAATATCCTGCTGAAAACTATACGACAGCCGGCCAAAATCTTCTGTTGCTCAGCAGCTAATATATTTCTAACATCCACATCATCTAAAGATTGATGGGCGAAGAAGTCCTGATGTATTTGCTCAATAACCTATTGGAGGCAAGACAAGCATATAAGGGAAGTGTCATTCCATTAAAAGATTCCAAATTCTAATTGTAACCTCACCGCCAAAGATGAGGCCAATGTCCCATCTTCAGGTCTCTCATCATGGTCAATCTCAAGAAGAGATGGACCCAAAAGCCCAAACTGGCGTCTGCTGCAGGGAAAATAGGTATATCTGCATAACATTGTATCAGATGAGAGTTGTGAACAAGTAAAACACAGTAATCAGGTGTTTATTGTAAGAAATGTCAAAGTGAATGCATACAACACAGCAATTGGACGTAAATTTCAGTATACTTGCCTTTCTACAACAATAAGATTTAGTTTGTTATGTGGCCACACTCTCACGGAGTCATCTATGATGACGACAGATGATTCCATTCCCAAAACTCCTTCCAAATCCTTACTCTTGGGACACCTGTCATCACTATCAAATGGGTCACTATCATCACCCCTCGATATGACTCTACCTGCAAACAGCACCCCTTTTGGATCGAGCACTTTTGCCATCTCTGTAGCATATAGCTTGTTGCCCATGGTGTAAAGATGCAGCTCATACAGCTTACTAGCCTACAAGACAATGACTACAATAAGCTTAACATTTAGCATGACAAGAAGCAGAAGGAACTGAATGTGGAAGGTTACCTTCTCCAAAAAGTTCCAGATTCCTGGCCTCAACTTTGTCCACATTCCCATGTGAATAAATCTAAAAAGATGTCTCTGAGGTTGTGCTCTGTCCTGTTCCTCTTTTTTCCTCAAGATCTCTTCATGCACAGGCTCCACTTCACCAAACTATCCAACAGACACGTTGAATCATTTAAGCAAAATCAGCAACATACAAGAACCAGGGGTACTTCCACAAGTCAATAACAATTCACCTTGGCTGAATTCAGAAGTGTGTGATCAAGATCTAAAACAAGGCAGAGCTTGCGTGCAGCAAACATTTTCCTCTGCTCCTCCAGCCTCCTTGCCCTTTCTTTCTGAATGGCTGCTCTTTGCTGATCATCATATCCTTCAAATATATGCTCCAGATCTCCCCATGAACTTTGTGAAGGAGATGGGCCTGGTGCACTTACTTCCACCAAGGGATCAGTCCCAGATCGCTGGTCCTTGTGGTTTGGAAGTTCAGTTTTTGCATCCACTCCTGATATAGATTGTATAGGTTGGGATGGAAAATTCTGAGAAGCTGGCACTGGATTTGTTGATGATTGTGAAGAAGACATATTAACAGGAATGTTCTTCGAGTGCTTTAGAATCTTCTGCGACACATCTGATGCTACAGAAGATTCAGAAAGCAGTGTTCTTCTATCTGCTAGATCCTCTGTCTGTGTCCTAGAAACTGGAGGAGCATGTTTCAACTGCTCAGTACCATGCTGCCAGTCCTCTGAAGCATGTTGCCATGGAGGACACGGCGAGGGTCACGTGGTTTCATGCGAATTTTGCCCAACTCATCCTGCTGACCCTACATGAGATGAAGAGTCCAGAACTTTCACCACACCAATTTCGAAAGAGCTAAAAGAATTTTAGAGAAGAAGGATGGAAGAACAGCTCAACTGATTTAGTATAGCAAGCGATATGCCACAGAAATCTCTCTAGTGTATAATACAGAGACGTGGGTAGAAAGCAAAATATCATCCCGAATTTACTAATATCCATGAATGCAAGCTTGGACATCCTCTCGAACCTTAATTACAAGCTAAAGTTTAAAAGATGTTTTAAAATAAATATATAAACAGAAAAGAAACATTGAACTGCCTTCTTGGCGCAGAAACAACAGCTAAGAAAATTCCCAAGTTTGCTAAGGGCACAATGCTTACCACAGGAGCCACAGGAGTAGAAGCCGGAAGCATCACAGTGGGTTTCTGCAGAATCCCAGACCCTGCTGCTGTAGCTGGCGCAAGAGAGACCTTGGGTGCTGCTCCCAGTATGGAAGCAGAGTTGGACACAGTGCTCATGTTTTTTGAAGGATCAATGGGGTTTTGCTGGGCCTCTGCTGCTAATTTCTGCTGTTGACCCATTTTTAGTAGATTCATTAACATTGTTGGATTAACAGCAATATCTTTCAATAATGCAGGCAGCGCAGCTACAGGATTGGCACTTAAAACTCTAGACAAATTGTTCCCACTCGCACTGATTGCCACACTAGCCTTACCACTGTCTATAGGTGGAAAAATCACCCCATTATCAGTTCTCTTCAAATCACTAGCATTTTCCAGCGGAGTGTTTCTATTGATTGATTGATGGCCTCCTGTACGAGGATCCTCCAGCCAGCCACCACTTTTCACATCCTTTATAACACCAGAATTTTCGAATCCATTTCTTGGCCTTTTAGTTGCGGGACCATCAAGAGTGGGATCCTCAGAGTTCCTTTGCTTTCTTGCAATCATGTTCCCACCAAGAAGTTCGGTTCTTGGTGCACTATGCACCACAGGTGAGGGCCGTAGGTTAAGGTCCAAATTACCCGAATCGGAATTGGCAAACCTAAGCCTTGGATCTCTACTCTTTCCAGAGGATTTAACAGGAATATTAGACCCAGAACTTGTAAGGGCATGGTTTTGTGGAGCTGCCGCTCCTTGCATATTGATATTGTTAACATGGGGCAAAGAGGAGAAAACTGGGCGCCCCACGTTAGGTGCATTCAGAATTTTACTATTGCCAATTCTAGAACTAGAACTGGAGACTTCCCCACTAGTATCGTCAACTCCATTTTCATGCTCTTCTGAAGGGGTTGGACTTGGAAGTCTGTCATTAGAGAAGGAACTACTCCCGAACTTCTGTTGGAACTTTCGTTGATAGCTGTCAACCGCTTTAACTGCATCAGTTTCGTAAGGATGCACTTTGTAAGCTTCTGCTTCCTGCACCGATTTACCCATGCCCATGCTCATCTCTGGCTTAAAAATTCCATCTGCCCTAGATAAAAATGCCCTTGAAGAGGGTGGCGCTTGTTGAGTGGGTGAAGGAAGACTGTCTTCATCATGATCCTTGTGAAGATCAAGCAATGGAAGCAACATTCCTCGACCCTTGGCACCCAAATTCCCTACTTTCAGAGCTTTTAGAGTAGCATTTCGACCAGTCTGATCTGTTGACTCAGCAAGTAATGATTCTCCGCGTACTTCACTCGAGTGCGCTAAATTATAAGCAGCAATACCAGTTGAATTTTCCAAACTTTTCGAGTACAAAGAAGGTTCATTGAATTGATTATCTTTCTCTGTATTGCCGGCTTTTGCACTCGACATTATAGGAAGTGCATTTAAATAGCATATCATGTCCTCTATCTGAAAAGGCAAGAGTCACAACAACATTCAGTGCCATTCTATGAAAACTAACTTCAACAACCATAACAAAGATAAAAATTAAATGCACAAATTCAACCTCCTTCGCCTGGTCAGAGGAAAAAAAAGAGGGATTGTTGCTCTTCACGAGAGAAAGCAGCCTGTCACGAATTGGGAACCAAGAGAATTAAATAATGACTAGAAAAGTTTCCTTGGAAAGGAAAACAAAAAGAGAAACTAATAACCTTGAAAATTTGTCCTTGTTCTGTTCCTTCTGGCTGGAGTCCATGGAGCAGAATTCCTGTCATCAAAGCATAGAAATTGATCAATGCCCCCGCATTAAAAGCAAGGTTTAAGTGACCCCAAACTGGGATTTCGCAATATGGAGCTGAAGCACTAGCAGACATCTTACAGCATGGACTCCTTGAATTGCCAGCAAGAACAGCTGTATGAGGCCATCCTTCAATGTAAGACCATTCACAAAAACCACTTGCTTGAGATTCTCCAGACAACCTTGCAGGCGGCAACATTCTTCTTCGAATGATCTACCACAGCAAAGCACATCAAATTAGTCAAAACTAAACTTGAAGCACTTCATAGCTCAGACTAGGCACGCCCCATTCTCTCATGTCAGAAACACATTCTAGCAAAAACCAACCACTGACTCGTATTGACTTCACTTACATCTCTGCATTGGACGAAATCACGCTATCAAGAGCTTCCTGAATCAAGTGCAGTCGCCTCTCTACTTCCTCTTCTTCCAACTCCACATCACACTCGCCGCCATTGTTCACAGACTCGGCGCTCAAACTCGCCTCCCCACCTTCTCCGTCGACCTTATCCACCACCTCCGAGTCCAGATCGATTTCCCCTTCCTCGAGCTCCCCTTCCTCCTTCTCGCCGTCGCCGGCGACCTTCGCGTCCCCTTCGTCCCCACTCGCCGAATCGCCCTTCTTGCCGTTCGCCGCCGCATCCGCCTCTATCATGACGATCTCGCTCAGCGGCTTCTTCTGCACCGCCTGCGCCCAGGCGAGGTTGTGGAGGCCCGACGTGTACCCCTTCTCGACCTGATACCTGTACAGGTCCTGCATCGTCCAAACCCTAGCATTCGCCTTCGGCTTCGAGACCTCCTTCGCTTCCTTCGCGTCCAGCTTGAAATCCTCCTCGCTGATCTCCTCGATCGACATGGCGTCGGAAATCTCCCCTTCCTCCACGTCCATCGCGCTCTCCCCCAAAACCCAATCCAATCCCAGCAAACCTCCCGGCAGCGACCGATTCCTAGCACCAAAATCGACCACACACTCCACTTCACCTCACCCCGAAATCCAACCAAATCGCCGACGATTAACTTCCGGGGGGTTAATTTAAACGAGCAGATCCGATCCGATCTGATTTCCGGCGGGTTCGTTCTTATAGGATCTACGATCGGGTGGGAGATCGGGCAAAATTCAGGGCTCCTACGCGAGTTTTACGATTTCTCCGATCTCGAAGATCCGGCCGTCTCCGACAAATTTAATCGTTAATTATGCGGTGAACAATAACAAAGAAACCTTATTAGAATCGAAGCTGCTGTTTTTCTTTCTTTACCTCTCCCACTTTGCGAAAAGGATTCAAGATAGAGAGAGAGAGAGAGCGGCCCGAACACGGAAACGGAGAGAGAGAGAGAGGACGACGATGACGGAGCAGGACTAGACGTGACGAGGATTTTTATAGTGACGAGGAGGGGGGCAGCAGGCAGGGCGAATCTAGGACACGGCAAGGTCCGAATCTGGGCCGTACACGTCAGCGATCTTCGTGACCCAGGGGGGGCTTTCGGCGGGCCTGGTGTTATAGCAGTAGCAGCGAGGGCTTTCGTCAATTCTTTCTGTGTTTTCTTTTTCGTTTTTTTTTTCTCTTTAAATTTGGAATCATTTTCATCTTGTTCTTTTTTCCTTGGCTAAACTGTGTTTGGATTTTTCTGGCTAATTGCCTCACTTTGGTACTAAATCTTCGTTAACGTCAATTAAGCAACTGCACTCCCAATGTGATGATAAAAAAAAAAATTAGGGTTTGCCCGTACATGCTTTCATCACTTTTTGCATACTTTTTTGAATCGATGAGGTGGAATAATTACTTTTTTAAATCGCCTTGATGAGCTCCACGCAAAAGAAAAATACAAATATGGGGATGGATGTATAACTGTCTGCCCAACTCAAATCAGGTTGGATGATTAAAAGGTTAAGCTGAATGTGTTTCTTGAGTTTGCCCATTATTTTGACTGGCATGCGGAACGTGTTTCATGCAAGATGGTTCACGTTGGTATGAACGGCATGTTTATACATGATAAAGAGTAACTTTACTTCACTTTACATCTAAGGACTTTCATATCTCTGGATATACTTTTTTTTTTTGCTGGTTACTCTTTTTGCGAAGCGGCCGTTACGTTTGTAGTCTATTGGAGGGTAACAAGGGTTTTCAATTTGATTCACATGTCTTGTCATGTCGTGTTATAGATGGTTCATTAACATATTACCTAAATTGCGTCGGTTTGTGTTTGAATATGTTAAGCGATCAATTTATCTAAAACCACAATTTTTTATTATGTCATATGATACAAATTCATTTATGCTAAACTTAAATTTGTTTAACCGCTTGTGTTGACATATAAATCAATCGTGCTGTACAAACTAGTCATGTCGAGAATGGTTGGGTCTTAAATATCAATAATTGTTCATTTTGTCCATTGTAGTGAGGAAAGTAATTGATGCCTCTTTCTTTTTCTGCCTCTTTCTTCATTTCTCAAGCAAAAAAAAAATTCTAAATCTATTATATGATTCTAATCAATAATAAACTTTTGAATTTAATCATTCTATACCTTTTAACAATTTTGTATTAACAATTTTGTCACGAATCATTATGGTTAATTTTTGCTAAAAATCACTAATGTGGACGATTTTTTTAATTTAAAATTTTTTCTCTATTTTCTTTCTTCCTTCCTTTGTCAATTGTCAGGTCTCAACAATGGCGATCAAGATCAACCCTCGCTAGATCCGACGACTATTAAAGGAAGAAGGAAAAAAAGGGGAAAAAGAAAGAAGAGAAAAGAAAAGATAAAGAAAAAAAAAGATAAAATCAATTTTTTTAAATTGCAAAAATGATCCAAGACTATTAATGTCACTCGTCTATTTGGCCATGCTACTTAATGCTACTTAAGATGGTCGACGATGCTTGAACCTCCATATAAGAGGTTTCCGACCAATATGAACAAACTAAATACATTGGCAAATGATCAAAAAATTTAGGATAAATTTAGATAAATCAAAAAGTGCATAACCAAATCGATAAATATATTGCTTAATGCTACTCAAGATGATGCTTGAACCTCCATATAAGAGGTTTCCGATCAATATGAACAAACTAAATACATTGGCAAATGATCAAAAAATTTAGGATAAATTTAGATAAATCAAAAAGTGCATAACCAAATTGATATTTATACAATATATTTAATTTTTTTAATGTTTATCCCTTATTTTTTTGTGATCCTCCTCCCTTCTTTCTATTTTTGAGACACACTATCCCTTTCTAGCAATTATGCTGTCATTATGACAAGTAGGATGTTGCTCATGGCATACTTCTGGTCTGTACCAATGTCGGGCGCAAGCATTGTAGCTCTTCTTCTCAACCATTAAGTACGCGTCCGTTCCCAAGGGGGCGCACATCAAAAGCTCTGTCAACGTCAAGGAGCCCGTGATTGTCCAAAAACAGACAACTTATACACCTCTCTCTCCCTCCCTCTCTCTCTCTCTCTATTTCTACTTCTGTAATTTGAACAGAGCAAGCACCTTTTGTTGCTGTCGTTTTGGAAGTGGAAGGAAGCAAGTGAAATTAAATTCTCCAAGACCTCCTTCAATAAAAATCAAAAGACAAAAAAGGAAAAAAAAGAATCTTCAGGTGACTCTCAACTCTATCTAGTATCTAGACATTCTTTTCTATATTCAGTTGCACCACCAGGACATGTTTCCCAGGAATTACCCAGGCAAGATCTGTTTGCAGCAGGAGATGCGTGATATTGGCAATGACAGCCGAATGCCGAATGCCGATAACGGCTCCAAAGATTTCACGGTAACATTAAGCCAAAAGAGTCTGACAATTAGAAGTGCATATCTCAGTTCACAACAATCAGAGCAAAACCCGATAGCACCACCGGGACATTTTCCCTAGGAGTTACCCAGGCAAAATCTGTCTGCAGCAGTAGCAGAATGCTGAAACAGCTCCAAAGATTCAGCAATGACATCAAGCCAAAAGAGTCTGACCAATTGGAAGTGAATATTCAGTTCACAACAATTAGAGAAAAACCAGATAACCAACATACAAAAAAATGTTCAAAAGAATCTCCTTTGCCCCCTCATCAGGTCAAAATCTCCAGCATTGCCGTCTTGATCCTTCCCATCATGCCTCCGGTTTCTTCTGCACGAGTTTTTCTATCAAATCGGCGGCTTCCTGGACAGTGGTTATGTTCTGAGAGCTTTCCTCCTCGACGCTGATCCCGAATTCTTCCTCCAAAGCCATCACTATCTCCACCTGCAGATTAAGAACACCAGATCACCAGTCCTGTGATCAGTCCAGATTAATCAAAATCGAACTCTAATGTACAGAATTTTAGATCAACTGACTGAGTTGAAATTAAAAAGCCTATTCAAGGTTCAAAGTTTCGCACTTTCTCAAAAAAATATCGACATCCATAAGTAGTTCAAATTCGAGACATACTGTATCAAGGGAGTCAGCTCCGATGGCAGAAAACTTGGACTCTGGAGTAAGCTCAGCCTCCGCAGGTAGTGCCAGCTGTTTCCTCACTATTTCACATACTTTGTCCACAGTCTCAGGTTTCGCCTGCCGAATAAGTATACAAGGTTGGTAGTGATTGAAACACAGTCATCAGGTACTATACTCCAGCCTTTCTCCTGGTAATTTCAACCAAAACAGTTCTTGTCTCCACTACAACTCATCAAGCTAGGGATATACGCATGAACAGACAATGCTATGTACTATACCGCACAAGAGACGCGGAACCGGGAACTCCTCAAGGAAGGGAAGCCATTCTTTCTCCACCCCAGAGAGACGATCTTCAAGCTCGAGGTCTGCAAAAGAATTAGTCGACAACTATGATCAAATTGAGAAATTACTGCAAGTGGGATCTCAAGATATTCTTACGGCATTCCATATTTTAAAGGCGAATTCCAACCCAAAACGAATTTTCCCGAGCCATTTTGGATCGTTGTATAGAACATACACGACCCCACTAAAACAAGAGAGAAAGGGATGATTAAGCATACTGGGTTTGCATAGTGTAAATTGTAGTCGGTACGTACTATAATCTTATGGAATTTCATGTAAAATTTCTATATCTCGCTCCCCTGACCTATCAAAAATGTCTTTTTCTCTTTTTCACCTTGGCCCCGAATATCAAATTTTCTGGGTCCGCCATACCATGACAACAAGAAGCACAGTCCCAATTTCAAAGCGAACAAGACTAATGCGCAGAGAAACAGAAAGGACTTGACAACTACTGGTACATTACCAGCCAAAGCATGAAATCTCTCATTTTTCTTTTGTGGTGGTGTCGATCATTAACAAGAAAAGAATGCACAAGACAGAGCACACATGTGGGTTTTCTCAACGGAAACTCCGATCAAACCCATCCAGGTTCAAACCCCATCACCAGAACAAGCCTCTGACACGGTCCGAACGACATGAGAACGAGACAAACACAATGTCTTCCCCCGTCCCGTTCCCGGTGGCACCGGATGCGGCCGAGGAATACCCATAATTCACACCTCCGAGCAGAATCACGAAGAAAAGGAAGAGAACTGGAGAAACTCACCTCGTTGCTCTTCAGCGACGGCCTCGAGAGAGCTCTGAAGGTGACGGAAGCAGCAGAAGCGCTCGCCATTCGCGTCGGAGCTGAAGAATAAAGAAGAAAGAAGGAGAGGAGTACTACGAAGGATGCTCCCGGTGAAGACGAAGAAGATAAACCGCGAGATGTTCGGGCATTTATACGGTCGATCGCGCGCTTCTTTGAGCCGTCGGATTGGGTTTCCGGAACGATGTGGACGGCTGGATGGACGACGCGGGCAGGAGTTGTCGGTCCCTCCGGCTGGGATTGGGCGGAGGGACCTGGCACGAGTGGCTGGCGTGCGCCGTGTTGCCACTTGCTCTGCTGACTGGATAATCTCTTTGTTTCTCCCTAGCCTGCCACCCTGGAGGCCTAGGAAAATTACAGGAAACTCTTTTATGAATTTTGAGGGTGACACGCGTTTGTCTCCATATGTTTCATTGTTAGATATTATCATCTGAAATTTTACCGGATTTATTTGTATTTTCATCTTACTTTTTTTAATATAACCATCTCTTCTATCTAAGGGTAAAAATTCCTGATATAATTTGTTTGCATGACATGCAGTTACACCAATCTGGATTTGGTCTAAGTAGATTCATGCCATAAAGGATATAGTGTCTTATATAGTTGACTCACTTAACTTGTGTAGACATGAATTGACACATTAAGATAATGGTCAACGTGTCATTTGTTTTAACTCGATACTATAAAACATGTTTTAATTTATTTAGCACTCATATTTGAAGACTTTTTCATACTTTATGAAGTTAACCTCCGTGTTAAAAAGCGTTAAATGTAAAAAAAATTGCTTAGGGATACAAAAAATTTGGGTATTGACAAAAGTTAATTCAACGATACACTTTAAATGTAATGTGAAGTGAAATTATCCATATTCATGTTAAATCCCTGTTTTTACATGACATAATTAACACAATACAATACGAATTGCTAGTCCTACTTTTATTGTTGATTTCTATAAGAAAAGAGAGAAAATAAAGACAATGGAGAAAAAATATCTAAAATACCAATAACTAAAAAAAGCATAAATAACAGTATTAAAAAAATGAAATTTATTAAAAATTGATGGTAACATTAATAAGACTAATAAGCTATTTTAAGAAAAAGAAGTATACTTAAGGGAAAATGAAAATGGCGTCAATGACAAAAAGGTCAAAAAATAAAAACTGAATACTAATTATTTGTTTTCACACAAAATGATTGAACAATAAAAAGTATTTAAGAAAAACACTTTAGATTTCAGTTAATAATTTCCTTTTATGGATTGAGGACATAATTTCTTTCAACACATTAAAAAATATTTTTTCTAATTTCATTATTTACATTAATTTTAACCTTGTATATACAATGAGTAACCAATTTTTGCCGTTTGACCTTCTAGTTATTGAGGCCTTTTCCCTTTTTATTAAATATGGTTTATTTTATTTCTTGAAATATTATATTTAATTATTGTAGAGTGGCTATATTTATCAAATTTTAAAAAAAATTTATTGTTTAAGGCTCCACTTATTTCACTAAAATTAATTTTTTAATATATTTTAAAAATAATTGCTTGTATTACTTAAAATTATTAATCAATAAAAATATTTTTATCATCCATATGTGGACAAAGATTTTTTTTTCTTTCACATATTTTTATAAATGAGACAAGAGACCAATTTTCGGAATTTTTTTTTGAAATTATTCAGTTTCAAAGAAAAAAATGCACCCTATTATTATTGTCAATTTTGTTTGTTTATTATTGTTAATTTAGTTTTCTCACATTGTCTAAATTTTCGTTTTTTTTTTCTGTCAATGGTGAAAGAGAGATTTCCTTCCAAAAATGAGATAAAAATACACTTTTACCCCCGAAAGTCATGGTGATAATGGAATATATAGGGAACGGCTCAAGGCTGCAACAAAATAAAAAATTGAGGGTGATGTTATATAACAATTTAAGGTTGGAGAGCAAATGGATACTACCTAAAGTTCAAAGAAGATTTCATGTAATTCCCCTAATGTTTAAGATTAGTTGAGTGGTTCACATTTTGATATGAATACGGTAAATACTTTTACATATATTTGGGGCTATATTCTTTGTTTTATAAATGGAATCTTATCTAATGCACATAGACAAAATGCTTGGGTGTATTCTTAAAGGCTCGTTCGGTATAAAAATTTGAATTTCCATTTTGTAAGAAAAAAGCCAATTTGCCAATCCAACAACTTAATTGGAGAGAGAAAATATTAAAAAAAACCTCATTAGCATTATCCACTAGTTTAATTGTGCGGAATTAACCAAGGATTCGATTGTTAATGATTTGACAAATTTTAGAGTTTGATTGCACTGTTTTTAAGTTTTATGATTTTACTACACTTTCGTGATAATTTTAATGGCTTCTAGTGCACTTGTAATATTTATGAATTTTTGTACCCATATTTGGTAAAACTTTGACCGGGTATAACTTTTCGCTCAATGTCTTATTGATTCAATTTTTATACCTATGAAAAGTTCATGACTTGATTGTTTTAAAAACATGATTCCATTTTCAAAACATAATGTGGGATCACGAATTTTTAAGAATTGGACCAAAGACCATATTTTATTAGTTGAAAATTCAATCTCTGAAATTTAGATAATTATAAAGCACTAAACACCACAATTTTTGTGTTCACTTCAAATCAAATTCACATTTGTTTTCCTCACGACTCCACCGCCCTTGTATCACGTCTTGACCTGGAGTCGTGATCGATGGGGATTATTGTTGCGATGGTCCAGGCGTGTCACTGTCCCATTTTCTTTTATTTTATTATTGTGAGCATGCGAAGCATACAAACAACAAACACCTAGACAAACAACAACATCAAGTAGCTAGGAAATACATCACAACTTACTATTTCTCTATTTCACACTAGTACATTACAAGCCTTTTTGTTTCTATGGGCCTTTTTTTTTTTTACATCACACCACAAATATCTGCTTTGGTTGGGGAATCCTTAGCTTCTCTAGCGAGGCTGCATCTCCAAAATTGGTTCCCCCTTGCTAGTCTAGTGCCCTAAGTACTAGTCATGGTTCTACCACGTGGACCCATAAGATGGATCTGGTAGCCCATTAAACTAGTGAAGACGTTCGACTAAGTTGCCATTAAACCAAATGTACTAGGCTACATAATAATGGGGAACCAGGTCGTTGAGACCCTCTTCAACCCAAAAGCAATATGACATCAAAAATAAGTAGTTTCGGTTGCAATGTCTATAATTTCAGTAACTATTACATCCATATCTATAGGTAGATTGTGATGGATGGGGGTGTAGAATCCATACTTGCAAGTCTGAAAAATAAAAAAGTGAGTCAAGAACTCAGTAACTAAAAACCCCTAATCCTATATTAGGATGGCATCTTATCATTAAATCTAGCATGTATAAGACTCGTAGTACAATATCGATGGTAGATTAATAGCAACATCGTTGCTACATCTCAACTACATGTATATATCCTTTTGGCATAACTTCAATGCATGCTTACCTTTGTTTTATCCATGAACATATCAAGTCATATAGTAATAAACATATTAACATGCATAAAAGGTTCATTACATACAGGCTCAACCAGGACATCCTGGCTCAACCGAAGTATCCAACTTCAAGTTAGGTATCCTAACTCAACCAAGGCATCTTGACTTAACCAAGGTATCCAGCTTCAAGTTAGGTATCTCAACTCAACTAGGGCATGTCGATTCAACCAAGGCATCTTGGTACTAGTTCACCCAAGGTATTCGGGCTTAACCTAAGTATTTGGACTCAACCAGGGCATCCCATTCTTATAAACGAGGCATTGTTGCCAATGTGATGATAGTTTTGTTTTCTTTTTTTAGCAATCACACGTGAAGCATCACATGGGCATTTCACTATCTTTCATCTTAACCCACATATACAAGACCTAAGGGCGTGCTCATATAAGTGTGTGAGTGTCATTTATTATGATACCTCAACTACATAATATGCTGGGCACAACTCAAGGCTCATGGCCCAAATTGTCTCGTCTAAGTGCCTTGCCAATCCTTTGCTAGGCGAGACTCGGATCGACACTCCTCTATTGATCCATGGCTAAGCGAGGTTCGGTCCATCAAGCCTCAACACTGGTTTGAGACCAAGTGAGACCCGTTCGTGTATCGGGGTGTGAATCAACCAACATATGAGCAAACCATACAAAATAGATTTGTGACATACATACGACTATTCATAGGTAAGCATATGACTAAACCTAACAATGTAGTATATCACCCAACCGAAGAATTATGGATTTTACTTACCTTTGAAGAAGAAGGGGGAGGTTTGCTAAGGAAATGTCCAATTAGTGATGTGGCAACAAGTGTGACCAAAAGAGGGAGATGAAGGCATGCAATGAAGAGGAGAGAGAAGAGTGAGCCAAGAATTGAGAGAAATGAATGGGCCGTGCCTCTATTTATAGGCCAAACTCCATCATTACCTTTTCGAGTGGTTCAATAGGCTTGTTGAAAGTGGCAAGCCTATCATGAATAGGTGGCAATGCTACATGGAAGAGGTGGCAAGTTTTAGGGGATGAGTGGCAAACTTTAGTTTGATGGTGTGGTATGCCTAATGTCGTAAGGAACCACTTGTCTTTTGTCTTATTAGACTACTTTATCATTTAATGATGTCTTGGCTAAAACTTGCTCTTCAAGACACAATTTAGGTGTAATAATAACCAACAACCAACGCATATAGTGACACCTAAGCCAATGATTCACCTTATTCATTTAATGCTCAAAATACAATAATTATGAAGCTTGGATTTTAGAAGTATACTTCTATCTATCCAAAATTTGCTCTCCAAGCTAAGCCAATCTTCTAGAATCTTCCATCATCTCTCTTCAAAGGAACATTAAACAAACAAGAGAATGAAGCCAAGGAAGAGCCAACATTATTGGGCAACATTATTGGGCGAGAGTTTTCATGTTTATTTATGGTTGAATGTACCATTTGAGCCAAGGGTCCGGACTATTTCATGGTTGGGCTAAGCTGGTTGAAACTAAGCCTACTTGTGTTGACTAAGTTGATAGCCCATCTAATGGGCATGGTGCCCTTATCCATGGACAATCCCTACTATTGGTATATTGATTTTATAGTTATTTCTCATATGCTGGAACTACGAAATGTTGTACACTTGTATTGTGATCATGGCCACGAAACATTTTGTGAAGTATGAACATTTCACAAGATGTTGTACTATTTCTTTTTCTTTTTTTGTCTCAATTAAGGTGCTTTGAATAATGCTGAGTGGGGTTACGTGAAAGTGCCCAACTTTTCAGTATGTGGATTATGATCATTTTGGCCTCAACCATGGATATTGTCATGGCTAATGGGGCTATTTTGTGATTAGGCTAGGCTGATCGCAACTAAGCCTAATTGTATTGGCTAAGTTGATGGCCCATCTAATGGGCATGGTATCCTTGTTTTTTATTCGATCCCTATTATTTGCGCATTGACTCCATGGCTATTTTTGATAGGTTAGAACTGTGGATATTACATGTTCCTATGGTGGTCATGGCCATGAAACATCTTGCGGAGTATGAACATTTTGCAAGATGTCGTATTGTTTCTTTTATCGTCTCAATTATGGTGTTTCTAATAATAATGAGTGGGACATGAAAATAGCCAATTTTTACAAAATTAGTTATTCTCAGTACTTGCATTATGATCATCTTGGCTAGAGCTACATATGCCATTTCAATATTAATATCAACCCTTATCAGAAAACAAAATCCCATGTACTAAAAATTTGGATACGCGAAATCACAATGGTTGTTTGTTATTTTTATCATTCTTACGTGCTATGTTATGCATTCATCGTAGATTATTAAATGTAATTGTGGAATATTAATATCGGAATGTTGATAGTGTATCAAGTTATATATTAAATAATAATATTATAATTATTTCATTTTTCTTGTTTTTTAGTTTCACCAATTTTCCTCAACCATAGATATTGTCATAGCCAATAGGGCTATTCTGTGGTCAAATTAAGCTGGTCGTAACTAAATTTACCTATGTTGGCTAAGTCTGTGGCTTATCTAATGGGCACGGTACCCTCGTTTATGGCCAATCCCTACTATTGGTGCACCAACTTCATAGCTGTTTTTCATAGGCTAGAACCATGGATGTATCACGCTAGTATGGCAGTCATGACCACAAACATCTTGTGGAGTATGAATATTTCACAAGATGGTGTCATGTTTCTTTTATCATCTCAATCACGATGCTTCCAATATTGATGAGTGGGGTTACACAAAATTGACAATCCTCAATATGTGGGTTGTGATTGTCACGACCTCACCCTTGGAAACGGGTTGGACCACTAGGTTTGGCTAATGGATTACTAAGTCTAAACTTAGTTTGGGATGTCCCAAGCTCATACTAATTCGTAACCTAGGGTTTAAGTTTTTAGTATGCAAATAATTTGCACCTAAATAGACTTTCCTATACTAAATTGGGCAACATATAATTTCTTACCAAAAATTGCAAATTAATAAATTAAATTCAATTATCAAATTACCCACATTTAGATTGACCTATTGCATTCAAATGGACACTAAAAGGTATGCATGACCTTTATGTCCAAGTTAAATTGAACGCCAATTTCGAAATTGAATCTCAATTCATCAAATTAAACCTTAGTCTTACATGGGTCAACTTGAATTTCATAGCTTTCAACTCATTAGCCCTACTAAGAGAAGTCCCGAAGTGAATTTCTCAAAATTGAACCCAATTTGTACTTAGCTCATAAAATTGAGTAGAATGGAATTGTTAGCTCACAAATTGTGTTGAACTAATCCGGACCTTAACTTAAGGCAAAAATGTCAATTCATGTTTTGACTTACCTTATCTCAAAATTGATTGAATGAGTGAATGGGTAATTATTTCTAGATCAAATGTCACAAAAGGAACTAGGTCTAATTATGACTAGAACAAAATTAATTTTATTTTTGGTCGATTTCAAACCCAAAACTGAAAAATTTGGAAAATGAGATTTTTAATTGATTTTTGTGAAATTTTAAATGTCAAATTCAAATTAAAGATAAAATGAGATGATTTTGAGATTTTTGTGTTTTTGATTTTTTTGGTCAAAAACTCAATTAAAAGTCAAATTCTAATTGACTTTTCACTAGAAGTTTGATTTTGTGATCAAATCTTTGAATTTTTCCAAAATTTTAACTTTAAAATGAAATTGAACTTGAAAGCAATCTTTTTATGTAAAAATCCATGTTTTGACTGGGGTTGACTTTTGGTCAAAGGGTTGACCAAAAAATCAACTCAAAAGTCAACCATTTGACTTTTCAAATTTTTATGTGAAATGAATAGGAAAATTCCTATTGAAATTAAGCCAACAAATAGAATTGAAAGATGACACTTTTTGCTTAAAAATGGGCATTGTCACGATTGGAAACCCTAATTTTGATTTTTTTTTACATTTATTGATACATTGATTAAAAATCAAATGTCAACCAGTATTACACAAATGTTATGGCCCACTAAAAGGAGTGCCATCACGTCGATCCACACCATGATCCCGACTTTTAATATCCTGTAAATGGAATAATAATTGTGAGAGGCGTGAATGTTGTAATCGCGAGAAGATAGGTCACTGCTATAAATGTAATGGTGATTCCCACAATCACTGTCATGATCCACATAAAAACACTCCACCTCATAGGGCCCACTCACAAATAGTAGTATGACAATGGAGCACAAAGAGAAGGCTCTAGGCAAAAAAAACCTGATCTACAAGTGATTTTGTAGACTTAGGTATCGATCTTTTCCATCTCATATTGGCAAATCAACTAAAGGCGTGCCACGGTTATAATGATTACCTAGATCTAGAATACATTGGATATTTGCTAAAGGTTTGGTTTTTATCATGCTTTTCAAAATTTGGGTGCTTGTATGTTCATTTTGATTCGCATTTCACAGCTATCATTTCTTGAAAAAAGGTATCGAAAGGATAATGTGCACGAAACCTATCACCCATCATTATTCATTCATCATCTTCTTTAATGCCATAGTTTTTCTCAGCTCTATTCCACGATCCTAATTCACTTATTTGGAGAAAAAACTTGAAATTTCTGTGAAATACTCTACTATATGCTGTGATCCTAAGCTTAGTACCAATCAACTTTTATTCTTTCCAAATTATTTCTTTTGTAAAATTTAGATTTTTATGGACATTTTTCTGAGAAATGTTGGTTAGATCACTTTGACATTGTTGGAGAAATTTTGTATAAATACTGGGTTAGAACACTTAAATAAAGAATTACTTGACTACCTTCAAGAGCAAGTTGTAGAGGACCAAATGCAAGATGGGGAAAAAATGATAGGTGGAGATATATATATATATATACATAATTTCTTGATGGTCATTGCGAATCTACTTGCGATTATGGCATTCCAAGTGGCCGTAAATTCACTTGGAGGAGTCTATCATGAAGACTCCGTGGCTAGAAATTACATGGCGGGTACAACTATTTTGTCACACAAGTACTTGGGTGAGTATAAAATTTTTATGAATTGTAATAAATTTTATTTCCTCATATTCATTATGGTAATTATAATTCTCATAAGTGGCATATCACAAATGTAGAGGATATAAATCAAAACCACCAGGTTCATCATATGGATCGCAATTATTTTTGTAGTAGCGACTTTCTTTTGTCAATATTGGTGTTGAGCATGAATAGAAAGAGTAATTTGACGCATGAGATAGTGGCGATTACAATTGTCGCATGGATTCCATCCATGATTATTATTTGAGGGTGGTAAATTTATTGCATGATCAAGAAATCGCGTCGTTAGGAGAATGGAGACTTTCTTTCTGGCTTTCTGGTTGCTTATTATATGATGACCATGTCAATTTATCCAAGTTTACTAAAGAAAGGCATAACATTATCAAACATACATTTAAAGTGCCTTAATAGCGGATTCACCATAGGCGTATCTCCCAGCTTTGTGCTTAATGCACCAAAACTGACTAACACCATGATTGACACCACTATAATCACTTGCAGCATCAAATTGTAATTCTTGATGAAGTAGCCATTGGGGGTGACTTTAGCAACCCCTTGACAAAGGCCAGCGTAGATGCTTTTATTGCCTACCAAGGACTTGGTAAATTCTCCTTCACATCCTTTGCCGTAGCTCCTTCAACTCTACTCTTATCCTCTCTTTGAATTTGGGCCACCTAAATATCATATTGGGAGTAGATGGATACGAGCTTGCCAATAGCCCATATGTAGGTCTTGGCAATCAGTCCCACCACCTCGGACATTATCATAGTTCTAACATCCTTATTGATGGGGCCGACGCCCATCATGAGTGACAATGTTGCGACCAAGCCTTCATTTACATTGAACATGGTGATGCATAGCTACTGAGCTCGCTTTGACTAGTTTAGGAAGGAAAATGTGGCAATGGTTGAATTGATGGTTCAATCTCTTCCTTGAGGACTAAAGTAATGGTTGAGTTGAATTGTGAATCTACCCCAACTTCCTAAAGAAATGTATAACATTATCAAATATACATTGTCAAATTAAAATGGTTTGAAAGCCCCCTACTAGAAGACTTAACCACGGGCATATCACCGAACTTAATTACATGGCCATCTTCAAGAGTGACTTCGGTTGATGGCGTAAAGGACTAAACACAAGGGGGGAAGAAATGACATAAGTAAATATAAATATGCCAAATTTTTATCGGTCATTGCGAATCTAATTGTGACCATGGCTTTCTAGGTGGTCGTAAATCTATTTGGAAGAGTTTATCAAGAAGACTCCATAGTTGGAAATTACAAGGGGGTACAATTGTTATGTCACACAAGTACTCGAGCAAGTAAAAACTTTTTATAAATCACAATACAATTTGTTTCCTCATGTCCATTATGGCAATTATAGTCCTCGTAAGTGGCATATCGCAAATGTGGACGATATGGACCAAGATCACTAGGCAGCAACAACTTTCTCATCATCAATATTGGTGTTGAGCACGAATGGAAATGGTAATTTGATGTATGAGACAGCTAGTGTTGCAATCATCGCATGGATTTCATTTATGATTATTCTTTGAGGATGGCAAATTCATTGCGTCACTAGGAGAATAAGGATACACCTAGAACTTTGTGGTTGAATGTTGTATCCTAACTATGTCTTGTCCAAGCGACCTAATAAAAGACATAGCATTATTAAACATATATTCTCAAATTAAAATGGTTTGAAAGTGCCCTACTAGCGGACTTAACCATGGGCGCATCCTTAGTCTTAGTTACATAGCTATCTTCAAGAATGACTCCGGTCGGCTTTATAGAGGACCAAACGCAAGGGGAGAAGAAAGGACATAAGGGGATACAAATATGGATGCTTGTTTTTTCATTTTGATTTGCATTTCACTGTTGTCATTTCTAGGGAAAAGGTACCCAACAGATAACGTGCACAAAACCCAACACCCATCATCATTTATTTGTTGTCTTCTTCAATGTCGTAATTTTTCTCAACTCCAATCTACAATACTAGTCCACTTATCTAGATTAAGAAACTGATCTCTATGAAATACTCTGTTACATGCTATGATTCTAAGCTTAGTTTCAACCGACTTTCTTTCTTTTAAGATTATTTCTTTCATAAAATTTAGAGTTTTAAGGACCTTTTTTTCTGAGAAATGTCAATTGGATCACTTTGACGTTGTTGGACAAATTTTGTATAGATAATAGGTTAAAACACTTAAATAAGAATTAAAAAACCTAATATCTTCACATGGGTCATGTACATATTGTTGAAGGAGGTACATCTAAAAAACTAGTACTATCATGTACATCATTGACCGCAACAATGACATTTCAAAATCCACTTCAAAGGGAGGCCTTCATGAATAGTAGTATGACGGTGAGGCATGCCAAAATGTTAGTGGCGTTGACTACCAAAAAATGTGAGTATTCTTCTAGGTTATTATTAGCCATGATGGAAAACTCAATGTTGTGGATATTTGTCGAACCCTCGTTGGCGCCGATTTAGAACTCCATTGTTATAGTCAATGATGCCACGATCGTTAGCACATTTTTTGTCTTCTTGAGCTAGTCAAATCACCCATTAATATCCGTTTCATAATTGTTTCACCATTGCACGAGGAATGCAATATTATGATAGTTATCACTTAGAGTTGAGTCCTATTGACACATATAAGAAAAGATAAAATAATTTAGTGGTTTATAAAATAAAATTGGGGGACGGAGGACTCGTGCACTTGTTAATTGTTACTTACTTCAATTTGCCAATTCGAATTAGCATCAATTTGCAATACAACGTTGCTATCGTTGCCCTTTGAAATAACACGCTTCTCCATTTTTGCTCTTAAGCTCAAAAAGGAATTCGCGCTTTGTGATTAAATTCTACTTGTTACTATGGTGGCTTAATATAAGGGTCATGAAAGACAAGTTTTCACACTTGCTATGAGTATCACAATCATTGATCATCATTTATCAAAATAACAATGAATGGCATAAGCTCGATAGCATCGATCTATAGTTTGGAAGTATTCCCATTAAAGTTGCGTGCCCAGGAACACGTAAATGGAGTCGCCATGAACCAAGTGTTAAATGTAATTTTGACATTATTAGTCATTCCGTTATACAAGGTGATCACCCTTGATAGGGTTGCTTTCGTGTTAAAAGCATGTCCTAGTTAGAGAGTGCATTCGTTTGCATTATTATGTTAGAGACAAAGGGGAAGACTCTAAAGGAGAAATGGCGATTTTTGGGGAATTTTTTGAGACAAATTCTCTCACCCTAATTTTAATTACTTGGCTACCTTTTAAGAGCAACTTTGGTTGGCTGCATAGATGACCAAACGTGGAAAAAATGACAGAAGGGAATATAAATATGCAGGATTTTCTGATGGTCATCGATAATCTACTTGTGACCATGGCCTTGCAAGTGGTCGTAAATCAACTTAGAGGAGTCTATCAGGAAGACTCCATAACTGGAAATTACAGGGCGGGTACAACCATTTTGTCGCACAAGTACTTGGGCAAATACAGACTTTTTATGAATTGCAAAACATTTTATGTTCTCATGTCCATTATGGTAATTATAATTCTCAAAAGTGGCATATCACAAATGCAAAGGATATAAACTAAGATCACTAGGTTTATCATATGGATTGCAATTATTTTTGTAGTAGTGACTTTCTTATTGTCAACGTAGGTGTTGAGTGCAAATAGAGAAGTTAATTTGATGCATAAGATAGCGGGGATTGCAATTATCGCATGAACTCCATTCATGATTATTCTTTGCAAGTGACAAATTTATTACATGATCAAAAGATCGTGTTGTTAGGAGAATGGGGACACATCGAGAACTTTCTGATCACTTGTTATATACTGACAAATAATCTGTCCAAGCTTTCTAAAAAAAGGCATAGCATTATCATATATACATTTTCAAATTAAAACTATTTGAAAGCACCCTAATAGCGGCTTTACCACGGGTGCATTCCCCAGCATTGTACTCAGCATGCTAAAATTGACTAACACTATGATTGACGCCACTATCACGCGCCTATTGCCACAGCTGTAGATATAGGTATTTTGAGAAAGCAACCCCATGGCAGAGGCCAGTATAGATACTTCTACCACCTACCATGGGCTTGATAGATTCTCCCTCGCATCCCTTTCATAAGCTCCTTTGGCTTTATTTTTGTTCTCTCTTTGAATTTGGGCCACCTAAATATCATATTGGGAGCAAACTAAGACGAGCTTGCCAATAGCCCATATGCAAGTCTTGGCAATTAGCCCTATTGCCTCGAATATTGTCATAGTTCTAACATTCTTGTTGACGGCTCCGATACCCATTATGAGTAACATCGTTGCGACCAGGCCTTCATTTGCATTGAGCATGGTGAAGTAGAACCATTGAGCTCGTTTCGACATGTTGAGGAACTCAGCCTTGGAAGGAAGAGTTGGCAATGGTTGAGTTGATGGTTCAACCTCTTGTTCGAAAACTGAAATAATGATTGAGTTGGGTTGTTAATTTGTCCAAGCTTCCTAAATATAGGTATATCATTATCAAACATTTATTCCCAAATTAAAATGGTTTGAAAGCATCCTACTAGCAGATTTAACCATAGGCATATCCTCAAACTTAATTATATGGCCTCCTTAAAGAGCGATTTCGGTTAGTTGCATAGAAGACTAAATGTAAGGGGGGAAGATGTGACAGAAATGAATACAAATATGTTGAATTTCTTGTTGGTCATTGCGAATCTACTTGTGATTATGGCTTTCCAGGTGCCCCTAAATCCATTTGGATGAGTCTATTAAGAAGATTGCACAACCAGAAATTACAAGGGGGTATAGCCATTATGTCACACAAGTATTTAAGTAAGTAAATTTTTTTTATGAATTGCAATATAATTTTTTTCTTCATGTCCATTACAGTAATTATAATTTTCATAAGTGACATATTACAAGCATAGAGGATATGGACCAATATCACCAGATAGCAACAACTTTCTCATCATCAATATTGGTGTTGGGCGCAAATGGAAATAATAATTTGACGCATGAGATAGCTGAGATTGTAATCATTGCATGGATTCCATTTATGATTATCCTTTGAGGGTGGCAAATTCATTGCCTGATCAAGAAATCGTGTCACTAGGAGAATAAGGATACACCTAGAGCTTTGTGGTTGATTGTTGTATGCTAACTATGTCCATTTGTCCAAGTGTTTTAAAGAAATGTGTAGTATCATCAAATATACATTCTCAAATTAAAATGGTTTGAAAATGCCCTACTAGCAGACTTAACTATGGGCACATTCCCTATGTTAATTACATGGCCACTTTCAAGAGCAACTCCGATTGGTTGCATAGAGAACTAAATGCAAGGAGGAAGAAATTGTTCATTTTGATTCGCATTTTGTTGCTAATTCAAACCCTTTGTCTCAGGCATAATTATATAAAACAAAATCCAAAATATGCTTGCAACCATTGCAAAAACGAGGGCTGCCCCGCCAAAGCTAAGGCTCTTGCACATCCATGAGAACATAAAGGACGACGACTCACAGCGAAGCCAAATGCTGTCCCCTTGGCTCGGAGCCTCAGGGGAAAGGCTTCTGAAGCATATATTGTGATGATAGGCCCTAGGCCTATCGAAAAGGAAAAAAGATAGAGCACCAATGAAATGACCACTACCCAGGATAAGTCTATCTTGCTTTGCTCAATTGTGTTGAAACAACTTGCAAGGGACAAGAGAGATAAAAACATACCCCCTATGCTTAGTAGCATCAACTTTCGCCGGCTAGTGTGGTCAAGGTGAAAAATAGGGTAGAGCATGCCCAATAATTTAATGAAATCAACCACGATCGTGGCAATGCGCTTTCTATAGGAGTCGGACATACCTATGTTGCTGAAAATCCGTGGGCTTTGTAGGATGGCTTCAATGCCACTTGCTTGTTTAAATAAATGCATGGTTACAGTACATGTTACAAGGTGAAAGACCGACCGGGTTGGGTACATGTAGGTCGAGGTGCTCTGTTGGGCCGGGTTGATAAGATAGATGCCCACAAATCTCTAAATATCACTGACTTGACGAGCAGCCTCGTCGTCGGAATCTGAGAACATGTTTGATTACATGAATTGCGGCGACCAGGTGGCCTCGCAGGACCAACCACCTCGGCGATTCTAGCATAGTAAGTATGCCGATAGCCAGAGATGTGACAAGATTATTGCCAAGCCTAATATTACTAGCAACCCAAGGTTTAGCTGGATTTTTTTAGGAAAAAGTACCTAACGGAAAATGTGCACGAAACCCAACACCCATCATCATTCATTTGTTGTCTTCTTCAATGTCACAGTTTTTCTTAGCTCCATTCCATGATTCTAATCCACTTATTTGATCAAGAAATTAGAACCTCTATGAAATACTTTGCTAAATGTTGTTCCTAAACTTAGTTCCAACTAACTTTCATTTTTTCCACATTATTTCTTTTGTAAAATTTAAAGCTTTTTGGACCTTTTTTTTCAGAAAAATGTCGATTGGATTGCTCTGACATCGTTGAAGAAATTTTTTATAGATATTTGGTTAAAACACTTAAATAAAGAATTAAAAAACTTAGTACCTTCACATGGATCATGTACATATTATTTAATAAGGTAATCTAAAAAACCTAATACCATCACGTGGTATCATTAATCGCAACAATGGCATTCCAAATTCGCCTCAAAATGAGGCCACCCATGAATAGTAGTATGTTGGAGAGGTACTCTAGAATGTTGATAGTGTTGACTGCCAAAAAATGCAAGTATTCTTTCGAATTATTATTATCAAACATACATTCTCAAATTAAAATTATTTGAAAGCACCCTAATAGCAAATCTACCACAGATGCATTCCTTAGCCTTACGCTCAGTGCACCAAAATTGACCAACATTATGATTGTCGCTGCCATCACCACTTGCGGTATCAACTTGTAATTCTTGATGAACGTAGCAACCTCATGGTAGAGGCCTTTACAATCTACCATGTGCTTGGTAAATTCTCCCTCACATCCTTCTTCTCAACTCCGTTGGCTCTACTCTCACTCTCTCTTTGAATTTGGGCCATCTAAATATCGTATTGGGAGTAGACTAATACGAGCTCGCCAATAGCCCATATGCAAGCCTCATCAATTAGTCTCGTTGTCCTGGATATTGCCATAGTTTTAACATCCTTGTTAATGGCACTAATGCCCATCAAGTGACGTTGAGCCACTAAGCTCACTTCAATAAGTTGATGAGCTTAGCCTCGAAAGGAAGATGTGTTAATGGTTGAGTTAATGGTTCAACCTCTTACTTGAGGACTGCAGCAATGGTTGAATTGGGTTGTCAATCTATCCAAGCTTCTTAAATAAATGTATTGCATTATGAAATGTACATTCTCAAATTAAAATGGCTTGAAAGCGCTTTGCTAGCGAACTTAACCACGAGTGTATCCTTGAACTTAATTACATGGTCACCTTTAAGAGCAACTTCAATTGGCTGTGTAGAGAACTAAACGCATAGGGGTAGAACTGATAGAAGTAAACACAAATATGCTGAATTTCTTGTTGGTCATTACGAATCTACTTGCGAACATAGCCTTTTAGGTGGCCATAAATCCATTTGGAGGAGTCTATTAGGAAGACTCCACAACTGAAAATTACAAAGCGGGTATAGCTGTTATGTTACACAAGTATCTAGGCGAGTAAAACCCTTTTATGAATTGCAATACAATTTGTTTCCTCATATCCATTATGGTAATTATAATTCTCATAAGTGGTGCATCGCAAACGAGAGGGCATGGGCCAAGATCATTAGGCAGCAACAACTTTCTCATCATCCATGAATAGAAATTGTAATTTGGTACATGAGATAATTATGATTGTAATTATCGCATAAATTTCATTTATGATTATTTTTTGGGGGTTGGCAAATTCATTGTTTAATCCAAAAATCACGTCACCAAAAGAATGGTGACACACCTAGAGTTTTGTTGTTGATTGTTGTGTTCTGGTCATGTCAATTTGTCCAAGCTCCTAAAGAAAGGCGTAGCATCGTCAAACATTCAATATCAAATTAAAATGGTTTGAAATTGCCCCACTAGTGGACTTAATCACGAGTGCATCCCTAGATTTAATTATATGGCCACCTTCAAAAGCAACTCCGGTCGGCAACATAGAGAACCGAATGCAAAGGGAGAAGAAAGAACAGAAGATGATACAAATATGGTAAATTATCTTATGGTCATCGCAACTCTACTTGTGACCATGGCTTTCTAAGTACCTGTAAATCCACTTGGAAGAGTCTATCAAGAAGACTTCACGTCCGAAAATTACACGGTAATTACATCTGTTAGGTTGCACAAGTACTTGGGTAAGTACAAATATTTTATGAATTTACAATCTATTTTGTTTTCTTATGTCCATTATAGTGATTATAATTCTCATAAGTGGCATACCACAAACGTGGAGGATATAAATAAGATCATGAGGTTTATTATATGAATCGCAATTATTTTTGCAACGATTTTCTCAATGTCAATATTGGTGTTGAGTGCGAATGGAAAATGAGATTTGACACATGAGATAGCTGGGATTGCAATCATCATGTGAATTCCATTCATAATTATTTTTTGGGAGTGGCAAATTTATTGTTTGACCAATAAATCACATCGCTAAGAAAATGGGACGCACCTAGAGTTTTGTGGTCACTTGTTGTATGTTCACCATATCAATATGTCCAAATTTCCTAAAGAAATGCATCACATTATGAAACATACATTCTCAAAATAAAATGGTCTGAAAGTGTTTTAATAGCGGACTTAACCACGAGCGCATTTTCTAGCCTTGCGCTCGGTATGCAAAAACCTACCAACACTATGATTATTGCAAACATCACCACTTGCAGTCTTAACTTGTAATCTCTATGAAAGTAACTACTAGGGGTGGCCTAAGCGACCCCACGACAGATGCTAGTATGAATGTGCCTATTGCCAATCATGGGCTTAATAGATTCTACCCTACATCCTTCTCTTAAGCTCTTTTGGCTCTACTCTTGTCCTTTCTTTGAATTTGAGCTACCTCAATATCATATTGGGAGTAGAATGATACAAGCTTGCCAATGGTCCTTATGCATGCCTCGGTAATTTGCCTAGCTGCTTTGGATATTGCTGTAGTTCTTATATTTTTGTTGATGGCGCCAACGCCCATCATGAGCAATGCCATTGTGACTAGGTCTTCATTTGCACTGAGCATGGCAATGCGAAGCCACTAAAATCTCTTCAATGGGTTGAGGAGCTCAACTCTAGAAGGATGAGCTGGCAATTGTTGAGTTAATGATTCAAACCTCTTGTTTGAGGGATTGAAGCAATGATTGAGTTTGATTGTCGATATACAAGCTTTTTAAAGAAAGACAAAGCCTTATCATACATATATTTTCAAATTAAAATAGCTTGAAAGCATCCTACTAACGAATTTAACCACCGGTGCATCTCCAGACTTAATTATATGGCCACTTTCAAAAGCAACTTTGGTCAGTTGTGTAGATGATCAAATGCAAAGAGGAAAAATGATAGTAGATGATATAAATATGCATAATCTCCTGATGGCCATTGTGAATCTACTCGCAACTATGGCCTTCCAAGTGGGCTAATTCGCTTGGAGAAATCTATGAAGAAAACTCAATAGCTAGAAATTACACGATATGTATAGCTATTATATCGCATAAGTATCCAAGTGAGTACATACTTTTTATGAATTGTAATGAATTTTCTTTCCTTGTATCCATTACAGTAATTATAATTTTCATAAATGGCATATTGCAAATGCAAATGATAAGGATCAAGATCACTAAGTTTATCATATAAATCACAATTAATTTTGCAACGACGACTTTCTCATTATCAATATTAATGTTGAGCATGAATGAAAAATGTGATTTGACAAATGAGATATCTGGATTTCAGTTATCGCATGGATTCTATTCATGATTTTTCATTGGGGTGGCAAATTTCTTGGGAAGAGGGATGCATCTTGAGTTTTGTAATTGATTGTTATATGCTGACCATATTATTCTATCCAAGCTTCTTAAATAAAGGTGTAGCATTATTAAGTATATATTTTCAAATTAAAATGGTTTGAAAGCGCCCTATTAGCAGACTTAATCATGGGCGCATCCTCGAACTTAATTACATGACCACCTTCAAGAGTGAATCTGGTTGGCTACGTAGATGACTAAACGTAAGGGGGGAAGAAATGATGGAATGGGATAAAAATATGCTAAATTTCCTTATGGTCATCGCAATCTACTCACGACTATAACCCTCCAAGTGGCTATAAATCCACTGGAAGAGTCTATCATGACTCCACGATTGAAAATTACATAACAGGTCAGTCGTTATGTCGCACAAGTACCCAAGCGAGTACAAAATTTTTGTGAATTGCAATTCATTTTGTTTCCTTGTGTCCATTATACTAATTATAATTCTCATAAGTGGCATATCATAAACAATGAGGATATGGACAAAAGTCGTTAAGTTTATTATATGGATTGCAATTATTTTTGCAATGACGACTTTCTTATGATCAATATTGGTGTTGAGCGCAAATGAAAAATGTGATTTGACATATGAGATAGTTGGGATTGCAATCATCATGTGGATTATATTCATGTTTATTCTCTAGGGATATCAAATTTATTGTTTGATCAAGAAATCACGTCACTAAAAGAATTGGGACACACACCTAGAACTTTTTGGTCACTTGTTTTATGCTGACCATATCAATATATCCAAGCTTCTTAAAGAAAGGCGTAGCATTATAAAACATATATTCTTAAATTAGAATAGTATGAAAGTGCCTTAATAATGGACTTAACCATGGGACCATTCCTTAGCTTTGTGTTGAGCACGACAGAACCGACAAACACTATGATTTCTACCACTATCACCACTTGTAGCCTCAACTTGTAATCCTCGATGAAAGTATCTACTAAGGGCGACCCTAGCGATCTCACGGCAAAGGCCAGTGTGGATGCTCCCGTTGTCTACTATGGGCTTGGTAGATTTTTCCCTACATCCCTCTCCTCAGCTCTTTCAACTTAACTCATATCCTTTCTTTGAATTTGGGCCACCTCATATTATATAGGAGTAGACTAATCAAGCTTGCCAATGGCCATTGTACAGGCCTTGGCAATTAGCCTCATCGCCCTGGAATTCCCAATTCTTGCATCTTTGTGGATGATGCCAATGTCCATCATGAGCGATGCTGTTGCAACTAAGTTTTTATTTGTAATGAGCATAATAATGCGGAGCCACTAAAATTACTTCGATAGGTTGAGGAGCTTAGCCCTGGAAAGAAGAAAGGCCATGGTTAAGTTAATGGTGCAACCTTTGGTTCGAGGGATTGAAGTAATGGTTGAGTTTGATTGTTAATTTGTCCAAGTTTTTTAATGAAAAACATAGCATTATCAAACATACATTTTCAAATTAAAATGGTTTAAAATTACCTCACTAACGCATCTTTGGACAAAATTATATGGCCATATTCAATAATGACTCCAATTGGCTACATAGATGACCAAATGCAAGAGAATGAAATGACAAAAGTGGATACAAATATGCAAAATTTGCTAATGACATCGTGACTCTACTTGGAACCATGGCCTTCCAAGTGGCCATAGATCCACATAGAGTAGTCTATTAGGAAAACTCTACGGTTGGAAATTACATGGCGGATATAGCAATTATGTCGCATAAGCACCCAAGCGAATAAAAACTTTTTATGAATTGCAATCACTTTGTTTTCTCATGTCTATTATGGTAATTATAATTCAAATAAATCACATATTGCAAATCCAAAAGATATGAACCAATATCACCTCATCATATGGATCTTACTTATTTTCATAGTAGTAGCGAATTTCTTATTTCAATTGGTGTTAAGCGTGGATGGAAAATATAATATGATGCATGAGATAGCTGGGATTGCAATTATCGCATAGATTTCATTCACGATTATTTTTTGAGGGTGGTAAATTTATTACTTGATCAACAAATACATAGCATTATCAAATATACATTCTCAAATTAAAATGATATGGAAGCGCTTTATTAGTAGAGTTAACCATGGACACATCCTTAGATCTAATTACATGGCCACAATTAAGAGTGACTTTGATTGGCTGCAAAGGGGACCAAACGCAAGGAGGGAAGAAACGACATAGTGGGATGCAAACATGCTAAATTTTCTTAAGGTCATCATAAATCTACTTACGACCATGGCCTTTTTATTGGCCATGTATCCACTTAGAGGAGTCTATTGGAAAGATTCCACTGTTGAAAATTACACAACAAGCACAACTGCCAAGTCGCACAAGTACCCAGCAAGTATAAAATTTTTATGAATTGCAATACATTTTGTTTCTTCATGTCAATTACGGCAAGTATAATTCTCATAAGTGGCATATTGCATACGTGGAGGATACAGACAAAGATCATTAGGTTTATTAGAAGGATTGCAATTATTTTCATAATAACTTTCTCATTGTCAATATTAGTGTTGAGCACGAATGGAGAATGTGATTTGGCACATGAGATAATTGGGGTTACAATCATTGCGTGGACTCCGTTTATGTTTATTCTCTGAAGGTAGCAAATTAATTATTTGATCCAGAAATAGTGTTGTTAGGGGAAAAGGGACACACCTAGAACTTTTGGGTCGCTTGTTGTATGCTGACCATGTCAATCAGTTCAAGTTTCCTTAAAAAAATGTATGGCATTATGAAACATACATTCTCAAATTAGATTAGTTTGAAAGCACCTTAATAGTGGACTTAATCATGGGCCCATTTCTTAATCTTGCATTGAGCACGGCAAAACCGACTAGCAATATCATTGCTGCTAACATAACCACCTACAACCTCAACTTGTAATCCTTGATGAATGTAGCCATTAGGAGTGACCCCAATGACCCCACGACAAAGGCAAGTGCGGATGCCCCCATTACCTATTACGGACTTGGTGGATTCTCCCCCACATCCCTCTCTTCAGCTCTTTCGGCTCTACTCCTGTCTTTAGTTTGAATTTGGGCTCAATATCTTATCAGGAGTGCATTGATACGAGCTCACCAATGGCCCTCGTGCATGCCTCGACAATTAGCCTTGCCATCCTAGATATTTTCATAGTCCTTACATCTTTGTTGATGATGTCGATGCCCGTCATGAGCGATGCTGTTGCGACCGAGACTTTATTTGCACTAAGCATGGTGATACAGAGCCACTAAAATTGCTCCAATAGATTGAGGAGCTCAGTCTCGAAATGAAGATGTGGCAATGGTTGAGTTGATAGTTCAATTTCTTGGTCAAGGGACTAAATCACCGGTTGAGTTGGGTTGTCAATCTGTCTAAGCTTACTAATGAAAAGCATAGCATTACCAAACATATGTTCTCAAATGAAAATGGTTTGAAAGCATCTTTCTAGCGGACTTAACCACGGGCGTATTTTCGTATTTAATTATATAGCCACTTTCAAGAGCGACTATGGTCGGCTACTCAAAGAACCAAATGTGAGGAGGAAGAAATACAGAAGGGGATACAAATATGCAAAATTTGCTAATGGCCATCATGACTCTACTCACGACTATGGCCTTTCAGATGGCCGTAAATCCACCAAGAGATGTCTATCAAGAGGACTCTTCTGCTAAAATTTACACGATGAATACGGTCGTCATGTCACATAAGCACCTAGCGAGTATAAACTGTTCATCAATTGTAATCATTATGTTTCCTCATATCCATCACAGTAATTATAATTCAAATAAGTGCCATATGGCAAATGTAGAGGATATGGACAAAGATCACTAAATTTATAATAGGGATTGTAATAATTTTTGTAGCAGCAGCAAAACTCTCTTTATCAATTGGTGTTGAGCGCGAATGGAAAATATAAGTTGACGAATAAGACAGTTGAGATTGCAATCATCGCATGGATTCCATTTATGATTATTTTTTGGGATAGGAAATTTAATGCTTAAGCAAGAAATCACGTCGCCAAGACAATAAATACACAGCTAGAGCTTTATGGTCGCTTGCTGTATGCTGACCATGTCAATTAGTCCAACCTTCCTAAATAAGGACATATCATTATCAAACATTCATTCTCAAATTAAAATAACTTAAAAGCGCCCTACCAGCGAACATGACCAAGGTTGCATCTCCGAACTTAGTTATATGGCCACCATCAAGAGCAACCCCCATTGGCTGCGTTTAGGACCGAACGCGAACACCAACGCAAGAAGGGAAGAAATGACAATAGGTTTATCAGATGGGTTGTAATTATTTTCCCAACAACAACTTTCTCATTGTCAATATTAGTGTTGAGTGTGAATGGAGAACATGATTTGACACATGAGATAATTGGGGTTGCAATCATTGCATGGACTCCATTCATGTTTATACTTTGAACGTAGGAAATTTATTATTTGATCGAGAAATCGCGTTGCTAGGGGAATGGGGACACACCTAGAAATCGTGCGAATGGAGAACGTGATTTAACATGACCAATGTTGCATCTCTGGTCTTAGTTATATGGCCACCATTAAGAGCAACCCCGGTTGGCTCCGTATAGGACCGAACGCCAACGCCAACGCAAGAAGGGAAGAAATGACATAAGTGTGTATAAACATGCTGAATTTCTTAAGTGGCATATTGCAAATACGGAGGATATAGACAAAGATCATTAGGTTTATCAGATGGATTGCAATTATTTTCCCAACAACAACTTTCTCATTGTCAATATTCATGTTGAGCGCAAATGGAGAACGTGATTTGACACATGAGATAATTGGGGTTGCAATAATTGCGTGGACTCCGTTCATGTTTATACTCTGAAAGTAGCAAATTTATTATTTGATCGAGAAATTGCGTTGCTAGGGGAATGGGGACACACCTAGAACTTTCGGGTCGCTTGTTGAATGCCGACCATGTTAATCTGTTCAAGTTTCTTTTAAAAAAAAGCATGTCATTATGAAACATACATTCTCAAATTAGAAAAGTTTGAAAGTGCCTTAATAGTGGACTTAATCATGGGCCCATTCCTTAACCTTGCGTTGAGCACGGCAAAACCGACTAGCAATATGATTGCTGCTAGCATCACCACCACCAGCCTCAACTTGTAATCCTCGATGAATGTAGTCGCTAGGAATGATCCCCAACGACCCCACGGCAAAGGCAAGTGCGGATGACCCGATTACCTATTACGGGTTGGTAGATTCTCCCCTCATCCCTTTCTTAAGCTCTTTCGGCCCTACTCCTGTCTTTAGTTTGAATTTTGGCTACCTCAATATCTTATCGGGAGTGCACTGATACGAGCTCACCAATGGCCCTCGTGCATGCCTCCACAATTAGCCTTGCATCCTAGATATTCTCATAGTCCTTACATTTTTGTTGATGACGTCGATGCCGTTGCGACTGAGACTTTATTTGCACTGAGCATGGTGATACAGAGCCACTAAAATCGCTTCAATAGATTAAGGAGCTCCGTCTTGAAATGAAGATGTGACAATGGTTGAGTTGATGGTTAAATTTTTTGGTCAATGGACTAAATCACCGGTTGAGTTGTCAATCTATCTAAGCTTACTTATGAAAACCATAGCTTTACCAAACATATGTTCTCAAATGAAAATGGTTTGAAAGCGTCTTTCTAGCGGACTTAACCACGGGCGTATCTTCATACTTAATTATATAGTCACTTTCAAGAGCGAGTCTGGTCGGCTACTGAAAGAACCAAATGCGAGGAGGATGAAATGATAGAAAAGGATACAAATATGCAGAATTTGCTAATGGCCATCATGACTCTACTCGCGAACATGGCCTTCCAGATGGCCCTATATCCATCAAGAGATGTCTATCAAGAGGGTTCTTCTGCTAAAAATTACACGGCAAATATGGTCATCATATCTCATAAGCACCTAGCGAGTACGAACTATTCATCAATTGTAATCATTTTTTTTCTTCATGTCACATAATCATTTTGTTTCCTCATTTTGATGTTGAGCACAAATAGAAAGGGTAATTGGACGCATGAGACAACTGGAATTGCAATCACCACGTGAATTCCATTCATATTTGGGGATGGCAAATTTATTACTTGATCAAAAGCTCGCAATGCTAGGAGAATGGAGACACAACTAGAGCTTTTCGGTCGCTTATTGTTTGCTGACCATGTTAATTTATCCAAGCTTCCTAAAGATGGGTATATTATTATCAGACATACATTCTCATATTAAAATTATTTGAAAGCACGCTAATAGCATACTTAACCATGATCACATTCCTCATCCTTACACTCAACATGTCACAAACTACTAGTAATATGATTGCCGCAACCATGACCACTTACAGTCTCAACTTGTAATCCTTGATAAATGTAGCTTAAGGGGTGGCCCGTGCAACCATATGACAAAGGCCATTGCGAATACTCCTGCTGCCTACCCTGGGCTTGGTAGATTCTCCCTTGCTCTCTTTCCTTAACTCCTTTAGCTCTACTTTTTTCCTCTTTTTCAATTTATATCATATTGGGAGTAGACCAATACAAGCTATCCAATGGCTTAGCTTCGTCGCTCTAAATATTACCATAGTTCTTACATCCTTATTGATGGTGCGACACCCATCATGAGACACCGTTGCGATCGAGCCTTCATTTGCATCGAGTAAGGTGACATCGAGCTACTAAGCTCACTTCGATAGGTTTGAGGAGCTTAGCCTCAAAAGGAAGAGATGGCGATGATTGAGTTGACAGTTCAAACTCTTGTTTGAGAGAGTGAAGCAATTGTTGAGTTGAGTTATCAATTTATCTAAGCTTTCTACGGAAATGCATAGCATAATCAAATATACATTCTTAAATTAAAATGATTTGAAAGCGCCCTATTAGTGGACTTAACCACATGCACATCCTGGACTTAAATTATATGGCCACTTTCAAAAGTGACTCCAGTCGGTTGCGTAGAAGACCAAATGCAAGTGAGGAAGAAATGATAAAAGGGATACAAATATGCTAAATTTCCTGATGGTCATTGCGAATTTACTAGCGACGATAGCCTTACAGGTGGCCGTAAATCCACCTGAAGGAGTTTATCAAGAAGACTCCATGATTAGAAATTACATGACGAGTACAACCGTTATGTCGCATAAGTACCCAAGCGAGTATATACTTTTTATGAATTGTAATACATTTTGTTTGCTCATGTACATTACGGTAATTATAATTTTCATAAGTAGTATATCACAAACAATGAGGATATAGACCAAGATCATTAGGTTTATCAATTTGGATCGCAATTATTTTCGCAGCAATGACTTTCTCATTGTCAATATTAGTGTTGAGTGCGAATGGAAAATGTAATTTGATGCAAGAAATAGTTGGGATTGCAATCATCACATAGGTTCCATTCATGATTATTCCTTTGGGGGTAACAAATTTATTTCTTGATCAAAAAATCGCGTCACTAGGAGAATATGAACACATCTAGAGCTTTCTAGTCGCTTGTTATTTGTTGACCATGTTAATTTATCCAACATACATCCTCAAATTAAAATTATTTGAAAACGCCCTACTGCGTATGGACTATTTAATCCTCAACACCTCCTAAGTATTTCGTGGGGTGTAGCTAAGGCTTAGCTGCAAGCTGTGTGTGTAAATGTGTAGTGCTAAGGCATATGTAAAGGCAAGCACAACAATTGATATCTAAATAATGCTTCAATTTTATTTATATAAACATTTATTCCTTACACCAATTGTTAAACAAACATGTCAACAACCAATCCACCCTTTATAACTCCCAACCCACACTAACATTTAACACAATATTAGTAGACTTACCTCACCTTTGCAAATGTGTTTTCATGAAATCCCATTAATTAACAAACAATCAAATTTTATTACGCCTATGTCCTCAAGTCCTTAGTAGAGTCATGAAGATATCGGGACCTATCATAAAATAGTGTAAGTGGGCATTCCCACAACATACAACTCGAACTCATCGTCGATCCACACTTAACTCATCGATTATGAACGTAATCCCAAATCCACACCTCACATGACATCGATTTTCCTAATCTACGTTTCCAAAAGAAGTCGCCATTAGCCATTGTTGAGGGTCGACTAGAAACACTAATCAAGATGCAAGAGTATCATCTTGATACATGCACAACCGGAGATTTTGGGCTCGAAGACTTGATTATATTAGTTATGCAAATGCCCTTTCAATACCTAAACTTGATTAAGTGCTAACCAAAGTTTCAGGGTAATTTTAAGATTTGTCCTAACCATTCTAAAAATGAAAGGAACAATCAATATATGAGAAATGTGCAATCAAGTATAATCGTAATGAAAAACGTAGACAACAACCTAGCGTCTTTAAAAAGAAAATGGCATCCAAAATATCCCATGGTAAAGCCCTAAAGGATTATCTAATTGGGTTTCAATTTTTTATTAAGAGATTTTCACAAATTCTAAGAGAAAACTATTCAAAAACTGATTTTTAAGCTTTTTCCCAAAATTTCTGAATTTTTTGGAATTTTTTTGAATTTCCAAAAAAAAAAAATTTATGGATTTCCTGAATTTTCTCAATGGTTTGTGAATTTTTAATTTTTCCGAATTTTCGAAATTTTTTAATTATAACTTTAAATATTTTTTAATCTGAGAAAAGACTCTGGGCCGGGTAGAGTTTGAATTTGGGCCGGCCCTAGTGACCGGCCCAAACATATCAAGTGGGCCCATTCGCTTCTAAGCCCGCGGCCTCCGATTATTTCTTTTTCTTTTTGAAAATTTTTTGCCTTTTCTTTTCTTTTCCTATTTTTCTTTTTCTGCATCTTCTTCATCCTGAAACTTGCTCACGCCCATTTCTCTGCAAATCACCCGAACCACCTTCCACCTCCGACAACGTCTCTTGCCCTGAGCTCAGGCCACCGCTCGCGCCCACCGACCGGTGCTGACCACTAATTGGCTGGTGATTACTAAGGCCGCCAAACTAGATTCGGCGATGGGATTTTCACGGTATAAAAAGATATGTATGACAAAAGCCTAAAAAACTAGCATAGAAATCACTGAAATGCATATTAACCGAAGAGGAATGGACTTACTATGGCGGTAGCTAACCTCGAGCTTCACCGGCGTGGGAATAGATCTTCCAGCAAGGAGGCGTTCGACCATGGACGACTTGGTAATGCGTACATGCCATAAAAACGAAGGAAAACGCAGCATTAGCTTCGATCAGTCGATCAATGAAGTGAGTATAAACCAAATCGGATCAAAACCATATCACACAGCGAATCACACGAGATCCATTTCGGAATCTCACTTAGGCATTTTATCGAACACGTGACGTGCGACTTAAAACATGAATTCAATGCCAGGTTTCAGAGCAATTCTCGGCTCGGCAATGACATATCACACTCCAAATCGCCAAATATACACTACAAATCAGCTTCAGCGTCAACACGATCCGCCCAAAATCTCGTCAATTTAGTTCAATACTCTCAAACTCTTATCCCCCTGGTTCGAGAGATTGCTGCGACGAACGGCGACAGGCGAGTTGAATTCCGCCGATGGTCGAGGGTGATTCAGGGGAACCACCGGCAGGCGGAAAGATTCCTTTTCTTGTTATTCCCCTTAACCGTTTGGCCAGCTCTCGGGATTCAAGAAGCTCTCACATCTTCTCACTTCGCTGCTTGTCGTTCCCTCACAGACAGGACATGCTCGCTCGATTGCCTCATTCGGTTGGTTCATCCTTACGCTCACAGCCTGAAAGGTGCAAAAGGGAGAGAAGAAACCGCAGAGTAGCCACGCCCTTGCTGCTGGACGCGTAGCGGGCTGAGAATTCGGGTAAAAGAATGGGCTAGACAAACCGGCCCACTTGATTTTTATGAAAATCTTTTATTAAATTTTTGTTGTTATTATCAGTTCTTTTTTTTTTTTTATGTGGTCATGCCCTTGCTTAATTATTTTTTATTTTTATTATTATCATGTTTCATATTATACATTAATAGTGAATTATTAAATGTAATTATGGAGTATTAATATTGGAACACCGATATCATATCGATTTCTACACTAGAGAATATTATCATTATTATTATTTTATTTTTTCTTATTTTTAAGTTTGTCAATTTTCCTCAACCAAAAATACTGTCATGGCGAATAATGCCTACTAGCAATCATATTTCTGTAATGTTTTGCCTTACCGATATCATATCAATTTCTCCATCTTCACGGCCCCATTCCAATTTTATTGCCTTCTCATCTAACCCCATTTTATTGAGTTGCACGAGAGAAGACACGCTTGCTTGTATTCGGTGACTTTGATGGAGCGGCAAGAAATGAGGTGGGCACCTCTCTTTCGTCGTAGAAGAATTTTTTCAATGGGAAAATTAGAGATACATTGTTCCAACACAGAGACTTATTTGATTCTTCAATTTTAAAGAAGATTCAGAATACATCAGAACAATTATTTAGAGGATTTAACGATTCCTAAAATGTGGATTCATACTTTTTATACTTTACCTAATTTTTTTTTTTATGGTATTTTTTGTGCCAATCGAAATACAAATAGAGGGTAGGGGTTTAGATTGTGTACCAACGTCCACACAGCCAATCTCCAATAGATAAAAAGGGTCCATCAGAACACTAATTTAGTTCAGGGCAACCTCAATTCTTCTTGACCAAGAGGATCAGGGAAAGATTGGCCTTTGGTTCTTCCTAGCGAAAGTCCCCTTCACGAACATATATCTCATTTGCTTCTTATTTTCCAACTGCAATTCCGAGTTTCTAAAACTAAAATCGAACTAAACCAAATTATCATCAAGGAAATAAAAAATGGTTTTACTTCTTATTTTCCAACTGCAATTCCGAGTTTCTAAAACTAAAATCGAACTAAACCAAATTCTAGATTTCCCGCAGAATTTAGTATTTATATGTCTTTTACACATATTAAGTCAAATTTTGGAAAAAAATAGATTTTTTTGAAAGATGATATTTATATATATTTTTGTCCAGATAAGGTCAAATTTTGGCTAGACATAACTTCTTCATCCAATGTCCCATTCATTTGATTTTGCCACCAATAGAAAGCTTGTGACCCAGTTGTTTAAAAAATATGGTTCGAACTAAAAAAAGTATGGAGATCACGGATTTCCAAGGATCGAACCGAATGGATGACCATGATTTTTTTTTTTGAAAATCCGATAGCTTGATTGAATCTAAGTAATTTAAATGATTAGAAAACTCTAAACCTCACAAGATCAAGTATTTCAAATCATTTCATTGGATAATTCTTTAAAAATGATATTGATATATTTCTTTACCCAAATTTCAAAAACAAAGTATTGAGATTTGGATTTTCAAGAATTCAGCTCAACGAACAGCCGTGAAATTTTCTTTGTTAGAAATTCGATTGCCATTATAAATCAAGCTACATAAACCCCATTTGCATATTTCAAGCACATTTCATGCTCAAAATAATTGAGAATTCAGTAAATGGATAGATTCATGGTGGGGCCAGTTACTGTTTCTAATGCATATGATATACTCATATTCTTCCACTAAACAAGATCTGAGACTCATGTTCTCATTTCCAAAATTCGATATGCTTGATATATTCTTGTGCGAAATCAATTCAACTACATTGGTTTTAGTGTTTTTTATTTTGACCAAACAAGGAAGACCAACAATGGCGTCACATAAGATTCTTGTCGACAAATACCTCAGAGTACTTGTTAAGCATCTTTTATGAAGAATAATTCAATTTTGAAAATATCGATTGTGTGTAACATACATGAGAACAATCGGCACATTGATAATCTTAAGATCTCCTTTATCGGTAACACGCATTTAGGGCACTCGTTGATAAAATTCATGATGTTATTTGTGCAGAAAGAGAGAGAGGATAAAAATGGGATGAGTCGGATGACTGAGAATGAGAAGACAATGGAATATTCGTTGTTTTGATTGATCTTCCAAGGACCAAAACCATCAAGAAGATGATCACCCATGCAATGTTCCGAGTATTGTGGGCAACTTTCACACGACAAAGAACAAATTGCCACGTGCGGTTGTAGTTGAATTGTAACCAAAAAGAGACGACCGAAAGCTATCCTAGATTCAAATCGCCTTTCAAACATATGTTTCTTTTACAATCAAGAAAACTCTGTCATTGATTAAACAAAATCATCCCGAGTCATGGATTAGCTCGTTAATCTTTTGAGCTAGTCGACTTATCTAAAATGCAGAATTATTGTTTGTTCTCTGTCATGTTCGAAACGTAATTTTCTTTTCGTCGTGCCTTGAAACACGTAACTCAATAGGGATAGTCTTGAGAACATTACATGTGTTATGTTACGTACCTCTGATAATAAACTACCAATTTGATGAGTGGCCAAAAAATAAATTGTAAATTGTCAAATTAATGAATTGTTTCGTCCTCTTTTCATTAATTTATTCCCGGCTCTACTTTTTAAGTATTTGTTGTCCAAGAATGCCCGAGGTCCATAAGTGGCCCAACGATCAATTTACGGATTTTACCTAGGTCCAATTTGCACAACTCGTTACATTTTGCGAGAATTTGCGTGCCATCAAATCGATCTAGAGCATTCAATTTTTTTGTCCTTATCACCAAGGCAACGAAATTCCCTCCCATTGGTAAGGTACAATGACCCTGTCATAAAATTCAATGTTAGCCACCGCCCCCGATTGGGTCCTGGACACGATTACTTCCGTGTCTCCTCATAAGGCCACGACTTTTCTTCTAGAGGTCCAGTCGGGATGGGGTCACCTTGTCACAAGCTTGGGATTACGACAGTTATAAAAATTTTAAATTGACAAAAAATAATAACCCAAATAATGCTGAATTTTGAGGAGAAGTGTTAGAAAAGTCTTACACTTTTATTGCATTTATGTCAATTTAATCATAAACCTTTTAGTGGTGCAAATTGAGCCTTAAATTTTTTGACTTGATATCAATCAATCCTAATTCTTTTAAATGGAGTTAATTTAGTCATAAACTTTTTGACTTGGTGCCAATTCAATTATTCTACCTAATTTTGGTTGGATTTTGTTGATGTAGACGCTGGCCAATTTATGTGACACCACTAGCACTAACATAGACAAACTTTAATAATTTTACAAATTTTATAAAAATAAAAGAGAAAAATTATTAAAAATTATTTATGTCAGTGTTAGCAATGCCACATAAGTCATCTCGGCATCTACATCAACAAAATTCGTCAAAAATTAGTCGGAATGACTGAATAGGCATCAAATCAAAATATTTATGACTAAATTGGCATTATTAAAAGGGTATAAATGCAATAGACTATGATTATTTTGACACTTTTCCCCTTAATTTTGGCTTGCGCGGTGTGATTCATGAACTTTCAATTTGTTTAACATGGTCTATGAACTTTTTGGAATATGTTCAATTTAGTCTGTAAACTATATAAAGATGTTCATTATTGTTCTTTCATTAATTCAAGTTTAGGATAACATATAGTTCAATGACTAAATTAAATATGTAGCAAAAATTCATGAACCACATTGAACAAAATGAATGTTCAGAAATCATATTGCACGTTGAGGAGGTACGGACTCTGGAGTGCCAAAAGTTGGCACAAATGGACACTTAAGTGCCAAAAGTTACAAAAGATACACTTAAGTGCCAAAATCGGAGCAAAAGAGATTACTTAAGTGCCAACAGCGAAAAATTCCGGCCAAATTGCCACGTGTCCATTTTCCGGCGACTTCATTTGCTGACGGAGCATTTTTTTCAAAATAAAAAATTCACGTGGCCTTTTTTTTCAAAATAAAAAATCCACATGGCAATTTTAATTAATAATTTTTAAATCCACGTTAGCCAAAACGACGTCGTTTTGGCTAATTTTTGGCCGATTCAGTTTCCGGCAAGCCATGTAGGCAAGAAAATTAATAAAAAATTACCACGTAGATTTCCGACGGGCTTCGGCGACTTGGACTTAAGTGATCCATTTTTTTAAAAAAGTGGCACTTAAGTGTACCTTTTGTAACTTTTGGCACTTAAGTGTCCCCTCATGCCAACTTTTGGCACTCTTGTTGTACTTATGCCGCACGTTGAGTTAATGTTCAACAACCATATTGAACAAACGAAAAATTTTAGAGACCATTTTTGTTGTTTTTCCAAATAAAAATAATGGGAACTTCCTTGTAAGTAAAGCTTTGAAAGACGTTAAAGATCGAAACATATCAAAGTCAACGTTAAGATTAGTAAAACTCTTTTGGATGAAAACTGATCTCATCTCGCCTCTTCATTTGACTTGAAAGGGTGGGAGAAATCGAATTAAAAACCTCCAACCTACTCGTTCTTCTCGAGTTATACGTGGCTACAAGTCAGAAGAAGAAATAAGTTCTCTCTCTCTCTCTCTCTCTCTCTCTCTATATGCATAAATACTCGGAGCTTTAACGATTTCCCAACAAGGTATACGAACATACATCCCAGTTCTCTCCATGCAAGGACAAGCCATCCATTCCATCAACATGTCCTCTGAGATCACTCTCCATTTTCTTCTTCTCACAATCGTGTCCTTCTTGTTATCCTCCGCGGGCCGTGTCCATGGCGGAGCCGCTCCCCCTTGCCCAATCATCGCCATATACCAGTTTGGAGACTCGACCTCCGACACCGGCAACCTCATCCGCATCGTGGGTCCCAACAGCTCCGGCTCCCAGGCTGCTCGTCTCCCCTACGGCGAGACTCTCGGCAAGCCCACTGGTCGTTTCTCCAACGGCCGCCTCATAGTCGACTACTTTGGTACGGGATCAAACTAACCCAATACCCTCCCAGGAAAATGGATATTATGTGCAATAACTATGATACTGATGATCACCTAGGGTTTAAAATGATCCCTTTTATTTCGCAGCCATAGCTCTTGGCCTCCCTCTTGTTAATCCCTATTTGGGCAAGAATCTTTCCTTTGCGCACGGAGTCAACTTCGCCGTTGCCGGAAGCACCGTCCTCAACTCTTCGTTCTACGCTGCAAGAAACGTCACTGTGTCGGCTTCTGATGTTCCCTTGCGCCTCCAGCTCAACTGGTTCAGAAACTATCTCAACTCAACCTGCAGGTCACAGACTGGTATGCCCCGACTCTCCTTTTCATGTCCATTGACTTTGCATCATATGTGCTCTATCATGTGATTATATATGACTGGTATTGCTGTGATCTTGACATGCGATTTTGTGGCAGAGTGTGGAGAGAAGTTGAAGAGATCTCTTGTGATTGTTGGGGAGATGGGAAGCAATGACTTCCTCTATTCTTTCCTCAACGGGAAGTCTATTCAAGAAGTCATGACTTATGTGCCTCCCCTGGTTGAAGAAACCATAAATGTTACAAGGGTAAAATTCATTTAGAACACGGTATTCTTTTTTCCCCGAATGACAAACACCCATCTTGAATAGATAAACCCGAACTCATGAAATATCCAGCTAATCTCATGAACTTTGTATTTTCTTTGTTGAACTGCTTGTGCCTGCATGATTTACCAAATAATCTCGCACCCCCTAATGTCTAATGAAATATATACACAGAAGGGAACTAATAATTTGGTATAAATTCAGTTTAAGACACCTCTTCTTAGTGCAGGAGCTGATTAAATTGGGTGCATCCAAAGTAGTGGTGTTCGGAGACTTTGCCATCGGATGCTCCCCGATATACCTGACTAATTTCAAGAGCAACGATTCAAACGCGTACGACGACAAAGGTTGCCTAAAAGCGTACAATGCCTTTTCACAATTCCGCAACACTCATGTTCAAGTCGCACTTGCTGAGCTTAGACGCGAATTACCTCAAGCTACCATACTCTATGGAGACTACTACAATGGCTATAAGTATGTGCTCGACCGAGCCTCCTATCTAGGTAAAAACGTCTGCTATCGCCATCTTTGTTTCATCATGTACTCTCATAGACAATATCGCTTTGGCTATGCCATCAACCTCGCATGTTAACAAGGAGACAATTTCTTGCTTTGGCATTGTAGGATTCGACCCAAAATCGGCTTTGAAAGCTTGTTGCGGAACTGGTGGGTCATACAACTACAACTTCTCCCAAATGTGTGGATCAACAGGTGTCACGGCTTGCCCCAACCCAAATGAGTTCATAAGCTGGGATGGTGTACATCTGACACAGGAGGCGCATCGCCTCATTACAGAGTACAACATCAACAAAATCTTCCCCAAACTGTCTTGTGCCACATAGAGTCAAGGGCAACACCGGCTCACACATACATAATATTAACTACCGATCTTGAATATAGTCCGAATCTATTTTCCCTGTACTCAGAATAAAGGATGATGATCTACTCAAATAATGCAAGTGCTGGTTGAATCTTAAAGTACATGATAAACATCGAGATGGCCTCTTCCTTCTGGTTACAGCTTTACTGATCTAATATCTAGTAGTGGAACATTCTATCAACTTCCTCGCTATTTTTAGATTACAAATCATGTGTATACTGAGGACAAAATTTCATCTAGACCTGCACTGATTCACGTCAGGGAGAAGCGGAACATGGAGGAAAGAGGGTACATAGTAATCTTCTCCTAACTATAATGATGGACAGCTTGCATTCGATGGGATAAGAGTAACAGAACCATATTAAGTATACATGACCTGTTCACGGAAAAAATGTTTCCCCTGACAATGATGCTTTGTTTCTCCATCCACTCTCAGCATTCTCTTGGGGAGCATATAATCCCAGAAATGATCAATATTCTTCAGCAAACCAGTTGATGCTGAACCACCGCATCTTATTCTGATCATTGGGAGGTTACCAACACATCAAAGTTTCCATGAATTTGGACTTTAGATGCATAAGACCAATCTATTCTTTAACATGACAAAAAACTTTCCCAGATAGCAATTTGCCATATGCTGTGGGAGCCTCGGGCAGTGGATGCCCTTTCCAGCAACTTGCAATCTGTCATCCTTTTAAGTTTCTTTTGAAGGGCCACTGAGAACCAATGCCCACAGATGTATTTTTCCAGAGGAGAAAATAACAGAAGAAACAGAGCCTTGTTGTACCTCATGAACATTCTTGTCTCTTTTTTGGATACACAGTGTCAAAAATAATCCTTGCCAATATACGACGAACCTCATCCAAGCTCCCCGATGACAGGGAATCATAGTCAATTTTTAACTGCCTAGGCACAGTTCCCCGCTCCATGCCCCTACGGACACAATCAAATATCCTGCACACTCTTTGTAGCAAGGCCTCTGGAACAAAAACCTTAATTGAAAAACAGATACTCAGTAATGGACACAAAACCACAGATATGTGATGTTAAAGTGAGTCTAGTAAAATGTCATCTGCAGGTTGAAATCAAATGAACATAAAAGATAACAAGAATTTCAAGTTATATGACAATAACTGAAATAACACAAGACAATGAAGAACAAAATGATTTAAGAGGGAAATTATATGAGATCATATAAACCCAGATGGCTTTGACAAACCAAAGTGACTGCAATAGATTAACATCTCACCCCGTGCATTTATTTGTTTTAACTAAACTGGGAGACTTTCGCAACAACTAATATTAACACCCACTTTGCATGACAAATTGGGTTCTTACCAAATCAGTGCTAGGTGCTTGGGGATACATGCTCATTGCTCGGGAAACATAATGTACACTAGTCATCTTGAATAATACATCCTTAATTGATGCAGCAAGATCAATAACTTCATCCTTCATTGCAAGTTTCGAGTGAAGCACTGGAGATTCTTGAAGCTCCACATAACTGGAGTCATGTGGTTGATTGATTCCTCTAGCTATTTCTATAGCTTCCAACAAAGAACCACCACTGTGGAGAACAAGGCTGAATGCAGCAACAATCAAAGGGTCCCGTGGTTTATCAACAAGAGCCTTATGAAATGCCAATACAGCTAACCTGCAACAGCAACACAAATAGTGCATTGTAGGCAGCTCGAGATAATTCATTTTCATGTCCAAGCAGTCAAGCTAACTACAAATAAATGTTATACATCACAAGAAAAAAGAATGCAATGAAGTAGAAACACGAATGGTGATCTGGAAGCTCGCCTGTCAACTAGCACAATATCAGCTAAATCATATTTATATTAGAATCACAAGTCATACTGTCTATGAATGTGTTGTGTGCGTGCACACAAGAGAGAGAGAGAGAGAGAGAGAGAGAGAGAGCTAAAGGTGCTAAATCTCCTTTAGCATAAAAAGGGATGGCTGTCTCCTCAGAGCCAAAAGATTAGCGAAGAAACTCAAGCTTTAATGCAGTGCAATCACATTCGATCATGTTCAATAATGCAACAGACATACGATGATGATAAGCAGCTAAAATTGCCTACTCGAAGGTGCAAACAATAAAATCTCAAAGGAGCAGCTCCTAGGAGTCCTGAGCTCCATGCTACAAGCTTCACAAAGATTAGACTGAATTGCTAAAAGATCTTACCATAAGCTACTATGACATGGCCGATCAGGTGCCACCACTTTATCAAGGCTGGCAAAGAGTGCCTGCAACAGAGACAAAGTGGCAATGACTGTGAGATGAAAATGAGTATGTATAAACTCCAATTATGAGAATATGTGATTTCCAAATACAAGATTTTGTCTTGTAGTTGACTGTTAGATTAAAAGGATACTAAACATCTAAAGCACGTTGGCTGTGTGAAGAATGAAAGGAACATTGCAGACCCAGACTAACCAGGAGCAAATTAGATCCTTTATCACGTCTCTTGAAACGTTGGGAAACAAAGTATGATGCCTGTATGATGGAGCTGATTAGAACATCTTTACAAGGAGAGATGTATAAAGGATTCGTTCTCGAAGATTATCAAAACCTGAAGAGAGACTGCATACTTGGAAGGGCAAAAGCAATTCTAGAAGTCCAAATCTCCATAGCAATCTCAAAGAAGCTTCCCCTGATCCAAATGCCAACATATAATTCACCTCCATGAGAATTCTACCCTGGAGAAATGGATGCTAGAGAGCATGAGATTCAAGTAACAGTAGCTAAACCATGGAAGACAAGAAATTGATATACCTTGTCAAGTCTCAATACAGAACGGGATAAGACCCTCAGAGAAAGAGCTATTTCTCTAGTAAAACGAAATCCCAAACGTGATGCGACTCTAAATGCACGTAAAATGCGAGCTGTAGATCATGTTAAAGAAGTCAGATATCTCTCTTGAGTTTACAGTCGACTACAACTTCCAAACCAGCAATTTGAACATCACAAAAGGATGAAGACTTACCACAGTCTTCCACAAATGAAAGATTGGCAGGTATTACTGTTCGCACCTATGAGCACAGACTCCTTATGAGATTAACTGTTTTTTAACATAAGTAATGCAGATTAAAATAACTTCGGGGCACTTGCATACTTTAGCTTTCTTAATATCTTCCATTCCCCCCACATAATCGTATATTATCTTCGCATAGGGATCAAAGAATAATCTGCATAAAGAAAATGATATCATAGAAAAATTTATTAGGAATTAATCTCACCAATAGAAACGATGTCATAGAGCATCTATATATACTGTCAAAGCAATAACACAATTGACTCCAAGTCAGATTCAAGCAACAAACCCATTGACTGTGAAATCACGCTTTAGGCTATTCTTCCATCGCATAAAATCCCGTTCACTGCAGCCGGGAGGTCTCTTGACATTGTTTCTGAGCCCCCCAAAAGAGTTCCTTCCAGAAGTGCTAAAGCTGGAAACCTATCCAGGAAAAATCAACAGAAAAAGATGCATATAGTACTCCACTTTGCTGACAAAGGATGGTACAAACAAAAGTTTACTCAGTATATGCAATGTTCCAACCTCAATGACAGTTTCATCGACATGTACATGGCATATTGGAAACCGTCGGCCAATAAGTTCACATCTTGAAAAGGTATTTCGTACCTAAGACAGTTGAGAAAAGAACTTTAAATAACCACCATAACATTTTAGCAATGAAAAATTACCAAGAAATAACCAAACTAACAATAATTGCCACTAGAAGTAAAGTCCCGAGCCTTTTAATTTGCACAAAGCAATTTGAAACTTGTTTAAAAGTTCAAATGTTAACCTTTACATCATTTTCATCCCAATTTTCCCCACATGGAACTTCCCCGATTTTTCCAACATGGCACCTATTACAAGATGCCATGCAAAAAAATCAAGGACATTGATGACCAGAGGTCTAAATTGCAAATTCTACACAAGATTTATGACACATTTTGGAAATTAAAAAGGTTTAAGACTCAATTACATCTGTAGCAAAGGGTTTAGGACTTCAGGTGTAATTTTCCCTCTAAAATTTGCTCCTATTAATAGAGGAAAAACCAATGGCCCATCAAAGCCACAAAGACATTTTCATTCTTAGGCAGGCTAAGCAGTCCTAACATTTTCCAGGTGGCTGGAATTTTTGCCAAAAGCATAAGAGGACAATTGGTAGTTTTATTTTTTACACATACTGTAAGATTATCGACAGTTTCCTCAATCACGCTATATAAGAAGATAATTCCACATTGGCAATCTATAGTGCATAAATGAACATATCATCTACTATTTGGATTCAATCCTCTAGCAAGTCTTTGTAACAAACCTCAAAGCCTATGGATTGCCAAGCTACCAAAGTTGTACACCTATGGATCTACATTATCTCTGAGTCATCCATTTGGATACCCTACAATAGATATATTTATGAATCTCATTTAGACATGTGTTGATTTTCAGTCACTTTTACAACATAATTTAGAACTCAGTTATATCAATCAAAGAAAAACAACCTAAGAAAGTTCACAACTTGTCCAGACTTAAGATCATGAAGTGACCGGGTTGTGAAAAATCAACCTCGGTTGAAAATCTCTAAGAAGTAATAAAGTTGTGCTTGTTGCATGCACAATACAGTTTGGACACTCTATCTCTCTCTGTGAAAAAACACTTGGTCTAATGATTTAATTTTTGTCAATTTTGGAGTTTGTATCAAAGGTTTTAAATACTTTAAGCTCACATGAGCACATTTAGAAACCATCCAGCAAAATATCTTATTATCATCAAATGAATCTTTGCTGATTAAGTGGCATAGCAGAAGACCCGGTAAATGAGGTTTAAGAACATTAGGGACATGACAGAGAAGAACAAAGATTAAAGATAGGGTGCTGCCAAAATTACATAACAATGGGAGGATATGACTCTTATCATATATTAATATCACAGCACAGATGACAGGAATGGTGATTAGGCAAGTTTCCAACACTTTATGCATTTTATCTAAAGCGCAGCCTTTAGTATTATCACATTCCTTCCAAGCATACACAGTATCTCAGTTGCAGTGCAGTCCTTAATCAGCCAATTATCCACAAAAGGTAACCTGTTTGAGCTCAGCTGAGGTTATAATGTCGAAGTCTTTTGGGGTTCTCTTCAATATAAGATCCCGTACGCAGCCTCCTACCAGATATACCTCATAACCTGCAACAAAATGTGAGATCATGTCAATGCACAAACCAATGCCCAGTGTGCAACTTTCACAATCAGGAAATACGCAAAATTTATGCTGCCATAGTCGAAATTGTACGTTGCTTTGCCATCTTTTTTCTAACAACAAATCATTTGCAGCATAGGAACAGAAACATTTATGGCGACTACTCACATTAAATCACCTTTAGCAACTAAAGCTACTTCGACCAACCAACATATTAAATTGCGCATGAAGTCGATTGACATCCCCACAAAGCCTTTACCTTTTTTCTTTAATGCATTCAGAACCACTCTCGTGGGCTTCGAAATCATCGAACTTCTGATGCCAAGCTCCACAGAACTCAACTCTTTCCATCGAGGTGCCTGGCTGCTGTCCCTATCTACTAAACAAAACAACAGCATACAACTACCGCATAAGTACATAAAAACTTCAACTTCGCCAAAAGAAAAAAGAACCCAACAAACTCACACTGACCCTCTCCTCTCAAATGACCAGCATTTTCCGTCCCCTTCTCCTCTACAAAGCCCGACGATTCAACTGCAACGGAGCAGCTGCTGCTGCTGCTGCTTCCCACCTGCAGACTCCCACAGCCATCCTCTTTTCCTAACCATCGCCATGGAAAAAGGCAAGGGATAAGCACGAAAGAGAGGAACCGACCTTGGAGATGCGGAAAATGAGAGGGCGATGGCGGTAGAGCGAAACGCGCGAGAGTGTGCACGAGAAGCCGAGGGCAGCGAGCGCCATCGATGAGTGCCAAGTGGGTGATTCACCATGCCATGGACGTCTGCCAGGAGGGTTTTTCGCCGATTGAAAAATCGGTGGCCGACGCCGGAGAGCGGGGCGAGCGAGGGCGGAGCGGCGGTGGCGGCTTTTTGGTAGGATTGAAAACCATAGGAATGTCTAGAGGATGAAGATGATCTCGCGATGGATAATGTCAATGGGCCGGACCGACCAAAATAAAAAAGACCGACGGCTTAAGCCCATGCGGTGGCTTTGAAATTGGGCTTTTTAGGGTTCAAAAGAGAAGCAATTTATTGGAAAGCTTCTAGCCAAATCAATAGTAATTAATCATAAAATACACCGACAATAACACAAAACTTAATGGTTAACGAGAAGGATCTTAGTCTAAATATTGATTTCGATAATGGATAAGGTCATTCTCGTGAAATTTTCTTTGCATTGACGGTGTATGCTCTAATTTTCTCCCTAATTAATTGGGCACAAGATTCATTGCCTTCGGCTTTTGGTTTTTAAGATTACTTGCGTATTTGAATGGTATAGACATGGCGTTCAAAAATGTATTTTGAGGATTGTGTGACCTTACTAAATTTCTCAGAAGAGTCGCGAGACAAGACATGAGTTTCAAATTACCTAATTCATCGGCACAATAGAACCATTAGTGTTGCCTAATCTTATCTTGTTGGGCAATTCATCTTTTGTCATGGTTGGCGATTCAAAAGGCACATCCCATTATCAACTTGTGGTAATAGATTGTTGTTATTACCTGAGGAAGGCTAACAATATTTGAATAGATGATTTCAAAAAATCCCAATAAATTATTACAGAAGTTAAGTGTCAAGATGAATATGATTAGAGGCAACTAAAATTACATATGAATATGATTAGATTATGGATATATCCAAGTTATCAAGTTCAATGTTTCTATTGAGCAATTAATGAATATGAATAGAGAGATAGAAAACTTTACACACTGAACTTTATAGTGGTTCAACTTGATGTAAGCTTATGTCCAATCTTCCATGTTGACAACTTGTTGGCCGGATTCTACTAATCAATCAATGAGAAGTTACAATAGAAAGTGCTACTTGAACTCAAGCACTACTCCTCAAAATAGGTGTTGCTTATGATCAAGCTAATAGGACTCACTATTTCCCACCTAAACACAAAGTATCACTTTGCTAATACTTCTTAAAATATTACAATTGAATGCTCACTAATGACAAACTAAGAATATGTGAAACTCTCTTAGATTATGGAATTTTGTTTGATTTCTCTCTTTTCTCTTCAACACATTGGTCTTCTTTGATACTCTGTAGTATCTAGCACTTCTAGTTTGGGCAATCTTTAAGAGGATTAATTTCCAAGTTAGCAGTTGGACAAATGTTGAGAAGATTAAGGTAGTCGCTAAGGTTGAATAGTCAAAGATTTTGTTGATTTGGTTACTTATATAAACAAATCTTGATTTCCATAATTGGACCACTTCACCTAATGAAATAATTTTTCCTTTGAGATAATTGTCAATCAATCAAGATAATCTTTAAGATTGATAGAACACAAGTTATCAATGGATGAGAAAAAATATCTCAAAGTATTAATCTTGTAACCCATGACAAGAGATTTGTAGCAGGTAGTATAGATATTTTGCTATTATTAAGCTATCTTACTATTATTATGATATTCACAGCCTTGTTGATATCCAATTTTCTTTTGCCAATATGCAACATTTGCCTTGATAATATCCATGTAGTTATTGTTGTGACTTACCCCTCAAGGGGAGAGAATAGGTTTAGAGGTATTGCCTAAAGGATGGACCTACAATTCATGATTTGGCTAGGCTCTCCCAAACATATACCTCATGTGACATTGGCATGTTCATAAAAAAATTTTAATGAAGAGTCGTCACTAACCTATTGGTATCAATTAGAAACCAAGTATGGCATGGAAGTGTATTTCATTTTCTACGCAACTAGAGAATTTAGGATCGGGGACTTGATTACACTAATTAATTAATTAGTACTCTTTTGGTACATAATCTTGTTTATTTATTTATTTTTAAAAAAATTGCTAAGTAGTTTGGCTTGATTTTAAATCTATCCACTAACATGTGAGGTGATCATGCGAGTGCGTAATTATTAAAATCACAATCAGCAACTAAAGGAAACATTAAATAAATTACAAAGAAAAACAAATATCTAACATTAAAGAAGTAAATGCTAATCCTAACTAGGCTAAAGAAAAAATCAATATAATGAGAGCACTCAATGAATTGATAATTTGCCCCGAAAAAGAAACATTGAAACCCTATCATAGAGCCTCAAGAGTTTGTTCAAATTTTGAGCACAATTTTCTTATCAATCATTTTTCCTTAATTAGGAGAAAGTTTCTCAAAAAGACCATTTGAAATATTCTCAAGATATTCTAATTTGTGAAATTTTATTGGGTTTTTTGGATTTTTTAAAATTTGAAGGTTTTTATATTTTAATATTTTGAATGAATTTTATTAATTCGAAAAATTGAATTCGAGTAGGGTCCTCAAATCTAGTCCAAGTCGAGACTCACCCGAGTTTGCTAGCTCGAGACTCACCCGAGCTCACGCATCCCAAGCCCTCACCCGAACTGAGTTCATCATATTGAGCACAGCCCATCCCCAACTTAAAAAAAAAAAAAAGAACAAAAGAACAAACAGTCCAAATGACATCAACCAGACCAAGCCCAAATTTTTCTAATTCACATCAAGTCCAAGCCCACACCAACATTGTCTCTTCTATCCTTATACGTTGCTATTCTTGCAAAGGCATGGGAGATGTGAGAAGAAGACGGAAAAAAGAGGAGAAAGGCCTAGTTGAAAAGGGAAAAAAGTAAAACAAATAGACGGAAAAAAGAGAAGGAGAAAGGCCTAGTTGAAAAGGGAAAAAGATGGCCCTAAAACAAAAATGGGGTGAATTAGGGATATGTCTGGCCCATCTCAAAATTGGGATCCAAGAAGAAAGGAGAAGGAAGGAGAAAAAGTGAAAAAGATGAAAAGGGAAAAAAGTAAAACAAATACAAAGTTGAACCTCCCTCCGTAAGCTCACGTAGAGCAAAGTAGGCCACAAGGAAAACCAAAGGCATTGTTGCCGGAGATGGCCCTAATTGATTCAACAATGGCAAATGGATGGTGAATTAGGGATATGTCAAACTTAGTCCAATCACCTTGCCCATCTCAAAATTGGGATCCTCGAGAGAATAGATATGAAACAAACAAACTAGGGGCTTATCATAAATGTGGGCACTAACAAAGAAGACCACGTGCGTTAGCATTCGTCAAGGGGGAATCTAGTAACACTAAACCTACATATTTCACTCTCTATTTCTACTTTAGCTCTCGAACTCTCTCTCTCTTTCTCTTGCTCACTCTCTCACTCTCTCGAGCTCATCCCCTCCCTTTTTCAACTCTCATTATGAATAAGCTACCATTTTACTCATGCGGGTTCTCTCTTTTTGGTTTTTCAAAGGAGAAGCCCCTTGTGAAAATGCTCTCTCCACTTCTATTATTTCTCCCTCGAAAGAAGTCCCATTTGGTTGACCCCCCCTTCTCTCACTTTTAAACACCGGCACGCATGGCCAATGGTATATCAGTTGCCCTTGGCCAACATAACATCAACAACCAACTCTCTGTCAACACTCGCTTTGTCTCTTCTATCCCTCTACGTCACAATTCTTGTAGAGGCGTGGGAGACGCAAGAAGAAGACAAGGAAAGGGAAAAAGCAAAAACAAATGGGTTGGTCTGAGCCCATGTGATAAGGAGAAGGAAAGACAAAAAGAAAGAGGTTGGGCTGTCTTGCCCTCAGCCCAGTCTTTCCTTTTCTTTTTTAAAAATAGTAATAATTAATAATTGATTTTTAATTAATTTCTTAAAATTTTAATAAATTGTACATTTATCATTGTAAATACTCCTAACACCAATATGCTTATGCAATTTAAATAATTTTTTTAGGAGTTAAAAATTGATCCCTAATTTATTATGCAATTTATGTGTAAATAGCTGCCCTTCTTTGGGAAAGAGCTCGAAAAAATTTCTTTCAAAGATTAGATGACATCTCGAATTTTTGCTAATAGATAATGAAAACAAGAATTTATTTATTTTTCGTTTTCATTTTCTTTAGGATTGTACCGTGTAAGGATGGGTTTTGACTAGCAAAAAAGAGAAAGTCTTACCATGTAATAATGGTTTCGGCCGGTGCATGTAATAACGGGTCTCGACTAGAAAGAAAAGTCTAGTTTAAGAATAAACCATTAACCTTTTGAAAGTGTGGTTTAATGATAGACCTACGAATCCTTTAGAAAAGTATGGTTTAAGGATGGACCCATGAATATTTTGAAAGTGTGATTTAAGGATTGACCCACAAATCCTTTTAAAAAGCATGGTTTAAGGAAACACCCTGAACCTTTGAAAAGCATGGTTTGAGAATAAATCCACAAACTTTTTGAAAGCACGGTTTGAGGATACATCCATAAACCTTTTGAAAAGCATGGCTCCGGGATGGACCAATGAACCTTTTGAAAGTATAGTTTAAGGATAAACTCAAAATCATTTAAATGTGTAATTTAAGGATAGACCCACAAACTTTTTACTCCGCCTCCCATGCCTACTTCACATTTTAGAACCCTGACCTCCTCACAGTGTCATTTCCACATATCAAATTCTCAAGCTCTCTTCTTCTTCTCCTTTTTTTTATTTATCTCAACATTAAGGCTTACAAAGAAAGTCACAAAAGAGAGTCTCCCTCGAACACAAATATCTTAAAATATTAAGCAGACATTCACTATTATTTACTATTACCTTAGCATATGGCCGAAAAGACACATTTGAGAACCATCACTACACTGGCCAATAAGCACAAAATGCCCCAAAATGAAAAGACACATCCAATAATGAAACAACAACGAGAAACTCACTAGAATCACATTTGACAACCAAAACACGGCTCGAAATGAAAAGGAAACATAAAATCAAATGAGACCAAAACAAATTTGGAGGAGACATTATGTCAAACACCAAGTGGGGGTGGACCAAAGAAGGGATTAAAAAGCATCTGAGACAAAAACTCAAGCTATGATTGTCATACGGCCAACAAATAATGCTTAAGGTAGACTCAAAAATGATTCTTTCACATTGACACGACATAAATGACGAACGAAAAGTCTCAACCTAGGGTAAGCCAAGGTAGGGAAAAGTAGGCTATAAGGAAAACCAAAGATGTTGTTGTTGGAGATGGCCCTGCTTGATTTGGCAACGGCAAATGGATGGTGAACTAGGGATATGACAGACTTAGCCCAATCATTTCGCCCATCTTGAAACCAAGATTGCCAAGAGAACATATAGAAACAAACAAACAAACCATGAGTTTATTGAAAATGTAGGCATTGATAAAGGAGACCGTGTGGATCAACATTCCTCACGAGGGGGCTCCGGTGATATTGAGCCCATGTATTTCACTCTCTAGTTCCACTCTTACTTTTGAGCTCTCTTTTTTCTTTAGCTCACTCTCTTACTCTCTTGAGCTCATCCCCTCCGTTTTTCAACTACCCCCCAATGAGCTCCCCTTTTTACTCTCGCAAACTCTTTTTTTTTTTTTTTTATTTCTCCGAAGAAGAAGCTCCCTCTGAAAATGCTCTCTCCACTTTTGTTTCTCCTTCGAAAAAAGCTCCCTTTTGGCCGACTCCCCCTCTCTCGCTTTTAAGAATTGGTGTACTTGGCCTCTAACATGCTAGCTGCTCTTGGCCAGCTTAGCCTCGACTACCTACTTCAAGTTGATGCTCGTTTTGTCTCTTCTATCCCTATAGGTCGTTGTTTTTGCAAAGGCGTAGGAGACATGAGAAGAAGACAGAGAAAAGGGGAAAATGCACAATTGGAAAGGGAAAAAGTAAAACAAATGAGCTAATCTAGGCCTAGGCGAGAAAGAAAAGGAAGGAGAAAAAGAAAGAGGTCAAGCTAGCCTACCGCGGACCCAACTTTGTTTTTCCCTTTTTTCTTAAAAAATTAATAATAATCAATAATTAATTTTTCAAAACTTTTAATAAATTCTATTGTTATCAATGTAAATACTCCTAGGACCTACATGCTTATGCAATTTAAATGATTTTTTAGGGGTTAAAAATAATCCCAATTTTTTATGCAATTAAAGCCAAAATTTAGGCATCAATAGTTATACCCATTTTGAAGAGAACTCAAAGTGGTGTCTTTCAAAGATTAGGTGACACCCTTAATTTTTGGTTGACAAGTAATGAAAATGCAAATTTATTTATTTTTCGTTTTCATTTTTTTTAGAATCTAATCATGTAAAAAAGGGTTTTAATCATAAATGAGGTCTCACTATGTAATAACAAATTTTAACCAGAAAGAAAAAATCTTAGCGTGTAATAACAAAATTGACTGGAAAGAGGTCTCATCATGAAATAACAAGTCTTGAGTGGAAAGAAAAAGTCTTGTTGTGTAATAATTGGTCTTGATTGGAGAAGAGATCTCACCGTGTAATAATGGATGTCGACCAAAAAGAATAAGTCTTATTGTGTAATAATGGGTGTCAATTAGAAAGGAGATCTCACTGTATAATAACGGATGTCGACCAAAAAGAATAAGTCTTATTGTGTAATGATGAGTGTCAATTGGAGAGGAGGTCTCACTATGTAATAATTAGGGGTGATTGGTTCTCGGTTGGTCCAATTCTCATGCTAAAACCAGGAACTAGACCTAAGGAGTCGGTTCCTCATTTTGGGAACTGAAGACCATTTCCTCATTTTGGGAACCGAAGACCGAACCGACAAACGCTAGAACCGGATAGATCGGTCCAAATCGGTTCTTGGGCGATCCCATAGAACCAGTCATCACTACAATAAAAAATTCCAAATAAAACTCCAAAAATTTAGCCCCCTTTTTGTGGAGATTGTCACTAAATCTCAACCACAAGGCCGCTGCTAAAAAGAGGTTTATTAAGCTCCTTGGTTTGATTTTATAGACAATCTCTCAAATGCTCTTTGAGTAATTGTTCAATGTGGGACATTTAGAGACTTGTTGTTGGAGACACTTGTAAGCAAGGGACAACGAGAGAGAGAGAGAGAGAGAGAGAGAGAGAGAGAGAGAGAGAGAGAGAGAGAGAGAGAGAGAGAGCTTAGTCCCACATCGATTGTTTAGAGAGAGAGAATGTGAGTAGCTTAGTCCCACATCGATTGTTTAGGAGAGACAACAAGATGTTGGTCTTTATAAATAGGAGAAAGAGGTCCCCCATTTCTATTAGTCAAAATCTTCTAGCGTGGGTGAAACAGAGCCAATGAGGAAAGCCTTGTTCATTATTCTGATTATTTTGAATGTCATTACATTTTGAAGATAAAATTTTGAGTTTTGAGAAAGGAAAAGTTGGTATGGTTTGAGTGGTCGATTTTGCCTTTGGAACCGGGAACTGGACCAAAAGTTGTCAATTCCATATTCACGAAACCAAGAACCAGACCGAACCGAGTTGTTAGTTCCATTTTCACGGAACCAGGAACCGGACCAAACCGGTCAGTTCGGTCTTGTTCGAGCGGTTCTCAGGTTGGGCGGTTCATTTTGCTCACCCCTAGTAATAATGAGTCTCAATTAGAAATAAAAGTCTAGTTCAAAGATTTTTAAAAGTGTATTCTAAGAATAGACTCCATGAAACTTTTTAAAAAGCATGGTTTAAGGATGAATCCATGAACCTTTTGAAAGTGTGGTCTTAGGATGGACCCACGAACACTTTTGAAAAGAATGGTTTAAAGACAAACATATGAATTTTTTAAAAGTGTGGTTTAAGGATAGACCTACAAACCATTTGAAAGTTTAATATAAGGATAGACCCACAAACCTTTTATTCCGTCTCCCATCCCCACTTCACATTTCAAAACCCCAACCTCCTCACAACATCATTCCTACATGTCAAACTCTCAAGTTCTCTTCTTGTTCTCCCTTTTTTATCTATCTCAACATTAAGGCTTATAAAGAAAGCTACAAAAAGAACCTCATTCAAAGACAAATATCTCAAGATATTGAGCGGGTGCTCACTGTTAGGGGTGAGCATCTGGACCGACCCTAGACCAGCCCAACCTTGTTGGTCCCAGTCCAGTTCCCAAGGGTACTAGGTTGGTTCTTGGTCCTAAGATCTCTAAATCAATACCGTGCGGGTTGATCATTGGTCTTAAGAGTTTCGGGTTGATCCAACTCGGACCAACCCTAACCTTATTTATAATATTTTTTTATTTATTCTAAAGAGTAAACTCTAACTCAAATGGTGTCCTCCTCTAGTACTCTTGTTCTCTTCTTTCTTCTTTATCCTCTTAGTATTTAATTTTCCAAGTAAAATCGAAAGAAACAACTTTATTCATGAGCAATTTTGCCCCACTCGCCGCTTGACACTCACCTTGCTCACCTCTAGTCGCTCACCATTCGACGCTTGTCTTGCTTGCCATGCTCACCCCGCTCACTGCTTGATGATTGCACTGCTCACCTCTCTTCACTAACCTCACTCGTCGCTGAGTAAATCATAAAGAAATAAAGCCTTAATTAGAAATCATTTTCGCTCGTGAGCAACGCTCGTCTTGCGAGTCTATGAGCAATCTTAATCTTTTTATGATTTCTTTTTTTTAGCAAGCGTGAAATTTTTATTGTTGCCTTATCTTAAATTTGTTGAATATGTATTGGTATTTACAGTTTAATTAAAACCGTAATATCGATGGATATGTAATTTAAAATAGTAGGTTTGACTTTTCAGAAATACAAAAAAAATGAAAAAAAAATTATCATTTGGTCCGGGTTAACCCTAGAACCGAACCAAACCCATTGGATCGGTTCGGTTCTCGGTCCCAAAAATTGAGAACCAACATTGTGCAAGTTGGTCCTAGGGTCAGGGGGTAAACTAATCCAACCCGAACCATGCTCACCCTTACTCACTGTTATTGACCATCACCTTACCATATGGCCAAAAAGACACGTTCAAGAATCATCATTGCATTGGCTAATAAGAATACATTACCCCAAAAGGAAAAGTTACATCAAATAATGAAACAACAATGAGAAACTCACTAGACTCACATTTGATAACCAAACCATAACTCATAATGAAATGGACACAAAAATTGAATAAGACTGAAGTGGATATGATTCAAACATTTGTCGAGCATCAAATGGACGTCGATCGAGAAAGGAATCCAAAAGTGTTTAAGACAAAAACTCAAGCTATGATCATCATGTGGCCAACAAATGATGTTCCATGTAGACTCAAAAATGATTCCTTCACATTGACACAAGTCTAAGCAACAAATGACTAGTCTTAACCTCAAATAAGCTAAGATAGGTAAAAGTAGGAAAACCAAAGACGTTGTCGTCGAAGATGGCCCTACTTGATTTGGTAATGGCAAATGGATGGCAAACTAGGAATATGTCGTACTTAGTTCAGTCGCCTTGCCCATCTCGAAACTAGGATCCTTGGGAGAACAAGTATGAAATGAACAAACCAATGGCTTACCGGAAATGTGGTTATTGACAAAGGAAACTGTGTGCATTAGTGTTTATCAAGAGAGGGCTTCGATAACACTAAGCCTATGTATTTATTTTACTCTCTAGTTCCAATCTCACTCTTGAGCTCTCTTTCTCTTTTTCTTTAACTTGCTCTCTCACCCTCTCAAGCTCCCCCCCGTTTTTAAGATCTCCCTCCAAATGAGCTCCCCTTTTTATTCTCACGAGCTCTCTTTTCTTTGGTTTCTCCAAAGAAGAAGCCCCCTCTAAAAAAGCTTTCTCCATTTTTGTTTCTCCCTTGGAAGAAGCCTTGCTTTGGTTGACTCCCCCTCTCTCACTTTCAAGCACGAGCATGTGTGACTTCTAATATGCCAGTTGTTCCTAGCCTGCTTAGCCTCAACCACCAACACCTGGCAATGTTCGTTCTGTCTCTTTTGTCGTTGTACGTTGCTATTCTTATAAAGGTGTGGGAGATGTGAGAAGAAGATGGAGAAAAGGGGAAAAAAGCCTAGTTGGAAAAGGAAAAAGTAAAACAAATGGGTTGGTCTTGGTCCAAGTGAGAAGGAGAAGGAAGGAGAATAAAAAAGAGGCCAGGCCGACTTGCCCTTGGCCCAGTCTTGCTTTACCTTTTTTTTTAAAAAAATTAGTAATGATCAATAACTAATTTTTTATTAATTTGTTGAAACTTTTAAGAAATTGTATTTTTACTGATGTACATACTCCTAACACCTATATGATTATGGAATTTGAATGATTTTAGAAGTTGAAAACTAATCACTATTTTTTATGCAATTAAAGTCAAAATTCAAGTGTTAACCGCTGCCCTTCTTTGGAAGAGAGCTCGAAGAGATTTCTTCAAAGATCAGGTGACACCATGATTTTTTGCCAACTTGTAATGAAACCGTGAATTTATTTATTTTTCATTTTCATTTTTTTAAGGGTTGTATTGTGTAAAAACGGGTTTTGAATGTGTAATAATGGATCTCAACCAAAAAGAAAAAGTCTTATCATGTAATAATGAATCTAGACTAGAAAGAAGGTCTCATTGTGTAATAATAGGTCTCAACTGAAAAGTCTTTCTATCTAATAAGAGCTTTCAACCGGAAAGAGAAAGTCTTGCTATGTAATAATGGGTGTCAACTAGAGAGGATGTCTCACTAAGTAATAACGGGTCTCAACTAGAAAGATAAAGTTTTATTGTGTAATAACAAGTTTCGACTAGAGATGAGGTTTTATAGTGTAATAACGAATCTCGATTAGAAAAAAAAAAGTTTGGTTTAAGGAAAGACCCATGAACCTTTTGAAAGTGTGAGAATCTACCTCAACCCGGCATTTCATTAAAATCCACTAATGTTTTGAAAAGCTCACATCAATAATCTAAAAGACAAAGGCCATGAATTAAATGTAGAAATTGCTCTAGAAATTGAAGAAGTGGAGAAGCTCCTTGAAGGACTCGGGCAACAATATAAAGAAAATCCCAAGAAAAGCATTTTCAATAATTCCACTAACATCCCATTAAGCTCTCACTCGCCCTTAGAGTCTCCAGGATATAACTAACTCGGAGCCCTAAAAGTTGAAAGACTTATAAGAAAATGCATAAGATAGAATGATGGATGTGGCTCAAACAGCTCAAACAACGACACTAAAGAGCCAATTCGTAAATATGACATATGAATAAATCAAAGACAAAATCAAAAGCAAGAAACTCAAAAGCAAGAAAAAGTCATATGCAACCCATAAAGAAGTCAGACAAAACATGCAAAAAAATTGACTTATGCATTATTTGGCATTATTCAATGCACTTGTTCGGCACTGTTCACAGTACAATAGCACACTATAGCAAAAGTGAAAAATGTGAGATATAGGTATGTTAGAAGCAAAATCTTAGTCTATTAGTGTGAAACTCAATATGCACAAATAATTGGCCATTATTGGTTATAAAGAATTTGGAAAATTATTAATGATCATTATATTATTATCAATAATTATGTGTTTGTCTTTAGTATTTGTCTTACACATATATAAGATAGTATTTTTAAATGTTAAAAGGTAGAACAAACATTCCCTAAAAATAATATGTGATTTGTCATGAATCCTTAAAGTTCTCTCTTATCTTTCTTTCTACCTGGTATGATTCTTTAAAACTAGGGATGTTTTGATCAATCCCGATAATATGATCTGCACTTTTAAAATTTATTTGATATGAATTAAAAAATGAAAAGGAATTTGGTGGCTAACAAGTAATTCATATTCTAAGGCCGAACGGGCCATGCCTGTGGAATAGCATACCTACTATAAATTATGTTTTCATTTTCCCTAGCTCGTATCATAGTCCAATTAATTTTTGGTGAGATTGTTAATTTTATGAGGGTGGAAAATGCAAAGGATAATTTCTTGTGATCTTAATTATCTCAAGACTTATGTGCTTAGACTTAAACTGACAAATGTTAAAGTATATGTTAATAGTATAGAGTTACGTTAAAATTTTTACCACTATCTTAGTTATTGATGGGGACAAACATTATCTGACTTTCATGTTTGATGATTTTTAAGTTTTAAGTTTATCATATCAAGATTTTCCTAGCTTTCAATATAGTTTACCAATAATTTTGGCAAATTTGAGATGTTATGGGTTAATTATTTATTTTAACCTTAATTAATTACATTAATGATGACTCACTCTCTTGGCCAAATGTGAAGAATTTATTTTCCATCATGATCACCTATAAACTATCTTTATCAAACCACATTTTAATCACTTGTCCTTTTAAAACTTGCACATTACGTTATTTGTCCTATTAAGATTAATAGACTTATATGTCTTTTAACATAAAGTTAAACCATAATTAATAAAAGTATTATTCACCAACTCTTCTTTCCGGTTGGTTATAAACTAGATGAAACTTGGCCATGCATAATTCAAATTTGAAGACAACTCTCCACCTAACATTTTATTTCAAGTCATCATTTAAATCTAAGAAAAATCCAAAGCTCATTTTTACCATGGCTGTATATTTCTATCTTCAAACTTCAAAAGAAATTTTCTTATACTTCCAATCCTTTTTTGAAAAGCAAATATTCCATCTTTCATGAGTTACAAGGTGATTAAAACTTTTGGTTGTTCAAGTTTTGTTCAAGAAAAAAGAAAAACTCTAGAGGCTAAATTAGCTTAATCTATTTAATGCTCTTGACTTGATTAGTTGAAGTTTATTAATCTTAATTGTTAGTTGAATTTAATGGTTAGTATGAGCAAGTTTAGTTAGAGATATATTCAGACATTGAGATAATTTAACTTGTAGTAATGAATTCTTAGAAGTTTATGATGTTTTGATTTATTTTCTTGAGGTGTGATAGCATGTTGTATGTGAAAATGACGAAATTGGGCTTGAAAGTATTAATTTTGTAATTTTGATACTTATTGGGTATCTCACATATTATTCATATTCATTTTAGATTCATATGTTGTTGATCATATTTATTTATAATTGCTGGTTGTTACTTATATTCACTTATTACCACTTGAATATAACCATTTAACACTTATATCCACTTGTTAGGTATAACAACATACTGTTATATCCAATTGTTGAAATAATCACTTGTTGTTCATATTCATTTGCTTAGTATAACCACATACTCCTCATATTTACTTGCTAAGTATTACCACTAACTACTCATATTCAATTGCTTGAGTATCTAGTTTTTAGTATACTCACTTATCGATAATACATCAAATAAGTTAACCTAAGACTACCAAAGCGAGATCATCTTCGGTAAATGTATGGTTTGGGGATGAAACAAGTAGAAGTTGATAGTCTATAATGATCTAGTCTAATGAGGGCGAGAAGTGGTCGCCAAGATTAGAGACTCAAACAATGAATAGCTTTTAGCAATTTTTTAGAATGACAAAAGAATAGGAATGAATTGAATTATGAAAGCAAAAATAGAATTGTGATGCCTCTACTTTATACTAGTAGCCACTGATCATATTCACTTTATCATCATCAATGCTTATTACTAACCGAGTATAATTACTTACTACTTATGCCACATGTTATTTCTTACTTAATTACCTAACTAAAACAATTTATTGCATTGATAATTGTATAATGAGAAATGAAGAATAGTATATATGTTGAAATACATGTATTATATATTTATTTTGGTTTGCATGAGTATAAAGGGGTAAATATGTCATTAAAATGCATGATAAATGAAAAAAAGTTTGTCATCAAACTTATCCACGTGAGTGATAATTAAAAAGGCAATGTAATATATGCTTAAAAAGATGTTATGGACTACTCATCAATTATTGAAATGATTATTGATTTTATTATTGATGCAAGAAGATCATATAATTATAATATTGACATCTACAATGTTGTTGCATGATCATATAAGAAAGAACTATATAAATATATATTTATGTAGTTATTTATTCATTTTCCATCACCCACATATTAATGGTGATGATGCCCCATACATCGAGATGCTCCAATGAGTATTTTGGAAGGCTTTAAGAGTAAAGATATCTCATGTGTCAAAATATCCCAAGAAGTGTTTCGCGATGTCTTGAGAGTCAAGATGTTAATATGTTGTGATGTTTAGAGTTGAAATACCCCTGTCAATGTCCAGGAGGAGAAGTAAAAAATATAATACCCATATACTTTTCATACATATCCATTAATGGAGTAATTTGTGATGATTATACGATACAACATGTATACCATTCGTTTACACTTGAATGAATAATTTCATGTAATTTTTTTATTAACGTTGCATCAGTATATCATTACACATTCACTTCTTCCCTCACAGAAAGTTAATTTGTATTATGGGATTTGGCTCACCTCTTACTTTTCAGATTTGTAGGATGGTCTCTAGGCATGACGATGGAGGGGATAAAATGATGTCGAAAGCCATCAACCCATGAGTTGAATGGCGATTTGGCTTCTATATAGGCTTGCTTTTGGGTTAGTATGGGTGTAAAGGTGTTAGTTGACATTGACAATGTCCTAAGACTTATGCATCATGTGTTTTGCTTATAAATTGTTTATAGATAGTAACTACTGAAATTGTACAAAAATAAATCCTAGTTGAGAAGTTAACTAATGATGTGCGAGTGAGTAGGATAATCATTCATACTCATCATAATCCTTCCACTAAAACTTGTGAAAGTCTGAATGAGAATAAAGATCGGCGAGATAGAGAGAGACAACCCCGAAAGAAAATAAGTCATGTAAGATGATAGCTTGATAATGAAAAGTGGACTCGCGCGGGATGCTTTATACTGACCTGAAATTCAAAATTTTTACTTAAGTGCCTAGAAGCCTTATCTCGACCCATTTGTATTTGGAAATTAATTTGGTCAGTACACATTTTTCTCCTTTATGAACTTACTTCTTCACATTCTTAATGGTCTTAAATTTATGAAAAATACATTGGAGCTTATTCTAAATCTATATAAATAGCATAATTCAAAAGAATAAATGATGTCGAAAGCCATCAACCCTTGAGTTGAAAGGCGATTTGGCTACTATATAGGCTCGCTTTTAGGTTAATATGGGTGTAGAAATGCTAGTTGACATTAACCTTATCCTAGGACTTATGTATTATGTGATTTGCTTAAAGATTGTCTAAAGATAGTAACTAATGAAGTTGTGCAAAATCGATGAGACAGAGAGAGGCAACCCCTAAAGAAGGTAAGTCACGTGAGATGATGGCTCGATAGTAGAAGCTGAACTCCCACGGTGTGGTTTTCACCAACCTAAAATTAAAAAAACTTGCTTACGCACTTAGGAGATTCACCTTCACCTGTTTGTACTTGGAAATAAATCTGGTTGGTACGCGTTTTCATCCTTTATGAACTTGCCTCTTCACATCCCTAATGGGATCAAATTTATGAAAAATACATATATTGATCATTGGAGTTTATTCTAAATCTCTATAAACAAAAAAATTCTAAAAGAAGAAATGATGTCGAAAGCCATCAACCCGTGAGTTGGAGAGGTGCTAGTTGACCTCGACCTTATGCTAGGGGCTTTTGTATTTTGTGTTTTGTTTGAATATTGTCTAAAGATAGTAACTACCGAAGCTGTGCAAGAAAGAAACCTTAGTTCAGAACTTGACGGATGATGTGTGAGTGATTGGAATAACCCATCTTACTCATCATTAACCTTCCGTTAAAACTTGCGAGAGCATGAATTAGAAAAACGATCGACGAGATAGAAAGAGGCAACCTCGAAAAAGGTAAGCCACGTGAGACGATGGCTCGATAATGGAAGGTGGACTCGCGCGGGATGCTTCACATCGACCTGAAATTCAAAAAATTTACTTACGCGCCCATAAGCCTTATCCCGACCCATTCGTACTTGGAAATAAATCTGGTTGGTACGCGTTTTCGCCTTTACGAACTTGCCTCTTCACGTCCCTAATGGCATCAAATTTATGAAAAATACATATATTGATCATTAGGAGCTTATCCCAAATCTCTATAAACAGCATAATTCAAAAAAAGAGAAGAATATCTACCTCACCCTTAATCAATTTCTTGCCAATTCTTTTCCTATAAGAGGAAAAGCCACGCAGGGCCATTCCTCATTGACCAGGGCCACCTGAGTCCCACTCCCCTCTAGACTCGCTCAGACTCTCCCCCCTCTCCCCTCTCCCCCTCTCTCTCTCTCTCTCACTAACGCACTCACTCTCTGATGGCAGCTGAGCTCCACCTGCTGGAGTCCCCCTCGTCGACGACGACGCCTCCACCGCCGCCGCCATAGCCGCGGTGCAACCGGCAGCCGCGACGGCCCCGCCCCCGCCGGCCGCTGCTGCGACCCCCCGCCCCCGCCCTCGCCCCCCGCCCTCGCCCCGTCGACGTTCGACAACGCCGGCCCCCGCTCGCCCCGAAACGCCAGCGCAGGCCCAGCGTCCGCCTCGGCGAGATCGGCGGCGAGCAGCCCGGCGCGCTCGCCCACGACTCGCACGCTCGGCGCCCCAAGCCCGCCGCGTCGTCGTGGAGGCTCCCCAAGGACTCCTCGAATCCGCAGTCCTCCAAATCAGTCAAGGCTCGCTCGCTGACGCACCTCGTCAATGGCGACGGTCAGCCGCACGACCTCGAGAACAGCTCGGGCTTCGATTTCCCCAACCGGAAGGCGAAGGCGAGGCGCGGCGCTGCTGCGAAGCGGCCGAGGTCGAGCTGGACGTCGTCGAAGCTCGACCACGTCGCGGACAACATCAGGGAGGACGAAGAGGAGGAGATCAATGAGGGTTTCCGGGACTTCGGGGCCGCCGATTCCGGGTCTCCGACGAAGGAGCACAGTCCTGCTTCGTTGGACGATGCCGCAGCGCTCGACAATTGGCGGAGAAGGCCGAGCCGTGGCAGAGCATCTCAGAGCCGCGACAACGGCGGGAACGAGTTGGACACTGCGCGAGAATCCGACTATAGAGACGGGAAAGGAGGAAGCAGCGATGGGGTCAGGAGTTGGCTTGTGGAATTGGGGCTTAGCCGGTACGCCCCGGTTTTCGAGATTCATGAGGTTGACGACGAGGTTTTGCCGATGCTGACGCTGGAGGATTTGAAGGATATGGGGATCAATGCTGTGGGATCGAGGAGGAAGATGTACTCTGCTATCCTGAAGCTTCGCAAGAGTTTCTCTTGATGTGAGTTGCTCATTTGATGCAACACAGTAGATAGCGAGCGATAGTTTCAGTAACTGATAGCATTTGTCATAGATGGTTTTGGGTTCCTCCTGTTGATGAATAAAGATGCGAATAACGCTCTAACTTTGATCATACCTTGGTGCCTACTTGAGCTGAATACATTGTATTTGTTGATGAGTAAGAGCACAAACCACAAAAGATTAAAGAATCTGCGATTCGTCTCACTGATCTTCATCCCATTAGAAAAGTTGAGCAAGACATTTGACCAAAATCTAGTGGCATCCCTAGCTAGATATTGCTAATTGACGCCATTAGCTTTGTCAAAATGGACTATTAAACTTTTCGCCGGTTCACTGATAACGTACTTTGAGATCGTATCTCACTTGCTTCTAATCTTGGCAAGTTCTTCCATGTTCCAAATATGTTGGAACCCTGCCTAAGATTGGTTGATGCAGGTTTTTGTTGGCTGATACTCTAACCAGGCCCTTCACTAGGCTGAAGATACTGTATATGTTTCACTTTCTCTGTCTCACAAAACGATCTTTTCTAACATGCTGTTGTGTGCATGCTTCACCTTCAGTAATCGGAGGGGATATTTCATAAATTAGGGATTGGAATCTGCAGTTTGTACACGTGTCCTCAACATAGGGCCCATTTGAAGATATGCAGTTTCTGAGTTAGCAGATGCTCTGATATAAGACAAGAAGCCATTTTGCTCAAGAGAAATGAATTAGAAATCTGTTGCTCATAGCAAATATTGTAGTGAAGTTTCTGACCGGACAATGGCTATTTTTTACCATGGAATTTAAGTTATGCTGTAGGAAATGATGGGAATTTTCTCTTCTTTTTCACTTTCAATGATCTTGAGAGCAGAGCAGCAAAAGAGTAGGGCATAACCACATATGAGAGTTTATTGAGTTATTTCTTCCAATTGATATTCGCACTTGATTTTCATGAAAATTTTGCATTCCATTCATAAATCATGCTTCAACTTGATTAAAGAACCATGTCACTGTATACAAGATGCAGCTAACACTCGTTAAACTAGCATTTGACCCAATTAAATTAGCTTTTCACCAATACAGCTGATTACATATTGAGAAAAATTTGCTTCAGTTGGGTGAATTGACCCTGCTGAAGCAAAATTGGCGCCGACACAGGTGAAAAGTTAAAAGATAAATGTGTGTCTCGAGCTTGTGATCAGATTAATGAATGGGTAATACATTTGTTACATATACAAACTGGACGCAGCGCTGGATGAGCAAAGTCATCTCAGGAAAAGAAGAGAAAGGAGTCTGCAGCTAAATGTACGTCTCTTAGCCTATGAAGGTCCTCTTTGACTTGAGAAGTTCTTACTTATATGTACATGGCATGAGTCCTTTGGAACTGTTTTTGAAGAATGGAATGGCACCAAAATGTGGTTCGAGCACTTGCCCTCTTGTAAAGCACTTCCATGAGCACAATGAATATGATTTTTCACATTGCTGGCATTTCCATTAATCATCTCAATGCTAAAAAATTTTATCCACTACACTTTCATCTTTTCACAAGGCCAGCATTTTTATGAATCTCCAAGAGTAAAAACATTGGTGCACAATGTTTATTGTAATTTGTTATTGCCAGCATTGAAGTGTTCTTCTCAATTTCAAAGAACTTTCTTATCTAACATAAAACTGGAACCACATTGTTCAATCATATAAAGGCCTTAATTTCCTTTTGATTAGAAGCAAGATTTGTGTGCTTTCTTTATAAAATCCCAGATTCTTAGTCGGGAAGTTAATGCTGACTCAGCTCAGGGAAAGTTTCTGTGCCAGTAATGTAACTGAAACTTGCCTAGCCTCTGCCTAAAGCTTATCTCCTATAGAGAGCATAGGATCTCAGCTGTTGAACAAACATAAACATGTTGACAACATTTTCACAAGAAAATGACTACAAGAATTAGGTCACATGTTTATCCCGCGGAGTATTTTGGTGAGGCTTGGTAATTTGAAGGTTATGTATGATATCACTTTGTTTTGGCTTGTGATGAAATTTAGCCTTGTGATGGAGATGACTGCAGGTTTCTTGTGGATGGTTATGATACGAGAGAGAAATCTAGATAAAAGTGCTGCATTTTTTGTGTGGACGATATATAGGGTGAAAAAATGACAAAGGTCTGACTTGCACATGTTACACTCTACAGAGAAAGGGGAAAATAGTTAAAATTGGTATATGTTTTTGAAATATTTGGGCAGTGCTAGCTCAATACAAATGTGTAGTCTCCAAAATGTGTAGATGACGAGACCCATGATTTGATCCTTGAATTCTTGAAGAATTTGTATTCTATGGTCCAATCTCTGATAGATATGTTATTCTGAGCAAATGTATTTAATTCACTTAGATTCCCAGGAGACTGAAGACAGATGAGAAATGGATGTTCAAACTTTGGCTCTCTACTTCATTTTCAGAACTGAGCAATGAACTTATACTTTTGGCAACAAAGAGGTGCTCTTGTATGCCTCTTTGAGGGCTTAGAAATGGATGATGAGCGTGGAAGCTTTTACTCACTACATAACATTCAGACTTTCATGATGAACTTATCCTGTTGTGAACAGAACCGCTGCTCTTATGTGCATCCGTATGTCTAATGGGATGATTTTTTCTTGGTGAGTTTCTGCCAGAGCAGAGCATCATGTTCTTTTATCTCATGGTAAGTCATTGGCTTGGAACTTAACCTTTCAGTAAAAATGTTTACTTGAATTTCAGAAATGCTGCATCAGTTTGCTGCAAATGGCAAAGAGAAGATATAGTTGATTGGAGTTCAGTCAAGTGGGATCTGCTTGGTCAGGTTGCTTATCATGTCTTAGATTTGGGTAATTCAAACTTCTCCCGTTGTGAACAGAACTGGTGCTCTTTTGTGTGTCTGTATGTCTAATAGGACGTTTTTTTGGTAAGTTTCCACCAGAGAGGAGCGTCAATGTTAATTTATCTCATAGCAAGGCATTGGCTTGGATACTTAACCTTTCGGTAAAAGAGTTTGCTTGAATTTCTGAATGCTACATCAGCAAATGGCACAGGGAAGACAGTTGATTGGAGTTCAGTCAAATGGGATCTGCTTGGTCAGGTTGCTTATCATGTTTTAGATTTGGGCATTTTGAACTCAGATAGGGTTTTTTTTCGCCTTGTATATGAAACTGAGTTTCTTAGTGAGCGTGATTGTGTCGTCGCATTTGTGATAGTGAAGCTGAAGTAACAGTGATTAATTGTTCACCAGTGAGAGAACTCATGTCCTTACCTTATCATTGCCCCACTGGTATATATAGTATATATGTAGTGGCTCCTGAGTGAGTTAAGAAGAAATTATGCCTGGGTAGCTTCTTCCTTAGTAAGGATCTAATGGATGCCAACCCAATTATGAGAATCATTCAACAGCCATGTATAGTTCAGCATTTCTATCTTTTAAAGAACACTACTGTTAATGCAAGCCTTGACTCTTGCCACTTTAAGGAAAGGCCTTGGACTTCATTACCACTAAAGCTTTTTAGTTCTTTAGCCACTGGGTATCAGAAGAGTAGATGAAGTAAACGAGACTTGGAATGTACCTGTTGTCAACTGTTTTTATTCCATTCCAAACCTTGGGAATTTAACACCTTGTCCTGGACTATGTTAAGACTAGTGACACCGCACCCATTGATGATCTATAGTTACAGTATTTAGTGCCTGAAGGAATGTAGTTTCCATTCCAAACCTTAGGAATTTAACACCTTGTCCTGGACTATGTTAAGACTAGTGATGCTGCACCCATTCATGATCCGTAGTTACAGGATCTAGTGCCTGAATCTTAAGCATCTTCTTGCAAGTTCCTTCCCTTTCTTTTAAGTTTTAATAGGTCAAAATGTTAGCCACCGCTGGTTCCCCAATCAAAGTCCTATTTATCCTTTTTTTACCCCAACTGGACAATGCCAGTGGACAGGGTTCATCAATATGAAGGCCTTTGAGCAGCGTCTCTCTCTCTCTCTCTCTCTCTCTCTGCCTGCTTGTTCATAACTATATGAGGAATTTACAAAGGATTTTCCTTTCTTTTACAGCCTCCCAAATTCGTTTATTTTCACTCTTCTATGAGTTAAGCCTGCCTCTTTAACAGTTCAAGAGAGCCTGTTAATGATCTTATTCCTGTCTTGAGCATGTCTTCCAGCTTCTCCCGAGCGGTGTTCCAGGTAATAGGAAAGCTAATTGTGCCACATCCGCAGCCTTCCTGTTGATGCTTTGTTGGTCGTTTTGATCATAAAGATTCAAGCAGAGCTCTTCCTGCCTGGCTTTCTACATTTTCAAGCATGAACTATGGATGGGAATGGAGAAAGCATAGCATATGAGTTTGTCATAATTTTTAGCCAAGATGCGTAGTTTATTTCGAACGATTGTTTATTCATTGGATGATGTTGAGGCAGACATGAATACTTGTGGACATTGTTTATTTTCAGATTATCCTCTCTCACAATGGAGATTATTTACTTGAATTTTCAATAAACTGCCATCAGAGACGCTTGTCTTGGGAGATTTTAGACCTGTATAGTCATTTGCCCGCTCGTTAATTTTCTGGCTAGTTCTCTTTTGCAACTCAAGAAAGTCCTTTAAATGAAACTCCATAGGTCGGGGGGCTATAAAGCGTGAAAGGTGAATTTGCCAATAGTCTATTTGGCAGTGCTTCAGTTATGTCTGTGCATTGGATCTAAATCAGAAGGAAAAAGATGTGCTCTCTGCCATTAAATCAGTTGTTTGCGGGAAAATGTATGAATTACCTCCTCTGAAATGTAACCTTCAGTTCTAATGCCGAAGTTGCATGTCTGATATAGCAGTTGTACCGAAAGCTTGCTAGCAAAATTCATTATTGTCTGCCTATGGAGGAGCTGTTCTGAAGGATCACCTCCTGTTTTAATGCGGATGTTAGATGTTGGTCACTGTTTCTGAATCAACTATCTGTTTGATTCCACGGATCAATCAGGATGTTCTCATTGCACTTTAGACCTCTATATGCGGATGCTCATCCGGTTGCTCCTTAGATTAAGGAACATAGAAATGTCCGGCTCTATCTTTTTCCCTTTCTAAGCTTCATTCTTATTATTGGGAGTTCTCTTATGAGATCTGTTCTTTCTATGCTTCTTTATTGTTAATGATATATTCTCGAAAACGGGATCTTTATACCGTCTGTGGAGCCGTGGCGTCGGCAGCTCGAAGTTTACAAGCTTTCGACTAGCGTCTCTGAAATAGCTGTGACATCAATGATTCGTCGCTTGGATAGAGTTCGTCTTCAGCGATGAATAGCTCTTTACGGGTCGACGAACCGATAACTTCTGAGGATCTACTGTAATCAAGCGACCATCGATGGAATTAACCCCACAATCTTAAAATAGACACAAGATTTTCCTAATTATGGATGAATTGTGAAGAAGAATCAAAGTATGATTGCCCAGGGAAAACAATTTCTATATTTGTGCCTGACAAGGTATTGTCACATGCATATATAAGAAATTGGGTAAAACAGCATGAGTATTATAACTTTCGTGTAACGTTCATTTAAATACCATAATTTTTTTCGCTCATTTGAGTATCATAAATTTGAAAATTCAATTACTCATATGGACACCATATGTCCTATGTAACTTCGCTAGTGTTGACATGTACAAATTTTTAATATTTTTAATTATTTGTTATTATTATTTTGAATTTTTGAATTTTATTTTCCTTTTTATTCCCTTATTTTTGGGGCCGGTGAGGGTCACCAACGACCCTTGCCGGTCACAAAATCCTCGCCCTCAGCGGCGAAGGCCTTGGGCAAGGCCGCCTCACCCAATTTGGGTGATGGTTTCACGACTGACAAGAGTTGCTAGTGTCCCTCAACAGCCCTAAAAAAGGGAAAAAAAGTAAAAGAAAAACAAAAAATTTAAGAAATTCTAAAAATAATCATGTAAGATGATTTGTCAAAATTGGCACTCAAATTATCTTCATTCCGATGTGGCATTTAAGTGATTGAAAAAAAGGTTATAACACTCAAATAAGCGCCTTACGATAGTCATGACAATTCCGATATTCTTCTCTGTATGAAAGGGAACAATTGTTGCATCATTTTTGTATCTTTTTTCGTAAACTGAATCAGATTGCATGTGTGCATGAGTTTTATATACCATTCCGTCCGTTCTGTCTTTGCTTAAAAAAAAAGTCCCCTATCTATACTTACATTCCTTCGTCTCTCCTCTTTATTTATGTTTTTATCTTAACTTTTGTTAACGAATGCCCATGGATATCTTTAAGTAAGCAATTACAGAAATTTACAATTATCAATGTGCTGTTTTTTTGTGTGTTATGAGTCATTGTTTAAAAATATATATATTCTTATTAAGTATGCTTAACAAGTACCTTGAGATCATTAAAATGTTCAGTAGAAACCCGATGGTCTTATCGGAGAGATCACTCAAAGGGAGCTCTAGCTTGAATTCATCAATATCTTTGCTAGACTCACATTCACTCAAAAATTCAAGTCATGGAATCACAACCAAGCCAACTACACCAAGACTCCTGTTTTAGTTAGGAACTGTATTGTGTTTTGCTTCACGTATTCATAGTTATACATCCAATCCAATTCGGACATTGTACAAAGTGGATCCAGCTCCCACACTCCAAATGAGAAAAGAGAACCAGCAGATATTTATATCCTCAAAAAGTAAAAGAGAAAGGCCTGAGAGTGTTTGCGATGCCTTGAAGTGGAGGGTCCAATTTGGGTTTTTGCATAACACGCTAAAAATTGAGATATATTTTAACAAATTTCCATCTTGACTTGACTTTCAATTCAAGCTATAATCGCCTTGCTTGAAGTTAAACTTATCTCTGCTACTCTCACACAACCCCTCATGGACTCAATTGCCACATACATCTTTCCAATCCAAGCCATACTTAAACTTTGCCTTAGCCCTGGACCTCAATTGAGCACAAGCTCCACTTGCACCTTCAGCAGCTTCACGAGCATTTTCAAATGCAAACACCTCTACTACAAATAAAGCAAAAGAAGTGTTGTATCCATACTTGTTAGAAAATCTAATTCATACCTTGTCAAAGTCAATAGCTACAATAATTGTCAACTCAACAAACTCCACTTTGCTATTGGCACCCTATAGTGCCAACGCCCATTAGCTTAGAAGTTTTCGATTGTAACTCCACCTCAAGCTAAACATCTCACAAATATGTACAAACACAGCTGCAACCAATCTTCCCTAGAAGTATCACACACTCATTAAATGTCAAATTAATTTATCTATTGTCAACATGTCAATTTAATTTCAGGTATTACACTTGATAATTCTACTCATCTAATGCATAACCTAGGAAAATGTACTTCCTTTCCTTTTAGATTAAACTTATTATTACTCACTTAAGCTCAACACGGGCAACCAAATATTTTAAGAACAAAATAGCTATGCTATTACCTGACCATGCTCCTTCAGGAGTTCTACATCTGATTTTAATCAATGGAAATTTATTCTATCAAGTAGTTTGTTGTACTAGGTATTGAGAAAGCCTATAGTGATTTTAAAAAATTTGCGTGCATCCATTTCTATCCCTTCACTTGTGATTTTAATTGTTTGATGAAGCACCGCACACAAATCAACAACATATTCTTGCCCTATCAATTTGTTCCTGCATAAATTGACTTGATTTTGTTTAATTTCGCAAATAATTATCAAGTTTCATTTCAAACCTCTCTAAGTTATATCACTAGCCATAACACCAAATGCATTTCCGAGAATCTCCTACTGTATTTGTACTACATAACTTTTGATGGCTGTCTCTTGTAATTTTTAGTTCCTTGACTCTACAACCTACCGTGATTCGCTAGCACTACTACGATGTTTCACTATGCCCTTCTCCTTACATGATTTATTAGTTAGCTTCATCGAAGGAAACCACGACGACTAGTAAACATCCAAGTGAATTAACTCTACAAACTTCATGATTTCTCTAATAATTGTATTGAACTATATTTTCCAATGTTTGCTCCAGTTACAACACCGCCATACATTTAGCTCTTTAGCCATATAATCATACAACAGACTCCTCTCACTAAGAACCTCTAGGTTTCTTTTGATAATGTGTTCGAAATGCATATACCACAATTTAAACTCTCCAACAAGTGCATCCAATGTTTCAGTGGCAAATACTACCATTGTCTCCCATTAAATCTTGTATAAGATTTTGTTCTTGATTTTTCATTATCAATAGACAATTTGGATGACTTCATCTCCTAAAGTATACTAACACTTGGCTAAATTCAAGATACTCGAGGAAATTAAGTTCTCCTTCATCTTTGGAATGTGCCTCATACTAAAGTTGAAGGAAATTAACACCTCTAGATATTTGTGATTTTGATATCACAAATAACTAGAGGTGTGTAATCAAGCTAGTTCAACCGAAGAACTGAAGGCTAGTTCACTTAAAGGACCCAATTTGGTTCCCGAGTAAAAAAATTGGGAACCGATGATTTTTGGTTTGGTTCCCGGTTCCATGCCTTGAACCGATTGGTCTTAGTTGAAACCTATTAGGAAAATCCCCTATATTGTTTTGACAAAGACAAGGATAATCAAAGCCTACTAATGTGTATATTGGTTGAGTAAGTACCGGGTGATATAATTACAAGCTACAATGCAAATGGTGTCATGTTCAGTGTCAAGTGTGGTCCTGATATGTTTAGTGCTTTGTCACAATTGGGAATACTCAACCGATTTGGAAGGATCAACGCTTATATGTAAGGTGAATAAGGAATTGGCATCAAGATGTCTATAAGCTGGAAGGATCTCTACATAAGCAAAAAAGTTAGAAGGATCTTGATTGAGGGTAAACAAGTTGAGAAGAATGGCAATATACGTGATGGCTTGGCATAACCGAGATAAGGTGAATAGTTGGATAGACCTTGTAACGATGAACAAGCCTAGACATGTTCATTAAAGCCTGGAAGGACAATACTTGTGAAGGTGCACAACTTAGTAGAGTCATGATCATTAATATGCTTGGAAGAACTAGAAGATAGAAGAGCAGATTGTCATCGAGACAACAAATTGTTAGCTAGAGCAATTCTCTTCAGATGAGGTGTGAAGACAGTAACACTGCTAACAATCTTGGTGAGTTCAATGAAGATGAGAAATTAGTGACAATGTTGATGTCCTCGAAGATCTTTGCATGCTAGATAAGAAATCGGTGAGGATGCCAATGTCTTTGGAAGTCTTTGAAAGTTGATGAAGCCAAGAAGATGATTAAAAGATTGATCAAAAGTCATTATTCCATACAAGTTTGTAAGTGGACAACATCAACATGCTTATTATAATAAGTAGTCTAAGTTATTGGTAAGGGATCATGCTAATATCAAGTCATGGATGGTGTTGATCATCGGCTCATTTGATTGGAGCGTTAATCAAAATGGAACTAGCTATATAGAGGAGGTAAGGGATTGCATTGATATCAAGTCATGGATGGTGTTGATCATATACTCATCTAATTGAAGCGTTAATCAAGATGGAACTAGGTATATAGAGGCTTAGAGTTCACATCAGAAGCATTAGAGACAAATCGAAGCATTTATGACAATTCTGATAGGAGACAAACTCTCACAAAAGTAGTCTTATTTATTTGGGAAACTACTACTTCTGTGACAAAGGGCCATTTGAACACTAATGATAGTAGAACCAACGGCTACTTCATGGAATCGAGTTGTAAACAAACATATAAGGATTGAATGACTATAAATACTCAATCCAAGGGAAGTAATGAGGTTGGGTGGAAACGAACAAATCAAGTCTATAGTTTTGAGTATTCTTCTTTGTTTTGTTAATAGCAGTTGTGACACTAATTATATCTCTATGTAGTGCCACTATTTCGTAATCATAGTCGAGTATAGTATACAAGTATAAGAGTAGTGGTTGTGTCCCGATAGTGTGATCTATTGGTTGATAGGAGCAACACTGCTGATTTTAATTTGCAATGTTGATTACTAATGGATTTAAGCCTGGTTGTGGCTATTAGTTTTGAGAGCATACATAAATTAGGAGATAGAGCCAAACCACTATAAAACTCAGTGTATCATCTTCTCTCTTTATTATTAACTGACCAGATTATATTTATGCATCAACAATACTCATAATTATATTATACTATTTTTACTACTAGTGAAGTTTAACCTGTTGTATGCCGCAAAAGGTTTTTTTATAATTTTTCATTCAACCTATTCACCCCCACTCTAGACTGTATCGTTAACCCCAACAGAATCAACCTTACAAAGTGGTTCGTTGATAGAACCAATTGTTGGCTCGAAGTTTACTTTCTCATTTTCAAATCACTAGCTCTTTCTTCTCTTATTTCTTGTTTTCACTCTCTACTCCCTAGTCTCCTCTCCCTCTCCATATCATCGATGCTAGATTTTGTCAACTTAGATCCGACCTCTCTCTCCATGTTCTCACCATTGAAGATCATATTGAATGAATTTTTCTCATGCGGCGTTGTTTATGGAGAGTCTAGCTACATCATAGTCCACGTTGGACTCCCTTTTAATATCAAAATGCCATGTTAGATTATACATTTTATTATAAAAGTAATGTAATATTTTTTGCTAGAATTTGTCATTGGAGACACTTAAGTGATCATTTTTTTCTTTCATCTGTCACTTTAGTGAGCAATGTACAAAATCTTTGGCACTTCAAGTATCCTTATGCACAAAAAATGAAATCCTTCTCATAAAATTTGTTGAATTTCATGTTTCTCTCTTTAGTTGCCAACCATTCGCTTCATCTCATCCTGATTTAGCTGTGGTCTTATTTATTGAGATGTGCAGTAGAAATCCGATACATTTACCAAGGAAATCATCAAGATAGAGCCAAATCCAAGCCCATTAACAAACTCAAATGGGTGTGATGGGCTCACACCCACTCAAATATTTAATTCATGAAAAGTAATGAAACTCCTATTCCACCAAGGAGTCGTATTATGTCTTAGTTCACATATTCAGAGCCATACACCATGTCCAATTTAGACTTCATACAATATGTATTGAGCACCAGGATACTTTGATATGGTTAGCGCTATATATAATGAGTTTAAGCTCGAGACACATTTTAACATGGGGCATTCGTAAAGAAGATCATTTTGTCTTTTCTTGTGAAAGATCTTTTGAATTAAACTTTAAAACTACTTTACCAAACTCTCTTTCCACAGTAACATATATAGTGTTACCAAAAAGCATCAAATTGCCAGATTTGTTTACAATATCTCGCCAAAAGACTCACAATACAGTACTTTGTAATACTAGAAATCTCGATGTATGAGTAGTTCCTTCATATATGGGGGAGAATATGGAAGTAGTCGTCACTTACAGCTCAAATTCAACACTTTTGGCTCGAGGATGACGATTTGATCAATAAACAACCAGCAAAATGCTCGTCCTCATTCAACGACCGAGGGAAAAAAGAAAAGTCTAGAACACTAGTACTACGGAAATGCCTCCCATCCACGTCTGACTTCGAGAAAAAGCAAAGAAAGGCAGGAAAAAGAATTAAATATAAAGTTATGATGAACACAAGCAATGATACCATCAGATGACAAATATGAACCCTTTCCACAAGTTGGGTCCCATTCAGATTAATTCTACTAAACTCGAAAAAAATTATTTCCAAGTACAGTAACTTTAGAGTTCCTTTCTCCGCCAATTAGAGAAATTAATTTAAAAAGAGAGAGTGGCCAGAGAAACGAAGAACAACAAAAGTGGGGAAAGGAAAGAAAGAAAGAATGAAGAGCTGGGTGCTGACCACAATAATTTAAACAAAATGACTCGAGCGTGCGGCACGTGCGAGAGAGCGAGCCAATTAATCGGGTTAATCAACACGGATCATGACGCTAATCACGTCCTTTCTTTTTCCCCAAGTTAATTAAATTTCGGTCATGGCGATTAAGTCAGCTGTCGCTGCTTCTGCCGTAGTGAAGCACCATGAGATGATCCGCAGTCGAGGACTCGGGAAGCAAGGTCACCGCCTGATCCCTCCTCTGGCCGATGCTCCAAACCTGGTCCCTCACGTGCTGCAACGTCAAGCCTGGCTGCAGATGTTGCCCTCTACACGTTATCTCGACCTGCTTCATTTGTTCAAAACAAGCAAAATGAAACACATAAAGTAAGGTCAGCGCACTCCTTAGGGTTTCTAACAATTTCATGTGAACCAGGGTCAGTGAAAGGAAAGCAAGGTGCAAAGTCTCATGTGTCGAAACAAGCTAAGATAAACATCAAAAGATTTCCGTAAATATCAACAAACGAATCCATCCTCGACCCAAAAAAGAGCAATGCGATTCATCATCATCATCATCATACGCTTTCATGCGTTATATCTCAATTCAAACACATCCTTGTAACGTCTACTTTAACCCTACTGCACCTCTCTCTCTCTCTCTCTCTCTCTCTCTCTCTCTCTCTGTGCCCAAGAAAATTAGACTTGAAAAGAAAAATAGAGGGGGCAGCGGTCAGCCGATGAAACCGACCGGACTGGGGCTGCCCAGCCACCCCACGATCAAAACCTGCCCGAGTTTAATCATTTGCATCGGACCCACCCAAGACTTTGCTCCTAAGCCAAAAAAAAAAAAAAAAAAAAAAACAAAGACATTAAATCATGATGCCCTAGACTTCCACTACGACATAAACAAAATACCAAGATTTCCTTAATCTTCTCGCATTATTATCTGTAGAATCTTTTAAAAGGAAAAAAGGACCCAGATAGCACGGCGACGAATAAGCCCCGATAATCAAAATCCCTTTACCTACTTGCATGTAGACATCTACACGCACACAACCACAAACATATTCTATCCACCTCATCTCATGCACGTCTTCTTCACGTTGCTTTCTCATCTATTCCTTTTCTTCTTCAATAACCCTAGAGAGACCTAAGTTTTTTATACTATTATCACCAGTCCCTCATACGGAACACGCCATCTTATGATCGTCCGCATTAAAGAATGGACTTTATACTTTGATTAGAGTCTCTAACCCGGCCAGTAATAATGACTCTTTAATTATGAATATCAAACCTACCCTTTTTCCAGATTTTATATCTGTGCATTGCATTCCATTCAAGGGTCTTATTATATTGTGGTGGAGAGGTCCATTTGTCTGTGCCTAGCTTTAGTTTTTGTATCTTTCTCAGCATGTTGGAATGATTCTGCTGTTGAATCATCCCTCATGCATTGCTTTCCTCCGACGTCAATTCTTTAAAAGGAGAAAAGGAATTCTCATCCTTTTCCCTTTGCTTCATCCCCATCTTGCCCCTCGATGGGCCCTCTTGTAATCCCATCGAAGCGCACCACTTATGGGGCTCTCGATGGGGATTTGTTCTAAGCACCAAACGGAAAAAAAAAAGGGCAAAGAAGAAAAATAGGGTTTTCAAAGGGACCCACAGGAGGTATGTGTAAGCTGAGGTCAAAGAAGCGAAAGCATGACGACATTAAAAGGAATTCGGGAAGTTTTCATTTGAGAAGCAACGAAAGGAGAGTAAAGAATAAAGAAAGGAGAAGAGTTGAGGATGACAGGGTCCACGTGTGATCGTTGAGGCCCTACGATGGGATTTCGACGTGCTTATTCTCCTACTTTCGATTTTCTTTTTGATGTTCATGAGTGTCAACTAGGGCCAGAATCGATCGTCCCAAGTCGATGATGTTTTCTACATGTTAAAGTCAATGCTCTTTCAGAGGGTGAGGGAAAAAAAGGTTAAACAAAAGCGGAGGAGAAAAAGAAAAGTAAATAGGAAAACGATCCTTGCCTTCCCACCAATCAATCACATCAACCCTTTTTCTTTTCGTTGTATTGATGATTCCCCAAGACTTTCATTCATGCGCACGTAAACGTACCCTAAGTGCTGCGACCATATTCTGCCCAATCATCACTAAGATATACCCCGGAATAATGCCAACCATGGTATGAACACGAAGTTAAAAGTCTTTGGTAGAAATCTACGATAAGAACCTACTTTGCATTCTTAACCTATCTACGGTGAATTTCTTCTTTTGCTAAATAGGATTAATTCAGAAAAATCTACCAGATTGAACCTCAAACCCATAAAAAAAGAAAAATCATGAATCTTCACATAATATTTGAAATATGACAAGACAAAATTCCCGTTGCTCCAACTGTTTGAACGAACATAATTGGTTTGTTGAAAGTTTCCATAAACTCAATCTCTATTATATTAGTAGTGTTCCACACCAATGAGCAACTAATGGTATAGTTTAGTTGCATGCCGTGGTTGAAGGTGGACAGTTGAAGTTTCAATATCTTGGCCGGCAGCTAGTTGGTTTCTATATATAAGTATATAATAAGTCGGCAATGTTTCTACATTAGTATATAACTCAATCCAGGTAACAACATGACACGCATTATAGATGATTGGATACGTATTGCGTGCAATCCGCTGGCAAGGGCGCTAGGATTGTACTAAGAAAATGCCAAATAATTGGCACACATGTTTGACCCGGGCAACTTAATTACATGCGTGCTTCGGACAGAACAACCAAAGAGAATGTTGAGAGCAATAAAACAAATGTTTGTTTTTATTCTATGTGATAGATGACAGTTATTTGAAGACTACGTGTATGGGTGGTAGGTGGGGAGAGAGAGAGAGGGAGAGAGGGAGAGAGGGAGGGTTTATATGATTCTTATTCTCGGCGGTTGCACATATAGTTATTTTCCATCCGGATGTGATTAATAAATAAAACTAGAAAATTAGCTAAGGAAGTGTCATGTCCTTAGTTCATGGGCATGTAATGCAACAAAAGACAAAGACCCACGAAAGAAAGAGAGATAGAGAGAGAAAGAAAAACAAGATTATTTGCATCCGAATCACGGTACTAGGGTTGACTTCAACCACAACATACACAAATCATGTGGCTTCTTATAATGCCCGAGGGAATGTTAGTAGGTGACACAAGACCCAACAACAAAGCAATCGATATTTTTTATGTACATGATTTAGGTGGGTGAAAAATGGAAAATAAAAGGGAAAAAATATATGATCTTTATATATGATTTAAAACATCTTCATTTTTTTCCCCTCCAGAAGAAGTTGAAGTGTTGGGTTTTTGGCTTATGTGCGTGAACGATAATTTGACATTTTCAAAAGCAAGTGATTTAAGTACATAGGTTCGTGTACAAACAAAGACACAAAAATTTCAGATTTAGCCCGGAAGCGAAGCAAACTGAATTGGCGTTTGCGGATTTTGTGATCCCTAACTTGTTGATGGGTCTCTTGTCTTCTCCTCAATAGTAGTCCAAGCACATCTGGCTTGCTTATAGGGCAACATGAGAATGTTACGTAATTCGACCATATGTGTGGAAAATTTTCTTATTTTCTTATTTGTCTTGTCCTGTAAAGAGAAATTTTATTTTTGTATTATATACCCAGAATCTGTAAGAGTAACTATAATTAATAAAGCTTAAATATGTTTCTCTGATTTATATCTTAGTAGAAATATGAGACTTCCAACAATCTCCTCTAGTGATGGATCTCAGAGGACGGTGCACTGGCTATAAGCTGAGACTCCATTGCTCAGCCTAATAGAATGATATCTTCAAATTTAAGGTTATCTTCCTCATGAAACATCTAGTAAATAGAATTAAAGCCTAGATTTATCAGAATACGACCCTTTAAACCGAACTACGTTTGGGAAGTCAGAAAAACACTTGTGTATTGTATCCAAACCTAGGGCTCAAACTCTACATTCGTGAGTAAATACACAATTTCACTTGAAACATGCTAATTTTGATGATCAGGGCATTATGTATCTAGAAGCACCTTTAAAAGAACCGGGCATCATTCGGAATGTATAGCATAATCATTATATATTATTGCACACATTTTGATCATAGATCCCCATCATCCATAAGCACCTTTAAAAGAAGTATGCACCATAATTTGGAATGTATTACCTGATTTAGTTTGCACGAGACGCATTGTAACGCACGAATAGAGACACACCAATCTACTCAATCCTCGAATGATTGGTTTTTCCATCTCGTGAAAACATTATTGGCCTTCAAGAACTACGTTTTAAGTAATGATTGTCCCTTAAAATTACATGGGAAAACCCATCATCGGATTCTCTTCATTACACTAGTGACCCGTTCTCATTTCCCCACAAAAACCAACAACGTCCTCGCAGATAATCTCATTCAAAGCAACGAGAAATATATACGAGAGGTCGGTGTGAGCTCGATACTTCCCATGGATCAAGCAACAACAGATGGGACCAAGATTTCATACACATCCATTAAATGGTGGTAATGATTGATCGACAATGATGAAGACGAGAACCCTAGAACTCAGTTGTGCTTTGTCTCGACCCAGAAGTGGAGGAGGTGATTTTAAAAAAAGGAAAAGAGGGGGAAAAAGAGAGAGAACCTATTATATCATCAAGGAACCACATACAGCAACACATGTTATTATATGCCATATATACGATTAAATAAAGTAGTGTGGCTTGTTTTTCTTTTTTTGTATAAATTTTTTTAAATTAGCTTCTTTTTGCCCATGGAAGGGAGTCGGGTCGTGCTTTCTCCTGTTTCTAATGCAAGGCATGTCGAATGATTGAAACATTACTTTCAGAAGTGTATGTGGGTTAATATAGTGAGGCATTCGCTCAAGGAATGAGAGCTACGTTTCTTCCCATTTCACAGTTTTTGGTGGTTGGTGCTTTTCTGAGCTATCAGACATTCCTCTTCGAAAACCCTATGCACGTTAATCCTTTCGCAAATCAGCACCCTCACGACCATTCCGTAGACTCATCTCATCTCTTAATTAGTCCAAACATAGTTGAGTCCGATCTCTTCTTCTCAACATGACCCATCAATGAATGACTTCGAAAGCTAATAAGAACAAAACGAGAAGGCGACTACACTCTCGGACATGTACTTCCCACCTAAATATGGTGGTAACAGATCAAGAGAGAAATTATTTGGACCAGAGAAGATTAACTTAGTTATTCTATGTTTGTCAAGTTTCAGACACCAACCACTTTCTCTAATTTAGGTTATTATCGATAAATATTACCAAGTATTCACTTAATGGAAAGATTAAAACGCACCCTGGGCATACATGTTTCCACCGAACAAAAGAAGGCAAAAAAAGAGGTGCATTTCAACGCAAGAAATTAACTAATGCAGTAAACAGCGTGTTTTTTTAGAGTTTCTTCATTAAACAGCAGCATTTCTAAGAAGAGCAAAGTCAATAGTGCAAGAATGTAAAGGTTTTAATTTGACATACCTCTGATTCGCTGTCGAGTCTCAGCTTGTTGACCAAATACTTCATTATTAATCTTACGGTCATCCTTCCGTCTCTTAATGTTTGAGAAAAGTAAAACAAATTAGCCAATGATTAAAACTCCACAATAATGCAGGAACTCCAACAAAACTATCCAGGCGAGCAAGAACAGCTAGATGAATTTCAAGAACAATTGAAGAGCCAAGAGGGTTTTAGTATTTACTTGATTCTCAGGTAGCTTTTAGGTATTTGAGGCAAGAACGGTTCTTTTGCCCTGCATTTGAAAAAAAAAATGAAAACTATATTACAAATAAAATCATCGTTGGGTGAAAACTGAGGGTAGATCAAGACTGGAATGGGACTGCAAAAAATTTCTGTGAACATGAATTACTTACTGGCTTTGGGATGCTTGAAGCATGAACCAAATCCCAGAATGGGGTCTTCTTGGGGGATCGATGATCCTAATGTCCGAGCTTGGCCCCGCCACGTCCACTCCCATTTGTAGCTGAAATGGCCGTGCAAAGTACGGTCTGAGCGGCGTCAAGGAGGATGACGGCAACGGCAAGGACGACGGAGAAGCTGCAAGGCTTTGTGGGTACGAATAAGGAGGCCTAAATGCCCAGTTAATCTCTTGGTGATGAGGGAAATTAGTAGAGCTAGTTCCGCCAACCGGGTAGTGAAAATAGCTAAAGGACGACGCACTAAAACTAGTTGCCGTGCTTGCGAAATTCGTCGGCGGTGTTCTAGGAGACGGATTGAGTTCGGCCTTAGGGACAGCGAGGGCCGGGGCTAATGGCGATGGACCCGTTCGTTGCAAACTTCCGCTGGATAACAAGTCGAGCTCGACGAGTCCGGTGCCTCTTTTGACTCTCAAATCTGTCCGGTCATGGTTCTCACCGCGTGTGGCCATCGTGGTCGAGACGTGACCCCCGCCTATGCTCAACTGTAGCCAACCCTCATCGTCCTTGTGGTCGTCGTGACGAGCCACGTCCTTCGAGCTAGAGGCTGCGGCTTCATTGAGACTGCTTGTGATTCTTGATTCATCCTCGGCCATTGTTATCGGACCAATCACCAGATCAGATCCTCCTATGCAAGTAATTTCGCCGGAATAATCATGTGACCCGGCTTGGGCTCGGCTCATAACCCCACAACCAGCTGTGTAATTGCTATCGATTGTGTCACCACAATCAGCATAACCGAAGAAGCCGCTGCAAATTTGACGATGACGGTGGTGGTCTTTATCAGAGAGGCTATGAGGAGGAACCATGGTCATATTGGAGAAGCCGAGAGCGACCCGGTGGAGAGCGAGCCTGTTCCACAACCGGCGAACTTCGTCCCGCTGTTCTTGATCTCAAGGTGAGCCATGGGGTTGAGGATTCTTGAATCTGCACTCTGTGGAACGGCAAGGAGGGATGTGCTTGTGGCTCACCAAAAGCATGTCTTCCTGAGACTGTCAAAATCGGAGGAGGGATCAAGAATAGGGCTGATGGAGCAGATAAGGGTGATTGTTTGCTGTTTCATCGTGGACTTATCAGAGGACAACGAAGAGAATAAAACTCGCAATGAATCTCCCTTTCCATCAATTCTCTCTCGTTTGGAAGTTTGTGGAGAGAGGAGAGAGAGGGGGAGAGAGAGAGAGAGAGAGAGAGATGGTGGTCAGTGAGTTAAATTGAATATTAATTAACAAGTACATTGTCATTTATATGTTCCAAAGGATGGTCGAAGGTTAGTAATATAAAGTTCTTGACTTTATTCAGACGGAAATAAAATGTTCCACCTGTATTAAATTGGGGAATAAACTATATTTGGGGAAGCTCCAGCTAATGGCTTATGTAGGGCTAAATCCCCAGGAGATCAAAATTACCTTTTGAGGTTCTTGCCTTTTGGAATATCACGAAAAGGTCCTTTTAGCCCTAGACGACAACCCTTTTTTTGAGAAGTAGACCTCGTGCTTTTCTTTTCTTTTTTAACCTGAAAAACACGCCTTGTAATGCCTCTATGTATTGCGCCTTTCAAGTTCAAGAAGCTAGTTGGACACATTCCTTTTCTCGTGTAATGCATATGTTATATCCCAAGCTCTTTCTCTGATGCATAGGCCTGTTCAAGACTTACTCTCATACAATTTGGAGTCTCACTTACTCATGAATTCAAATACCGCGATTTAAAATCGTTCTTAGATCTAAAGAAATCGTGGTTCTTCCATGGTGTTACGGGAGTGTGATGCTGACGGGCTTGCTCAAAAGTTTATGGCTCTTTAGAAAATTTTCAATTGTGGGTCCAAAACTTCTAGAAAATTGCCGTGTTGCTAGTCGTCCATTCCCGCCTTCTTTCACTAAGCAGAAAAGAACCCATTTCTCAAGTAACGAAAATTCCGTAAATTCAAGGAATGCAATTTCTTTATACCGAAACCCCTTACCGGGTCCTGTAAAACGGGGGTGCTCTTTACTTCAAGTCTCATATTTAGAGAGAACATCCCTGATCCTGATGGATAATGCTTTTCAAGATTAAGCTCCAAGCTGCACAACTGAAATCGAATTTGCTCTGTCGGATCTCCAAGGCCCAAGCAATCTTCACCTACTCGAGTTGAATCTCTTTATATGATGAAAGCTCCAGGCCCGCTCAAATCTCCATCCGCTGAAATCGAAGCTTTCCAAGGATCGAGACTTTAAAACTTTGAGCATCAAGAACAAGAAAGCTTTCGAGCCATCAAGACTTCATTCAAGATCTTCCTATTCGAGTCAAGATCGCATCGCATCGCACCACCAAGGGGAATCGGATTAATTTAAGAAGGAAAAACAGTTTAGTCCGCATGAATTCGATATTTTTCATAAAGTTCGACATGATATTTTCTAATCTTGCTTCTAGACTTCTCCTCATTTTCCACTCGTGTCATGGCAGATGATGGGTGTTTAGGTTTTGCTACGCTTGTTCCCATGCCTGGATAAAGAGGAAAAGTTGCTTTTATTCGTGACATGAAAATGGGAATAAAGTACGGGCGTAACCTTAGGAGTTTACAATCAACTGACAGAGGGATTTATTTATAGCATTTGAAAATGGGCATGCCTTTTTTTTTCTTTAATATCTTAAACATTAAGTTTTTTGGCTGCTCTCTATAAAATAGAGTAATACTATGACAAGTTATAACTTAGCTTTACCAAAACAAAATTCATACTAAAAGATAAAAAAAAAAAAAGCACTAGAACTATGAGAACATCATATAAATATGTGTGTCATTACTTTCATTATGTGAAATTTTCAAGTGTTTGAATTTAAGGAAAGAAAAAAAAAAGAGGTGAATCTCAGGATATTAATTAAAAAAGTGAAAAAAATAAAAGTCAATCTAGACATACCTTTAATTTTATAAGGATTTTGTTAACAAATGCGTAAATGCATAGACAAACAATCAATTAAGGAAAATTTAGCTCGAGCATGTTTAATAATTGCTCGAGGGGCACTTGCTAACACAACCGCCTATTTCATGAAGAAAAACTTCAAAAAGCATCCCTAAAAATTAACTCATCCATTGAAAGGTTAATATACCTATTCGAAGCACATTACTTTTTTTGGGATTTTTTTTTTTTTGAAATGTAAGTATCATTTATGAGATGACGTACAAAAGCTTAGGAGCATTCACTATTATTACATAGATAACTAATAACGCAAAAAAATGGAGTGAGGGAGTCTCCATATAGTAGCCAAAATTACATTTGTCTAGAAAGGTTTAAAATTTTTGTAAACCGATGATGCTCGGCCTCTAACAAGCTTATGAATTTTAACTACAATGATGGGGATATCATTTGACTTGTTTTGGAAACGTCTACAATTACGTTTCATCCAAATGCAATATATGGTTGCTAAAAAAGTTACTTTGAGAAGTTTTGTCGCCAAATCCTAGACTTTGGTAGCTTTGAAATTTCAAAATGTGTTCATATAGGTTATTAACGATTCTAGTAGTCTCAACTAGGCCGCAGATAACTAATTAACAAGACACACATATATATATATTATACATCTAACTTTTTGTGCAACTAACACTATTCATTGGGAAAAGACAGGGCCCTTATGTCTGAACTCTGCAAGATGACACACTTGCCTGGCATTAACACAGTTAACTAATCAATTAACTAATGGACTGAAGGAAGCACTTACAACAATGTGGGTTATTTTAATTGAGTGATTATAAACAAATTTGGCATGCATGATGGTGTTTCCCCATAATTACGAGAACCGAAACACTGCGACGTGGGACTTCTTTGCACATTCGCTTCCACAGCATGTGCCTCCCACCCTTCCTGCACCAACTATACGGACTCTGCATTGTCTATAATATTTATTTATTTATAATATAGCATATATAAACACACGAATATATGATGCCCCTATATTCTCCCCCCACTCAGTCTTTCTCCACGAAAATTATAGAAAAATTAGCCTTCTAGGCTTGAGTTAGGCACCAAACAATTTTCGATTCAAAAACTACAGGTCATATGTTCAAATATCGACAATTACATGTAAATTGCTCTACATTAGAAATATCTGCAGATGCCAAAAAGGTCTAAATTAACCGACTCAGGAAAGTTATAAATTGTTTCGTTGCACTTATCTTAATAGAGAGAAGAGGATAAAGTTATGGACTTCAACCTATGCTCTAAATTTTTTCAATTATTAATATAATCAAAATGGACATAATTATAAGCAAATGCAATGATTTGGAAGATACTATGTCGAGTATCTTTGCGTATATGTTCATTTCGCACCTGGGGTTCCACCAATCTCAAGAGGCAACGATGTTCATAAGATAATGCTTATTTCGTGAATATAATACATTTTGATTGTCTCTGTTGGCCTATCTCTGCTGTCGTGTGCACGATATTCGTTTTTTCAGTTAGAAATTTGACAATGTCGAGGGAATTAATGATATTCCACAAACTGATGACTCCCTGAAAAGCTGACCTTCTTTCCAGCCCATCCCAGACATGCGCTCTCTCGCGTCAAGGCGACTTTTCAAGGAGAGGTCAATCACTGAACCCTCCAACCGAAATCTGAAAGTTTGTCTAAGACAGGTTTAGACCATGATGTGCCACTGAGTATAGACTAAGATATATTATCTTTATCAGGTTCGACTTAAAAGAATAAACTTACCCAATACACCAATTGAAATGGATTAAGAGTTTTGTTTCGTTTTGAATACCATACATTTATTTAAAGCTTTTACATTTAACTCACCGCATCATTTTATATGCTTGATACCTAAAATAACCTTAGTGTAGACATAGTTGGATCAAATGAAATAAATAAATCTTTTTTTTTTCATATCAGTGGGTGTTCGAGTGTGGTAATTCTCCAGTCGCACACACTCCGAGTAACACTCTGGAGGCACTTAGGAATGACTTAAGAGGATGCAAGGTATGGTGATTCGAACTCAAACCTTAAGCGAAGAAAATGAATACGCTTAACACCTAAGCAGGTCCTTGGGGACTTCAATCATCATGCTTCGTATTTTTTGTTTGCTTTATGTAATCTAAATCCAACGAGACTGCATTTCTTTATTAAATTTAAGATGTGTTCCTAGCTGAGATGGGAGGTTAGGGTTTCTTATGTATTTCTAGTAGTTTTTAGTGATATTGCACCATCTTTCAAGTAGCATAAGATTTTTGTTTTTTTTTCCTTATTACCGAGAATTGTTCCATTTATTTCTCACCCTATGGTGCATTATATTTGACTTTTGTTATCTAATCTTAATGGTGGATAAGGATAAAAACAAGAAAGTGGGGAGAAAAGGAGAAAATAAAGTGACAAATGGAGTGATGGCTCTTCTGATAAAGAAGCAGGAGTTTGAAAATGAGAGGGAGTGGCCCATGAAGGCAGTGCATGGGCATGGAATGACTTAACCTTGCAAATAAAGCATGACAAAGAAGGGGACTTTGATGCTGATACTTTTCTGCTCAAATTTCACCCTCAAGATTCTTGCAAAGGGTACATGCGTGACTTGCTTTTTCTTTCTTCTCCCTCCTTAATTACCACGATTCTAATTAATTAGTGCGGATATTAATTGGACCAAGAGGGTGCCAAGATAGATAATATTTATTTTTTCTCACATCTTTTAGCTCTCAAGAGAGAAAAAATGTTACTTAATAACTAAGCTCATCCGAATTTTATGCTGAGTGTTGAGCTGCTAGTGAAAAAGTGTTTGATGAAAGAAGTCCAACATCAGGCATGCAATGTAAGATTGAACGATTCATATGTTCTACTTGATCTCCACTCATTAATTTAAGTTTTTGAATGAATGAAGTTCCAACTAAATATGTTGATGGGTTTTATCGTGCTCGTTCTTGAGATCTCCTCTCCCTTTATGAAAGTCAAGCTTCTACTGTATGACCCAATAGGTCTCAAGAACGAGCACGATAAAACCCATCAACATATTCAGTTGGAACTTCGTTCATTCAAAAACTTAAATTAATGAGTGGAGATCAAGTAGAATATATGAATCGTTCAATCTTACATTGCATGCCTGATGTTGAACTTGGTTCTTTATATAATCTCATAATTCAATATTATCTAGGATTAAGGATATATATCTTGATTTATTTCTTTCAAGTTAGATTTACTTTCCCCACTTAACTTTGTAAATATTTCCTACAGACAATAATCCTATTAGATTAAATGATGAATTATTTTGGTTATTGAGACTGTGAAGTTTGATTTTTCCCCATTGAATTGGCAACTCTCCCTCCCTCCCTCCCTCCCTCCTAATTGATTTTACTTCTTTTTCGCTGATTCAACACTTATCTCACCGGAAAAGTACCAAAAAAATCTTATACCTATTGTGTTGGTACCAATTTCAGTCTTAAATCTTTCAATTGTATCAATTTAATACTAAACATTTTTCACATAGGTACCAATTCAACTCATCTGACCAATTTAGGCTGAAAATAGTTAACGTGAACACTATCCATCCTACGTGACACAACTCACACTGGCATGAACGATTTTCTAAATTTTTGGATTTTCTTTTCTTTCTTTTCTTTTCTTTCTTTCTTTTTTTTTTCCCGATCATGGCTGGCAAGGTGCTAGTCAACCCTCACCGGCCACAAATGAGTTATGGGCAAGGAAAGGGCCTTCGTGCCCTTGCCTCGCCTAGATTTAAGCAACAACCACAACCCTTGCCGGCCAACAAGCAAGGGCGTCGGGCCCTCGCTCAAATACTCACATGGTCTGGGTGAGGGCGCAAAGGCCCTTGCAGCCCAAAGTGTAAAAAATGAAAAGGATAGAAAAGAAACGAAAATTTAATAATATAATTCAGAAAAAAATATTTAAAAATTATTTGTTCACAGCAATGCCAGTCATATCATGGCATCCATGTCAGCAATTCTAGGCATAAATTGACTAAATTGGTACATATGCGAAAAGATTAGTGATTGTGGTCTAATTAAAAGATTTAGAACTAAATTAGTACTAATGCAATAGGAATTTCTTGATACTTGTCCCTATATCTTACTACACGCTTTCAAAGAAGATTTCGGTCTTTCACTAATTTATACACAGGCATATAAATACTACATAGGATGTGGATCTTACGAAGTCGAGAGGGCCAAAACACCCTCAGGTTTAGACAAATGTAGCCCTCCCCCGCCACAAAGACAAATGAAGTCACGACCACAGATATCATGACCACAACAGATATCATGACCACAAAGCAAGCGACCGCAACCTTAGGCGACGCAGTCTCCTATGGTTGGCAACCTTAGATCGCAATATATTTGACGGCGACAAACATGAGCAACTAGAGAGTGAATAAAGGTTAAATCGAGAGTTTCAGCTTATGCAGGTTGCCTACTCGAGAGCAATTAGCATATGGTTGATGAGTTTGTAAAACTTGCACACGCGATCTCCAGTTCTTATGCTGGAAATCCCTGATGCACAACCAACCGCGTTAGCTCTAAGGATTATATATATAATTGGATATCATATGCCAAGTAAAGCATGTCAGGGACGCTTCAAAACCATGTATATTCATCAATGGGAAACGTCGAGCTGTGCCAGTATTTGTGGGTGTGTGGACCCGAAAGCTACATTTTTTCTGAGGTCTGCGATCGAGTAGTAAATGCCACAAGTTCAACCATCACTCGAGAGCTTCCCCCACAAAGAGAGGATGGATCGATGTGAAAAGCATGTTTTGCTGTATACGTAAATATCATGCATGGGATCCTCTCGATCGAGAGAGAGAGACAGAGAGAGAGAAATATGGGGGACCAATGTACATCATAGCAATGTAACTTTTTTGATGTTGTTGCATATTCCCGTGAGACCAAAAAGAATGATCTCCTTTTCGCTAACTGCCTTTCGTCCACTAAATAGTTGGAGCTCGGCTCGAAGCAATGGTGATGAGGATGGGGAAAGAAAGGGTGGAGGAAATTGTCTTCATTCATCTCGTCATCGATTCATCATCAACAGCATCATCATGATCATCATCAATGCTCCATCAGAACGGCATTGCTTAACAGAGAGAGAGAGAGAGAGAGGACTAGAGGGTTATCATTTTTTGCATGTGCATGTGGGTATAATGAGTGGCTGTGTCAGTCCATGCATGTGAATTTGTGGGGATTGTAGACAAAGTGGGGGCATTCGCTTCGGTCTCTCGCTTTTGCTTTTGTTTAAATTGTTGAAATCGAGGGGGGGAAAGAGTGCATGGCGACTCCCTCGCTTGCTGCTGCTGCTGCTGCTGCTGTGAAATTTGTCAGGGCTTCTCATTTTTGATTCTTGGGGTTGGAGTGCATGTGTGTACTTTGCTTCCTGTATCCATTTTACTTCTTTTTGCCTCCCCGTAAAAAGGCCTCGTCAACCCGCATTAGTCAAACGTGCTATCATGTTCTGAGCCCTTTCGTGTTTTTTATGTGATTTCTTTTTCTTTTGTGCCGATTTCTTTTCGCGTTTTCACCACAGAAAAAGCGCCTGACGCGGTACTACTCTTATTAAAATGTATTATTGAAAAAAAAAAAAAAAAAAAAAGGAGGAAAGGATGGGACGAGCTTTAATTGAGTGTGAAATAAGTGACATCCGGGAGTTGAACAATAGATTTCCTTCAAATTTGAATTTTAAAAAAAGTTTATCCCATCGTTTAGTAATCAAATCTTTAATGACTTTTCTTTATGTAAATGTTGCATTGCCCAACACGGGAATTCCTAAGTTTGTAATGGAAGTGGAACCCCACTTGTAAATAGTGTAATCATGTCTGAAATTTGTTCGAAAAGTATAATCAAATACTCAAAGTCATATCAACAAATTGATCTAAAAATTTTAAAAAGTTGGCACACACAGATGGTTGCCTTCCTTCCTTTAATGATACTGACCAGATAAAGTAACTAACTCATATGTGACCACCCGATCACAAACTCCATTGTGAGCAAATAGGCTCTCACTAGCCGCCCTAAGCACCTTTGAGTGTTCAAATATTTTGAGTTAAGTAGCATTTACTAATAAAGTGATCATCAATATAATTTTAGATTTGGCATAATTTGGTAAAATGTTAGAAGATTTCTAACTCAAGAACCAAAGGTTGCATGTTTAGATGAATTGCATGTAAATTAAGGTTGTGCAAGAAAACCCATGAAACCGGCACAACTAGACAAGGCGGGCTAAGTTTCAAATAGATATTAAAGAGCGTGACGTAATTCCAAAGTTTCAAAATCGCTGAGCACAAGACATGTTCCAATTGGACATTGGAATCGCTGCTCACCATGCCCGTCCAACCGATGTGGATGCGCTTTTTAGCTATCGCCATAGTAGCCCCCATTTTGGTGATCTTGCTAAATCAAAAAAATTGCAATTATTTGCTTCTTGATGGGTCAATCATTTTCAGAAAGCGTTGTAAAACATTAATAAACCCACTTAAAATTCAGAAGATGTCAATCACTTGCACCCCCTTTATATTTAATATTCAGTATATCTAGTTGATGAACAAGCATTCAACTATTTTAGTTTATTTTATTTTTGGTCTAGCTAGACAAGACCAACGCTAATATCATTGACATTCCAAGCAACAGGAGCTCCTTTGGCGGGATTTCAAAGTCGTAATGGACACGCCTTGATTGTTTTTTGCCTAAAAGTGACAGATTAGAACTAGACCAACCCTCTTGTGTAAACAAGAGAAAGTGACACAAAACCATTTTTGCTTTCACACCACTCTTTGCTTTCATATGCCTTGGATGATAAGGTACCAAAAGCATCTCTCTCTCGCACGAACGCACGCATAAATATTCTTGCTTTGGCAATCTTGTGATGGGGACATGACTATTGATAGAAATGGTTGGGTACGTTCCCTGCGTGACTCTTGAATTCGATAGTGGGAATAAAAGAAGGATTTCCGGGAGGGACATGCCTTTTGTAGGCTCAATTTAATAGTTTTGTCATGTCTTCCATGTAAGTGGGTTGTGGGGGTGCCCTTCCCAAAGTTAAAGAGGATCAAAAAAATAAAAAAAAAAAAATTTGATCTTTATTTTCTACACAATATATATATGTTGTAGAAAATATTCGAAAAGCAAAGTCAATTATTCAGATTGGCCTTGCACAAGAGAATTTGTGTAAACTAAATTCTACCCAAACTGTGTATGACAAAAATAATAATAAAAAAGACAAACGCCTTTCTGAGAGTCCCACTTTTAGTTTGGAATTGGTTTTTTTTGCATTGCATGTCCCCCTTTGAATGCAATGCAAGTAACCCTAACGTCCAAGGAAATATTCTCCACCTTTTCACCTAGTGGTGGTACCAACGGATATACGATTTCAGCTAACTATTAACACACTAAACATTTTTTCGCATGCACATCGAATTTTTCCTTTTTATTAGTTATCTAAACTTAAGGCATAACTATATAATGGGTAGCGACTCCAAAAGGACCCAAAGGCTCTTAGGTTAAGAGAAAATTCTCCCAAAAATTAAAGCACGTATCCAAAAAACTCTCTCCATCTCTCTCTCAACCTATCTTGCCCACTCAGCCACCCTTGTCGCTCGCTCGATCGTTACTCATCACCTCTTTGTGTTCTCGCCACTGTTGACTACACTATCTCTCCCTCTCTGCCTCTATAACAAACGGGGGCTAGATTCGTTCGATAGTGATCACTATGCAAATCCCTTGCAAATTGGAGATCATGGCCTTCGCCGTGACAAGGCCTAAGCAAAGAAAAAGGGCTGTGTGACAAGGATAAGATGAGATGAGCGAGAAGGGTCGCGCATGGGGTGGTTGTGGTGATCCTAACAGCGACGCAACACGCAGTGGGGCCGGACGGCTTACAACGATGGGGCACCGATGATGGTGGTGACTTTGTGCCGGGGTTACCAAGCTATGATTGTACTTGTGCTTGTGAGGGAGGGGAAGGGCAAAAATGTGAAGGAAGATAAAGAGAAAAGGGAAGAAGAAAAAAGGAAAGAGAAAAAGAAGAGGGAAAATAGACATGAGCCGTCCATATTTCTTGATGCCAACGCGTCAATTTCTCAAGAGAGAAAATTTACATTATAAATGTATGATATAAGTTTAGAAGATCTCAATCCATAAGTAAAATTTTTATTTTATTTTCTACTTGCAAAATATGCATCTTGGAAACCCCATCTTTTAATGGGTTAATAAATATCCAAATATTATTGGTGATTTTCTTTTCTTTTTTTTCCTTGCAGGATGAGAGGAAAAAACAGTGATGTATGGGCAAACAGAAGTACATGAAACAAGACCCGTAACTTATAGACAAAATCTATATAAAGAAGAAAAAAAAATAGATTAACATATTTTAGCTTGTATTAACATTTTCTTATTGTTCTTATTCCTTTTTAATAGATTCCTCTAGCATTGTATAATGTATCTTACATTAACATTGTCTTTTCATTTTCTTGTCACTTTTATTTTTATTTTTATTTGAATTTCTAAGAGATAAGTAAGTTCCACCATATAAAACATGATTTTTACACATATCTCATCTATCTGTATTTTATATCTTTTCATTTCGTCAGCACTTCGAATTTAATTTCCCTGACTCTTTCTTAAAGTCTCTCTTACTTTCATCATACATGGAAGTAATCTAAATACGAAATGCAGTATTAATGCTTATTTAAGTAGGCGAGTCGAACAAGATTATCCCAATTATCTCAAATTAATATAAATAAATTAATAACTTGCTAGATTTTCACTGATTTGAGGATTAACATACTCACCTCAACCACATCATATTGATCAGTTACTTTTTATAACCGTAATTATTGCAACAAAGAAAATTTATTAACGAGTGTCTCATTTATTCGCAATCTATACCATATAAAAGGGTAAAATTCTTGAACCCACATCATGACAATGAGAAAATTGTTGATAGATATAATTAAACCACTGGGGTTTGCCTAATAGTCACCATTTTCACATGAAAAGTGAGAGGTGGAGAGTTCGAATCCTCACATTCTCAGAAGGGTTGGGTTAGGGACGTTTAGTTTCATGTGTGGAGTTCAACTCCCATACTCTACAAAGTGACAAGGTAAAAGTTTGAGAGTGAATTGAAAATTACAGTAGGACAAACAAAAAAAAAAGGAGTAATTATATTTAGTGAATGGTAATAATAAAATTTCCTAGAAATCACAAATAAAAATTCTCTTTTTCTTAAGCAATCATTTTAAACCCCTTCATTATTACTTAAGACACGCTAGTAGGAGGCAAAATAGAGTAGAAAATTGGTAATGATGATGAATGGCGATTCTACTCCGCTATGATTTTTTCCTTTGCTATTCATTGAAAGAGCAAAGTAAATATTGTGCCTTTCTAATCTTGCATTCTTTGATTGAAATATGACAGGTCGCAGTCATTTAACAAATCTCAATCTAGATAGTTTCAATGTTTAATTTCTCGATTCAATGTCGAAAAATTCAAAAGACACGGTGTCGCTCGAAGATCATAGACTCGACTCAAGTAAAGGAGTTGACGAGAGGAAAAAAGGAAAAAAGAAAAAAGGGGGCATTTTTTGCATGTCACCCAGCCTTAAATAATCCCCTCCTTTTTTTTTCTAATTTCTTGTCCCTTACATTGCTGATTCCAATTCGCCATCATCGCCGCCCAACAATCACTGCTCAACAGCCTCGTCTATCTTTTTTCCTTACGTTTTCCTATGCTTGGACGGCTGCATGGGCTGGAGTTTCTCCTTCATTCAAGGGTCTAATAAGTCCTCGCTAGTCTAGTCTCCTAGCTTTGCGCCTGTAATCGGACCTCTGAATTTTTATAGTCAAAATTAAATCTTCTAATTTACTTGATCCGGCAATCGAGCCCCTCGTCACCCATCATTATCAGCTCCGTCAATTGTACAGATGACGTCGTACGCGATATCAATTATGTCGTTGGCAACACGGAATATAAAAAGATCAAGCCAAATTTTGCACCTAACACCATGGGAGGAGAGCCAGGACCTTCTCCGGCATGATCCCTGGTGATGGCTAACTGCACCGGGGAAGGGCCGAAACCATCGGTGACTAGAGCAAAGGGTCTCCGGCCCCATGCCAACATCTCATCAACTGCGTGATGGATTCCCGTCATGTCAGCTTCATGTTAATGCACGGACTCGATTGCAAAAATTTAGGAGATTTGATTGCAAAACATACAGTTTGAGAAGTACGGGAGTTGTGGATCAAAACCTAACTTTCTTTTGGAATTGATCATTTCAAAACCTACCACTTTTCCACATAGGATTCCTATTTTCCCCCGAACGTTGCATGCGTGGTAATAATTAGTTTCTACTGCCAAAGGGCAACTTTGCATTATATACTAATTATGTGGTGATCTCAAACTTCAAAGATAATAATAAAATAAGTTTTATATTTTTATAGCTTAAGATTTATATATCTTATATCTTTTATACTTAAAAAACTTGCAGATCGCTAAAATGAAGAAAGCAACGCATATATCTCTAAATACGGATTTGGGTGTGGTTTTGTGACAAAATCAACCTAGTGCTACAACATGAAAAGAGTTTACGTAGAGAATAGTTAACAATGCACATTAATAAAGTGGTACTATGTATAAATAAAGTCTAAAATCATGATCACGGACCTCCTATTGCTAGGTTTCAGTAAACGATAGTACCTCATCTGGCATTATATATGCATCATCTGCAATGCAAGCATGATTTCAATCAATCATAGCCTACTCGACCACCTCTTCATAGCCCCCAAGCCAGAACTAATATTCTTTCGAATGAACACTTGGTAGGTGTGACATTTTTTGAGAAGCTTAAGTTGTTTAGTTCCTCTTTTTATGTAGTACTAAGAGCAGACATATTTAATTGGGAGGAAATGGGGTCTAAAAAAATTTGAATTCAGAACCTACCATGACACTATATAAGATTTTATAAAATCACTATAACATATTAAGGAAATCTTATAATTTTCGGCACATTGATTGTCCTCATATTATATACAATTAACACCTTAAATATTGAATTATTTCAAATAAAATATTGAATAAGTGCCCGAGACGTCCGTCAATAAAATAATTTTTTTAATATAATCTTAAGCACGTGTCTAATCTTGGTTTCAGTGTGTCATCCCCAAAACCGAGCGCACAACAGCTAAAAATATTATTAGCGAGCATCATCATTTGACAGTACATCCTATTTGTTAAGTTGTCTTACTATTGCTTTACCGAGACGAGAACAGTTTTCTTAGGTAACTTTTGTTTGCCTAATCAATCTTGGCACTTCAAGTTCCAAAATGCATGATTAAATTTTAGGGTTGCGCTCCCCGATGCACTGTTCTCATCCTGAAAATACTTACTTAGCTTGTCTTTTGTCTTAATAGCATAACTTATTAGCTTAATTTTGAAAAGCCGACATTGTCTTTGTCATAATTTTCGCATGGTAGTCACTTTAATATCATAATTTTTCATTTGATCATTTAAGTATCATAATTTTGAAAAAAATGTCCACTTGAGTTGCTCCGATGACATTTCTTCGAGAACGAATGCTACCGAATTTATTCTAATAATAGCATGTCCAATGTAGCTTTAAAGAGATTCAGATCTAAAGTGGAAAAACATCTATAAATCCTAAATGACGACATAAATGATCTAAAATTTTATGGAACCATTGTCAACTATTTTAAAAGTTTAAACCGTTAGATAAAGGCACAGTCTTATATTTAATTATTTGATCACTCCCATTTACACTTGGTCTGATCTTTTTACCTAATACTAAAAGTGGATATATTTTATTAGGGAGGCATATGAGATTAGGAAAAACTCAAACTCCAGATCTCCTACTCCGATATCAAAATTGGGTAGTCTTGGGCGCCTTCACTCCAAAAGCTAGTTCAAATGATGAAGTTTTCTCTCACACATACAAACTGACCATCAGCTATTTCCACAATTGATATAGGATAAACTCCAACAATCTTTCTCTCACACATTGGACCCTAAGTCGGAGCTGTACCCGTGTGACTATTAGATCTACCTTGTTGGTAACCTAGGCTCTCATAACATGTGAAATTTTGTATAATCATTACCAGCTATTCTAAAAACTTAATATGTTAGATAAAAACGGAATTTAATATTTAATTATTCGATGAATGGAGATGAATTAATGCGTTTTAGTAGTTACATTATTCTCTCTCTCACTACAAACAAAAACTGAAAGCTGGAAGAGGCCACAGCTCCAATTGGAAAAAGTATGGCTTGGATGACTAGTAAGAATCTTGCAATTGGAAAATTTTGAGTGATTTGTTGAGATGATTGTAAGTTGCTTCTCTTGCTTCTATTCTCCATCGCAAATTTCAAAAGCAAGTTCTCAATGACCTACATTTTTTATTTTAAAATTGAAAATGGGGTCTAGGGTTTCTGATTGAAATCCAGTGTAGTCCAAAATCATCAACATGGGTAAGGAAAAGGCTTAAACAACATGATTCTACATGTTATTAAGGACGTCATTTCTAAAGAGGACACCCATCCTAGTAGTGTTCCTATCTAAGCACGCTTAATTTGGAGTTTCAAAACTAAGTGATGTTGTTATATCAAGAGGCACTTTCGTGAATTAATTTTCAATTTTTACATATATATCCCTAGAACACTCTCTCCATGTACTATATATAATTCGGTTCATTTCTACTCCTATACTATCCGAGAAGCCTATCAAAAGTCAATCCTTGTCTAAACCCTCTAACCCCGACAATCACTCCACACCTCATCGAATCAAGTCATTACAATGATTGGCTAGAGATACATTGGTGGGGGTGGATGCAAAAAGGCCAATGGAAGAAGGTATTTGTGCTATCAACGGTGATGGTCGATGCAATGGCTTCTAGATGTGATGATGGCGGGTAAGGGGAGAGGGAGCGTGGGAGTGGTGGATGGGTAAGATTTTGGTGAATAATTTGCTGATATGACCCGAGCTAGACGAAATTCATGGCACGAGTCAATCATTTAAGGAAAAATAGCTGAAATGGTCTATCCTCTTTGAACTTTTGATTTATTCAATGTGATCCCTGAATTTTAACTCAATATGAAATGCCGTCTATAAACTTATAATTTGTTTCATGTAGTCTCTAACTTTTAGTACATGTTTAATTTAATTCATAAACTAGACAATTCAGGGACTACATCAAATCACAGTAATATAATAATGCAATGAATATATTGAACAATGTCCAAATAAATTACATGCATGTCGTGTCAACAGTGTTGACTCAATACTCACTTGATAATTCAAACATATAACATCAGTCAATTTCATATATGATGGATTCGATGCACGAACACAATTGGTCCCTACCTCGATTCACTGATCTCGTGCCACATTCACATCGTATCATCGTGTCGTGTTAGACCTTATCGTCCCCGGTGCATTGAATATGAACATTTCAACATGTGTATGGGTGGAGGGAGAGAGGGAGAGAGAGAGAGAGAGTCCCGCATGCAGAGGACGACTGCTGTTTTTCCAGGCCCTCATAGTTCCCGAGAGGCCCCAGGGCCATAAAATTCCACACCTTTCTTTTTTTAATTTGTGTGTTTTCCCTCTTTTTCTTGATCAATCAGTTTCCCACCTTTTCTCATTAAAAAAAATTGAAATCAAAAAAAGATTCTTTTTGAAAAAAAAAAAGTTTTATTCTGTTTGCATGGGACGTGCGTGGTGCTGTTCGGTTTGTGGAGCCCACCTTCCTGACTGCGCGTGCAAAGCCGGAGTTCATGGGGGGCTCTCCTTGTGGGCTCCACCCCCTCTATCTAACTCCCACGTATTCTCTCTCCCCCCGTATTCGTAGAGAGTAGCGTATGCACTCGTACATACGATGTACGTATAGGTCGTGGCACATGGATATGTACAAGTAGGGAGAATTTAACGAATGGGGGACCGTACGGGAAAAATAAATTGGAGTAAAACTGAACTCTAATTTCACGTTAGAAGGTTTAATTTAAAGACTTCAAACTAATTAGTAAGGGAGATGCACATAAGATATTTCGACGGGCAATGATTTTGCCCAAAATTCATTCTCAAGAAAAGTGACTAATTTTTCCATTTTTGATTGGAAGAGAGAAAGAGGTATGCTTACTAATGTCGAATTGGTAGCACTATGATGATGCATCTTTCATGAATAGGGGAATTCATTTTTCAAGTCTTAGCATGTCAATTTTGATTGAGGGAAAATATTTTTTGCCCAACTGATTCATTTCCTGATGTCCAAACAGGCGAGAAGACTGAAAAGAATGTGCCCTAAACGCATAAGCGCACCATAAAAAAACCTTAACTCGATTGGAGTACCGTGTTAATTGGTTCTCGCGATTTTTGTTACCGCCCATAATCACCGTGCTCTTTAACTCACTAAAATCCACCTTCTCGATCGATGTACCCACACAGCACACGTTACAACTTTCTAGTCAATCGGCACGTAATGTAATCATATTCTAATCGCATCATCATAATCCTAGCTAAGATCACCAAATTTTGTTTCACTTGCGATACTTCTTTTGATATACGCATATATATTATTATTATAATATATTTTTTTGTCATAGATGATCAATGGAGGGCGGGTCCCATGAATTTCTCTTTTTTTTCGGCTGTTTTGTCAAACCGAGGAATGATAGTTCATGGACGTCGTGGATTGGAATGAGAGCTCCTTTGGCTTTTTCCCTTTTTAAGTGCGAAGATACTAAGAAAGAAGGAGGAGAAGAACATAATGGGGAAGGTCTAGAGAGAGAGAGAAAAGGGCTTTGGCTTTGTCATGGTTGAGTCACGTCGACGTTTGATTTGTCATGCGATGTGAGGAAAGGCGAACCCCGAGTCTTTCCCCAACAGCAAGCTGCTCACAAAAAAAAAAAAAAAAAGCAAAATTGGAATTTTGCAAATTGGCCCCCCTCTTTTCTCTCCTCCTCTAGTTTCCTCCCTACTTCTTTTCAATATTCTATGGTTTTTTTTCATGGCATGCATCTTGGGGTGTATGGTGGGTCAACTTTGAGCTCAGGGAGTCGGCCATGTGTGAGCACTTTTAGAGAGAGAGAGAAGAAGATCCCAGGACATCTCTAGCCATTTCGAGATTCTCGATAAACTAAAGCCGTTTCTGGACTTGATCATATTTTTAAAAGGCTTATTCTAGACTCTAGGACGTTAAAACTCGAAGGTCTTCCCTCCCGATCGAGAAGACAAACACAAATCGCAGAATAGGCGGGTGAAATGACCGCTTTATGGTTGGCCTCTGCTCTGCGCAATTCCTTGGTAACTAGACTGCCAACACCAGCACTCCCAGTAACCAATAAACTAATACATTATGCTGGTTCATGGAAATTGGTCTACAGAATCAATATGATATGTCGTGAGTAGGAACTTCTGAGAAAGGTCGGGCCACGTTTGAATTAGAGACATTGTCACGTTCGTTAGATCGACTCTTATAGCATCTCCCCCTTGCGTGACTGAAATGAATGATGGGGTGGGCCTGGTCGGCCAGTGAGTCTGAATAGGCAAGGTCCGGTAACGACGTAAGACCCTTTAAATCTTATGAAAATTTGAGCTTTACTTCCAGGATATAGACGGGCAACCGCAATAAACCGTTGTGGACCGACGACTTCCTGTGTCGAACTTAGGCGAACATGTCATGCATAAACGACGACCGTGTTTGTACCATGTTGAATTACGAGGGACTATTGGTAGCTCATCGGTCAATTAATCGAATAGCCTTGTTCACCCCCCAAAAGACAGTAAACGAAAAGCGTGAGGGCCCAATAAGAGGCAGAGGCCCATTCCCCTTTGACATATCAAGGCTACAATATGAAGAAGAGCCGCCTGCAAACATCCGGGCAAATCGGCATTCGGCCTAGTGCCGATTTTCTATGATATAATGCTGCATCGTGTATTTACGATGCCTTACACTTGTTTATGATGTTGGTAAAAATAAAAATGGCAAAACACATTGGACAACGCTAGGACAAAGTGTGACGTAGAGTTAGTTGCGCCTGGTGTAGCTGAGAAGCAATGTCGCAATAAGCCAAAGATCACTCTGGACACGTCACAACGAATGAAAGTTGCCCCTGGTGTAGCTGAGAAGCAATGTCATTTCAGCTGAATGGTCGTCAGAATGATTTTCAACTAATTTATCAGAGAACATACAGGAACATCGATCATCCAGACTCTATATGACCCAGAAATATCTTAGAAGCAACAGTGACTGCAGATGCATCTCATCATTCCCATAATAGTTTGCACAGCTCTCATGATTCTGCAAAACAACCAATATCTCATGCGTGAAATTGTGAACAAGCTCAGATAAAGTTGAGCAACTAGCTGTGGAAACTTTGGAAATACCTGACCCATCATGTGAGCAGATGATACTCAAGAATAAAGCGACCTTCTAGATTCACAGAAGCCGGATGATGTACATACAAAACTCCATCAAAATGAGAATGTATGACCAAGGGATGGCTAGCAACCTGAAATAATGAATACCGATATCATTATGAATCAGGATAAATCAAGAATTTCTAGGAAAATGGACATGACAAGTAAACCAAGCTTTCAAAGAACCGGACCTGAAGAATCAAAGAAGCAATTTTTTTTTTTAACTTCCCCATCTAGATCTGGCCATAGCCGAGGCTGGCAACCGGACAAAAGGAAGAAGAAAAGGAAAGAGAAGAGAAGAGAAGAAAAACTAGGCTTGATTCTAGAATTGTTCCCGGGAACAAAGAAGCAACTTTTTTTTTTACTTCTTGAGTCTATTCCAAATCTATTCTTGGGAACAAAAGAATAGAATCAGTTACTATATAGCCCATTAACAAACAGGCCCTGAGCCTAAATGTATCTTATCAGTAGGAGAAATTCATGATTGGGTCAATTGGGAAGAGTGGACGAGGTCAAGGTGATGTCAAAACACTTGAAGACATTGTTAGTCAGTCAGTCGTCAATTAAGCATAATCCTGCCAACAGGTAACAAGTCGAATGTCATGCTCTTCTGCTGAAATATTGCTTTCATGAAGCTTTAATAGCTCCTCTTGGAGATATTGGCACACCTGGGAAAATAAGTGAGAACATCTTGAGGAGAAAGGCCAAAAAAAGCTCCAGCCACTAGAAATGAATCAAAAGATATAACATTGCCCAAGGAAAAGGAATTCTTGGTTGGAAACAGTTAATAATGCCGTTTTGGCCTTGGAGAATGACTATTCACAGGCATAACCTTTATTGAACCAAAAAGCATGATATTGCCATGTATGTCCATTGCATGTCAACTATACAAATCCAATGAAGAGTAAATTGATTCCTATCCAGCAAATGTCCTTTCATGAAGCTGAACATCATTAACTTTCCATTTGCTCCCACTATAGGAGCAAAAGTCGGTCAAGGTAGGGAGCCTTTCTTCTTCTTTTTCATATGATGAGGAGGCTTGCTTAATATAGATAAACCCCCAATCATGAAATACGCTGCTAACCTCATTGACCAAATAACAAGCTAAAACACAGGTGGGTGACCAAAACATAAGATTGTTTGCACTCAGTGGTGTCGCTCCCTTCTCTGTCTCTGCCTCACAGCACATTTCCTCGCTCACAGCAGCTCACCATGGACGTCCTAGAGCAGCTTTGTCCCCCCTCCCTCTCCTTGCAACCTCCATGCAGGTGATAGGCGACCATGGCACAAATTGCTTGCATGGTGGAGATTGCCTAAGCCTAGCAACATCCAAGTCTGAATGTGCGACCTCATATCCACCTCTAACAGTGTGCATGTGAGAGAGAGAGAGAGAGAGAGAGAGAGAGAGAGAGAGAGAGAGATGGGACAGAGGCAGGGGGGGGGGGCATGGAGCATTGCACATACATAACCCCTTGTATCACGCCTATCATTATCTATATCATGGTTTACCCTTACGTGATTATATACCAGTAAATAGAAGGTTGATGTACTTGAGCTCGCATAGAGTAGATAAAGATTCTACATATCTATAATGTATTTCATGATATCAGAGACATATACATGAGTACTTACACCTATTTGCATGTTCTCAAACTCCAAAGACCATTGTCATTGTAAATCAAAATCATGTTTTAAATGCTTCTCATACTTGGATTAATGGAACATTTGCTAGACAAGAATGATCTGCTGTTCGATTAATATGCATAAGCATACAGGACGATTTTTTTTCCGTTCAAAGGTTGCTTGAATTATGATAGACCAATCAAATACTTTACTCTTGCTGATTCTGTGTTTGTGTATTGCAGCAATTACTCAGGCCTTTGCATCATCTGAGTTAAAAAGGGCCTAAAATGAGATTTTCCTTGGCAGTACCTAGATTCATTTAATATGATGAGCTAACACATGAAAAACAAAAAGAAAGGCAAGGCAGTGCAAAGACAAATTAATAATGGCATTTCTTGCAGGGCATGGATGGAAATGCATTTTCCTTGAATAAGGTTGGGCTAGGAGAAACCGTGAATAAGCCACAATAGCCCCAGCCCTGTAAAGGCTCATGAATTGCTCTACTTAAAACACATCCATTATTATCCACAACGGTCATGCTACTTTACAAAGAATTTAATTTAAGATAACTGACTATATCTAAGCAGGCAGACAAATATGCTAGAAAGTACCTGCAATATTGCACCAATTCAAATGCTGAGTCTAGCAGTCAGACCAGCCCCAGCATTCTGCACTCCACACTGAATGGTGGGAATGACTGAATTATTCACCAAATTGGCAAATAATTCCCTTCAATAATACATTTCAATGATGAATCTACCAGCAGTTGATGTCATGCGCCGGGATTTGAGATGGTGCTTATGAAATAAATCTCTTCAACAAGTAAGACATCTGTAAAATCAACTCTCAGTCTCTGGACAATATTGGCCTCTGCCTTTTTTTCTCTTTTCTTGCTCATGAAAAGCAAATTGAAATTCGAGGTGCGAGATTGTTGTACTAAACTGATGTTGAAATTTCATTGTCGACTCATGGGTGAAACAGCGCATACTTCATAAGAAGTCCTAAAATTACTCCTCCAGATTCCTAGGGTCTGGAGGAGAGAGAGTTGATGATCCTGTTCAACTTTGTCTCAAGTTTGAGACCATAAAAGAAAACCGATCCAGGTTTGAATTCCAAATCCGAATAGGACTTGTGGTCTGACATCCAACACTCAGAACAAACCACATAGATCTCTAGTGTCCTCATCGATTCTCGTTGATGTTGATAATTTCCTCTTCTCGCATGACTCGAATTGAAGATCCATCAGTTTCTGGGTAAATTTCACAATCGATCCTATGCCGAATTTCAAATTCCCAATCACCAATAATCAGCACAAGAACACGCCCCATTGTGAAAATGATGGAAGCGGTTGATATCTCTGATGATAATTTCTCGCGGCACAACCTTTGATATCAGCTTTATTGCAGCATGGCAGTCCACGCATATTCGAAGATTTTTCATAATACGTATAGGGTTTCCGTAGGGCATTTTGATAAGTGCAAATGCTAAAGCTAATCTTTCACTGTGTAACCACAGCAAGCGCTCCTTTTCTTCATCTTCAACAGCAAGTAATATAGCACTACAATTAGGAACAAACCCTTCCTTCCTGGCTTTCATGTTGAACCACTCCAACATCCCACTGATCAGCTTCATATCAGGATGTGAAGTATCCCCAACAGTGAAGTAATGGACTGTTCCCTGATATTCGAACCAGCTTAACCCTGGTTCCTTTTTGATGCCTCGTCGTTTCATTTTTTTCCTCACAGCAGCGACGTTCTCCCACCTCCTTTCATTTGCATAAATGTTGGACAACAGAACATAGGCTGCTTCATCATGAGGTTCCATCTCAAGCACATGCTCTGCTGAAAGTCTTCCCAGATCGACATTATGATGGATAACACAAGCACCAAGCAAAGCCCGCCACACCATGACACTAGGTTCAAATGGCATCTCCTGAATCAATTTCATAGCCTTATCGAGATAGCCTAGTCTTCCCAAAAGCCAAACCATACAGGTATAATGCTCTACACAAGGTTCAACGCCATAGTCATGCACCATAGAATGAAAATACCGTTGACCTTGATCCATAAGTCCAGAATTGCTACATGCTGACAAGACACCAACAAAAGTTAACTTATTTGGTCGAGATTTGCTGGCATTCATCATCTCAAATATGTTTAGAGCCTCTCCACCAAGACCATGCATAGAATATGCTGAGATCATAGTATTCCATGAAACTTCATCTCGTGTTCGCATCCGATCAAACACTAGTCGAGCTTCTTTTACAGCCCCACACTTGGCATACATATCTATTAAAGAATTACCAACTACTGTGTTCTTGTCATAAGTAGTTTTGATGGTCAGAGAATGGATCTGGTTTCCCGGCTCAAGAGATGCTAAGCCAGCACAAGCACAAAGAGCACCAGAATATGTCACTTCAGTTGCCGTCAGTTGATGATCAAGCATATTTGAGAACAAACTCAATGCCTTCTGCCCCTCACCTATTTGTGCAAAGCCAACAATCAGAGTGTTATAAGTCACATCATTTGTAGCTTGTGATTCCCCAAATATTTTAACAGAAATGTCAATCCTTCCACTCTTAGAATAGACATCCATTAGAGCATTTGAGACAAACACATCCGAGTCAAGACCAACCTTGAGGACGTTACAGTGCACTTGCTCGCCCAGTTGTAAAGACTCCATAGTGGCACATGCTTGCAACAAACTCGCGAACGTAAACTGATTGGGGAGGACAAAAGCTCGCCTCATCTGACAGAAAAGCTCCACCGCTTTTCTACTCTCACTAATCTGAGCATACCGCCCAATCATAAAGCTCCAAGGAACCACGTCTTTTTTAGGTATCTCTTCAAAGACCTTCCGAGCACCTTCCATGTCACCCAATCCACTATACAATTCTAGCAATCCCACACCAACATGTACATCCAGCTCATAATGTGTTTTCAGCGTGCATCCATGAACACTTCTCCCCAAGTGTGTAGTGCCCATACCAAGACAAGCCTTCAAAACACTGACAAAGGTATAGTTATTTGGCTTAAACCCAACAATTCTCATTTGAGAGAAGAGCCCCATGGCCTCTTCGAAGCATCCATTCTCAGAACAGCAGGAAATTATCCCAGTCCAGGAAACCATGTCCTTGAATACAATCCCACCAAAAACATCCTTGGCACAGGAAACAGATCCACCCACAGAGTAAGCATCTACCAAAGCTGTCCCAACAAAAGCATTCGTATCATGGCCCAACTTACATATGCAGCCATGAACAGCCCCAGCCATGTCTGCCCTCTCCAAACTCACAAGCATTTTCAAGAAAGTAGTGAAAGTAAATGGGTTCAGCTCGTGCCCCTCCCTATGCAACCTACCGAAAGCTCAACAGCCTCGCCAAACCGGAGGGCCTGCGCTAAGCCCTGTATCAACGTCACAAACGATATGGTATTCCTCTCGGGCAATTCGTCGAACAGGATGCGCGCATCCCCCAAGAACTCGGACTTCACGTACGCGTTGAGAAGGATGTTGGAAGCAAATAAGTCCAGGCAAGCGCCCCTCTTGATGACATCGCAGTGGAGAGGCCTGGCCAAAATGGGTTCGCCGCTGCGGATGCAGTCTTGCAGCATACTGGCGTAGGAATGCGAGTCGAAGTCTGGAGGTGGAAGAAGCTCCGAGTCGTCCCGACATTGCTCGAGCAGACGGGCGGCTTGTGCCGAGAACCCACGTGCTGAAGGGTGAAGGAAACTATGGCGTCCACGATTGTCGCATGGTGCCGCAACGCTCGCACATCGCAACGCTCTCGTGCTCAAGAATCTGATCATGCGACTGCGTTCCTATGATCAGGGAAAGAACCCAGTCCCGCCAGCCAGGTGTTCGATGTTTTGCTTCACGTCGTCTCTTTCCGGCACGTATTATGATCGTGGACTTTACATTATATGGCACGATCTATTTATCTATTTAAATATATTATTACATGATATTCCCTATTCGTGTCCTAAGTGAGTGTCACTTGTACTTCTTGCAATATTACAATAATGCCATCGATTACATACGAGTTTTCTCTATACCGAATAGCCACGACGATTAGGAATTTTTTATTATTATTAGCTCCATATATTTTTACAACATATTCAACGAACTAAAAATCTTTCATCTATTCCAAAGAGATCATACAAAATGGAGTACATTTCAACGGATTTTACTAAGATGCATGTTCCAATTTCGTACGGATGTGAAAATTCACACCCGTGCAATGAATAGATGTGTTGCTAGTAATCGTATTATTACAAGCTTAAGGATGTTACAGTACACTTGCTCACCCTCAAAATGATTATAGCACTTTTTGTTCGAAACTTACTTGGAATTTGGATAGAAAAATGAAGTAAGTTTTGAAGCGTGATATCACTTTTTTTAAGAATTTATTTGTCTCATGAATTTGCTAATGGTCATCAATAAATTTTCTATAAAATCCAACAAAGTCCCAATGAGACTACTATATAGCAATCTAGTATTTCACGAGGGTCTCAAGGGAAACATTTAAAAGGATGGTTGTAGTCTTTTTGGAAAGAAGACTCGAAAACACTCATTATTTGTTTTCTCAAAATCAAAATTTTTATTTCATCCTTAATGAATAAAGACAACCCTTAAGAAAAGTTGCCAAATGAATGAGTACAATATGTTTTTAAAAGAATATTCGAGAAAGGTTGCTAATTGAACCGGTATGTTTCTCAAAAGACACCTTGAAAAGACAAAAAAATTTGGAATAAAAATAATAATAATTTTCTAAATGAAATTCCGAATTTCATAATTTTCAAAAATATTGAATGAATGAATACAACCTTTCAATTAATAAAGGTTAACAGAATAACTACATGAATTTTTATAGGGGATTAGCGCTACTTAAACTACGGGCAACCCAATGCGAAGTGCATCTAATAATCACGCATCCGCACTTAGGTACTGCGGGGTCTACCTCACACCCCAACTTTTTCTTTCAACAAACTAGAAAAATTCACACTTATATAGTAGCCAATTTCCTCCTGATTTATGTGGGACAAAATATAAAAGCACTATTTGTTTGCTTCACAAACAGACACCCAACACTCCCTAGTTTATTGAGTTGACAAGAGAAACCTCAAGAGAACTAATTAACCAAAATAACAAATGAAAAGGATGAAAGTTGCTATTTATTAAAAATACAAAAGCCGCTCATCATCACGAAAATACAATATTTCTTCTTATTAATAAAAACTAAGGATGTATTCAGTAAAAGTGTAAAACTTATATAAAAGTACAATTAAATCTTAAAGTTTGCAAAAAGTGCAATCGAGTCCTCTTGCTAAATTAGTATAATCAAGTTATTCCATTAACACATCAATTTGGCTAATGGAAAATGTTGACGTGGCATTTTAAAATTAATTTTTATTTCCTACATTGCATGTTTTATTATTTTTATTCAATTCTTATTTAAATTAAAAGTAAAAAAGTAAAAAAGAAAGCCTAACATTTTATTTTAAAAAAATTTAAAAAGGGAGTCAATGGCAAGTCGGTGGGCCTTCCGCCGCCGATTGCTAGAAAGGCTAGCAAAGGTCACTAACCCTAGCCTAGGGTAAGAGAGGCCTCACCTAAGGCGGGCGATGGTCATTGGCCTTAGGTGAGGGCCAACGTCACCTAGATCTAAGCAATTGAGCTTGAGCCTAAGTCTAGCGAGGGTCAATGGCTCTCACCTAAGATCGGCAAGGCCACCCCTTAGTCAAGTGAGGGCAAGCGACCTTTGCCAACCCCTCTGGCAATAAGCAGTGGTAATAAGTTTTAGAACTTTCAGTGAACGTGTCCCTAATAAACAACTTTCATCCTTTTCATTTATTATTTCGGTTAATCAATTCTCTCAACGGGAACATAATGGTTTCAAATTGCTCTCTCAACCTGTGTGAGCTCCCTCTCTATCCCAGAAGGTGATAGTTGGTCTGAAACCCTAACAATCCAGTTCTCCACCATTTCGGGCACCTCCATGGCAGAATTTGCTCAGCAAACAATGTGAAAGGTTTGTCCCTTTCCTATCCCTCTTCAATCTTTCACAGGACCGATATGGCAAAATCTTCACCGCCCCCATAGTGAAAGGTTGACCCCCTTCCCTTTCCTCTTCCCATCCTGCTCCCATCAGTAACACTATCATCCTTTTCCACCTGAACTGCAACCCATGAAAGTGATGACGAAACACTCACCAGATTAACTCGTCCTCTCGCCCTTCTTTGCCTTTTCCGTAACCCTAACATCCTCTTTCCCTGCAAACGACCATATACCAGTGCTTTAAATTTCACTAAATTGATTAATAGGGCTCCCTTCATTCCTAATCCCAATGATAACCTCATTGTATTCATTTCCTATCTTGACTACTTACTGGAAGAAATGGAAGGAGGATAGGAAAATCACCTGCGAATGGCAACATTGTGCAAAAGAATGGGGGACCTATGGGCTAAAGAAGACATTACTAAGCTGAACGACCTCATTCCAGACTTTGCAAATCGGGAAAGTAAACTCCTTCTTTATGGCAAGCTCTTTTCTAAACCTAATGTGAACTTTCAAGCGTTTTTAAGTACAATGAAGAAAACTTGGAAGATTGAGATGGTGAAATGTGATATTATCGAACAGGGATTTTTCTTGTTTACCTTTAATTCGACTGAGGAGAAGGAAAGAGTATTAGATTTGGGTCCCTAGTCATTTGCGAATAATCTCCTTGTTCTGCAAGAAGGGGACCCAAATATCCCAAAGCACCGCTATGATTTTTCTCATTATGCATTTTGGGTACACTTCGTGGGCCTGCCTAGAGCTACAATCACAGAAGAAGCAATTAGGCAAATTGCATGAAAAATGGGCACAGTGGAGAAAGTGAATATTGAAGCTAGAAACATTAGCTCCAATTGAATTGGCAAAGCTAAAGTTAGACTGAACCTGCACAAACCCCTAAAAACTGGAACAATTATAAATCTGGGAGGAATGAAATAGTGTATTGATTTTAAGTATGAAAGGTTACCACATTATTGTTATTCCTGTGGCTGCAGTGGTCATTATGCCACTACTTACTCAAAAATTCCATATGAGGAGTCAAGTTTACCTCAGGACAAACCCGGGCGATATGAGTCGTGGCTTAAAGCTGAGGTGAAGGAACTAAACCCATGCTAGAAAACTTTTTTCGAGGAAATTGAGCCTAATTCTGCTGAAAAAGAAATGGTACCTAACACCCCCAGACATCCGAATGAAGAAACCCTGCACAAAGACACGAAGTCCCTGAATGAGAAAGCTCTTATGTTATACAATCCAGGAGCTCATGAGGTACTCTCTGAGGAAAATATAGCACCCCACGCCCCTCTTTCTAAAGGAAAAAGAACCCAGCAATATCATAATATATTCAGGATCGAATCTGACCAGAAGAACAACTCAACTCAAGCAAAAAAGGCAAAGCTATATTGAAAACGCCTAGTGCTAAAAAACAGAAAATGTTTTTCCTGTATAATGCTAGAGGGAACAAAGATTTTTTGATAGATGAGAGGCATCTAGAAACACCTATCCAAATGTGGGAAGGTGTGCATACTCGGGCTTTGGTGACTAGCCCTAATAAAGTACCACTATAGACATGAAAATCATAAGTTGAAACTGTCAAGGGCTAGGCAACCCCTTGACAGTCCAGTATCTCCGAGTCTTAGTGGCTCAGGAACAGCCCAATTTGGTGTTCCTCATGGAAACCAAGAACATAACAGAGGTGATTACGCACCTAGCTAAACATCTTCAGCTCAAACATACTAAGACTATTGATCTAGTAGGTATTGCGAGAGGATTGGCTATTATGTGGAATGATGAGGTTACACTCAATGTGGAGTGTAACTCAGCAGAGTGGATGGGAGTGCTTTGCAGGGATCATGGTAGCGACACCTTAATGAGAATTTCCTTTCTCCATGCGCCAACAAACTTTCAAGATAGAATGACACTATGGCACTCTTTGAGGAACTACAACCATCCCGATTGTTTCCCGTGGTTATGTATAGGTGACTTTAATTCGATCTTTTATCACTGGGAAAAAATTGGTAAGCGTGAGACAAATCGCTACAGGATGGTCGCTTTTAGGGAGTTTATGGATTCTTGTACTTTGATAGACATGGAAAGCAATGGTTGTACATATACATGGTCAAACAAAATGGCAAGGGAACAGTTGGTTAAGAAAAGGTTAGATAGGGTCTTTTGTAATTCTGAATGGAGGACTGCATTTCCAAATGCTGAGGCTTATGCTCTTCCTGTGATTGGGTCTGATCATAGCCCAATGATCCTGTCATTGCATCCTCCTAATTTCAAACAACGGAAACCTTTTAAATTTGAGGCATTTTGGCTAAATAAGCCAGAGTGTACAAACATTATTAGGAAGGCTTGGGAAGACGTGGCTGATAACTCTAGGGATAAAATAGAAAAGACAAATAGGGTGGTAAAGGAGCTTGTAAACTGGAGTAGAAAGAATTTCAAGAATGCGAGTCGCCAAATAGATGTTCTTAAAGGAAAATTAACTGCACTAACAAATGCTGCTGTCGGGGCATCTATGGGAGAGGAATACACACAGATAGTAAGGCAAATTGAAGCTTTATGGCAACAAGAAAAAATGTATTGGAACATGAGGTCCAAAGTTAATTGGCCTAAATGGGGGGGTCGGAATACCAAATACTTCCACGCTACCACCATACAACGAAAGCAATGAAATAGAATTTCTATTCTACAGATTGATTATCAGAATTGGAGTCGAGACCTTACTAAACTAAAGCACCACATCTTGGAGTTCTACAAGTCCTTGTATTCGTTGGTTAGGGCTAGAAATTATGGTCCAATGCCGGAACAATGTCCTCAGATTGTTACAGGAGACATTAATACAACCTTAGTGGGGTCAATAACCATGGAAGAAGTTCGAACAGCAGTTTTTCAAATGGGACCTACTAAAGCATCAGGGCCAGACAAACTAAATGAGCTATTCTATCAGAGTAACTGGCCTATAATACAAAACGGTCTATTCAAAATGGTGGTTTCCTTCTTTGAACAAGGCACCTTTAACCCTGCAATGAATTGTACTCAGCTTACCCTCATCCATAAAGTCACAAATCCAGAACATATATCACAGTATAGACCTATCAGTTTATGCAACTTTAACTACAAAGTCATCGCTAAAGTTATGGCGAACAAACTAAAACCCTGACTCCTAAATATTATTCTTCTAGAACAAAGTGCTTTTATAGGAGGCAAGCAAATCCAAGACAATATCTTCATTGTGCAAAAGTTCTACACCAACTACGAATCAGGAAGAAGAAAAGGAAATTCCAAGCAATGCTAAAGTTAGACATGCAAAAAGCGTACGACAAGATGGAATGGGACTTTCTTTGCGATTATATGTTGTAAATAGATTTCTGTGATAAATGGGTCTCCCTAATCAAAAGGTACATCTCTTCAGCTTCTTTCAATATTAAAGTAAATGGGGATAACACTGAAACTTTTCAGTCATCACAAGGTATAAGACAAGATGATCCTTTATCCCCATACATTTTTATCATCATGGCTAATGCATTATCTTTCCTAATGTCCAAATCAGTGCAAGAAGCTACTATCAAAGGAATTAAGCTAAACCCTCACTACCCTACTCTTTCACACCTTTTGTTCGAGGATGATGCTATTTTCTTCCTAGATGGCACTTTCAAGGAAGCTCAAAACCTCTCTAATATTCTCAACTAGTATTGCTATGCGTTAGATCAAACCATTAACCTTAAAAAATTGGGAGTATTTTTTGGGAATAGTTATCCACAGGGGTTAAGAGCTAATCTTGCAATTGAGTTGCATGTGCCAATTATGGAGAAGACAGGGAAATATTTAGGGATACCTTCGGATTGGGGCAATATGAAAAAAGAAATGTTTTCATGGGTGTTAACAAAGGTGAATAGGAAATTAGAGGGCTGGAAAGAACAATTAATTTCAAAAGCAAGCAAAGATGTGTTGCTTAAAACAATCATCCAAGCACTCCCTCAATATGCTATGACCATGTTTAAAGTTCCTATCTCCATTTGTAGAGCAATTGAAAAGAAAATCTCAGCATTCTAGTGGAAACAGAATATGAATTACAAAGGTATCCATTGGAAGAAATGGGAACTGCTAAAGGAGATGAAAGATCAAGGTAAACTCGGATTCAGAGATTTGATTGACTTTAACAGAGCTCTATTGGGGAAATAAGCATGGAGGCTTAGTCAATCAACAGAGGCACTATGGAACAGATTATTTAAAGGTCTCTATTTTTCTAGTGAAAGCCTATGGAGTGCAAAGCGCGGACCTAGACCATCCTGGGGGTGGCAAAGTATTATGCTTGGGAGGGATACTATTGAATCGAAAATAAAATGGAAAGTAGGGAACAGCAGAAGCATAAGAACTAGAGAAGACCGATGGTTGGTATTAGGGGAAATAGAAGGCCCTGCTAACCTAAATGAACCATTGTTTGTAGCTGACTTCATCAACTAGGAAATAGGGGAATGGAAGGCTGAGCTGCTGGAGGAAACACTGTACAGGAAATCTTAGCTACGCCTCTAAGTATCAACCCTGAATCCGATTGATTATTATGGATTGCAAACAAGTTAGGTTCGTATCAGGTTAAAAGTAGCTACAATCAACTACGTTCTCAGAACAAAACACAGACAATACGTCTAGCATCATCATCATATCAAAACCCAAAAAGACTTTGGGTCGAAATCTGGAAATTACACACTTCCCCTAAAATTAAGTTCTTCCAATGGAGTATTTGCCATGACGCTCTTCCTACGACAGATAATCTTCACAGAAGGACATTAGTACTTGAATCGATCTGCCCATTGTGCAGAATTGCCCCGGAATCAATCAAACACCTATTCCTTATGTGCGCCTAGATTGGGAAAAATTGAGCAGAATTAATTGTAAAAATAGACACTTCCCCAACCAACATTTCACGGATGGACAAGAAGGTGTGCAAAATATTTACCTTGGACAGCCCTCCATTGACAAAAGCTCTTTTTGCAAATATTATGTAGTTGATTTGGAAATCCATAAACAAATTCATCTTTGAAGGTAAGAAACCAGAATCAAACTGAATAGTGGGCGAAGCTATCCTCTTGAATCAACTATTTGAGAAATGGAATCAAAGAGTAAGCAGCAGAAACATACCGTCGATGGATACTTGGGTTTCGCCGTGCGCAAGTTCTCTAAAAATTAACATCGATGTTGCACGAAGGTGCTCTTCGCAAGAGGGCTTCGTCGCTGGGATCTGCAAAAACAATGAAGGAAGCTTGGTTGACGGGTTTGCAAGATCGATCCACGCCCCCTCTACCCTTGTCGTTGAAACCCTAGCCATAAGAACCACTCTGTCGTGGATCAGGGAGAGAAAAACAGCAAGTGGAACTGATGCACTTGCTTATGATCTACACATGGAAGTAACTATTGATAACTTATCAGCAGTTAATTTTTTTATGGGCCTTGAGGAACCGACGTGGGCTTCGCGTTCAGTGATCTTAGACTGTCGAACTCTGGTGGGCCAGTTACCAGGAGTCAACTTGTTGCACAAGTCCAAGAGCACGAACCAAGCCGCAAGGCCCACTTAGATGGAACTCTGACTTCGAACTGGGTTTCTCGCCCCCTGCCATTCCTCTCGTCTATTTTATGTGTTGAGTTCGGACCTAGATGTAATCAAACTTTGCATTAGTAATGGAAGTCTCTTTATGACCAAAAAAAAAAATTCTCTCGACATTATCATTCTCAACTCAATAAAGCCATCCATTAAGTGGAAATTCAACGCGAGTTCAACTCATAATTTTTTCCCATCGTGCCGAAGGCACGAGATTTATACAGACCTTGATCACGAGCTCGGTGGCTCGTTAGCCTGGCTCGAGCTCGTGATTTCCCCTTGGGGCCCAAATCGTGTTTAAAGCTCGGAATAGGCATTTCCTTTGTGGGCTCGGGCTCCGGCTTGCCCACATTAGGTCCCCTTTGGGCCTCGGGCCTATATAGACCCATAGTCAAAACGACGCGATTCGGAACTCGAGATCAGGGCGACCACCCGAAAGCATGCGACGCGGTTGCGGGGCGGGAGCAATTAGGGTTTCTGAGGCGCCGACCCATCCTCCTGAGAAACTCTCTCTATATAAACAGTCCCAACGGCGCGATCCTTCCATGTCTCCGCAGATCGAAATCGGGCTTCCGCCGCGCGAGTCCTCCTGTAGATCTCGATCTCCATTCCATCCGCCGACGCTTTCTTCTGCTTCCTCTTCGTCTCGGCTGGCTCGGGTCTGTTCTTTCGTTCGCATCGTCCTCTCGATTTCGATTTCCTTTTTTCCTTTTTTGGGGGCGTCTTTCTCTCCCTATGAATCGAGGAGTCTCGCGGGGAGGCTGAGCAGATGATGAGAAACGAAGTGATTGAAAACTGATTGGATCACGATCCATGAAGTTTCACCAAAATCGAGCTTTTTAAAACTGATGCTCAGTCCCTCCCCCGACTTTCTCCGTCTTCCAATCCGTTTCTCCGCTCTGGTACTACTCCTTGGGGAAAAAGAAAAGCAGGAGAGAAAATTGAAAAAGGAAAAAAATAAATGCATAATTTCTTTTCTTCCCTCTCATGTAAAAAAATCTTTTTTTTTATTTTTTTGGTTTTGTTATAAAATTTCAGTTTCGATACACGGGACAAATTTAGTTAATGTCGAAAACATTGGGGAGGTGCCTAATTTGAAGCGATAGGGAAACTCTTTGCGTAAGTTATGTGCATAAATGTTAGAAATTAAACTGGAAATAATTGAAAAAGGAAATGCCAAATCGTATTGTCTGTTGATTAATCCCAAAGGAATTGGACTTTGCGAACTGAGGGGTTCGTTCAGGACGCATTCGAGGATTTGATTGTGCTTTCCTTATAGACTTAGTTGCACCTTGGATAAAAAATTTGTTACTAGGGCTTGCAAAATTTCCCTATTTTAAAAATTACCAAATGGGAATGGCATAGATTACTGTGTTCTTTCTTTTTATTATCTTTTTTTAGTCTAAAATAACATTTCTTATTTATTTAGATTTCTAGTTTAGAACCGATATCCGAACAATTTGATTCTCGGTTCCAAGAGAGAATTAGATCTGGGAACCTAGAATCATTGTCCAAATAGTCCGATTCCCGGTTCCAAGAGGGAATCAGATCTAGGAACCTAGAACCATTGTCCGAATGGTCTGATTTTCGATTCCAAGAAAAAATCAGATGTAGGAACAAGATCAGACCGACTATATATACATTTTTTTTATTATTTCTATTAGCAAAATGTAAACTAAATACTCTCTCGTCTCATCGTGGCATAATAACTCTCCATATTGTCACTCTATCTCATTGTGCACAATCACTCTTTAATAAATAAAAAAAATGGCCGATTCTATTGGACCGAATGGAAACTTCAGTTTCCAATTCTATCTTGAAATTGGACAGAAATCAATCGCCTCTAATTTAGATAACAACGTGGTTACATATTCAAAGCTTCTAGCAAAGTAAGCCCAAAGGATTTAAGGTGGGCAAGGAGTTCAATATCTCGTGGGTTTTTGTTCGTTTGGGCTTTTGCAGCCCAATCCAAAATTTTATTGGACTCTCCAAAGTATTGGGCCAATTGTAAATCTGAAAAGCACGAGCGGCCCTCTTCATTACTCACGTAAACCGTCACGTGCTAACCGAGAGAATTTTACTTGTGCGCCGATTGTTTGACGCAGCTAGGACACGGGATCTCGAACGGACTAAATGTTCGGGAAGTGGTGCCCCCCTTGAGCTCTTCTCTTGCGCTTCCAAACCGGTGTAACCGGCCAAAGTTAAAGCACTTAAATCTAGTCATCGTTAGATTGAGCTCGAATCCTCCAAAATCTATGATCATTGCGCAGCTATCTACAATCAAGTCGAGTAATCACCTAAACCAGATTGAATTGGTTGATCCAATCAAGTTCATAGGGGTATCAATCAGGTTCTTGATTTCTAAAAGTGGAACTGGTATCAGAGTAGAATGGTTCCTGATTCCAAGTGAGAATCGGACTAGACCAACTGCATATACATTTTTTTTTTATTTTTTCAAAAGAATTAGTAAAATGTGAAATAAATACTATCTCGTCTATTAGTACCACAAATCACGGCACAATTATTCTTCACTCATCGTCACTTTCATCAATATCTTAAGATTTGTCACTTTCTCTCGTTGTACACAATAATTCTTTAATATGAAAAAAAAGGATGGTTGGTTCCATTGGATAAGACGAATTGGACTAGAACCCACAATCTGATCTGATCCCCGATTCCCAAAATTGGAAACCAGATCGAAAACCTATCACTCCTATTAATCGTCCCATGGAATGAGATTGAGTTCGATGTAGCTCAAACCAAAATACCCAGTTCGAGACGAGTTCAAATATCATGCTCGATGCACACGTGGAATCATGTCATTGGCAAAGCGTGTGAAATGGGAAATGGGAACCCGTGGGACAGGAGGAAATCGTTTGCCTTGCTACACAAATGGGTTTTTAACTTTTTACCTTTAGCCATTTTCCGAGATTCCGTACGAAGCGCACGTCCTTTCCTCTCGTTACTTCGATTTGTATCGAGAAACACGTGGTTTGCCAAAAGCAAAGTTAGCCGAGCAAAAAATCAAACGTTTATGGAGGCCCGGCCCATCAAGCTTTTGGACCGATCCGTAGACTCCGGCCCTGCCACATCTCCGGCGGTGTCAACGTCGGCAACATTGAAGAAACTTCATGGAAAGCGGGTCTTGAGAAGTTCCTTTCACTAGGACTAAGGTACCTGCACCGTCCAGGTCCAAAAAGTCGTGACCATGACTAGGGCTTGGGCTCGGACCGTCTTGCGTGGATTCTCGTGTTTGATTAGAGTTTCATTCCGTACTTGCGACGACTGAATTATTCTTATTCTTATTCCCTATCGTGATCAGCCACGTTTTGAATGTTCCCCGCCCTTCTGCTATGTGTAAATCATGTGTTGGATGAGACTATTTGTCTCATACTTATGACTTAGCGTTGCTTTAAAGAATGAAGATGGAGATCATGGAATTTACGTAATATGGAAGAAATGAAATGATTTTCTAATTGCTTATGTATGTAAATAGTGTGTTGGGAGATATGAGCTGCACAAAGTCACAGAATTACTCATTGTAAGCTACGGTAAAGTTGGAATGAAAGCAAGATTCAAAAGGCTAAAATGAAAGCCGCCATATGAAGAGTACACACCAATAATCTAAATAAAATGAATATAGAAAAAGTTATCTTATTGGTCTTAAACTTATTATAAGGATGTTAATTCAATTATAAGCTTTTTAATTTTGTCTTTTTGTTCCGGAAATATAAAATTAAAAAAAAACTTACTTTTGATTTATGTTTCAAACTTACTTTTGGAATACGGTAAAACTTTGTTCTAGAAATTGATGATTAAATTGCATTGCTAAATAAATTTCTATTTCAAACCTATTTTTGAAAATAGAAAAATAAAAAAAATAGAGAAAAACATATTAGTTATCATGTACGCCCTTAGGAGCCGAGGCCAAATCATCCATTGCAAGAGGCGACATGTTAATCTCTATTGACCGTCTTGATGCAGTGGTACTAATGTTCGCTTTAAAGTTGCCAGATTGAGAGCTCAACTTACAAATCTGACACTTCCACTATTTCTTTCTCTCTTTTTTTAAAAATTTTCCAAAAATGTTCCCTCCCATCTTCTTTTTTTTCCCAAAAACAAACACATTTTATTTGTGTCCTCTTTATTTCTTTCTTTGTAAATTTAATAAAGGAAAAACCTGTCTTTGTAATTCGTTTTTGTTTATTTAAGCATGAGCTGTACTGTGATTATGTCATATTTCTTTCTTTTGCAAATCTAATTTTTTTCTTTTTTTTCAATTTTTTTATATAGTATTATGTAGTAATCCAAATAAAAATGATTTGTTCCATTTTTCTAAATCTAGTTGTTATGTCTCTATCAAATTGAGGGTGGGAAATAATGATACCGTTAATATCAATAACATCTATCTTATTTAATCTACATTTCATCAGCATGGTCTATCTAGAATAGGTCCTTCATATTTTGTATTTGTTATTGTCATTATATATATACACATAGATAATACGATACGGCATGCCGACACGTTATTTATAAAAAAAATAAAGAAATTCGACAAGTTGGGACACGTATATATTAAATGTGTGTGTGTGTGTATATATATATAAATGATAAATATTATCATTTAAATTCAAAAATAATTAAATAATAATAAAAAGAACTTTGGATGAATTTACACTAAAAACATTTATTCAACATTTGTTAACATCATTCATTATTTCAATTTGGCAAATTCAACTATATTCTATTGTAATAATTTAGGGTTTGAATTGGATGGATCAATGGAGGGAGAGGGTGGAGAGAGAGAAAATCAGATGTTCGGATGTCAAGGAGAGAGAAAGAGAGGGAGGAGAATCCATTTCTAGGGTTTTGCAGAGGGGGGGAAGATGGAAGGAGTGAAGTCAAAACTGGTAATACTGAGATTGAGAGTACATGCATCTGCTCTTATGCTACTGCAGGGACTGATCATGGTGGATACTGGTAGACTTTTCCACTCTCCGCTACTTAGGGGAGGGCTTATATATGGACGTACGTGCACGCACTATGCAAGTATAAATGCATTCTCGAAAATCACATCTAAATCTTTAATATTAATGGTACATATTACAGAACGGTGAGAAAAGAAAGAAGTGAGAAGCAATTTTACTTCTTTCCCCTTTTTTTTTTTTTCTTTTTTTATATATATTTATATTTTAATCTTAATGTATTGAAAATTTTTAAAATTGGCTCGTGAGATTTGAAATCACGTGTCGAGTTTCTTCGATGAATCGACGGTGATTTATGACCGGACGACCGCAAGCGGTTCCCTAGAGAAAACGACGTGGCGCACGCGAGGAGAGGAATCCGGCTTCCTTTAGCCTTAGCCCGAGTTGGCGAAGACCGAGTCGTAACGACTCGGACGAGTTGCTCGGGCGAGTTGGAGGGCGATGGGACCGAGGCGCCATTTTCAGATTCTTCCCCCAACCCCACCCCCAAAAAAAAAAAAAAAAAGGCAGGACGACGAACGGTCCGAAGCTCTCTTATCCGCTCGGCTCGTGTTTTCCGTGGGCGGGGTTTCCGACGTTCGAGTTGGGAAGGGGGGGGACCGACCACCCTCGTCCCCTTTAGGAATAATAATCTCTCTTTGTACTTTCTTCTTTCTATCTTCTTGTGCTTTTTCGGACCGTTCACGTGATTTTTCGTTTGTTTGTTTTCCCATTGTCGTACGACACGTCTCTCCAACGTTATGAAGTTTCTCTTCTTTAGGCAAAAACCCGCCATCGCATCGCCAGCTGTCGACGCTGTATTAAGCCTACCCAATTCAAGTTTCTCTTCTTTTTATTTTTTTTTTTTTTTTTTTTTTTTTAGGTGAGCAGAATTTTGGTATTGCTGTTGCTCGTCTAAAACCCTATAAACAATCAACCCTACCTCACCCGGCATGATCTTCTTTAGATAATTTGAGAATGTCGATCTCGACCCATGTGAGGGTATTGGGTGTATAGAGACTTCTAAAATCTTCTCTCCTACATAATAGCTTTACTCCTTCATGTTAAGACGCCGCCTGCTCCCTCTACTACTAGCTCAATTGATTAGTGACAAAAAAATAATTGGGGGATTTAATTATGGGAATTGAACTCGGGATTCTTCTAATTATAGGTCTGGAGCTTGTTTGTCATACGTCGTCATGTGGTGAAATAGAAATTAAAGACTCATTTGGTAAATTATTTGTGAAGACTGAGTTGCTGATCCAAGTGTTTTCTATTTTTTCTAAATTTTTTAATTTCCTAGACTATAACTGCAGAGTAGAGTAGGAAGAAATGACGAAATGCCGACTGTTCATCCGATTCCACCAGACAAGATTAAACGAAAGGAAAGGGGAAAAAAACATTTGCAAAAATTGCCACGTTCCTGAAAGAAAAATTTAACGAGTTAATATATTCAATATTATCTCTTTTTCTTCTTTTTCTTTTTGCTCTATCATCTGTTTTTCTTACCATGTGAAAATCAATAAAAAAAGAAAACATTATAAATTAAATAGAAGAAATATATACAAGTTGAGGGGGCCAATTAGCTCTCCTTAGGGCACGTTTGTTAAGGGCGTATTTGTTTTCTTTCTAATTTTTCTGCTCTTTTACTTTTTTTTGTTTTTCGAAATAAAAAAAGAATAGAAATCCATTTGATGATATCGTTTCTATTCCCCGAAATAGAAAATTATTCCAAAAAATAGATTTAGAATAGAAATGAGAAATAAAAAAAAGTAACTTCTTGTTCTTCGAAATAATTTTTAGAAAGTTATTTCTTAAGTTTTTCGCTACTCATGAACATCACCAATCGCCAGATACCGAGTGATAGTCATTAGTGGTGGGCGACCAGCTCCTGACATCCGGCCGCCTCCGCCCACTCGGCTGAATGCCCGTCGCCACCGCCATAAAAAGAAAAAAAGAACATAATTGAGTCAGTACCATATGCATTATAGAAATTTCATACAGTTACCAAATGCGTTGTTTTACTCAAAAATTATCCTAGAGAATAGAAATAAAAAAGAAGTATTTCTCAAAAAAATTGTTTCCAATAACAAAAATGCTACCAAACGTATCCTAACTTGCCAATTTTTCTATTCTTTCATTCTTTTGTTCCTAGTAATAAAAAGAAAACAAAAATCTATTTGGTAATGTTAGTTAGTATTTCTATTTCCTGTAATAGAAAATTGTTCATGAAAATAAATTTGGAGTAAAAACAAGAAGTAGGAAAAAATAACTTCTTGTTTCCTGGAACAATTTATAGAACAAGTGTTTTTTTCTTTTTTTCTTCCTTCGGTTGCCGGCACTTGTGACTGCTAATCGCCACCTCCCCTAAAATAAGAAGAAAATATAAAATTTATGAGTCGTACTAAACACATTGCTATTCTTTTTATGTTTCAAAAATAGAAAATTTATATAATTACCAAATATCTTGTTTTATTCAGATAATATTCTAATAAATAAAAATAGAAAATAACTATTTTTTTTTTAAATTGTTCTTGGGAACAACAATTTTATCGAACACACCATTACGTTTCTCTAGGAACCCTCTAGTGACTTCCCCATGAGTGGCAGATTAGTAAGAAGCAAGAAGAAAGCCTAGTCATTGACGGTGGTTGTAGCTGGCAAGGATCGCCTCGCCTAGACTAGGCGAGGGTTGTCTTGCCCTCGGCCAAAGTGGCCGCGAAGGCTCTTGCCGGATCTAGGTGGCCGTAGGCCATGAAAAAATGACAAAAAAAGAAGAAAAACAATCAATAAAAATAGTTAAAAATTAATTTTAATTTTTTTTAAAAAAAATATCCACACGCCAAGGAAACACTTAGAATAATCAGAATTTACAATGGATTTTTTGGTTAAGCAAATCGCAAGTAATATTTAAGTGATTGATTTTTAGTGCTTAAATAAGCGTTGTATGCAAAGGCATTGATGCTGTTTTTATCACTTGAGAATCTCTACGAAGCGCATGTCCTTTCCTCACATTCACATTGATTGTATCAAGAAACACGTGGTTTACCAAGAGCAACATTAGCTAGCAAAATAATCATAACCTCTGACCCTACCTCATCTCAAGATCATGCTTCCATCTCCGGTGGTGTCAACTCTAGCTCTATCGGATCGGACCAGACTGAATTGGAACCCATGATTCAGTTCGATTCTCTGTCCTAAAACTAAATGATCTGATCCCTAATTCCCAAAATTAAGAATCGAATCAGATCGCGAACCGATCACCTCTATTAATCATCCTATTCAGTGAGCTCAATTTAGATTTAGCTTGAACCGAAATACTCAATGGGAGACGAGTTTATCGTGCTCAACACACGCGTGGAATTATGTCATTGGCGAAGCGTGTGAAATGGGAAATGGGAACTCGTGGGACAGGAGGAAATCGTTTGCCTTGCTAGACAAATGGGTTTTTAACTTTTTACCTTTAGCCATTTTCCGAGATTCGGTACGAAGCGCACGTCCTTTCCTCTCGTTACTTCGATTTGTATCGAGAAACACGTGGCTTGCCAAAAGCAAAGTTAGCCAGCTAAAAATCAAACGTTCATGGAGGCCCGGCCAATCAAGCTTTTCGACCAATCCGCAGACTCCGGCCCTGCCACATCTCCGGCGGTGTCAACGTCGGCAGCATTGAAGAAACTTTATGGAAAGCGGGTCTCGAGAAGTTCATTTCACTAGGACTAAGGTACTTGCACCGTCTAGGTCTAAAAAGTTGTGACCACAACTAGGGCCCGGCCTCGGATTATCTTAAGCGGATTCTCGTGTTCAATTAAAGTTTCATTTTGTACTTGTGATGGCCGAATTACTCTTATTTTCTATCACAATTGATTAGGTTCCAAATGTTCCCCACCTTCTTGCTATGCGTAGATTATGCGTTAGATGGACGCAATTTGCTTCGTACTTATGACTTCTGGTGCAACAGCCATGAAAGCTGGACATAGCTCGATTGTTAGATTTGCTTTATGGAATGAAGATGGAGATCATGGAATTTTTGTAATATGGAAGAAATGGAATGATTTTCTAAGAGTTCATATATGTAAAGGGTGTGTTGGGAGATGTGAGCTGCACAAAATTGAAATTACTCATAGTAAGCCATGGTATAGTTGGAATGGAACCAAGATTCAAGGGCTAAAACAAAAGCCATCCAAAGAATACACACCGATGATTTACATAAGACAAATATGGGAAAATTTACCTTATCAATCCTAAACTTATCATACGAATGTCAATTCACTCATAAATTTTTCAATTTTGTCATTTTTATTCCAAAAATAGAAAAGTAAATTACAAATCTATTTCTGAAGTAAAATTTTATTATAGAAATAGAAAATAAAATTATCAAACGGATTTCTATTTCAAAGATTTTCTCATGAACAAATATAGAAAAATAGATAAATAAATTGATTATCATACACGTCCTAAAAAACTAAGCCCAAATTGGTTATTATTGACCATCCTGATGCAATGGTACTAGTGTTCGCTTTGGAGTTGCCAGATTGAGAGCTCAACTCACAACCTTGGCGCTTCCATTATTTCTTTCTCTATCTCTTTTTTATTCATTTTTCCAAAAATGTTCCCTCCCTCCTTTATTTTCCCAAAAACAAACATAAGATTTTACATTTTATTTGTGTCCTCTTTATTTCTTTCTTTTCTAAATTTCATTATGGAAGAACTTGTATTTGTAATTCCTTTTTTGCTTATTTAAGTATGAGCTGTACTTTGATTATGTCATTTTCTTTCTTTTGTAAATTTAATTTATTCTTTGTTTTCATTTTTTTATATAGTATTATGTAATAATCCAAATAAAAATGATTCATCCCATTTTTCTGAATCTAGTTCTTATGTCAGTATCAAATTGAGGGTAGGAAATAATGATACCATCAATATCAATGACCTCTATCTTATTTAATATACATTTCTTTAGCGTGGTGTATATAGAATAGGTCCTTCATATTTTGTATTTGTTATTGCCCTTCTAATATATATTTATGCTATCAAAATGCTTTGGAAATAGTTAAAAATGCACTATATACATTTCTTTAGCGTGGTGTATATAGAATAGGTCCTTCATATTTTGTATTTGTTATTGCCCTTCTAATATATATTTATGCTATCAAAATGCTTTGGAAATAGTTAAAAATGCACTATTGTTTGACTTCGACAAGATATGACAAAATTCCAAGAAATAAAGGCATTCTTTAAGGGGAGAACAATGATTTCATAACTACCATCGGCTGAAGAGTTGTTAGATGAAAAATGAAGTGTGAGGGAGAGAGAGGGAGAGAGAGGGAGAGAGCTCATGTGACATATAAATTAAATGGATTGATTCGTGAAGTTGGCATACAAAAATGGTATATTGTATATTATACAAGCAACCCTCGAATCAAAGAAATAGATACGTATCTCCATAAAACATTAGAGAGATGATGTACATGTGACATAGGTAGATATGACTAAAGCAAAAGCACGAGGCTAAATACTACAATTGCTTCCAACATCCTTCCGGTTAACGCTTGAGTCGCCACCGGCCCCCATCTTCAAACTTGCCAAACTACTATAATCATACATTGTAGCCTCGACCCCCCTTTCCAATCCAAAGAAAGATGCAAAAAAAAAAAAAAAAAAAAAAAAACATAGGATGGCGTGCAATCATGTCAGCATCCCTTGCTTAGACATCACGACACTAACACTTCATTAACTCCTTCCTAAAGGAAAACAAAAAAGAAGGAAGCAAGAAGAAAATAGCGTACTCCTCCTAAGGACTACGACGCCGTATGCGTCATGGACTCGAAGCCGCCGACGCGAAAGTCAACTTGCCACCGCAATTAAAAACACGTGCGTTTTTTTGGATCAGTCGACGGTGATTGATGACCGAACGACCGCACGCGTTTCCCCTAAAGAAAACGACGTCGCGCGTGCGAGGAGAGGAATCCGGTTCCTTAGCCTTAGCCCGAGTTGGCGACGACCGAGTCGGGACGACTCGGACGAGTTGGCGACGACCGAGTCGGGACGACTCGGACGAGTTGGCGACGACCGAGTCGGGACGACTCGGACGAGTTGCGCGGACGAGTTTTGGGGGGGACATCAGTTGCTTTCGAGGCTGCGCGATGGGACCGAGGCGCCTTTTATGATTTTTGCCGGAAAAGGGCGAACGACGACGGTCCGAAGCGCGCCCAGCTCGGCTCGGCTCGGCTCGTGTTTTTCATGGGCGGGGTTCCGATTTCGATGTTCGAATTGGGGAGGACCGACCATCGTCCTCGACTTTTGCCTTCAGGGAATCTCTCTACCCTTTTTTTTTTGAAAATCTTCTTCTGGTTTTTAGGACCGTTCACATTAGGGGTTTCACAGTTTATTTATTGATTTATTTAAGAAATAATAAAAAAGATGTATGTAGTCGGTCTAATTCGGTTTTCTCTTAGAACTGAGAATCGAATCACTTAGATATCGATTAAGAACCAACCCAACATTTCTAAGAAACAAACCGTACCAGCCAGTTCGAGTGATTCCCAATTTGGGTTGTTCGTCTTGCACAACCCTAGTTCACATAATTCTTTTTCCCACTGCTATACGACACCTCTCTCCAACTCTCGATTTCTTTAAGTGAAAACCCACCACGAAAAATTAGAAGAATTATCGACTCGTCATGTAAAATATGCTCAGTTATTTTCGACGGCATCGCCTATTGTCAACGCTATATCAAGCCTACCCCAATTCAAGTTCCTCTTTTATTTTCGTAGGTGAGCAGACCTTATAAACAATCAACTCTATCTCATCTAGCGTGATCTTCTTTAGATAATTTGAGAATGTCGATCGCGACCCATGCGAGGCTATCGAGTGTATAAGACTTCTAAAATCTTCTCTCCTACATATAGAAGTAGGCAATAGTTTTACTCGCCGCCCGCTCCCTCTACTGCTAGGTCGATTGATTAGTGACAAAAAATAATCGGTGGATTTAATTATGGCAAAGATACTTAACCTCAATCTTCCTGTTCTTCTTTTTTTTTTCTGGGAATTGAACTCGAGAATCTTCTAACTATAGGTCCGGAGCTTGTTTGTCATACGTTGCCACGTGATGAAATTGAAATTAAAGACTCATTTGGTAAATTATTTGTGAAGACTGAGTCGCCGATTCAAATGTTTTCAATTTTTCTAAATTTTTTTAATTTCCTAGGCTATAACTGCAGAGTAGAGTCGGAAGAAAGGACGAAGTGCCGACTGTTCATCCGATTCCACCGGACAAGACTAAACGAAAGGAAAGAAAAGAAAAACATTTGCAAAAATTGCCAGGTTCCTTAAAAAAAAATTAACAAATTGATGTATTCGATATTCATCTCTTTTCTCACCATGTGAAAATTAATCAGAAAAAGAAAAGAAAGAAAAGCATTATGAATTATTAAGAATAAATAAATAAAAGTTGAGGAGGCGGTTACCTCTCCTCACGTTTCTCCAGGAACCTCTCCAGCGACTTCCTCCTCGTGAGCGGCAGATCTGCAAAATTAAGATAAAGAAAATAAAGAAGAATGAAACACGATTATATCGCAAATGCATAGATCTATAGATTATTCATAGGAAAATATTTAACAGTTAAAGTTATACGACACTTGGTGTAGGATTTATATGAACAATGTAATGCATTTAACTAGGATGGATCAAACACATCCTAGATCAATAAAATATGTTATATCGATCAATTCATTCTTATCTTTGATGCCGAGCAGCTTTACTTAGTTGTGGCCTTCGGCTTCCGGAATCTGTGGATTTGGAGATTCCTTGGACCGCAAGCATAAGTCGAAGATGTTGATCGCCCCCACAGAGTGAGTTCGAGTTCAATTCAGCTCAAACCAAACTACTCAATCCTAAACAAGTTTGAATATCATGCTCCAAATACACGTGGAATTATGCCATTGGCAAAGCATGTGAATTGAGAAATGGGAACTCGTGGGAGGGGTGAGTCATTTGTCTCATCAAATGGGTTTTTACTTTGGCCATTAAGAACAATACAAATGCAACAACAACTTTCGTATGATACTCACTTGAAAATCATAATTTTTCCTTTCACACACTCAAGTGTTACATTGAAGCAAAATTGATCATTCGAGTATTATTTCTAGCAAATCATCCGACGAGAATTTCTTAATATTTTTATTTTTCCGTTTTCTTTTTAAAGGACCAGCAATAGTTGCCAACTACGAGCGAAGCTGTGAAAACCCTCACCAAATCTGGATGGCCATAGCTAGCGAGAAGCTGTGAAAACCCTCACCAAATCTGGATGGCCATAGCTAGCGAGGGTTGCCTCACCCTTGGCCAGTGTAGCCGTGAAGGCCCTCTTAGACGGGCACTCAAATATGGTGAGGACCTTCACGGCCAAAAGGGCAAGGCCTTTGCAATTGACAAGGGTTGCTAGTGACCCGTAGGCTCGGGTCCTGTCTCGTCTCGAGATCGCGCTTCCATCTCCAGTGGCGTCAATGCTGGCGCCATTGAAGAACCTTCGTGGAAAGGGGGTCATGCGGATGCATGGGCAATTAGGGGTAGAGGGGGGGGGGCGCTTAAAAAGTTAATTTCACTAGGACTAGGGGCGTGGACCATCTCGGTCTAAAATGTACGGATTAGAACTAGCTAGGATTAGGAATCAGACCTCTTGTATAGGGTCCCGTGTTCGATTAGAGGTCTCTTTCGTACTCGTGACGATTGAATTATTTTCATTTCCTATTGCGATCGAACTCGGTTTCGAATGTTCCTCTCCCTCTACGTGTATATTATGTATTTGCATGAGGGCATTTACCTCATACTTATGAATTCCTCCATAACATCCATGAATGTGGGATAAGCCTTGGAAAGTATTACGTGATTAACTTCAAATTTAAGTGATTCATTCAATTTTTTTATAAGTCTAGTTATAATATGTATGTCAAATTTAGGGTGAAAAATTGGAATTCTATAATACTATTGTCAAATGGTATGAATAATACCAATAACCTCTACGTTATTTTTTCCGCATTCCATTAGTGTGGTGTATCTAGAAGAGGTCCTTCATATGTTTTATTTGTCATAGCCCCCCACTCACATATATTATAAATTGTTTTTCTAATAATAAATCAGCTCACTTTAGCAAAACTAAGGCAAAAAGAGAGTTTTATAAAGAAATTAGTTTCTCTTTGACAAAATCAGTTTATCATGATTTTTATCAACTTGTAAAAGATTCTTTTTACGTTAGCGTGTCTTTTGATTAATTTCGTATGTAACCATCCATCTTTCACCGTAACAAAAGCCAATGTATATGTAAATCATCTTCCATCATCTTACTTCATCGTCGCCCAATATAGTATAGTATTTTCCTATAAATTAAAAAAATTCAATGCAATTATAAAAAAGTCTCGGAAAATGGTTAAAAATGAGCAAAGTGTCTACGTTTGACATGCGCTCTTTAAGGGAAAAACAATGATTTTAGAACTACCATTGACTGAAGAATTGTTAAATGAATATTTAAGTTCACGTGAGAGAGAGAGTTCATGCGACATACAAATTAAACAGATGGTTCCATGAAGATGACCATATAATAATCGTATACTATATAGTATACTATATATTATACATGCGACCCTCAAACCAAAGGAATAGATATGTCTTCACGAACCATCAAAGAAAGAAAGAGAGATAAATGGTTTACATGCGACGCATATAGACATGATGGAAGCAAAAGCCCTGAGGCTAAATACTACAACTCCTTCCAACATCCTTCCGGTTAAGACGCGGGTCGCCACTAGGCAAGACCTGCCAAAACTACTACGATCATACACCGTAATCCCGAACCCCTCGCATCCAAAAGAAGAAAGATGCGAAAAAAAACATAGGACGACGTGCGACCATGTCAGCATCCCCACTTAAAGACATCACGACACTAACACTTCGTTAACTCCTCCCTAAGGGAAGAGCAAAAAGAAGCACAGAAAGAAATTAACCAACCATTAAAAAAAAAAAAAAGGGCGTCCTCCTCCTAAAGGCTACGACGCCGTATACGTCTTGTACTCGTTCTCCTCCTTCCTTCACATTTTCCACGTGCGATTTCCTCCCCTCCTCCCCCTCCTCCGCACCTTCCTCGAAGCCGACGCGCTTCTTCACTTGTCTCTGGAATACGGCGATGCGAGAGTCAACCTGCCACCAACATAAAAAAACACGTGCTAATTTTTCGATTAGTCGACCGTGATTCACGACCTAACGACCGCACGCGGTTTCCCCTAGAGAAAACCACCACGTCGCGAATGCGAGAAGACAGAAATCCGGTTTCTTTAGCCTTAGCCCGAGTTGGCTACGACCGAGTCGCTCGGACGAGTTAGGGGGGTTAGCGACCGAGGCGCGTTATTTTCATTCTTCCCAAAAAAAGGCAGAACAACGACGGTCCGAAGCGCTCGGCTCGGCCCGGCCCGACACGTGTTTTTCCTGGGCGGGGAGGAACGACCATCGTGTCCACTCGACTTTTTTTCCTTTAGGAATCTCTGTACTTTTTTTTTTCTTTAGGACGGATTCACATGATTTTTTCCCATTGTCGTACAAGGCCTCTTTACCTTAGAATGTCTCCATTGATTTCCATGAGCAAAGCCCACCATGAAAATTAGAAGAATTGTCTAATCATTACAAAAAATATGCCCGCCGACCCTAAATTAAGACGACTTAATTCAAGTTTTCCTCGTTTATTTTTTGCTACCAAGCAAAACTCTAGTCCTGCGGACGATTAGCCCCAATCTTCTGTATATATATATATTTTTTCTCTCCGGAATTAAACTCGAGATTCTTCTAAATATTGGTCCACGTGATGAAATTAAAATCAAAGACTGACTTGGTAAAATTATTAGTGAGGACCGAGTCGTAGATCCAATTCGGTCATTTTTAATTTTTATTTCCGAGACTATAACTACGGATTAGAGTCGTAAAAAAAGGAAGAAATGCCGGACGTTCAAGATCCCAACCGTTCATCCTATTCCAACGGACAAGACGACACGAAAGTTTAGAAAAGAAAAAGTAGTTGCAAGAATTACCAGGTTTCTTAATTTTCTTTTGAACAAGTCAATAATGTACTCGATATTCATCTCTCTTTTTCATACCATGTGAAAAAATTAAGTAGAAAAAGGAAAGCATTATAAACTCAAGTAAAATAAAACTCGAGGGGGGCGTTACCTCTCCTTACGTTTCTCCAGGAATCTCTCCAGCGACTTCATCCTCGTAAGCGGCAGAACTGCAAAAATTAAATTAAATTAAATCAAATTATAACAAACGAAACACCATTATATCGCAAATAAACAGATCTATAGATTATTCATAGGGAAGTGTTTAATAGTTAAGAGTGCTAAGACACTTCGTATCGGGTTATATGGAAAATGTAATGTGCATCTAACAAGGGCGGATCAAATACATCCCCAATCAACAAAATTTCTAGATAGATCGATCGATCGACCGACCGATTCTTACCTCCGATGCCGAGCAGCTGTTCCTGGCCGCCGGGCGCCACCGCCACCGCCGCGGCCTTCGGGCTGTCGGGTCCCGTGGGTTTAGAGATTCCTTGGGTCGCAAGCTTCAGTATGTTCTCCACCTGAAAAGCGAAACAAGAGCGGCCGTCCATCAGAACGACGAAAGAAAGCCCGAGTTAAATCTCGGTTCGCCTCGAAATGAAGAAAGGGCGCCGCCGGCGGCGACTGGGACGGGAGGAGCAAACCTTGTTGGGAGGGAGGTCGAAGACTGCAACGGTCCCGCCGTAGAAGATCGTCAGCGGAACCACCTCTCCGCCGTGGGTCTCCGAGCTCGGCCTGCCAGCGAAATTTTTCCACAAAGATTTTCAATTTCTTGAATCACCACGAAATCCCAAAAGGAAGATTTGCCAAGATCGCGTCTGGACAGATCTGATATTCCGTTTTTTGAATTTCGAAATCCGAAGGATATTTAAAGATTTTATTTTAAATCACATCATCTTCAACCTGCAGAAAATATCTGCGAAATCTCGAGGTAGGGTCCCTCCGTACGCGACACTGACCTGACAAGAGGAGCGTAGACAGGCAACGCGGGAGCTGCATTCTGGTCCTGCTTCGCCGGCGTCGCGGGCGCCGAGTAGGGCGGCGACCACGGCCGGGCCGCGCCCTCCGCCGGGCCGGAGGCGGCGATCACCGACTTGAGGAGCTCGGGGTTGATCCTCGAGATGGCGCTCTGCATACCTGCAACAGAAACGCGGACACACGATGAGAAGGAAGGAAGGAAGGAAGGAAGCCCGCCGGAGCACACCGGAAAAGAAAAAGAACGAAACTTTGGGCAGAAAAACGGAGGGCGGCAATGGGAGTACCGACCTCGGAAGCTGGAGAGGCGGTCGAGAGTCCGCCGCCGCTGGGGGCGGGGACCACCGGAGGGGGAAGCGACCCCCTTCTCCGCTACGCCGAGGAAGTCGAGCTCGACGGCGCCCCTGGACATCTTTCTCCTCCTCCTTCGTTCCTTACTTCCTTTCTTCCTTCCTCTGATGGGTTGCGAGGCGTGTGTTCGAGGGATGGAATGCCGGTCAAAAAGAGCGAGGTTGAGCGAGAATTATAGAGAAAGAGGTGGAGAGAGAGAGAGAGAGAGAGGGGTTGATGCAGAAGGAATGGTGGGCACGAGGTACATATGACGAATACTGCAGAGAGAGAGAGAGAGAGAGAGAGAGAGAGAGTGAAGGAAAGAGATGACGATGGCAAGATCGTAAATAGAGGGGGCGCACGTCTTCCACGAGGTGTCTTCAATAAGAGAGGCAGGTCCAACGTAATTACGCAAAAGCAGGGAATGTGGATGGAGGTTAGGTCTTCGGTCCAACCCCGTGACTCCCCCCTCGCTCATTCCTCCTCCTTTCATTTTCATTTTCAAATTTTTTTTTTGGTTCGAGTGTATTAATATATTTGTTTGACTTTACTCAGTAGGATTTTACTAATATTAAAAAAAAGTAATAAAAAAACCCTAAATTATATCCATAAATTGTTTTTTCATGACATTAAAAATTCTAAAGTATATCCACTAACCACGATACATTTACTCTTAAGTTGTACTTAAGTTACACATTAGATGATTTTTCAATCAAAATAAGGTTGTTTTTATTTCACTTAGACCACGTTAGTGTCGTTTGCTTTCCTTTATCCGTATAAGGCAGATTTATAATGGTTATCATTGAGAGAAGTTAAATGCATCACACGAATACAAGTTTAAAATTTGGTGTGTATGTAGGTCGAAATGGTTTGGTCAGATTAGATACGACGGAAATGAGAAGCTATCGAGATTCTATATATCCTATAATTGGTTCGACTGCCGGTGGAACGTGAGGGTGTGTCTGATATGTTGTCCATTAAAAAAAAAAATTCCGCCGGAGGTGAAGGAGACGGTCGTGAAGAGCCGACCGCTGGCCATTTAATAGCGACTCCGACCACCGCGAGGTTGCCGTTTTGAAGAAGGAAAAGCAGGGGTTGGCACTCGCATCAAATGGCAGTCAGGCTCTGAAATGAAGGTGAGAGAGACTCTCTCTCTCTCTCTCTTCTTCCTTCAATGCTTAACGGTGCCTTTTTTAGTTTTTCTTTTTCTCTAGACAACATAAATATTTATTTAACCTTTTCGTCACCATATGTCGGTAGAGACACCCTCAAACTTTGAATTCTTACAAGGTGTGTATATAAACATACATTCTATCCGTTAAACGTAGCGTCACAAATATTGTCGACCGAGGATCTATTTAGAACATCTTCGTTATTTTAACATTCCTTTCTTTCTAAATCTCATGGGCTCGTAATCCGACTTTTATGCAAGATGACACACTCGTAATTCTTTTGATATTACAAATATCGATGCTCAAAATTACATCTATTTTTGTTTTTTTGGAAAAGGTACATTTCTAAGTGGGAACTAAAAGACTATATAAACTCACCATGTTTTCAAATTGGTTATATCCCAAGCTATCCTTAATTTTATCTCCACCTTGCTAAGGTATACTTTAGAAGGGCTTCCAGCGTATTCTTCCAAAGTGAATTGCAAAGAAACGAGGTATGGAGAGGTTGATGCTGCATTTCTACAAATCCAGAGAATCCGAGATCAAAGTTGGCCAATTTCAAGCACATGGTGGATTACCCAAAAACAAGAGTACACATAAGAACTCTTGACATTCCAACCATATTTAACTATTGATCTCCAATCGAAATTGACTCCTGAACTCACTCGTCCACACATGGCTAAACATAAATCCAAGTTCACTATTCGAAATTAAAAGCGTTAATGCTACAAAAACTCTAAACTGATATAAATTTGACAAATTTACTCTTATTTAATTTTTTGAACACTAAAAGTCCGAAATTGATATATACTCAACAAATTTACCCAAAATCAATACACTTGTAACAAATTACCCTGTGTTAATTTATGTTAAATTTTAACGTCAAATTACTAAGTTAAATAACATGCGATAGTTGACTGATGTACCGATTTAGAATTTTACCCTTCGTTTGTCAAAGTTATACCAATTTTGTGGTATTAATCAAATTTAACAGAAGATATATTTGTTATAAATGTACAAATTTGGGTTTTTTGGCGGTCAAAAAATAATTCTGAATAAATTTGTCATAAGTGTACAAGTTTAGGGTTTTTTATGGTCATTTTGCGTAAATTTGTTATAGGTGTATAAGTTTAATGTTTGTCACGGTCATTTTGCATAAAATTATCATGGTATATCAATTTAAAATTTTTCGTGATCAAAAATTAATTTGATTAAAATTATCATAAATATATAAATTTAGAGTTTTTTTGTTATATTAATTCAAATTAAATACGAATGGTATGTGAATTCATAAAAATTGCACGGCATGACAGGATACCTAGATGATTCAAATCATACGTACGGAAGAGTCCATTTAACATTCCTACAGATCAGACTTGACAATGGGGTCTGTCCTTATCCAAAGTTTCAAATGTGGTTTGGTCGTAGTGCTGGCCAGGTCTTTTCTCTCTCTCTTTTTTTTTTTTTTTTTATATTATTTATCTTTTGAGTAGGTCGCCTGCTTGTCTAGGACGAGGAAACAATGTTTAAAACGTTGCTCTAAAAGACGTGACGTGCCAAACGGGACAGCACGCTCTAGAAGGGGCCTAATCGGTTGGCTCTGGTGGAAAATCGAGCGAATGCCATGATATCGTGCGCGGAAATTTCACCATCTTTCGGTCCACAGAAAACCCCCCAATGAGTCGTCGATCTGTTGGCGGCCATAGGAGAGCCGGCTAAAATCAGATTTGAATGATGACACGTGGTGTTGAAGCTAAAAAGCTAGTTAGGTGATGCCGCCGTCAAATGGATAAATTGAATCGAATTTGGATTGAATCTAAAATGAATCGATTCAAATGGATTCATCAAATCTATTTTAACCAGATTTTATTTAATAAAAATCGAATAATCAATAATCAATACTCGATTCTGACTCATATTGCTAAATTTGAATAAAGACGGATAATGTTGAGAAAGGCAATTCTTCTATTGGGTTTTAACTCAACCAAAAGTTAAAAAAAGTAGTTAGATGATGCCCCGTAGGTAAGATGCATCAAACAATTAAATCAAATTGGATTGAAAATCATTCGATTTAAATTGACCCATTAAATCCATTTTGATCAATTTTCATGCAATACAAATTGAATGATCAATACTCGACCCCAACCTATATTGCTAAATTTAACTCATTTTAAGAAAATCAATATCCAAATCAAGGTGAAGACGTTGAGTGAGCAAATGTGAGATTGAGTGAGAGCCAAACGGATGAAGAGTCATGAAGGCAAGTTGAGTCCAAACAATCCATTTATGACTAATTTATTTTGGGCTTTATCATTTTAAATCCATTTATTAAAAATAACTATTCATGTGATAACTAGGCTTATTAAATATGAGTTAAGAAATAGGTCTATGACTAATTTTGATAGGTCGACCCACAAGCATCAAATCTCAAAAATGAATTTTATTGATGGTTAGAGAGAGAAATATTATGCAATATACTAACGTCGTGTTAATATCTTGGGGTTTTAGCACTATATAGAAATTTGAATGGAAATTCGTTTGTAACAAAATAAAGTTTCTCTTTCTTGAGCGGTGGCGGGAGGCGGTTGGCAATGACAAAAACAAGCGATGAAAAGAGTTTTATTTCTCATTTTTATGCTAGAAATAAAATTTTAAAAAATTTAACTTTTGATTTATATTTCAAATTTATTTGTGAAGTAGAATTTATTCTAAACATAGAAAAATAAAATTGCGTTACCAAATAAATTTTTTATTCCAAACTTATTTCTACGAACAGAAAAATTAAAAAAATCAGAGAAACAAAAATTGTATAATGCACGCAACTTCCTTTCCCCGTCCTTCTCATGGCCTAGTACTCGAAGAAATTAGTAGTCTTGTTCTTCGCTCTCATCATCCACGAAATTCAGTGTTGACGCGGAGACCATGGTGATTATGAATAACCAAACATGATTTTCACAAATTAAATGTGCGTATACTACTCCACATCAAAACAATATGTATAAGTCAAAGGCCCTAGACTAAATCTATTGTTTGGACTTGCATGATATTGTCATGACTTTTCAGGTGATCAAAATTTCTTTTCAGGTGATCAAAATTTCTCGTGCCCTGATTATCAGAAGAATCTACTAACAAACAAAAGAAAACCATCTAATGAAATAAAGAATTTAGACATGAGTTTGTCTTTAAAATGTTTCGTTCGAATCTTGAGACATTCGAGGGTATTCTCTCATTGATGAGGAAGACAAAGATATGCTGGCAAATTAGGGGACTTTGGGGGGAAGTTAGACTCTCCATCTATTCTTCGGAATTGGCTACTTTCAAGTTGGTAGATATAATGGCCTCCCGTGTCTATGATGATAAGATGAAACTTGAAAGGTTTCCTATTAGGTTGATTTGTGCTTTGCACGATATGTAAAAAACCTACAGTGTCAACTTAGTACCCCCTTGTGCCTTAGACTAAATCTACTCTTTGGACTTGCATGATGTTCTCATGAGTTTTCAGGTAAACAAAATTTCTCATGCCCCTAGCTATAAAAGAATCTACTCACAAACAAAGAAAACCATTAAAATGAAATAAAGAATTTGGACTTGAGTACATCCTCGAACCATTTTGTCTAAACTCTGAGGGTATTCCCTCCTCGCTAAGAAAGATAAGAATATGGTGGGGAATAAGGGGATCTTTATTCTTTGGAATAAGCTACTATTAGGTAGATCGGTATAATAGTCTCTTGTGTTTAAGGTGATAAGGTGAAACTTGAGAAGAGTTCCTAGTGTGTCAATTCATGCTTCGCACAATGTCTAAATAACTGACGGTGCTGACTCAGTATCCTATTGTGCCATAAACTAAACCTATTCTTTAGGCTTTCATGATATTCTCGTGACTTTTCAGGCTGTTGTCGAGAAAGTAGATATGATAGTTTCTTGTATCCGAGGTAACAAAATGGAACTCAGAAAGATTTCCATCGATGCTTTGCATAGTGTTTGAAAAACCGACAACGTCGACTCAATACCCCATGGTGCCTTAGACTAAACCGATTCTTCAACCTTTCATGATGTTCTCATGACTTTTCGGGCCGTTGTTGGGAAAGTAGCTATAATAACCTCTTGTACCTAAGGTAACAAGATGGAACTTAAAAGGGTTTTTGTTGATGTTTCACATAGTATCTAAATAACCAAAGGCATCAACTCAATATTCGTGGCGCCCTAGACTAAACCTATTCTTTAGGCTTTCATGATGTTCTCGTGACTTTTTAGGTAATCGAAATTTCTCATGCCTTCGATTACAGAAAAAGTCCACCAAAAAACGAAGATAATCATCAAACGAAACAGGGAATTCATCAAATTAAAGGACTTCGAAATAATTCTTGCATAAAGAAATCGTGTTTCCTTTGGATTTTTGCTCATACTTCGCATAATGTCTAAATAACTAATGGTGTCAACTCAATACCCGTGGCACCCTAGACTAAACCTATTCTTCAAGCTTTCATAATGTTCTCACGATTTTTCAGGATGTTGTCAAGAAAACAGTTATAATAACCTCTTGTATATGAGATAACAAGATGGAACTCAAAAGAGTATATGCTAATGCTTCATACAGTGTCTAAATAACCAAAGGCGTCAACTCAATACCATGGTGCCCTAGACTAAACTTATTCTTTAGGCTTTCATGATGTTCTCGTGACTTTTTAGGTAATCGAAATTTCTCGTGCCTTCAATTATGGAAAAAGTCCACCAAAAAACGAAGAGAATCATCAAATGAAATAGGGAATTCATCAATTTAAAGGACTTCGAAATAATTCTTGCATAAAGAAATCATGTTTCCTCAGGATTTCTACTGATGCTTCGCATAGTGTCTAAATAACTTATGGTGTCAACTCAATACCCATGGCACCCTAGACTAAACCTATTCTTCAGGCTTTCATAATGTTCTCATGACTTTTCATGACGTTGTCAAGAAAACAGTTATAATAACTTCTCGTATCTGAGATAACAAAGATGGAACTCAAAAGAGTTTCTGCTGATACTTCACACAGTGTCTGAATAATCGACCACATCAACTCAATGTAGACTAAATCTCTTCTTTAAGCTTTCATGATGTTCTCGTGACTTTTTAGGTAATCAAAATTTCTCATGCCCTAATCGTCACGGAAAGAATCACCAATAAAGGACGAGATTCATGGAATGAAACAGGGAATTCATTAACTTAAAGGACCGAAAGCAAAATCCGTAACGATTCGCGCGTAAAGAAAATCGCGTGCCGTCGTGGGGGTTGTTGGACATCCGGGGGGAACCATCATTGTCCAGCGACCTGGGGGAGGTACGCAGCAACATGGAAATCGTGTCGAACTCCTCCTTTCTGCAGGCTGGCATTCATTCCCTCCGAGCGCCATTAAAGGACACGGCCAGAAAGTCAGCAAAGCAACGGCAAAAGCAGAGTGGGGGCAGCGGGCGGAGCGGTCGTGTCGTGTCGAGTCGACGCGGGATCAGTAGAGTGGCGTGACGCGCACGTTCGAATACCTCGAACCGGGACAGAGCACGTGATTGAATTAGGGGCACGCTTCCCGACCTTGCGCTGCTGTGGCCACGTGCTTGAATTGGAGAAAGTCGTACCCTGACCGACCGACCGACGCAGGGTCCCCTTTTCTTTATTGTCTCTCTCTCTTTCTTTCTTTCTTTCGACCTCTGCGTGACGGCAGGGCACGGCGTACGAGGAATTCCGCGCCGTTACCAACGGCGCGCGCATGCGGATTTTATTTGGCGGAAATCCGATGGTGAGAAAAATAATATCTTTAAGAAAATGAGTAATTTCCCTTTGTCACGTGATATGTGTGAATAAAAACGTCCTTTTCTTTCTTTTATTATCTCATTTAGAAATTCATTTCAATCTCGTGACTTTTATCTCAATCAATTTTTTTCTATTTGCTTTTTCTTATTCTTCAATCAATCGGCATGACAATGACTAATGACGTGCCACAGGCGATGCGAGACTTGACTTAACCAGTCTCAGGCAAGCTTGACCTTGCTATTGGCCTCGAGCAAGACTTGAGCTCGATCTCATTTTGATATGGCAAGGTCGAGCTTCACTTGCCCTGCCTGTGGCTAGTCATTAGTAGAAGGAAAAAGAAAAGATAAAAGAAAAAATTAAATCAAAATTTAAAAAAATCACCATAAGTAATTTTGAAAAGTGTTTTTACTTTTTTAGATTTAGAAATTCACTTTTCCTAATTTTATGCATAAATATTTTTGTTAACCGAAAATTGTTTCGATTAACTAGACGTTTTTATGAACCAAATTGGTTGGAAGTCCAAAAAAATTAATATCTGGGATACACTGTCAACCTTCAAACCACTTGGTCGTTGTCTTATTACTTGTCAAGATACTGTAATACATCATTAAAGAGCCCACACCTTCAATAATGAGTGGTCCTGAATTAGCTGGTGTCGAGCCTTGCATACGACTGATCTACATCGTCATCACTTGACACGGTGGAAATGAGAATAATGCGAATGGCAATTCGCAAAACACGAGTAAACGCTCGCAAACATACGAATTCTAAACCCTAGCAAACTCTAAGTAAGTTAAATAAAAGATAACTATAAAGATGGAAAGAGAGAAAAAACGAAAGGTAAAAAAATTAAAAAAAGTGTTAATGTCAATGTAAAATAGCCGACTTTTATGTTAGTGATTAGCAAATCATCCAAATGTTTTGGATTTTTATTAGCAAAATTGAAAAGTTTATGATTTAATTAGTCAAATTAAAATGTTTAGAATTGAATTGACATTAATAAAATATATTTAAAACTTTTTTTTTAAAATAATTATCCCCATAGAAAGGATGTGCCCAATTAGGGTAACTATGTATATAAAGAAACGTCGAGCGAGTATCATACAATAAATTGGGTGGCTTCGAATATTTAAGAGCTAGAAAAACGAAAACTTTAATGTTAAGCATACGGTGCATTAGCAGAAGCAAAGAGGAGGAGCCCTAGTCGGAGTTTTCTCGTTTCGGATATCCGTAATCGAACAAAGATGTGCGGAGCGTGGAGTATTCGTAAAATCATCTCCTTTTTCAAGGGAAAAAAAGGGTTGATGTTTCTCATGAAATCACGCTAGCTGGCCAAAGCGAATTCGAACGTTCCACCGAAGAAGAAACGGAATTTTCCCCATACAAAACACAACCGAGGATAAGTTCATGTATCCTTTACCAACTCCTTCTAAACTAGGGTAATTTCTAACCAGCAAGAGTTGTCTATGCTAGGCTCCTATTACTGAAAGGCTTAGCCGAACTGTTTTCTTTATTTTAACGTATTAATACTTTCACGTTTTCACTCCTAATTAGTAGATGAATATTTTTTCTACACTGATTACGGAATTTTTCATCTTAGGATGACCCTCCTCTCTATTTTTTCTTTCTTGCACTCTTTAACAAGCTGCTCAAAACGCAGCTGAACAACGTGATCGAACCCTCTGCGACCATCGTCGAGTTAGGTGATGCTGTCGCATTTACACCTAAAATCCTGACGCGTAGGACCCCCTCGCTCCCTTCGTCGCGGTCTTTCCAGGAAGGATCGTAGGGATGCAGAACGCGTCTTCTGCAGCCATCGAGACGACCCGGCTGTCGACACGTTTATTTCGCAGGCGTTTTAGGTGAAAAGATGGCGACGAGCGATGGGACAGGAGAGTGGTAGGAGAGACGGGAAGGAAGGAAGGAAGGAAGGAAAGGCCTTGCACAAGTCGCAGAGAAACGTGTCCGGCGAGAACTGGCTTCACGACTTTTACAACTCTGCCGTGAGTCAACATGATAATGGAATCGGATGCCTAATCTTCGTTTTGATTGAGCACCACTCCTTTGTTAGTTCACGGGGAAACTGTAGTGATGTAGTTCATGTGACCTAATCGATTTGAATGGAATCTCCCCGGAGGTTAAACCCAACAAGCACGTTTAAACTCTTCCTAGAAGGCTAAACCCAACAAGCACGTTTAAATTCCATGCCCCTTTTGGGATATGATTTACATACGTTTCCTCCCAATTTAGAAAGTCATTTCAAATAAGGTTTACGTTTCATGAGTGGAGCAAAGGTATCTTGATTTTCATGGTGAAAAGACTGTGATGAACACCATGCCACGTCTCTAGGATGTTCGTGTATGGCTACGATGAACAAGCTCGTGTATTTGTGGATAGGTTGAGTGACTATGACTCAAAACGAATGTTCTATGATGGGCGGAAGAATTATTAGTATAGCGTTCGAAAGGTCGTATAAGTCTTCATTCCTCTTATGTTTTTTATCGGTTATATTTTATTATTATCTGAATTCTCACTTTCAAACATTTTATCATGTTTCCTTATACAACATAAGAGTCGAAATCTACAATTGAAACTAAAACGTTTCCATCCCAATTCCTTATAAAAAAGTAGAAACTCGAACCTTCCATCATCCTTTCCTAACATGAGAAGGGTGGAGTGGTTAGATAATACCTATCCAAGCATCCTATTCTCGTGAAAAGCTCGCCCATCACGTGCGATAGCAAGGAAATGATTCTTATCCTCACTTAGCCAAAATAGGCCGTTGTCTTGTTTAGCCCAAATTGCTTTAGGCCTGTTAGTTCAATGAACAAAACTCAACAATAGTTTCCAGGAAAAATACTAAAGACATACTTGATTTCACTCTATGTTCATACATCACTTTGCACCTAACATTTGTTACCTTTGTGGCTTTATTTGTATAATGATTCATAAATTTTAACTCAATACGTAATGTAATTCTTGAACTTTTAATTTGTTCATTATGATTTTTAATTTGATTATTGGGCTTTTAGTGCATGCTCAATGTAATTCCAGTATGAAAATATTTAATATTATTCTTGAATTTAAATTGATAGAATGACAACTTTGAACATTTTTATATGGTTGAAAAATTAAGTTGCACATATACTAAAAGTTTAGGAACTGCATTGAACAAATTAATAGTTCATAGATCATATAATACATTGGGTCAAAATTCAAAGACTATGTCATTTATTCCTTTGCAATTTAGGGCATCTTCTTTCCAAAAACGACGTTGTCGAATACCAGAGGCTGCTACCACCTCCATGCTCATCTCCCCTTAGCTTATTGTATGCCGTCGTTCACCTCGGTGCTTGCATCTCTCTCTCCCGTTTAGATCGTGCTATGAGTATGATGCCACCATCTCAACATAAGGTTGCCTGCCTCATTCAAGCCATGGATGATCTTTGATATTTTTGTCTTGGGGTTATACGCTAGTTTGTTTCAGACGTGGCATGTCATGCAGATTAATGTGAAAACTTTCTCTCATTCCCATCTCTATAGACTTCCCCTTGAACCTTCTCTCATCCCCCTTCAATTCTCGTCCAACTCCGATGCTCCGAGTAGCACTTGCAAAATGGCATCGGAGCCTTGCCCCAAAAGAAGTCGGACGAGATGAGTCCGCCGCGATTTGAGATAGGGGAAAAGACAAGTGAAGCCGAGATTCGAGCGGATGCAAATTAAACAGACAACGAGGGCAAGAGCTCAAGCAAAGGCACCAGTCCTAACAATGATGAGAGTCCGACGGTGAAATAGCAGCTGAAGATCCCTTATCCCACAAATTGTGAATCAAGCCTTGAAGTCATGAATAAGAAATAGAGATTATATCGGAAGACACCCTCTTATAGGAAAAAAAGTACAAAAAATCTTAAACTTTTTGCATTTGTACCAATTTAATCTTAAAACTTTCAATTTGATTGAGTCAATCTTAATCCTTTTAAAGTTTTGTCAATTAAGTCAATCTTACTAATTTATGTCGGAAATTACTAACATGGACACCGGTCGTTTTATGTGCATAGTCTAAATTGGCATAGACATTTTTTAATATTCTTTTAATAATTTTTATATTCAAATATTTATCAATTTTTCTTTTCTTATCTTTTCCTTCTTTTCTTTTTTTTTTTTTCCCAATAGAGAAGGAAAAAAAAAAAGAAAATTAAAAAATTAATTAAAAAATTCTCAAAATATATTTCTAAAAATTGTTAACGTCAATGCCAAATGTGTCATGTAAAACCATTGATATCTACATCAGTAATTTTTAGCCTAAATTGATTAGATTAACTGAATTAACAAAACTGTTGAATTATCTTGATTTCTGGACCAATTATTAGGAATATTTGATCATGATTTTTAGGTCTTGATTATTAGGAAATAGCTATAAAGAATAAGTTATGAAATGATTTATTAGTATAGTATCCCTTAATTTGTGGGATCTTTCAGATTTTTTTCCTAGTTGACACTCAAAGTTGTCTTATAAGTAGCTTTGTAATCGTGGTACAAATTACATAAAGAATTATCACAATTCTTTTCTTTAAATTCTTCATGGTATCAGAGCATTAGACTCATTTTTTGGGATAGTGTTGCAGTGCATCCTTCATTGATGTAATAATCTTCCAATCATAGCCTTCATTGTTGGATTTTTTTGTGCAATTTGATCGCAACCTTCATTGTTGTGATCCTTTCAGCTACAATTTTTTCCACTTTGCCCCTAATCCTATATCAGTTTTTGGCCCTTAAACCTCATTCACTTGCGACCTTTATTCCTTTTGCTTTGCTCTTCCTTTCCAAGTACTTTCCTTGTACCTATAAATATCCATGTCTAAGACAAAATTGATTGGAGTTTCCTTTGGTCAAACTAAGGAGGCCAACACCACCCATATGACTAGAGATCTACAAAATGTGAGGGCAACATATAGGCTAAATGAAAAGAATTATCTCAAATAGTCACAGTTCGTCAAAACCTACCTGAAGGGTAAAGGAAGACTCAGCCATCTTCTCGAAACGGGTCCAAAACCAGAAGATCCCAAGTTCAATGCATAGGATGAAGTAGACTCAATGATCATGTCATGGCTATGAGATTCAATAGATCCGGCCATAAGTGATACATGCATGTTTCTTAAAATTGAAAAGGAGATTTGAGATTATGTTTGTAGGACTTATTCAAAGGCTTGAGATACAGCACAAGTGTATGAAATCAAAGGGAAAAACCAGTGCGACAAAACAAGGGAACAAAACCGTGACGGAATATGCCAATTCCCTTCAAAATCTATGGCAAGAACTTGATCATTATCGAGTATTTGAGATGAAGTGCGTGGATGATGTTGCTACTCTAAAGACCTTCATTGAAAAGGATAGAACATATGATTTCTTGGTAGGTCTTAATTTTTAATTTGATCAAGTCAGAATTCAAAGACTTGGCAAGGAAGAAATCCCTTCTTTGGAAGAGACAATCTTTCTAATCCGGGCAGGAGAAAGTCGAAGAGGAATAATGCTAAAGCCTCAAGCTATGGAAGGTTTAGCATTAATAACTCATAATGCATCAACACAAGAAAAAGGAAAGATGGATACTTCAAAATCAACATGAAGGGATAACCGAGACAGTATGTGGTGTACCTATTGTAAAAAGCCAAGTTATAGAAAGGAGCATTGCTGGAAACTGAATGGCAAACTAGCAACCTCAAGTCAAGAGTGGGGAAATAGAGGAGGACAACAAAGGCCCCAAGCTCATCTAACTGAACAGACCGGCTAGCAAATCAATCATAGTGAAGAACAATGGAAAGAGTCCTTCAACAGCGAGGAAATAGAAAGAATTAAAGGCCTTTTAGTGTCTCTTGAAAAATCCTCTAGTGCATGTTCATTGGTACTCTCAGGTAAGCCTCATTTTCTTTTGGTCTAAATGCCTCAGAAACATTTTTGAGTGAAGCTTGGATAATAGGCTTAGGTGCTACTAATCACATGACTCATGCTTCACAATTTTTAATACCTATATCCCATGTCCAAGCAATAGAAAAATAGTGGTGGCAAACGGCTCCTTGGCCACTTTTGCAGGAATCGATGATATCCATATTACACCAATTCTCACTCTCAAAGGCGTCCTTCATGTGCCGAAACTATCAACCAATCTTGTCTTCATACAAAAGCTCACTAAATATCGTAAATGTCATGCAATTTTTTACCCTACCTACTATGTTTTTTAGGAACAGGATTCGGAGAGGAAGATTAGACTTGCTAAGGAAAAAAATGGGTTGTACTATCTTGAAACGCCGAGGATTTCAAAGAAAGTCGTGAACAATTCACCCTTGTCATTTCTTAGTACTTCAAATAAGGATGTCATTTGGCTTTATCATTTTTGTTTTGGTCATCCATATTTTCATGTCTTAAATATCATGTTTCCTTCTTTGTTTAAATGATTAGATATGAGTGAATTCCAATGTGACACTTATGAATTTGCTAAGCACACTCGTGTATCTTTTCCTATAAATAACAAAAGAAGTTCACATCCTTTTGATTTGATTCACAGCGACATTTGGGGACCTTCCAAATTCCAAATATCTCAAGGGCTCGATGGTTTGTTTCTCTAATCGATGATTGCACTAAGGTCACATGGATATTCTTACTCAAACACAAATATGATGTAAGTAGTATTGTTCCTAATTTCAATTCCATGGTTCAAAATCAATTTGGAGTCAAAATTAAGAGAGACTACTTTAACCAAATCTTGTCAACCTATTTCCAAAAGGAATGAATCATTCATGAGTCATCTTGTGTAAACACACCATAACAAAATGGGATGGCTCAAAGGAAAAATGGTTATTTGCTTAACACTACTCGAGCATTGTTGTTTCATGAAAATGTTCCTAAATCATATTGGGAGGAAGTCGTCCTTACATATACATACATGATTAATAGACTACCATCAAGAATATTAGATTTTAAAACTCCTATGGCTGTTCTTTCTAGCTTTTATCCCCATTTCAGGACAACAAATAATCTCACATCTAGAGTCTTCGATTGCACCTCATTTGTACATGTTCATAATCAGCAGAGGGGGAAACTAGATCCTAGAGCAATCAAGTGTGTCTTTCTAGGTTACTCCTCCACACAAAATGGGTATAAATGTTACCATCCTCTTTCTCGAAAGACCTACATATCAGCCGATGTTACAGTTGTAGAAAACAAACCTTACTTTCCACAATCTAATATTTAGGGGGAGAAATCATTAGTGAAAGATGAAGACTTTGACATCCTTAATCTTGACTTACCTCCTAATAATCTTCCAATTTAAGCTCCCACTTCTAATCAAGCAATCCCTATTCAATCAACTCTTGACCAATCAGCTTCTAATGACCATAATCTTAACTTACCTCCCGATAATCTTCCAATCCAAGCTTCCACATCTAATCAATCAGCTCATAAAGTTTCTGATGAATCGGTTCATGCTCATTCAATCCCAGACTCACACCCTACGTTTGGGTCTATTTCAGAACAAGTGTCTACTCCTATATCTCCTCATATTTATACTCTATGAGATTTCCTTAGGTGTACTCAAGAAAGACGACTTTTCTTGACCAAACACAAGTTCAAGATTCCCATCCGAGTTCTACAAATGAATTTTTGGTAAGTTTTGACCCTCCTTTACATAGTCGGTTGTTTGATATGCCAGAAAATGACTCACACCTTCCCATTGCTATTAGAAAAGGTACTAGAGAGTGCACAAAGCTACCCTTATACCCACTATCTCATTGTGTTTCTTGGCTGCCTATCACCACCTCATAGAAATTTATTGTGAGTCTGAACACCATTTCTATTCCAAGTACTTTATTTGAGGCATTGTCTAAAGAAGAATGGATGAATGCAATGAGAGAAGAAATGGATGCACTTGAGAAAAACCAAACTTGGGAGATTGTCAAAAAATTGAGGGGAAAGAATCTTGTGGGTTGCAAATGGGTTTTTATCTTGAAATATAAAGCCGATGGTTCTCTTAAGAGATATAAAGCATGATTGGTGGCAAAGGGTTATACTCAGACTAAAGGAGTAGATTATCAGGAGACATTTGCTCCTCTACTCCGATGGCAAAGATGTACACTGTTAGAATTTTACTTTCTCTAGCGGCTCACTTTAATTGGCAACTTCAACGGTTTGATGTGAAGAATACATTCTTACATGGAGACCTAGAAGAGGAGATCTACATGAGTATTTCTTATCTTTTCCTTCTTCTTTCTTTTTTCCCAATAGAGAGGGAAAAAAAAGAAATTCTCAAAATAAATTAAAAAATTCTCAAAATATATTTCTAAAAAATTGTTAATGCCAACACCAAATGTGTCATGTAAAACTATTGATATCTACATTAGTAATTTTTAGCCTAAATTGATCAGATTAATTGAATTGGCAAAACATGAATTAATCAAATTGAAGGGTTTAGGAGTATAAATATAATAGGTTGATTTTTTTTTCTTACTTTTCCCCTATACATACGCTCAAGCCCATCTCGACCTTTTCCTTTTCACTTGCGATAAGGCCGACTTTGAATCTTCATGATTCATCACATTATGGGTTTATTTCACAACTTGCCAAATAATAATAATTCCTATTCTTTTGTTCTCAAGAATAGTTTTGGAATAGAAATTCATTTAGTAAACTTTTTGCTCCCGGGAATAGATTTGGAACAGAATCAAGAATAAAAAAAAAAATTGCTTCTTTGTTTCCGGGAACAATTCTAGAAATCAAAGCCATTTTTTTTTTTTATTTCTCTCTCTTTTTCTTCCTTTAGGCCGATTACTAGCCTAGGCCATGGCCGACGACCGGCCAAACAAAGGCCGGCACTCTCGTGCTAGCCCACTACTAGGTCGGCAATGCCTAGACAAGTTGACGCTGACTTGGCGGTAAGTTGGCAAGCCTCGCCAAATCTAGGCAAGTTGACCTTGCGTAGCGAAGGTGAGGTCGAGCCTCACTGTGGCTTGGCAATGCTAGGGGCCAACGACCCTTTGACGAGGGGCGCCCCCTCGTCTGGCCAATCGCTTGCCGTTGGTAACTTAAGGGAGAAGAAGATGAAAAAGAAAAGAGAGAAAAATGTATTTAAATCATTAAAAAATTAAAAAAAATATTTTGGACTAGAAATTTTAAGGTCTTACCAAACATATTTTTATCTCGGGAATTAAAATTTTGGTCACAGAATTTGTTTTTGGGAACAGAATAAAAAATAATCATTTTTAAGTAGAAATTATTTTTGGATATAGAAACATTACCATGCGCACCCTATACAAATAGAAAAAGGAAGAAGAAAAAAGGCAAAATGACATATTAGGGCTGTCCGTAGTTCTTAGGTGGCATCACTAACCCTCAATTTTGCAAACGAGGATCTATCTATTTCGTGAATTTAGTTTTTAAAAATAATTGTTATTTTGATTGAGATAATTAATCAATAAAAATTTCTATGTACGATACAAATATTTTTTTATACATTTTTTGTAAGTAATATAATTGATCACTTTTAAGAAAATATACTCTTTAAAATGTGATTTTTTTGCGAAATAAGCCGCCCAAAATTTCATCTCCTTTTCATTTTCTTTTCATTTTGGCATTTTCCTAAACAAAAGTCAATAAATATAGTTAGTTAGAACCGTTCTTTTCTTTACCTTTAATATAATATATTGGAGTTAGGTCAACCGTTCTTGGGCGGCGTGCCCGACAATGAAGTTGGCGTGGAAATTCTACATTTGGTACATCCCGGAAGAGGACTTAATATATATTTTAAATATGTGTTGGTAGAGAATATTAGAAAAATATTTTTCTTCCATATTGATTTGACAATTATTCAAAAACTTTCTTCCATATTAGTAGGAAGTGTTCTCCATAATTGCCATGTGACAATAAAAGTATTTCGATTGATATATGAATATACGTCCTTATTGAATCATCCACAAGCGTCATATGGTGCTGACGTTTGTCCAATTTTTATATTATACATAATTTCCATTAATCTGATGAAATGGAATGAAAATGAGAGTCTTCATTTTTATTTCTTTTGCACTCGCAAGGGCTGGCAAGCTCTGGTGACCAAGGTCGGGGGAGGGGGCAAGCACCCCCTCGCTTGCTTGGGGAGACCCCAACACTCATTGGTGGATTAATAAGGACCAGTAACCCTTGCCCTAATAACATGAAGGGGAGGCACAATGCTACGATTGGTCTTTATTTTTACTATTAAAAAATTGTGGTTGTTCTTTTTATCATTTTCTAGTTGTAGGTTTTTTATTCCTTGTAAGTTTAGTTTTTATTTCAAAAAAAATTAATTTTTCAATTGTGAAAATAGCAAAACGATGCCATTTTGTGCCCGAAGAAGTTTCTTCATCGCGTGAACATATATGGGGGATTGAAATATATTTCCATGAGAAATTTTCTGTCCATAGAAAACTACCGGATGTAACAAAAGTCCTGAAGTTTGAAGATTTGATTGAATGAAAAGTGAGTTTTAGGACTAAAGTGATAAACTAAAACAAGTTTTAGGACTTTCCCTAACATAAATCCTAGATCTTTTTAAAGATAAAAAAGAACTGTTTGTTCGGCCCGCCTGAACCGAATAGGCCCAGAACAATCATGCTGGGCTGATCGTGTTCAATTGGTCTAGGCCAGCCAACTAGGCCTGGAAATTCTAGGCCCCAATGTTTGGGCCGAGCCCAATTTCTGATAAAAGCCCTGCTTGGCCCATCCATCTGCATCCCCATAACATTGTGTCCAAAAGATTAGCCTCTTGTCCCCCATCAAACATGTTCAACAGGGAGTGACTTTTAGGCCTCCCACCCTCGAAGGCCGAAGAGGCTCGACGGATCGAATCTTTCAATGTACATTTTCACATTACATTAGGGGTGCCTTCGCTACATGTTGGGCTCGGTGCGGGCTAACCTGGAAATAGACCCGATCATAAGACGGGTTTACATTACATGGGCGTGACCCGTTTATTTAAATTTTCTCCAGTATTGGAAAAAATCGCTCAGTATTTCAACTATGTAAATCAATTTTAACATGTCCAACTTTGCCTTGTTGAAATCAGAATTCCTTTTTAGGCTCAGTTAGATTCACTAGAAATAAATGATTTGGAAATATTTTTTAAAAGCAATCATGAATTGATAACAAAAATTCATCTTCCACGAAAAATATTTAAATGTTAATTATTGCTAACAATATTTTTATTAATTATTTTAAATATGACAAACAATGTATTTTTCATACCATTTATACAAATACTCTTTGATCGCTTTCTCTCATTGAATCGGAAAAACTAGAGTACACTTCTTGAATCTCCGCTTCTTCGTGAATAGAAGAAATGGCGAAACCAATTGTGAAGTTGGTGATCTCTACTCTCATGGCTCTTGTCCTCATCTCGTTGGCCCTCGCGGTTCGGACATAGTACCTTTCATCGTTGCTCACAAGAAGTAGAGGTGATCAGTTTCTGGTCTGATTCCAGGGTGGAACCTGTCACTTTTTTTTCCTACTATTTGATGTTATGAAGAAATTTTAAAGAAAAGCTAATTATTTTTATTTTTAAAGAAATAATACAAAAAATATAATGTAGTTGGTTTGATCCAGTTTTCTCTTGGAATCGGGAATTGGATTGAATCAGCTACTTCAATTCAGTCGAGGCGATTCTCACTTCTCAGTTTAGACGATCCGTTTTGCACACTCCTAACACAAAAGCCTCTCTTAATCGGCTCAGATCTGTTGGTGAGCGCATCTCCATCACCTTGACATCTATAATCATGGGACTTCATAAGTCGAGTCGATTTGTGTTTGGAGGTTTTTTGGGGAGTTCTGCTTGTCGGATCCAGCTTCGATGTGCTTCTCGATCCGCGTTTGCGGATCTGATTGAGCTCGTGCACGGCCCGTTTGTTTGGTTGACCTGAGGATTAGCTCGATTGGTTTTGCTTTAGTCGTCCTTTTGAGCTTCGTGTGTTTTTCTTTAGCAGGAAATCAGTGATTCTGATAATGTTCTAAGCAACAGTAGCGTGCAAATTGTATCCATCTTTGATTGCGACATTTTCATTGCTCTCTCGTTGCGAAAGAGTATGAATGTTGGACGACGCCATCCCAAGGATTCATTACTGTTATCTTTGGCTTAGCATTATTGGGATCTCGAGGATGAGTTGAAAAGCAAAGGACACAAACTAGAGATAGCAATCATAGCATGCAAAATTCCACGAACATGTCTGAATGCAGAGCGGTGGCGTGCAGTAGTGAGTTGTACGAGTGGTGTTTAAGTGGACTGTTGGTAGGATCAGACTGTAGTTCTGTACTACTTCCCCTGGGATGTAAGCATTTCGTACAGCATTTCTCAGCATTGCTCAGTCCTCATGGAATGTGAAATTTTACCTTTCTTCTCAGTATGCGTTCGGACCACGTTTGGGATGCTGTTAGTCCTTTGCGGGTGCTTGTTGCATATGACTCTTGGGCTATAGCTCACTTATCATGCATCAATGTTCTCCCTTGCATTAAGAGAGTACTTTGCTGCGGTGGCAAAATTGAGCATTTCCTTTTCCTTCCATTATGTCCACAGGTCTGCCTATCATGTGAGTCTTGCGGATAACAGTTGGCCGTCGAATGTCTTTGCCGTTGTCAGTAGTAACATACACAGGACACGGGAAAGGATCGACAGGTGAGTCTTCTTTTTCCTGTTTATTTACTCCTTGATTTGCCTGTTGTGTATTCTGAAAGTGTGGAGGTCCATATCCGTGGATTGTAGGGGTGTGCAAAAAATTAGGAACAACTCGGAATCATATCCAAAAAATGGTTCCTATAGGGGTTAGTTTGGTTCCCGGTTCCAATTTAGTGGAATTGATGAGTATTGGTCCGACTCCGATTCTAAACATGGAACCAACCACTCACCCACTCTGCCAAACCGGATTTGTATATATATTAAAAATTTCATCTCAATCATATTTTGTGGGTTATATGGGTATATATATATTTGCAAAACATTATTGACTAATTTTGTCTCTTGGTATGTGATAGTATTAACGCCTACCTTTTTTTTTTCATTCTAATAATCCATTTGTTTGCTTTCTCAACCAAAATCAAATAAACAAATGACAAAAAAGAAGAGAACCGATTGGAGTTGTCTATAGATGTTGCAACGCTTTGTCATCATGATATGAAATTAAGAGACAATGACTTGTTTAAAAGTTAATTAGGTCTCTCCTTACCCATTCCCATGATTAAATTAGGTTGATGTTGAAAAAAGATAGATCAAGCAATTGATATTTTAATTTCTATGGATGTTAGGATTTTTAAGGAGTCTAATTCTCCACATGTTTCTGGTGTTGGGAAACCTTAAAGGGATCACATATGACTTTCGAAGAGAATAAGTTTTTAGCTAATGAATATTGTCTATACTTTTCGCCCTATAATTTTCAATCATTAATTATAATCAATGGCTCACAATTTAAACTGAATATGAGGCCGTACAAGGTTTTAAATGGAAACTAGATTCATCATGATATTAATTAATGAATGTAATTTGTAAAGATTGAAGGAATTGGACCGGATTAGCGATTTGGTTTTCAGGTGGATCAATGGAACCAACATGTGAGTTTTGATTTTAATTTTTTGGAATTGATTCTTAATGGATGATTTTTGATTTCCGAGATGAGAATTGCTCATTCGAACCATGCTCTCATTCCTAATGGATTATAGCAGTGGTCTTGTGTCACACTTTTCGAATTGGAGGCCAAAGAAAAAGGGATGTTCACCGGGCGCCTGCAATATTTACATTCTGAATTTGCACTAAAGCTGCTCAAACATCTACTCTAATGTGACATGATCTCTCTCATTGATCTGTTGCTTTGCTCATCGGATTGTTGGTTTTTAGAAGGCCTATTCTACTCCTATATTGATATCCTCGCAGATAGACCACCACAGCATTGACTGTTGTTATTGCACAATGTCTATGTATGTTGGAAGTGAGCAAATGCATTTTTCTTCGATGACTAATCCATTTTCTTGTTTTTCATGGAATCGTCTTCTTCTTGGACGGAAGTGTTGCAGGTTAAGGTATGAGCAGTTGTGATCTTGCTTCTAATCTTTTAGTTTCTGATTAAAGTGGTTGTCGATGGATGTCTTGGTATTTTGTTCGTCTTTTTCTAGATATATATATGATCTTATCAAGTGGTGAGCAGACGGTTCGGCTTCGAGTGTGGCGGCGACGGGGCTCGGGTTTGCTTCCTATCCTTGCTGCCTGTGTCGCAGTGGATGCGTCGACAGAGGAGGAGATACGGTCGAAGCAGAGGTAGAAGAGGCAGAGGCTCTTCAAATCATCATATCGGACTTCGTCTCCGCTCATCTCCAGGCTTGGTAAAGGGAAAGAAGATGTGCATCCCATACCCACAGCAATAAGAGGAGTCCAGATGCGTGGCAATATTGACTTTTATCTTTGATTTTACTTATCATCTCTCCTTTTTAAGCCTTATAATCATCTTATCAAGTGGAATATCATGTTGCGAAACAACACTCTAGATTTGGATCATGTGATTCTGATGTCTATTCTATGGAACCTTCTCACTCCCTCAGCTTTTTGAACTTGATGATTATATAGGCAAAGGGTGCATCTTCTTTTTCTCTCGCTACTAAATTTATCCCTTGAGAGGACCAACTAATTCTAGGTAGAGTAAATGAAGTTGGTTGAGAACTAACTTTCAGTTAGTTGGCTATTAATTTTTTGAGAACTAACATTTAGTTGGCTATGTACATTTTGTGACGAGCCATTAATTTTAAATTAGAGTGTTCGGCTTCTATTTCACTTGATTATATCATGCAATTTTTCCCCTACCATAATAGAGAGAATTGATCGCTCAGTCACATAGAGAAAAAGTTTTAGAAAGAGAATATTCGGAAAAAAATGCTTTTTATTGCTGAATGTTTGGATGATTACAAATGAGAGAGAGCTCCCCTTTTATATATGAATTGCCCCATTACAACTGTTGATGAACATTTAATCTAGCAGATAAGATTGCATCTCCCCCAATGTCTCACTTACTAGCATTTAAGTCGAGAATACTTTAGAGCTCGGCATAATTATCATTTCACCAGTCTCTGAGGAAATTCCACAAATCTTAGGCAGCTTTGGATGGTCTTCTTCGATGAAGCACGGTTCTTTAGTCACAGGAACCTCGAGACCGTGACAATTGAATGTTTATGTACAAAGTGCTGATGACACTACCACCCGCAAGATGGAGCTGCATCATCGTCTTGTTATCTGCTCTGAGATTCAACTAGCCCTTGATTTGTTCTTAATTCTTGACAACAACCGCACGACACGACTTCATTAGACTCTGTCTAATTTATTTCCATGCTCAGGCTAACGCATGTTGATTGGTGGTCTCTTTTCTCTCCACTCTCATATACGTTCTGGGAAGTTTACTCTTTGACCTGTGAATAAAATGCTAAGTCATCTTTAAGAAGTTTGCCTCCGACTTATGTCTCTCTGGAGCAATGTCATCTAGTAACGGAACATACGCGAGGGCGAACGAAGTCTCATTTGGAACGTATGTGAGGTCATGTGGCTTATAGCTTTGGTGCCGTGGTTCTAAAGGTAAACTCCTTGTTGTAGCTCTAAGCGATCCTCTTCGCGGTCCGGCTCTTTACACCGTTATATATGCATCTAGACCATTGGAGCAGAAGTATGGATCTTCAGCAATCAGGAGCTCCTGATGCAATGCGACAACTTGCGATCACGAACTATGAACTCCTCGCGAAAGGTTGACTCTGATGAGACGAGAGGCTTTTGGCAAAATTAGTAACTATCATTTTGGTAGCCGGTGGCTCAAGTTAGCATGGTCCGAGGATTGTAGGAGAACTAAGCCACAAAACAAGTCAAATGACCAAACCTTTGCCTCCCTTTCTCCATTGCCCATCTTGACAGACCTTGCACAGTGCAATGTGCAAAATATCAGAGAATGAAGAAGCCGCCAAAAACACAAGGTGGACACTTTCAGTCGGACGAAGTTTCCTTTGATGGAGAAAAGACCGTCCGTTCTCGAAAAGATATTGTTTCCGACTTGATTGGGGGCAAATCCTGGCTCGGGTTCGGGTTCGCATGGACCGAGTCTATCGATACGGGTCTCGCATGATCAATGGAAGTGATTTTCGTAAAACCCAATTCAAGTAAGAGTTTCTTTAGATCGCATTGCAAACATGTTGATTTCTCATGAATTGGGGTCTTTCTTCTAACCATCAAAATCCGTAAATATCATTGTGTGCCCTAATTAATATTTGATAAGTTGAATATGTGATTTTCTCCCTCTTTTTTATTAACAATAACTCCACAATAATTAATACTACTCCGACGAAATAAAGAAAAAAATCAATCGTGCGAGACATTTATTCAATAATCATATTAAATCGATTGTGATATATGTAATTAATAATTTAAAATTGAAGTAATATGGTAAGTGCTTTGTAGGGAATCGGAATAATGAGAAATATGCAATTAGTCTCTCAACTTTTAATTTATTTAATGTGACCCAAGAACTTTAATTCAATGTATAATGTGATTCATAAACTTTTGGTAAATGTTCAATCGCACGATACATTTATTAAGTAACCATATAAAATTGATCATGATATATGCAATTAAAATTTTAAAATCTAAGTATAATGGTAAGTGCTTTATAGGGAATCTAGATAATTACAAATATGCAATTTAGTCCCTCAACTTGTAATTTATTTAACATGGCCCCTAAACTTTAACCAAATGTATAATATCATTTAAAAATTTTAGGTAAATGTTCAATCTAGTTCCTAAATTATTATATCTTCGGATTCAATTTAGTCTTGGATTATTTAGTCTAGGGACTAAATTGAACATGTATGAAAGTTTAAAGATCACGTAAACAGACTAAAAGTTCGAGGACTATCTTGCATCATTGATTAAATTTTAGGTATCCATATTATATATATCAAAAGTTGATGGTCAAATTGTAAGCAAAGCTCAAGAATTATTTATGCCAATTTGTCTGGATAACCTTCAACAAAACCGTGAGTAATAATTACAGACAGGCGTGTTTGGCCGTAGCGATTAAGAAAGCCACGAGATAGAAACAGGGCACGACTTCATCTCTCTCTCTCTCTACAATTACTAACATAAAACAAAGAAATCTATGACAGCTTGAATTCTTCATCGTCCGCAGAAAGCAAACAGAAGAGAGAGGGAGAGAAATGAGCTACCAGAGAGCTCCTCAGGACCCTTATCCTCCACCAGGTGAGAGATCGAAAACCCCTGTGCACGATCGCTTTTCTCGATCAAGATCCCTTTTTGATTTATTGGGCAAAAGGTAACTTCTTTCCCTGATAATCTGCTTGAGCTTCTGCTTGAATTCTTCATCACAGGGTACCCATCGGCTCCCCCTCCGCCGCCGGGATACCCTTCGGCTCCGGCGTTCGAGGCCTATCCGTACCCTCCACCCCCGGGGCCGCCACCACCTCGACCTCCCTTCGAGGGTTACCAGGGGTATTTCGCAGGAGGGTATCCTCAGCCGCCGGGTCCGCCGCCACCACCGCCGTCGCTGCCTCATTACCACCATCACCACTATGATCATCAACACTACGATCATCACCACTACAATGATCAGCCGGGCTGTGCGTCCTTTTTGCAGGGCTGGTATGATGACTCTCCTTGGGTACTTTTGGTCATTTTCCCCTTTTCTTTTTGTACCTTCAGCTGTATTTTTGTCTTATGGTAATTTCAGGGAAAATTATTGGGATTTTATTGACTTCGTTCTTGAGAATTGCATGAGGGGCGGAGAGAGAATGTGTTTTTGATTATGGATATGGTTGCTGCTTTTTAATAGTTATGGGCTTCTGGTTTAATCTTCATTGGAGAGAACGAAAAGAGATGCCAAGTTCATTGATGGTTTTGTTCAGTCGGGTTTGTCTCGTCAATGTCCATTCTTCCTGTATGTTAACTGGGACACTTGGTTTTCGCGATGAATTCGAATCTTGTTGTTGGGAAGTATTCTTCCCGAGATGGGAAAGTTTTATAAGGATGGAGAGGAGTTGAAAATCGAGAGAGTTTGATCTTAAACTAAGGCGATTAGCATTTACAAGATGCTGGTGTGAGTGAAATTGGAGTATGGTTTTAAATGTCTGACTTGAGGTAGATCAGTGTGGTCTTTTATTTGTTCTGCTGGAACCCTTGTTTTTGGATGACAACAGTATGTATGGAGCTCTAGGAATTGCTGACTATTTGCCGGTTGAGAACCCAAAGGATAGTGTTAAAGTTAAGCCATTTCCAACCTCTCTTTTTGTCTCCTCGTAATGAATTTTTGCAATAACAAGATGCTGCAGTGAGGCATGACACCTTTATGTGAATGATGTTTTCAGTGGGAGCAATTGCCAATATCATTGACAAGGATCATTTTAGTTTGTGAGGGATGGTCAGTTGTCATCAACAAGCTTTCCTTTGTGCCTTAGTTGCTACTGTTCCAGTTATGAATAGAAATGATAATTCTTCTAGCCATAGCTTGAGAAACTCTTCCGCTCTCAGTTTCCTTTGTGAATCTCTCTAAAAAGCTTTTTATTATGTGGTAGAAATTGATACACAAGCTTTGACCTTTTACTCTGGCAAATGGAAAATGAATTGGTAACTGTGTGGCTTTTTGTGTTGTGCAGCTTGGCTGCGCTCTGCTGCTGCTGTATGATGGAGGAATGCTGCTTCTTTCTTCGCTGAAGACGGATGAATCATAATACCCGATACACTGGGTTGTTAGCAAGTGCGAAATTGCCTGTGAATTGCTATTATGGAAGAATGTTGTTGAATCTGGTATAGCTTCGTTGTAACTGAGAAAGAAACGTTGTTCCATGTTTCTTAAAAGATTTGTGGAGTCTGAAAGCAGACAGGCTTTTTACTGTTAATATTATATATGTAATTTTCATATCGAAGCAGGAAAGAGTACTGTGCTGATGATATACATATAATTTCCAATCGTAATTATATATGCCTTAGACATCTATTATAAATTAGGGCGATATTTATTGCAATTGTAATCTTCAAACTGGTAACGCCAAAAACTAATACTGATGGTGGAAAGATTGCTGGGTGTGGCGTCATGGTTTTTCGATTATGATATTGAAATACTTTTTCCCGTGAAAATTTGCGCGTTGTTTTTTATATGAATCTTTTTTCCTCAATAATTCGCGTTCCTAACGATTATTATTAGAGCTTAGGTTGATGAAACAATGGGTGCTATGAATATGGACGAAGAGAAGGTGAAAATAGACGCAAGGACTTTGGACTCTCAAAGATGCAGATCGAGAAAATATGTTGTATCAAAAGAACTTGTTTCGGCTTCTATTGGGAGATGAACCAGATTCAATCAAGTAAAAATTTGAGAATTGTTAAATCGACAAAAATTGGGTTTGAATAAATTGATGAAGGTTTTGTGAGCAGATACATAGTTAATCTAAGAAAAAAGTATTGAGAAGCTAAAAAATGACTATTAAGATACTTGATAGGCATTTCAAGGGTATCACTATATTTTATGAAAAGCACTTTGTAACTTTGCAAGATGAGAGGCCGTGACACTCATCGGTGGTCATGACACTCTTCAATGGATTGTTGAGGGCCGATTACCCTTGCCCTAACAACACGAAGGGGCTACACTGCCTTACCGTTAATCTTTACCCTTACTTTTTGAAAATTTTAGTGAATTCTCATTTTCTAATTTTAGATTTGTTTTTTCTACTAATTTTAGTTTTTTTTTTCAATTTTTCTTAAATTTTCTAATATGATAATAGTGAAACAATGCTGTTTTGTGCTTATGGATTTGTGAAAATAGTTCAAAAATAAATTTTGCCACGTGAAATTTTCCATCCATAAAAGACTAATGAATGTAACAAATCCATCCATAAAAAACGAATGAATGTAACAAAAATCCTGTAAGTGCATGTTGTAAATAAGTTTAACGATTTGATTGAATGAAAATGAGTTGTAGGACTAAAGTGATTGACTAAATCAAGTTTCTCTCTGTGCGTCTCTCTTTGCATTTAGTAACGTAAAGCAAAAGAATCGATGCCGGTTTGAATTCGTGTCGTCGTCGCGGAAGGAGGACGAGGAGTAGAGAAGATGAGCTACTCCCAGATGGCCGCTCCTCAGGGACCTTACCCACTCGCCGGGCGAGATCTCGAACCTCCCTTCGAGGGGTACCGGTGGTGTTTCGCCGGAGGGTATCCGACAGGACAAAACGCGATTTCATCTCTCTCTGTGCGTCGCTCTCTGCATTTAGTTGTCACTGTTCCAGTAATGAAGAGAAATGACAAATACTTATAGTCATAGCTCGAGGTACTCTTCCGCTCTTACCTTTGAGAAGCTTTCTAGGAGCTATCCATTGTGCAGCGGGAATTGATACTCAAGCTTTGACCTTTTGCTCTGGAGAATTAAGAAATGAGTCGGTAACTGTGCGGTTTTCATGTTGCGCAACTGGGCTGCGCTCTGCTGTTCTGTATGATGGAGGAATTCTACTGCTTTCTTCGCTGAAGACAGATGAATTGTCATATTCGATACCCTGCCCATTGATTGCTACTATTTAAGAATGCTGTTGAATCTAGAATCATTTTGTCACATCCGTTTGCTGATAAAGAAACGGTGTTTCATGCTTATTCGCCAGCGGAATTAATTGCAGTGTTTCCCTGTCGATGTATATTAGAAAGATACATCTGTAAACAATGTACTTCTGGACTCGTTTATGCTCGAATGAGCAGTGTGGTTTTGATCTTGAAGCCTGCTGAGTGACCCTTTTGGCTTTCCTTGCCTCGCATCCTCGATTTTAACAGATTCGGCATCGTATGAAAATGCCAGACAATCTTGATTCTGCGCCGTGGCTCGCTTTTATAGCTCAAATGTTTGAAGACTACTTCGCATGAACTAATGTGATCCATCTTCCTTCCCTGTGCTCATTCAGTTTTTGTTATGGGGACTCTTGCCTCCTTTCCGGACAGTCTTAACATAGGCATCTTTCTACTAGCTTTTCTATCATCCTTTTTTTGGGATTCTCTCCTGAAAGCCTTCCCTATAACGTTGGGCTTTCCTTACCCCGCGTACAAGTCCCGAATGATTGATGAATGTGTTTGAATATTTAAATAATAAATTATACATTCATTAACAGCTTAATATCATGGCTCATCGTTTGGAATCGAGATTGTGTGGCAACTTATACTTTCTTGGCTGTGCTTAGGATCGTTGGGACACCTAAGCCAAACATTTTTCAGATCGATCGATCGCTCAAGCTTACTCGGATAGTAGTGAGAGTTTCTAGATAGAGAAGGTGCGTAAGAGAATGAATTTAAATTACTGAATAGTTAGACGGAAACAATAAGGGGAGGGTACCCCTTCTTATGCTAGTGGCCCTCACATTATAATCATTGATCATTATTCGATTTAGTGGACGAGATTGTATTTCTCCACCTATTAACTAACAGCAATTATGTCAAGAGAGTTTTAAACTTTGATGCAATTACCATCTCACTTCGTGCACAATTCCTTGGTCATGGAAATCTGTGACATTAAGCTTTAAGAACAATAGGCTAATAATGGTTTCGAAAATATTTCACAAGGTATCAGAACTAAATGTTCTGAATTCAAATTTTTCAAGGCTTAATTTGTTTTCCCAATTAATTAAATTTCCACATTTAGTATTGTTAAATTATGTCTTGAGTTTGAATTTTTACGAACTCGATCTATAGAAAGATTTTGATTTGATCAAAATATTTCCTATCCTTATCAAATTTTATTTTTTTATTCTTTATAAGATTCCAAGTTTGACTAGGATTACTTTTGTACAAAAGGATAAAAACAATGGTTTCCTTTATCTATAGAAGAAAAACCTAGTACTTGGTTGGTTTTCTCTTATACGTGAGTTGATACATACATGTACAAAGGTTTCTTCAGCGTATGAAGAACAGAGCGCCGCACAAAAATAGAAGCCAAGTCAATAAATTGCACAAAGTATACAGGAAAGAACGGAGTTTTTGTTTTTCGTATGTACATGAGCGAATTGCAAGGGCTTGAACACTTGGTGATTTTGTGTTGTGAATTTACATTATTTATTTGTAAACACTTTGGGTTTGGGTTTAAATTTAGGTGTGTGAAACACTCGAGCGTGTGAGCGATTGTAACTTTGATTTTCTGATTATAATAAATCATTTACTACTGACTCTCCCCATGGATGTAGGTATCGATATTTGGATCGAACCACGTAAATTTCTGGTGTCCTTATTATTTCTCGTTTATTTCTCTAATATTTTTGTGTTTATATAAATTGTAAGATCCTGTTGTTTTCGCATATTATATTTAGAATAAGTATTAGGTAAAAGGCTAAGTATAAGCCTTCGTCCAATAACTTAAATTTTTTGAACGGTAAATGCAATCATAGCGAGATTGTAGGGTATGAGTTTAAGCATGAGTTTCTCCATATGTTCATTATGAATTAGGGTGGAGTCTGATTTATTTAATTATTTTTTCCCCTTCCTTCTGGAATAATTCAAGAGGAGATCATCATGAAATTTTGTAAAGAATGCGTTTTGGGATATTCGCCAGCTCCTAATATCAATTATTCTTGTAATATGCGCAATTAGTGTTTCGATTTTTTTTTTTTTTGGGTTAAACGTTATTAATAGCGTACTGAAAATGCTTGATAACGAAATCAACGGTGACACCAACAGACAGTTGTTTTCCGACAGGACACAACGCGACTTCATCTCTTTCTCCCTCTCTGCGTCTCTCTGTGCATTTAGTAACGTAAAACAAAAGAAACGATGGCGGTTTGAATTCTTCGTCGTCGTCGTCGTCGTCGCAGAAGGAGGACGAGGAGGAGGAGAGAAGATGAGCTACTCCCAGATAGCTGCTCCTCAGGGAGCTTACCCACCGCCAGGTGAGATCTCGAACCCTGAACTTTCCACCGTTTCTTCTTTGATGAGGGAATGTAGTTTCTTTCGCTGATGATCCGCTTGATCTTCTCTCTTTTTTTTATTTACCTTGAATCTCGACTTTTTTGCAGGGTGCCCGCCTGCTCCTCATCCGCCGCCGGATTATCCTCCGGCACCCGGGCCGCCGCTGCCTCGACCTCCCTACGAGGGGTACCAGCGGTATTTCGCCGGAGGGTATCCTCTGCCGCCGCAGCAGACGCAGTCGCCTCCTCACTGCCGCCATCACGAACGTGATAATTTCCACTATAATGATCAGTCGGGTTGTTCTCCCCTTTTGCAGTGCTGGTATGATTACTCTCTCTGGGTGGTTTTCGGTCACTTTCCCCTGTTCTTATTGTACCTTTGGATGCGTGTTTCTTTGGGTAATTCCAGGGAAAATTATTGGGATGTCATTGACTTTTAATTCCTGAGAAATTGTACGAGGGAAGGAGAGAAATGTCTGTTTGGTCAGTGTTCATTCTTCTTATAATGTCAGTAGGGACATTTGGTTTTCGCAATGAATTCGAATCTAGGCACGTCGAAGATTCTTTTTGAGATGAGAAAGGGATATTAGGATGGTTTGGTCCGAGATTAATACGATTTAAAATTCAAAACCTGCTGGTGTGAGTTTAGAGCAATGTTTCAAGTGTCCAATTTGAGTTGCATCAATTCTGCCTGTCAATTGTCCTGCTAGAACCCTTGTTTTGGTGGAGCACAGCATGTTATGGAGCTCAACTAGGTATTGCTGACTACGTGCCAGTTGAGAACCCATAGGATAGTGTTAAGAGTTAAGCTGTTCACGGCCCCTCTTTCGTCTCCTTGTAATGAATTTCGCAATATCAAGATGCTGTAGCGAGGCATGCACAGATTTACCCCCATTTCGTTCATATGAACTATGTTTTCAGCGGTATCAATGTCATGGACAAGGATCGCTTTAGTTCATGAGGAATGCTCAGTTGTCGTCAACAAGCCTTCTCCCGCTCTGTAGTTGCTGTTTAGTTGTCACTGCTCCAGTGATGAAGAGAAATGACAATACTTATAGTCATAGCTCGAGAAACTCTTCCACTATTACCTTCCTTTGTGAAGCTTTCTAGAGTGCTATGCATTATGTAGCTGGAATTGATACTCAAGGTTTAACCTTTTGCTCTGGAGATTTAAGAAATGAGTTGGTAACTGTGCGGTTTTCATATTGTGCAGCTGGGCTGTGCTCTGCTGCTGCTGTATGGTGGAGGAATGCTGCTGCTGTATGATGGAGGAATTCTGCTGCTTTCTTCGCTGAAGACGGAGAATTGTAATATTCGATACACTGCCCATTGATTGCCATTATTGAAGAATGTTGTTGAATCTAGAATTATTTTGTAATATCCGTTTGCTGATAAAGAAACGGTGTTTCATGCTTATTCGCCAGCGGAATTGACTGCAGTGTTTCGTTGTCAATGTACATGAGAAAGATACGTCTGTAAACAATGTACTTCTGGGACAGTCTCAACAGGATTGCTTAATTTCTTGACTTGTTTATGCTCGAATGAGCAAGTGTGGTTTTGGTCTCTAGGCCTGTTGAGTGACCCTTTCAGCTTTCCTTACCTAGCATCCTCGATTTTAATAGATTCGGCGTCCTACGAAAATGCCAGACAATCCTCATTCTGCGCTGTGGCTCGCTTTCATGGCTCAATGTTTGGAGACTGCTTCACATGAACCGTCTTCTTTCCCTGTGCTCAGAGTCTTTGTTTATGGGGATTTTTGCCTCCTTTCCGAAATAGGCATCTTTCTTCTAGCTTTTTTATCATCCTTTTTGGTGGCATTCTATCGTAAAAGCCTTAATCAGATGTTACTCTGTTCTTTCAACTTCCTTGAATTAGGGAACATACATTCAACTGTAATCTACTTCAGCGGGACCAGAGCCAATTCTTACTACTGCTAAGCAAAAACCTAGAAAATGCCTGACATGAACTATCTAATGACGCCAAAACTAAGATGACGAGTCACTGCTCAAATCACTGCAAAAGCATATATAATAGGCCACACCAGTTCAGAATTCACAGCTCCGGTTATGCCCGAAACTCAGCGATACAAGAGAATATTTGGAGGCGGAACGCCATGTGCCGGCATAGCTAAGAAGATACTTTAGAGCTTGCCGTATGTAATAGAATTAGCATAATGAAATCAATCTGCAATCCGCACTGCATTTCCCTTTATACTAGCACACGCTATCACTGAACTTTCATTACAGCTAAAACAATGGCCTAAAAGCTTATTCCAAACCTGCAATATAACAGGAAACTGCACCCTGCCTAACCAACCACCAGCATGAAGAGTCGAGTCTTTGAATTCATCGTGCTAAAGAAGAATCTATTTATAACTAGAAGCACAATAGAATCTCTTCTGAATAAAATAAAAAATCACCATACAACTAAAAATCCACAAATTACGAGCCTAAACGAGGTACAATGATGATACAACAGGAGATTTCGAGGCAGAGCCACAGCCATGCACCTCATGCGAACCCTACAATGTCCAAACATGCTCTGGTGCATCCTTCCTCGCCCCCACCAAGGTTCGGTAAAGGTACATCTTTTCCACTTTCTGCCCATCATCAATGCAATCCTCCATCTCATCATTTTCATTGATAATCTCCACGTTCAGCCTCGGCATCTTCTTTGCTAGGGTTTTGCAGCCTCCAAGGGTAACATCGCAGGACGACATCCAAAGGGATCGCATTGTTTCATACTTTCCCACGTCCGTCAGAAGTGCGGTGTTACCAAAGGGGCAATCCCTGATTTCCAATTTCCGAATCTTCTTGCACCCATTTAACACATAAAGCATTCCCTTGTCGCTGTTCCCAGCAAATGCAATAGAAAGCATCTCAAGCTGTTCAGCAAATGTGCCAATGTAATTGAAGACCTGGTCAGTAAGAAGGCCAGAAAGTGACAAGCGCCTGATACCCTTGCATGACTGAACAATAGCCCCGAATCCCTCATCAAGAGGCTGATCGGTAGAAGAATCCGGTTTTGTGGGGTCGAGGATGCAGAGTCTGAACCGAATGAAATTAGGGCAGTTCTGGGCTACAATTTTAAGGGCAGCATTTGTCATCTGCTGGCAGAAGTATAGCAATGAGTTAAGCTTTGGACAACCTTCGGAAATAGCAACCAAGCCTTCTTCGGTCACTGCAGCATTTCCAACTCCATAAGGATCAGATGGAAAAACCCTCAATTCCTGTAGGTCTTTGCAGCTTGAAGCCACAACTCCTAGTCCTTTATCTCCTATGCAGTCAAGTATCTGCAAAATTTAGCCACAGATTGATAAGAAGACGAATTTTACTCCCAGCAACATAAATATGAAAATTAATTTGATATTCAGCTAAAGTCTAAGATATCCCACCCATAAGCGCTGCAGCTTTCTGCAAAGACGGATTAATTTAGTTAGCTCTCTTCCAGGGATCCCTGGAGCGTAACTAAGATTCAAGGAGGTCAGGCTTGAACATATGGGATAAATAGCTGGTAGGCAGTAAGCAGCAACCTCCAAGAATCCGGATAAGCTCCTCATAGATTTGCATTTTTCAATTGCTGTCAACAACTTGCTGTAGGTTTCAGAATCTGGGTCATGGACAAAAGAGCCCACACCTAAGTCCACCAACTGAGGTGCTCGGACAAGGATCTTCTGCAGCGTGTCAAGAGGTACAGCACGGCTTAGCTTCAAGCTCTTGAGATTTGGAGATCTTGCCACAAGCCTCTCAAGTGCTGCTAAATTTATATCTCCTTTTAAGCATGCAAAATTTAGGGAGACAAGAGAGGTGCAGCTTTCAGGAAAGCAGTTTAGCCACTGGCCTCTATGATCCTCAACTTCATTTTCTTGCAAGTCCAGCTCCCTAAGAAACCTAAATTGTCCCAAGTTCAAAGAAGCAGATTAGGGAAGAATAGATGCCAAATTCAAATCAAGTCCATTCATGGATGTTGATCCCCATCATCAAATCCATTTCTTTTCATACTGCATAGAACCTCATATTATGAGAACCCTTCCCACAACAGCACAGTATGAACTATTAGATATGTTACACCGTCCACGGGCCATGATAAACCCAAGCACCATGAAAGCATTTTAGTAGTTTTCAAGAAAGAACAAGACTGTCTGAGTCAACCTTTATTTAATTCTTAAAACAGAAAATATAACAGAAATTAGGAGATTGTTAAAACGGCAAAAGCCAGAAATATGCTGCCATGCAATAATGTTAACTTCCAGAAGGGTCAACTTGCAATATCACTGGAAAATTAGACATGCAAATTTATTCATTCTTATGTCTATGCAATGTAATACCAGCTGCCATGAACCATGGGAAAAATAGAATGTAGATAGCACTCTCTTTGAACACAAATAGCACTCTCTACCCGAATTGTACTAGCATATCATAAACATCAGCCTCAAGAGAAAACTACAGTGACCCAATATCTACACAAATGACAGGTATTTAACAGCATAGGGCCTTCTTATTCATGCAATGCACAGCCATCGGTCTATTCATCGCATTATGGTTCTTCACGCGGCCAAGCTTACAGTTCACATCAACGAAATGCTTGGCACTGGCATAACTGTACCACTACATGGTGCATGCATACTACACTCTAGTTGCTGCTTACAAATCAGTCAACATGACCTATGAGCGTTCAACACAATCCTGTAGTTAAATCCACCAAGTTTTCTATGTGCAATTAGGTTACATGCAGAACAAACCAAAATAACCAACTAAACGATCAGCAAATATGCCAGATATATGAGGGCACAACTAGCATATACATAATAAGATTATATAAAGAGACCACATGCTGAAATGCAAACACAACTAGGACCGTTATAAGCAAATCATAGATTGTTAAGGCACAACATTGAAACATCAGAGTTAAAAGCAATATGGAACTACTCAAAGTTCTCACCTACAGTTGGCTGCTATAGCTGCAAGGCCATCAGTAGTGAACCCATCACAGCTAACAAGAACCAACGTCTTGAAATTTACAAACGCTCTTGAAATCAGCTCAAGAGCATCATCTGTAACCACCATCCTCTTCATCCTGAGCTCCTCCAAATTAACTCCACTCCTAGCCAATGCCTCGATCCAAGGGTACACGAACCCTCCCCAGTCATGTGGCACTAGATTGAAGTCAGCGAAATGGGGCTTTCCCTTCAAAGTAAGTGACTTTACCCCCGGAAATCTCCCGATCAATCTCTCGGGACTTATCGCATAGCAATTCCCAATAAACACTCTCTGCCTGCTAAACCTCTCGATCCTATACCACGATTTACAAACTAAAGAGATCGCGTTGCGGTCTTTGTTCGACGTCACAAAGTCGAACACGTGCTCAATAACTTCATCTGGAAAATAATTCATCTTACCTTACCCAAGTGTCAAATCCAATTCCCACAACTTCCCAGGGAAAAAAAAATCCCAACTTTCAAACAAAATGAGCCCTCAATCCATCCCTCTCGGAGCAAGAAGAAAAAAAAAGAAAGAACAGAAACCCTAACGAAAAAACAGCTGGGGGAAAAAACAACCTAATTCCAACACAACCCTTCAACCGGAAAAAAAAAACCAAATACCTCGGAGACAAAAAAAATGTACAGAGATTAAGCTACAACCTGCTAACTAAATCCAAACCTACCCAACTAAAAAACCAGATCTAAACGCTTAAAACTGCGCGAGGCTTGAGAGGAAATGGCGACGGACAAAACCCAGAAGAACCCCTCACATATCTTCCCGATTCCGATTAGATCTGAACGGAGAGAGGCTCGGAAACGACGAAAGCTAAGCAATTTCTGCCCGAGAGAGAACAACGGCTTTCTGGGTAAAGAGCGGAAAGCCAGGAAAGAGAGAAGAGAAAGACAGGAAAATCTCGCCTCCTCCTTCTTCAGCTATCATCCACAAATCAAGAAAGTCATGATGATTGCAGCAGCAGCAGCGGCTGAAGAGAGAAGGGAAAACAAAAAAACGACAAGACAGGGAAGGAAAAAAAAGAAGAAGAAAAGCTCCCGAATTTCTCAGATCGCAGAATCTACAATCTCCATAAGTAGATACAAATCTTCTCAATGACCTGAATATACAGAGCTTTCTCTCTCCTCTCTCTCTCTCTCTAACTTTCTCTCTCCTCTTCTGTGTGTGAACCAGAGTGCTCTGTTCGAGTTGAGCTCAGCTCAGGAAGAGAGAGAGAGAGCGGGGCAGAGAGGAAGAGAGGAAAGGCGTGAGCTTGACCCCCCACTCCCCTCCCCCTCCCCCAACAAATCATGGTTTACGTACCCCGCAGACGACACGTTAACCATGGTTAGATCGGACGGCGGTCGTCGCGTGGTGGGGAGGGACTGGACGGGATCCGGGCCGTCCGTGGGTGGACCAGTGATGGAACATGCATGTGTCCTTATCTCTCTCTCTCTCTCTCTCTCTCTCTGGGGTTAGAGAGAGAAAAGTCTCAGTCGTGTTCCACTTTGCGCAAATGACCCCCGCTCTCGCCCTAAATTACGGCCCCGTGCCACTGCTGCAGATAAGACCACGGGACCGGAGGCCCCCCCCGCCCCCACGCGCGCGCGTGGCTGGCCACTCGCGGGCTCCGGCGCGTGGTCCCCGGTCCGGACCGCTCGAAAGGCGAGTGGAGGCGTTTTGCGTACTCGCGCGGAGGAGATTCTCCGGGTTGCTTGTGGGGCTCGGCATTGTTGTGTCAGAAAACAAATTATCGCTCTTTTTTTATATATATAATTTTCTATTTTTTCTATTTTTCTTTTCCCTGTTTTGTCTTCCTTTTTTATTTTTGGCCTTTTTTCTGAGGATAAGTGAATCATGGCCATTTTAATGATTAGGCGACTCGTAGAAAAAGGTGACCAAAAAATAAATAAATCGATTTTGACAAAATCTAAGACTGCAATAAATGCGCCAGGGTAGATAGTGAAAGAGCTTTTTTTTTTTGATTTTTTTTTATTGTTGTTATTATTTTCTCTCGTGTGGTGAACGTTCGCGTTGTCGGAAATTCGTTCGCCATCCGTAGTCAAAAAGCAATTTGTATGGCATAAGATACCAACAATAATAATAATAAAATAATAATTATAGCGACAATAATAATAACTATAATAACAATAATAATAGCAATGAGCGTACGTATCTTATAAGTTCTTTGACTAGTTATTATTCAAATAAAAAAAACAAAAAAATATATATGGTCATCTTTGCTTGTGCAATCGCATGCTCCTTGTATATCCTTGTCATTTATGATGTTATGCATATTCACCGATCATAACAAATTTGATTGAAAAATTTATCGTTATGTCTTGATATATGATCCATATATTTCTTCGTTGAACTAAATTCGATGCTTAGCCTCTCAAGTATGATTAAACATTACTCAGCGCTTTACCTCAATTCAATATGATTAACAAACAATTGAAAAAGTAGCTAATTGGTTGTCTCAAGAAAGTGAAAACAATATCATTAAATGCCTTGCAAACATGCTTTTGCGTGTATTTTAGATACAATAACTTCTATCAAATAAACACAAAAGTAAAGGTGACTTAAAGTGATAGAAGACACATATATTAGTGGTTCGGTATTTCACTTGACCGACATCCACTCTTTTAGACTAATAAATATGAGAAAAAGTTGAATTCGCCAATAATTTTAGAGATATTACGATCCATAAAATAGTGCTACTTTTACACAAGATTTAGTAGATAACTATACAAATGGAAGTGCTTCTAACAATATTATACTTTACTCTCTTTGGGTTAGGGATTACAAACGTATAAACTTCTACAGAGAAATACAAAAGAAAAAAAAACAATCACACACGCACACACAACTTCTACACACAAGAACATCAAGTAGGGGAGTACTCAGAGTTCGGTCTGCTATTTCGCTTGTATTTAATATATAAACATTAGATATCAAATGACCGTTTGAAATTAAAACCCATTTTATGTCATTTCCTATTTCAAAATTCATTCAACAAAGTGATAATTTATTTTGGTCTTCTCAACATTACTTCTTCCTTATTATATCTTTTTTTGGCACTATTCCATTTGTGTTTGATTTTCGAATCATTTAGAACTTTCTATAGGTAAGGTTGTAGCAATATATACTTACTAGAATTATTCGACCAATACACTCTCGCCTCTTTCCGAAATATAGAAAAAACACCAAGAGTTTCTCTCTACAAGCCACCGTGCAGCGAATCACGACCTTTCCTGTGTTGATTGTTCCAACTACATGGGTAATTTCGGTAATAATGATTGATTTCTCCTCGAGTTTGAGAAAAGAAATGATCGAGTGGGGAAGTCCTCATAGATTAATCAAGAAAAAGGAAAAAAAAAGGAAAGGAAAGGAAGGCTCACCACACTACTTCCTAATTTGCCAAAACTTTCTGTCTTAGAAATTGACATTCCACTCCATTTCGGTGGAAAGGCGATGCCCTTGATTTTCTCTTTGAAAAATTTGCAATTTGCTCATCGACGTCAAGGCTCGCCCCAAGTCTTTGTCAAAGCCACTGTATCATTGGATACAAGGTCGACTTTAAGCTGCAAAATTTCCACTTTGAAATAGCGACTTGGAGGCTCACATCAACAACATGTGATGAAGTCATCACGGGAATTTTGTATATTTCGGGATAAAAAGTCATACTTAAATCTTTCGGGATTGTGAAGAAATCCTATGTGTTGACCTTCATTTCGACGTCGGCATGTATACCGTGTTAATATATCAACAAGAGATGGTATTTTCTGGTGTTAGTTTTATACAATGGTTGATTAGTGTTTGGACCGTCTTTAACTTGTTGTGATTTCTATCTTTAATTTATTATCCCCATTTGTGCCGTCCACATAGTACGCAACTTCGTTTGAATTTCGATTTTAAGTCTCGATCAAAATAAAAAATAAAATAGAGAAAGGGGAAAAAGCGGTTTCTACATCTTGGAGCTATAGCAACCCCTCTTTCCACACCCATGTTTAAAGTAAACACCTTGTCCCAAGCTAGCTAAGAATTCTAGATAAGAAACAAAATTCATATGTTACCCCAAAAATCCTTGGATTTATTAGGGACCGTATGTTAATATCTCTAAAAAATAATTTCAAGAATTTGGATATGGCATTCAACTTAACAAATTAAAAAAATCGAACATGTCCTGAAAATTTGCATTGTTTTTTATGAAAAGACAAATTGTAATTTCACTTTTTTTATTTAAATTTTTGCTAGCTATCATAACAAATAATAAATATTCAAGACAAAACAAATGATGGGTTTTATTTTAATCAAAGCCTAAAATCTCAAATTTCAAGACACGACCCAATTAAAACGGTCCTACCCCAAGTAAAAGGATATTATTAATTTTTTCTCTTTTTTTTTTGAATTTTTGAGTTAGATGATTATTCCATCTCCTAAGCCACGCACCCCCACGCATTTTCATGTGGCGATTTCTTTATTTTATTGGGGAATTCGAACGGACGGGAGATAACCGAGGTGGGAAAGAAATCAAATCAAAATTAAAAAAATATAAAGAAATTTCGCGATGGAGAGAAGCCCAAGACGAGGAGGGGGAAGAAGATGATGATGATGATGAGGAGGGAAGTGAGACGGGAGTGTACTCGAGATTCCGCAAAGCACTTTCGAGCAGAACCACATGATTGCTATCGTCGCCACCCTTCGCCCTCCTCCCTCCTCCTCATCCGGTTGGCGACGGCCGCGGGAGTCAACTTCCTCCTCCGCCCATCGCTAATCGTGGCCCCCTTTGGCGGCCCCTCGAGATTGGACCGCTCTCCTCTCCCATTGCTAATCGAATGACGATGTTGATGCATCGAATTGGATTCGATTTTTTGACCCATCAATCATGTCATGACCTGAAATCGAAAAGAGGGAGAGAGCTTCGGTTTTTGGATGAGATGGAGACTAGGGTTTGTTGAGTAGGGAAGTCGCAAGTTTCTCCATCTTCATAGGGAAGTTAATTGGCCCGTTCTATATTTTGTGTAATTTATGCCTTTTTTTGATAGCTTGATCGTATTTTGCACTAAGTGCTTTGATGTGGCTATCGACTGATGCCCGTTTGATTTTTACTTTATGATTTCAAGCACGTGTTTCGACTTTGACAGCATATGAACACTGCTTATCATTTGTTGATGCTGAGTTTCTAGTTTAGATTAGTGAAATAACAATATCAAATCGAATATACACAAATGCCTTTATCAGGTCATAGAGATTGACACTTAGAGAAAAGTCCGACCATGCTAGTATATAAATTGGATGGAATTGTGCAAACATTTGCATTTGAAAATAAGTAAAAAATAAAGTTATTTTGAGTAACTATAAAGTGGACGACCATATAGGATGAATCTTTTTTATGAATGATGTGATAAGACCTCACCTTAATCGGGACTTGATTGAGGAGAGTTATTGCTCCGTTTTATTTCCTTCACGCATATAGGACATAAAGAACTACGAATAATAGAGGACGAGAGTATTTTCCACGTTTTGATTGCACCTTTCGTTTTACATCCCTGAAATTGCGTTTTGTACTTGCCAACTTTTTTGGTTTTTTAGGAGGGTTAAAGTGCAATTATTTCTTCAAATTCATATCAAAATGCAATTTTTTCCCTCAATTCAAGCTATACTATATACATAAAAGGAAAAATTGACATCACTAGCCCTCAAAATTACCAGCGTAGTATATTTAACACGCAAAACTTGTAAGATATCTAAAAGGGTTACTAGAAAAATAAACAGATATGAAAAAATAAATCGAAAAACCTATGAAATTCTCAACCATTTGAAATAATCATTAATCGTTGAATTTAGCTCATTATCATTGCTAAACCATATAGTCTACTAATTTGATATGTATAATTTAAGAAGAATTTTTACTATTAGAAAATTTTCAAGAAAAGAAGATGATAAATTATCCAAGTTATAATTTTAACTTATGTATCAATTTCAAGTCTCTTAAAGCTTTTGCTTTTCTAAATTTAATTTAAATTAGTTCTTTTTTGAATTTTTCACATTTTTTTTTGTCGATTTTATTCTACTCCTACTTTAACTTTCACTTTTAGATTTTTGCTATGCTTTCTTACATGACGTTGGAGTTGAAAGACTTTTGTCACGTCTTGGTGTGGGAGTCGAAAGTCTCATTTGAAATTAAAATTGTCCCCACCTCCAACTCTTTGAAAATGTGGGGATTCGCATTCCCCACATTCCCCACATTCCCCTTCTCATGTAAGAAGAATGGCCATTGGGGCAAACTTTAGTAGTTTAAATTTTCACATTAAACCAAGTAAATTTTTATGCACAATAGTATGTCCTAAGGGAAAAAAGTTAATGATCCTAATAAATAGAAGAAAAAAAAACCAAGCTTATGGGGGTATAATGCAAATTTTAAAATTCGAGTTCAACACGCATAAACCCCTAAATCAAGGGGCGCAAAATGAAAATTTTCCAAAAAATATCAATGTTCCGTCAAAATCGTAATAACATAGATAGGGTAAACGGTGTTAAACTATTTCTTTCATTAGATCTCAAGTTCGAATCTTTAATGCATGGAGTAGGTAGGAGCACCGATCGGGCTCCTCTTTCTCGTTTCACTTGTACAAAAAAGAAGAAAAAGACAATGGACCAATGTTGAATTAAGCTCAAGCTATAGGAGGAGAGAACAGGATTTTTGTCTTCTTCTGCCTGAATTGCTAATTATGCAACAATTATTTGGTATTTGATTTGGAAATTGCTTTCTATAGTCTTTCTTCCTCTCTCTCTCTCTCTCTCTCTCTCTCTCTCTCCTCGCCTTCCTGGAAACAGCTTCTGTGCAGGCCACCACTCTTCAACAACGCTCTTCGCAAGTCAAAAATTGCAGTTTCATAACAAGCCAAGCACTCCTCGCCAAGGCATTTTTGTCACATGATGCATTTGCTTTTTTCAACCTTTGGCATTTTTCACTTCCAATCACGCCCCTCTTTTCCCTTTCTCATCTCCCTTTTTCCCCAAAAGAAGTTTATCTTAATTGACTAAAACCCCCGAGTCCAAGGCACTTGCGTTTGGATTCATCTGCCCCAATTTCCACACTTTGAAGCAACTCACGTCTCTTCCGTCCAATCCATCAGATCGTGATTAGTATTGCATCATGATAAAGATGCACATCATAGTCTAAATCCCGATTAAAATAATCTTTGCTTTGTCGTGACTGCTAACGTATTTGTGCGTCGTCTTTGCTCTAACTATTGTTTTCATGTTGAAGAATGGTGAGTTCATTTCATGGGACTTGGGAGATTCACTCTTGACAAAGGATTTTCGAATTCTTCAAGTGGGTTTGAGTGATTTATTGTTCATATGATTGACAAGACGTGTCGATTGATTATGAGGCCTAGGAAGATAATCCTCTCGTTCTAGTAAAGTTTGACACGGCGATAGATGCGAAAATTCGGACTCTGTCTCCTCATGACAGGGCGAAGAGCGCGCCTTGATTTGAAGTATCAAAGCATGATGATCTTCAAGATCAACCCTTTTGTGACTATGAATAGTCGGACATGAAATTGATATGAAATATAACCGATGACCGACTTTTAGAATAGACGGGTATTCCACCCTACTTTCTCTTTCACCAATTTGTGTATTCCCCTTTTGAAGTAGGAAGGGTTCGAATCATTCTTGCATCCACATGTGCTGAGCTTGCATGACTTAGGCTTGCTTAATTTTGAAAGCATCTGAACAAGGATGGGTGCTAAGAATGCAAAGATATATGCCCATCCTTTTTTAGCAACTCAATCTTTAGGGAAAAAGAGTCACGGTACACTTGGCATCCACGAAATTATGAATTTCTCATCTTTTTCCCTCGATTAGTCCTAATAAGATCCCAAATTCCCCTGTTCAACAACGCTGACATACAATTAACATCGCTTGCGAAAAACCTAGGTATATCTTTTTGTCTTTATATAGCCAATGAGTGTCAATAATGATAATCTCTCTCTTAAGTGTTAAAATTTCAGTACTTGTAGAAGCCAACTAGATGACTCTTTGGAAGCTGCCGATAAGCCTTATACATTACTTGTCCTAGAGGCCTAAGTTAATCGAAAAGCACGTGGAAAAGTCTCCTTCCCTCGCTCTCTCTCTTCCCACCCTTTGATTAAGATTCAAGGTCCATGTGCGCCAAGAATAATGCCGTCTTGATTATGGATTAAACTAAAAGATTAATGTATGGGAGGGGGCTTCTAGCCTGGCAAATTTTGTCTGACATGAGGCCTAGTCACACAAAAAACAATAACAAATTAATTTATTTGAATTGAAGAATAAAGCAAAAATGAAATACGTGGTAATGGATGACGTGAGGAGAAGCAATGTGTACAAGCCTTGAGCCAATGGAGGGAGAGGAAGATGGCATTTCAAAGGAGAGTGGTTAAGCCAAAAGGACGATTAATCAAATCCAATTATAGCCCCACTTGCCTATAATTACAAGCAGAAGAGAGGAAAAAGGGGTGATTGAAAGCGATAGAGAGGCAGAGGATATAGAAAAAGGGAGGGGGGAAAAAAGAAAAAATGAAAATTCCTTTTAATGGGTTCATGATCATTTCCAACTTGAGAATGCAATCTCCCATCATTCGCAGTCATGTGATTAGCGTAGTGCAAGAATTTTTTTTTTTTTTTTGCGTAAGCATCTCAGGAAAAGCGTGTTGTGTTCCAACACTAAATCGCAAGCACTGGCTCACAGGGCGACAGGCAAGAGCTGGAATTTAGGGCGTTTCATGCATCGAACATGCAGATTTCGAAAACCCGACACCGTATCACATTTGCTAGGCGCCCGTGAATGCCCTTTTCCGACAAGTTCAAAGCCATTGGACCTCGAGGAAAAACTGTGCAGCGAATCCATACATACTTACATGAATGCAAGAGCCATGCGACATCATAACGCACGGCGCTGCATGCTGCCGCGGTCCATCCGCTGTCCCTCCACGTTTAGGACACGTAAATTGTGGACGTTTGATGAGGTGAAAACCTCGAACGTCCTCATTTACTTGCGACACCCTTTGGGACTAGTGGTCCATCGTAGCGTCCAAAAGGAGAACACCGAAAGGGACTCGTTCTAAGGGGGGAAAACAGGGCAAAAGAGGGAGGCAAGGGCGAGCAGAGGAGGAAGAGGGTACGACGACAGCAGCAGCAGCAAAGGCTTTGGCGCCTTGTTGCTGGTGGTGGTGGTGATGGTGGTGGTCTCCAATCAGGCACAGAGGACTCTGAAAATAAAACGACGAAAAAGCGAAAGCGAGATAGAGATGGAAAAAGAGAGAGAGAGAGAGAGAGGACCACATGATTGGGTTCGTTGATGTCAGCCTCCTCCTTCTCCTCTCCTCTTTGCTTTATTAAAGAGGGAGGAATAAATGTTGCAGGCCCACCATGTTAACGCTCACCATATGTGGTTTTATCAGGATGAATCCATGACAACTTGGGGGCGTCCGCTGTCGTTCACTGTTCCATAATGATCTTATCTTTGTGCATTCCCTTGCGTACAAGACCACCTTCGAATGTAAAACGGATCAAGCAAAGCCCAGACATGAAAAGGGTCGAGGCCGAGCTCAAGTCCAAGAAACTTGGTTTACAAGGGAGCCCAATGGCTCCAAGAAGAAGCAGCATATCGACTTGTCTGTGTTCTTACAGTAACCTCCTGTAGCAAGTCATATCTAGCTCTCCTCCCTCCAGCCACCAAGCCACAGAGTGAGAAGAATGGCTATTGGGATAATGAGCTGATCGAGATCGATCAGAGATTCTAGGCTAGGAAGGCTCAGTAGAGTGTGCTTCGGGTGAAAAGGCATGACAATTGAAGAATGGACATTTGCACCATGTTCGCACCATGTATACCAGAGTTGAAAAACCCCATTTATGTTGGAAGATAGATAGGAGTGCCTGTTCGAAGAGCCAGGTGTTTACCCAAAAGAATAACAAACAAGTACAGAAGTACCATTTCCAAAGTTGGAAGAATATTTTTCGCTACCAGCAATATAGCAGAACTCTAGGGTAAGTCACTGAATTTGGCAAGGGGAGTGAAATAGTGTCTAAGGAAGAAGGTTATATAATGACACAGGCATATTTCAAAAACTTTGTGACGCAGAATGATGCAGAGGATCTTAGAGGCTCAGAGACAAGGACAGGATTCTCAATGTCCAAGCTGTTTACCTCTGCGAACTTGGCCTCACAGTGGATTTTCCTCTTGTGCACGAACAGTCCAAGAAATGATCAAGGATTCGACTGGAATCCGTATCTTGGCCACTGGGCTTATACCATCAGCAGCACTGGAGATATGAGAGGACTATCAGGGTGCTGAATTTGAAACTAGTAGTTAAAAAGATAGCAGAGTGAAAAAACAGAGGCATGAAGAACATATTCTTCCAGGTACAACAACAGGAAGGGCTACTTTTACCATATCTGCCTTTTTCTAAGAAAAACACTTCTCACTGGGAATGATAATCACGAAAACTGTAGAGGCTCCAACCCTGTGTGATTAATGTGCTCCATGCCATTATCTACAACTGCCGGGAGGGCTGCCCACTAGTTCTAATAAAAAATCTCGAGAAGGCTACCAGGACAAAAGTTGAAGCTTCAACAGAAACTAGATCTGAGCTCAAGCTTCCAATAACCAGTCTGACGCCTAGGCAACCAGCAACATTTGCATACAATGGCACTGGCCACATCATCAAATCCACTCCAGTGAAGATAGTCCAGTAAGGAGCTTCAATGCAATGATAGTTAGGAAACTTTGCTATATAACTAAGGCCAGCAGAAGCACTTGCTAACTTATACCGACTACAGATGATCCAACATAAGAGAAAGGGCTAATTACCAAGCTGGCCTAAATATACTTCCTCCCACATAATACCATTTACCAACTAGTGGACAAGCACACACACTTCCAAGGGTCAGTGACCGCTCTTAATGTGTGAGTTGTAACTGCATGTGTCTACGCTGTTTTCAAGTTCCAGACACAAACCAACAAATGGTAATCATTCTCAAGCTTTAAGTTAATGGCGATGCAAATGACATTGTCATAAATGTATGGTATTGTCTCTTGATCTAAAAATAATTTGAATAAACACAAAATTTTACTTTGTCAAAGCAACTGCATACTCAAAACCACTTTAGCACTGAAATTCACCAAAAAGGAAAAGAAGAAAATGGGATCTTCTAAGGTTAAAATCTTCTCATCTCACTAGCAACCAAGGTTTGTGATACTAGAATGCCACTGAAGGCATCTTGTATAACAGGCTCTACAAGCACAAAGAACCCCCAGCTTCAAGCATCAAGGAATTTCAGTAGGAAAGTAACTTCCTTCCACAGTCTGGGCAGCATCAACGTGTATGCTCATAATATATGCAACCAAATGACAAAAATCAAACTTTAAGTAACTGCAACTGAATTGAAGGTCAGACACTGTAAAAAGCTTCATGAGCATAGCCTAAACGCATCTACAATGCTATCATCAAATGGAAGCTTTTAGAGATTCCAACTCAAAGCATAAACTTATTTGGAACCAATTAATTCTAAGCGCGTTGCAATCATGGACCATATTTAAATTCTTCAGCCAGATTCGTATTTTCCTCTCGTGTCGACCTCCCGATACGATAGCAGCCACCAAATACCCGAAAAGGATCAACTAGCGAAATTTTCAGTACCTAAACAAGCAAGTAGTTGTCCGCTCCATACCGGCGCCTCACTACTAGTTAGTTAATTCAGTAAATTTAATGGCTAAGCGGTTTCATAAACCGAGCTTTCCTTAGCCAGCTGACCTTACTTCATAACCTTAAACATACTCATCAGATGATCAGATACTAGAAAAAAAGCCAAGTAATTTCCAACGATGGCATGTGACTTTCAAAATTTGGCCTGAGGAAAAGACCATGTCACAATACAAAATGCATCGCCAGCATCGCCAGCATCGCCAAAGTTCCAGTTCCTCAATGTCACATTTGCCCATCAACTACAACTATCAGATATAATTCCTAAACCTCGAAGCCCTTGATCGCATCAACAACAATTCAACAAAAGTCCCTAGTTCGAAACCAGCAATTAAACGAACCTTCGAATCATCTACGATCGATCGTCCTCTCCTCCGTCCTTACGGTCCCTGGCGATAAAAACCCCAGGCCGGGCGGTCCGCCGCCGAGTCCTGGACGGAAGGATGTTGTCCAAGTCGACCTCCGCGAGCGGATCGTCAGGACAGATCGCTGTCGCTCTCCGAAGGAACGCCGGCATTGCCGTAATCATCGCTGCTGCTGTCGCCGCTGTCCCCCTCTTCTCCTTCTTCGACGATCAATTTGCCCTTCCCCTTATCGTCCTTCACAATCCCTTTACCCTTCACATCCACCTCGTCGCCTTCGTCGTCTCCATCCTCTTCCTCCTCCTCCTCCTCCTCATCATCATCCTCATCCTCCTCGTCGTCGTCCTCGTACTCGTCGTCCTCCTCTTCCTCCTCCTCCTCGACCTCCGCATCCGCTCGGCTTTCCTCTAGAACCACCGCGGCCTTCTCCGAGTGATTCCCCTCCTCTCCGCGCGCGCCCCCATCGCCGGGCTCTTCCGAGCGGCTGTCGTCGTCGCCGCCGGCGTGGTTGGGGTTCTCCAAAGGTTCGAGCTTGAGGCTCTTGCTGGAGCGATCTTCTTCTTCGCCTCCTTCTCCTTCGGTTTCGCGGCGGGCGAGATCGGGCTTGCGCTTCGCGGGGTAGGCGAATTCCTCGCGGTTCTCGGTGTTCGCCATGAACTCTGGGGGCGGCGGCGGCGGCGGCGGCGGAGCTCGGGTTTTCCGAGGCGGAGAGGAGATAAATTTCGAGGTGGGTTTTTACCGATCGGAGGAGGAGGAGGCAGTGCAGTTGAGCGAGAGTGGTGGTGGTGGTGGTGGTGCTGGTTTTGTGTGGAGACACCAGCCACCGCTAGGATGCACGTTTTTGGTATTTTAGGGCTAAGAAGAGAGGGTCGACAAAACGACATTACCCCGCACGTTGTAATTTTTTTAGGGTCGACAAAACCACAATACGCACCCTGTATTTTTTTTTAAAAAAAAAATCTCCAAAAAAATAATTTCTCAACTTTTTCTCGTGAAACACTCATGCTTTTCGTCTTATAAATATCCCGAAATCATACTAACGGCTCAAAATTATTTCCATTACGGTTACCTCGACATGACAACATGTGTTAGGACATACATATAGATTGATTCCATAACTTATTGACTAAAACTTTTGAATAAATTTGAATCCAATTAAGAATGTTAATGACTTTAGATTTGAGCTCTCTATTCACCTCCTTCTCTCTAGATGGAGGTCTGCTGCGAGTTCTTAACAACTAGTATCCTATTAGAGAGGATATTCTGTATCAGAAGTGGTATCCTCTTTGATATTGTATATTAGAAGAATTTGCACCATATCAAGAAGAGTGGAAAGGTATAGATTTGACCAACATATAGGAAAAAGAGAGGATTACATCACCTATTAAGAAGAGTGGGAAGCTGTAGGTTTGATCAACATATACAATAAAGAGAGGATATTTTGTATCAAAAGTGGGTATCCTCTCTGATATTCTGTATCATAAGAACTTGCATCAACCTATTAAGAAGAGTGGGCGGCTCTAGGTTTGACCACATATACAAGAAAGGGAGGATATTCTATATCAAGAGAACTTGCATCAACTTGGAGAGAAACTAGATTCTATGAAGCAAGGATTTTTTGTATCAAAAGTGGGTATCCCCTTCTTGGGGTAACCAACATGCCTTTAAAGTGTAATTAGCATGCAATGCTTAGCTTGGAATTCTAAAGTTTTTGTTATCTTTACATTTGGATTCATTTTTTGATACTAAAATGTGTTATTTTCTATAGTCATTTCATTGTTACATCGGTTAATTTAGTCTGGCAAAACATTTAGTATATCTTAAGATTAGTGAGACTTGTCGTGCTTGTTGTCACAAAAGAAGAAAAATGACTGAGCTAGTGCCTTGCTTAACTTGAATCCAACTTATCTAGATCATGATTCCAATGCTTAATGTCTTTCATGTCATCTTTAAGTATTGTAGGCAGAGCCTTTGTGATAGAATAAGACAATTGCTTGTAGGTAACCACCAAGAAAAGAAGTCACATGTTTTATCCTCACAATTGTAGTAGAGCTTGTGTTTGTCGCTTGTAGTTTTTTATATTCTCACGGCAGCACGCTTACCACACTTAAGGGATTTGGAAAAAAATGAATATGGATGGAAAATATGGAAAACAAATTTGAAGCTATTGATTGTTTCAACCCTAGAGGTGATTTTAAATATGAAATATATGAAAACAGTGTTCCTCTTACCTGAGGAGAATGTGTCGTCACGAGATATGTATTGTCATTGTTCTAGGGATTCCAGGTAGTTATATACATTCTTGATTCGGCTTATTTCTCATTGGACCAAATTATTTACTGTGCAGTGGGCGGCGACATGTGGGTGATGGGTGGGCGGGTGGATGACTAATGGTTGGACAAGTGGGTGGAGGGCGGGCAGGCAATGGGCATGCAATGTGTAGGTGCGATGTGTGACGTGCGGGCAATGGGTGGACGACGGGCTGGCACCTAGTGATCATTTCAAGCAAGAGCCATATTGCTTTATTTCCTGCTCTTTATCCTTTTCCTCTTACAATTGTATGGTCAATAAAGTATTGATTTTCGTTATCTGCGAGGATACTTCTTTCTAGATCCTTTGTTGCAGTTTTACTTTCACAAGTAAGTCTTTTTTGTTTGATGCATTACCCTTGATTTGTTATTGATATTACTTCTCATCATCACTTACTTGCTCAACTAGTTGCAGATATTGATATTGCTAGTTCTATCACAATTCAAGAGTTAGCATCATATTATGCCGATAATCTTTTATGCATAGGCGTTCTTGTCCAACCATGATTGTATCGAGTTTTGTTATTACTTGCAGGTTGGTCTCCTACAGGCTTCATTTTTTATTTGGTGTAGGCAAATTTTATCATCAACCTTCTCATATTTGTATTGGTTCGCTACGTCATGGGATCATGCTAATACCTTCTTGGGCTATAGGTGGGTAGCATCACTTATCTTTCTCTGATTGATTTGCCTCTTTGTTTAGCTGGTGTTTGATAATTTCTATCGCCTTTTTGTTCAATTGGGAGAGTGTATCCTTTACGTAAGATGCTCATTAGGGTTGAACTCGTTTAGGACTTGTTTCAAGTTGCGATAGTTTGCACCTAACAACTAAGCTAAGCCCTACCTCCGAATTGAGTTCTCCAGTGCTCTTTACATATTTCTTGCTTTTTTGGGATTATAAACTACACACATAAGAATGGGTTCTTCATTTTAATCTTCTGCTCAAATGCTAGTGGAGTAGCTCCCCAACTTAGTGACTAAATGTGAGATTTTTCTGGCAAACCAATCTTCTCTTCAACTAATCTCTCTCTCTCTCTCTCTCTCTCTCTCTCTCTCTCTCTCTCTCTCCTTCTTGTTAGAGGGCTCATCAATGTCTTTAGGATGCATGCAAACTTGCAGACCAGTATAAATTTTTGGATTATGGACATTGGACAAGGTTAAGGGATTTGGAAAAAAATGAATTAGGATGGAAAATGTGGAAAACAAATTCGAAAACTATTGATTGTTTCATACCCAAAGGTGATTTTAAATATGAAATTTAAGAAAACAGTGTTCCTCTTACCCGAGGAGAACATGTGGTTATGAGATACGTGTTTTCGTTGTTTTGGGGATTCCGGGAAATTATGTATTCTTATTTCGGCTTATTTCTCATCAGACTAAATAATTTACCGTATGGTGGGCGGACAAGTGACGGGTAGTGGGCGTGTGACGCGTGGGTGACGAGTGGACGGTAGGTTGGTGCCTAGCGATCATTTCAAGGAAGATGCATGTTGCTTTATTTCCTACTCTTTATCCTTTTCCTCTTAAAATTGCATGGTCAAAAAAGTATTGCCCTCTGTTATCTGCGAGGATACTTATTTTTAGATCTTTTTGTTGCAGTTCCACTTCTACAAGTAAGTCCTTTTTTTCTCTGGTGCATCACCCTTGATTTGTTACTGATATGACTTTTCATCATCACTTACTTGCTCAACTGATTGCAAATAATGATATTGCTAGTTCTATCGCAATTCGAGAGTTCGTCAACATCATATCATGCCAAGAATCTTTTACGCACAAGTGTTTTTGTCCAGTACATCCCATGATTGTATTGAGTTTTACCATTACTGTGAGTCGGTCTCCTACAAACTTCATTTTTTATTTGGCATGGGCAAATTTTGTCACCAACCTTCTCATATTTGTATTGGCTGGCCATTTTGTTGACTACAGGTAGGTAGTATCACTTATTTTTCTCTACTTGATTTGTTCTTGTATATTAGAACCCTAGAAGAGTGCCACGAACCTCATAACCATCTAGATGCCTTATTGTTTAGCTAGTTTTTGCTAATTTCTGTCGCCTTTTTGTTTGATTGGGGGAGTGTATCCTCCACATTAGATGCTCATTTGGGTTGAACTTGTTTAGGACTTGTTTCAAGTTGCGATAGTTTGTACTTAACAATTAAGCCAAACCCTACCTTCGGATTGAGTTCTATAGTACTTATACTATATAGATTTCTTGCTTTTCTAGGATTTTGAACTAAACACATAAGAATGGGTTCTTCATTTCAATCTTTTGTTTAAATGCTAGTGGAGTAACTCTAAAACTTAGTGACTAAATATAAGTTTTTTTTGGCAAAGCAATCTTTTCTTTGTTTAATTTCTCCTTTTCTCTCTCCTTCTTGCTAGAGGGCTCATCAATGTCTTTAGGAAGCACGCAAATCTGCGAATCTCTGTAAATTTTTGGATTCGGGACATAGGGACAAGATTAAGGGATTCGGAAAAAAATGAATCAGGATAGAAAATATGGAAAATAAATCCGAAAGCTATTGATTGTTTCAACCCTAAAGGCAATTTTAAATATGAAATTTATGAAAACAATGTTCCTCTTACCCGTGAGAACGGGTGGTCACGAGATACGTATTTTTGTTATTATGACGATTTGAGATACTTATGTACATTTTTATAGGTTTGGCTTATTTCTCATTGGACCAAATAATTTACCATATGGCAAGTAGATGACATGTGGGCAATAGGCAGGTAGGCAGATGGCTGATTGTTGGATGGGTGGGCAGATGGCGGGTGGGCTATGTGCGTGTAACGTGTGAGCAACGAGTGGACAACGGGCTGGCGCCTAGCAACCATTTCAAGGAAGAGGCATGTTGCTTTATTTCCTGTTCTATATCTTTTCTCTTAGAATTGCATGGTCAAAAAAGTATCACTCTCCATTATCTGCAATGATACTTCTTTCTAGATCTTTTTGTTGAAGTTCTACTTCCACAAGTAAGTCATTTTTTCTCTGATGCATCACTCTTGATTTGTTACTGACATAACTTCTCATCATTACTTATTTGCTCTACTGGTTGCAGATATTGATATTGCTAATTCTATTGCAATTCAAGAGTTTATCAGCTTCATATCATGTCGAGAATCTTTTATGCACAAGTGTTCTTGTCCAGTACATTCCAAGATTGTATCAAGTTTTGCCATTACTCGCGGGTCGATCTTCTACATGCTTCATTTTTTATTCGATGTGGGTAAAATTTGTTATCAACCATCTCATATTTGTATTGGCTAGCCATGTCGTTGGATCATGTTGGTACCTTCTTGGGCTACAAGTAGGTAATATCGCTTGTCTTTCTTTGCCTGATTTGCATGCCGATACCTTTTTGGACTACAGGTGGGTAACATCACTTGTCTTTCTCTACCTGATTTGTTCTCATACATTAGAACCTCAGAAGAGTGCTACAAGCCTTATTACCATCTAGATGCCTCTTTGTTTAACTGGTTTTTGCTAATTTTTATTTCCTTTTTATTGGATTAGGGGAGCATATCATTTACGTAAGATGCTCATTAGGGTTGAACATGTTTATGACCTATTTCAGGTCACGATGGTTTCCACCTAGAAACAAAGCTAAGCCCTACCTTCGGATTGAGTTCTCTTGTACTTATACTATACATGTTTCTTGCTTTTCTAGGATTTTGAACTAAACACATAAGAATGAATTCTTCATTTCAATCTTCTATTTAAATACTGATGGAGTAGCTCCAAAACTTAGTGATTAAATGTGATATTTTTCTGGAAAAGCAATCTTTTCTTCATCTCATCTCTCTCTTTCTCCCTCCTTCTAGCCACAGGGCTCATCAATGTTTTTAGGAAGCATGCAAATCTGCAGACTAGTGTAAATTTTGGGATTGTGGACATGGGGACAAGATTAAGGGATTCGGAAAAAAAAAAAAGAATCTGGATAGAAAACAAATTTGAAAGCTATCGAATATTTCAACCCCATAGGTGATTTGAAATATGGAATTTATGAAAATAGCATTCCTCTTACCCAAGGAGAATGCGTTGTCATGAGATACGTGTTTTTGTTGTTTTGGGGATTCGAGGTACTTTATATACATTCTTATAAATTTGACTTATTTCTCATTGGACCAAATAATATATTGTAGGGTGGACAGCCAACGGGCGGGTGGGCAAATGGTTGGCAAGTGATGGGTGTGCAAAGTGCAGGTGGCGAGCGGATGGCGGGCTGGCGCTTAGTGATCATTTCAAGGAAGAGACATGTTGCTTTGTTTCCTACTTTTTATCCTTTTCCTCTTAGAATTGCATGGTAAAAAAGTATCATTTATTTGCGAGGATACTTCTTTCTAGATCTTTTTATTGCAGTTCCACTTTCACAAGTAAGTCCTTTTTTCTCTAATGCATCGCCATTGATTTCTTAGTGATATGATTTCTCATCATCACTTACTGGTTTAACTGGTTGCGGATATTGATATTGCTAGTTCTACTATAATTCAAGAGTTCATTAATATCATATCATGCTGATAATCTTTTACACATAGGCATTCTTATCCAGTACATCCCATGATTGCATTGAGTTTTGCCATTACTTGTGGGTCGGTCTCCTATAGGCTTCATTTTTTATTTCTCATTTTGTATTGACCGACCATGTCATTGGATCATGCTGGTACCTTCTTGGGCTACAGGTGGGTAACACCACTTGTATTTCTCTACCTAATTTGTTCTTATATATTAGAAACCCAAAAGAGTTCTACGAGCCCCATTACCATCTAGACGTCTCTTTGTTTAGCCGGTTTTTGCTAATTTTTGTCGTCTTTTTGTTTGATTGGAGGAGCGTATCATTTACGTAAGATGCTCATTGGGGTTAAACCCATTTAGGACCTATTTCAGGTTGTGATGGTTTACAATTAACAACCAAGCGAAGCCCTGCTTTCGGATTGAGTTCTCTAGTGCTTATGCTATACATATTACTTGCTTTTCTAGGATTTTGAACTAAACACATAACAATGGGTTATTCATTTCAATCTTATGTTTAAGTGCTAGTGGAGTGGCTCCAAAACTTAATGACTAAATGTGAGATTTTCTAGCAAAGTAATATTTTCTTTGTCTAATCTCTCTCTTTCTCTCTCTACTTCTTGCCAAAGAGCTCATCAATATTGTCAAGAAGTATGCTGTAATACCAGTGTAAATTTTTGGATTGTGGACATGGGGATAAGATTAATGGATTTGCAAAAAAAAAGAATTGGGATGGAAAATATGGAAAAAAAAATTGAAAGCTATTGATTGTTTCAATCCTAGAGGCAGTTTTGAATATAGAATTTATGAAAAGAGTGTTCCTCTTACCCGAGGAGGATGGGTGGTCACTAGATACATGTTTTCGTTGTTATAGGGATTCGAGGTAAGTGTTGCCTGGTGTATGGAATGGGATTTTCACAAGCTGGCATTCCAGCAGTACCTAATATTTTCTCATTAACTATTCAAAGATTTTTTCTTCGGTTAGATGTTAAGACTGCATTTCTCAATGGTAATTTAGAGGAGGATATTAACATAGTACAACTAAAATGTTTTCAGGTTATTGGAAAAGAAAATTGTGTCTGCAAACTAAAGAAAAGTCAGTATGGCTTAAAAAAGGCTCATAGACAGTGACGGTGGTACAAAAAAATTGACACATTTATGTGTGGTAATGGATGTACTAGTAGTAATATGAATTACAGTTGTTACTCCAAGAAATTTGGTGACTCTTATATTATTTTATGTGGATGATATGTTCATTGCAAGATCCAACACAAGGGAGATCAACATATTGAAATAGCAATTGTCAAAAGAGTTTGAGATGGAGGACTTAAATGCAGCAAATCGGATTCTTGGGATGAAGATCATGCAGAATAAATCTAAAAGAATTCTAATTTCAAGAAAATATGAAAATGTGCTGGACAAATTCAGAGATCAGAATGCAAAGCCCATAAGTACTCCCTTAAGAAATCACTTCAAACTCTCAAAGAAGTAGTGACCAAAGACAAATAAAGAGTAAAAGTATATGGCTAAGGTGCCTTATGCATCAACTATTGGTAGTTTTATATACACTATGGTGTGTATTAGATTAAACATAACTCATGCAATTGGAGTTGTGAGTAGATCCATGGCTAATCTAGGAATAAAGTATTTGGAAGTTGTAAAGTGGCTATTAAGATACTTGAACAGCACTTTGGGTATGTTATTATGTTTTATGAAAACAATATAACTTTATAAGGCTTTGTTGATGCATATTTTGGTGGTGATTTGGATAATATGAAGAACACATCGGGTTATATTTTTACCTTATATTGCATTGCAATCAATTGGATGTCCAGAATTTAGATGTGTATCTCTTTCTTAACCACTACAGCAAAATATGTTTCTATATATGAAGTTATTTGAAGTTACTAAGGAGATGATTTGATTGAAATTTTTTCTAAAGAAAATAGGTAATGAGTAAGATAGCAGTGTTCTTTTTAATGATAGTCAGAATACTGTTTATCTTGCAAAGAATCCTATATTTCATTTAAGAACAAACACATTGATTTAAAGTATTATCAAATTCGTCATTTGATAGATGATGAGACATTGACATTGAGGAATATTCCTAGTGTAGAAACTAGCGGATATATTAATAAAGGTTGTCACTACTGAGAAATTAAGACTGTGCATTGTCTCATTTGGTCTCTATGGTAAGTGATGAGGGGGCCATCGTCATAGAACAATTTAGGTTACAAAGATAAAGACTATGAAAGATTATTGCTATTTTTTTTTAAGACCACCTTCAAGTAGACCTGTCAAATGGGTGGGTCGAGTCGGGTTTAGGGTTGGGTCGAAAATGGTCCGACCCATATTGACCCATTTAATCCGTTTTGACTCAAATTCATGTAATATAAATCTAGTGACTCATATCCGACCTGATCCACACCCGACCTATACCTAATCCGACCTGTATTGTTAAAAGCCATTATTATTGTAGAGAAACCCAAACTCACTCTAAACTCTATGTTAAATGATCCGCTCAACCCATATTTGACCCATATTTAATTTTTACTTAACTCATATTTGATTAATATTTAACTTTCACTTGACTCATATTTGACCCATATTTAACTTTCACTTGACCCATATTTAACCCATTTAACTAAAAGTGAGTCATAATATGGGTTTATGACCCATTTTGAGACTTCTACCTTTAAGTGAGAGATTGATAGAGTCGTGGAGTCTGATAGAGAAAAATAATATTCAAATGCAGAAGTAATTTATTATAGGCAAACATTTCCCAATAGGTCACCCATCCTATTATATTAAAGCAGATAATAGAGCTTTCGTTGTTGTTAATGGCATATATGTAATTTCTATCATAATTATGTATATTCTAGAATCCTGTTATATATGGGCAATATCTTTAATAGTTGTAACGTTGAAGTTTGTAACCCTAAAACTTGTAACGTTGATATTGACAATTCTTGCTTGTTTTTTTATCTATTTTTTATTTTTATATATTTGTGTTTCTAACAATTGATATTAGAGCCGATGATTGAGATTTTACGATAGATGAGCGTCATGGTGTAACAACACGGGTCCATAAGGATGAAGTTAAGCTAAAAGAATACTTGAATTAAGAAAGAGCAGACCTAACATTGAAGCTCACATATGAGGGGGAGGCTGTTAGGATACAAATATGAGTTGTGTTAGAAGTCTCATATTAGAGAATTGATGTGTTGTAGAGCAATTAATATATCTATGTTGGCCCATAACTCATTAGTTTAAGTTTTTAAGTGAAGGTGGGTCCAATTAGGTTTGTTAACAGGTTTAGACTTGGACTCTCTTTTGACGATCTCTCTATATGAATGAATTAGACTTCTACTATATGTTCTCAACAATATGCTTGGATGTTATTGGGCAAACGGATCTAACATGATTACACATGTCACTCGAGTTTGCTTAAAATGACATCTCAAATCGCTCCCTCTCTTTAAAAGATGAAAGTAGTGCCAAATTGGGACAAAGAATTAATTTTTCTAAGATCTTTAATCAAATGAAAGAAGAAATCTATCTTCATAGTAAACCTGTGCTTGAGGGATCAAGATTTATCGAAGTAGAGTATATGATTTCTTGATTATTATGTTCACAATGATCGATTTGTCAATTGGGTAGACATTTTGGGATTTTTCCTGGCAATGGTGAAAGTGTCGGGGATTTTTTTTTTTAAGAAGTGAAGGCATTGCCAACTTATTTAATATATAATTTACTCAAAAGCATGCCTGAGTCTTCTTATTTTGATGCATGTGGTAGGGTTCTGTGATTTGAAGTTGACAATTTTGTATCAAGTATGAATAATGGGCGAAATATAAGCATGTGTTTTGCAATTTTATTATCAATAAAACACTCTTTCTCAATTATATTGCATGTGGGTAGCTTCATGGACTTTGGAGAAAGTGTGATATATATGAGTTTGTAAATTATGCTGCACTTGCGACCTATACGTTAAAACCATGCCATAAAGTTCAAAAGTCATGGTATATAATTCCCGGTTATACCTTGAAGAATGGGACCATGCATATTTACAACAATGATCGAGTGTTTCAATTGTTGGATCTACCTTTATGATTGGGTACATTTGATGCTTGTGTCAAGGGAAAATTGATAAATTTTACCGATATCAAATTAGTACATGAAGTTGGTGTTAAAATTGAGACTATGGTTGAAATAGGAGATGAATATACACTTGTAGGAGGAAGTTAGGGCTCAAGTTAAGGCTGGGATTGGGGCTGGGCTTGAATATAGGGCTCAAGATTCTGGGTGAAGTTGAAGTTGAGGTTGGGGTTGAAGTAGAAGATGAATTTGAGTTTTAAGATTGAATTAGGAGATGAAGAAGGGTTGAAGTTGGCTAGGGGGCTAGGGCTGGGTTGGGCTTGATTATGGGATGTCGGTAAATAAGATTTTGATATTGACATTGACTATAAGAGAGATGACGGCACTCTTTATCTTATACATTGTATATCTCTTTTTTAGAATGACGATTGAATTTGTGATGGTTATAAATGTGTTGTAATGGATCGTTACTTCAATGTGATAGAATAAATTACAAACTTAGATGATCAATGTTTGATGATTCTGAATGAGATTTGTGAGATTGCAAATTCTGCTGCCGTTAATGGTGTAAAACAGGTTTTGCGAGACTAGAATTCAAAATCAACAAGGTTGGAATATGATAAAACTCTGTAGTAATCAAATTCCCACATTTGGTCGCTATAAAATTTATGTCATTGCCAATTTCCGACAATTGACCGGAATGTATCTATGGCAACTGTTAGTTTGATTGCCAAAAGCCACCGAGACAAGAGGAATGGCAACTCCTAAAGACCAATTGGTCACCAATTATCCATTTCTGGTCATCAATTGATTGCTAAAGAGTACATCTCGCTACTTGCCATAGAAAAATTATAGCGACCAAAAATTTTGGTCGACAAAAACCCTTGTCGAGCAATCTGTAACTACTAACTTCCCACGACCCAATTTTGGTAAGAAAAATTAATAATGACCATATTTGAGCTTTTTGTGACCAAATTCTTTTGTTAGGAGAGACCTTTTTTTTTTCTTTCTTTTTTTTGGTGTGTGTATTGGATGTAACTAATAAGGCTTTCCATTATATCCAACTCCTAAATGTGCAACATATGTTGCATTTATTAAAAAAAATTAGCATTAAAAGATCAAGAAAAATTACTTTAACACTAATATTTGAATCACCAAAACAATGGAGAGCAATTATAGATAAAAGTATACAATAAAATGGTCATGCTATTTCCAGTCTTTATATAACTAAATCTATCCCATTTCTCACTAAAAAAAAAAGGAACTACCCCCAATCATTCAATCGCCATTTAAATTGATAGCCCTAAATTTAATCACTTTTCCTACTTTTTACTTTTTCCTATTTTCATTTTGAATATAGTTTTTTTTTGGTAAGGTAAGTTAATATATTCATGACCAAAGATGTACAACAAACGTGAAGCGTGGCACCAGCAGGCACTCATCTAGACAACAGGTCTTTGGAGTGACAGGGTGCCTCGGTCACAAGTAAAAACAGCACATGTACAATAAAATAACAGAGAAGGACTAGTATGACCAAATCATTCCTAGGATTAGGCCCAAGTCCGATCCACTTCAAAAATGTAGGGACTTATGCCCCAACTCCGCTGCACTCTCCTATTCCTTGGGTTGTCTTCGACCCTTTTGATGGTCAGAGCCTTATCCTTTACCGCCTTGGTAAGTTGTAGCTTCAAGGATGGGATGTATAGATTCTGGCCACGAAAGATAATATCATTCCTGGTTTTCCAAATGGTGTAGCAAAGAGCTCCAAAAGAAAACCGATCTAACTCTTGGTAAAACCCCTTGCCAGACACAATATTTTTAACCCAAAGGAGGTTGTCCGGCCAAGTCAAATTGGTCCAAGGGATATTGCATTTAGTGGCCTAGAAATTAGCAAGAGAGTTGGGGACGCAGCATTCAAAAAATAAATGATTGATTGAGTTGGGCCTTGTCTTACAAAAAGCACACACCATGGACGGTATTCTCCCATAGAGCATGAGGAGTACTTGTGTTGGGAGACGATTTTTGGAGATAAGCCACATGAGGAATTGGTGTCTAGGGGTGAGGCCCTTATCCCAAACAAAAGAAGACCAGGGTATCGGGTTGGCTTTATGGCGGATAGTGGCCCATGCAGATGCCATCGTGAACTTCCCAAATGTATCCTCCACCCAGCTAAATATGTCAGGGCCTTGAGATCGTGGGGGAACCGAGATTTGCCAAAGTGACAGGTCTTGAATAAGTTGGAGTCCATCCAGAGTGTATATGTCCTTAACCTTAGCTTGCTTGAGAAGGTCTGACTGGGAAATATAATTATCAGAAAATAGCAGGTATAAAGGTCCACACTCTAGCCAAGGATCGAACCACATCGATGTTTGTTCGCCATCCCCTATCTTCCATCTGAAGTGTGGCTGGAAAACTTCTCTTAAAGCAAGTATTTTCCGCCAGGCCCGGGAGCAGACCGTTGGGGTAGGGGCAATCCAAAAGTTTTTCCTTTTGAGATATGTAGCATGCATCCATTTACACCATAGAGATTCTTTGTCAGTGAATAGCAGCCAGATGTGTTTAGCCATAGCTACCTTGTTACTGTCTCTAATTTTCCTCAAGCTAAGTCCTCCTTCAGGGGTGGGGAGACAGACATCTTCCCAAGACACTTTAGCACCTCCTGGTCCCATTATAGGACCTCTCCATAGGAATTGTCTGCATACTTGCTCTATCTTATCTACAACCGAAGCAGGAATCCAAAAAATGGATGTCCAAATGTCATTTTGAATATAGTTGTCATAACTAAACATTTCAAATGTTTTGTGTTAATTTAATGTAGCTATCTCGTGGATATTAAAGGTAATATGTTTTATTTTTATTTTTAAATTTTACTACCGGCAAAATAAGTTATGTCAAAAAGCAAAATTTTCCAAGCAACCGAATTTTTTATTACATTGCTGAGCAAAATTATGGATTAATTGTCATGTAGAATCCAGAGATTAACATAGACAATTTTTTCAAAAGAATCTTGTCTTCATAAATTTTTATATTTGTTGTGCATTTCACTATCAAACCTATTATTATCTTGATATTTTTTTTTTGAAAATACTTGATAAGTGATATTAATTTTGTCAATCCAAAATGATAAGACTTCATTGGCATGTTAAATTGACATTTTCTTATTTTATGAATGCTGTGATTTAATTACATTTCATCTTTTAAAGTTTCACATTTTGAGAATGGAACTATAATTTAGTTATGGAAATTCTTTATAGAGTTCTTTTTTCTGTTTCATCGATCATCCCATTAAATGTATATGCGTATAAAAGACAATTAATAAGAAATGATTTAATGGTGATATGCAAAACAAATGTTAAATTTTATAAACTAGTTTACTTTAAAAAGTGTCTATGTTTTTGTAAATTCTACTTGTCAATTAACCCACAAATTTGTTAAACAACGTCAAAAGTAAATTGAAAATTTTCTTTATGACAAAACTAATTTCTAGTAAAATCTAGCATTGAATTGAAAATATAATGCATTTAATACACAGGGGATACTCACAATTAACAAAAACGAAACATGTAAATCTTAATTATGACAATTGGATCCTACATAGGAATAGAAGGGAAGATATATAAGTTTGGGCCACCACTTTAAATTACAATTGAATGATTGAAGGCAATTTTGTCTTTTTGGTGAAAACTAGGTAGATTTAAATTCCGTTAGTTTCAAAGAAAATAACTTTTTGGAAAACGTTTTCCTGATTTTCCCACGTTCATTTCGCGAAAAATAAATTCATTGGAGAAAACATTTTTCATGAAGGAAAAAAAGTCTTCTAAAGTGGGGGAAAATGTTTTCCACTTTTCAAGTTAAGGAAAACATTTTCCACACTCACTCTCTCTTATCTCATGCACCCATTAGTCCTCACTTCTTTCTTTCTTTCTATTTCATTAATTTTATTTTTTTTTATAAAATTCTAATTTTTTTGTTATTTTTAATAAAATCGATTTTCTTATTATTTTTCTTTATCTTTTATTTCTTTCTTTTTGACTTTTTCTTTTCGGTCGGTGATTGGCCATAGGCAAGCCGAGCTTGCTGATCTAGCGTCGATAGACGGCGGTGAGGCTTGGACCTTGCGGCTTCTGGCAATGCTTAGGCATCGTTGATTTGCAAGCCTTGAGCTTGAGCCTCGCTTGTGGCCAGTCATCGGCTATCACCGTGGCCGGCGACCGGCCAAGGAAGAAGAGAACACAGAAAAAAAAAAAAAAAAAAAAAAAAAAAAAATTTAATATGAGATTTTTACAAATCATAACTAATTAAAATCGATTTTAAAAAATAAAATAATAAAATTATCGAAAAAGAGTGTATAAAGGAAAATATTTTTCCTCACGAATGGTGGAAAATATTTTCCATTTTATTTTCAAGTTTCACCCGAATACCGGAAAATAATTACGTTTTTTTAAAGAATAGTTTCTTGGAAAATATTTTCCAAAGACGCTACATTTTTCGTAAAACGAATGGAGCCTTAGTCATATAAAAGATGGGAACAACACCTCTCTAAAGACATATTGTATATCTAAATATGAAAATCACAAAAGGCATTGGAGGTTTTCGAACTTTTCTCAAATCTACAATGAGATTCCTGGACCTTTTCTATTTTTTTTTGGACCGATTAGATCCTTAAATTATATACTAATCTGTATGAGTCTTCCATAAAAAAGGTGATTGGAAGTCCTGAAGTGGCCATTGATTTGCCATTAAATGCTTGGCTGACATCGACACGACATCTTTGTTGTTGAGTGGTATCATGTGCAGCTGTGTTTTTGTCATCCCCGATTGTCCTCTGTCCTTGCCATTCGTAGAAGAGATTTGAGGTCACAATATGTACGTATCGTTGTCAATTGAAGGGACCTACGTCATTAATCGCAACGAATTGTTTCATCTCTTCATAAAAATTTTTTGCAACGACACCTGCTATTAGTTCTAGTGCACCTATTATTTATGCTTTTATAATCACCACTAAAGGATCCAAATGGACACTTCCAATAGTCAAGATGGTAAGAAAACATGATGAATACATAATACAAAAAATAAGAGAATGGGGGTGTGACCAACGTGAAGTTCACTAGAAAATCACCATGCATATCAACGATTCCAAACCACGTGTCTCAGCGGGAACCACCATTGAGCGCCACAAAACATAGCACATAAAACAAAGAAACAAACATCTTTACGTTATTCTTATTTTCGGATCCATATCTCATAAAACCAGAGTAAATGAATGAATCAAAAGTGCTCATTATGATCTGGATACATGATGACTGTTCAAATATCTAGATCCTATGACGGCCCAGGCGACGGTGTGTGGGGACGAGGGATAGCGGTGCGTCTATGCCTCAATCCCCGGACGTGTGTAGGGAGGGGACGTGTCTCCTGTCCCATATTGCCGAGGGAGGGAGTCCTACATTAGGTTATAAGCATATGGGTTCTCTACTTGTACATACTCATTTTCTTGGTAAAGAAGAACAAAACTGTGAACGCCTAGTAGGGTCCGGAGCAGATAATATGTGTACAGTGACGGACCCAAGATGTTATAGGTGATATCAGAGCTAACTTCTGATCGTGTATGGGGCCATAAAGAGGACGATGTGCTCAAAGGAGGTGGAGAGTGTGATGGCCTAAGCGATGGTGCGCGAGGGCGTGCGGGGAGGAGGGATGGTAGCGTGGTAGCATCGTGTCTACATCTCCTATCCCAGATCGCTTAGGAAGAAAGTCCTGGACTAACTTATAAGCATCTGGGTTCTCTAATTTTAAATACACGTTTTCTAGATGAAGTCCAGAGAAACAAAACCATGAGGGCTTAGTGGGGTCCAAAGCAGACAATATGTGTACAGTGAAGGATTCGGTATGTTACAGATCCAAAGGGAAATTTTACAAAAGTTCACTTGGGCATTTTCACAAACAACTAGCAGACACTTCAACAAAGAGGTATAGAAGTGAAAATGAATCAACGATTTGTCCCCAACTAATGATCAAGTCGTCAAAATTAGGTTCTTCTGAGTGAGTGAGAAGTTTGGAAAAATAAAAATATGCATTTTCTCTTAATTGCAGAAAGAACGACTCGAGCTTAAGCAAAATTGTTCGATTCAAGCGATTACAAGATCTGCATTGAAAAACGCAAATCTCCAACTGATAAAAAAACACAAATATGAAGAGCCCTAATCGAGATATGCAAGTGGGGCTTTTCTTTTAATTGTGGAAAAGGATGCCATTTTGATCTCTGGTGTGCACATCAACGCTACCGGCTTGGTCACATAGGGTGTGCGGCATTTACTGAACGTTCATGTAAGCATTTTCCAAGCTAAATTGAAAATAGTCAAGATTTATAATTGAATTCGTAAAATTAAAAAATTGAAAATTGAATTGACTATTATGTAATAGATTTGAGTGTTTTGGATAATTTTCTAGTGACGTGGCTAATTTATGTTTCGAAAATTTGATATTTACTGATTAAAATATGTTTAACAAGTGTCTAGAACACTCATCGATATTATTCATATATAAAAGCTTTTAAACTAATTTATTTTGTATTCTGTGAAAATCCAACTAAGCGGGCACCGTCAAAGGCACGCATTATCAGAACTTTTATTATGGAGGATAATTCGGAGTTTTTTGTTTTTTGGTATGTCTTTTGATTTAGTACCGCTCAACTCAAGAACCCGTGCATGGCGTTTACGTGGCTTGGAATGCGTCAGCTCGTATTTACCAAAGGAAAACAGGAAAAGCTTTTCGAAACGTGCACAGACAGAGACCATCCCCCGGTCAAGAAACCGCCACTTCCACTTTCTTGTCTCTCCTTCCAAGCTATGGTCCGGCGACGCGCGGTGGCTCGCCGGTCTTCACGGCCGCGCGCCGGAGATCGCGTGGAGAAGGACATGCCGCCTCTGCACGTCAGATACCTTCGAGGGAAAGGGTCCCCGGATGGGCTTCTTCCCCACCCCCCACCATCTGCAAGCGTGAATCTCTCACGCTGCCGGAATCATGACGGATGTCGTCGATGCTGGCCTTGCAGGATAGATAGCGATGACACGACAGCTGCTGCTGCTGCTGCCATTCATTACGGAACTGTCTTCCTTTTTTACCGAGACAACTCTTTATCACGAAGAAGATCAGCTCGCTAAGTTCCAACCGGAATAAACAGATGTAGGTTTTGCAGCTCGGGTTCCATCTGAAACACGATTCTGCTTTGATTTTCTGCCGAATCTAAGCCTGAAAAGTTACCCTCTGTCCCTTTTTTCTTTCGTAAAGAATCTGAATCCCGGTTCCACAAGATGGACTCTTCCACCTTGGCGTTTCATGCTGCGGTTGTGCGGGGGAACTCGGTGAGGAAAAATGAATCTCGAGTTTCAGGATTTGGATTCTGATACGGCGAATTAAGAATGCTTTAAGACTGAAGCGATTGGTCCTGTAAAGGTGTCGGCCCGTCAGAATCTCAAGATAGCCATTCAATAATCGCCCTGCAGCCATTAACTCTCAGGCTGTGTAAGATTAGGAATGAGTGGGGACAGTTTTTAATTTATCGTAAAAATAATAATATATTCTGAATCACAAAAAATCATATAACAAATAAATATAAATTATTACAAGATCTACTTCTTTAAGAATTTGTTTATTTAAGAATTTGTGGCTTATAACAAACAATTATTCTTACAATACCACAAAAATTATTATACTAACAAAGTTCCACAGTCATAATTAATTAAAAATAAAACTTTAGTTCAATAAGCATCAAAGATCTCAAACCATCCACTTGCTATACAACTTAGTTTGCCCGATTTTCATTCAAAAGGCAAAATTACTATTAATCATTCCATTGCGATTTGAAGTGGTGGCCCAAATTTGTTACTTTCCTTTTTTTCTTTCTGTTTTTGCATATAATCTAGTTTCCATAATAAGAATAGAGTGCTCGACCTTTTGGATCTAGAGAGGATAGGACATGGATGCCCTTCCCCAAGGTGCCTTAAGCTTTTCGTTGTTTTCCTCTCGACTTTGGATCTTAGCTCCCCAAAAGTCTCATTATTTTGTTTATGTTTACGGTGGGTATTTCATGTCTATTAAGAGACACTATGTTTTCTTTGACTTTATTTCTGTTGAGATTAGCTTTGTTAAAGATAAATTTGTCGGAAACTTAGTTCTTTTTACATTTTCAAGCAAATATATGATTAATTGTCAAGTAAAATCTAGAAAATTTTTAACATAAGTAACTATTTACACAATCACATGTTCATATACTATCATTTATTTTTTTGCATATTACCATCAAACTTTTTTTGATGAGATGAAGCATAAAAAATAAAAAAATAAACCCCTCTTTGAAATAAAACAAAGATCACAATTACAATCTCTGTGTGAAACTTTAAAAGATGAAATTAGTCAAAGCTTTGCATAAAATAATATTTTATTAAATGCCAGTAATATTCCATGAATTGTAGATTGACAAAGATTAGCATCATTCGTGAAGAGTTTTAAAAAAATAGCAATATATCTTTTTTTTGGGTCAATTTTTTTCTACTCCTATCTTAACTCTCACTTTTAAACTTTTACCATATTTATGTACATAACTTTTTCACATCGATGTTTTAATGTATTTCTAAATAATCCCATAACGTCTTGCATACTTAAACTTTCATTTCTTGCCAATAGAAATGAAAAACCACAAATTCGTGGATACAATATATTAAGGAAATTAATTTTTTTAGATTAATTAAATTAATGAAAGAATTTTTTTAGGAAAGTGAGCTTTGAGAAGGAGAGATAAAAAATAGATGGGTTGTTATAAGAGCAATGATGAAGAAAAGACTAACTTGTATTTTCTTAATAACAATAATTTTAATTTGATAGAAAATCATAAAAGGAAAATAACTAGGTTAAAAGAAACTATGTATGGAAATCATAAAAACCCATTTCTTTTTCTATCTAGTAAAAAAATGAGTGGATTTAGTTATATAGAGGTGGAAAATAGCCCGACCTTTTTTAAGTATCCAGAATTTACCCAATTCGCCTTTTTGTTCAATTCCTTGTTTACACTCCATTTAAGAACCAGGTAATTAATGTCCAGAAGAAAAAAAACTGTACAATATTATTATGGCACAAATAATCTAATGAATGATATAATATTGCTCACACCCTACACATGATAAATATATATGAATTGTCTATTTGGAGCGAGCCGTATTTTTTTTTATCCTTCAAAATCCAGTGGCTTTTATAATTATATTTTGATTACCAATTTATCCCGGCAGATTGATCATTTTTGTAATCTTTGCGATGTGGAATAGAAACAAAACATTTTCGAATATAATTAAGCAAGTAGACCTGAGGCAATTGCAAGCTTTAAACAGTTGATGATGCAACATCGTCAAATCAGAACATATGTTTTCTCATCCCCACGTAGAACTCAAAACCTTCCGCAGCAAATGATGGCAACTCATGCCAAAGGACACAGAAAGCACCATGTGTTCTCTGAGTTTGCAGTTGCAGTAATATCCACCATATCGAATCTTGAAGAGAGAGAGAGAGATAGAGAGATGCCATTGATTTCTGGGTTGGTGGTGAAGCAACAAATGAAACCAAAGGAAGAGAGAGGGAAAAAGTAAGAAAAGATGAGAGTAAAACACTGAAGGAAAACGCAGAACTTTTGCAACACCTGGAGCCCTAACGTACTCCATTCGTCCTCCTCCCCTTGGCCAAACCCCAACTACTTCCGCTCCTCCCTCCACCACCTCACCACCCCACTCTCTCTCTAACCCCATTGTTTCCGTTCCCGTTTCTCAATGCTAACCCGCTGAAGTCCAACCCAAACCCAACGCCAGTTTAAACCCTCATCAGTCATCACCATCCTTTCGAGTTTGCCTTTCTTTTCATCTCTATCCATCACATGCCTTTATACACATAGGCATCCATGTGTGTCGCTGTGAACCCAAGAAAAAAGATCTAAATGCAACACTCCATGAATGAATGCGCGTAGCCCACCTGTCTCCACTCTCTCACGCTCTCTTGCGCTCACCAAACCAAACCCTAGCTTCCCAAAAGACAAGCCGAGCCAAGAAAAGAAAATGGTAGTAATGAGAACCCGATTGTCACGCTAATCACGATGAACCCACATAAGCCTGAATGCAGCAGGCACACATGTCGCCATGGCCTCGCTGCGTAAACAACAATGCACATGAGAGTTCAAGACAAAAAAAGAGAGAAAAAGGAAAAGCCTTCCCAAAAACGGAAATATAAAGAAAGCTCACCACTCAGCACATAGAGAGAGAGTAGAGAGAGAAGAGAGACGAGAGAGAGAGAGAGAGAGAGAGAGAGAGAGAGAGAGATATTTTTAGACTTGGGCCTCTTCTTAACACCCACCTCACCACCACCACCACCACCACCTGTGGCTCCTCCATCTGCAACAGACTCTCAGTCTCCCCCCCCGCGTCTCTCTCGCCCTGCCCTTTACACTGAACCCAGAAGCCACGGCCAACGCCCACTCACTCGCCGAGGAAAAGATGATGATGATGATGGCAGAGGACTACGTTGAGGATCGTGGGCTCAAGAAGAAGGCGGGCAATGACGACAATGCCGGGTCGGACCTGGTCTCGGCCGTGGCCACCCTCGGGGCGGTCCAGAGGAGGAAGAGGATGGCCAGGGTCAGGCGCCCTCACGTCAGCTTCCTCACCTTCCCTCGCGCCTCCGCCTCGCACGTGCCGCATTGCCCCCTCCTCCTCAAGCCCCACGCACATGTGAGCCCCCTCGTTTCGATACAGCCCCCTCATTTTTCTCTTTTCCTTTTCTTTTTCTGTAGTGATCACTGGGTCTCTTCTTCATTTGATCGCCTGCTAATAAAGATCGATGTCGTCTACTGCATAGTTTGGGTTGGTCAAATGGGTCGCTGACGATCCTCTCATTTTCAGGACCGATCTTTCGCTGTTACTATATAGATCGTCATAAATTTATTGTCCGCTAATTATTAAACTAAACATTGGGTTCATATCTGAAAAAAAAAAAAAGGAAATTCGAAGCATAATTTTCTCTGAACATATAGTGGATCAACCCTATATAATTATAATATAATAATTTGCAACGAAGAAAAAAAAAGAAAATCGTTCGGTGAATAATTGATTATTTTTGTTTCTGACGATGAAGTTGAGGATCAATTGAAGCAGTCTATATATGTAGATAAATTTCCAAAGGAATATATGATGCTTATAATTTCTGAAGATAGCATATAAAGGGCATAAAGTCAGGAAAAAGCTAAGAGAATCGAAGAACATTGTGATCTAATTAAAGGTACCAAGGACATGAGATTTCAATAATTTCCAGAGGGCTTCGCATTAATATGTCTAGGTCTCATTTTGTCCAATCTTCGTATATGAGATTTACTAGATTTTCAATCCAAATGAGGACTCCAAGGACAGTAAGAGAATAAATTTCAATTTCTCTAAATAATATAGATTATATGTTTATCTAGAGAAGTCTCTTGAATGGTGTCATAGGGAGAGTTGGAGTCGATTGGTCAGATTTAGAAACCCCCCTTCCTATTTATTAGCTCGTTCCATTTAACCGCTAGCATTAATTTTCCTAATTGATAACGTGACAGCGATGGATGTCCTGTACCACAGCCGGCTTAGGTGTCTTGAGTTCACCATATCTAGCAATTGTTGGAACAGAGAAAAACATTTTGTAGGTCATTTCAGTAACAACACCCATAAATGATAGTCCTTTACATAGTATGTTATGTTGTCGGTATTAGTCTATGCTTGGACTCATTTGTCAATTAGCTTTGGTAGTAGATTTCCCCCTTTTTTTTTCACAATGGATATCCTTAGCTTGCTTGAATTATGAATTATGTCCTTCACTTCAATTTTCTGCAAGCATTAATAATGTTCTGAGTATCCTCTTTGTAAGAATGTCATAAATAATTTCGATGACTCAAATTCAATTCTAGGAAATCAATCCACAGAGACTGAAATTCCTCTTCCAAAAGGAACTCAAGAACAGTGACGTGAGCTCCTTGAGAAGAATGATCCTCCCAAAGGTATGTGCTCATGTCTCTGCATCTAATTAACTTTGTCAGTCATTACCATCTGAAAATATCAACTTGAGGCTGTTAGCTAGTGTTAACAAGGATTAAATTGACCTCCATATAATATGTTTATGATTTTTTGGACAATTATCCTAGCAGTAATTGTTACCAGCTATTTTAAATTGGTAACTAGACACATTATTTCAGAAAGCTGCGGAGACTCATCTTCCCAAGCTCGAATCTAAGGAGGGCATTCCCGTAAACATGTACGACTTGGATGGTCAGCACACATGGAACTTCAAATACAGGTTCAAGTATACTTCTATACTAACCCAAATCACAATGGTTGTGCATTGGTTCCATGTTTATATTAACCAATCTAGCTCATCTACGATAGTTTTGGCCAAGTATAATTAAGATGGAACAATGTGTTTTTTCATCGATTTTCTCTTTTAACGTAGTGACATTGCTGAACCGACATCTCTCTTCCAGATTTTGGCCTAATAACAACAGTCGGATGTATGTCCTTGAGAACACTGGTATGCACATTAATGTCTAGTTGATCAAGATTCACTTTTCGACTATTTTATCTTTCACTTTTGCAATACTCAATAGGAGCTTATATGGTCTTTATTAGGACATTTTGTCACCACACATGGGTTACAACTTGGAGACTTCATCATGGTGTACGAAGACTGTCAAACTCACAACTATGTAAGCTAAATGTTATGCTACACGCCAATGCTAATGGATGAATGAGCTTGAGAAAGTTTTCGAATACGTAGCTATTCTAATTATTGACAACAGGGAATCACTATAATTACTACATTTTCATAGGTGATTCAGGCCAAAAAAGCTTCTGAAGAAGATGTTTATAGGGATATCGCCAAGAATACCATCAGCGACTTGGCTCTTCAAGACCACTATGAGATGAACAATAACATAAGCTCCTTCGACGAGAGTTACCCTGCGATCGATCAAGACACGGAGATGTCATTTGTCTATGACACCAGCTTCGCGACTGACTCTCCGCTTGATTTTTTGGGCGGATCCATGACCACCTATGCCAGGATTTCTCCACGAGAAAGCTTTGGTTCGGTCGAGAACTTGTGTCTAGATGACTTTTATTAAGTTCATGATCTTGGTTTAGCCAAGACTTTCGCTGGGGATGACATGTTTGGGCCAAGATTGGTACTTTTTTTTTTTTTGCATCGATCTTTTGAATCCATATATATATGCTTATCTATGTAGCTTTTAATAAGAAATAACAAGTGTATGCCAAACTCTGTGGTATGCTTTTGCTGTTAATATACAGTCGGAAGTTTGGTATTTGTCATCTTCCAAGGGAAGACAAAGTAGAGCATAAAAGAAGCTGATTACCCTTACTGAAGGACCCGTGCGTGGCATTTATGTGGGTCGGTATGTTCCAGATAGTGCCAAAGTAAACGAGAATTTCCTTGTTCTTTTTTGAAAACGTGGGTCTTGCTCAAGGATCAAATTTAGAGACAGAGAACGAGACAGAGAGAGATCGGTCGATTTTGAAATATCCAGATTTTACCCAAATTGACTTTGTTTTGTTCGGCTACTTAGGGTCTATTTGGAATCATTCCAATTTTTCCCTTCTTTTTCTATTCTCAAGTTATTCTCGAGAATAAATTTAGAGTAGAAATGGAAAGTACAAAAAGGTAACTTCTTGTTCTTGGGAACAATTTCTAGAAACTTATATTTTGAGAACTACTTGATTTTTCTATTCTCTAGAATAACAAGTTGTTTTTGAGAATAAATTTGGAGTAGAAATGGGAATATTGTTAAAACATTTCTCTATCTAACTAAACTTAGGAAAACTTATTCTTATAATTTTTTTTTTTTAAAGATTTTAAACTTATTCATTTTAATAGCCCATGATTTTACTTTTTAATTTTTAAACCCATTAGTCCACTTGTCGAAATTGGTGTATAACCCATTTATGGTTATATTAAAAGCCCCCGCTTGACCAATTTAATATTTAAATGCTAAATGCCTCTTTTGACGCCGCTGCCCTTCACCTAGCAACCTAGCGACCTAGCGCGACGGCGGCGGGTAGGTGGGGGTGGCCAATGACTGGTGACCCAGTGCATAGCGCGATCGATGGTGACTGACGACTAACGGGTTGGGGTGGCCAACGATCGGCCACCGATGGTTGCCACCATCGGGAAAAAAATAAATAATTTTTTTTAGTCGGTACCAAACACATTTTTATTCTTTTTCTATTCCAAGAATAAGAAATTTTTGTAGTTACCAAACATCTTGTTTTACTTAGAAATTGTTATAGGGAGTAGAAATAAAAAAGAATTATTTATCAAAAGAAATTATTCTCAAAAGTAGAAATATTACTAAATGCACCCTTATTTACCGCCCATTTACCAACTAGGTGATCAAATGCCTAGAAACAAAACTTTACACCATTATTATGGAGATAAGTGCACCAAAATTTTTGATATTTGTTGGAAAAGTACAATCAAATCTTAATAATTTTAGATGATGCAATTGAATCTTAAAATTTGTCAAGTTGGTGCAATTTATTCTTTTGATTAACTTTGTCTAATCTAGCTAATGAAAAACGTTGATGTGGTTTTCTTATTACTCTTTTAAGACACATGGCACCAATGCGACGCTTGTTGAGTGTTACATCAGAAAAATCTTCAAAGTTTAAAAAAAAATGGAAGAAAGAAAAAGAGTGTAAAAAGATACAAGAAACAGATTCCCACGATCTTTTTTATCTCTTGTATACTTCAAGCTATAAAGCATTTCCATGAAAGCTAGGTTACAATCATAGTAGCAGAAGAACCCGATGTTGTCATCAAGACAACGCCCACGAAAATGCCACGGTAATCTTTACAAACAACCCCAATGGCACCAGTGAAGTTTCCCTCAAAATAAGCCTGTTGGAACAATAAGGATATCATATCATCTTAATTCCAATATAGTAGAAGATCCAGCTGTATCATTCGACAGCTACAGTTATCAAAACAATGACGATATCCCATTGTATTGCTCTCTATTAAGGGTTGATGAATCCTTCCCAAAGAAATAAGATGAATTAGGGATTTACCACCGTGGATGTAAGCTTTTAAGGGGTTTACCATGGTCATCTTTACAAACAACCCCAATGGTACTAGTGAAGCTTCTCTCAAAACAAGCTTGTTGGAACGATAAGGATATCATATAATCTTAATCCCAATATAGTAGGAGATCCAGTCATATCATTCGATAGCTACAGTTATAAAAACAATGACAATATCCCATTGTATTTTTTTTGGTAAAGGTAATAGAAGGAACATAAAGATTTGAAGACCGAAAGGTGATGTCGTTCCTAGTCTTCCAAATTGTATAACAAAGGGCACCGAAAGAGAACTTTGCGATGTCAACATAGAAATCATTTCCTGAGAGAGTATTTGCGATCCATCGAAAATTGTCCATCCATGAACGGTTGCTCCAGGGAAGATTACATTTAGCAGCCCAAAAGGAAGCAAGGGAGTGGGGCACATGACATTCAAAAAACAGGTGATCAATAGAGTCCGGCCTTGAGTTGCAAAACACACAATGACCCATGGGGAGTCTGTTAATAGACATCAAAAAAACTTGGGTAGGAAGTCGGTTCCGAAAGATAAGCCATAGGAGGAATTGGTACCGAGGGGCCAACGCCTTGCTCCATATAAAAGAAGCCCACGGGACTGGTGTACCTTTTCTTCGAATGATTGACCATGCAGATGCAGTTGAGAATAAGCCCGAGGGATGCTTGAGCCAAGTGAAGGAATCCCTCATGGGATTTAAGCTAGGAAGCGAGAACTGCCATAAAAGTATGTCATGTAACATAGTTTGGCCATCTAGTGAGAACAGGTCTGCAACTTTAGCATGCCTAGTAAGAGCCGATTGGTAAATATAGGCATTGTCAAAAATCAAATTTAGGGGCCTATATCAAATGATGATCAAACCATAAGGAGGCCGTCTATCCATCACCAATCCTCCATTTGAACAAATTTATAATTTCCCCCCGCAAAGCAAGTAATTTCCTCCAGGCCCACGAGCATAATGTCCGGGGGGAAGTATTCCAGAAGTACTTTCCTCTAAGGTGGACGGCATGTATCCACTTGCACCATAGGGATTCCTTGTCAGAGAACAGGATCCAAATATGTTTGATCATGGCAGCTTTGTTGCTATCTCGGATTCTTCTAACTCCAAGTCCCCCCTCTTTTTTTGGAAGACAAACATCATCCTAGGAAACTTTTGCTCCCCCAGGTCCAAGGCCGGGTCTTTTCCATAAAAATTGCCTATAGATTTGTTCTATTCTGTCAACTACAGATGATGGCAGCTAAAAGATAGACGCCCAATAAACTTGTATAGCATATAACACCGATTTGATAAGTTGCAATCTACCCGCAAAGGATAAAAACCGGTGAGTCCAAGATTGAACTCTAGTGGTGAGTATACATACCAAGGCATTGCAGTCCGCTTTAGTTAAACGAGATGTGATGATTGGAGCACCAAGGTAGCAAACTGGAAAGGATCCCCTCCTGAAGTTCAAGATTCGTAACAGCTGGTTGTGGGTACTCTCTGATCCACCTGAGAGGAACACTTCACTCTTGTTGTTGTTTGGGAGTAGGCCACTCCATTGGGAGAAGGTGTTTATTCCTTCTTTCATGCAAGAAACCGAATCCAAGTTACCCTTGCTGAAAATGAAAACATCATTAGCAAAGAATAGATGGGAGAGGCGAGGGTACTTGCATCTCCAGTAATACCGAAAATCAGGTCGATTTGCTTGAGTTTCCAGAATCCCAGTCAACACTTCCATTGCTAGAGTGAATAAATAAGGGGATACCGGATCACATTGTCTGAGTCCTTGGCCACTATTGAAGAAACCATGAAGTTCTCCATTCAGTGAGATAGAAAATTTTGGGGTGCGGACACATACCATAATAAGGTGTATGAACTGTGCCGGGAACCCAAAAGCTGCCATAGTTACCTCTAGAAAATCCCAATCAAGAGTATCATAAGCTTTCCTGAAGTCAACCTTAATGGCACACTTGGGAGAATAAGTGTTCAAATGGAAACCACTGAATAGTTCTTGGGCCAGCAGAATATTGTCCGAGATGCGCCTACCTTTGACAAAAGCTGTCTGGTTCGGGCTTATGATAGTCGGAAGAACTGCAGAGATTCTGTTGGATAAGATCTTTGGGATGCATTTATATACAGTGTTGCAACACGCAATAGGACGGAAGTCATTTACCGATGATGCATTCGATACTTTTGGGACCAGCGCAAGGATAGTACAGTTTAGTTCCCGTAAAAGACACCCCGAATTGAAGAAGTCTAGGACAGCCTCTATTACTGAGTGACCAACAATCTCCCAGTTTTTCTTTAAAAAATCTAGTTATACCCATCGGACCGGGCTTTATTCCCCGCCAAAGAGAACATAGCCTCCCGATATCTGAAGGAAGAATAGGCTCGAAAGGAATCTTACCTGATCATCATCAAGGGTGCGCTTGAGAACATTTTTGATCTCACTGGGTGAGGGACGTACAGGTGTGCTCACCATACCCAGAAGGTCTTGGAAATAAGATACAAAAATCCACTGAACTTCTACAATATCATTGACCATATTTCCCACATTATCCTGAACTAAAAGGATCCAGTTGCGTAACTGATGTTACTTGACGGAGTGATGGAAGAAGCTAGTGTTCTGATCACCCTCCTTTAGCCATCGAATCCTAGATTTCTGTTTGAAGAAGGATTCCTCGAGGGAGCGACATTTGTAGAAATCACGAGCTTGGGCCGATTCGGTCTCCACAAGAAATACATTCTGCGGGTCCCGAAAAAGTGCTTCTTGGGTGTCATACAGTAACCTCTTGCATAGAAATATCAGCATACACTTCTTTATTTAGATGCTTAGGTTTTTTTTTTAGCAATTTAAGCCTAGTGCATAACTTATACATAGGAGTACCTGTAAGTGGGGTATTCCACACCTGGGAGACCATGGCATTAAAGTTCAGATAGGTCATCCAGAAATTAAAAAAATTGAATGGCCTTTTCTAAGGACGCGCAGCCAAAACTCTAACCAACATTGGGGAGTGGTCAGATATACCTGGGGGGTAGAAAAACGGCTTCTGAATACGAGTAGTTCATGGTCCATTTGCTATTGACTAGCACTCGATCAATTTTCCTTTGCTTTCGGTGAACTCCCGAAGAAGTGGACCATGTGAAGCGCATCCCAACATACCTGAGATCATCTAGGCCCGCTTGATAGATACATTCCCTGAACTCATCAAAAGAGGGCAGTCAGGTCTCCGGGCTTCCTAGGCGATCCGAGGAGTCTCGTATTGCGTTGAAATCACCCGCCACCAACTAGGGTTCTTCCGAGAGGAAGGAGCTCAAACGGATAATGTCATTCCATAGAGGCCTTCTTGCAACAAAAGTGTGCTCACCATACACCGCTGTAAGGTACAAGGTAAGACCAGTTTGCAATACCTTCAGGGTGCCATGAATAACTTGGCTAGTTGCATGGAGGCTTTGAAAGTCGACCAAAGTAGGGTTCCAACCAACCCAAATACAACCCCTTACTGAGTGTTCATAATTTCCAATCCAAAGCCATCCAGAGCATAAGCTAGTTGAAATGGATCCAAAAGGTGGGGCGAGACCTGGTCTCCAGACCTTGGTCTCCGGAATCCAAGACAACAAATTTTATTTTCCCGCACAAAATGCCTAACTTCAGCTTGCTTCACCGGGTTGCCAAGACCCCGAATATTCCAAAAAGAGATGTTCATTCAAAAAACAAAAGAGTAGCAACCTACTTGCGCTTCCCAATTCGCCGTTTGCTGGCTGGCTGCTTCGGGGGAGATTTATTTTTAGACACCGAGCTTTTTCGAGGGTCAAGAGGCTGGAGGCCCTCCTGGGTGGGGGGGAACTCAGTATTTACAGCAAGGGGAAGGACCACATGTAAGGCCGAAGAGGGACCAACCCTTTGTGGCGCCTTAGCAACAGCCAAGGAGCTGTCCTCTTCCAGCGTTTCAACCTCGGGAGAGCTTGAAGATCTTGCTATATCATCTAGATCATCCTCTGATGGAAACAAATCCTGGCTTGCTTCCTGTCCGACTTGGTCGTTGTTGTTCAAATTTAGAGTGGCTAAGTCAAAAGAGGTAATGTTTTTTTCCTTCCCTTTCCCTACATGAAGAGGTTGACCCAAGCCCACCTCCTGCTTTTGCACCATCGCTTCTGGTTTTTTCCGAGCTGTACGTTTGATGCCCCTCCGTATTGGTGCGGATGAAGGGGATAGAGCTGATGAAGGGCTCGGAGCTGCTGGTAGAGAAATTGGTGCAGCTGAAAGGTGAGAACCTACAACAGCTGGAGGAGGAGACTCGGACGGGGTTGCTGCTGCAAGAGAAGAAGCCGAGCGGTTAATGATATCCCATTGTATTGCTCTCTATTAAAGGTTAATGAATCATTCCCAAAGAAATAAGATAAATTAGGGATTTACCACCATGGATGTAAGCTCTTAAGGGATTATGCTCTTGGTTGTCTGAATCACGTTAACCATTGAGCGCCTCTTCTCTTCTTTTATCTCTCTTCTATACATGATCATCATTAAAACATGGTATTAGAGCAAAACCTACGATCCTAAGGCAAGCTCCATTATCAATGCTTCTGCTTGTCTATTGGTAATAGAGAATCCGAGTTCTTTATTGTTATTGCAATAGTGCACTACCAATAGACTGTTGAGAATTGTTTTTACAATCTTACTCTTTGGACCGATCTCTCTTTGTGGTTCCTATAGCCTATGACGTGTTCAGCTATTTGTGGATCTATTTTTGCGATGTTTTTTTTGGTTTGCACAGAGGACAATCGGAAGTTGGACTCGATTGGCCTCATATTAGTTGAACTCTATACTCTTTTTTTGTCTAGCATTATGGCTAACAACAATAAATTTGTTTCTGAGATGTCCACTAAACTTACAACTATCATGTTAAATAGGCATAATTATTTACCTTGGTCTAAAATTGTCTCTATAGCTCTTGGGGGTAAATTGAAAATGGGTTATGTGAATGGACTTATCAGAGCACTTGCATCTACTGATGCAAAATCACTTGACCGGCAAGCAAATGATGATATGATCATGTCTTAGTTGTTTAATTCAATGGAATTTCAAATCTCTGAAATATTTGCTTATTCAGAGACTATCAAGTCCCTATAGGATTCTTTGTAGAATATGTATGGAAATGTTGATAATGCATCCCATGTGTTTGATTTGTAATAGGAGCTTGCTTATATTGAGCAATCACCTAATCAAACATTCACCGAACATCTTGGTAATCTGAAAAAGAACTAGGACATATTGTGACAGTATCGACCACTAGCTCAGACTATTGAGATTCATGCTCAACGTGAAGAGAGGGACAAGATTTTCCAGCTTCTAGTTAGTCTTAGGCCTGAATATGAAGACCTTAAAGGCAGATCCTAATGAGTTCTACTTTTCCCAACTTTGTCACTGTTTGTGACCTAATAAGGATAAAGGGGGATGCTAAGGTTGCAGCTCAAACTCAACGCTTGACATTTGACTTTAAGCCTCTCTTAGTAAACTTGCTCTTCAACTGCAACATCTTATCCAATGACAAATGGTGAAGGCCGATCTCAACAAGGTCTCTATGTGGTTGATTTTCTTAGTGAGGCTTTGGTTGCAAGGACTTATGTATAGGCTATTTCAAAACTCTAGCATTTAAGCATTAGCCATCCCTCATATAATGTGTTGCAGAATTTGAATTCCGTTTTCTCTATTGATTTGAGTGATTATGAGACTTGTCATTATTCGAAAGAGCATAACTTCCTTTTTCCTTTAGCACTCATGTTTCACATGACCTGTTTGAATTAGTACAATTTGATATTTGGGGCAATGCTCCTGTGGCCTCTTGTTATGGTTTTAGATATTTTGTTACTTTATTGATGATAAGTCCTGCACAACTTAGCTTTATCTATGAACACCTCTAAGAGTAAAGTGTTGAAAGTGTTCCAAGAATTTTGTAATATTATTCACACTCACTATGGTCATGATATCACGATTATCCAAATTGATAATGGAACTGAATATACAAATCATCTTTTTGAATTATTTCTTAAGTTTTTGGGAATTTTTCATCAAATCTTTTGTGTTGGCAACCCTCGACAAAATGGGGTAGTTGAATTGAAAAATCGTCACCTATTTGAAGTGAGAAGAGCTCTGTTATTTCATGATAACTTTGCCAAGGCATATTGGTCGTAGATAATACTCAATAGTTGTTACTTGATTAATCATTTCCCTAGTAAGATCTTACGCTATAAGTCTCCAGTGGAGCTTCTTATTGGGTGATCTATGAATATTTCACATCTTTGAATGTTTGGAAGTGTTTGTTTTGTAGTCTTCAATGAGACTTATATGTTTTTTTCTAGTAGGGATCACTTTCAGGGGGAGAATAGCAGTACTGACTTAGACTATAGTGGGTTTGCTGTTGAAGTTGCTCCCTTGCCGATTGTGAATGATCACATCAGTGATCCTGCTTTTACTCTATAGCATGTGAATGAAATTGTTGAGATAGAAGAGCTTACATCTGCTTCTGCTACTCCTGCTCCTATTCGTAGAACCACTCGGATTTCATAGCCATCTACCAAACTTCGTAACTTCACCACTTATCATTCTGCTTCTATTTCCTATGTAGGATTATATTTACTACGATAAAATTTCGTTTTCCTTCTTTTCTTTTTTATCAGTTGTCGATGCTCATGAACCCGCTACCTTTCTTGAAGCTTGAAGTTCTCAAGTGTGGCAAGATACTATGAAAGAAGAGCTAGCTAGAAGCACTCAATAAGAATTGCACTGGGGATAATTTTACCTTACTTGAAGGAAAGTGTTCTATTGGCTATAGATGGGTGTATACAATTTAATACAAAAGTGATGGTTCCATTGAGTGTCACAAGGCAAGACGGGCTACACTCAAACATATGGTGAAGACTATAAAGAAATGTTTGCTTTTGTAGCAAAATTGAACATAGTGAGGATATTGATGTCCATAGTAGTGAAAGTGTGATTGAGCACTCTTTCAAATGGATCTTAAAATGCATTCTTACAAGGTGAACTGTAAGAACAAGTTTATATGAACACTCATCCTAAACATCCTTCAAAAAATCAACCCAATACAATAAGCAAGCTAATAAAGCCATTTACGGTCAAAAGTAGTCGCCACATGCTTGGTATGAAAAATTAAGTTCTGCTCTTGAAACTGTGGGTTTCAAAAAATGTGATTTAGATTCCATCCTATTTGTGAAGTGGAGTCCCAAAGGGACGGTGGTTGTCCTTGTCTTAATCAAAAATCTTAAACCGCACTTGAATGTGAAGTTTAACGTGAAGGATTTGGGGCACCTATGCTATTTTCTTGGTATAGAGATGGCTTATTCTAATAAAGGATTATTCATCTTTCAAAAGAAATATAATCTCTACTTGTTAAAAGAGATTGGGAAACTGGGAGCTGCTCTTGTAAAGTCTCCATGGATTATAATGATAAGTTTGTGGACAACATCGCCTTATTACCCGATTGTGGTCTGTTTCAAAGGTTGGTTGGACAATTGATCTCCTTAAGCATTAACTGTCCTCATGCCATCAGTTATGTAAGCCAATTCATGCATGAAGAACATATGGCACTTGGGGACCACGTACTTCAGTACCTATGGTCATATTGGTATTGTAGGGTACATTGATGTAGAGCCAGGAGTCCCATGGACAAAAAATCAACTACTAGCTGTAGGTGGCAACTTAGTCACTTGGAAAAGTAAAAACTGACACGAAATAGGGATGAAGAATGTAATTTCATATATTCTGTCGCTCTATATCGATGTACAAGTATCTGTCTACTTATATAGTACAAGAAATGTAAAATAAGGAAATTGTACGCAATATTAATTTTCCTAAATTATTCTAAATCTACGATCCCCTGTATCAATCAACGAATTGGAATATGGCTAGAATCTGGCTACGGAATCAATCAAGGATCAACACAAATCCTTTCTCCAACACTTCCCCTCAAGCTGGCGGCTTATAAATGTCAAAGACGCCTAGCTTGCTTAACAAATATGTTTGTTGCCTTTGATATAAAGGTTTAGTGAAGATATCTCGCAGTCGTTCTGCGCCCAATCCCTCGAGTGGTAATAATCCCTTCTTGAATCTTCTCTTGAGTAAAATGGCAATCAATCTCAATGTGCTTTGTTCTTTCGTGAAAAATTGGATTCGCTGCTAACTTGAGAGCTGCATCGTTATTACAGAATAATTCACTTGCGCCATCAACTTGCACACCAAGGTCTGAGAGTAATCCTCGTAACCAAACTATCTCACAAACAGTTTTTGCCATAGCTCGATATTCCGATTCAGCTGATGATAAAGAAACTGTTGACTGCTTTTTTGTCTTCCACGAAATTAGGGATTTTCCTAATTTGATGCAAAAACCAGTGATGGATCTTCTCGTCATGGGACATGTGGCGTAATCTGTATCACAATAGGTCATCATCTTCATGTTGCAGTCTCGTGATAGCAGTATTCCAAGTCCCGGGCATCCCTTTAAATATTTCACCACCTTTAGCGCTGCACTCATATGTGATTGCTTTGGATTGTGCATGAATTGGCTAAGTATTTGTACTGCATAACAAATATCAGGCCTGGTCATGGTGAGGTAGATCGATTTTCCAACGAGTCGCCGATATACTGATGGATCCTTAAGAAGTGAATCTTCATTCGGGGAGGAAGATCTTGCGTCATAGTCATATGTCGTCAATTTGGCATTATGCTCAATAGGTATGGCAACTGGTTTGCATCCTGCCATTCCCGCTTCTGATATGATTTCCAGAACAAACTTTCGTTGACTGAGGCAAATTCCTTCACTGGATCAAGCTATTTCAATACCAATAAAATATTTGGGTGGTCCCAAATCTTTAATATAGAAGGTTAAATGTAGATATTCCTTAAAGCTCTGGATCGCAATATCATCATTTCCCATGATAAGTATATCATCGACGTAAATTAGCAAATAGATCGATGAGATACCATTGGTCCATGTGAATAGTGCATAATCATGCTTAGAGTGTCGAAAACCTGCATTTGTAAGTGCCGTGGTAAATTTTGCATACCACTGTCGAGAAGCCTGCTTGAGCCCATACAGGGATTTGCGGAGACGACATACACGTGGCTCCCCCTGTCTACGTAATCCCTGTGGAAGTTCCATATAAATTTCTTCATCGAGATCACCATGAAGAAAAGCATTATTGACGTCCATCTGATGTAGGTCCCAATTTCGAATTGCAGCGACAGATAAAAAAGAGCGAATAGTAACTTCCTTAGCAACAGGGGAGAAGGTTTCATGATAATCAAAACCTTCACGCTGCGTAAAACCTTTGGCAACAAGCCAAGCTTTATATCTTTCAATTGAGCCATCCGCCTTATATTTGATCTTGTACACCCATTTGCATCCAATAGGTCTTCTGTGGGGAGGCAATGAAACAATATCCCAGGTGTTATTCTTTGTAAGAGCAGCCAATTCTTCTTTCATGGCCTTTTGCCATCGTATGTCACGTGCTGCTTCCTCATAAGAAGAAGGTTCCTGTTCTTCAGAAATTCGACTAATACAACACATGTATTCTTGTGATAGTCGACTGAAGGATACATAGGAAGAGACTGGATATTGTGTACCTTTAGTCTTCAAGGAAGAACATACATAGTCCTTGGTCCATGTGGGAGGGCGCACTATTCGTCCTAAGCGTCGAGGTTGAGCCATCGGGATTGGTGATAAGGATCTATGTGGTGCCGATGAAGAGCCACTGCTGTTTTGTGGTGACATTGGAGTAGAAGACTCAGAATTCTCTTCTAATGTGGTTTGGGATACAAGACATACTGTCTCTGGACACATGTCGGAATTTGGATCAGGCACAACTAACACGTGTTGCGGAGCCATAGAGAAGAAATCCTCTGATAAAATTTGTCGTTGATTCAACGTTGACATCGTGGAATCTTCTGAAGATGCCACATTCTTGAAAGGGAATACATCTTCTTGAAAGACAACATCTCAGCTGACGAAGAACCGTCCTGAGGATATCTCCATAACCCGATAACCCTTTTGTAAAGTGGGGTATCCCATGAAAATACATTGAAGAGCACGGGGATCCATTTTATTTTTATGTCTTACGTTTGTCACGTAGCACAGGCAGCTGAATACTCTAAGATGACCAATGTCTGGCCTTTTTCCGAACATCATTTCAAATGGTGTGCACCCTTCTAATATTCTAGTTGGCATGCAATTTATTAAATAGGCCGCCGTGACCACACAATCACCCCCAAAAAGACTCAGGAATAGCAGCTTGGTATTTGAGTGCGCGAGCAACTTCTAGAAGGTGCCTATGTTTACGTTCAACAATTCCATTTTGTTGAGGAGTGTAGGCACAAGAACTCTCATGAAGTATTCCTTGAGATGATAGGAAAGATTGACACTCATTTGAAAAAAATTCACTCCCATTGTCGGTGCGAATTCTTTGGATGGTTTACTCAAATTGATTTTTGATCATGGATATGAACTTTGACAGATATGAAAAAGTTTGACTTTTAGATTGCATGAGAAATATCCAAGTGGCACGAGAATAGTCATCTACAATCGTAAGGAAGAAACGAGATCCATCGCGATGTGATGTATGATATGGACCCCAAATGTCCATGTGAATCAATGAGAATATACTAGTGGCTCGAGATCCACTAGTAGGAAATGATGATCGTGATTGTTTTGCCAGAGGGCATATTTTACAATCAGGACAAGGAAAAATGGCGTTGTGGCCTAGACGCCTATGAGAAAGGGAGTTTTTATTGCTCGCAACAGCATTACACTGTATGCTTTTATTTAAGGAAGACAAATCAAAATCACTAGGAAGTGCGATCCAAAAATATAATCCTTGTTCCATCCTACCCAAGCCCATCAGTTTCCCAGTCGAAAGGTCCTGAAAGGAACAATTTTCAGAATTGAAGTTGGCTCGACAAGAATTGTCCTCACAGACTTTGGAAATAGATATAAGGTTAAACTCAAATTCAAGGATATAGAGGACATTTTTAAGGATAATGTTTGGGCTAAGGTAGACAGTACCAATCTTTCGCACACTAGTAATATTCCCATTTGGAAGACGAACAGATTTATATGTATTGGGTGTGCTGCGAATATTTGAAAATAAGTATTCATTGCAAACTATGTGGTCACTGGCGCCCGAGTCAATAATCCATGCATCAACTATAGTATTAGTATTTTTGCACAATGAAGTACCTGAAAAATTTGCAGCTTTGTCAATCGTCCTCAGTTGATTGAGTGCCTTCATTATTTCTTGATACTGATTCTGAGTAATTGGCTGATGGACGTTGTCATTCCCTTGTGCTGACACCTGATAAGCAGAAAATTATTTCCCTTTCTTTTCTTTTTCATTTGGCTTCCCATGCAATTTCCAACATGTGTCTATAGTATGATGTGGACGACGGCAATATTCACAATACTTACCCTTAAATTTATAATTTTGGCCTCCCCCTTTCAGTGATGACGTGGCATTATATGGGCCGTTGGATTCAGGGTTTGATGGGATTGAATACTGGCCATCCGATCCTCTTCCTCACCGCTGATCTGGACCGTCGGATCGGGGAGTAACGTGGCCGTCAGATCTACACCAACTGATCTGATCTCCACCGTCGGATCGGAAGGGATATGGGCCGTCAGATCCGCGCTCATATTTAAGATCTCCACCATTGGATCTTAGCTTATTTGAGCCATTGGATTTCCCTTTTTGATCTGGACTGTTAACTTGGTCCCTTCTAGAGAAATCAGCATCGTCTTCCTCACTTCCTCTAGGGTTTCGTCTGAAACCTCTCCCCCTTTGCGGCGGCTGTCGTCCGCCATGGAACCGACCGGCAATCCGAGCAGCAAGGGCCATGGCTTCGGTTCCTTTCCCTTCTCCGACGGCTGCAAGTTGCTGGTTTTCTTCTTGGACGGCAAGCTGAAAAATCCTCCCGAGTGTCGAAGCCGGATCCATGGTGAGGATTTGTGACCGAAAAGGTATGAAATTATCGTTTAGGGTTAAGAGAAATCGAGTGGTTTTCTCCCTTTCTTTGATTTCTCTATATTGTTTGAGGGTCGTCTCCGGTCCCTCGAGGCGTTCTTCCGCCGCTTCAAGTTCGTTCCAAAGGGCCGACAACCGATTGAAACAAGCGGTAACCGAGAGGTTCCCTTGCTTCAATTCCGAGAGGGCTTGCGTGAGAGAGATACTCGATCGAGTTTTCCATACATCTCTTTAATGTCTTCCCATATTTTCTGTGCATCTTCAGTCGGAGGAAGCCCGGCTGCGACTTCCGGTGCAACGCAATTTCCGATCCAAGTTCGGACTAGTTGGTTGCATCAGCGCCAATGACGTTGCATGCGGTCGTCGGTCGGAAAGGGGACGGATCCATCGAGGAATCCGTCTTTGTCCTTTGTAACAAGGGCTCGCCGAAACTCTCTCGCCCACGTTGAATAGTGGTCAGATCCGGTGAGTTGAAGGCTGATCAGTCGCAGCTCCGGTCCTGTCCGCCGGTGAAGTGTACAAAGGGTCGCCGGGTTCGAGGCGGCCAGCGGCGGTCGGAAACGGCAGTGGCATCATTCCGAGTGGCAGATTCGGGTAGGGATTCATTCCCGACCCGCCCGGATTCGATTCGGTCTGTGACCCTAAAAAAATGGGGCTGAATCTTCAGTGGTGGGCTGTGGGCCGTGGTTTGCCCATTGTTGACTGGACCCGGGAGTCCATTGATTGGGCCCAGGAGCCCATGGCCCTTGGATAGGTATCCATGGCATATATGGCCATTGAATTTGAGCAGGTTGGACTGAAGGAGCCGAGGGATTCTGTGCAATCTGCCGCACTTCTTCTACAGCTTGAATGGATGAGTTTTCCGATGTGGGTGAGTCTTCAATTTCATGACCAGCTAGATTCTCCATCTTGGATATGAAAATTTGAATTCCGATCCGATGTGCTAATTTGTTTTGCAGGAATGGAAATTGCAACAACAAACTAGAAAACAATCGGAGGCAATTCAGAGGAAAAAATATACGCGGAAGCTGGGTTAGAGAACCCGCTTTGATACCATAACACGAAATAGGGATGAAGAATGTAATTTCATATATTCTGTCGCTCTATATCGATGTACAAGTATCTGTCTACTTATATAGTACAAGAAATGTAAAATAAGGAAATTGTACGCAATATTAATTTTCCTAAATTATTCTAAATCTACGATCCCTTGTATCAATCAATGAATTGGAATATGGCTAGAATCTGGCTAGGGAATCAATCAAGGATCAACACAAATCCTTTCTCCAACAAAAACAAACTATTGTGGCAAGGTCCAGTGTAGAGGCCAAATATAGAGCATGGCCTTGACTACAGGTAAAATGGTTTGGCTTCAATTGCTTGTGTAAGAATTGGGGTTTGGAACCCCTAAGTCTCGCATTGAGTTATTTTGTGATAATCAACTTACAATCCATATTGTTTTGAATCCACTTTTTCATGAATGGACAAAACGTATAAAGTCGATTGTCACTTTATTCTTGAGAAGGTTCATAACAAGACAATTGAAACACCATATGTTTGTAGTGACAAGCAATTTGCAGATGTATTCACCAAGCTCTCTCTAAAGGTGGTTTTTTTTAATATGGTATGCAAGTTGACTTCAAAGACGTCATTGCTATAGCATTGAAGAGGAGTGTTGAAACAATAAGGATGTTAGATAGTCTTGATTCCAATATAGTAAGAGATATAGCTATATTGAGCGATAGTTGTAGTTACTAAATCAGTGACTATAACCCATTGTCTCTCTACTAAAGGGTCCCCAAAGAAAATAAAATGAATTGGAGATTTACTTACTGTGGATGTAAGCTTCCAAGGGATTATACTCTTGGTCATCTAAACCGCGTTAACTATTGAGTATCCCTCTTCTTTTCTTGCAACAAAGGTCTTCTATACATGATCATCATTAAAACAAAGCCCCATTAATATTCACCTTTAAAGCGTTAATAAGAGGAGCTATGTATATATGGAGGAAAAAGATATTACAAGTACCATGATTTCATACGGTGTTTACTTGAGTATTATAACTTTTTTTTCGATCACCCGAGTAACATAACTTATATACAATGCTTGCTTGAGCGCCGTAAATTTTTTTCCCAATCACTTGAGTGCCATATAATTTTTCAATCGATCATTTGGGTGTCACAACTTTTATAAAGTATCTCTACAAGTGATATGTCACATTGGATATTCAGCACATAGGTGAATATTTTTAAAATTTTTTGGCATTTAAGCGAATGATTGAAAGTTTTGACATTCAAGTGAATGTTGTTTATTTATTTATAGAAATTATGGTACCCAAGTGGACAAAAAAATTTCTTACTCAAGTAAGCGCATATGAAAGTCATAACACTTATAGTGTCATTATCTCTATATTCAGAGTTTGATTATCTCACCAAATGCTAAAGGGAGACTTCGATTTTATAGCTGCTCAAAGGAATTGTAGATTGAGAGAGCTAGATCTGATTTATCTTGTCGAAAAACCATATCATTCCTTTGTCTTCGAACATTTCATAACATTGCAAGTGACTAAATCGACCAACATTAAGTCACATCTGTTCTTCTTATCGCCGCCACCGCATGGCATGGGGAGTGCCTGCGAGCCCTGGCCCTGCCAATAGCAGGTGCCTCCGCCGACAGAGTTGGGGGCGGCAAAGCTGGAGCTTGAAACTTTAGGCCATAGAAATGCAACAATTTCCCCCACTTTCTTGAATATGGTTTCTCTTCCGTGTTGTTTGCTTGTTGTATGGTTTCTCCTTCTCAGGGAAAGAGTTTGAATGGCTTGACTTTGAACTTGGTGGTTTGAATACAACATTTTTTACTTAATAATTAAGGTTAGTAACCATGTGGAAGAGTGAGAATATAATAAAAAAAACCATATCGATTAAGTCAGATGGAATGTTAATTTTATTGCACAAATGTAATAATTTTTAAGACTATTACATTATGTGAAAGTTTCAAGATTCGATTTTACTTACGTCGTGAGTTTTAATTTTTTCAATATCTCCATCCCTATTCTCATGTTATAAGATAAACTAATAAAATATATTTATTGCTCACACCCAACACATGATAATTATTCATCAAAATTCTATTTGGATCGAACCATATTGTTCTCAATCTTAAAATTCAATGGCTCTTGTAATTGAGTTTTAATACCATTTGACCCGAGTGAGATTAATCATTTTGCGAAAGTTTGAAGCGATTTTTCCTTTTGGTGGAATGCTGGAAAAGAAAGAGCATATTTTTGACATATAATAAAGCAAGTGAGGCAATAAGATATTTAATATAGGGGCACATAGGTCCAATACCAATGTGATGCAATTTATTTTCTCATCTCTACGTAAGACTCAAAACCTTTCGCAGCAAATTATGGTCCTCATGCAAAAAAAAAAAATAGAACACCATGTGTTCTCTGAGTTTTGAGTTGCAGAAATATCAAAACCCATATTGAATCTTGAAAAATGAGAGAGAGAGAGAGAGAGAGAGAGAGAGAGAGAGAGAGAGAGAGAGCGTAGATTATGCAGTAAAAGAGGACGAAACCTCCAAGAATCCGCCCAAGAAAACACCATTGGTTTCTGGGTTGGTGGTGAAGCAACTAATGAAACTAGAGAGAGAGAGAGAGAGAAATGCCAAAAATAAGAAAGAAAGAGGAAAATGAGGAAGGAAAGCACAGAACTTTTGCAACACCTGGAACCCCAAAGCCCTCCATTCGTCCTCCTCCGCTTGGCCAATGCCCCAACCACCTCCCCTCCTCCCTCCACCATCGCACCACCCCTCTCTGTCTCTTTCTCTCTCTAGCCCCCATTGTTTTTCTTCCCGTTTCTCAATGCTGACCGCTGAACTCCAACCCAAACCCAACCCCAACCCCAACCCCAGTTCAACCCCTCGTCAGTCATCACCATCCTCTCGAGTTTACCTTCCTTTCTTTATTTTTCAATTCTTTGCATCACATGTCCTTACCCCCATGAACGCTTACGGGTGTCGCTGTGAACCCAAACAGGGGAAGAAAAAGAAGAGATCTAAAGCCAAACCCTCCATGAATGAATGCATATCGTCCACCTGTCTCCACTCCCTCACCCCCTCCTGTACTCACCCAAAAAACCAAACCCTAGCTTCCGCAAGAAAACGAGCAAAGAAAAGAAAGAAACGAAAAAAGAAAAACGAAAAGAAAAACCCTGATATCACAATAATCACAATGGCCTGAACGCAGCATGCACACATGTCACCATGGCCTCGCTGTGTAGTCAACAGTGCACATAAAAGTTCCAAAAAAGAGGAGTGAAAAGAAGAAAGCAAGCCCGAAAACGGAAATGTGAAGAACACCCACCACTCATCACATGGAGAGAGAAAGTAGAGAGTAGAGAGAGAGAGAGAGTCTAGAGAGAGAGAGAGAGAGAGAGAGAGAGAGAGAGAGAGAGAGAGAGAGAGAGACTTTTTATTTTCTTTCCTTCAGCCTCTTTTTAACACCCACCTCACCACCTTCACCACCACCACCTGTAGCTCCTCCATCTGCAACAGACTCACAGTCCTTTCTCTCTCCCTTTTTACACTGAAACCCACAAGCCACGGCCACCCACTCGCTCGCCGAGGAAAGGGAAATGATGATGGTGGTGGTGGATCACGATGAGGATCGCGGGCTCAAGAAGAAGGCGGGCGACAATAACCACAATGCCGGGTCGCTCAACCGCGACGGGCCCGACCTGGTCGCGGCCCTGGCCGCCCTCGGCGCGGTCCGGCGGGGGAAGAGGATGGCCAGGCTCAGGCGCCCTCACGTCAGCTTCCTCACCTTCCCCCGCGCCTCCGCCTCGCACGTGCCGCATTGCCCCCTCCTCCTCCACCAGCCCCACGCACGTGTGAGCTCCCCCCACTCAGTAAACTCCCCATTTTCCTTTTCCTTTTCCTCTTTTTTCTTTATTGATTTAGCGGTTCTCTGTCTCATTGAAGAGTCCCTCGTTAATAAAGATCGATGTCATGTTCTGCAGAACTTGGGTTGGTCAAATGGGTCGCTAATGATCCCCTTCATTTTCAAGATCGATCTTTCTCTGTTCATATCGATCGTCGCAAATCTCTTGTCCGCTAATTAATAACATGTCTTTCTTCTTTCTTTTTCGATTTTTAGCTACCGTCTAGGGTTTTGTGTCTTCTTAACAGGGCTTTTGTGCAAAGAGCAGTGAATTTGAAGCATAATTTTCTCTGAACTATTATAGGGGATCGACCCCATATATCAATAACTTGGACAAAAAAGAAAGAATATCGTGCGGTGGGTGGTTGATTTTATTTTGTTTATGTTGATGAAATTGACGATCAATTGAAGCTGTACATACAGATAAATTAGGAAAGAAAGATGGCGAAAAAAAAGGGGAAAAGTCTGGGAAAAGATAACGGTAACCCGAGAACGTTTCGATCTGGTTTAGGTTTCGAGCGGGTATAAGCTGAACAGGGGGCGTGAGACTTCAAGAATGTCCGAGGGCTTTCCCAGAATCGAAAAGTGGGGAAGAGCCGCAAATATCGCAACATAGATGTTGTAATTAATATTATATCTATAACGTTTCTACGATATTTGATTTGAAAGAGGGTAAAAAAAGTTCACGAATATCCTATGATTTAGCCCTCGGTCTCGATTAGTCCAATCTTCATGTAGAGATATACTAGATTTTTATCATATAAATATAGGGAATTATCTTGAATGGCTCCCCGTGGAGAATTGGGGTCAATTGGTCGGATTTAAAACTTCCTTGTCCGGTTGTTTATTAGCTTGTTCTGTTTAACGGCTGGTATTTACTTTCCTAATGGATAGAGACTACCGGCAACTGATGTTGTGTGAAATGGTCGGTTTAGGTCTTTCGAGTTCACCATATCTTGTAAGTTAGCACAATGTATGTCATTTGGGTGGCAACAACCGCAATGTAATGATAGTCCTTTATATGGTAAATTATCTTGTTGCTATTAGTTTACGCTTGGACATGATTGGTCAATTAGTTTAGCTTGTACATTTCCGCTCTTCTTATTTTTTCCTCAAGGGATATCCTAGCTATTTAGGAATTATGCTCTTCACTTCACTTTGCTGTGAGCTTGGTACGTGTTCTGAGTATCCTCTTTATAATAATCTCAGTAAAACTTTGATGACTCGGATTTGATTATAGGAAATCGATCCAAGGAGGCTAAGGTTCCTCTTCCAAAAGGAACTCAAGAACAGTGATGTGAGCTCCCTGAGAAGAATGATACTCCCAAAGGTACATGCTTATCTTCCTGCATATACTTACCTTTTGTTTGTCATTACTAAGTGAAAACCTCAACTTTAGTGTTGACAAGTAGTAATTATTACAAATAATTTGAAATTGGCAACTATGCAAATTATTTTAGAAAGCGGCGGAGACTCATCTTCCTGTGCTTGAAGCCAAAGAGGGCATCTTCATAAACATGTATGATTTGGATGGTCAGCACACTTGGAGCTTCAAATACAGGTTCGAGTATACTTCAATGTTAGCCTAAATCATGATGATAGCACAATGGTCCATGCTTCTAGCAACCAATTTTGCTCATCTAAGAGAGTTTTGGCTAAGTGTAATTAAGATGGAATAATGTATTTTTCTGGTGCTTTTCTCATTGATGCAATGGCATTGCTGAATCAACATCTCTCTTCCTACAGATTTTGGCCTAATAACAACAGTCGGATGTATGTCCTTGAGAACACTGGTATGCACGTCATTCTTTAGTTGAGTAAGATTCACTTTTTTGACTTTGTTTATTTTTGCTTTCGCAATACTCAATAGGAACTTATATGGTCTGTTTTATGTCCTAGGAGATTTTGTCACCACGCATGGGTTACAACAAGGAGACTTCATCATGGTGTACCAAGACTGTCAAAATCACAACTACGTAAGCTAAATGCTATTCTTATACATGAATGAGATTGGGACAATTTCCTAGTACACAGGTATCTTGATTATTGACGACAGGTAATTGCTATAACTCCCTACATTTTGGTAGGTGATTCAGGCCAAAAAAGCTTCTGAAGAAGATGTTTATACAGACATCGCCAAGAGCACCATCAGCGACCTCCCTCTTCAAGACCCCGACGAGATGAACAATAACATCAACTCCTTGGAAGAGAGTTACCCTGCCATCGATCATGACATGGAGATGTCATTTGTCTACGACACCAGCTTCTCCAATGATTCTCCACTCGATTTTTTGGGTGGATCCATGACCAACTATGCTAGGATTTCTCCACCGGAAAGCTTCGGTACGGTCGAGAACTGGTGCTTCGATGACTTCTGCTAAGGTCGTGGTCTTGAGCACCGAATTAAAGCTACCTTTTGCTAGAACTTGAAACAAATTTGAGTGGAGGGTGACTTATGTTCGGGCCAAGATGGACATATCAATCTTTTGAATCCATATATATATGCTAATCTATGTAGCTTTCAATAAGAAATAACAAGTGTATGTCAAACCCTTTGGCATGCTTTCATTGTTACTATAAAGTCAGTTGTATGGTATGTATTTAAGTAATGTGACAGTACTTGTGATAAGTGTTGTGAGTAGAATTTTACATGTGGGTCACATTCGAGCACTTAATAAGAATTTGTTCCAAGAGCGATAGTTTCATTCCTTTATAAACTTCTTCTTACATCCCCAATGTTAGCTAAAACACAACAATTATTATTTTTTACTAGTTTCCTTTTCCCCTTCATTAATCGAGTATCATTCACTTCTCAATAGGCTCGTAAAAGGGGTGGGTGGGTGAGTTGGGTAAAAAATGACTCGATTTAAATTGACTTATTTTATACAATGTAAATTCAACAATCCATATCCGATCCAATCTATACTCATCCCATATTTGATCCGACACAATTCAAGATTCAAATTTAGTAGGAGTGTCAACAGTTTGGTTTGAACTTTTAGGAAATTCGAATTGAATCAAACCGATAGAGTGCAATTCTTATCTTAACCAAACCATTAACCTGGTTCGGTTCGGTTTGGTTTTTCAATTTTTCAATTTTTCAATTTTTGCCTTACTTATTGGAACCGAACTATATAAGGAGTGAGAAGAAGAAAAATTCCAAGTGGAACATTCCATTTTTAATCAAAATTTTAGTTTGATTCAGTTGACCAAACTGGAAAGAATAACCGTTATTTTTCGGTTATCTAGATCAAACCAAAAATGTACGAAATTTCAATTCGGATCGATTCCGACACCCTTGATATTAATCGATTCCGACACCCTTGATATTAAGTAATTTTTCTTCTTAAATAGTCACCTTTGAATGGGAAGCTTTTTGAACAAAAAACAAAAGAAAAGAATGGGCAGTTTCATGGACTAGCTTCATATTTAATTGGGGTTGAAAGTAGGCTATTAACCGACCCACTAACACTCATCTTTTTTGGGTTTTACTTTTCAAAATCCATTTATGACTTTTATTCTGAGTTTAATGTGATCCATTTATAACCCATTTAAATAAATATTGGTTAAGTATATGGATTTATTACTCATTTTGATAGCTTTATGTCTCAATAACTTTTCCATAATCATAAGCAGGATAAAATCCATATTTGTTTCTATAATTCATCCTAAATGTGCGATTTCATTGCTCATAACTTCAATTTGTACATCTTGGTAACCCATCTCTCAATGTACTCATGAGTAACTTCTTCTTCTTTTTCAATCCTTCTTTTAAAGATTTCTACTAGCAAAAGTAAAATGGATTTTTTTAATAGCAAGATTTTTTTTTTTGCTCGGTAATAGCAAGATACTTGTTAAGCACATCTTATAAGTATCATCTCAATCTTTTCATGGTAATTATTACACATCTAAAATAGATAACATATTAAAAATTGTAATATTTCCCATTAGCTTATTAGCAAATGTCCAAGAGCACGCGTGGACAAACTCCTTTTAAAATTTTTCGAGTGGTTTCCAGTTTCTTAGAACTTTCTACGAAAAGAAAATATTTATTTTTACTCTTCTTCTTTTTTCAAATTTACTGCAAGATTTCCAATGCCTAGATGTCGTCGGCGGGGGAACTCTGGTGCTGCTAGCTTTCGGCTTTATGAGAGATGGGTAATTTGAACCTTATGCCTCCCTTGGATCAGATGCAACAAAACTTTTTCTTACCATAAATTTAGGCTAAAACAGCTCTCTCTAAGATCTCAGAGAAAATAAACTGACCAAAAAAATGGAAAAGATCTCATAGAAAATCAAAGGAGAATAATAAGAAAGAAATTACCATGCTGGTGATTTCGAAAATGGAATTATTAAAGAAACAAAAAAAAAAAGGAACCAAAAATAGACTGGATCGTTTTTTAAATTTGTTGAGATAGATGTAACGCTCAATAAAATAAAACAGCTAAAAATGAAATTGTGCCTATTGGAAGTTATGAGACAAAGCTATAATGCTCCGATCATTTTGGAAAAGAAATGATAAAAATATTTTCTTGAAAATGATTACTTGTATCATTTGAAATAATGAACTAATGAAAAATGTTTTTGTTATCGACAACAAATATATCTATATTTTTATGGATGATAATAATATTTTATATTTATTCATTTTTATAAGCGATCATGTTTTAGGAAATGTTTTTCAAATATTTCAATTTTCGCAAACCAAATGGAGCATGAGTTTAAAAAAAAAAAAAAGCCTCCCAACGAACTTTCAAGGGTTTTACTTATTTTGCCAGTAATTATATTGCTTATCATCGTCCTATTAAACTTCATCTCCATAAAAAAAGGCAAAAAGAAAAAAAAATGAAAAATGAACTCGATAATCAAGCATTTGTTCTACTCAATATTGTATTTTGGGAAATAAATTTGATTGGGGTCGCCATGTTTCGGCTAAACTCCTTAATCGCTCTGTAAATGGGTGCGTGCATCTAGCTACATAATTTCTCACTAAAAAATGACAAGCGCGTGTTAAATTAGGCGGCATGCTTTCATCATAATGACATACTCTCGCGTGCAGGAATCATATCATAATCCCTCGACCAAAAAAGGAGATGATCAATCGATTTAGATCATCTGAACAAAAGGGAGCTCTATAAAAGTCATCAAGTTCAACGTGGGAAAGAAATTGAAAATACCCAGAGCACTCGATTTATTATTATAAGAAACTTAAGTGAAGCCCATCATTCAAAAAAGCCCGTCTAGCTCAGTTGGTAGAGCGCAAGGCTCTTAACCTTGTGGTCGTGGGTTCGAGCCCCACGGTGGGCGGCGTTATTTCATACTTCCGAGTGTGGACTCACTTTTGATTTTCCAATTTTTTTTTTACCTCGTGGCTTTCCGAACTAAAAATTGAATATAAAAAATTAAGAATGAACAATCAAAATTCCATTTGTCTCACTTTTAACTTTTCAAAATTATCTTTTACGTCAAGTATTTACATGATTTACTCATTTTAATAATCACACATTATGGGTGTATTACTTTCATTTAAAAAAAACTCTTAATTAATTTTCTGGACTTTTTTGCATGTGATTAGCAAAATTGTGATCAATTAGTGAAGACTCACTTTTGATTTTCCAATTTTTTTTTACCTCGTGGCTTTCCGAACTAAAAATTGAATATAAAAAATTAAGAATAAACAATCAAAATTCCATTTGTCTCACTTTTAACTTTTCAAAATTATCTTTTACGTCAAGTATTTACATGATTTACTCATTTTAATAATCACACATTATGGGTGTATTACTTTCATTTAAAAAATTTCTCGAATTAATTTTCTGGACTTTTGTGCATGTGATTAGCAAGTTGTGATCAATTAGTGAAAAACTATTTAGAGTTAAAGAAAATATGTGTGCTTAAAATTAGGAAAATGAATTCCATAACCTGAAAAGAGAGAAATATTTTTGGAAAAAAAGATCTACAGATTATTTATTTTCTGCAAATAACTCCTTCTACTGATTATTGTCGTTCTACTTTCTAGGAGTTAAAGTGAAAACTTTAATATTATTTCATTCCCTTTTGAAATAGTCATCAATGACTTCCAAAAATGTGTTTAATGATCGAGTGTGGTCCCACTTTTTTTTTTTTTCCAAATTTTTTTACCTTGGGGCTCTCCAACTAAAAATCGAATATAAAAAATTAAGAATGAGCAAATCCATGTATATAAATCAAAATTCCATTTATCTCACTTTTAACTTTTCAAAATTATCTTTTATGTCAAGTACTTACATGATTCACTCATTTTAATAATCACACATTATGGGTGTATTAATTTCAGTTAAAAAAATTTCTCAAATTAATTTTTTGGACTTCATGCACTTGATTAGCAAGTCGTGATCAATTAGTGAAAAATTATTTACAGTTAAAGAAAATATGTGTGTTTAAAATTAGAAAACAAATTCCCTAACTTGAAAAGAGAGAAATATTTTTGGAAAAATTATTTCTCGAAAAGTATTTTCCTTTTATCGTGATACATTATGTGTTCTCACTTGTCTAATGAATGACGTGAAATTTTTTTTTCTAAAGGTAATCAGTTATATTTCTTGGAATAATTAATTAGCGAATGATATTTTTATTATTAAAAACAAATTATAGTAAATATTTTTATAAATGATAAAAATATCTTTCCGTTCATTTATTCATTATTATTAAAAAAATATAATCGATTAGGATAAAAGATCTACAGATTATTTATTTTCCACAAATAACTCCTAGTGATTATTGTCATTCTACTTTCTAGGGATAGAGTGAAACTTTAATATTATTTCATTCCTTTTTGAAATAGTCATCAAAGACTTTCTAAAATGTGTTTAATGATCAAGTGTGGACCCACTTTTTTTTTTTCCAAATTTTTTTTACCCTGGGGCTTTCTGAACTAAAAATTAAATATAAAAAATTAAGAATGAGCTGATCCATGTATATAAATCAAAATTCTATTTATCTCACTTTTAACTTTTCAAAATTATCTTTTACTTCAAGTATTTACATGATTCACTCATTTTGATAATTTTGTTTTAACTCCTTCTATTGATTATTGTCATTCTACTTTCTAGGGGATAAAGTGAAACTTTAATATTATTTCATTCCTTTTTGAAATAGTCATCAAACACTTTCCAAAATGTGTTTAATGATCGAGTGTGGACCCACTTTTTTTTTTCCAATTTTTTTTTACCTTAGGGCTTTTCGAACTAAAAATTAAATATAAAATATTAAGAATGAGCAAATCCACGTATATAAATCAAAATTCCATTTATCTCACTTTTAACTTTTCAAAATTATCTTTTACATCAAGTATTTACATGATTCACTCATTTTAATAATCACACATTATGGGTGTATTACTTTCAGTTAAAAAAAAATTTCTTGAATTAATTTTCTGGACTTTCGTGCATATGGTTAGCAAGTTGTGATCAATTAGTGAAAACTATTTAGAGTTAAAGAAAATACATGTGTTTAAAATTAGGAAAACAAATTCCCTAACCTGAAAAGAGAAAAATATCTTTTAGAAAAATTATTTCTCAAAAAGTTTTATCCTTTTATTGTGATGCATTGCGGGTTCTCGCTTGTCTAATGAATGATGTGAAAATTTTTCCTAAAGATAATCGGATATTTCGTGGAATAATTAATTGGCGAACGATATTTTTAAAATTAAAAAAAAATTACAGTAAAATATTTTTATGAATGATAAAAATATTTTTCCGTTCATTTATCCATTATTATAAAAATATATAATTGATTAATTTTAGGAAAAAAAGATCTATAGATTATTTATTTTCCGCAAATAACTCCTTCTACTAATTATTGTCATTCTACTTTCTAGGATATAAAGTGAAAACTTTAATATTATTTCATTCCCTTTTGAAATAGTCATTAAAGACTTTCTAAAATGTGTTTAATGATCGAGTGTAGACCCACTTTTTTTTTCCAATTTTTTTAACCTTGGGGCTCTCCGAACTAAAAATTGAATATAAAAAATTAACAATGAGCAAATCCACGTATATAAATCAAAACTCCATTATCTCACTTTTAAACTATTTACGGTCAAAAAAAATATCTGTATTTAAAATTAGGAAAACAAATTCCCTAACCTGAAAGAGAGAAATATTTTTTGGAAAAATTATTTCTCAACAAGTTTTATCCTTTTATCGTGATACATTGTGGGTTCTCATTTGTCTAATGAATGATGTGAAAATCGTTTTCCTAAAGATAATCAGTTATATTTCTTGGAATAATTAATTAGTGAATGATATTTTAATTATTAAAAAATTATAGTAAAATATTTTTATGAATGATAAAAATATATTTCCATTCATTTATCCATTACTATAAAAATATATAATCGATTAATTTTAGGAAAAAAATCTACAGATTATTTATTTTTCACAAAACAAATCCGCCCTATACATCTCCATTCAATTAAATAATCAACTTTTAAAATGATTTATTTATTATCATGAAATAGGATGGCAACTCGCGAGTATTATTACGTGTCTCGACTCCATTCCATAATTAAGAGGAAAAAAACAAAACAAAAAGAGGATCGTCCCCCGCTGCCTGCGAGAGATTTTGGAGCGAAGTCGAGCAAAAAGGAAGGAAGGAAGGAGCGTCGCCACCACCGCATCGCTCCACTCGGAAGGCCGCACTCCCACCACCTCCGATCGCCGCCGTCGCCGCCGCCGATCGCGTCCGTCTCTCCGTCGTCGTCGTCGTCAGCGAGCTCGAGAAGGCAATGGCGAGCCGATACTGGGTGGTGTCGCTTCCGGTGCTGGGCTCTACGTCCGCTTCTTCTCTCTGGAACCGCCTCCAGGAGCAGATCTCCAGGCACTCCTTCGACACCCCTCTCTACCGGGTATGCCCTCCTCCTCCTTCTTCCTTTCCTTCGAGATCGGACTCCGAGACCGTACTTTCATTCCCCTCCCCCGGCTCCGATCTTTGTTGAAATCCGTCGAAGCTGATGATCCCTCCTGATTCTGCAGTTCAATATCCCCAATCTCCGCGTGGGAACCCTAGACTCTCTCCTCGCCCTCAGCGACGATCTCCTAAAGGTGATTGATTCCTCTCTTGTCTGGTTTGGGATCGGGTTTGTGGTCTTTGAAAATCCACTGGTGGGATTTAAGGATCGTGAGGTGTTTTAGTTGGTGCTTTCGCCGGGTAGAGTGGGTTAATTTGGGTATGCGTGTTGTTGGTGGAATTGCACAGTCGAATAGCTTCGTCGAAGGCGTGTCGCACAAGATCAGGCGTCAGATCGAGGAGTTGGAGAGGGTGTCGGGTGTAGAGAGCAGTTCTCTTACAGTGGATGGTGTGCCGGTTGATTCTTACCTCACAAGGTATGTGGTTAGTTCTTAATTGTGTCGCTCTTCTGGGAAATTAGGTGCCCGTGTTTCGGTTTATGAATTCAATTTCGGGCCTTTTGTCGAAATGGAGGAACTTGTGATGGTTTAGAACTGCTTCTGTGTAATATTTTTTGGTTGTTTACCTTTTAGCATGTAGAAGTAATCTTTGTGTGAGGAACTGAGCCTTGATCTTGCATGGAAGGTTTGTCTGGGATGATGCCAAGTATCCTACGATGGCTCCCTTGAGAGAGACTATTGACACAATTCAGGGACAAGTCGCGAAGATCGAAGATGATCTGAAGGTAAAAACCTTCCTTTTGCTTTTCATGTTAAGTCTATGTACGTGTTATCTGTTGATGCCTTCCTTAGCTAAATGAGGTAGTCGGTCCATGTGAGGGAGACTTAGTTTTGCTTGTGTTTGCTTATAGAAAGTCTTTCTTGATAGTCTAGCAGAGGGAGTAAGTATTAGGCATGACAGCATTCATGTGATGAACTCAGCTTTGTGGTTAAAGCTTTGTTGGTTGATGATGATGATCTTGTTGCTGCATAAGGTCAACTTAGCAACCATACGTGATTAGACATCAAATTTAGCACCTCTTCTGTGCAAAGCCAACACATACTATCATGATCATTGCCTGTTAGTTCATTGATTCTTTTCAAATTTGAGACATGTGTTGATCTTATATTTTAGGTTCGTGTTGCTGAGTATAGCAATGTTCGGAGTCAGCTTAATGCCATCAACAGAAAGCAGAGTGGAAGGTAAAACTATTGTCCCAGTTCTGAGTGGGCTACGGTGAGAATGTTTCCATTACTCATTGCTTGGTTACTTCTCTCTATATTTCAGCTTGGCTGTTCGTGATCTTTCAAATCTGGTCAAACCTGAGGATATTGTCATGTCAGAAAACCTGATGACTCTCCTTGCAATAGTACCTAAATACTCACAGAAGGATTGGTTGTCAAGCTATGAAACTTTGACAAGCTATGTGGTAAGTGTTTCTTTTATCTCTGCATCCTCACTCCATGTGCTATTTTCATGACCATTGGCACTGCCTTGTTATTGTGATGAGTTCTACCTTAATGTGTTGCCCGGATAGTATCTGCAACTTTCTAGCCTACTTTCTACTCGCTGTGTCTTACTAATTTTTTAATCTGTCAGGTCCCCAGATCCTCAAAGAAGTTATATGAGGACAACGAATATGCTCTTTACACTGTAACGCTCTTTCGCCGAGTTGCCGATAACTTTCGGACAAGTGCTCGGGAAAGAGGTTTTCAGGTGTGCCTCCCAATTTTTTGCACTGGCTTTTGCCAATGCACGAGTACTAAAATAGTGACAAAACTCCACAACTGCTGGCTTTAACTTGCGTATTTCAAGAATTTTTTTTATATATTTTTTGTAATTTCTTTCAGCTATAAAGATTGTTGTCTCCTAGTCATGCTTTGTTCTTGCAAAGCATTTAGCACATTTAACAAAGATATCCTTATTGTCTGAATGGATTGGAGATCTAATTGATTGTTTATGGTTGCCATGTAGATTCGTGACTTTGAATACAATTCAGAGGCACAAGAGAGCAGGAAGCAGGAGTTGGAGAGGTTGATGCGGGATCAAGAGAATTTTAGAAGCTCTCTTTTGCAATGGTGCTATACCAGTTATGGAGAGGTAATCTTTTTTGTTATTCTTGATCTTGAAGCTAGGATGCTAATCTTGAAAGGAGATGTGTATCTGCTGTCCGTCATGCAAAACATCAGACTGTGGTTAGGTGCCAGTGCACTATTAAAACTGGGGAAGGCATGTAGATTGATAACTCTAATGAGATAAGTTACGAGTTCCAGATGGGGTTCCTGATGGGAGATTTCCTACAGTCATTATCATTTAGTATTTGCTCGAAAAGTGAGTGATGAGAGGTTATCAGTGTAATATGGCCTCTATAATAAGGGAAGTAGCATTGGACCTTTACCATGACAAAAATGATGAAGCATCACTTGATTCCGTCTCTTGCCTTGTTTATGTTGCAGATGTTACATTATGTTACTGTCAAATTTGTTTGCTAATGGCAATAACAATCACATTGTACCATTTTGGTTGCTCTATTTGGCTTTGGCATACTTGTTATTGTATAGGTTGCTTCATTGTAGGTTTTCAGTTCGTGGATGCACTTCTGTGCTGTACGCATCTTTGCAGAGAGTATTTTGCGATATGGTTTGCCGCCATCTTTCTTGGTGAGCTTAATGCCATAATCTGTTCCTTACTGTTATTGCTTTCTTAATTTATAGTTGACTTATTTAGTGTAATTTGTTGATGCGGTTTCAGGCATGTGTTCTTGCTCCATCAACGAAAGGTGAGAAAAAAGTGCGTTCAATTCTTGAAGGCTTGTGCGACAATACACACAGGCAAGTCAAACATCAAAAGCTTTACATAATTTCAAACACATGATTAAATTTGTGATTGCATTATGTTTCCTTTGAGTACTTTAGCTGATAAAATCTAGTGCCTAGCCTTTGCAATGATCAAAAGCATAGACTATATTCATGGCTAAAAAGAAAACTGTACACTATTGCATCCTTAATGATGGATTTCACATGACTGTTCTGTAAATTTTAGGGTAAGTGATTGTGGTGCTATTTCACAATTGACTTCTGGCAAGACCTAAACTAGTTTCCCTTTATTGACCTTATGTGGGAGTCGCTATTAAAACTACTTCCAAGAGCAATTCTGTGGAATTTTGATCTTGTTAATTAATATGCGGACCTTGGTGGTGGACATGATGGCACCCCACTCCTGCCAGAATTTGTTGATTGTGCGCGAACTTTTAATTTTCTTCCCCCAAACTATATTTTCTAGGTCTTCTCTTGTCATAGTTGGTGTTGCTTGTCAATTTCTGTTACTTCTGTTGGTGTGCTTCGTTATCCCTCTCTGCCCTGAATTTCTGACCTTGAGCTTGATTCAACTCTAGACCAACCACAAGCAAAGGCCTTTTGCCACAAAGAGGGCAGGCTATTTCAGTAACTTCCAAAAGAAATCTTTTTGTTTAACCTTTCATTTGATGATGTAAATAGCTTTGTTGATTTGAAGATTCCGAACTATAAAGAAGATGATGTAACTGTGAGACTGATATCTCTCCCACAAACTGGGTTCACGCACAGTCACTGGCTGATGTTTGGTTTCAACATCTAATTAGTTGCACATTATCCATTATTTTCCGCTAACATGATTGTATATTAGATCATTAACTGCTAATCATGCAGCTTTTCCTGAATAAATAATTGTTGACTAATTTATCCCATCCGTCTTATTACAGTGCATTCTGGAAATCTGAAGAGGATGCGGGAGGGATGGCCGGGCTGGGAGGTGAAGCAGATACTCATCCATACGTTTCCTTCACGATCAACCTTGCTTGATGACTGTTTGAAGATGTCCAAGTGCTGGGAATTCATCCGTTTAAGTAATAACAGAGGACAAGTATCGGCTGAGATATTGTATTATAGCGTCAATAAACTTATTCTTTGGTTATTATTTCTCTGTAATTTTAGCTTTCTGGAGTTCAAGTGGTTTTTTTTTTAGCTTATATTTATCGAGTATGATTGATGGTTTTTGTGGGTATTATGTGGCTATTTATATTGTGGTACTACGATCTATTTGAAGTGCCTTTTCCATTTAATAATTATGGATAAGATCTTTAGTTGTTCTGAGTTTGGGGATGGTGAATTAGAGATTTTTTTTTGGTCGGAGAAACTTGAGATTGGTTTATGCGCAAGTTGTCTTCTGAGGAGGGTATTTAGCAATTTATATTTTACTCCCAGCACAAGCAAAAAATCGCCAAAACTCGATCCGACTCAATAGTAAAACCATGAAACTAGCTGAAAAGAAAAGGATAGAACGACAGATTTATTCCAAGCAAAACAAAAGCAGAAGGTTCGATGTCTTCGGCATTGATTCCAAGCACAGCATTCTGCTGTGGGAGGAAAGTTAAGAGAAATAATCTCGTAGTGAACTAGAAGATCTTAGTCATCTCTTTTGTTCATATTTGCCTTTGAGCTTATCGTTTCTTCTTTAATTCTTGCTATTGCTGGTGGTGAAAGGCACTAATATAACTGAGACTATAAATGAATGCACACAAGCCGAAATTAGAAACTAGTTCCTTCCGTTGGTAGTGAAACTTCTACCATAAGTAGGATTAGGTGTCTGCTATTAATTTCGTGGATCCACTTCTTTTAAATGGTCCTCATATATTCCATTGGACCGATTCATGAAATCATCACTGGCGACATGCTACGAAACACTGATACTCAACCTATGTACCGGAATCCAATGTTTCTTGATAACAAATTCATCACTGAATGAGGCGGATCCAATGTTTCTTGCCAACAAATTCATCACTGAATGAGGCACGCTGCAGTATCTACCAATATCTACCAATTTCGCAAAGTCTCCAGGGCGGAACCTGGAGGTACTAAAGAGAAAAAAGGCATCTGGGAATGTGGGAGTCACTATTAAAACTACTTGCAAGAGCGATTTTCTGCAGAATTTTGATCTTATTAATCAATTTGTGGACCTTGGTGGTGGACCAGAATTTGTTGATTGTAGGTGAACTTTTTAACTTTCTTCCCCTAAAGTCAAATTCTTCTCGTCATAAAAGGGGTTGCTCGTCAATATTCTTTTACTTCTGTTTGGTGTCGCTTTGCTCTCTCTCCATGCCCTAAATCTCTGACCTTGAGTTTGATTTATGTCTAGAACAACCACAAGCGAAAGGCCAAAAAGAAGGCAGGCTATTTCAGTAACTTCTAGGAGAAATCCTTTTGTTTAACCTTTCATTTGATGATGCATAGAGATTTGTTGATCTGAAGATTCCGAAGATGTAATTCTCTCCCTCTCGCACGCACACGCACACCCACACGGGTGCGTGCGCAGTGTTGATGTTTGGTTTTGACATCTAATTTGTTGCACGTTACCATTTTTTCTAGCATAATATGGTTCATAATAAGATTATTAACTGCTAATCATTCAGCTTTTCCCGAATAAATAATTGTTGACTCATTGATCCCATCCATTACAGCGCATACTGGAAATCTGAAGAAGATGCGGGAGGGATGGCCGGGTTGGGGGTGATGCAGATACTCATCCATATCTTGCTTGATGACTGTTTGAAGATGGTCAAAGTCCCCGGGAATTCATCTATTTAAGTAATAACAGAGCACAAGTATTAAGGTATTAGCTGAGATATTGTATTATAGCCATAATAAAACCTATTCTTAGGTTATTTCTCTGTAATTTTAGCAGCTCAAGTGTTTTTATTTTTTATTGAATATGAGTGATGATTTTTGTGGGTATCCGTCGCTACTTATACTGTGATTTATACTGTGGTGCTAAAACCTATTTGACGAGCACATTCCATTTAATAATTATGGATAAGATCTTTAGTTGTGCTTAGTTGTGCTGGTGAATGAGACTTCTGAGTTTTGGGATGGTGAACTTGAGATAGATTCACGGGCAATTTGCCTGTTGAGGAGGGAATTTAGCAATCTATAGTTTAGATCCAGCACAAGAAAAAACCGCAAAATGTTGAATCCAACTCATAGGTTAAAACCATGAAATTGGCTTCAATACCACTTGTGACAGGCCGATCGATTTAACATTCCCTGAGTGACTCTAATACCACTTGTCAAGGGTTCCCTAACTCATGTGACCTTAGATTTACTTACGAGGATATCTTTAGAGAGAGAAACTCTAAAAGAGAAAGTTTTAGAGAGAAGCTCTAGATTTGTATATAATTGTAAATGAGATGATATAATGAGGAAGGGTGTGAAAATCCCTATATATACAAGTACAAGGCGAATCATCTATGTAGATCTCTCTTATCTAACGGTGAAGACCACATCTCCCCAACTATCTACCCACGTTTATTACATATACGTACATTTACCGTATCGCGTGCTCCCAAAAGTATTCTAAAACACTCAAGAAAACCCTAGGACTTTGGAAGAACAGTTGAGGGTTGCTCGCTGTAAGGATAGGTCACAGTTGCTGTACAAAACCCTCTTGGATTGTCCAATTATTTTGGCCGTGACATTTTATTCCAAGCAAAACAAAAGTAAAGGGATCGATGTCTTCAGCGTTAATACCAAGCACAACAATCAACTCTGGGAGGAAAGTCAGGAATAATCTCGTAGTGCACTTGAAGATGTTAGTCATCTCTCCACCACTTTCCAGTAATTTTGTTAGGCCACCGACCTCTGTGTATTTTGAGCTCTTGTTATTGCTGGTGGTGCAAGGCACTTTCTAATTGGAATACTCCTTGGAATGTACGCGAGTTAAAATTAGAACCATCTCCTTCCGTTGGTAGTAAAACTTCTACCATGAGTAGGATTAGGTGTCGCTTTTAAGTTGGCTGATCCACTCCTTATAACGCCAAATTTTGCTGGTCCTCGTTCGAGGAAGCTTATTGCATATTCCACAAGATCAATTCACGAAATCATCAATGGTGATACTCGATGAAACAATGAAATAGTCAAAGCTATGAACCCGAATGCAAGGTTCGTTGACAACAAATTTTGATGAGCTTCTGGGGCAGAACCTGGAGATACGATCAAAGAGCATATATGCAAATATAACCAAAAAGAATAAGAGGCATCGCCGAATCATACAGTCCTCGCCACACTGCACCTGGACATTACCGACATCTTCAAGCAATAGGTCATATACGACAATGGTCGAGACTTCCATTTTTTTTTTTTTTTATAGCTCAGCAGGGTTTAGGGAGTGAAGGACAGCTAATGACATTGAAACAAAAATAACAGCTCGGTTTCAGATGAGTAAGGCAAAGAGACAGCAAGAAAGAACAATGACAGAGGATGGTTAAAATACGATGGAAAGATCTCAAAGTCTCCAAAAGTATACCTCCTGCTATGGCCCCCAAACTGTCTGTTTATTTAGTTTTTATGCCTCTGTCACCCTTAATGGGGGGATTCAAAACCTTAGTTTTGACCGAACTTCAAAACGTGCGACCTAGCTACAAAAAGATTTAATAGATCCGAAGGACAGGACCTAGCCATCCTCCCCAAAACAAAAATCAGTTGAGCGAAAATTGAACACTTGAGTTCCAAATATGAAAGAATAGTCAAATCACTTTGAGAGCCATTGAACCAGCTCCAGCAAATCTACTATTATTACTTCCCATTGCAGATGAGTCTTGACGTCTGAGACAAAAGCTGATCCCGTTGGTCACTAAGACATTCTAAACCTTCACAAGCTCAGTAGCAGGGGCAGGAGCTGGAGTGACACCACCCGTCGTTGGCCTAGAATTTGTAATAAGATGCCATTAGTATTCAGAAATCCATAGAGAAACTAAGTTTAAGAGATTATATTTCTGAAGAGAACTTACAGTCCAACAAAAACTTTGAATGCATCGTAGATACCCCATTGCGCTCCAGTAAGAGTACCGATCATGACTATTCGGAGAGGAAGACCACGGGTGAAGAGACCCCACAGACCTAGTTTCTTCACAGCCTGCACAATGAGAAACAAACAGTAGTGAGTATAGCAGATATCAGAACCAAGCCAAGAGATGAATGACGGGGAAATACAGCTAGTGGAACACTCACATCACCAACGGTTGCTCCCTTAGCGTTGTTGAGGAAGGAGACGAGATTGTCGGCGGGATGAGACACAATAGCACAGAAAACACCTGCCACATAACCACCAGCAAAACTGACACCAAGCTGCAAACCTTTACTGCACTGATCTTTTGGTTGGGGAATGCCATATTTGTAGATCATCTCAACGATGGTCTCAAAAGATGCAAACTTCATCATAGTATCTGCAAGAAAATAAATGTTAGTTAATTAAGTTCCTGCAGATTGTGCTGTTGAAATTTCAAAATTAAAGAGAAGCCAGCCTATGCAATTGCTGGTAAATATCAGGCACAACCACACAGAAAGTCCCAAGCCCAACTATCTTAGGGCCTCTACATTTGGATCTGAATAAAAGCAAAAGGCCTACTAAAATCTCAAACAGTATTCAAATTTCAGAAAATTATGAAAAAATTGTATGAGAACCAAAGTGTCAACATTGGAGTATTGTGAAAGTTCCAAGAGTTTTGGACTAAAAAAAAGTCAAAGTGCAAGAGTCAACAAATTGGAAGGGTCATGATCGCAGACAGGCCCTTAAATGCTTTGCCAGCTTAAGCAATTTGCCAGGGACATGATTGCAGACATTACTTATTAGGTACAAGTGATCTTGACAAGTTCTCAAGCATCATAAAGTAAGTTTCTTATTGCATGCAAAAGTCAACAAATTGGAAGACCAATCGCCATAAGAAGTAAAACATGAGTAAGTATCAACCAACATCCCCAAATGTGATGAGCTTTATACAATATCAGTAATAATCTCATGCAAAGCAGAAAAATGGAGAAGTAAATAAACCATAACAGTGGCCACTACAAGAAATGTATATATTGATAGGAAACTGCGCAACCATGGGGCCGCTGTTGTGGTTTATTTACTTCTCCAGTAATAGGGAGTAACATGTTATCCGTCAATTGCTAGTAGTTGACAGATAACATGTTGAGGTAAAACAAGCAAACAAAACCAGCTCTCTCTGAAATCAAGCATGCGGAGAATAATACTATGAATATACTATGGTAAAACTACATATTTTAAGTAAAACAGAGGTAATTTGCCAAACTTACATGGTATTTGACGACCCCAGAGAGGAACGATACCCTTGTATAACCTGCATTCATAGGCAGGAGAAAGTTACAACACGAACAAGACTATGACTTGGCTGAAACAACAAAATGTCACATGTGTTGGACACGTACCCAAGAGCGCCTTCAGATTTTACAAACTTGGGCAATCCATCTGACAGACCTCTAGCAAATCCAGGCTGAGTTTGCACTCTGACCTTCACTGCTTCGAAGGGGCAAAGAGCAACATCGGCTATGACCTCAGCAGATGCAGAGCCAGCTAGGTAGATCAATGTCTTGTACTTGGCTGAAAACTCAGGTCCAGCAATGTCGGAGTAATATTTCTTGAAGAACTCGTAGAAGCCAAACTTGCAGGCACCTTGGGCACTGTAACCAAGCAGAGTGGGTACCCAGCCCCTGAAGAAACCCCTGGCGCCCTGCTCCTTCAGTAGAACTCCAAAACCAGATGAAATGCTCTTGTACTTTGCAGGGTCGATCTGAAAAATCACAAGACACAATTCATAAGATGTTAATTACTGCATTTCAACACCAAAATGAAGATCCACTTCAAAATAATTAAACCATCGCATAGAGTAACATGCCAAATTTCCATATTCCTTACAAGACACTGTCAATTCAAACCATAAATCTACAAAAGAGCAGTCAATACTTGGCCAAATTCTCAAAAGCACAAAAAGGAAACAAGATCGGATTGCATCACATTCATAGATACTCTTTACACGGCGAGATCTAATATGCGCAGGCCCGAGTGATCAACGAATGCGCTCAGTCTACCAACATATAGGAGTTAAGCAAAATCCGAGCTCTCTATGGATATATGAGCACCTTTTCAATGCGAACACACCAGAAAAAATAGCGGCGAATAGCATAAGGCGCGATCAACCCCGCCACAAATAATCAAGATATCTCACAGAAGCACACCAGTCCCAATCCTTCCGACGTCTCACGCTATCAGAATCAGAGGATATAATCGAACTAACGAAAGATCAGGCATAAGGCTATCGATACACGCAGACATCTGCAGAACCCGCAAGCAAAGGATCCAGTCTCCCAGACAAATCAGATCACAACACGCACGCACAAGAAATGAAAGGAGAGAAAAATCGAGGAACACGGCGAGATCTCCCCGAGGAAGTCGGAGTCGCGGACCTGCATATTACACTTGACGAGGTCGAGGGGGGTGACGGCCATGTGGGTGAGGCCGCAGCTGAGGATGCCTCCGAAGGTGCAGGCGGCGTAGAACTCCGGGGAGTACATCCCGATCTTCTTGGACGGCTCCGTGGGGGCCGGGATCAGGAAGCCGCTCCGATCCGCCGCCGCGGCGGGGGGGAGGAGGCGGCGGCGGCGGAGACGGGGGAGGAGCGAGGGCCGGCGCCGTTGCCGAGCATCTTCTCCAGGTAGAGGGACTTGGAGGAGGAGGAAGAGGCGTAGAGGAAGCTGGGGATCAGCGACTGCCGCGAGCTCGAGCCGTCTGCGAACGCCATGGATGATGAGATCTGCGAAACGATTCCTGCGCGAGCTAGAGAGAGAGAGAAGAGAGATTGAGGGAAATGAAGGAGGGCTTCGTTTCCAACAATCTCTCGCGGGGAGGCTCCTCTTTGTGTAAGAGAGAGACAGGCCGAGGGGTGGCGATTTTATTGGGCGAAACCCTCGCGTGATGCCTACGAGGCTTTGGGCATCGGCCCTCCGTTCGAGCGTTAATTGCGATTTTGCCACTGTTCCCCCGGCGGACGGCCTCCTGTTGGTCAACGGGAGCTGGCTGCGACCGGGAAAAAAAAAAATTGATGAAAATGGAGAGAATATTTGCGGACCACGGGCCCCGGATTTTGAACCGAACCGAACCGAACTAGTTGGTTCTCATGGTTTTGGATGGATTTATCAAGATATCTTAGTTTTTTATGTATAAAATAAACTCTAATAAATTATTATTTTTCTTTAATATTGGGGAACTCCTGCCTGTAAGGAATAGATTAAAAATAAAAAACGAAGAAGCAAATCTTTGGTTCCAAGATTGGGTGGCTCGATTCTCAAATTCACAAACTAGAAATTAACCTTATTTAGTTCAATTCTGGATTTTAAAATGAGAACCGACCCGCCCTTAAATCGATGGCCTCTATTACAAACCAACTAATTCTCAAGGGGTTTGAATATTTGCATATGGTTTGCATGGCTGGTATGGTATTCTCCATTAAGCTCGTATGATTAATAGATTTTAAATTTAAGCTTTAAAATCTCTCACTTCTTTTCCACATGTCAATTCAACAGATTTTAAGACTTTGTGTGTGTGCTTTTTTTAAGTTTAGGAATCCATTGCACATTTACGATGTGTACTAGATTATTTGGTACATACTACCTAATTAATATCTTTTTGGTAACGTGGTCACGATGAAAAGGGTGCCATTTCAAGCCAATTCGCATTTTACCTAATCACTTACGACAGTGGGCATCTCCGCCTGGGGGTAAAACCGTGATTAAAGCCGGGGAAAGGGGTAGTTAACTATGTTATATAAAAATTATAAAAGGAAAGAGGAAACTACGGAGAAGAGTCCTATGGCATATTCCTCTTTACGTTTTTGGAAAAATCAATCCATATTGCCCGACAACTTTGAACAAAGCATGGAGTTTAGGCTATGATCAATGGTATGGACACGATTACTATGACGACCTAATTTATGTTGAATTCGAATTCAAATTCGAATCAAACACTAGCTATTCTTTAATGGTTGACCTTTTCTTTTATGAAACTCGACAAGTTGATTTTCTCCATTTCGTTTCATCATAAGACATGAACAAGCAAGCCAAACTCGATTAATTGAGCAAGCCATTGGTTTGGCTGGTGAAATCGAAATATTATTCTAGTTTTCTATTAAAATAAAAGAGTTCTTCTCTTCTTTTTTTAAATAATTATGGAATATTTCTCGTTGAGATTTTGATCACGGTGCTTGAATTCCATCGAGCTCTTTGGAATGAATTAACAGAGTGATTTGATTGTAACAATTCGATAAAGTTTCATGATTTTAATTACACTTTTTTTCTAAAATTTTTAGGAATTAATTACACTTCCCAATTAATTTTAGAACTTATGATTCACTTACCTAATCGAGATTCTTAAAATAAGGTACGAAAATAGCTTTGAATGGTTCAATCATTCTATTACCTAATTGCTTACGATAAACGTGACATCTCCCACGAGGGGCAAAACCGTAATTTGCGCGGGAATAAACGTCTAACTATAGTGCCTTTAAAATATTAAAAGAAAGACAACTCCTTGGAGAAGAGCCCTAAGGCATATTCCCTCCCTATTTTTGGGAAAAATCAATCAATCCCCACCGTCCATTTCCAACTTTCGACCGGAATCGTGGGAGCTTAAGGCTCGATCCAACGGTGTGCCGGGCGCGACCCTAAATGATCGAATTCGAATCGAACGCCGGATCACTTTAGCTACTCTTTAGTGATCAACTCTTTTTTTTTTTTTATGAAACTCGACACTCTCGGTTTTTACCATTCCCTTTCATCAAAAGACACGAACAAGCAAACCGAGCTCGATTAATTAATCAGGTGATTTGTTCGGCTTGTGAAATTTTCGATTTTTTTCTAAAATAATTATGGAATAATTTCCTCGACTTTGACTTTATTTTTATATATATGGAGTTGTTCTGCATAGGATATGACGGTATAAAGATGGTTCCAAATACTAAAAGGCGGAATAAAATTTAAAAAAGAACTTAAAGAAAACGAAAATAAAATTGGGATGGATTCTAATCCCGGCACGTAATCGTGTCTCCGAAGCTTTGGAAAAAGCTTTCGTGAGGATCGCATCTTATTCTTTGGTAATTCCTTTTTTTTTTCTTAATGGGGTAACTTTTTCGTCCGGCTTCCTTGGAATAAAATGAATATGCTTCAAGAACTTCCGTATTTTCGTTAATGTCGAATTTTCAAATTCAACTTTAGTATTATACTTCTGCCCATGAAGCTTGACTTTGACCAAGGTGTCAAATTGTCAATAATTATTGTTTTCACAATTTGTTTTTCTCACTTGAAATACTAATTTCAGGTGTTTTGTTACACGTGACGATTTGATTTGATTTGAAATTTGAAATTTGAAATTTTCGATCAACGTTTCTATTTTCATGGTATATGATTATGAAGCACGGGAAGTTCATGAGCCGTTTCCTCAGAAGCGATGTGGGATGGCAGGCATCGTCGGAATGGGATTGGCAACTGGCGATAGAGAGGGAGGGGTAAGAGATGACCGGAGTGACAGCCGGGATGGAGGTGGCGGTAGAGGTGATCATCGGACGAGCTGGAAAGTCGATTAATGCATTGCCGGATGAACAATCGTATGGTATAGAATTTATATTTGAATGGACATGTCCGATTGGGCTTTTATCGTACAAGGAAATTGCTCAAGCCCCGCTCATTTTCCTTTCGAGCAAGAAAGGCCCGTTGATCGCCTCTACAAGGCGGTCCGATACCATGTGAGAAATTCATGACCGGTAGGATTAGGACAGTTCTTGAAATCATGTGAAATATTTGAAATTATTATACAACCATCTACCCACGAAGGTCAATTTTCAAGAATGAAGGGCAATTGGTGAAATCTAATGGATGTCTAACACTCCGTGTCGTGAATTTGTATAATAGATGAAGAAAACAACAAAAATAATCCATAAATTTTGATTTAATGCGTAATATTATCTTTATGTTTTTAATTTATTCAATGTGATCCTTGAACTTTGGTTAATGTGCAATATTATCCCTAAATTTTTAATTTATTCAATGCGATTATTGAATTTTAATTCAATGTTTAAGACGGTCTCTTACATTTTAAATATTTTCATGTCACGCCTTTGAGATCGACATGCCATGCCACGCCTTCTCTTCTCCTTCTTCTTCGTCTTCATGTTCATCTTCTTCGATTGAGACTTGGAATTAAGAGGAAACCAGAACACACGACTCTCCCTCTCTCCCTCCCTTCCTCCCTCGATCCATTCACTGTAAATCTATTGCTTTCGCGACGGCAATGGAATGGTCGCGGCGATATCAGAGCGAATCTGAGCTTTCCAAGCTATACACCTCTCGTGATTAGCCCTAGGCAATCTGGGTTTTCAACTCGCTTGGCTTTGTCACTAGCAATCCAAGACGTTTGGCGAACGACTCGTTCTTCGATTTGCCTATGAGTGAGAAGACGAAGCGGGGGATGAACGAGAAGTACCGAGGCCGTACTTCTCTCGTTCGATCAGGTAGGTATTCGATTCTGGAAATCAGATTCATAGGCTATTAGAGGACTTTGAACAAGAGAGCAAAATCGTTGTCTTCCACTTCTTCTATCTATTGTCTCTGTTGGAAGGCGCCACAGAAGCCCGATACCTACATTTGAGGAAATCGCCAAGAGGGAGCCCAAGTCCGAGCCTGTCATTATATCTAATTGGATTCACATTCGCTCAAAAGCTTAAGCCGATAAATTATGAGCCGATTAGTATAATATATATTAATTATTTTACATCACAACAATTCTGAGATTCCTCTAACACAACTCATACATGCATTCTAACAATTTTCTGTACATCCTGATAATTTCCCCCTTTGCCGAAGCCCAAGTTTGAGTCCATTGATTGTATTGGGTGATTTTGGATATCTCTCAACCTAAAAACTACCTCAAACTTTCTCTCATACTTATAAACCGACCACTAGCCCTTTCACAATCGACGTGGCATATCCTCGATAGCCTTAAACAATTCAGAGGTAATTTTGCCCAAAATTAAGGGAATTAGGGTTTCGATGATTTGGGAACGGGGCTTCAGCATTAAAAAGGGAACTTTTAAGAAGAAAACAGGAGCATCAGAGGCCGAGTGCTTCTCTCTTAAACTATGAGAAAGCATGGTACCCCACAGAGACGAACGTACATCAGCAAACATTTGAGCTTCCATGGCTACACTGGTGCTCTAATTCTTCCATGGCTGCTCCGTTAAGCTTACGCTTTCTTTTTTTCCTTTTCTATCGAGAGCCAAAACAACGACATTTTTTGTGGTTTTGCTGATTGGATTTTCCTGGCGAGCCACATTGGCCAATTTATAATTAATTAATATCATATCAAATTTTCTGACCACACTAATCTCTGATGACACTCAGGTTATCGATTTTTCATTAACGAATCACTCAAATGATCGAAAAAGAAAAAGTTAGAACACTCAAGTGAAGGCCATATGAAAGTTATGGTAATTGTATTGTTCTTATTATCAAAGTTTAGAGATTATACTGCACATTGGATTAACATCTAGAATTCATAGGTGCTATTCTTTCTAATAATAGTAGAGACAGAGATTTTTGTAGGGTTTTAACAAATCTAACATACATCATGAAATACGATAAGAAAATACATAACCCGAGTGGTAAAATTCTGTAAAATTGTTAATGGATAAAAAGGAAAGATATATATCGAGTTAATTGATTCAGCGTTGGATATAGATTACTCTATGATTCGGTATCTTCGTAATTCGTCCATATAAGCACTTTGTATTTCGAGTTTTAATAGAATATGAATTGATAATATATCAATGATTCACTAGAGTGATGAATACGTTTGCTCGGAAATACCTGGAGTGCATGGCAACGTAAAACCCATGTCACCATCTAGTTAAGGAAAATCTAATTTGGGAAAGCTTTTTGAACGGAGATTACGAGCGATTGAAACTTCCATGAAAGGAAATGAGCAATTAATTAGGCTGCAATTGAAAGGGGTGCACTTTGAAATACGGGAATGCCTTGTATGGTGAGGAGACGTTAAGGAGGGGTTCTTGAGAGAAATTCTTGACGTGCCTCTTCGGTTTTTGTCCTGGTGAGATCTCGGCAGATCCTGCAAGCCTTTCTTCTTGGATCTTTGGCTCACGGTTCTGAACTTTTGCTCTCCTGAGTGATCCTCAAACGATGGCAAATGAGAAGTTCCGCTGTACATGGGTTGCACTTGCAGATACCACCTCCAAGACCCACCAGTCCCAGTGGCTCCAGGAAACTCTCTCCTGTCAGATCTCTCTCTCTCTCTCTCTCTCTCGGCACGCATGTTTCGTGTCGCCGGTGTGTCGCATGCTTGGCTTGTTGATATCCGATGTGTTACATAAGTCTCTGGGTTACATTATTTGATCGATGAGTGTGGAGGAGAGGGAGACCAGGAATCGAACATGTGAACTGCTGCGATCTCGATAAAGACAGGACATTAGATTACTATGCCGTTGCACACAGGATGCAAAAGATTTGGGTTTATGCTGATATGACCCGATTGATTTGTATTAGCTGACTTCATTTCCCTTCTCAGTTTATTTGCAATTGATCAGAAAGGAATCCACGAGTGCTGGCTCATTCTTTAACATTTCACATTTGTTCTTGATTCGACAAAATTCTCCTTGATCTCTTTCAAATATCAATTTCAAGCTAGTATTACCAGCAAGCATGAACACTTCCCGGACATTATATCGTCTCCTCTTTCTCATAGGGAGTTGTCATGGTCTCTGGCAAAGTGTGAATGAATCATAGTTACTAAGGGTACCGTTTACAGATGTACCTCAATCTACTGTTCTGTTTACTGTGCAGCTATGAATTTCTTAGTGAAGGTTCAATATTATATATTAAATCTGGATAATGATGTAGAAGATGGCAGAAAGCAATATTCCTACTTTGAAGTTGAACGATTCTATCTGCATCCTTTCGAATTTTTCAACACAAACCTGCACAAGGAAAACAAGGGAAAAACTTGGTACTAGAATTGTTCCTGTTAACTCAATCATTCCATTTTTCATTGCAGATGTAGACAAAAAAGTGGGTGACATTAGAGCACTTGTGGAACAAGATGGTGATAGAGCACAAATTGTTCAAATCCTTGAAGAACTGAAGAAGTCTTACTGTGCTCTAGCAGAGGGGCATGATCAGTTGAAGTCCAAGTTCAGTCACCTCCAGAATGCAAGAACTTCAGCATCCCCTTTCTACCGGAAGGGTCTCCTCGAAGGCGTCACCAATGAGGATGCATCGGGAGTCTCTGAGAGCCCCAAAATGGACAGTCTGGATTCCCCACCAGAGTCCGCTGTCATAGATCCTGAAGTGGAGTTCGACAACTTCCGCTTCGAGATCCTGGACAATTTTGCCGATGAGATAGTCCTGGATGAACCTACTGGTGCCAATCTGAATCTGACAAAACCGATTGATGGAGAAATTCGTGAAAAACATACTGTCACGCTCACCAAAGAAGAAATCACGCCTGCGATCCACGGTTCTGAGACTGATCAGGAGGTAATTGGCGATTACTGGACTGCACATCTAGGGTGGGAGATGAAGTGGAATGAGCTGAAGCTCCAGGTCACTAAGCTGATGGAGGAGAACCTGCAGAGGCAAGCAGAGCTGGTGAAAAGAAATGAAGAGAAGAGGGTAATCATTAGGGGCCTCAGGTCGGATCTGAACGGCTTGAAGGCCGAGAATAAGGCGCTGCAGGACTCCCTCGTCTGCTCTAAGGCTGTTAAGAAGGGCTACCAGTTTCAGATGACGAGATTGAAAAGCCTAGTCTTGAGTAGAATTTTCAGAAGTTCTCAGTGATGGTGCCGAGGAGATCACAAGCCACTGCATTGCCACACTCAAACCGAAACGAATCACTCCAGCTAATAAAGTCAATTCTCTGTTCATGCCACAAGCAGCAAGCAGACTCACCTTAAAATCGCAAGCAAACATATAGTGAGCCGGTGCTGCTTTTCTTGTTCATACGTAGGGTGTGCAAACATTCTTGTGAAACCAGAGACTCTGTAGGAATCTTCTGCTTCAAATTTCCCATCGACTTAAACATCTAGTAATAACTCTGTCAATTCCTAGTTTACCTTCAATGAGATCATACATAAGAAATTGAATACCATGTTGACATGTCAATCAGGACAACGTGATTCTTTCGAACCCCACAGTCAGTTTTAGATCAACAATTCCAGACATTGGATTATCCATGTGTCACTCTTTGACAAGAACCTGTATCAGTGCTACAAAGAATCACAAATACAAAAAGGTCAAACTCCAGCAACTGTTCTGTTTTCTTTTTCTGCTCGGAGTTCATGAACGTGGAGGAATAAATATATGATAGTTTACAACATCATTGCCAGTGTTTGCAGAGGAAAAAAGAATCACTCAAACATACAAATCCAAAACATAAACCAGAACGTCGTGGGATTTAATTCAATAATCATTCCTCAATCTTCTTGATACCAAACTTTGTGTCCTTTGAGTTCTCCATCAAAAGGAGCCTCAGGTGCGAGGTACAAACCAGAACATCGTGGGGTTTAACTCGATAATCAATCCTCAATGTTCGCGATACCAAGTTGAGTGTCTGTTGGAGTTCTCTGTCTAAAGGAGCCTCAGGTGTGAGGTATCATTTAATCTTTTTATCTGCCACCCCGTTTTCCAGGAATGTTGCAAGACTGTCACTGAGGAATCTTCCACGCAGATCTTATGAGACATTAGTGCACTGCAACCCATAATCCCTGTGATTAGACACTTTATTGCAGTTGGATGCGTAAATATACCAACACAAGAGGAAATACTGGAAAGAGAGCTCCTTTCACTTAGATCGTGCAGTGTGTTCTGGGGATGCCCTTCCCGAGGAGAATTTTCATCTTCGGGATCATGATCTCCTGTAGTAGTTACATACTGAAGCCTGCTCTTACCAGATTTTTTCTTCACCAATCCCTGCCTGTGCCTGTGAAGCATATCAGAGCGGGGTGATGGAAGAGAAGGCCCATCTCGGTCACTGATAAAATTGGATGAAGCATATGCATTCTGGTGGGAGTATCGATTGTTCTCATTTGCACTGTGGAGAGAGAAATCTAAGCGCAACTTCTCAGGCAGACCGAGTACAGTTCCATTTAAGAAGTGAACCATTCGGAACTCCACCTCCCTAAGCGACTCTCCACCCGGCACAGAAAAATCAGGCTGAAGTCTCTCCATAACACCCAAAATTTCAGGTGTATATACTTCTGACACAGGACATCCCTCCCATTGACCTTGGCTCATCTCTGTAAGCGCATCTGACAACTGAATCTGTTCCGAGGAAAAATTCATTTCCTAGACAGAATCATTAACAAAACGAGTGGTCAGTTCAAATTATATAGCGTCAAAGACAGGAGTGAAGCATTCTTATATCACATAACATTCTCTCAACTAAGTAATATGGCATTAGCTCTGGGTATGGGATGTCTACAAGGTGTTTGTCAGCATAACCAAAGAAGATCGCAAACTGCATTGGCATCAGTGAGCTTCGAGACGACCCTTTCTTTGTAATGTGGGATTGGTGATACTCACCAGATGACTAGCCACCACAAAATTTCCTCACAAGCTAAGCTTCTTAGATATAATTTGGTGATGTCTACATATCTTGACATGGTTAGCTTAATTACTCATGGACTTAATGAAGAAAATGTTATCTACGACTCTCAACCCCTGTCATTCTTCTCATCGACTTCTTATGTCTATTCAGCAATTTCTTGGACCTATGAACTTGACCCAACTGCTTACATTCACTTTCCTTCAGACCCAATATCCCCCACGAATCAATCAGTTCCACAGTTGTAAATCATGGCTCCACTCAAGATCTGAACAATCCCATTTAAAGATCTCAAGATATATTGATAAGGCCTCCATATATCAGCAGCCCTGCATTGGCATTCAAAAATAATGTTTCTGCAACTTGAACGTATGATCCTAGGACCTAGGTCTTGATAGGCTATTTGCAGTTCTACTAAAGCTCACTGGCACTAACTAGACCCAAAAGGTGGGTCAGGTCGGGTTTGGGTCGGGTCGAAAATGGTCCGACCCATATTGACCCATTTAACCCGTTTTGACCTAAATTCATGTAATGTAAATCTAATGACCCATACCCGACCCGACCCACACCCGACTCATACCCGACCCGACCCATACCCGACCCAACCCGTATTGCTAAAAACCATTATTATTGTAGAGAAATCCAAATTCACTCGAAACTCTATGTTAAATGATTCACTCAACTTATATTTGACATATATTTAACTTTTACTTAACTCATATTTGACCAATATTTAATTTTCACTTGACCCATATTTGACCCATATTCAACTTTCACTTGACCCATATTTAACCCATATTCAACTTTCACTTGACCCATATTTGACCCATTTAACTAAAAGTGAGTCATAATATGGGTTCATGACCCATTTTGACACCTCTAGCACTAACTAATTAAAGCGACTGTATGTTCTGATAGGTCAATGAAGACAATGGTCCCTTGCTATAATTATTTATTCATACAGCTGTTATCCTAAATTAAAGCTTGAAATCCTATCCCCTCAAAATGACCCATCATATCAGAGTGGCAATTTAGCTCATGTCATTTTCCAAGCTGAATTAAAACTCACATTTCAAGCAGTCAAGCTCGGCGCTTCTGACTTGAAACTGATTCATACTGTCTTGCACAAGTTGAATATCAAGAGTTAGCACGTAAAATTAGCAACTGTAATAAGCAACGTAGTTTGCATTCTCATTGCTAGTATATTCTGCTTAGTTCCTCCAACTCATTGTATCAATCCTAACAGAATTCAAACTCTCGATGCTGCCAAGTCGACAGCGTTTACTACAATCGAGAATTGACAGTTCATGATTCCAAAGAAGCAAACGCCACTTTAATCCACATTCTCTAATTGTACATAAAGAGTCAACTCGGTAAAAGTAGCAAGCAACCCAATTTAAAGCTCATGGATTAATCCTACGGGAATCCAATTTTACCTGACAAACCAAAGCTGCCATCGACCTTGCTCGATCCAGCGGCGAAGAATAAACCGCGCCAAACCGGACACGGTGCGAATTCAGCAGCACGGCCAAGGCCCTGGCCTGCCGCTTCCCGTTGGTCGTCAGCCCGGCGGCAGCGCAACGCCCGCCGACCAAATCCGGCCTCAAGCTAGCCTCGCACTCGCCGTGGCTGATCAAGAACACCTCCGTCGTGACCGCGCCCCGGTCCTCCTCCATCGTGCTCGAGGAGTAGCTCCGAGAGAACACCGGCGGGGGCGGCGGCAGCGGCGGGGGCGGCGCGAGGACGTTGTAGGGGTCCCAGACCTTGATCGACGGCCCCATCCGCGGCGTCCCGAGGGTGGAGAGCTGCGGGGAGAGCGGCGACGCCGACGCGTAGCACGGCAACATCTCCGGCTCCTGCTCCAGCACCTTCTTCACCAGGTGGGTATTGTTCAATTCGTTCCTACTGAGCACCGCATTCCCATCTTCCTCATCCTCTTCTTCGTCGTCGTCCTCTTCCCCATCTTGGCTCTCGTCCTCGTCCCTCACTTCCTGAACCGAATGAGACGATCCCATCGATCTCGAACCCCCCTCCGATCGCTAGGATCCGAGCCGAAGCATCAACCGGAACGGATCGACCGCGAAGCAAGACGCGAAATTTACGTTGCCGACGCTGCGGCCGGCTCGAAAAATGAAGTGGGCAAGCTCGAGATGAATCCGCCGCCGACGGAATTCGGGTCTGCGAACGGATTGATGTTGGAGACGGGCGACGGGGGAAGAGAGAGAGCGAGGGCAAAAGAGATCTGAGGGAATCAGATAAGATCTGGTCAGAGTATGGGCGCCTGCGGGATCGGCGGGTCGGGTTTTCCGGCGGGTCGGGAATCGAATCTTTCAGATTCAGATTCAGATTCAGAACCACAGGGCTCAGCCTCAGGCTGAGTCTCAGACGAAACAAATCAGACGAGTTTCCTAGCTTGTTTGCTAAGAGCATGTGAACCTGTCTTATCTCGTCCACAGAGTAATTCGGGACGGGTCTCGATTCAGGTCTAAATAAGTGTGCTTCCATGTGATTGTGATCGTATCATGAAAACTCCATCCGACCTGCACCTTTGACGTCCTTACATAATTTGATGATTAATATGAAATATGCTCAGCATGTATAATGAGTTGGGACATAAATGTGTTGTGGAAATTAGAATGGGAATGTGACAATTGTGTATCTTTACATAGGTGTTCATGTCATTATCGTTGTTTATTTTCACTGATACATATTAAATATTTTGATAAAGAAAGTGTATCGTTTTCGATACTTATTTTTCTCTCATTATTTGTGATTGATAATTGAAAATGGAAATACCCGATGAATTCAATCAATATCCTGAAAATTCTCGTTAACAAGAACTTATTACTACTATCATTGCTTTTATACATTACCATTGCTATCACTATCTCTGGTTTTTTTTCTATTTGTGAAAGGGTGGGAGGAATGTCCAGCTTTATGACCTCCCCCGGACGTTACTATGTTTACCAACCCGTCGCCAATTTCCATTAGTGAGCAAGATATGAGACCATGAGACAATACAACCCATTCATTGTTGGATCACTATCTATCAGTGGTGTCACTATCTCAAGTTATTATTTATGAAAATCGACATTAATCATGATATGGCATTTTATTACTATCATTGCTTTTATACATTACCATTATTATCACTATCTCTGGTTTTTATTTCTATTCATGAAAGGGTGGGAGGAATGACCAGTTTTATGACCTCCCCCGGACGTTACTATGTTTACCAACCCGTCACCACATTTCCATCAGCAAGCAAGATATGAGACAATGCAACCCATTTATTGTTGGACAACTACCTGTTGGTGGTGTCACTATCTCAAGTTATTATTTATGAAAATCGACATTGATCATGATATGGCATTTCTACAAACACTAGAGAATCCCACTCTGATATATCTATGACCATCCAATCATAAAAGAATAATTTTCTATCCTTCATTAGAAATTTTGAAAGTATTTATGTGTGATATGATAATTGTGTCAAAAAGTATAAAAAAGAAAATATCAAATGCTTTCTCAAGATATCATGGAAAATCATTTATATTCACTGTAATTGGGAAACATAATAAGGGTATGGATAATTGATTTGAGCTTAATTAAAATCTTAATTACGAGTAAGTGTTGCCTATATAGTTATCTAACAAAACTACTTCTCATTTTTTTAATCTAATGATCTATATTCTCCCTACACTTTAATAAGATAAGTTATTAACAATTATAGCTCACCACATTTGCCCAAGCAATTTCATCAATTACGCATTATATGCCATGTCATTGAGGTTGAATATGAATAATATTCTCTTTGTTCACTCATAAATGCAAATTGAGAACCTATTCCATCAACTTAGGGTGCGTTTGTTTCACGGAAAATCGTACCGTTTTTGGAAAATGTTTTCCAGGAAATCATTTTCCATGAAAATGATTAGTTTTCCTTTGTGTTTGGTGATATGTGATTGAAAATGTTTTCGGGCATTTGGATCGCATTTTAGGAAGCAACGATCGAATGATTAGGAAGCAACGATCAACTCAACTCATCTCGATCCGAAAATTTGGGCAAATCTATGAAAAAATCGGAGAGGAGAGAACCTCGAGTTGCGTTGTATTGAGCGTCGTTGAAGAAGAGCGGGACCTTCACCGACAAAGAAGATGAGCTCGACCTTCATTGACCTTCAACAAAGAAGAAGACGAGCTCGACCTTCATCGATGAATATCGCTAAAGAAGAGCGGCTTTTCTCTGAGGAAAAAACAGAGCTTCATCGATGAAGGTCAAGCGGCTTTTCTCTAGGAAAAACAAAGCGATTTTGGACATAAATGACGTGATAAAAAGGAAGGAATTAAAGAGGAAAGTGTTTTCCCTTTCCACGTTAGGAATTCATTTTCCTAAAATAATACACAATATTTTTTTGGCCAGAAAAGTATTTTCCATCGACCAAATCGTTTTCCAAAAACAAACAATGGAAAGTCAGGAAAATATTTTCCTAAATTACTTTCGTTGAAAACAAACGCACCCTTAATGTCGTTTGCGATGGGATGTAAAAAAGAGTAGAATCAAGTCATAAATGCTTTTGTTTGGCTGCAATTTAATCCTTCCTGTGAGCTCACGAATAAATTTGCTAAGGTGGGACATTGGAACGCGGTGCAGTGTTTTCAAATGTTTTTTAACATACGTGAAGTCAAAAATTAACAAAAAAAAAAAAAAAAAAAACCGGAGACTCCAAAAAATTAGAAAAAATTGGAAAAAAAAAAGCCAACAAAAGAAAAAACAAAGTATGAAAGAGGCACCGTCGGTTAGGGGCTGTGCATGAGAGTTCGGCCGGGTCGCTGCCACGTGGGCCCTCGCCGGCGACATCGGGGCGATTTGTCAACCCATGGTCCCCGCCCCCTCTCTCTCTCCTAGGGTTACTTCATTTTTCTTCTTTTTAAAATTTTTAGCTTTCTTTTTTTTAAATTTCCGACATTTATTTTTCTCTTTTCTAAAAAAATTGACTATTATAATATGACACCATGTCAAGGCCAGATATGCTAAAAATGGGTAAAAAAAAATGCTATGTCGAATTCCAGCATGCCATGTTAACAAATTTGTTCGAGCGGTCATTAGAAGGTTCTAATTGTGTTGAACTAAAAAGCATTTAGAACTCAATTGCAAAAGTTTAAATATTTAGAACTTCATTGCCAATAAGACAAAATAATTTTAGAATTGTTGGTGCAATTTTATCGGTATTTTATATTATCGTTACTATTTTTTTTGGGTTAGATTATTGTCACTTTAAAATTCAACTTTGGTTTCATAAGTTTGTAAATCGTTCAAACCACTTCAAATCGATAACTTTAATAAAGAAATTTATTCTTTTATGAACTAATAAATTTTGCAGTTAACCTGACAAAATAAATGCTATCTATTGAAAATTTTCTCTTAGACTATTGATATTAATTCATCGAATCAGTAGTTGATGAGTTGTCTACATCGACATAAAACTATGGACGACAAATTTGACTTAATTATCATATTCTATATAAACCATATTATTTTATATATTTTCATTGTACTATTTTTTTTTAATGCACATAAATCTGATTTTGATTTCACAATGGAAAGTGTACACACTACAAAGTAAGTATTGAACTTCTGATTTGAGTGTTGGTTCAATGCTAACGGACAATTTCCTCCCTCTCTCTGTCGGCACGGCGGATTGCCTGCCGCCGTTATCGGGCCGCTTAAATGGGCGTTCGACTACTCCCGGAGCTCCTCCGTCCTCGGCCACTCAGCATCATTCAGCGGCCAGGGCATGTTAGAACATGGTCAACAGAAATAGGCTGATGGGCCTACTGTTTTGTTTATATTGGGCTGGGCTTAAGGCCCACCCTCAACCCAACCCAATTATCTTTTCAAAACTATTTTACTTTTCTGATTTTATGTTATATAATAAGCAAAACCAATCAAAAGTATCTAATTTACTTTCCCTGGTCATTAGTTATAAGAGAAAAAAGATCATGCTATTGCCACAGCCAAAATAGCAGCCAAAACTTAACCAATTCAATAGGATTATAACTCACACCAAACAAATAATTTCGGTTCGTTATCGGGTTGGGTTCGGTTTTAAACCATTACCATCAAACCGATTTCCATGTGAGAATTTTAATGCATATTCAAACTATCTAGCTTCAACATGCAATGGAAACTAACCGAAAAAGCACCTATTCCTACACGCTTAACGAAAAAAAAGGGAATATAATTACAATCAAACCAGATTAAATTATTGAAACATTAAAAGTTATTAGTTATTATTATATTTGGTCGATAAAAATTTATTAGTTAAGTCAATGAAAGATTACAAAAGGTCATAGAAAGCTATTTCCTAAGTATCATATGAAATAAAAAAAATAACTCGATAATGGCCAACTTGTGAAGTAGAATTCTTCCATTTAATAGTATAGAATTATTTAAGATAGTAGAACCTAGTTAGGTTAAGATACAAATATTATTAGTGAAGAGGAAAATAAAATTGTTTATTAAACTTATCGATTTAGTTCGGTTTGATCGTTCTTTAAAGTTATGAAACAAAACCAAGCCAATAAACTGATATCAAAAAATCCAAATCAAAGCATATTTCATCCTTTCTGTAATTTACTTTGAATTTTTTTGGACTGTTTTTAATACAAATGTCGGTAGCAAAAAATTATAAGTAATGTATGTTGAAAATTCCGCCCCTAGTTCGTCAAAATTCTAGCTCGGTCACCGGTTCAGATCAAACCAAATGGAAAAACAAATGAAAGTTATTAACTTGATTTGATTATGGAAAGACACTGATCCGGTTGGACCTACTAGAATCTCACCTTCTATATTACATTATTCTTTTTAATGACTCAGAAAAAGAAAAAGAACAGCACAGTATGCTATTGAAGGAATATTAGATGGGAAAAGAGGGCACAAATTAAATACAACTTTGGCGTAGAGCTCGTTTGATAAAACTGAAAATTAAGTGTCGAAAATTTAAATAGCAAACATTATGTGCTAAAATTTTTATGTGCCGAATAAAAAGTGAAGAGTTTTTGATAGGAGATGAAAATTGAATAATTATTTATATTATTTTCTTAATAAACATGGAATAGTGCACATTATTGAAAGGTTTTGACAGCATAATTGATAATATTTTAGTATATATTGGATATTTTATAACTTAACTAATTAAATAAGTCCTTACCTACTTATGCATTATGTGGTATTTGTCTTAAAATAATAGTTAAGTTGTGTGTAATTAGAGTTATTAAATGCACTTAACAATATTAAGTGCCGAAAAGCTTAATTTTCAATGTTTAATATGGTTATCAAACATATCATGAAATTAAGTTCCAACTTAATGAATGGAAAGACTATACATCGATGTAGGAAGCAAATAGAAAAGATTATTAGTCATCATAACCGTCGCCGACCATCTCAACTTGTCCCTTAGCCATCTTTGACGGCCTCGCGACCATCTCGGGTGTGCATCTTCTCTCCATCTTGCGAGATAGGACTAACCTAAGAGGCTTCCAACTGTGTTGTGTAGGGGTGTGCTAGTGTGGAGGGGATGACGCCGGCGTCGTTTCAGAGGCCAAGCTGGTGATGGCGGAGGATGAGGTTGGCGATCTCGAGCATACTGGGGTTGATGCTGGAGAGAGAGAGAAATTGATGCTGGAGAGAGAGAGAGAAAGAACACAGGCTGGAGAGGAGGGGAGGAATGTGAGCACCGCTATCGTTGCTAGAGTTAGACACTCAAACATAACGAAATAGGGAGAAAAAATGAGAAACATAAGTCGAAACACAAGATTTATCCTAATTCACCCTTAAATTAGGGTTACATTCAACAAATGATTTCACTATGATTAGAACCTTGCACTTCTCACCCTCAATTACAAAAGAAAGAGATCATATATACCTAGTATATATAATTTCTTTATATAACATCCCACGGGACTCGATGACGAGTATGAACCATACCTCAACATTCAATATAAACCAAACCTTTCCTTATTCAAGTAGGTGGCGGACGACGTGACCTTATCAAGTACCCACCCTCTGAAAAAGTTCCTAACATCCAATAATTTCCTCTTGTTCATGTGAGATATTATTTGAGACTCCCATTTCGACAAGAAATGTCGAGGAGGTCTATTCGGGTGACCACATGGATCCACATGGTGGTCCTTTGCCACAATACAAGCCATCTTTCGACTTGCACACGCATGCTTCATCTCAGTCTTTCGTGCACAGCCCAACCCTACCCAACAATGCCCTCCCATCATTGAATCTGACATTGGGAACTCATAGTGGAAATCGAATGGTGGGAGATTAAAACATGTGCGAACATGTTGACTATGATGAAGGAATGATAGGTATCGACCAGGGATCATTTTCTTGCTGGTCTCCACATTCCCTAATGTCAATCCATGGGTGGGGGGAGATTCCAATGCTATCACAACTCTAATCTTTCATTTCTTCTTCTTCTTTTTTTATTTATAAACTTTAGTAATATCCAATTCACGTAGTTCTTTTATCAATTTCTGAAACGGCATGAGAACACATCCTTATTACGCAATTTTGGTGAAGCTGGATCCATTCTAAGTGTATTCGTGTCATAATTATATTGTCTCCCTTGATATACCAATACTAATAGGTATGATTGTTTGATAATAGATGTAGATTTGCATATGTATAAGAAAAATAGGTCATTTGTACCATTTAGCCTAATCATAATTGATCTTCTTCTGTGCATTCAAAATTCTAAATGGTGTTTTACAAATTACCTGACTGAATAAATGAGAAATATGGGCATCTTTAATATGCTCTTCCCAAGTATTAATACATTGTTGACAAAAAGGAACAACAAATCCAAATATTTCTTTTATCTATCTCTTTTACCTTTTTTCCCCCTTTTCGACTCGTTGTTACTTACACATCAATTTTCAAGCTAGAAAAGTTTAAGTGGAATGTGTCCCCACACCGAAGCACGGGTTGATAAATATCATGGAAAGATTAAGGACACTTGTTAAAATATGTATAAGTTTAAGCCCATAAAAAAATCAATCCAAGTAAGTTTTCTAATTTAAATAATTTTCTAAAATGAGTGGTTTTCTAGTTTGAGTAAGTTTTCTAAAGGGTTTTTATTTTGAACTACAATATTATATATATATATGCACGCGTATAGGAGATCGAATTTTACTTGATGTAAACACTAAAGGAAACATAGGGAATGTCACGCCTTTTCTCTTTGAGTTTTTAGAGTGAGTTCTTGGTGAGAGAATATGAGAACACTTGTGGATTTGCTTTAGGTGTAACCTAGGGCTGTCAAACACTTTAGGATTGAGCAGTTGTAAACTCTGTACTTTTCAGATTTATAGTGGATTTCTTGGCAACCAAATCTTGCCTAGAGTAGATATTGACCCTCCAACTAAACCACGTAAATGTAAGATGCTCTTATTTTTCCTTGATGAATTCTCTAGTAATTTCTTCTTCTCACGTTAGATTTGAATTGCAAGATTAGTTAGTTTCCACATTGTTTTCACAAAAATTGGTGTCAGTGCTAGGGTTAGGATTTTATGGATATGATTTGGGGTTTTTGCTTGTCTGATAACGACATGGAAATTCATTTGTTGCATCTATTTCTTGGGCTTAAATAGAAATTGAGAAGTTTAATGGAACAAACCAACCATTAAGACGAGTGTACTGAATTTAATGGAAGGAACCAAGCATTGAGATGAGTGTACTACAAGCCAAGATTTGACCAAGGTATCGGATGCCAATGATAAGTGGCCACAAACAATGAAAGAGACCAATAAGGATGAGTTAATAGAGAGGACAAAGAGTATAAACCCATTGAACCTATCGGATGAGGTGTTAATAGAAGTGACCGAGAAGAAGAATGCCACAAGTTGTGGGCAAAACTTCAAGTCCTTTTTTAAATGAAGGGTTTAAATAATTGCCCATAGACACTAAAAAGGATATTTTGGTTTTGATTTGCTAAAGGTCCTTTTATTAGAGTCCACTTAGATGAGTTTAACAAACTCATGATTGTTTTGAAGAATATCAATAAGGCCTAAATCAATAAAAACTGGGCATGACACTATTGACGTCTACCAAATCATAGGGGAACTTTATTGGTTCGCTATTATAGGGGTGCACTACAATTATCTTGGAAGAGGTAAAATTTGCGTTGTTATCTATGGAGTGTCAAAAGAAGTTGCAACATGATGGTTTGGCTCAAGATGAATCTTATGACTAATGATTTGAAATAAAGATGAAAATCAGGGTCAGGCAGCAAAGGTAAAAGTAGGTCAAAATTGTGCCATAGAAAATCTAACGATCTCGTGAAGTGCTTTGAATGTCATAAAGATGAGAACGTGAGGAAAGATTGTCCAAAGCAAAGAAATAGAGAGGGTATGTAGAATGCCACAAGTACCGTGCATCTTTTATACGCTCTTCTATGTATTAAAACATTCTTGGACAAAAAGAGCACACATTCAAACTTTTTTAATACATCTCTGTTGTTGTTTTTACCCATTTTCGGGTCATTGTAAGGTACAAATGCATTTTCGAGCTTGACAACGTTTAATTGAAATGTATCACCATAGCAAAGGCACGGGTTAATAACTACAATGAAAAGATTAAAGCCCTTGAATTAAACAAGTCAACACTTGCCATGGACGTTCAATCTACTCACAATGAATGCATTATTCGTGCCTCAAGCATGTGCCACGACCGATAATCGAGGCCCATGCCTATCCACATATAATAAATTAGTATCTTTTGTATGCGAATATTATAATAAGCATACTTTGCTGGAGTGTCCTTAAGACATTTTTTTGAGCATATCAAGTGATGACTACTTTAAAATTTTTAAATATTAACTACCCATAATACGAAAAAGGCAATGCATTAGAAATTATAAATTCGCCTTTTTTGGTTGCGCGAGTGAATTGAGTAATTAAGAAAAAGTAGCTCCCCAAATGGCGCATGCATGGACTCCTTTAGTCCATAAATCTTCACTAAAGAATTTCTAGGGCACTGCTTTTTTAGCGCTTATTAATTACTACTAATCAGGAGGGATTATTTTAAAAATATTCAGACAGCAAAGCCTGGCAAAGGCTGGGTTCGTGGAGCTTGTCTGACGGTTGTCTCCGCTGTCTCAATAAGATGACAACCTTGTATCCCGCTAGATTAGCCAATAGAGCAACGAATCCAAAAGTTAAAATACGCACCTTGTCATGGATCGTGATTTATTTGATATTTTTTAATTAGGAGAAGCTAAATTAGAGTTTGACACTGGCCTAGATCCTCACGCCCAGCTATCGCACTAGCATTGGGATCCACCGGGAGCGCCATACACGTATTATCTTGCACTACATGAAGAAAAGTATTATTATATTTGGAAGAATATATTAATCGAAGTTAAGTTAAGAGAAATTAATCACCAATAAATAGCACAAAATACACACACTAGAAGCTTAGGGATCGATGGTGCATGCCTTTATCCCTTTTGATATAAGCTATTGAGATTAAGCCGATGAAGGAAACTGGATCCAAGCAAAATTTCCATATTTGAATAGAATTTGTAGTTTGACGTAGGACCACGTTAGAAATTATTGAAATAATTTCCACATAAGATTTGTATTCCTAGTTTGAGTTGACTAAACAGGTTTTCTATTTTGGATATTGATAAATAAATCCTAAGGTAGTAAGTACTAGGGGTGACGATTGACAAATATAGTGCTTGTAACGATGCAAAACCTATAGAGGCAACAATTGCTACAACTTTTGAGTTTGACAATATGTGTGTTCAACTTTCTTGATAAATATGGATATAATAGTGATTTTTCTTTATGTGTAAAAGATGAGGTTTTGTTTGAGATTCGTTGTAGAGCAAGTAGAGGAGGAGGGGGAGTTGACATTTTAATGAGGTCCACGGTTATGGAAGTACAAGTGTGGCTTAGACTTGAAAGTTGGTCATGATGATTGAGAAGCCCATTCCAGGGAAGCAATTATGACTTGATTCTAACGTAAAGCCAAAGTGGATATTATTGAGATTATATCTCAAATTTGAGTTTGTGAAAAAAAAAAATTCCCAATCCAATTGGAAATTATGGTTTGATGTTGGGACAAGATTTTATTGGAATGCTTTTCCTGTTGGAGTTGGATTTCTAATTTGAATTGGCTAAAAGAGGCTTCTTATTTTGGACACACACATATATATCAATATATAGAGCTATTATTGAAGGGGAAAATATCAAATAAAATAAAATAAAATACCTTGTACCCTTACTGGATGAGAGGTTTTATTTTTGGTTTGTCCTCATCTCTCAATAACTTTGACCACTTTACAAAATATGAGAGTCGAATTTACACTTGAAATTAAATGTCTCCATCCAGTCAATTCTCTTGTCACAAAGTCACATGCTTGAGTGAGTTACTCATTGAGGGATTTAAGAGGTGGATCTTGTTGGTTTTTGCCCATTTGTGAGTAGAGGAGCCTTTGGTGATAACCACAATCACCAATTGTTGAGAAAAACAAGCGATCAAATGGTAATAAAAACAAGACAAGCAAATAGATTGGATAATAGAATACATGATTTGATCATTATGACTTACTCTATGGGAAGAGTGGAACAAGCTTCCACTATAGATCAAGCGATAGAATTGAAATTACAAACACACCCAAATTACTTAAACACTTTTAGTGTTTTCCAGGCCCGATTACGCACAAAAACTCACACAGTAATTGATCCTTATAATTTCTCATAAAATAAACCCTCAATCTCACAAAAGATTATACAAATCTTATCACAAAATTCCATTATCACTGCTAAGCACTCTTGATTTTCACTAAATGTAATTCAAAAGCACGACACACAATTAATTTTTATGACTAACTCCTCTGGACGCTAATCGGGCAAACACCAACAAAGTCTGCCTCTTGAACTAGGAAGCCCCTTTCATCCGGCTATTACTACGAATTCAACTCCAACATGAAAAATATTCCAACAATTTCTCGCTTGTTCATACATTAAGCCACAAGTCCTATTCGTAATTGAAATTTTAACTTAAATCGGGTGAGCTCAAATTCAATAGAGACGAGTGATTTACACTTCAATAACCTCTCTTTAATTCTTAAAGTCGAGGGTCAATCCCCCAAAAGCAAAGTACACAATCTCGAATAAGATTTGGTCAAAATGATTTTAAATCCAAATTAGGGTCTTTGACTTGAGATATCCATTCACGAGATTAGTTCTAAATTTTAATTCCCGACCTATATAATCGAACTCGAACGGTACGGATCTCCAGGCTGTCTAAGTACAGTCCGGTGGGATTAATTAACATGATGCAGATCTAGATTGTACAAGCAAGTTTTTAATGACTCCTCTTGATTACTTTTCTTAGTCTAGGCTCTTATAAAATGCCTGACCTTTTTGTTTATTTTATTCTATTTTTCTATAATTCATGGATGCAAACGTGGAGACTCGTCTATCCGAGAGCTAATGAAACACTGGACAAGTTCTGTATTTTTTCCTTATGATAAAATCCCTCAATCGATACTAAAACCTATTGCATGGATGTAAAATTTAGCTCTTAAATCTTTAATTTTGTCAATTTAGTCATAAATCTTTTGATGATTCACCAACAAATCCTAACAATCTAATGTGGAGATCCAGTCATCACCAATCCTCTTATGTTGTAATGGAAAGCCAATAGATAAGGCTGCAATTTAAGGGAAAAAGTGGAGAAGAAAATGAACGAAGCCAAGAATTCACTAGCTATATATTTGATATGGAGTTGGCATACTTAGGCTCCGTTTGGTTCAACTTTAGAAAAATGCAAAGCCATTTCTCCAAGTATCTTTGAACGAAGGAGTATTTGGTGAAAATAATAGTGTTTGGATACTCATTTTGATGTATGTTTTGTGAAGCAACTTGAAGTGAAAAGAAAAAGGAAAAACAAAAAGAAGAAAAAAAGAAGAGAGGGTGAGCAAGGGCAGCGGGGCGAGCTTTGCTAGAGTTGATCACAAGTGACCATTAATGGCAACCAGGGGCAACTGTCGACTAAGGTCCCACAAACCCAAGCGAGGTGACCCTAGGGGTCATGCAACCTCGGCAAGATGAAGAGGCTTCATCGACGACTAATCTTGTTGATTCTAGGGTTTTTGATTTGAAAATCTGCAACGTTGAAGCTTCATGGCAACCAATCCCTCAAACCACCAAAGCCCTTTGATTGTCTGCATCCCAAGTGATGGTTGTTGAGGATGTGCAACGCCGAGGTCGCATGACTGCGGTTGAAGGGCTAGATCTGGGTTGCTCCACCTCAACCTCGACCCACAGCAGCTTCAACAAAGACAATCGCTTTGGCAAGCGCTCACCGACATGCGCAACGCTCAATCTTGACCTCGACTATGATGACCTTGACCTAGACCTCACTTGAATGATGAATCAGCAAACCCAAGGAAGAAGATGATGAACAGTAATTTTTTAGGGTAAATTTAGAAAACATAATTATCATTGAGGGCAATATTGGAAAAAATAATTAAACCCTCGTAATAGCTTTCCGAAAATGCTAAAAGCCCAAAGGAGATCCCACTTTAGGATTTCAACTTGTCAATCCTAACATTTGGCCAATGAGGTCCCAAAAACACTTGCCAAATACCTTATATTTTCCTCAAGGGGTTTTGGGAGCTCAAAAACCCTTGGGAAAATTGAATCAAACAAGGCCTTAGGCCTCTTTTGCATTGTTTTCTCATTTTACTTTCGGAAAAAATAAAAATTTGGAGTTGACTAACATTTTGAATTAACTAATTTTCCCCGTTTAGCATGCACCTTGGCTTTAATGCTGAAAGGACAGATGCCAAATTCTCTTTTGCTTTCCCCTTTTGCATTTTGGGGACACTCCTCTAACTGAAGAGGTTTATGAAACACTCCCACAAGTCCCATGCACCAATTCAGGCCTTTGGGGATGCAGACACGATGCTGGTAGATTTCTGGAGTCATGAAAAGCGGAAATTCAATAAGCAAGATCGAAACAAGTTGTGTAGTGTGCGAGGTAGAGTCCATAATTTTTGATCCGGGAAGAGTTATGGAGCCCACAATGCAAGTTTGAAAAGTTTGCCGTAGTCATTTTGGGTCTCAAAATCCATCGTTGAAGTGTGTTTCAAGGCAACTTTTATATATTTATGTCAATTTTCCCATTATATAAATTATTTGCCTATTTTCCTGAAATTCTTCACTATGATTAGCGTTAATTTTCGAGGTTTCTTGTCACCTTATGGTGTGCTGTCTACGTATTTATTCTTCCCAATGTTTCAGAGAAATATCATGTATACAGAAAAGGAAGTTTTCTCTAAGTTTTCACTAGTGAGCATTTGTTTGCACCTGAGTGCATGTGTTGCAAATTTGACCGTGATTATCACACCTCTTCAACGGCATCAATTGATATCAAAGTTGGTAAGATCACTGGAGAGCATAGTTATGTCTGGTCTAGGCTATAATGGAAGCAATCCTCTTCCTAATGAAAATCAAGGGACGCAAGCCTTATCGATGGCTTTTCATCATCTCGAGACATTTCACCCAATCATGGAACATGATTTGTGACGAACTCTCAATATGTTCATAAAGCGATTGGATTTTGGGGGGCAAAACTAGTATTAGGGCTAGCAAAGCGTACCCCAAATTGACTAATGCCCCCAGCCAAGCGTTCGAAAAATCCCATCAATTTTCGTTCCATCGATCCTGGAGGATTTCGATTCGGATTGGGATAGGCAAGCTTGCGATAGGAGAAAGTTTCCATGGCATTTTTGCGAAGAACGGAGTTGGTGATTAGCATTTGAGGTCAAGATAATCACGATGGACGTGACGGTTAGCGTGGTAGGGAACATCACGGAAACCAGAAATGCATATGGGGGGGTTAAGGATTCGATGAGTCCAACTTCGAGGTAGAAATTGCTTATTTTGATGCTTCTTTTTTCTTTTTTCTGCAGAGGAGTCCTTGAAAAGACAAATCATAATATTTATTTTTTGAATTATAAAGGACATTCTAGTGCATTGGAAAGTGAAAGCTAGTATTAGCGTAATAATTGAAATGATAGAAAGCATCGATGCTAGTGGGAAAAGATTGAAAGGAGGATCGATGTGGAGTATATTTTTTAAGCAGTGATTTTTTCGGATGAGAGACTATGATGTCCATTATCAGGAAACTATGCACATGTGAAAAAAAGAAAATTATTTAAAATTATGGGTGCGTTTATTTCGTAAAATATAAATTATTTAAAAAATAGTTTGAATCATTTGTAAAAAAATGAACGAAAAATATTTACTTCATTAAAAAGTATTTAAATATAAATCATTATTAATAATGATAATATTTTTATTTACTAATTAATTTAAGTAATATATAGTTTTATTTTAAAAAATAATTTTTAAATTATTCATATATATATATATATAAAAATAAATGGGCCCTACAAAGTTAATCAATGATGATTTGAGGAAAGTTCCAGAATTGTAAAGATGAAATGAGAAACCGTACAGAATACTCCTCATGTCCAATCATCGGAAATTTTATGCGGGCAGGTCATAAATCTATATCAAATGATTATAAAATATCTTCTATAATTCATAGAAAAGACATCTTTCTCTTACAACAACAACAAAGAAAATTACGTGTTTATCACACAAAATCATAGAAATTAATAGATTTTTATTTTGTAATATAGTTCTCTATCATACTAATGGATATTATATACCCATTAAAAATGTCTTCTAATTAACCATACAATTGACCCCTCGACGTACTTGTTGTACATTCATTCTTGCAAATAAAGATAGGTAAATTCATATAGCTATTGGTAATAACTAAGTTAAGAGTTAGTGAAAGATATAAAAAAAAATGTCTATAATTTCTAAATTCTCGAAAAAAGAGTTAATCATTTCATTAAGGTGTTGGTTGTCAACTTACAAATTGGAATAAATGATTTCACAATAACATTTTCTAGCAATGGTTTTTTTTACACTTAACAACTTTTGTAAAAATATATCGACATCAGAAAAAAATAGAGTTAATATTACAAAAAATCCCAAATTAATACACCCATGCTAATTTACCCAATTAAAAATCCCAAACTAGTAAATTTGTGACAAATATACATTCCGTTAGTTTCCGTTAGACTAGATTAATACTGTGAAAAATCACTAACTAATTTGTGATAAATAGAGAATAAAACCTCAAATTAGTATATTCTTTAACTATCACATGTCATCCAATTCAATAATTTGACAGTGAAATTTAATGAAATTGATGGAGAATAAATTTGTTATAATTGCGTCAGTTTGAGGTAATTTTGTTACAATGTATTGGTTTAAAATCTTTCATGATATTAATGGGAAAAAAAATGTTTCTATGTATAATATATTCAAGGGTTTGTCCCACGTAAAGTATCATATTATGAGGCGGTGATCACAATCGAGGATGAAAGTGGCTTTTTTCTCTATGCTGCTTCCTAGGTCGTCGTAGAGTAGTCTTTCTAAAAGCATTTGTTCTTCTTCCAAGCTTTATGTTCTTAAGATAAACTAATGTAATCCCACCACCAACATATGGTCGGTTCTCCCAATCTCTTTTGTCTCGGATTCACAATCATCGCGATGATCATCTAACCCTTTTTGACAACCTTTTGACGACCCCTAATTCCAACTCATGTCTTGAAATCGTATCGAATCGACTCACATAATGCGAGTTGATCACGCATGCTCAAGAGTGCAATAGTATTCAAAAAGGTTAATACCATCAAAAACCCAAAATTGGTGTACCTACGATAAATTTATCTAAGACTAATTTTTTTTATCATAAAAAAATCCCCCAAATTGGTACATCTGCAACAAATTTACCCAAAATAATTCTTTGACCACAAAAAAATTTAAATAGATATATTGGTAACAAATTTACCCTCCAAGCCTTTTGACAACCCCTAATTCCTACTCTTGTCCTGAAATCATATCAAATCAACTTGCATGATGCAAGTTGATTGCACATGCTGAAGAATGCAATGGTACTCAAAAAGGTTAAATCATAAAAAATCTTAAATTAGTGACATATGATAAATTTACTCCATACTAATTTTTTGACTAAAAAAAACCTTAAACTGATACACCTACGACAAATTTACCCAAAACCAAACTTCAAACTGGTATATTTGTGACAAATTCACCCTCCAAATCTTCTGACGACCCCTAATTCCTACTCCTGTCTTGAAATCATATCAAATCAACTCACATGATGCAAGTTGATCACGCACACTAAACAATGCAATAGTATTCAAAAGGGCTAATTCAATCGAAAACTCTAAATTGGTGCACTTACAATAAATTTACCCCAAATTAATATTTTGACCATAAAAAACCCAAAACTAGTACACATATGATAAATTTACCCTAAAGTAATTCTTTGACCACTAACAACTCTAAACCGGTTTATTTGTGACAAATTTATCCTCCATTAGTTTCCATTAAATTGGATTAATATCATGAAAAATTCAAACTAGTACACCCTTGACAAACGGAAAACATAACCTCAAATTGGTACACTTGTCAAATGCCACGAGTCATGCAACTCAGTAATTTGACAATAAAATTTAACGGAAACTAACGCGAGATAAATTTGTTACAGGTGTACCAATTTGGGGTTTTTTATAGTCAAAAGACTAGTTTGAGGTAAATTTATCACAACTGTACTAATTTGTGATTTTTCATGATATTAACCCTATTCGAAGCGTTGTATCATTTCGTGGGTCGCTCTTAAATCTGTTATATCTATTTTCATAGAAGTGTAGAATCACATAAGTTTGGTCGGAAAATTGCCGGCCAAGCTGCTTATTTGTTGTGAGAATTTCTCTCTTACTCAAGTGCCTGACTAAGGACGATTTTCATATGCTCCCTAAGTTTTATGTATTGGGAATGTGCCACCTTAACTACATGAAACTCTATGACCAAAAAAGAAAAGCTACCCAAAATTCTTTCATGAATCATTTTGATAATGAATGAAAATTTGCTTCAACAAAAAAAAATAGCTACTTAAAACTCAAGATTAATTATCATGTGTGAGTTGACCGATAAACGTTGCCTATTCCTACTCCATTTTGGTTAAACTAAAATTGCAACATAGATAGATTAGGAAAGTAGAATTTGATTTTGATTTTGATTTTGATTTAGAAGTACAATTCTGAAATTGAGAAAAGAAGCAAGATTGGAATGTTTTTATATTTTCATTAAACACAAGTCGAATGTCGGACCTGAGCAAGTTCTTGAACTCTCTCTTGGATGTAAAATTTGTGGGTATTCCCAAATTAGATTAGAGGGAAAGAAAAATGTACTCTTACCAACGAGAAGTGTAAGGCGTACAGGTATTGGCACGTTAAAATAAAGAGCGTAAACTAGCAAGGCGCTCTCACTAAAGGGACTACCACATATAGTCCTTATAGGTAGAGGTGTCAAAATGGGTCATAAACCCATATTATGACTCACTTTTAGTTAAATGGGTCAAATATGGGTCAAGTGAAAGTTAAATATGGGTCAAATATGAGTCAAGTGAAAGTTGAATATGGGTCAAATATGGGTCAAGTGAAAACTAAATATTGATCAAATATGAGTTAAGTAAAAGTTAAATATATGTCAAATATGGGTTGAGTGAGTCATTTAACATAAAGCTTCAAGTGAGTTTGGGTTTTTCTACAATAATAATAGCTTTTAGCAATACGGGTCGGGTCGGGTATAGGTCGGATGTGGGTCGGGTCGGGTATGGGTCATAGTCCTTATAGGTAGTAACACCCCAGAAAGAGGATATGCTAGTGAAATAGCCTTCAATTGCTCTTCATTAAGCACATGTTGAATCCGACTTATTGTGTACACCATTTATTTTCTTTTCTCTTATAACAATGTTGTCCTTTTGAGTTGCCACTTATTTTTTATTTTTTTACATTGAAGACTAGATCCACATTTTTAATTCAATTTGAGGCAGGTCATTCATGAAAAGGCTATTAACAAAATGATGAGTAAACATGGACGAAATTCATGACCAAATTACTTATTTAAGACTTGTGCATTGCAATTCTTCACAATCGATTTGATTCATTCTCTAATTTTCTATTGAATTTCACTGCATATCGAATAAATCTTACAACACGGACTAGAAAAAACTATTTTATGTACTGATTGCCTCTTTTGCTGTTTATTTAGATAATTACACTTTGCAATTCCTAAAACTTTTTTTTTTTTGAAGATTATTAATTGTGATCCATACAAGGAGAGCACATATCAAGATTTCAAATTTAGAAAGAGACTACAAAAGTGGACTTCGTTTATATATATATATATATATATATATATCAATTAATTGATTATCAAAATGAGTAATGTGGAATTAAAAATAAAGAAATCATTTTCCATTGGAGCATGAAAATGCGTGTCCAATACGTATAAGCTGAGACGCTTCGCTTCGCCTCTAATAAAGACCCACCTCGGTCTCTCTCTCTCTCTCTCTCGCTGTCCTCTTCACCCTTCAAGATTTCTGAGTCTCACCTGTGTGGCGTTCTTATATACTCCTTCCCAGATTCGCCATCTTCGCCTCCCCAACGATGCTCCGATCTCTTGCCAGGTCTCTCTCTCTCTCGCTTCGTCTTCCCATCTCTATTTCATAGTACATCTGGTGCAAACCAGAAGCTCGCCATCGAGCTACTCACGAACTCATTTGACCCTTTCGTTTTCTCTCTCTCTCTCTCTCTTCCTGTCCATAACTTCAGGGAGTTCCAGCTCGCGGCCCCTCTCGCGTTCCGGAAGCGCGTGGCGTCCTACTCCACCGGAGATGGCGGAGTCGCTGACGGCAGGAGGTACGATACGCAAGGCTCCCTTCGTGTTCCTACTGTGTTCTTGCTACTGATATGTTGGGTGGTCAGATGAAGTTGTGCTGTGAAAATGCTTGATTGGACGCATCCCTTGGTTCTGTTTTTCTTCCTTTCTTGAAAGAACTTGTAGAGTTCTCCTTCTTCTAATGCTTGATTGTAGGGTTCTTGCTACTGATCTGTTGGTTGGTCAGATGAAGTTGTGCTGTGAAAATGCTTGATTGGACGCATCTCTTGGTTCTGTCTTTCTTTCTTTCTTTCTTGGAAGAACTTGTAGGGTTCTTCTTCTTCTTCTTCTTTTGTTTTGTTTTTTTCTCCATCTTTCTCTTTATTTTCTTCTGTTTAATTTTGACTTTGGAAATCTAACTTTGGGGAGTTCCCATGCTGTTCTTGCAAAGCCGTTGACTAATTTTCCTCTCCTTCCTTGTGCCGAAACATCAAGTGTTGGAAACCTCAAAAACCTGTCCCTTGGTTTTCTTTTTTGGTATCTTCATGGATTTCCGGCTAAGGTCCATTCCATCTTTGCATTAAACTGTAGGCTTCGATTCTTTTAAGGTAATAATAATAGGTGATTCATCCATCAATTAATTTGATACGACGGTTATACATTGCTGTTATACTGTATCTTGAATTTTGGATCATAAAGTGACATTTTCCAAATTTATTTTGTCTCTTTTTTTTCTCGACCTTTACGAGATTTTTTTTACCACTTTTGCTAGTCGATTTACTTAAATGAGGTATTTTGCTCTCTTTTTTCCCACCCCTCAATTGGCTCACGCTAAATCATTAATTTCGCCACCTTCATATTTTGGCTAAACAAAAAAAAATTCACAACATTAACAAATTTCCACCTTATATGCATATTCTCATGAAATTTATCTTCTCTTTTTTTTTTTTATCGGTCTTTCCAGATTTCTTTTTCCACTTTTGTAAATCAATTTGGCATGACTTTACCATTTACGGAAAAATTACTAAGAATTCGAGTAATATGTAGTAGACTCGAAGCACATGAGGGGACATAATATGAAAGGTGCCGGACTTTACTATTGATAATTTAATATTGTGCTAAGATTCTGATCTTACACAAAACTCGCAGGTTATTATGCCGCATATTCAGCATCTCCATTATTATTATTATTATTATTATTATTATTTTATTTGTGTTTTATATCAAACTCGTGTTTCTCTCCTCTTATATGCCAAAGAACAGCTTACCTGCCTATGATCTTCGCTAATTGTTTCATTAGTTTCATACTTAATAGACAACTTTTGACTTTTTCCACATATTAAAGTCAATATCTTCTTCCTTTTTTTTTTAGCATTTTGTACTGAACATTGCACCGAAATTTGCTTCCCAGACTAGAGGATTATCCTTTTGCCAGCCAAAAGTAATCACGTTTAATGGGAAATGTCAGGTTGCTCGAGTTGTGATTTTCACCATATAAAGATTTACGTTCATCAATTCTTAGATTCAAAAATGGGTCATTTGATTGATAAGGAATATTCTCACGATGTAGCTTAATGTCACCTCTTTTCCTTTTCATGTCGAGATTCGAATTTAACCAAAAGATATTACATCTCAAAGCTAATCCTATTAACCCTCTTTTTTATTAAAAAACAAGACAACCAAAAAATCGTTGCAGAGCAATTTGCCCTAATCTACACTTGATTGGACGTTCGTCAGTGTTGGTCACATCAATTTGATATAACATCTTTTCCTGTTCCTCACTTATCTTCCTTTAAGCTTCTGGTCAAAAGCCAATTCACCGGCTTCGTCTTCCATCACATGAATTTTCTCATAGCCAATGATTGCTGAATCGCCTCATGATTGATTTCATCAGCAGGCTTGCGGGCAAAGTGGCCCTTATAACTGGAGGAGCGAGTGGGCTTGGTAAGGCCACGGCCCATGAATTCATCCAAAATGGAGCCCAGGTGGTCATCGCGGACATCGACTCGGAGCTCGGCCCCCAAGTGGCCCAAAGCTTGGGCCCCTCGGCCCACTATGTGCGTTGCGATGTGATGGATGAGGCCCAAGTTGCTGACGCGGTGGACACCACCGTGACCCGCCACGGGAAGCTGGACATCATGTACAACAATGCTGGCGTGACAGGCCCCGCGTATCCTCCGAGCATCGTCGACCTCGACCTAGCCAAGTTCGACGAGGTCATGAGGATCAACCTCCGTGGCGCCGTCGCTGGGATAAAGCATGCAGCGCGGGTCATGATACCGGCGGGCTCAGGGTCCATCCTGTGCACGTCCAGCATCAGCGGGATCTTGGCCGGGCTAGGGCCTCATCCCTACACGATATCCAAATTCGCAATCCCTGGGCTAGTGAAGTCAGCCGCCACCGAGTTGTGCCGCCATGGGGTCAGGATCAACTGCATCTCCCCCTCCCCGATCCCGACCCCGATGTCGGTGGGCCAGATAGCGCAGTTTTACCCTGGCCTGACGCAGGAGCAGGTGGCCGGGATCATAAATGGGCTCGGGGAGCTCAAGGGGGCCCATTGCGAGGACACCGACGTGGCCAAGGCCGCCTTGTACCTGGCGTCGGACGAGGCTAAGTACGTGACGGGCCACAACCTGGTGGTGGATGGAGGGTTCACTTGCTACAAAAATTTGAGCTTCCCTTCACCGGAACAAGTTGTGTAATGTTGGCATTGCATTGACAGGTCCATAGTCCCTTTGTTTTTTCTTATTCTTCCCCCTTCTCCTTCACGCGTCTCTTTCTTATCATTATTATTTAGTGTAATTAGTGAAGATGAATAAGGGATCTCGATGGTTTGACTTACTCTTTCGAAAGTGCTATTTGGGCAGTCAACAAGCACAAACCAGCTTGGGTCCATTACGTGGGCTACTGCTATGGTGACAGGGCAGATAGATGAGGAAAAGAATCAAGTTATCTTAGTTCTTTAGACAATCATATACTCCTGCTAAATGGCGATCTGCATCTGTATAAATGGCGAATCGCATCTGTGTATGTATGTGTGATTTGGGTTTGATCAGTAATAAGTTAGACATTTCCTCGAATTTGGGTCCAAATGACGCGTTGAACTGGCTGAACTTTGGAGAGGAATGCAAAAGAGCAGGAGTGATTCCGACAGCTTTTGAATCCCTCGTTCAATGATCGAATAAGAAGAGAACCATTCGAAGCCGGAGGACGGCAGCATCCAGAGCAACGTGCTGCTCCCGAGCGGGGCTCCACCAGAGCTCGTCCACCCAACCTCGCTCATTACTACTTCTTGCCCATCGTTCACTCGTAAGTCTCGTTCGTATGCCCAGCAGAACCAGGCTCAGTCACCTTAGACAGAGGTCGTTCATGCACGTAGCAAGTCTTGCCCTTCTTGCTTTCGCGTTCTTCAATGACACAGGACTGCATTTCAAGTTTCAAGATAGATCCTAGGGCTTCGACCCTTGTGAACTCATCGACTGTGAAATCGAATTTTGATCAGATCGGGGAGCAGGGGGCGTTCTTTCCGGGGGACAGACAAATGGGATTTTGTCTCTTACACGCCTCCATAAACGACAAGCTTGGACAACGGACCTCAGTAATGCAGCTTCAGGGTGTCGCTAGGATGAGCACATAGTAACGACACTTTGATGTGAATGCTCAAAGCTTTCGCTCTTCCTATATAAGAAAGCTTGAGGCAAAGAGAGGCAAGCGAAGCGACCGACCACCCCAAATTCGCGCTGGAATTAGAAAGGGAGGCATCCCCGAGGGGTCACCTGACAACACAGGCGGTGTTTCTTCGTGTATATTCATGAGTTGCATCGTTACATCAGCGCCTGTGTTTGCAGGCCACCCCTTTGGGATGATCACATTCCTTCTCTTTTGCATATGAATGGCCCTTTCAGGTTAGTCCATTAGGCCAACTAGAGCAGCGAGCTCGGGGCTACTTCTCCGGATCATCAAGATCAGGTGACTCGCCTTCAGGGTTCGATGCCACAGTTGAGACACTCCGACAATCTGTCCTCTTTGTGATTGCATTCATATTTTCTTCGATACATATTCTGAGAATCTCCGTGCCCTTTCTTCATCCCCATGATTCCTTCTTAAATTTATTGAAACAAGTATCCTATAATTAAAAAGGGTAGATTTGAGTCTACCAAATTCGAAGAAGAAGGAAAACTATTGTGAAGTCTTTGAAATATTGCACACTGGAATATGGTCCCTCCATCCTCCGGGCATGCATGCTTCTGTTTTTCCCTTTTGCGTCCAAGATGCCAACAGACATGTATGGCTCCATACTTGGTACCACACATATGACATTGATTGAATGGTTTTGTTATCTTTCCAACCTGGAGGAAATTCTTGTAGTTTTAATTCATGGAAAATTGTCTAAAAAATCCTAAACATGTTACATATTGGTCAATTCATTCATAAATATTTTCATTGAATCCATCTGATCAATTTTAATTGTGGCAGTTTGGGCAATGCTAATCATCCTATGTGTAGTACTCGACACTACCGAGGTGGACAACTTTTAAAATTTTTTCCATTTTATGTTATTTTCTTTCGCTTTTGTTGGTGGTAGATGATGGCAACCCTCGCTAGATCATGCAAGAGTGACCTGCCCTGCTCTCAAGGGATGGCCTTGCTTGGGAGAGGTGATCTTTCCCTAGATTTGGAGAGGGTTGGCCTCACTAGTGGCTAGTGGGAGCAGCCCTTGCTTGTGGCCGTTGAGGGCTGCCTCGCCAGGGCAAGGCAAATGTTGCCCTCACCATGCCTCACTTAGTGCCAAGTGAAGTTCATCGACCTTTGTTTGTGGTTGACAACCCTCGCCAACATTCAATAAAATAAAAAAATAAAGTAAAGAAAAGAAAAGAAAGAGAAACCAAAAAAATTATTAAAAAATCAAAATATTATTAAAAAAAATGTTCAAGTAAGCACCTACCGGGCCAAATTGGATGGTCGACATCCACATTAGTAATTTTCGGCCAAAATTACTGAATTGACTCAATTGGCAAAATGTGAAAAGGGTTAAGTCTCAATTGATACAAATGAAAAGTTTATAATTGACTTGATCAATCATAACATGTGGTTGTTAGATTTCCTTGTTATCTTTGTTGTTATTATTATTATTATCATTATTATCGTTATCATCATTTTGCTACTTCTCCGGGCTTGAACCTCGAACTTGGACGCCCCTACCTCACCCTCCCTACCACTGGGCCGGATGCCTCATTGACATCTTTGTTATCATTGTAGGTGTATCATGAGTTTGTACCCTATTGCCATGATGGATGATCAAGTGCTGGGCGACTTAGTTTGCAAGTCGAACTTTGTAAGTCACAAGCTCATTTCTTTTAACCTATCCTTGATTTCAAGAAACCTTAGCTTCTTTGTAAATGACGGTAGGGTTTCCACTCGCATCATAAGGGCATGAGTGGCGAACTTTCCTAATGGACAAGAGTGCACGAGCGGAATTATGACTATAAACCGAATATTATCCTACGGGTGATCTATAGTTCATTAATGCTAGACACCCTTTTAGGAAAAGAAAATCTCACAAGTTCATATTAACACACCGTTTATTGCTAAGTAAAAAAATAGACAAGAAAATTAACCAAAAAGTCACGAACTTATTATACCATGACCAATTCAATCATAAACCTTTCCGTTTTATCAATGCAATCCTAAATCTTTTAATTTGGTCAATTTAGTCTTAAATTTTTGACAACTTGTCAAATCAATCCTAAACTTTTCAATTGCGCCAATATAGTTTTAAATCTTTTAACAATTTGCCAAACTATTCCTAAACATTTTGACGAATTGCCAATTTAGTCATCCAAATAATTTTAACTAGATATTGCTAATATAGTAGTCCATTCAGCACTGACCGTTCTATATAGAATGGCTGGCAACGGTCGACGCTGATGTGGACAATTTTTTAATTTTTGTTAAATTTTTTTGAATTTGTTTTTACTTTTTAAATTTATTATTTCTTCTTTTCTTTTCTTTTTTCATCTCTTTCATACACAAAAAAAATTACAGGGCCAAGGGGGCCATTGGCCATCAACATCAACCTTTGCCAACCACTAAGCAAGGGCCAACGACCTTCACCAACCATTAAGCAAGGCCCGACAACCCTCACTAGCCCCTAGGTAAGGGCCGAACGCCCTTACAGGAGGCAAGCTAGGGTCTCAATCCTTGCCAAGCCCCTCGTCATCCACAACGAGGGACATGATCCCTTGTTTGGACCTACAATGGCTTGGCAAGGGCTCGTTAGCCCTCACCAAATCCTGCATGGCGAGGCAAGGGCGTTGTGGCCCTCACCTAGGCCTTCATCAACCACAACGAGGGCTCACAATGCCCTTGATAGATCAAGCAAGGGCTTTGCGGCGCTTGCCTTGGGGCCGACAAGGGTCCCCAAGCCTCAGCTAGTGGTTGATAGCTCCCAACCTTATGTTTATTTGGGTAAAAAAGATGGAATAAAATAAAATATTCAGAAAATTTTCAAAAAATTAAAATTTTGTCCGCATCACCGCTGGCTATATTGAGTAGGATGGCTAGCATTGACTAGATGGTCATGTCACAAATATCCAACAAAAATTAGCCGAAAAGATAAATTGGCAATTCGTTTATAACTAGTTTAATAAATTGTTAAAAGATTTATGATTGAATTGGCAACTTATCAAAAACGTTAAAACTAAATTGACAAAATTAAAAAATTTAGAATAAAATTGACCACCATACAATAGAATTAGGATCTTTTGGATAATCCTCCTTAAAGAAAGCCCACCCATTGTCTTTGCCTTCTCTTTTGTTTTGGTCCGGAGACATTAACTTCTACATCAAGTACTAAATTCAATTCTATGGTTCGGCCATCTACGTCAGAACTAGACAATTCGTAAGGAATCACATTTTAATGACCCGGGCCTATGTAATTACCGTCGTTGTCTTTACATTAACAATGACATTTTCAAGAACAAGCAAGACTCGAGTTTCATTCGCTTACTTTCTTTGTCGTCTTAACCTAATCTAGCGATACTCCATCATCTCTCCTCTTCTAGGGAGTCCCAAAGATCTATCCTGCACTCAATTTCGGTCCCCCACATACTCATGCTGATCTATGGTCCAAAATAAATGTGGCATAGCCCCTCAAAAGGCGTTCGATCCCTCGATTGTAATATTGTGGGAAGAAAAAAGAAGGGGGGCAAATTGATGTACATTGAATGCAAAGGAACAAAAAGCAACGAGAGGTTTCATGTTGCTACTTGGACGTGCCATGCCTGCCACCAATCCCTGAGCAAGTAGAGAATTAGAGATGAAGTTGGTGTTGATAAAATAGGAGATAGAGAGGAGGAGAAAGAGCTCTCTCTCTCTCTCTCTCTCTCTCTCTCTCTCTCTCTCTCTCTCTCTCTCTCTCTCTCTCTCTCTCTCTCTCTCTCTCTCTCTCTCTCTCTCTCTCTCTCTCTTCAATCATAAACAGCTCTTCAAGAAAGCGACCCTTATACACATGAAAATATTCAAAAGATTTTTTTCAATTTCGGGGTCATTGAATGTTGTGAGGGAAAAGTGCAAATCAAAACTCTCATCTCCACAGCAGATCTAAAAGTTCACTCGCTGTTATAAATTTTTTAATGAAAGGAGTCACGAGATGTGCAACCCAAGTATTAATGTGCGAATGCCCCACTGCACAAGTTGCCGGAGAATTCCCTTTCCTGGTGTAGCACCCAACCCCACAAGCTGTCACCGTTGAGAGGTTCCCATGCAAGCCTGTCATGTTGGGTCGCCGGTACATCTCCACGTCCATTTCAAGCCTACAGACTTCGTGGGAGTTCATGTTAGGTCAATCATCAGGGGAGGAGAGCCTCTTTGAGGAAAACCCCTATAGATCTTTGATAAACCACCTCTTAACTAATTAATAGACCCGTCAAATGGGTGGGGTCGGGTTGAAAATGATCCAACCCATATTGACCCATTTAACCCGTTTTGATTCATATTCATGTAATGTAAATCTAGTGATCCATACCCGACCCAATTCATATCCGACCCAACATGTATTGCTAAAAGCCATTATTATTATAGAGAAACACAAACTCACTCTATGCTCTATGCTAAATGAATAAAACTTCAAATCAAATTTTAAAATTTTAAAAATAGTAAATAAAATATAAAAATATAAAAAAACCTATAAATTGAAATATTTTTAAAGAATTTCACCAATTAAATTTATTTTTGTAAAAAACCTATAAATTGAGATGGGGTGGAGGCGAAGCGGTGAGTGTCACGATCACTAATAAATCATCATCACTTATCGAGCTTGAGGATGACTTAAAGAAGAAAAACACGTTTTACAGTTGAGTTAAAAATTGGTAAAAAATGACTCGTACGTTCTATAATTAAGTCGAAAATGGGTTGAAAATGGGTCACACATTCTGACCCATTTTCAACCCATTAAGATAGAACATGACTCATAAAATGGGTTTATGACTTATCTTAACCCCCTTACTAATTAATCTTTGGAGGTGAAGGAGGCATGTTCTTATGTCCCGTGGCTATCAATTCCTGCTGTCTCCGACTAGTATCCCCGTCGAGTTCTTATTCACGGACGAATCGAGAAGGCCGACAGAAAGGTTCGACTCTTGCTCTATAGGATGGGTGTTTTTGTTGCCTGCACGTACAGCCGTCCCCTATTCTTGTCTCGGGCAGCTAAGGGGAATTTTGTCTTAGGATCGGACAAGAGTGCCGTGTTAATAGCTAGGGTCCAGTTTTTGCTAGGACGGACAGTCTTTTCTCCCCCATTTGTTGGTAGATTGATGAGTTGCACAGCCGACACAAATCCGCTGGTCCAGCACATCATTGAATGTGGAGATAGTTATCGAAAAAGTTATAAACCTGTTATATTTATAACAATTTAATCCTAAATAAGTCGGCTATATCAACTAAGTCAATGCGCATTTTCAAGTTAAAATCGACTAGATAGACTCATTTACCAAAATGTAAAAAATTTAGAACCGAATTGGCATGAGTTCGATAAATTTATGATTTTTTTTTTTTTTTTATAATTTTCTCTTGAACATCCATCATTTGCACAATTATTTAAAACTACAAAATGCCATTGAAATCCCGATTCTCTCTAGAGCCCCGCCATTGCCATCTTTTCAACAGCAATGAGAGAGAGAGAGAGAGAGGGACCAGGTTCGATGACGATGAAGAAGAACCCATGCTGCATGGTGAAAAAACAGCGGAAAGAAGATTGGTTGAGGGCAAAGGCACGATGGCAGTAGAAAACATTGGTAGGGGCAGTGGCAGTGCTATCTTGTCCACCGGCAATGGTACGATTAGGGGTGGGGCAATGATCCACGTTCGAACACGAGAATCTCCAGGCAATTTAGCCCGGTTCTCGGGAGCCCTACCATTTAAGATGAGTTCGTTTTGTCGAGAAAAGAATGTATTTAGAAAAATTTCTAAGCATGATGTTAACTATTGTTTCGAGATTTTCTGATCGATTCTCTTCGAATTCCATTCAATAATAAATTTATCATAGCCTCATTACCGAGTCATTCTCTGATCTAGTTGCTCAAAATTTTTTTTAATAATATTGACCTTGTCCACGTGCATCAATAAGACTTCATCCATAGTTTGGCAGGCGTGGCCTGAACACGATTTGCCGAATCTCAATCGGCATTTAACGACTCAGTCAACCCCCTTGAGGATTCTGTTTGTTATATACTTAGCGGGATCTCGTTCGATGTTGCGTGTAGTTGAGGAAGCCGTGTGTCTAGACGACGGCTTCATACCGCACTCGCAATTCAAAACGACCAAGTCCGATCCGATGTTTCTTTCATTGAAAAATCCAAAGGGTGGAAAAGGTGGTTTCACATGAAGGACGAAAGCTACTTTTACGGCCAGGCAACGATCCGGGCTTTAGTGGTCAAATTGCTTGCTCACCAGGTTAGGGAATAGAAATCATTGTTCATTAACAGGTGTTTGGTCGAGCTGTCCAAATTAATTTCTTTGCTGTTTTCGTCCGTTGCCACGGCTGCATCCTTTTGCCGAAAGGTCTAGGAAAACAACAAAACCATAGGAGAAAAGGCGGGAAAAGTACCAAAAAAGGACTTATTCTATTTGTACAAGTTTAATCATGAATATTTCGTTTAGACTAATTTAGTTCTTAAACTTGTCGTAATAATACTAATTCAATTCATCTAACCAATTTAAGTTAAAAATCACTGATATAATATCGATCGTTTTATGTGGCACGGTCAACACAGGCGTTGATAATTCTTTATAATTTTCTTGATTTTTTTTCCTTTTTTTTCATCCTTTTTTTTCTTTTTGTAGGTGGTCAATCATTAGCCATGGCCTGTAGCTTGGCCACTGACAAAAATAAACAAAAGGAAACAAAGAAAAATATAAAATTATTTTTTTTTAAAATGTAGGTAGAAAAACAACAAATCCATAGGGGAAAAGGCGGGAAAAGTACCCAAAAAAGACTTATCGTATTTGTACAAAATTTAATCACAAACCTTTCACTTAGATCAATTTAATTATTAAATTTTTGTATTGATATCGAATTTAATCCATCCAATCAATTTGAGCTAATGCAATTGTTGACCGTTTTATGTGATGTGGTCAACGCAAACATTGATAATTTTTTATAATTTTCTTATATTTTTTCCTTTTTTCTTTATTTTTTTCTATGCCTTTTCTTTTTGCTTGTGGCCAGCCATCAACAAAATAAAAGAAAATAAAAAAATTATAATAAAAAAATGTCAACATCACTGCCGACATTGCCATGTAAGATGATTAGCGTCACATTAGCAATTTTTGCCATAAATTGGTTAGATTGACTGAATTGGTACCAAAGTGAATATGTTTAGGACTAACTTAGCCCAATTGAAAGGTTTAAGATTAAATTTGTATCAAAGCAATAGGTTTAGGACTTTTTTGGTACTATTCCTAAAAAAAAAGCCTTAGATGATTGAGTATCTGCACTTGTGTTAACTAAATTGAGAGAGAGATATGAGAGAGTAGAAGGGTTATATTTTCCATTAACTATGAACTCAGATGTCGATAATAAGGTTACAGCATCATTCACATGCAAATTTATCGAAAACTAAAATCAAACAAAATGCCCATTTGCAACCCCACTAATCAAAGTCAGAATCATTAGAGGATCGAGAACAGAACCCGCTTCTCCTCTCGTCGTGGTCCCTTAGATAGGTCGATGTCACATTAATTCACATTCAAATAATGCTAAGCATATCAAAAGCAACACACTACGTGTCGAACACAACTCCTTTATTTGCAGCATTACAAACCCGAAGGTTTCTTTTCTTTTCCTCGAATCGCGCTTACACCAATTCGTCAAGTTCGAGGTCAATTGTAACGGTTGCTGTCCGACGTTCGTCTTCCTCGAGAATCACAGACGGCGGAGGGGAAAAAGAAGGAGAAACCGCCATTGTTGACAGCTCCCTAGAGAGAGAGAGAGAGGCTTCAAAGGTGGCTGCCCTTGATCCCGCCCTCCCGTCGACTGCATGTCCGCCGCGTGTCCGGATCCAATCTTATCTCCCCCCTTCCCTAATGCAATTCAATTTTCACGTGAAGAGAGAGGACCGAGGACCGGCCGGACTTAATCATCATCATCCCCATTTTCCTCTCTCTCTCTCTCTCTCTCTCTCTCTCTCTCTCTGTGCGGAGTGAACCGCCGTATACGGTCTTCTCTTTCAAGATTCGGCTCCTGCATTACCTACTTTTCCACGTCGACGCTTGGTCGGGGAGCCTCTGTCTGATCGTTTCGAACATGTATTGCCGGAATTCAATGGACGAAGTTTCACGAACGCTTTTCATGCGGTCGTTGTCTAAGCTCTAGGGGTTGTCCGACTTTTGATCTCGCATGCCTTCACCAAAGTTTCTATGTCCGTAGTTTTGAAGAGGGAAAATCGGTTTAACCACTCGAGAATAATCTGGGCTCGATTAGATAAAATCGACTTGTCTTTTAACTCTAGGTCAACCTCGAGCTACTCAAGTCAGATTCAAACTCGCGAATTCTCAACTCGACAGGTGTTGCGACCCTAATTAATCAAACATGATCAATGTTCTATTATTTTTGCCATAGTGTTTTTTTAAGGATTTAACTTGTGCTCGAGTTCTTCCCTAGATTGATTGTAATTCAATCAAGTTCGAGTAAGGATAATTCAAATTTCTATTCTAATCGATTGAGTCAAATTGAAATTTTGATTATGTATAGAACGGGCTCTACTTCGTTGCTATTCAGGATTAATAGTCTAATATCTAATTAATGATGTACAACCATTACGGAGAGAGGGAGAGAGAGAGGAGGGGAGTAAAATTTCTTTAGAGAGATGTTAGGTTGTACTATGCGGCTTATGCTATTTGGGATTAATAATCTAATTAACCATGTACAACCATCATTGAAAGAGAGAGAGAGGATGAGGGGGATTGATGGGGGGAGGAGTGAGTAGGTGCGGTGAAGTGGAGTGGAGTCACGAGAAACTTGGGTGGGTCGTTATGCTTTCAGGCCAAAAAAAAGAAATGAAAAGAAGATTCATTCCCCTTTAAGTCTCTTCCATCTTCCCCTTGCCAATCCCCAAATTCAAATCTCTCTCTCTTTCTCTCTCTCTAAAGCCACCACGGAGAATCAATTTCTCACGCTGCCCATCGATTCTCATTCCGTTGACAGTTCACCAATGGAGCTTTTCCTAAAAGCCAATGGACACAGTTAGACACGTTGAAATGACAAAAATAGGTGTTGTTGGCCATTTTGAGATGGGCGCCGATCATAGCAAGTAAGACGTCGAATTCGTAGCTATACAACGTTTTTGAAATCAAGCATACCAAGTTGTGTTAGTAGCCACCCTTTATATTGGAATGTGAAGACAAAGCTCACTTTTTTAGGGGTTTGAGGTGAGAATGATTTAGTTTTAAATATGAGTTTCGACTCTCACGCTCTGTAAGGAGACATGGCAAAAAGTCTAAGAGTGAAAGTTAGAGTAGAAGTAAAGTAGGATCAACAAAAAAAGAAAAAGAAAATTGTGATTAGAATATGTCCAACTCATGATTTCAAAATGATATCTTTGGGGAAAAAAATGATGAGGTTGGTCTCAGATGATTCTAGACTAATACATATGGAAATGGGCTAATGCCAACTCTAAAGATTAAAGAGCAAGGAAGAAGATCGAATCGTTTGACGAGCGATGAGGCACACGATAGTCAAGTATGGCACGATGAGCAAGGATTAGAAAAGTATAGAAGATAAATCAAGACTTGGAGAATGCACTCACTCAATCAAATTATAAGATTTTACTTAATTTGTTATTATACCAAACCCTCGATCTTGTGAGTTTGCTTTGATCTAAAAGCTTTGAGTTTACTAGTTTATGTCATGTTCCTTTCTAAGTTGTGAATTGTCCGATAAGTAGATTATAGTTTTCACATATTTTCCAATTCCAAGCTCGTTCTTCATTGGGGAGTCTTCCTCCTCAGGGAACCAACACTCATTTGATGAATTTTAGGAAAAATTAAATATTATCTGAAAATGCTCATATCAAGTAATATGGTTAATTAATATAGAGTTTTTCTCATGAAAGAAGCATCTCATTACTAATAAGACTAATATGATAGGTTTAGCAAAAGAAACAATAATATACTTGGGCTCCCTCTGCCAACAACTCTTATCTAAACCCAAAGCTTGCGGAATTAAACTATTATATATGCATGATTAAATAAATGGAACTTGCATGTATGTTCTCTATCTAAAAATGAAATTTTTAATTAAAAAAATAGAATAGGCTTACCGAAAATGAAACATTTGGAGTCCCAACTAGTTCCAAATTCCAATGCTCGACCACGTCGAGTAAGTATTTTATTCCAACATATGTTATTTAATCGCTTGTCCATGCAAGAGCACTCATTCCTCGGATAATCAAATGTAATTTAAATCGTTTATTCGACATGCAGATTTTAGTGTCAGCTAGTCACTTGTCCGAGCCCGACTGAACTTGAGTTGAGACTTTCATGACCGTTGACTTTGAGAAATAATTGGGTGAGAGAATAATTTATTCTGAATTATGAAAAACTAAAAATAAATTATTATAAATTATTGTAAGGTCTATTCATTCAAAAATTGATAGCTCACAAGTCTGTCATTCTTACTATAGCTAAAAAATTGTTATGTTAGCAAAGCCTATTGACTTTATAGGACAAATGGAAATTGTTTATTTTTCTCGAGGAATATGAAAAAGGAAAAAATTTGCATTTAGAAATCTAAAAGAAAATTGAGTTTGTGGTATTAGATATAAGTTGAATTTCAAATGTTATAAGTTAATACTGAAGCGAAAGGTTGAGAGCTCAACAGCATTACCATATGAAACGGAATCGTAAGTTATGCGGATTTAGATAGCAAGCTAGTGCTTTCTTACTACATTTGAATTTGCAATTTATAATACCATAAGAAAAAATTGGGTAAATTTCATTTATGAATGATGTGGTGAATAGAACCGATTTTTAAGAAATCTTTATGTGTGTTGATTGATTGATATGATTTATTACGAGTAATATAATAGTTACTTTGCAACTATAGAGGAAAAACTTAGAAATTGAGATAATTGCAAAAGGCCATATGAAGACTGCACTAACATATCAAATACCACCCACACTTTTGAACAATTAAAGAATACGTCATAATATATTTTGAACTTATTTGGTGTGACAAATATATTCTAGATAAAACTAAAATAAAAAATATATTTATGTTTTTTACAATCAAAAAAAGGTATGAATATTTATGCTATAGTAGGCAAATTTAGTATTTTTGGTAACACAACCAAAAAAACAACAAGCATAATTTAGATTTTTTTCTTATTATTTTTCTTTAATAAAAAGGTGAGAAAATGTTTTTGAGTGGTGAGTGGAAATTTCAGACAATATTCTTACAAAAGCTCTACTAGCATAATAATATTTGTGCTATCATGGAAAGCTTATTATGAGTCTCAAATTTTTAAACCGTTAGTTCTGTAATAATTTATAATTATTTATCATTTAATATTTTATAATTTATAATAAATCGTTATTTTCAAAGTAAATTAAAAACTGTCCATTTGTTCCAATATTCCTAATTCGAGACTCACCCAAAATAACGGCTCGACAGAGCGGAACTAAGAAGCTGTCGGACGGGAAGGACAGAGGGGGGAGGAGCAGGGTAATAACGACGGCACCGGGAGGGTAAATCCGTCCCAAAATCTCGTAAACAGCCGTAGCAGCTTCCCCCTTCCTCCTTACCAGTTTTTCATCGTCGTCGTCAGCATCAACAGCAACAGCAGAAGAGAGAGAGAGAAGAGAGAGAGAGAGGAGAGAGAGAGAAGCAAGCACGCAGACAGATAACCGCAAAGCGCCACCGTCTCCCTCATTTTTTCACCTTCCTCCTCCTCCTCCTCCTCCTCCTCCTCCTCCTTCCCTCAAATACCCAAAAGGCGACAGTAAAAACCCTACAACCCTTTTCACTAGTACTTCTCCTCCTCTCTCTCTCCGCGTCACTCTCTCTGTTTTTCTCTCTGTCTGCGAGCAGAAAAGGAGAGATGGTTCTGGGTCCCGGCGGCGTCGTCTGGATGGAGAACGTGGCGGAGGAAGACGAGGTGTCTTGGACCAGGGACGCCGCCGCCGCCGCAGCAGCCGCCGCCGCAGCCCACCACGAGGGCGGCCACGACGACGAAGCGGGGCGGCCCAAGGAGGACGAGCTCGCCATGGGGGGAGCTTCCTTACCCACCTTCAAGTCCATGCTGGACGCCGACTGGTCCTACTTCAGCACCAACCCACCTCACCATTCCCAGCACCAACACCAGCACCAGCATGAGGAGCTGCAGCAGCTCCAGGCGCCTCCGGAAATGGCCGACCTTTCCTTCTCCTCCGCCCCGATTCCCGATAACGCACTCCTCCTCCACCACCACCAGCACCAGCACCCCCACCCGCTCGACTCCTCCTCCTCATGCTCGCCGTCGCAGGCCTTCGTCCTCGACCCCTCGCAGACCCACCAGTCCTTCCTGCAACCCAAGCACTGCTTCTCCTCCCTCCTCAACGTCGCCTGGAACAATTCCTTCGACAATGGCTTCGATTTGGGCTGCGACGCCGCCGGGCTTTTCGGCTCGGTGCAGGGCAATCAGACCTCGAGCGCGCCGCTTCTGATGGGCGGCTCCGAGCTAGGCTCTGGTTCCGAGCTGATGCCCGTGCCGAGTCGGCTCGTCCCGCTCGGTGAAAACTCAGCCCAGCTGCCATGTGGCGGGTTCGGACTGACTGGGTTCGAAGGCTTTGAGAGCCCCAGCACCCCACTGTTCGCGAACAGGTCTACCAAGGTCTTAAGGCCTCTTGAGGTTTTCCCCCAGACGGGTGCTCAGCCGACTCTGTTTCAGAAGAGAGCTGCCCTGAGAAATGGGTCTGCCAGTAATGGCGGCGGGGCTGAGAAATTGGGGAATTTGGAGATCTCGGTGTCGAGGTTCGGCGAATTGGACAAGAAGAGGAAGAAGATTGATGAGGGTAATAATGACGAATTGAGCTTTGATGGGTCCGGTTTGAATTATGATACCGATGAGGGTAATGAGAGCGGGAAGGCTATGGAGGACTCGAAGCACGATGGATGTAATTCGAACGCAAACAGCACGGTCACAGTCGGCGATCAGAAGGGGAAGAAGAAGGGACTGCCAGCGAAGAATCTGATGGCTGAGCGGCGCCGGAGGAAGAAGCTGAATGATAGGCTGTACATGCTTAGGTCGGTCGTGCCCAAGATCAGCAAGGTGGGAAGTTTCTCTGAGAAAGTTGCAATTTTTTTTTTTCAAATTTTCTCTTTGTGAGTGTTTTATTGATTAAATGGGTGTTATTTGCATGTTTGTATCCAGATCATCCTTCGTGTGGATTAGGTTTGTCTGAGATTGCTTTTAGTGTTTTAGTGTTTAATCTTGTGTTGCCATGATCTCTTGTGAGGACCATCTCTACCTATTGCACAGAGAAGTAGCCATAATGGCCCTTTACTTCACTGGCATTTCTGTTGTGGATTAGAAGAGTTTTACGAGTCCTTGTGAACCTATTGGATCTTCAGATACGAGTGCTGTGCTAAAAAGAGCCGGTGAACAAAGTGAATCTCTGGCCACATTTTAAAATGATAGATGAGGAATAGATTCGATGTGTCTTAGGATAGGATGTGAGAGCCTTGTGCACTGATAGAAGAAGACTAGTTTTTGGCTTTCTGAAACTCTGTCATCGTAACTTCTGATGTTCTGAATTATGTCTGGCAGATGGATAGAGCTTCAATTCTTGGGGATGCTATTGACTACTTGAAGGAGCTTCTGCAGAGGATCAATGACCTCCATAATGAGTTAGAATCAACCCCGCCTGGATCCATGTTGCCCCCCTCGACAAATTTTCATCCGTTGACACCAACTCCGCCCACCCTTCCTTGCCGTGTGAAGGAAGAACTGTGCCCAAGCTCCTTGCCAAGTCCTAAAGGCCAGCCTGCAAGAGTAAATTTCTATCATCTGATTATGTTTGCTTTTAATCTTGATGTGTTACTTCAGTTGTATCGTGCACTTAACTTTCTTCAAAATTTGGGGCGTTAGTTGTTTGGTGCATTCATGGAAACTTTGGGTTTTAATGGAGTGAATTTTTGAAATATAATTACTGTCCCGAAATTATGTTCTCCTTCACATTAAGGAGGTAGGGAAAGTTGCAGAGGATACTAATTTGATGACAATCCTCTTTTTTTTTTCCTTTAAGTCGAAGATCGCTTCAGTACTCAAGTTAGGCATACTAAGAGTCATTTGATTTTTGTGAAAAACCTTAATTCATCACCAATCAAATATTGATTTCATCCACTTCTTTAAATTTTGAACTTGGCTTTGAAATGATTTATAAGGGATTAGACATCTGAGATCAGTCTAACCATCATTTCTTTTATTTATCTTATAGCACTAAAATCTTTTTGCATATGTAGTTTCTTCCTTTGAAGTTGAATGCAAAACAAGAACGCACAGATTTGGGTATTAAGATCTACTTTAAAGCATTTAACTAGCATTAATACCTTAATCTAGCCTTGGATTCACAAAATAATATGTCCTCCCTTTTCCACAGCCAAATTATTATTTACATCAATTGAATCATTTCTTTTACATATTCCAAGTACATTACAATTTCTAATCAGTGCATAAGCACCCTGTTTTGCCTTTTGCAGGTGGAGGTTAGAGTGAGGGAAGGGAGAGCAGTGAACATCCACATGTTTTGTGCACGCAGACCGGGGCTCTTGCTCTCCACCATGAGGGCTTTAGACAACCTCGGGTTGGACATTCAACAGGCTGTCATCAGCTGTTTCAACGGATTCGCTTTGGACGTTTTCCGAGCTGAGGTGCGTTTCGTTCTCTTTTTCTTTGTCCTGCTCATAGTTCGACTCAGCACGCAAACTGTGCTGCGCTAGCTTTCGCTAGAGGTACTGAATCACGTGCCTTTCGTTCTTGCTGATGAGCTAGCGTTGAGATGGCTAACTGAAACATAAATGAAGATGATGCACATCACAAAATGCGTGATGCGAGAAAAAACGGAAGAAAAGCAAAATAAACAATAACGCATATTAGCATTTAGCATTAATTAGAACAAAATGGCTGTAACGCATTAAGTAAAAGTATTGTCGTGACGTCTTTAAAGGTATTACCATCTATGCATCTCTATTTGGCAATCTGTCAGCCTGTTCTCACTCACAGGACGATACCAAACCACATGCATGTTCTGATGAAAGCCTTGAAATGGACCAATATAAGTGAAGCATCACGGCTCATGCCTGCCTTCTTTTTTGCTCGTCATCTATTAATCATTTCTCCGATATCGGTGTGTCTTGTGTCTCAGCAATGTAGGGAAGGTCAAGATGTTCTCCCAGAACAGATCAAGGCAGTCCTCTTAGATTCAGCTGGCTTCCATGGGATGGTGTGACTCGAGGGGAGTAGATTAACTGAAGCGAAGCCGATGCTAACCCTAGTTTCCCTTTGAGCTGTTTAGTCTTTTTAATTGTAAATGCTGCCTCCTCTGGTATGCTGAAGCAGAAAGTAGGTTAGCTAGTTTAATGTTGCAATTTCGAGGATGAATTACTTACTTACCTAAATGGGATGTAATTCCATGAACATGCTTCTAGAGAGCAAGATGATTTTCCTAAGTTTCCAGTTTTAAAGATAGAAATTTGCTCTTTCTTTTCTTTTCAATTTGATTTGTTCTTCTCTTAGTGTTCCCAGTTCATGTGCTTGTGCTGTGAGATGTATGTTTCCTTTTGCTTAAGGCCGTGAGGATGCTGGGGGATGTGATGGCTATTTAGTGGCTGTACTTAAGACCTCATGTGAACTGTGAAATTTTGGAGGCATGGGTGTCAGCATGCTTGGTAGCTGCCTAGCAAAAGCGGGGTGTGATTTTGATAGATCTGCTGCGGTTCAAGGACACCTTGGGTCCCCTAACTTGTATAGCTTGTGTAATTGGGTCGTCGTTTTTTACTGTCCAATTCCATGATCTTTCAATTTATGCAGCATTTGATTATTAACACCGGTGACTTGGCGTGCGGTGCCAAGTTGGCATCTCAAAAGCTGAAGGGGTAAAGGCTTTAAGAGAGAAAAACCACTGTCGTCCGGTTGCCACCACTGGAGGTTTGGCGGTTCTGTCCGGCCCTTGCTGTGTGTGTGAGAGAGGGAGAGAAATAAATGTTGAGTGCCCATCTCCGAGGAGCAACTGATGAGTTGGCATGAAATGTCGACAGCGTAAAAGGGTATGGAATGTGTACCTTGAATTTCAGAGGTTAGGACAGAGAAATCATTTACGCTAATGCAGAAATGTCAGAACCTGATCTTTTGAGATTCTTCAATGAAGAAGGGGTCAAAAAACTACCTTTGGACTCAGACATCTTTCGACCCAAAAAAAAAAAAACAAACTCAGACATCGAAAAGCCTGCAGCCTAAAGATCCACTCCACGGCGGAGCAACGTGAAGATGTGATATAGAAAAGATTGTTCCTTTAGGTGACATTTTAAGACTCAGAAAACAAATAAGGACATCTTTGCTACGGGAAAAATTTAATGAAAAGAAATGTTTTTGAAAAATCATTTTTCAGGATAATATTTTTCATTTATAGATTAGGGAATTCATTTTCCAAATTTTAAACATGCATGCTTTTTTTTTTTTTTGTGAATAATTTTCCGTTGGCTGATTATATTCAGCAAACCAAAATAGAAATCTAAAAAATTAAGTCATGCTTAGAAGCAATTGTTTCTTTATAATGAACTGCGTCACTCCTTGCCTAACTTCGCAATTACTAATATTATAGTGTTAATACTTTTACATTAAGTTATAGGAAAATGGCATAATGCCACCCTTAATGTCAATCTACCTATAGTGTATAGGACCGTGGGTGTGATCTCACTTATTTCTTGAATTCTATAGATAACTAGTGGAGCTTATTTATTAAAAAAATTATCTAATATGGATTGAACTAAAGGCTAGTCTTAGAGGGAAAAAATCACTCATCAATTGTATTTATAAGATTTCCCTCCAAATCTTGAATTTTGGTATTATCATTAAATTAATATAATAATATTCTAAATTCTAAATCGAGGTGTTTCGCATCAAATGACTGCAAAATGGCGAGGCAAAACTTTTGTGAACTTTTTTATAAAAAAAAAAGCACTTGAAAGCATGATTTGCATTGATCATACTATTAAGTACTACTTTATAAGTATCATGGCCAAATCGAAATAGATCTAAACTTCGAGGGCCAATTTGCAATTTCCTTAAGAAAAAGCGGCACTTCTCAAAACCCTATAAAACCCACCCCCGACCGCCGCTTCTAGGGTTTTCACTCTCTTCTTCTTCCATGGCGTGCACGATCGACTTTCGCTCCCTCGACGAGGGCTTCGGCGGCAAGACCTACAAGCGCAAGCGCGAATCCCAGTCCTCCGCCGCGGCCTCCTCCGCGGCAGCCGCCGATGACGGCGCCGCCATGGAGATCGACGGCCCCTGTCCCCCGCCGTCGAAGCGGGCGGCGATCCCCTCGCTGGAGGACCCCGACCGGCCGACCACCGCCTCGACGTTCTCCTTCGGGATGCCGACCTACGACGGGGTGATCGCGGGGCGGGTGTCGGGGCGGAAGTGGAAGCAGCCGCGGAGGCAGCGGGCGTCGGCGGCGCGGGCGAGCGTGAAGGGGACGAACTTCGAGGAGAGGAGCAGGCAGAAGGAGATAAAGAGGGCGTTCAGGGAGAGGATGACGGAGCTGAAGGAGACGATAAGGGCGAACAAGGTGGAGAAGAGGAGGAAGAGGGAGGAGAGGGAGAAGAAGAAGAAGGAGAACATACTGAGGACCGGGACGAAGCTCCAGAAGATCACCAACCCCAAGACGCTGAAGAAGCTCGCCAAGTCGAAGCAGAGGAAGCTGCTCAAGGTCGTCCCTGACGAGCTGGTCAAGAAGTGAAGCTTTCTGTGTTCTCTTTTCAGTGTAACTTTTTTCTTCGGGGGTCATAATTTTGCAGTCTCTTGTTGTTTTATGTACAAGAAATGAAGTTTTGAATGAGATTAAGATAACGTTCATCTCTTGATCTTGCCTTCTTTAATTCATCGTGTTCTTTGGTGATTTAATGGGCTTGAATCTGATTGATATCAGCCGATTGGAGTGGTGAAATTTGCAGGTTGTGATGGGTTTAACCTCATGTTCAATCTCTGGTGAGTGATGAGAATATCGATCAAGATAATGATTATCTCAGAATCTTGCCTTCTTTAACTCATAGTATCCTTTGGTGATTCACTGAATTTGATCTGATTGATATTCAGCTGGTTGTAGTCTTGAAATCTTCAGGGGGTGTAATGGGTTTAACCTCATTTTCTGTTTCTGGTGAGGGAGGAGAAGATCGATTGGAGGATCACATCTTTATGTTCTTTGGTGATTCACTGAATTCGAATCTGATTGATGTTGAGCTGATAGGAGTCTTGAAATCTGCAGAGGGTGTAATGGGTGTGACCTCCTTTTTCAGTGTCTGGTGAGGGATGTGAGGATCGATCAGAGGATTGTGTTTATCTCATTATCTTGCCTTCTCGAAAGTCTTCATTTTCTTTGGTGATTCACTGAACTTGAATCTGATTGATATTCAGCTGTCTGAAGTCTTGAAATCTTTAGAGGGTGTAATGGGTTAAACCTCATTTTTCAGTTTCTGGTGAGGGATGTGAGGATCGATCAGAGGATCGTGTTTATATCATGATCTCGCCTTCTTGAAGCCTTCATGTTGTTTGGTTGTTAACTGGGTTCCAATCTGATTGATATCAGCCGACTGGAGTGTTGAAATATGCAAGGAGTGCAATGGGTTTAACCTCATTTTCAATCTCTGTTGAGGGATTGTGATGCACAGAATCATGATGTTGGAGCCCGCGATGGCCTCTTCGACGAAATGCTTAATACTCGGCCTCTGATCATCCCTTTTAAGAAACTTAAGATGATCATCACTACTGCCTTTCTGATCAGCGGTTTATGCCGACATCTATGAATCGTCCACCTTGAAAGAAACAATTCAAGCTATGCAGTCTCAAATTTTGGGGTCTATCTCAGCAGCCACATTTTCTACATGAGAAGGGAAATGTAGGGGATTTAAATTCGTCTAATTGGGATTAAGGTGGGGATAATTAGTTTTAAGAATGGGTTTTGACCCCTATACCCTATAAAGAGGTAGTATAAAAGTATAAAAGTGAGTTAAGAGTTAGAGTTGGACAGGCAAAAGAAAATTTGTAATTTCGTCCTCTTTGTCACTACACCTCACATCGAGAGATATTCTATCATTTTCTTGAAATCAAACCAATCTCTCAGGGTTCGATTGACCGGGGCCTTGCCTTGTATGAGAGAAGTTCAGTTGCTAGCCAACAATCGAATCCATAACTCGACGTCTAAATGGATCGACTAATGAAGATTGCCAATCCGACTGTGTAGTATTTGCATAATTTGGGGAATGAAAATAACAAAGGGCTCTCTTTGATGATGATCTTTTTGGTATGGGACAATGACACTAATAGTCCTTGAATTTGTCCTTATTGTTTAAATTCATCTCTAAAGTTCTTATTTGTTCAATTTGTCCCTAAATTCTTAATTTTTGTTCAATGTGGCCGCTAAGGTTATTGGAATTTTTATTTTTTTTTTATTTCATTTTTGAACTTCATTTATTTGTTCAGTTTCGCCATTAAACCATTATATTTTAGTTCTTTCTCACTAACCACCTTCAGTTTAGCTTTGGATCATCTGTGTGATAAACTTTGATGACCCAAATAGGTAGTTCTCAACATAATCCATTGACAAGACATACACACTACACATGTAAATGTGAACTTTTAAATTTTTTTCAATATGGTCGTTAAAGTTAGTGCCTTGTAAATTTTTTTTCAAAAATTATTCTTCGAATTTATTATTGTTTGTTCAATTTCATCATCAAACTATTATATTTTGGTCCTTTCTCTCTAACAGCCTTCACTCGAGTATGGTGAGGATCATAAAATATTTTATAAGATAGATCTCGATGATCTTCGTGCACAACTAGTAATTTTCAACACAATTCATTAACAAGACAAATGCACTACAAGTATTAATGTGATCTTAATTTTATTCAATGTGGCAATTAAAGTTTGAACTTCATTTGTTTGTTGAACTTCATCATTAAGCTATTATGTTTTGGCGCTCTCTTTCTTACGACCTTCATTTTTCATTCTTTTTTTGTCTGTCTTACTATAATTTTCATACTTTTGCCCCATCTCTTTACATGACGTAAAAGTCGAAATTCATACCTAAAACTAATTGTTCCCACCCTAACTCCTTGAGATGATGGAAATTCAAATTCTCCACCTCTCTCTTCCCATATGAGAAAGGTAGCTATTGAGACGAACCCTAATGGTTTTTCTTACGGCCTTTGGTTAAAAATTGTGAAACTCATCAATTATTCTATAAGATAAACCTCGATGACCCTTATTCAAGACTGTAATTTTCGGCACAACCCATTGGCAAAGCAAAGTACACACACTATACAAACTAATTGCTTCTCTGGAATAGACTAATTAATATAATGAATTTTCTTTTCAATTCCAATCACAATTGCGAATTCACCCTTTGATTCTGCTTGGAATGCCCACCGATTGGGTTCATTATTGATTCCGGGTATTTTAAGTGAATTACCATGAAATTAGAGTCAATTCGCCTCGGTACTATTCGAATTATGCTGAAAATGATGGGATTTGGCCAGCATTCATATACGCTTAGAAGTAATAATTCCTTCAAAATTTGATGTACATAAGTTCGCTTATTGATTACACATAATACGAGAAATACTACAAAAGAGAGTGTGATTTTTCATTTGATTAATTATTTTTAATTGTTAGTGGAAAGCATTTCTTTTTTCTTTTTCTTTTTTTGAATTAGTGATACGGATGCCTTCAGCTTGAAGGAGCCGGCAAACGAGGTTTGCGCGATTCAAGGTTTTTCAGAAATGGGACAGTGAAGAAGCAAAGCAGACTCTGTTCTTGTCATAACGAACAGAGAGCGCTTCATGTAATGATCAGGAAGAGAACCAACGACCGGAGCTCCAACCGCCACCAACGGTCGAGCCTATGGCGATGCTGCACGGACCTCCGCGCGCTGAAGCAGATCCAGGCCTCCCTCGTCGTCCGAGGCTTCAATTCGAACCGGGCGGCTCTGCGGGAGCTCATCTTCACCGGCGCGATCGCTGTCTCGGGCACCATCGGTTATGCCCTCCGGGTGTTCGCTCAAATTCCTGAACCGGATCTGTTCATGTGGAACACGGTAATAAGAGGCGCGGCGCAGAGCCTAAACCCTTCCAATGCCGTCCGGCTCTATTCCCAGATGGAGAGCCGGTTCGTGAAGCCGGATGACTTCACGTTCCCGTTTGTGCTCAAGGCTTGCACTAAGCTTTCTTGGGTCAAGATGGGTTTTGGTATCCATGGGAGGATTATCAAGTTTGGTTTGGAGTCCAACACGTTCGTGAGGAACACCCTTATCTATTTCCATGCTAACTGTGGCGAATTGGGCATTGCAAGACATTACTTTGAGGGCTCGGCAAAGAGGGATGTCGTGGCCTGGTCGGCATTGACTGCCGGGTATGCTAGGAGAGGGGAGCTACATGTCGCTCGGCAGCTATTTGATGAGATGCCTGAGAAGGATCTGGTTTCTTGGAACGTGATGATTACGGGCTATGCAAAGAGAGGGGAGATGGAAAGTGCGAGGAAGCTTTTTGACCAGGCCCCGGAGAGGGATGTTGTGACGTGGAATGCAATGATCGCAGGTTACGTGCTTTGTGGGGGTAATGAGCAGGCGTTGGAGATGTTTGAGGAGATGAGAAGAGTTGGAGAGAAGCCGGATGAAGTGACAATGTTGAGCCTGTTGTCTGCTTGTGCAGAAATGGGAGATTTGGAGGTTGGGCAAAAGATGCACCGTTCGCTTTCGGAGTTGTGTGTAGGAGATTTAGGGCGTGCTACTCAAAAACGCGCTCATAGACATGTATGCCAAGTGTGGTAGCATAAATAGGGCATTTGCAGTGTTCAAAGGCATGAGAGAAAAAGACATATCGTCATGGAATTCGATCATAGGAGGTTTGGCTTTTCATGGCCATGCCGAGAAATCTATCGATCTGTTTAGGGAGATGCAGAGGTTGGAAATCAAGCCGAATGAGATAACCATGGTTGGAGTTCTAGTTGCATGTAGTCATGCCGGCAAAGTCGAAGAGGGTCGTCAATATTTCAATATGATGAGAGATCGATATGGTATTGAGCCAAACACGAGGCACTGTGGGTGTATGGTGGATCTGCTTGGACGTGCCGGGCTACTGGATGAAGCGTTTGAGTTCATTCAATCATTGGAGATAAAACCTAATGCCATCATTTGGCGGACTCTGCTTGGGGCTTGTAGAGTTCATGGAAATGTGAGCTAGGAAAACTTGCAAACGAGAAGCTACTGTCTATGAGACACGACCAGAGCGGCGACTATGTCTTGCTTTCTAACCTCTATGCTTTGAAAGGCGAGTGGGATGGCGTTGAGAAGGTGAGGAAATCGATGGGCGTTAGGGGAGTGAGGAAAGAAGCTGGCTATAGCCTCGCCGAAGGAGATGGCAAGGCACTCATGTACTATTTGTTTGATCCAAAGCCTAGGTCAAGCTCAAGAAACAAAGCGTATGGAATTGCGAAAGGATAGAGAATTTTACTTCTCTGAAATGAAAACGCTACCAATTCTACATCCTGTCTGAATTTTAGTTCTTATGGTTTTTTCACTCGAAGGAATACTACGGACAGTGCCACTCGATTCCATGAACAATGGGAGAAGAAACTCACTTTCATCTAGGCTTTAACGAGATTGAATGGCCAGTTTTTGGCCATCGTGTAATCGTGCAAATTAGGACGGTGGAAGAATCACTATCAGTAACAGGTGAACTGGAGGAACACAGAGACCAACAAAGGGTCAACTTTAATGGATCGAGTTTATGCAGTCTTGGTATCGTTCATCATAAAGAGCCCTTTCCTTCCTAGGTAGTGGTTTATGGCAGAGAGCCTCTAGACAATGTTCTTTTTCAAGCCTGGCCACATTCCGATGAGCAAGACGCGTGAATGTGGCCTGGAAAAATACCATTACACGATGTTCAGCACCAAACCTCACTTGCCAACTTCAGTACTAACAAGCCCAACAAAATTTCAAGACTTGGATGATGCCATAGCTGCCGGTACCCTGCCATACCGGCAGTCTCAATTCAACAACCATTATCAGACTATCATCAAAAGCGATGCATCTTTTGCCAAAGAAAAGACATCAGAAACCAACAACTGGACCACGGCCAGAGCAAGAATGCAAGTATATATAGGCATTGTTCAAAGGCTTTCGCAAGAAGGGACTGTACATGAGATGAAGAGAAATTGTTGTTCTATTGAGAAGTTCTCCTGTTGATGCAAAACAGAAATGAATGAAATGATTTCCACATTCCCCAACAGCAGATATAAATAATCAGCATTCAGAAACGACATCGAGGCCTCGCTGACTCTTTTTCTTTTTTTTAAGTCACAACATCCCTAAAATACAGAGGACCTATAACTTGGCCTATTCTTGGTCCACCCTTACCAAGATCCAAGAGATCTCGAGTTCAATTCATCTCTTTTCCCTCCCCTATCTTACCTATCCCAAAAAAGGGAGGAAAATTTAGATACACTTGGCTTGTTGAGAAGATGTATACATGCATTGTAAACTACTAGAGTCAAGGATCAGCTCCAACTAGATATGCCTACTGAAATATAAAGGCTTTGAAAGAAGATATCAATCTTACTGCATTCCAAAAAACTGAATTTGAGAAAAAAGCACCCACCACTGAGCTTCCATGTAAGTGAATGCACACAGATCACCCCAACTAAACTAAAACCAAGTGGCTCATAGTTTAGGAGGGGTCATTATAAGAGAGTTCTGCACCTCCGGGTGCAACTGCAGTCAGTTATGGTAGTTCTTGCTTGTAATTGGTCAAGGAAGCAAGTAGCTCGATTTGAGCACTTACTCTGTATGCACATCAGACCAAACAATATAGCGCCCTGACACCTGGTTCATAGGAAAAACAAGCAAGTCCTTCTGCCACTTGTCAGGTGTTCTGTCTAATCTTCCATAGTTGCTACCTCCTGAGCATCCTCAGCACTTAGAACAGGTTCTACAGTTCTTTCAGCCTCAGGTGTCTTGGCATGAGAAGTTTCTCTTTCGTCATTCTCTTCAATCTCTTCAATCTCTTCTGCTTTAACATCTTCTATAACCTGAAGAAGGTCCAAGGGGGTGGCAGCAGGGTCCAGTTCAAGGCATCCCTTGGGAGCATTGGGAGCTTCTTGACCAGTAAGCATGTGTGAGGGAACCTGATGTGAAAAACGGAACATCTCTTCTTTTGGAATCTTTCTGATTTCCCCGAGGTCCAGATGCCGATGAAACACTGCCCTGAATCTGGCGACTTTCACCAATGGGATGACGAGCACACCTTGTTCTTCATCATAGCTTTCTAGCACCTCCACCATGTCATACTTATGTATTATCTCATCTGCAGTTAGCTCATTCCAATTGGGGGACCAATTTCTATAGAGAGCCCATACATCACCCTTCCTTGGAAATATGCGAATAACACCACGCACACCTTTGGTCCACCGGACCTTGTGAGAGAAGGCATTGAGCAAGCCATAAATCTCATGTTTTCCCACTCTGAATTCTCCACAAGTTTTTGAGAAACCAGAAGCAACCCAATTTAAAGGGCCTAATTCACTGTTAGTCTTGGAATTAAGCCAGCTAATACGCATCTTGAATGGATCTAAGGAAATCACCTTCTGAATCAAGGCATAAAATCTAGGCATCCCATCATCATCGTCATACACTGCCCAAACATCGTTTTCTTTAAATGACCTTTCTGTCCGGTCTTCGTCAAAGTCATGGAAATCTGGATCCAGGACAGTCATTGACATTGTCTGCGAAGATCCAGCATCCATACCAGGAATGCCTGGGAAGGACTTAGCAGCAGAATTTTCTTTCTTCGGATCCACAGACTCTCTCAACTCAGTTTTATCATTAGTACCACCATCTGCAGGAACTTTTTCCACTGACTTATTAGTTTCATCATCATTCCCGTTCCTCTCCCCCTTGCCTGCAGTTTTAGCTATAGTTGCTGATCTCGATAACTTTAGGTTATTCTGAATTTCTCTGTGGGCCTTCATAATCAGTATTTTCTGAACTTGAAGCTCAGTCATTTCCCTTGAAGCATTAGGCCTTGTGATGCCATTAGCAGAAATTGTTCCAAAGTTTGCTTGTTTGGAAAAAGGTGCACCCACACCACCACCTGCCATTCCCATCTGATTAGTAATGTCCCTCCCATGGTCACTGCCACTGAGATCATCCATACCTTTTCTTCTCTTCACAGCACCGGTGTAACCAGTTGATGACATGCCACTGTTCTTTCTGGAGAATTGCTTCCTCCGAAGAGCCTCTTCTCTTTTTGTCGCTGCCTGAGCCTCCTCTCGCTCTCTCTTCACTTTCTCGTACGCCTGTTGCACCACACTTGCAGCTTGAGCAGCGGTTGAAGCACTACTTGTTCTTGAGAATGGACTCCAGTTTGAGTTGTTTTGCAAATGTGAATCATGACCACTGAAGCCCCCTGCTCCAGTACCGGAAGAAGGCGTATTACTCCTGCCTGAGCTCATTGTGTCTTTGCTATTCACTTGATGATTTGTGGACTGCTGCTGCTGGGAAAAGTTCCAGGGGGTAGACGACGTAGTTCCATCAGCTGGTGGTGGAGCTATTTCTATTGCGAAAAAGGGCTTGTGGCAGTTGGGACAAAGCAGGTTGTGATTGAGGTAAACTCTGAGATACTCATATTGCATTTTGCAGCGGTGACAAACTGTCCAAAACGTATTTGGCTTTGTCTTCTGGGAAGAATGCCGTGCTCGATCCGTAGTCCTATGGCTCTTAGCAGTCGTATTTGTCGTAGCAGTTGCATTTGTAGTCTTGTCGAGATTGTAAAAACTATTGGCCCTTGGAGTCGCTGATGAAGCTCCGGTCGATTTAGGTACCTTTTGGAAGGTCCTTACAAATCTCTTCTGGTCATATCCTGCCCTCTTAACCTTATCTGATAACAAACTCCAGGCCTGTGATATCAGTTTAAAAGCCCCTTCTGCTCCAATAGACTTGTTCTTATCAGGATGCAGCATGAGAGCAAGCTTCCTATATTGTCTCCTCACTGTCTCTTCATCAGCTGTTGGATCCACACCAAGCACACTGTACCAATCCGGCTCCCCATTGACTATGTTCTCGGCAGAAACATACACATCAAGCGTCGCTAACATTTGGGTCATGCCTTCCAGTCCCGGATAAACACTTTGGGCCTTCAAAGCGAACTTTTTGGCCCCTGCCATGTCCCTTGCTATGAACTTTGTCTCTGCAATTTCTTTTGCCCTTGTAGCCTCATCTTTATTGCATTCCATTCCCCCCTACCTACACAAAGCCTGTAAAAAAAGCGATCAACTTTTTTGTGTCTCCTTACAATTTAGTCGGGGGAAGAGGAGGGAAGGGGGATATAGAAGATCTTACATAATTGGCTAGTAAACTAGTGAAATATCTTCTGGAGTTCCCAAATATCTCAACAAAGCCAGCCAATTAATTTAACAGATTCAAGCGACCCAGCGAAGTTAAGTCAACTAATCGGTATACTAGCAGGAGGACTAGGGCAACATGTATCAGGTCAAAATCTATCTTAAAAAGTACTTAACACAAAAAGAAAACTCAGAATTTTACAAAATTCACACTTGCGGATCGAACTACCAACAGAAAGTCTACAAAACATAAATGAAGCATTGGAGCTATTAAAGCGGGATCCAGAGCCAAGACAACGGCGAGAACGTTAATGACTAGCAAAAGTCACAACATGATAACATGCATATCAACGAAGGAGTCCATGGCTTACCTTAACTAGGAAAGAGCTGATTTACATTGAACCTCATAAAGGCAACTTAGCTTATGCTTACTTCACACGAAAACTAGGCAAACATAGACCATAGCAATGTAAAAAAAAAACCGCAATAGCCAGACCATTAGTGATGACCAATATGAATACATTTCTAAATCAACTTAGCGAAATAGAACCCATTTTTCAGAATCAGTCGTATTGCTTGCATCAATAGAAACCCCAGAAGCAGCCACAAGTGAACACACAAAGCAAATTAGCTCAACAGTATACAAGAAGAATTCTTGTTTACCTAATAATAGGAGCAGTTGCTTGATGTCGAGTTTTGGGTTCTCAAAGCCACCGTGTCCAGACCTCCATTACCATTTTATTCTTTCCTCGTATGAATCCCCAAAGAAATGCCAAAACCACGCTTCGTTTTTCTTGTCAAAAGTCACAACAATTAAAATGCCCTTAGATCTTCGAGGAAGTGTACAGATGTGTGAAGTACTGGACCCTCAATGAACCAATTGACCAGTCTCTAGTAATGGTTAAAGATCATCACTTGTCTGGTCAGAAAGCTTCAAGAAGAACAGGCCAATCAGTATCAGAATACACAGCAAAATAGTGACAAGCAACACCTGCAACAAAGAGAAGGAAGAGAAGCAGAGGATGAGTTGATATTGTCATACTTGCAGAAGGATTTGGGTAACACGTATCAAGTAAAAATGCCTTAAAAAGCACTTAACGCAAAATGAATACTCAGAATTTTTAAAAACTCGCAAGTGCAGATTGAACTACAAATTGAAAGTCTACAAAACATAAATGAAGCATAGGAGCTATTAGAGCTATTCCACTTTGGAGGAATATGAGCTGGGACGATAACAAATAATATCAATGACATGGCAAAAGTCACAAACTCAAAACATGCATATTGGTTAATGAGTCTATGGCACTACCTTAACCGAAGGAACTGAATTACACTGAACCTTGTAACAGGTGACTCAGCTTATGCTTACTTCCCACAAAAACTAAACAAACACAGACCACATCAATGTAAACAAAACCACTATAACAAGACTATTAATCATGACTGACACGAATTCATCCCTAAATCAAATTAGCAAAGAGAACCATTAGTCACAAAATTCACTCGAATTGCTTGCATCAATAAATCCCTTGAAGCAGACCATTGAACATGCAAAGCAAACTAGCCCAACAATATACAACAAGAATTTGAGTTTACCTGATAATAGAAGCTTTTACTTGATATCGAGTTTCGAGTTCTCAAAGCCACCATGTCCAGACCTCCATTATGACCTTATTCTTTTCCTCACACAAATCCCAAAATAAAGAACCAGACCAGACTTCGTTTTTCTTGTCAAAAGTCACAACATTTCAATATGCCCTAAGCCCGTCAAGAAAGCGCATAGATGTATGAACCAAGTGCCACGTCTCTTGTAAAGGTTAAAGATCAATGCTTGTCTGGTCACAAAGATTCAAGAGAAGCCGGAGAATCAGGACTGGAATACACAACCTTCAAATGAGTAACAAGCAACACCTGCAACAAAGAGAAGGAAGAGAAGCAGAGGATTAGTTACCATTGTCATACTTGCAGAAGGATTTGTGCAACATGTTTCGAGTGAAAAATGTACCTTAAAAAGCACTTAATGCAAAAGGGATACTCAGAATTTTACAAAACTTGCATGTTCAGATCAAACTACCAATAGAAAGTTTAATAAACACAAAGAAAACATAGAAGCCATTAGAGCAGGATCTACATTTTAGGAATATGAGCCGTGGCAATAACGAGACTATTAATGGCATGGCAAAATTCACAAACTCAAAGCATGCACACCTATTAAGGAGTCTATTGCTTTACCTTAACTAGGAACAAACTGAATTACACTGAACCTTGTAAGAGGCAACTTAGCTTAAGCTTACATCACATGAAAACTAAGCAAACACAGACTATGCCAATGTAACCAAAACCACAATAACAAGACTATTAATCATGACCAATACGAACTCATCCCTAAATCAACCTAGCAGAGAGAACCCATTTGTCAGAAAATTCACTCGAAATTGCTTGCGTCAATCGAAACCCTAGAAGCAGACCATGGAACACGCAAAGCAACTAGCCCAACACTATACAACAAGAATTTGAGTTTACCTAATAACAAGCGCAGTTGCTTGATGTCGAGTTTCAAGTTCTCAAAGCCACCATGTCCAGACCTTTATTACCAGCTTATTCTTTTCCTCATGTGAATCCCAAAAACTAAAAAACCAAATGGGGGCTTCATTTTTCTTGTCAAAAGTCATAACATTTCAATATGCCCTAAACTTGTCGAGGAAGAGCATCGATGTACGAACCAGTTGACACGTCTCTAGTAAAGGTTAAAGATCAATGCTTGCCTGGTCACAAAGATTCGAGCCGGAGAATCAGAACCAGAATACACAACCCTCAAAAGAGTAACAAGCAACACCTGCAACAAAGAGAAGGAAGAGAAGCAGAGCATGAGTTACCGTTGTCATACTTGCAGGACAATTTGAACAATACTTTTTAAGTAAAAAATGCACCTTTTAAGGCACTTAATGCAAAAAGGATACTCAGAATTATACAAAACTTGCATGTGCAGATCAAACTACCGATGGACAGTCTGCAAAATATTGATGAAAGATAGGAGCCATTAGAGCGGGATTGGCATTTTAGGAAATGAGCCGCGGCAATGATGAATGGAAAGTCTGCAAAACATAAATGAAACATAGGAGCCATAAGAGGGATCCGCATTTTAGGAATTGAGCCACAGCAATAACGAAAATATTAATGAAACAGCAAAAGTTCACAAACTCAAAGCGTGCGTATCCATTAAGGAGTCTACACCATTACCTTAACTAGGAATGAATTGAATTACACTGAACCTCGTAACGGGCAACTTAACTTATGCTTACTTCACATGAAAACTAAGCAAACACGGACCCTGGCGATGTAACCAAATCCCGCAACAACAAGACTATTTATCATGATCGATGTGAATTCATCCCTAAATCAACTTAGCAAAGAGAACCCATTTGCCAGGTAAATCCACTCGAATTGCTAGCATCGAAAGAAACCCTAGAAGCAGCCCCCAGTGGACACGCACAAAGTATTTGTAAGCCCAGCACTACACAGCAGGAAATTCAGGTTTTACCAAATAACAGGAGCCAGTTGCTCGATGTCGAGCTCCCAGTTCTCAAAGCCAAAATGGGCAGGCCTCCCTTACCAAGTCGTTCTCTTTTTCTCACGCCAATTTCAAGAAAACGAAAAGGAAATGCCCAAACCGGAGCCTTCGTTTTGCTTGTCAAAGTTCACAACTTTTTGTCAACATAGTCTCTAAGCTTGTCAAGGGAAGACGCACGGATTCGTGACGTACCGGATCATCAACGAATCAATCCACACGGTCTCTAGTAAAGGTTAAAGATCACCGTTTGCCTGGTCAGGAGAAAAAGATTCAAGAAACAGCAGGAGAATCAAAACCCGGATACAGAACCCGTGAAAAAGAAGAAGAGTGACAAGCGCCACGCCTACACAACAAAGGGAGGGAGGGGGGCAAGAGAACCAGGTGATGGAGTTACCCATCCGTCATTGCTGGCCAGGGAGATCAGAGAGATGGACACGGCAAGAGCACGAGCACGATGGAGCAGAGCGACGCAGCCGATTATCTCTCACCTCACGTAGGTTTAGGACTCAAAAAGTTTATCACATTTTCGATAAGAAATGAGAAAATTTATAACACTTTATCATTCGTTAATTTGAGTAAGTTAATCATCGAGCCCGTTTGTCATGACTCTAATTTGAGTAAGTTAATCATCGAGCCCGTTTGTCATGACTCAGGCCCGTGACTGAATTATAACTATGCTGTAAATTGTTGTAATTTTACATGTTTTACGGTATATGTATGGACTTTTAAAATAACAGCGATCCAAAACTAAACTAAGTTCTTATTGCATTAGATGTGTTTCAAATGTTGAAATGTTTGCCGAATACCTTTAAAAACCATAATGCCTTCTTTTTTCTTTCTTTTTTTACGGCCGGAGCTATTGCTCAAAGCTGCACCCGTCGACGACGATCAATATTGTGTAATAGACATATGCATGGGTCCTATAACTCTGCCCATCATTTAAGTGCGTTTAATTACAAACTTTCTATTACGAATATTGTTCAATCAATCGACCATGCTTGAATATTAAATTGCTTAGCGAGTGGTTTAACGGATGCCTTATCGGTTTGGCTAACTCCATCCAAGTCGATACTTTTGTATTAATTGTGCCTATCGATGATCATTATCGTGTAGCGGACATATGCATGGATCTTATAACTTTGACCGTCATTTTGTTAGCGGGTCTAATGACAAACTTTGAGTCATCTAGCCTCATTCAATTAGTCAATCATGCTCGAATAATAAATTGCTTAGCGAGTGGCCTAATGTATGTCCCATCAATTTGGCTACTCCGTCCAAATCGATACATTTATATATAATAATAGATTAAAGAAAACCCAAGATTTTTCATGTAAAAAGCGAGTTAGGATAAGATCTCTTAAGCCTACTGCCAGAGCCAACTAGGTAATTAGATTAATTTTTTGAGTCAAAAAAATTTAACTCGAGATCAGGTTTACCTTGGGGTCTTATTTGGTAAATATCAATGACACAAGGATATAGAATGAAAGGAATCGAAACAAAAAATACAAAATGGGAATGTTAATTAACCTCTAAATCACCTATGCTTGGTAACATTTTATGTTTTAAATAAGTTACGAATTTTCAATTTGTAGGTTGCCATAAAACTTTGGCAATTATTGGATTTATGATTTGCATTTACCATATGAAACTTTCTTCTTATAGTAACTTTCCAAATAGGAGTCTCAATTATTCTTGTATTTCATAAAGTTGCCATGTATGTTGATTTACTTACGCATTCATTCCAATGCCTACCATGTATATTCCTAACTCTCCATGTCAGTTCCCTTTTCACCCCTTAGATGGCTAGATTCACTCTGTTTTTTTCAAATTGGCAAAATCTGCCTTAATGATTTCCACATTTGTACGATTTTTAGATATTTTCCTTTTATGAATTTCGATCAAATTCAAATTCAGTGCTATTTTGGAAATAAAATCCTGTCCCTTCTGCATCATCATTACTTATGTGACAACCAATTTATTCCTGGTTCCATAACTCACTTTCTTAGTGAATTTTTCATTATTTAATTTCATCTGTCTAAAAAAAATATTACATCTCTTATTTACCATATCAAAGAATTTGTGTTTTTCCTTATTATTGGAGAGACACTATTATAGTGAGTATGTAAGATATTATAAAAGTATCTAGAAATACACTCAAAAAATTAAGTGAAAAATTTTTGCCCATTGAGGCTCTCCATATACACTCCTCCAGTGATATTGAAATTTTGTCAATCCAAAATGAATGAAAATCCATTGACATTTGTGCAAAGTTTTGATTTAGTTATATTTAGGGGTATGCAAAAGACCCGGGACCCGCCCAAACCATATAGGACTGAAACGGGAACCGGTTCGGTTCCCAATTCAATAAATTGGAACCGCTGGATACTGGTCCGGTTCCGGGTTCCATGGGCAGATCCGCCCACCCAAACCGGATCGATATTATAATAATATATTAATTTTTATTATAAAAAAAAATTAAAATTCTAAAGCCCCATATTTGAATTAGTTCCACCTTTCTTTGTCGTTCTTGTGTGCATGGAACTTTTCTCTCTCTCCACTTTTGAGTTTCTTTTTACCTTTCTCACTTTGTTGATTTGAGGGGCTAAAATTGAATAAGTTCAAGAGGTGGGTTCAAAGGATGAGATTAGAAAGAATAGAGAGAATGTGAGTTTTCTTGATGTGCAGATTTTACTCAAGCAGGAATGATCAACAAGTTTGTAATTTGTGAGCAAAACTGACTAGAAAATTCAAACTACTTGCTTCTTACTTCATTTAAACTCATTTATCCGAGTATATAACACATTGCATCCATCAAAATCTTATCATAGTGAGTATGAACAGAGCCAATTGCCATCGCACTACGAGAGATCAAGAGGCAAAGAAAATTCGAGAGGCAATGAAGTCTCAATAGGGGAGATAGAAGAAAACCATCACCATCACAAAGACATTCCCACCAATGCAATCTTTTTGTCAACTCTTAAATTTCTGAAATATAATTGCATTTGAATCATTCTTTTATACCAAAATTTGCATCCTCTAAAATTCTATCATCGCACCCTTAGAATAAACTAGCACGCCTAAAAAGGGTGGCTTGGCACGGTTCTCTCACTATTAGGCATGATCACTCATGAGACCAGTTCCATGGATCCATCCAGGAACCGGACTGGATCAGTAGGCCAGTTCCTAGGTGGATCCTTGAAACCAACGGGCAGTTCTCGGATCCAATTTTTCAAAATCGGTTCTTAGTGGGCAATTCCCGGTTTTAGGGTGGGAACCACCCACCCGGACCATGCACACTCTTAATTATATTCACTATTGAAAGTTTTCACAATATTGCTTTAGAAAATCTTCTAGGAGAGTTTTGTTTTGTTTCACCAATCATCTCATTAGAAACATGCAGATGTGCTAAAAAGTTGATGTAAAAAAATATTAGATTCTACTAGATAATAAATCCATAAATTTGCTTGACGACTCAGCAAAAGAAAACCAGGCTTCTTCAAGCTTCTCTATTCGGCAAAACTAATTTCTAGAGAAGTAAAACCTAAAAAAAATGCAGTGCCTTTAATATACAATGTATACCCCAATTGAAAAAACAAATGAAATATGTGATATATTTAATTATGACAATTAGATCCTATATAAAATAAAAAATTGAAAAAAATGGAAAGTATATATTTTGAGGTCTCTATTTTAAATTGCAATTGAATAATTAAGAGAAACTCTCTAATGAAAAATGGTGTGAATTGGTGGAAACAGGCCCCTCCTGGTGAAAAAAGGTAAGAGGTCATTTCACATATTATCATTCCAAACTCGACTATTGAGGCATTAAAGATCTCATTCTCATTTCACTGGCTCAACTTCCAATGTCCAAATAGGGTCAGGGTGTTCAATCATTTTTTTAATAATTTTTGTTGTCATGTTTAATGAATTCATATGCATGTCTTTCTTAAAAAAAAAAAAAACTTTATATGCTACCATTTTATATTTTCAAATTTTAGGATACCACGTCAACCTTTACACATAACTTTTAAATATCATGAAATTATACCTTTCTATTGTCTTTTTTTTCTTTTAATAAGAGATGTTTAGGATATTTTAAATTTCAAATTGACGTGGCGATTTACAAGTGATTACACTTCAAAGATGGATGATTGATAGGGGTGATCGGTTCCCAGTTCGGTCCAGTTCAATCCGGTTCTAAGGTGGAACCGATAACCAGGCCAGGAAGACCGGTTCCCATTTTTTTTTTATGGACCGAACCGAACAATCTAGGGGCCGAGAATCAAACAAGACCAATGGTTCGGTGCAGTTTGGTCCCATCAATAGGACCAACCATTTAGCCAAAAAAAAAAATACTATAAATATTATTATTTTAGGGTTTATTGTATTTTTTAAGAAAATTAAAAAATATATTTTAAATTGAAAATTGTCGATCCGGTCTGGTCCGGTCCGATTCTCCCCCGAAACTGAGAACCAGACTGAAAATCACCGGTTCCATTTTTATGGAACCAAGAACAGGACCGAATGCTTTCTTTGGAACAGCACTGCAAAACAACTAGCCCTGGCCTCCTGGTCGATCTGCGGTTCTTGGTTTGGATGATCCAATATGCTCACCCCTAATGATTAATACATCTTTAGGTACCTAGCTAGAATGGGAGTTGAGTCCTTATTGTCAATCTGAGTTTTTTCTCTAGTTGATGTTATTAACATTAGTGCTTGAGGTATGTTGAATTTATGTAGCTTGTTGAGTCAATTGGATTGTCGAGTTCTAATCTTGTTCTTAAAAAAAAATGCAATAGTGCACTTGAAGAGAGCAAGGATAATGAATACTATCTTCCATCATTTTCATAACTAGATGTATTAATATACCTTGCCTTGTGGCCTTCATAACAAAAGTTTAGGCTTTTTAACCTTAACCACTCGATTTACATTATTCTCGGGTTAAAGTACGCCGGATAGTCTCTTGTGACAATAATTTCAAGCGATAACTACCTCAACATGTAGTAGTGTTTTAGTGTCAATAACTTGCATTCTCGTTCGAGGAACGTTTAGAGTGGATATAGCAAACAGCTAGTGAAGTACAGATACGGAAAGTAGAATTTTTCCATAGCGATTATACTAACCCATTACCCAACTGCATTAATTTCACTTCATTTGTTGTAAAACACTCCTGAATGGTTTAGCCCTAACACTTGTCAGTTTTTTAATGCTCTAAGATCGAATCGTTTCTTTACCCTATTGAAGTTGAATTAGTTGACTGCAGATCATGTTTCAGATGCTTTTGAATGGCTATAGTTTGTTGTATCAAAGTTCAATCCTCATACCTGCATCCAACTTGATATACCGCAGAGCAAAGGAAGCCACCATATACCATACAGAACAAATAAATTACATAGCAAAAACTGAAAGACAAAAAGCCCTGCTAATTTTCCTTCCATGACTCTGAATTCGATCCGATAAGTCATAATAATTCTTGGTTTACATGCCGCGAAACCGGTGAAACAACCCACGAGAAATGTCCATTACTTTTAACCTCGCGGCACGATAGAAACCCCCTACGATTTAGTATGTTCTTTACATTCGTACATCACAGTAACTATCTACACGCACACATATATCCACGCCCGGGAAGTCTCTTTTGTTGCTGAGTTTGGCCCTCAGGATTGATTCTAGTAAACACCTCTCTGGTATGGACGTTCGCAGAACTCGCCACCGAGATCATCACAAGCCTCTGCTGGGAAAACCCTGTAAAAGAAATCGAAAGGAGTTCACGGATTCTTCTCAGACAAAGTACTGGAATTTTGCCGGTGACACTATAAACAATATATCGGCTGGCTTACGTTTTAGGACCGGTGTATTCGAGATATTCCCTCTCGATGGCCTCCGCGGCCTGCACCGCCGCGTTGAATCGGGCCTCAGCATTGAGCTTTGCTTCAGGGTATGTGTCTGCTAAGCATGCTTCCCCACCAATGGTTTCGCAGGCTTCTGCTGGGAACACTCTGTCAATGACCAAATTTTGTTAAGTCACATTTTGCATCTAGCTTTGTCTAGTCTTTTCACAAATTCACTTTTTAAGAGACACTTCTATGTAGACAGAAGGAAGACTTCAAGAAAAAATGGGAACTCAGTTGCAAAATGGAATGAAAACCGGTGATCGTACGAGAATGTGGAGCTGTAGTCGACCGTCGCAGCTTCGTAGGCCACTGGAGAAGCTTTCGCCGGGGAGACTCTGGACGAAACTGAAGATGAGAGCTTGGAAGGCAAAGCTAAGGGCTTAGAGAGGTTCTTGGATGGGGTCACCGGAAGGAGGGGTGGGGCGAGGAACAGAGCTGCTTGCATCTTGAATGTTTTTAGTGTTTGTGAGATCTGATGATGACGATGATGTGTTTTGTGTAATCACAGAGAGGATGAAGCCCCAATTTATAGGGGGATGGATATGATGTTGGTAAGTGAAGATATTTGTGAGACTTTGGATAAGGTTATGACTTTTTGGCTCTAAGATACTTTTTGAGAGATGGAGAAACTTCAGCAAGTTCCAATCGTTTCGGAGATATTTACGGATCCCTCAGGAATGTCTCTTTTACGACCCTCGAGAAATATCTTGAGGAAGATACAAATTGGCACTACTCATCTAGGACTTGATCGGTGATGTTGAAGTTGCACGGTGTCGGCATACCATTAGCTAGGATGACTGACGGAGACGATGACTGATGGAGACGATTAATGAGAAATATCGCTTCATCGAGAGTCGTCGCCATTTGTCGGCTTCAAGCTAGAATTTGTCACGATAAATGTCGTTTGAAATATCATTGCTTCCCATATGGTAAGCTCAGAAGACAGGCTAAGGAGACGCTTCACACTACCAAGATTTCCATCAACCAATCCATAACAACTTGTAAGGATGTCACTGTGTCGTGATATTTTATCTACCTTTCCAGGAAAATGAATATTTATGTATAAAATCCTAATTTTCTTTTTCTGTACGTTTACTGTCATTCATATCTTTTAGTGCTCATTGCACTTAAATCTCATCAAAAAGTTTATCAGCATCCTCAGTAACACGTAGTTACAAAATGGCAAAAGCTCCGGACAAAGCTGCATCTCAAGCGATGCCATCTAGATCCTGACACCCGGCTAACATAAAAATCCACTAGGTAGGAAGTATGAACTCAAGTTGATCTGAACTTGAACAGAGCTGCATGAAACTTTGGCTTCTGTTCATGTATATTTTCCTCGATGATTAAAATGGCAAGACATGGCCAGAAGCAACAAGTGATGGGGTATTCACTTGGTTTCTTCTGATGTAGAAACCTGAAAGCAGAGCATGTCAAAAGTGCAGATGCCTGTTATACCTCGAACTGTGTGCTAAAGGCGGAGCATTGCACTTGCAACCTCATCAAGCGAGACATGACATTGGGAGATGAATAGCCAAATGAAATCTCCCACCAAACCAATATAAAGTCAACAAAAGGTATTTGATCACGCCTCCGATCTTAGAGTGTGCCGTACACAGACAAGATCATCCAACTTGTTGCCATCCATTTTGTACAGGGATACACCTTCCATTTGGATAAAATGATCTCGTGCTTCCTTCCTTAGCTTCTCTAAAGGCATGAGTTCCCATTTGCTGTAATTCGAATATTTCCTGAGATCACTTATGTCGGAAGAACCAGAGACCCGCCCATTTTTTTAGGGTCTGCATTGCCCCAAACCTTACAACTACCAAATGGTCCCTGCCCACCACCCTGACCAGCTTGACTCCTCTTTAAGCGCAATGCAGCCGCATGAGCACTCCTTATCATATCGCGATTAGGCACGTCTGACCAGTCTTGCTTCATTTTGGCCCTCATGGGAGAATGGATTCTTATAACCTGACAAGACAAACCAAGTTATATAAACGGTGGAGAAAATATTCTAAGAACTACATGAAATAATTAACTCAAAATCTATTTCATACACCAAGGCACTCTAACAGCTGATAATAAGCCCGCCCTTGAAGTGGATTATGACCTTTCTTTGGTTCAGAGAAATAACGAGTCCTGCAAGAAAGATTTGAAATTTGATCAGCAGCACAAATGGATCCACAACTTTTCTCCACCCAATTAAAGTGAGAAGGTAAACTTGAAGTTCATTTAGGAGAAGAAAATGATGGTGTTTTGATGGCAATGGTAATGTTCTCAGTAGTTACCATCTATTCAAATCATTTCCATTATAAACTTTCTGCAAAAATCACTACACAAGGTACTACACTTTATTTTTTGGCTTTTATCTCCGATCAAATTGGGAGCATGTCCCTGATCCTCAACAATACATATTTACGCTCCCTGATCCTCAACGATACATATTATAAGATCTGCTACCAAATTTTTCATAACAAGAGTAAGCATATATGCAGTTTGTTGCATACAATTTCACAATAAAAGAAATGGCATTTTGAAAAAATAATTACAAGCAGTATAAGAAAAGGGAATTGAAGATAAGTGGAATGACTTTGCATAATTGTAGTAAGAAACATTAAATGTCCCAGGCAATCCCAGCTCCACCTCCTAGATCACTCCAACTCAAGTTTACAATCAGTTAAAAAATCTCTCTTTTGGGATCAGTAGTCATCAGATATAGAAGTCAAAAGAAAAATCATGAATAGAACATGACTAGTGCACATGATCATACAATCAAAATGCTAAATAAGTCACTAGAGTTGGGTATTATCAAAAACATTCAAGAAAGCTAACATCATGAGTAAGAATGGAACTAACCATTCTGTATAACCTGGATCAACAGTGAAACCATATATGTCAACAATATCGCACATAGAAAGTGCTAGCTCAATAGACTTCATTCCAGTCCCCTTTGCTCCTCTGCGCAAAACAATGCCTTGGAACAGATAGACAGGATTTGGAACTTTCTGCGTATAATATAATAAAGAGGTAACTGCATTGATTTAGAGACAGCTGATTCTCAAAAACTTAATTGACAAGGTTAAGCAAAGATCCAGACAGTCCATTGGTTTAGGGCAAGTATATAGTGTTAGACATGCCAACTAGATCAGGTATAAGCACAAGGCAGCCGTGGGCATAGGAGCTTTTTGTAAAAAGCATAGAAACTAGCCATCAGGATATGTTCGTTAATTTGTAAGTTGACCAAGGAACTAGAATACATGAACAAAAATGCTCACATTTATCATTGCATTGAAGTCTCGATGAGTCAAACTTTTGATTATGAGTACCTCGTCATCTGCAGGAGAAAACTAGAAGTAATGACAAACGCAGAGAATCTTCATTGACAATACATGATTCAGAGAAAAATTTCAAAGACAATTCCCTACTATATTGAAAATCAATCAATATGCCCTAATCATCAAAAACCTCCTTTAAAGGCTACACCCCCATCAGAGGTGGAGGTCTGACCCTTTTTCAAGAGGGTTAAACCCTTTCTTCTGTCAAAAATTTTGGGTCAACCTCTTACACCTTCAACAATATGTGCTAAAAAAATAATAATGATTGAAAAGGAGGGATGTCCATCACATTACACTAGAGTACAAGTGTCTACAAATTTTCCTAATTCAAATTATTCGTACCATTAAAAGAAGGGAACAGATGAAAAGTGTAATAAGACTACCGAAAGCAGATACAGCTTTGATTTTGTCAATTATGTAGCAAGAAATTGGTGAATAACTAGGGAAACAAGTAGTTGGGGAAAACCAGGATTTGATAAATTTCTACTTCGTTCCAATAGATCAGAACATACCAGATCCATTCAGTATGGCAATCATGTTTCGAGCACCACCACGAACCACAAGGCGGAAATCCCTTTTCATGCCAACATATTTTGCATATTTCTGTATTAAGTGAGAAGCCAGAATAGATGGCCAAAAAAGGAAGCCAGAATAAGCACAATTCCATTTGCTTGCAACAATCTAATCAACAGGAATGTACTTGGTGAGAACTAGGAATAAAGCATCTACTTCACAAATACCACTCAATGTATAAAATTCATGTGACGGAGAAACAGACTCAATGATTATAACCACATATGGTATACAATAAAAGTCTGCATGAAAATTGAAAAGAAAAACAGACAAGAAATGCAAGTAACTTCGAGAAAGAAAAGGCAACAAAAATACTCAGTCCTTTAGTCAGAATAAAGTTTCATAAATAATGACTGGAAGCATCATAGCTCATGTACCTCATTAACTGGAGCCTCATTTTCTCTAATTACAGCATCATGACTGTCAATCTCTTCTCCAAACTCTGTCTTCAACAAATCTCCAGAGTTTCCGACAACAGCACATTTATGAAACTGTCGGGGGTGAAACGGAGGATTTGATGGTAGAATCATATTCAAATTCTCCTCACAAAGAGTTCGATTGTAGCATTTATCAGCACCCCTAGAACAGGTCAACAAGCACAAGTTAGCAGATGCCAAGCATTCCAAAATTAAACTATAACAGAAGAATGGGGGAAAAAAATAGTCAGCAAGGGATTTTACAGTTGTGCTATTCTTTTTGCCGCATATTCCAGCCATCCATCTGGCCGAGCATCAAGATATTCTCTAGTCAGCACAGTAGTCATGTTACGATACTGCACCCTAGACACATTAGCTCAAATTATCTCCCCAAAGAACATACACCGGCAATCCAGACAAAAGTAACGATGGTACCGACCTGTTCCCACAACAAGATGGCCTCACAAACATCATACTTGTACTCCAAGGGCTCAAAGATTTTAAACTGTTCATTGTACTGTAAATTAAAGACTATAAAGGTCAGCCACTCAGAATAACAAAACGTCAGGGTAAAGACTAAATGAGAAGGAGAGAGGGATCCGACCCAAGTACTGTTAGTGCCTTTTGGGAACTTCAGGACTAAGTTGCAGTGATCAATTATGTGTGCGGAAAGTCCAAGCCCTCTCTTAGCCTGTATTAGACAATCAACGACTCAGCACCCAGCATAATTTAGCAATGAATTTCAACCAAACCCATTACGCATATGCAGCGCACGCGCACAGATGCTATAATACCAAGCTTCGAAATCGTCAATGCGATTCAGAGAGACCCGAAACGCGGATCCGTTCGAGGAGGTTTTTGGGGACTAACCACGCATTGTCGCACGCTGGACTGGAAATCGGACAAGACCCGAACTTCCCGCCCGTCGAGATCCGAATTCCGTCGCCTGAAAAACCCATGAAGACAAGAACGAAAAGGATTGAAGGGATCGAAAAGGGCAAGCGACCGAGCGCGAGTTTCGATACGGGAAGGGAAGGAGGGAGGCGGGAAACGGGAGGCGACCTGCGAAGAAGGAAGATTGAGCGGCGAAGACGAGGAGACAGAGGAATGCGGCGACGCAGGCCAGATGCGGGACCGTCAGCCTCCCGCCATTGCTGCTGAAGGATGAAGACGACGATGCTCTGCTGTGGTATCGCATCTTCCTTCGCCACCCACCAAGAGAGAGAGAGAAGCCGGAAGAAACGAGGATCGCTGCTTCTTATACGCTGAACAAGGGGGTCTCCTGAAAACAATGACGTGGCATATAATCATCATGTCTTAAAATCAACTTTTTTTAGTTTTTTTCTTAACTCAAGTCCATTTGTTTTGGAAAAGCATTCAAGCTCTCGAAAACATCTTTTAAAAATAATTATTCGTATAGTTCATTATAAAAATAACAAATGAAAAGTATTTTTATAATTCACGATAATATTTTTATTGGTCAATTAGTTCAAATAATAAAATTAATCATTTTAACTTATTTCATGAAAAAAAAATGTGCAAATTAACTAATCAACAAAATTACTTGTTACTAATATTATCTTGTTGTTGCATCGAAACATATAAATGTTGACTCATTTGACTAAAATTGAATTTGGTAAAATGAAATTGTTGAATGATTGAAAAATGAGATTATTCAAGAATAGTTGCTCCTACCATTCGATCTAGAGGCTTGACCATTGTACAAGGATCTCCTTTATGACTCACCGATTACCTTATGTGGAATTGCCATGGGAAATTGTATTACAAATTATTGATTTTGAGCAAAACAAAGGAACTTTAATAATGAGATAGAGTTTTTGGTACATAATGAACATGATAATTGCGAAATTCCATCTGTCATTAAAAAGCGATTAACAAATCAATTACTCGATAACACGTTAATAACGTATTAATAGATTTTGACAAACACCAACATTTATTTATAAGTTGATATTTAGCAACAATATCAATTACCCTTTGATATTTACTTTTATAAGTTATCAACTTGTTGAGGCTACTAACTGGGATTGTTAACCTTAATCTGAATAATGTACCAACATTCATTGCATCGAGAGACTAACTAATTCTAGTCACTTATCAACTTTAGATCTGTCCAGTTTTGTAAAGTACGAATATTTTTTGTACAATTTCAAAATTATCAACTACTTAGATAATGTATCCATAGTTATTCTGTGGCTTAACATGGCCTTTGAAGTTAGTAACTCTTATTTAAAACTACAATTTTTAATTTGACTGATGTATCAACATTCACCACATTAAGATACAAACTAATCCTAGTCCGTAATTAATTTTTTTTAGTTTGATTGGTTTTGAACATTACAAACATTTATTCTTGTTGCTTACCAACACCTTTCAAGTTGATTTGACTAGGGTATCAACATTTCACACATAAAATACTCATTAGCCTTGGTCAGTCATCAACTTTTTATCTTGTTTGATTTTGATAATGCTAACATTTCTTTGTATTTCCAAGTTTACCAACTACTTTAATACTTTACCAATTTTTATTTTTTTGTGACTTACCAACGCCTTTGAAGTTATTAGTTTTTTATTTGAAATTACCAATCTTAATATGACTGACATACCAACATTCGTTAGGTTAATATGGCATAGTAATTTTAGTCACTTACAACATTTTATATGACTTGCATTTGAAGTTTAATAACTTTTATTTATATTTCCAGAATTACCTACTACTTTAGTAAACCATCAATATCTATTTTCATGACTTACAACTAGCTTTTATTCAAAATTGTCAACTTTAATTTGATTGATGTACTAATATTCATCACATTGTGACACCAATTAATCCTAGTCATTCACCAACTTTTTATTTTGCTTGGTTTTGAAACGTACAACCATTTCTTTATACTTCCAAGATTGCTCACTACCTTAAATTAAGGTTGGTATATTGGATAAAATTTAATAATTTCCAAAGAGTTGGTAAAACACAAAAATAAATGTCGGTAGACTATTAAATTAATTGATGACCTTGGAAGTATAAGAAGTGTTTGTACTTTACAAGATCATTCAAGATTGAGAAAAAAGAGAGTTGATAAGCGACTAGAAATAGTTGGAATCTTCGTGTGACAAATATAGGTGCACTAATCAAATTAAAGTTGGTAGTTTCATATGAACGTTAGTAACTTTCAAATTGTTTTTGAGCCATAAAAACAAATTTTTGATACTAATTTTAATAATGTGATAAATATTGGCACACCAATCAAGTTTTGGTCGGTAACTTTGCAAAGTTAGTACGTTCCAAGGCATTGGAAAGCCATGAAAATAAATCTTGATAGATGATTAAAATTGCTGATAATTTTTTAAAACATATCGTACATAAGCCCATGAAACGCCCTCATTTTTTCGAGATGAAGAAGTGCGGAAAATTGTCCAAAATTTTCTAAACTTTTTATATTTTTACCAATTCAATCTTAAATATTTTTTATTATTTGTCAATTTAGTCAATTTGAATAATTTTAGCCAAAAATCACTAACATGAATGTCACATATTTCACTTGGTACAACCAGTGTTGACATGGACAAATTTTTATTTTTATTTTAATATATTTCTGAATTTCGACTATACTTTTTGTTCTTTTTTGTGTCAATGAGGCAATCCTCCTACACTTACCTACAGTTGCAATGGCCTTAGGCACGAGCAAGGGTGCGAAAGCCCTCGCTAGATCTAGGCAAGGGTTGCCTCCTCCAATCTAGGCAAGGCCTTCATGGTCGACAAGGTCGTTGGTGACTCTTACCGGCACAAAAAGAACAAAAAATAAAAATAAAAAAAGCAAAAGGAAAATCAAAATCAAAATAGAAATCCCAAAAATATTAGGATATAATTGAAAAAATCCACGTCAAAACCAGTTGTATCATGTGAGAGATGCTTGGCATCCACATCAATAATTTCTAAATAAAATTAACCGAATTGCCTTAATTGGTAAAATATGAAAATATTTAAAATTAAATGAGCAAAATTAAAATATTTAATGACTAAATTGACAAAAAATATAATATATTTAGGATTTTTGTATAATTTTTTGGAAGAATATAGTCAATTTTTTTATTGCAATCAAACGCTTGAAGATCAACCTAGCTAGAGGATAGTACGGACTATCTCGACAGTCGTCAATGACCCAAGGGTGGTTTTTGTTGAGCGATCAGTACTTCCCCGCCTCATCTCCACTGTTTCATAGAGACGAGTGGGTCTAAACCTCCCTCTATTCTCGACTTTACATGAGCATTCATCATCAGTATCGAAAGAAATCATCACTTCGAACTGATTATTTTTATCACTCCAACCTCCTCTCTCGACATCACCTTCCTCCTTGCCTCCATAGGAAAATTATCAAAAAAGTTCTAAATTTATTGTAATCATGTCAATTCATTTTTAAATATTTTTCTTTTTAGTTTATCTAACCAATTTTGACTAGCTTGAGCTAACATAGACGCCGGCCAATAATAATGTGGACAAATTTTTAAAATATTTTATTTTTTGAATTTTTCTCCCTTTCTTTTTCCTTTTCTTCCTTCCTTCATTTCCTACTAAGGCTAGCAAGGGTTGCCAGAGCTTGCCGGCCACCAGGCAAGGCCAAAACAACCACAAGTGAGGCCGCCTCGCCCAGATCGGATGAGGACAACCTCACCATGGCCTTGCCTGCGGCCGGTGAGGCCTGGCAAGGCTGGCCTTGCCCCCCACAAACCCAGAACACTCACGTTCTTCAATAAGCATAGAAGAAAAATGGAAGCAAACATCAGGTATAGATTTTCAACATTTGATTTTGCCCAAGAGCATAAGTCCAATGAGATTAGGCAAGCTGGTCGTGGGCCAATTTTGGTGGCCAGCGAGCTTCAGTGAGTCCTCACTGGCCATGGCTCGCCGATCACAATGAAAAGAAAGAAGAAGAAAAAAGGAAAATATTAAAAAATTTTAAAAATATAATTAAAAATTATTCACATTAACCAGCCAAATGATTGACGCGAGTTGACATCGATGTCAGTTGTAGCCAATCAAAATTGTCCAAATAGAATTAATATAAACATAAATTGACAAAAAAAGTTTAAGGACTAATTGACAGAAAAAAATTTTCCCCATCCCATTCTTTTGATTTTACCTTCAAGACTGAATTTATACAATTCCAATAGATTTATAACTTTTTTTTTATTAATTTTCCCCGCCCCATTCTTTTGATCTTTGCCTTCACCATCGCAAAAAGCGGTCCGGTCCGCCACGCGATGATCTTAAAAAAAATCAAAAGATTAGAAATTTTTACCAAACGTGTTTTACGTGATGGTTGGCGATAATCCAACACCAGGAGCGAAAGTAACACTTCTTTTGATCCAAGATCTCGATAATCCAACACCAGGAGCGAAAGTAACACTTCCAAGATCTCGAAAGCGCGTGGCGCAAAGGCATTAATTAGCGTTTTGGTCTCTTTAAAATTAGAGATTACATCTTCAAAACCACATTCAATGAATCCTAATAAATGCAAGACACTCTTCATCATTCGTCTTAGAAAAATTACCATCGAAGGAGCTGCCATAAAAAATCAGGAAGAATTGTAAAATACATAATGAGGATCAAACGGAAACCTTACCTCACTTGACAATGCTTTTGCTTCCCAATTCCACAGGTCCACAAATTTTTGACTGGAGTGAATAGGAAGCACTTGAATCTTATACCAAGGACTCAAGAATTTGCAGCCTTGGTTTTTAGAACCCCTTCATCCACATGTATTGGATAAGGCGAAAGTAACTCTTGATAGGAAAGGTTCAAGCACTAAAATCATTCACATCTAAACTAGGCATCGGGAACTCGGCCAACCTCTTGGGGTTTGGAATTTGCTTGCTGCTAACTTGGTACTACCAGAGCAAAGGTGGCTTGCTTAATACAAGGTAGACAAATTTTACTACTTTCTTTTCCTCTACTCAGCGGATAAATGTACAGCATCCCTTCGTCATTAGAAGAAAATTGAAAGAAAGGAGAGCATAGGAAGCTCAATATAAGCTTGTACAGAAGAAAGGTTTAAAACCTGCTGCACATACCGTTAAGGAGAAATATATTTCTCCCTCAAGGACCAAATATCTTAAGATAATCAGTGAAGAAAAGTCCAGATTTCTGTCGGGCTGAGTTCAACCACCAGCTCTTCGGGATCGATAGGCCCTCCTCTCTTTACAAGTTCCTCAGTGGAACTTTCGAAGATAATCAAAGTCGAGAAGAAAAGTTCGGATTTCCATTGGTGCAAGTTCAACCACCAGCTTTTCGGGATCAACAGGCCCTCCTCTCTTCACCTCCGGTTCATCAGTAGAACCTTCAACTTTCCAGATTAACCTCCTCTTCTCCATCTCCGCTCTTTCTTGATTGGCAGACAGATTCACCTCCGTCACTTTGTTTATCTGAAAGAAAGCAGAGAATATTAATTTGGAGAAATTTGACCAGCAATGGACAAAGTTTCTGAATGATGCAGCTCTCACCTTCCTGCCAGGGAACAGCCTTCTCAATTCTACACTTGCCAAGGTTGAATATTCTTTGTCCTCCCCAACCTGCATGAATGAAACATCCACATATATATTGTTGAAGCATAAGATGAAGTTTGAGGATGTAGCATTTTAGCAAATGGAGAAAATAACTGGAACTCCTCATTTCTCTCCTTGAAAGAGTGAGTTCTGTGTAGAAATGCAGTGCACATCAGGTTCAAAGTGAAATATCTGTTTTGCGCCACCAGTAACATCTCAGAGTCTTGGCATGGTTTCTCATTAAAATATCCCACATATATTTCAAGGCTGTCCTCAATCTCAGTGCAATCTCCTCTTAAACAATCTTTAGTCTGTAGGGACTTTCAAAAGAGATGAGGAAAATGGGCGAGAGATGTTTAAAATCTGAGGCTCATATCTAGCGTGTCCATCCAATCATGCAGAAATTTTAGAAAAGGCCAAAAAGTTTCCGCAACCTAGATAAAAAATTAGCCATCCACAACCAACGAAGAATAACGTGTCATGAATGATGTCAGACAATTTAAATCTTGAGCATCATATGACTGATTTTAAAAATGTAGTCAATCCTTATATATCGATACCTTTTAACAGTGTCTATCCATCACGAAGGTATATAGAACCAATAACACTTTTAGCAGCTAAAATAAAAACAGGAGAAAAGGAAAAACCTCATATAGGTGAGCCAGCCTAATCAACACTTTTCCATTTTCAAGTTCCTGCAAATTTGAAATGAGGAAAAGCATGTAAACCAAGCAACCAGAATCAGAAACAGAAGGTAAAAGCACCTAAAGGATACAGATCTCCTTTAAATTGGCTACTATCAGATTCCAGAAGATTTTTCCAGTACCTGGAGAGTTATCAGGGCAATATTGCCGGGCAAACTATAGGAAGTATCAATTCCTGAAAAGGTTGTCACATGAGACAGTGGCTCACCAACATCCTGCAAACCAAAGGCACAAAAGTTCAGCATGAATGCCTCTATAACCCCAAGTCAATTTTAAGCCCTTTTACCTTCTCACTGAATGCTAAAAGAAGTGGAGAGTATATCTCCTGACCAACAGTGCGACGCCACCTTGCACCTTCTCCTTTGGGATCAATTCTAAAGTAAAACTTCCCTTGGATCTATAAAATCAAAATCATAAATGAGCACATAACTGCTGCCAGGCTATATCATTGCAGAAGACGAGGAAGAGAAGAGAACAAGCACCATCTGACACTATCATGTAACATTTATCAGCTGTATATTCACTATGAAGTCCTGAAATTAAGACAACCACGAAGATGGCAGTACAATCCAGAGGTTTGTACAAATTATGTTTTTCATCTAGTGTGATATAAACATTTTACAATCAAACACATCATCTCCATCTCTAATTTGTACAAACTGAGGGCATTCATCTGAACTATGGACATAAGGCACAACAAAGGTTGAGATATGAATGAACTAAGTATAGTCCGAATTGTTAGTGCATCCTGCTAAATTGCTATGGTAACTATGCATTGTTCAACTTGTTATGCATAATGCAACCAGTTTTGCCTGTTTCTCCAACGTTATAGAACCCGTGTGTCAAATTGTACATGAAAGCTATGAAGGAGGAGCACCATTGCATCTTAATCTGAGCTTTCAAAGGAAAGAAGTCATTCAGATTGTTATGGGAGGTAGATAGGCATATGCACCACGACTTATACCTATCTGGTTTATCTTGTGCGGTCTATGGTATTAATGTGATCAGACCTTATTAAGGAAACACAGTAATGAGCTTAGGACAGCAATAAAGTCAGTCACACAAGAAAGACACTAAAATAGACAGAAAAAGGAGTCAATCCCTTCCTCCAATAAAATGACATGCAGAGACATGCAGGTAGACATCATCTCCAAGCACAACACATCAATAACATGTAAGATGATTATCCAATGGATGCTTGTAAAAATGGAGTGTAGAGATATGCTTACAGTCAAGCCTTCACATTTATCAGGGACACAAACTGTTTCATTTAGAACCTCCCCAACACCTCTTACATCATCATGAAGCAGCCTCCTGCAACAACGCTTGTTCATTGAGTACCACAAAATGATAACCCTGGAAAGCCAAGCTATATGCCACACAAGTAAAATATGAGAATGACGGAGAGAATAGAAGGAAAACAAGTGTAGAAACCTATGGAGCATCAGCTCTATTTCACCATCCACTAAACTAGATCCTCCCACAGATCGATCCACCAACACCGAAAGCTCCATGCTACCATCTTCCACATACATTCCCAAATTTATCTGCAGAATTCAGCAATAGGTAGAAAGGAAGAATTGTCAAAACTCCCCACAATTTGCATATCACAGGCGCACTTAATACATTAGAAACAGATTGTCGGCACAAATACAAAGGTAAAGAACCTGATCTGGACAGATATTTGTGGTCTATCAAACAACTAAACCAAAAGTTTGATTAGACAAAGGTAAGTGAAGACAATCCATAACTTCCTGAAACCACTACAAACTTAACAATATTCACACTTAAAAATTTTCAATCATGTGGGATCGAATGACAAAGGCATAAAGCACAATTTTTCATCTTTTAAAGCAACCAAGTATAAAAATTCAAGAGTGATATGGAAAAAGCATGAGCTCATTGCATAATGCTTGTTACACGACACCTAGCCTTTTCTAACTTAGTATAGGCCACAGAGATCATCTCACACCATGATGCTCTGTCAATCTGTAAAATTCAAGTACCTAGGCTCATTTTACGGTATCCACGCCCTTTTCGCTCCCGGTCTTTTACTGAGCCTTTTCCAGTGGGGTCAGCTACAGATATCAACAGACTAACTTCTTATGCTATTAAATAGCTTTTTTCAAGGCAACAGATTATGTCAGATTGAAACAAATTTCTTTCCAGACATGAAGGCCAGGAGACTTCAATATTACTCTTTGAACTATAATGAGATTCTACAAAGAGAAAAAACTACCATCCTTTTGTACATGCTTTTGAAATTCCTAAAGTTGCTCTTTCGCCTACATATTAATGATGTACTCAACTATAAGAAGTCTTTAGAAATAGCAATCGGAATCCTAACATATATATCTCTGCAAGGATCAATGTAGAGGGATAGCCTAGTAACACATGTCGCTGCTAAATTACACTAATGGCCTGCATAGCTGGGTAATGACCAGCTTGAGTATAATAATGGAGCTGCCAATCCTCTGGAATAGGCAAGTGATCAAAAGCAAGAACTTTATTTTTACCCAACTGTGAGAATAAACTAAAGGACGACTGTTTATGTCAGCAGATATCTCCAAAATTTCACCAAATTATAAATGATATTTAATCTCAAAACAGAAAAATGTATACAATTCTTGTAAACCTAGGGAATTATGAAAACGTACAGGATAATAATTTCCAGCAACTGGCTGGTTCACTTCCAATTCCCAGTCACTCCTGAAGTCACGGATCTGCAAAATCATTACATAATCAGATAGAAGCACATGGAAACAGCGTTAAATAGCATGATTCATGTCCTTTTCTAAGGGTTGCTATCTACAATTAACAGTTCCTTGCAAAGTGATAATGAGGTATGTTTCTTAAAGAGAATCTAAGATAAAGTTTGCAAGATGAAGAAGAGGAATTTATGCTATATTATCAACTAGCAAATTAAGATAACTAAACTGCAAGACTCAGATTTTTGTACAAAGGCTACTGGCAAGTCAACATACCCTTTTGATGAAGTCACGTCCATTAGAATCCGTGTAAAATGTCTTGTTGGTCTTCATATTAGTCCTTATTTGAGTGATGATTTCTTTACCAGTCCCATCATCTGTTGGTATAGGCCCAATCTAAAATCACAAAAATTTGAAGATTAAGCGCAGTCTTGCTTGCTTGTGTTAGCAGAAAGGAGGTCTTAATCTTAAGTAACAAAGAAACTTACAGTGAACTCAACTTCAGCATGTTCCTTTCCCTTGTAAACCCTGGTAACCTGTGGAAGAAATTTGTTGTTTAGCTATCTATTTGTTGTTGCCTTTCCTATCCATCACAATAGAAGCATGTGGATGGACTTTGAGCATTTGATTGGACTAAGATTAGGAAGCTGAAGATGCAAATCTATTTGACTTCATGTAGGGTAAAGATAGAAGCACTTTCTTAAGTGAGTGACAACACTTTCTTCCTCATGAACATAATGCCACATGGAATGCAAATGTAAAATCGCAGCGAAATGCACAAGAACCAATTGCCAAAGGGGCCAAAAATTTCATTAACTGTTGAAAATGTTGGCATTAGTCTTGATTGAATGTTTACCAGAAGCTTTTTATGTAAAAAGCGGTTTAAAGAGCCATTTGATTATAGTTATTTACCTGAGATATCCATTCATTAAGTCGTTGGTGTACTTCATCCACCAATGGCCCTTGTATGACAGTCAATGGAGCCTACAAGAAGCATGAACAGAACACATGGTAGAGGCATCTTCAAGTTTATGAATATTTTCCTAGTGAGGTTTGATGAGTGTACACTACCTGCCCTTGTGATTTTATGGAGTGTGTCATATTTGGGCGGAAGACGTAGGCCCCTGATGCCTTCAACAGAGAGAGGCAGTACGGTTAACTGAAGTTATTTAGTATCTTTATACAAATGAACCGAAAGAAAGAGCAAAAGGCCATGCCCTAGTAAATCAAAGAGCGACACAGACCAACTGATACAAGTTAAGTATCAAAGGATTAACTACCTGAGGATCCTTATCAGTTCCATCATTTCCCGAGTAATACCCATATGATTGTTCAGCTGCTGCAGTAACCTTCAGTAGCAAAACAATTTAGGGACAAGTATTAGTATTTCCCAAATAAAATCGTGATGAAGAAAACAAGAAAAGCATTTCAAGACAACAAGAATAGCAAATCATGTTATGAGAAATCACAAAGGTTGGTTTTGGAAAGATATTGAATCTGCAGGGCCAACAGTTTTCTCCTTCCCACAGATTTGGAGAGGAAGTAGAAAGGAAAGCAGTAATTTTTCTCATCTTCCATATTTACTCCCTGTTAGAATAATTTTTCTCATCTTCCATATTTAGGAGGTCCTGAGTTCTCCCAAAATACAAGAAATGACAAAATAGCAGAGGATAAAATGGGAATTCTGATTCAAAATACAAGAAATGACAAAATAGCAGAGGATAAAATGGGAATTCTGCAATAAATTGTAATTCTCTGTATCATACAAAAAAATTCTAATACCATTTTCCTTCATCCCACTTTCTTTCTATCAAAATGATGGAAGGTTAGCTAATTTTAGCTTCTCCAATTCACACTCACTCCAATACCCATCCCTTTTTTTCTTCCCCCTTCTTCCCAAACAGAGATGGAACAAATCCAAGTGAATGAGTCAAACTGGTCCATATGATTCAACGCAGAGCTGAAGCTTGAGAGAATTTCCATACCAGACTTTGACTATTGACGTAATGAGAAAGTTTCCCTTCGTTCATGGAGTAAAGCAGCTTTAAACTCCCTTGACCAACTTCTATTGTAGCATTAGTATTTTCTTCTGAGGTGTATACATTTGACAGGATAGAACTATGATCTTCAGCCAAAAATAAAGCACACACAAAAACCAATTAAGTAGTGGAATTAGTATCACATGTAACCCAAGAGGAGGAAATGGATAACCTCTACTATTCAATTGGACCAAGGAGAAAATGGCTAACCTCTTTTATTTGCATTTGAAACAGTGTAAGTGCTGAAACCAAGAGGAGGAACAGATACTGGAAATGCAAGCCAATACTTGACTAAATCACTTGAGTATGTTCCCAAATATGCTTTCACATAGAAGCTTTTCAATTTTGAAGTGGCATTGGACACAGGCAGCAGTTGAGAATCAATTTCTACTCCAGTGGAATCATGAACAACAGCATTTTCCGTGGAAACCTGTTAAGATCAGCTTCGATTATTTAGGCTGCTCTGAAGAGAATTTGAAATCACAAACAAGTCAATATCTAACTTCAAGAGGCTCATTAAGTTGTCAATCAATGCATGAAAAAGGAAATGATATCTATCCCGTGATTAGGAATATTCCGGTACAATGATATGTTCAATGCCATCATTAAAGCACTCGTGTTAAGACAACACCGTCTTTTGTTCCAGCAGCTCTGACATATTGAAATTTATAGTTCTGAAAATTTAAACCCATCACAGAAGGAGCAAACTCAAAACACTTACAGGTATTCGTACCACCTCCTCTCTGCGCCACCCAAGAGGATTGTATATGACAACAACCTGATTCATAAATACCAGGTGTAGAGAAATTAGCATCAACTTAATACTTCAACATGACCAGTCTTTGAGCTAAAATGATATCATACCAAGCTTTTCCCATCAGACAAAGCAGCTTCTGACATAGGACAGTGACTGATGTTAAGAAGAGGACACTGCACAGAGAATTTAAACCAAGAACTTTGAGCAAAATTGACATACTAATAAGTGCATTGTTCCAAAGAGATGCTTGGCAGAAAAAGTTGTTGAACAAGCACAAACAGTACAACTCTAGAAAAACTGTTATGCTCAAAGTGAGAAGAAGAAAGTTGAGTGAGAACCCCATGTCCAAGAGGCACTGAGGCCATTCACAAAATATGCTCAAAATTATAATAGGAATGAGACCATATTTATTCTGAAGCTCGCTTCTCAAAGTCAAGCTGATTACTCAATCAATCAATGTCAGTTGACATTGCATTTTATCATAAAAACAAAAGGTTCTCCACATGATCCAATAAGAATAATATATTCATCAACAAATATCCACCAAATAAGTTTAACCCCATCAACATGGAACAATAGTATGATGCTTCCTTTAGCACATCATGGGTGAATTCATCTGTATCAATATTCTTGGCAGAACTCATTAATGTCAAAATCATATTAAGAGCAAATAGCCAATGTGAGATTGCCTGCTGAAAGCTCAATGTTGACTTCTGCTCTCCTGTGCCCACTTTCGGCTCAGCCAAGAATGCAAGCGAAGATGCAACCATCTTCTCAGCCTACAAAATGACATGCTCTTCACATTACCTCATAATGCCCATTGACCAAATTGATATAGAGCTATCACATGAACTTATCAGACAAGCACCTCCATGTAGCCTATTGATAATCTCAATGCATAGTCAGCAGCAACATGCTGTCTTTGAGTACCACTAACAGCATCATGATGCTGAGCAATTGATAGAGCATCGGCCAGAGCATCAGTATTTGGCCCTGTATTAGCCCTGCCTTTGAAGAATTCCAATTGCCTTGCAGCCTATCCAAAATGTGCACAAAGCAAAAAGCAGTGACTTATATAGGTGGAAGTACGTTGTCAACCAGGAACTGACAGAATCCCTTCATTAACAACATGCAGTGAACTTCAAGCCAGCCTCTTACCACATAATAACCACTCAATACCCTGACATAACCTTTGAAGCCAGGCCTACTTGTAAAGTATCCTGTCCAATAGGCATTGGGATGATCTGCATACCTGAAATAGCATTGAACTGTCAAACACAAGGTTGGAAAAAAGAAGCTTGAAAAGGTAAAAAGAGTAAGGCAAACTCACGGAAAGAAATCATCAGTTTTGAGAGGCCACTGTTCATTTGCTGCATATTTTGCATCTGTGTATATGGATGGTGTAGAATATAGAGCATTAACACGCCCATCCTAAAAGCAGTTCAGGTGTCACAAAAGAATTAATAAACTCTTGAAGCACTTCATGGTCATGATTATTTGATTTTAAGAAGGCTGGAGAAATCAAATACCTTATTGACATAATGAATGAACTTGTCCATCTGCCTAAACCATGACATTGCATATTGATATCGGAAATCTGTACCCATAGTCCACATTATATGGTTGGTTCGGGTCACGTTGGCCTGGCAAAAACAACATATTCCTGAGATGAATCCAGAGGCAGAATTATGATTTGAAAGTATGTGTTCTTCACAATGGGGAAAAAAAATTTCAGCTTAATCAGCGTTAAGTACTTCCACGATAGCGTCATCGAGAATGTAAAAGCTTAGCCCATCCCCCCTCTTAAAACAACAGGAGAAAGAGAAGAAAAGAACCCTGTATGTGAAAAAATAAATAGAGGAAAGAGAAGAAAGTAGAAACAAAACCAATCAACAATATAGACAAACAAGAGAAAATCTTTGCCAATATTCAGCCTTTAATTTATTCACTGGAGAGTGGCTCAAATACAGTTGGAATGCTTGGAAGTCAAGGGCATCTAGATAAGAAGGCTCTTTGGGCATACAATAAATCTCAAACATTCCTTATGCAAACTAGCTTATTAAGATGAAGACATAAAGTTAGTTTATCAAGAATTAAATAATGATGACATATGATCTGAATCACACCTGTGCTAAAGCAGCTGCTACAAAGGCATCAACTCGCTCTTGGACATTATAATCAAACAGGAAAATGTCATCCTTCAAAGGTTAAAAAGATAATTAGCTCGACAGAAATATATTTGTTAGAATATCAATGTCGATTCCATGTGTTTTACAAGATTTACCTGAATAGGAGGGGAAACATCATTTATCTCAAATACAAAACCATCAGGAGGGTCATAATGCCTAGGGAATACACCAGTGAAGATCTGTAAGTGGTTCAAATATCCAGCAGGGTAAGAACAAAGTATTAGATGAGAATCATTAAGAAAGAAACAAGTAGAATTCAATTGATGAAACAAATTTAACTATAGAAGACTCATCGAGAACGAAAATTTAGCAGTCCAATTCTTAAAGAAGAAAAAGTCACCTGAGAAGATGATCCAAGGGACTTGGAACCTTGCCATAAAACCTCAAGAGTTTTATCCTTTAATCTCTTCGCTCTATCTTGGTAGTCAATGCGGGCAAAGAAGAGAGAGTCAAATCCTAACTGCACAGGAATTTGGCAAAAGAATATAAGTAAATCATGCAATATACATGGAACTTATGCAGAAAAACTCATTCATATCCAGAGAACCTAAGATCCATGACTTCAGCATCCATAAAACAAAGAAGAGTACAATGTCTGCATTTTTGTGCATCCCCATTTTCAACTAGAAGGGCCTATAACAGAAGGTGATCACCAAGCACAAAACAGATTTCAATTTTTAAGGAAAAAAAGCTACATACCTCTGCGCCAAGCAGATAAGCTTGAACAGCAGAATGTCCAAAAGGATCAATCTGCCAACCCACTCTAGGAACCTGATTGAATTCCTTTTTGATATACCAATGGCCTAAAGTCGTCTGATCAATCAAGTCAATGTAATGTGGAGTTGCCTCATCATGCATACACATCCCGCCATTTCTTTGATGAAGCAAAGCACAAAGGCAGAAAAAGAGAAAAGGGCCAAAAAAAAAAAAACGAAGATCAGTATCAGAACCATCCTCGAAAAGAACCAAAGCAAACAAATCTCCACAAGTTAGAATCCCATTAACTGATCCTCAGTTCTTAGTGCATTAATCACGTGTTACATGCAGATGCATGCAACAATTAAATTCACAATCAGTCACAAGTCCGAGAGACCAATTTCCATTGAGTAACCAAATTTGGAAAGACAGCAACAAGAAAGATTCATAAAGCCGAATGTACATGAACTCCAATTGACCCGAGTCGACCAGCTCCTTCACTTTGATCCTCATTGCTTCGCTTTGCTGTCTCCACCATCTTTGGAAAAAAGCCTTCGAGAAATCAAAAAGAAAACACATACCCAATCAAGCCACCATTCCTCTTCACGCAGTCCAAAACACCGCTGAATCATAAAAGAAGAAAGAAGAAGAAGTACCATCTCGACATAAATGAACTTGCGATTCTTATCATCCAGGAGCGCCGATATCACCGAGTCCAGCACGTTCTGCACGCACGCTCCCTGCGAACCAATTCAAGCCACCCGCCACTCCGGTCAGCCCCCGCCGATTTTCACCTCGCGGAGCAAATCGAACAAAGCACAGAAGTAGAAGGGGGGTCGAAAGACCCATTTTTTTCACATACCCGGATGGTGTTGTTGGCGCCGACGTAGTACTGGTCGACGGTCTTCAGCCAGCCGACGTCGTCGTGGGAGTGGGGGACCAGGTGGACGTTGAGCTTCCCGGGGGCGATCCCGGCGCTCGTGTTGTAGGTCACGTGGGTCGAGACCTCCGCCGCGGCGGGGGAGGGGGCCAGGGACAGGAGGAGGACGGTCACCGCCGCCGCGAGAGCCACCGGAACAACCGCCGTCGCCGTCGCCGCCGCCATCGATGCAGCAGCAGCAGAGCTCAGAGCATTAGCAGTGTCGATGCTAGCAGCCTGCAGAGGGAGATTTTCAACGGGAGGAGCGTGGAAATGGAAGCAGTTGCGTGGATGGCTTCGTGAGTTGGACTGTCCTAGAGTGCGAAGCAAGAGTAGAGATAGAGAGAGAAAGAGATGTGACGTTTGACGTTACTTTTGGATTATTCAATTGAAAAAAAAATTTTTATTTCTCAAATTTTTTTATTTTTGTATCTTTTCGGTATGGATTATTGTTATTCAGTTATTATTTTTTTAATTCTTTTTTTTATTTCTATTTTGATTTTTTTGGGGTTGGGTTGTCGGATTAGGAGTGGATGGATAAGGCGGCATTTTCATAATTTCGCGGCAAAACGGAGGTTTTTTTTTTTTTTTTTTTTTTTTTGGGGGGTCCGGAGACTGTTTTGTTGGTTGAAAGTGACGTTGGAGAGGAGAGGAGGGGCCGTTGAGAATGGTAAGTAAAATACACTGTTTTACAGGGACAATTTTAGGAACTTCAGATTAATTCTCTAAGTTCGACCAAATGCCCCCCAAAAATTTGTTAATTACTCTATTCATTTGTTTTTTTCGCAAGAAAATGAACACTTTGGATTATATTTTTATAAAAATAATCGTTTATAGGTTGAAATAAATGATTAATAAAAAATATTTTTATTATCGATAATAATTTATATTTGGATATTCTCGTGGATTATAAAATATTTTTTCCATTCATTTCATGAATAATACGGATGATTAATTTTAGTAAGATATATGGAACTCATATCACTACACAATTTTCACAAAACAGAAAAAAGACTGTTACATGAACAAAATCATACAAATCAAAGGGTGGAGATACATTTAGCAACCCACACATGACCGCATGAAATGTTGTCTAGCTAATTATGGTAAACTGTCGAGGTTTAATTAGCGGCATATGTATATAATTGATTAGACCTGAGTAAGTTCTTAAAATTTTCAATTAAATTTTAGACGTAAAATTCAGGGATATCCTCGTATTATGAGGGGAGAAAAATATTTTATCATCAATAAGGGATGTGGTGATGCATATAATTATGGTAAATTTGCAAGGTTTAATTAGCCACATATGTATATAATTGACACCGGCAGATGCAACCATGCATGCATATCAGTACAATGACGATGATCAATTTACAAGAAAGAGCAGAAAACAAAAAGAGAAACCGGTGTGTTTCTTGTCAGAGCGCCAAAATAATATGTGTCGATGCAAAAGCATAACTAAGGGTTTCAATAATTTAAAAAATGCTACATGTATCAGCGAAGAGGAGAATTGTTTGACCAGTCCTATACTCTTTGTCCAAATACTAATCCAATTCTAAATTTTCTAAGTTAAACAATTTAATTTAAAAATTTTATACAAAATTTCGATATAGTCTATCCATTAAATTTGCCATAAATCACATCAACATCAGTCCAGCTAGACCACCACATTACCAGAAAAATGTCACACAAATATTTCAAACTTAATTTGCAAAATTCAAAAATTCAAAACTAAATTGATATCTATATAATAGCCTGAGGATTAATTGGACAATATCCCCTATTAATAAATCCTACTATATCTTAATATGTCTAACATTGCTCGCAGGATTTAACAGCAAAATGAATTGACCCTTGCAGCACCACGACAGAGGTCCAACCATTCGAGTATGCACGCACTACGTGCGTACAAAGGAAGAGACCATTCCATAAAGCAAAAGGCTAACGAGTGTTTTAACGCTTGCAACAACACTCCAGAGGTCCAGCCATTCGAGTATACACACATCGCGTGCATGCTAAGGGAGATACTATTCCATCTTCAGAAAGCAATTAAAAAGATCATATCAGAAAAATGCACAAGACGGGAGCAACAGTAACCACTGCCTGTCGGCAACCGAGATTCATTCAAGACCCGACCCTGCCAGACCATGAGAGCAACTCCTGTCATTGTTGCCCATGGCAAAAGGATCAAAGGGAACAGAGACATGTCAAAAGAGACCAACACGAGATATACCCATCCCACGACTAGCTTAAACTAAGGAAATTCCGAACCCAAAAGGAGTTGGGGAGAATCAAGGGCCAAGGTCGGAGATGGACAGTCATTTTCCTGTGCAATGCACGTATACTCCCAAGTTACAGAAGTAGAAGAAAGCATGAAGATTTCACAAGCCTCGTTGTCCTCCCAGGGAGATAACCCAACCAGGACCACTTGATGGAAGCAGTAAGCCACTTGACACTCTGAAGTGACCGCATGGCATGAGTGACTTCAAAGGAAATCAAAGGGCTCACGGTATAAGAAATCAACCACACGTTCTACAAAACACCCAAGTCTTTTTTAGTGAAGGAAAAGCACCTTTTGTTGCTTCCCATCTCACCTCTGAATTTTCATTTGCAGATATGGTGGGCAATCAAAGCCCAGAGTGTCGTAACACGGGAAGATGACAAATCCTAACTACACAAAACGACTTCCCACTACCGACAAGCAAGTGCTTCGTCGATTTTCACAACAAAACCTATTTGGTTTCCCTCTCCGTTTCTGGCTATAGAATCTAACCTACTGTATCTAATTTGTTACAGCAGAAACAAGATTACAGGAACAAACAAGCTTATGCAATAGCACGTTTGCACAAAATTTTGCTTTGCCAAGAAAAGCATAAGAACCACAGAGGGTGGAATATTTTAGTGTTTTAGAACAAGCGCTTCCTACAATCAGCAGCACCACAGTAGCATGGCATTCTTTTCACCTTTCCATCCGGGCCAAAAACACTATCAAGCGCATAGCCATAGTCATATGTGAGCTCCTACGGACAAAATAAGTGGAAGTCAGTCATGCTGACAAAAAGTAGAACCCCCGCTTAAAAGATGTCAGTTCATCAAATTTAGCAAGTACCAATGGTCCACACTTTCAACAAATCCATCAGCAAAAGTGTACTAAAATAAAAACAAATAAAGGTCTAAGTCTCCGAACCATGCAGTATCTGCACAAGCACATCATCAGTTTGCATGAGTACACAAGGCATTCAGACTAGCAGCTATGTGCATGCACCTATACTTTGTAAGCGCACACGGAAGTACAGAGAGAGAGCGCTACAACTAGATACGGTGCTGCTGAATATATTTAAATAAGTCTATAGCTACCAAGTGAAGAGTGCATCACAAGACAGAAAAACAAATTACCTGCAATGGTGGTATGTTGTCAGCTGCAAATAGAACCACCCTAGCCAGCTTAATGTCTCGGTGGGAACTTAATACACATTGGACAAATAGATTAGGCTCGCAGCTATGATTGATAAACCTGGCAATGTTTCCAACTGAACCAGCATCAATGCAGAACTCTGGGGCCTCAGCTTTCTGGTCATCATGCTTTTCCATCTGATCAACTGTCTCAGAGGATGCATCTCGCGACCTCCTCTGATCATGGATGAAAAATATGAGAAACATGAATTCACATTTCAGATGTACTTGACAGAAAAAAGCATGTGACAGTGACTTGGAGTTGGCTTTCACCCAGTAACATGCATATGCTTTTTTTCAACTTTCAGTCTAAGAAGATGATGCTGCAAAGCAGTGTATAGTTCTTGCACAGCTCTTGTCAAATTTGAGAAACAGCTCGATGAAAATAGAAGAGAACAGCATTCAGAAAATTTGAAAACAGACAAGTCAAACTATTCTAAAGACAGCTATAGAATAAAAATTGCCCAACAAACTTTGGAACCATCTAGATATCTTAAATATATATATCCAAAACAGAGCACTATTATCCTGTACAAAGACCTTGGTAACTAACCTCCATATTTGTAGCAAAATTTCAACACTCTCAATTTTAAGTAATGAAAAGGCTAATTGTAGTTGACATGCCACCTATCCCACCTACCACATAATACTGATGTTGACAATAAAAATACTCAATTCATTTCCCAATGCTATGTCATTTCTCATTTAAAAATGTTAAAAATTTCAACGTCAAAAAACTTGAGTTATTGAAAGGAAAGAAGTTCATGCAGATAAGGTCACAATAGAACCCAACCCCATAAGCAAGTGAAGTGGAATAAAATTAACACCCCCTCTCATGTGCAAATCAGAATGAAACCATACGTATGCATGTGGAACTGCAGATCAGGGATCTACATGCGAAATAAACTTAAAACTGGCAGGACAGATTGAAACTTGACTCTTAAAACAATGTCAAAAGTCTAACCCCAAAGCTTAAGCCATGATAAATCCCTAAACAAGAGACGTAAATAACACTTCACCGCAATATAACAACAAATTTATAGGAACTTTGAATAAATGACCAATCACTTTGTCCCCATGACACAAATGCCTAGCACATATTTCTTGAAGTTGAGATCCATCTATAAATGGTCAATTGATAAAATTGCTCTAAAACTTTGACTACAATATTCATGGCATAATTATCCAGTTAATGGACCAGATAATATTATTCAGGCAATCACAAGCAATTAGGAAAAGCTTGTGTCATCAGAAGTACATACCAATTACACAAATATATGGAATCATCTGCAAGAGTATAGTTTGAATAGAGACAGCATATCCCCAATAAATGTCTTTTTGATCAAAAAAGAAAAAGAACACCTAAGTCCATCAAAAACAAAGATTTTTTATGGTGTCATTAAATCAAGCTAGTTGTACGCTACTCAAGGTTCGGCTTGACAAATTCTAGAATTTTAGAGCGCACATGAAAACACTTTTGTTTTTCTGTTTCTCTATTTCTCTGTTCCAAGGAATAGGTTCAGAATCAAAATCTGCTTGGTAACCCAATTTTATTTTTCTATTTTTGGAACAAATTTCTACTCCAGAAATAGATTTGAATTTTTTACTTCTCTATTTCTGGAACAAAAGTGAGAAAAAAACTTATTTCATTGCTCGCTTTCATTATTGCTTGCCGGTCACCCACCGACCGCCGCCCCCTGCTGCCACCAGTGGCCGCCGCCCACTGCCCGCCGCCACTAGTCGCCAGCCGCCACCACCATCACCGCCACTCGGGAAGGGGAAATTTTATAATATTGTCAAAAGAATTTTTATTCTGGAAACAGAAATTTTCTATCACTATCAAACGCCTATTTTGTCTCAGAAATTAGTCTGGAAAATAGAAATAAAAAAATCAATTTCTAGCCAGATATTGATTTTTGGAATAGAAATGTTGCTGTGCGTGCCCTTACTAGCTCATTATCGATCTCTGAGATGAGTTCAAGCTCATGGATACTTACCTTGAGCAGTTGCAAAGCCTTATCAAGTACATGTACTTATTATATTTTTTTGACCTTGACTCTATATTTTCCATCATGCCCACTTTAAAAGCCTTATCTTACTCCTATTCATTATGGAAACATTAATTAACCAGATTATTTCGGGAACTAGCAATTAATTCACATTAGCTGAAATATGATGTACCTAAAATACATACAAAAACATCTAAACATGTATTGCGTGTAGTAAAATATTCCCATGCAACATTTATATCAACGAATACCTGTGTTACAAATCTTTTTTTTCAAACTTGTGTGGAACTGAAAGCATGTCACTTGTTTATAGATATGTATGCATCTAACTTTAATAAGTGGAATGTTGTCATGAAAGGCAAAGAGTATCAGATGCTAACCTCCCTTCCACCAAGACCCCTCATGGTTTGCAAGCAATCAATATCAAAAATGTAATTGTTTTCAGAGGCATTTTCCATGTCTTCAGCCCTATTGAGAATACCAATGTATTCACACACCGGTGCTCCGGAAGGTATAAAGTCCCATGATCTAACAGCCCAACCCTTTCGTGGGGCTCGGAACACCTGGAATCCATGAGCAGAATTCAATTCAAGAAAACGAAGTGGCTTGACATGCCATTAGGAAGGAATTTATATTATTCAATCAAAATACAACCTCAAGACGATATCTTATGCCTCTCTGGGACACCCGATTCACACAACCAGGTCCACAGCCACAGTTCGGGCCACATTCATAGACAACATCCTTAGCTTCTATTAATCTGAAAAGCACAAAATAACCAGTGAATTTAACACATCCATCCGTCCACCCACCCCACCCCAGAGAGAGAGAGAGAGATAATGTATGATAACAAGTCCTGACACAAACTTGATTTAATGAAACCACTTCAATAGAGATAATGAATAAGCTCAAAACAAGTGAGCTTCTTCAGCATCATACCCAAAATTTCCTAAACATCACACCTAGGATTCCTTTGCATCACAAAATTCCCAAAAAACTTGCTAGATTCATTATATTGCCAAATCTATTGAATAGAAAGAATTTGCGCTGTATACATAGACTCTTCTAAAAAGCCCATTCCAAGCCAAATAGAAAACTTAGATAAAAACATAAATCTGACTTGAACAGAAATAAGAAAGTCCACTCTAAATATAAAAAAACATAGAAACTTTCTAAATTCCAAACAAATAAGAGTCAAGCATTAATTAAATTCAGAGAAGAATCCTTATCAAATTAACACACTTATTTGAAATAAGAATTGATGCAATCTTCCATCCACACCAAAGCTCAATGATAATGGAAACTGAAAAACAAATATAGACTCAATCAATCCAGTGGGTTGCACATCATTCTCCCTGGCAGGACAAAAGTAGTCTCGAGTTTTGAATAGCAAACAACTGGATTTTGCAATTTCATCCTAATTATACTATGCTCCAAAGTTGAAGCCAAAAAAAATTCTCTGTTTACTCTGAGCATACTCTAAGAATCCTTGTGGAATAAAATCCTTGTTTGGATGCTTCAACTAGGTTGGCATCAACAAAATCACCTTAACTATGCTTGCAGGATCTCCGCCATAATCTGATTCTTTCTTCTACCCAAACTGCACTTTCATTGAACATCAATAAGTAGCATGGCCTAGTTCTCCCAACAAAAGCCAGGGATGATTCAAGCTCACTTACATGCTTGATTCATTGACATCCGTAATCTTCTCCAGACTATCCAAAGTGTCAAGAAAGTCAAGATCTTCATCCTCGACCATGGAATTTTCTAACACTTGAAGATTTAGGCCACTTTCAGAATTTTCAAATTTAAAAGGGACTTTGTCAACAGTCATTTCGTTTGGTTGAAATTCTATAGAAAGGACCAACTTCCTTACTTGCTCAGAAAGCTAATCAATTCAGCCCTTTTGTTGCTAAAAGGGCTCATGAATTATGATTAGGTCTTGCATTTGCATTCTCATGATCCTTAAGCAAAGTGTCAAACTTGGAGTTCAACTCACCAAAACTCAGAGCTCAACACAGTGTTGCTCACCATTGTGGGAGGTCAATTACAAATCATAGCTTATAGAAACCCAGCTCCATAGCCAAACTTAAGTAGGACCAACAATCCTAACATAGTGAGCCTGATTTAATACAAAATTGAAGAAAAATCACAACAAATGATAATTCAAAACAAGTAAATTCCTTTAAACGTCACATCCAACACTTCTTAAATATCACATGTGGGGTTCCTATAGCATTTCATTTAAGAAGAATTGCATCACAATATTCCAAAGCACAGACTTGACAAAATATAATAATTCATCAACTCTGTAGATAGAAAGAACTATAACTGTATATGTATTCTTTTAAAAATCTTCCTCCCTTTTAAAAACCAAATAGGTATCTTTAATAGAAATATAAATCCTGCTTATAACAGAAATAAGAAACATAAAATTATACTCCAAGACTCAAAGGCCAATTTGATTATGCAAATCAAGAAAAATATAGTCATCCATAAAAAATATTTATTTACTGACAAAAATCCTTCATAGAACTGGGCCCCATCAAGAGAAGGATGATTGTTAGCTGATAAGCCAGAAAAGAAAGAAACTCTAAGAAATCACCCCATTGAAAAGCCAAGACAGCAATTCTTATGTTGATATATATCTCATTCAAACCAAGGACTCTGTCAGTTTGTGACACGTAATGAACTCCAGGTATTAACCAACAATCACCATATTTGCAGGGGATCTTTTCTCGATTGACAAGCAAGAGAACTGTATTTGGTCATATGGACTATATAATGGAATCGACCCATAAACATAACCACATAATTCAACAATCCTCACCTGCCACCATCTCGCTGCACATATGGAAAGTCAGAACCATTCAATTTAGCACATGAACACGTTTTTGGATCAATGCAACCTCCTCGGCAGTTGCAACCTGTGGAAGCTGAGGGAAGAATTATGTTCTTTGCAACTTGAATAGTCTTGACATACGTGAATCCTGAAATATAAGAATCCAACATCAAAGCTACTTCATATTGGTAGTCGACGTATACCCAAAGTGCGATTGAATTGTAAGATATTCAAATCATGTTATTAACTCCTAATGCTTGTATACACTATGCAAACAATATCTCTCAGGTCTGTCCACTTTAGGCTAAAGTAAAACCCTACATGGCTTATTTCATTATCCTCTCTCCTACGTGGTGGTGAGGCACTACCAATGCAGGTACAAAATGAACGCCATTCTGGGAATGTAACCTACATCTGCCAATGTCAATGTCACTCGCCACCATGCAATGCAGGCACCCTGTTGCCTCGGCCACCATCTCTGACAAGTATCTCTCGGTACTCTCCTCTTCCAATCTCTCTGATCCGATCTCAAAAGGCATGCAGAACAACCAAATCCCTAGCAGGGTTTGCTCTTTCTAAATAAAGGTTGCATTCATAAGACAACCCACTATCGACAGGACATGCTACACCTATATGATACACTGATCAAATTCACACGAGTTAACCTTCATCCAAAGAATAAGATGTGACACACCACTGTGGCAGGCTATCAACTAGTAATACTCCAACAGACTTGACTATTAATAGCTTCCATACTTAAATGCACAAGAATGAGTTAATTACTTGCCTGTAGGAGCAACAGGAGGATCGTCCACTAAATTTGTAGCTGGTATAGGAATATCCTCTTTGCCCCCAGTGATATCCTCACATACCAATCTTATCCAACAAATATTCAACACAGTAAGATATTCCTTAAATTTTCAACATAAAAGATTCTTTTCCCCACTTTAGAGTTTATAAGTATCATACCCACGTATTTCTGACACAGAGTTAGGAGCACGACCATATACAAACTGAACCTGCCATTGGGGAGACAAAAAATCAAAAAAGAGATCAATCAATTTACAACCATGTTGACAGTAATTACATAGTGATTAAGTATAAATACTGAACATGAACCATAAACACTAATAGTTCTTTTATTACTTGAATTGGAACTTTCATTCATAGAGACAAAGAGGATGCCAACTCTCGAAAATAGAAAGGGAAGCTCAAGCACAAACCAAGACTTGGGTACAACCTGAACATAATGTAAATCTAAACTGATTTCCCACTAGAAGTACTTATTTTGATAAGCAAAAGAGGTCGCAACTAAACAAATATTAAAACTACCAAACCTCCCTTCCTCCTTCCCTCAGCAGGTCCCATTCTGCATTCAGTTTTTGCCTCACGTGCATCAAATAAAATGTTTAGGTCATTTTCCATCCTCTCCTTCAGCTAAGGTGCATTTTCTTCTGGTTGTTCTCTTATGTTCAAGATAGTTAAATGATTCTGACCTATTTTACATAAATTTATCACTACTCCTATTCTGAAGCTACTGAACCTCTCTCAGCTTGGGCGTGTTATTCTTTTGCACTTTTTTCCTCAGTCATCTTTCGATCTTTACCCTTAGGTTTTTCGTTGACTACACAAATATTTTTGTTTCCCAGTATTCAAGCCTATTTACAAAATCAACAAGCAAGCTTATCTTATATATGTTCCTCCTATTAAAAAATTTCTTCAAAATTATCCAGGATCTATACAGAGAACTACATGAGCATAAATTTTTGAAAATGGCAATTACATGTCATAGATGTAATAAATGTTCAAAAGACGAAAACCCACAGAAACTATTCTGCAGACAAGTGCCTTGCATATTGGCCATGTCATCATCTAGAATCACTCAAATGACCACATGGGTTTTTACTAATTATATGTATGATTAACTTAATTTAAATGCATTTCTTGCTACTGATTGACAAGTACTCTCTGATTCAGCCTCAACAACATGTTCAGGTTTAAAGAAACAATGAAAACTACTACCTAACACCATGCAACCAGATAGAAAATTTTTCCAGAGGTTTTTGTATTTTCCCCTTTTTGGGTGGTCAATGTATACTTACATAAGCAAAGGATAATATATACTATAGTACTTCTTTTCACCTTTCACATGATTTGCACCTTAGTAATGCTTATATATTTCATTGTTACTATGCAATAGACTTCTTAAAGCTCTTATTTTGCACTTCTTTTTTTTGTTGTCCTTTTCATGACAATCAACATGCCTTTAATGCCTCATATTACACCGGCACTGCTTGGCTTTGCCTAAAGGTCTAAGCAATTCTCCCATCGTCAAAAAATGGATATGGATTTTAGAATGGAAATAGATAATCCAAAAGTGTATATTTACATGGATATATGTAGTAGGCTCACTGAATGATACTAAACAAGCTCAAACAATCAAGAACAAGACAATCACAGACCTGATTGGTAGTCAACATGGGCTGCCCTAGCATCCTCCTTAACCGAAATTTGAAGACAGTATATCCAGATATACCCTTCTCTGCCCAGTACTTAACAACCTATAGAGCAGAAAAAATAAAATGTGCTTGTAGACATCATATATCTACATAATTTTCAAGGTATTTTGTGCCTCCTAAACTGATTTCACATTTCATGAAGCATTGTGCATGCACATGCATGCTGGCGCATGTGAAAATGGAATGTGTTTCCTTTTGTCAAGAATTAAAACTTGATAAAGTTTGAGACAATGAAGATTTCATGTTCCACAGCAGAAACTATCTGACTAGCAAATAATGGAACCTCTTTCACTGAACAGCCTTGGTACCTGATACAGTCCATCATATGTATAAACTTTGCCACAGTAGCTGCTTCTAGATTCATGACCACGTATCACTCTGACAGGCACATTTTGGTCAATGCAATTCTGCAATAGCAAATGTTGACTATATATTACTCCAATTTTTATCAGATGCCAAAGAGAGATTCATTTTATGTGCCCAGGAAAAGAAGTTTTTAAGAAGAGACTTAAAAAGCACATTAGAACCCACCTTTAACAATAATGGAAAACAACGAAAATCAGGTTTCATATTTGCCATCTCAAATCATATTGGAAGGACAATAAGATGGTATAAGCACTGCCATCCTTATTGAGGACAGGATGAAAATTGGAAACAGTAGCATTTATATAACATCACAAAACCATCAGTATGATCATAAACAAGACAATTGACATGATATGAACTAGAAAATTAGAAATATCAGGGTGCAGACAAATTAAAATCCAATGAATCAAACAGATAAAAGGGTGTTAAAGCCTCATCTTATAGTAATTAGCCTTAATGTAAAGACTCCATGAGTCATAAAAAAAGGGAAAAAAACAGTTTGGAGCTAAAGCTTCTCACAAGGGCAAGCATTTTCATATGGAAAGAAAGAACTACTGGGCACAGAATGATCTGCGCATACCTTTAGAGCCAAGTTACCACGCTCTAATACTTGATCCCGAATTTGACGCTTATCACCGGTTAGATTGTGCCCGCCTTGACCAGTATATACAACATCATCAGCATTATCCTGATCATCCTCATACATGCCCGACAGAACTATTGCCACAGCAAGGGGGAATGTGTAATTACTGTATTCCTAAAACAAATGCACATAACCACCAGCTTCATTTTTTGTGCACTTCAAAGTAGTTTCAACACATGTAACAAAATGCAAATTACATGTTTGAAAAACAAAAGCTCCTGAGGCAAACAAGTAGTAAAATATAAAGTAGTATTGCAAAAATAAAAGCTTGGATAGAGAGAGCAAAAGTTTTCTCGGTATACTTACTTAGAACAGGGCTTGTCAAAATAATCCATAACTATCCACAGTATTCAATGACAACCAAGAACCAGAGTCACTTTGTAACTGTCCCACAAATCTAACAACAAAAGAAATTGAAAAGAAAATCTACAAGCAACAAGTAGATACATAGAATCCATAATAACAGACTAGTACAGTCAATTTTGACAAGGAAGCCCATCTTCCCTCTCCCACAAATGGCGTTAGTATAAAGACTTGGAGGATAAGGGTTATTCAGAGTCTTTATAGGGTGTTCTGATAAACTTCGCACTCATTAAACTTGACATAAGGCTCATTGAGGAATGACTCATAAACCCTTCAAAGTGCTAAAATATCGATCACTGCTGCAATAATCTCTCTCATCACTGCCTTATGGCATGATTTTCTATAGCAACAAGAGCAGCCCTGCAACCCCAACTTCATTCGTTAAAGAGGTAGGCCAAGTATCATTATTCCTTCTTCCCTAATGCTTTTAGAGACATAACTTTCTCTTGACGAGTTCCGTACCCCAATTACTCAAAGATACCCATAGCTAACATCCAAAGGATACTTAAACCCTAAAATATTTATTTATCAATTATATCGAAGCCAACTAAATCGCTGTTTCAGCACTTCCGGAGAATACTATTAAATCCGATGCTGTCACTAGTGACAATCAAGTGTGATTTTTTTTTCCAACAGTAAACCTTCCATCACATAAAATGAGCAACCTGGATGACGTCAAGGATGCCTCAATTCAGTAAAAAGATGAGAGAAACCCACTATGGGCTTGTACATCTGAAGAGAAAATTGCAAGATCTTAGTTGAGAAAATACAGTTTATGGATGGACAGTTGATCCAAATGGGTACAGAAAGAAATAAAAAGAAGTGGGGTTATTCATTAGTGTCTTTGTTTGGACAACTAGGGAAAGTGGAAGGATAAAAAATTTGGATGGACAATTTTATAAATTTATAAAGTTTTTGTGAGTATGGAGAGGAGGGAAAATTCAAAATTGGGTGATTTCTCCCCTCTTTCTTCACCTTCCTCTCCTCCCTCTCTCTCAAACATAAGCTAAAAGATCTTGAAGTTTACAAATCTCAAGAGGAGATGATAATAGATCAGGTGCAACATTAAAAGAATTGAGGTAACTAACCCAACTAATGGGAGGAGGTTGTTCTAGTTGTATGCCTTTGATTTCCTTCCAATAGAATTTGAGATCTAGTAAGTTACAACTCTGAAACATAAAGTAGCACAAATGCACCTGGAAGGAGGGGGGACTCCACCTCCCCCATTTTTCTTCTATTTAAAGTTATATTTGGCAAGAGAATTAACTAGTGCTTCCAATTGGAAAAGCCAAGAAGTTCATCCACCCCGCTCTTTGACATTTCTATTCGTCATTTGGCTAAATACTATAGTATGTCAACAAAAGTAAAAAAAGTTGGCTGAAAAGCACAAAATAAAAAGGAAAAAAAGAAGTACGTGATTTATGATCCAAAAGACTAATTAAAAGATAAAAATAAATTACTTCGGTTATACATGTCTACGCTTAAAAGAAGAACTAAATTACTTAGGTCCTACTTTTTACTTTCCCTCCAAGAATTAAAAAGGGAAAGAGATGTTTCCAGTTTTAAAAACTGTGAAAGAATTATATATGATTCTGTATATCAATCGTCGTATTTTGAGAAGATTCAGGTCTTACCCAATAAATAAAAGTTAAATGGTGAGATTTGCAAAATTTAAATGAAGTAAAAGATAAAAATAACTGTAACTACAAACAGACCCCATCCTCGTATCTTTATAATTAATTCAGTATTGGAGAGCGTAATGTTAGTATCATCCCTTATAAGGCATAGTCAGTTATGACTTAAAAATTAAGTCTCTCAAATACTTAATTAAAATACTAGTTAAGTGAAAAGGCCTTTGCCAAAAGCCAACACCACACCAAACACTGTCTAAGTCATCTTGTTAAAATGTGATTTCAAATACTGATAACTCATTAAGTACTGGCACTAAGAGCCCTTACTAATGGTAAAAGTTCCAATAAGCCAAAAACTTACCCCAACTTTACCATGGAAACCAAAATGAAAGAAATATATGTTCAACCAAACAGTGCGGAGAAAATATAGCAGGAGAACCCCTCTTCATAATCAATGCACCATTTAAAATGCCAAAAGTAAAAACTCCTCATTCAATTTACTAGTAGACCTAAAGACAATTACAGAAATTTAATGAATTATGATTCCAGCTCTTAAAAAGACCAATAGAAGGGAATAAACAGTCATTACCTTTCTATATGCTTGACCCATATAGTCGATACCATTCAACCAATGACTATGAAATCCAACAACAACCATTTCAGCCCGTGAAAAGAACTGATGACCAACGTTGATACCTGACATTCAAAGTAACACATAAAACTCACAGAAGTTTGTTTTGTATTTTCATGTCAAAATCATACAGATCCCAACAGTCCCAAAACATAAAAAGTCCTAACCAAGACCGACAACATCATCATTAAGAAAACATAACGACCCAAACCACCTACCTGGAATATTACCAAACCTTTTCCTAGGATTTAACACACAATTGGTCTCCAGCATCTGAGGTTAGAAAATGAATGAGTGAGTCACATTGTTATAATGCATGGTCACAATCTTCTTTTTCCAAAAATAAGGACAAGCAAGGCGAGACCAGCAAGCTTGAGAGGGATCCAAAATGTTAGAGAAGAAATCAAATTTTGTGAACACCAGGAGCTACAATTGTCAGAAAAATTGAAGTACCATGACAGAATCAAAGCATGCACAGTTACTTCCGACTTTTACTTATGATTCTTCTTTCAAAATTAAAAATTACATGTATATATTACTTAAGTTGTGAAAAACTATACATAATTCCACATGTCATTTTTTGAAATGTTTCAAATGCTCTTGATCAAATGAAGATCGAAGTGCGATCCGCATGATTTACAAAAAGTCAGAAATTAAAAGTATAAGTAACCACTGATAGACCCTATGAAAACACAAGATCATGTCAACGTGCCTTGGATATTGCCTTCAAATCAGGCCTCATGGCTAATTTCTTGGTATCGCCTCCTGCTGAATTTCCTTTCTGCATCATTCTTGGAGAGATGCCAATAAGTATCAAAACAACTACATATAAGATTCCGGCTAAAAAAAACTACATATGAGATGATATCGCTTATCATAACAAAGCAAGAAGTGCTTTTGTTCACACATTTATATTCTACAATGGGAATAACACAGCAAGAGAAACAGTTCCCAAAAAATAACAACAAAGCATTTCACTACCTAGAGAGGAAGATCAATTTCAAATTTGATAGAAGAAGTAATCAGGACCTTGATACAGAATGGCAGTTAGAAAATCTTTACTCATGAAAAAATATGAGATGAGTAGGCCTAGAATTTTGAAATACATAATTCAACCTAACTGCGTGCAATGCAGGAGATCTATGCACTGCCAAGACTTGCATACAACAAGAACAACATAGATATGTACGTGTGCAAAACTAAATTTTGGAATAAGGAAGCATTTAATATAGCTGAGTTAACAATGCAATGTTGACCTTCATTGCAAGAAGTGATTGCAATGAAAACACCTTTTGTGTTGCAAGGTGTTCTAACTTTTAAGACACTCATATCATCCATTATGTCGAATTTTATTCTGCACATAAACCTCTCATTCAAATGATCTTCCATTCAACCAAAAAAAAGGATGATCTTCTTCCTCAATACATATGAGTGCTGTCCATCAAATTAGACATCTTCAACAGGTAAGGATGGGCGATTCCACAATACTTTGACAGGCCCGATGGGTCATTCTACTTAATAAGAGAAAAGATACAAGTTAGGCTCGAAAAGAAGGTAAGAATCCTACCCCATGGGATGGATTGACAACCTGACTGCTATATTACGGTTCCCCTTTGTTTGAGTTAACAATGTTCTTGAAATTCTAATACTGTCCTGCCTTACTTGATAGTGCATTGAAAATGCATAAACTGAATTACTCATTGATTATCTGGAAAAGATATTTAAATATAAACTTCGAAAATGGTCTTCCAACCATTAATTCAGTGCAATGCATGGCACTTCTAGCTAGCACACAAGTAATGTTGTGAAGCTGTGACAATCATTATCCTGAGCATGAATGCTAAAGAAGTAAAGGACCTGAAGTAGATATCATCAATATTCAATTTATGGCACACAGGAGCACTGATGCAAAAGGCAGTAACACCTTCACTTTTGTTTAAAAAGAACATAGAGTTATCCTCAACAGGGAGCATGACATAATTAAACCACAGAAAAACTCATGCATTCCAATATAGCTCAGGCACAACAATCCTCGTATAATCAAAGAGACAAAAAGAAACTGCTTCAACAACATATCAGGAGTTGAAATGAATGAAATGGGACAGAATCCGACAAAATGATGAAGAAGACACTGACCTTGGAGTTGGATTTAGATTGCTTTGAACCTTTTTGTTGTTCCTAATCAAGAGAAGATGAGGTCATATAAACGCATATCAGCAATCGCAACCATACGACGTCTTACACTATAAATTTTTACGGAAATGACAATGGCAAGCCATGGTTGAGTCGTTCATAAATAGAACGCTAGCCCGTACACCACAGAGGCGACAATAGACTAAAACTGGGAATTGGTGGAAGCAGACACTTACCTTAGATTTGGATTTAGATTTAGGTTTCTGGGAACCTTTAGAGTTTTCTGCTTTCTCTTTGTTACATCTTTTCTCCTCTTCCTGATAGCCGTTGAGCAGACAATGTCATTTTAAGCAAGAAGGCTGAAGAGGGCCGGCTGAAAAGCTAAGTGCACAGCTACGGCCGAGTCGTCCAAAAGAAAGAAGCAACTGAAAACTCTCACCTGAACAAAGTGAAGATAATGCTTGTTGAACAACCTAAGAGTCTCCTTAACCTTAGCAAAGTCACTCTTCTCCCCCACAGTCACCACAGTATCACCACCGCCCACAACTTGGCTCTCCCTCTCCACGCCCGAACCCGCATTCTCTGCCGGCTCGACGCAGCCCCCGCCGCCGCCGCCGCCGCTCTCCCTCCCGCTGACGACGACAGCCTCCGCCGCCGCGCTCTCCTCCACCTTCTTCGGGTCCTCCACCTCCCCCTTCGCGCTCTCACCTCCCGACTTCCTCCTACCCCCCACATTGCGCCTCTTCCCAGCAGCCGGAGCCTCGTCGCTGTTGTCCAGGAGCTCCACCCGCCGCCGCACCAGGAGCTCCTTCTCGGCCCTCTGCTTCGTCTGGATCCTCGCGCTGCACCTCCTCTGCGTCCCGGTGGTCGTCGGCGGGGACTCGCACTCCGCCTCGCTCCTCCCCTTCTCCTTCTCCTTCTCCTTTTTGCCGGCCCCTTCCTTCCCGCCCTCGCTCTTAGGGCTCTTGCCGCGGCCGGCGCTGGACGCGACGACTTCCCCGCCCCCGCCGCCGCCGCCGTTGCCATCGGCCCTCAGCTCGTCGCTCGACAGCGACCCCATGCACTGCAGTGACGGCACCACCATCAGGTCTTCCTCCCCCGGGAAAGCGGGAATCGAAACGAGAACCGGAAATGCAAGAGGCTCGCGCGGCGGAGCAGGAGGAGGAGAGAAAGGAAGAGAGAGAAAGAGAGGGATTGCTCTTCGCTCCTGCTGCTGCTGCTCCTTCTCCTTCCTCTTCCTCCTCCTTTCCCTCCTTCTTCGAGCTCTGATCTCGAGAAATGGTGCAAATGGACAGCGTATGATCGGGGCGAGTAGGAAGCAGCGCTGCACACAATGTTCCTTTCCCCCATTTTTCCCTTTTCCTTTTTTTTTTTTTCTTTTCGGAGAAATGATGAAACCGAGCGACTTTCTTTTTTACCTTTCTTTTTTCATTTTTTTTATATTTTTTGCTCGTTTAATTCCCGCTTTCCCGTTTCACCTCCCTCTCCCATTTTCCGTGAGGTAGGGACGATTCTCCATGCCCGGGTGCAGGATAGGGGAGGCGCGCCGCGGGGGCTGGGGAGCTGGGGCGGACGTCGGATTGATCGGAGGGTCCGAAACAGTCGGTGGCTTTGACTTTCTCGAGGGGTTCGGGCAGAACGGACGGCCCCGATGCGGTCGCGGGTGTAGGTAGGCGGCGCGCGCCGGTCCCGCCCCTCTGTCCGATACGGGTTTTGTACCCGAGCACTTTTCGCAGTGGAACCGGACACGCGCCGGAAGATGCGGCGGGCCCCATGTCCCGCGCGGTCCCAGTGGGTATTTTCGTAAATGCGGCGCGTCGCGTCGCGTGGGGGGCGCGTGCTGCGCGGGGGGCGCGCTAGAAAAACTCCTCCCATCTCGCATCCTTGTAGTCGTTGGAAATGTCTTTTGTAATTAAGAATGTTTCAATTTTCAAGACAGTCTTTGGCGCATGACAGGAGAAGGACGGTATGTACTGAAAATTGGAAACTCTTCTTAATTACTTGCTCGGCTAGTTTATCAGCCGTGGATAATTATGAGATGTGATCCTTCCGAATGGGTTAAGATAATTCTTATTATGATTTAGTATTATACTATTCTTTTTTCTTCTCTTAATTGAAGAAATAATTGGAAAATAAAACAGCAAGTACAAAAATGAGTAATAACCCCCAGTAGAGACTGGTACGATTCAATTCAACATTTTACTTATTCATTAAACACTCGTTAACAAAGTCCTAAAAGCGTCTTCTCAACTCACAAATGGAAGAAAGCTTGGCACTTGGGCCGTTGTAGGTGAATGAGCAGAAAAGTCACCCCCTCATGATGATTGGAGTGCCTAACTCACTAGCATGCCTCTCCTTGAGCTCTTTAAGGTACCGATCTGTGAATGTCAAAGCTCTTCTTATGTCAATAGCAATCTTTGTACATGTGTGTTATCACTTCGATTGGTGAATATATGCAGAAGCAGTGCGACGGTGATGATTCTACTTTGGCTCTTATGCTTGGAAATATAGGGAAAACAAGCAGGACTTAGTAGTAGGGGAATATACACAATGAGAACATCGTGTTGTTTAGTGCTTTTGTGATTGATCCTAGGTACACAAGGTACCATGTATAGGATGGATTGTGGATCATTTCTAAGGGAAGAGAGATGGGTGTGGGGTTAGAGGGTAAGATACAATGAGAACATCGTGTTGTTCGATGGCTCCAGACTTGTTAATAGACCTAAGAAGCACAAGACGAGAAGAATCTAAGGGCCTGTTTCTCCAAAGAAAAACTGTTTTTCGAAAATTTGGATGACAAAAAATTAACTGATTTACAGAAAACATTGTTCATGTACTGAAAAGAACAAGCTTAAATTGAAAAAAAAATGATTTTTCCTTTTAGTAAAAATGAAATCACTTTCCTTAAACTATCAAACAAATAAAAACAAATTATTTTCACATAAAAATATTTTCCTTTATAATAAAGAACATAAAGGAAACAAAAGACGTGGAAATAGTGATAATATATGACTTAAGATCCCCATCCTAGCTCCAATAGTGTTGAAGTTAGGCAACCTCATCGTGGCCCGTGGTCCATCGCCAACTTGATTTTGTCCACTCAAGTCAGCTTTCCCGCACAAACACGGCTTTAAAACGCATCGTATTTATTTAAGGATACACAATACTTTTTTCAGCACGACAACCCATATCTAGGTGATGCGTATGAGAGAAAAGATAACTAGGCAAATTGATCGGCCGCACTCAAGCCCGAAAGCCTCGAAAGACCAATGGCCGAGGTTGGACAACATCCATCCTCACATGAGAAAGCCCGGCCAGCCCAACTCTAGCCCGTGCCTGGCTCAAACATTCTATCTTAGGGAAAATTGTCCAAAAAGTCCTAAATCTATTGTATGAAGGCCAATTCACATTATATCGATTTAGTCTTAAAACCTTTATACATTTTCTAATTTATTTTTAAATCTTCCAATTGTGCCAATTTAGCCATAAACATTTTGAAAATTTGCCAATATAGCCCTTTCAACCAAATATTCAATCATAGATTTCAAAGTAATTTTTCAAATCATCAAAAGATTTAGAACTAAATTTCCAAATCTTCTAAAGATTTACGACTAAATTAACATAAGTAAAAAAGTTTAAAACTACATTGACAAATCATCAAATAATTTAGGACTAAATTGACATAATTGAAAAGTTTATGAGTGAATTCGCCCTATACAATAGGTTTAGAACTTTTTGACAATTATCCCTTTTATCTTACTAGAGGGATTGGGCGGGCCTGTCCCGTGATCACCTCAAGATCATAGAGGTATCTAAAATCCAACAAAAACGTACTGAAAAGGGAGCTCCCAAATGTTGACTCTTGTCCACCAAATGGGTAATAGCACAGATAACAACGTGAAATTGCGTCCAAATGAAAAGGAAAAGTAACTCCTAGGTTGACATTATCCTCCGAAGCAATGATATCAAAGCTAATTTTCATGGCTTTTCAATATTTAAAATTAAGATGTTAAGAATCAGATATGTATATGATGCATTTCATGCATGAACGTCGCTCCATTTTGTTCTAAAATTCAAAACATTAACAAGCATTAACAGCTTACTGAAAGCTGCCTCGACTTCTCTTTCAGCGTGCTAGACTCCTCTATCCCTATCCTTCTTTTTATAGGAATGAGAAGAGGAAATGGAGACTAAAGAACAGAGAAGGCAATCGAACAGGCCAATTTGAAATTATCTCCTAACTCAATTATGGCAAGTTTCCCAACATGATAAATAGAATAGGACATTTGATTTTATCTCCGAAATTGGAGCATAGAAGCTCCGAAATTGAATGAACATTGTATACAAGAACGGTCCTTGGACCAGTCATGCTTACCAGCAAGATCATCTATAATGGAACAGGTTCAAGGCCAGCACTTTCAATCAATTCCTCATTCCTCCTGCCTCCCTCACTTACTGCCGGCACTTTCCACCATATAAGAATAGTCTCTGGAAATGCAACAAAAACATCATATATAGCCCCTGGGGCATTCGCAAGCATGCAGAGAACTAATTAAGGACATACAACTAAGACCAGCAGTTCCAGAGACCACAAAATTACCTCCGTGCAAAAAAAGAATTTCCATAAAGTGAAATGTCTATAATTTTCAAATAAAAGGAAAATGACAAACACGCTAAAAGCTTTCTTCTTGCTCAGGGATCTCTTCCAGCGGTCTGTTAGTAGGATGCCTCTGACTAGCATCGTCATGTGCCATCATAACCAGAGAAGGGTGTAGCTCAGGCTGTGGAAATAGCAACTTTAAACGAAATGCATCAACTCCATTCAGATAGTATCGGAAGAGCCTCTTGGCCCTAATGAATCCAAGACGACCATAAAGTGCCAGGGCTCCTTTATTTGTGACTTCTGCTTCCAAAGTCACCTTCCAGAACAAGAAACAAGATGGAGAGAAAGTCATGAGATACGAGCAATCTACCTCCAGACCAACTTAGCCTATAACATGAGAAACATTCTACCCTGCCCTGAAAGTTTCAACTAAGAGTATTTGGGAGTTCTTTAATATAATATATCGAAAATATCACATCACTGCCAACAATGAGTGCGAAAGTGCATTAAGAATTAGGTCTTACTAGAATCACCTTCAAGGTTAATTCAGAAGACAAAGGGAATGTGAACATACTTAACCCCCCCCCAACATGGATCAAGCCCTTTCTTGGGCCCACAAAAGATTTAACAAATAGGTCACCCGACAAACTTCGTTTTACAAATTCAAGCATTTCAAACACCTATGGCACTCCATTTGATTGGAAAATTAGTTTCAGAACACAATACAGATTTGAAAATCAGCTGCTGAAAGATCCACATGCTTTCAACAGTAGATGGACAGAAAGGTCTCATTATTGTATCAACACAAGAAAGCGATAAAACAGAGTTAATGCAGGCCACAAGATCAGTCAAGTCAATAGATGTTCAATCACTGATGTCTTTACCAAGCTTTGGTTAAAATTGACCAGTACATCAATTGACTACTCAAAATAAGTTCTAATTAGATTAGGCCTTTTCTCATAGTTGAAATTAGCAGTCTAATGTAGTAAGATATGAGTTCTATTAGAGCTTTAGTTAGCTTCCTTTTGGAGTAGGTTAATTTGTTTCTTACTTTTGTTTCAAGCAGGATCCATGTGTCAACTTAGGGTTTTAACTCCTATTTGAAGTTGGTAGTGAAACTTTCAAAGTCCATATGAACTGCTTTAATCTTTCTATTCCAGAGTTAATGAAGCTTACAGAAATTGACCAATACACGAGTTAGTGTCAAAACTAACTTGTTATACGAGTTAATTACATATCTGGTAGATTTGAATCAACCCAACACAACTACTAATCATGTCTTGCGTGTTGACACAAAATTGACCCAAACACAAGTAGCTTCAACCCAAACCCGCTAATACAATATCTTGTTCCAGTTGTATCGCCTTATCATGTTGGAAGATGCCCAGGCAACATCTTTCAGCCCAGAATTCTCTTCTCTTAAATTTCCCAGGATCATCTTATTTCCCAAACAGAAGAATGATTTAAAGACAAAACAAAAGTGAGGGATTTATAGCATGCTCCAGTGATGGAAACACTTTATCTCCACGAGCAGTCCTGATTGAGATGCATGTCTACTTCCAATTTAATAGATTAATTGGATGTACGCAACTTTTGATCACAAGACCACAGAGGAAGGAAGATTTCTCCTCCCACAGCCCTATTGATGGTATGCATAATCATAACTCAATTAATAACTGAACACTAAGCTCATCGTTCAAAAGCTCGAGGGCTGTGTGAAATTACCTCTTCACAGCCAGACTCCTTCATGACTCTGATAGATCTACTCACAAGTTCTGTGGCTGCAACAAGAAGAAAAACACGGCACCTCAACTCCACATCCGTCCAAAAAGCACAATACAAGCAAGGAAAATGCAGTAAGAGACGACATAAATTTGGCCAATCGGTGTTGCTTGCTACTTATCATACAGCATCATAACTACAGAACATTTTCACAAGCTCTTCTCATACAAGCACAAATGCTCTTCAAGTCTTCGTTTTCATAAGCAATCGAGCTCAAGAGAGGACTCGCTTCATCCCCAATCAATTCAACCGGAGCCCACGAATTAAGCTCAGTTCCGGGGAAGCCACGTTTTCAAATGAGGAGCAAACGATTACCTATTCCTTTCCCTCGATAGGGCTTGATGACGACCAGCATCGCAATGTAACCTCGGTAGGTGCTCCGATGCTCGCCCATCTTACACACCACGGTCCCCACGCACTTGCCTTTGTGAAACGCCTGACTGACACGAAAATCCACACGCGAGCAGACGAAGCTAAGCGAGAGAACGATCGTTTCGAAAGCGACAGGGGCAGAGACTGGAAACTGGAAGAGAGTGAGGGAGGGAGAGGGAAGAGTACCAGGAAGGAGAGCTGCGGCCAGAGGTAGACGAAGTAGCGGTAGGTGAAGATGGAGTAGGGCTCGCTGAGCTCGTGGTCGACGAGGCTCATGATGAGGGGGAGGTGGTGCTCGCCGCCGTAGCTCGCGTACTCTATCTCCGACGGATCGAACTCGGGCTTCTTCTCCTCCTCCTCCTCCTCCGTGCCGCTGGTCGCCGCCTCCATCGGGAAGTGAGAGCGCCCCGGCGATGCCGAAGACGGCGGTGGCGGCGGCGACGGCGGCGTTGGCTCGGGCGAACGAATGGGTAGAGAGAATCTTTCGGGGAACGAAGGAAGAGGAGGGAAGAAAATGGGAGATGGGGCTCCGAACCCGATTACAGAGGATCCGGATTCGGAGTGGGGCCCCGACTGGGGCTTTGAGTCTTTGACCACCGATAGGAGTGGGTCCCTCCCTATTTTCTACTTTCTGTCCTCTCTTTTTTTTGTCCTTTTTCACAAATTTTGTGGATATTTCAATTTAGCTTTTGTTTTGTTTTAGAGGGTAGTACCTCAAGGCTCAAACGTTTCGAAAATGAAAATATGGTTATGAGAATCGTACACAAGTTTCCCGTAATTATTTAGAATTTTAAGAATTTATCTTTTTATTTCTAAATTCTAAAAGAATGTTTGAACTCAAGAAAAGAATTTCCAACAAAAGCGAAGAAGAAAGAATTTCAATATGTGCATGTATTAGTGACAATTAATGCTCTAATTAGTATCAAGAAGTGAAGTTGTAGATTGTACTTAATTGCTTAAAATTTCAAATGAAAACAATATGATTACATGGTTGGTTTTAAGAAGTGGCTTTAAAATAATTAGCAATGTCTATTAGAAATTTGCAAGCAAAAAGTTAAAAGATTCATTATGAGAGGTGAATTGAAAGAAGATTTTGATTTTAAAAGAAATGGTATGGAGAGAAAGGGAGATGGGATATTTTTTAAAAATGCAAAAAAAGAAAAAAAAAATTGATATGTACATGTATTAGTAATGGGTAATACTCTAACTGATACGTAAAAGGAAAGTGACAATTTGTATATGAATGGTTACTCGAACTAGAGACAATATAATTACAAGGATGACTTTAATAAGTGGCTTTGATATAATTGGCATTGTATATTGAAAAACTGAGGGCAAAAGTATAAAAGACAGATTAAGAGTGGCCAATTGGAAGAGGATTTTGATTTTTAAAAAAGGTATAGAAAGAAAGAGAGATAGGATAAAAGAAATTGCCAAAAACAAAAATTTTAACATGTGCCTATATTAGTAACGGCCAATGCTTTAATTGGCCCCCAAAACATTAAATTTTCGAAACTACAAAACAATGTAATTACAAGGTTGGTTGATTTTAAGAAGCGACCTTGATATAATAATTAGCATATGTTGATTGGAAAACTGGGGGCAAAAAAATAAAAAATGGATTAAGAACAGCTAATAGGAAGACAATTTTCATTTTAAAAGAAAAGGTATAGAAAGAAAGAGAGATGGAATAAAAAAAATTGGCAAAAGCAAAATTTTCAATGGGTGCCTGTAATATGTAATGCTTTAATTGTTACGTAAAATATTAAATTTTCAAAACTTTGAAACAATGTAATTACAAGGGTGGTTGATTTTAAGAAGTGGCCTTAATTGAAAGGGGACTAGTCGATTTGAAGATGATTTCAATTTTAAAAGAAAAGAGAGATGGGACAAAAAAATTAACAAAAACGAAAATTTTGATATGCGGTTGTAATAATAATGGGTAATGCTTTAATTGATACATAAATCATTAAATTTTCAAAATTCAAAATGATGCAATTACAAGGTTGCTTAATTTTAAGAAGTGGCCTTGATATTGATTAAGAGTGGCTAATTGAAAGATTATTTTAATTTTAATAGACAGAAAGAGAGATGGGATAAAAAAAATTGCCATAAACAAAAAAATTCGATAGCATTATTTATTGAAATTTGCAGGCAGAAAGGACAACTAAGAGAAAAGAAAAAGAAAAGATGAACGCCGTCTGTGGGAATCGAACCCACGACCACATGGTTAAAAGCCATGCGCTCTACCAGCTGAGCTAAGACGGCTATTTGTCTTTTACTGTTTTACAATTAATTTGATTTTATTATGTCATCCTACCGACGCGCCACGTGTCGAGACATGACGCCACCACCTGTGCCCCGCACCGCATGCGAGCACCGTCTTGCCTTCTCCAGAACAAGAACAGGGCGGAGGAAATCTTCCCGGCATCCATCGGCCCTCTCTCTCTCTCTCTCTCTCTACATTCGAGAGCGATGCGAGGTTGTTGGCATTCGACCATCGCGAGGATGTGCAGGGCCGCCGTCGCCGCCGCCGCCCCCGCCGTGGCCAAGAGTCCGAGAGATCCCGGCTCGCCGCGCCTCAGCTTCTCCGGGCACTTCTGGAGTGGACCGCCGCCGTTCCGCCTTCTGGGGAGAGGTTAGTTCGTCGGTCGGTCGGTCGGTACCGTCGTTCTACACAGCTATGGTTCTGCACGAGATCAAACAACTCACGCCGTAGTTCATCATAAGTTCCGGGTCCATTTCGTGCATTTTCATTTGGTAATTTATACTGTGTTTTTTCGAACGATCTGCATCAGGTCTCGCCTCCGGAGTGCTCGCGGCGGCGCAGGGTGAGAGCGCCGCCGTCGAGGCCGGCGAGCCCCCGACTTCGGCCGCCGTCAAGAACCCCACCCCGAGGATAGTCTACGACGAGCGCAACCACGAGCGGTTGCCTCCCGGCTCGCCCAGCAAGCGGGCGTTCGCCTACTTCGTCCTCGGCCTGGGGAGATTCGCGTACGCGTCGGCCGTCCGCCTGCTCGTCGTCAAGCTGGTCCTGAGCATGTCAGCCACCAGGGACGTGCTCGCCCTGGCGTCGCTCGAGGTCGACCTGTCGAACGTCGACCCGGGCAGCACCGTGACCGTCAAGTGGCGCGGGAAGCCCGTCTTCATCCGGCGGCGGACGGAGGAGGAGATCGAGCGGGCGAGCCGCGAGGACTCGACCTCGCTCCGGGATCCCCAGCCGGACTCCGCGCGGGTCCAGGACCCGGAGTGGCTCGTGGTCGTGGGCGTGTGCACGCACCTGGGCTGCATCCCGCTGCCGAACGCCGGGGACTATGGCGGGTGGTTCTGCCCGTGCCACGGCTCGCACTACGACGTCTCGGGCCGGGCCCGGAAGGGGCCCGCGCCGCTCAATCTGGAGGTGCCGGCTTACACCTTCCTCGGCGAGAGGCGGCTGTTGATCGGTTCTCAATGAGTCCGTGTCCCGCAGCATGTGATGCATCTTTGGACTTTAAATGAAGCAGTACGAGTGATGTTGATGTTTGATCATATGCATTTCGTGTCATAATTTTTAAAGACGAAAAGACATTCCATGATTATAGAAATTGCGACAACAGATGTTTCTTCCATGACATGGGAGGGTCTACAAAATTTTGTGGGCCTCCTCCCATGTTCGGAGCGGCACGGCTACAGGTGTAATGAATGCGTCTTCATATTGGTAGATCAGTGTGATGGAATTCAAATGTTTTTTAATCTTACCATGCCAAATTACTTGCCGTGGAATACTTATCGGGTTTAATGTTAAGGTACCGTTTGCAATGTCTTTTCACATTGTACAGAAGTTATGATTACCGTTTGCAATGTCTTATCAACATATAAAACTTATGTAGCTACAAAAGTCATATAGTCAGTTATTACATATTTAAGAAATTGGAGGAAAAGTTAGGTATCTATAAAAGTCATGTAGCTAGTGGTTGCAAATCTAATAAATTGAGGGTGGAAAATTCTCGTCTCTTTCTTTTATTTTTTCTATCATGTGTCTATATATATGATGAGGGGAAAACAGTAATGATATGGATACTTTGATTGATAAAAACTTCTAGACCATGACACAACACCATATCGAAGTCCCATTACTAACATTTGTAAATGTATCTAGGAAATCAAGGTGATAGGTAGTTCTCACTACTTTTACCATTAAAAACATCATTTAAAAAGAAGATGTTTGACACTGAAGAATGAATGACTTTTGATTATCATCAATGAGGGCAAACTTAGTTGATTCTAATCAAAATAGAAGCCACTAACAAATAGAGAAGTAAACAACTCGAAGGGTATCAATGACTTGCCAAAAGGTCATTGATAACACATTATGTGAAGTTATCGACGGGAACTTTGATCAAGACTTGAGAAGTTGATCAATGAAGTTATCTACAGTGAGCATTCCCTGATTTTGGCTAAATGTTGAGATGGTGCAATTAATGGCCAAAGGCCTACCAATATATCATTTTGGTGGTTAATTGGTCGTGTATAGTTGCTATTTATTGAATTTTTATTGCTCATTGCATATAAGTGTTGCTGAATAATAAGTGATGGCAGAGTAACTTCCAATGATTACAAATTAAATTAGGATTTTTTTAATTTATTCGAATTAAAAAAAAACTATTTGTAAATGCAGATGACAAAGGCGAAGTATTCTCATTTGAGTTCTAAAATCTGCTGCTAGTATTCTACCCCTACAAAGGATAGGTATTCTCATTTCAAACACATTAGCTGAGGTTTGTGCATTTAAATTTCATGCCTCATGGCCCTAAATGATTGTTATAGCAATTAAGGTTCAAGAAAGTATGGTTTCGGGATAGAACTTAGAACTAGTAACCAAAGTGTTATAGGTTTCAAGTTATGTAGGGTAGGTTTTAAGTTCCAAAAATTTAGGAACTCTTTTTGATAGGTAGTTTATAGGTTCTAAATTAGTGAAACTTAGAACTTGAAACATGAAAACTAAAATCTTGAATAATTTTTGTGTTTTTTTTATCTATGTTTTCGCGCAATCCTGTAATATTTCATGGCATTCGATGATATGTATAATTTGAAACCACTAGTTTGAACTTTCATTTTATGATTAATATTTTTACTTTATTAATATTTCATATTTTGCATGTGTTTAATATAAGTTATGAAGAGTAAATTGTAATAGCAAGTGATGGTCATTAAATGTGATAGTTCATTACAATCGTTCAATTAATAATATAGATGGAACCTAGGTAGACTCTAGAACTGACCTTGAAACTTGTGATGGAATAGGTTTTATGTTCTAAAAAATGAGGAATCTATTCCAATAAATAGGTTTGAGGTTCCAGATGGAATTGGAACCGCTCACCTCTGATATTTGTCTTCCAACAAGGAATAACACAAACGAAAAATTGAGGCAAATGGATTATAAAAATAAAGCAAGTACAACACACTTAGTCTGGGACCATGACAACATATATTTTGATCATTATTTGCTAACTTTAGGACCACCACATAGATTTATCATGTTCGCTCGACACTACCGACAACATAATCAGACCAGAACTACAATCATTGATTATGTTAAATCAGGTCTCAATTAGGTCGTGGCAAATCGGGTCTTAGCAATTTTGACGAATGATCCTGGGATTGCGACATATGAAGGCGTCAACTAAAAGGGGGACTCGAGAACATATGCCATTGACGGAAGAACAACTTCGCTCAAGGAAAATGGCAAGATTAGATCTAATCCGGGGAAATTTTGCTTGAATTTTGGGCGAGATGAAACTAGGGTTTTCCGAAATTGGATGAAGATTGATGTGCTATTTGAGAGCTTCAAATCGTTCATTAGTTCCCCAGCTAAAACAACGCCGTTTTAGGACTTGAACAGCCTTATTTTATTATTATTTTTATTTTAAGGGAAACTATGCTATTTTGTGAGAGGGAACCAAAGTATTTTTGTTCCGTCCATGTAAGACTAGATATCCATATTAGACTTTTCCAAGTAAGATTAAAAATATACAAAATGTGGATAACTAAATTAATCAAATTAAAATGTTCTAAACTAAAGTGGCACGAATGCATTTGATAGGCACAGGACTTTCTTGTAATATTCCCATTCTCTAAGCCTACGTATTGTAGGTATTCATAGCCGAATTCTGCGCCATTTGATTATTGTGTCAATGGATATAACTGTGACATCACTTTATGAAGTGGTATCCACGAAAAGGTAACAAAGTTGAAGCCATTGTCATGAAAATTACTTGATTTGTATCATCATCAATCTTTTTGCCAATTACAAACATAAAGTGAATTTGCTTGTCACTTGCATTTACTCAAAGGCGTGTTTATTTTATTAGGATAAAGCCACCAGAATGAGAATAGAAGCCTCATTCCGTTAATTAATGTCATTTGATTAATTGGAATAAGATGGAACTAGATGGAATGAAAATAATTGGGAATGAAAATTATTGAATTGCTGTGAGATTGGGTAACTCTTATATAGAGAAAGTTTAATATGGTAAACATGTTTATCTAATTTGCTATTTTTTATAGCAATTTAAGAGCCTGCATGGTAATGCTCTCGGGAATATTGTTTCCGTTCTTTTGTTCTCGGGAGCAGATTTTTTTTTTTTGGGAACAAAAATGCATTTGGTAAATTTTTTGTTTCCGAAAAAAATTTGTCCTTTGGAACAGGTTTGGAGTAGAATTTAGAAAAAAAAAAGTTGCTTATTGTTTCCGAGAACAACTTTAAGAATCAGTTTTTTTTTCCTTTCTTTTTTTCTTTTCTCTTTCTCTTTCCTTTTCTTCTTCTTCTTCTTCCTCTTCCTCCTCCCACCCCTCAATTGCCCCATTGCCGCCGTCGACAACTCGCCAAGCTAAGGTGAGGTCTGGCGAGCTTGCTAGAGCCTCGCCGGTAGCGGCCAATAGAAAGAAGGGGAGAAAAAAAAAGAAAAAGAATAAAAAATTGGAAATTTTTACCAAATGCATTTTTGTTTCCAAAGTAAAAATTTTGAACAGTTATCAAACGCCTTCGAATGCTCAGAAATTTTTCCTGGGAACAGAAATAAAAAAAAACATCTTTGAACAGAACATGCTCCCGGAAATAGAAACGTTGTCATGTGCGCCCTAAGATGATACAATTCAAACCATACGAAAAAATTATGCTCCAAAATCGATCTATATTTTTGCGGTTACGCTGAATTTATTCATATCGCCAATTCCTTATAATTTATTTCGATTTTTTTATAAGAAAAAGAGGATGGAAGGAGCAATTAGCGCTAACAACCCCACCTAGGTAGTACCATAAGGATTTCGCACTTGATATGGTATATTCAAATCGAACCATAGTTGCTCCACATCACTTGCTACTCAATGGTTTGAGGTTGGTAAGTTTGTTACCATGGATCACTAAGATGCTAATATATAAGAAGTCTCTCTACATGAGTACTACAGCGAAGCAACATAGCATATGACATGAATCGAACTCGCTATCTCATTAAATAGATGACTCGTTTACCATTAAATCATCTATCTTGGCTAGTATTTTTATTCTTTTTATCTTGTCAAGTTACCTCATTTCTATATACTAAATGGGCCTAAAGTCTATGGTTGCATTTGGGAGAGCATTTGTCCAAAGCCTTTGCATAAATGCAAATGAATTTAGGCTATAATGCAAACAATATTTACCAAATACTATTTGCAAAAGACTAAAGGGTTTTCAAAAAAATAATAATCTTATTAAATGCTATTTGTATAAAGGACTTTAGTTAAAAAAAAAAAAAAATTACAAACTCTCCGCCTCTTAGGCAAAAGACAAATTACAATAGTGACCCTTAGCTCTGTGATGGTTGTTGTACAGCCTAGGTGATAGGCCGTTGAGGAAACATGGCCTCGAGAAATTGGATTTGGACCAAAGGGGAGTAGACAAAAGAGTAATTACCGCTCTCGCCTGAGCTCACTCAGCCTTAAAGAAGCCAACGTCGGAGTTGAGACACCGCATGATACACAATTGAAGTGGCATGAACTTATTGGCCTGACCCCATGTGACAAGCCACAAAGGTCGTGCAATCTAGGCAAGGTGACGTTGAGGTCGTGTGTGCCCTAGATGATTTGGATTTGGACCACAAGCAAATGAAGTAGCATGAAGTAGTAGCTACCATCCACGTTGAAGGTCATGTAAACCTAGATTTCATGTGACCTCAAGCGACCTAGGTGAGGCGAAGTTTATGGGTGGCATGACCTCAGTGATCATTGGTGACTTTTTGAGAATCTAGAGGAAGTGGTTCAGAGAGATAATGAACGATGCAAAATTAAGGGGCAAAAGAGGGATACGAAAAATTGGTATGGGCAAAAGAGTTAAAATTTCTTTACTTCTAATATCCAGTATTGCAATGATAAGAAATGCAAAATGGGCTCCCAAATTGCTTCACCAACTTTTTCAGAGGCCTTTATGAGGTCAAAGTCCTCAAACAAAAGTGTTGCCCAACGAACCCTATATTTCCTTCCATTTTTTATTCGAGAAAATTACCTTCACATGTTAATATAATTTAAATGCATAAACAAAGACTAAAGATGTCATAAGAAAGTAGAAGCAACCTATGCTCGAAAAAGGCGATAACTCGGGCCATACAAATCCAATACCAGCTCAAATATTTCCCTTCCCAAAATATTGTTGTGGACACTATTCACACTACGGTAAAAGCGACGCACTAGAATTTTTATTCTATGAATCGGATAGCCCACCTTCCTCAAACTCCATGGAATTTGCTCTGTCTTGAAACTCCCTTAATAGGCTCTTATGTCTAGGCATTTTCAGAATTGAACTGGAGTCTTCCTCGGAAAGGCTGGTGAGAAAGGAAGAACTTAAGGAACACGAAAAGCATAAATCGTTGACTTCATGCCCTCGAGTCGACTGTTGACCCCACCTAAACCGAAATAATATATTAATAAGACCGGCCCATCGGGGCAATCTTTCTTTCCAACCGGCGAACCGGGTCCTAGGTTTTTTTGCCTTTGGTCTTAGATTTTGTTACTTTTTTTTTAATATTATTTTATTTTATCTAGGGTATTTATGTATGATGAATTCTTCTTATTTTGGGTCACAACCTTGAATTAATGGACCCATAAGTTTCTTTTTTGAAGCTCCTCTTTTGTTAATTTCTTCTTAATGGCCAGAAGCAAGCTGCCTTAGGTTAAAATAATATAAATCTGTCACGAATTTCTTGGTTCACTTTGAAAAATGTGGTTGGTGACGTGGGACGAAAAGTCTAAGTCCTGTTTGGCGTTTATCATCATTTCCTCCCCTTTTCCAACCCTTTTGTTAGATTGGGAGACCTACTATCATTGGTATGGTCATTTGCTAATTCTGGAAAAAATTCGTACTAATTTCACTTTGCTATAAAATGTTGAGGGACTAGATTGAAAAAAATTAAAATTTGAGAATTATATTGCACGTTTCGCAATAGCTAAGGAATTAGATTGGATATTTCACAATAGCATAGGGGTTTGTGTCGACTTTACATTCAAGGACCATATCGAATGAATTAAAAAAGTCTAGGAATGACAATTAGTGTAATTTTCCTTTTACTTCCTTTTTGTAGTGCTTGTGCTTGATAATAGATAATTACTAAAAATAGTCCTAAATCCATTGTATGATGACAAATTTAGTGTTAAAAGCCTTTTAACCTTGTTAATTTAGTTCTAAACATTTTGACGATTTACATGGCGGTCCAATCATTGATAGTTATCTTAAGCGGTAGTATGGCCAATGTTTACATGGATGAAATTTTCTATGTTGTATAAAAAAATTTTAACCTTTTCTTATATTTTCCTTTTTCCCTTTCCCTTTTTCTTTATTCTTTTTTTTTCCTTTAGATATATGACTAAATTGAAAAATTAAAATGTTAAAAATTAAATGGGTTGCCGTATAATAGGTTTAAATTTTTTTTGGTAATTTTCCCTACTCGATAACTAGTGATATTTCCCTTTCCGTCCCAATGAAAACCTTATCCGAATTTCGACTCTTGCGAGTAAATGACCAGGACGATCCTATCTAATTAGCAAGTCATTAAACCTCATCGTATTTTCATCTTAGTACATACCGAAAATTCAAAATCCTCTCGAACCATCACGTCGTTCTGTCATCGAAAGAGCACAATCCAAAAAAATTAATAAGCTACCAAAAGCTCATTCTAAAGATGAGCAAGCGATTACCTTCATTACTATCTATGAAAACCATCAATCTGCCAGTCAATATTTCAATCAGGAGCGCGCTTTCCGTGTTTAGCCAAATTTTGAATCTCTTGGGCAAGAGAGAGAAATGGGGCCTACAAAAAGCTCTCTCTCCCTTTGCAAAATTTTGCAATTTGCAAATTGATAGATAGGGGGGCAAGAGTGGTGATGGTGGTGGTGAGAGAGGAGGAGAGGCTGGTGAATCCGTGAAGGCTCGCCAGGCGATCGCACGGTCCGGGAGGAGATCGACCGGACCGGACCGGACCGGCGCGAGCGAACCCACCGGCCGAGCCGAGCGGAGCGCGCGCGGCAAGGGGGGAGGGAGCGGTCCGGTTCCAGGGAAGCCTCCTTCTCGCTCTTCCCTTCGATCTCTCTCTATCTGCCATATTCTCGTGGTCTGCGTCTCTCTCTCTCTCTCTTCTTTCTCTCTCTTCTCTCTCTCTCTCTTCGAGTCCGAATTGGATAACGCGGATTTTCCTCCGTCTTCTCCATTCGGCCCCTCGCTTTCTCTCTCTCTCTCTCTCTCTCTCTCTCTCTGGGTTTTTCCATTCGTTCATTCGATTCTTTCTTTCGTTTTTGTTTCCGCCGATTCTCAGCAGCCTGGCTTTTGGGTTTCCGCCGCCGATTGCCGGCGAAAGGCGAGGGCTTTCCGCGGCCGCCGGCTTCCGAGGGATAAAGGGTGGCTCCTGGGCGTTGCGGAATTTCTAGGGTTTCGGCTCCCGGAGCCCCGGGCGGATCGGTTTTTTCTGCGAAGAGGTACGCCGGTGGGGGAAGGAGGGGGGAGGGGAGGTGCGGTTTGTTTCCGAATTTGGGTTTGCTTTGCTCGCTGATTAATGAGCCGGGGGCTCAATACCCGTCGGTCGTTTGTGCGCGCGCGTGTTTTTTTGTTTTTTGGATTGATTTGTTTCGTGAGGTTCGAGTCACCACGACTTCTCTTCGTTTTGGGATTGGGGGAATTGGTGAATCTTTTTAAATTTTTGTGCTCGCAAATTGAAGTTTTTGGTGGTATCTCCGCGTCTGTATGTAATTATGTATCGTACGGGGGATGGAATGCGTCAATTTACATTGCTATGATGGAAGTCTTTCAGGACGAATTCGGCAAGGGGTGAATCGAGGTGGACTTTCGTGTGTTGCTGTTTAAGTGGGTGGGGGCTTTGCTGATTGATGATTAAATTTCGTTTTTTGTTGGTCTCTTCGCAATATGGTAGGATTAAGTTTTGGTTAAAGCATGCAAAAGTGGTGGTTAGATTGACCAATTTTGGCTTTATTTAATAAAGTGCCCATGGTGAAGGGTTCAGTTTTATGCTGTTTTCTTTCATGGATTGCTGAGTTTGTTTCCCTCAATTATCTAGTCACCACTCTTGTTTTGGTTATTCTTAGAATGTGACTTATTTCAAAGGTTCATTATACCCAACTGCACTTTGCACGGGTTAATAAAGTTTATGGTGTCATTTATGGTCTTGAGGCATATTCTAGAGTGGTGCATTTACTCCAATGTCCAATTTAGGATTTTGTGAATGGATGAAAAATTAATATCAGAGTATTAGTTTCTTTATTTCCTTTCCTTTTTTTTTTTGGTTAATCAGTTGGGAGAGGCAAGGTATTGCTCTTTTTAAAAAGGTGAACAATAGAAAAAACATAGACATCTCCTGGTACACATACTCTGTATATCAACTTCATATCAGAAACTTCATCTAGCCCGGTACACTTTTAGTTGCTATGCTGTGCGAGATCACTTTCTGGAACTTGAATAATAGGCTATAAAATTGGGCGTTTAAATTGTTTAAAATTGTTTAATTTTAATTGATCTGCATTGCCATTTTTATGCCTTTGAGGGATTGGTAGGTAGTTTCAGTGGGTCATTGGAAGTAACCTAAAACAGCCTAAGTTCTTTGGCTGCAGTGTCTTTTTCTGAATGTCTTAGGATCTGCATTTGTTTTTGTGCCTAGCATAATGTTTTACTCTGTGGGGGCGGTAGTGTTTCCTTCTGTATTGGCATCTCTTAAAGGATGCATGATCTTTGTTATCCTTTTGTTGGCACTAGAGGAAGGGAAATATTCTAACGTAGTTTTTGCAAAAGTGTCTGTTTTGGTGTTGATAGCCAAAGTACATTGGGTGTTGGTTCGTTGGGTATGTCATTTTTCAATTTGTGATGTATGTCTGAGAATTAAGGTTTAAGCATGAAGTTTAAGGGTGTGTTTGGATAAGCTTTTACTTTCTGCTTTCTGCTTTTTGCTTTTTCTTTTTGCTTAGTCCAAGTCTTGCGATGAACGCATGTGGACTCTTTTTTTGCTTGTTACTCTTGAAACTTTGGCTATATACAAATTTTGACATGCAGATTCCCATGTATTTTTCGTAACTGATTGAAATTTGAAGAATATGTTAAATTTTTTGTTGGGAAAGCTTTTTTGCTTCCACTGAAGCATAAATAAACGTGCCCTAATTTTTGACAGATTGAAAATGGTTTATAAGCTTTGCAGTCAATCTCTATCCTTGAACATCTCTTCATACTTTTTTTTTAATCTTTTGTGCACAAAGCATTTGTGTTTCTACTTAGGTTACACTCTAGGCATATATAAATTGCTATGACTACTTAAATTATGATTATATAATTGTCTTTGCAATAACATCATACACTATCGTTAACTGCTGTCTGACATTTTTAATCTATTTGCATATGGATTTCAGATTACATGTGGATGGAAGATACTCCTTCAATGTTTCAGGAGCGCTATTCCCTCTAGCTAGCGTGATGTGTTTCATGGTCTTGTTTTGACATTAACTGTTGTGATGGCTGCTGATCAAAGAAGAAAGCTGTCAAATGGTGCTGCTAATGTTGATAGCACTTTGCGTGGACAATCTAGGGCGAAAAGGAAACGTGTGGCATCAGTAGAAGATGGCTTAAACACAAAGTCTCATATATCTCTTCAGTGGGATGTGAACCAAGCGAGGGTTATCGCTAAAAAGGAGCAAATTGGCATCAGTTGGAGAGAATTGAAACCGTTTGTTGATTCTCCACCGCATGGGCACAATATCTTGGCTGATGCCTTTGATATCCCGAGAGAAATATTTGACTTGGAGAATTTGAAGGATGTGCTCTCCCCCGAGGTAGCTTCATATAATATGGTTATGTGAATTGCCTGCGCTTTTGCATGTTCAGATACTTTGGAAACTTACCAAGGCATTTCAATTGAAACATGCAGGCTTGGAAAAGTTGTCTATCAGAAAGTGAGAGAAACTTTCTTAAGCATTTTCTTCCTAGAGAAGCAGAGGCAAAGGAAGTTGTTAAATCACTGTTCTCAGGAGATAACTTCCATTTTGGAAATCCTTTAATCAAGTGGTTAGTATCGACTTGAAATATCTCAGTCGAAAATAATTTTCTTTTGCAAGTATCATGATAGGCTTTGTGCTTGTGGCATGGTCTGGTGTGCAACATAGAGAGTTGCTCTCTTTCATGTTGGCATGGTGCAATTTCCGACATAAGCAGTTTTTCCTCTTTCCTGTCTCCAAGAAAAGCATACCCATCCGTAATTGTGATTGCTCTTTGCATTGTTTTATCACCCAATCAGGTACTCTTGGTATGTAATAATTTGTTTCGGGTAACTGTGTCATTTACAGGTTGTCCTCTTTTCTACACCAAACCTTGTGTCTTTTGTTCTACATCAAATTTTTTTTTGTGCAATTGAACTTGACAATTCTCAGAAAATCATCATGTTTATGAACCTCCAATATGAGAAACTCTGTCGTGCCTTTTGGGATTTGTAAGAAATTCTACTAGTTGTTGATATTCTTCCTTAACAGCTGGAGCAATCATCTCTTTACTTTTTTAAAAATCACATATTTGGAGGGAGTCCTCGTTCTTTGTGCATGTGCCAAAGGTTTTCTGTTGGATTGACAAAATTGAGACCTTACCAGGTCATCTCTGAGCAGAGCGGATTCCATGAGCACTGTTCATTAACAGAAGAGGAATAGTATTAGGTAAAGTAGAAGAACTGTTGAATTTGCTTGTAGGACTGGAAGGGATGAACGGTTGAAAGCTTGCTGAAAATTTATTGATATATGTTTGAACATAGAGAGGAAAAACATTCTGACTTTCTGTGAGATTGTAGTTTGTCGTTGTTGCATGTTAGAAGAAAATTGTTTTCTTAGATTGGAATTTTTATTCCTTAGGCTTCAAAGAGGCAATTTAACTTTTGGGCTTGGCTTAAATGTCTGTATTTTGATAGGGCATGCTGAATTTTACATGTCTGTACTTTGATAGGGCTTCTTAAAACTTTTAACTTTGCGAAAGAGTGCTATTTGCATATCCTTATTTAATTTTAACTGTTCATTCTGTTTATGAAATGATCTTTTTCTCATTGTATTGAACGCTACTATAATCATTTAATAGTACCTTATTCCTCCCTAACATTATTTGGCTATGAAATAACGGTTGTTTCTTTCTGCCTTTGCTCATTAAATTTTTTTAGTTTTTTGGTTCGCCTTACCTGCATCTGTCCTTTTGAGTGTCAAGTCTCATCACCTCCTGCCCGTCACAATTAACAAAATGGAAATTTAAAAATAGTCTGGTACCTTGACGTTTTCCTTCCTTTAAATGGAAAGTTGGAAATTTCTCTGATTCTGAGCTCCTGAAACTTGTGACTGCAGGGGTGCTTCACTTCAATCAGGTAATTTGCATCCTGATGCAGTTGTTAGACGAGAACAGCATTTAAAGGCGGAAAAGAAGGAATACTACTCAGAGTTAAAGAAATATCATAATGAGTATGTAAAAGATGTTCAGGCCATTTTCTTCAGTATTTTGCTTGTTAGACTTGCAGTCGCATTAACATCTCAATTTATCTTTCCCCCTTGCAGTATTATAGGATGCTTGCTGAAGCTGAAGGAGAATTGGGAAAGCTGCAAGGACCCAGAAAAAGAATTTGTCCAGAAGATCCGGAGGCTCGTCCCTTTTGTATATCTTCTATATGCATATTGACTTTGACAACATCTAAACGAGAATTTACATTTCTCTTCCAGCAGGTCCAAAAAGAATGCAGGAAAAAAGTTCTCTTCACCTGCAAATGGATCCATGTTCCGTGAACTTGAAGAGAGTGTCTCTGCTTCATCTGAATTTTCCTCATGGGATGGAGATGAGAGGTCAAATAACAGTGATAAGCGCCTATCCACTGTTCTGAAGGGTGTAGTTTCAAAGAAGAGGTAACTGATTCATGCGAAGAGTTCTGTTATGTTTGCCTTCAAGCCTTCCTGAAGGAGATAGGTTGATAGGACTCCTATTTCTTTGAAGTTGACTTTTATGATAATAATAGTATGGTCTCTAATTACTTGGAGAGTGTGACTCTCCTGAACATTCTGAAGTGTGGTCTCTAAATTCTCTAGGTTCTTTTGTTTGGTTTGATGTACAATTATTTAGTTTGTTGTGTTTCTCTTATTCTGGTTTCTCTCTTTTCCTTTTTTTTTTTTGGTTTCAGATTGTTTTTCTTTTCTTCCACTGTTCCAAAAATTACTCTAGGTCAATCTTTGGTAAAAAGTGCTATTGAAACCCTATTTGGTGGAAACATTATACCTTGGCGACTCTGGACCAGCTATTTGATTAAATAACATGTGTACCCATCATAAATGTGGAATGGCGTAATATTTTCATTGTCAGTGATTTCTAAAATGTATTTTATGAGTGGTCATGTCCACACATGCGTGTGTTTATAATTTATGAATCTCACAAAGCCTTTGGTTGCAGGATTGGTGAGAAAGGGAAGGGCAAAACCAGGAATTCATTTGCCGTCTTAGATAATGTGCTTAATGCGCAAAAGAAGCCAAAGAAAGACAAAAAGCTAAGCAAAAGTAGCATAGTCTACAACGATGGAGCCAAGTACATGTCGTACATCAAGGTCAGTAGTTTCTTACCTTAGGGAGATTGACTAAAAGGCCACAGCTTGGAAATTGAGTGAATCAGTTTAATTTGGGCACATTTATCTCCATCTCGGAGAATTGTTTTACCTGATGGTTGATCAGTAGTGTAAAAGCTTGTGAATTTTAGAAGCACTTCCATGTCCCCTGTTCTGGCCAGAGTCAGGCACCATACACTAGTGCTGCCAAGCTTAGGATTCACTGAGCCAGAAGCATATGATATTCTTCCTTACGTCATTTGAACTATCTGTCTATGAGTACGGATTCAGTTCTGGTTTAGCTTCAATCTTTCTTTATTGTTCGGGGACCTTGAACATATTTTGAACATTGTCATGTCATAAAGCTTCGGAACAATGCTTCTTAAATATTAATTAAGCTTCCCTAGTATGAGTGTTGGAATAGTGTGGAAAATTGTTGCAAGCTACGTCATAGTTTGTCCTTTTGTTGTTCTTTGTTGTTCAAGTGACTAGGCGACCATGTCATGTTTGGCCATCGTCCCGTAACGAAAGAGTCTTCACCTTTTTTGGTCCTTTGGACATAAAGTGGTCATATGATCAATCATTTTTTCTAACTCTATTAGTATATTTAAATTTGAAGGCATTCTAGACAAGTAATGGGTGCAATCTATTGCTTGTCTTATGATTATTTTGTTTAAAATGTTCAGATCAGTAAGAAGCAGCATGAACTTGCCAAGAGCATGGAGCAATCTGGTGCTACCATTCACTCCAAGTCACTCAGACCTTTTTTAGGCAATCTTGATGATTTCGATGTACAACCATATGAAGTATTTGTAGAAGAAGAACGGAAGAAGTTGCATGAATACTGGTAAGTTATTTAAGTTATTGCTTCAGTTTTTATTTTCCTGGTATATGTATATTGAGAATCTGTTTTTGCCTAGGGTGCAATTGGCAAAAGAAGATATTCCTTCTACATATGCAAGGTGGAGGAAGATGCAAGAGGAGAAACATCATGTGGTGAAGGCATTGGAACAAGAACTCAATGAAAAAGTAGAACCTTTGACAGAGGTTCTTACTGTCCTCCTTTTCTACCTGCATTTTTTGGCTACCATGTACATGAACTCTCACATGGAGCTATGATTTTATTTGAAATTCACCCCAACGCGAACTTCTCCTAGTCTGCTGCGTTAAGAATCTTCATATTATCTAGTCCTGCAGCTTTTCTCTAGGCATTGCTGATGTGTTTTCTTCTGACAGGGTGATGATGATGAGGAAGAAACTTCTGAGAGTATGTCTGTGGATGAAAGTGTTGACGGGGGGCAGAAGACCCTCAGCATGGGAAATGAGAAAGAGTCTCTTTCAGGTTCTTCGGAGGATCAAAACGATAACGCGAAAGCAGAATTTGCTTTTGATGAGGAGAATGATGAAGAGCCAGAACCGGACTTTTCCCCTGATTGTAGAAATGATCAAGCTTCTGGCCTCGCATCAATTATGCAGGATGACCAAGAGCCTATTCGTGGATGTGTGGAAGATCTAAAAGATGTTGATTCAGTAGACAATATTTCTGCTGTGCATGGAGATAGAAGTCCTGTTCCTGCGTCTTCCCACAACCCATCTATGAAGGAGATATCCCCACTTAGTGGCTGCCATGATTTTAACCATCTGAATCTCGAGTCTGTAGATAGTAGACCAGCCTCAATATCAGATAATGGTCCTCACAATGTATCAGCATTCTCGAGAACCCCTGTTCCTATGTCTTCCCACAACCCATCTATGAAGGAGATATCCCCACTCGGTGGCTGCCATGATTTTAACCATCTGAATCTCGAGTCTGTAGATAATAGAGCAACCTCAAAATCAGATAATGGTCCTCACAATGTATCAGCATTCTCAGGAACCTTGAGCCATGCTAATAGAATGGCTGGTCAGGGACTTCCTCTCTCTTCTGGTGGTGGTAACATCTGGCAACCGGTAAGCATGCTCCATCCTTTCTATGATTCTAATACAGGCCCTCAGGGCACTTCTTCCAGTGAGTTGAAACTCACCCATCCGCCGGTTAATGATGAGCAACGAGGGCACTGGATGGATCTTGGATGCAACTTGCATCAACAATCAAATGAAGGTTCTCTGAAATCCTATCCAAACCCAGACCAAAATGAGCTTCTCCAATCTATTCTTAAGGGCCAGGACATGATGTCTTACAGTCAAGAGCAGAAACCAACAGAGTTACACTTTGCTCCATCAAACAGTGTTTTGATGGAAGATTCTCGGTTTCCCAGTCACTTCCATCAGCAGCCAAGTCTATCTATGCCCCTGGAGCAAGTGCAGAAGACTGGAAATGAGGTTGTTTACATGCAGCAAAATATGTCCGACAATATTTTCTCTGATGGAGGTAGATATTTATTCCAGAGGCCAGAGCAAGTGCTCCCTGTCAATGTGCAAGATTGGGGTGTGAATCCCGTTCGTGTGCCTGACACTCTCCAACCTCCTCTAATTGGTGGAGATTTGTCCAGCCAAAACTGGTTTTCTGGTGATCGTCATGTTCGTGGAGGCTGGGCTAGTTCAGGCACACTATGTACCCCAAGTCAGAGTATTGGAAATGCAAGCACTCTTGATCAGGGTTTGTACAGTGTCTTGTCACATTGCAATCAACTACGTCCATCAAGCACTTCTTATGATGCCATTGGCTCTGCTGAGCAGTTTATTCCTCCAAGGAATTATGGTCTGGTGGGCGGGCCTATGCCCAGCATGAGTAATGTTTTACCTACGGCAGCCCATTCTCTCGATTACATGAACAGGCGGGACCCAACAACTTCCCTCATGCCCAATGACACCGGATGGATAAACTTACCACATCAGAACTCAAGCTTAAACGACTCAATGGGGAAACCGTTCTTGGGTTCATGGAATCAATAGCAGCAGAGCCTTGTCCATTCATCTTTCTCACAAAATGTCAGAAGGCAACTTCCAGAAGCCATTAGAAGTAGATGCCTGTAGCAGGATTTTTGACTTGATAGTTTATAGGAGCAACAAATTGCGAGGTTTTGGAGATCCGCAGGTGTTGGATAAAACCGTCCAGGATAGGTTTCTGTACATAATCATACAAGAGCCAACCCATCACAGTGTATATAATTAGCTGTTAGATCTTAGATGAGCATTTGAGAGAAAATTTTATGGTCGGACAATTTTTCCGGGCATCTTGACTATGGGAAAAGGATGATTGAGCCTTATTTTTGTGATTCTGTTCTCTGTCTCTGTTTCTGTCTTCTCATCTCTCCCCACAAGAGTTCTGTCTCTGTAATTTTGGCATCCATTTGACTCTTGGAATAATGAATTGCTGATATACAGCCTGATAATTGCTCATCTCATACCATTCCGTAAATGCTTGTTCTACTCCTCTATGAATCTGCTACGGATTGAGCTGCAAGTTGATCCATCTCGGGTCTTCTTTTGGGAAGTGTAACCGTCTTTTGGGAAGTGTAACCGACCAAGTGCGTGTACAATCAGGTTAGTTTCCTTGGCCTAGTTCGTGATGTAGGCAGTGAGCTGATTGAACCTGTGTTGTTTCATGTTTGTTTCCTTGAATCGATGATCTGCTCGGTATGCTCCCAAGGCCCTGACAGAAGTAACTCTTTCTCTTATCATTTGATTAATTAGATAAGTTTCCTAGTTTATGGCATTTGTATCTCTCTATGCTTTTGCTGTGTATTTTCTCGTTTGGTTATGATTGTCTTTGTGCCATTTCTCAAGTACTCACAAATTAATCATGTGACAAGTGATACCTTATATCTGAAAGTCGCTTTTATAGAGAGTATAATGGTGGAAGCAAATGCGGGTTGTGTACGCACGTGTTGGAAATTGAATGGCTTCAAATATTTTCGCCTTTTCACATTCATTTTTCTCAGCATGAAGATGATATTCTTTTTCCTCCGAAAGTTAGTTTTGGCTGAGTCATTTGCTTTGGTCGATGCTTCGACCTTGGCTTTGGGGAATTCAGATTCCTTTCGTAACGTTTGGAGTGTTTTTATGACTTTCCAAGATAACAACCTTCCTGTCGTCGCTCTGCTCGGACCCACTAGGTAGGCGCCACCAAGTTTTAGGCCTCTCTTTCCTATAACCAGTGTTAGTGCCTTTAGATTAAAGTCAAGTTCACCTGTGGATCGTGGCGTCACTGGGTCGAGTTCATCCATGGATAGTGGCGTGTCACTGGGTGCGCGCGCACAGGCGTGGGACTAGCCATCCTAATCCGACGATGACCTACCACGCCTTGCCTCTCGCCACTGTTCTTCAACTAAAAACGAAGTCTCTTATGTTACAATTCTCTGCGGAACTTAACATCGTTCCGTTACTTTCTTGATAAATTGAAAAGAGTGGCGTTAAAGTATCTTCGATGAAAGCTAGGATATCTTTTACGGAAAGGCTTGGATTCAGGTTTACTGGGGATTTCACGTCAGGGGCGGTAGGTATTGATCTAAGCAGCTTTCTCACAGTTGGAATTCCAGCGACTTGTTCTGAAATGACCGCGGAATATGACGGATGAGGCGCGAAAGACCGAGCCTGGTTGAGTTCTGTCTCGGTGCCTAGGCTGCGAAAGCCTTGAGGATGGGATGAGGAAGGCCTCGGAGCGGGCAGCGAAGTTCAGAGTGAGGTTGCGCGACTGTGAGGGGTGAGGATCCTCACGGGAGCTGGAACTTCGACCGGGGCGGTTTGAAGGCCTTCCTGCCGGGCAAGAGGGCCCTGGCTGTCGGGTGACTCTCTCAAGGAGCGCGAGTGAAAAGCATTGTGAAGACTTGCGATGCATATGCATGTGGTTCTCTCAAAAGATGATTGCGTTTCCTTTGGATGTTATTGTTAGGATGTGCTCCTCCTAATTTGGAAAAGTACCATTTGCCCTCTTATTAGTGGCCCAAATCATTAAGATTTGCTCTAGTGGCTACTATGCTCACATGAAAAGGAAAAAGTGGGTAGTTCAAATCGCCATCTTTTCGGAAGATTGAGGTGAGGACGGTTTAGTTTTAAATGTGAATTTTGACTTTCATCCCTTATAAGGAGACATGACAAAAATTAGATAATGAAAATTAAAGTAGAAATAAAGTATGATCGGCTAATATATATATATCGGCCCAAGCGCACTAAAGGAGGAGGTCTTGATGACCCTTCCTTTTGCAGAGCCAGGCACATAAGCGATACAGATCATTCACATTCGAGTGATGTGGGATGGATGCCCGAACCGAGACTAGAAAAAGGGATTAAGACTTGGCTCACAGCCTCTGAGGGAAGCTTGGGCGCCCTCTTCAATGACAATCAACTTCTAGGACTCTGTTTATTTCTAAAAAGTAGTCAAGAGGCATTCCAATGTGAGGAAGAAAAGAAACAAAACAAAAATGAGGGTTGTCGACCCTCGCTGGCGATGAAGTGCCGCCTCCCTTGAGACTCCTTCCTTGAATTAATTGTCCTATTTTCATTTTTAATTCCCGACTTCTTTTTTCAATTTTCCAAATTTGATCTTTATTTTCGCTTTTTGCTATTTTATCCTTTAATTTTCTAATGTGGTGTCACAAAATTATGTTGTATGTTCTTGTCCATTTGAGATTAACAGAATGAAATGCAAGAACATGACAAGTTTCAAGATTCATAATTGAAAATTTTAGGATAAACATTCATAAAGCCGGTAATTTTGATGACTTATCTCCTAATTTTTTCACCACTCCTGTTGTTATATATTATAGTCACTCCAATTCTAGAATCAAGAACCAATGGTGGTTTTAATCCATTTGCCTAAGACTTTTTTGTTCGAAATTTTCTTGGCTTGTTCACACTCCCATTTATTTTGTAGAAAATAAATGATTTGAAAATATTTTTAAAAAATAATTGCTTGCATTGTTTTAAATAATTAGTCACCGAAAAATATTTTAATTGTCTACAACAATTTACATTTTAGTATTTTCTTGGACGATAAAAATAATTTACTTCAATCAATTTTTGTTTTTTTTGTAAGCGATTGGTTCAACTCGTCGGTGAGATTCCATATTAAGAAATCGAAATACTAAATAAATAGATAAATAAATAGGGATGGTTTTCGACAAAACTGGATGGACCGGACCGGACCGGCCCAACGATTGGACCGGACATGTCGTTACCTCGCTCTTAAAACGGTCAGCTCAAATGGCGCTCCCGCCGAATGGCGCGGGTTGCAGAGGAGAGAGAGAGAGAGAGAGAGAGAGAGAGAGAGAGAGGGGCAATGCAGCGACGAAGGGGGAAGACCCCCTGTCTACGCGATCAATGGGGGGAAGACCCTCTCTCCCTGTCTCTCTCTCTCCCTCCCTCTCTCTCCTTCTCTCTCTCTGTGTCTCTTTCTCTCTCTAGGTTTTCATCTTCTCGCCGGAAGAGCTCCGATTCGGATCCCCATCGCCGACGAAGCGCAGACGGAGGAATGGGGAAGAAGAAGAAGAGAGAGATCATGCGCTTGGAGCGCGAGTCCGTCATTCCCATCCTCAAGCACCGCCTCGTCGCCACCTTGGCCAATCTCATCGGTACTTTCCCTCCCTCCCTCCCTCCCTCCCTCTCTCTCTCTCTCTCTCTCTGTGACCAGCAATCACTTGGTCATGGCGGTCTTCTCCGCGACACGCATTTCACAAAGTTTCGCGTTTTTGCTGTCGTCGTCTTCCGACCCAAGTTTGGTTTCCTGGCGTTAGGCGAGAAAGGTTGTATTTTGCACGCTAGGGGAGGTTGGGGGTGGTTGAAATTGTCTGAAATGCTTCTTTCATCGTTAGTTTGCTGGAATTATACGGTACAGCATTGCAGAAACATCTCTGATCGTGACTTTGTGCTGGAAGTGAAGCTTTTTTTTGCGAGTTCTGCAGAGCAGAAAGCCGATCGGCCTGAGTTTGTAAAGCTATGTAGTCGTGTGGAGTATGCCGTTCGCGCTTGGTACAATCTTCAATTTGAGGAGATGATGGTAGTTCCTTTTCAATTGAAGTACCGAATTTGTATAAGAATTAACCTTTTCACCACTGTTTCCCTTTATCCTTTCATGACCAGTCCATTCAGATGATATGTTTGTTGCCTTAGAATTTTAATCCAACTCCTGTGGAATGCTTTGCAGTATTTGCACTCTTTGTTTGATCCGGTTCATGGGGCTAGGAAATTGGAGCGGCAGAATCTGACTCCGGAAGATATAGATTCTTTCGAAGAGAAATTTTTGACCGACTTCCTGCAGGTACATCAACTACTGTGCAAACCAAATTGCAATTGTGAAGAGATAACGTGAAGCAGAAAATGATGTCTAGGTAGCTGAAATATCTAAAAACTGGCTAAGAATTATGACCAAAGTGTTTGGTGAGTCTTTAGGATGCATCCTTGGAGCAGTTGAAATTGGTAATGTTTCCCTATTTCAATGGGATGATACTTGAAGGAGCCATATGATCTTTTGTTTCCTGAGATTTTGACATAGTATCCTACAATGCAGTCTGGTGAACATCTTATGACCAATCAGGAATTTCAGATATGCTGTTTTCAGCTCATTCCTTCTCTCCAACTTGTCAACAAGTGGAATTGTGTGCGATGTGATCATCAAAATAGTTTTATGCATAGCTATGACTAATTTGCCAATGCCAATGCCTTTGTATGTCCAATTTCAGCTAGTCTCTTTCTCAACAGAGTTTTAGAGAGCTTTAATGCGTAGTTCATGCCTGATTTAGCTTGAATTATTCCTTTCTGATTGCTAGGCAATTTGTCCTCTTGTGAGTAAGTATTTCTGAGATATTTAAGTTCCATTTAGTTAGGATGGCTTCCAATATCCCATCGAGTCACTGATTTTCATGATATGCTTATGCCTTTTGCAATGTGATCAGATATATCATGGAATGCATAGTAATCTAATTATCTTCTTTGATTTTATCAACTTCCATGTGACAAGACCAAGTACTAAACTATATTTCACACTTATTTTTTTAATTTTCGTTTTCATATTTTTTTGTCCTTCTCCTTCTGGGCTTTGGTTGGGGAGAGTTTGTTCCTTGTTTAGGGGCTTAAATAGAATTGCTTTGAGTCAGAAGGCACCTCATTGTTGTTGTAATAGCTTATCTATGCAGGTCGTGGAAAAGAGCAACTTCAAGATACTTACTGATTATGAGATAAATGTTGCTCTGTCCGCACAATATCGCCTCAATCTTCCAATCAAAGTTGATGAATCGAAGGTCTGTATTTATCTGGAAGAACTCTATTGGAAAATGGCAATGAAGAAAACATGCTTATGGTCAAAAGCATCCAAAACCTGTGTCGAACATCTGTACATAACATAGAGAAGCATGAAATTCATACCTTTGCATTTTTATTGCATCCTGATCATCTTGTACTGATCTTTCCCATTGTAGCTTGACAAAAAGCTTCTGAGAAGGTACTTCTCAAAGTATCCTCAGGATGACCTTCCATTCTTTGCTGATAAGGTAATATAGCATGGATACAGCTGAAACAATTGCAAGCTAAATGAACTCATCCAGTGTGATCCAGAATTGCACTCTTTGCTTTTTGCTGAGAAACTGTTTCTTTGGTGATTCCACATGGAATATATCAAATGCAAGAAGTGGAGAAGTCGCAGTAAACAAAAAGCCTTCCCCACCCCCCCAATCACTATTTATGTACATATGCACTTCCAAGTATAAACTCTTTTGCACAATGGAAGTCTTATAAGACTAGACTGACAAGTGACCTTTCAAGGAAGGTTGCTTGCACTATTATTGAGCCATGATACTCTCTCTCTCTCTCTCTCTCTCTCTCTCTCGGCTTCAAATAATCCATTAGTTGCATATGTTTATTGCTCATATACTGGGATGAGTTTCCTACGTGGAGATGCTAAATTAAGCAGTATTGAAGGGAAAAATCAAATCTTTCAGTACTCTTTAATTTGTATAGAAGTTGAAAAAGTTACAAAAGATGTGAATGCAGTTCTAAAAAATTAGGTCTTTGCAAATTCCATGTGATATTTATTTTTGTGCAGATATCCAATTGATTCAATTTAGATCCTTTCCATTTTCTTCCAAATTGGTACAGGACTCTAGTTTCCTTCCAAGAGGAAATCATTACTGTCTCTGTTTTTGTATTACATGTGAATGTTGCAAAATATATAACTGTTGCTTCCAAAGAATCCAGTAATCATCATGGAGAGCTAAAGTATTTAAGTAGACCTTCCATTGGCCAACTTGTTTTAATGGTGGTTGCAGTTAGATATTTTAATTGTTCTTTTAGATACCTGATAAATTTTGGCATCTTTCTCTTGCACACGCCCACTTGCAGTTTTGTTTAGGCAGACTTATGCACAACTCATGTGTATCCTTCTACTCATTTTCAGTACATCATTTTCCGACGTGGAATTGGGATTGATCGTAGGACTGATTACTTTTTCAAAACGAAGTTAAACACTATCATTGCACGTTGGTGGAGACGTTTTCTGAAGTACACTGGGTATGTCTTTACATTTTAGGGGCCAAATGGGTCTATTAAATTCTCAGTTCAGTTTATGTACTTGCCAGATCAGTTCAGAAAGGCATATTATGCTCGAATACGAGTTTAGATGCAACTTGCTTGGTTGCCTCTGGCATTTTATTGGCAACTCTTATAGCGCCCTTTTCTTGCAGAATCAAAAGAGTTTTTCTCAGAAAATCAAGTGCTCAATCTAAGATTAATCCAAGAGGACGTGTGCAAATCAACTCTGAAGCAGAGCCTGACAACTTATGCGTGGAGCGCATCCGTATTGAAAACATGAAACTCAGGTTTTACCTGGCATCTTTGCATTGACGATCTGTGCTTTCTAATTTATCTTTTCTTGTATCAATGTGGATTTTGTGAGATAGGATAAGAGTTCCAGAAGTAATAAGATAGTATAAGAGTACGTGTTCATATAATCCAAGAGTCACATTCTATCTAGTCGGAAAGGAGGATTAAAGACCATAAACACACGTGCACATGCACACATTTTTATGCCTCCATTGGTGGTGTTCACTTATCTGTCCTCCACACAATTTGACCAATTTTATTGGATTTATTTTCCCATTAAAGGGAAGAAAGCTTCCATTAGACAAAGATTAGGGCAATTCTATTGGTTGTATTGAATTTGTTTACATTGGGTGTCAATTGTAATAAAAGAACAGGAGAAATTCCGACTTCCTTTGTCTTTGGCATTGTTGCTTGCTGGAAAATTGTGAATATCCAATTATTCTGTGCCATTGCAGCAATTGAACGACTTCCTTTGTCTTTGGCATTGTTGCTTGCTGCAAAATTGTGAATATCCAATTATTCTGTGCCGTTGCAGCAATTGAACGTCTTCTCTCCTTTGTATTTGTAGTCTAGTTTGAATGTATCTTTAGAATGTAGCTTCTGATTCTTTTCTCATAATTTCTGTTCACCTTAAGAAACTGTTAATGCATACAGTTAAACCACACTAAGCATGCATTAACTTTAAATAATGTGACATTGATTACCAGACCCAAACTTGACAGTTTGCTGACTTACTTGTGCTTTCATACTTGATCTCAAATTAAGAGAGAGAGTTTCCATATTCTGAGAAGTGAGATTGTCCCATTGGCGAACATGATAAGTAGCTTAAATCATCTCATTGAGAGAGAGGGAGGGAGGGAGGGAATTGTCTCATTAGTGGACGTGAAGGGTAGTTTTAATATCTTATTTATCTTAAATTATCTCATGGTTAATAAACAAGGTAGGTCACTGATAGTTCCAGCAACATTAGTAGTTGATTGGCTGGCGGTTTTGTTTTGTTTGATAATCGAATCTATAAGTGCTTGGAGCTACTTTCTCAACAATTTGGAGGCCCTATCTATTTATAGTTTGAAGGAGGCTTGGATTGAGGAGATAAATACCTTTTCCTTGCTGTCTTTCTTCTTGGCTTTGCATGCACGATGCCCCAACCTTTTGTAGCTGATTTTATTCTTCATTTGCATGCCACCAGTATTTCTAATCTGCTCAGCAAGAACACTATCCAAGAACCTACCTTTGAGAGGATAATTGTTCTTTACAGGTATAAATAATGTTTCTGAACTCTGGTGTTATTGTAAACTAAATGTGCGTGGTTTGTCTCTGAAGATTGACTAGATTATGTACTCATCACAGCATGCTGCGAAATAATATTTCTCGTATATTGAAGGAGAGACTCTATCCTTTGCTAGACTAACTGAGGCATTTGGAAGTTTCCCTGTTGTCTACAAACATAAAACGAGAATGTGAATTTACAGGCAAGCAAGTGATGAAGCAGATATGGATAGGGGAATATATGTGAAGCATTTCAAGAACATTCCAATGGCAGATATGGAGATTGTACTTGTGAGTTGTGCCTTTTCCCTCTCTTATGCACGTGAGCTAGAACTACTATTTTGATCAAGGTGCCTCTTTATCACTCCAACACCATTCTGTAAGCTGTGTCTGAAGATTTTGTTTAATAGCCAGAAAAGCAAATTCCAAGCTTAACACCAATGGACTGGGTCAAATTTGTTGTTTCTGCTGTGATTGGTCTGGTGAGTTGTAGCGAATTTATGCAATAGTTGACATTATTTTCTATTATACATCTGCCCAACTCCATCTCTCTTGTTCTCTCTCTCCCTCCAGGTTACTGTCTTGACTTCCCTTCAAATGCCAAAAGCTGACATTCGGATCATTTTTGGCATCCTATCTGCACTTGTTGGATATTGTGTAAAAACATACCTCACGTAAGTTCCATTTTGCAAACCTGACTTGTCTCCAGCATGGACGATGATAAATTTGTTACGTGGTTCCTCTTCCCTTTCAGAAGTTCTGATAGAGCCAGTGGTTCACTGTACACATGAGAAAACTTACTGGTTTACAACTTCCTCTCCTTATAGCATTGATTTCTACACGTGGATAGTTGGTTCTCTTTTCAAATAAGATGGTGATAAACCATCAGAACTCTATTTTCACATATTAGTTGCTTGTGGCAGTCGTTATTCTTCTTTATTCGCTTTCTATCTCTACTTCTATAACTGCACCATAATACTATATTCTGGACTTCATGCAGGTTTCAGAAAAATGTGGTTGCATATCAGAACTTAATTGCCCGTTCTGTTTATGACAAACAACTTGATAGTGGAAGAGGCACCCTTCTTCATTTGTGTGACAACATGATCCAACAGGAAGTAAGCAATAAGACTGTCTGTTCAATGCTTATCTAACGAGAAGGAAAAAAAAAGCTCCTTGTTCAACATTTCTCGTAAATTTTCAATTACCTATCCTTTTTTTTTTTTACTGTGTTGAAGTATTGTCCACTGTTCTATGTGACCCGAGAGCAAAATTATTTCTAGCCTCCACTGACAATTATAAATAGTTTTCTCGTGTCTATCGGTAATTGTAGTGTGCATTGCTTCATTTTTGCAAATATGAGATTAATACGCATACTATGTGTAGCTTCTGACACTGACCATGACCAGCAATTTGACTTTTTTCTCCCTGGTGGAAATACTACGTCCTTAATGATTTTTCCATAATTAACATAATATTCTTGCATGTAACATTTGATGAAAATGTCCTTGCAGGTAAAAGAGGTGATTGTTTCATTTTTCATATTGATGCAAGAAGGAACAGCTACAAGACAGGTAGCGCACATGGTGTTTTGACAATTGATAGTTCACAATATGAGACGAGGGAATCTTAATACTCAAAGCCTTCACACTTATTTTGTGTTGTAGGATATTGATCTGCACTGCGAGGAACTTATAAAAAAAGAGTTTGGTGTGAATTGCAACTTTGATGTGGATGATGCTGTTAAGAAATTAGAAAAACTAGGCCTCGTTGTTCTGGTAATATCTCTCTCCTTGATTTTCTGGTTTTTAATATTGGTACTGTAGTTATATATTGGGTAATCCTTCTGCTCTTATTTTCCTCATCTTTAGTAGTGCACGTCTTTTTCCCTCATGCCTCACTTTCCTAGGAAACAACCACAATCGGCTGTTGATTATCCAGCAGATATAATTGAGCTTAAAGATGCAATTTTTCTAACTGATTACCTGGAAAGAATCATCTTAGCATGTGAATTTCTGTGTCTGATTCTTAATAAGGGGCACCACCCTATAGCACAATGCATATGCATCTACCATGTAATCTTGGATCGGTCTGAATACTTTTTATGTGCGGGAGAGGCAAACCTCTCCATACAATTTATGCTCTTCTGCTTCTTACTGTGTCTGATAAGTTAATAACTGACTCAGGATGCAGAGGGAAATTATTCCTGCGTAGAGTTGAGACTTGCGAACAAGATCATCGGCACCACTGCAGAGGAGGTTGTTAAGAAGGCCAGGGAGGGTGCTGGCATCCCCTGATATGTTTTCGGAACGTAATAGTATCCCCGTCTTTTTTTTAATTTTTGTTTCTGTTTGGCCAGTTAAATACATCTTTATTAATAGTGGCAGACCTAGGAAGTTGGCACCTTCTCTTGTATCACGTGCTTAGCAAAGCACCACTAGAAACTAATGTTTAGAATGTAACGAATGTGGTTTCCTGATTCATTTAATCCAATTCTACTTGAAGTCTTAAAGGATCTCTGCAGTTTATGCAAAAGATTTGAAGTCTTAAAGGATCTCTGCAGTTTATGCAAAAGATTTCCAACTTCAGTTGCGCTCGAGTTCTGTGAAATTGTAGCTGAAGATTTTGCAGCTGAATAGTTCCATCATAGTTTACCGAAACGCTTATGTTGCAATTATATCTGAAAATCTGATAATATCCTGTCTCGAACCACTATGGCCATGAGCGGATGAAAAAGAAAGTAGGGCAACAATAGTATGGCAATTCGCAGTATGAATCATGCCAGAGACCACGTAGGCTTTAAGAGTCTCATTATGCGACTTGCGCACCTCATCTTCACTAGAAAAAGCTCGCTCATGCTGTAGTAAAAAAGCAGTCAATTTCCAGCATTTCCTCAAGCTTTTACTCTGCTCTTGAGGAGTAGCATTTTGCTCATGGGGAATGACAGTTTTTTTCTGTAAGTCAGATTCTCAGGAAAAGCCAGAAGAGAATGGAATGTTGAGTCTTTCTTGTCAAGCATGATGGATGTTGCACGTGCCAAATCCCCCATCACCTCCAGAAAAAGCTATCATTATAATTAAAGGGAAACAACACTGTTGACACAATCAAATCAGTTGAGAATAATAACTTTGCTTTGATATAATTATATCCACAAACAGATTGAATACAAGGACAGTTTTTCGTTTTTTTTCCCTTTCATGCTTCCTCATAGGGGGAAAAAAGAATCAAGAGATTAATGCAGCTGTTCTTTATACACTTAACAGCCAGCTGATCACTTGTTCTTTAAGGCTTTTTGGAGAAAAGGAATATATGTAAAAATGAAGTAAAAAAAACAAAAAGTACTGCACAAAATTCACACTCAAATATGAAGGTAATTAATTTTCGATTTCTTTTTTTTTCCCCTTTTATTTTGTTCTGAAAAGCTGACTTCCCAATGTCACATTGGGCATTCCTTCCACCATCACTGTTGTCATGCTCCTTTCCTTCTCAAGTATCCTGTCCAGCTCCATCATCACATAGCTCATCGCCGGTCGCCGCTCACTTGAAACATCCACGCATCGGATTGTTAGCTGTATGAACTCTTCCATCCCTTCAATGGTGAAGCCGCTCGCCAGTTTTGGGTCGATGATGTTGGAGAACATGCTATAATCTTGATTGTTTTGCGACTTTATAAAGGAGAGAAAAGGAAAGAAAATCAACCTCTACATCAGCATGATCGGAACAGTTAAAAAGACTTGCACTCAGCCACACAAGCAGTCGTAAGAGTGATTTGCTGATTTCTCACAAATAATTCTCCATCAGAGACACACACCCCAGGTCACAAAGGTAAAGGGAAAGGGAAGATTATTATACACTTAATTCTTGGGATGTGTTTGTGTCGTGAAAACATGTTTAGAGGAGCCAGTTTACCCACACAGGTCAGCATGTGAAAACTCAGTGGCTGAGCATAGGACTTAATCAGCATTTTGTGCATGTTATCACTCATCACATACCCATTCAACCAAGTTCTGACTAGACTCTGGAGATGGTGTCTCGGTGGCTTCTCGTCCACTCACTAATTCCAAAAGAAATACGCCAAAACTGTATACGTCGCACTTGTCAGAAAATCTTCTGAACTCTTTCACCCTGCATGAGTACAGAGATGATATGTAAGAACTGAATCACATTTCACACTGTCATGATCCAGGAAAAGTTTCTAAGGGGTCATACTCTGGAGCAAGAAATATATCATCTGCTGTCACCTCGGAGGATGGCCCTGCAGCATCAGCCCTTCCAAGGAAGTTGCGTAGTCCGGCATCAGCAACCTTTGGAATGAAGTTCTCATCCACCAGCACATTCGCAGTCTTGAAATCCTTGTGTACTAATCGAGGTGTTAAAGAATGAAGATGGGCCAAACCTGCAGGGAAGCAAGATTGGTCAGGCTTGCCCATGATGAGAAGCAGGTACTGTTACCAAACCATTCGGCTCTAGAGGATTGATAATATGGCATATTTGTTCTTAGAGAAGATCACAGAGCAACTTTGCGCAAGGTATATTATATGTGGACACTCTTCTATGGAAAAGACAAAAATCGATACCAGGAAAGCCATAAATGCTCACTGATTTTGCAGATGATCACCTTTAGCTGCCCCTAGAGCTATTGTAAGTCTATGGATGAATTCTAGCTTCTCACGTGAAAGCTGAGCCGCACCTACAAAGGAAAGCAATAGAGCTTCAATATATGCAACGGCAATAATAACTGCATGCTGACTTCTATAACTGATGATAAAATGTAGGATCGTTAGGTCTGTGCAGTGAGAAAAATTTGGTTGAACGAGTACATGAAAAGAGTGGTGAGGACATATCCTCAATCTTCTACTACAAAATACTGTAATTTGTGCCATTGTAGTTGTATGTTATTGGAAAGAGCAATACCATACAAGTGTGTGGAAACACTCCCATTTGGTATGTACTCATACACAAGAAGCTGTGTATGGTGGTCCTGGCAGTAGCCCAACAGAGACACCAGATGCCGATGTTGGATAGACGAGAGGAAGCGAACCTATCAGCATTGGCAAACAGAGAAAAACAACATGATGTCAAATAGAGAGAATTCCACCTGAAGAGTTACCCCTCTTGCATGCACAGAGAAGATCAATGGGCCATTGAAGTAAAAGGAAGCAATTTCATGCTTGAATTCAGATTCTTCAAGCTACTGATCAGCCAATAAGACATCACAAGATCACCATAGGAAAAGAACAGGGCAGGTCAACTACATACCACCAATGGAAATGACAATTCCTTCATTGAAGCTGTGTATATCTATTATAAAGCAAGTTATTTTGAAATTCATGGGTTCTTTTTTCAGGGTTTAAAAAAGGAAGGATATCCGGTCAGGTTATCAAAACTGATACACAAAAAACTTTCAAAGCATGTGCCAAAAATTAATTTTTATGCAATTTTTAGTTACAACGGGGAAAGTCAATTAAGATGGGATATTGACATCCAGAGAAATTTCCCAAACATGTATGGTAGGAGAAACACTGAAAGCATGCCAGATTCTGCACAACACATTTATTGAGTAAGATACATGGAATTGGCAAAGGTCGAAGAGGAAAATTGTACAACCTCGTCGACAAATTCCTGAGTAGGGCTTGCAGAGCGCTTTTTGATGGCTACAAGCATACCATCATGAAGTAATCCCTTGTAAACCTCTCCAAATTTTCCTACCCCGATCAGATTCTTGTCATCGAAATTCTTTGTGGCCATAGACAATTCTTCCATCTCAAAGCGCCTGGCTTCTCTCAAAGACATCTCAAGCCCCACGTGTCTTCCCGCTGCAGATTACAAGAGTGAAGACATCAACTGATTGTTTTATCCTCAGTGAGAAAGAAAAGGGAGTATGGTATTAGCCTTACATCGGACAGATGGTTCAGAGGAACCGGTGTCTGAAGTTCTGGACATGCTCCTTCTGTGACGTAAGCAGAACCATATGATCAATATAACTATCCCCACCAATGCCACGGCTCCTGCAGCACCTCCTAATATTGCTGCAAGAGGCCTTGACATTTGGTATGGGAACCACTTCAGCTACACAATACAGGATTATTTGCTCGCAAGAACAAGCACATCCAACCTGCAGAGACAAGGACGCTGCAATGAGATCAGTAGTAAGCGAGAAGACAGAATATATACACAGAAGTAAACCAAGATAAAATGGATGTGCGAGCTATCTAGGGGCACAATGGCGAAAATAAGTAAGCCAATCAAGCATCCTACTGGCCCAGAGATGAATTCTTAATTATCAATGACGTCAAATTCCTTAAAGAGCGATTCTATAAGCGGACACAGCAGATAAATGAGGCATTAGAGTTGTCACGCCTTCAATTAGGATGAGAGAAAAGCTGGATGGTGTTTATCCTCTATTGAAGTTTTGAGGACTTTTGTTTCTGTTACAACAACAGTGTACCCGGACAGCTAACTCCCAGAAGCAAAATTGGGCAACCGTGCACCAAGATATCGTGTTTCATTCGAGATACACTTCCAATTCCATTTATGCACACAAATTACACTACAATCTAGAAGTGCCATATATGGAATTGCAAATTCAAGCACCACAAACAAACCTGTGTTCCAAGAGCAATGCAGACAACTGACCAGCCAAATCAGCCTCATTGGTTCACTGACAGATTGAATCATCCACCACAATCAACTCAAATCTCACCCTCATTCCGGCATTGACCCTGGTTGAGATCTCACACACACACACACACACACACACACACACACTCTCTCTCTCTCTAGAACCTCAGCATGAAATCACGATGAAGAAATCCAGTCAATTCAAAAACAATTGGTTCTCACAGCTCAAAATTACCCAGAAGCACTCAAACATGATCGAATTTCTTGAAGTTGCGAAGCCGGTACTTAATCAAGAATCCTAGGTGGGCTTGTTTTACTAAATGAATATCGATACCCACCATCAAGAAAAAGGAGAAGAAAGCATCTCTCTCTCTCTTGGGTGTACTTTTGAATAAACAAATCCGTGTATCATCGTTGGATACAGACAATGCCGACAGAAAGTGACCTCGCGCCGACAAGACTTTCAGGGGTTTTTATCATCGCTCTTTCGCTCACTCACAGCAACACAACAACATCAATGAATGAACTAATGAATGAAATAATCGATGATGAATGAACAAATTACCCTCCTCTTTTTTTCTCCCGTTGACATGTCCCCCACCCCAAGAGCAGAAAGAAACCCCCCCAGAGTACAAGAAAAAAAAATCCCACTTCGAAACAAACGAAGGAAGGAAACTTCAAGAATTGGAACCCAATAGATAAACCGGAACAGTGAATATAAAAGAAAACGATGGGGGCGAGGCTACAGCTTAAAAATCGAGTCTTGTTCTTTTTTTTTCCTTCCCTTTTTCTCTTTCCCGGCGTTTCTTCTTTTTAAAAAAAAAAACAAAAACTGTGGGTTGTAAAGCAGTATAATAGTGGTTGTCTGCTTCTGCAAGTTGAGAGCTTGTGTGTGTTGGTTTATTTGCTGAGAGAGTTCTGTAGAGGGCATCTTCGGCGGTTCAACAGATCCATTCTAGTACTACCACAACAACAACAACAACAAAGCAGAACAACTTTGCCCATCTAATCCAAAAAGAAAAGAAAAGTTACCCTCACACTCACACAGAGTCAAGAATCCAGCTTCCAAAGGTAAATTTGCAGGAAGTATATAAATTAAACTAAGAAGATAAACAAAACCCAAAAAGAAGTTCAAACGTGAGAGAGCATATGAGAGAGAGAGAGAAATAGAGAGAGAGATATTCAAAGCTGTGGGGTTGCTATCCCCACCAGCCAGCTATGTTGACATTGCTCCTACTTGAGAAATATATATTATATATATCCCAACAGAAATCCATAAACTATCAGTACGGCTCTCTTTATTATATATACGGGGAAGGGAATACTCCCAAGGCAAAAAGGAAGGCCCCAACGGCTACCTCTCATACTCTTCCCTTTCCAAACACCTTGAATTTTTTAAAGGCAGCGCTACACATGAAAACAACTTTGGATTCTTGTCACTCTTAGCGTGCACAAATGATGAGGTTTTCAATGATGCAAGAAGCTGGCCAAATGGCATCCCCTCTTTTTCTTTTTCGTATTCTTTAAGGACTTCGCCCTCCCCCAAACCCCAAAAAGTCTCCCCTGCACCTTGACACCGGATCAGAGCATGGGAATTCGTTATGTGACTGACTGATGATCCTCTGTTTTTCCTTTTCCTTCCTCTCTCTCTCTCTGTAGCAAAACCAAGAATTGCGGAAAGTAATTATACTCCCCCCTTCGTATATAGCGTCAAACTCCAGAATAGTTTCGAGTGATTGCATGATACATCTTAGTTAAGGGAACTTTTCGGTCCTTGTATTCTTTTCCCCTGTCTCCCTATGAAGAAGGGGTGGCCCATTTGGTGGCTTTTTTCTACTTTTGTACCTTTTTTTCTCGGCCAATTCCGAGCAAACCCACGAAAAACTTTAACTCGGAGGGGATAAAAATTACCCGACTTTTCACATAGGCTCAAGATCCGCGAATTTCTACCTGATCGAATGATGGGATTATTTAGTCCGGCCGTCCTTGCAAGCCGATAGTCGCATATAATGACGTGGCTAATGACGTCGACATGCCGAAAATGACACGTCAAGCAAGAGTTAAAACTCATTGTGAATATGTCGTCAGTAACCTTACGGTTTCCCCAAGAGAATGATATTATCCAGTTTTGTTCAAGAGGTCGCTGTAGCTCTTTTCTCTATTAATTTGTTTATCTAAAACATAGTTGTTAAGGCCCTGTTTAGTAACTGGCCAAATAATGACTATTTCTGGTATTTTGTTTTCGGGACAAAAAAGAAGAAGAATATAAATTCATTTGGTAACTTCAACTAGTTTTTCTATTCCCGGATATATATTTATTCTTGGGAATAAATTTGGAACATATTTAAAAAGTAGAAAAAAGTAATTATTTTGTTTTTGGAAATAAGGTAAGAATCAAGTTTTTTTCTTCCTTTTCTTCTTCTTTCATTAACCAGTTGTTGGCTACAGGCCATGGTGAGGCGGACCTCATTTTTGTCTCTCGTGGTAGAAATTCACGATATTTTATCCTACATTCAAATTTTCAGATGTTGTTTGGGGATTTGGTTGGACCTTTCTGCCATTTTTCATTTAACATTTTCTTGTAATATAATTGTCGATTTTCAGAACTTCTATCCACGCTTTTCCTCCGAGAGGTCCATTTGAGTGGTCCTATGTTTTCACATTTTTTTGACTTTTTTTTTCTCATAATGTTGTAATAATTTACATTTCATTTCACGCAATATATATAAAACCTGAGATAGATATATGACTATCGACTTGTAAAATCATATTCAATTAGTCGAATATCCATGATACGCTTGGACTGACAATACAGGGTATAAGTTTTTAAGTAATTATTAATTTAAGAAAAGAGCAATAAAAAATAATTTACAGATTTAAGGAAAGAGTGAGGCTTAAATATGTCAATAACTAAACATATTAAATTTCATTGTTCATTTTGATATTGATTTTTTCTTTCAACTTGCCCAAAGGAATTGTTCTTTTTGTTATTTTATTAGGAAAATCGCATTACAAGCTCTAAATCTTATGTATGGAATGCAATTGAGTCATAAATTTTCAATTGAGTTCGATTAAGTCTTAAGTTCTTACAAAAAAGAGCAACTATAAGTCCTGAGCTTTTAATAGGCTCAATTAAATGGTCAAATTATATTGAATAGTGTAATTAAATCCTAAAAATTATTAAAAAGTACAAATTATGAATGTCATATAAGCACTACTTTAGTGACACATAGGCAATTTCAAATACTATTCATCAAATGGACTTGACCACAATACTTCAAAATTTTAGGATTTGGTAGAATCAATTAAAAGTTTATCACTTCACCAAGAAAAGGTCTTTTGACTTTTATTCAAGTCTTGAAAAGATTTTTTATTTTATTTTGATTTTCTTCTTTCTAAAAGACTTTTATCATCGGTAGACTTCTGTAATGCAAGCAATTGAAGTTGACTCAACATTTATTTTTCTTAAATGTCAAGATCAATGTTCTCAGTTTGTTTTTGGGTTAATACCACAAATAATCCTAAACTAGTATGTCTATGACAAATTTCCTCCAAACTATTTTTTTAATCACCAGAAACCTCAAATTGATATATTTGCATAAATTTATGCTCCATTGGTTTCCATTAAATTGGATTAATGTCATGAAAAATCACAAACCAGTAAATTGTGACACACAATGAGCAAAACCCCAAACTCAACAATTTTATGGTAAATTTTAGTGGAAATTAATAGAGGGTAAATATTATATATATATATATACGTTTAGGGTTTTTAATGGTAAAAAACTAGCTTGGTATGAATTTATCACATATGTATTAATTTTGGGCTTTTTTTTTAGGGGTGGTATTAACCACAAGGGTGAGTGTGGTCCCATGGAACTAGGAACCACCCTCTAAGGATCGGCTCCAAAAAATTGAAATCGAGAATTGCTCATTTATTCTGGATTTACCAAGGAATCGGACTGTTAGTCCAACCCAATTCCCATGTAGGTCCATGGAACTGGTCTTGAATCCCTATAAAATTGTATTCATCAATCAATACCATGATGAATCTAGTTTCTATACCGGTTTGTATCTAAAATTGGTGCAAATTGGTTTGTTCAGTCTTTTGTTGATCAAGGAAAAACAACCTTACCTATTGATGGTTGTACCTCATAAATCTTAATGCCATAATGCCATAATGCCTTTCAATTGGTATATGTAGATCAAATCAATTGTGATTTTCACTTGAGCCTAAACAATGTATACTCACAAAATGATTTCCTTTGTCCTTCAAACAAAATCTAGACGGACTAAGAAGCAAAACTCTACTCGTTTCGTAGACACATGAACAGCAAGTTAATTGTTCAAATGATGAGTACTTATGTATTTTAATTGACATTTAATACTATTATGGTTTTATTAGTCCATAAATCTTGAAGGATATACTAGAGTAGGTCTCTATATTTCCTTTGACACAAATTCTTACTAAATCTTCTAGGATGTTATAGATGATGGTGGAATTTTTTTAAATATATGTATATATATGTATATATATATGTGTGTGTGTGTGTGTGTGTGTGTGTGTGTGTGTGTGTGTGTGTGTGTGTGTGTGTGTGTGTGTACACCAATCTGGTCTAGGTGACAGGGTGGCCGAGTCCATGCTTGGAACTGAGAACCAGACTAGTCCCCATGGGAATTGCCGGTTCTAGGCCAGTCTAGTCCGATTCTGGATGGTTTTTGACTCCTTTGCACTCCTAATTAATCCTTTTTTTTTTCCTTAAAGAATTTCTCTTTATATTTTTTTCATAATTTTTTGAACCAACATTGAATGAGAGACCCTAAGTATAAGAAAAATTCCAGATTTCCAATCAACATGGTGGTAATTTTCTACTCAAAAAAGAGCTACGTAGTATATAAGAAGCTAATATCGCAATATTTACGCTTAGAGGAGGTATAACTTTGTCATAACATTTTAGCTATAAAAATGATTGCTTCACCTTTATAAGACATTCAACAAATATTTTACAGATGCAGTAGCTTATAGTAGCCTTTGGGAAGTCGTCTCACCTAACGCACATCTACAACACAACATGGTTGTGGGAAAACTATCGGAAAAGTTTCAAACCTATTGCATTAAAACCAATTCAATCATAAACATTTCAATTGGACAAATTTAATCTTAAATTTTTTACATTTGTGTTAATTGAATTTATTTGTCTAATTTTAGCCGGAGATCACTCACATGGACATCGACTATTCTACATGACATAACTAGTGCTGATGCCTTGTGTCAATTTGAGAAATTCTATGGCTCGAATCAAGTGAGTGATTGCTTATTAGAACTATTATAATTTGAATACTCATACGTTTGATACCATTGATGTCCAATATCTATGATAGTAATGGCTGAATCTACTACTACCTCGTTCATTGAGTATAAAAGAGCGAATGATGATATAGCCATGAACATAAGGATGAATCTAGGATATATGGTTTGAAGGATCTCAATAGTAGTACATATTTTACAATTTCTTACTTTTTTGAATTATTATTATTATTATTTTATTATTTTATTATGACCAACGAGAGCTCACTAGCGAGAGTTGTGACCCTTGCCTAGGTCATCACTGGACGTAGGCAAGTGCTGCCAAGCCCTTGCCAAATTTGGCTAGCAACCCTTGCCTGGCCATGAGGATCAAGCTTGCCAAATCCAATAAGGGCTTGGGTGAGGGCTTGGCGACCCTCACCCATGATTGGCGATGGCTTGGGCAAGGCTCGTTGGCGACCTTTATTGGCTACAATGAAAAAAAGAAAGAAAGAAAAAATATTTAAAAAAATCGTAAAATTTGTCTATGTTAGCATCGGTTATGCTATCTAGGGGACCAATGTCTATGTCAGCGATTTCCCGTCAAAATTGGCCGGATGGATTTAATTGATATAAATGTAAAATGTTTATAATTAAATTGATCTAATTAAAAGGTTGAGAACTGAATGTGTATTAATGCAATAGGTTTAACTGTAGCTATATCAAACAAGTTCTCAATCTTATAGCTTTTGAGAGTTGTGATAAAATAGTTGGAGAACGATCAAGCGATTTGAGATCTTAAATAAGAACTGCATAGTCTTTTATCAATGTGTAGCGTTGACTGTATCAAGTCTAATTCGCTTCTACAATAAATTGATAGAGGGTAAATAAAAACGATTACTTAGTGACGTGTATGGGTTAGTTAAATGATTGAGCTCTTGACAGACAAGTGGGGGACGGTATCCAATCCACCATGCCAATTTGAACAAATCTTTGCATGAATTTGAGGTTAGAATAATTATTTGATGATCCATATAATGTTGAATTTTGACTAATGATTTTTTGCTTATTTTAAGGTAATTGTACTGATTTCTTTCCAATCACTACTTTTCCAAAGGTGAATCTAAGCAGGTCTTGAAAAGGCTCGAGGGGAAGAAATATGTGGGAGATTCGATCTTAGGATTTGAGACCCCACAATGTCACTCACGTGTTCCCTCTCTATCGGGAAGACAAAAAGATAGACAATGAATTAAGGGAGCCTACGATGGTGAAGATAGATATCACAATAAGATTTCGATTCTGACTATCGTTGGGTAAGCAAGTATAGTAGTCTCCCGTGCCTGAGGTGAGTAGATGGAGATGTAACCCCTTCTGCTAGATTAGCACGGCCTTACGGCCAATGTCCTTCAATCGACAGCCGACCTAGAACCCCTGTTTGAAGGACATTGGCCATAACTATTTAAGGTAAATTGTACCGATTTCTTTCTTACCCCACTTGTCGTCTGGCTTAGCTCCAACCGCGCATTTAACCCTAATCTAACAATCTCAACTTTGTTTTAGATCTCCAAGGGTTAGACCCTGCCAAAGTTCCAAATGGTCTCTCTCTCTCTCTCGGGTCCAATGACAGAAGAACCAAATAAGCATAAAATCTCGACATGTCACCCACCAAAACCCTATTAACTTCCTCAACTCATCCACTCATCAAATGCCACATCTCAGCCTGACCAATCGAAGCCAGTGCCCGACTTGCATATGTCTCATCTAATCAGATGAACAAAGGAAAAATCCTCTGATGGGGATGTGCACTGCGCACCCATTAAGATGGAAAATCATTATAACTCCAATAATACTGGCCATATATATGCAGATGATTATTGTGCGCTACAGAGCATCATAGAGCTGTAAGGACACTGAGCATTGGGGGCTCAGGCTAGCCCCCGCCCCTTTTCCTCCATTCATTTTGTCTTCTTCATCTAGGGCATATGAGCATGAAAGTGCAATGTCACCAGCCAGTCCCCATATGGACCACATCCTCGACCAAGCTTCTTGCAAAGTCATGTCCTCTTGATCATGTACAGCCTTCCTCTTTATACAATATCATTCCTGACATTGACAGTAACTTCTTGAGGTTGTCCGGTGCTCTGCTGGCATGAATTCACCATTTGTCTCTCCTCCTCCTTCGTTTAGAAACTAATCGTCTGTTGGCCTGTGCTTGTCCAACTCAAAAAAGGATTACTCACCCACTTCGTAATTTCTTATGATTCTCTTAATTAATAATCATATGTCCCTTTGTTAAAATCTTTTATATATCGCACTCTAACATTACTCCTAAACTACCGCAGCAGTTCGAGTCAATGACTCAATGGCATCATGTCCTTCCGAACAGAATGCTAAACCGACAAGATTTTCTTGCTCTACTTTTTTTCTTTTTTTCTTTACTTTTTTTTTCCTTTAAGCCATATAAAAGCACAAGAAGACATCCATGAAAGAGACACGTTCAGCCACTTTCTCTATCCATCACTAAAGGAGACAAAGCTAGCAATTTCTCTATTAAGTTTTGAGTTAAGTTCAGCTAGGGTTTGCTGATTAATATGGTAGCTTAGTAGATGGGATCTTTCCATAAATCAAGTATGATTTGCAAACCTACTTGTCATGTGCAATTGTCTCTCTGTCGTTGCCTATCTAGAAAGTCTCTACCTAGATGATTTTTTTTTTTTGATTTTTTCTAATTATTTGTGATGTGCAGCCTAGAGTAGGTATATAAGTTACGGAAGCCATGAGGATCCTAAAATATGCAAGCTGAGTAGGTGGGGTTTGAATAATTGAACTGTGCAGAATGCTATTTCTGACCGAGTCCTTGAATGCCCAGCCACGAATTCCATGCCCTTACCGTCCACCTTCGTGGAGTAAATGGCAATGGGGCGGGGCGGGTCGCGAGGTTGCATTCCCCGACCCCGTCTAACGATAACTGAGGAGGCCTCATGCAAGAATGTTTATGGGCTTTGGCTGCGTTTGGTTCGTCTTTTGGGGAATTTTTTTGGGAAAATGTAAAGAACTTTAGGTTTAAAGGGTTTTTTGAAATACAAAAACTACTATTTGGTAAATTGTTATTTAAAAGTGCATTGGTAAACAACTTTGGTTTAAATGGAAATATCGCACTTTATAAAGTACTTCTGCTATTCTTTTTTGAAAAAAAGAAGTAAGGAAAACCTCCAACAAAGGTTCAGTGGTTGTCGGAGGTTGCATAACCACTAGGCCATGTAGGCCAAGGTCGTGAGACCCTATGCGAGGGCCAGTCGCTAATGCCTAATTTGGTTAGATCTGGCTCTCGACGACATTGTGTGAGGTGGGGACATTTCCAAAATTATGAAAGATTAGGAAGGGCAAAGTTGAAAGACTAAAATGTACTATTATTCCGAAAATGCTCAAAATCCAAAATATCCCTGAATCTACCTCGAATGAAATGGCTCAGATGCCTTTAGAAATATAATTATATCTCCCAAAAGTTGTTCAAAAATTTACTAAATGCCGTTTGCTTTAGGTCAACTGAAGACCTTTGAAAAAGCTTCCCCAAACCCACCTTCCACCGCCACTTTCTCAAGAAATTCATGTGTTGTCGCCGCCTGTTGGTATCGCCCCTCCTATATTTATTCTTAATTCGAAAAAAAAAAATACCTAAATTTGGTATCATACCATTATTCTAATCCTTGTAAAAGTAACAACAAATGATTGTCAAGTCCTATTAAAATAAAGAAAGACAAAAGAAGGACCTCTTTTTTATGCAAAATACTTATTATAAAACATTAAATTTAATCTGTAAATGTGCTTTAGACCCAGAAAAAAATAATAAAAAAGAAGAAGAAAATTTATGTAAATGGGCTCGGCTGCGGGACGGGTCAAAACAAGGGATGATGATGACTAAATCCAACCTCGGGCCCCGCCCTTTTATTGATTTATTCTCTAAATATTTTCAAAATTTAATTATACGAATAAAAAGTTTTAAAATTTGACCGCATTATATATACAAATTTTACAAACCCTATCTTAATCCTTTGAATAGAGTGCACACACCCAATGAAATTCAGCATCGTTGGAATTTGATCGGATTTCACGATATTACATCTTTCACTTATTAGAAACATGAATATTTACTGGAAGAATGCATTCTCACTCTAACCAAAACGGAAAAAAAAAAAATTAGGGCAATTCTTCTTAATTCTTATATATTATTTACCCGAATCCAACTCGAATCCAATCTCGGGCATTTCGGTTCGGGCCACGAGACCATGAATTTCTATCATCTCTATTCATCCACGCGAAGCAAAACGTGCTTAAAAAACAAACCATAAGAATGAATTTCCGTTAGTGCATGATCCTTGCGGAAATCTCCCTAGGAAACGGAACATGAATGCCGTGAACGAAAAACCTCGCGAGCGACATCATGCGAACTCGATGAAGACGGTGTCCCGAAACGCATATGTTTCGCCGTGCCCCGATCTATTTATAGTCACCGATCGGTCCCGGAATGTTTCATCGGAGAAGCAAGAGAGCACGGCCCGGAAAAAGGAGCCGGAGCCATGAGCACCATGAGTCCAGACCCGTGCGGCGCGCTCTCGCCCTGTTGATCTTGCTACTGTGCACGGGGGCGGGCCGAGCTGAGGGCGAGGGTAAGGGCGAGGGCGTCGGCGAGGGCGAGTATGACGACCCGCGCGTGCAGTGCGTCCTCGGGTGCGACCTCAAGTTGGTCAAGTGCGTCTTCAAGTGTGCCAATATTGTCTATTCCGGGAAGGGCGTGAAGAATCACAATCGCAAGTGCGCTTCCAGATGCTCCATGGACAATTTCAACTGTCTCCAATCTTGCTTCAAACCTGCTCCTGGGCCTGGGCCTGGGCCTCTACCACCCAAACCGCCTGGGCCGAAGCCGCCAGGACCCAAGCCACCCGTGCCGCCCCCAAAGCCATGCCCGGTGCCACCAACGCCGCCTCCAGTGCCGCCACCAATCCCTCCACCGATCCCTCCTCCAAGGCCGTGGCCGCCAATCCCGCCACCGATCCCTCCTCCGAGGCCGTGGCCACCAATACCACCACCCATCCCTCCTCCAAGGCCATGGCCACCAATACCGCCGCCCATCCCTCCTCCGAGGCCGTGGCCACCGATCCCCCCGTGCCGACGTCCACCATGCTGGTAAAGATCATCCACCATACAAATATATTGATACTATACCATGCAATGCCGGAGGCGGAAATGTCACCGGGGGTTAAGGGAAGGGAAGGGAAGGGAAGGGAAAGGAAGGGATAACAAGCAAAATTCAATACTGGTACGCGATTTCACAAAATATAATCCAAGTTTCATCAAAGTTTATATAAGTGTGTATATATCATTGGACTTCTTAGAATTGGTATCAATAAAGGCAATTTAATTAAGATACCTCGGCGTATCTTGATTCGTCTCTTCTCGGGTTTTCAACTTGCTAATTTAGACTCAAAATCGCAACTTTTATCTTCAATCGTCCCTTTTCGGCAATGCACAATCAAAGTTCAACGGATCAGGCCCAAACTGGAACTGGGCCTTCATCCAATTATCGTGGGCCGGGCCGGGCCGGACCTTGGGCCTCCGACAACCTCGAATCTTGGCGATTTGTTTAACGTTCACGCTACGGTGGACTCCCCCCACCCACCCCGGCCGACTGCGAATATCCCTCCGAAGGCTCCAACGAAAGCCCACCTCAGAAAAAACACGAAGCGCGATCGAATATTCCTTGCTTATTTCCGACCACGGTTTTTTTTTTTTTAATTATTTTTGGAAATAAAATATTTTTTCCCCTCTTCTTTTTTCCTTCTCCCAATCGGCACGCATACCGGAAATTATTAGTTTAAATAGGGATAAAATCTGGGTTGGCGAGAATGAAGATTATAAAAAAAAAGGAAATTTAATTCGGGATATTCGCACCGCGAAAAATATAAAAATTACCCACGTTGGATATATTAAAGAAAAAGGAAATAAAGGGTAATTCTCCTCCTTTCGATTGGAATCGCATTTTTTTGTGATTATTTAAATAAATATTCGAATAAACAAAAAACATCCGAAAAAAAAGAAATCGAAGGATTCGATCTCTCTCTCTCACTCTCTCTCTCTCTCTCTCTCTCTCTCGCCGTCTCTTTCTCTCTCTTCCTCTTTCCTTCTTTTTTTCTATCAATGGGCGTCTCCTCCGGAATCTGAAGCGGTCAGCGCCGGCGATCCACCACCGTCCTCCGGCCGGAATCCCCCTCGGCGATGCCTTCTCGGCGCGCGCGGCACGGCGGCCTCCGCCGTTCCTAGATCTTCCTTCGGTCGGAGTCTCCGCGACTTTTCTTTTGAAGCTCTCCCGTCTCTCTCTCTCTCTCTCTCTCTCTCTCTCGCCAGGTTTTTCCAAATTCCTCTTCGCGTGTTTGAATGCGCCGTCGCCTTTTTGACCTAAATTCGACTCGGATTTAAGCGTTCCGGTGACTCGGTCTCGGGCGCTCGCGTTCGGGGGGCGAATCGCATTCGCTGGCTTGCGTCGCTTGCTCTCGCGATTCGGTTGATCGGCGGCGAGCTGGCGTTTTGCTTCGTTCGGCCGCATTCCGGCTCGGATCTCGATTAGGTTATGGTTTAAGCCGGAGAAGGATTGACTCCGCTGTGAGAAGCTGTAGGTCGGAGGAGGTTCTGGAATCGTTGCTTTTCGGTCGGAGGATTTTGTTAGGGGAGAAGAGCGATGGAGGCGAATGCGAAGAATGAGAAGGGGCGGCGATCGAACGGGTGTAATCCGGTGGGGAAGCCCGGGCCGGTGTCGATGGATCACGTGCTGTTGGCGTTGGGCGAAACGAAGGAGGAGAGGGCGCAAAGGATCAGGACCTTGTTCGGCTTCTTCGATGCCGCGGACGTCGGTTACCTAGATTATGCGCAGATTGAGACCGGGCTCTCCGCCATGAACATACCTTCGGGGTACAAGTACGTGAGGGATTTGTTGAACGTGTGCGATGCCAACAAGGATGGCCGCGTGGATTACCAGGAATTCAAGCGGTACATGGATGACAAGGAGCTCGAGCTTTACCGCATCTTTCAAGCCATCGACGTGGAGCACAATGGTTGCATTTTGCCTGAGGAGCTATATGATGCTCTTCTTAGGGCAGGTAATACTGTCTGTTATGAACTTCTGTTGTTCTCCAAGTGTTGTTTGAACTCTTTGTCGTTTACTTCATTTGAGATGCTGATTGCTCCCTGGGTAGTGTCCTCAAAGGATTGAGGGTACTGATTTTAGGTTTGGTTGCTCGATTTAATTCTCATCGACTGGTTTGAAGATTATAAATCATGTCTCTTGAACAATCAATTTGAGGTCACACTCAATTGGGATTGCTGACATCCTTGTGATTCGTATCCTAGTCTTGTTTCCATACCTTGAACCACAGCATATTATGACAGGAGTTGATTAGTTTTCTTCCCCGAATGCAGTAATTGCTTCATTTCATCTCCTATACTAATCAGTGATCTGTTCTAGACATCAGTGCTCCTACAAGAAAATTCAATTGAATTGAAAGAGATTCTGTTAATGGACTGTAGAGAATAAGCTTGACAAATTGTTGCATGCATACATTTTTCCATAGCAATTTTTTTTGCAACTTTCGAAAAAGATAATAAGAGCATTTCATAGTTAAGGACAATATCTCCAGTAACAAGTTAGCCTTTCACGTTCAGCCAAGTGTAATTGAAATTGTCTTTAGTAATCTCCATTATTTTTGTCTTGAATAAAAAAGAAGAAGAATAAGACTGAAACATCTTATGAAGCTTCTGAATATTCATCCAAGAAAAGGAATGCCGCAACCAAAATTTCCCCTTCCCCTCTTGCACTCCCCTCATGCACTTTACCATATTCTTCCCTCGCTATTGTTGTGTTCAATATATCACAATGTCTCCGACCTCGGGGGCTCTGTACTTGTCTTTCAGTCAAAAGATACATCCATTGAGTCCCAGCCTTGCATCATGTGACCTTTGATATTAACCTGTCGAAATTGATTCAGCAACCATCATGATTATTCCTCTTTATGTTGTGAAGGCAGTTAGCAAAGTGCATGCAGGAAGTAACAATTCATCTGGCCAGGTAGATGTTTATAATTAAGGCTAGGTAGATGTTCAGAATTGAATGAATTGATTGGTTTGATGTTTAGCACTCGTGGATACTTAACAAAGGAATACTTATTAATGGGTCTGCATAGATTGGTTATTTTCATTCTATAAGCCACACCAGACTCTTGTTTGCAGGCATTGAAATTGATGATGAGGAGCTTGCCCGATTTGTTGAGCGTGTGGATAAGGACAATAATGGAGTCATAACGTTTGAAGAATGGAGAGATTTTCTTCTGCTTTACCCTCACGAGGCAACTATGGAGAACATTTATCATTACCTGGAAAGATTTTGCCTTGTTGATATTGGAGAACAAGCTGTGGTACCAGAGGGCATTAGTAAACACGTCCATGCAAGCAGATATCTTATTGCAGGAGCTGTGGCGGGAGCAGCATCTCGTACTGCAACTGCCCCACTTGACCGGTTGAAAGTTATCCTACAAGTGCAAACCACCCGTACTCGTCTAATGCCTGCAATAAAGACTATATGGAAGGATGGTGGTCTTAGGGGATTTTTCCGGGGCAATGGATTAAACGTTGTGAAAGTGGCTCCTGAGAGTGCTATAAGGTTCTATAGTTATGAAATGCTGAAACGTTTTATTGTGAACACACAAGGAGGAGAAGATAAGGCTGAAATTGGGCCTTTGGGGCGTCTTCTTGCTGGTGGTATGGCAGGAGCTGTAGCGCAAACAACTGTTTATCCCATGGATCTTGTGAAAACTAGATTGCAAACTCACGTTTCTGACAGTGGGAAGTTTCCTAGTTTAGGACAAATGACTAGGGATATATGGGTTCAGGAGGGGCCTCGGGCATTTTATAGGGGGGTGGTTCCATCTCTGATTGGGATAATACCTTATGCTGGCATTGACCTTGCTGCATATGAAACCTTTAAAGATTTGTCCAAGAAGTACATTCTTCAGGATGATGGTAAGCTTGTCACGACTATTGAGATGGCTTACCACCTTTATTTCACTGTTTCACAATGATTGTGGAGTTCTACTTGTGACTGGCTCTTATTTTTATTAATGTTGTTTTTAATATATGTAGAGCCTGGCCCTCTAGTGCAGCTGGTCTGTGGGATGACCTCTGGAGCTCTTGGAGCTAGTTGTGTCTACCCTTTGCAAGTTGTGAGGACAAGGTAAGTCCAAATGGTTCCATCTTATCTTCTCCTTTCCCTATTACACTCATTGTTCAGATCTGGGACCAGTATATCTAATTTCTTGCATCCCATCCTAACTTTGCTTTTGATTTTAGAATGCAAGCCCAGCGGCCCAATACAGATGCTGCATATAAAGGCATGTCAGATGTATTTAGGAGAACATTTAAACACGAGGGGCTTAGGGGATTCTACAAAGGAATATTCCCTAATTTGCTGAAAGTTGTTCCCTCTGCAAGCATTACTTATATGGTTTACGAGACTATGAAAAAGAGACTACATTTGGAATAGCAACTTATGCAAACTTTTCCAGTTGCTACTGTGGGATTGACAAGGCTGACAAATGGCGGGGTGGTTGCATGAGGAAGACTTTGTTTACATTAATAAGGTTACTCATTTTTGGTAGATCCTGTGGTTATTTGTCTAATTTATAATTCAGTGCTAGTTTAAAATATATTGGAGGGGCAAAATTGGCTTGCCCACCATCTGGTAGCTCAAACCCTCTTTTTTGGAGTGATTACCAATTAGCCCGTGTTGTAATGATACAGAAGCATACGGCATAAGATTTACAGAAACCTGATTTTGTTATTCTTTCTGGCGGCAATTTAATCAGAATCTCCAGTTATGAAGAAATTGTGTTTTCTGTATTTTTTACTCATTACGGATTCCATAGTTTTAGCACCTGTTGAATGTTCTTGTGGTTTCCATTCCTCTCAGATTCACTGTGATTCTATCCAATTTCTTTTTCTGGAATAGTAAGTGACTACTTGTGGGATCACTGTAACAGACATATTGACTTGTCAAGATCTTTTTCTGGGGTATCAATTTCCTACTAACCAGTTGGTTAGATCATGTCCTTGGCATACAAAAGATAGCTTCATAGCCCCAGTCTGATTAATTCATCAAGCTTGGATCTTTGATATGGTTTTTTGACTTCTGGAAATTCTGGTCATTTCATTCATAACTTGTCCTGGGTATGTTCATTTTAGTTATCTTACCTGCTATACTCCAGTTGCTTTGCATGAACAAAGAACCAACTTGGTAGTTACTCGATTTGTTGTCCTTCAGCATTGAATTCTTTCTTAGTTCAGCACTTTAATCTGTGCAGTAGATAACTCTGATTATTACGGACTTAGAGCTGGGCCCTGGATGATGAGCTGAGTTTCTTGTTCTGTGCTTGTCGTTAATCATCGTAATTGTGAACGTTCAGAATTAACTTGTGTGTCCCAGTTGAGCTGATCATCTTCATTAACTTTGCCTGTGGATATTTTGCTTATACAATGCAGGTTAATTAGAGCTTTGATCAATTTTAAGCTATGGTCTTTACTATACCATAATGCTTAATACTACTATTGGCAACATGCCCTTAGTGAGGATGTAGTTTTACCAGGTGCTATGTTAATCTAGTCACAGAGGAGCAGATTATATTCTGGAGGCTAGCAGTTCATGATATTTCATTCTGGAATCAAATTTTTGCCTGCACTGTACCGCAACCTTGCTTGATCATTGTCATTTTATCATTCATTCTTTTTGAACCAATTGACATTCATTGCTTTGTAGAATGGTCGCCGAGCATGACCTTTATTCCGTTCTTTCTATGTCGTACTCAATATTTAGCCCTCGATCATGTTAGAAAGGAGGAGAGTATACTCATCCGAATGAATAAAAGATGATGACAGGTGATTTTGTATGGAGTATGCTCTGTCGATCTGTATGTCGACATCGGGCTGTGGACTATCCAGTTTCAAGTCATGCCATTCGGGCTTTCAAAAATTTACAGATGATCGGCGCTCGCACCGCATAGAGTCCACCTAGTCGATCTAGCTAAATCAAACAGCCCATCTGCATCAAGACGTTCTTCATAATCCATTATGGCCCCGGGCAATACGCGATGAATACTTGGGCGAATTTCACGCCATCATCTTCTGCGAGCGTGCGAAGGTTCCACAAGCGCCTCTCTCTCTCTCTCTCTCTCTCTCTCTCTCTCTCTCTTTTGGCTACAAGACAACTTTTCATTTCACCACAAAATATTGCAGAAAGGTGCAGTATCTATATTAGAGTGATAGATAAAAGAGGACTCCACCGTTTCATATTTTTAACTCTGGATGGGAGATCATGGAAAAGAAAAGACGATGCAATGCCTGGATTAAAAGCCCAATTTGCAAGTGCATGAGCAGCTCCATTCTTGGGTCTACGGTCCAGGCCACGCTCCAATCTAGATTTTGCTGAAGTGGGAAGTGAGAATCTACAAGGAAATGTTGAATACTCTAAGGGCAAAGACACTTTTGTTGAATGGCATCAATTAGTACTTTGCAATCGCTTTCAAAAATCACTTTTTGGAAGCTGAGGGACCGAGCATAATTGCACGCGAGATGGAGAGCTGCTGCTTCCACTTCCACCGGTGAGTTCCGGCGACCTTTCCTTGTCCAAGCCTGGACAACTCAGCCGCTAGCTGATCATGCAATGACAGCAATGGTTCCAAAAGTGCCTCTCGTTACTTATAAACAGGAGATTCGATTCCGCTTGCTGAAAAGGCGGTATGCAATGCAGACATCGAGTGTGAACCCAAAACCGGTCTCAAGGAATCTCCTTTCCGTACTTCTGGCTACCGGATAGGTTGATCGGCACATTACTGCGAGAACGACCGAAAAGCTGAATTGTGGCGCGAGCTTGTCGGATGTGGCACTACGTCGACCCTATAAAGAAAGGAAGGATTTCTCACGAATCATTGCGCAAAAGGGTCCGTGATCAAGTTAGGAGGACGTCCGAACCAACGATCGATCGTCGTGTAGCTTAGCTGGGACCAGAGCCACGGCCTTTGTCAGATTCCCTGTCGCAGGGGGTGGCCCGATCCGGGCGTTGTTGACCCCGGTAAACGCTCCTTGGCGTCGTCCACATATTTGAGTTGAGTCGATCCAAACATCTTTTGGCCCCATTGAGGAGCTGCTAGTTCTTTTTTATTTTATTGCATGTGGTGGGTCGAGTCGATCCTAGTTAAAGGGTTCTTGGAATCGAACAGCAAGACGGTTAGGATGTGACTTGATGGGCCGTGTTGAGATGTTGAGAAAGTCTTATATCGGATAATTTTGACGTGGGTGTGAAATTATCAGGCTTCCGATTTGCGATCCGACTATTGATATTGGAATTGATGGTTGGTTGGTGGGTTTGTAATGTGTATTAGCATTGTGAACTCAACAAGGAATCCCATGGATTTTCTCTGCTTCCGAGTGTGCGCTTTGCCATCATAGTCTAGTCCCAAGTGGAGATCATAGGTGAAGGATGCATGAATTGAGGAGGAGTAGACCTAACTTTATCTTGACAACGTGAGATGGAAATTGTTAAGACGAATGCGTGAGTTAGTGTTAGAAAAGTTTCAAATTGGAGAATTTATACCATATGAGGCAATTAATAATTTTAGTTATCCCATAATCCATTTACTTAAATCTCTGAGTAAAGATGAATCTGAATCAAATATTTTGATGGGCTTGGGGCAACTGAGACAGCAGCAAATGAGGAGGATGCCCCAAGAGGAGAAGATTGCCCTCTTGCCAATCTTCCCAAGATGAAGGTATGGGTTTCTGTTGCCTAGCTCAACAAGCTGATTATATCACTAATTATTGTCACTAATGCCGGTCGAAATGAAAATTGAAAATTTTTAAACCTATTGTATTAGTGCTAATTTAATAATAAATGTTTTAATAGCGTCAATTTAGTTATAAACTTTTTAACTTAGTGCTAATTTAATCTTAAACCATTTGACTTGGTGTCAATTCAATCTTAAATTCTTTAATTGTGCCGATTTAGTTTTAAACCTTTTAAATTAATGTCAATTTAGTTATAAGCCTTTTGATTTGGTGTCAATTTAGTACTTATCCAAAATTAATCAGAATAACTGAATTGTCATTAGTTCAAAAATTTTAGAATTGAATTGGTATTAAGTCAAAATATTTAAGATTCAATTGAGGTCATTAAAAGATTTATGACTCAATTAATATCAATATAATAGATTTATAATTTTTTCGATGTTTTTCCCATAAAGGCAATTTCTACCGTCGGAGACAAAGGGAGCCATCGCATCCCAAAGGATCAGTCCACGTCATTCCGACGTGGCAGTCCCTCCTGGAGCTTTTCCCTCACATCAATCTATCCCATCCATACATTTCAAGTTCCATTCGTTTCTCCACACGTGTCAAGAAAAATAAAAATAAAAAAGTTGAGGAAGGCATCAATCATTCAGTTAAAGCGCACGAGATAGGGAACATCAATGTCGGGGGGTCAAGTCAGTGTGAATTCAGACGATGGGGTCCCCTGCCTCCAGTATTTTCTAAGTTCTAGAAAATTCATCTAATCAATTTTAAACCTATTATATAACAATCGATTTAATTTTAAAATTTCTGATTTCATTAATTGAGTCCTGAATTTTGACGCAAAATTTTGATGTAGTTCTGTCGAAAGTTATTGGAGTGACGGTATAGTTATCGTTGGCCGTTCTATGTAAGATATGGCAATATTAGTGATTTCCGGTGAAAATTGATTGAAATAGTTATATTGAAATTTCGCAAAGAGGTATAGGATTAAATTTGTAAAAATATATGATTGAGGACTAAATTAATATTCACATGATAGGTTTAGAGCTGATTTAGTAATTTTCCCTATGGAATTGATAGAGAGAGATATCATGATTGTTACTTTGTTTGCTATGTGTATGGTGATTTGATGACAGCAAAATGCTCTCTCTGCCTCTCTTTGGTGCTAGCACATATTGTTTATGAAAAATACTGCAGATCTTACAATCTTATGTACTTAAATCACTTAGCTAGCAACATTTGATTCCATGCATGCCAATTTAGAAAATAAGTTAGCAGACATTTGTTAAAAGCACTATCAACCGCAAATCATCATTAATTTTCTACATCACAAGAATGCCCCACATTTTAAATGCATTGGAGTCCATTTATTTATTTGCCAAAGACTTTATTTGTTTCGTGAAAATCAAATTATTTAGAAAATATTTTTTAAGATATGATCGTTTGCATCGCTTATAAAAATAAGTTGACAAAAATATTCCATTGCCCACAAAAATATTCATATGCGAAATTGTAGTCAATAATGAAACCTTTTCTCATCGACTAATTATTTTAAATGCTACAAACAACTATTTTTAGGAAAATATTTTATAAATTATTTATTTTTTGCAAAACGAGCAAAACTTAAACAATCAATTAAGTTTGATTTATTAAATGGTTAATATCATGAAAAATCTTAAAATTTTACACGTATGACAAATTTACTTCAAACTAATTTTTTTGACCACAAAAATCTCAAACTGATAATATGTGACAAATTTACAATATATTAATTTCTATTAAATTTTACTGTGGCAATTGATGAGTGTTCTCGTTTGGGATTTTACTTTTCATTTATCACAAGTGTATTGATTTATGTTTTTTTAATGTTATTATACAAAAATTAAATGATGGATAAATTTATTATAATTATACTCGATTAGGGCTTTCGATGATCAAAAGAATAATTCGATGTAAATTTTTTTATATGTATATGAATTTGAGGTTCTTAGTCGTATTATTCCTTCATTTAAAGCACGATGGGCATTGTGGAATGGCGTCCCTATCTAACCTAGCGTGGAAGGTAGAGAGCTTTTGTTTTCTTGCACAAAACTCAAATTAAGGGAGATTAAATTAAAGGAGGAAAAGGGAGTTTCGTACGATGTGGACAAGGTGTTTGTCTCATTCGTCCCCACGTGGGTTGAAATAGAGGGTGCATTTGGCGGAGGATTTGGCCTCTACAAGACCCAAAATATGCTTTGCAATTAGGAAACCTCGGTTGGCGTTGTAGCAATTTGGAAAATTTCTCATGGCGAGCTCCTATTGCATACGAATATATCGTCCCAATGATCTGTTGTCCGTGGAAAATTATGCCCCAAAGGGTTTATGATTGTTTCGTCGAAGCACGTGTTTGAAACGACATGTGAATGGAGATTTAATTTTTCTAAAATTGGAGACTGATCGTCGATATCGTATCTTTAAAAAGATCTTCTCACTTCTTGATGATACTAGCTAGGGAAGGGGAGGGGAGAGGAACCTATTATATGTCTGCTACTAGATCGGTACTTCAGCAATTTTCAATAAATATTGCTTTGAAATATTATGTTAGAATTTCGTGCAACGGTTTATCATTAATTTGATAAAAGTGAAAAGTTTAGGAGTAAAATAGTATATGTATAATAAATTTAAAATTGATTAGATAATCTTTCCCAAAAATCTCCATAGACAGTTCCGTGAATATATACAAGAACTCTTCTTCTTGGATAGGTGAAAAGAGAGGAATGAGTTATCATCTTCTTTTCTTATCATTTGCAGCGGTATTCCACATTTTTTTTTCCTTCTCTTTTGGCCTTTTCCAGAGGGGAAAAGTCCTTTTTTAGGAAAAAGTAAAATTAATGGTTTTCTTTGGAAACACATGGAACGACCATAACTTTCGAAAATGACATATTTTATTCTTCAAGATCAAATGCACTAGAAACCCTTCTTTCCATGCACTAACAACTTCTTCTTATCCTTTCCTCACTAGTCACAATCAAACCCTTGTAATGACATACTTTTGTCGACCAACAAAAAAATTACATACTTTTCTTGACTGCGACCTCTTAGAATTTCCATAAATGAATATGAACATTCGACCAAAAAAGAAAGAAAGGAATACGAATAGCTCACATGAACTTTAACCTTATGTTTCCTCATTTTGATTTTATTAGTAGAGACACTTTAAGGACAAATAGTTCAGTTGACATGGCTTGTATCAAAGATAATGGGGTTGGGTAGACTTAACTTATAAATAAAGCGATGGATAAAACTAATCACGATGCATAAATTGGGTGAAAATTTCTTTTTGAATTGGGCTCGCTGTTTCTCGGTATGCTATGGGCTTGCATAGTTTCTCAACAGTATTCTAAAGATTGATAGGATTAATAAATTTATTACAGTAATGTGGTTGACAAATGATTTGCTAACTACCCAAGAAAAGATTAGGCTTTGATAAGCTTCTCTCCCTCCCTCCTAAACATATATTAAAATCAAACCGAATCATTGAAAATAGTGAGTCTAACATGAATCTCAAGAGCAATCACGGGTGCATCCACCTTACTCTCTCTCTCTCTCTTTGACATCATCGACATACTGTAGATAGGGCAATTCTTGAACTTTTTCTAGAATAAATTCATGTATGCATCTCAAACTACAAATAATCACTCTTTTTTTTCCAAAGTAACATTGGCAAGTACACATACCCCTTCATTCATACATTCAAGAAAGTCAACATGAATCCCTCCATCGTGCAAAATCTCAGCATATTGCCATCGCTCCAAGCCATGAAAAAGTGAGTGTTGTTCACTAAGGCATCCGACGCAATTGCGTATCTCACAATCGCGTCAAGGGTCTTTATCATGCTCGCTGTCCCAGGAGTTCTTCCTTTCCAGGAAGTTGCTCATTCGATCACTTTGATGGACGGCCGATGGCGATAGGTCACATCGGCTAAATTTACCCATGCACAGGGGTCGAACTCACTCGCGCTGTGAAGCTCTCGGCTGGGTAACTCGAAAGGGGTCGGACTAGGGCTGAGCCCGAATGATTCCATGAGCCAATCTCGAGTAGAAAAACTCTCGCTCACGAGCTCTTGCGATTGTTATCAGAACTAATTATTGAGTCTTTTTTTATATTAATCGCGATTACCATCACAGCAAGAGAGGAAAATTTGCACATATTAATATTTCAACATTTTAGTGCTTATCCAGAATGACATTTGCTTTTGATTTTTTTGCATACTTTTCTTATTTGTGGTTTTAGATTTGACTCTTATTAAAACCGAGTACTTTTGCATAATTAGAAATTCATAAAATCATTGTACTTAAGCACCTTGAAAAGGCTACACATTACTAAAGTGCATATGAAAATGTCATGCGCACTCTTCTTGAGCATCAAATCATCCTTTAATCTGTTTATAAAAAATGAAAAAAAGAGGAATGGACTCAATTGTTGATAAATTATACTCATTTTTTAAGAATTGTAACGAGTGCATTTTGTCATGTTATGTATGAGATGATTCTCATGGTACCGGGCCTCTAATTATTAAATCGAGTACTTTCACATAATTAGAAATTCATGAAATCATAGTACTTAAGCACCTAGAAAAGGCTACACATTACTAAAGTGCATATGAAAATGTCATGCGCACTCTACTTGAGCATCAAATCATCTTTTAGTCTGTTTATAAAAAATGAAAAAAAGATAGAAATGGACTCAATTGTTGATAAATTATACTCATTTTTTAGAATTGTAACGAGTGCATTTTGTCATGTTACGTATGAGATGACTTTCATGGTACCAGACCTCTAATCCTTGATATTTTCATTTTGGCCAAAGTCGGTTGGTCAGTCTTGTCCTGGGCAAAGATCAATATCTTGCTGATATGAAATGTATATATTTCTGGGGCAAGAAGTGCTAGAACGTGATCTTTTTAATTCCACAGGGAAATATAAGTTTGGTGTGCAGAGTATCAATCTTGAAGCTTCAACTCCAACCCGCCAACCAGCAGGTGCCGGCGTTTAAGGCCCCCCTCGAATTGAATAGAAGATCATCATCATCATCATCATTCATCAAGAACCCATGGACCCATGAATGCTTCCCACATGGCTGAGGCAACAAAACCACCAACCCTATCAATTTTCAAATTCAAATTCAAAAACCCTAAAGATCCTTTCTTTTTTCTTTCTCTACATCCGCTCCCGAGTTAAGGCCAAATCTGCAGATGCTCTGGTCAGAATCTGTCTGCTGATGGAAAGACCTTCACTCAGATGGGTTTTGGTCAACAACATGGTACTAGTTTATCTGAGTTTTCCAACCTCCCTCCAGCACACATGCTTTTCCGGGAAATTCTGCCGCCCAAGCCTATCTTTCTGACTGCTTATATTATACAAATCTGCATGAATATATCAGATGAGCATGCTTAGTTGAAAAAGGTTATTTGTGCTGGTGGGATCGAATTGGCAACGACTGCCCATTTACTAAGTTTAGCATGAAACTTCATATACCATGTGCGGTATGAGTTTGTCGTATCATTTGGTCATGATGATAATTTTTTTATGCATAGTGCAAAATGATTGTCAGGTATATAATTAGCCCTAGCTTCACATGTCTTGTGATTTTCGATGACTTTTTTTTAAAGATGGATTCTTGATCTCTTTGGGTAAAATTATTTCTTTTTGTACAAAATCTTATGCAAAAGATTCGTGAAGAAATGTTATAAAACAGGCGCATGCGGTTCAATCATAATTTATAGGTTTCTAACGTTTGACCTAGAAGATGGCAAAAATTAAAGTGTTCCATATGCATTCATTTCTCCTTGAGCATCTCTTGATCTAAAATAGTTTTTCATGACATGTTCATGAAAAGTGCTCGATCACCTAACTATTTTTCTGCCAAAAAAAAATGGAATCAAATAATTAGATTAAAAAAATTAATCAATTAGACTAAAAGATAGGATAAATCGGTTGCTGGTATATCATGGATTTGTGCTTGTGTAGAAATGTCATTAGTACTCTTGACATTTGACAAACATATAAATTTGCAACCTCAATCCCACGTTCTCAAAACTTTAGGATTCACATTTTCAAGAAAATTACCCGATTAATTTATAAACCTCTTGTATGGATGATAATTCAATTAAAATTTTTTCAATTTTGTTAATTTAGTCCTGAACCTCTATGCGAAATTCCAATGTAATCCTTCCAATCAATCTTCGTTGGAAATTGCCGACAATTTCTCTCACATATAATAAGATCAAAATATATTTTTAGGGATATTTATTTAGCCAGAACAACAAATTTATGAAAGGACAATATACGAACGAGGTAAATGTTGTTCACAAATCTGATCTCGAGTTGGAGGGTGGTAAGAGCATGTGACCAAGACATGGATGTCGGTATGCAAAGTTTGGGTGTATTATTATATCATGTCACCGTCTCATTCATTGCCACATTGCATGGGCCTCATTTAATTTTTCCACCATCTTCTTCCCTCCATCACTCATCCTCCCCCGTTTTTTTATAATCTCTCTAGATTCATAGCTTATCGTCTTCCAAAAATATTAATTACCCTTTGACTTAACGCCTTATTTTAAACAAACGGGTGCGTCCATCGCATACGATACAAAAAGCAGGCTTGCGGCATTTAAGTATGGGGGGGATCTCTCCCTCTCTTTTGACTGTTTCTACCAAAAGGAAAAGGGACAAAGATCGAAAGATTAACATGAAAAGATGCAGATTCTGAATAAGACACCAGTGGAGTGATAATTCAAGATGAAAAAGAATAAAACAGACGATGATGGGGTTCCGGCATTATATCCTTCCATTAGGTTTTCACTGACTTTTAATCAATTATTGAAGAAAAAGATGGAAACGTTGTGGGTGTTGTTGGATAACTGGGAAAAAGAAGGGCTATAGAAAAAGGAGGAAAAGGGAGAATTCTTTATGTCTTGAGGATGTCCATGAGAAATTGCCGAGGAAGCTTCACTAATCATTTTCGAGCTGCCATTGTTTACTTTCTTGCTGCTGCTGCTGCTGCTGATTCCCTTTTCTCTCCTAGGGGATGTCTTTTGCGTCGTCTCCTGGCCTTTGTCATCACCTGCGTTGAGTCTGTATGCAATCTGCTCAGCAAATAAAGTTTTGTGTTGCGTGCGCTTCGTTCCGTTTGAAGCTTTCTTCTCCCCATTTTTCCACAGGGAAGGGAATATCTACCCAGACATAGGAACAACTATCGGTATATGCCGCCACGAGGAGTCTCGTTTGTGGTGAATATGATATTGTGGGTGAAATAGTCAAGGCATTGCCCGACGCGAATCCTAGGGTTTGGTGTTAGATTTTCTCTATGGTACGTTGTGCAATGATAGCATCTGATAATCGCATCATATATGAAATCATACGACCTGCAAACGCATGATGATAGAAACTTAGTAGTCTTGTGAGATTGGTTTCGTGGTCAAGGAAAAAGTATGTGTATGGTTAGGCAAACAATGGGCACAATCCGACTTTCGTAATTTTGATCACACGCTTAGATTTAATGTATATCTTATCGGATTCATAAAGGATTGGTTAAGTATGAGCTCGGGACTTATTTATCTGAAATGGACATTGTCGTTGTAAGAAAAGAATTTGGGTAGCCTCTACCGTTGAAAGACTTGTTGTCATGAAGCAGGAAAAAGCCTTTGAATAATCTCACACTAGTAAAAGACAATATTCTAGTCTTGATCTACAATATACATCTCAAAGATATATTTCTCGGCTGTTCCGCTAATTTCTTGTTGTCTAGCTGTGATGCACCCGCAAGTGCATGCAATACTCTTAATAGTCCAATAAGTTGGATCGAGATATTCTAATGTTAGGGGTAACTCAATTGACTCTAATTTCTCCCTCTAGAAAACCTACATACTCTTCCCTCTCCATATCTCACCCCCTCTCCTCTTCCTTAGCCACCGGTTCGTGGCGAACTCGAGGTGGCATCACGTTGCTGCCACCGCCTCCCCTTGCCACCATCCCCCACTTCCCGTGGATGTCCATTTCTCTCTCTCTCAATCTCGACTACTACAACAACAAAGTTGTGACGAGAGAGAGGGTCGGGCGACAAGAAAAGAAGAAAAGGGGAGAGGAAAAAAATGGAAGATAATAGAAAAAAGGAGAGAAAAGGGGAGAGGGGAATAGATCTGAGCCGCCGTCGTAGCAAGATGTCAACTTTTGAAGGTGAATTTGCTCCCTAACCAAATCAAGCGGATCCCAATTCCAACATTAACCTATGAAACTTCGTAGAACCTTATTAGTGCATGTAGACACACATCCCTTTCCCAAGCACAGTCAACAGACCCTAACTAAAGATTTCTAGTTCTATTTTCACAAGATGCATGCACATGCCTCGTGCGACGGGTCATTCTTGGACTCTAAACAAAAAGAGAGAGTACAAGCATGCTCGCATGCTCTTATAGACCGACTATTCTAAGCCACCCCACGGACTTGCTAAGTTAAAATACGTATGTAGCACGGAGAGATCATCACGGCGGCAGATTTTTCAACGAAAGAGAAAAGCAATTTGGCATCGCTTTTGATGAAATTTCCAAGAAGTGATTCTCTGGATTGTCATCTAATTTTTCTTGATTAAAATCTTGGGTTGGTCAACTTTTGGGGAGAAGAGATAACACCTCCAGAACCTGTTGATGGGAGTTTTTATTTTTTATTTGATTGTTTTTATTTGTTTGTTCTATTTGTTTATTTTGGGGGTGAAGGCATCTCTCGAACTTAATCGTCAACTTAATTAAGAAGGCGAAATCATCTGTTTCAATCATGGTATGCATCATTGCACATGTAATGATTGGGGGGGGGGAGCTCTAATTTTTTTCTATTTTGCCTCACCTTGGTTTCATAAGCCTGTGAGATCAAAATAGATTTTTTCTCATCATGCCACTTTAGACATCGCTTTGGACCCTACTGCTGATATATCTTTAGCATGTCGTTTGAGAATTTGCATGTGTTTTTAACTTGTCCATTTGAGCTCGTTAGTGTTTCACACGTTGAACAATGGGACATCACCAAGATTTGTTCCGCACGTGTTTTCTTGCATCAACGTTGGTTTACTTGAGACACGAGAGTGTAAAGAAGTGATGGGTTTTTATGAATTAGTGGGGTATAATGTCACCCATGAGACCAACTCCATTTACGTCATGACTTGCGAGAGAACTTGCGGCACGGTTCATTGGCGAGAGAGAGAGAGAACCCTAGGAAACAACAAATTTACTTCTTCCTGGGCAAGTGGTGTAATAAATCTTTGATCTTTCCTAACGTGAGATTATTATATTACCCTAGAAGTTTGTGTATGATGGCCAAATTTTTTTCTTTTTCCGAGGGTTTATCAGTGAAATTAGTGTATATATATATTCACTAAATTCTTTGAACTGTCGGATCTAATGAGATCTAAAAATGAGACAAAATGGTCCAAATTTGATTAAGTGCAATTCATGCAATGATTTCTTGCTAGGGTGAGTTTGCCATTATGGAGGAAAGGCAAATCTCGCCGACCATATGGAAACTGTTTTAGGTTAGGGCCACCTGAATCTAAAGTTTTAGACTTAATTAGTTCATAAAGCTTATTCGGCATTTCATGGACTTTCCAGTAGTCGGTCTTTGCTTTGTGTCCTCGAGTTATATAGGAAAAAGGTTTTATGATAGTGGTATGATAGTTAGCCTTTTATGATGTTCATGCTATGTACTATAATCTCCTTTTGCCCACTGTTTATATTCTGTTCATTTCTGAAAGATCAGATCTGATGAAGTAGACTCGATAACAAAAGCCGATCAGTCCGTTTACACATTCATCATCAATCACATGTCGTAGTCACTTTGCCTACCATATTTTATAGGTTATCGGGAGGTGGAGAGGAGAAAACCAAACTCCGACAAGCCTTAGAGCATACATATTTTCGTGTTAATTTTGACTAAGTGGAATGCGCATTCAGACTTGGTTTTCCTATACACGTGGCAAAACCCCAGTTCCTCATCTTCCTCTTCAAACTAAGCACATTATTGAAGAAAGAGATTGGTCTGTCCACACAAAGGTCTCGTGACCTATTTACTAACTTTCGTGGAATTATTTAGAAAATACTATACTATTAATAAGGAGATGGCATCAAGTTCTTGGAAGACACCGATGTTTGTATGATGAGGATTGAAATTTAAAATTTTCTAATTTTAGATCAATTGAGTACACACATCTGCTGAGTAATTGGATGTCTAAATTAGTCGTCGCTATTTTGTTCTTCTCTCTTTTGGATTAGGTGTGTGATCCTTCGTGTAAATTTCTCAAAAGACAAGCTAGGTAACTTTATTGGGTATATTTCTCCTCTTAAATATAAACGATTGCAATCCACGTAATAAAGTTATGAGACCAAAAAAAGAAGCAATTAATAAAAGGTCTCACGCAACCTCTTGGAACTAGGATTCTCCCAACATGGGCTCGATTTGTCCATTATGTTATGCAAAGTGCATTGAGCTTTTTGGTTTTTCCTTTTCTTTTGGTTGACAACTCAGGAGGAAATTACATGAACCTTTGGTAGGGAACTAGCACGACAATCCACCACCACAATCCCTACTTAAACTTGAGTTTTTCAGGGTAGGAATCAAACCTACAATTATTGGATTTCGAGTTAAAATAGGTGTGTGATCCTTCGTGTAAATTTCTGAAAAGACAAGCTAGGTAACTTTATTGGGTATATTTCTCCTCTTAAATATAAAAGATTGCAATCCACGTAATAAAGTTATGAGACCAAAAAAAGAAGCAATTAATAAAAGGTCTCACGCAACCTCTTGGAACTAGGATTCTCCCAACATGGGCTCGATTTGTCCATTATGTTATGCAAAGTGCATTGAGCTTTTTGGTTTTTCCTTTTCTTTTGGTTGGCAACTCAGGAGGAAATTACATGAACCTTTGGTAGGGAACTAGCACGACAATCCACCACCACAATCCCTACTTAAACTTGAGTTTTTCAGGGCAGGAATCAAACCTACAATTATTGGATTTCGAGTTAAAAGTATGAAAATGCCCTTACTATCGAATTATTCCCGAGGCGGATTAAGTGCGATGAGCTTAATCATGCCAGAGAGCCATAGAGGATGTTAGAGATGCATATCATTTTTAGTACAATTATCTATGTAAGTCAAGCCTCTGTTGGTGGGTGTAGCTGCCACAAAAGGAAACATTTTCATACAACGTTGTCAACTGAAGACTTTGGTTCACATGGACTAAGCTTGTGCGAGTGTACTTAAATAATACACTCGTTGCATTATTTGAGTAATGGAACATGTCAATGATAGGGCAAGCAAAATTCAATGCATTTTTTTGTTTGTGGATTTATAGATAATAATGAAGGAGCACAATTTATTTAGGAATTAGGTTGCACCGGAGCGAGCTTTTAAACACCTAATTTAGTCCACCTCCCCGAACGATTTTAAGGGGGCACTCACCCAAATTGGCCTAGTGTTTTTAGGACTTTAGTCTCGAAGTGCTTCCAATAAAGGCTTGGACCTAAGACCACAATGAGAAGAGTAAAGTCCTTTACAATCTAAGCCAACACCTTGTTAGTGAATTTTTAGTGCATGTAGAACTTTGTCACTCATTTCTGAATATACTATAATGGGACTCGGTGATGCCATTAAAATAAAAGAAATCTAAGTTTTGTGTGTGGCACATTTTTGGGCAAATGAATTCGTTTGTATACAATTAATGTTGAAATATTGTCCAACATTATTTACCGAAGGGTTATATATGCTCTTTATATTAATGTGGTCCCCCTCCATCTAATAGTTTAAGTTTTTAGGCTGGACTTCCTTACAATTAAAATTAAGATCAATAGTATCTTCTACCAATAATACTATAGTATCCCAATTTCTCATCATTGTGGTTTTCATATATAGATTTTAATTTTTTTTTGAATAAGTCAATGAAATTTGGATTTCATTCAAAATATCTCTAAAGGATCATGAATAAAATAAAAATGAAGACAAAAAGAGGTACCTTGATGAATTGACTTGAAATTTAAAAGAAATTAAAATTACTCTTCTATGCTTAAAAGAAAAGTTGGAAATAAAAAAAAAATTAACTAGGTTTTAAAATAATAAATAAAGAGGGGAAAAGAGAGAGCAAAAACTAAGCTATATAAAATTCTGCGGTTGTATGGGAAGAGAAGGAAAGAGACAATTTTGGAAAACAAATGAAAAAAAAACCAAAAAAAATAAATTAAAATAAAGACATTGGAGGCACTAGACCTGGGATTCGAACCCTCAACCTATCGCTTGAGAAGGCTATAAATCTAGCGGGAGATTCGTGAGTTTGTGAGGCTGCACAACCGTTCAAGAATCGATTCGTGATATTATGTGATGATCGCTCATGGATTTCTCTCTTAGTATCTCTTATTAATGTATTTGAACGGTGTCTATCATCCATTGTAGGTGTGTTGTTGACATTATTACACTTACCTAAACTTTTGGTTGATAAATTATTAGATTTGATTCAAGCATTCGATTGAGGAAATTTTGTAGCTTTCGATGCATTGACCACCGTCCTCATATCTTCCACAATTAGTTCTTTCACAATTGAAAGCATATATTAATAAATGCCCATAGGACTAATGATGGTGTTATTACTACCAAAGGAAGTTTACTTTGGCTTGAAGCACAATTTTCATAGGCATAGAGATTTAACTAGGACACGCCACTAATATTATCTTTGGACAAGGCGAGGCTAATCTAGCTTGAAAATAATAATTTCATAAATAAAAACATATGAAATTTCAAATTGTAAAAATTAACATTAGTAAATATATGGTCATATAAAAAGAAAACCTCACGAAGGCATAGAAAATTTGAAATAAAGAATCAAATCAATCGAGACCTCAAAGAGTTAAGGTATTGACTTTGTGTTGTGGCTAAGACAAAAAAGAAGAAGCATTGGAACGGAAAGTAACTTTCCCTTTTCATCTTTAAACATCATGGTGTCGAGCTCTGAATATCTCCTCGAACTGTGCTCGAGCACCTCCAATCGAGCCGAATCAATTCAATCCAGGTCGGGCTCCTAGAAAGCCAAACCTTAAGTCTATCCGGGGCTGAGCCGAAAAAAAAAAAAAGAAAAGAAAAAAAGAAACCGGCCGCTTTATATATTCACTTGAAATTTGTTGCGTCGCCCATCTTATTTAGTATATAAAATCTTATTGGTATTTTTCTAACACGAATCATTGAACTCTTCCGATGGTTTGGAATCCGTTCGTGGACAATTTGGATTTGGGATAGCGATTGCCCCAAGTGACCGATTTCGGCGCCGGTCGCCCCCCTCTTCGCTTCCCGCGAGAACACTTCCGACAAAAGGACTTATAATAATAACGACAATAATAACAATAATAATAAAATAAGTGGAAATTCCAAAAAAGTCAATTTAATATTTTTTTGTGAGAAAAAAATTTCGAAAATTCACTGCCCCGGTTAAAAATGAAAACCTTATTTGGTCCGAATAAAACAAAACGAAACAAAAAATAAAAGAGAGAGGAGGGGTTAACAAAATTAACGACCGCTCTGTCCGTTCGGGATTTCAGGCCAATCGTTATAAATTGCAACCGTCGCTCTGCGGAATTCTCTCGCCCTCTCCGTCCGTCGCAACTTCTTCTCCATTTCCTCTTCTCTCTCTCTCTCTCTCTCTATCTATCTCTCTTTCTCTCTCTAGCTTCCCCATCTTTCTTCTGCTCCTCCGCTTCCTCGTTCTTCTGTTGGTGTTCTTGCCGTACCGTGTTCTTCATTGCCCTTCTCCTCCTCCTTCCTCTGGTTCTTGTTCTTGTTCTTGTTCTGTTTTGTCCGTTTGCGGTTCTTCCGGGACTTGAACTGGTCCAAGAACGACAGAGCACGAGGACTTGGTCCGTTGAAATCTTCCGCCCGTTGCCGAGGCCAGCGTCGATGAAGAACGGAATCTAGATCGCGGGGGCTTCGTGAATTTTTTGAAGGATTCCACCAAGAATCATTTTATCTTCTTTTCTCCGTTCTTTCTTTCTTTTCCGGCGGGTCTTCGGAGAGTACGGGTTTGAGAGCTCGCGGTTCTTGTGGCTTCCCACGACGTCGTTCTTCCGCATTGGGATCGAACAGGGGCGAAACCCAGAAAGGAAAACAGGAACTTGGTACTTTCTTCGCGCTGTTTCCATCGATTGCTTTCCGTTTTCTGTTGTTTGGGGTTGATGGGTCTTGTGGGGTTCGATTGGTGCCGGTTGCTTTGGCTTCATGTCTCGAGATTCTTGCGGCTGCTTGTTTGGCAAGTGTTGTAGTGAATTGACTCTTGTTTTTTTTCTTGAAGCTTTTGTGCTGTGCGAACATGTCAACAATGCTGGCTCGAATAGGCCGACACCGACAGCGTTACGAGAACAACTTGCGGCTTGTTTCTGGGTATGCCAATGTTTTCCTATTTGCTGGTGCAACCCTCTTCTTTTTGAGTCATCGAACATGAACGGCTTGCCTGATTTTCTTATGTACGATCGTTTTTTTTCTAAAGTGGCACTGAGTAAATATTACATAATTTGATGAAATCGTGATGCCAGCTCACCATTTTTGTCGAATCTTTTCTCGTTTTTTGTGTGATGGAAAGTTTCGAATTGAAATTTCCTTGAAGTTTCTGAGAAAATTCAGAGCAAGTCCCCATGATAAGCATATAGCTCTACAGTAACTTCGTATGGTATTGATGGGTTGAGCCATCCGACGTATAAAACTTGGATTCCTACATTCAACTGGCCAAAAAAGAGAGCGACCACAGGAAGGATGACACACCTGCTCCTTATCTACTACCGTATCTCATCAACAAAGGGTATTATAGTTGACATCGACGCACGCACGCAAGCTCTTTGTCCGGGTACCGTATCCGTAGGTTTTTGAGTTAGAGCGTTTTCTTCATAACCTGTGCCTGGTTTTTTTTGTCTTACATGTGGAATACAAGGACCGTGTCATCTGTGCTCGGCACAGACATGATTAAGAAAAGGGCAAACAGGAACTGCAGTTCTTTACGGTCTTTCTTTATCGATAGACGTGACATATGGGGGCAGACAGTGACCTGAACTTGACTTTAGCGTTTGGGTTCAATTTTTTGAAGGGGCAAAATTACCGCATCAATAATTGTTTCCTCAATTTGTTTATCTTGGTTATCGCTTTCAAAGGCCTGCTCATCCTCACTTGCGGCTTTTAGAAATAGCTGATGTCTAGGCATTTCACATGACATTGGCACCGACTTTTTATCGCAATATGCTGTCCAGTGACCTTACATTATGTGGATAAGGACTTGCGGTGCGTTCACACCTGGGGGAGGCGCTATTCAGCTAATAGTTTCACTAGTGATTTCTTTTTGGGAAGGGCAAGGAAAAAAAACAGATAAAGCACAGAACATTGAAGGAATTTGTGCAAGTTTACATTGGATTACACGCATTCATGAGTCGTAGAGACTTAAAAAAGATGGTATTTCCCCAGTAGTTACGAATGTAAAGTAAACCAGAAATGGAAATTGAGTCACACTGGATATAAAGACCAGCTGGCGAAGCAATTTCCTGCAGACAAAAGTTATCACATTTCTTGGGGTGCATTAATGGCTTTCGCAAACTCAATTACTTAAAGTTTTGGAGACATGGATCCATCCTATCTTGTAAGCTAAGATGTCAGGACCATGACATGTTTTGTTTCCCTTTCTCGTTAAGCATAAGAGCCTTGAGATCTGTAGTTAGACTTGATCTGGTTTTATATTGGCAATTGGAATAGGTGCTTGCCTTTTAATTTTAAAAGATAATATGAGTTCTGATCATCTGGAGCGAGTTACTTGATCCGATTGAATCCCATGGTTCTTCCATTAGTAGATCATCGTTTATCATTGGTTGCAAGAGATCTCATGATTGGAAAGTTCTTGTATGCACTTTTATTGACATGATGCATAATCCTGCAACTTAATGCTTTAAAACTCAGTGTCCATTGGGGACTGTTGCTTATTGATAAATATGTGTAACAGATGCATTCCCTACCGCCTCACAAAAGGAAATGACTGTGAGACAGATAACTTGGAGAGCAGAGTCGAAGTCCTTATGATCTCATCACCAAATCGTGATGATCTAGTCTTTCCAAAGGTATAATTTTTCTTGAGACATTGGTACTCGTTGTTTTCTTGCATTTTGTTTTTTCTTAAGAGAGATATTGCTTTTTTATTTTCAGGGTGGATGGGAGGATGATGAAACTCTTGAAGAAGCTGCATGTCGTGAAGCTTTAGAGGAAGCAGGAATAAGAGGAAAGCTCAATGTAAGTTATTTTTGTCTTTTGGAGCTTCTTCTTTGTATGGAAAAGTCTGAGAAGCCTGGCAATCACCTGAGACATGCTTATCATAATAGAAGCCAAAAGCTGGAAAGATTCACCTAAATTAGGCCATTTCATCTAATGTCCCAGAAAATGTAAATCTGATATGAAATTTTCAGATGTATGGTTGCTTTAACTGTAATTGTAAGAGCACGTGATGATTACTCAGTCGTTACTGGAGCGTGTTTCCACCTTGTACTATCTAAACGTATTGCTAATATTTCTCATTGTTCAGGACACACCATTGGGGGTTTGGGAATTTCGAAGTAAGAGCAGACAGGACATGTGCAGTCTAGAAGGAGGCTGCAAAGGTTATATGTTTGCATTGGAGGTCACTGAGGAGCTAGAGACGTGGCCAGAGCGCGAAAATCATGAGAGGAGATGGGTGAGCGTTTCTTGAAAACTCAAATCAAAGTATCATAGTTAGGATGCTTGGATATCTTGGTTCAAGTTGGGGACACGGTTAATGGTTCTAGTGGAAATTGCCTTCTGCACTTGTCTCAAAACTTGTTGACCAAGCCATATATTAGTTTCTTATTGATTGCGATTCCCTTAAAGCTTGTGATCATTTTACCGACATAATGCAATCACAAAAATTAGCTCCATATTCATATTGCTTTCTTGCTGGAGCCTTTGACTTAGTTATTCATGGTAATCCACAGCTATGTGTAAAAGAAGCATTTGAACTCTGCCGCTATGAGTGGATGCGCAGAGCACTGGAGAATTTCCTGAACATGCTTGAAGAAAACCGGAAACAGAATTATGAGGCAATCGACGAATTGATTGAGTCCCCTTCCCAGACCATCTCGGATTGCCAAATCATCACGCCCAGCTTGTGTATAGATCACCCTAATAGTGCCCAACGCCTCGGTAATGCGTTCTCTTGGCTCGTCACAATAAAGGGCTTACCATTGTCTTGAATGATGCCGACTCTTCTCTGGACTAGTATTTATTAATTCGTGGGTTCTAAATTATTAGCTAACCTGCTCCGGTTCAGGTTTTATTTGTGTATTAGGTTCTCATGTGTGTTCTAGATCATAGTGTGCCGAGTTTGTCCTTCCAAATGTGAAAAGGATAAAGAGTTTGAGAAGGGATAGACTGTTGGCACTCTTTTTTCTAGATTAATCAAGAAAAGTGTACATTTCTTCAATTTCCCAGCTTTCAAGGAATTTCATGTTCAATGTCCAACCTGTTCTTAAATTTGCAAAGAAGAAACTTACTCTTACTGGCTTAGACCCATGATGGTGATGTTTTTATCTGTTTCCTGATGCTGAAAGACACAATGAACTCGTAGTTTCTGGCATGCTGAAGCTTGACCTGGTTTTGTTTTCCTAGTCTCATATTTTGGATGTTTGGTCCAGGTACTGATCTAATTGTTTTACTTGTTTTCATTTTCGCTCGGTACGCGGTCAGTCGCAATCGTCCCTGCAAAGGACCGCTCCGCCACCAGTTTTGTTGTGTTTTGTTTTTTGTTTTTTTGTTTTTTTGTTTTATTTTTGTACCTCTCCGCCATTAGTTTAATAAATAGACAAAAAATGTACTTTAATCTTCAGTAGAAATGATAAGTAAACCCAGTTTAAGTTCGCCTATAGGGTCAAACATGTCCTCCTGATCTCTTCAGCCAAGTGTTTTCACACTCATTATCTTCTTGGTGAACAAAAATTGTCTTGAAACTTAATAGGAGTTGACATGGCAATGAGAGTGAAGCACAGCTTCATTTCAATGAGGAGCCGTTCGGTTTTTGTTTCTCTAGCTCGGCAAGAGTGGCAGGCATTCTCAGTTACTCTAGGTCACATGGACTACTCCTTAATTACGATGCATCGGCTAGCCTTGTGAAGCTAAATGGGACTAGTTTTGATTGAAAAGCTAATGTTTGGAGGGAATTTTATATGGATGGATAGGTTAGGGGACTTGATTGCAAAGTAAAAAAGGATCGGGGAGATTCTTCCACTGGTAGCTTACCTCTTTTACCATTTCAGAAGGTTGGCGTTGTCTTCGCCAACTCTATTGATGCATTTGATGTAGTTTGTGCCCAAATTTGTCTCCGAGCGAAAGGCTATTGGGTGTTTTTCTTCTCATACGGGTTCTTGCGCGCTACTTATGATGGCGTCATCTCAATCCGTGGGGTGCAACTCGTCGTATTGAATCGAGTTGCATATCTATTGCGAAGCCTACTCATTGCCATTTTGTCAATATCTGTTCCGCTTAGACCTTCTCACCTAGTCCCAAATATTCGCAAAATTCAACAATGAAATGTTCAAACCCTTCCAACTTGAAATTCCATACCCGAAACACTGGATGCAAAAAAAAAAAAACGAAAACGAAAACAGGCGGAATGTTCTTGTAATATTTGAGGAATTTCACCTTCATGGCCAACATTGTATCGTTGAAAAAGAGATCATCCTCCTTGTTCACTAACTGAACCAATATCATGGACCTAAAAGGAATGGCTTGGTCATTTGAGGGATGGTTAGTTGGGGCTCAAAGCATCTGTTGCATTGCTGAAAACCTGCAAAAACTCTCTAAACAATTCATCAACCCTCCCAGCCTATTGTATCAACGGTGGCAGACCGATTTTGCTATGAATGGTGGAAGGGAGCGTCAATACACCCTTCTCCTTACATGTCTTCTCCAACATTTTCTACATTGAATTTCACCTCGTTGTTATGTGAGAGGGTACTTTTCCAACTTGCCATCATGTTATCATGTATAAGACCTCCAATCTTGATGATTCATTGAAGTGGATTTAATGTATTGAGCCGACCTGTGTATATTTGCCACAAGATTTTAAAATTGGCAGAGGCCGTCTTACACGTACAAGTGAGTAGAGGTGAGCAACTAAATTGGTCCATGTTCACAATTTTTAAAAGTGGGAACCAGAATGGTCCCCTTGTGGACCGACTCGAACTTGCCTTAGCCATTAAGTGTGTATAGATCATTAAAGGGAAGTAATAATCGAAACAAACTGATCCAAAAATCTATTATTTACTTCCTTGCCCTTCCCACAATCCATTTTCTAGAGAGTTCATTTCTTACTATAATATTATATTATAGACTTGGATTTATTAACTTGTGTATCGATCACCCTAATAATTCTCAATTCTTTACCAATTTTGAACTTACTCTAACTCTAAGTAAGTTTTTGTATATATATTTTTAAATATAAAATATTTTTTGAAACTGAATATGTTTGACATATTATTCTCAAGTAGATGGCATTATATTTATGTTCGACACGTGCATATTATTATTATATATATATATAATAATAATAATAATAATAATAATAATAATAATAATAATAATAAAATGAAATTAAAAAAAGAAAAAAAAAACATTCCCCAACCGACTCTTGGGTTAACCTTGGAATTGGCCAGTTAGTTCTAGGCTTGTTACTAAGAGGGTTGGTTTTTGGCTCCACAAATTAGGAGCCGACTCGACATGTAGGTTTTAAGTTCAAGACCTATAACCTATCCACTTTAGAATCGATCATCCTTACAAGTGAGTGTAGTGGCACATGCACTACACGTGGAACCTGTGCAACTGAGATTTAGCTATTGGACAAGAGGGGGTAGATTAGGGAGGTATTCATGTTGGCATTATCTAGTGTGATGTTCTTGATTTTCACGAATATACCAAACTCACTGACAACTCTTATCATTTTAATAGCCACATTTCGACAATCATGTTGGAAAAAAAGAGCTAAACACTCGAAGTAATGAGTAATCAGGGCCCTCCTTGAATAAGATTGGGTATGGGTTTCGATTGTCAAAGCAGTTGAAGGAAGCTAATTTATCAAATATTTTGTTGCTATAAATGCTTCATTCCAATAGTTGAGTGGCATAGATGCCTCAAATAATGTAACAAGTTTGAGTTCAACAAAGTGTTGACGTTTCCTCTCAGCAACACCAGAGTTGTTGCATGAAGATGTGTGAGAAAAGTATTGATCATGAATTCACCTCTTTCATTAGTTTGAAAAAATGTAATTTTTCCTATGAAGCAGATTTTTCAACTAATTTTGGAAAGGTTAGGAAAATTTCAAAGAAATTGGGCTTTTGTTTCGATGGATACAAGCAAAACTAACAGGAGAAATCATCAATAAATATTGGATGATATCAAAATTTTTGCATAGAAAGAATTGGGCTCGGTCCCCAAATATCACAATGTTTTTTCTCCAAAGGATGTGAGCATCGAGAATCAGATAAAGAAGATTGTGATCTTGAACTTTTACTAAGCTGACGACTTGTACAAAATATGCCAATGGGTTTATTTACTAAAATCAAATCATACCGCAAAAGTTGTAAAATATGGCTATTTGGATAGCCTAAATGTGATGTCTCCTAAGTTCATCCACAACCTTATTTCTCTAAGAAAAGAATGCCATGTAATGGGGATCCTTATTGGTATATATTCCTTAATAATTAGTTCCAGACAATAATACTTGATATGTCTTAGAGCCCTTAATAGAAAAATCAGAGAAATCATACTCAAAATAGCAAGGATAATCCCCCATCAATTGAGAAAAATATAATAGATTTTTCTTAATTTGTGGAATGACCTGAGCATTATTAAGTGAAAATTGATTATGGTGCGTTTGATAATTATTTTATTCTTGGGAATAATTTATCTTTAGAAATAATTTTTTCCGATTCTCTTCTCAAGACAAGTTTGTAATAATTTGAAAAATTGATTATGGCGTTTATTAATTGCACATACTTTCTATTCCCAAAATAGAAATGCATTTAGTATGATTGTCAAATTTTTTGTGACTTATAATTTTTTTAAATTTTTGAGTAATTTTATTATCTTTTTTCCTTTTCTTCTTCTTCTTCTTCCTCTAGTTGAATGCCAGCCTCAGTGATGGGCACCGACTGGCTAGATGAGAGTTGGCGACCTCAATGACCTCAGGGGAGCCTTGTTGGCCCTCGACAAGGCTGGGTGAGGTTAAGCCTCGCCCAGCCACAGTGAGGCTTGACCTTGTCAGCCTCATTGGGGGCTTGTGATTGACTAGAGGAAGAAGAAGAAGAAGAAAAGAGAGAAAATAAAAGCAAAAATAAAATAAAATTGCTTGATTCTTGTGTTGTTCTCGAGGACAAAGAAATTACTTTTATTCATTTATTTCCTGATTCTATTTGAAATCTATTATCGAGAACAAATATATTTTCGAGAATAAAAAAATTAGCTGACGTTATTAAATGGATTTTTGTTCTTTTTTGTTTCGAAAAATAAAATAATAGAAGTAGTCACTGTTTGCCCACTTACCAATCAGGCCTTAGTCTCATTACCAAATTTACCAGTCCTAACATAAGTAATCAATAGTGATGTGCCATTCTCAACTATCACATTATCATGGATGTGGTAAGGAACTATGCTCACGAGATCACCTAGACTATCTATCATATGAGTACTAGCACCGGTGTTCTAGATGCCATTTTTCACCTTGTGAGTTTGAGATATGAAGAGTAGCACTTACGTGGGGTATATTATTACTTTGATAATTGTAGTCGAAACAATGCTAATAATTTAATATATCACACCATTTCTTCTTACAAATGTGATAAATGAGAGATGATATTCCTAAGTTTGAATATAGTGGTGCACCAATGAATTTGGTTTGCTAAGTAGTATTGTAGTTTTCTTGAAAAAACCAACTATTTCGATTTGTCTGAGGAAAATTCACAACCCCTAAAATTAAATGTGGGTCCTCTACCCCTTCCTCTAGGATTGTTTTTGTAACCATTATTGTTTCACTATGAGATAAATGCCATGGAAGTATTCAAGGAGCATGCTTGAAGTGCGCTCGTTTCGTAACTCATAACTTTGAAGTTGTACAACTACTTCGGCTTAAGATAGAAGAGAAGGCCTGAACATATTTATTTTGAACAACTCATAGCTATAATCAAGTCCTTCAAGTAATTTGAAGACTTTATTAGCATCTAACATAGGTTTATCGATGGAATGCAATTGATCACAAATAGACTTATAGCCACGAAGGTAAACAAATAAAGGCTTATTTCATTTCCTGATGAGTTGAAGTTGTCCAAGGAAATCAAGTTCACAAGTCACCGAGCTTTGCTCAAAATGATCGGTGAGAGCTTTCCATACTTCTACTGCTATTTGAAGTCCAACGGCATGTCCAAGAACCTTTTCTAAGAGTGTACCCATGATCCAAGACTTCATGAGATGGTTGGTACCCGCCCTTGATGTATATTTTGGATTATTGACTTTGGCTGCATTGTATGTGTTTGAGTATGCAATGGTGCAATTATCTCTTCGGTAAGGAAATTGAGTAGATCCTCACTTTTAATAAGAGACAATAGTTGTGTCTCTCAAAATAAGAAGTTGTTTTTGTTGAGCTTCAATATAACAAAATTTGCCATGTTGATGTTTGAAGGAAATGAAAATTTTGGGTAGAAGACAACACGATTGTATTGATTTTTTTTTTTAACAAGAAAAGATCAATGTGCCCATGTATGACTCTGATACCATGAAGAAAACAAAAAATGGAGTTGATGAAGGTTTCTTTTCATCGATGCGTAATGCAATATATATAGAGATATCAACACCTATAATTATATTGTAAGTTGAAATTAAAAAAATAACAATTTGATCTAAATGGAAATTAAAAAACAAATTTGAAAAAATATATGTTTAATAACTGATGAATACTCTGCCTAATGTGCTATCTTCACATTGATTTATTAAATACACTATTATCATTATTATTATTTTTTATTTTTTATTTGCTACTTTCTCTAGCTTGTGTAATTAAAATGAACAATGTGAATCTTATTTTTGGAATTAGCACAATTTGATCTTAATGGAAATTAAAAAAACAAATTTGAAAAATTTATGTTTAATAATTGATGAGTACTCTGCCTAATATGCTATCTTCACGTTGATTTATTAAATACACTATTATCATTATGATTATTTTTTCTTTTTGATTTGCGACTTACTCTAGCTTGTGTAATTAAAATGAACAGTGTGAATCTTATTTTTGGAATTAGTTGTGGGGATGTACAGTAGAGATGAACAATGTGAATCTGAGTTTGTTAATAAATCCAGTTAGACTTACATTCACTTAAAAGTTAAAGTCAATGAGTCATTGGCTAACTATAATATATTAACTGTTCAACACCACATTAACTCCATTGTGAGACTTTACACGTAAATCCTAACAATTTCCCATTTACATGTGAACTTAGTGTTAGGTTTGCTTCTCCTTAATTTAAGCATCTTTTAGGCCCAACTTCATCTTTACGGGCATGCGTGACTACACCACAATGCCTACTTGCTTGAAAATCACAACCACCAGCTTTGATACCAATTATTGCAAAAACCAAGTGATTAAATAATAAAATAAACAGAACAAGAAAATAAATCAAACAATAGATTTATATGGTTTGATCGTAGTGATTTATATCCACAGGAAGAGCAATAGTGAATTCCTTCATAATCAAGTGATACACGGAGATTACAACCACACTTGAGTTACTTAAACACTCTTAGTGTTTTTCAAGTCCTAGCTACACCCAATAACGCACGCAATGTATAACTCTGCAAATCCTGGCGAAATAATCTTTCAATCTTGCGAAGAAATAAACAAATCTTGAATTCACAAGATTTTATTGGCTTAAACACTAATACTTTTTGGATGTAGTTTACGAACGAAATCAATGGAGAAACCCATGGCCAAGCACTTGCTAAGGAAATGGCACGTCAATAATTCTTCATGATTAACAATGACTCTTCAGGATTCTTCACCCAAAAATATTTCCCGACCTAAACTAAATAGAATATATCACCAAGGGATGATTAGATTGATTTCTAATTGGAAAAGAAATCCACATGATTCGATCAACACAAAGTAGAAGTTGGACTTTCCTCTACTGTTATCTTGCCGACTTCAACCAAACATATTAAGCAAAGTCCAAGTCAAAATCCACATTGGACGTTCTTATTTCTGTGGCCACACAACGTAATTTAGTGTAGACTAGGAAAGTTGATATTTCCTCTATCACAATTCCAATCATAATTACTTGATTTTGAATTTCTGTAAAATTTTCGATTCAAAATATTTAGCTCTCCACAAATAACTATTAATCTCGGGTCGGATTTTGGTTTGTCAAGCTCAAATTTGAGACATTTATCATAACAATCTCCACCTTGGCTCAACATTTAAGCCAAAACACAATTGCTTTGCCAAAAATCAGAATTTCACCGTTACTCTCCCATAGTCCTAATGGGCTCAATTGCCACTAATATTTTTCAAGTCTAAGCCTCACTTGAACTTCATCATAATTGTGAACTTCTTCAGAACACTAACTCCATATGCACTTTTAACTGTTTATAAGGATTTTCTGACACAACCTCTTTAATCACAAATAAAGTAAAATCATTGTGGCGTCCACATTTGTTTGGAGATCAAATATGTACTTTGTCAATTTTAGCAATTATAGCAACTGTTGGATCAATAGGCTCCACCTCTTTACAAGCATCATTTGTATCAATTATCGGCGCTGGTCTGGGCGGCCGACGACCCTTGGCTTGGCTGGGCGAGGGCTGGCGACCCTCGTCGGATCTGGGGGAGGGTCGCGACCCTCGCTCCGGATCTGGGCGAGGGCGCACAGGCCCTCGCCGCAGGCCGGCTGGGGCCCGACGACCCCGGCCGATCCTCGCCCACCCTCGCCGGCCCTTCCCAGCGAGGTGGGGCAGCGACGGTGGCGGCAACGAGGGCTGCACAGCCCTCGCCGATCCCCTCCTCCCCTCTCTTTTTTTTAAATAAAATCAATTTTAATTTTTTAAAAATTTGATGTGGACAATTTTTTTTAAAAAAAATTGCCACGTGGATTTTTTGTTTTGAGAAAAATGCTTCGTCAGCAAATTAAGTTGTCGAAAAATGGACACGTGGCAATTTGGCCGGTATTTTTCGTCGTTGGCACTTAACTGATCCATTTTGCTCCGATTTTGGCACTTAAGTATACCTTTTGTAACTTTTGGCACTTAAGTGTCCCTTTGTGCCAACTTTTGGCACTCCAGAGGTCCGTACCTCGATTCTTTTCATTGTTACCAAGGCACTTTGAATAACTTTCAGAACTTCACATTCTGAAAAATATTGACACCCAGTTGAATTAAGGATACTTAAGAAAATCAAGTTCTTCTTCAACTCTGGATGTGCCTCACTCCATTAAATGTTCTCACAATACTATCATGTATTTTGATTCTAACATCGCCACCATCTACAACATTGCATTCAGTGTTGTTCCCCAACAAGACTTTACTACTATTCATGCATTGATAAGTAGTAAATTAGTTTCAATTTGGTGCAGCATGAAACCAATAACCAAAATCCACAATTCATTAATCAAATGACAAATAATTAGTGGAAGACAAGACATGATTAGCATTATTTGAATTACTATCAGCTATAACTATAACATTATTTGCAGAATCAACTATAATTCCCCTACGTTTCTCATTTTTCAATTTAAGGCAATTCCTTTTAAGATGTCCCTCTTGCCACGGTTTTAACACTAAGTACCACCAATGCTAAATTGATTGTGTTTGTTCATGTTAATATTACCTTAGCTAACATGTGTACTAGATTTTTCTCTATTTTCACCTATTAAAGCAGCATATATAGATTCACTATATTCTCTTCTACATATGTCCTCACTCAAATTAAGGACATGCATGGTAACGATTATGTTCCTGTGAACAATTTTTTATCAGAAATGATTCTTTTTTATTTTGTTCCGGGAACAGTTTCTAAGCATTTGAATGCGTTTGGTAACTGAAAAAAATTTATGTTCCTGGAATAGAAAAAAAACAGAAATGCGTTTGGTAACTAAAAAACATTTCTATTCCGGATTTTTTCAAGTGCTTTTTTAAACTTGGTATTGAATTCTCATTGAGCACTCATCAATTTAATTATTTTTCTTGTAAGAAAGAAAACAATATGAATATGGTGATATGTTATTATATACATGGCAATATATATAAGATGGTATATACTTGGTATATACTTATTATATACAAGCAACGATTTTTTTTCCTTATTGTTTACTCAACTTTAACTCGGCGATATCGAGTTTGAATAACGTTAATATCCATGCAAGTCGATGTCCAGTAGTTGTCATTGCCGGATACTCCCTTATATGTGCATTTGCACTCACAATCCCGTTTTGCAAGTGACACATACTTGATACATGATACTTGAGAATCTTAACATTTTTCACAAAAACTACATAGAATTAGAGTCTGCTTGAGCTCAACCTTGAATTGAAAATTACAACTTAAAAGCCGTACTATAACAAGTCGGTAATAAGAGAGGCACTCAAAAATTCAAGAAACCTAAAGATCCTCTCTCATCATCATCTAGTATTTTAAAAAAATATTACAAAAATTAGAAACATAGAGTTATGGAATCTCAGGCACATCATAATCTCTTGCCATTTTATTTGCAATTCTTTTCCTAAGAATTTCCATCTTACGTGCTTGCTCATTGAATATATCATTTGCAACCTCTACTTCCCTAGGTCCAAACGGGTACTCCGGATCTCCATAACGGGAAAATTTTTTGTCCATCCTGTCTTGGTCACGAATATAATTATGTAGAGCACAACATGTAATTACAATAAGTGCTTCTTTTTGAATTGTAAATGAAGGCATGTGTCTCAAAATGGTGAATCGATTTTTAATGCCCTGAATGACCTCTCAATAACATTCCTTAATGCATAGTGCCTATAGATGAACAATTGTCATGCTGTTCTTGGCTGTCTCCCTCTCCCCTATAATCGTTCAAATGATATCGTTTTTTTTTGTAAGATAAGTATTATAGACTATCAACTAGGAAACTATACAAGATGGTGAATCTTGGCACCAGCAATCACTCAACTGGACGACATGTCACTAGAGTGAAAGGGTACCACATTCACTAAAATAAACAAGACAAGCTAGTATAAACAACAAGAAGAAAACAAGCAGTCTTAAACTAGGCTAAGTGTGGCTCCACACCAAAAATACATGGGTCAATTCCTCAGCTACGCTGCATCCTCCTATTCTTGGAGTTATCTTCAATCCATTTGAAGGCAAGAGCTTTGTCCTTCACCGCCTTGGAAATGTGTAGCTTCAAAGATGGAACATAAATGTTACGACCCCAGAAGAGGATATCATTTATGGTCTTCCAAATGACATAGCAAAGAGTACCAAAAGAGAACCGAGCTATCTCCTAGTAAAACCCTCTACCAGACAAATGGGTTGTAGCCCAACGAAGGTTGTCTACACATGATGAGTTGTACCAAGGAATGTTACATTTGGCATCCCAAAAATTGGCCAAAATATTATAGACACAATAGTCAAAAAATAAGTGGTCGGTCGAGTCAGGCCTAGAATTGCAAAATGCACAGACCGAGCTAGGAATTCTGCCATAAGCCATAAGGAATACCTGAGTTGGGAGACAGTTCTTTGCAATAAGCCAAAGTAAGAATTGATGTCTATGGGCAATAGCCTTGCTTCACACAAAGGAAGATCAAGGAGCCATTAGATTTACGCCTTATTGTAGCACAGGCCGAAGCCATCGAGAATTTCTCTGACAGATTTTCCACCCATATAAATGTGTCCTGGCTTTGAGAAAGGGGGGGGGGGGACTGTGACTCCCGATGATAGCAGCTCTTAAAGGATCAAAAACCCATCCGGAGAATATAAGTCTTTCACCTTCGCTTGTCTAGGCAGGTTTGATTGATAAATGAAGTTATCCGAGAAAACCGAATTAAGAAGGCCTATGTCAAGCCATGGATCAAACCATAGTGATGCGGACTCTTCATCTTCTATCTTCCATCTGAAGAGGGGTTGAATCTGACTCTGTAATGCAAGGATTTTCTGCCATGCCCAAGAGCAACATGTTGAGATAGAAGAAATCCAAAAGTTCTTCCTTTTGAGGTGGGTGGCATGAATTTATTTATACCAAAACGACTCTTTATCTGTAAATAGAAGCCAAATATGTTTTATCGTGGCTGCTTCGTTGCCGTCCTGAATCCTCCTCAACCCAAGGCCTCCTTCTGGATAGGGGAGGCATACATTGTCTCAGGAAACTTTCGCACCACTAGGGCCCATGGAAGATCCCTTCCACAAAAACTGTCTACAAATTTGTTCTATTTTATCTACAACCAAGGCCGGGAACCAAAATATGGAAGCCCAATAGGCTTGAATAGTATGTAACATCGACTTAATAAGTTGTAGTCGGCCCGCAAATGAGAGAAAATGGTAGGTCAAAGATTGGACTCTAGCAGTGAGGTGCTTACTAGGGCATTGCAATTTACTTTGCTCAATCTTGAGGTGATGATAAGAACGCCCATGTAACGGACCAGTAAAGATCCTAGAGAAAAGCCAAATGATATCGTTCATTTTTAAATAAAGTTAAAAATCGTGGAAGTGATGTATAACCAGAATCTACTACGTAGTATATGCCTATAACATGGTATATATAAATTTGTTATAATGGGCAACCATAACACAATCATAAGGAAAGTTTCTTCTTGTAGACAAAACAAATACCTTGTGGTGGTCGAGGAAATTGCAGTCAAGGAGTCTCGAGTGCTGCCGAAAGCACCTGGCAATCATTAGCAGATCATTCCCATTCAGAATACACAAAAGTAAACTTTATGTCAAATGAAAAAGCACATAGCACATTTTGGGTGGTATTCCCTTTCCTGCCTCTAAATGGGATTTGCTTAAATATAGAGACAGAAGCATGTATATGGGTGCCATCAATAGCACCTATACAACCCTGTGCATTTATGGAAATTCAATATTATACAAGATTATTAACATGTATTTAATAATGTAAACTCTGTATAAAAATCATACCTTGAAGTAGCGTTCATGATTAGGATCCATAAGAATTTCCTGTAGGACAATATCAAAATATGGTGGTTTGATAACCTCTTTTGGGAGTTTCAGAATTATTTTCAACACTATGTTAAAATACCTACTAATTGTTTGTCTTAAACGTTGAAATCTCTCATATAAATCTCTATTGGACTTATTGTGACAAACCAAAGATAAGAAAATCCTAAGTTGTTCATCTACTCTAACGTACCGACTATTTTTCAATCACATCGGTTCAGAAAAACATGTCTCTCCAACTTGAAGGCTTCATAAATTCTATATGAATGTCCATAAATAACTTCTATTATCCATTCGGGTCTTGATAATTTGTTGTCCTTAATAGGTTCTCTTGTATGCATAGACATGTCCACTGCAACAATGCACAACCATACTATCAATATGTTAATGTCATCATCATCCAATAATGGTTCAACTGGATCTACTTGCCCATTAGATACACTACTTGATCTTCTTTCCATAGTACCTATATCATCACATAAATACATGAACATCAATACAGACATTTGAAAATATATATAATAAGAGATAGCATAAGTTGTGACTAAAAACAAATCAAATATGAAAATCTCAACAATTCACGTATCCATGGTACCACTAAAATACAAGATCCTTGACATCAATATCTCTAAAAAGCCACATATAAACCAATAACATAAGTCAGACAATCAAATAAAACCCCACAGAATTCACAATGCAATTTTAACATCTATTGAAAACATTAAAGAAATCAATATCTTCTTTCAGCTGGGGATTTAATAAAAAGCCTCCATTTATGCGATACTAATACATGCTTATTTCGCTGCTTTGTTGTATAAATCTTGCTTCAACTTATGCATACTAACAAGTATGTCAATCATAGTAGATACGGAGAAAGGGCCCATGGGTGGTGGTATGGCTTGTGAGGTGGCAGAACCATTTATAGATTGACTTGTCTTAGCTTTGATAAGCTCTTGTATAACTTTGCAAGTGTCATCAACACCAAAAAATGTAGTACTTCTTCTCCTCTTGGTATTTGGAGTTCTATCTAATTCATGTTTTTTTATGAACTAAAATTGTTGTATTGTCGGATGTAAAAGCCCCATCATTAATGGGGTGTTTACTTAAGTCCTCCGGCTCACCGTCTGTATCGCCACCACCATTGTCACGTTCTATCGACATTTCCTGTGGCATGATTTCCAATAGCATATGTACCATCAAATATAATACACAAGTCGGCATACTAAGGAAATCCATTATTCTTGAATTTTGCCAACTCAGTATTATCTTGCAATTTTCCCAACAATGATATATGTTAACAACATAATCGAACATTTAAGAAATTACATATACAATGATATCAAAATGATCAAAAGTTAAAAGATACCTTGATGTAAGAATTCCAAATACTTGGATCGCCGACAACAACTGTGTTATTCACATTATCCCAGCCAAATCTGGATTGTGAAAGAAGTTTTTTAAAACTACTATACTGTTTTCTCAGTTTGATCACCTTGTTCCTCAACTGTAGTAGGGTATATTTGAATGCTGTCTGTTTATTGAATTCATTCCGTATGTTATTCCACCCTGATTTGTTGTAAGTAGAAGATATGCGATTTCCTTTTTAAATCTCCTCTACCAACAAACTTATAAATAAGTTGGTTAAAAGTTTGGTGTACTTTGCACTGAATATCTTTTTTTTGGAATGCCATTTAATCTTGACCGGTTGAGCATCATAGAAATTATGCCTTAAGTCAATAACGTAGTCATGTTGGAATTACAAGCAATACACGCAACCATTCTCAAGAGACTGATTAAAAAACAACAAAATAGATATATGTAGTCAACTAGTTACCAGATTTTGGAGATGCGCAAAATCCTATAAGCACCAACGTTAATAAAACTGTACAATTAGCAAAATGAGGAATTCATGTAAACAAGTAGAAACCAAATATATATGATACCTCACATCACACTATCAAGGCATACTATCAACCTAATGGTGGCATTTTGATGTGCATCAAACTAATAAAAAATAAACAAGTAATGTTTAAGACTAAAACAGAAGACCGAAGTCTATCACCGTTCTAGGAAAAACCTTATCAAAGAAGTAAATGCAAAGACGGCACAAATCTGCAAAGAAGAAGATGGACATGAGACGTGAGTAATGTCGATGATAAAGATACTTGAGAGTGCTGCATTAGGAACACAAAGCCAACATTGAAAAAGTAGAACATGACAAGTTGACAACACAATGACAATGACGAGTCACTGATCCTTAAATCTTTTATCATAGAGTAATTTTGTGTTTTTTATTTCATGTCCCTGGTTTTGGATCATGGCTAAACCGAGACAGAGCCATATCTTAAGAGAGAACCAAATATTCAATCAACTGCAGTTCAACAATTAAAATAGAATTTTCTAAAGAACAACTTTGAATCTGACAAGAACACAATACTTTTTATTATAATTAAGAAATTTCCTTAATGGATAAAGATCTATTCTGGATTGTGATTATATAACATCATATAAACAAAATCAAAGGAGGAATACATGAGCTCAATCCATCGTGTCCTTGGTTGGAGTGGGGAGAGAGAGGAAAATATTGCATGCCCTTAGAACAGAATAGCTAGTGCTATAGTAAAACTAGTATATTCTTCTCAATTTCCTGAGAAATAATATTGAGTTTACTTACTTTTTACTAAGTGAATAACATGCAACTAACCACTTTGTTATAATTGGCCTAAGTCAGATAAGGTTGGGGTAAGGGGAAAAGAGATCGATTTGAAGAAAGAACCTGCTCAAAAACAAATACAAGGTTAGTCCACTCTATATCCCTCGAGATCAACAAATTGGACCTGGCAAGAAGAGGTGCAACATAGGCTTAAAAATTCAAATAAAACATCAAGTCATTTCCAAATAACTCTGGACTTAAGGGAGAAAAACCTTCAATAGCTGAAATTTATAGCACAGAAAGGAAAAAGAGTTGTGGCACTACCCAATGACATACAAGCATTCATATGTAGGCTAAAAAAAGTAGACTGACATATGAAGCCATTTTTCTCTTAATCTTGAGTAAGTCACGCAACACTATATCGTTTATGAGCACCATAAGCCCACATGAGGAATAGGTAAATGATCATGTTTCAACTATGTTGTCCTTCATGGTCTGTCTAGTGGGGACTCTTTACTAAGGCCATGAAGTACTACAAGCATGTCTTCACCCTTAGGAACTCAACAGAAACAAGTCGAGATAGATGCTTCGAATGGTCAAAAGTTCATCACAGAGAAAGCATGGACAAAAAGTCTACATGATGCAACAACATGATCATAATATGGGAAGTCAAAAACCAAAGCAAATTCGCTGGTTCCAATGAGCAGATTCGTTGGTGCTCTAGCAAACTCACAAGCTCAAGCGCGAGCTCGCTCGCAAGTTCGAGATCTATGAAACCCTAAATCGGCGCTCGAGCGGGCGCCGATCAAGCGAGCTCTTACCCAAATCGGTTATGAGTCAAGGAAGATGGGTACTCACCTTGAACAAGCAGCTTTAGTCGGTGAGGGAGCATCAAGTTTTGTCACGAAGATTGCAAGCTTCAGAGCTTCAAGATTGCAACTTGAGTCGGCGAGGGAGTAGCAAGTTCTGTCTTCGGAGAGGAAGACCAATGTGACTAGAGAGCTTTTGTGGAAATGAGAGAATAGCCTCCACTCAAAAAGTCTTGTTGTTTCTCTCTTGATTCTTTTTTTTGTTCCCAAGAACAAGAAGCAACTTTTATTTATTTATTTTGGATTCTACTCCAAACCTGTTCCGATGAACAAATTTGTTTCCGAGAACAAAAAATTTACCAAACGCATTTATGTTCCAAATCCGCTCCCGGGAATAAAAGAACATAATTAGTTGTTCCCGAAAGTGTTACCATGTAGACCCTAAATCTCCAACCCTATCAAATGCCAAGTCTATTGACCCAAATGAATTACTAATAACAGTGATATTATTCTAACTATCAAGCAATAATAATAACAAAATTGAAGCACGTAGCTTATCTTCAAAATCATTCTCGACTGAACTTAATTGACTAGCAATTACATCAAATTCATTGATATAATTTGTAACAGATGTGCTTTTGCTCATTTTCAAGTTAAACAGACATCACATCAAATAGACATTATTAATCACATATGGCTTTTCTTACATATCTGATAGGCCTTTCATCAAACTAGTAGTGGTCTTCTCTTTCATGATGTTAAACATGATGTTACGAGCCTACGTTAGCTGAATAACACCTATGCCTCATATATCCAGTAATTCTCAATCGGCTTGCTTTATCGCATCTGATTTCTCCCCAGATATGGCAAGTGCAGTTTCATTTAGTAGCAATTCCTAGTCAGCTTGCTTCATCACATTTGGTTTCTCCCCAGATAGGGCAAGTGCAGTTTTATCTAGTAGTGATAATCTAGCAGTGTTCTTCTCATTCATGATATTAAACACGATGTTATGAGCCTACATCAACCAAATAATATTTGTAGCTCATCTATCTAGCAATTCCCAGTTAGCTTGCTTCATCGTATCTAGTTTCTCCCTAGACAGGACGAGTGCAATTTCATCTAGTAGAGATAACTTAAATTTGCATTTTCCAAAAACAAAAATCATTCACATCAAATCTATCGATTCTCATTTTTCCTTTTTTTTGCATCATCGATTCGCTTCAACTCAACCAAGTCTTGCACTGATACCAATTGTTGGGAGCAAGCATGTGAGACTCAATACCTTTCGTCTAGGAAGATTGCTAAGAAGGAGCCTGAGCCCAAGCCTAAATCCGTTAATATATCAAGTTAGACTTACCTTCATTCAAAAGTTTAAGTCAATGAATTATAAACTAATTATGATATATTAACTACTCAATATCTCATAATTTTTCGATGTGGGACTTATCTAATACAATTCACTTATACGTGTATCCTAACATTAGCCATCCTTATTTTAACCCAAGGATTACCCTTTTGGTGATCATATTTTTATGCTTTTTTGTGCAATTATCGCTGGAGTAGCGTAGAATTCCCTCGAAAAGTGCTATGTGATTCTTATGCTTGGATAGGTGCGTGCAGGTGGAGTTATGTTAACCATAGAGGACTCATTTGGCAATGGACACATTAAAAGAGGTGTAGAGGCCACTTTTCGAAATTTATTTTTCTAAATTGGAATTTACTTTTTCAACATAGAAAGTATCTCATGAATAAGGTAATAATGTATCTTGTTACAGTTTTTAAGGGGTGATTGCAAAATAAAACCAAAATGGGCTACTTGTTGTGTTGATGAAAAGCATATTTATTCCGTCACAAATTGATAATTATCTAATAAATTGCTTTTTGCTATGCGGAAATTTGTGATTTTTTGTTTGTTTGTTAAAGCACGTTTATTAGTGTTTATAAGACTCTGAGGCATAGGGCACATGTCCTCACATGTTTGGAAAGAATTTTACTTTTTATTTTTCAGTTAATCCAAAATTTACAAACCGCACATTTTGACCTTTTCTTATGTAGTAAAACATTCGATTTTCGCTGTATGCAATTTTTTACAAGTAAAATACCCATATGAAAATTTCATAATATTTTAAAATTCGGATAATATTTTAAATCTCGGCGGTTTTTGTGGAAGAATAAACAAATCTTAATGTTCATTTTTTTGGCAGAAAACTCACGTTTTGAATTTTTTTTTTTAAATATGATCGCTCGTCTTGCTTAAAAAAAGTATTAAAAGATATTTTCATCGTATGTAAAAAAATTTTGGGCATAAGTTATTGCAATTAATGAAAACACTTTTTGTTGGCTAATCATTTTGGGGCATGAACAACCATTTTTAATAAAATATTTTTTCTAACCTTCTCGTAAAACAAACGAACCCTTAAAACAAAAACAACAAGAATGAAATCAATTACAATGATAAAAATCCTCGCTCTATGACTATCAACGTTGCTTGTGAATCTTTTTTATGTACCGCACAACCTGAAGTATTGCCTCCCTGAATAAATAAATAAATAAATAATTAGAAGGATTGCACTTCAATGTCCAAATGAAAAGAGCCAAGAGAAAATTCTTCCTAAGCCCCCGGTCAGTCTCAACCTGACGCAGTCATGATGGAAGCAGTTAAAGTTGTCATCATCCCACACATAATCGAATCAAATAAAAGACCAATAATTTACCAAAAAAATAAAAGATCAATAAACCATCTAGAAAAATAAAAAAAATTTAATCCTAGGGTCATGAGATGGTGTGGCTCTATGTATAATAATAATTTGTTGTGTCCCTTTCAATACGTCCTAGTTCCAAACCTAGCTATCAATCATGCCACTTCTTTTATTTAGTTAATTTATTATAGATTGTGACATTTTCGATTGCTCCTTGTGGCCAAGGTACATTCTAAGATGCCTTGAGAGTGATACCTTAGATGATGTCATGATTTTACTATTTATATATTCTATTAGTTCCTTTCATGCTTAGTGTGATTTTCTTATCTGAAAAGATTTGAACTCAAAATCTTTGATAATAGTTGAGATTTCGTGAGACTAATTTCAACCGTTCTACATATTTAAACAGTTAGATAAATAATTCATCCTAGTATTTGAATATTTCATTAAGCTTCTTTGATTTAAGCTCGAGCTAGGATTAAAACTTTCAAGCTTGCAAACTTTGGGTTCACCTTCGAGTTGAGCTTGAATTTGAGTTTTCGAAGCATCGCCCCACCAAATCACAACTATGCAAGCATAAGAATTCAACTGCTTAATTTTCAAGCTGCTTTCGAGCCGATTACTTGCGAATTCGAGTCAAGTTAATGAAACACTTTTGGCTCAACTATGCTAATGTAAGAAGAATTAAGCTCGAATAAAATTCACTGAGGCGCACACGATAACTATTATATTTTTTGTTTTGAGAACAAGTTTGGAAAACTATTTTTTTATTTCTAAAATAGAAATAGAAATAAAAAACTCTTTCCATTGCTTCTCTCACCACCCGCGATTGTTGTCGCCCATTGATGTATGATTTCTACATCCACAGTTTCAGTTCAATTGATTAAAAATATTTTATCTCAACGAATGAAAAAAAGCATGGGAGGAAAATATTTGAGAAAGCCTATCAACCAAATTTTTGTTCCAAGAACAAAATTTTTGTTTCTTATCAAATGAGTATCTTTGCTTGGAATATTATTTAGAACTTGAAACCTATTTTGCATATTTTGAAACTTGAAATCGAACAATTCCTATTAATTTGATTATCGAGTTTCAGGTTCTACCCTGAAAACTATGCTTATTTCTAATAATTAATCAATATCTGTATTAGTTGCATGATTGAAAAGGTACCATCAACCCTACAAGAAACCGTAAATAAAAATAGGAAACAACAGTGCTAATCATAAAATAAAATGAAAAAAAAACATGAAATGAGAAAATAAAAGAGGCTTTACGATAACAACACGTTGCGAGCCACAATGATTTTTGATTTAATTATTATTTATTTATTTTGCTGCTTAAAATATGTCGTTATCTTTAGAATAGATTATATAACTGCCACATAAGTATTTTTAAAAAGAAAAGAAAGAGAGAGAGAGAGAGCCCAATTTCTTTTTGAATTATCCTCCCAGATATTTGCTCCGGACGCAATCTCCACCCGTCTCTCGGCGCGTGTGCCTACGCGCGGTCCCGATTTTATTCCCGGCATTCCGCGTCCAAAGAGCGTGTGTCCACGTCAGCGTTACGGTCGCAGATGCCGAGTCAGATCGCACCGTATCTTCTTTCTCTCTCTCTCTCTCTCTCAATAATTATCGATGGAAATCAATATAAAATATGGAAGTGCTTTGAACAGTTAATTTGGCGATTTCAGAATTTCAAATTAATGCGATAAATGAGTATCGAAATTTGACTCCAATGAACCTCTTTTATTTATTTATAGAAACATCGAAATTCCACCATCCATATTGTCTTCCAATGCGAGGGTAATGCTCGATAAACAGGCCTGTCCCTATGGTCAATGATGATCCTCATCGGTGCTTAGTAGACCGTCGCCTCAGTCATAAGGATTATATTAATAAATTATTAAAATGTTTGGGATTAAATCAATAAATGTTCAAAATGTTTATGATTATATCAACATAATCAAAATGTTTATAATTGAATTGTCAAATCATTAAAAAGTTAAAGGTCAAATTGGCTCATCCTATGTTGGGTTTACGACTTCTTAGTCGATTTTCTTAACGTCACTTTGAGGCCCTTTGATATAATTCGAAAGGCTCATATAAGCGCATTGACTAATCGAGAGGACAATGATGATGACGAACTCCATTAGAGGCGGAGCATATAGAAAAATAATGCGGATATTGTCACATCTTCTCTAAATTATTTCCCTTATTTTTTAATATTGGACGGTGCCTTCTTTAAACCTACTTGTATTATATATTTATTCCCTCTAGCTGAGTCATGTCGTGGGCTTCTAAAAGTCAACGAAATTTTCCCACTTCATGAGCCGAGCCTTAATGCTAATCCCCTTTTGTCATGATTTGCAATTAGAGTGTGTTGTTTCTCTCTTTGTTTGTGATATATTTATCCCAATTTTTTATTCATGATAGCAAAAATCCCATACTTGTACACGATAATATATTTACTTCAAATTTTTGACACCAAAAATCCTGAAATTATATTAGTGTGACAAATTTACCCTCACTAGAGGGCTTCTCAAAGTCAAAATGAAATTTTCCCACTTCATGAGCCGAGCCTTAATGCTTATTCCCTTATGTCATGATTTGCAATTGGAGTGTGTTGTTTCTCCCTTCGTTAGTGATGTATTTATCCCAATTTGTTGTCATGATAGAAGAATCCCAAATTTGTACGGAAACATATTTACTTTGAATTTTTGACACCAAAAACCTTGAAATTATATCAATGCGACAAATTTACCCTCACTAGTGTGAGATGAATGTATCACACAAGTATAAATTTGAGGTAAAAGTTTTAGATGAATATGTCACACGAATATAAATTTAGAGTTTTTTGAGTTACAGAAGATAGCTTAGAATAAATATGTCTTGCGTGTACAAATTTAAGATAACCATGTCAAGGTTGGCAAAGTCTTGAGTTTTTTTGTGTGTGGTTTTTCTCTCTCTTTTTTTTTAATTGAAATGAATGAAATGTTACTTCCGACAAAAACAAATTGCTAATTACCTAGCTAAGGGGGTAGCAACCTTCTTTAGGTCTTAGTCGAACATCCGTGTATCCATAAGTAATCGAGAATAATGGTTTTCGCATGTAATGAACTGATGATGATGTATTTTGTATCATGTGCACGTGTCGTGTACTGTTTTATTTAGTGGATTGAGCACTCGAAGCTATCGATAATTGAGATAAGGAAGAATAAAGGTAGCCATCCTATATGGTCCGCCGGATTTTAAGACATGGAAAACGTGACCCGATATTGTTCTCTTTAATGGACACCGATAGCGGATTCCATTTTGCTTGTTGATCGGGTGAAAGAATTGGGGACGGCACGGGCTGCCCGGGGCCCCGTCGCCGCCCCGGCCGGGGAGGTTTTTTTCCCCCACAAGAAAAAAATGTTGGCGGGGGAATGTCCGGTTCTCTTGCGCACGTTTTTACATATGTTTGGAGGCATGTTTTATGTGTTTTGCTAGTTTCATATGGATGGCATATACCAATGATATATCCAAATATAGGTTATCATGTATATTTTTGTAAATTTAGTTAAGTAACAAAGATGGTAATTAATATACATTTTTTAAATATATAATCAATATAACTCATGATATTAAAATCATTCATTTAAAGTTTCGATTTTTGATGATTAAAGTACAATTTTATTTTATTAAGTGGAAGGTTTCCATCGAACTTCACATTAATTTATCTATTGCTGATTTTATGACGTGAGTAGTCGATGTTAAATTAGACATTTGCAAATCCCTTTTTTTTTTGCTGGTGATTTATTGCTTAGATATATGTCAAGATAGAGATATATACTTTGGAAATTTTCGCCTTCAACTAGGTGAGGTCTCGCGGGACGATGTTGCCCCATGCAAAATGTCCCGCCTCGTGCCCATTCCTAAATAGAATTGAGAATTGAGGCATTGGATTTGCTAAAGAGAATCAATCTAGAAAGAAATCATTTTATTTTCTCAATGATCGAGATGGGTATTCATGACTTGCAAGTTTAAACTTATTTGCGTTAGTGGCCTTTGTTAATTAGACGGCATTGAAAATAACCTTATTTCGCTTTCCACTAGCATCTTGTTGTAGTTGCAATAACTACCTTGGTATTCATGATTTAGGCTATTTCTAGAGTCTTCTTCAAAAATCTAATGTCTGCCGACCGATAACAGATATGACTTATACTAAATATTTTTATAGCAAGTGTTGAGGTGATCCAACTTGCACATCATGCTTTGGAAAAAAGAAGAGATACATACTCTAATTTACTATGAAAAAAATTGGCCAAGTTTTTAAATTGTTCACGTTTGATTCCTCCATAAAGCAGTTTCAGATCCCCACTTGATGAAAACTCTCATTCCTTTCTAGCTCACCTATGGATTCCCTAGTTGTAACCTCATGATGGGAATTGTTTGTCTTCGACGACAGGGATGGGCAAACTTGGTTAAGACAAAAACGTCAATCCAAAAGTAATTTCAATTGAAAAAGAGAAAAAGAACGAAGAAAGGAGAAGTAATCGATACGGTATTAAATTGAGTCTAAGCACTATAACTTGAAAATAATGATGTCAAAGGGCTGTTCGAGGTGTTTGTGTTTATTGTTTTGATCTCAATTAGGGTTGACTCGCATTAGAAATTCGGAATCGGGCTATTTATACTTTGCTCTTGCAGTGCCTATCGGCGTGTGCTTAGATGAGCGTGAGATTTTACGGGTGGATACAAATAGATTGGTATACCAAATTGGAACAAGCGTATCGACAAAAAAGGAAAGTCGAAATTCACTGAGGATGACACGTGGCGGGCCCCGAGTGGCCAAGAACCCAATCGCCTTCCGAGCCACACGAATTTGCGGGGCCGGACCGTACCCGACCCGAATCAGATCCGCACGGAAGCGCACCGATGCCGGATGAGGACGAAGCTGGCCGGGCCGACGCGGAGTCAACGCGCGTCTCCCGCGCGTGAGCCTTCTGCGGCACGTCGTCCCATCCATCCGAGAGCCCTCGAAACGCGAGCGGGCCGTTGTCGTTTTGCCCACCCGCGCGGCGCAAAACGCAAACAGAAGCCAGCCAAGGCAGGATTTAAAATGGAATTTTCATTAGAGGAGATCGAAGGAAGCACACTGTTAAACGTCACTTCTTCTTCGCTCTAGAGAGAGAGAGGGGGAGGGAGGGAGGGAGGGAGGGAGAGAGCTTCTCCGGCACGGCGGCGCCGGCGGCCATGGAGCCAGAATCCGGGATTCCGAATCCCCGCAACCCGTCTCAGGTTAGGGTTCCTCGTCTCGCCGGAACTCGCCGGCAGTTCGCCTGTTTTTTCGGATTCGAACGGGGTGGGGGGTGGAGGCGATGTCGTATTGCGCTGCTGCTGCTGCTGCTGCTTTGATCTTGTTGGGGATGATGTTGGATTCGGTGCCTGTCTTGCGTGGAGATTTCGGATTGGTTTTCTCACTGGGAATGCCCCTGATTTGTCTCGTGGTTCCGGGGCTCCGTCTCGTTGAATCTGTATAGTTCTGGCTCCCCGGGGAGCTTGAAGCTGCTATTGGCGTTTGCGTTTCTGTGACTGTGGATGCTGTATACGGTGTTATACAGTTTCTTGTTCTGATAAGGGACGTGATGATGTGGGTTGTTGGGATGAGTATGCCGCGACCATCCGATGGAAGTTATTTATGCGAATCATCGATTGTTCACTTCCTTGCCATTTTGTTTTAGATAAACGCGGTTTGTTGGTTGTCTGATTGAATTTTCCGATTCAAATCATCAGGTTTACAGTTTCTTGGGATGCTGTTTGAGTTGAACACGGTTATTAATCGTTGGCTGTCTCTGGCTTTCCAATGGAATTCGTTGTTGTTAGTCTTTCTGCACGTTACATGAAAGCTTGGGGCCAGACTTTACGAATGTTTATCTTTGAATTTCTATACATTGGCATTTTATGAAGTTTAGGCAGGATGCATCATGGTTGACTGGCTACTTGAATGCATATATTAAGTGTGTGCATGTGTTTTTTTTTTTTGTTCCTTAGGATTTCGTTCCTTGAGTACAAAGAGATAACCATGGCACAATTTTTGGGTTTCTATATTTCGCTAATTCCCGTAGTTCATTTGTATGGCTGAAGCTTGAACTTTGTTTATGTGGCCTTGCAGCTTTGTTGGGTTAATCTATCAAGGACTTTGATATTAGCGTACCAAAGCCTCGGTGTTGTGTATGGAGACCTGAGCACTTCGCCTCTTTATGTCTATACTAGCACCTTTGTTGGGAAGTTGCAGACACACCAAAGTGAAGATGCGATATTTGGTGCTTTCTCCCTGATCTTTTGGACTCTTACTTTACTACCATTGCTTAAGTATGTTGTCATCCTGCTCAGTGCTGATGATAATGGTGAAGGTATAAGGATTTTAATCTTAATAAATAGAGTACTAATATGGTTATGATCAGCACACTAAAGGATCTGATGCATGTCAGGTGGGACATTTGCTCTTTATTCACTGCTTTGTAGGCATGCAAAGTTTAGTTTACTTCCCAATCAACAAGCGGCTGATGAGGAGCTCTCAGCCTACAAGTATGGACCCTCAGCAGCTGTTGCAGCCCCTTCTCCACTGAAAAGATTCTTAGAGAAGCACAAAAAGCTACGAACAGCTCTCCTTCTCATTGTATTATTTGGTGCTTGCATGTTAATTGGGGATGGTGTTCTTACTCCAGCTATTTCAGGTAAGATAATTGGAATGTTCTTATTAAATTGGTACAAATTAGAATTTGGTGGTGCTTTTACCTACATGTTAAGTTGGTTGTTGGATTGAGTATATTCAATCTACTGCCTTCTTGGTCTCCTGGGGCTGTGGGGCATAACTTGGATAGTAATGACCTGTTTACTTTCTGAGAATAATTTTTTGTTAAATACCTGATGGATTTGACAGAAGATACCCATAAGCAGCTTCGTGAATGTCTGAGCAATTGTAAACATAAAAAAGGTTGGGTAGTGCAGATAACAATAACTAAACCTAATCTCTGGGGTTTCTTTGCTTTTTAGCTCACATCTGTATATATTACATTAAATATCACAGTGAGTAAATTAATCATAAAATTGTAAGCTCAAGTAATGATTCTAGGACTAAATATGATAATGATAATAATTGCTCTTATGCAGCGCTATTGGTCTGTTGTATCATTGACTTCCACAGGATATTATCATTGTTTCACCTAGATTTCTGTCCAACTGGGAAATTGAAATGGAACATAACTCCTTTTTCCTATTAGTTATTCTGTTTTTGTGATTACGAGTTCAGAAGAACACTTGCTCAATGACGCACTGTCTGTGGCTAGTGGTGACAATTGAAGCTTCTATAGGTGACTGTGGCACTTCTGTTTTCTTATGGCATCTATTTTGCTGCAGTTCTCTCAGCGGTATCAGGCTTAGAAATTGCTGAGAATAAGCTAACAAAAGGTATATGCATCTCTGTTCCCATCTCCATGTGAATAAGAGATGTGATTCTCATATGTTCTGTGATGGTTTACTATATGCAGGTGAACTGGTCTTGCTTGCATGTGTCATATTGGTGGGCCTGTTTGCTTTGCAGCATTTTGGCACTCATAGGGTAGCTTTTATGTTTGCTCCAATTGTTATCATCTGGTTGATATCCATTTTTATTATTGGCATTTATAATACTATACACTGGAATCCAAATATCATACGAGCCATTTCTCCATATTACATAATCAAGTTCTTCAATGAGACTGGGAAGGATGGCTGGATTTCTCTTGGTGGTATCCTCCTCTCAATAACCGGTATGTTGGTGCCAGATCCCCTTGATCTATTCGCTATAGTGCAGTGGACCTTTGTTGTTTAGGTGGTGTGAGAGATGTTAGTCAGTCCATTTTGAAAGGCTTGGATGCTGATTACCGTTTCTGATTCCCTACTTCTTCTGCTAATTTTCTGAAGTTCTGTCTGTTCTGGGCAGGTACTGAGGCTATGTTTGCCGATCTTGGTCATTTTACTGCTTTGTCAATAAGGGTGAGATCTTCTTGCATTTACGCATTTCTTTGCCTCATGCTCATATATATGAAAAACTCTAATATGATGGGCACATAATCATTATCTGTGACTCTAGTTCGTGTCATAGATAGATTTGTAGGGAACAAAGGCAAATGAAATTTTCATTTGATGAAGTTAATGACTTGTGGAAACAAGTAGCCGAAAGGGTTGGAGTCTAATAATGATAGTTATTCTTCATAGTGGATTCTAGGTGGAAAAGGGTGGAAACTTTCCTTTTATGCATTCTGTTATTCCAAAGTTCTGCCGATGCAACACAGTACTTGATTGATCCTTCTTTTACGTGTAAATTAATCTCATGTGTTTTTTCTTGTTGTTGTGTGCAGCTTGCATTTGCTTTTGTCATATACCCTTGTTTGGTAGTTCAATACATGGGTCAGGCTGCTTTCCTATCCAAAAATCTTGATTCCATTTCTTTCAGTTTCTACAACTCAATACCTGGTTAGTTTATTTTCTCCATAATGCCTCTCCAAGTTCTTTATATGGATTTCATTTGGCATTTGGTCTGATGTTACTTATTATCCTTGCCCTGCAGACCCTGTGTTTTGGCCTGTATTTGTCATTGCCACTCTCGCGGCCATTGTGGGAAGTCAAGCAGTTATAACTGCTACATTTTCCATTGTCAAGCAATGCCATGCCCTCGGTTGCTTTCCAAGAGTGAAAGTAGTCCACACCTCAAAGCATATATATGGACAGATCTACATCCCTGAGATAAATTGGATCCTCATGATTCTTACCCTTGCTGTTACAATTGGATTTCAAGACACCACTTTGATTGGAAATGCTTATGGTAAATTTCCTCCCTTTTTTCCCTCGCTACATGAGTCCTTTGCCTTTTGAGTTGGGTAGATGGTTAGATGCTTCACGACAATGAACTGTGGGGGTTTGCGTGCATCATAAACTGATCTGAGTGATAAGGAAACAACAATTTTGGAAAAGTTATTTTTCATGCATTTTGCTAAAGATTTTCTAACCTGAAGGAGACTTATTGTGCTGGTAAACTTTCCCATTGTTCCCTGGAAGTTATGAGGTCAAGTTGTGATTATAACTTCTCTGCCATACCAAGATAGTCTCATATGTTGTCTCCCGACATTCTGCAGCAAAAGAGACTCACATTCTTTGATGCTTTTTGGTCTGTTAGACCTTCCTCCGTAATCTATGCTCATCTGTATCCACTCTTTTATCCTCTAACTAGAAAAGAGATCTCTAATCATCTTTGGGTGAAGGAATTTGGTAGCGTGATTCTGCAGCTGTGATGATTTTTTTTCTTCTCAATTATAATGACTATTTGTTGTTGGTTTTAATTATCCACTTCAACTTTGGTTTTCAGGACTTGCGTGCATGACAGTTATGTTTGTCACAACTTTTCTCATGGCGCTTGTCATCGTGTTTGTCTGGCAAAAAAGCGTTGTGGTGGCTACAGTTTTTCTTCTCTTCTTCTGGATCATTGAGGGTGTCTACTTGTCTGCGGCGTTTATGAAAGTGCCCCAGGGAGGATGGGTCCCTATTGTTCTCTCTTGCATTTTCATGATTGTCATGTTTGTGTGGCATTATGGAACCCGCAAGAAGTACAATTATGACCTGCATAATAAAGTTTCATTAAAATGGTTGCTTGGCTTGGGCCCAACCCTCGGTATTGTGCGTGTGCCAGGAATTGGCCTCATATACTCGGAACTAGCAACAGGAGTACCTGCAATCTTTTCCCATTTCGTAACAAATCTCCCTGCATTCCATGAGGTGCTTGTATTTGTTTGTGTGAAATCAGTGCCAGTGCCCTATGTCTCACCTGAAGAACGCTTCCTGATTGGTCGTGTTTGTCCTAGACCTTATCGTATGTATAGATGCATTGTCAGATATGGGTATAAAGACATTCAGCGTGATGATGGATATTTTGAGAATCAGCTGATACAGAGCATTGCTGAGTTCATTCAGATGGAAGCTGTAGAACCCCAATTCTCGAGCTCTGAGACTTCATCTCTGGATGGTAGAATGGCTGTTATAAGCACCAGGACTGTCGAATCAACTGCAAACTTAATAGTATCTGAGGTGGAGGAATTTGATCTTTCCATCCGGAGCAGCAAATCATTGACGCTTCAAAGCTTGCGATCTGCATATGAGACTGAGAACCCTCAGGTCAGGAGGTGTCAAGTGAGGTTTCAGTTACCACCAAATCCAGGGATGGACCCAGCTGTTAGGGATGAATTGGTGGACCTGATCCAGGCAAAAGATGCAGGCGTGGCTTATATAATGGGTCATTCATACGTGAAGGCAAGGAGATCATCATCGTTCTTGAAAAAGCTGGTGATTGACATTGGATATTCATTTCTCCGAAAAAATTGCAGAGGCCCTTCTGTTGCGCTAAACATTCCTCACATCAGTCTCATTGAAGTTGGCATGATATATTATGTCTAGAGCCTCAAGGGATGCTTATTTTCTCTGCTGCGACCCAAGATTCTCTTTCCAATGGGCAGAGACTGAGACTCTGTCGACCGCCTTTGGAGAAGGTGGTGGACGCTAAACTGGAGGTTGGAGCTTTTGTTCTTTCTTTTTGGTTGCATAGGGTGAGGGAGAGGTAAACTGTAACTCACAGATACACCTAGTGGTTGGTAAAGAAGAGCGACTCCTGCTCGTTTTGTGACATCAATCTTCAGTTTTCAGTTATTAGGTTTCTAGATGCAGGCCTTTTTAGGGGAGTATACTTGGGCTGCTTTCAGATTGTATAGCTGGACACAAAAAGTAAAATCCTTCTCTTCATCTGGCTAAATCGATTTCGTTTTGTCACATCTTATAGATTGATTTGAAGCAGGCAACTTATTAACACGCCATACAGAATGTCTCCTGTTGGTGATTCTGTGCTGCTATGACCGATGCTTCACCGGTGCTCTCGCTCGACATTTGTTCAGTCAGGAGTGTAATCTTGGTTTTGGAAACCGTAGTGAAGCTTAAGTAGGTACTGCAAAATACTGAGGTCCCATCCCTCGGGTGATTTAGGGATGCTAGCTCGAAGCCATGAAGATTTTTAGGTGCTTTTTCAAAAATGGTCCATACATTCATTGCATTAGTTCTCTCTTGGTCCTCCTATCCTATCTAGTTCTTAAATGTGCTCGCGTCGTAGCGGTAGAGGAAGCAGTTATGGAGTCTTTCGGCCGATTTCCAAACTTCTTGTGACAAATTTCATTTTCCAGTCTGAACTCCTCGAGCCAGGTTGGGTATAGATTTGACTTTCATCTATTGGTTAGAAATGAGTTCAAAAGAGGGAAAGCCAAATCATGCAATGAGTCTCAGAGCAGATTTCAAGCAAACCCGTTGTCATTCTATAATGCGTTGTATCGACCGACCCACTAGACGACTAATCAAGTCATGAACATATCTAAAAAATTTCTAAATTGTAGATCTTTTGGTTGATTATTTAATCATATTTATTGCACTTTTATCAATCAATTCCGGCAGTTTGCTTTCAATTTGATAAAAACTCGATAATATTAAATAATTTCGTGAAATGAGAGACCTCCAAAAAGAGAGAGAATTACAATCTATTGCTTAAATTATTTTTCAGTTTGATATTCCTATTTGTTTATTTACTTGAAATGATGTGAGAAAGCGAAGTGATTCGATTCGAATAAGTTCTAATGCCTGTGGCTGTAGTTTTAGATTGCTTTCTGCTAATTGACAGGCCCTCCCAAAAGAAAATATTCTTTTTTGATCTATATTTCCTCAAAAGAAATTATTTTTCTTTTAAGTGAATTACATGGCTCATTCACCAAAATAAAAGTCCCTCAACTGCTGTCATGTCCAGTTTGGGTCTCAATTAGTTATAAACGTGAAAGCAAGCAAAACTCAAATATAAATTTAATTAGCATAAGGTAAACAAACGTTTTTCCATTCGATTAAAAGTTTTCCCATCACTTTCTTTTTAATAGGAGATTTGTTTTGGGCATTTAATCCAAACTAATACAGATCTCTCGTTTTTTTCATTCAAAAAATAAAATTTATACGGGCCTTCTTAGTACTTATCCTAAATGAATTAAAAATAAAATATGGGATAATTACAAAGTGGCCAACTCAATCATAACATTTTTCAATTTGACTAATTTATTCCAAAACTTTTTGACGATTTATCAATGTAGATTTTTAGCTAATTTTGGCTAGACATTTAATGTAATAAGATATAACAAAATCTCATGAATTTCATATCCTATCCAATCTTATCTTGCTTAAAGATCCGAATAACCAAATGTAATTTGAGCTGATATAGACAATTTTGTGTTTTTTTTTTTAAATTTTCTAATTTCTTTTCTTTTCTTCTACTTCCTTTATTTCCTTTTTATTTTTTTCCTATTTCACTTCGCTCATCATTGTTGAGACCAGCAAAGAAGTTGCCAGCCACAGTGAAGGCCGGGATACTCTTGACCCCGTGTTGCCGCCTCACCTTGTCATGCCCTTTTTCCGGCCACCAACTAAGGCCCAATCCTAGAAAGCCATTGGAAGTTAGAGTTAAGCAACTTCGATGGCAGTTGCAGGTCGAATCTTTGATCTTGAGAAGGTCGAGAAGCCAAAGGGAGAGAGATCGTCATGGGATGGAAATGACTGCTCGTTCTAGGCTTGCAACAATTGCATGCCTGGCCGGATGAGCAAGAGACAAAGAAGCATTAAGAAAGATTGGATCGTTTGGCTCGTGATTATTTTTCATTTTTTAAAAATTTTTTATGAGATTGTAAATATATTATGCAGACCTAGCAATGGTTTCAATATGTTGCGAACTTATATCACAATTATTTGACTCTATGCCGAATTTTCTTTTTTATATAAGAGATAAATTGGGAAATGTTGCCATATGGCAAAATCTGGAGCGTGGATTGAACTAACTATATCTGTTTATATGTCATAAGTACACTGGCCAATAATGGTGGGCTCATGTCATTAAGAATGGACTGACTTTAAATCTCCACTAACGAGCCCCACTCTGAATTTATTAAATCAAAACTTTCTAAAAGGAGTATATTCTTTCGAAGTCGTAATTATGCTTTTTCAAAAGGAGTAGATTTTCTCAAATTCACGAAAAGAAGACAAAGAAATCTCACGAAGGAGGAGAAGAAGACACCTGCAACATTTTTTTTCTAACAGACTTTCGAGATAATTGTGCATGCTTCCCCTCTTGGCACACTTGTCATTCCATATATATCGAGATTAATTTAGGGATGCAATTTTCCTAATTGTGGATAAGACATACTTTCAAAAATAGATTGCATTTGATCTCCGATGAATACATTTGAAACAAAATAACTATGAATTTATTATTGGATCTTTGTGATCGGTATAAGTAACGTTGGCTCACGACCTCACAGAAATCTGATTGCCTATATGTGCGTTACTTGCCCCAAGTGTGCCGGCATTCTTAGGGCCTCATTTATATGTCAAAAACTATGTAAACTTGAGCCATTACACAAAGATCGAATGTCAATTGGTCGTGGAAATTATTTATGCTAGATCCTTCCTATTTATGAATATTGAAAAAAAAAAAAAAATCAGCCATGCCTTGAAAATATAAAAACCTGTGAGATTTTACCATTTCAAGTATGAATTCTATTCCATAGTTGAAACCCTAAATCGGTTGGCCAACAGCACCCCTGTAGAAAATGAAGAAGTGAGCTGGGAGTTAGAAACATATTAGTTGGAGTTAGTGACTTTGACAAGTCAACCTGCAGATCAAATGAGTTGGGAGAACTTGAGCCCAGATTAGTTAAACTGGGAAGTGTGAACTTTCATTAGCGAAGCCCAAGCCCTTTTAGCAAAAATCCAGCCCATGAAGATAACCCATTGTAGAGAAATGCAAATAGAATGGCGGACTGGGTAGTGAAGGCCCATCGCAATAATAGACTACTGGATAACTGGGTCCAATTTCTCCATCGAGCCTTTTGGATATTTTATGTTTCGATGTAACCTACTTTACTACTTTTTAATGAAACATGCATATTTTCGACCAATTCTACCAAAATAAAAAGTTTGTATTCTTTGCCTTGACAGGGAAATTGAAGGTGCCATCACGATATCTTAGGTCTTTTGGTCAATGGTTTCACACGCACGGCGAAAGGCATCCTTTGATGCACAAATCAAGGTGCTCGCTTGACTAGAAACCCTAGAATACTTTCGATAAAGGTCGAAAGCTACTTCAAAATTACACTCGGATCAATCTGATTTGATAACGTACAAATAGCACAAATCAACCCTTACGGGGAGGTCAGTCTATTTATCAGAAAATTTTGCACTCTTTTCAGATTACATATTCCTCCACCACACTTCCATATTTTCCTATCTACATCCATCCTTGTCCATTACACACGAGAAGTAGAAAATGTGACGGATCGAGTTGCCAAAGCCTATAGTAGAACAAGCCTTCATTCAAACCGGATTTTATGCCCGGTCAAATGATCTCTTACCGAATGGATATTATCTTCACTACAAAAAAGAATAAAAAATAAAATTTAAAGAAGGTGTGGAATTTTTCATGTTAGCTAAAAAGAGAAAGAAGATAAGAAAATACCATAAAAAGCTAAAAATAATAATTTTGCTATTTCCAGTCAGGATAGGGGACCGCCCTGTGATCCTGTCCACCTTTTTACATTACCTGGAAGCAGCAAAAAGCATCCTCCAATCCATAACCACCACCACCTTCTCTCTCTCTCTCTCTCTCGTCGCTCGTGAACGTGACTGCAACTTCTGCCCTCGTCCGTACACATCGCCACCGCGGCTTCGCGATCCCCGGAAATCGCGACGGTCGGAGAGGCGGAGAATGAGCTTCCAGGACGTCCAGAACGGCGGCCGGCCGGCCCCTTCCCGATCCCAGAGCCCCTCGCAGGCGGTGGCCGCCGGGATCTTCCAGATCAACACCGCCGTCGCCGGCTTCCGCCGTCTCGTCGACGGCATCGGCACCGCCAAGGACACCCCCGATCACCGCCAGAAACTGTTCGTCTTGCCTCACCTTCCTCCCTCTCTCTCCCTCTCTCTCTTTCGATGGCAATGCTCACCGGAGAGTTTTCCGTTCGCAGGCACAGTACGAGGCAGAGGATACTGCAATTGGTGAAGGACACTTCGGCGAAGCTCAAGGCGCTGAGCGAATCCGATCACGACTCCAGAGTCAATGTACGTACGATCTCTTCCGCTTTTGTAACTTCGATTCTTGTGTTTTCGCTTCGCGATCCGGTACGATTTCGTCTCTCGCGAGATCACGGCGTTCGGATTGAAATTCGAGCCCTCGTGTTGATACAATCCGCGTGCGTTGCGTTTATCCAGCCGAGTAAGAAGATCGAAGATGCGAAGCTCGCGAGGGATTTCCAAACCACATTGCAAGAGTTCCAGAAAGTCCAGCAGCTCGCGGCGGAGCGCGAGTCGACTTATGCTCCGTCCGGCCCTCCTCCCTCCTCCGCAACGACGTACGTTCGTCTATTGGGATTGTCGGGTTTTGACTGATGGGAAAAGATGATGGCTTGTTCGTTTCCCTTTTGTTTGTTGCTTTTCGCGGACTCTTTGGGTTTTGAGTTTTGACTATTAGGTCTGTGTCGACTGCTTTTCGAACAGTTCCGGGTCTGATGAGCAAGTGGCATCTAGAATGGACCAAGAATACCAGCCTTTTCTTACGGTACAGAGGAGGTAAGCAATTCGACACTCTGCTGAATTACTTTAATGTGGATTAATCGAGGTTGGTGTAAGTTTGGAACCCATTTTCATTGAGTCTTGTTTGATGGCTTGTTCCATGTTGGACATTACATGCATTGCACATTATATTTTTCAGTAATCTTTTGAATAGTAGTATTCATGCTGGGAGTTATCAATGCAATCAGGCGTTTGTAATTTAGGTTACACGCAAAATGTGTCTGTTCTGTTGTCTGCTCAATGCAATAGAGCCTTGGAAGCTCAATGTGGTCTTTTTCAGCTTTTATCCCAGCATCTCATTGGCTAAACATGATTAAACTTCATGCTAATGAAATGGAAGACAAAAGTCAAGTATTTTAAAACCATGTCTATGAAAAAATAATGTCAGTTCTTCTATTTCAGGCAGGAGGTCGTGCTTTTAGACAATGAAATTTCTTTCAATGAGGCTATGATTGATGAAAGAGACCAAGGTATAAGAGATGTAGAGGAACAAATTGGACAAGCAAATGAAATATTCAGGGACCTTGCTGTTTTAGTTCATGAGCAGGGTGTGGTCATTGGTAAGATGCCAAAATAACACGAAGCTATCTGGATTCCTGTGCTAAATTTCTCCTGGCTCTGTTGATTTTTTTACTTTGGTTTTTATATGATCTCATCTTCTAACATTACAGATGATATTCAATCAAACATTGAGAATTCCGCGGCTGCGACAAAACAAGCGAAAGTTCAATTAGTTAAAGCTTCTAAAAGTACAAAATCCAGAGCCTCATGGGTAAGTATCTAGCTTGAGTATCAGATCATGTTTTTCCTTCATTTACTATTGATGATATCGATAGCCAGGCATCAGAAAATATTGTTTGAATTGTCTGAAATATAATGCCATAAGAAATTATCAATTGTAGTTTAAGTTAAATTCATTTTGGTTTTCATTTTTTTGCTTTAAGAAAGGATATTTAATATTAACATTGAATCCAGCTGAGGATGCCACAGCTGTCACTGCTACCTGTAGGCCAGTAACTTGACTTACCTTGATGGCAAAGGCATCGCTCTGTGATTTCATTTGTGTTGTATAAAGGTCATTTACAAGGATGCTAATTCTTCTGCTTCCTTTTTCTTCAGAGAATAATAGTTTGAAAAGAATCAGATTGCAGAGAAATGATAAAGTCATTCAGTTTATTCAAATTATGAGTATTCAGTTATCCCTAGTATTCAGAACACCTAGTTCTTCTGGTCACATTATCTGCTCTTGAGTCAAGACTGTCTAAATATCCTTGAAAAAGTTCTGGAAAATTCTGTGCGAGAACACTTTGGGAGAAAAGTCTTGGATTCCATGTAATTTGCTTGATGAAAGAGGTGATCTCATGCTCTTCACGAAATGAAGGAAAAAGCCGCCCAAGCCCAAGTTTGCTTGGCATTTTGAGAGTCAAGTCTCTGGTCCTCTCAGGCACCACTAATCTTTACCTCTTAACCTCAGTTGTTGATCCCTTTTGGAGTATGACTTGTCAACTTAGGCTTTCTACAAACCCGGAGAAACATGACTTGATGAAAAGCCTATTATAGAAAGAATTGGGTTCTCAGGCTTATTAGGTGAACTCACCTATATATGAAGAAGAATGATGCATTCGAAGAAATCATACATTAACTAAACCTGATATTTATCATCACAATTTTTTATCACCACCTCTCGCAACTTCAGCTTAGTCTTTGGATCCGCATGTCTAATTAGTATCCAATAGAAACAGAAGGTAGAGGATGTGGCTTGTGGACCAATAAGCCTATTATTTCTTATATATATTTCAGGGATGCAGTGGTTCCACGTGATCATAGAATAAATTTTGACTTTTAATATCCTTTTTTGAGTTCCAAGAATGTCCCATGGTGACTCTTTGAGCAGGATGTGTAATATCTTGTCTGAAAGGATTGGGCTTATTCTTCTATAGTTTACTTAAAGCGTTTTCATAAAATCTTCTGTATATTACTGAGTTTTCTCTTTGTTATTTTGGCAGTGTTGGTGGTTATTGGCAATTTTTGTGGTGGCTGTGATTGTCTTCCTCCTTGTCCTCATCCTCTAGCTTTGCGGGTATTTTAGGCTGTCAAGGTGTGACACTACTAGTTTATTTCTTCACGGTTGGTACAAGTTTTGATAGTCTCCATATCATAGATGAGTTTAGCGTGCATAAGTGTGAAACAGTGTTCTTGTGCTTTTCTCTTTATTGATCCTTTTGGTTTCTTCATTCGGTTTTGGCTTGGTTTTCTCAATTCTCTTTTGTTTTTCGTTTCTTTTTCCCCCAAATGTTGTTATAACTGATTGGCTACTGTTCTCCTGATTGGTGTGCTTTGGACGGAAAATACATATTGTCCTTTTCTTTTAGCTATTTAATGGACCTTAACTAGATCTATTTGAGGTTGATTACTGTGTTCTTCTCTTCGAGTGGAAGTATGTTTTAATATGTTCCAGACTCAAGGAAGGGCTCCAGAACTTAGAGCCCAGAAAGTGTGTTCTCATCAAAAATAAGTTAAGAGGGTAGTGCACACGTGTGCTCTTTGTTGTGGTCCAGGCTAATTAAAAAGATGCACAACGACAAATATCCATTTCGGCTGAAAGATCATTGGGGAAGCTTCTCCTTTCTACTTAAACCAAGGAGAGTTCTTGCTACCAATGAGATGTCGGAGGAACTTGTCGCTCTTGTTGGTTAGGTTTTGTTGGCATTATTATTTTCCATTGAATCAGGGTGAAAAATCTCTGTTGTGGGGTGCAATGAAAACCACCGGTTTTAGAGACATGGCAAGCCTCCTTAGCTTTGAATTAATCGTGGTAAACTGAACTGAACAAGGACGGAAGAAACAGAGTAGTCAAGGCTCCTTTTGTCCTTGAGATGTGCATTGTTGAGACTTTTATATGATTGACAGTTAGGCCTTGGAATCAAATTATAGAAATTTATGAACGTATCGAGATTGTCACAAATGTCAACTTTCTATCCTGGGAAGCATTTCCTAGAAGTCGCATCACAGGAGAAGAAGGGAGCACATTACCCCTGTCCCATGTACATATCAAGGTGAGGTATGAACTATAAATTGGGTTGCAAATACCATTCCTTTTACCCTTGCTATTTGAGTAAAAAAATATATCAACGGTGTTATAACTTTTATAGAACGCTTGTTTTATAACATCATTTTTCAATTTATCATTTAAATACCATTACGCTTGAGTGATGTTGACGATTCTCCTTGTCAGAAAATCCCACATGATTTCATTTAATATTAAATTATCCGACATGGCTTGCCAGGGAAATGATATCATCAAGATCATATAGAATAATGTTTAGCGTTTCCTTGCCTTAAATTGATGACTTGAGGCTAAATTAGGTTCCAATCGAAAACCCTAGGCCCCATTTTCATCTGCAAATCAAAAAGTTGCCGTTCCATGAGAAGTCGCTTCTGAAATTTGCAATGGAGAGCTAAGGGGACATTGATAAAGCTACCTATTCATGCTCACGACTCTGCTTGCTGACGTGAACGCTCCCCTTCTAAGGGAAAATTGATAAAGCTACTTATTCATGCTTACGACTCTGCTTGCAGACATGTGAACGCTCCCCATTATCGCGGAGAAAGGCATATCTCATGCTCAGGCGACAAAGTGTGTAATTCATCCCTGTAGTAGTGCAACTTCTACAAATAACTTAACATTTTCTGATCACTCAGATCCAGGCAGAATTTGCATCGAGTCTTGAAATCTGAGCGTGCACCTCACCAAAGAACGAGCTCAGAAACGTTCATCCCAACAATATTCTGCAGGAAACCAAGGCCTAAATCCTCGATTCCATTACGATAAAAAACACAAGGCTCGTCATCTTCCTGGCAAAGGAAGCATCTCTCAGTTATTCCGAACCTCCATCAATATCTTCGATGTGGTGTTGTTCGAGGGCCAGTTGACCACGTCATTTGGTTGGTTTTCCACTTTCGACTTAACTCTCTTTGGAAAGAAGCTATGTCGAATATGTTAAATTTTATTTTTTATGAACCTTTTTTTTTTGTAAAGATTATGATATTCAAGTGATCAATTGAAGTGAGCACTGTTTAAAGGTTTGGACATTGTGTCATTTTCCCCTTACTATTCTTTGTTATCTTCAACTGCCTAGGGAGACTAGAACCTACCACGCAACTTCATGGAAATTCATCTGGCAATGCAAACACATATATACAAACAAATTCCTAGGTATTGGGGCGATCTTATTTACAATAATGCACACTTAAATACCCTCTGAAGTTTCTCTTTCTTTTCCCCACAAATTCGTGGAACCTTTGTATGGCTCCTATGTAGGCCAAAAAGCCACGAGCCCTTTATTATATATACTCCTTTTTATAGCTTCAAGCTTCCCCCTTCTCCCTCTTCTCCATCTAAAGGTTTGCCAGATTGGCCAAGATGTGTCTCCATCAAGAACTAGCCAGAATCCAAGAGGACTCGACCTTGCCTGAACTCTCTCCCTCAAAGCTCCTCGCCTTGTTCGCTTTTAGCCGCTGTCCTTTCTATATCCTTATGGAGGTTGATGCCTCGGAAATGTTTACTTGAAGAACTAAACAAGTCCTTCCTGGGACTTGAAACCTTATGAGTCCATGAGTTGTTGAAGTGCAGAGTTGTTTTGGACTTTCCTTGGGCTTTACCTAAAATTTGGTGAAAACTCTTTTGAGGGTACTCTTAGCGACGTTTTTCTGGTTTTGTTTGCAACGGAATATTCATTTTTTTTCCATGACAAATCGCCCATTTCCACTCTGTACATCAGCTTCCTTTTCTCATTGCTGCTGTGGAGAAGTTTGCGTACTATTGATGGCATGAACATTTTCGTTGGATTGTGGGAAGATTCATGTATGCTTCTCCATTTGCTTTACAGTTCAAACTTTCCATCTCCTTCAGCACTGGAGAAGATTGGTTTTTCCATTAGTTTTATGGCTTTGCCAAATTGGATTCGAGACATTATAAATCACCATGCACATGTTACTGTCCTTTGCCTTCAGTTTTGTACAAAAATGTTGCCAACTACCAGAGAAATACAGTCTAAAGGATGCTATAGTATGTGCTTTCCGACTACTGAAAAATCATCTTCAACTAAAAGCACCTGAGGTATTGTGCGTTAAACTGGAGCAAATTACATTTTCTGCTGCCTTCCTTTTCTTTTCATCTTGATAATTTCAGCTGGCTTTAACTCGATTTTTCTTCTGTATTGCCTTTTCTTTGAGAGTTGCTAAGTTTCTTTTGGTTTTTGTGATTGGTCAGTATTCTGTATAGTTTTTGATGAAAAAGAGAGATTATCGTTTTTGATGAAAAAGAGAGATTATCTATGGGTTATTTTCCTGTATTTTCGAGTGAAACAAGAAAGGGGAGGCTTGTGGGGGAAGTTCATACAAGATCCAGTTCTCTCTTTCCACCTCAATGCACAGTTCGGTCTTTTGAAGCTTCTTTTCTCTTCACCAGGGGAGTCCACATTAGCCTTATATCAGGAGGAAATCAATGTATATATGCATGGTTTCGCAAGTTGTTAAAGCATCTCAGAATATGTGGTTAATACCATTACCGAACATGGAGTGAGATTGAGGGAGGCACGGTTGTGAGGGGATGGTTTGACATCTTTCCACTAGGATTTTAGATCATCGAGAGACAACTATACTTGCATGCTGTATATGAGTCTGGCTGGATTGCTTTCTCTCTCTCTCTCTCTCTCAAATCACTCTTTGGTGCTAATTCCTGTCAATGTCAAGTGAACTGTGAGTTAGGCTGATATGCCTTCAACTTGGCCCATTTTTGTAAAGCCTTGAGGCCTTGATTCGCCATTGTGCCTGTCTTGTACCAATGAATTTGAGCCATTTTTTTGGAAAATTTCAAGTCATCATTGTTTAGAGTGATTCTACTAGACCAGACTAAGTACAATTAAAAGAGACCTCCATCGGGTTTCACACATTACATACCTTCTAAAGAAACATTTGAGGACATCTTTTGCATTGCCATTGTCGTTCATATAGGATTGTTCATGGAGTCTCTATACCATATGTTTTCAATATGACGATAAACAGAATTGTCGAAGTGACAATATATGTCAATTGCGCCATGTGTGAAAAATAATTACATCCATATATGCATTGCAAGATGTTTGGAGTTCGTCCTAATATAGCGGGCATAGATAACACAGCTCCTAAGCTTTAGCCAGGGACAATGAACACAACAAAGATCGCCTCATCCAAGATAAGTGGGAGTAGTATATTACTATTTCATATGATTATCAAAACATCTGCTAATTATAATGTTCACTAGTTTTATTCGATCTCGTTAGGTCCTCACAGTCAGCTGATTAAGCATTCAAGGATACCCCAGAACTCATCAATCCCCAGCATCGAAGGATTGAGCCAACAGGGAACTTCTTACATTGTACTTGGAGCAATTTTGAGAAATATCTGCTTTCCATTGCAAGCCTGCTAAATAATCTGCATGAAACAAACAGAACTGAACCGATCGACCGTGGGTTTAGACTCAGGTGTTTTGTGGCAGCTACTTAAATTTACATTTCACACATAAATAACACATCCATGTTAAGCAAAGGCAACTCTTCACCAGCACTATTATTTAGGTTACATAAACTACAGGGAATCTCACATTCTTTTTGACTAATTGCAGGACAATTAAGCATAATCGGGTGTTCACGTTTATATCTGCTACCGTCATCATCGACCAATCTATTTTCCCTTTTCTTCTTGGAGATAAAACATGTACAACCCAATGAATATTGACAAGATCCTTTGGTCGAGAAAGGTACGGAATGGCCCAAGAGACGCCAAGGGCTCAAGAGAAGACAGAATGTCTCATTCCATCAGAGATCTTCCAAACAACATCGGTCCAGAGAGGGTTTTCTTCAAGCCTTGGTCTTTTCTTCTTATTGCTTGACGAACCCTTTTATTGGGTTGAACAAGTGCACTCGAAGAAACCAAGAAACACGCCTTCTAGGGTTTTTTCCACCCTTTGCACACAACTGAAACTTGGAGCGAATATTGTACTGCTGTACTGCTGTAAATTATTATTCCTTTCTCGCCAATCAATTAGACCCCACTCATTTTCTTGAGCTTAATCAATTCATGTTCTCCTTCGTCTTTCCATCCTTGTGTCCACATCACTAAATAAACTATAATAATCACCAGCTCCAATTCTTATCTTTTCTTTGGATTGACTCAACACGTCCACGCCAGTTTAGCATCTTTAGACGGCACAATGATCAATATCACTTTGAGAAATAGAATTTTAATAAATAAACGTCAAGGAGTAGATACTTTTTAGGCCAGTATCCACATGAATATTCGTCTTATTTTGTTGGAGAGTATGTGTGTTCCTCACCCAACTTTCGATTTTCAAGGATTGGAAGTAAGTGTTTCAGTCCTCAGTAATTTCATGGTACTTTTCTGTACAATAACTTATTCACTTCTTAGGATAACTCTGCCTGGGTAGGGGGGCTCAGCTACAATTAAAGAGAAATCACGAATCTCTCAAGTGTCTTATCCAACACAAATCACTAATTCGATGCCTCAACATATGTGTATTCTTGGATTTACTAAAGTTTAAAAAAGATGGGAAATTTCACCTACGGTCATTGAATCATAGTGCACCTTGCAATCAATGCATTTGTCAAATGTACTAAACTTTTGAATATTTGTCATCAATGCATTTTTATCAAAATCCGGTCAAATTTTCGGGGGAGAATTACCAAAAAAGTCCTAAACCTATTGTACTTGTGCCAATTTAGTCCTAAACTTTTTTTTTGACTGATTCAGTCCTAAACTTTTTGCGATCATGCCATTTTAGTCTATCCGGCCAAATTTGGCCGGCCAGAGCTGACGTAGACGGCGGCCGCGGTCTGACGACAATATTTTAATAAGATTTTAATTATTTTTTGATTTTTAATTATTTATTATTTTTTTAAACCTTTTTTATCTTGTATAAGCACATTTTTTATTTTTTATATATCGATTTTTATATACATACACGCCTTATTATATGATTGTGCTAGTTGAGTCCATCCAGGCCAAATTTGGCCGGACCGGCCTTCTATCCCCATAACTCTTGAGCAAGAGCCGTCTTTAACCTTCCTCGAATAATCTTGCGGCGTCTAAGTGCACCCCCTGACGTGGGCGCCGCCCCATGCAAACGCCGGCGACGACAATATTTTAATAATTTTTATTATTTTTCGAATTTTTTATTTTTTTTATTTTTCTGTTTTTTTCTTTTCTTTTTCCCCTCCCTCTCCCCCTCCCCGCCGGTGGCCATTTCTTGTCTCATGATGGCCGGCCCAGCGCTTCAACGCAGGCCGCCAACTCTAGTCACCCTTTGCGCGAGGGCCGCGAGATAGCTATTGAAGAGAATCTTTCCACCCTCGCTCGGCGACCTCGCCTCACGTGCACAGGGGCCGCCGGCGAGGTCGCGGCCCGGCCCCGGATCCGGGCGAGGCCGGTCGCGGCGGCCTCGCACTCCCATCGAAAAGACACGGGGCATTCCATCCTCTTGCGCCCGATCTAGGCGGCGCGCCTCTTGCGAGGCGCGCTCTTGAAACCGCCGTACTTATCCGCCCATTGTAAGTCTTTCCACAAAACCGTCCTACGAACTTACATCAGTCTCGAAAGACCGCTTCATCGGATAATCCCGGCCTAGAAATGCCTCTCGAGCCAACCAAAATTCACACTTACCAAGTTTTGCATACAACTTCTGATTTCTTAATGTATCACTGCTCAGGTTCATCCGGACTCTTCGAATACACCAAAATGTCCCGATAAACACGATCACGAACCGATCCAAATACTCCTTAAACACCTGATTCATCAAATCCATGAAAGCAGCAGATTTGTTAATGGCGAGGCGGCCCGGGAGGCGAGGCCGCCGAGATCCGCCTTCTCAAGGCGGAGCTCTACATACGGCGGGCGGCCTCACCATGGCCTGCGGGCGGCTCTCCTAACTCAGCGTTCCAATCCCCCCACATGGAATTAGAAAATGAGACAACTACTACAACAAAGGACCACGAAGGATCTCTGCCGAGTCAATCACATGGCCTCGCCAACTCCCAAACCAAACAACATGGATAGCGCCAAATACATACATGGCGAGACCATGGCGGGCTGGGCGCGAACCTCGGTCGCCATGGCCTCGCTCGCCGGGAGTTTAACATACAACCTAATATAGCAATCAATGCAATACCACATCGTAGAGCGGCGAGGCCGCCGCGAATAATCAAAGCATCTCACCGCCGCGGCCTTATGGTTGGCGGTCAACTCGCGTAAACCGGCAGCCATGGCGAGCGGGGTCCGGCCTCGCCGCCTCGCCCGATCCTCCAACCTCTATCAACGGCGAGGCAAGCCCGCCTGCATTCATGCTCAGCGGCTAACCGCACATAATATGTCATGCAATCACTCGCGGGTCGGCGCGTATAATTGACCGGATCGCCCGGAACACATCAAAATAAGCCGAGGCCGCGACCCTCGCCGGTGGGCCCTGTGCAGGCGAGGTTGCCGGCGAGGGTTAACAAATTAACGGTCAAATTAACCTAACCATAGTTAAATTCGCGGCCCTCACGCGGTGGCCGGCCAATCAACCTTAATTAATCAGCAAACATAAATACACTAATTAACTCGTCGATTAACCCTAAACAAGGATTAGGCTCGGAAATCTGGGGACACTTTGGCGCGTCGGCCCGGTCCGCGGTTGGCTTCCTAACTCCCGCCACACTTTGCCGCCGCGGGGGAGGGGACTGGGGAAAAAAAGAAAAAAAAAAAAAAAGAGAAAAATTAAAAACAATAAAAAAATTCGAAAAATAATAAAAAAATCAAAAAATTATTAAAATATTGTCGCTGGCGCCGGCCCTCTTGGCGTCAGGCCCGCCTCCCCACCCAGGCCGGCTAAATTTGACCGGATGGACTCAACCGGCACACCGCAAAAGGTTTCAGGTGAGGTTTCACGGCTCGGTAAAAAAACAAAACAAAGGTTTAAAAAAATTTGAAAATAATAAAAAATCGCAAGTAATAAAAATATTATTAAAATATTGTCAACCGCAATTTTAGGACTTTTTTGGCAATTCTCCCAATTTTTATCAACATCCAATCAAATTTTCGGGTATATACTAATTTTCGCATTCCGGTGCACACAAGATGTTGATGTACAACATATAGCATGATAGCTGTTTGGCAAGGACCATGTTGCCCTTGCCCATCATAGCGAGGGTCAATGTGACTCACCTACTGCCCATGAGGGCAGCACAACCTTCGTTGGCTGACGACGGTAGAGGGTCGGACCCTCTCTAAGAGTAGATAAGGGTCGCAACCCTTAGAAGGGGTGATTAAGGGGACACAAGCGAAATCCTCTTCATTTTTCTTTTTCTCGATTAGGCTAATATGACGCTCAGGTGATGTCACATCATTGTCATATCATCTTCGGTTTTACGCAAGATGCTTCGTTAGTTTTTTGTTTTGCTTTCACTGGGGTTTGATCCCCGATGGCGTCCCTAGACCCCCCATTCCCTTGCCATCAGATCGAGATGCCGGTGGTAAGGTCACTCGTTAATTGTTCACATAAAAGTTTGTCAACAGTTAGGCAAAGTGCCTCGACAGCCAAAAAAAAAGAAAGGAAAAAAAAAGAAAAAGAAAGTGAAAGATGTGTTTGCATAACATCTTTATGCGTAAAAACATTATGTTTTCCAAAGTCGATGGTGAAAGAAGAAAAAGAGAAAGTTCCTCACAAATTATCTTATCAAACTTCCTTCTCTGATTGGTAATAATCTCGTCGAATTAATCGGCACCTTCTCCCCCTTATCTTCCGATTGGCTCTTCTGTAATATCGGAGGGACTCCATGCAGCTGCAGAGAATACGCGTGCTCGAGCCCCTCCACTGTCGCCCTCTCTTCTTCGCAGAATCACAAGCCTCTCCCTTCGTCCGTCGTCGTCCCGCCTGGTCCAATGCCCTGCATCGCCCTCATCAAGCAATGCGATTCCTTGATCTCCCTGAAGGCCATCCCTGCCTCCGCACTCCGATCCCACCTCCACTTCCTCAACGACCTTGTCGCCAGGCACGCGTCTCGAACTCTCTCTCTCTCTCTCTCTCATGCACACGTTCTGCTCTTGCTTGTCCTCATCCTCTAGCTTGGGAGCATGTTAGGCAGTGAAGGTGTGATGCTGCTAGATTATTTCTTCCCTGTTGGTACAAGTTTTGGTGCTATTCGTTATAGATGAGTGTAGATTTGGTGAGAATATTGCCAATCGTTCTAAAAGCCTAAATTGTTAGAATGATGCGTGATTTATTATTTAAATATTTTAACACTCCCTCTCACACTTAATATGATCTTTTTGCCTAATACTAAACGTGAAAATTTAATTAGGGAGATAGATAAGACTTGAAAAAATTTGAACTCAGGACCTCTAGTTTTAACTTTGATACCATATGAAATTTGGTAAGACCATAGTCAACTTAGTGTGACAGGAATTATTAGAATATTTAAATAATAAATTACACCTTCATTTAACGATGAGTTCAACGTGCATAAGTGTGGAACAGTATTATTGTTCTTTTCAATTTATTGATCCTTTAGGTTTCTTCATTCGGTTCTAGTGGGATTCTCTTGTTTCTCTTTCGTATAACTGACTAGATATTATTCTCCTTAATGGTATGCTTTGGGGGGAAAATACAGTCTGCCCTTCGGATTTAGCTATTCAATATGGTTAGCTAGATCTATATGAGGTCAAATACGTGTTCTTCTCTTCAAGCAAGGGCTCTGGAACTTACAGTCGGGAAAAATGTTTCTCACCGGAGATAAGAAGGACAAGTTCTTTACCTTCGAGAGTTGTGCGTGCGTGCGTGCGAGCGAGCTTTGTGGTGGTCCAGTCTAATTAATAGGGTGCATTTCGGCGGAAGAATCATTGGGTAGCCTTCTTTCTACTTAACCAAGGAGAACTCTTGCTATCGATGAGATCTTGAAGCAACATGTCACTTTTACAAGGAAAAGAATCAGCAAATCCTAAATCTATTGCATTTATATCATTTCAGTTATAAACTTTTCGATTGAGCCAATCGCGTCTTAAAATTTTCAATTGTGCCATTTGAGCCTTAAATCTTTTGACAATTTGTTAATTTAGCCTATGCCGCCAATTTTAGTAGGAAATCATTGACATGAACGCTAATTGTTCAACGTAACACAATTTATGCTAATGTGGCCAATTTATTTTATCTATTTATTTCTATTTTTATTACTTTTTTTGGTTTTTTCTTTTCTTTCTTTTATTTTTTCCCAACTGTGGGCCAGCAAGATTGCTAACCACAAACAACGTTTGCGTGAGGGCTTTCATGCCCTCTTTTGGCCACAGGTGTGGTCATTGCCCAAATTTGAGAGAGGGCTACAATGCTCTTGGTTGGATCTTGGCAGGCGCATAGTGGTTGTTGCCTATTAGGGGTGATCGGTTCCCGGTTCGGTTCGGTTCCAAGGTGGAACCGGGACCGGACCAAGAGGACTGGTTCCCATTTTTTGGGACCATGGACCGGACCGGACGGTCCTAGGACCAAGAACCGGTCCATCCGGTCCATTCCAATAGGACCGACCACTTAGTCAAAAAAATTAAAAAATTGAAAAAATACTAGAAATATTATTATTTTAGGGTTTATTGCATATTTTAAAGAAATTTAAAAAATATATTTTAAATAGAAAATTGTCGGTTCGGTTCCCAGGAACCGGGAAGCGAACCAAAAATCACTAGTTCCATTTTTTTGGAACTAGGAACTGGATCGATGCTCTCGGGAACCGGACCAAACCGGTCGGTTCGGGCGGTCCAATGTGCTCATCCCTATTGCCTATGGCAGGTGAGGGCCACAATGCCCTTGCTTAGACTTGGCAAGGGTTGCTAGCCCTTGCCTATGGCTGGCGATGGTCGATTGGTGTCCTTTCCTCAACCGTGTTGTAGAAAGAAAAGAAAAGAAAAGAAAAAGGATATTCAAAAATTTAGAAAAAAATTAAAAAATTTGTCTATGCTAGCACTGACTGTGCTATATAGGACATTGAGTGTTTATGTTAACGATTTCCAACCAAAATTGATTGAATGTACTAAATTGACAAATCTTTAAAATGTTTAGGATTCAATTGATACAATTGAAAGGTTTAGAATTGAATTGCACAAATATAATAAGTTTAAGATTGATTTTTTTTTTTTTATAAAATTTTCCGCACTCTTTTTTTAACTTTTCCCACTTAACCTCCAATTGAATGGTACGAAAAATCTCGGTGGGGCACAATGAAAACCACCGCGGGTCTGTCTTTTAAAGAAACCGCAGGCTTCCTTTGCTTGGATATAATCGTGGCAAACTGAACAAGGATGGAAGAAACAAAGTGATTGGTTGAGACTTCAATGTGATTGGTAGTCAGGCAGAGGAATCAAACGAAAAAGAAATATTCATAAACGGATGGAGATGGTCGCCAATGTCAACTTTCTATCTTGGGAAACAGTTCCTCAAAACTTGCATCACAGGAATTAAAGAGAGCATATTATCGCTGTCCTATTTACATAACAACGTGAGGGCTACAGGTCCTATATCTCATGCATGAAATACAATTGAGTTCGAAATCTTTCAATTGGTTCAATCAAGTTCTAAACCTTTATCAAAAGTGCAATCGAGTCCTAAACATTTTAATTGATTCAATTAAATCTTTGTCAAAAAAATGCAAGTATCCTTAAATTATCTCGAAATGTCCAATTCAAAGATACTGCATAAGCATTTTTGAATGACAGCTGACAATTTTATATGCAATTTATCAAAATAATTTGATTGCACTTTTTCAAAAAGATTCATGACTTAATTGGACCAATGAAAATGCTTAGAACTTGATTGGATGATACATACAAGATTTAGGATTCTTGTGTAAATTTCCCCAACCTTTGGTATGTAGTGTAAATTGGGTTGTATGTACCCTTCCTTTAACCCTGGCTATTCTTTGTTATCTTCGACTGCCAAGGGGCACTGAAACCTCGACTACAACTTCAAGGAAATCCATTTGACAATGCAAACATACACGCACAAACAATTTCCTAGGTATTAGGAATGCTATGTTGTTTCCAATAATATAGACTTAACGCCCTTGAAGTTTCTCTTTCTTTGCCCCCACATAAGATTACGGAGTATCCAATGTTATTTGGCTTCTATTTAGGTAGAAAGCCGCGAGCCTCCACTATATTTACTCCTTTTCATTGCTTCAAGTGTCCCCATTCTCTCTCTTCTCCATCTCAAGGTTTGCCATATTAGCCAAGAAAGCTTATCATATCAAGAACAAAGCGAGAATCCAAGAGCACTCGACCTTGCCTGAACTCTCTCCCTCAAGGCTCCTTGCTTCGCTCTCTTAGCCGTCGTCTTGTCTACTTCCTTCCTGAGGTCGATACCTCTGAAAATGTCTACTCGAAGAACCAAAAGGGTCCTTCCTAGTACTCGAAATCTAGCAAATCCATGAGTTATTGAAATGCAGAGTTGTTTTCAGGGAAGATTGGTTTTATGCTATTGGTGAATTGGGTTCGCGACATTGTAAATCACCATGCACATGTTGCTCTCCTTTTGCTCTTCAGTTTTCTTGAAAATTGTTGCGAACTACTATGGAAATACACTTTAAAGGATGCCATCGTATGTGTTTTCTAACTTCTATAAAATTCTTTTCAACCAAAGCTACACGAGGTAATCTGCGTTAAACTGTGGCAAATTTCATTTCTGCTGTCTTCCTTTTCTTTTCGATTTGATTAGTTGCAGGAGACAATGCCAAAGCAAAATTGCTATTAATTGCACTGTAAAGGGTGCAATCTTCTGCATTGCCTTATCTTTTTGCCTTACGAAGTGTCTTTTGGTATTTTGATTGGTAAGTATTCGATCGATTTTTTGATGGAAAAGAGAGATTATCTATGGATTATTTTCCCGTGTTTTAGAGTGAACAAGAAAAGGGAAGCTTGAGGGGGAGAGTTCAAACAAGGTCTAGTTCTCTCTTTCCACCTTAATTCGCGGCTCATGTCTCTTGAAGCTTCTTTTCTGCTTCCCCACCTGAGACGACATAAGCCTTGTACTGGGAGGAAACCCATGTTTATATACACGGTGTCACAAGTCGTCAATGCATCTCGTGATGTGCGGATAATCCTGTTACCATGCATGGAGTAAGATCGAGGAGGCACGGTTGTGAGTCGGTTTGACATCTTTCCAACTACTGTATTCGCAAGCTGTATACAAGTCTGCTTGGATTGCTCTCTCTCTCTGTCTCTCTCTCTCTCTGGGTTTGCCATGATGCCTGTCTTGTACAAATGAATTTGAGCCATTTTTGTGGAACAATGTCGAGTCATTATTGTTAAGAGTAGCTATACTATACTAGAAAAAAGTACAAATTCAAGAACTACTGGGACCGCCATAGGGTTTCATGCATTAGATACCATTTGAACACACATTTGATATATTTTGCATGGTGATTGTTTTACATATCAGATCATCCTCAGTGTCTCTATACAATCTAATTTTATTGTGACGACAGATAGAATTGTCGAAGTGACAATATATATCAAGTGCACCACTTATGAGATATAAATACATCCCTGTGAGTGTTTATAAGATGTTTGTAGTTCATCCTAATATAGTAGGCTAAAAATAGCACAACTCATAAGCTGTGGGAGGGTACGGTGCACACAACAAAGATCACCTCATCCGAGATAAGCAGCTAAGTAGTCCTAATACTGTTTCGTTTGATTTTTGAAATATCTCCTAATTACAATTTTTACTGATTTTATTCGATCTTGTTAGGTCCTCCGGTCAGCTGATTAAGCATTCACGTTACCCCAGAAGTCATCAATCCCCAGCATCGAAGGATCAAGTAGATCGTGAACTTCTTAGATTGGACTTGGATCAATTTTGAAAAATGACTGCTCTCCATTTCAACCCTGCAAAATGATCTGCTTGAAACAAAATGCACTGCACCTACGACCCGTGGATTTAGACTCAGGTAATGTGTGGGAGTAACGTTGATTTCCATTCTGTCCATAAGCAACGCATCCATGTCAAGCAAAGGCAGCTCTCGCAGCAATGTTATTAAGGTCACATAAGCTACAGGCAATCTTACTCTTTTTAACTAACTGCAAGATAATCAAGCATCATCTGGTGTTGACGAGTAAATCTCTACCGCCATCGACCAATTTACTTCCTATTTCTTCTTGCAGATAAAACAGAGTACCACCTAAGGAGCATTGACAGGATTATTTGGTCAATAAAGGTACAGATCGGCCCAAAGAGACGCCAAGGGTTCACGAGAAGACATTCTCATAACATCGGGGATCTTCCAAACTACATCGGTCCAGACAGTTTTCTTCAAGGCTTTTGTCTTTTCTTTTATCGTTTAACGAACCCTTTTCTTGGGGTGAACAAGTGCACTCGAAGAAACCAAGAAACATGTCCTCCAGGTTTTTTAACTCTTGTAAAGAAGTACAAACGTGGATCCAATTTGTTGTACTGCTGCAGATTCTTATTCCTTTTTGGCTGATTAAATCAAATAAGATTAGTTAATATTGTAAGTTAATAGCTTCATATACAGCTCATGATTATAACCTTAAACCCCCAATTGGTATATATGTGACAAATTTCCCCCAAACTAATTTTTTGACTACTAAAAACCCCCTATGACAAATTTACTTTCCATTAACTTCTGTCAAATTTTACATTCAAATTTGCTTTCGTGGATGGCACATGATGACGTGATATGATGACCTGGGAAGTTCATGTAAAAATTCTTAGAGTTAATACCTGAAAAAATCCCAAATTAGTATAATCAATTTTTCTCAGTTATATCGGTTTTGCAACCTGAAAGACTCTTCTAAAGCTTCTCAAATACATGATAAGGAATACAATCTTATTAAGTATCACTTTTGTAATAAAATTGGACACTTGATGAAAGATTGCCTCAAGCGTAAAGCTTGGTTTGAAAACAATGGTAAGCCTTGTGCTTTAGTGTGTTTTGAACCAAAAGTTCCTCATAATATTTCGTGGATTAAATATAGTGTCGCTACTCCTATTTCGAATAAGATGTAGGGATTCCTTCCGATTGTAACCATAAAGCCAAATGAGAACTATGTGTTCATGGAGAATAGAAACAAAGCTTACTTGTTAGTTAATCTTAGATACTGTATATTATTTGGATTTGTTTTGAACCCTTTACATACCTATATTTTCGGGGGAAGGATACTACAAATGATAATACTTTTGTGTGGCACTTACTTTGGTACCGAAGCTTTTTTTCATTTACTTGAGTGCCACAACTTTAAAAAAAAGTGTTTACTTGAATCCGATTTGCTCATTGGAAAAGCTGACATTATCGTTGGTGGACAATATTTTAATAGTTTTGCATCTTTTTCTGTTTTTTGTCCCCTTTTTTATGTGTTTCTTTGGTTCGAGTGTAGGCTGAATAAATATGGAGATTCCCGCTTTGGAGGAAAGTCTGTTGTGGAAAGAGCAAGCAATCGAACAATAAAATAGACAGAATAAAGAAGATAAATCGAACACTAGATTTACGTGGTTCAGTCGTAAAGACTTACGTCCACAGGAAGAGCAGCGACGAATTCTACTATAGAACAAGCGATACAACGGAGATTACACACTTAAGTTACTCAAACACTCTCAGTGTTTCTCAAGCTCCAATTACACCAAAATAACTCATGTAGTGTTTAGCCCCACAATTCCTCGTGAAATAATCTCTCAATCTCACAAAGGAATTATACACAAATTCTTACCACAAGAATTTAATCGGCTACAAACATTTGAATCTTCTTGGCGTAATTGCTCGAACGAAATCAACGGAGAAAACTCCTCCCAAGCACTCGATAACGAATCGGCGCTTCAAGATCTCTTGCATCAACAACGGCCCAATTCTTCTCCACACATGGCCGTATATATATAGTGGACTTGAGGATCTTCCAATTCTTGAAAGTTACTCCTACTTGCAGTAGGAAAGAATACATTAAGAAATTCACACCTACTAGGATTAGGAAACAAATCAAACTTTTGATTTGAGCTCAAACTCGAGACACATTTTCAATAATCTCCACCTTGGCTCGACGTTTGAGCCAAGTGACAATTGCTTCAAAATTCGAACTCTATCACTTCTCTCCCATGGCCCCCGATGGGCTTAATCGCCACAGATATTTTTCAAGCCCAAGTCTCGCTTGAACTTCGCCATAATCGAGGACCTCATAAGAACACCAACTCCACATGCATTTTTAACTGCTACACAAGGATTTTTCGACATAATTTCCTTAACCATAGATAAAGTAAAACCATTGTCGCATCCATATCTGTCAGAAGATCGAATACATACCTTGTCAATATCAGCAGTTACAGCAATTGTTGGCTTTACAAACTCCACCTCATTACAAGCACCATCTGTGTTGATTACCACATTAGTACTCACTACCTCAGGAGTTTTTGGTTGCAACTCCACCTCAAGTTGAACACTGTTTAGATCTGTATAAGCACTGCTATTACCACTCATAACCAGAAGTACTGGAGACTTGTCAAATGTAACTTCTTTGCTGATAACAAGTGAATTTAACTCCAGGCACCACAACCAATAATCTCGCTCACCTTGTGCATAGCTTAGGAATATGTACTTTCTTGCCATTCCATCGAGCATACCATCACTCGCTCGAACATAACACGGGCAACCAAATATTCTAAGAATAGAATAATCAGTAACGTTACTTGACCACACTTCTTCAGGAGTCTGATATTTAATTGCAGTCGATGGGGATCTATTCATCAGGTAGCTCACCGTACTAAGTGCATCCACTAGGAATCTCCTAGCCATACCAGCACTAGAGATAATTTTGTGGGCCATCTCTAGTAATGTTCTGCTCAACAATTCTACAACATGTTGTGGTTCATTGGCAATAGTGCGGTGTTTCACTATGCCTTCATTCATGCATAATTCGTTTAATAGTTTCGAGTAAAACTACATACTATTGTCAGTCTGCACCTGCTTGATCGTCTTACCAGTCTCCTTTTCGATCAAAACTCTCAATTGCATGATCCTGATAATAGCATCAAACTTGTATCTAAGTACAAACACCCATGTCTTCATTGAGTAGTCATCGACAACTGTTAACATATATCTGATACTCTTCCTAGAAGGAAACCGCGATAACCTGCGAACATTCAAGTGAAGTAACTCTGCAATTTCCGTGGTTTTTTTGACTATCGTACTGAACTGCACTTTCTGCCATTGATCTAAATCACAGCACCTGCATACATTCAGTTAATTAGCAACATAACCACATAGCAAATTTCTTCCACTTAAAACTTTCAGGCTTCTCTCGCCAATGTGCCCCAAATGCATATGCCACAATTCATACTCTCGAACTAATGCATCTGACACCTTCGCAGCAAAATCTTTCATTGTCTCACCTTGAAGCTCATACAGGCTATTGTGCTTGATTCCTTTCATTATTACTAAAGCACATCGAACAACTTTTAGAACTCCACATTCTGAAATATACCGACACCCAATTGAATCTGGGGCACTTAAGGAAATTAAGTTTTTTTTCAATTCTGGAACGTGCCTCACTCTAGTCAATGTCCTCACAATACCATCATGCATTTTGATTTTATATCGCCAACATCTACAACATTGCATTCGGCATTGTTCCCCAATTGCACTTTAGTATGAAAAGAACAACCAGAATCCAGAATCCATAATCCATCCATTAAACGATGAATAATCAGTGATAGATAAGACATAATTGGCATTATCCGAATTACCAACAACTATAGCTGCAACATCATCTGCAGTATCAACTAAAATTTCCTTACATTTCTCATTCTTCAGCTTAAGGCAATTTCTTCGAAAATGCCCCCTCTTGCCATAATTCCAATAGACAGCACCACCAGTCCTTGACTGGCTGCGTTTGTTCATGTTTTTACTATCATGTGTACTAGTTCCTCCTCTATTTTCACCTAATACAAGTTCACTAGATTTTCTTCTATGAATATCCTCACATATAATTAAATCATGAACCCAATCAAACATTAAGCTTGTTAACCCAGAGGAATTACTAATAATAGTAATGATAGTATTCCAACTATTGGGCAATGAGGATAACAGAATCAAAGCACATACCTCATCTTCAAAGTCAATATCAACTAAACTCAATTGACTAATAATCACATTGAATTCATTGATATGATCTGCAACTGACACACCTTCGCTCATCTTCAAGTTAAACAGATGCTGCATTAAATAAATCTTATTGATCGCAGATGGCTTCTCGTACATATCCGATAAGGCTTTCATCAAACCCGCAGTGATAGTCTCTTTCACGATGTTAAACGCGATGTTATAAGCCAATGTCAGCCGAATAACACCCATAGCTCATCTATCTAGCAAATCCCAGTCAGTTTTTTTCATCGTCTCTAGCTTCTCGCCCGATAAGGGTGCATGCAGTTTCATCTGATAAAGATAATCTTCAATTTGTATCTTCTAGAAACTGGAATCCTTCTCATCAAATCTGTCGATTCTCACTTTTACTTCTTTTGTGCCATCGTTTCGCTTCAGCTTAGCCAAGCCTGGCTTTGATACCAATTGTTGCAGAAAGGGCGAGCGATCGAACAATAAAATAGACAGAATAAAGAAAATAAATTGAACACCGGATTTACGTGGTTCTGTCGTAAAGACCTACGTCCACGGGGAGAGCAGCGACAAATTCCACCTATAGAGCAAATGATACAACGGAGATTATATACTCAAGTTACTCAAACACTCTCAGTGTTTCCCAAGTCCCAATTACACCAAAATAACTCATGCAGTGTTTAGCCTCACAATTCCTTGCAAAATAATCTCTCAATCTCACAAAGGAATTATACACAAATTCTTACCACAAGAATTTAATCGGCTACAAACATTTGAATCTTCTTGGCGTAATTGTTCGAACAAAATCAACGGAGAAAACTCCTCCCAAGCACTCAATAACGAATCAGCGCTTCAAGATCTCTTACATCAACAACGGCCCAATTCTTCTCCACACATGGCCGTATATATATAATAGTGGATTTAAGGACATTCCAATTCTTGAAAGTCACTCTTACTTGGAGTAGGAAAGAATATATTAAGAAATCCACACCTACTAGGATTAGGAAACAAATCAAACTTTTGATTTGAGCTCAAACTTGAGACATATTTTCAATAAAGTCCATTACCCACAAAAATTGAAGATTCCAAAGGCAGAACATGTGACATTGGACATGCCGAACGAAAACGAGGAATCTTGCATAAAAGAGATGGAAGCCAAACTTCCAATCTCCCAAAAAAGAAATTAAATGCAAAGAAGGAGATGTCGAGGTTGGCATTGAATGTCACAGTCACTGAGATTCACCAAAACGGCCTACTTTGGGGTGAATCGATATACTTTTCTAGACTAGCTCATTATGGTTTATATAGTTTGCTTGGGTTTAGCTATATTGCTGGTCATATTAGGAAGATACTTCCAACATAGAGAGATGGTGATATGTGGAAGCAATCTAACTTGAGCAGCAACTTTGTTGATGGTATTTGTGGTACTGGCTGTAGCTTTGTTGGGCAGGGAGAGATGATATTGGACAGCATTTGACTCTGATCAAAGCCTGAGCAGGGGTAGGCCTTTAAAAAGAGCATTGTCCCACATAGCTAGAAAATGTCATCCATGTCATTATGTTTGCATTGATCTGTTTCTTCTTGATCTACCTCTAAAACAAATTCTCTAGATGATGATGAGATGGCGTTTGGCTTCAATACTTTTGGTTTAATGTATACATTGTAGTTTTTGTTTGGATTCGACTTTAAGCTTGAAAGAAGTACTGAAATGTTTCCATTGGATCTCTAACACTCTCGTCAGTTAGTATACATTGATCTATTTCTTCTTGGTGTATTTCTGGTATAAACTCTTTGGATAATGAGAATATGGACTTGGCTACAATACTTTCGGTTACATGTATACATTGCAATTTTCGTTGAATTCGACTTTAATCTTGAAAGAAGTATTCAAATGTTTCCAATATCTCCTTTAGAGCCCCAACACTCCCATCAGTTAGTATACATTGATCTGTTTCTTCTTGATGTGCCTTTGGTTCAAACTCTCTAGACGATGAGGAGATGGGCTTTCTTTAATACTTTTGGGTACTTGTAATTTTCATTGCATTCGACTTTAACCTTGAAAGAAGAACTGACGTTCCTTTTGTCCAGGAGATGCACATTGGTTGAGACTTCAATGTGATTGGCTGTCAGGCAACAAAAGAAATTGATCAACGGTCCAGGATGGTAAAAAATGTCAACTTTCCATCTTGGGAAACATTTCCTCAGAAGTTGCATCACATGGAAAAAGGTGAGCTTATCATTGCTGTCCTATTTACATATCCAACTGTGGGAGAAAATCTTTGGGTTGGTTCAATTATATATCCCAAATCGTCATAGAAAAGTGCAATGAAAACCTTTTAATTTATTTCCACTAAAATCCTCAATTTTTATTAAAATTTTAATCAAATCTTAAAATTATACCGAAAGGTGTAGCTTAAGGATGATACATAAACACTTTTTGGATGACATAGAGGTAATTTTAAGTATTGTTAATCAAAAGGGCTTGATCGCACTTTTTAAAGAAGGTTTATGACATAATTAAATCAATAAAAAAATTTAGGACTTAATTGCATTTCATAGATATTTAGAATTTGGGCTGTGAATCCTCTCCTTTTACCCTTTCTATTCTTTGTCATCTTCAACTGCCTAGGGTGATTAAAACCTACCTCGCAACTTCAACTTCAAGGAAATTCGTCTGATAATGCTTACGCACGCACACAAAGAAATTCCTAGGAATTGGGGCTAAGGTTCTCTTTCTTTTCCCCACATAAAACTGTGGAGCATCCAATGTTTATTTGGCTTCTGTGTAGGTTGAAAGGCCGCGAGCCCTCTACTATATACCCTCCTTTTTCATTGCTTCGAGTATCACCCTTCTTTCTCTCTCTCTCTCTCTCTCTCTCTCTCTCCTCCTCCATCAGTAAGTATTGGCCAAGAAAATTTATTTATCAAGAGCAGGCGAGAATGCAAGAGCACTCGTCCTTGCCTGAACTCTCTCCCTCAAGGCTCCCCTTGTTCTTTCAGCAACGTTTTTCTGGTATGTATATATATATCATGAGAAGTCTTCTACTTCACTATGTTCATCATTTTCTCTTTTCCCATTGCTTTTGTGTAGAAACTTTCATAGTTTTGATAGCATAAACATTTTCGGTGCATTGTAAAAAGATTCATGTTTTCTTCTCCATTTACTTCACTGTTCAAACTTTCCATCACCTTCTGTGGCGGATAAGATTATTTCTTCCATTTGTTTTATGCTTTTGCCGAAATGGGTTTGAGGCATCATAAGTCACCATGCACATGTTGCTGTCGTTTTGGTCTTCAGTTTTCTGCCAGCTACCAAATTATTTTTTTTTTTTAAAAGGATGCCATAGTATGCATTTTCTGACTACTTAAAAATGAGACCGAAGGCACCTTAGTGTTGTGGGTTAAACTGTGGCAAATTACATTTTCTGCCGTCCTCCTTTTCTTTTCATCTTGATATTTTCATCTTGATTTCCTTCTGTAATGGCTTTTCTCTATGTGTTACTAAGTCTCTTTTGGTGTTTCTAATTGGTAAGTGTTCTGTATAGCTTTTGATGAAAAAGAGAGATTATCTTTGGATCGTTCTCTCGTATTTTCGAGTAAAACAAGAAAGGGGAGGCTTGGGGGAAGAGTTCAAACAAGATCTAGTTCTCTATTTCCACCTTAATCCTTGGTTCGTTTCTCTTGAAGCTTCTTTTCTGGTTCGCCACCTGAGTCGATATTGGCCTTGTGCCAGGAGGAAATCTTGTTCTTTCTCTTTCTCTCTCTCTCTCAATTCACCCTTTGGTGCTAAATCCCGTCAGCGTCAATTGAACTATGAGTTAAGTTGATATGCCATCGACTCGGCTATTTTTAATGCTTTAAGGTCTTGGTTGGGCTTCACACATTAGATACCACTTAAAACATTTTTTGAGTCTCTATGAGATATATTTCCACCATGACGATGGGCAAAATTGTGGAACAATTCACATACACACACACACACACACACACACACACACATATCCATGTGTGAGGAATAAATGCATTTCTTAATGCATTTCCAAGATGTTTGGAGTTCGTCCTAATATAGTAGGCTTGGACAACACAATTCACAGCCTGTTACCAGACAAGACGCACAGAACAAAGATCATTCATCTGAGATAAGGGGGCAAGTAGTCCTTATACTATCTCATTTGATTTTGGAAACATCTATTTATTGCACTGTTTACTGGTCATGAGGTCCTTACGGTCAGATGATTAAGAATTCAGGTATAACCCAGAACTCATCGATCCCCAGCATCGAAGGATCAAGCCAACCGTGAACTTCTTATATTGGACTTGAAGCAATTTTGAGAAATAACTGCTCTCCATTAGCAACCCTGCAAAATAATCTGCACGAAACAAACTGCACCACGCCTTGGAACCGCGGACCTGGGTATTTTTCATTCTGTACATAGACAACACGTCCATGATAAGGAAAGGCAAATCTCTCCAGCAATGCTATTAAGGTTTATATATTACAGGGTATCTCCCAGTCTTTTTCACTAATTGCAAAATTAATTGAAAGTCATCTGGCGTCGACCAATTTATTTTTCCATTTTCTTCTTGCAGTCATGCACAACCAGAGGAGTATTTGGGGGGGGGGGGTATCTGGTCAATAAAGGTACAGATTGGCCCAAAGAGACATTAGGGGTTCAAGAGAAGACAGCAATGTCTCATATCATTAGAGATCTCTTCCAAACTACAGCAGTCCAGACAAAGTTTTCTTCAAGCCTGTCTTTTCGTCTATTGTTTAACCAACCCTTCTTCTCGGGGTGAAAAGTGCATTTGAAGAAACCAAGAAACATGTCTTTTAGGTTTTTATCACTTGTACAGAAGTACAATCTTGCAGCCACCTTCTTGTGCCGCTATAGATTCTTATTCCTTCTTGGCTAATTACTTGGACCACATTTGAATTTCTTGAGCCCCAATAAATTAATGTTCTCCTTTCTTTCCATCATCACTAAGTAAAATAGAATATTCACCAGTTCTATTTTTTTTCTTCTTTTCTTTTGATCAACTTAACACGTCCATGCCATTTAGCATCTTTAGAAGACATATTGATCAATATTATAGGGTGAGATAGAAATTTAATGAGTCAAAGACTAGGGAATGGATACCCTTGGGTTTTTAGGAACTGTGAGATGCTGTTTCTTTCTCTAATCACACCAATATATATGTCTTGATTTTTTAGGCCAGTATCATATAAACATTCGATTTGTTTTTTTTTTTTTTTTTTTGAAGAGTATTTGTGTTCTTCACCCAACTTTCAAATTTCATGGATCCAAAGTAATTCTCTCAATCCTTAGTCATTTTGTGATACTAATTTATAAGATGATATATTTGTTTCTTAGGTTAACTCTACTTGTGCGTAGTGCAGGCTCCACTATCAATAGAGAGTTAACATGTACCATCACATTGTCATATCCACAGCAAGACTGCTAATTTGATACCTAAACATGTACATGTCCTTAGATTTACTAAAGTCGTAAATGATGGGAAATTTTGCCTATGGTCATTGAACTAGGGAGCACTTTACCATCAAGCTACCAAATTTTAATTTCAATACTCAAATTTATAAGAGCCTTTAGATTTTTGCGATTATTGCACTTTTACCAAAATGTTTGGTCAAATTTTTTTTAGCAAATCTTTGTTTGGACACTATGATTCACACGAGATGTTGACATAATGCGCATAGCATGACATTAGCCAGAAAAGAGAGAAATCCAAAACGACGTCGCTAGACCTAGCTATTCATCTAGCAAGGGTTGTGCGGCCCTCACCCATCATGTTGAGGGTTCATGTGACTCTTACCTAGTGCAGCTTCACGACCATCATCAACTAATTGCAGGGGTCGAGACCCTCTCTCAAAGCAGAGGAAGGAATCCAAGACTCCCAAACCTAAGCCTCGGCTGATAAGGGAGGTTTCATGAGGTTGGAATCCTTTTCTTTAATTTTCCCCATTTTCTTGAGTAGGCTAGCATCACCCTCAGCTGACGTCATATCATCAAAGTGTTATGCAATGCATTATATTAGTTCTATTTACAAAAATAAATTATTGAAATTTGGGTAGAGCGCAATGAACCGGGAAAAGAAAAATGAAAAGTTCCAATGCTTTGGAAAATTGAAATCAAAGTCTAGTAATATGATTGCAAAAAATAGTACTAGGTTATATTACGGTCGAAAATGTAAAAATGCAAATTATCAAATCAATCGACGCCTTATCACTCGAACTATTTCTCCATCCGAGTGGGCCTCATGCTGTCATATCGGGGAGTGACTCCATGCAACAACTGCAGAGGCTGCGCGCGCTCGAGCCCGTCCGTTCTCACTCCCTCTTCTTCATTGAAGCACAAGCCACCCCCTTCGTCCGGCGACCCATCGGGCCCGACACCTGCGCCGCCGTCATCGAGCGATGCGGCTCCCTGGCCTCCCTGAAGGCCGTCCACGCCGCCGTGGTCCGTTCCCACCTCCACCTCAACCTCAGCTTCCTCACCCACCTCGTCGCCAGGTACGCCTCCCTGGGCTCCCTCCCCCACGCCCGCGCCCTGTTCTCGCTGTCGGAGTCCTCCTCCGACGTCTTCCTGTGGAACGTCGTCATCCGGGCTTGCGTGGACGGACTCCAGTACCGCCCTTCTCTGGGTCTCTACGCTCGGATGCGAGGGATGGGCATTGGGCCGGATAACTACACGTACCCTTTTGTCCTCAAGGCATGCGGGTGTCTCGGGGATGTAAAGTCTGGGGCTTTGGTCCACCACGACGCGTTGCGATCTGGGTACGTCTCGGACGTGTTCGTGGGCAACTCCCTCGTGGCCATGTACGGGAAGTGTGGGCGCGTGGACGTTGCCAGGCAGGTGTTTGATAGGATGCCTGAGAGGAACGTCATCTCGTGGAGTTCGATGATCGGTGCGTATGCGCGGAATGGGTGTCATGAGGATGGCTTGCGCTTGTTTTGGGCGATGTTGGATGGGGGAGTCCGTCCGAACAGGGGGGCAGCTGTGGATGCGATGGCATGTGTGAACAGGGAAGCTGAGGCTGATGTGGTTTGTAGAGTTGCGATGGAGAATGAACTTAATTCAGATATCTCTGTCCTACATGCGGAAATGGTCATGTATGCGAGGTGCGGTAGGATTGATGTTGCACGTGCCCTCTTCGATGGGATACATGACAAGGACTTGGTGTGTTGGTCGTCCATGATCGAGGCTTATGCCAAAGCTGATATGCCTATAAAAGCTTTGGATCTCTTTAGAGAGCTGTTGTGCTTGTGTTGTGACCCTGATGCAATAACATTACTTAGTGTGCTCCGAGCTTGTTTGGAGTTAGGTTCTTTTTTGCAAGCTTGCATGATGCATGCATTCATAATTCGCAGATTTTGTGAAAATCACGTGATGCTCAATACTTCTATGGTAGATCTCTATGCCAAATGTGGAAATTTAAAGCATGCTAGGAAGTTATTTGATCGGTTGCCTGAGAAGAATTTGATATCTTGGAGTGTTATGATATCTGGATATGCGATGCATGGCCATGGTAGAGAAGCACTCCACCTCTTTGATCAGATGAAGTTTTCTGTAAAACCTGACCATATTGTATTTGTATCAGTTTTGTCAGCCTGTAGCCATTCTGGGTTGCTGAATGAAGGATGGGAGTGCTTTGAATCCATGAGTAGAGATTTTGGGGTCACACCAATCCATGAACATTACGCCTGTATGGTAGACCTATTAGGTCGAGCTGGACACTTGGATGAAGCAGTGGATTTTATTGAGAGAATGCCAATAGAACGCAATGCTGGTATATGGGGGGCATTGCTTGGAGCATCTCGAATCCATAGTGATGTAGAACAGGCTGAAAAAGCAGCAAGTTTTTATTTGAACTGGATGCTGAGAACCCTGGTCGTTATGCTGTATTGTCCAACATCTATGTGTCATTAGGAAAAAAGGAAGAAGCTGATAAAATAAGAGACCTTATGAAAAGAAGGGAGGTGAGGAAACTTTCGGGCCACTCAATTATAGAAATTGGGAACAGAATCTATACGTTTGTGGTGGGGGACAGATCACATCCACAAACAGATGTGATCTATTTAGAATTGGATAAACTAATGGCTAGAACTCTGCTAGAAGGGTATAAGCCAAACTTCCATGAAGCTGAGGAAGAGATCAAAGAAAACATGTAATATGCCCACAGTAAGAAAGAAGTTAGCTATCATTTTCAGGATTCTAATTTTAGCATCAAGGAGTCATAAGGAGTAGGAAGAACCTTAAAGTTTATGGCGATGGCCATAATGCTACGAAATTTTCTTCCAAGGTAACTGAATCATAGTTAGAGATGCTTGCAGGTTCTATCATTTTAAATATGGTTCTTGCTTTTGCGGTGATTACTGGTGATTTTATAGAAATCTGGGCCTTTGACAAATCTTTGGATTAACTTCTCTTTTTAAGGTGACATTTCGGATCAAGACTTGTCATTATTCATGAGAGGTGAAGATACTCGAAGTCTTCCATGGCTGGGACAAATTTATTTGGCTTATCCAAAAGAATTTTTCATGATCTTTTACAGTGTTCAGCCCTATGCATCTTTCTCTTTATAGCCTACTGAAGGTCAGCAAAACTAGCAGGTGTATAGCAGAATATTTTCTGCCTATCTTGAACAAGACTTCTTATGCGATCTATTTTGTCTGAACTGTGCACTGGCTTATCTTGTGACAGTTATCAATTTTAGAGCTCATGGAATCGAGCGATGTATCACTCCATCTTAAGGATCCCAAAATAGCGGACTTCTTCCTGAAGGTCATATCTGGTCTCCCATCAGCTCCAGCAACGATTTCAACATGATTGGGTCAAAATAATGATGGGATGGAATTCTGAATGGATTCGTCTGATGCACTCTGATAAAGAAAGTTCAATTTCAGTTGTTGATCTCATGGAATCCTCATTTGGACAAGAACAGGGACAATGGCATTATGGGGGTTATTTAGCCAGCTTTAAAGGATTGACTGCACCAAAAAGTAAATTGTGCGGTTCATATTTTTCCAAACCTGAAAGATGTTGACAGGTTTGGATTGAGCCTTATATCAGGAAAGAGCTCTGATCAAAATCTCTTACCGGGTAATTCCGCAGAATTCCATTGGTTCTGCACTTGTCAAATATCATACATCAGCGCCCCATGATGCATCCTAAAGGTTAACTATTCCTCTAGCTGCAGAGCAACTTAGTGCAACAATATGGAAATTCCAAATCCTGGACAGGACCTTGCCTCATATCCTGAATCATAGCGTTGGGGAAACTAATTATTTGCAGCCTGATGCATATTATCTTGTCCATCGCTTGCGATTAGTGGCCTTCCAAAGTTCTGGAAATGCTAGTGGAGCTGCAGTTGACCATGACTTTGTCTCGATTATCAGTTTGAAATTCAGGGGCATGGTAACAGTGAGAACACGGCATTGATTTGTTATGTTATACATACTGACGGTCAATCGGGTCAAAATTGATTGTCTATCTGTATATGGTACTGTTAGATGACTCATTCTTCATCCTTCTACAAAGGAAAAGGAAGAAAATTGCATTATGTATATGTTGGGCGCTTGGAGTCATTGTGAAAGAATACAATGAGAAAATTCAAGACGTGTACACAATGACCATCTCTTTGGCTTTTATTTGTTTCCCAACAAATGTGATAAGAGAATACAGAGCAGGAATATTACTAAATTTGCATCCTCAAACAAATGTCATCAAAGCCTTCAGATCCACCGCTTGTTGCGTCGTGAATTGTGGTCGCCTCGGAACCAGCGTTCCCAGCCAACATCTGCAGGACCCTTCGTCCTAAAGCAAAAACACGATCAACAGCAAGATCATCATCAGGTTAAATCCAACTTGATGATGAAAATCTGGAAGGATGTACATGACATCAATGGAATCAATACTTACGCTGGAAGTAGTGGATCCGGAACGGATTCGATGCTTGAAATGAGCCTGCACGATAATCAAACTTACAGTGAAGTTGTAGTTGGATTCTATGAATGTAATTAATGTCAAGCATATGATGAATTGGAGTTTCTCCTTACTCTTTGCACACAAGAGATGATTCACCTATGGTTTCAAGCTCCTCCAACTCTTCCTGCAACAAGAAAGATCCATGAGACCGTCTTTCAATTGTGATGCAAACATCCGGATGGAAACCACATGACCAAAAGCACCAGTCTTTTTCTTTCCTGGGCTGAGAAAAAAGTGTCTTTATTCAGTGCTGTACCTGAATGATAGTGATCTGGTTTTGGAGATGCGTTATGGAAGCAGCCAACCTGTGCTTCCCGATGAAAGCTGTGGGCTCTGCTCTTGGAAGTGGCAGCCCACCTCTTCTCCTCGCTTCACACGGCGTGGGAGCCTCAGATTTTGGGGTCTCCATTGCTGGTGAAGCTCTGTCCATCATGTCAAACTCAAACCTTTGCACAAAGAAGAAGAGGGCTTAAAATTGGACTTTTTGTTCATTGTCGAAAGGAGAGAGAGAGAGAGAGAGAGAGCGAGAACGTGGACCGAGTATGGCACACGTGATTAAAGCACTAAAGAGTGTAAACGAAAGAGGGAAATGTAAGAATGTGATAAACACATGATTAAAGTAGGATTTAGGGGAAAGGGTATTAGCAGATGGTCAAAAAGAAGAATGGGAAAAGGAGGAATTTTCTGAACATTTGGGATGAGGACAGGAAGCGGGGGCAGGGTCCACGGTCAAAGCATGACATTTCAGACTCCTTTCTCCTGTTTCCGAGACATCCAATTCAGGATGGCTCTTACGTACCCGAAAACCACACCCAACCCCATGTCTCTGTCAGGCTGGTCAGCTGTATGCGTTGCAGACCTGTTATTTCCAGTTCTGGGTCCGCAAGAGATAGCCATAGCCACTCGGTCAGAGTTGACGTTCATGAAGGGGAAGCGTTTGATGACGCAAAAGGAGTGATGATAACTGGTTTCTTGTGGGAACTCACCGATGAGCTGTTCCTGCACTTTGGACTTGTTTATGCGAAGATGCCTCGGTCAGAATGATTATGCATCGATTGACATCACAGGGCTGACTGACTTAATTAGTGATAGGCCCGTGACTCCCTAATTTTTCTATGGACTTGGTCAATAAGATTATTTTACTCAATGTCTTCTAAAATGGGTGTGCACTTTTCTTTCCAATAACTTAAAAAGGCTTCGAAGCATTCATTCAAACTGGTCGGTCGGTAAATTTAGAGACACTTGACGACTTTCATTTTACAGTCTGGATGAATTCTTTCGGCTGGTGACTCTAGTTCCCACTTATTTTGATGGCGAGAGTCGAACTCGTGTTGCCTTCAATCGACTGGGCCTTCGCAACTGAGGCGGTAATAGCCAGGATCAGTACAAATTGCTTGGCTCCCGTTTTCTTTTATGGGCGATTGATTTGGTGACGGTGAAGGAACGATACAAAAATGGGTTTTTTAACTTGCAGGTGGCCTGGCCATAGGAGCAGATGGGGCAGCAGGAAGTACCACAGGCATCATTGCAGCCACAAAGAAAAGGACAATGATGCTTCCCTCCACCAAGAAGCCACTGCTGTAGCCAGAAAACTTTCTGCTGTATCTGTGCCTAGTGGCCGAATTCTTTATGTAATGTTCTTAAAGGAAAAGCTTTTGTTTGTACAAATCCCAAGAATTTTCCTCACAGACCAAGGAATTGAAAATCCACAAGTTGTTGGGAGGATGTATGTGCTTACTACAAGCCCATCTGAGATAGGCCAGCTCATCATTGAAGCCTAAGCCCAGCTCCTCATCACATCATGCTAAGCTAAACGAGCCTTACCATCCGACCCAGAAATCTTAAATTTTGAGGATAACGACGTCAATAATTCCTTTATGCTTTCTTGAAATTATAGTCGGCCCTCTACTTTATTATAATTATTATAGTTACTTTTTTCGATCCTCAATATATCCAAGTCTACATTCCAACGTCCAACTTAGCACCCGACTTACGATTTTAACAAAAAAGGGACCATTCGAGAATATGTTTGAAAAGTATATGGTTCATTTCGAATAAAAAAGTAAATGATGAATGCAAGTTTCGAGAAAAAGTAGAGAGATTATTAGTGATATTATTTCTAATTACATGAAAATCTAGCTAAAATGGTTTATCAGATGAGTCCTTCTATTTTTATGGGAAAAAAGGGCAACAACCACTGCTATTCCACCTATGCCTCAGCATAACAGCATATTGCCCACTACCAAATGTTTGGTTTGAGCCACAGTTATGACTACGTCCTTCTTGGTGGTTGTAATGATGTGATAACTTTGTGAGCGAAGCTGTGCCACAACACATTAAATTTAGATGTTTTAAAAGTCAAGAAAAGGTTTATTTTAACACAATTGGGTATGCGCATGATTGGAGAAGAAAAGAAGAGTACCTGATGCATTTCTGTAACATGTGCTGGCTGAAACACTATGATTCCTGCATTTCTGTAATTTGCTCCTATGTATAATTCGACAGGATGGGAAGAAAATGAGCTATCGATATTACTTGTTTGCTACTAATGAACCTGTCGATGGTATGATTAGTGAAAAATAAAAAATTACAGGGAAGGAGATTAGGACATTATCAAATCGGGGAAGTGACTGAGATTGTACATTGTTCTATTCCTACTCCACAATCGATTCCCTCTAGCCTTTCTTTTTCGGGGTTATTAGACTTAATTCACGGAATACTCACATTTTTTCCCCGCGGGGGGTGGTGTGGAGTGTTGTTTGGGGAGGCCCGTTTTATTATTTATAAGCCGTCTTCAGATGTGTTCGAAATTCGAGTTGTGATGAGCGAGATCTTCTTCGAAAGGGCACTTGCTTGGAGAATTATGGGGAAGAGTTAAAAAAAAGACATAAATCTCTTATACGGATGCCAATTTGGCCATAAACCTTTTAATTTGGCTAATTAAGTCTTAGATCTTTTTACAATTTATCAACATAGTTGTTTTGGTCAATTTCAGCTGAAAATTATTGACATGGACGTCTACAATTTGATGTAGTATGACCGACATTGACATGAACAATTTTTACAAGCTTTCATTAGCCATTGGTCATGGTCACGATCCACACCCTAGTGAGCCCTTGCAAAATTTAGCAACGGCAACCCCCTCGCCCAGGCTGCCTAGGTCAAGCCCTCACAAAATTTGGCAAGGGGCGAGGGTCCAGCCTTCATTAGCCATTGCCAAACTTCGGGGCAAAGAAAAATAGGAAAAAAAGAAAAGAAAAAGGAACGAAAATGATAATTGAGAAAATTTAAGGAAAAATTATACAAATTGTTCACTTCAATGCCAATTGAGTTACTTAAGATGACCACCAACCATGTTAGTGATTTCTAATCAAAATTGGTTGGAATGATTACATTGACAAATTGTTAAAAAGTTTATGATTAAATTGATATAATTGAAATGTTTAAAACCAAAGAGGTCCATGATTTTTGTGGGTAATTTTTCTCAGAGTTATTTGTGTCATTCAAATACAAACTTGTCCATGTGGCAACACAAAAAAGTCTGGGGGAAATTGCCATAAAAACTTTAAATCTTTCAATTATGCTAATTGAGTCATAAACATTTTCATATTTTGCCAATTTATTCCATTATCAATTTTAGTTGGAAATTGCTCATGTAGATGTTGATCGTTCTATGTCATGACTACTGTGGACATTTTTTAATAATTTTTTGAGTTTTTTTTCCTTTTCCTATTCTTTTTTATTCCTTTTTTTTTTTTTTTTTTTTGTGGATTGAGGGCCAGCAAGGGTCATGATGCCCTTGCCTTGCTCAAATCTAGCTAGGGTGTTATGACCTTTGCTATATTTGGGCAAGAGGACATGCACCCTCGCTTTTGCTGGCGAGGGCATGATGACCCTCTCCTAGAATCTCATCTTGCTAGCCACAATGAGCATATGCCCTTGCCTAGGCCCTCATTAGCGAGGGCATTGGGCGCTCCCTCAATCCAAAATATAAAAATAAAAGAGAAAAAGAGAAAAAAACAAAAAGTATCAAAAAATTCAAAATATAATTTAAAAATGTTAATGTCGGCATTGACCGTGTTACAGAGGATGGCCATCATTCATGTAAGTGATTTCTAAGTAAGGACGACTGGCAATCACATCAATGATTTTCAACTAAAATTAGCCAGATGGATTTAATTGATAAAATATTAATTATAATAGGTGTGGGACTTTTATTTGTAATTGTCCCAAAAGTCTTATAAGAGGAGCAATTGTTTCTATGAAATATCATCCACGGAGAAATTAAGAGGATTGGGTTTCATCAGGCTTCCCCGCCCAAAAAAATTTCAAAAGAAAAAAGAAAAAAATCTTTTGGAGCCATTTCAAAAAATTATGCATTAGGTTAACCTCATTTAACTCATTTACTTCATGTGTGAGAGTATACTTATCTTGGCTTGATGAGAAAGCATATAAAAGAGCACTTCAAGTTGCAATGATGGACCAATTGGCTCAATTGTACTCATCAAGGTTGAGAACACACCTCTAAAGAGTTCATGTGGGGTATATCTTATTATTACTCATGCAAGATGTCGTTCCCAAATAGTTGAATGAGAAAATAAGGGGCAAGTCAAAGCGATGATCAGTCACCTTTAATGAAAGAGGTACATCTCGTCCCTAAGCATAATTAATTTTGGGAAATGACCATCTGTTCTTTACTTTGCAAATGATGGATTGGAGGAACGATAGATCTTGGTAGTGACCCAATTGAGATAAAATATTGATCCAAGCCAAAATAGATGTTCAATTGGCATTTGTTTGCATAGTATCCTATTCATGTACATTCTCTTGTGTTGGGGCAAAAGCTAGAATGGAAAGTTTATTAAATCAAAGATTGAATTTTCAGTCTCGACTAATCAATTTGTGTGTCCGTTCCTTTCACATTGGGAAACTAAGGACACCCATTACTGAGATAGTCCCTTTGTGGGCAATTCCTTGAATGAATACTCAAAACCATTTTTTCATGCCTATGATGACATTTTTTTTTAGTATAATAAATTGATTATTTTGAAGTCAGAAAGTTTTCCATGCTTAAATTTGTTAAGCTCTTTTAAAAAGAGAATTTACATGATATCTTTTACATGTTTAGTTCATCAATTCCACCAAGGAGTGTCAAGATGGACCAACTTAATGAATGATATGGAATGGATTAACATGCTAAATGCCACTTGTTAGGATGATGAAAGGCAAGCCATATCCTATACACCGTCCCTTGTTTATATACTTGTGAGATGAGTGTAGGAATTTCCATATCCACAAAGTAAATAGTTCTTTCATGAAAGGTTTGATGAACAAAATGATGAGGGGCAGTTCATTTCTCTACCTCAAACATTACAGGTTATCCATTGCTTAACCACTTTGAGTCAATACAGTTTTGGAGATTTCTTTCAAATTACCCTTGTTAAAAAGCATCTCACATGAGGGTAAATTGGAGGTAAGATGGCATCATGAGGTGAGGATAATGGATAGAAATTTTCTTACTCTCATTTGTATAAATCTTCTAGTATTGCTATTACATTGAACTCATGCAGTAACTTAAGTGCTTTAGGATGATGAAGAGCATTTTTTTCCTCTATCCTACACACTTATATCCATTGCATAGCCCACTTAAGCCTGTAAGTTTCATTTCTTTAAATCCAGTTGGTGATCATTCCCCACACTAGGGCAAGCAAAAATGTAATTGTTCAAGTAGCATGGTCGAAAGTGCCAACAGAAAATGAAGACCTTCGAAATTTCAAATGTTCAATTGTTTAGTAGAAACAAATCAAAGATTGGTTATTCAATGTATGCATTGTAAACAGTGTGTCAAAAGTATATATATAAATAGAACTAGGAGGCATGAAAAAGTACTATACATGGTAAAAGTAAGGCCAATATCTATAGACATAAAAGTAAAAGAAGAAAAAATGAATGAAAACTCAGGGCACAAAAAAGCATTGTGCCTAGTAAAAGTAAGACCAATGCCCATGACAGAAAATGAAAATGAGTCAAGATAGATGACTTAGTTGTAAAAAGTTGTATCCCCAATGAAGGCGGTACTCAAAGAACTAAAATGCAAAGTTTTTACTATCAATAGAGCACATGTTGAAGACAATCCCTAATGGTGAAGAAGAAGACTAGTGGTAATGCCAATATGATCACCAACTCTCACCCATCTACACACATTTTGAGCTTGATAATCCTTTCGTTTCTCAATTCGTGAACCTAGCTTACATTACATCCCTTAAAATCTCTTCAGATTATTGCACTTGAATTAACGTAGGTGTTCACATGTCTTATGCATTGCTTGAAGAAGTGCAAGCATGATTTTTCTTTTTCATTTTGTGGGGTTCTTGACTTGTAAACCTAGAGATGATCGTGAAATATCATTTCTTTCAATAGCCTTTACTCATAAAGTCCTTTTGCTAAGTTGTTGACCAAGTCCACATTATGGTCATTGTTAAAGATCTCATAGATTGATAAGGTCATATCGCTTGCAAGAATACTTAGACTCTTGTCGATATGATGATTTTAAGATGGATTGATTCTTATAAAATAACTCTTTTGAATGAGAGTGAGTGAAAGTCCTTTCAAATTGAAAGTCTCTAATTTAACATTCTTAGGAAATCCTTGTCATGAGTGAAAATTGTCATAATTGATTATTCTCTCTAGTAATATGGTAAAGTTAATATGTATAAAGCTTGATTCAATTGATGAAAACCCTAGTGAACTTCAAAATGTACATTCTAGAGTAGTTCAAATTGTCTACCCCTTAGATGATACATATCAAATTTTGCTCTAATTGTGTCTAACAGATAATATTTTCTTGAAAATCAAATAACCCCAGTAGTTCAAGTTGCTCTCTAAAGCCTCGGAATTTGCCTAAACATTCTTGAATTTTATTTCTACAAGAAATCAACTTGGTGTGCTTTTGTAGCCCAAAGTCTCTTTCTATCGACACGGTGTGCTTTCGTAACCCAAACTCTCTCCATTACCTAGGCTTACTTCCGCAGCCTGGATTCTCTCTATCATCTTTGTGTGCTTGTGTAGCTTAGAGTCCCTTTAATTGACATGGCGTAGTTTTATAGCCCGATGTTCCTCTTAAATGACACGGTGTATTTTTGTAACCCAAAGTCTCTCCATTAACTTGGCATGCTTCCATAGTTTGGAGTTCCTTTGCATCGACCTAGCATGCTTTCATAGCCTAGAGTCTCTCAACATGGCATTATTCTATAGCCCAATATCCCCTTAATTGACATAGTATGCTTTTGTAGCCCGGAGTCTTCTCATCAATCTATTGTGCTTCCAGTTTGCTTTCTATTGACATGATGTGCTTCTATAGCCCAATGTCTCTTTAAATGACATGGTGTGCATTCGTAGTCTAAAATCTTATAATCAACTTGGCATGCTTCTGTAACCTAGAGTCTTTTCCATTAACATGACATGCTTCTATTGCCCGATGTCACTCTTAATTGACACGGCATGCTTTTGTAGCCTGGAGTCTCTTCACCAACTTGGCATGTTTTTGTAGCCCGAAGTTTCTTTTTATCCACCCGGCATGTTGCTATAGCTTGAAATCTCCTCATCATCTTGAGACATTTTCCCCAGGGATTAGAGATGTCACTAAGATCCCAGTACTAAACAAGACAACCCATTGCCATGCTAGCAACCAACGAATAGGATCCCGATCCTAGCTATGCAAACCCTTATCACTATGTAGGTAACCGTTGATAGGTTTCCGATCTTGAATAGATAGCTAATTGCAATGCCAAGTAACCAACAATAGATTTTTGGTCCTGGACAAGCAACCCTACCGTTATGCTAGTGACTGACGATAGATTTTCGATCCTACATAGGTAAATACTCATCATTATGCCGGATGATTGATGATAGGTTTTGGTCTTGGATAGATTATTCTTTTTGTTTTGTCAAGGTAACCAATGGTAGGTTCTAGTCTTAGACGTGCAACATCATTCATTGTGAATTACTCTATCCTCCCAACAAGGTATGTGTTTCCAAGAAGGTTTTGTTTTTTGTGAATTACTCCTTGCCCTACCTGCAAGGTAAGTGATCCCGGGTAAGGTTTTTAATTGCTTAAGCATGCATCATATATATTTCATTTCAAAATGGGATTCCATTTTCCCACAAAAATACCTTTCATTGCATTTGCACGGTCAAAATTTAGTTCTCAATTTGTCTTTGAGGGCAATCTCTACGAGCTCACCTTTAAAGATAGGAAGCCGTTGATAACTGAATTTTAGTAATCTAGTCATTCATTTATTGCAAAAAAAAATTAGTGATTAATTTTTAATCCCTAACAAAAAATATTTGAATTAAATTGTATAGCATATAATTTTAGGAGCATTTATTTTTTTGACATTTACATTGAATTGGTGACATATGAACTTTAATTTTACAAATTAAAAGATAGATATATTTGGAAAAGATTCGTATTATGCTTGAAGTATTTGATGATATGGCAATGGATTATTCATATGTTCATATATCTTCAGTGAGAACAAACATGAGATGGAGATATTGTGAGCCCATCTTTACAAGATTCAGAATATGGGAAAATTCTATTTCGATCTTGAATTTTTTGGCAATGTTTAATCAATTTGTGAGCTCTTATTCGGTCTAAGGAAATAAAATCGGCGGATAATATTCATCTTGCACAATCCAATGGGGGAAAGAATTTTTGCTGATCTTGTGAATATAAACATGCGGACAAAGACATCGAAAAAGGATTAGCATTATTCATGGATGGGAAGAAATGTTTAAAAGAATATTCTTCAATGAGTACACATGGATCCGCGATGCATACAAAGGAAAGAAAAACGATAGACATCAACGAAAGAGGGAAGGCGGTGGGTGGCTTCCTTTCGTATATTCATATTTCCTCTTTTGAAGTGCAGAGTCGGACACTGTAAAAGCAAGCTCACAATAGACAAAAGGGGGCAGCTCACTGGGAAGAAAAAGGAGAGAAAAAAGAGCTTTTAGGTGTGAGAGAGAGAAAATAGAACGTAGGAGGGAGAGGGAGAGGGAAGGTGGGGTCTTTTTCCCACTTGTCAGAGAAGTAAAAGACGAGAGAGAACGTGAGAGGAAGAAAAATAAAAGGGGTTGTCCTCTTGTGGGGTATTCGAGCGCCAAAGCCGACGCCTGCAACTCCGCCGCCCGCGGCTGCTGTCCCGCCGTTGCCGCCGCACCCTTGCTTGCCACTGCCGACGTGACCCGACGCCTGCAACTCGCCGCCGCCTTCCTTTTTCCGGCGAGCTCCATCCCACGACGCCACTGCTATTCACTCGCCGCCCACGTGTCGACGAACAGCTGCGTCACAGCCTCCCGACGACGAGCTACTGCTGTTCGCCACCGCCGCCGCCGCTCGCTGCTGCCACGGCCAAGACAGAAACAGCTGCTGCCTTGCCGACCCGCTGCCGTCCAAACCTCCAACGCCAGCCGCTGTTCCCGTTCGTGTCCGGACCGAGTCGATTCCACGAAGAATCTGTTCTTGCAGATTCGTTGGTCGTGAGCCCGCCTCAACGCCGGCATAGTCCTTAATTATCAACATGATTATCTACATTTATCATGATAGATATTAATCCAAAGATAGTTTTGGAATTACCAAAGTTCCTAGGGATGTTTCTCCAAAAAAATGAATTGTTAGAGGCAGGTTTCATTCTTCATTAAAGCCCCTTAGGGCAATTATAAAAAAAAAATTAACAATTTGAGTGGGGATAAGGTCACAAGCCTTTCGAGAGTGCCTTGATCCGGACTTGTCCAAGGCACATTATCGGGGAAAGTACAGCGGGAGTGGCACGGAGTACAGCGGGAGTGGCACGGAGGACACTTTAAGTCCGCCAAAACTTTTAAAAAAAAAAATAAATGGATCACTTTAGTGGTAGGTCGCCGAAACCCTGCTGGAAATCCTACGTGACATTTTTTTATTAATTTTTTTTCTACGTGGTTCGCCGGAAATTGAAACGACGAAAAATCAACGCAAAACGATGTCATTTTTTATGCGCTAATGTGGATTTTTAAAATTATTAATTAAATAATTTAAATAATTTAAAAATAAAATATTTTAAAATAAAAAAAAAATGGAAAATTTCAAAAAAGGATCAAGTGAGCTTATTTTCTCAAATAAGGATCCAAAGTGACCATTGTCTCAGATAATGACCCAAAGTGGCTAAACTAATCTCAAATAAGGACATCAAATCGCCAGGCAGCCAAATGTTCGCCGATCGACGAGCATGTGGCATTTTTGGTCACTTGAATAAGGGCAATTTTGTCAAAAAAAAATATTGATAAAAATCAAAATCCCCCTAAAAAAATCTTGACAGTCCAAAGAAGAAGACAAAATCTTGAGCCTAAGGAAAAAAAATCAAAATCCCCCTAAAATCTCCCTAAAACAATCTTGAAAGTCCAACTTTCTTCTTTCTTGACTTCAAATTTTTCCTACCTTCATTTCTTTCCAACGAAGAAGACAAATCTTGAGTAAAATAATCTCTTCGTTATTCAAACACACACGAGAGCCTTGATTCTTCATCATCTTTTCTCAAGTTTGTGCATATTTCGACCTACACTCCGTTCAACTGAAGTTAGTTTCGTTTAGATTGGTGCAAGCCATCCTTTGCTCAAAGCGATTGTAGCTTGCCGAAACAATATGTCGACAAGGTGCGGGCATGTGGTGGAAAATCACACAGATGGCAGCGAGGACAATGAAGGTAAAAGGAATTTTTGTTTGTTTTATAGTGTTTTTTTTGCTTGATTTGTCGAATTTCCGAGTTAATGTCTCCTTTTTTTTTCGGACAAATCGAACAAATGCGTCCACTATGAATTTTTAATTAGATATTGTTGTCATTGGGGGCCTACGTGTTGCGATGGTGGTCCCTGTTTTGCAATTTTTTAATGCTCTCCTTTTGTTTTTGTTTTTGCTTTTTTTGCTGATGTATGTCTTGTCGTTGATGGTTGGGACTCAAAGCATGTTATAGAATTTAATAGCCCACATAGATTCTCACAGGAAAGCAGATAAACATTTATAAAAAGAAAAGCTCTAATTACTCTTATTTGGGTTCTCTGTTGGAGAGTATTTAGAGGAGGAAGTTTGCTAGAAGCACATTGAGACAAAATCAATTTGAGTCTATGTGCACATGAGTTTAAAGTCAGAACATGGGGGCATCTTGTTTCCAGTTAATTTTTGTGCACACTAGTTATTAGGAAATGGAGTTGTCCTATTTTGTGTAGTTTTTGTAAATTGTAATGGATGTATCTTCTAAAGCAGCAATTTGTTAGATTACTTGTTAGAAATTCTTCTTCCCAAGTTCTCAATATGAAGATTATTGAATTTTGTGTCAAGATGCATCCTAGATCCTGCTAGTTACCATTCCATAGTTATTTAGTAAATCTGCAATTAAGTCTTCTTGATAGAATAGTGTTTTAGCTTTGTGCATTCAAAAAGAAAGAGAGAATCCATATAGAGTTGAGTTGACTAATAACAATCATATAAACCTCATAAATGCTTTGAATGGGACCAGTTTTATTTTCTTTATGGTATATATTCTCTAATTTTGGTTCTTGGGCCACTATGGTTGGCTCACATAAGGAGAAAATTTCAGCGACACCAAAAACATTTTAACTCCATAACGCAAAATATTTTTTGTGACAAACGATATCCAATAAAAATGTGGCATATAGTCACTAGTGTGCCTAGTTTTCTTTCATTAATCAAAGTGTAGTACAAATTTGTTGCAATTGTTTGTTATTTTTGTTTTGTTTTTTCCTGGTGTACATGTTACATGAAAGTATATTGACTTAATTTTTGTTTCCATTTGCACCAGTTGAGGGATGTGAAGAACTAAACTATTCAATGTATGATAGTGGGTGTGATAAGGTTGCTAGAGAAGATGACTTTGCCTTTGTTGATCTTGATGAGTTATACATAAAAAATGTAAGTTGTGGTGACGGTGATGGTTTAATGGAGGGGGATATGGAGGTTGGAGATATTAGTCAGTACGTATATGTGTTAGCTGATAATGTCGATTTCTTGGAAATGAATGGCAAAAATGAGTATACACATCCTGACTTTAATGCTAAGGTTGATATGGAAAATCCTGTCTTTAAGTTGGGGATGTGCTTTAGTAATGCTAAGGAATTCAAAAAGGCCGTTAGAAACCATGCTATAAAAAATGGGAGAAATGTGAGGTTTGTTAAGAATACACCTAATAAATTGAGGGCAGTGTGTTTTGATGGTTGTGATTGGCTTATATATGCTTTCAAAGTGCAAAGAGAGCATACTTTACAAGTCAAAACTTTTAACCCCATACATATATGTAATAGAGCTCTACATGTTCCTCAAATAAGCACTAAATGGTTAGCAAACAAGTATTGTGATAGGCTAAGAAACAATCCTACATGGCTAGGTGCTTCAATGAAAAAAACAATGGAGTCTGAGAATGTTTTAAAGTTGTCAAGTACAATGGTTTATAGAGCTAGGGCAATAGCAATGAGTATGATCACAGGGAATGAGGAGGAGCAATTTTGGATGCTTAGGAGCTATTGTTAAGCACTTCTTGACACCAACCTAGGATCCACATGTATAATAAAAACTGAGCAATATCAAAACCAATTCAAGTTTAAGGGAGTTTACATTTGTCTAGATGCATTAAGGAGGGGCTTTCTAGAAGGATGTAAGCGCTTTGTGGGTTTTGATGGTTGCCATCTGTCATCGAGATATAAAGGTATACTTCTAGCAACGATGGGCATAGATGCAAACAATCAAATGTATCCCTTTGCTTGGGCAGTTGTCGGACAAGAAACTTACAAGACATGGCATTGGTTTATTAGTTTGATTGCAGAAGACATGGGGATTTCTGACCTTGAAAATTCAAAGCATTAGACTTTTTTGTGTGACAAATAGAAGGGATTGGTGCAAGCACTAGCAAATCTAATGCCCGAAGCAAAGCATAGATTTTGCTTAAGGCATCTTTACGAAAACTTCAAACTGCATCATAGAGGGGTGGAACTAAAAAAGCTCCTTTGGAAGGCTGCCATGGCAACTAGAGTATGTGATTTTGACTTGGCAATGGAAGAGCTGAAAGCATTTGATGAAAAAGCTTATGATTGGTTGTCTAAAAGGCCTCCAATGTAATGGAGTAAGTCTTACTTTAGGACAAGCTCAAAATGTGACATTTCTTTGAACAATTGGTGTGAAAGTTTTAACAAAAGCATCATAGATGCTAGGGATAAACCTATCATTACAATGCTTAAAGCAATAAGAGTGCAGCTTATGGAAAGAATTCATAAGCAAAGAGATGGGATAGCTCAGTATACTGGTGTGATATGTCCTAATATCCAAAAGATATTAGATCTTCAAAAACAATTTTCAGCATCATGGATTCCTACTTGGAATGGAGAGGATGAATTTGAATTGAATGGCCCATATGGTGATAAAAGAGTTGTTAATATTAGAAATAGATATTGTAGCTATAGAAGATGGGACATCAGCGGAATACCTTGTTTTCATGCTGTGGCAGCTCTTATATAGATGAGGGAAGAGCCTGAAAAATGGGTTCATACAAGTTTTAGTAAGGAAATATTCATGCAAACTTATAGCCATGTTGTGCATGCTGTAGATTCTAAGGACACAAGGCCTGCTAGAGAGCCATAACTCCCACTAGATGTGCCCAAGCAAGTTGGCAGAAAGAAGAAACAAAGAACAAAATTAATGAACGAAACAACTGACAAAAATTTGAAGTCAAGAAAGAAGAAAGTTGTGCAAAAGCCTTATGGGAACAAAGTTGAAGAGACAAAACACTACAATCACTTGTGGGAAGTGTGGTGGCTTAGGCCATAACAGGTATCATTGTAATAATCCTTCACTAGTGTCAATGGCAACGGCAACAACAACAATAGCATCGGCATCTTCAGCCCCTTCAACCCCATCAGAATGTCAACCTGAGATAGTTGAATTTCTTGCTTCAACTTTTGGTAACATGTCAAGCTCATTGACATCCATGGGAAGGACAAAGATGTGGGTATTCGTTTGCCCTTGACTTTGTTCTAGAAGTGTTCTTATTTGCACTTTACTTTCTTTTGACTACTTAATTTATTTTTTGATTCAACTATAGGTAAAGAGGAGGATGTAAGGATCTCAACTTGAAAGTGGTGGAAGATGAGCAAGTTTTTTTGAAGGAATGCAAGACCAACAACATAATTTTTTTCTCTTTATTGTTAGTTTATATGGATGGGTTTTTGTTGTTGTTGTCATGATGTTTGAAGTTGGAGGGTTACCCCAATATTACAACCATGTCCTCTTATTTGATGGCCCCCTGTAGATTTTGAGACTCATTCAATTGATGATTTGTGTTTTGACCATGAAAGAAATTGATTATTTGTACTCTCTTCTTTCCCTTTTTAATCTCATGTATATTTATCCTTCAGAGGTTAGGCTCATGGTTCATGTATCTAAGTTTTATGTTCCAAATATTTACGATGCTTTTACCCTTGCTGCATATCCATCAATTTGATAGAATTATCAACTCTTGATATCATTTGACTCCATTTAGCGAGCTGCAAGCACCACTTCCATGTTGCTTGAACTTTGGTTAAACTGGGTTCCAAACTCAAATAGAAATACCATTATGTTTTTAGAGTATTAATCGAAGCTATCAACTTTAATCTGATTATGCAACAAGTTCAAACTTCTCAACCGCAACTTCCAAAGATTCATGCCATTCATCCCTGACCTCGGTGCAATCGACTGAAGCCAGGTAATCTTTTGCTTGTTTTTCTTTGCTAAGTTCGGAGTATGCGACTTAGATGATGAACTCATGAAGAAGTTATTCGAATCTTAGAAAGTCACCACCAAATCCTAAGTACCAGTCCTGCGATGGATTCCTCATGGGCACCCACCAGATCGATCATTGCCAACCGCGTTGAATCATAAACGTTTTGCATTGATGCCAATTTAAGTCATAAACTTTTCTGAAACATCCTTTCCATGAGCACCTTCTCTTCTATTTTGAGGGGGAGAACCATGCAATCGGGATTTTGAAGAGGCGGGAAAGCAACTGCAAGTGTAGAGCCTGCCGTAAAAGTTACGAGCTCGATTTCTTTTCGTGTGTGTAGTGTGATTTTAGTCTTCACTATGATTGTTCTCCGCCAACTATAAAATCTGAGCATCATTGAGAGCCGTTAGTCCTCCGGGAGAAGAGCGTGAAGAGTTGGACTGTTGAGATTGTTTTAAGGAGATATTGTTTTAGGGAGATTTTAGGGGGATTTTGATTTTTTCCCATAGGCTCAAGATTTTGTCTTCTTCGTTGGATTGTCAAGATTGTTTTAGGGGGATTTTGTTAATTTTTATCAATTTTTTTTGACAAAATTGCCCTTATTCAGGTTACCAAAAATGTCACACGCTTGTCGGCCGGCGAACATTTGATTGCCTAGTGATTTGATGTCCTTATTTGAGACTAGTTTAGTCACTCCGAGTCCTTATTTGAGACAATGGCCATTTTGAATCTTTATTTGAGAAAATAAGCTCATTTCGGGTCCTTTTTTGAAATTTTCCCAAAAAAAAAGGGGAGGGGAAATCGGCGAGGGCTGCAATCGATTTTAATTTTTTTAAAATCTAACGTGGACTTTAAAATCTAACGTGGACAATTTTTTTTTATTAAAATTGCCACATGGAATTTTTTATTTTGAAAAAAAATGTTCCGTCAGCAAATGAAGTCACCGAAAAATGGACACGTGGTAATTTGGCCGGATTTGGCACTTAAGTGATCCATTTTGCTCCGATTTTGACACTTAAGTGTATTGTTTGTAACTTTTGGCATTTAAGTGTCCATTTGTACCAACTTTTGGCACTCACGGGGTCCGTGTGTTGCGCATTATCTCTAGCCGCTTGGGTCAAGCACGCACCAGGTATTTTATACTTTTTCCATTTTCCTCATTTTTTTTTTTAATGATTTCTAGATAGTGTCATCTCATATCTTAACATTCCTCGTAGCTGAACAGGTTATTGTGCGATTGCAACTGCTCTTGCTAATCTTTATAAATTTATTACATGAGCCAGTTCATTGCAAGAGTTCACTTCTCATTGAGAAGAATAAATCATAATTTCCGTAGGAAGGGAACCAATTGAAGAGGCGTGTAAGACCTCCTTCCAACGTGCCAATGGAACAAAATAGTCCACTTGCTTAATAAAATAAAAGTGAGAAATGCTGGCGAAGTGAAGGGCTCAGGTGCGCCTCTAGAGAAAAATCAAACTTTGAAAAAGCAGAAGCGAAATCGCTTTCTTTAGTTGATAAGGTCCCTTGAATAGACAACAAAAGATGCAAAGCACATGTTAATCATCATGAGGAAACCGTTAATTAAGTAATAGAAAGAACAGAAACACACCCAATGGTTCCATAATATTGTACATAAGTTGTCTGTTTTGCCATTCACACAAGCTCCATTTTGTTCAAGGTGCTTTGGACAGACATGTGAAATACACGAGAAGGACGCAAGTACCCTAATATGAGAGAAAAACATCAAGATTTAACGCTTTTGAGCGGACACTATTTACAGACTACACAACCACTCTTATAAGCCCAACATAAAAAAGATGGGTCTACCCTAAGTGGGTTGCCATGAAAATGCTTGCAAATTTGATGGATGACCAGTGAGATTTATCGACAAAACCCATGAAACTTGAAGCAGGATGTTGAACTCGAACCATTAGTGCACTACTTGCTTCCTCAGTTGGTCATGAAACCTCGTGATGAATTCCTCAGCCTTGTGGTCCACTTGCCCATGTTTCCCATCACCCTCATCATCTGACGAGTAATTAGAGACCCTCACTGAGGAGGGCGAGAGCAGTGGGCTGCGTCGCTCGATTTGGGTGTTGACTGTGTACTCAGGGGTCTTCGCCACAAAAACGAGCGTCTCAGGGTACACGGGCTCGTCCTCCACGAAGTCTTCGATGACTTTAGGGAGCCTCGTGCAGGGGAAGCGTTTGGTCTTGTTCTTGGCCGAGACGATGACTGGCTCCGGGCTGTTGCTACACGAGAACTCATACTCGTACGCGTTGAGCCCAACTGAGTGCATTTTCCTCGAGCGGTGGTGGTACTGATTGAAGCCGCGACTCCTCAGCGATTCCTTTATGAGCTTCTTGTCTCTCACCCCGTCGATCATGTTACTGACAAAATTTCTCTTGGACATCAACCCTTTCCTGATCATTAGGAAACCGACTCTCACAATCTTTCATAGCCTTGTGCCAATGATTGAACTCACTCTCGGTCGCAGCTCCATGACCAGAATTCAAACCCAGCGGCCCTCCTTTTCGACAAAAACGAAGACTAAAAACTCTAAAAGTAAGTCCCTCTCCATGAGAATGAGGCCATTGGAAAATAGTAAGAGTTATAAGAAGAAGGATCAAAATAAGCCAACAAAAGATTTCTATATGGGTTCGATAGAGATTTCTCAGTGCTGGGCTTACACCAGTCAATGCAAAGCGGAAGCAAATTGTAGGACGGAAACTTGGGCGGCCAAGCTTGGCAGGAGCTTTACTATTTTATTTGAAATAATGGCTATGCGGGACCTCCGTCGGCGGGATTGAACAATGATTCCAAGCTCTTTTCCATAAAGTAATCTCCTGTGCAAGCAATTATTAGATAGATCTCGCGACCTGGAATTCTTGGCATTCCCAGATTAATTACTATCGAAAGTGACGCCAACGGTGCAGATGGCTAAGTTACATGAGATAGGTTGGATCTGGTGGGCTACCAACGTGTCACACGTTCTAGGGACGGATGCAAAGTTTGGAATTGAAATGGCCATCGTGTGATCCCTTTTGTGTTAATCTCCAGCGATGACCATACGGAGCAAGCTATGATCATATGGAGCAAGCTGTGATTTCATCTACTGTTACTGCATGTGGAGCAAACTCTGGTTTCGCCTACTGTTACTGCAACACAGGTCGATCTAGCTCCTGTTCTCACCGCCTTTAATTCAAATGAGTAATAATAGATGGACAGGAAAGGTAGGCACCATTTGGTAACATTTGTATTTTTCATGATTTCTGTTTTTTTTTGTTTCCTTAAAAAAAAAAGAAAACAAAAACCCATTTGGTAATGTCAATTAACATTTCCATTCCTCATAGTAGAAAATTGTTCTGGAGAATATATTTAGAATATAAACAAAAAGTAGAAAAAAGTTTACTTCTTGTTTTCAAGAATAATTTTTGGAATAAGTCATTTTCTTTTTTTTATTTTTTTATTTTCTTCTTCTTCCTCTTCTAACCTATCACTGGACACCCATAGTTGTTGGTCGCCAGCAGCCGTTTGCTGCCAGAAGAAGAAGAAGAAAGGAAAAAAGGAAAAAAAAAGAAAAATCTTAAAAAATTATTAAAAGGTTAAAAGAAATTTTTTGTCACAGAAAAATTTGTGGATCATACCAAAAATATTTCTATTCTTTTTCTACTCTAGGAGTAGAAATTTTGTACAATTACCAAACACATTTTTTTACTAAGAAATTGGTCACGGAATATGAATGGAAAAGAATTACTTTTTCAAAAAAAATTATTTTCAGGAGCAGAAATGTTATTGAACGTACACATAGACCGAAACACAACGCCTACTGAGCTGACTGAATTTTTGTAGTCCCATTGTGCTGGTAGGACTACCTAGTTAGTGGGCGAGTCGGGCCTAGGCAAGGGCCTTAAGGCTACCCCTCCCTCCCTGCCTATATACATATTAAAAGAGATTGTGAAATATGGTTTGCCAATACATTTACGACCACAAATAGGAAAAGATAAGCCCAAACTTCTAATAAAGTAAGGAAAAATAATATAAACTTAAACATAAAGTAATAAATAAAATAACACAAATAACTAAAATTATTTTCCATTTGTTTGCAATCTCAACTTACTTTTAGATTGATAAATTTAACAATAAAAAAAATAAAGGTAATCCGATGAAGCCACCCATGTTTTTCCATTGGGCAGGCTTGGACCTCAAGAAGTTTGGACCCAAGTAGGCTCTTCAAAGCCCACCTAGACCGCCCAATTAGCTAGGAGTGAGCATTGGTCCAGATTTGACTTTGGAGTAACCCAACATGACCGGTTTTGGTTTGGTTCCTAGGGGACTAGATTAATCCTTAGTTTTAGGACCCATGGACCCTACAATGTGTGGAATGCCCCAGGTACATCACGTGCTACACATGTCATATATAATTTCTTTTTATTAATTTATTTGCAAGTGGAAGCACAACAAATAAGTACATGCCATATCATTATTTCACTTATTTATTAATGTACATATGCATCACTTGCAATACCACATCAACATACAAACACCTAGAATGGTTCGGTAACTCCTATCTCCATTACCATTCTTTCACTCTCCAAAGCTTGCCTATACAACGCTGACCCAACATCTAAGGATCAATAACCTCCCCTAAAGTCGGCTTCTTGACACCATAACTAAGAGGTTCATCTAAATCTCTAAACGGTCCCATCTAGTCACCATCAAAGATCACATACCATGCTACGAATCAATGGGGAATCCACTAGGCAAGTCTTACATCAACCCATACCATGGTAGTACATTTACTATACATAAAAACCAAATTAAGCAGCACATCTTCATAATCATACTTTATATGTGCTAGAGTTCCAAAAAGTGGTGTCGACAAAAGAGCCATCCTAAATATATAAAAAATAAAGGGATGAGCTGAATCCTAGCAAGTGAAATATCTAAGTTTAAAGTAAAAATTAACCTTTGCACCTACCCTGACATATCAATCATAATCATTGGAAATAACATAATCAATGCATGGGTAGGCACCTTACCTTCTTTTTAAGTGCCTCACATGAGTACATACTATTATTTACTCCATGCATACGTATGGCATATAATTTCTTGATACATTAATATCATTTGATGCCTTATCAACATGCATATATGTGTATTCATGAGTATGCATCATCTTATGTACTCTACCTCTTGAAAACACATCATCTTATTTACTCCATCTCTTGAATACTCCTGGTGTATTTTAACATACAGGGTTTCTCAATTCCAAAGCATTTCGTGAAATTCACCTATGGGCATCCCACCATACATAATCTGTTTTTATTTTTTTTTTTTTGCACAAGACATCTTGACTCTTGAGACATTCCGAAACACTCCTTGAGATATCCCCACACACAAGGCAACATTGCCACCTTAACATGGATGATGTCATTTTTCCTTTTCAATTTTCAATGCTATTATGCAACATTAATGTATATGAAGATTATCAACATCAATATCCAATGCAACATATCATTCAACTTAACCATCACCAATTGAATATATTTCACATCAACATTTTATGCATTACGTAAATTCACATAATCCTTATCGAATGAACATATTGAACATCAATGTTCTGTACATACTTTCTAGATATGACAAATATGTATTTATTAAATGATAATGTTAACAAACATAAAGGACTAAGATATGCATAGAATAGAAAGCGAGAGATAAAGAAAAAAAAATTAAAATTTTTGTTTACATTCATTATTATATTTTTCTATTATCGGTAATTGTCGTATTTGGTAACATACCTTAATTGGTTCTTGGTCATTGCTATACTCGGTAATCTACTATAATCAATATTCAGTAATTGCTATACTTGGTAACCTACAATTTTTAATAACCCGTTGGACTCAGCAACTTTCTCTTTTTTTTTTTGCTCTTTTACACTTTTTTTTTTTTTCATCAAAATACCACTAATGATTAAAGAATTAACTCAGAAAATCATCAATACAAAAGTTAACATGCCATCATGAAAATTCACACGAATGAGAAACCCAACATACTATTACTTAACTTACTCACACATGTTTATAAAACTCACTTAAAATAAACACCTATCAAGCAACCAAGTTAAGTACTCATTAGAATAATTTAGCGTAACGCCTAGAGTTTTTACTTACCTCAAATATCTTGTACAAAAGACCAAAACTTTAACTTCCTTCAATGAAAATGAACAAGATAGAGAATCAATAATTATAATTTCAAAAAAGACAAAAGTTATTTTTGGAAAGTAGTTAGAAATTGATGAGTTTACCTCATTCAAACCTGAAAAAATTATTACCAAGACTTTAATAATGCAAATATGAGGCTGATGCCTCTACTTAGGGTATTGATGACAAATGGTTCAAAAAAAAAGTGTGAAATGAGAAGCAAGTGAAGGAAACTCCCTCTCTTCTGAAGTTGAAGACTTACCCTTTGGTAGGGTAATATTTAAGACTGAATTTATGGAGTTGCTTAATGAATCAAGGTAAATCATGAGGTCTATGAGTAAATAGACTTTATTGTTCAAATTAAAAGAGTTCATGTGGTTCCTAAGTCAATGGGTTAGATATGTAGCACATTCTCATAAGCTAAGAGAAGAGATATTTAGGAGGGATTCATCTCCTTTGGCCAAGTAAGTATATGAGTCACCCATTACATCAATGAAGTAAAGACTAATATAGATGAAATGGCATGATATCAACTATGCTAAATTCAATGTCTCAACTTGCCGATGGAAGAAAAGATAGAAATATAAAGTTTGAAGCCTCACTTGCCAAAGGAGAAAAAACTAGAGATATAAGTTCAAAGCAAGACTTACCAATGGAAGAGTGAGCTAAAAGAATAGCTTTCTAAAGTCGCCTTTTTTGGTCGAAATACTAGAGAATCAAGGGAATCAATACGTAAAAAAGAAAACTAGTGTTTGTTCTAAATATTGATAAATCCAAAAGATATTTTGAACTTGTCAAAACATTTATCAAACTTTCTAAACATAAGTTAATAATTAACTTTTGAACTTGTCAAAACATCTGGCGAAACTTTCCAAATATAAATAAATAATTAACTTAGTAAATTGTTAATCCATTGCTCAAACATAACATTCATATTAATCAATCGCATAAAATTTCTCACTATGATCATTAATTGTAACTAAATTCCTACGTATTAATAAATGTAGGAATTTTGCAGATATCACACTATATGGGTTGATTTTTAATCTTGAGACTTTATGATTGGTCAAATCCGAACCAACCCTGTAAATATAATATATTACATATAATAATATATTTTTGCATACTCTAAACCCTAACACCTTTATATGTTCTTTCTTATACCATTTTTGTGTAAATTAGAAAGTAGAAATTTAGTCCTAATTCGACCAAAAAAAAAAAAACCTCTTCACTCTACTTGCTTGCTGCTTACCTCAAAGAGGAATATGAAGCTATTCTTGATCTTAACATTTTGATGTGGTGGAAAAGTATTGGTTTGAAATATAAAATCCTACTTTTGATAGCTTGTGATGTTTTGTCCATTTCTATAACTACCGTTGCTTCAAAGTCGGCTTTTAGCTACATTGAACTATTTGTTTGATGGCTTTCAAAGTTCTTTGACTTTTAAATTGGTGGAAGCTTTGATTTGTATTCAATATTGGCTAAGAGTTGCTCACGTGCGTATTAATGTTGAAGAGTGCATTAAAAATGTCGAAAAGTTTGTATTGGGTAAGTTTAAGCATTGTATATTTCTTTTTACTTGTTAATTCTTTATATATATATATATTTATATATATATCTAATGAAAAATTATTATTATTTAATTATATGGACTGTCTTACTAATGGAATTACCATCAATAAATAGAGGTTACACATTGAAATTGAATGAATATAATTTGTGAGATGTTCTATCAATTGTGATAACTTCAATTAAGTGTTCATTAATTAAGTGTTGTTTGTAGTGTTTTCGGGTATTTAGAAGTTGAAGTGATCATAAAGAATGAATAAGATATGAAGTTGTATAATTCATATTTTATATTACATAATATTAACGTTTTATGGTTTGTTGCTTTTAGCAAATGGAGATTCTTTGTACTACCTTTGTTTAATACATATCAGTGTTCATAGTTTGATTGCTCAATATCGCATTGTTAATGGATATGCAATTTAAAAGAGTAAGCTTTTCTTTTTAAGGAATACAAAAAATAAAACAAACAAAGCTAATCAATTGGTCTCAACTTGATATTGAAACAAGACCAAACCCATAAGGTTGGTTCGACCCTCAATCTCAAGTTCAGTAAGGTCAATCCTTAATCTCAAAAATTGGGAATCAATACTATGCAAGTTAATCCCTAGGTTAGGTACTGCGCCAGTCCAATTCAGACTATTGTCACCCTTACAATTAGCAAGTTATCCAAAGGTAGTGACCATTAAGGGGCATGCCTTAAGGATAAAATGTTCCAAGTTTTATACAAATTCCACATGGAGCTTGGAACCTACCAATTGAAACAAGTTGCTCATTTTTTGGAGCTTGAAATCTACCTTGCATACCTTGGAACCTTAATCTACTTTGTCACAGGTTCTACTACCCGTTCTAAGTTTTACCAAAGTTTTATTGTATTATTAATTGAATGATTGTAATGAATCATCATCTTTAATAACAACTACTTGCTTCTACGATCCTTTGATCACAACTTATATTTAGACACATGAATAATATGAAATATTAATAAAATAAAAATCTTAGTCATAAAATGGAAGCTCAGATTAATATTAGACAACATTTAATATCATAGGATTGCGCAAAGATATAGACTAGGAAAAATACAAAAACTTATTTTAGATTTCAAGTTCTAATTCCCACCTACCTAGAACCTCAAACCTAGCCGTCAAGATAGGTTTGCCGACTTTGAAATCTTGAAACCTACCCCGCATACCTTAGAGCTTGAAATTGACAGATTTTGACTTGTCTAGTTCTTCAGTTCTAGGTTCTACCCTAAAACTAGGCTCATCCCTAACTTGTCCTACTTATTGTATAATTTCGCAAGATATCTCCTTATTTGATATGAATTTTTAAGTGTTGTGCAATATGACGATAATGTTATTTTATGTTAATAGGAAATTTTTTTTTAACATTGTAAAAACATTTTTTAAACGTATATTACATGTATGCATGTGTACGAGTATGGTAATAAAGAAAAGGGAAAATACCAAATACCTTACCCGCTAATTTTCCAATATCACTTTGTATCCTCTAATTTTTAAACTACAAGTTTGCACCTTCAGTTTTCAAGTTGGACACCAAATTACACCAAAATCAGTCAAAATCCTAAATTTATTTACATAATGCCCACTTCTCTTTCCTAAATCACTAGTTAAACCATAACCAAGCCACCACAGCTAACCACTGACTCCCACCGCCATTGCCACCGTTAGCCACTTCCAAGGTATCTCCGTTCGCCGTCACCTTCCACCTAGCTCTGGACTAAATTTCTAATTTGGAAAGCCAAAAATTTCAAAATAAGCTTTTAAGTATATAAAACTTGTATAAATTCTTTTAACTGATATCCTGTGTTTGGTTCCTATCCCAAGATAGGATAAAATTGGATATAAGGCAAAATAGCCCAAATAAAAAAATTATACGAGGGAGGTGGAATTTAGGTGGATAAATTTCTTATATCCATAGCACAAAAGCTATTTTTTCAGATAACAAACTTCTTAAACTATGAAAATATATAATAATAATTAAATATAAAATAATATTTGAATTTTAAAACAGAAAAAGAAAATATTTGAAATTCTTTCTATCTTATAATATATATATATATATATATATATATTGTATATACATTCAATTTCTATATTTATTACATAATTTAGGCATATTAATATAATTTATTATTTAATAAAGATTTCTTTAAAGAATGATGAAACGGGAAAAGAGAGAGAGAGAGAGAGAGAGAGAGGAAATATAATTAAAAAATAAGTTTATAAAAATGAAGTACAATAACCCCAATTTTAAATTAACAAATTTAAACATGAAACGGATCTTTCTAAGTCATTCAACCTCCTCCTTCTTTGTATCTCTGGTTTATGTAGAAATTTCACAACTTCTTCATAGTTCACTGTTCATGTCAAAGCTTGACGAAAACGACAGCAAAGTCAAAGTTCCTTCCCCTCTGTAGCTCTCTGGTTCACATTAGAAGTCCACAAAAACAGCAAAAGAGCCAAATCCGATCTTTTTCGTAGTTCTATTGTTCACGTTGAAGTTTCATGAAAATGACGAGAGAGCCAAAGAACAACATTTTTCAGAATAATGAGGGTTCATAATCACGTCCTCTCACCACCGCCTTTTACTAGATTTGACGGCCGGGGTGGTGGGTCCTCTGCTAGCGTCGCTCCAGGGTTTACCCGCCGGCTACCTCTTTGTTGACTAATTTGCTTTGTTGACTAATTTGCCTGGTCAAAGCACAAGCATAGGGATCGCGGGTCATGGTCGCTTTGCCAAGAATACCCGATTTAATTCTAAGTATAAATAGCATAAGATGCATCTAAACTAGGGTATGTGCAAATTGGCTTTGAAAGATAAATCTCTGTCGAAGTTTACATAAAGAATGATATTGCCACTGGGTCAATTGACATTGATTCTTCAATTTGACAATTTTGACAAGAGATGTATCTCTTTCTCTTATGATTTCCAATTCTTCTACTATGTTGATCTAGCTGCCAATGACTATATTAAAGTCCACACCATTCTTAGACGTTCATTATCCAAGTATCGTCGGTGACTTGATATCTTGGTATGTGACGTGGAAATCATCATGAGTTGATTATCACATTCTTGCTGTTTATGAGCAATCCGTATAAGGACGTCTTGCAATCCCATGTAGTCCTTAATAATTATCATGATCATCTACACTTATCATAATAAATATTTTTCCAAAGATAGTTTGGGAATCATCAAAATTCTTAGGATGTTTCTCCAATAGATGAATTGTTGGAGGCAGGTTTCATTCTTCGTCAAAGGCCCCTTATGACAACTTGAGGACATCGACATTTGAGTGGGGGACAACGTCATGAGTCTTTTGGGAGTGCCTTGATTCGGACTATTCTAAGGCGCATTATCTTTAGGCGCTTGGGTCAAGCACGCGTCAACATAGTGTAGAGGTACTATAGACTTTTTCCATTTTTCTCATTTTTTTAATGATTTCTAGATAGTGTCATCTCATATCTCAACATTTCTAATAGCTGAATAGGTTGTTGCGTGATTGCAACTGCTCTTGCTGATCTTGGTAGATTTATTACATGAGCCTGTTCATTGCAAGAGTTCACTTCTCATTGAGAAGAATATATCATCGTTTCCATAGGAAGTGAACCAATTGAAGAGGCGCGTAAGACCTCCTTCCAACGTGCCAATAGAACGGAAATAGTCCACTTATTTAATAAAATAAAAGTGAGAAATGCTGGCGAAGTGAAGGGCTCAGGTGTGCCTCCATAGAAAAATCAAACTGTGAAAAAGCAGAAGCGAAAGCACTTTCTTTAGTTAAAAAGGCCCCTTGAATAGGCAACAAAAGATGTCAGGCACATGTTAATCATCATGAGGAAATCGTTATTTAAGTAATAAAAAGAACAGAAACACGCTCAATGGTTCCAATATAATGTACATAAATTTGTCTGTTTTGCCATTTATACGAGCTCCACTTATTTTCAAGGTGCTTTGGACAAACATGTGAAATACATAAGAAGGACGCAAGTTCCCTAATATGAGAAAGAAACATCAAGATTTAACACTTCCGAGCGGACAATATTTATAGACTACACCACTCTTATAAGCCTAACATAAAAAAGAAGATGAGTCTACCCTAAGTGGGGTGCCATGAAAATGCTTGCAAATTTGATGGATGACTCGTGAGATTTATCGACAAAACCCATGAAACTCGAAGCAGGATGTTGAACTTGAACCATCAGTGCACTACTTGCTTCCTCAGTTGGTCATGAAACCTCGTGATGAATTCCTCAGCCTTCTGGTCCACTTGCCCATGTTTTTCATCACCTTCATCATCTGACGAGTAATTGGAGACCCTCACTGAGTAGGGCGAGAGCTGTGGGCTGCGTCGCTCGATTTGGATGTTGAATGTGTATTCAGGGGTCCTCGCCACAAAAACGAGCGTCTCAGGGAACACGGGCTCGTCCTCCACGAAGTCTTCGATGACTCTAGGGAGCCTCGTGCAGGGTAAACATAGGCTCTTGTTCTTGGCCGAGTGGACGATGACTGGCTCCGGGCTGTTGCTGCACGAGAACTCATACTCGTACCCGTTGAGCCCAACTGGGTGCATTTCCCTCGAGCGGTGGTGATAGTGATTGAAGCCGCGACTCCTCAGCGATTCCTTCATGAGCTTCTTGTCTCTCACCCCGTCGATCATGTCACTGATGAAATTTCTCGTGGACATCAACCCTTTTCTGATCATTATGAAACTGATTTTCACAATCTTCCCAATCGTTGTGGCAACAGTGGAGTTCACTCTCGGTTGCGACTCCATGACCAGAATTCGAACCCAAAAGCTATCCTTTTCGACAAACAAGAAGACTAAAAACTCTAAAAGTAAGTCCCTCCATATGAGAATGATGCCATCGGAAGAGTTAAAAGAAGATGGAATCAAAATAGGCCAACAAAGAGAGTTCCATGTGTGTTTGAGAGAGATCTCTCAGTGCTGGGCTTACACTAGTCAATGCAAAGTGCAAGCAAGTTCTAGGACGGAAACTTGGGCGGCACGCCTGGCAAGATCGTAATTTAAATTGATATAGTGGGAAGCGGGACCCGGGGTCGGCGGGATCGAACGATTATTCCGAGCTCTTTTTTCCTTAGAAGTTCTCCTGTCCAAGCAATCAACTGGAAGATCTTCCAACATGATTTTCTCGAAGTTCAAAGAAAATTACTGCGGAAAGTGACGGCAACGGTGCAGTGGGCTTGGTTCATGAGATGCATTCGATCTCGCGGGTGGCCAACGTGTCACACGGACTAGGTGTTAATAATTTTCCTCCTGACTCTATTGACTCAGTTCATTTCTCTAAAGATTCTTTCTATGAGTTACTTTCTTTCTTTTATTTTCAGAAATTAGCACAGGGACTAATGCGAAGATTCGAATTGAAATGGCCATTGTGTATTCTCTTGTGTGTCAATCTACAGTGATGGTCTTATGGAGCAAATTCATGGTCCGCTGCTATAGTTTCTGATGGGAGAACGATAACACTTCGAACAATATTGAATTAACGCAGCGGAATAAAATAATCTCCCCTCTTGTGTAAACCTAATAGGAACCGATATAGTAGAGCAAAATAAATACCAAGCACGCAAACACAAGACGTTTTTTTTATGTGGAAAACCCCTTCAGTGTGAGGAGATAAAAACCACGGGACTGGAGTCCACCCGAAAATCTTCACTATCAACAAAATTGGGTGAACAATGTTCTTCTCTAGCAAATACTATAGGTACATAGCAGCAAAGAACTCAAGAACATAATTCTTGGCAATACACATAAATTTCACAAGAGATCAAGGATAAATCTGACCAAAAACGCAGGTTTTGATCAATCAACGAAAAACCTGATGTAGGGAACTTCAAATGAAAATCAAACTGTTCATATTCGAGGAGATTGCACCACGAACACGTTGACAAAATTTCAGCTCAATCGGACCTCGAATTGACCTCCGATGCTAGCTTGATGTAAATCAGACTTTGCCCCAAATCCTAGATTTTCTGCTTTCTCTTTTTCTCTTGTTACTGCGTCTTTTGTGGCTACAACTTCAACGATAGTGATAAACCCTATTTTTCCATATAACTTATTATATGGGCTCAAGCCTTTTTGGGCTTGCAACTCATTGGGCTTCCTCCACATAGGAGTGAACCCAGCTAACAGTTTCATCTATTGTAATCGCAACATGTGTCCATCCAATTGGTCTGAATTGGGTCAAACCAGTCGAAAATCGTCTCAGAATTGATCGAATAGAACCGGTTGATGTCAGTCGATACCGATCAACAATGGTTAACTTCGGTCAATGGCTGACGTGGCAATTGATGTGGTAGGCTAACATGTAGAAGATGTTAGGAATGACATCAACATTAGCGGTGGGGTGGTGCACGTGTGAGTATAACGTCAATGATGGTGTCACACACCAGAGGATCGTTTAGAGCATGAGATACTGGAGGTACGTAGATCTCACATGAGAAGACGTTTGATATCGCATGAGGTCGCGTGAAGTTTTGTTTTGAGACACAATCACTGTAGGGGCACAAATGATGACCATATTAGTCAAAAATTTGATTTCTAGAACATTAATAGATTATTTATTTATTTATGAGTTTTTAAGTAAAAATATGCATTTAATAGTGACATAATTTTTATTTTCGAATAAAAATTTGTTTGATAACAACACAAAAGTTCTCTTTCCTAGGTGGTGGCGGACGACGGGGGCAACTAGTAGGGAGTAGTAGGCGAGCGAGTGGCGACAGTTGGGGGTCCTCGAGGGGTGCCGATCAATTGGTGGGCAGCTGGCTAGTAACGACAATGAGTAATGAGAAGAGTTTTTGTTTATCATTTTTGTTTCAAAAATCAAATTGCAAATAAATTTCTTTTCCAAAAACAAGTATGCATAAAAATAATTTTGAAATAAAAATAGAATGATTACTATGTGTGCCTTAAAAGTATGTTTGGTAATACTACCGTGAACAACTGATTCTATTCTTTTATTTTTAGGAATATATTTGGAATAAAAATCTGTTTGGTAAATTTTTTGTTCTCGGAAACAAATTTGTTCATGAGAATAGATTTAGAATAGAATCAAGAAAAAAAAAGTTGTTTCTTGCTCTTGGGAACAATTTCAAAAATCAATTTTCACTAGTTTCTCTTTTTTCCCTTCCCTTTCTTCTTCTTCTTCCTCCTCCCAACCTATTGCCACCCTATCATCGCCCCATCCTCGCCCCTTGGCCATTGCCACCATTGAAGGCTCGCCAAGCCAGGGTTAGGTTTGACGAGCTCGCCGAAGGCTCGCTTAGCCACCGGTGAGGCTCGCTCAACTTGGCGAGGCTCGACCAGCCCAGCCGATGAGGCTTGACTAGCTCAATTGGTGAGGCTCGACTAGCCTAGCCGACGAGGCTTGAGATCAGGTGAGCATCACCTGGCCATTGGCGAGACTTGGCCTCTCCTATATCTACGAGGCCAAGCTTCGTCAGTGGCCTAGCAAGGCTCCATCGGTAGTGATTGCCCACTAAAGGAGGAAGAAGAAGAGAAAAGGGAAAAGGAAAAAGAAAAGAAAAGAGAAGAGAAATGTAAGAAAATTATAATAAAAGTACTAAAAATTAAAAAAGAATCAAAAAAATTGAAAAGCCTTACTAAATGTATTTCTATTTAGAGAATACAAATTTTGAATAGTTTACCAAACACCTTTAAATACTTAAAAATTATTTTCGGGAGCAGAATAAAAAAGAATCATTTTTAACCATAAATTGCTCTCAAGAGTAAAATGGTTACTAAATAGGCCCTATGTGACTCTTTAGAAGATGAATATTTTGATAGTGGTGCTTACTTTTAGAAACAACCAACTAAAGTGTTGAAATTGCATTTACAAGTGACGGCTCTAGGGGACCATGGATGTGGTGGTGCATAGGAGGTCGTGGGGCAACATCTAACAATCGATTGAGCTAAAATTTTATGATCTAAATTGTTTGAGGGTGGCGAGTCTAGTGATTGTGCCAGTTTTCCATAATGAGCAGTGGAAGAATCTCAAGTAATAATTGAAGTTGCAGCTTTGGGAGAGAAAGAGAAGTGACACAACAGGTGCATCTGATTTTGTAGCAACTACCATAGAACACGATCGATTGGGCGCTTCCTTAGATAATAATAATAGCTCAAATACTAAGTTAAGAATTGTGATGACAAAGAGAAAAAATGTAATATTTTGTACATTATCAAATGAAGAGTACATGAACTTATAAATAGATTTTAAAAGATGACTATCTAAAATAGCAAATATCAATTACAATCAAGGAAAATGTACAAAAGTCTTCTAAGTATATATCCTACATTAGAAAAACAAAACCAGATGCAGCAAAGTGATGACACGGGCGGATTTGGTTCTTGGTAAAGAATGATCATTGTCAATCTAATCGAAAGCGCAGCTGAGCAACTTTTATGAGTGAAAAGACTTCATTAGCCCAACGGTTTAGATTTGTTTGTCGCAGCTTATAAAAAGTCAAAAATAATTCTTTTACTTTCGCTCCACAATCTTAAAAAAAAGAAGTAAAAACTATATATGATACGCGTACCGATATTTAGAAGTTCTGAAACTTTCAATAATTTAAGATTAAAAAAAGACAAAATAAATGTGCTGCAAGATTTAAAAATTTAACCACTACAACACATATGGCAGCCGCAATAATGGTCCTGTTTACTTTGCTGACTTTGATTAATTTTAGTGTATAAATTAAGCCGAGTATTATTTCCTAGAAGTTTCTTGCCTGATATGGCTTTACTATGTTACGTCACTCAGAAGTGAAAATGTTCGCACGAGATACCCCAAAAAAGAGTCGAGAAAACCCTAATAGCTCTAAAAGCTCATCATCCCATCGAATCAGCCAGCCCTAACACCAACCGCCACCAGCCATTAACCCACCGCTCGCAACCGTACACGCACACTAGCACCGAGACTGCCACCATTTTGCCGCCTCTCTCTCTCTCTCTCTCTCTCTCTCTCTCGCAAGCATGTAGAGTGTCATGAAAATACGAAATCATCAAGTCTTCCTCATGCCACCATCCACCTTAGGGGAAATAATGTCTCAACAGTAAAATAATTCCAAAAATTGTTCGACGTCATGGGATTCCTCTAAGGAAAGGGTTATCCGCGTACTTTAATGACAATAGAAATTTCCTTGAATTTGATGCTAAGCCCATTTAGAACATGTATTGTCAAATCATCATCACTAATGGGAGAATTGATGATGGCAAATTTATCAATAATTACTTTGACAACTTTTAAATTCTTAGCTACCAATTGAGTGTCATATTTTTGAGAATTAAATGTTCTTTGAGACTCATGACATAGGAATGTGTCTTGTTGACAAAGAGATGGAAAGTTTGCTCCAAGCCTCAAGTGTTGTTTTGGCAAAAGCAATGAGAAGCATGATTGAGTCTGAAGTGGTAGCTATGTTTGCATGGAACAATAGTTGATATTGGCATACATACCCAATGAGAATAAGATGGATCGAGAGTTGTTTTGCCATTAATAGCATTGGTGTTAGATGAACATAATATGGTTCCATCTACGTACCCCATTAAATCATAGCTCAAGAGTAGAGAATTAAACTGAATCAACTAGGAGGGATAATTTATTGATGTTAACTTGAAGGGTAGTTGCATAGCTAAATTGATTTACACAAGCATTGTGGTGCTATTTAAAAAGGGGCTAGTGTCTATCATAAGAGTGCTGATGTTTGAAGATTCTTTTGCCATTGAAAAAAAAACTAAATGATATACTTGTGAGTTGTAGGCTCAAATACCATGCGAGATTTTATGGAATTATAATCAATTATTTTAAAAAAATTAAACTATTATGTGAATACGTGATTTAATATTTTAATATTCTAAAACACTTCACCGAGTCTCTGTCCATCTCAAACTGCTGTCCACATTAGTAGCCCACAAGGACAGCTCAACTTCAAATCAAGGTTGCCATGATCTAGGGTCCTCGACGGTCGATGCTACCCCGGCGATAATGCTGTAGAGGGTAGAGAGAAACTACCAACCAAGAGGACAGAAGATAGAGAACAGGGAGAAGTGAGAGAGCAAGCTATCATCATTTTTCTCCATATGAAGTGAAAATTACCTATCACAAAATACATGGAAAATTTGATTTGAAGTGTAAAATTAAAAGTACGACCAGCCAAATATTAAATACACGATCTTTACACATTGCACTAAATATTCGATTTAAGCCCTAGCTATTTGGTATACCTGTTGGTGTACGAGCCTTTCAGCAGCCTTACCAACGTGCTAGAGGCCACAACAACTAAGATGGTCACACCTCAATTTGTAAGCATTCCAGAATTAGCTTTTCAAAGGAAACAACTTATCGAGCAAAGAAGTTACTTGAGTTAATTCATTCTAATGTATTTGGCCCAATCACTTCTCAGTAATATAGTAATCATCATTTTTTGTTGATTTTACTTGAAAAATTCTGGTGCTTTTGTCAAAGAGAAGTAAAAAGTGCTGGGTACTTTCAAACAATTCAAGTACTTAGTTGAAAAGGAGAATGACTATTTTATCAAAGCTAAGAGGATTGATCATGGAGGAGAATTCAATTTAGCCACATTCAAAAACTTTTTGAGGATCATGATATTCAACATTTCTTGACAGCTCCATATTCTCCTCCAAAAAATGGCATGACTAAATAAAAAAATATGACCATTCTTGACATGACTTGAAGCATGTTGCAATGCAAAAAATTGCCCGAAGAGCTTTGGGATGAAGTCGCCATGTGTGTAGTCTATCTATAAAATATATGTCTCACATGTGGACTTGGAGGCATGACTCCATAAGAAGCATGGAGTGGGAGACACTTGATGTTTCACATTTGAGAATTTTCAGAAGCATTGCCTATGCTTATTCCCAAACTAGAAAAGATTGAAGTTGGAAGATAAGATCAAAAAGTTCAATTTTATCAGGTATGATTTTTCATCTAAAGCCTATAAATTATTTGGGAAAATTACCAAAAATTCCTAAACCTATTGCAATTATACCGAGTCAGTCCTAAATTTATTTTTAAAGCCAATTGAGTCATAAATATTTTTATAATTGTGCTACTTCAATCCATCCAACCAAATTTGGTTGATCGACACTGACGTAGATGCTGGCTAGTGCCAGTGACAACTATTTTAATAATATTTTGTTTTATTTTTTCAAATTTTTTTATTGATCTTTTTTTTCTTCCTCCCTGCTTCTTCCTTTGGCTATGACGACTGACCAGAGGGAGGCCCGATCACTAAACTAAGGTGGCCTTGCCAATGGATCAGTGATCTTGCTTCGCCTTGCTAAGCAAGCGCAAGCTTGTCCAGCCACTAGCTAGGGTGAGATCGACCACCCGGCAATAGCAAGGCAAGCCCTCATTGGATATGGGTGAGGTTGACCTTGCCAATCCCCAAGCGAGTCGAGCTTGTCTATCGACTAGCAATGCTGCCTCAATCCGATGATTGGCCCTCCCCTTTGGCTAATTGTCGGAGCCAAAGGAAGAAGGAGGGAGGAGGGGAGAAACAAGAAAAAAAATAATAAATAATTCGAACAAAATTATTAAAAAGTTGTTGTCGGTGCTGGCCAGAATATACATTAACACTAGCCGGTCAAATTTGGTCGGATGGACTGAATTTGCACAATTACAAAAAGTTTAGGACTCAATTGGCCAGAAAATAAGTTTAGGCCTAAATCAGCATAATTACAATAGGTTTAGGATTTTTTTTTTGGTGGTAATTTTCCCAAATTATTCAACCTTAACACTTTGAAGGTAAGAGAGATGTCATGTTCGATGAAGAAGGTATGGGGTAGACAATCCAAAAGTTGAAGCGAATGTTTTGATTCCAGCCAAATAGAGTTGAAGGATCACTCACCAACTTTTTCTCCAATATATTCTTCAAGTCCATGACCACCAACTTCTTCAAGTGGAGATGATGAACCTTTATTACCAAGATCGAGGAGATTGTTTGAGCTTTATGAAGCCAACGATGAGATTCACCTTGTATGCCTTCTTGCATATCATGAGCATCTTGTCAATGATAATGTTGTCAAAGAAGAAAAATAGAGAAAAGTCATGAATAAAAAAATTGAAGCAATTGAGAAGAATAAAACACGAGAGCTTACTGATCTTCCAAAGGACAAGAGAGCCCTCGGTGCCAAATGAGTGTATAAGGCCAAATTAGTTGTGAAGGGGTATAAGCAAAAGGCTGGGATGGACTATAATGAAGTTTTTAGCCCCGTCATCCGCATGGAAACGATTAGACAAGCATCGAAAGCATGAAATTCCAGAATTAATGCCCATTTCAAGGCAAACGGCTTTTCTCATTGTTTATATGAGCATGCACCTTTTTTAAAGTAAGAAAACCGTGATGTTCAGTTGGCCTGTTTATATAGAGATTACTATCTTGTTTTTGCACGAAATAATCTAGTAGTGATGGATGCATTTAAGGCATCCATGGTAAAGGAATTTGAAATGACTAATAATGATCATATAAATTACTTCCCTAGCATAGAAGTGAAGTAAAATGCATATGGGTTTCTTATTTCCCAAAAAGGATATGCAAAATTCATACTTGAAAAATTCAATATGAAGAACCATACACCGATCAATACATCAATGGAGTGCATAGCCAAGCTTTCAAGGTTTGATGATGGTGTTGATGTTGATTCAATGTTCTATAAAAGCTTGATAGGAAGCATGAGATATTTAAGATGTACTAGATTGGACATTATGTATATTGTTGAAATTGTGAGTTGATATATGGAGAAACCAAAGTCATCTCATCTTAAAGTTGCAAAAATGATACTTCACTATATCAAAATAACCGTTGCTCATGTCTTATACTTATGTCAATCTAAATTCTTCTAGCTTAGAGCCTATTCAGAAAGTGACTATGGTAAAGACATTGATGATAAAAAAATATAGCAGGCTTTGTATTCTTCTTATGTAACACTGCTTTCATGTGGTCATCAAAGTAGCAACTCAGTGTTACTCTTTTGACATGTGAGGCTAAATATGTGCTAGCATCTTCGTATGTTTTTCATACAATATAGTTGACAAGATTACTCAAAGAAATTCAAATGGATCAGAAGAGAGCAGCAAAGATTTTTGTTGATTAAATTTCTGCTATTGCATTGGCAAAATATCTAGTTCTTAGTGAACAAAGCAAATATATCAATGTTTGATATCATTTCATTCAAGAACAAGTGAGAGAGAGGAAGAAATTGAAGTTTCGCATGTGTAGACAGAAGACCAAGTAGCATATGTTTTTACTAAACCTCTCAAGGTTGACGCCTTTTGAAGTTTCCCTTTTAGCATATGTTTTTAATGAATTCATGTTTCTATGTCTAGTTCAATGTTTTGTAAAGGGAAATTGACACAAATAGTTTGTGAACTTTTGCCAAATGTGTAATTTGGTCATTGAACTTTAATTTGTTCAATGTGTTCCCTAACTTTAGTCTAATGTGCAACGTGGTCCTGAAATTTTTAATTTGTTCTATGTAGTCAATGAATTTTTGGTACATGTTTGATATAGTTCATGAACTATATGAAATGTTCAATATAGTCATTCTATAATTATTCAAGATAAAGGACTATATTAAATATTTTCATATAGTTTAGGGACTGTATTGAACATGTACCAAAAGTTCAAGTATTACATTGAACAAATTAAAAATTGAGAGATCACATTAAATAAATTAAAAGTTTAATGATCAAATTGCACATTGGACCAAAGTTCATCAACTGTTTGTGTCATTATCTCTTTTGTAAACTATCTCCTTGAAATGCTAGATAAATTTATGACCTAAAAAAAGAAGAAAAGAGCTTATTTATCTCATTCTCTTTCTTGATTAGAATCAAGTTTGTGAGTGTTTTCACTTTCAAATTATTCTATCACTTTTGAGACCCAATTATAGGTGCCAAGCAAATGGAGTATCTGGTTCAATGGAAGGACCGAGGAGCCGAAGACACCAGCTAGGAGCTGGAAGCCTCAAACCGCTCTTTCATTGCAAAGAACTAGGCAAGTCAACAAGGATGTCGACAAATTGTATGGGGGAGATTGTCACAAGTCATTTGTGAGTGCCTTGATCTTGACTTGTCCGGAGCGCATTGTCCATGGCTACTTGGGTCAAGCATGCGTCAATATATGCTTTAGACTTTTTCTATTTTTCCTATTTTCGATTATTTCTACATGGCGTCATCTTATGTCTCAAACAGTTTCCACAGCTGAACAGGTTATTGTGCGATTGCAACATCTCTTGCCGATCTTGGTGGAGCTTTTACATGAGCCAGTGCACTGCAAGAGTTCTCTTCTCATTGAGTAAAAGAAATCAGAGTTTCGACAGGAGGGGAACCAGTTGAAGAGGCATGGAACACATGCTTCCAATGTGCCAACAGAACAGAAATCAGTCCACTTGCTTAGTAAAATAAAGGGGAGAGCTGCCGGGGAAGTGAAGGGCTCAGTTGGGCCTTAAAAGGAAAGCCGAAATGTGAAAAAGCAGAAGCAGAGGCACTTTTTTCAGTTGAAACAGGCCCACTTGCATCAACAAGAAGATATCGTGCACTTATTAATCATCACGAGGAAGCTATAGATTAAACAAGAAAAAGAACAGATACTTATGCAATGGTTCCATAATCTTGTACATATTCTTTGTTTTGCCATTTAGACACGCTCCATTTATAATTGCGGAGCTTTGGACATACATATGAGATACATAAGAAAGACTGAGTCCTCTAATGTGAGAAAGAAACATCGAGATTTAACAAATTTCAGGGTATACAGTGTTTACAGACTAAACAACCACTGTTATAAAGCCCAACATTAAGAAGAAGATGGGTCTTTTTTTCTTTCTTTTGGAATTCTAAGTGGGGTACCATGAAACTGCTAGCAAATCTGATGGATGACTTGTGAGATTGAGCAACACAACCCATGAAACTTAAAGTAGGATTTTATACTTGAACAATTAGTGCACCGTTTGCTTCCTCAGTTGGTCATAAAACTTGCTGATGAATTCCTCAGCGTTGTGGTCCCCCTGCCCAAATTTCCCATCACCCTCATCATCTGATGAGAAATTAGAGACCCTCACCGAGTAGGGCGAGAGGAGTGGGCTGTGTTGCTCGATTTGGATGTTGAATGTGTACTTGGGGGTCTGCGCCATGACAACAAACGTCTCAAGGGTATACAAGCTTGTCCTCCACAAAGTCTTTGATGACTTTAGGGAGCCTCATGCAAGGGAAGTATTGGCTCTTGTTCTTGGCCGATTGGACGATCACCGGGTTTGGGCAATTGCTGCAGGACAACTCGTACTCATACCCGTTGAGCCCAATCCGGCGCATTTTCCTCGAATGGTTATAGTGATTGAAGCTGAGACTCCTCAGCGATTCTTTAATGAGCTTCCTGTCCCTTGCCCCTTCAATCATGTCATTGATAAAATTTCTCTTGGACGTCAACTCTTTCCTGATTAATACAAAAGCGATTTTCACAATCTTCCACAGCCTTGTGGCAATGGTTGAGCTCACCCTCAGTTGCAACTCCATTACCAGAACTCAAAACCAAAAGCTCTCTCTCTCGGTGTCTTTTTTTTTTTACAACAAGAAGACTATGTACTCTAAAATCAAGTCCCTCTTTATGAGAATGATGCCCTTGGACATTAGAATAATTTAAAGAAGAGGAAATCAAAATAAGCCACCAAAGAGATATCTGTATGTGTTTGAGGAGATCTCTGAGTGTTGGGCTAACACTAGCCAATGCAAAGTGCAAGCATATTTATAGGGAGGGAAAACTGAGCGGCAAGCCTGTTTATCAATTAATTTAAACCATAGAGACCCTAATGAAAATTAGCATGTAAATTAATGAGAGACGTTGAGTATTGAGAAGAGCGAAGGAAGGTGGTAGCAAGGTCCTAATGAAAAGCATCACTACGACATTCTAGTGGACTACACAACGGCTCCACACATTTTCCTAGAACTCCCTGTGCGATAAATAGTTGACGTAACTATATATATGAAAAACGATAGTGTTTATAAGTAGCTATTTTTTGACAATGGGTCCAAAAGTGAAGTTTACTGATATTGGGAGTTGAATGGTATACAACTAACTAGACGGGATTTGAAAGTAGGGCTTCTTGCGCTCCTTGGTCAGAAGGATTGAAAATGATTCTTCAACTGCTCTTTTTGCCTAAAAATTTGCCCAGGAGGACCTTGCGACATGAATTTCTTGACAACTTTGGAGAAAGTCCAGGTTCCATCCAGGAATTTATCTCAGAAAGTGACAGACAGACAGAGACTTGAGATTGAGAACCATCATCAATTTTATGAAAAACGTAGACCCAAATATATAGCCAGCTAAGTTTTTTAGATTCATTACAGACCCAAAGAAACAAAACTTCTTAAATTCGTTGCGTGGGTTCGGACAAAAATTCTAAATTTCGTCAGTGGGTGGGCCGAGCCTAGCAATGGCCTTGAGCCCCAGCCCGCCTCATCATGCACCCATACTTATTAAAAGAGATCGTGAAATATGTTTAACTACCAATTATACCATGTTATTCAATATCTATAACCGCAAATAGGATAAGATAAGCCCAAATTTCTACTACTATATAGGATGATAGTATGAAACTCATAGCTAAAGTATTACAATATAATAACACAAAACCTAAAATTATTTTTGCATTTGCTTTCAATTTGTGTTTTCTTTTTTAGTTTTTATTTTGTCGGTTTTTCTTTTTTAGTTGAAAATAAGAAAAAGAAGGCAACCCTATGGGCCCGGCGCCCATGTTTTTCTATTGAGTGACCGGGGGGAAGACTTCAAGAAGTTCAGGCCCGAGCAGGCTCCGCACATTGAGCAGGTGTATTCAGATGTGGCTTTAGCTCATATTTTGTCTGGCATGGTACATAGATTCCACACCTTCAACCGTCGCTTCCTCTAGCATCATCTTTATCTAATAACTTAAAAATAGTTGGTAGTGATCCACAAATCTCACTCTAACAAACAATAATGAACATTGAAGAGACGCCTCCCATCGTCCTTCTCTTATCCTAAGGGAAAGTTATGACCCCACAAATTACAAATAGATGATAGAGATGATGATGTTTAGAGTTTTAGGGAAAAAAAAAACTAAAAACTCGGCTAGAGATGAACTATTCTTTTTTGGTTTGAGTTTCATATGGATCAAGTCTCGAGTCCACAGTCATAACAAAATATATTGTCTTCATGTTTGGATCAAGTACCATTCACAATTGCGGCAAGAGAGTGAGTGTCACACCTCGAATCCTATAGAATAGGCGTAATGACACGGTTGTCCTTCCACCGAATGACACAACCTCTAACCACCCAAATTCAACTCCCGAAATCCTTATTGATAGCGCTCTCACTCTAATGATATGAAAAACACAAAGGATGAATGAAATGAGCAATTACAGCTTAGTGAGTAATGCGTATATCTTCTAAGTATATCGAACATCCACTATGCATATTTATGCAACCAAACCATAACTCATTTAACCCAAATCCGGAATATAATATACTTATAATAAGAGAATAAGTTACATATGCTACAACATAGCTATTTTTATTGCAAAAGTATCCATTTCACAATAATATGAAAACAAATATGATGGTCTAGCCCATTAATCAATCTCGTCAAAATCACATGCTAATGGCCCATTTTGTTAGCCAATCTTGTGCTAAAAAATCAACCATGATCACGTATAACACCTCATAACAAGGTGGCCAAGCTACCCCTTTGGCAAGATCTCCACCTATATTACTGATGGCTGGCTCATAAGGATATCCTAAACTAATATGCATTCCCACAAGTCCCTCATTAGGCTCATAGCATTATTAAGCACCAACACAAATTCACAATAACATCCTTCATAATCCACAAAGCCAAATTCAGAAACCATTTCATAAATCACAATACATTTCCCAAATCATTTTAGATTCAATTTCATAAACCAATTCACAAATTAGTATATGACCTTTCACAATACATTTCTTAAAACAATTCTCAAGCCATTCACAAATACCAAATTGTAATAAATATCTGATTTAAATTTTATGAAACAAACATGATTTTAATAACTTATAATATATTGAATTTCAATAAATTTCATGACATGAGTTTACAAATTCAAATAAGAAAAAACACCACTCATTTGGAAATGCCCAAAGCAAACAACGCGTAGCTAAATGAGTCAACGATCTTGTAATCCTATAAATTCAATGAGAATCGATGTTGAAACTAAATAAAATACTACCTCAACTATGAAATGATTATATTAAGCTTAAATGCTAACAAAATGACTCCTACGCACTAATAAGTGACTCACCTGAAGCGATTACTCAAATTTAAACGCAATGCAAAACTCGGCCTCGAAATCCTAAAATCACACTCCAACAAAAAAATTACTTCAAAACAGCTCTCAACAAACCCTATGGCTCCGCAACAACATAATCCATCGATTTCATGAAATTCTGAAGCTCTATAACTCAAAAATCAGACTTCACGGCAAGAATATTACAAAACTTCGAATAGATGACTTAACTCCAAAAATTACTTTGATTGGATGAAAAGGGGGTGCAAGCACATATCGACATTGTGATAAGTAATGAATCCAGCTCAGGGAGATGTCCATAGCGTGTGCAACCCTACCTTTTCTTCCCCTTTCCTCCTTATTCTTTTCCCGTTCTTTTCCCCTTTCTTGCGAGCGTCTCGGCCTTATTGCCGAACGTCCACTTCCTCCTCTACTCTTGTTTTTTTTCCTCCTGCTCCTCCTCCTTCTTCTTTTAATTTGAGTGGGTCCCACCGCTTCTATTTGACCCGGTCCAAAATCTCAAGTATTACGGTGAGAGAGAAAGCTAGCCATACAAATAGAGCACAGAGAAGAAAAAATGAGCATAGAGAGACAAACCGGGCTGACGATTGCGAGCAAGGGCGGCCGAATATGGATGACGACGGGCTGGCAATGTCACAATGTAGCGGGTGGTGTTTGGTGGAGGAGGCTAGGTTTTGTGGGTGGCTTATTTGGAAGGGACGGTAATTTTAGTCTTTTTTAGATGTGGGTTTTGATTGAGTATGCGATGTGATATTCTAAGAAACGAGGGAGGGAAAATAAAGATTTCTAACTAGTATATTTTTTTCCGTGCGAGCGAAAGAATATACAATGAAAACAAAGATCCACTTTTCAAAAGGAATTCATTATTCGGAGATATCATAAGAAAATGGGTTTGCTTATTTTGTCCAAAGAAAGAGGGGAATGCTCATTTCCTCGAATGTAAATGATACTCTAATTTTGTGCTCAATAATGGCGTTCTGGTCAGACGTCTTCGCAACCCAACTTTAATTTCCAAGAAGGCGACAGGATGGCTGGATTCAATGTCATCATGAGGATTAGTCACTTTCATCTTGAAGAAAATCATGTCATTTAGAGGTTTGACCACTAAACCGCGTATCTCAGCCGCAATAGTTGTCCTGTTCACTTTATTAGTCTTTGATTTGATTTAGAATATAAATTAAGGCTCCGTTCTGTTTCCTCGAAATTTCTTGTCAACTCTAGTATAGCTTCGTGAGGTTATGCCACTTGGATCTGTGAAAAAGATCGCATGAGATAAATAAATTTGGGATACTTACAAACTTCACTCCTGCCTTAATTTGCATCCTTGATTTTTTTAAAAAATTATAATTAGCATTCACACCTAAAACCCATGAAGATAAGGACTAGAATGCCCTTTTCCAAAAGGAGTTGAGAAAATCCTACCATATCTAAGCATATCACCCTAAAGAAATGGCCACTTCACCTAGCAGAAGCGCCGGCTATACGAGCCCATCATTGCAACCTTATAGACGTGTTAAAGATCAAGACGTCTCTCCACATAATGTAAAAAATGTCATAAGCATAAGTTGACTAAAGGCTCATTAAGGATGATATGAGAACTTGTGACCTCATAATAGGCAAATGTGATACTTTACCACTGGGCTACCATGAAGATGAACATGATAGTTAACAATGTTTATATTTATGTATATGGTCCATCTGGTTGCAATAATTGAATAAGATTGTAATGTATTGACTATTTGTTGTAACATGATATATAGAGTTATAATAACTATGACAATATTTGGTTGAAGCTATGCAATACCTATAATGCAAGATTGGTTTCATGAATAAAATATACAGCAAGGAAAAATATCATCGGAATTTTCAAGATACGCCTAAAATCAGAGGCGGAGGGATGTGACCGTGACATTCCCACGTTCAAATTTGATAGATGAGGATGGCAAACCAAGTCATTGATACTTTCACTCCCGCACTTATCCCGTGAATTGATTATCACTTTCCTCATTCCCATTTATGTACCCCTTCCCTGTGACATCATTCATGGTTGGGACATTGTTGTTGCAGGTTGAAGTGGGCGTTCGGTAGCCCCGAGCCAACCCGTATTTAGGGTCTGCTACATATGTACTTGAACCATAGGTGGAGCTGACCCAGACCATTCGGTGACGCCCCAACCAGCCTCGATTGGCTCGGAATGCAAAATTAACAGATCTAAACAAGCATTCTCTTTTTGAGCTCCGCTAACTTTGCTATGAGCTGACCCTGACCATTTGGTGACGCCCCAACCAATCTTGATTGGCTCGGAAAGCAAAATCAACGGATCTAAACATGCGATACTCCTTTTGAGCCCCGCCAATTTTGCCATGCCCACCCCAGCTCAAACTAATCCTATCAAGCCAACATAGGAAGATTAATGTGTAATCGTCAACAGTTTGGTCCTGTACCAAGCATGACCTGCTCCATTAATCAACCGAACCTAGCATACTGCCAGAAAAAACTCTTTCGAGCACATGAGGCGGTTGATCGCGTGAAGTATCTTTTGTGGGGATCGCATTGCCTTTCTAGTAGGCGATGCCGTGGAGGGAGATCCTAGTCGAGTGGACTGCTCAAGACCCAATCACAGGTATCAACCGAAAGGAGTTTCTGGTTTGGAAGGGCCAAGGAGCCGAAGACTCCAGCTGGGAGCTGAAGGAGGACCTCAAACCGCTCTCTCACCGCAAAGAACAAGGCAACTCGCTGAGGACGTCAACAAAGTGGGTGAGGGAGAGTGTTACAAGTCCTTTGTGAGTGCCTTGATCCGAACTTGTCCAGGGCGCATTGTCCCTGGCCGCTTGGTTCAATAGAGGTGCTTTAGACATTTCCTTTTTTTCCTGACTTTTCATGATTTCTAGATCACGTCATCTCATGTCTTAACATCTAAACGGTTGTTGTCAATTGCAACTTCTCGTGCTAATCTTGGTAAATTTGTTACATAAACCGGGCATTGCTAGAGTCCATTTCCCATTGAGAAAAACATAGTCTCCATAGGAAGGGAACCGTTCAAGGGGAGTGCAACACATGCTTCCGGTGTGCCAATAGGGTAGACATCAATCAACTTGTTTAGTAAAATAAAAGAATAAGTATATTGAAAGTTCTAAAATTTGTTAGAAAAATACAATTGAGGTTTAAAACTTTCAAAAAGTGCAAATCATAAAACTTGTCAAGTTGATACAATCAAATCTTTTCATTAACCAAATTGACAAATGAAAAATGCTACAAATCTTAGGATTTGATTGCATCAACTTGATATGTTTTAGGACTTAATTGCATGCTTTTGTGATAATTTTTAATAATTAATTGCTTTTTTTTTAAAGTTTTATAATTGAATTGCACTTTGTGACAAGTTTTAGCACTCTAAGTTCATTTATCTCTAAAATAAAAGCGAGAAATTATGGTGAAGTGAAGAGCTCAAGTGGACCTCAAAAGGAAAATCAAACTGTGAAAAAGCAGAAGCAGAGGAACTTTTTTTTAGTTGAAAAGGGCGCAGGTGCATAAACAACAAAAGATATCATGCACTTATCAATCATCATGATTAAACCATAGACTAATCTAAAATGAATAGAGACAGAACCAATGGTTCCACAATATTGTGCATAGATTTGTTGGTTTTCCCATTTATACATGTTCCACTTATAATCAAGGAGCTTTGGACAGACATGTAATACAAAAGAAAGACTGGAGTCCCCTGGTAAGAGAAAGAAACATCAAGATTTAACACATTTAAGAGCGAACAATATCTACAGACTACACAACCACTCTCATAAGCCCAACACTAAAAGAAGAAGGGTCTTATTTTCTTTCTTTTTATATACTAGGTGGGGTACCATTAAATTGCTTGCAAGTCTGATGGATGACATGACTTGTGAGATTGATCCGCACAACCCCGGAAACTTGAAGCGGAATTTTGAACTGGAGCTTGGACCATTAGTGCACGATTTGCCTCCGCAGTTGGTCATAAAACCTGCTGATGAATTCCTCAGCCTTGTCGTCCACTTGCCCATAATTCCCAGCACCCTCATCGTCTGATGAATAATTAGAGTAATTAGAGACCCTCACCGAGTAGGGCGATTTGAGTGGGCTGCGTCGCTCAATCTGGATGTTAAATGTGTACTCGGGAGTCTTGGCCATGAAAACGAGCGTCTCAGGGTGCGCGGGCTCGTCCTCCACGAAGTCTTCGATGACTTTAGGGAGCCTCATGCAAGGGAAGCGATGGCTCTTTTTTTTGGCCGAGTGGACAATCACCGGGTTGGGGCTGTTGCTGCAGGAGAACTCATACTCGTACTCGTTGAGCCCGATCCGGCGCATTTTCCTCGAGTTGTTGTAGTGATTGAAGCTGAGACTCCCCAATGATTCTCTCATGAGCTTCCTGTCCCTCGCCTCGTCGATCATGTCATTGATAAAATTTCTCTTGGACATCAACCCTTTCCTAATCATTACAAAAGCGATTTTCACAATCTTCCATAGCCGTGTGGCAATGATTGAGCTCTTTTTCAGTTGCAGCTCCATGACCAGAATTCAAACCCAAAAGCTTTCTTTTTTCTACTACAAGAAGACGAAATACTCTATTTAACTCCCTCGTTTCCCTCTTTATGAGAATGATGCCACTGAAAATGAGGAGTTAAAAGAAGAGGGAATTAACATAAGCCAACAAAGAGATTTCTATGTGGATTTGAGGAGAACTGTAAGTGCTGGGCTTACAGTAGCTAATGCAAAGTGCAAGCAAATTTATAGAGAGGGAAAATTAGATCCTTATTATTTTATTGATTGATATGAGCTACAGAGACACTAATGAAAATTAGCATGTCACATTGAGTATCGAGAAGGGCAAAGGAAGGTGGTGGTAAGGTCCTATGGAAAGGACCATTAGGCTATTCTGATGGACTGAGCAATCGCTCCACACATTTTCCTAGAACTTCATTTCCAATTTAATAATTGACGTGACAGAATAAAGGAAAAGAAAGATATTGCTTGAAAGGAGAAAATACATGCTTGCCGGCTTGCAGGTCCTAGAGTGAAGTTTACAAGCTGAAATAGATGTAGGGAGTTGACTGGTATACAACTGAATTGATGGGGTTTGAAATAATGGGTACGCGGGATGCTTGGTCGGAGGGATTGAAAATGATGTCTTCAGGTACTCTTTTTGCCTTAAAATTATTTTACGAAGATCTTGCGATGTGAATTGCTTGGAGATACCTTGAAGAAAGTCCGAGATGCTATCCAAGAAAATACCACAGAAAGTGACAGCAAGACAAATAATTGAGATTGAGAAGCGTTAATTTTATAAGAAGATATAAATGAGTTATTGACTATATCCAATGTAGGCTCCTCAATTAATGGGATATGTTTGATCTCATGGGTCTCTAACATGTCACGTGCATTAGGTCTATTAATTTTGGTTGCTGTAAATATTTATCCCACTTTTATGGACTCATTTCATTTTTAATTCTTTATTTTTAGCGAGTTATTTTAACTGGTATTTATGTGAGGGGAAGAAGGGAAATGAAGATAAAGATCCAGTTTTCATATGAATTTATTATTTGGAGATATCATACGAAAAATAGGTTGGCTTATTTTTGTCCATTAAAGGAGGGAAATGCGCATTTGCTCGAAACAATTTATAAGGATTTGTTTTATGTCTTTAAGGATAGAGTCTAAAATTAAATATAGGGACCTGAAGGTAACTTGATTGAAAAGAGAAGGAAAATTATAGAGATAAAAATTTATGGTAAAATTACATTATCAACTTGCATTTTCATTTCTATATGGCTCAAAGGATTTTGTAATTTCAAAAAAGAGGCAGGAGCAACTCAATCATGTCATCATTTCGTCGCCACCCTCCAAATGGCTCTATTTTATTATATTCATTTCAACAGATAAATTTTAAAGGTCCTTCCTTTACCAAAAGGCCATATAAGACCTCAGGTGTGCTAGCTCCATCCAGTTTTCACCATACATCTTTTAAGATTAGAAATGGTAAGGACGAACGGTAAATTTGACAAAGCTTTCCCATCAAAATATCAAAAATTATATTGATTCAAAATAACTACAGAAATTTATATATAAATTTGCGTGGCAACATTTGGATATTATGAAAGTGAATGCCTCCACAAGAATTAAAAAGTCAAAATTAAAATAACTCCAAACAAATTTTAGGATTTCCAAGCATATTGGTACTGTTTAGTAGTGTTAAATTCCAACGTTAAGTTCCATAATTAAATAATAACATTTTGGTCCAACATCTTTTCATAACCTGGAGAAAAAAGAGAAAATATTCAGTGGTTAGAAAGCACCACGTCATCTGCCTATGTGGCACGCATGAGCTTAAGTGGCTCCACTCAGGGGAAGACATCTGGCGCATGACGTGGAATTAAAGAAAGAAATTGTGGCCACTTTTTTCTCTCTCCTCTGGCGTAATGGATTGAGAAGAAGCAGCATTTAATGTTGACATTTACTGCATTCTCTCTCTCCTCTTTCAAACAAAATCTTTTCACGTTCCCGCTTCTCTCTTCCTCTTCAAGCCCATCACTCTCTCACCTCAAGTGCTCCCCTTCTTCTTCTTCTTCGCCTCTGTTCTCATCGCTGTCGTCGACTTTCCGGCTCCAGAAATGGCCGACTGGCCTCTCGAACTCCTCTTCATCTTCTACTCCTTATCGGTCCCGATTTCGAGCTCGGTCGGATACGTCGCCAACTATTTTGAAGCGAAGGAGGCTTGCGAGGCTGGATATCCTGGTGGTCACACTAAGTTTTGGGGTTTTGGCGACGCTCAAGAGGATATTGCAGCGGAGGTGAGAGAGGTGTACGGTTCCGTGAGACCTCTCTTTCCTGTTCCTTTTTTTTCCTTTTCTTTTGGCTCTGTTCAAGGTAGTGTCAACTCCCGTTTGGGTGGTATGTTAAATCCAGTGAAGACCTAGAGATTGTTCTGTAGATATTGAGATTCCTGTTGAAAAGAAAAGAAAGTTGTCCGAGATTTCGAATAATGATGGCTTGGGCACATCGAGAGTTGCTGCTGAAACTAACAACCACAGTAGAGTGGAGGATCTTGACGAAGGCGACGACAATGCTTTCATCTTCGATGGAGACTCAAGACACTAGCAAGAAGAGAAATATGCACTAGTTCTCGCATCCTAATTTTGTACTGAGTGAGATGATATTCTTTTGGCACATAGTTGTCGATGTCTCATATAGACGTAGCCCAATTGTCAAGCTGTGTACTTGATCTTAGATGTGAGAAGCCAGCCCTCATTTTTGCACTAGAATCGTGCAGAACTAACTCAACTTGTAATGTTTGAATTAAGAAAGCGTGACACCCATTTTACTCATGATCCTTTGTTCATGTAATTGGCAGTTTCATGACCATTTTCCAAATCTCTCAAGTTTGTGTAGGGTTCTGAACATAAAAAAACAAAAACGAAAAGTTTGTGCAGGGTTGTTATTGCGCATGCTTTGAACTTCAGCGGGCACCCGTGAAGCTCGGAAAAAGAAAGTGTGTAATAGATTGACATAGCAGAAGTTTGCTTTGTGCTTGGCTTTTCTTGAATTAGCCATATCATCAACTGCACTTGATTTCATTGGATAGAGTCTTTACTAAGTAAGGGAGAAAGCTCATGAAAATATTTGATCGATTTTAAGCTTCTAATCAGGATATATATGACACGAGGTATGAAAATATGGACTTTATGAAGGAAATTTGTCTCGATCCAATTCTGTCAAGGTCCAATTTTGTCGCTGATCCATTCAAATTTTGGTTTATGTACAACATGAAGTAGAGAGAGAGAGAGAGAGAGAGAGAGAGAGAGAGATTCCTCAAGTAATCTATGGTATTTACACGCTGATGCAACTATTGAGGCATTGGGTGCTGCTAGATGCACTTCGATATGGGTATGGAGGAAATGGTGCTCCTTTCCTCTTCAAGTACTTCCTTTTCTTGACGGCACTATGCTGATCCCATGCTCCTTGAAAATTCGAGAAGCGGGCAAAAAAAAAAAAAAAAAAACTCCACCAGTTAAATTCAAGTATCCGACAAACGTAATTAGAATGGACCAACTTATGAAGGTTTGGAGTCTACTAGGAAGACCATGGACAAAATTTTCCTCCACTTTTTTCTTCCACCAACTTCTTCTCTTCCTTCATCTGCAAGCTCAACATACCACCCTAACCGAAGTTGACATCACCATGAGCAGAGCCAAAAGAAAAGGAAAAAAAAAAGGAACATGAAAGAGAGAGGTCTCACCGGAACCATACACCTCTCTCACCTCCGGCGCAATATCCCTCGCAGGTGTCGCCAAAACCCCAAAACTAAGTGCGACCACCAGGATATCCAACCCCACAAGCCTCCTTCGCTTCAAAATAGTTGGCGACGTACTCGAGCTCGAAATCGGGACCAAATAAGGAGTAGAAGATGAAGAGGAGTTCGAGACGCCAGTTGGCCCTTTTTTGAGCCAGAAAGTTGACGATGGCGATGAGAACAGATGCGAAGAAGAAGGAGAAGGGGAGCGCTTGAGGTGAGAGTGATGGGCTTGAAGAGGAAGAGAGGCGGGAATGTGAAAAGAAAGACTCCTCGTGTTTTGTTTGAAAGAGGAGAGAGAGAATGCAGTAAATGTCAGCATTAAATGCTGCTTCTTCTCAGTCCATTACAACAGAGGAGAGAGAAAAAAGTGGCTACCATTTCTTTCTTTAATTCCACGTCACGCGCCAGATGTCTCCCTCTAAGTGGAGCCATTTAAGCTCACGCGTGCCACATAGACAGATGAAGTGGTGCTTTCTAACCGCTGAATATTTTCTCCATAAAGTGACTTCAATTTCCAAGAAAATACATGCTTTTCTTTGCTTTCCAATTGGCGACGGGATGGCTGCATTCAATAATCATCATGAGGTTTTAGCCTTTGTCATCTCGAAGGACGTAAATCATGAGCCTTAGAGGTTTGACCAAGTGTATCTCAATTGCAATAATTGTCCTGTAGTCTTTGATTTGATTTAGAGTATAAATTAGGGCTCCATTTTGTTTCCTAGAAGTTTCTTGTCAATTCTAATATGGCTTTGTTGAATAATGTCACCATCAGGTGTTGAAAAATCAAAAGACAAATCAATTTGGGATAGAAGTTTCCCTCGCATAATAATTTGCATTTTCAATGTTAAAACATATAATCGGCATCCCGCAAATTTCCTAGGTAAAACATAAAAAGACTATAACACCCTTCTAAAAAGAAAGGCAAGGAAACCCTACCGGCTCTAATGGTATATCACCCCATAGAATCGGTCACTTCACATAGTAGGGGTGTGCAATAAGAACCGCTCAATCTAAGAACCGCCCAAACCGATCTGGACCAAATCGGTTGGTTTTGGGCGATTCTCGTAGCCTGCAGTTTGGTTCTTGGTTCTCATTTTTGGAACCAATGGCTGGTTGGTCTAGTTCCCGGTTTCAATGTGGGAATCGAACTGACTGGACCGGACCAGTAGTTTTTAATATATATATTTTAAAATTTTTAAGAATTCGAAAAAAAAATTCTTAAAAGTCTTAAGAAAACACAATTACATGTAGATTAAAAGGACTAATCGATAAAGTAGTATATAAATAAAGTAGGTTGTCTTTGAGAATGTATTGTAATATTAACAAATTTTTGCCCAGAAAATAGAAGTTATTGGTTCCACTGGATTGGACAGAACTAGTCGGTCGATTTGATTCTTGATTCTATAATCGGCCGGTCCGGTTCATGGTCCAAGAATTTGGGAACCGGTCTTCTTGGTCAGGTTCCTGGTTCCCATCACCCCATAGCACTAGTTGCCGTAGTCCATTCACCCACTAACTTGCAACCACAAAAGCGTGAACTAGCACCGACACCGCCACCTTTATGCTCTCTCTCTCTCTCTCTCTCTCTCTCTCTCTCAAAAGCATATATAGTGTCACAAAAACACGAAAACCATCGAGTCAACTAACATAAAATATGAAGGAATGGGGGAAATGATAATTGTAGTTCTCAATCTGTCAATTGTACAAGTATGTGACCATATTTATAGTACAAGAAATGAATTGGAAAAAATATACATAATATTGTCTTCCTATTTTATCTTTTGAATATCTTCGAAATATTCCATGTCAACGATTGACTGTATCATCCATGTGATTAGAAATGTAATCAAGAATCAATCAAGGATTGGATCAAATCCTTTCTCCAACACTCTCCCTCAAGTCGGCGGCTTATATATGTCAAAGATGCTTAGCTTGCTCAATAAATTCGTATGTTGTCTCTAGCATAGTGGCTTAGTGAAAATGTCTATAGACTGCTCCATAGTTCCAATTCCTTGAATCATAACAATCCCTTCTTGATTTTTTTCTTGAGCGAAGTGGCAACCAAATTTTATATGTTTTGTTCTTTCATGAAAAATTGGATTTGCCGCTAGTTTAAGCAAGCATCATTGTTGCAAAATAATTCACTTGGGCCATCAACTTGTATATCAAGATCTAAAAATAATTCTCTTCTCCAAACTATTTCACAAACGATTTTTGCCATGGCTCGATATTTCGATTTGTCAAAGACTGCTTCTTTGTCTTCCACGAAATCAATGGCTTTCCCAATTTAATGCAAAAACTAGTACTAGATCTTCTTCTCATTGGGCAAGTAACATAATCTGTATCACAATGAGCCATCATCTTCATGTTACAATCATGAGATAAAAGAATTCTGAGTTCTGGGCATCCCTTTAAATACTTTATAACCTTCAATGTTATGTTCATATGGGACTGCTTCAGGTTGTGCATGAATTGGTTAAGTATTTGTATTGCATAACATATATCAAGTTTGGTCATGGTGAGATAGATTAGTTTTCCAAGAAGTTGCTCATATCCTGATGGATTCTTGAGTAGTGGATCTTCATTTGGTGAAGATGAGTTCATATCATATTCAAATGTTGTTAGTTTGACATTTTGCTCAACAGGTATAACAACTAGTTTACATCTTGATAATCCCGCCTTTGATATAATTTCTAGGGTAAATTTTCACTAGCCAAGACATATTTCCTTGTCGGACCGAGTTATCTCAATACTAAGAAAATATTTGGGAGGTCCCAAATTTTTAATATGGAAGGTTCAATGCAAGTATTTCTTAAACTTCCATATTGCGACATCATCATTTACCAAAGTAATTATATCATCCACATAAATCAGCAAATAGATCGATTAAGTACCTTCAGTCCATGTGAACAAGGCATAGTCATGCTTGGAGTGTTAAAAACATTTGTAAGTGTTGTAGTAAATTTCGCATACCACTGTCAAAAGGCCTACTTGAGTCAATATAGGAATTTATAGAGATGACATACTCGAGATTCTATTTATTTGTGTAAACCGTATGGAAGTTCCATGTATATTTTTTGTCTAGATCACTATAAAAAAAGGCGTTATGGACATCCATTTGATGCAATTCCCAATCACAAAATGCAGCAATAGCAAAAAAGATCAAATAGTGACCTCTTTAGCAACAAGAGAAATGATCTCATGATAATCAAAACTTTCTCATTACGCGAATCCCTTAGTGACTAGTCTGGCTTGATAATGCTCAATAGAGCCATCTGCCTTGTACTTGATTTTGTAAACCTAATTATAGCCAATGGGCTTTCTATGAGAAGGAGAAAGAACAACATCCCAAGTATTATTTTTTGTAAAATTATGTAATTCAGCTTGCATGGTCTTTTGCCAACATATATCATGTGCTACTTCTTAATAAGAAGAAGTTTCCTACTCTTCAAATATTTAACTAATGCAACACATATGTTCCAACAATAGCCGAATAATGAGACATAGAAAGATACGAGATGTTGTGCAGTTGGAGAATCCAAAGTAGGATATATGTAATCCTTGGTTCATGTGGGAGGATGAACATGTCTTGTAGAGTGTCTAGGCCTTTCAATTAGGTATCGACTCAGGAGTTGGCGAAGAAGATCCATTAATATATGGTTGTAACAATAAATTAGGAGAATCATTCTCCTCAGAGGAAGGAAAAGAGACTTAGCCAATATGTTTGGGGGTTTAGGGGGTACCGTTGTGGGATACAAAGCCATTGACATCTGATCAGGTGCAATCATAATGTACTATGGCATCATAGAAATATCCTCCACCAATAAGAATCGTCGATGATTCGATGTTGATGTAGATGACTCATGTGGAGATGTCATTTCCAAAAAAGGAAATATATCCTCATCGAAGACAACATCTTGGCTAACAAAGGTCATATCTCCATTACTTTGTAACCTTTCTACAAAGTAAGGTACCCCGTAGAAATATATCGAAGATCATGAGGATCTAGTTTATCTTGATGGCCCACATTAGTCACATAACAAAGATAGCAAAAAACTCAAAGATGAGCAATGTTTGGTTGATTTCTGAAAAGCATCTCAAATAGAATCCATCCTTCAACAATTCTAGCTGGCATGCGAGTGATAAAATAGGTTGATGTGACTATGCAATCTCCCCAAAAAGAATTAGGAATGAAAGCTTGGTATTTGAGTGCTCAAGCTACTTCGAGAGATGCTAATGTTCGCGTTCAACAATTCTATTGGGAGTATAGGAATAAGAACTCTCATGAAGTATTCCATCAAAGGATAGGAAAGATTGACACTCAATGGAAAAAAATTCACTCCCATTATCCGTGCAAATTCTTTGAACAGATTTATCAAATTGATTTTTAATCATGGACAGAAACTTCAACAGATAAGAAAATGTTAAACTTTAGGATTACATGAGGAAAATCCAAGTGGCGCTAGTATCATTATCCACAATGGTGAGGAACAAACAAGATCTATCATGATGTGGAGTGCGATAAGGATCCCAAATGTCTATATGAATTAAGGAAAAAGCACTAGTGGCCCAAGAAACACTAGCTACAAATGGTGCTCATGATTTTTTTTGCTAAAAGGCATATCTTGCAATTAGGATAAGGAAAACGAGCATCATGACCCAAACACTTATGTAAGAGAGATTTTATTGATGGTGGTGGCATTACAAGATATGCTCTTATTCAATGAAGATAAATCAAAATCTCTTGGAAAGTTTATTTAAGCAGATAGTCCTTATGCCACACTTCCCAAGCCCATCAATTTCCCAATTGAAAGGTCCTAAAAGGAACAATTTTTGGAATTGAAATTGGCATGACAAGAATTGTCCTCACAAACTCCATAAACATAAATGAGATTGAATTCGAATTCAGGAATGTTGAGAACGTTTTTAAGAGTAATTTTGGGCTAAGATGAACTGTAACAATCTTTGTAACATTAGACATCTCCATTTGGGAAGATGAGCTGATATCGAAGAATGAGGTTTTTTATTTATTTATAGATATTAGAAAAAAACACAAATTGTAAATTATGTGATCACTGGTAATCCGATCAATAATCCATAAAATCAATTGAATTAATATTTGTCTTGCGTAATGAAGTACCTGAAAAATTTGTAGTTTTGTTGACCATCTTTAATTGGTTTAGTGTTTTCATGATATGTTGATATTGATCTTGGGTAATTGGTTGATAAGTCATGTCAATTCCTTGTATTGATACTTGATAAGCAATAAATTCCTTCTCTCTCTTTTCTTTATTAGTAGGTTTTCCATGTAATTTCCAATATGTTCCAATGGCATGATGTGGATGTTTGCAATACTTACCCTTAATTTTTGAATTTTGCCCTCCCACTTTCTATGATGATGTGGCATCATAAGGACCATTTGATTCGGTCCCATAAGAGAGCAAATATGAGCCATTTGATGCACGCTCGTACCTTTGACCTGAGTTGTCATATCAAAGCAAATACGAGCCATTTGATCTGCTCTTGTGCCTTTGATTTGAGCTGTCGGATCGCAAACCTCTAGGATTTGCCACTTCTTCTTTGTCCCAGCATGGGACATTCATCAAGAAAATATTAGGTACGTCGCACATGCCAGTGTGTCAAACGGGAAGGGGGGTGGTTGAGTGACATGTGTCCAAATGTCATGCCACGTAGATTAGGTTTCAAAAAAATTTCAATCCCCGCGCGCTCCCTTTTCTCTCTCCTCTCCCCCTTTTCTCCTTTTCTCTTCGATTTTCTCACGTCCTCTCTGACAATTCTCTCTTTTTGTCTCGAAGCTCTCCCCACCCATTTCTTCTCTCTCTTCTGTCTCGAAGCTCTCCCCGCCCATTTCTCTTGACGACTATCGTGCCTGATCGATGACCGCCGTGCCTAATCGTTGACCGCCGTTGCGCCCGACGACCTCCCCTGCCCATAAGAGCCAAAGGTCGCCAGAACCTGACCACCTCTGCCTGCTCCGTCACTGCATTGCCCGATGACCACCGCGCCACGCCCGACGATCATCGCCCGGCTTAATCGACGACCGCCGCTGCGCCCGACGACCTCCCCTGCCCACAAGAGCCAAAGGTTGCCCATTTTCTCTCTCCTTTCTTGAAGCTCTCCCTGCCCATTTCTGTCCCGCCGCGGCGCCGCACCTGACTACCACCGCCGCGCCTGATCGATGACCGTCACCACGCCCGACGACCTCCCCTACCCACAAGAGCAGGAGGTCGCCAGAACTTGACCGCCTCCCCCCGCTCCGTTGCTGCATTGCCCCATGACTGTCGCATCGCGCCCGACGACCACCGTCGCGCCCGACGACCTCTCCTGCCCACAAGAGCCGAAGGTCGTCAAAACCTGAGGTGACCTCTCCCCCTCCGTTGCTGCATTGCCCGACGACCGCTGCACCGCGCCCACCGCCGGTCCGAGCAAACCGATACACATCACATTCTGTCTTGCTCCTGCTCTATATGTGGGTTCGCTGAGTGTTTGTTTGTGTGTGTGTGTCTGTAGAGAGATATTGAAACAAATGAAACTTTTGTTAATGTTCAGTTGGTTGTGCTTTTTATTTACATATGACAAGGTCGCCATCATATCAGGTTAATGTTGTCTCCCCTACAATTCTATGCTAATGTTTTAGAATCTAATTATGCACATTGAAGTTCTTGAATTCTTATTTTATTGATGATGTCCATAATATAGATGTGATGTAGTTGTTATCTTTCGGTTCCTGCTGATGTTTCTACATTCACACTTACTTTTTTCCTCTCATTAATGAACCTTTGATCTGTTCGCCACTCCTCATTCCCCACAACTTCTACTTCAACTAACTAATTAATTCATTTGTAGTTCAATTGCACCAAAAAATAAATTTAAGGACCAAATAAAATATTTTGCTGTTGTGCAAAAACTACTGGAACCTTTGTTCCAAGCTATTAATTCTCCTTTATCAGGCTTATTGCTGATTAAATGGCTAGGAAAATTAAAAAGGTCAACTTGTGAGCTACTTTTTCTCTTTTGCAATTTGTGTGGCGTTTTGAGTCTTAGTGATTGTTGTTGTCTGTCGGAAGTGGTTTCGTGGAGTTATATTGCATGTGATTGGGACAAAATCTTGCTTGTTGCCTCTAAATTCTTTTGTGGCTAATGACGTGATGTTGGTTGATGTTATGAATGGAATTATCTGATGCGGTGTATCAATTCAGTAGCTTTGCATCTCGTAATAGTTCACTGATAAAGAGAGATTGAATACCAATGTTGCATGGCATGAGTTACTTTTCAACTTTATAGTCTAAATTACATGTACCCTATTGGATTTCTTATGAGATTCTACTAGGGCGAATGGGCTGTTCGCACCCCTTTGTATAATGCATATTAGCTTGATGTTCTTGATGCTCATCGATCTGCTTACCATGTACTACATCTTGACTCGTTAATGTTGATTATGCTTATGATAAGAAGCTGTGGCCTTGATCTGTATAGTTTTGTTCTTCAGATGTGAACTCCAAGAGTTATTTGCCTTGATTGCCAAACTGTTACTTTGTGATTACCCGCTCCGTTGCTGCATTGCTCGATGACCGCCGCGCCGCGCCCAACGACCTCCCCTGCCCACAAGAGCTGAAGGTCACCAGAACCTGAGGTGACCTCTCTCTCCCCCGCTCTGTTGCTACATTGCGCTGTGACGCTCATCCCTTTGGACCCAATCCGATCAAACCGGTATGCATCACATTCCGTCTTGCTCCTGCTTAATAATTTTGACCTGTGGACTCTCTGATTTTTGGGTACTTAAGATTGGGAAATCTTGAAATGGCGCGAAACCTTTTTAGTGAGATTCTGGAGAAGGACGTTATATCTTGGAACTCGATGATTTCTGGGTATGCCAAAGCAAGGGATATAAAGCAGGCAGGGGTATTGTTTCAACAGGTGCCAAAAAGAAATTCAACTTCTTGGAATGCTATGCTTAGTGGATATGTTGATTGTGGGAGCATTGAATTGGCTCAGGAACTTTTTGATGCCATGCCCCAAAGAAGCGAGGTTTCTTGGATTGTGATGATCGGTGGCTACTCAAAATGTGGGGATGTTGAGTCAGCTCGACTTCTCTTTGACCAATTGGGCAAGAAGAATCTGCGCCATGATAGCATGCTATGCTCAAAATGGCAGACCCACAGAAGCCCTTCAAATATTTAATGGCATGTTGAGTGCGGTTTGGGAATTGTTATTTTGTGTTTGAATAATGTTTTGTGTTATTACTACGAATCTATGTTTAATTGCATTAATATGATGATTTTTTTTACTCTTGTGATGTCTCGTTAGTTGCTTAGGGGGCCGAGAAGCGTGTATGTTAAGCCCCTGCGGAAGGGAGTCCCACATCACTTGGGAGAAGCCCTCTGACCTGCTTGATAATCTCCGGGGCTGCCCTCACCTCACAACTGCAATTTTGGGGCTGAGAACCTTAGTTGGTATCAGAGCCAGGTTAAGGTGAATTCGGGTGTATGTTAAGCCCCTGCGGAAGGGAGTCCCACATCACTTGGGAGAAGCCCTCTGGCCTGCTTGATAATCTCCGGGGCTGCCCTCACCTCACAACTGCAGTTTTGGGGCTGAAAACCTTAGTGTTATTTGATATCTCTATTAATTGAAGGCATTGCACAAAATTCAAAGGGCAGTTATCAACTTCTCTGGTATCTCTACATTTTTTTCAGGTATGCAGGTTGCTTTTGCTGATCTAAGTATGGTGTGAAGGACTCCTAAATTGCCATTTATTTGAGTGCAAGTAGATTTCAACTATTTAAGACAGCAACTCATAGTCATCTGTTTGGGTGTCATTTGAATCATAGTTTGGGAAATTTGCACGCGTAAATTTATCAGATGGCTGAATCAAAGGTAATTCTTCAATTTTATTATGTAGAACATGTTTTGCTTTCTTATGTAACAAATGAGATAATTATATGTCTTCTTTTATTGCAGCATGAAACTACATCTCTTACATATGTAATGCGTGATCTGGAAAAAGACTTTGAGTTTGCATTATGTATAATTTTTTCAAATGAACTTGAAGCATATAATAAGTATGTGGCCTATGCAATCTGTACAGGATTTGGAGTGAGAAATGCTAATTTGACTAGAAATATTAAAGAAGAAATAACCCGACAGACTTTTGTGTGTAGTTGTGAGGGTTATTCTGCTAGTTCAGCCAATGAAGAAAAGAAATTTGAGAAGTTTGATGTTAGATGTGGCTGTTTCGCTCATATCAAGTTTAAGGTTGATAATGGTATTCATGAAGTTATAGAATATGTTTCTGACCATAATCATGCATTTATTCCTAAAAATTAAAGGTATTTGATTAGATGTGGAAGAATTATGTCAGAGATTTGCAATGATGTTTTGGTTGACATGGATACAGCTGGCATTGGGGGGACTTCAGTATATAAATTTTTAGCAAATGAGGCTGGAGGAAGCAAAAACTTAGGCTTCAACCTACGTGATTGTCGAAATTATTTGCAGTCGAAAAGAACTGAAGTTATAACTGGGGGAGATTTTCAAAATCTTTTAGATCATTTTCATAGCATAGAACAACAAAATCCAATGTTTTACTATGTTGTACAGGTTGATCAAGATGATAGGTTGACAAATTTATTTTGGAGAGATAGTTTGTCTAAATTTGATTATGACTGCTTTGGTGATGTGCTAGTGTTTGATACCACATATCATACTAACAAATATAATATGATATGTGCACCTTTTGTTGGAGTTAATCATCATTGGAAGAATGTTCTGTTTGGCTGTGCACTTATGTTAGATGAGACTGCAGAGTAATTTACTTGGTTATTTGATGCATTTTTGAAGTCTATGGGAAATAAGGCTCCAAAAACCATATTCACTGATCGAGCCATGGCAAAAGCCATTAGAACGATATTTCCGAATACACAACATCGTTTATGCACTTGGCATATTGGGAACAATGCCACTCAAAATATTCCACATCTTTGCAAGAAGCTCGGTTTTAAGGATAAGTATTTTTCAAAGCTTATGTATAGATGCAGATCGGAGGAAGAATTTGAATATACTTGGAGGGAAATGGATAAAGAGTGGGGTATTGAGAATAATAGCTGGCTTCGGAGATTATACAACCTTAGACATAAATGGAGTTTAGCATTTGGTCGTGATGTTTTCACATGTGGTATAGTATCAAGTCAGAGGAGCGAAAGTACCGACAATGTCTTCCAAAATGTAGCAAGAAAGACATCTACTCTTGTAGCACTTGTCCATTACTATGAAGAACAAGTGAAGCATATGAGAGAAATTGAAAGTGAAGATGACTATAGCTGTCGTGGGATGCCTAAATTGGTGACAAGGCATGAAATCTTGGAGCATGCCGGTTCAGTGTATACCTATGCCATTTTTAAAAGGTTCAATGATGAATTCATCCAAAGCCTCTCGGAAAATATTTCAAATAGTGCACTTGATGGATTCAGTAGGGGGATTGAAGGTGAACATCTTGTCAAATTTAACCTTGTAGACTATTCAATTTCCTGTAAATGCAAATTATTTGAAGCAAAAGAGTGGTTGTGTCGCCATGCTTTGAAAGTGTTAAGTGAGAATATATCGATAAAGAGCATTCCATCAGCATATATTTTGAAAAGATGGACTAAGGATGCAAAACAGGGGATTGTGAATAATGAATTTCATCATATGTCAATAGATTCATCTAAATTTAATCGATTTTCCACATTGATGCAACAATCTTTTGAACTGATGAGTTTGGGAGCTGAGAATGCAAATACTATGAAAATAGTGAGTAAGTATATGGATAAAGCAAAGAATGAAATTTCACTGTACAAATCAAGTACAATTGATGACAATGATGATGCTGGTGGTAATGATAATGAGGACTCTTCATGCAAAATTTCGGTATTAGATCCCATTCGAAAAAAAGGAAAAGGTGTGAGTTATGGAAGGCTTAAAAGCTCATGTGAGAAAAAGAAGAAAAAATCAAACAAAGGAATCCCCCAACGTCAATAGAAAATCGAGGTAAGTGACATATTATTCTAATTAATATGATTAGTTAAATTTTATGTGTGTGTTATTCAATGCCAATTGACATATATATTATTTTGTAGAGTTGGTTATCCAAGCAACTTGTGATAAAATTCATTTCCCAAATTATTCAAGTAATTCCAGTCAGTTTTATGGTGCATATTATCCTACTAATCAGGTATGTCACTCTTAATCTTCCATTTGTATTTATATATTACTAATTTGGTCAATTTTTTATATAAATGCAGCAACCACCATACATGATGCCGCCGGGGCTTATGAGTGGATTTTGCCCATTTCCTAGTGAGGTATTTATTATCTTTGTATATTAATTCAGGTGTATTTTGCTAATTGGGTTATTTGTTATATGTAGATGCAATCATCATTCATCATGCCATCAGGAATTATGAATGAAATTTCCCCATTCACTAATTAGGTGCTTATTATGAAATTATATTAGATTGTAGTGTCATTTCATCTTATTGTTACTGCTATGGTGAACTCTTGTTTATGGTTTCTTGTTGATAGATGTTGGAGTACCATAATAGATCCCACGGAACCATTTTGAGTTAGGTACATTTTGCGTTTTTCTCTTGTGGGATTATGTGAGAAATTCTTCTTGGCATTTATTTAGTAAAATGTAATTAAATTAGTTATTTCTTTGTATAGCGATCGTCAAACTCGTTTCACCATCCCGGGATACCTGATTTTAATGGTTCCGATGGAACATAAACAAATTTTCCAAAATAACACAATTCTTGGATGGGAGGAATCCTCATGCTTACTAAAACAAATGAATCAACATTAAGTGAGTCAACTTGTTTCTTAACTCTTTCAAATGCATGTACGGATGAAGAATTTTATGGGCATAATGGAAGGTGGATCCATTCTTGCACTGACCAATATGGAATGGGTGGCTTCGCTTCTGTGACATAGGCGTTTGAACTAATGAAGAAGCAAGAGGAAACAAAGCAGGCTGAGATGTCTTCAAAGACTGCTGAGTTTAAGGCAATGCAAGCTCAAGCTGAAACTATAAGTGAGTTTCCTGATTCCATATATTTTCATGACAATAAAAATAGTTTGTGGTTCTTCTCATCCGAGTCAAATCTGGAGTATGAAATGAACAAGCTGGCGTTTTTAAGTGTTATGCTTTTTTCAGCATGTAAAGAAAGTCTTAAATTAAAGGATTTCCTTTTCTGGATTTCGGTCCCTATCTTAATAGTTTTTCATTAGTAGGTAAGAAGATTGTCTACTGCTTTTCATTGAGCATATCGGTCATTGATATTGTCGGAAGCATCCGTCTTTGTTTTTTGCTTTGGAGTTCTTCTAACAGGAAAATATAAATTGTTTCTTCAAGTGATATCGTTCCTGTTTCATTTGCAGGAGCGACAAAGGGTAGTGTATGATGAGCAGAAAAAGTTACCACAATTTCAAGCACAAACGAAGTCTAAATGGCTCGCTATGAGGACGAATATTGATGGTATTGTTGGAATAATTGTTACATGGAGTTTTGAGTGTTGATTCCAATTACAGGCTCAAATTGAGCACCAAAGAGCCAGGAATCAGGAGCTTGTGAAGCTACAAGAAGAATCATCAATTAGGCAGGAGCAAGCTCAACAAGCAACGGAAGAGCAGATTCAGGCACAACGACGCCAAACAGAGAGGGAGAAGGATGAAATCGAGAGGGAAACAATCAGGGTAAGGGCAATGGCTGAAGCAGAAGGTAGAGCTCATGAGGCAAAGCTAGGCCGAAGAGGTTAACAGCGCATACTAGTAGATTGTGCCAATGCAGAAAGAGAGAAATGGGTTGCTGCTATAAATGCACCTTTTGATCATATTGAAGGTATACATCAGTAACTTGCCCGAAGTGTCAATTGGAAAACATCCATTTGTTTTAGTACTATCAAAGTTGCTGTTCTTCTTTCTGTATTTATATGGGGCAACATGGCTATCAAACCGGTGACTTTGATCTCCACTTTTATCTGCTTATTCATCCTGTGTTACACCCTGGGTACTGTAAATTATTGATGACAACTTTTTGTTTTGTAGGTGGTTTGCGGGCCATTTTGACCGATCAAAATAAGTTGGTAGTAGCAGTTGGGGGAGTCACAGCTCCTGCAGCAGGGATCTATACAACAAGGTGAATAAAATCTCCCTAGCCTTTCTCATCTTCTTTTAGGATATGGTCATTTCTTCTGTTCTTGGCTGGACCATGAGGTTTCTATCCAATCTGCTAGTTTGTTGGCTTAAATCAAATACATGCACTATCTTCATCATAGATAATTTTTACATTTGGAGTCAAAAAAGGGCTTATTTACTGTCTTGTCAGGATATCCTCTACTATTTGCTGCTTCAAATTTGCAAGACATCTTGACAGAAGTTTGGTTTATGTTTGGAATTAAGTTGTGTGGAGAATATGATTTGATCATAAATGCAATACTATACTGTAAATGACATTAATCCTGCTTTGTTGGTATCTGGGTAATAAAATTACCTCACTCATCCTTAAAAACGGTGAAGTTTGAGATACCAATGCTATATGCCGCATTTCACACATCATCTTATGCAGTTTCTCTTCTTTTTTTAAATTATTCAGAGAAGGTGCGAGGGTTATATGGAGTTATGTGGATAGAATTTTGGGACAACCATCACTAATCAGAGAATCCTCTCGAGGGCAGTACCCATGGTCGGGTGTGATTACTCAAAACAAGAGTAGTCTAGCTCGTAGATCTGATAAATGATCCTCATCAAATAATGGGAAGGGTTTTGGGGATGTGATTCTGAACTCTTCTCTTCACAAAAGAATCAAGCAGCTTGCCAATGCTACTGCCAATACAAAATCTCATCAGGCCCCATTTCGCAACATGCTCTTTTATGCCCCTCCAAGAACCGGAAAAACAATGGCTGCAAGAGAATTGGCCCATAAATCTGTATGAGATCTTCCACTTTAATTTAGTTGGTTGTGCTCTTTATTTACATATGACAATGTCACCATCATATCGGGTTAATGTTGTCTCCCTTGCAATTCTATGTTAATGTTTTAGAATCTAATTATGCACATTGAATTTCTTGAATTCTTATTTTATCGATGATGTCCATGATATAGATGTGATATAGTTGTTATCTTTCGGTTCCTGCTGATGTTTCTACATTCAGACACACTTTTTTCCTCTCATTAAGGAACCTTTGATCTGTTCGCCACTCCTCATTCCCCACAGCTTCTACTTCATCTAACTAATTAATTCATTTGTAGTTCAATCATCTAAAAGGAAACTGCTGGACTCAACTACGGGCCATGATTTATGCATAAGAATCTCTTGCTTTATTTTTGGTCTCCTTGTCTATGAGATTATTTTTGCTCTAACGTATATATTTCAGGGCATACGAGCTGTAACTGGTCCAATGGGGTGTGTACTTATTGTCAAGGTACTTCACTTTATCCTACCACCTTATACAGTATATTGACATATATGTAAACTTGTGTATAAAAGAGAAAAATTGAAAATTTTGTGAACGGCACTTTTATTGCCACAAAAATTTGGGGAGTTTATGTAGTTTTAGTAGTTGCATTGACTACGAGTATTTATTTCCTTGCGCTATAACATCTGTCCAAAACAAAGATCTAACGAAAGAAGGATTACAATCTCCCTTTTGCAGAATTATACCGGTGATCGCTTGAACTTCGGATTGGCCACTGAGATGGCTAAATCCGAAGGTTACCTGGTTGAGGTACTTCCCCTGTGATACTTGCAGATGTAAAGCACAATCATTTACCTCCCCCTCAAGGCATAGTCGGGAGGAGATGATTGGTAGGGACTATTCTAGTTCACAAGGTTCGTGGTATTTATCTCTCTGAAAGGTTGTGCTTTTAATGTCCCTTTTGGTGCTGAAAAAGAATATTTTCTTTTGTCCTTCTCATGGTCCACGCTTTTATGCTTAATTTTTGCTACTTTCACTTTCATCTATTTGAGTGACTATGTCAACCTTAAATGCTCTTAAAATGTCTTGTTGTAATTGATATTTGACTTAGGAAGCTCCTGTTCTGGTGAATCAATTTGTAGAAAATTTTTAAATTGTTGAATTAAGAAAGTTAGAAGGACGTCCCTTTCGAATTATTGTTCTGAAGTTTTCATGTGTCTGGCAAAGTCTATGGGTTCACTGTTGTTAAGAGACTTCACACTTCTTGCTCTTTGTTTATGGTTTAATGAAAGTGAAGAATACTGATATGATTCTTTGCTTTCATTTGTAAATATAAGGTCGTTGGAGATGCAGCCGCAGCTGGGCTCTCACTTAAGGATGTTGCAGCAGAGGCAAAGTGTGCATCAGAAATGGTTGGCACGATGGGTGTTGCACTATCGGTTTGCACTCTACTAGGTCAGGCTACTTCAAATTGTTTAGGACCAGGAAAGATGGAGCTTGGACTCGGAATAGTAAGTGATCTTGAATTCTCTGCATTATATTTATGATCATGCAGCAAAGACAAGCTTACAAGTGAATGATAATAATATACTGGCTAATGCCTCCACCACTCACATAGGTCAAGCTATGTTCAGCTTCCCTATCATTCATGAGAAGCATCTCCTTTATAATGTCCCCGTCTAATGCCAGCATTCTTATGTGTGTGCTTGTCTGAAATCTTTTGACTATGATTTGACTCCATATAATTCTTTGACTAAATAGCACAATCTTCTCTGGCGGCATGGAGAACCAGGTGTAGGCGTGGCGACATTTAGCCGTGGACATGGTGATTTCTCATGTTTTGACAAAAATATTGTCACCGGTATGACCTTTACTAGGGATTTTGTTGCAAAGCAAGTCAAGTCAATATCCCTTCTTTCTAACTCTATTCAAAATCGTTCTCCTTGGGCTTTATCTGTATCTGTAATAATTTTTTTTTCCTGAAGTTTTAAATGCCTTAACCTCATGTCTTAACATATCCACATGGAACTTACTTGTACACATTGTTGTCCGCTTATACAACTACCTTAAACAAAACTAGTCTCTGCTTTAGTTCGCTTGACTTACATTTTTGCAGTTTAATCTATTATATCCATCATTTAACAAGTCCTTTTCTTCCTCGATTGTTCTGCACATGACTCTATGTGCTCTCTTAGTGAATTTCTTCATGTTATGGATGCAGCAGAAGTATGATTTTAAAATAAATTAGCAATCTCTGATTGATTGATTCATCTCCTCAGGAGTCGAACTATGTCCCCATTTCACGAGGTAATAGGGTGGTTATTATGATAAATGGGTGAGTCTAGTCTCTAACCTGTTTTTTCAGGGGTACCAGACAACCATAAAGTTCCTAGATGCTGTTTAGACAATGTGATTGTATCTTTAAACATCTTTTACACTCTTCTTTTTTGAAGTATAGGTTCGGTGCCACCCCAATTATGGAGCTTATGATTGCATCAGGAAAAACAGTAACTAAACTGCAGCTAGAACATGGACTAACTATTGATAGAGTATATGTTGGGTCATTTATGACTTCTCTTGATATGGCAGGTCAATCACTTTTTATATGATGGACCAGTTCTGATCGTTATGTTTCTCTTAGGGTTTTCAATCACTATTATGAAGGCAAATGAATCGATTTTGCAGCGGTTAGATGCTGCAACTAAGGCTCCAGCATGGCGTGTTGGTGTTAATGGTGCGTGTGTATTGAAGCTTTTCCCTCCTTCAGGGTACTTATATTTCATGGTTACAACAAGAAGAAATAAAAACTAATTTACTGATACCAGTACCAACCTTGTCATATGTACCAAACATTAACATAGGTTGTGCTGGCAATATATTCTTCCTCTCTTTTTACTGGAGAGAATTGGAATTTTGGATTCTTCTTTGTTTGCTGATCTACATGGTGCTTTTCATGTGCGTAACTATGCCTTCTTTTTTCTTTTTTTCCAAACTCAACCTATGCAATATCTACTTATGCATCTTGAAGTTTTCACTCATGCCCAAAATCGACATTTATTTGTCAAATCATTGTGGATGATACAAACTTAAGTGTTGATCTCAAAATTATAATTGCAGGAGGAACAAAACTTGCATGAGTGAAGCACAAAGAAGTGCACTCAATGCAATGCTATTTCGCACAGGTGATCAATCCAAGGGCATTGTTCTTGTTCTTGCCACAAACCGTCCTGGCGATCTCGATTCAGCTGTGGTAGACTGGATTGATGAAGTCCTTGAATTCCCTCTGCCAGGGGAGGAGGAACGGTTTAAGCTTCTAAAGCTATATCTGGATAAGTATATTGCAAAAGCTGAGTCGAGAAAATCTGGATGGTTTAAGAATTTGTTCAAGAAAGAGCAACAGAAGATAGAGATTAAAGGATTGACTGATGATGTGATAAGGGAAGCCGCAGCTAAAACAGAAGGATTTTCAGGTAGGGAAATAGCCAAGTTAATGGCTAGTGTCCAAGCTGCTGTTTATGGGAGCGAGCAATGTGTGCTTGACCCTGCCTTGTTCCGAGAAGTAGTGGATTACAAGTGTCACGCCCCGACCCTCGAGCACGCGGCAACCCCAATTCACTTGCGGTCATTTGATTTGCGACTCCCCAGGATCCGTCGCCGACCGTTATTTTTTATCTTTTGATTAAACGCATGCGGAAGCGAAACACAATACCCCAGTCAATTACAAAAACAGGGATAGCAGGAAAACTCAATAAGAACACATCAAAAGTATCGCTTTATTAACTAACTGATTAACCCTAGGAAGTTTACAAATACAAGCCCTTACCACGGGCATCTTCCTATTGAGCCAATGAGACCAACAGGCCAGGGTTAATCTACTACCTTCAAAGACGACCACGAGCCGTAACACGCGTCGATCCTCCATCCTATGGACCTGAAAAATGTTAACCACGACGGGTTGAGATAAACTCAGCAAGTCAAAGTCCTAAGCCCTTGAGTTAGGAACTTCGCTCGCCTTTGGGAGCAATCTAACCATGCAACCTAGTTCCGACAAACAACACATACCACACCTCAAGCAAGATTATCGGGCGACAGCTTCAATAAGCGATTCTGAACACAAACGACCCTACCTCGGCCTTGCACACGCAACCTGCAGAATCGTCATTTCAACCATCACGACATTAAGAGCATGCGAATAATCGAGCATCTCACACAACTTTCTCATGCCTCACACTCACACACGCTTCCGATTATTAACGCCTCTCCCTGCCAACGTCACAACCTTAAAGTTGGCGGTTTTACATAAACCAGCTTCGTCCTCTTTACCTCGAGGCACGACAACGTCAGGGTTCATCCTTTCCCTCTGACGGCATTCCCGAAGGAGCACAGGACCCGCCCACTACCGCGATCCCCGAATCGACAGAACATAGGACCCGCCCACTACCGCGAGCCCGTCACATGTCCCCCGTCGCATCCGACCAAAGTCGCGACTAAACGGCCACGGCACAACCTCATAAGGATTGGCAGTCTTCCGGCAACGCCGGGTTCCTCATTTAATGTGATCATGCAACACATCATCAAGCAATCCACCATTATGTCTTTCTTCTGCATCGTGAATGCAACATCGCCATACTCACGCTGCTCATGCGACATGCCAATAACCCACGCATATGTCATACGATCTCACTCGACAATTTCCAAACTTCGATTTTCAATCGCATTCAATCACGCCCATTCCCAACTCTTTGGAACAACCAACTCTTGTCATTTCGGATGACCAATCAACATCACGATACTCCAATATCCAACCACGTGTCTCAATATTTAATAATAAATAAACACACGTCTCAATATTCAATAATAAATAAATACGTGTCATCACGACTATAATAATCAACTATTCCCCAATAATACTCAATTATCCCATTATAAAATATAATTATACTTAAAGATACTCATTTAAGAAGCATATAATACTATAGTCGATTTTTCCGATAAAATAATTCAAGTCCCACAAAATACTTATAATTATTTTTCAATCCCATAATTAATTATCCAACCCAAATAATTCCATTTAGTAAAACTCTTCTTCAATAAACCAATGTCATTAAATAAAATAGTATATAAATACTATTGACTTTGGAAAAATAGACCATAGTAATTTTCCTCCAAAATTACTCAATTAAAACCATTTCCAATAAATAATCACAATTAATTATTTTCTCCAAAAATAATTAATTTTCAGCAATGAATAGTAATAACAATATTACTATTAATAATTCGAAATTATAAATTAATTTAATTAATAATTCCGAAAATAATTATTATTTATTCCAAAAATAATAATAATAATATTTATTAATACTAAACATGATTAACACTAAGCAAAGCTTAATCAAATAGTATTAAAACACTAACAATCATCATCCAAAGCACTAATCAAAGTTTAAACTAATTAAACTACTCCTAAGCAAGATCAACCCCTAAATAAGGATTAGGAAATCGACTCATGATTTAGCGATTCCGACGACACGAGCGCGACGGCGGCGGCGAGGGGAACGCCCGGGAACTTCCGGCGCGTTGGGACAAGGCGGCCCAGGACCGAATCTTGGCCGAGGGCGGCTGTCCACGCGGCGACAAGCTGGGACACGGAGGAACCAGCAGCTGTGGCGGCATGGGGCTGACTGGTGGGCGGTCCGGCGACTCCGGAGGGCGGCCAGCAGCTCCGGCGACCAAGCGGCGGCTCCGGCGAAGGCTGGACAGAGCTGGAAAGGGAGAAGGAGGGGCGGTGCAACTGGTTTCACGGGGTGGCAGCAAGCTGGGGTGGCTCTGTGCGGCGGAGGGGGGCTCGGGGCTGGTCCTTCGACAGTCCTATGGCGGTGACCGGCGGCGGCGCGCAGCGGCAAGGCCGCTGGCCGCTTCTCCAGGTCACGGCCAGAGGAGCCGAGGGGGAGAGAGAGAGCAAGGCGACTGTCGCGGCTGTTGGGACAGCTCCCGGATGGCTCCTAGCGGCGGTCTCGAGCGGCCGGACGGCGGCGAAGGGCGGCCGAACGGCGAGGGTGGCCATCCCGGCTCCAACCCGAACAGAGAGAAGGAGAGACAGGCGGAGGCAGCGGGCGGTGGCTTGCGGCAGCGGTCCTCGAGCGGTCCGGCGTCTGGTAAGGCGGCCGACGGCAGCGCGACCAGACTGGAACAAGACAGCGGCTCGGACAGAGGAGGACAGAAGCTGGGGTGGTGCTGGTTCGGCCCAAGGCCGGCAAACGGCGGCGAGCTGGCGGGACGACGGGGGTGCGGTGGTGACGGGTGGTGGTCGCCAGCAGTGGCGGCTGCGAGAAGGATGAGCAGCAGCGGCAACTAGAGGCGCCGGCCAGCAGAAGACAAAGAAGAAGGAGAAGAAAAGAAGGAGGAGGAAGAAGAAGTGCAGGGGAAGTTGCCCGAAGAGAGAGAGAGAGAGAGAGGTACATGGTGTCAGACAAGTGGGAAGAAGAAAGAGATAAGGGAGAAGACTAGTCAAAGGAGGAAAAGGTGGGCAAGTGGGGGTTGCTGTCGACAAGGGGGGAAACGTGAAGAGGAAGAGAGAGAAAAGGGAGGGAGAGAGAAACGTGCGGAGAGGAAAAAGGGGAAAAGAAAGAAAAGAAAAAGAAAAGAAAACAAGACAAATATCTAAACAAATGCTTCTGAAAGGGGTATTTTGGTATTTTTGCCCCGAAGACAAATTCCAAATATTTGGGTCCAAAACTCTACCAAAATCCTTTTCCAATAATTAGAACTGCAAAATTCGGGATGTTACAACAAGGTTGCAGAACATCAACATAGAAGGAAGCTAGCTGGTGAAGAGACGAATGGCGCATGATGTGCTTTGTCAGTTTTTAGGTGGGCAGTTGCAGAGCTGCATTCTAGACAGGAGTTGATACGGCTGGTGAGAGCACCATTCAGTGCTATGACCAATTCCAGCGATTTCTTGGGCCACTGCGAAAACTTTATGGGATGGGGTGCCTTTCAGTTAGTTTGGAGTTACATGGCTAACTTATGAGGAGCCCTACTTTTTGTAATTCTTTTAGGGGCTGAGATATTATAATTCCTTTTTCCCCTTGTAAATAGGGGAGTTTTGATATGGATTTTAGTAATTAGTAGCGAGCGATTGTTGGCACTCGTTTATTTTGCCCACTGTTATTGCATCTATCTTCATCTTTTTAGCCCCATGGATTTCTGGTTACATTTGAAATGTAAAAGATTCATGATGGAGGTGGTCCTCCTGTTGTATCTGAAGGTTTCTGATTTAATAAGAAAATAGCAAAGACAATTCCGTTCACAAATACAATTACAAGGTGATCCTACTATTGTATCTGAATACTGATTTAACAAAAAAATAGTGAGACAATTCCGTTCAAATTGAAAAACTTCCATTCACAAATGCAATTACAAGGTTGATCCCTGGGGGGTTAACCCTTATTGTCAATACAAAGGCGCACTAGTTCGCCCCCAAGAGAGCATGTCCCGCCATCCAAAGGCAAATACTAGACATCCATGTAGGAATGTTGTTTTTGCCATCCATGTATGTGAGCCACGCCATCTAAAAATAGGTGTGGCTCACATACAGTTTGTATGACAGGGCTGTGCATATGTTCCATGATTTCCAGTTTCTAGCTTCATGTGTTTGATTTGCTAGTGATTTTTCTCAATGCAAAATGTCATTTCACTTGCTACTATCTCACAATGTGTAAACATTCTTTATGGTGTGAATTGCCTTTTGTTTCTGCAGGACCTTGCTAACTATCTAAAAGGTTGTAAATTTCTCCCAAAATTAAACAATGAACTCATGGATGATAGAAACTCAACCTACAAGGAAAGATTTGCTAGCAAAGGCTAGCCCCATTGCAACTATCGCAATGTAAATGCAACATGCTGTGGTGCTAGTGTATCTTGCCTGATGGCGATGACTAAACATATACAAAACATGTCAAAGTTATGAACAATCCAACCAACATCTCCAAATTTGCCAAATCTCAAAACATGTCAAATTGAACGCTAAAATTATCATAAACAACAGCACAACTAACATCTTCAATCTAAATTTTTTGTTTTGTTTACATTTGCCAATTCTTGTTCTAATTTGGCCACAAGAGCATTGTCTTTGGCTTCAGCACTAGTCGAATATCCCTCATCCTCATTATTAGTTGACATTGGTTTTTACTCGACATTGCTCTGGTAAAAACTTTTGGATACACTCATTGCCGAACGACTGATTTCCTCATCAACCCAAATAAAAAAAACTACAACTTTCTCTTCTATTGTAGTGGTCATACCTTGGGCAACCATAGTATTTTCTTCCTAAATTGTCTTTCGTCCTTGCCGTTTGTAGATGACATTTAAGGCCACAATAGCAAAACACGGATGTATTGTTGTTGATTGGAGGGGCTGACATCATTGATGACAAGTAGCCCGATCTCTTCATGATTTACCAAAACCAATTTGGAAGGGAAAAAGTGACGATACAACAAGTTTGAAGTAAAAGTTGTTTAAAGCATTATTTTTATAATCTGAGAGACAATTTTTCTCAAAAACCATCAAATTCATGAATTGATCCAACCCACAGGGTATTGCAACAACCATTGTATTTGCATTAAACATGACTGTAAAGAAGAGAACAACTGGTTCTTCTATCTTATTGATATTTGAATGAATTAAATCAAGCCATGAAGGATCCCGAATCTCACATCAATGAATTTTCACAAGTAAGCCGCCATATGCACCAAACTTTTTGACCAAACAAGAATCCTAACAGTTCAAACTGATCTCCAAATGCACACCAAACTCTCAGCACAATTTTCATCTACCCACAGAGATAGTTCAACATTCCAACACATGCACAAACCAACAAACCTCAGACACCACATCATTTACATGAAGAAGATAGAAAAAAGTTTGACAATCAAAGCAAATAACTCTTGGAGTTCACATCTGAAGAACAAAACTATACAGATCAAGGCCACAGCTTCTTATCATAAGCATAATCAACATTAATGAGTCAAGATGCATTACATGGTAATTAGATCGATGAGCATCAAGAACATCAAGCTAATATGTATTATACAAAGGGGTGCAAACAGCCCATTCTCCCTAGTAGAATCTCATAAGAAATCCAATGGGGTACATGTAATTTAGACTATAAAGTTGAAAAGTAACTCATGCCACGCAACATTGGTATTCAATCTCTCTTTATCAGTGAACTATTATGAGATGCAAGGCTAATGAATTGATACACCGCATTAGATAATTCCATTCATAACATCAACCAACATCACGTCATTAGCCACAAAAGAATTTAGAGGCAACAAGCAAGATTCTGTCCCAATCACATGCAATATAACTCCACGAAACCAATTCCGACAGACAACGACAATCACTAGGACTCAAAACACCACACGAATTGCAAAAGGGAAAAAGTAGCTCACGAGTTGACCTTTTAATTTTCCTAGCCATTTAATCAGCAATAAGCCTGATAAAGGAGAATTAATAGCTTGGAACAAAGGTTCCAGTAGTTTTCGCACAACAGCAAAATATTTTATTTGGTCCTTAAATTTATTTTTTGGTGCAATTGAACTACAAATGAATTAATTAGTTAGATGAAGTAGAAGCTGTGGGGAATGAGGAGTGGCGTACAGATCAAAGGTTCCTTAATGAGAGGAAAAAAAGTAAGTGTGAATGTAGAAACATCAGTAGGAACCGAAAGATAACAACTACATCACATCTATATCATGGACATCATCGATAAAATAAGAATTCAAGAACTTCAATATGCATAATTAGATTCTAAAACATTAACATAAAATTGCAGGGGAGACAACATTAGCCTGATATGATGGTGACCTTGTCATATGTAAATAAAGAGCACAACCAACTGAACATTAACAAAAGTTTCATTTGTTTCAATATCTCTCTACAGACACACACACACAAACAAACACTCAGCGAGCCCACATATAGAGCAGGAGCAAGACAGAATGTGATGCGTATCGGTTTGCTCGGATTAGGCGACAGCCGCGGTGCAGCAGTCGTCGGGCAATGCAGCAACGGAGGGGGAGGGTCGCCTCGGGTTTTGGCAACCTTCGGCTCTTGTGGGTAGGGGAGGTCCTCGGGCGCGGCGGCGGTCGTCGATCAAGCCGAGCGGTGGTCGTCGAGCGCGGCGCGGTGGTCGTCGAGCGCGGCGCGGCGGTCGTGGGGCAATGCAGCAACGGAGCAGGGGGAGGCGGTCAGGTTCTGACAACCTCTGGCTCTTGTGGGCAGGGGAGGTCGTCGAGCGTGGCAGCGGTCGTTGATCAGGCGCGGCGCCGCGGCGGGGAGAGAAATGGGCAAGGAGAGCTTTGAGAAAGGAGAGAGAAAATGGGCAGCCTTCGGCTCTTGTGGGCCGGGGAGGTGGTTGGGCGCGGCGGCGGTCATCGATCAAGCCAGGCAATGGTCGTCGGGCATGGCGCGGCGGTCGTCAAGCAATGTAGCGATGGAGCGGGCGGAGGCGGTCAGGTTCTGGCGACCTTCAGCTCTTGTGGGTAGGGGAGGTCGTCGATTAGGCGCGGCGGTCGTCGATCAAGCGCGGCAATCGTCGAGAGAAATGGACGGGGAGAGCTTCAAGACAGAAGAAAGAGAATTGTCAGAGATGATGTGAGAAAATTGAAGAGAAGAGGAGAAAAGGGGGAGAGGAGAGAGAAAAGGGAGTGCGCGGGGATTGAAATTTTTTTTGAAACCCTAATCTACATGGCCTGACACTTGGACACGTGTCACTCAACCACCCCCTTCCTGCTTGACACGCTGGCACGTGTGATGTACCTAATATTTTTTCGACATTCATCATATAAAGCAGCCTAGAGCCCTGAGCTCGTTGTGGTGGTCTGAAACCGCCGTGAGCACGTTGCGAAGGTCTTGTCGGTGCAACAAGGGTCACACTCTCTCCTCCCTTTTCATACCCCATGGTCACGGACCGCTAATTTTGTTTTTGGACAGCAAAGTGGAATATTCGACCCAACGGTGGTACCGGCTCCATGGCGAGGATTTGCAAGCAAAATGGTATGTAACTTTCATCTAGGAGTAGTTGCATTACCTTCTCCCTCTCTTTGATTTCTTTGTATTGTTTGAGAGTCGCCTCTGGCCCTTCAAGCTACTCAGCCACCTTGACCTCATTCCACATAGCCTTCCACAGGGCTGAGAGTTGGTTGAAGCAAGCGGTAACCGAGAGGTGCCCTTGCTTCAACCTCGATAAGGCTTGAGTGAACAAAATTTTTTAAATTTGGTTTTCTGTACATTTCATGGATGTTGTCCCATATGGCCTTCAAGTCTTCTGTTGGAGGAAGGTTGGCCACAACTTCACATGCTACACAGTTCCTAATCCACGTGCGGACGAGCTGGTTGCATTTGCGCCAATGTCGCTACATTCGGTTGTTGGTGGGTAAGGAGATTGTTCTGTCAAGGAATAAGTCCTGTCCTTTGTAACAAGAGCTTGCTGGAAATTTCTTAACCAGGGAGTGTAATGATTTAATCTGGTGAGTTGAAGGCTAATGAGTTGTAGTTTCGATCTGTCGGCCAGTGACATATAAAGGTGGCTGCTTGGTTCTGGGCAGCCGTCGATGGCTGGAAAGGCAAACGGAGAGAACTCAGGATGAAGACCCTTGTAGGAATTCGTCCTGAGACCCATCGTGTTCAATTTGGGTCTGTGACCCGTAGGATTTGAATCCGTCTCATCATTTGGATGATACCCTGAGTTTGCGTCTTCTTTGGGTGGGCCGTTATTTGCCCATTGTTGATTGAGTCTAGCGGCCCATGGGCCCTGAACTGGGACCCATTGTATAGATGGCCACTGAGTTGAACCAGAAAATTGAGTTGAGGCGCTTATTGAAATTGTGCGATGCTGAGCAGATTCCTATTCGTCTCGTGTGTGATTGATTTGATCTAAAACTCGGTTGGACATATTAAGAAAAAAACTGAATTCCTACCCGAAGTGCTAATTTGTTTTGCAGGATGTAGCTGGCAACAACAAATTTAGAAACCAATCAGGGACAATTCAAAAGGTCGGGATCACCACTCTGATACCATGATAGAAAATATGAAGGAATAGGGGAAATGATAATTGTATTTCTCAATGTGTCAATTGTACAAGTATGTGACTGTATGTATAGTACAAGAAATGAATTGGAAAGAATATACATAATATTGTCTTCCTATTTATCTTCTGAATATTCTTGAAATATTCCATGTTGACAATTTACTGTATTATCCATGTGATCAGAATCATAATCAAGAATCAATCAAGGATTGGATCAAATCCTTTCTTCAACGGATATGAGACTAGAATCGTAATCGGGAATCAGTCAAGGATTGGATCAAATCCTTTCTCCAAATAAACCTCTTGCCACCTTCCACCTCATCGGGTCATTATCCATCTTGAATTGTGGTTCCGACACACTGCTGCGAGCCCACAGCCACAAGATCTCAGTGCCAGGGACGACCTTGGGGAGCTCGACTATAGATCAAGGTTGCCATGACGTTGGCGATGGGTGATGGTGCCACAGTGACCTCGATTTAGAGTGAGAGACAGCAGGCTAACATCATGTTTCGCCAAATGAAGTGAGCGTTACCTATAATTCAAAAGATAAGAGTAGTTGGTAGAAAATGATTTGAAGTGTGACATTAAAAGTGTGAGGGCAAATTGTTGGTTAAAAATTTGATTATGCAAATTGAGACGATGGTAAAAGTTGAGACTGATTTTCATAATGTAATCAATTTACTAATGAGCAATGTTGAAGTAACATGTCCCTTAGCAATTCACTTGATGGGTTCACTACTCGACTGATTCTACACATCTTTAGACCTATCCTTTTTAGTACACATTTTGGAGTGAACAATCTGTCATCATAGGTTTCCTAATGTGCTAGACGCTTGAAAATCTCTCCACATAATATGGTAAAATTTGTGAGCATAAGTTGACTAGAGGCTCATTTAAGATCGTGACTCTAGATTCGCAAGCAAATTCTGGTCAGTCTTTGGGATCATGGGCTGACTAGAAGCTCATTTAAGATCATGACTCCAAAACCGCAACCAAATTCTGGTCAGCCTCTGGGCATCATGGGTTTTGAACCATGCACGTCTTCGAAACTTCACCCGAGACAAATAGTCAGACTAAATGATTTAGCGGCATGTTGAAAAGAGCATTTGAGGTATTACATGGGCACCACCTAGAAAAATTGGTGAATCTGCTCGACTCTCGTCGTAATTCTACTTCAACATTTGACGAAAATCTTCCTCTAACAAGAACCCCTTTGAAGTGGTGACTGGCCAACAGCCACGGCTTCCTCACACAGTGGCAATACTTGGTGCAGTGCTCATGAGCTTACAACATCACCGGAGATTGGAGACAGATCATTGACATTGCCTAAGCTGATCTTGAGAAGGCCTCCGAGTGGATGTAGAGGTGGGCTGATCAAAAGAGAAGGCCAGTCAATAACAAAGTAGGCAATCCGATGAAACTGAGGATCGAAACAGTTGTGGTACCTTGAGAAGAATGATCCGCAACTCATCCAAAATTCTGAAGGGCCAATAATAGCGCTGGCTAAAGTGGGCAAAGTTGCTCACTCGCTTCATTTGCCTATTTGGTTGAAGATCCGTGCGATGTCCCACATGAGTTGTTTGAAGCCTTACCCAAGAATTGAAGAAACAAATGAAGAATAATGTCGACATCTAAGTGTTTTTTTTTTCCTAAGGATCATTCTCACATGTTTTCAAAAAATTGGAACTTGTTTCCTACCAAAAATCTTTATTTATTAAAGGCCGCATACTTGCATTTTAGATTACTTAAGCATCTAAGGGAGAAAATAAGATCAGATTCCTTCGAATTTATTTTCCCAAAAAAAAAAAAAAGAGCCATTGCATTTACATCTGTATTTATTACATAGTTTGTTGGACTTGACAACTAATTATTGTTGCCCGTCCTTTGTGGCACACTAACATGAACAGATTGTGAATTGTAACATTAGCTATTCCCAGTAGTAATTCATCGAAAAGATTACATTGGAATTTCGTGCAAAAATTTATAATCATATTAGCAATATTAAAATATTTATTATTGAATTGCTATCCATAAAAGAGATTGAGGATTGATTGGATAATAACCTCTCTCGTACTTTGCACGCTTTATTTGGTTATGCGTTATTACTGCCTTATTTACTGTTTTGATCGTTAATTATTTATCTTCATTGCTCGAGAATCCATACATCATCACCTTAACATTTTAGAGGATTTAGAAAATAAAATTAAATAAGATTGCAAGCAAACGTTTTCACGAAGAAATAATTAAATGGGGGAAAGTCTCACAAGTCCTTTGTAGTAATTGGATCTTGACTTGTCTGGGGTGCATTGTCCTAGGCTACTTGGGTCAAACACACGTGAACATAGTATAAAAATATTTTGGACTTCTCCTCTGTGTCTTATTCTTCACAATTTCTAAATGGCGTGATCTCATATCTCAACATTTCTCATAGCTGAACAGATTTGTTGTGTGGCTGCAACTTCTCGTGCTGATCTCGGTAAATTTATTACATGACCCTGTGCCTTGCAAGAGTTGTCTTCTCATTGAGAAAAAGAAACCTTAGTTTCCATAGGTAGGGAAACAATTGAAGAGGCATGCAGCACATGCTTCCGATGTGCCAATAGCACAGATATCAAATCTTACATCCTCCCATGCGGTTACAGAAAGCAATTCAAGGGCAACTTCACCTCAGGATATATCCAACGTTGCAGTAAAATAGAGGTGAGAAATGCTGGTGAAGTGAAGGGCTCAGGGGCCTCAAAAGGAAAATCAAAATGTGAAAAAGCAGAACCAGAACCAGAAACATTTTTTTCAGTTGAAAAGGGCCCACTAGCATCAACCATAGATTATCATGTACTCATCAATCATCATGAGTAAATCATAAATTCAGCAATGAACAAAACAGAAATATACCCGAAGATTCCATACTGTTGTACGTGAATTTGTTGGTTTTGCCATTTATACATGCTCCATTTATAATCAAGGAGCTTTGGACAGACATGAAATACAGAAGAAAAACTGAAGTCCCTGATATAAGAAAAGGAAAATTCAAGATTTGATACATTTCAGAGCGGACAGTATTTACAGACTATACAACCACTCTTATAAGCCCAACATAAAAAAGAAGATGGGTCTTATTTTCTTTCTTTTGATATCCAAAGTGGGGTACCATGAAAATGCTTGCAAATCTGATGGGTGACTTGTGAGATTGATCCTCACAACCCATGAAATTTAAAGCAGGATTTTGAACTTGAGCTTGACTCATTAGTAAACCATTTGCTTCCGCAGTTGGTCATAAAACCTGCTGATGAATTCCTCAGCCTTTTGGTCCACTTGCCCATATTTCCCATCACCCTCATCATCTGATGAGTAATTAGAGTAATTAGAGACCCTCACCGAGTAGGGGGATTTGAGCGGGCTGCTTCGCTCGATCTGGATGTTGAACGTATACTCAGGAGTCTTCGCCACGAAAACGAACGTCTCGGGATACACAGGCTCGTCCTCCACAAAGTCTTCAATAACTTTAGGGAGCCTCATGCAGGGAAAGCTTTGGCTCTTGTTCTTTGCCGAGTGGATGATGACCGGGTTTGGGCTGTTGCTGCAGGAGAACTCGTACTCGTACCCAGAGAACCCGACCTGGCGCCTTTTCTTCGAGCGGTTATAGTGATTGAAGCTGAGACTCCTCAGCGATTCTCTCATGAGCTTCCTGTCCCTCGCCCCGTCTGTCATGGACATCAACCCTTTCTTGATCATTACAAAAGCGATTTTCACAACCTTCCATAGCCTTGTGGCAACAGTTGAGCTCACTCTCGGCTGCAACTCCATGACCAAAATTCAAACCCAAAAGCTCTCTTTTTCGACGACCAGAAGATTAAATCCTAAGTCACTCTTTATGAGAATGATGCCATTGGAAATTAGAAGAGCTAAAAGAAGAAGATTTATAATAAGCCACAGAGAGTTTTTTATGCGTGTTTGAGGAGAATTGTAAGTGCTGGGCTTACACTAGCCAATGCGAAGTGCAAGCAAATTTATAGGGAGGGAAAATTGAGCGGCAAGCTTGGCAAGATCTTTATTATTGTATAAACTAATAGAAACTATAGAGACACTAATGAAAATTAACATATCACATTGAGAGTATTGAGATGGGCAAAAAGGAAGGTGCTGGCAAGTTCCTATGGAAAGAACCACTAGGATATTCTAATGGACTGAACAACCGTTCCACACATTTCCTAGAAGTTCATGTCCTGTAAATAATGGAAGAGATATAATAAAAAAAGAAAAATATTGTTTATAAGGAGCTATTATACGCTGGTGGGTCCAAAAGCGAAGTTAACAAGCTGAAATAGGGAGTTGAAAAGTATACAGCTGAATTGATGGGATTTGAAATCATGGGTACATGGGATCCGCGGTCGGAGAGATTGAAAATGATGTCGTCGGCTGCTCTTTTTCCCTTAAAATTAGTTGTCCAAGCAAATGACATGAAGATCTTGCGCTGTGAAGTTCTTGTCATTATTTATAAAAAAAGGTCCGGGTTGTATCCAGGAAAATACCATGAAAAGTGACGGCTAGACAGACACTTGATATTAAGAAGTATCGATTATATGAAAAGTTAACAAATGAGTTATTCATCGCACCTAATGCAGTCGGCTCGATTCACGTGACATATCTGATCTCGTGAGTCTTCAACGTATCATATGCACTACATCTATTTATTTCGGATGGAGTTAACAATTTTCCCATTTTTTTGGACTCATTTCATTTCTTCAGTCTTTCTGTTGTATAAATTGTTTTCTTTAGTCTAACTTTTGAAATTAGCACAACTGAAATAGCCATTGTGCAGTCTCCAGTCTATGAATCGCCATTGATGATAAATGGAGCAAATTTGTTGTCAGCTACTGCAGTTCCATCTGATGCTACCGCACCATGTGTCCATCCAACTCTTGTCCACACTACCTAAAATTCAACTAAGTGAAGACAGGTGGACTGAGAACGTAGATCGAAATATAATGCCAATTGAGCTGGTTCAATCTTTTAGGCCTGTTGGGCGAGGCTGGGCAAAAATTCCAAACCCGGTTATTGGGCGAGGGGGGCCTCAACCCCCTCACCTCTGGCTCATCGAGGTTAAGCTTCTTATTTAAATAATAGCATTTGGTCGGACATCTTCATAACCTGACTTCAATTTCTAAGTAAATGCCCTTCTCTTTGCTTTTCAATTGGCGACGGGATAACTAGATTGAATATTCATCATGAAGTTTTAAGTCTTGTCATCTTGAAGGAAGGAAATCATGAGCCTTTGAGGTTTGACCACTGGACCATGTATTTTTACGGTAATAATTATTTTCTTCCGTTCGTTTCATGCAAAATAATTTTTTTAAAAAAATTGCAGATTTTTCAGTGATCGTTTCACAGACAATGTATTGATTAAGGAAAATACTTTCCATGAAGAGAAAAAAAGTCTTCTAAAATTTAAAAAAAATATTTTTCACATTTCAAATTTGGGAAAATATTTTTCACATTTTACGCTCTATTATCTCACACCCCCTACTAGTCCCCACTTCTTTCCTTCTGATTTTTTTTAAATTCAAATTTTTATATTTTTTTAAATTTGATTTTTTATTATTTTTAATAAAATCGATTTTTTTTTTTTAAGCTTGGCGGGTGGCCAGCATCATTGCCGGCTCAAGCATCATTGCCAGCTTGAGCATCGCCAATCTAAGAGGCTTGAGCCTCACCATTGTCTAGCAATGCTCGAGCTTCATCGATGTACAAGGCTCGAGCCTTGCCACCATTTGGCTATGCCCAAGTGTCATCGATTTGAGCATTGCCAAATGATGGCGACCAGGAAATGAAAAAAAAATGAAAAAGAAAGAAAAAAAAGGAGAAGAAAAGAAGAAAATAAAAATAATTAAAAATTCATATTTTTAAATAAAATAATAATAAAAAAGAACAAAAAAATAAAATAAAAGTAAAATAAAAAATGATAAAAAGAAGTATATAGAGAAAAATCAAATAAGATACTAAACGACGGAAAATATTTTTCACTTTAATTTAAGATTTTAGCCAAACAATGAAAAATATTTTTTGAAAATATTTTTCGGAAATGTTACATTTTTCGTGAAACGGATAGAATCTAAGGTTCCATTTTGTTTCATAAAAGTTTCTCATCAACTTTAATATGGCTTTGTTATGTTATGCCACCACCATTTGCAAAGAAAATCAAATGACAAATAAATTTAAGATAGAAGTTTCCCTCTCATATTAATTTGCATTTTCGATGTTTATACATATACTTAGCATCACACACCAAAAATCCCTAGGTCAAATGTAAAAAAGCTCAAAGTACGTAAGACCATTTGAAATCCTAGAACGGATAGGGAATTTGACTTATTGGCTGACGCTACTGCCAAACTTGCTTAGATCCATAATGTGTTTCATGCATCCATTTTGAGAAAGTATGAACCCAATCCAATACACATGCTAAACTTCGAAGAGATTGATATAGACAATAGAGTGTTGTTTGTGGAGGAGCCAATGCGGATCGTGGATAGGAGAGAGCAAGCAATACGGATGAGGCAATTCACCTATTGAAGGTCCTATGGTAACCTTGTGGAATAGAGAAAGCTATATAGGAAGTGAAGACACGATGAAGCACAAGTACCTACATTTATTTGGATGAATAGGTACGTTTTGAAATTTCAGGGATGAAATTTTTTTTTAACATGGGGCGAATTGTAACATCCATAGTTTCGAGCCATGAGAAAAGGGTTATGAAATCGGTGCATCAATAATAGGGATTGACCTAGGACAAGGCATCGACAAGGGCGCTATGCCTTGTCTCATGTTCATAAACAAAGGCACTACACCTTGCACCATGCCAATGCACAAAGGCATTGTGCCTTGCAACTGGCTATGGATCAACCACTTCACCATAAGAGTTGGTCATGAGATGATCATGCACCACCACGGAACTAAGGACAATCGTGGGTCATTTGCAATAAGACACAAACAGGCCAAGGTTGGGTTATGAACTGGCTAGAACCAATCCCATACCAGGCACGAGGTTGGTCAAGCTAGGTTAGGGCCTGGCTAAATGCCAAGCACAAAGCAAGCTAGGGGCCCCACTAGCTTGGACCGTATAATGGTCAGGGCCAGTCCTAAAGCCAATCACAAGGCCCATCCAATGGGCTTCAACTTAGCTAAACCGAGAAGGATAGGTTGTGACTAGCCTTACCTGAGCACGAAATGGCCACACACTTTAACCTCTCTCCCCCAATGATGTTAACGCTTCTTTTGATCTTATTCTCATGATTTCCTTAATAGTTTGGAAGTGAGCCCATCACATAAGATTTTAGAACCTTCTCTCTCTTTTAGATAACTTGTGGAGTAAGTTTAGCCTAATGATGACAAGTCTTTAGTGAGAAAGGTAAGTCATACACTTATCTATCACCTATTGGACATAGCCATCATTACAACTATATAGAAACTTGGAAAGCAAGCTTATCCAAGGCTCTTGATTAAGCATTTAATGCAAGAAACTTAGTCACCTAGCTTAGGTGTCCCCTAATTAATATGGTGATCGTTCCTACTCATCATTTCATAGTTGAATCATCAAGTTAGCTAGTCAATGAAGATGGTGAGTCATCAACTTAGGTAGCAAGAGAGTGGCATTTTCTAAGTAATAATGAAAGGTGATGAGTCACTTAGCTTACGTGTCCATGAAATCATTATACCTCATGGATTCTAGAGAATCAAATTTGGAGAAAAGTTAGTAAATGAAATAGGGATGGCCTAAAAATTGAGGCATCCTCCTCTCATTTCTTCAGCCCATCTCCTCTCTCCCTCTTCCTCTCATTACTCCTTCTCTCCCTCATCGCTGCCCCTCTCGCTCTTGGCCTCACTCTCTTCATCACACCCCTCTCCCGCTCGCTCGCCATTTAGCCACCCTTAGGCATATTGTAAGTGATTTCTCTAACCCTCAGTTAGAGTGTTATGTTACATTGGTTGAACATGTTGTGTTCATGATCATGTTTGTATGCATGCTTATGTTGACAAGTTGTTTGTATGGTTTGCTCATGTTCTTTTCAAGTAAGTGAACTTTCTAACCCTTGGCTAGGGCGTTGCGTTGCGTTGGTAGAGTGACTTGTGTTCTTGATCATGCTCGTGAATATCTAAGTGTTGTTGATTGAACTTCTATTTCTTGTTTATTTTAGGTGTCTATGTTTTGCTTGTGTAAGATTTTGCATGGTTTGCTCAATGTTTGGAAGCATGTCTCGGGCCATTTATAGGTCTCGCTTTGTTCGGATCAGCATCAAGGTGTGTTAAAATGAACCTTGCTTGGTGAGTCAGTAGGCATACCAATCCAAGACTTATTTGATGTAGGTCAACGCCATGGCTAGTCGGTTCGGGCCACAAACCTTGTACAATGCCTGGCATGATATACGGTTTCGGAAATGTAAGGCATATTACACACTTTACATGATTCACACTCTCAAGCCTTGCTTGTATCGGATAAGATAAAAAGATAATGAATTGGATTGTATGATACATGACATACGGTCACATCAAGGAAAGATAAATACCGTAAATGCATCTTGGCTCCGCCAAGGGAAAATCCTTGAGGGGTATGGTCCAAAAGTATGCCTCTATCCCAAACAACACGTTACATTACCTCATTCATGAGAATAGGATGATAAATACCATCAACGCATCTTGCCTAGGCCAAGGACAAATCCTTGAGGGGGATGGTCTAAGAGCATGCCCCGAAAAGGACAATATCAAGTTGGGATGAGGGATGATCCAAGAGCATGCCTCTACCACAAATGACGCATTACATTGCTTTATTTATGAGAACGGGTGTTTGATGGATTTCAGATGCCCAGTGGATTCCGAAAGAACCATGTGAACAATTAAGATAATGAATGAACTCTTTTGTACATGTTCTATGTGTTTAGTTTGATGATTTTGGATTGTTCAAGCATCAAAAGCAGGCCTACTAGTCGGTTCGGGCCACAAACCTTGTACAATGCCTGGCATGATATACGGTTTCGGAAATGTAAGGCATATTACACACTTTACATGATTCACACTCTCAAGCCTTGCTTATATTGGATAAGATAAAAAGATAATGAATTGGATTGTATGATACATGACATACGGTCACATCAAGGAAAGATAAATACCGTAAATGCATCTTGGCTCTGCCAAGGGAAAATCCTTGAGGGGTATGGTCCAAAAGCACACCCTAAAGAAGACAATCTCGGGTTGGGATGAGGGATGGTCCAAAAGTACGCCTCTATCCCGAGCAATGCGTTACATTACCTCATTCATGAGAATAGGATGATAAATACCATCAATGCATCTTGCCTAGTCCAAGGACAAATCCTTGAGGGGGGATGGTCCAAGAGCATGCCCCGAAAAGGACAATATCAAGTTGGGATGAGGGATGATCCAAGAGCACGCCTCTACCACAAATGACGCATTACGTTGTTTTATTTATGAGAACGGGTGTTTGATGGATTTCATATGCCCAGTGGATTCTGGAAGAACCGTGTGAACGATTAAGATAATGAATGAACTCTTTTGTACATGTTCTATGTGTTTAGTTTGATGATTTTGGATTGTTGAAGCATCAAAAGCAAGCCTAGTCAAGTTGTTGGAGTGTTTGTATTATTGATCTGCCATCGACATTTGTCACAATTGTGTTCATATACTTTGTTTGATTGTGAGGCATCCTTCTAAGTGAAGATTAGTGAGTGTACTCACGGAGTCTGCGACTCACGGAGTCTGCGACTCACTCCTTATATTTTAGATCTAGTTTTGGGAGCTGCAATCATGCTAGAGGAGTTAGGATTTTCCCTTGGCTTATGTGGATATGTATGTAGTATAATGTACAAAGGAAAAAGGGCCATAGAAGAAGGGCTTGTGAATGTACTAATGTGTTGGAAACTAGTATTAACACTTAGAGGGGGGTGAATAGGTGTAGAGGAATTTTATGCGCAAGCAATAACAATATTTTGCAATCTACAAACAGAAATTAAATAGAGAGTAGAGAAGATTGCAAACACAATTATAGTGGTTCGGCTTTTGTCAAGCCTACGTCCACTCTCCAAGCGATCAGCCAATAGGCTGGATTTCACTATGTGATCAAAGGTGATTACACACTCTTGAGTGTTAGCACTTGGTGATGATATGTCTCACAAAGTCACTCTTTTTGGTAATTCACTAGGATCACTCAATTACGCTCTTTTTCAGACAACTAGTGAAGAATTGAATCAGCCTTGGAATATATTTATCCACCCTAGTCTCCTAGGTCTCATCCTATCCTTATATACTCTCCAAGCCACACTCGACCGTTGGCTCTTTCCATGAGAGTTCCGTCTTCCCTTTCCTGGACAGACTTTATAAGGCAAGTCTTTTTGACCGTTGGAGGTAGATTGGATCCCCTTGGATTCGCTCGCCCATACAATCGAATCCGGGCTTCCATAAGTGTTTCATCCTTCTTTGGAAGTTGTCGATGATTGATCTTGTTGATCAATATAAATATGGTAAGTGAAAATCATATGACCGTTGGTGATCGATCCTGTAGTTCCATTCTCGAGTCTGCCTAGATTTTCGATGCAGTACGTTCGGACTTAAAATCTCGGCCTGCAGGGTACGGTCGAGACTTAAATCTCGATGCAGGGTACGGTCAGACTTAAATCTCAGTCTGGTCAAGTCTTTCATTTGCTTCATCCAGACTCAGAAACTTTCCATCATCTGCATAGCGGCTTGTGCGTCTTTCACTGAGTTACTCAATAAACACATTAGTAGCCTTTTGATTTATTTTGTCATCTTCAAAACATCATAAGGGATTTTCCTAACAATCTCCCCCTTTTTGATGATGACAAAACAATTTCTGAATATGCAATTATGCTTTTAAATAAATTGATAAATCAAAGCATCATAAGCACATAATGCAATCTCCAAAATTGAGCAAAAGAATATATAGAAATAATTGCAGCTCAATATTATGCACTAAATAATATAAACCAATTAACACATATGCATATACATATTTTCTCCCCCTTTTTGTCATAATCAAAAGGCGATAATAATTAAAAAGGGTGTCACGTGGAGAATAAATTCACATGGAGATATCATGTTGATATGAACATAAAGAATATTAAATATAGCTCATATATATATCAACAAAAATCTGCCAAGGAAAGAAATGGATGATATACTTACCAAATTATGTAGAACACACTTTACATTTTCTTTCCATAGTAATCATGATCAAGATCAATTCAAAAAATCTGCCATAATAATCAATGCTCCCCCTCAATTTGTTGCCTTTTCGAAATGATCATGATTCTCCATTTCTTTTTATATTCACTTTCTCCCCCTGTCCTCATGACTGTATTTACGATAATACTTATCGTAGCTTGAGCACGTTGAATAGAATGGCATCCCTTTATTTCCTTTGTAGCAATGACAATTGCACTATTCTCTTGCTTTTGAAATTTGAGGTAGAAGTTTGTTTTCTTCAATCAAACTCGCCTCAAATTAAATCTGCACAAACTTAACAAACTTTCTACACAAATGCATTGTTATAATATTTCACGTAATATATAATGCCCTTTCTTGCGAAATAAATTGAATAGCATATTTGATAAAAAATTTCAATTCAAAGCTATTCAACCTTTCATATGACACATTAGTGGCCTGCTCAATAATTTCTGAAAATTTTGTGCAATGAATAGAGTTTTTGATCCTTAAAAAATCTCCATAATTTCGGATCAAGCTTTCTCAACCTCATATGGAAATATATTTTGCCACCTGCAAATCCTTGTAAAATAGATAATAATCTTTGCACAATAAAAAAAATATTATGCACATACATTCCTTCAATTTGCGGATCAAACTTGCCTAATATAAAATATCTTCTAAGATTATAGCAAGTGAATCCCAAAATACAACAATATTTTTCAAGATTAAAGGGATTTCCCTAAGCATAAATTTCAAAAGATATTATTGATGCAATATGCAAAATGAAAGTAGATATTTTTATCACGTGCCAAATCAAGTAATAAAAATATGCAATATCTGACGAGATTTTTGCAATATAAATCACACGTGAGTCATCAAAATCATCTTGAACCATAAAAATTTGTGTATAAATTTGGAAGGCATGATGATAAAGATGGAATATTTTATTTCCTTACCCAAGGTATATATTTATATATACCATTGATTTAGAAACAGATCTCATCAATCATCGCTTGAGATATTCTTCTGATTGCTCGATGATTTGCATAGATTTTTGCAATCATTCTTCTTTTGTAAAATTTCCTGCAGTAATCTTCTTCTTTTTTGGTATCCATGAATTTGGATCCTTCTTTCACGTTAGAGCACAAATAGGAAATTTTCATAAAAACTCAACGATACTTTCCTATCTTGTATAAAATCTCGTAAGACAAACTTTTGCTTTGCAAAAAAAATATAACAGAATAAGAGAGCATAAAATCCAATCAAATAATCATGATTATCTCTAAGCAGGATATTAAATTAATCACACGTATCAAATTCCAACTCACAAAACTACCAAAAATATATCACACGATTCTTCCTTCAATATAACCAATTATAGAATATAATTATTATAAAATCTGAATCAACCGAAGCATAAAAAGAGCATTATGCACAAACAGATTCTTGCTTCCTTACCTTTATTACCTGCAAGAAAACAAATTATCTTTTCTTTAGTACCCAAATGAATTTGGGTCCATTTCGGTTAGAGGAAGCATCAAATTTCCAATTGATTGACTTGGATTTCTTCCAATCAAGTAGACATTGTTGCTTAAAGTGATTATGATCACCACAATTCGAGCAATTAAAATATTGTGATCCAATAGGCTTCACAAATTGCTTACCAAAATGACTTCGATAATGGTGGATCGAAGGTTTGTGCCGCAATCTCTCCTTTACTTTTGGAAAATCATTATTGATCTCACTTGTAGAATTTTTCTCTCCCAATTTAGAGATATTCTTCAACGCTTTCTTATGTTCTGTGCATAACTCTTCAAAAGGATCATCATCATCAAGAATAAGATTTGAACATGTTACCTCGTCTTCTTCAAATTCAATGCCCGCCATTAAGCATAAATCCTCATCATTGCTGGATTCACACTCGATGTCGCTCCACGTTTCGGCTTTCTTTGTGGACTTCTTCCCTTTCGAATTGCTTCTTTTTCTCACAAGGTGTTCAGATTTTTTGATCAACGACCTCATCTCCTCATCGTCATCCTTTTTATCTTCCTCAAAATCTGCCTCATTAAAATCAGCATTAGATTTTAAAGCAATTAACTTCTTACCTTCTGGATCTTCATCGTTTATACGTTCCGCTTCATAAGATTGCAAAGTTCCAATAAGTTCATCAACAGATAAAGGCGAAATCCTCAACGTCTCGCGAATTGAAGTCTTGACGTTGTTCCAATCCTTCGATAATCCTCTCAAGAGCTTGTTGACCTTCATTGGTCCTGGGATAGGTTGTCCTTGATATGCAAGCCCATTTACTATATCAGTAAATCTGCTGAACATATTTCCTATGGACTCCCCCTGTTTCACTTTGAATGATTCATATTGACCAAGTAAAATATTTACTTTGGTCTCTTTTACACAATCAGTCCCTTCATAGGTAACGTGCAACCTATCCCATACTTCCTTCGCTGTTTCACAAGAGGAAATTCGATTATACTCATTAGAGATAAAGCACAGTAAAGAGAGTAGATAGCCTTTGCATCTAAAGCTTCTCTTTTTGTTATCTCTTTTTGAGATAGAGTAACAGATGATTGAAGCGTTTCGCCATCCTCTTTTCTAGTAGATGCTAATACAACATTAGGATTGATTCCTTTCTCAACAACATCCCATTCCAACAGATCCTTAGATCTTAGGAATGCCTTCATATTGTTTTTCCAGACATTGTACTCTTTCCCATCAAAGTAAGGTGGTTTGGTGATGCTTCGTCCCTCAATCAGACCTGGTGGAAAAATACTAGCCATGAAAGATCTTTAGCTCTGAAGTAATAAACACTTCCAGATACTGAGCATGAGGCTCTGATACCAATTGTTGGAAACTAGTATTAACACCTAGAGGGGGGTGAATAGGTGTAGAGGAATTTTATGCGCAAGCAATAACAATATTTTGCAATCTACAAACAGAAATTAAATAGAGAGTAGAGAAGATTGCAAACACAATTATAGTGGTTCGGCTTTTGTCAAGCCTACGTCCACTCTCCAGGCGATCAGCCAATAGGCTGGATTTCACTATGTGATCAAAGGTGATTACACACTTGGTGATGATATGTCTCACAAAGTCACTCTTTTTGGTAATTCACTAGGATCACTCAATTACGCTTTTTTTCAGACAACTAGTAAAGAATTGATTCAGCCTTGGAATATATTTATCCACCCTAGTCTCCTAGGTCTCATCCTATCCTTATATACTCTCCAAGCCACACTCAACCGTTGGCTCTTTCCGTGAGAGTTCCGTCTTCCCTTTCCTGGACAGACTTTATAACGCAAGTTTTTTTGACCGTTGGAGGTAGATTGGATCCCCTTGGATTCTGCTCGCCCATACAATCAGAATCCGGGCTTCCATAAGTGTTTCATCCTTCTTTGGAAGTTGTCTGATGATTGATCTTGTTGATCAATATAAATATGGTAAGTGAAAATCATATGACCGTTGGTGATCTCGATCCTCGTAGTTCCATTCGAGTTTGCCTAGATTTTCGCCTCCTGGACGTTCGGACTTAAAATCTCGATGGTACGGTCGACTTAAATCTCGGTCCGGTCAAGTCTTTCATCCGCTTCATCCCGGACTCGAAACTTTCCATCATCTGCATAGCGGCTTGTGCGTCTTTCACCGAGTTACTCAATAAACACATTAGTAGCCTTTTGATTTATTTTGTCATCTTCAAAACATCATAAGGGATTTTCCTAACATAATGTAATATGATAGTAGCGTTTTCTTGGCTGTTTGTTTGTTGAGTTGTTTGGGTGTTTGTGGTTGTATGCTTCTGCATGCTCATAAAAGATAAAAAGAAACCGAATGGTGACGCACTTGGGACATCGCAATGATAAGCCTTGCCAGTCGCAACCTTAGAGTCGAGGTCAGGACGTGACAACACCCTTCTAAAAAGAAAGTTAAGAAAATCCCAATAGCTCTAATAGTATATCATCGCACGGAATTAGACACTTCACATAGCATCGGCCTTCATAGTCCATCCACCACTCACTTGCAATCGCAAACACCTACACTAGCACCAACATCGCCATCTTATCTAGTGAAAGCTAAGAACGATTTTCGTAACGCAATAAACTTGTTAATGAGCAATGTTGAAATAACATACCCCTTAGCAATTTACTTGGTGGGTTCACCCGTCGACTAATTCTACGTATCTTTAGATTTATCCTTTTTAGTATACATATTGGGTGAATAAGGTGTCATCATAGTTTTACTAATGTGATAGATGCTTGAAAGTCTCTCCACATAATATAGCAAAAGTTGTAAGCATAAGTTAACTAGAAGCTTATATAAAACCATGACTCCAGTTTCGTAAGCAAATTCTGGTCAGTTTTTCGCGATCATGAGGTTTGAATTTTGCATGTTTTCGAAACTTCATCCCAAACAAATAGTCGCACCAAATGATTTAATGGGATGTTAGAAAGTACACTTGAGGGATTACATGGGTACCGCCCAGAAGAATTGGGTGAGACTGCTCGACTTCGCAGTAATTCTATTTTAACATTTAATGAAAATCTAACAAGAGCCCATTGGAAATAGTGATGAGCCAACATCCATCGCTTCCTCAGACAATGGTGGGACCAAATGTGGTGCTCGTGAGCTTGCAACATCATCAAAGATTGGAGACAAAGCATTGACATTGCCCAGACTTATCTTGAAAAGGCCTAAATGGATGCAGACATGGGATAATCAAAAGAGAAGCCTATCAGGCACCAGTTGGTAATCTAATCATTCTAAGGATCGAAATAGTTGTGGTACCTTAAGAAGAATGATCCAAGACTCATCCAAAATTCTGAAAGACCAATAATAGTACTGGCTAAGGTGGGTAAAGTTGCTTTCCAGCTTGAGTTACCTACTTGGTATTGAGGTCATCTCGCATTGGTTGTGGAGGGGGCACGTGGTTAGTCTATAATTGTGAGAAAAAGTATCATCCTCTGAGTTAACTTTTGGATGATAGAGATCTAAGATCATCCAACACTAGTATCGAAGTTTAGATCATTGACTAGACATCTGTTGTGGAAGGGAGAGGAATTCAATTTATAAATGTGAGGAAAAGTCTCACCATTTGAGCTAATTTTTGGGTGAGAAAGACCCAATATCACTCAACACTAGTATCAAAGCCTAGGTTACCGACAAGTATGGCCCAACAGTCACTCTGAAAGGGTTGTTGATGCTTCGACATAAGCTGGACATGTGAGGAGGAGATTATTGAGGTTATCCAACATCAATTATGAAAGAGGCAGATAGTCAATTTATAAGCATGATGGAAACCTTCACCCTTTGAGCTAATTTTTGGAGTGAGAGAGGTCCAAGACCACCCAACACCTAGTTGAAGATCCATGTGGTGTTCCATATCAATTGTTTAAAGCCTTACCCAAGAATTGGAATGAACAATTTTGTTAACACCTACATTTGATTTCCAACCATCATTGTACGTATATTCAAAAAATTGGAATTTTTTTCCCTACCAAAAATCTTTATTTATTAAAGGTTATCCTTGCATTTTAGATTACTTAAGCATTTGGTAGAGTTTCTAAAATAATATAGATTCATTGGAATTTATTTTTTCGAAAAGAAATAGTCACTGCATTTACATCTACATCTATTACATAGTCTACTGGATGTGATATCCATTTATTGTCAGTCGTCCTACACGGCACACTGACATGGACAACTTGTGAATTGGACTGTCAACTATTTTTTGTGGCAATTAGTCAAAAATACTATATTGAAATTTCACGCAAAAATTTAGGATTATATAGGCAATGTTGAAAAGTTTAGGAAGAAATTGGTATTCATGTAATAAATTTAAGACTTATTTAATAATTATCAGTCATGTACTTCACACACTTTATTTGGTTTTGCTTTATTACTACTTTGCCATTGTTTCATTTATTGCTTTGATGATTTGTTGTTTATCTTGATTGCTTGAGCACCGATGCATGATCACCTTCACATTTTAGAGGGTTTAGAAAATAAAGTTGATAAAGATCGCATCGAAATGTTTCCATGAAGAAAAAATTAAGTGGAGCCTAAGTGTCACAAGTCCTTTGCTAGTGATCTGATCTTGGCTTGTTTGGGGTGCATTGTCCTTTGCTACACAGGTCAAGCAAACGTCAACATAGTATAGAAATACTTTGGATTTCTCCCATTTGTCTTATTTTTCACATTTTCTAGATGGTTTCATCTCATATCTCAACATTTCTCATAGCTGAACAGGTTATTGTGTGATTGCAACTTCTCTATGCTGATCTCGGCAAATTGGTCACATGAGCCATTGCACTGCAAGAGCTGTCTTCTCATTGAGAAAAAGAAATCATGGTTTCCATAAAAAGGGAACCAATTGAAGAGGCATGCAGCACATACTTCCCATGTGCCAATAGCACATATATCAATCCACTTACATCCTCCGATGTGGCTACAGTAAGCAATGCAAAGGCAACTTCGCCTCAGGACACATCTAGAGGTAAGTCATTTCAAGTTTTTTATAAGTTCCACATGAAAACTGAAATTTACTCTTGAGTACAGGTTCCTCATTTTTTGGAACCTAGAACCTATCATGTTATAGGTTTAGAGTTAGTTCTAGGTTCTAACAGGTTCCCTTTTTTTTTTTTAATCTTTAGTTAAGCAAAACAAAAATAAAGTAATAATAAAAATGAACAAGGACTTTATTATCGATTATCTAAGAATGAGTATCCATATATACCTGTCGAATAGTGTTAATGAAATTTTATGGTTTTCAATGCACTGATTGCTCTTATATTATATAGAATCATTATTTTGAAAGAAGCAATTACATCAAAGAAACAAATAGAGCTTCAACTAGTCTTATGATCTACAAAAATAAAATTTCCAGTTATAAAATGGAAGTTCAGACTAGTAGTTTCATATTATATACTCATAATCAAATGTCATAGAATACCTTAAGATTGCATGAAGACATATACTTAAAAAAAAAACACAAAAACGTGTTCTAAGTTATAGATTCCAGGTTGGTTTTAGGTTACAAGTTCCAGATTTACCAACCTAGAACCTAAAATCTACTAGTCGAAACAAGTTCTTTAAATTTTGGAACCTTAAATGTACCTTGCATATTTTGGAACCTAAAACCTACATATTCTAATCAGTGTAGTTTTTAAGTTTCAAGTTCTATTTCGGAACTATGCTCATCTATAGATACATCTAACGATGTAGTAAAATAAAAGTGAGAAATGCTGGCGAAGTGAAGGGCTTAGGTGGGCCGCAAAAAGAAAATCAAAATGTGTGAAAGCGGAAGCAGTAGCAGAAACACTTTTTTCAGTTGAGAAAGGCCCAACAGCATCAACAGTAAAAAGTTATCATGCACTCATCAATCATCAAGAGTAAACCATAAATTCAGTAACAAACAGAACAGAAACGTACCCAATGGTTCCACAGTGTTGTACATAAATTTGGTTGTTTTGCATTATACATGCTCCTTTTATAATCAAGGAGCTTTGGACAGTCATGTGAAATACAGAAGAAAGACTGAAGTCCCCTGATATAAGAAAAGGAAAATTCAAGATTTAACACATTTCAGAGCGGACAGTATCTACAGACTACACAACCATTCTTATAAGCCCAACAATTTAAAAAAAAAAGATGGGTCTTATTTTCTTTCTTTTTATATCCTAAGTGGGGTACCATTAAATTGCTTACAAGTCCGATGGATGACTTGTGAGATTAATCCACAACCCCTGAAACTTGAAACAGGATTTTGAACTGGAGCTTCGACCATTAGTGCACTACTTGCTTCTTCAGTTGGTCATAAAACCTGCTGATGAATTCCTCAGCCTTCTGGTCCACTTGCCCATACTTCCCATCACCCTCACCATCTGATGAGTAATTAGAGAAATTGGAGACCCTCACTGAGAAGGGCGATTTTAGTGGGCTGTGTCGCTCGATCTGGATGTTCAACATGTACTCAGGAGTCTTCGCCATGAAAAAGAGCGTCTCATGGTACACAGGCTCGTCTTCCACAAAGTCTTCGATGACTTTAGGAAGCCTCGTGCAGGGGAAGAATTGTCTCTTGTTCTTGGCTGAGTGGACAATGACCGGGTTCGGGCTGTTGCTGCAGGAGAACTCGTAAGCGTACCTGTTGAGCCCGCCCTGGCACATTTTCCTCGGGTGGTTGTAGTGATTGAAGCTGAGACTCCTCAGGGATTGTCTCGCGAGCTTCCTATCCCTCGCCCCGTCGATCATGTCACTGATAAAATTTCTCTTGGACATCAACCCTTTCCTGATCATTACAAAAGCGATTTTCAGAGTCTTCCATAATCTTGTGGCAATGAATGAGTTCACTCTCGGTTGCAACTCCATGACCACAATTCAAACCCAGAATCTCTCTTTTTTGACAACAAGAAGACTGAATACTCTTAAATTAAGTCCCCCTTTATGAGAATGACGCCATTGGCATTTAGAAGAGTTGAAAGAAGAGGGAGGGAATGAAAATAAGCCAACAAAGAGATTTCTACGTGGGTTTGAGAAGAACTCTAAGTGCTGGAATTACAATAGCCAGTGCAAAGTGCAAGCGAATTTATAGGAGGAAAATTGAGCGGCAAGCCGGCAATATCTTTATTACTTTTATTGATTGATATAAACTATAAAGACACTAATGAAAATCAGCTTGTCCCACTGTCTATTGAGAAGGGCAAAGGAAGGTGGCAGCAAGGTCCTATGGAAAGCATCACTGGGATATTCTAATGGACTAGGCAATCCACACATTTTCCTGGAACTTCATGTAAAAGAAATAATGGAAGAGATAAAATAAAATATAAGAAAGATTTTGTTTATAAGGAGCCGTCACATGCTTGTGGGTCCAAAGGTGTACTCTACAAGCTGAAATAGGGAGTTTGATTTTTTTTTCTTTTCTGGGTATTGAATTGGGGAGTTGAATAGTTTACAACTGGGAATTTGAAACAATGGGTTCGTGGGGTCCTTGGTCGGAGCGATTGAAAGTGACGTCTTCAGCTGCTCTTTTTGCCTTGAATTGATCATGTCCAAGAAAATGACACGAAGGTCTTGCCATAAGAAGTCCTCGACATTATCTTGGAGAAAGTCCAGGTCCCATCCAAGAAAATACCACGAAAAGTGAGTGCAAGATAGACTTGGGATTGAAAAAGATCAAATTTTTTTTGAGAAGTTATCGACTGAGATATTGACCGTGCCAATCAGCTCGGACCATATGAGACGTTGAATCACGTGAGTCTTCATCGTATCACATGCACTAGGCCTACTTACTTCAGGTGCGGTGAATAAATTGTTCAATTTAATGGACTCAGCCCATTTCTTTATTCTTCCATCTGCTGAGTTATTTTCTTTGGTTAATTTTCAGAAATTAGCACACGGACGATGACAAAGATTTGAACCTAAACAAGCCATTGTGTATTTTCTTGTGTTTTAATCGCCGGTGATGATAATATGGAACAAATCCATTGCCCGCTACTGGAGTTCCATCTTTGGTCACAGCAATATGCGTCCATCCAACACTTGTTCTCGCTACATCCAATTCAGATGAGCAACGACAGATGGACTGAAAAAGTAGACCGAAATACAATGCCGGCGATGAAACATGTTTTATTGCAAATTTTATTGTGTTATTTAATATCTACGAATAAGCTCAAATTTCTAATATGGTACAAAAAAAAGAAGCAGAACGCCTTTAATTATTTTTCATTTGTCTTATATTTTTATTTATTTTTTGGGATAAGTATACTGAAAGTCATAAAACTTATTACGAAAATATAATTAAGTCATAAAACTTATAAAAAGTGCAATTAAGTGTTAAAACTTGTCAAATTAATGCAATCGAGTTCTTCTGTTAGTTCTGTCTAATTCAACTAATAAAAAATGCCGATGTGGCTTTTTTTGATATTTTCTTTCTCCTACCACAACGATGGACATTGCGACAATGAGGTATTTGACAGCAACAAGTCTACATAGGGAGTTAGAGAGAGCAAGAGACACATTAAGAGTATTGATTAATCATGAGCAAGCACAAGTTGATTATATTGGGGAAAAAAAGGAAAGGAAAGGAAAAAAGAAAAAAGTTCAATTATTTATTAAGTATTATAAAAATCATCCACATCAATACTAATCGTATCACATAACACAATCAATACAATTGTAAGATGGTTAGTGATAATTGGATCGCCACGTTAATGATTTCCGATCAAAATTGGCTGAATTGATTACATTGACAAATTGTCTGAACTAATCACAAAAATTGAGAACTAAATTGGTTCATGTATAATTTATTTATGACTTTTTAAATAATTTTATGAAAAGAATTCTAATTGGTATATTTTTTTTGTGCAAGGGAAAGTATGGAAAATTTAAAATCACGCTCCAACTTTCAAAATGAATTTATTATTTGGAGCTATCATAAGAAAAATGGATTTGCTTATTTTCTCCAATAAAAGAGGGGCACATTTGCTCGAATGTAACGATTTTCCTATTCTAAGCTCCACATTTAAGTGACGACATTTTGTCAGAGATCTTCATAACCTAACGGCAATTTCCAAGAAAATACGTGCATCTCTTTCCTTTTTCAATTGGTGACGGGATGCCCGGATTCAATAGCATCTAGAAATTATTCTTCGTCATCTTTAAGGAAACTACGTGCGTCAGAGGTTTGAAAACAGGACCGCGTCTCAGTCGCAATGATTGTCCTGCTTGCTTAGTAGTCTTCGACTTAATTTGAGTATCATTTCCTGGAAGTTTCTTGGGAACTCTAATCTGGCTTCCTTATGTCGTGCCCTTCATATGTGAAATAATCCCAAGAGATAAATAAATTTGGGTTACGTACGAAAATTATTTTCAAATTTGACTCATCTATTAATTTGGGTCATGAGTTTTTAAAACATATTATCAACATCTCATACCTAAAATCTTAGATAATAGGACTAGAATACCTTCCTTTAAAAAAAAAATAAAAAGCCAAGAAAACCCTACTAGCTCAATTACCATGTCACCCCTCATAATCAACTACTTCATCTAGCATCTGTTGTCACCACCCATCCACCCAAGGCTCGGGACCGCAGCCGCCTGTACTACCACCAGCATCATCACCATCATGCTCTCTCTCTCTCTCTCTCTCTCTCTCTCTCTCTCGTAGGAAAGCACACATAAGAGTTGTGCAAAAGCACGAAACCATCAAGTCCACCCCACCACTGCCAGATCTCGACGGCAAGGACGACCTTGGGTAGCTTGATTTCATATCATGGTTGCCTTGACAGTATAATTGAAATATTAAAAATAATCTAACAATTTTAGAATTTATAAAGAAAATTTAATATAATCATTACATTACAAATATCATGATATTATTTAGAGGAAATGACAACTTCACTGGGAAGTAGGGGAGACGCAGCAATGCGTGGTCATTGTTGTTGGAGCAATAGAACGTGTCTTTTCAATTTAAGAAATAGTGCCATGGTCATTATCATTGAATTACAGAGAATCTTTATACGGTCCCGTATCTCGACTATGAAGAAGAAGAATTAAATCGGTTATTTATGAAATTTATATATTTTTTATATATGTTAAATCCCACTGCATCCATTAAAATTTTGTGTTTACATTGTTAACATGATATTGGAGCTATATTTTGCCTCATCCCTATGTAACCCCGAAACATTAAATCCCCATTCCATTCTCAATTTGGCTTACACATGAAAAGAGATATTAAAGTCTATCACATCGCTTATTTGTAACATTTACATGTTATTTATGTACATGTTTTGGATTGATTTTGTTAATGGAACATACATTATTTATGTCATCTTATGAGAATGACCCAGAGAAAACATGCACTTAATCTAATGTGACCGAATAACTTCTTTTTAACCAGCACCAATATCAACAAAAGACAACCGGCATTTGATATTCTATTTCATGGTCATGGATCTGAAAAATAATGGATCACGAATTCAACCGCACAAATCCTAGCGCAGAAAGTTGGACTTTGGTCATGGACTGTGAGGTTGGTTATAATACAAGGGCCAGCAATCTAGATCTTATTATCTAACTGATAAGATAAAAAAACATTCAATTGACTATGGTGGACCTAAGCATGTCCTTAAAAGGCCTATTCATAAAATCTTGTGACATTAAACCCACCAAGTGAGATTCCCTCTCATTAAGGAAGAAAATATATGGTGAGAATGGGGGTGTTAATGCGTTGGTACTAATATGTTAAAATAAGAAACGCATCTATAGAGCTCAAGGACAAGTCACAAAAGCCTTGAAAGGTGGAAGCACCCCGTTCTTGATGAGGATTTCTCTTTAACTAACACCAAAGATCCAAGGACAGCCTAATGGAAAAATAATGCAAAAAGAAAAAGAAAAGAAGAAATGGATATAATTTTGAGAAAATATATAGGAGATGCCACTTTCTGTCACCTTTCGTGTTGTTGACATGACGAAACCAAAATTGAGGCCTCAGTCAACTTTATTAATAGCTTATGCATGTAGTCTGGCTTCGAGGCACCATCTAGGAAGGAGGAATGATAATAACATGAATACAATGGAGTGCAAGTTTTAACTCTTGTGAGAAGCATCTTCGTACCTACACGAGAGTTGTGTTACAATGATCCCATATGGGATAATTAATATGATGCGAAGCAAAACAGTTCATATATCTAAATTGACACATAATTTATCATAAATTTTTGATATGTCTGGCTAGATATGTTGATTGGCTCGATATCGAGCTTACACTTATTTTATAGCTAATTTAATCGCATGAGGAATGAATCAATTAAGATTCGAGCTTACACTTAAGAAATTTTGCATGAATTTCTAGTATGAATTTCACCAAAAAAAGACACATATATTGGAAAATATTGCGTAATTATTCAACATGTGTAGTTCAAACTGGTCCATCAAATGGAAATCGGCTTGAATGTCTGTTTGAAGTTGCCTTTCTCAGAGGAATTTACCAGTTGACTGGTAGTCTTTAAATTGCACGCGTGTAACGGGACATTTCACGTGCACCTATCAATCAATCAAAGGTACAGCAGATAGAGTTTGGCGTATCATCAGTGGCTCCTAAAACAACAGTGTGTGAACATGGCGCACATAGAAAAAACCACCTTGGTCACACCATTTATATGTAAATTGAAAGGAAAGAGAAGACAACAGCGGAAGACAATGAAGGGGTAGGTGATATCTGCTCTCACGTACCGCATCCATCTCCTATTAGTTTAGATGCATGATTAGGTAAATGTCCCGTGTTCGAGTTGAGTCATAATTGTAAGGTTGCGCTTGAGCTGTAGAGCATCACTTTTGGATCTCATTCCTCCCCTACTCTGTCTTTCTCTAATCAGGTCTCTTATGATCGTTGTAGTCCACTGCAATCGTCACGCCTGAGCCAAACATCACCGTCGACCTGCCTTAAGGCACCTCTGATGTTGGTGTGACTCATTTTCTCTCTTCCACGCACACATACACACGAACCGGTGACACTAAATGGGTATAGGCCCTATTTGGTTCAGTTTTCCCAATGGGCTTTTAGCCCTCAAAGTCCCTTGGCCAAATGCAAACCCATTTGGTTCGGTTTTTTGGAGGACTTTGGCCCAATACAATTGCATCTTCAAAGAATTCTAAAGACTTTTAGCCCAAGTGAAGTCTGGAGCCACTTTGGGAAATTGCATATTCCAAATGCAAATGGCAGTGTTCACGAAATTACTATTCATCTTCTCCAATGAGTTGACAAGGCTGACAACTGCTGTCAAGGGGTCCTTGACACGGTGAACGCCGCTAAGGGGTCACCCAACCCCACTGACCACCGTCTAGGGTTGCACGACCCGCCCAAGGTCATGCGACCCAGGTGGTGGTCGCTTGTGTGACCCACGTGATGCTCGCTTGGGTCGCACGGCCTCAGCGGTGTTCGCTTGGGTCACGCTCCCCAGCAACAGAGGCGACCGCGCCTAGGTCGTGAACCTAGGCGACATCGCCTGGGTCAAGCGATGAAGGCGCCGTCGCCTCAGTTCACACAGCCCTGGTAGTATTTGCTTAGGTTGCATGCCTAGGAGACGAAGGCGACAAAGGTGCCGTCGCTTGGGTTCATGCGACCCAGGCAATTGTTTGCTGGGGCTGCGCAACCTAGGCGATGGCCAGATCTAACCATCGCCTGAGGTCGCGTGACCTTAGGCGAGGCTGTCTGGTGGCCAGATCTGGCCATCGAAGATTGACTAGCAACCAGATCTGGCCGCCAGTGAATAGATTAAAAAAAAAATTTAGTAAAAGTGCTTTACAAAATGTAGTATTTACCAAATGGTATTTAGGTCAAAGTTGCTTCATACTGTAATAAAAATTTCATTTTACCAAATTGTATTTGCATTTCGGAAAACCCTTTAAGCCTAAAGATTTTTGCATTTACCAAAAGCCGAACCAAACGGCTCATACAGTATGGAAACAAGACCACCAATTCAGAAAATAGACGGGAAATACTACGGAAGGCATGAAGACAGTATTCAATTCGTCCATCATTACATCTCATAATAATATGGATTCACGAGGTCAAAGCACATGACCCATTGATGCAAGCAGCATGACCTCTTCATTTCTTCAAGGTGATTTCAAAATCAATTTCCTATATTCATTAAAAATTCCACCACACAATATCCGGGAAACTCTGATTGACTGACTCTGAAGAAGGGGTTAATCATCAAATACTTTCCTTGGCGAGGAATCAGAAATTCTCGAGTTCTTCTCATGGCCAATCCAATTCGCTTATTAATTTTTGGGTTATTATGGCCCACCCAATGTCAAGAAGCCCATGTTATGCCCGGAAAGGAAGCTTGAAACATTGAGGGTTCTCTTCTTTTACAGCCTCTTTTTCCATTGCTAAGTTGAAAGTAACTTAATTTGTGCTAAAGACAATATTCTCCTATAAAAAGAAATTTTCTCCAATTATATATTTGACCGGTGGATTACAAGTTAGCAAAGAATTTGGCTAAGACTAAATATAAGTGATGTCCATACTTGTAAAACACCTGTCAAAAACATAGTTAAAGGGAATTTTTCTCCTATCATAAATAGATGTAAACGTGACCTTTTGCATTTAATGAGTCTCAAGACTAGAGTGAAAAGGGAATAAGAGTAAGATACAAATCACTTTTGCTAGTTTTTTATACCCGAGAAAAGCACGTCTTAAACCCCTAAAAATTAAGATGTCGTAACTTTTGTGCATTTCTCTAAGGTCTTAAATATTTATCCGTGCGTTTGCTTATTCTTGTTTGAATATCACAAGAAAATCAATGAAGGTAAGGAATGCTTGTTTCTTTATAGTAAACGTATCAAATTTCTATTAAATGGACATATACACACATACATACCAGTTTTAACCTTTTCAAACCAATATCTAGACCTAATTAAAGGCCATTCGTCTTGACAATGAAAAAGTGTTTTATGTGAGTGTTACTAATCAAACATATTATCTGTGCGCTATGAACTAATTTCTTTGCATTTTATTGAACAGTTTATATGTGATTGCAGAAACGAATTTCCGATTCAACTTCAACATCGTTCTTGGTCGAGTTATGATATACAGACATCTAGATCACATCATTCAGAGCAAATCATTCCTAATTTATCAATATTTTCTCACGATTTCATCACCCGAGGTAATGCCTCAATCTTGGCCAAAACAGGGCACAAATAGAGGATAGGAGAGCTGCTCTCGCAAGGCTTGTGTAAGTATGACTCACCTTCTCGCGTACCGCTGTGCGCTAACAAATGCCACGAGAAATGCAAAGGGCTACACATAATGCAATTGCTATGTTTGTTTATTCTAAACATTTTATTTAATTTTTAACTTTTTTTTCTGAGCGGAAGCTCACAAAGCAATGATTGAGGGCCTGAAGGTTACCGAATGCTGAACAGGATAGTAGATTAGCCGTCGTTATTGGATTTATTCGATGAAGTAGAACCGCCTTATCTGCTTTATAGGATGTTAGTTGATAAACCGGTCCCGGACGAAGATATTGTAGATCCCTGAACAGATGAGGCAAGGGTACGGAGGCGCGCGGATTCCTTCTCGTGGAAGGGTACAGTTAGTGGGGCTCTCACTCTCGTCTTTTCCCTTCCATTTTCTTCTCCTTTTCATTTTTAATTTATTTGCTCATGAACATGGAGGGATGACTGGAGGAGAAGAAAGGCAGAGGAGAGTAGAATAGAAGTAGAGTAAGAACAATGCCTCCTTTTATGTTTTTGTTTTGGTGTCCATTTACATTTTGAACGTCCTCGCCTACTTCGGATGGAATTCAACTATTTAACTTGTTTTGATTGATAAGTGAGCAGATTAGTGAAACGTCATCAGCTGTACATGGTTGGAGAAAAAGTTCTAAGTTACATTTCAAAAACATGAAATTATTAGTAACCAACTTAGGCTTTGGATCGTAGAAAAAATTTAGTGACAAAAACCTTTGAAGAGGATACATCTAAAATGTTTGGGTGGATACAAATGAGTAGAGAACTCCCCTTTTAAACAAGAAATCCCCCATTACAACCATTGATGACTTTTTGATTTAGCAGATAAGATCACATCTCACCATCTATTAATTACCGGCATGTATGCTTACAATGCTGTAGAACTCAGGACAATTACTGTATCACCTGTCCTAGGAATATTCCAAAAATCCTAAGTAAATTTGGATGGTCTTCTTAGATCGAGCATGTTCCTTTGGTAACAAGGAACCTCACGATTGTGACGCTTTGGTTGTATTATTTAAGGTGAAACTCATTTTTCTTTTCTCTGCTATTCTGGTCTCTGGTAAAGGACAATTATATGATTGAGTACAGGATCATGTTGCCTCTCGCCTCATTCATGAATTTTTACATAACAAGGAACCATCAAGAATTACAGTAATACTGTCCCAAGACATACTAATATTCTATAAACAGAAATCTAATGCATGCGTCCCCCCCTCCCCCCAACCTTCTCCTAACCCAAATCCGCCAGAAATCATCACAGATTTCTTAGATACATCTTTCATTTTGCAGGTTGAAGCCGAGACCTCATTGTACCAGTCAAATGCTGATCAGATAAGCATGCGACAACACCGTATTGTGGACCTAGAAGATGTGATCATTTTCTTGTGAGCATGTGCTTTCCTCATATTGTTTCTTTAGAGGCCTGCAACTCTAAGGACTGTATGCAAGCTTGCAGCGTATGAATTTTTTTATTATTTGCCTGGGGCTCTGTGGATCAAGAAAATCGCATTCTGCATTTTGGGGTTCTACCAATTAGAAGTTTGATCACAAATGTTGTGATGCAGTGCTTTTACTTATTCAAGATTAAGTCCTTTGGGGTTGAGTATCCTGTGCCATGTGTGCGACGCAGATTTCATGTTCAAACGAGAGCATTTTACATTCAGGGCACCAACTCCTTCCTTTGCTAAGCTGTAACTTACTTGGAAGATTTGAGATCTTAATTCCAACCGGCGTTGTTGAACTAAGTACAAATCAATATATCGTTTTCTTTTAACAAAAGTGACTGAAATGAATGAATTTTATAAGATGCACTTAATCATTTTTTTTTTCTTGTGCTTTCATAATCTCCTACTTCTGGTTGTCCATTGGTCTCAAGTTTCAAGTTTCAACGCGTCTCCATGCAAATTAACCCAGTTATATGACTTATGCACGAAGTATGAGTACACCAACTGTCGTAGTAGTTGTTCGGGAAGATATTTCTAGATTTATAACTGGCAAAGGGTTCCTCAGTAATACTTCTTTTTGGTCTGAAGGGTTCCTTGATAATTAACTAAGCCACATTTTAGCTTAAATTAATGGAATGACAACATTGAATATTTTCATATAATTCATGAACTTAATCATGGGAGGTGTGTTTTGAAGGGAGGATCGTTTAGTCTTTTTAGGCGTGTGGTTTTGTTTGAGTATGCAATGTGGTGTTTTATGAAATACGGGAGGGAAAATGGTAACGGGGTGAAAAGTGAGAATAGCATTTGCTTATGGTCAACGATTTACGTAAATTTTAGATTTGGAAAGGCCGAGAGATTCAAATAAATCTTTAAATTAATAAAACTTTTAAAAATTCTTTTGCCTCCTGTTAAAGTATTTTTTCCTTCTTTTTTTTTTGGATCAGAGAGGACGGTGACTACAATTGGACCCTTTAGGTCCTCTTCTAGCATTTTGTTGGAAAGGTGAGGCAAAAGAATTCTAACTAGTATTTTTTTTTTCTGCATGAGGAAAAGAATGTAAAATGAAAACAAAGAAACACTCTTTAAAATGAATTTATTATTTGAAGATATCAAAAGAAATAAGGGGTTTGCTTTGTTTGTCCAATAAAAGAGGGGAATGCAGATTTACTCGAATGTCAAACTCTCATTTTAATGAGGGAAAATGATATAAATCGTTCTTTAACTTTGATCTAATATGCAAAATGATCCTTTAAACTTTTAATTGGTTCAATGTGATCTATGAACTTTAGTCTAATGTGTAATATCATCCCTAAATTTTAAAATTATTCAATGTAATTCCTAAACTTTTGGTACATGTTTAATCTAATCCCTTGATTATATGATAATGTTCGATGTTGTCCTCTAACTTGAATTAATAGAATGGCAACATTGAACATTTTCGTATGATTCAATGACTAGATTGAATATGTATCAAAAGTTCATGGATCATATTGAATAATTTTAAAGTTCATAGACAATATTGCATATTAAACTAAAGTTCAAAGATCATATAGAACAAATTAAAATTTAGGGATTATATTGAATATTAAATCAAATTACTATTTGTGTCATTATCCCTTTTAATAATATTAAGTTCAGTTCTAGCACATTTGGAGAACAAATGTTATACTTCAACAGTAAGGTCCGCATTTGAATAATGGCATTGGTCGGAGATCTTCATAACCTAACTTTCCAAGAAAATATGTGCATCTCTTTCTTTTCAACTGGAAAAGGACGACTCGATTCAATATCACTACGTGGCTTAGTTTTTGTCATCTTGAAGGCCACTACGTACGTCAGTGGTTTGAAAACCGGACCACGTGTCTCAGGCGCAATGACTGTCAAATTCCCTTTGTTGTCTTTCATTTAATTTGGAGCATAAATTAAGCTGAGTATTGTTTCCTGGAAGTTTCTTATCAACTCTAATCTGGCTTCCTGATGTCATGTCTCTATCTGAAAAAGACCATATGAGGTAAATAAATTTGGGTTACTTACAAAACAACATCATCAAGTTTCACTCTCATATTAATTTAAGTTCTCCGTTTTTTAAAACCTAAAATCAGTATTTTGCACCAAAAACCCTAGATTAAAAGACTAAAATACCCTCATTCTAAGAAGAGTTTGAGAAAACCCCACCAGCTCTAACAGTTTATCACCCCACAGAATTAGTCAGTCCACCTTAAATAAGCCACCACCACCCATTACCCACCGCTTGTGACCGCATACGCTTGCATTAGCACCGACCATTATGACCTCTCTCTCTCTGTGTTAAAATTTTTGAATAATAAACGCCTCTAGCTAGTAAGGTAGCGATAGAGGGCTCATACACCGACGAGTATACTGAAATGTCCTCTCCTCTTGGTTGATTGTTTCCCTGATCTCCCCGTCGCGGCCACGTTGCCGTGGCCATTGACCTTGTTGAGGACTTTAGATCCAGGTTGCGAATGTCATGGCGACCTTGATTTGATGTGAGCTACCCGAGGTCGTACATAGCATCAAGATCTGGCGAGTGAACAACAGATACAAGATGGATGAAGTGAGGTGGACGGTTGTGTGAGGTGGACTTGATGGTTTTGTGTTTTTGTGACATTCTATTTGTGCTTTTGAGAGAGAGATATCTAGATCACATTACAATATTCTAGATATCTGTATTTTAAAATTACTGTCAATTATTTTAAAAGTTTGAGCTATTAGATAAATGCGCATTAATTCTTTCCACACGATGTAGTAAATGTTGGAAGCATAAGTTGCTCATTCACAATATAATTTGAACTTGTGACCTCACAATAGGTAGTGTGACTCTTAATTATTGGGCTATTATGAAGTTGAGCATGGCAGATTACATTGATTATATTTACATATACAATCCATTCGGTTGTAGTCATTGAATAATATGTAAAGTTGTAATAACTATTACACTAATTAATTTAAATAATGAAGTACCTGCTACAAACCTCAATTTCATGAATTATCGTGATTCATTAGTTCCACATATAGTATCAGATATCATACTTTATTATGTCGATATTTTTTTATCATTTAATAAATTTTATGATCATCATTAAAAGTTGAGAACATAAAATATGATTAATGCATTATATCAATTATTGGTTTTGTAGCCAATCATAAATGGAATATCCCATAAGTATCAAGATATTACAATTTAATGTGTGAATTTTTATCTGCTATTTAGGAATTAATTAATGGTTATGATTCAAAGCTAACCATATAATATGTTATTATGTTAATGTAAACATTATGTCATTACATGATCAGTAGTATGATTGAAATAATATTTATCTAACAATTCGAGGATGAATTAATATAATTAGTAATTGAGATACCATTGCATTACGAATGATGTACTATTTAACTATGAAAATTTAGATAATTGTACTTAATAGTAAGCAACTAATATTATGCTAACCATTATATTATGAATATTTTTGTATAAGATAATTATGTATTAAAAGATGGCATATTATATTTATTATCTATTTATTTGCTATTTAATATTTTTAGTTATTCATATATGATTATGTAAATATAAATATAGAATTTGTTAACATATAATTAAATTAAATTTCAATTATAATCAATAATCTAAATTGGTAGAATGAGCAGGAGAAAAGAGATGGTATTTTGGGAATACTAATGTTGTAGTAGGGTTTACACTATAATAACTATTATTGTAAGCAAACATTATGATACGTAGTCAACCTATGATGAACTTGTAAATTAATAGTCATTACCACAATCAAACAAATGCTAATAATACAACGGCAATGCAATGTGAAATGTCAAGCATGCATAGATGCGTAGCATTTACACTTACTTTCAATCAAATTAATATGTTATTGGAATGAATAAAGTTATATGACATGCTAAAGCGATGGTTAAACCTCTTATCATGTTCAAGCTAGCTTAATTATTAAGAACATGACGCATCGTTCATTACAAGATCATATGCGATTATGATGTGTTTTGCATGTAATGTGTTTGTTTATGTAGTTTAAGTACCTTTAGGAGTTGAGCCCATGATTTTGATTTATTTATTATCCTCTCCTTATGAAATGTTCAGTGGAAATGGCAACTTCATGGAAAAGTTGGGGAGACAGAGCAGTGCGGGGTCACTGTCTTGATAGGGACTTCATAACTTGTTTGAGCAATAAACATGTCTTTTTCATTTAAGAGATATCACCAAAAGTCATTATCAAATTGATTTACTGGGAATCTTAATGTACTACTGAATCTTGACAAAGAAGAAAGTGTATACTACAATATCTTGTATTGTTTGCTCAAGAAATTTATATATCTTAAACACATGTCAAATCTCATCACATCTCTTAAATTTTTTAGTTGAACTTTTTAATATGGTAATCGAGCCATATTATGCCTCATCACATGTGCAGCCCCATTCATCAAATCGACATGCCATTATCAACCCGACTTGCACATGAGAGGGGATGTTAAAATGTCTCACGTCACTTATTTATGGCATTTACATGTTATTGATATTATATATGTTATATATATATATATATATATATATATGTTGTTTCTAAAATCAGAATTTTTAACGATAGGTACCTCATTTGTGTCGTCTTGTGAGAACAAATTAGAGCAGACATGCACTTGATCTAATGTGATCAAATCACTTCTTTTCGACTAGAACCAATGTGAACAAAAAACAACCCGCATTTGATATGTTACTTCATGTTCATGGATCTGAAAAATAATGGAAGATTGCGAACTCAACTGTGAAAACCCCATAGCAAAAATTGGACTTTGGTCATGGATTGTGAGGTTTATTATAATACGAGGGCCGGCAATTTTTATCTTCTGATCTAACTATTAAGATATAAAATATTCGTCTGGATACTTTTTTTCGAAGTAATTGACTTTGGAGAACGGAAAAATAATGTAGAAAAAGAAGAAGAAGAAATGGCAATTATTTTGAAAAATATATAGGAGATGTCGATTTCTGTCGCTTTTCACATTGTTTAAATGACGAAATCAAGTTGAAGCCTTAGTCAACTTTACCAGTAGTTCATGCGTGTAGTCCAGCTTCGAAGCACCATCCAGGAAGGAGGAATAATAATGACATGAATACAATGGAGTGCAAGTTTTAACCCATGCGAGAAGCATTTTCAGATTCTCGGCCAATCTCCTTACCCTTCAATTTTTTTTCGAAAATTAGAAACATCTTTTTTTAATTTGAATTTGATCACTTAAAACCTAAATTATTTTACTTTTTTATTTACATATTTTTTATTATTTTGAGATAAGTGTATTGAGAGTTTTAAAATTTGTCATGAAAGTGCAATTAAATTTTAAAAATTTCAAAAAGTATAATTAAGTCTTAAAAATTGTCATGAAAAAGTAATTGAATCCTAAAATTTTCAAAAATATTAACAAATTTTAGGACTTAATTACATCAACTTGACAAATTTTAGGATCTTATTACAATTTTTAAAATTTTTAGAACTCAATTACACTTTAACGACAAGTTTTAGGTCATGATTGTACTTATTCCCATTATTTTTCTTTCTCTCTTTCCATCATTTCTTATGGGAAGTCCCGTGTTTGATTAGCGAGGGATTCCAAGTTCAAGCCCTTCAACATCTCCGGTTGGAGATACTTGTACTCAAAAATTTAAATCAATGAGTTATAAGCCAACTACAATGTACTAACTGCTCCAAATCACACAAATTCTTTTATATGAGTTTTTTTTCTAACACAATTCCCATATACATTTTGACATTTTTTATCCCTAATTTAATCGCATTAAGAAGAAATTTTGCATGAAATTCTGGCATGAATTTCGGTAAGAAAGACAAATGTAAGGGAAAATTCTGCATAATTTTTCAGCATGTGTAGTTGAAAAAAATTAAAGATGAGAAATTTTGTTACGCATCCATCATATGAAAGTTGGCTTGCGTGTCTATTTACTGGTGTCTTTGTCGGAGAAATTTCCCAGTTGACTATTAGTCAATGAATTGCACGAGTGTAATGGGACATTTCACGTCCACAGATTAATTAGCTGAAGATACAATAGTGTGTGAACATACCGACCATTGAAAAAAAAACACACACTCACACACCTTGGTCACACGGTTCATAGGGAAATAGAAAGGAAAGAGAAGATAACAATGTATAAGCACGAAGAAAGTATTTGTTCCGTCCATCATCCAAAATTCTCATGATGATATGTTGCTCATCTTTAAAGCATATGACTCAATGATGCAAAAGACATGACCTCTTAATTTCTTCAAGGTGATTTCAAAGTCAGCTTCCTCTATTTATAAAAAATTCATAGGGAAATAGAAAGGAAAGAGAAGACAGCGACAAGAGACGATGAAGGGAAAGGGGATATCTACTTCCATGTACTGCACCCATCTCTTATCAGGTAAATGCGTCGTTGGATGCACGTTGATGTTCAAGTTGAATCATAATTATAAAATCACCCTAAAGTCATAGGATATCATTACGTCTCTTGCCCCTTCTCTTCTTTGTCTTCCTCTAATTGGATCTCCTCTAATTGTCACACCCGATTTGACACCACCGTCAACTAGCCTCAAGCCACCTTTGACGCTGGTGGCAACCTCCCCCCTATGGGCACCTCTCTGTGGAAGGCACGAAGAAAGTATTCGTTACGTCCATTATCAAAATTCTCATAATAATATGTTGCACATTTTCAAAGCATATGACCCAATGATGCAAGAAACATGACCTCTTATTTTCTTCAAGGTGATTTCAAATTCAATTTCCTCTGCTCATAAAAAAAATTCAACCAAACAATATCCGAGAAACTCCAATTGACCAACTGTGAAGAACAAGTCAATTATCAAGTACTTATCTTTGTGAGGAATAAAAAATCCTCTTGAATTTTTCTTTGTGACCCATCCGACCCATTTATAATCTTTTGGGTCATTATGGCCCAGCCAATATCAAGAAGCCCATGTTATGCACAAAAGGAGGCTTGGAACATCGAGGCTTTTCTCCCTTACCAGCCACTTTGCTTAGTTTAGAGTAACCTAATTTGCGCTAAGGACCATATTCTCCTCTTAAAAGAAATTTTCTCCAACTATACTTTTGTTCGGTAGATTTCAATTTGTCAATTGAACTTAGCTAAAACTAAATGCAGGTGATGTCCATACTTGTAAATCACCGGTTGAAAATATAGTTGAAGGAAGTTTTCTCCAATCAAATATGAGAGCAAACATGACTCTTTTGTGTTTGATGAATCTTAGAGACTAGGGTGGAAAGGAAATAAAAGTGAGACAAAGATCACTTTGCTAGTTTTGGGGACTCAGAAAAAATCACATCTTAAATCACTAAAGATATAGGGTCATAAAATTTGCTCATTATTCCGAGTTATTGATATTTATGCTTATATTTATTTATAATTGTTTTGAATATAACAGTTAAAATCCAAAATTAAGAATCAAAGAGGGGGAGCAAATTAAAATAAAGTGGAGAGGGATTTTATGTGCTTCCATTCTTTGGTAAAAACACATCAAATTTGAATTAATTCCAACATACATATATTATTGATTTAAATCTTTTTACACCAATTTCTAGACTTGATTAGAGACTATACATCTTGATAACGAAAAAAACATCTTATGTGGCACAACCAATCAAACATCATTATCTGCTTAAGATTCATCCTTACTTAACATTATATTTATATGCATCTCAATTTTGATTGTCGATTACACCACACTTTACTGCCAAGTGATGTGCATCCATCACATGAAATGCTTGTGGTCATGAGTGGAGAGCTATGGCCTCGGAATTGCAAGCTACCCAGCTACTCTACCCCGCAATGAAAATATTATTTGAAGCCTTTTCAAACTGAACTTACAAAGAATTGTGATTTTCTTTCCTCTATACAGAAATTTTTACCATGACTAGTGGGTACAAAGTTTGGACAAGGAACTTCCGGATTTCAAAGTTGAGCTCACCCTGGCCCGACCCAGGCCCAGCCCGTACATCAAACGAGTCTACCGGCCAAGTGGCAAAGCAATGCAAGTGAAGGCGTCTAAAGGAAAGCCCAGAATCCCCCCTTTTTGGACATCACGGTGCATAAGAGTCTCTCTAATTGCTAGATCATGCTAAAATTAGATGTGACTATTACCTCACGCAACCCCAATCGCTTTTTCAGCTGCTGATTGCGCTGTGGTCATGAAAAGGAGAAACACTCCTCAGCTAAGCAAATGCCAATTGAGCATTCCGAGAACCCTCTCACCCAACCCGACCTGCCACTCTTCGAATTCAAACGTTTTATTGTGTGGGACACGTTGCAATTTTCTTTTCTTCTGTGGTCCTTTTTCCCTTATTGTCTGTTGCCAAGAAATGGGAACAAAGTTTTGAGTGGGGCCTGACAATAGCAACTTTTGTTGATTTGCTTCGTGTGCTGGGTTTCCATTCTTGTCCACTGCTAGATAGATATCTGTTTTTCATGTACGTTGTCATTTCATGTCCATTCCTCACGTACAAAAAGCATGTGACTACATACGGATAACGAGTCATTAAGTAAGAATACTGTTGTTCTTGGCTGGGGCATGCATAGAGAAAACTCTTTCTAAGTTTATTTTGAAAAGCTTATGAGAGAGAAGATACTTTGTAATAAGGGTATCCACTTAATTGGACCATAAACTTTTCTTTATAGTTTTATGATTCACTGTGACCCAAAAGTGGATGAGAATAAACGCGTGTCTCCTATCCCTAATCGCTTGGGAGAGAGTCCTAAGCTAGTTGATAATGCTTGAAGTGTAATGCATTTTAAAGTAGTGAGGGGCAAAGGCCCAAAGTAGATAATATTACACAACGATAGTCTATGGATCCTTACAAATGGTATCAGAGCCGACTCTCAACAATATGTGGGGTCACAACAAGGGTGCTGTGCCATAAGGAGTGGAGAATGTGATGACCTAAACCCTGATAGTGGGCAGTGTGGCCAAAATGACAAGGGAGGCTGCAGTGGGCGGCCATGACCCAAAAGTGGACAAGGTTAAGCGCATATCTATTATCCCACATCACTTAGAGAGGAGTTTTGAACTAGTTAATAACGTATTTTAAAGTCCAAAGCAGATAATATTACACAATGGTAGGTCTTAAATCCTTATAGTGAGAATATGAAATTTCTCTAGTTATCATCCTATTCACAGTTCGGTACGAAGAGAGCAAGACATCATGAAATTTCTCTGGTTATCATCCTATTCATGGTTTGGTACGAAGAGAGCGAGACATTCAATGTCGTGTCAATTGGTAAAGGGCATAGATCTGAAGACAGTTCACTATTTAGCTAAGCGAAATAAATGAAAGGTTACGATATGAACAAGAGCAATGTCATCTAAGACGCGAGATCGGCAAAAAATACAGCAATCAGACGTAACCAAGTTCCAGCACTCAAAGGCCACTTAGCTATCAGCCCTCCACTTGCCAAGCTAACAATGCCAAAAACCACAAAATAAAAGAAACCCATTTCCAGCGGAGGATTGAAGATTACAAAAACCCCTATTGTTCATGAAAATTAAGACTCATAACCATGAATTGAATCGCAGGCTGTTTTTGCACTAGAGGATGAGCGACGGGCATCATGAGCGAGAGATAGGGAGTGAGCGACGAGCGTTGTGAGGCGTCAACGAGTGGTGGAGAGTGAGCAAGTCCACGAGAGCTGAGAGGGATGCGTGTTCCTTCGATTCAGAGATGAAAGCGAACTGATGCTCGACGGAATGGATGATTTTAAGAGGACTTGCCGTTGCGACTACGAGAGCACCTATGAGATACTCTCGTAGGCCAACGAGCGGTGAAAGCAAGAGCAAGAGCAAGAGCAAGAGCAAGAGGTGAGGGCGTGTGATATGAGGCAAGAGACAGTAGGAATCAAGGAAAGGCGGTAGAAATTAGGGTTAACAATTTGATTTCACAACATAAAAAATCAAAATATATACACACACAAAGTACCAATCTGGTCTAGGTTGTCTGAGTGGGCGGTTCCGCATTGGAATTAGAAACCAGACCACCTGTCACCAGTTCCAATAAAATTGAAATCAGGAACTAGACTAAACCTCTTGAGAATAGTCGACAAAGTTAGATTCACTTGACATTTTTGGGCTTTACTGGGACTTCTTCCCAATATATTTCAAGGTGATATCAAATTCTGTTTTCCTCTATTCATAAAAAATTCGACCAAACAATATCCGAGAAGCTCCGATTGACCGACCACGAAGAACATGCCAATCATCAAGTACTTATCTTGGCAAGGAATCAGAAATTCTATTAAATTTCTCTCGTGACCCATCCAATCCATTCATAATCTTTTGGGTCATTATGGGCCACCCGATGTCAAAAAGCCCATGTTATCCACAAAAAGAAGGCTTGGAACGTCGAGGGTTTTCTGCCTTTCTAGCAACTATGCTTAGTTCAGTGTAATCTAATTTGCGATAAGGACAGTATTCTCCTCTTAGAAGAAATATTCCCTGACTATATTTTTGACTGGTGGATTACAAATTGTCAATTGAACTTGGCTAAAACTAATGCAAGTGATGTCCATACTTGTAAACCTCCAATCAAAAACATAGTTGAAGGAAGTTTTCTCCAATCTGATATTGGAGCAAACATGACTCTTTTTGTGTTTGATGAGTCTCAAAGCCTATACTAAAAAGGGACTAAGAGCAAGACAAAGACTTTGCTAGTTTTTGGGACTCAGAAAAACACATCTTAAATCACTAAAGATTTAGGGTCATAAATTTGCTCATTATTATAAGGTCTTGATATTTATGCTTCTATTTACTTATATTTGTTTTGAATATAACAGTCAAAATTCAAATTAAGAATTAGAGAGGGGGAGCAAATTAAAATAAAAATGGAGAGGGATTATATGTGTTTCCATTCTTTGATATAAACATATCAAATTTGAATTAAATCTAACATACATATATTATCGATTTAAATCTTTTTACACCAATCTCCAAACTTGAATAGAGATTATACGTCTTGAAAAAAAAAAAATTCTAATGTGGAGCAACCAATCAAACACCATTATCTACTTGCTATGAATCTCATCTTTACTTAACATTATACTTGTGTGTATCTTACTCTTGATTGGTCGATTACACCTCGCGTTATTATGATGTGGTGACCATCCATCACATGAAATGCTAATAGTCATGGTTGGAGAGCTTTGGCATTAGAATTGTGAGCTACCAAGCCAGTCTATCTTGCGATTAAGATATTATGTCAAGACATCCCCCACATGAATATCTTCAAACTGAGCTTCCATAAACTTGTAATTTTTTTTTCTCTATGTAGAAATTTTTACCATGACAAGTGGGTGTCGGATTTGGACCAAAAACTTCCGAATTTCAAAGGTGAGCTCACCCCGGCTCGACCAGCCCGTACATTAAACGAGTCTACTTGCCCCGCAGAAGTGGCAAAGCAATGCAAATAAAGGCGTCTGAAGGGGAGTTCAGGGCTCCCCTTCATTGACTCCACCGTGCACAATGGTCTTTCTAATTGTTAGATTACACTAAAATTAGATGGACTATAATCTCACGCAACTCCAATCACTTTTTCAGCTGCTAATTGCGCTGCATGTTATGAAAAGGAGCAACACACACCCGTGAAGCAAATGCCAATTGAGCATGCCGAGAACTCTCTTACCCAACCCGACCTTCCACCCTTTGAATTCAAACGGTTTCTTGCGTGGGACACGTTGCAATTGGCTTTTCTTTTGTGGTCCTTTTTTCCTTTTTGTCTATTGCCAAGAAATGGGAATAAAGTTTAAAGTGGGACCTGGCAGTAGCAACTTTTGGTGATATGCTTCGTTAGGTGGGCTTCCATTCTTGTACGCGGCTAGATAGATATCTGTTTTTCATATACATTGTCGTTTCATGTCCATTCCTCGCGTATAAAAAGCACGTGACAGCATATGGATAACGAGTCATTAAGAATATTGTTGTTCTTGAGTAGGGTTTGCATAGAGAAAATTCTTTCAAGTTTATCTTGAAAGAGCTCATCAGATAGAAAAGATATTATGTATTAAGAGGATAAAAGAACAGCTTAAGTGTCAAAAATTGACATATGGAACACTTAAATGCTAAAAGTACGAAATATATATTTAAGTATTACTTTTTAAAAAAAAATTGGATCACTTCAATGCCAACTCCGACAACCACTCTTGAAAATCCTATTTGGTAATTTTTTAATAATTTCTATCACCTACATGGCTTGTCAAAGATCTACCTTGACTTACTCTCACTCAAAATGATGTCATATAAATATTAATAATATAATATTAAAAACTTTATAAAAAAAAAATAGCACAACATAGGGGGCACGCTGCCCACGAGGGTCATCAATGACCGCAAGGGTCATAGACACCCGAGTGAGAGCCAGCAACCCTTGTCAATTGATTGGCCTTGGCCTAGGCATCGGCAACCCTTGCAGCCATCACCGTTGCCCCATTGGTAATAGGACATCGACCATAGGTGGATGAGGGTGAGCCCTCTGTCTAAGCTGTGCTACTTTTTTTTTAATTAGTTTTTTATTTAATTTAAATTTGAATAGAGCAAAACGATGTTGTTTTAGCTAAGTATACCCACATCAATGCTCAAAACAACGTCTTTTTGGGCTTATCTAGCCACGTAAATGCCCAAAACGATGTCGTTTTGAACTTATGTCGCTGGAACATTTTGGCTAAATTTTCTTGTCATTAGCACTTAATTTATCATTTTTGCTTCGATTTTGGTACATAAGTGTACATTTCCGAAATTTTAGCACTTAAGTGTCCATCTATTCCAAATTTTAACACTCTAAAGGTGCGCACCTCGTATTAAGGGTATCCACTTAATTTGTCCATAAACTTTCGTTTACCGTTTTATGATTGTCCTCAAACCCTTTTCTTTTAAATTCAATTCGATTTTAAAGTTTTGAAAAGTCGACCAGGCTTGGTCCTTCATTAGTAAAAAGTAATTTGTCCACATGTCCCCCACATAGCACATTGTTTCTTTTCCATATCGATTGCGGCGCCCCTCCCTTCTTCGATAAAAAACAAAACCCGGGCATCCCCACCTATCACCACCCGGTGCCGGAGTCAATTAACACCGTCACTCTACTACCTCCATCAAGCTCACACATTGCATCCCCCAAACTCGACAACCATCGCTAGACTTAGCCAGCACCACTACCAGAACGATGCTTAAAAAAAAGGTGGACTTCTATGCTTAGCAGTTAGCACCCGTTGCCAAATCAAAATGATGCTCAGCCTAAAGTTACTTTAACTCTCGTCCCCCATGTTGTGATTCCATGTCCGTTGGCCCTCACCACCCATGCAACCCTAATTTCATAACGGTGCAATCCCTTTCACATTTTTCTTCTGGCCTAAGCTTCCGCCCGCATCAAGTATTTTTAACCAACGAACGTCTCCATCATATTCTTTTGGGGTTAACCATGAATTTATTCCGACCCAATAAAGGCCAAAAAGCACAAACCAAAGCCTCCCCCACCATCGCCCACCACCGCTGTCCACCACCACCACCACCACCACCACCTTTATTCATTCACCGTAACTCTTAAGGGCCAAAACCCACCAAGATTTCCGGCTTCTGACCCTACCCTTCTCGTTGTTAACCTCCCAAAGCCCGCCACGTGTCCTCCCCTATCCACTTTTTGTCCTCACTCTTTCCCACTTTTCGAAGCTTCTTGTTTTCCTTAGTCCTTACTCTTTCCCTATTTTACTTCCCATGCCTCTCCCACCTGATAAAGTGGCAACAAACTTACTAATCACTACTCTCTCTATATAAGCCCCCATCAACCCCTCCTGCTCTCCTCCATGCCTGACCACTGCTCATCTCTTGAACTATTCTTGAACAGATCATCGAGTTGCTCTCTTGACCGACCCAGCAATCTCTCCCGAGCGGTTTTCAGTTTCTATCCTCTTCGGAGATTCAGTGGAAGATTCTGAGAAGATGAAGAACAAGGTGTCTGCAATGGTGAAGCAGATGCTCGCGGCCTTGTCGGCGATGGCCAAGTCGAAGTCAGTGGCGTTCAGGAGGAAGACGGACGCCCTCCGGACCCGCCTCCTCATCTTCTCGCTGTTGCACCACGACAAGAAGTTCTTCGTCGGCACCCTCTCTCACAAGCTCCAGAACCTCCTCTTGCAACACCGCCACCACCACCACCATGACGAGGGGAAGCCTCTCGAGGAGGCCGACGACGCCGACCTGGCAGCGGAGCAGCCGAGCGAGAATGACATTGTCAGTTACTGCACCAGCGGAGCCCTGGTGCACGAGCCGACGCCCGTTCCGACTCACTGCGAGCCGGCCAAATGCGAAGAAGAAGATGGTGTTGATGATAATGAAGATGACGGGAAGTACCCAGATCTGACACACACGTTGTTCGATGATATCGATGACTTGGTGTCGGGTGGGTCCGTAATCGAGTTGGTGAAGCACAACAAGGAAGACAGAGGAGAGGAGTTCGTGCTGGAGAACGAGATCGACCAAGTCGCCGATCTGTTCATAAAGAGGTTCCATCGGCAGATGAAGTTGCAGAGGATGGAGTCTTTCAATAATTACCAGGAGATGCTCCGAAGAAGCGTCTGATTATCGACCATCGTTAAGGATTGACCATCATTTCGTAATGACGGGACTCCATCATGTGCAGTTGTATCTAACGTTTCAAAAGAAGAACAAGAAGAAGAACATTGATCTTCCCAATAACAAAGTTAGTCAGCAGTTGCTGTTTTGTCTCTTTAATTTTGTGTTTTTTGTCTCTCGTATTGAGAGATTATGAATATCTGGTGGCGTCGGTTTTTGGATTAAAGCCAGAAGAGGTGTTGTAATTTGGCCTTTGCCCCCATATAATAAGAAGAGACTGAGCTTTTGTGGAGACTTGCAATTCTTTCCTTCCTGAAGCAAACTCTCACTTTTTGTCCCCTGATGCTGCTTTTTGGGTGTTTTTCCATCATCGAAAGTGAAAGTATCGTAACAAGTAAGCAAGTTAGCACACCTTATGATTACATTTAAAGCCCATAATTTTCAGCACGTCATGTAATAGAGTGTGTTCCTGTCAAACTTAAATAGTCCTAGCCATAAACAATTCGACTTGTTTACATATAAATAATCAACATGTTGGGTGCAAATTGACTCTTTTTATCCATCCATGACACATTTAGGCATGCTTAATTATACGGATAAAATTCTTCACATAATCTGATATGTTCATACACATGCTGCACATTTACAGATAGGTGTCCATATCTCAAACATGTGAAACTCTCTTGTTGTGTAACCCATTCAATAAACATCTCCTATTTGGATTTCAATTTTGTGAGACAATTAACAAATGTGGCGAGACGCTAGTACTGTGGCAGCAAGAATACGACACAAAGACATAGAATTGCCGGCCCTCGTCACACGATCCTAACATTACTGAACGAAAAGGGTGAATTGGAAAAGCTATATCTTCCACCATCCTTTTGGTTTGTCGAGTAAAGTTCCACTAACCAGCTTTATGAATGATGGATTATAAGCATCGATTTCTTCCATTTAAGCAGGTATTCCATAGAGACCTATATTTGACCAAGCTAATAATCACATTCTCGACCTCTAACATCATGTTAATTTTGTCGATGATCCAGTCCAAGAATTTGTTTATGAGAATGTCCAATATTTCTGGCTTTTAGCTCTAGCCGAGGCCAAATTGGACTCAACATATTGCAACGCCCATCTCAGCTTTGCACTGGAGACCACCTCGATAGGCCCACTCAAGCCACTGAGTCTCTCGTTGATGAACCATGTCATCAGTTCCTACTGAAAATGATATATCTATCAATCATGTGACAAGATGAGTTTTCCATCCTTTGTTATTTATTGGAATAATGACATCAACGGCAATTAATTTTGGTCTTAATGTACTATGTGATCTATGAATTCTAATCCAACATACAGTGTGTTCCTTAAACTTTTTAATTTGTTCAATATGGTCCATGAACTTTTGGTAAATGTTCAAAATAGTCCATGAACTATATAAAAATATCTAATATTATCTTTAAGTTAATTTAGATTCAATGACAATATTCATCTAATCCAAGAACTAGTTTAAATATGTACCAGAAGTTCAGGGATTTCATTAAACAAATTAAAAGTTCATAAATAATATTGCACATTGAACTAAGGTTCATGCACCACATTGAACAAATTAAAAGTTCAAAAACTACATTGCATATTGAGGTCAAAGTTCAAGAATCATTCATGTTATTTTCCCTTATTTGTATGATTTATGACTTTTTTTCATGTACTTAAACTATTAGTGTACTTAGGTTGTGTTTATTTAAGTGAAAGAATTTTCTACGAATTGATTTTCTTGACTTTCATGCATTTAATTTAGGGATAATGCCACGAAAAACCCTAAACTTTACCCCCTATGATACATTTACCCTAAAAAAAAAATTATGACACAAAAAACCTCAAACTTTGCCATGTGTGACACATTTACCCCAAACTTTGCTCCGTGTGATACATTTACCCTAAACTTTTTTTTGTGCTAGCAAAAATCCTAAACTATGCCACTTGTGATAATTTTACCCTGAACTATATTACTCATGACAAATTTACCTCAAACCAAGGGCATTTCCATCATTTTCTATTTTTTTTTCTTTTTTTCTATTTTTTTTATGGAAGGGAGGAAGTCGGCGAGGGCCGCCCAGGCTTGGGCGAGCCTCGCCCGACACCGACAAGGGCCGCCCTCGCCTGGCGAGCCTCGTTGGTGTCAGGCAAGGGCTGCCCAGGCCAAATTCGGCTCGGGTGGACCTCACCGAACACTGGTGAGGGTCGCCCTCACTCGATTTGGCCTAGGCGGCCCTCGCCCGACACCAGCAAGGGCCGCCTGAGCCTTGCTTGGCGAGGGTGACCCAGGCAAGGGAGGGGTTGCCCAAGCCAAATCCGGTGAGGGTAGCCCTTCGTCGGACTTGGCCGCCTAGGCCAAAGTTGTCACGCCCCGACCCTCGAGCACGCGGCAACCCCAGTTCACTTGCGGTCATTTGATTTGCGACTCCCCAGGATCCGTCGCCGACCGTTATTTTTATCTTTTGATTAAACGCATGCGGAAGCGAAATACAATCCCCGGTCAATTACAAAAACAGGGATAGCAGGAAAACCCAACAAGAACACATTCAAAAGTACTGCTTTATTAACTAACTGATTAACCCTAGGAAGTTTACAAATACAAGCCCTTACCATGGGCATCTTCCTATCGAGCCAATGAGACCAACAAGCCAGGGTTAATCTACTCCCTTCAAAGACGGCCACGAGCCGTAACACGCGTCGATCCACCATCCTACGGGCCTGAAAAATGTTAACCACGACAGGTTGAGATAAACTCAGCAAGTCAAAGTCCTAAGCCCCAGTTAGGAACTTCGCTCGCCTTGGGAGTAATCTAACCATGCAACCTAATTCCGACAAACAACACATACCACACCTCAAGCAACATTATCGACGATTCAATAAGCAGTTGCAAACACAAGCAACCCTACCTCGGCCTCGCACACGCAACCCGCGTAAACCGTCAATTCAATCATCACGACATTAAGAGCATGCGAATAATCGAGCATCTCACACAACTTTCTCATGTCTCACACCCACACATGCTCCGATTATTAACGCCCTCCTGGGCCAACGGCACAACCTTATAGTTGGCGGTTTCTGGCTAAACCAGCTTCGTCCTCTTTACCTCGAGGCACGGCGACGTCAGGGGTCATCCCTTCCCTCTGACGGCATTCCCGAAGGAGCACAAGACCCGCCCACTACCGCAGTCCCGTCACATGTCCCCCGTCAGGCATCCGACCAAAGTCAGGCGACCAAACGGCCACGGCACAACCCCATAAGGATTGGCGGTCTTCCGGCAACGCCGGGTTCCTCATTTAATGTGATCATGCAACACATCATCAAGCAATCCAATTTTTCTTTGCTCTCGTCGTGAATGCAACATCGCTCATACTCATGCTCATGCGACATGCCAATAACCCACGCACATGTCATACGATCTCACTCGACAATTTCCAAAATTCGATTTTCAATCGCATTCAATCACGCCCATTCCCTAACTCTTGGGAACAACCAATAATTCAAGTCACGCCTGTCAATCAATTCCGACCAATCAACCTCACGATACTTTGCACACTTTTCCAAATAATCACGTATATTTAATAATAAATAAATACGTGTCCTCAAAACGATGCCCATCAACTATTTCCAACAATACTCAATTATCCAAAAATAAGTATAAAATATAATTATATTCAAAGATACTCATTTAAGAAACATATAATACTATAGTCGATTTTTCCTATAAAATAATTCAAGTCCTACAAAATACTTATAATTATTTTTCAATCCCATAATTAATTATCCAACCCAAATAATTTCATTTAGTAAAACTCTTCTTCAATAAACCAATGTCATTTAATAAAATAGTATATAAATACTATTGACTTTGGAAAAATAGACCATAGTAATTTTCCCTCAAAATTACTCAATTAAAACCATTTCCAATAAATAATCACCAATTAAAACCATTTCCAATGAACAATCACCAATTAAAACCATATCCAATGAATAATCACCAATTAATTATTTTCTCCAAAAATAATTAATTTTCAGCAATGAATAGTAATAACAATATTACTATTAATAATTCGAAATTATAAATTAATTTAATTAATAATTCCGAAAATAATAAATAATTATTATTATTATCCCAAAAATAATAATAATATTTATTAATACTAACCATGATTAACACTAAGCAAAGCTTAATCAAATAGTATTAAAACACTAATAATCATCATCCAAAACACTAATCAAAGTTTAAACTAATTAAACTACTCCTAAGCAAGATCAACCCCTAAATAAGGATTAGGAAATCGAGTCACGGTTTAGCGATTCCGACGACACGAGCGCGACGGCGGCGGCAAGGGGAACGCCCGGGAACTTCCGGCGCGTCGGGACCGGGTCTCGGCCGAGGGCGGCTGTCCACGCGGCAAAAGTCGAGAAACGAAGGAACCGGCGGCACGGGGCTGGCTGGTGGGCGGCCCGACAGCTCCGGACGGCGGCCAGCAGCTCCGGCGACCAGGCGGCAGCTCCGGTGAAGGCTGGACAGAGCTGGAAAGGGAGAAGGAGAGGCGGTGCAACTGGTTTCATGGGGCGGTAGCAAGCTGGGGTGACTCCGGTGCGGCGGAGGAGGCTCGGGGGTGGTCCTCCGACAGTCCTATGGCGGTGACCGGCGGCGGCGTGCAGCGGCAAGGCTGCTGGCCGCTTCTCCAGGTCACGGCCAGAGGGACCGAGAGGGAGAAACAGGCGGAGGCAGCGGGCGGTGGCTTGAGCTGGGGCGGTCGGGCGACGGCGAGGCAGCGGCCAGGGCGGAGGGATGACGGCGTGGGTGGCGGAGCTCGGGCGGTGCTCGGTTCGAACCAAAACCGAGAGTGAGGGGGAGAGCAGAAACCGAAAGCAGTAGGGCGGCGACCTGCAGCGGCTCGCGGCGGCCCGAGAGCAGTCCGGCGTCTGGGCAAGGCGGCCAGCGTTGCAGCGGCGCCGGCGGGGCGACGAGAACCGAAGCAAGGCGGCGACACGCCCGGACGGAGGAAGAAGACAGAGGAGAGGCACGGTGCAGCGGGGCAGAGCCGGTTCGGCCTGAGGCCGGCGAACGGCGGCGAGCTGGCGGGACGATGGTGCTGCAGCGGTGGTGGGTGGTGGTTGCAAGCAACGACGGCAGCAAAAGAAAGGGCAGCAGCAGCAAGCCAGGCGTCGACCGACAGAGAAAATAAGAAGAAGAAGAAGAAGAAGAAAGGAAGAAGCTGCAGTGGGAGGGGGAACGTGCTGCGCGCCCGAGAGAGAGAGAGAGAGATGGTGTCAGCAAGTGGGTGAGGAGAGAGAAAAAGAGGATAAGACTAGTCAACAAGTGGGAGAAAAAGAGAGGATAAGGGCAAGTGGGTGAGGGTGTCGACAAGGGGGGGGGGGGGGAAACGTGAAGAGGAAGAGAAAGAAAAGGGAGAGGGAGAGAAACGTGCGGAGGAAGAAGTGGGGGAAAAGAAAAGAAAACAAGACAAATATCTAAACAAGCTTCTGAGAGGGGTATTTTGGTTTTTTACCCCAAGACAAATTCCAAATATTTCCGCCTCCAAAACTCTACCCGTTGAATCCTTTTTCCAATAATTCGCCACAAATTCGGATGTTCTGCCCGCCCGCCCGACGCCGGTGAGGCTTGCCCAAGCCTAAGCAACCCAGCCGGCGTCAGGCGAGGCTCACCTAGGCTTGGGCGGCCCTTGCCCGACTCCGGCTCCGGCAAGGATGGCCTCGCCGGCTCCCTCCCTTCAATAAAAAAAAATAGAAAATGACAAAAATGCCCTTTAGCCCAAAAAAACTTTGGGGTAAATTTGTCATAAGTAATATAATTCAGGATAAAATTGTCACAAGTGACATGGTTTAAGGTTTTTGGTGACACAAAAAAAAGTTTATGGTAAATGTGTTACACAAGGCAAAATTTGGGGTAAATGTGTCACACAAGGCAAAGTTTGGGGTTTTTTGTGTCACAAAAAAAAAATTTAAGGTAAATATGTCAAAATGGGTAAAGTTTAGGGTTTTTCGTGGCATTATCCCTTTAATTTACTACAAATTATTAGTTAATGGAAAATCATCAACGATCAAAGAAAATATGCATGCTTAAAATTAGGAAAATAAATTCTTGAACTTGAAATAGGGAAAACATATTCCTGGAAAATTGATTTCCAGGAAAGTACTCCTTTATCAATTATCATGAAATTTTCCCCAAAACAAGCATATACTTAATTTTAAAAATGAATATACTCTTTATTTTGTCTAGCAAATATAAGCAAAAAAAAAAAAAAACAAAAACAAATATAGATACACATCTTCTAATACTTTCTTTAAAATGATTATTTTTACTGTTTATAAAATGAAATTATTTTCATCATCTATGAAATTATTTAAATATAATTTAACATTGATAATGAAAAAAATTATATTGGCTAATTATTTCTAATTGTACGGACGATTATTTATAAAAAAATTATTTTATAAATCATTTATTTTTCCCAAAAAAAGAAAAAGAAGAAAACCTCGTGGTATTATTAAATCGGCACTAACTATCCCAGATCAATAGTTATTCATCAATTTATGGCTTTTCGTGACACAATTCGACAACAGATGTGTTAGCCTTGTAATCTTTTGACTAATGATAGTGCGCATTGCACGATGTAACTACATATAAGGCCAGTACACAGGCCACCTCCGATTTCGATTGGGAAGCTCCTGATTTTCTGTCAATTTCCGCACATCGTGTGCTCAGAAGGGCGACAGGTTGAATTAGAACTCTCTGTTCCCAGCTAAACGCAAACTGTCTTTTTGGGATCGCGCACGCTAATTAATGTTGTGAAAACTATAATAATAATACTGATAAATCTTAGTGGCAGCAGCAGAAGCATTATTGGCTAAGATTATTAAAAGTGTACTAACTTTGGAGTTTTCGATCCCATTAAAATCAGATCTGTTTCAATAATTAAGAACAGCCCGCCATCGGTTTGACGATGAGTCACGCAACTCACTGACAATGAAGGTTTCCTCTTATGAATTTTTTTTTTATAATAAACTCCGCCATTAAGTAGCATTAGAAAAATATTATTATTTTGGGGTACCTTTTTTTTTCGCATAAAATAAATAATTTAAAAATATTTTGTTAAAAATAGTTGTTTATATTGCTTATAAAAGTGATCGGATGAACAAAAATATCGTTTATAAAAATGAAATATTTTTCATTGACTAATTATTTAATGCGATACAAAGTAATTATTTAAAAAATATATTTTTCAAATATTTTATTTTCTGTAAAATAAATAGAGCCTCAATCTAAAATTAGTTTCTATTAGCAATTGCTATTTCCTATATTTTCAATGTAGCAAATATTTCAATCTTTATATTTAATGTCAATCTTTTATTTCCACAAATCAATGATTTGAATATATTTTCTTAAAAATAGTTATTTGTATATCTTATAAAAATGATCAAACAAAAAAAAAAAATTTTATTGTTCAAGAAAATAATAATTTTTTATTGACTAATTATTTTGAACGATACAAGTAATTATTTTTAATGAAATGGTTTTCAAATCAATCATTTTTTGCGAAATAAAATGAGCTTTAATCTAAACTTAGTTTTATTAGCGATTGCAGATTTCCTAAATTTTAAATGCATTAATAATGTCGATCATTTTATTTATTATTTTTTGGTTCATGTCTACAGTTAAAGATTAAAAATATAGCTTAAAATGATATGTTTTAAATAGAGAAGGACAAGATGGATTAGTGGGAGGAGCACATGGTTGATGGGTATCTACGATTCAATCTTAGATTTCTAGGGTTTAAAAAATTTGGAAAAATCCATCCCTCCTTCTGCTGCAGAAATCGAGCCCTGAAGTCTGGGTCCGTGAAGTCACAAGGCTTCCCATTTCCGATGTCTAGGAGTAGATCATGAGAGGATGAAATCCCCATCTTCCTCTAGATTAATTTATTTTTGCTCACCCAACCCAATATAGGCTAGAAATATGCATGTGATGCCACGAAAAAAGAAAAAAATTATGTAATGAAACCATTATGGAGGAGATTAGCTCTGGATTGGTTCATGTAAGTTTGATTCATTATTGTCATTTGGTCATGTGCATATGAGATCTAATATAATTAATATGCATCTGACACATGCAAGAATTTTTCAATTCAATGGGTCGATACTTGAGCGCGATAGTGAGGCAATATTAGAAAGAAATGTTTTTCATCTCATTACACTAAAGTTTAGAAAATCTTCGGAGGAGGAGGCACCATAGTTCCAACTCTTGAATTGAACTTTGGCATTCTACCCATGATTCTATATTAAGGTTAGCCCTAGAAAGATGAACATCACAACATGGAATGGACCACGTTGTGACATGCCTCAATCAAAAAAGGAAATGCGAATGGTGCAGTCGCACCATCTGTCTGTAATTCACGATGCAACATACCATGAGACATGCCCATGCCGAATTAATTATAATCTAAGATATTAGCTAATAGTCGGGACAACTTAAGTGCTAACACATAACGATTGAAGCAAAAGCACGGTTTTCGACGCATCGACAGGAACTGCTGGCCCAGTCGTAAATCTTAGATACCCGTGTGCCGGATCATGGAATATGGCATAGCTTGCACATGTCGTGTTCCATTCGATCCATGTATAACCTAGTCAATAGCAAGAAGGCGTCCTCTCATTTCCGAGGCCGCCTAACACGTCCAAACGCACCCCAAAATGGGACACCGCGATACCCCAAATCGTCCAACTTGCAGGCCAACGGTCTATGGCCGGTCGATGGACGACTGCAAACGATGTCTGGTCTCTCTCGATTCTAACAACAAAAGCAAAATGTAGCTTGGAAAAGCTAGCGAAAGGTGTCGAGCTCGAGAAGATTTCGCTTTTTTTATTCAATGGTTCGCGGATTTAGGCCCTACCCCCATGTTCTCTGACCAGCAAGAATCTCTCTTTCCCTCTCTCTCTCTCTCTCTCTCTCTTCTTTCGGTCCCGTTGCGTTGTTTAAGCGTTGGATGCCATAAATTATAGGCGAAAATTCAAATTCTGTCTGCCTATAAGTACGCGAGCTCGGCCAGTCTGAGGTTATCCTGTGTCTTCTGAGATAGCCATGGCTTCTTCTCTGTGGTTTCTGTGCCTCGGCTTCTTGCTCCTTGCTTCGACAGCAAGGGGCGCCGCGCCGAGGAAGCCCGTGGATGTGCCTTTTGGCCGGAACTATGTGCCAACTTGGGCGTTCGATCACATCAAGTACTTCAACGGCGGTTCTGAGATTCAGCTCTCTCTTGACAACTACACCGGTAAGAACATTGTGATGTTAAGTACCGGTGCAAGATCTCATAGGACCCAGTTTCATCGGTCATTAGATCAACCAGCAATGTAGCTACTTTGTTGGTATGCTGAAATTTTTGAAAAACAGATGTGAAACTGTAATAAAAGAAGAACAGAATCGACCAAAATCTGTCAAAGCATTAAGCTTTTTTGCTGTCGCTTTTGCTCTGTTTTCCTTTTGACATTGCCTCTGCTTGTGAAGGGACTGGCTTCCAATCGAAGGGCTCCTACTTGTTCGGCCACTTCAGTATGCAAATAAAGATGGTTCCTGGCGATTCGGCAGGCACGGTCACAGCATTCTACGTAAGTCGCTGCCTTTTCTTCTGCAATCTGATCAATTTCTCGCTCTAGTTTTTGAAGATGGTTGTTCATTGCTGGAGAAATTGTAACTGAAACTGGTGCATTGTGTGTCATTGTTGCAGCTGTCATCTCAGAACTCAGAGCATGACGAGATCGACTTCGAGTTCTTGGGGAACAGAACTGGTCAGCCATACATTTTGCAGACCAACGTGTTCACCGGTGGGAAAGGAAACAGAGAGCAGAGGATCTATTTGTGGTTTGATCCCAGCAAGGACTATCACTCCTACTCTGTGCTCTGGAACATGTATCAGATTGTGTAAGTTCTCTTTTGCTTTACTCGAACCATCCGACTCTCGCTATGAAAAACAAGTTGGGCCACTAGCAAGCAAGTTCTGACTATGTGAACTTCGGCTCATCAGCAATTTCACATCGGCTTATGATAAACCGAGTCTGGCTCCACCCTGTTGATATTAGAATCAAGCAGATAATGAGCTTTTGTGAAATCTAGTGGATCGGTCGTTCTGATTCAATCCGTTTAAAGATTCCAACTTTAGCAGGAACTCAAGTCAAGTTATATCTTTTAAATGCACTTGGTACATACTCTGTTTGATCCAATGCACAATCTTTGAACCACGGATCTTTTTATGCTAAATGAAATATTCTGTTCTAATTGGGTCTCGAAAATGTGATGTACCCAACAGGTTCTTTGTGGATGATGTGCCTATAAGAGTATTTAAGAACTGCAAGGATCTCGGGGTGAAGTTCCCCTTCGACCAGCCGATGAAGATCTACTCAAGCCTGTGGAACGCCGATGACTGGGCCACGCGCGGGGGGCTTGAGAAGACCGACTGGGCCAAGGCCCCGTTCATGGCTTCCTACAAGAGCTTCCACATCGATGGCTGCGAGGCCTCTGTCGAGGCCAAGTTCTGTGACAGCCAGGGCAAGCGGTGGTGGGACCAGAAGGACTTCCAGGACCTTGACGCTGAGCAGTTCCGGCGATTGCGGTGGGTCCGAGAGAAGTTCACCATCTACAACTACTGTAATGATAGAGTTAGATTCCCCAGCGCGGCTCCTGAGTGCCAGAGGGATAGGGACATATGAAATTCTTTCTTCTTTTGTTCAATCTTTATGGATGTGATAGTTCTTTTAAGGGACTTACCAGATTTAACTTCATCCCTCGGCGATGGCGTTGTCCATTTTGTTATCTCTAGTGTGTAATAATCAGCTCAATTGTTCGTCAGTGACATTTTCAATCCATTGTCTCGATTGTTCGGTTTCTTGGCAAGAGATAGAAGTCCATCAGGACCCTCATGAATCTGAGAGGCTTCTCACGATCCGCTGACCCATGATCTCCTCTGGTTTCCCTCTGAGAAAGATGATCGAACCAAAGAAGATATGCATTCGAAGTTCCTAATCTTGAATTGCTTTCGAACCGGACAGCCAAAAAATGTTCAGACAGCTACGAGATGAAAGGAGAAACAGAACAGATATCCTAAGCACCTGATCCAATCTCTTGGCTTTTGTCTGCAACATTAGAGGCGATGCTGAGGATCGCAACCCGCCGATCTCTTCACTCGTATCTCCATTTCCGTTTTGTTGAATCAAGAAGCATCATCGCTGAGTGGAGTTATTGCTGCTGATGATGCACCGGACAGGGAGCGAACGAGTTTCTAGGATCAAGTCCGTTGAGTCAAAAGGTCAACCCCGTTTCAAGATTCGTTCCTCCCAACAATGACTAAACCAGAGAAGATTGGTTATATATTACGCACATGGAGTCCATTTTGTTGACCCGTTTCATTCCCACTGCAAGATATTCTAGCCGATCCTCAATCATAAATGAATACCTCCAGATCTATCCCCGAGAGGGAGGCCCCATTGAGGGTAGGTCGCGACAGATATGAATCTCCCTAGGCAACAAGATCCAAAACAAATATATAGTATAGAATGCTGAGTGTCTTGGATGGAGACTCAGTTTGAGGACTCAATTCTCAACCCATGTCGATTGAATTGAGTTTGTTCGAGTTTATTGTGAGATTTGGGGTAGCGTTCTTTCTTATATCGATTGCAGTTACATGAAATGTCGGATAATATGGATTTCCCATGAGACCCACCCAATTCAACAACACGTGCATGCTAGGTTTCGCATGAACCGGGATACACGAGAAATTTCCAATTGAACACTTATTCTTCCCACTGAAGAGTCACGGATTTAACGATTTTCCACATCCCCTTTGCGGCTACGAACAGAGCACATAAGTTGTCATTTACATGTCTTGATATGACTGTATGTTATACATGTTAACGACACATTGATTGATTCCATCGGCGAAATCGGATCTAATGACCTGCCGAGAAAGCAAATTGCTCGGATCACATCACTGCGACAACCCTTAGTAACATTGCTCATACCATACTCTCCATTTTTATTACATAGTCGTCTATCGATGCAGTCCGGACAGGCCAGACTGAGATGAACAACAGCAGGTTACATGCGAGCTTGGTGACAGTAACGCTCTCTTTCTACTTCTTCGAGGAAACGAAAACATCATCCGGGGATCGATCTCGAGACTGCTCTATGGTCAGCGGGGTTGACAAACTCACCTGCCCGCCACCACTGCCGGGCGATGCCTCTCCAGCCAGGGTTTGCGGCCTCTCCTTGGTCTGAACTTGGAGGATCCTCTGCTTGGTCTGCTGCCGCTTCTTGGGCTGGCGACACCTGGTCAGAACTTGGGGGATCCTCTGCTCGGTCTGCTGCCGCTCCATGGCCTGGCGCAGTTCGAGGAGGTCGTCCTCCCGTGTGATCGGGAACCAGTCCATTGTTGTCTGATGAAGCAAAGTTCGCCTCTCCACTCCTCTGCTTCTTATCCTTCTCATGAAAGTGGGAATCTTTATACGAGGGGACACGATGTCATTGTCATAATCGGTGATCGCTTCGAATGATTCGCCTCTCTGAATAATTCTCATTCTTGTTAGATTGGAGCAGCTGGTGGTGATGCCGTTTTGGCTCTGCTTTATTCGGTGATTCTGTTGTTTGTTCTCTTGGCTTGTCATGTAGTGGAAGAAAGATGACTAGTCCTATGGTGCACCGAGAGATGGATCCTGAGATTCCCATGAGGAGTAACTTCTTGTGTATGACAAAATATCACAACATATAGAAATTTAAAACCTTTGCGATCAACATACTAGATTTATTCTCTTCTTATCCGACGTTGCAAGTAATTTTTGCTATCTATCTTATATAATCTATCGGTGAAAAAAGAAAAATCCGTTCTTCTACACAAAGTATACATACACTAACTGGTTTTCATTAAAGCTTATGTCTCCCGCATGTTTACCGAACATACAAAAAATACTCATTCTTTTAGAGTAAAACTTATTACACATGTATAAAGTATTAGCCTTAATTATAATCAGGTAAGAGTATTTTAAGTTTCTACTTATATGTCAATTATTACTTACATAACAAAAAATGATTATTTGATATCATAGTCATAGAAACGGATGCAATATTCTTTCGATTTTCCCTAAATAGCACGAAAAGATAAAATTTAATTATTGAATCTAGTATTCTTATATTTCTTGTAATTCAAACGCAAATACGCTATCCCATAAACACACAGCTACCTCAGCCGTATACAATGGACTGCTTTTCATCTCCAAACACCATGGGTTTGTTCCGTGAAATTTTCCTGCCCAAGGGATCCAAAAAATGGCAAGTGGAGAGCAAACTCACATAACCAACTCATCATATCAAGCTAACAATACCATCTTTAAACTTAAGATGACCCTAGAACTTGGGAGGAATAGGAATGGTTTGGAAAGGCAGCTCTAGCTGTTTTTCTCCATCTCAGTCTTATTTTACAATTGAAACTTCGTACCTTTTTATAGGCAATACCAAGGTTATTACAAACTTTTACATACTCATAATAGATAAGGTGCAAGAGTCACGTGCATCTTCATAAGATGTTCTTACACTGACAAAGCACACTGACACACTTTGGCCAAAACTGATGCATTTCTTATGGTACCATAATGTATAATAAGTTCATAGGTCTACAAAGTCACTCTCTAAAAGGTCACAATATGATGAGGTGATGTGTTTAGCTATGTGTTCTTCAAAGAACATCGCGTGTCTTCCTCTTTTTATGTCCGAAGCGAGGTAAATTCTTTCGAAGTTTTAGCCCAGTGGGGCCTCTAAAAATGCTCTCATTTTGCAAGTATCAGGAGCATTGGATTCCTATGGGGGTATTACTTCTTGAGGCTAGCTAGATGTGCCAGATGTACCTTAAAGAGGAGCATCAATCATCATTTTGGACGGGAGACTATAATCCCAAGATCTTAGTCCACCACAAAGTTCCTGAGTGGAGGTTGCTAGCTAAGGTGAATGAACTAGTCTAGGAGGGTGACTTACATTGAACTCTCTAATAAGGTTTACCGGATCACATCTCTAGTCAATTCATATGTCTATCGATCGTCCCATAGCACTTCTACAGAATCACCAGGCCAAATTTCCTTGGGAATCATTTGATTCTTTTCACACAACATTTTCTAGATTGCCATGTATTCGAAATCAAGATTTGCAATATCCATATGACCTATGGATTGTTGCAAAGGAGACCGAGGGATTAAGTTATTCAAGTTTCATAGTGCAAGGAATATGAAATTTGTTGGTTGGTGAAATGTATCTCCATAGCCTATGGAGAATTACAATTATATGGACCTCTCTGAGGAAATTATATTTCTTGTCCATGAGTTTTAATTGCATGCCAAGCTGAACCCTCTAGTAACATAGCAGCCAGAACCATTGAAGGACTTCTGCTAGATGTTTGAAGTAATGATCCTCATGTCCTGTTTCATACCTCTTCATGAACTTGTAAATCCTTGCTGTTGAGGATTCAATGGCTACAGTAAGATTGTGATATACTACCAAAAAAGCCATTTGAATTCTTCAGGAAACTAAACAAGATAATTGAGAATACATGGATGGATGGATATTCATGATGCATTCCAAATGGTCAGCGTCTTAACCCATCAAATTGCCTAAAATCTAGAGCTGGTATTCCCACTAAATTTCTTACATCCAATGAAAATCTGCATTGCTAATGAAGATCTAGAATTTTTGGGGGAATATCTTTAGAAATATCTGATAAGGAGGCTGATGACGATGATCTCATTCCATGGAACGTGAAAATGAACATTTCTGCTTCTCTAGGTCTGGAAAGAAATCTGCAAAAACATTTTTCTCGCCTTTAATGTTCTTGGTTTTAAATGAATATTTTGAAACCATTCTTCTACCCATCTCAACTACGGGTTTGGAATCATCTTTTACTTGAATTTCAACATATGGGGGAATGATGACATGTCCACTTCTACTAAGAAGTGATGGCCAATAAATTGAAACTCAAAATTTTTTATTCCATAATTGACAGTGAAATTTTTTTTTGAATATAAGAGGGTAATGCATTTTAACCTGAAAGAATCTTCCACTCTTGTGTTCAGGCTCTTTTCTTACCATTTTCCTCTTCAAAAAGGACTACTGCCTATCATTTAACATTTGCATCAGTATGAAGGATACTTTTACCATTCAAAGGGATTAGTAACAAAGATAAATTCTACAACTTTTCCTTTAAGGATTTAATGGCCTTGGTTTGATCCTCTCCCCATGGTGATGGTTCTTTCTTCATCTTTTGTAGTAGATGCATAAACTTCAAAATCTAGAGATCAAAATTCCTAAGATAACTGACAATTCCTAGGGACTGTTGGGCTTGTTTGTGAGAAAGATTCTCGTCTGGAAATTGGATAAGTTCCTTTGCAATATAATCGCTTTCTATCTTTTTACTACAACATGGGAATTCAATCTCCTTCAAGGCAACCACCATCTTCTTGTGGGACAGCATATACCATACTGGTTAATCAGCTTGCAGTGAGATTTTCATCAGAATTGTAGAGGAGGACAGCATCAATGTATGTCTGGGAGCAGGCGTTAATTGGATGACATATTGCACATGGCCTTTTAAAATAACGATGGCATTGTTTTGAGGCTAAATAGAGGACTTTCCACTAGAAATGCTTGTTTTGAATGCAAAATTCAATTTTGTGTCTGTCTTCTGGATGAATTCCAAATTGTCAAAATCTTACTTTTAGATAAACTTTGAATAAATCTTGGCATTATAAATACTTGAAAACAATTTCTTATTTGGCAATGGAAACTTATCATCTTGGAGGAACTAGTTGAGAGGTTGGAATTGAAGACCAATCTCATTTTTTCTCTAGTTTATTCTGCCCTTTTTTTTTACACAAAAGGTTTCGCATGCCCATTGCGAGTCTATTGACTCAATTAGTCCTTGTTGGACTCTATCATCACACTTATTCTAGGCAAGTTGAACATCATTTGGGGTTCATTCCAAACGGGTTTGTCTTTGTTGGATTGATGTCTTCATTTTTCTTAAAAGGCAAGTGGATGAAGAATTTTTCATGTTTCCATAACAGATTCGGACAATTCTGGAGGAATTTCAAATGTGTTTCTACACAGGAAATATTGGGTCGACACTTTGTATTTAGACCAGGTAAAGTCTTTTGATGTCTACAAATTCTTTAAACTGTCTTTTGGACCAAAGTCCATTGGGCAAGATCCTCGGTTTGGGGAATTTGCCAAGAAGATCCCAATTAATAATGATATCTCGATCTGGAAATGAGGAACTGATGATTCTAGTGACAAAGCACTAAGGAAAAAACTCAATCTTTATGAGTTTGCTCCTTACTCGAGTTGCACGAGTCAGTTCCTAAAGCAACTGCGAAATACCTTGTGTGTAATTCCTAGTGGTCTTTAGGAAGGATGTTTGGATCAAGAATAAAGGCATCTGCTCGTGTGTTATGAGAGCTATTAACTAAATGGGTTTATCAAATGTGGACAAAAAAAAGTTCATGGGGATATAAAGCTTGACCGAGAGATTTCTCGAGCTAGCACTTTAAATACTTCAGGTGTTTAGATCCTTTTAGGTTTCTTCTTGAGCTCTCTAGCATTTCCGAGAGAACAAGTAGAGACCTCACTTGGCTCATCTGGCTCATAGAGTTCATCTAACTCAATATCACTAGTTTCCGAGAATGTTTCGATGACACTTACAATTTTGTCTGATGGTTCATCCTCATAAGAGAAAATGGATTCAAGGTCATCTTCTTCTTCAAGGGAGATGCATGTTCTTTTTCAATATCATGGACGAGATTTATTCTTCTCTTCTTCGTCAAATGGCAATTTTTGGTAAATGCCCCTTGCGTCCATATATAAAACATTCGACTTTCTTTTTTTTTAACATCGATGCTTCTTCATCGCTTACTCTTTATGAGAAACTTCCATTTTTCTCTTTTCTTCGTTTGGATGAGTACTTCTTGAAATGTTCCGTTTCTTATTTGAGCAATCACAAGTATGGCCGCATTTAATCTGGAAGACAGGATTCTTGCAGGCTTTGTCAAGAGTTTTGTTGTTTTCCGTTAGCTCTTTGAATGCCTTCTTGCGTAGGCATAATTCATCGAGGGCTGTATGAACAATTTGTTGGATTTCTCCAAGTAAAGCCTCAAGGGTTCTCCAAGTTTTATTCCGAAAGAACTTGTCTAACATACTAACAATTTATTTTGGTAAGGAAGATAAGAAAATGGGCTTCAAGGCTGGGACTCCACCTTGGGCATAGTAGAGCTTCATCATTTCCTGAAAGTGCTAATGAATGTCTCTTCATTTATAGGAACGGCAAGAACTCCATTCTTTTTTGCTTTAGGTTTGTCGGGCTACCTATGAAATACAAATGAAGGATCCGTGTTGCCGGGTTAAAATGTTGGGCCATAAAACTGTTCGGGTCAGTTGGTAAAATATTCACGCACCAATCTAGTAGACTTCTCGTGAATCTGTTAACAAATTCTAGGAGTAATGCAAAGCGACTAATCTCTGGATTCAAGGATCTGACATTCTTCCAGGCAAAGAATTCCTGCAACCTTCCATGCCATTCGTGGGATGGAAGATCATCAAGAATGGATGAGAATCTGGAGATACTAGAGGCTCCAGAGTTTGGCTGTGGATCATCTTTCCTTTGCATATCTTCATCTTTTTCCCTCGTGATAAAACTTATTGGAAGGATAGCTTCTGCTTCTATATGTGATTAACTTTCTTGTGAAAGTTCAAGAGATTCCGAATTCTCGATGTCAGATAGAGAGTTTCCGCTTGATTCTTCTTGAGATACAACAGTAATTTTTCAGAGTATTTTGGTAGTGGTCTCTCATAAATCGATAGGATTCGAGATTATAGAGGAAGAAGGAGGACGAGAGGAATAATCAAGTTGGTTTCTTGACATTTCCTTTTGTTTTTATGCAAGGATCTTACTCGGATGGCTAAGATATCAAACCTTCGGGAGCTTGAGCTTTGGAGATTAAGGTTTGAAAAAACGTCGGAGGAGGTTAAGGGAGAATAAGACAATCTCTGTTTTTCCTATGAAGGGATGACTAGTACCTCAAAAGATGAAGTTCATACGGGTCTTCTTGGAGAACCTTAATCTATTCTTTAGACTTGTTGATTTCAGCAGTCTAATCATCAAGATAGTGCCGAGGTGGCAAAGCTCCTGTTTCCATTCTCTAGAGGTTATCTTGAAGAAGTTGTAGCAGTTTATTTGGCACTACTAGAGTCTGATCTACTTGATAGTGAACATGGTCCAGATTAGCTTTTACTTTTCCTACTTCAATCTTTACTTCGAAGACTTTTGATTGAACATTTGTAACCTTAGTGGTTAATGTTCGTAGCACCTTATTCTGGGCTAGAGCATTCTGTCTGCTAATTAAGAACAGTTTCGTAGCACCTTAGTGGTTAATGTTCGTAGCACATAAGTTGTCATTTACATGTCTTGATATGACTGTATGTTATACATGTTAACGACACATTGATTGATTCCATCGGCGAAATCGGATCTAATGACCTGCCGAGAAAGCAAATTGCTCGGATCACGCCACCGCGACAACCCTTAGTAACATTGCTCATACCTTATTCTCCATTTTTATTACATAGTCGTCTATCGATGCAGTCCGGACAGGCCGGACTGAGATGAACAACAGCAGGTTACATGCGAGCTTGGTGACAGTAACGCTCTCTTTCTACTTCTTCGAGGAAACGAAAACATCATCCGGGGATCGATCTCGAGACTGCTCTATGGTCAGCGGGGTTGACAAACTCACCTGCCCGCCACCACTGCCGGGCGATGCCTCTCCAGCCAGGGTTTGCGGCCTCTCCTCGGTCTGAACTTGGAGGATCCTCTGGTTGGTCTGCTGCCGCTTCTTGGGCTGGCGCAACTCGGTCTGAAGTTGGAGGATCCTCTGGTCGGTCTGCTGCCCCTTCTTGGGCCGGCGCAGTCCGAGGACGTCGCACTCCCGCATGATCGGGAACAGCTGCATTGTTGTCTGATGAAGCAAAGTTCGCCTCTCCACTCCTCTGCTTCTTATCCTTCTCATGAAAGTGGGAATCTTTATACGAGGGGACACGATGTCATTGTCATAATCGGTGATCGCTTTGAATGATTCGCCTCTCTGAATAATTCTCATTCTTGTTAGATTGGAGCAGCTGGTGGTGATGCCGTTTTGGCTCTGCTTTATTCGGTGATTCTGTTGTTTGTTCTCTTGGCTTGTCATGTAGTGGAAGAAAGATGACTAGTCCTATGGTGCACCGAGAGATGGATCCTGAGATTCCCATGAGGAGTAACTTCTTGTGTATGACAAAATATCACAACATATAGAAATTTAAAACCTTTGCGATCAACCTACTAGATTTATTCTCTTCTTATCCGACGTCGCAAGTAATTTTTGCTATCTATCTTATATAATCTGTTAGTGAAAAAAGAAAAATTCGTTCTTCTACACAAAGTATACATACACTAACTGGTTTTCATTAAAGCTTATGTCTCCCGCATGTTTACCGGACTTAAAAAAAATACTCACTCTTTTAGAGTAAAACTTATTAACACGTGTATAAAGTATTAGCCGTAATTATAACCGGGTAAGAATATTTCAAGTTTCAATTTATATGTCAATTACTACTTACATAACAAAAAATGATTATTTGATATCATAGTCATAGAAACGGATGCAATATTCTTTCGATTTCCCCTAAATAGCACGAAAAGATAAAATTTAATTATTGAATCTAGTATTCTTAAATTTCTTGTAATTCAAACGCAAATATGCTATCCCATAAACACACAGCTACCTCAGCCGTATACGATGGACTGCTTTTTCATCTCCAAACGCCATGGGTTTGTTCCGTGAAATTTTCTTGCCTAAGGGATCCAAAAAATGGCAAGTGGAGAGCAAACTCACATAACCAACTCATCATATCAAGCTAACAATACCATCTTTAAACTTAAGATGACCCTAGAACTTGGGAGGAATAGGAATGGTTAGGAAAGGCAGCTCTAGCTGTTTTTCTCCAACTCAGTCTTATTTTACAATTGAAACTTCGTACCCTTTTATAGGCAATACCAAGGTTATTACAAACTTTCACATACTCATAATAGATAAGGTGCAAGAGTCACGTGCATCTTCATAAGATGTTCTTACACTAACAAAGCACACTGACACACTTTGGCAAAAACTGATGCATTTCTTATGGTACCATAATTTATAATAAGTTCATAGGTCTACAAAGCCACTCTCTAAAAGGTCACAATATGATGAGGTGATGTGTTTAGCTATGTGTTCTTCTAAGAACATCGCGTGTCTTCCTCTTTTTATGTCCGAAGCAAGGTAAATTCTTTCGAAGTTTTAGCCCAGTGGGTCCTCTAAAAATGCTCTCATTTTGCAAGTATCAGGAGCATTGGATTCCTATGGGGGTATTACTTCTTGAGGCTAGCTAGATGTGCCAGATGTACCTTAAAGAGGAGCATCAATCATCATTTTGGAAGGGAGACTATAATCCCAAGATCTTAGTCCACCACAAAGTTCCTGAGTGGAGGTTGCCAGCTAAGGTGAATGAACTAGTCTAGGAGGGTGACTTACATTGAATTCTGATAAGGTTTATCGGATCGCATCTCTAGTCAATTCAAATGTCTATCAATCGTCCCATGACACTTCTACAGAATCACCAGGCCAAATTTCCTTGGGAATCATTTGATTCTTTCCACACAACATTTTCTAGATTGCCATGTATTCGAAATCAAGATTTGCAATACTACATCCATATGACCTATGGATTGTTGCAAAGGAGACCAAGGGATTAAGATATTCAAGTTTCATAGTGCAAGGAATATGAAATTTGTTGGTTGGTGAAATGTATCTCCATAGCCTATGGAGAATTACAATTATATGGACCTCTATGAGGAAATTATATTTCTTGTCCACGAGTTTTAATTGCATGCCAAACTGAACCCTCTAGTAACATAGCAGCCAGAACCATTGAAGGACTTCTGCTAGATGTTTGAAGTAATGATCCTCATGTCCTGTTTCATACCTCTTCATGAACTTGTAAATCCTTAGAGTAAAACTTATTAACACGCGTATAAAGTATTAGCCGTAATTATAATCGGGTAAGAGTATTTCAAGTTTCAATTTATATGTCAATTATTACTTACATAACAAAAAATGATTATTTGATATCATAGTCATAGAAACGGATGCAATATTCTTTTGATTTTCCCTAAATAGCACGAAAAGATAAAATTTAATTATTGAATCTAGTATTCTTAAATTTCTTGTAATTCAAACGCAAATATGCTATCCCATAAACACACAGCTACCTCAGCCGTATACGATGGACTGCTTTTTCATCTCCAAACGCCATGGGTTTGTTCCGTGAAATTTTCTTGCCTAAGGGATCCAAAAAATGGCAAGTGGAGAGCAAACTCACATAACCAACTCATCATATCAAGCTAACAATACCATCTTTAAACTTAAGATGATCCTAGAACTTGGGAGGAATAGGAATGGTTTGGAAAGGCAGCTCTAGCTGTTTTTCTCCAACTCAGTCTTATTTTACAATTGAAACTTCGTATCATTTTATAGGCAATACCAAGGTTATTAAAAAATTTTACATACTCATAATAGATAAGGTGCAAGAGTGACGTGAATCTTCATAAGATGTTCTTACACTAACAAAGCCCACTGACAAACACCTTGGCCAAAACTGACAAATTTCTTATGGTACCATAATTTATAATAAGTTCATAGATTTACAAATTCACTCTCTAAAAGGTCACAATATGATGAGTCGATGTGTTTAGCTGTGTTCTTCTAAGAACATCGCGTGTCTTCCTCTTTTTATGTCCAAAGCGAGGTGGATTCTTTCAAAGTTTTAGCCTGGTGGGGCCTCCAAAAATGCCCTCATTTTGCAAGTATCAGGAGCATTGGATTCCTATGGAGGTATTACTTCTTGAGGCCAGCTAGATGTGTGCGATGTAACTTAAAAAGGAGCATCAATCATCATTTTGGAAGGGAGACTATAATCCCAAGATCTTAGTCCACCACAAAGTTCCTGAGTGGAGGTTGCCAGCTAAGGTGAATGAACTAGTCTAGGAGGGTGACTTACATTGAATTCTGATAAGGTTTATCGGATCGCATCTCTAGTCAATTCATATGTCTATCAATCGTCCCATGACACTTCTACAGAATCACCAGGCCAAATTTCCTTGGGAATCATTTGATTCTTTTCACACAACATTTTCTAGATTGCCATGTATTCGAAATCAAGATTTGCAATACTACATCCATATGACCTATGGATTGTTGCAAAGGAGACCAAGGGATTAAGATATTCAAGTTTCATAGTTCAAGGAATATGAAATTTGTTGGTTGGTGAAATGTATCTCCATAGCCTATGGAGAATTACAATTATATGGACCTCTCTGAGGAAATTATATTTCTTGTCCACGAGTTTTAATTGCATGCCAAACTGAACCCTCTAGTAACATAGCGGCCAAAACCATTGAAGGACTTCTGCTAGATGTTTGAAGTAATGATCCTCATGTCCCGTTTCATACCTCTTGATGAACTTGTAAATCCTTGCGGTTGAGGATTCAATGGCTACAGTAAGATTGTGATATACTACCAAAAAAGCCATTTGAATTCTTCGGGAAACTAAACAGGATAATTGTGAATACATGGATGGATGGATATTCATGCTGCATTCCAAATGGTCAACGTCTTAACCCATCATATTGTCTAAAATCTAGAGCTGGTATTCCCACCAAATTTCTTACATCCAATGAAAATCTATATTGCTAATGAAGATCTAGAATTTTGGGGGGAATATCTTTAGAAATATCTGATAAGGAGGATGATGACGATGATCTCATTCCATGGAACGTGAAAATGAACATTTCTGCTTCTCTAGGTCTGGAAAGAAAATCTTCAAAAACATTTTTCTCGCCTTTAATGTTCTTGGTTTTAAATGAATATTTTGAAACCATTCTTCTACCCATCTCAACAACTACGGGTTTGGAATCATCTTTTACTTGAATTTCAACATATGGGGGAATGATGACATGTCCACTTCTACTAAGAAGTGATGGCCAATAAATTGAAACTCAAAAACTTTTTTATTCCATAATTGACAGTCAAAAATTTTTTTGAATATAGGAGGGTAATGCATTTTAACCTGAAAGAATCTTCCACTCTTGTGTTCAGACTATTTTCTTACCATTTGTCTCTTCAAAAAGGACTATTGTTTATCATTTAACATTTGCATCAGAACGAAGGATACTTTTACCATTCAAAGGGATTTGTAGCGAAGGTAAATTCTACAACTTTTCCTCTAAGGATTTAATGGCCTTGGTTTGATCCTCTCCCCATGGTGATGGTTCTTTCTTCAACATCTTGCACATGGCCTTTTAAAATAACGATGGCATTGTTTTGAGGCTAAACAGAGGACTTTCCACTAGAAATGCTTGTTTTGGATGTAAAATTCAATTTTGTGTCTGTGTTCTGGATGAATTCCAAATTGTCAAAATCTTACTTTTAGATAAACTTTGAATAAATCTTGGCACTATAAAGACTTGAAAACAATTTCTTATTTGGCAATAGAAACTTATCATCTTGGAGGAACTAGTTGAGAGATTGGAATTGAAGGCCAATCTCATTTTTTCTCTAGTTTATTCTGCCATTTTTTTTTACACAAAAGGCTTCGCATGCCCATTGCGAGTCTATTGACTCAATTAGTCCTTGTTGGACTCTATCATCACACTTGTTCTAGGCAAGTTGAACATCATTTGGGGTTCATTCCAGACGGGTTTGTCTTTGTTGGATTGATGCCTTCATTTTTCTTGAAAGGCAAGTGGATGAAGAATTTTTCATGTTTCCATAACAGATTCGGACAATTATGGAGGAATTTCAAATGTGTTTCTACACAGAAAATATTAGGTTGACACTTTGTAGTTAGACCAGGTAAAGTCTTTTGGACCAAAGTCCATTGGGCGAGATCCTCAGTTTGGGGAATTTGCTAAGATGATCCCAATTAATACTGATATTTCGATCTGGAAATGAAGAACCAATGATTCTAGTAGTGAAAAAGCACTACGGAAAAAACTCAATCTTTATGAGTTTGCTCCTTACGCGAGTTGCACGAGTCAGTTCCTAAAGCAACTGCGAAATACCTTGTGTAATTCCTAGTGGTCTTTAGGAAAGATGTTTGGATCAAGAATAAAGGCATCTGCTCGTGTGTTATGAGAGCTATTAACTAAATGGGTTAATCATATGTATGTAGAATTTCTCAACATAAATAACCAATAAAAAAAAAAAATGAATCAGATTCATATATGACTGTAAAACACCAAAACTTATATGTACAGCAAGATTAAAAACATATATGTTTGAACCATAACCTCACTTAAAGAAAAAGAGATCGGACTTATGGTAATCAACGATCTATTAGAATGCAAAATTTTCATCTTTATGACTTATTTCAATATAATAGCTTTTTAATGGGATTAAATGACTGATAAATATAACTTATTCTTTTATATGCTAGAGAAGGAACTTAACAAACCTTAATCAATAGAGTGTCCACTAGGTTCCTCTTATTACAGACTTCAGTTAAACACAATTGCCTACATTTTGCTGCTCAACTAGACCCGTTATTAATATATGCCAAAACCTAATTCAATAAAATCACTTAAGGGTTTAACATATATTGGAATATCCATTAACCTGATTATTTAAAATAGAAAATTAATTAATTAATGTAAGTCCATATTATAGGAAATTTCCAACAATGTGGACATAAAAAAGTTTATGGGAAATTTCCGAGGTATGGCTGCTAATTTTTAAGGGTCTTTGTGTTCGGCTGGTATGGAAATGGGTCCGAATCTCCCTGTAATGGAATCTGATTGTGGAGGGGTTACGGGTGCTTCCTTGGCCGTAGTAGGTACTAGGCGGGATCAGCTGGTTGTAGCTCATAGGTTGTTAGATCAGCCAATTGTAGACAGTGCTCAGGCTGGTTCAGGGCAGGGGAATGGCTCTGTTTTGGGGTCTCACGAACTGAATGTTGCTGTGAATGATGGTCGTTCTCAGGCCGCTGGAATTAGGGCTCCTGCTCATCAATTGGCTGTTGCACAGAGGGGTTCTGTGCAAGGGCGGGAGACCCAATTAGTGAATGGTAGTCGGGGTATAGAAAAAGGTTTAGCTTCTGCTTTGGGGACGAATTACATTTACTTCCGGGTGGAAGACCGTAATCGGGGTGGGGGTCTAGAGTTCTGCTGGAGTTAGGAATGTTTCGCGGGGGCTTCCTATGCAAGGGCGAGATGTCCAAGAATGTCTCACAAAGTGGGTTGATGGGTCCTTCACAAATGAAACAAATTGGACAGCAAGGTCGTTCCCCGCCTGATCGTTCTTGGGTCAATGTTGCTAGGACTGCCATGAAAGGTTACAATCTAACCTTTGTCAAACCTGCTTGCATCAATAACAAGCTAGTGGCTGAGGTTTCGGATGAGGTGTTGGGGGCTTCAGACCCGCTTTGGAAGGAATGTATTGTGGGATACTTGGTAGGGAAAAAACTACCATTCAGGCTGGTTGAATCAGCCATCAAGCATGTGTGGGGTGATAAGGTAGTGGAGGTCAAAGCTAATGATCAAGGTTTTTTTTTTTCCATGTTCCCGGATCCCGAGTTCCGTAGAAGAGTGCTAGAAGGGGGGCCGATGACAGTAGCCCGTGTGCCACTTATGTTTCAACAATGGCAACCATTACTTGAGCTTTCGAAGAACCAACATGATGCAATTCCGGTGTGGGTCCGTTTTAAAAACATTCCTTATGCATTATGGTCCGCCCCGGGGATTAGTGTAGTGGCTAGTGTGCTAGGTAAGCCACTCTATGTTGACCAACGCACTGAACAAATGAAATTGCTCTCTTTTGCTCGTGTTTGTGTGGAGATTTCAGCCAAGTCGGAGTTTCCATCCTCAGTTGATGTACTCATCAGTGGAATCATACGCAAGGTAGATGTTGAATATGAATGGAGGCCAGTTTGCTGTCCAACTTGTAACTGCTTTGGGCATAAATGCTTGTCCAAGGAGCCTATTGTGGAGGATGCTACTTTGGCCTCCCAACCTCCTAATGAAAGAGCTCTCCCGTTGGCTGGTGTCAGAGACGTGGATGGTGGCCCCCGGTCTAGACTCGAGTCGGTGGAGAAGGTGAAAGAGCACGGCCTGCTGTCCCTGATGAGGCCACATCTGACTTACTTGCTTCTACAAATGTGGAGGATGGATGGAAGAAGCAACAAAGGAAGAGTAAGAACAAATGGAAGGCAGAACCTGTCTCAACCAAGGCCTGCTCTTCCAGCATCTCTATGGTTCGGCCACAGCAGCATCCAGTCCCTATGTCTGCTCGTTCTTCATCATCTACATCTCTAATTTCAGGTGACGGTATGGATGAAGGAGGCGAATTGGGCAACAACTCTGAGGATGATCTTCTTGAGGTAGGCGACACCAAGATCCATCAACATATGGTGAGAACGGCTGCTGATCTAGTTATTGAGTTGCCCGATATGCCTCCGTTGAGGCCAGCTGCTGATCTGGTCGGTACGGCCCCCAAAATGGCTAGTACCAAACATGTTGATCCTGGTATGCAAGGCCCTACTCGAATTGAACCGACACTTGTTTCTGGTCCTTGTCCTCCGCAGGAGTCCAAGAAAGGTCCCAGTTCGTTGACATCAAACCGTCGACGTACGGGATGGCGTAAGTGAACTTTTCTGATGCTTATAGTTATATATGTATATAGGTATATGGAATATAAGGGGATTAGTAGACCCGGTCCGTCAAGCTGAAGCCCGCAATCTTGTGCGGACTCATAACCTTTGTTGTATAGGTATTTTGGAGACCAAGGTTCCTGCTGGTCGTTTTGAGGACATCTCATCTAGAATTGTTGCTGGTTGGCTGTGGATCTCAAACTATACATTCTCTCCTAGGGGTCGGATATGGGTGGGATGGGATCCTAATAGAGTCAAATTTGATGCCCTTCTAGCTCATGGCCAAGCTATTCATGGCAAACTTTCGGACCTTAGTTTTGGTATATCTTTTAACTTGTCGGTTATCTATGGGGAGCACACATTTGGGGCCCGTAGGTTGTTATGGGCTGACCTGGTTCAGCTGGGTTCCTCTTGGATTAATTGTCCATGGATAGTTGCTGGGGATTTTAATGCCATCCTTGACCCCTCAGATAGAGTGGGTGGTTCGACCGCTTGGATCCCATCTTTTGATGAACTGAGGGATTGTCCGCCCAGCTATGCTCTCGACCTTCGGTATGTTGGCTATAGACACACTTGGTCGGTCTCCTCGGGGGCTAATCGGAAAATTCGCAAGATCGACGAGTTGTGGTGAATGGCAAATGGTGTCGGGACTTCTCATTCTCTCGAAGCTTCTTTTATCGCACCGGTATCTCGACCATACTCCTATGATTGTGAAGATTGCTAACCCGTTGTCCAGGAAGAAACCATTTAAATTCTTCAATTTCTGGATGGACCATCTTGATTTCTGGCCTCTTCTTAACCGGGCTTGGTCTATCTCAACGATAGGTACTCCCATGTATCGATTATACTCCAGATTAAAAGCAGTGAAGATCCTCCTTAAGCAAATGAACAAGGATGTCTTCTCTGACCTCTCTACACATGTAGCGGTTGCTAGGGGGGCTCTAAAGACTACCCAAGATGCCTACCGTTTGGATCCGCTCAATGTTCACTTGGCGGAAATGGAGAAAACACAACTCAAGCAGTTTTATGAGCTCAGGTCCCGAGAGGAGTCATTTTTCCGCCGAAAATCCAGAATACGGCTAAAAGAAGGGGATCTCAATACAAAATTTTTTCACCATTCGGTCAATAATCGGCATCTCCGGAATAGAATCCTGTCCGTTAAGGATAATATGGGCAATTCTGTCTCTGATATCAAGGAAGTCCATAACCTCTTTATTCAACACTTCCGGGAGTTGCTTGGCCCGGAAGCACGAGAGGTTCGGCCATCTTTGTTGGAAATAAAAACTGTGTTGAGAGCCGGTATTACAGATGACCAGGTGCGTTTATTATCTAGTCCTGTTTCGTCCTCTGAAGTCTATGATGCTATATTCTCGTTAGCGGGAAACAAGGCCCCTGGCCCTGATGGGTTTAATGCTGAGTTTTTCAAGAAAAATTGGGAAGTAGTAGGCCAAGATGTGACTGAGGCTGTTATACACTTTTTCAATACTGGAAGTCTTTTGAGGGAAGTTAATAATACAATCCTCGCCCTTGTGCCAAAAATTCCCAATGCTTCTTCTGTGGGGGACTTTAGACCGATTGCTTGTTGCAATACTATCTACAAATGTATCACTAAGATTATTGCAAAGAGAGTGGCTGCAGTCACCCCCTCCCTTGTAGGCCCCTTTCAGAATGCATTTATCAAAGGTCGGAGAATTAGTGATAACATTTTACTGGCTCAAGAGTTATTCAGTCGTTTCCACATAGAGCCGTACCTCCCTAAATGTGCAGTCAAGGTGGATTTTCAGAAAGCCTATGATACTCTTGATTGGAACTTTCTTGAATTAACCTTACATGCTTTTGGGTTTCCTAGATGGTTGATTGATCGTATTATGATTTGTGTAAGGACTCCTAAATTCTCTATTTCTATCAATGGAGAGCTGCAGGGGTTTTTCCCAAGTGGGAGGGGGCTAAGACAAGGGGATCCAATGTCTCCCTATCTATTCACCCTTGCTATGGAGGTCTTGTCGGGTATCATGTCTCGGCAGGCTAGTCTACCTGGGTTCAAGTTCTTCTGGAGATGTAAACCCATCCGGTTGTCACACTTATTTTTTGCGGTACGCTTGTCTTCCTCTTACGTGAAGGTTCTATGATTGCATGCCAATGCCTTAAGGAGGGGTTGCAATTATTCTCCTCCCGGAGTGGTCTAGGACCGAATCTAAGTAAAAGTGAGGTGTTCTTAGGCCGGAGGCTCGCAAACTCTAGGGATCAAATATGCCAGATGTGGGGTTTTCAAATGGGGTCACTTCCAGTCAAATATCTTGGAGTTCCTATTATTACTAAGAGGTTGGCCAAAACGGACTGCGTTGCCCTGGTAAGTCTTCTTAGTGCACGGGTACATTCTTGGACTCTCCGTTTCTTGTCCTTTGCTGGTCGGCTATTACTTATCAAATCAGTCCTTCATGCCATCCAAGTATATTGGGCTAGCATTTTCATATTGCCAAGCTCAGTCTTGAAAAGGATTGAGCAAATTTGTAGACAATTTCTGTGGAAGGGACCCAATCTAGGCTCTGGGGGTGCCAAAGTGGCCTGGGAAGATGTGTGTCTCCCTAAGGCTGAAGGAGGCCTTGGGTTAAGGACGCTAAAGGAGAGTAATAGAGCTTCTATGATGAAACATATTTGGGTTCTATTTACTGACAAGGAATCGCTATGGTGTAAATGGATCCATGCCACTTACTTAAAGCACAAGTACTTCTGGACTATGTCTACGCCGACAACGTGCTCTTGGGCTTGGAGGAAAATTCTAGCCTTGCGTTCTGATATTCTTAGCCAGTCGGTCACCGGCGGGTAGGCAATGGTCGCTCGGTGTCGCTCTGGTTTGATCCTTGGCATCCTATAGGCCTGCTGAATGAGTTGTTCTCTAATTCCTCCATATCTTTGTCCGGCCTTACTAGGGAAGCAAAGGTGGCGGACCTCTTCTCACCGACGGGGCCACTTTGTTCTTCAATGTCTTGAAGCTGGTCATATCCGGTTCCACCTCTCCTTAATAGCCCGGACGTTTTCACTTGGAAGCCTCTCTCATCGGGTGAGTTCTCGATCGCCTCGGCTTGGGAATCTACCGTGTCGGGCTTTGCGAGTCCCTTGGTCTTCTTTAGTGTGGCACAAATCTTTAGTACCAAGGCATCAATTTTTACTTTGGTTGATTGCTAGAAACCGATTACCTACCCAGACGTTCCTTCTTTCGATTGGGAGGCTTACTGGTGCTTTGTGTGTGCCTTTTGTAATTCTAGGCCGAGATACTATTGATCACCTATTTTTTGATTGCCATATAACACATGCTCTTGCTGTCTCGTGGGCGGGCAAGTGCAATTTGGCTTGGCCGGGAGGATCGTGGAGTAATACCATGGTTTGGGCCAGCAATAATCTTTTTGGTAAAGGCTTCCAGAAGGATGTACCCAGGTTTTCCTTTGCTGCTCTATGTTATATTATTTGGAAGTCCCGTAATGATATCTTATTTCGGAGTAAAGTGGTCTCCATTCCCTCAATGAAGTACTATATATTCAAGGCTGTTAGGGACAAGGTGTTGTCTGGACCATTGGTTCAAGACAATATAGTGAATAGACGTCTTCAGAGAGCTTGGGGTTTAAGTACCTCCATTTTTACTGGTTAAGATTAATGTGATATCATCCTGGGTGTTTTGTTGATGGTTCTGTTGTTGTAACTATTAGTTATCCTTGGATTGCGGTTCCTTTCCACTCAATAGTCTAAGTTGAGTGCAAATTGGAGCCGTCATCCGTTAGGTTGTACATGTTATGGTTGGCATTTATACAAGTTTACCTTACCAAAAAAAAAAAAAAGTTTATGGGGATATAAAGCTTGATCAAGAGATTTCTCGAGCTAGCACTTTGAATACTTCAGGTGTTTAGATCCTTTTAGGTTTCTTTTTGAGTTTTCTAGGATTTCCAAGAGAACAAATAGAGACCTCACTTGGCTCATCTGGCTCATAGGGTTCATCTAACTCAATATCACTAGTTTCCAAGAATGTTTCGATGACACTTACAATTTTGTCTGATGGTTCATCCTCGTAAGAGAAAATGGATTCAAGGTCATCTTCTTCTTCAAGGGAGATGCATGTTCTTTTTCAACAGCATTGACGAGATTCATTCTTCTCTTCTTCGTCAAATGGAAATTTTTCATAAAATGCCCCTTGTGTCCATATATAAAACATTCGACTTTCTTTTTTTTAACATCGATGCTTCTTTATCGCTTACTCTTTATGAAAAACTTCCATTTGTCTCTTTTCTTCGTTTGGATGAGTACTTCTTGAAATGTTCCGTTTTCTTATTTGAGCAATCACAAGTATGGCCGCATTTAATCTGGAAGCCAGGATTCTCGCTTTGCCAAGAGTTTTGTTGTTTTTCGTAAGCTCTTTGAATGCCTTCTTGCGTAGGCATAATTCATCGAGGGCTGTATGAACAATTTGTTGGATTTCTCCAAGTGAAGCCTCAAGGGTTCTCCTAGTTTTATTCCGAAAGAACTTGTCTAACATACTAGCAATTTGTTTTGGTATGGAAGATAAGAAAATGGGCTTCAAGGCTGGGACTCCACCTTGGGCATAGTAGAGCTTCATCATTTCCTGAAAGTGCTAATGAATTCTCTTCATTTATAGGAACGGCAAGAACTCCATTCGTTTTAGCTTTAGGTTTGTCGGGCTACCTATGAAATACAAATGAAGGATCCGTATTGCCCGGTTAAAATGTTGGGCCATAACACTGTTCTGGTCAGCTGGTGAAATATTCACCCACCAATCCAGTAGACTTCTCGTGAATCTATTAACAAATTCTGGGAGTAATGCAAAGCGACTAATCTCTGGATTCAACGACTGGCATTCTTCCAGGCAAAGAATTCCTGCAACCTTCCATGCCATTTGTGGGATGGAAGATCATCAAGAATGAATGAGAATCTGGAGATACTAGAGGCTCCAGAGTTTGGTTGTGGATCATCTTTCCTTTGCATATCTTCATCTTTTTCCCTCGTGATGAAACTTATTGGGAGCATAGCTCCTGCTTCTATATGTGATTGACTTTCTTGCGAAAGTTCAAGAGATTCCGAATTCTCGATGTCAGATAGAGAGTTTCTGCTTGATTCTTCTTGAGATACAACAGTAATTTTTCAGAGTATTTTGGTAGTGGTCTCTCATAAATCGATAGGATTCAAGATTATAGGGGAAGGAGGAGGACGAGAGGAATAATCAAGTTGCTTTCTTGACATTTCCTTTTGTTTTTATGCAAGAATCTCACTCGGATGGCTAAGAGATCAAACTTTCGGGAGCTTGAGCTTTGGAGATTAAGGTTTGAAAAAACGTCGGAGGTTGAGGGAGAATAGGACAATCTCGGTTTTTCCTATGAAGGGATGACTAGTACCTCGAAAGATGAAGTTCATAGGGGTCTTCTTGGAGAACCTTAATCTATTCTTTAGACTCATAGATTTCAGCCGTCTAATCATCAAGATAGTGCCGAGGTGGCAAAGCTCCTGTTTCCATCCTCTAGTGGTTCTCTTGAAGAAGTTGTAGCAGTTTATTTGGCACTACTGCAGTCCAATCTACTTGATAGTGAACATGGTCCAGATTAGCTTTTACTTTTCCCACTTCAATCTATACTTCAAAGATTTTTCATTGAACATTTGTAACCTTAGTGGTTAATGTTCGTAGCACCTTATTCTGGGCTAGAGCATTCTGTCTGCTAATTAAGAACAGTTTCTGGAGGGCTAATTTTCTTGGAGTTTCCTGCTGAATCAACACCGGTCGAGTTTCAAATCTTTGAATGATGCTCATAATTAGTCGAGCTTGTAAATTCTTCCAAAGAAAGGAAATCTGAGGGTTGGAACATGCAGACACTAGGCAAAGCAGTTGGGGGAGATGGTTTTGCTTCTTGCCTACAGAATTGTGCAATACGTTTGTCACAGTCAGGGTTTTACTTTACCCATTTAAGGATGAGTTTGTAGAATGGAGACACAGGCTTGGCCACAGAAGGATTGACTTTTGGAGGAGCGGGTGTGTCTAGGTGAAGATGATGGAGGCATTTCAGAGGAGAAATATCAAGTTCGGTTGGTCCATAGGATACTAAAAATTGGTAACGTCCTCCATCTTCTCCAAGGAGTCAAATAGATGGATAATCATCTTCCCGTCTTTGGAAAAACTCACGCTCAGAACGAGACTTCTACTTTCTTCTAAAAGACCTGTCATCTTCTTCGTCAATAGGGCTAGGCACAACTGGCACTAGCAACCTAGATCCCATAGACGATGGCCTGTCGGAGGATCTTTGAAGGGGGTGCCCTTAAGAATTAAAGGCTTCTATCTCAAGCCTTTCGCCTCCGCCTTTGTCTTCCGAAACAAATGGCCGCATCATCAAAATTGTAGGAAATATGGAGGGGGAAGCCTCTGCCTTTTCCCCAGGAGTGGTCAAACGTGATAATTGCCAAGCCATCTTTCTTCTTGGTGAATTTGAATTTTGTCACCTGAATAGGCTGTGTATTTTGGTGAAGCTTTTCATAGTCACCCAAGTGTCTAGGAGAGGTTTGACTAGCTCTGTTCAAGGGATCTATCAGGGAACATGAACACATGACGATGTCTGACTATTATCGACAAAGATTAAAAGTGCCAAGATCAAAAGTGCATCTTCTGCTCTAGGCAATGTGAGATCGAGGGCCTCGCTCTAGACTGAGCACATGAAACGTTGCTACAATAGAATCCAGAGGCTGAGGTGCTCTAGTAATCCGTAGCTGCACTCTCAAGGCATTAAGTAGTCATAGATCTGAAAGAGCCATGCTGAAATCAGGAAGCAAGGTAACAAACATAGTTGCAGAACGTAATGCGGTTTCAACTGTCCCAAACAGGCGTGTTGGTCGTCAAGAAACTGAGTATCAAGTAGTGCCATGGGACAACTAGTGGGACTCCTTTTCCGACCATGGAAAGTCAAAGCTAGGCAAGTAACACCGAATGCAAGTGCGTGTAGCCTTGAGTAAGTCCTCAGCGCTTGAATTCACGAGGTATTTGCAAAATCACTAAGTGCTCTTGCTAGGTGGATGAAATAGGATGCAGGTCTAATCGTGTTGATTGAACATACTGTTGATGTATCAAGACCGCACCATCTGTTTTTTCTTTGTTTTGTTAAGTCAGTTTGTTGATGTCCTGTTTTCTAGGAGTTAGTTTATTGTCATTTTACTTGGTCAATCCTATTTTGTAGGAGCAGTTATCTGCACGTTTTTTCTGCTGTTCTGTTAGTTTGTTGCTGGTTTTGTGGACCAAGCAAGCTATTAGTAGGCAACGTGGGTTTATGGTTAAGTTTTAGTATGTATTTAAGCATTTTTCAGTTTTCTGAGTAAAAAATGCAGTTTCTGCTGTCAATTTTTGCTGTCAACTCCTTCTCTGTTCTTTAGAAAACAACACTGGTATCAGAGCCTTCTTGATCTTAAGGGGCTGTGAGTGACTTGTGAGATTGATTGAGAGGTGTGTCTGCATCCATAGAAGCTAAAAGCAAGATGGAGGCAGGATCGAGTGGTTTTTCAGCAATGGCTCCACCAGCGTTTGATGGAGAAAATTATCAAGCCTAGGCAGTGAGAATGCGAGCCTATCTAGAGGGTTGTGATTTTTGGGAAGCTGTGGAACAAGATTATGAAGTTCCTCCCCTTCCTGAAAATCCAACCATCAATCAAATCAAGTTTCACAAGGAGAAGACAACGAGGAAAGCAAAGGCAAAGTCTTGTTTATATGCTGCTGTCTCACCTGCCATTTTCAGCAGAATTATGGCTTGTGAATCAGCCAAAGATATCTGGGACTTCCTCAAAGCTGAGTATCAAGGAGATGAGAGGATTAGAAGCATGAAGGGGCTAAATCGATCACGAGAATTCGAGAGACTACAGATGAAGGAATCTAAGACAATTAAAGAGTATTCTGATAAGTTGGTAAGCATTGCAAATCAGGCAAGAGTTCTAGGCACTAACCTCTCTGATAATAGGCTAGTGCAGAAGATTCTTGTCTCCTTGCCCGAAAGGTTTGAGGCAACCATTGCCTCTTTGGAGAATACCAAGGATTTGTCTCGAGATTAAGTTGGCGGAATTGTTAAGTGCTTTGCAAGCACAAGAGCGAGGAGGTTAATGAGGCTGGAAGGAAGTACGAAGGAGCTTTGCGGGCCAAAGAACAGCAGAATGTAGAAGGAAGAGTCAACAAGTGGAAAGGGAAGAAAGACAATGGCGGTGGTGGTTCGGAAGCTGCTGCAAGAGAGAACAATGCGGGCAACTCCAAGAACAATTGGGGAAGATATTCCTCATGTCAGCAACGTGGAAAAAGAATCATCCACACTTTAGGTGTTGGAAGAGGCCGGATGTAAGGTGCAGAAAGTGTCATAAGCTTGGACACATTGAGAAGTTTTGCAAAGAGAAAAGAAATCAACAGCAAGGTGAGGTACATGCTGCAATCCAGCAAGAGGTAGATCAACTTGTTTGTTGCCTCTTGTTTCTCCTCTAGTACTCCATGTGATAGTTGGCTTGTTGATAGTGGTTGCACAAACCATATGACAAGTGATGAAAAGCTGTTTATAGACCTTGACAAGTCATTAAAATCAAGAGTGAGGATTGGGAATGGGGAGTACTTAGAAGTCAAAGGTAAAGAGACTGTAGCAATGGAGAACTGTGCTGGAACAAAGCTGGTTTCTGATGTGATGTATGTGCCTAAGATTGATCAGAATTTGCTGAGCGTGGGGCAGTTGGTAGAAAAGGGATTTAAGGTGATATTTGAAGAGGAGAAGTGTTTGATCTTTGACTCTAGTGGTCAGGAGTTGTTCAAGATAAAGATGCAACAGAAGAGTTTTTCTTTGAATCCTCTTGAGAAGGAGCAAATGGCATTCAAGTGTCGGGCCAATAATTCAGAAATATGGCACAAGAGGTTGGGGCACTTTCATCACAAAGGCGTGCTGTTCATGCGAGAGGAATGAAATGGCAACTGGGTTACCAAGCCTGGAGGAGCAGATCACAAGGTGCAAAGCTTGTTTGCTTTGGGCAAGCGAGACAAGACTTCCCTTCAAGGAATCCACTTGGAGAGCTACGGAGAAGTTGCGGCTGATTCATACGGATCTTTGTGGTCCACAAGTGACTCCTTCACTAAATGGCAGCAGGTATTTCATCATTTTCATTGATGATTATACTAGAATGTGCTGGATTTATTTCATGAAGCAAAAGTCAGAAGTTGCTGAGGTATTTCTGAAGTTTAAGAGATGGGTTGAAAACCAAAGTGGCTGCAAGATTCAGGCCATCAGATCTGATAACGGAATAGAATACACTTCACAAAGGTTTAACTCTTTCTATGAAGAGGCTGGAATTGAGCATCAGCTTACTGCTCCTTACTCTCCACAGCAAAATGGAGTTAGTGAGAGGAAGAATATAACCATTATGGAGATGACTAGGTGTCTGTTGCATGAGAAAAATCTACCAAAAGAGTTTTGGGCAGAAGCAGCAAACACAGCAGTTTTTCTGCTGAATAGACTACCTACAAGGGTATTGGAGAAGAAGACACCCTTTGAAGCTTGGTTTGGTGTCAAACCAATTCTAAGAAATTTGAAGGTGTTTGGTTGTTTGTGTTTTTCTCATATTCCACAGTCAAGAGAGACAAGCTGGGAGAGAAAGCTGAACCTGGAATCTTTGTTGGCTATAGTTTAGTGTCAAAAGCTTACAGAATCTATCAACCACAGACAGGGAAGGTGATCACTAGTAGGGATGTTCAGTTCCTGGAAGATGAGAAATGGGACTGGACAAATGAGCCACAAGGCAAGCACAAGGAGGTCTCATTGGAACTTGACGAGCTAGTGGATGATGTTCTAATTAGAGGTACCCGATCTCTAACTGATATATATCATAAGTGCAGCGTTGCTGTTTTGGAACCCTGCGGGTTATGAGGAAGCTAAAAGTGATCAAAGGTGGATGAATGCAATGAAGGAAGAATTGGCTATGATAGAAAAGAACCGGACATGGGAGCTAGTGGAGAGGCACCAAGACGGGAAGGTGATTGGAGTAAAATGGGTTTTCGGGACCAAATTTAATCCCGATGGATCGGTGAATAAGCATAAGGCCAAGTTGGTAGTGAAGGGATATGCACGAGGTTTGGGGAGTTGATTTCTCGAAACCTTTGCTCTGTGGCAAGACTAGATACAATTAGAATGATTCTTGCTTTGGCAGCTCAACAAGGATGGAAGGTATATCGGTTAGATGTGAAATCTGCATTTTTGAATGGAGTGTTGCGGGAGGAGATTTATGTTGAGCAACCGAAGGCTTTGTTACACCAGGCCAGGAGGAGAAAGTCTATTTGTTGAGAAAGGCTCTCTATGGCTTGAGGCAAGCTCCCAGAGCATGGTACAATAAGATGGATGAACACTTGTTAGGCCTAGGTTTCAAGCTCCCAGAGCATGGTACAGTAAGATGGATGAACACTTGCTAGGCCTAGGTTTCAAGAAAAGCCTAAGTGAATCCACTCTATATGTCAAGAAGTTAGTATCTGACTTAGTGGTGGTGTCTCTTTATGTGGATGATATGCTGGTGACAGGGAGTAATGATGCTCAGATTACTGCATTTAAGCAAGAGATGATGAAGATGTTTGAAATGACTTAACTTGGTGAGATGTCATATTTTTTCTAGGAATGGAGGTTAGGCAAAATCAGAATGAAGTTTTTATCTGTTAGAAGAAGTACTTGAAGGAGATCCTAAGAAGATTCAACATGGAGGAGTGCAAGAGTATGAGTACTCCAATGGGTCAAAAGGAAAAGCTTCAAAAGAAGGATGGATCAAAACTTGCAGATGAAAAAGTTTATAGAAGTTTGATTGGTTGTCTTATGTATCTCACTGCAACTAGACCAGACATCATGTTTCCTGTAAGTGTCTTGTCTAGATTTCTCAATTGTGCAAGTGAGTTGCATATGGTAGCTGCAAAGAGGGTGTTGAGGTACTTGAAAGGTACTCTTTCATATGGGATTAAGTTTTGCGAGTTCGGGAGTTTAAGTTGCAAGGGTATTCGATAGTGACCAAGGCGGGATCGGTAGATGATATGAGGAGCACTTCAGGTTATTGCTTTACATTTGGGTCGGCATGTTTTTCCTGGTGTTCAAAGAAGCAAGAGATAGTGGCTCAATCAACTGCAGAAGCTGAGTTCATTGCAGCCACTGCAGCTGTGAATCAAGCATTATGGTTGAAGAAGCTAATGGATGATCTGAATATGCAGCAAGAAGAAAACATAGAAGTATTTGTGGATAATCAAGCTACTCTGGCCATTTCAGAAAATCCAGTATTTTATGGAAGAACAAAGCATTTTAAGGTTAGGTATTACTTCTTGAGAGAAGTGCAGAAGGTTGGAGATGTGAAACTAATGTACTGCAGTTCAGAAAACCAGATTGCGGATATATTCACGAAGTCATTTCATGTTGGTCGATTTGAACTTCTGAGGGCAAAGCTAGGAGTGTGCAGTACTTGATCCAGGAGGAGAGTGTTGATGTATCAAGACCGCACCATCTGTTTTTTTTTCTTTGTTTTGTTAAGTCAGTTTGTTGATGTCCTGTTTTCTAGGAGTTAGTTTATTGTCATTTTACTTGGTCAATCCTATTTTGTAGGAGCAGTTATCTGCACGTTTTTTTCTGCTGTTCTGTTAGTTTGTTGCTGGTTTTGTGGACCAAGCAAGCTGTTAGTAGGCAACGTGGGTTTATGGTTAAGTTTTAGTATGTATTTAAGCATTTTTCAGTTTTCTGAGTAAAAAATGCAGTTTCTACTGTCAATTTTTGCTGTCAACTCCTTCTCTGTTCTTTAGAAAACAACACATACTCTTTTAACTCCCTTCGGAGCATGTTGGATGAATTTCCATATGAAACGGATTGGTGAACATACTCTTGTGCTGTCCCTATTTTAAGTTACAATACGTTTTCCTAAATTTCAATTTTTTCCTTTTCATTTTCAATTTATTTTGTAATACAGTTGTTTCTTGAGGTCTCCGTTAGCTCATTGACGGTCGCGTGGACAAGAAAATTAAAAGTCCAAGGAGGACTTTTCTTTTTATTAAAAGTTAACAAAGTTACAGAAAGAAATATTGTTAAATAGAAAAGACAGCAGTAAAAAATTTGATTTCTACAAAGGTCTCTTGAATAGATGTTGATAATTTTTTTTAAAACTTTGGGTTGAATGTAATGTAATGACTAAATACACATATTTATTGTATTTATTTATTTCTGGAAATAACTAAGGTTGCCGCTAATGGAGTCGTTTTGTTTACATTGCAAATATTCATTTATTTGAAGGAAATATTTTCTTAGGGGAAAAATAAAAGGATTGGATATCACCCAAATATTAAATTAGTATATATGTGATAAATTTTTTTAAATTAATTTTTTTGACTATCAAAAATCTTCAATCTTTATGGATGTGATAGTTCTTTTTAGGGACTTACCAGATTTAGCTTCATCCCTCGACGATGGCGTTGTCCATTTTGTTATCTCTAGTGTGTAATAATCAGCTCGATTGTTCGTCAGTGACGTTTTCAATCCATTGTCTTGATTTTTCGGTTTCTTGACGAGACATAGAAGTCCGTCGGGACCCTCATGAATCTGAAGAGGTTTTTCACAATCCGCTGACCCACGATCTCCTCCGGTTTCCGTCTGAGAAAGATGATCAAACCGAAGAAGATATGCATTCTGGACCGATGGTCCAGGAAGTTCCTAATCTTGAATTGCTTTCGAACCGGACAGCCAAAAAATGTTCAGACAGCTACGAGATGAAAGGAGAAACAGAACAGATATCCTAAGCACCTGATCCAATCTCTTGGCTTTTGTCTGCAACATTAGAGGCGATGCTGAGGATCGCAACCCGGCGATCTCTTCACTCGTATCTCCATTTCCATTTTGTCGAATCAAGAAGCATCATCGCTGAGTGGAGTTATTGCTGCTGATGATGCACCGGACAGGGAGCGAACGAGTTTCTAGGATCACGTCCGCTTGAGTCAAAAGGTCAACCCCGTTTCAAGATTCGTTCCTTCCAACAATGACTAAACCAGAGAAGATTGGTTATATATTACGCACATGGAGTCCATTTTGTTGACCCGTTTCATTCCCACTGCAAGATATTCTAGCCGATCCTCAATCATAAATGAATACCTCCAGATCTATCCCCGAGAGGGAGGCCCCATTGAGGGTAGGTCGCGACAGATATGAATCTCCCTAGGCAACAAGATCCAAAACAAATATATAGTATAGAATGCTGAGTGTCTTGGATGGAGACTCAGTTTGAGGACTCAATTCTCAACCCATGTCGATTGAATTGAGTTTGTTCGAGTTTATTGTGAGATTTGGGGTAGCGTTCTTTCTTATATCAATTGCAGTTACATGAAATGTTGGATAATATGGATTTCCCATGAGACCCACCCAATTCAACAACACGTGCATGCTAGGTTTCGCATGAACTGGGATACACGAGAAATTTCCAATTGAACACTTATTCTTCCCACTGAAGAGTCACGGATTTAACGATTTTCCACATCCCCTTTGCGGCTATGAACAGAGCACATAAGTTGTCATTTACATGTCTTGATATGACTGTATGTTATACATGTTAACGACACATTGATTGATTCCATCGGCGAAATCGGATCTAATGACCTGCCGAGAAAGCAAATTGCTCGGATCACGCCACCGCGACAACCCTTAGTAACATTGCTCATACCTTATTCTCCATTTTTATTACATAGTCGTCTATCGATGCAGTCCGGACAGGCCGGACTGAGATGAACAACAGCAGGTTACATGCGAGCTTGGTGACAGTAACGCTCTCTTTCTACTTCTTCGAGGAAACGAAAACATCATCCGGGGATCGATCTCGAGACTGCTCTATGGTCAGCGGGGTTGACAAACTCACCTGCCCGCCACCACTGCCGGGCGATGCCTCTCCAGCCAGGGTTTGCGGCCTCTCCTTGGTCTGAACTTGGAGGATCCTCTGCTTGGTCTGCTGCCGCTTCTTGGGCTGACGCAACTTGGTCTGAACTGGGAGGATCCTCTGGTCGGTCAGCTGTCTCTCCATGGGCTCGCGCAACTCGGTCTGAAGTTGGAGGATCCTCTGGTCGGTCATGGGCTGCCGGTTCATGGACTGGCGCAGTTCGAGGAGGTCGGCCTCCCGTATGATCAGGAACGGCTGCATTGTTGTCTGATGAAGCAAAGTTCGCCTCTCCACTCCTCTGCTTCTTATCCTTCTCATGAAAGTGGGAATCTTTATACGAGGGGACACGATGTCATTGTCATAATCGGTGATCGCTTCGAATGATTCGCCTCTCTGAATAATTCTCATTCTTGTTAGATTGGAGCAGCTGGTGGTGATGCCGTTTTGGCTCTGCTTTATTCGGTGATTCTGTTGTTTGTTCTCTTGGTTTGTCATGTAGTGGAAGAAAGATGACTAGTCCTATGGTGCACCGGGAGATGGATCTTGAGATTCCCATGAGGAGTAACTTCTTGTGTATGACAAAATATCACAACATATAGAAATTTAAAACCTTTGCGATCAACCTACTAGATTTATTCTCTTCTTATCCGACGTCGCAAGTAATTTTTGCTATCTATCTTATATAATCTGTCAGTGAAAAAAGAAAAAATCGTTCTTCTACACAAAGTATACATACACTAACTGGTTTTCATTAAAGCTTATGTCTCCCGCATGTTTACCGAACATACGAAAAATACTCATTCTTTTATAGTAAAACTTATTACACATGTATAAAGTATTAGCCTTAATTATAATCGGGTAAGAGTATTTCAAGTTTCTACTTATATGTCAATTATTACTTACATAACAAAAAATGATTATTCGATATCATAGTCATAGAAAACGGATGCAATATTCTTTCGATTCCCTAAATAGCACGAAAAGATAAAATTTAATTATTGAATCTAGTATTCTTATATTTCTTGTAATTCAAACGCAAATATGCTATCCCATAAACACACAGCTACCTCAGCCGTATACAATGGACTGCTTTTCATCTCCAAACACCATGGGTTTGTTCCGTGAAATTTTCTTGCCCAAGGGATCCAAAAAATGGCAAGTGGAGAGCAAACTCACATAACCAACTCATCATATCAAGCTAACAATACCATCTTTAAACTTAAGATGACCCTAGAACTTGGGAGGAATAGGAATGGTTTGGCAAGGCAGCTCTAACTATTTTTCTCCAACTCAGTCTTATTTTACAATTGACACTTCGTACCCTTTTTTAGGCAATACCAAGGTTATTACAAACTTTTACATACTCATAATAGATAAGGTGCAAGAGTCACGTGCGTCTTCATAAGATGTTCTTACACTGATAAAGCACACTAACACACTTTGGCCAAAACTGATGCATTTCTTATGGTACCATAATTTATAATAAGTTCATAGGTCTACAAAGTCACTCTCTAAAAGGTCACAATATGATGAGGTGATGTGTTTAGTATGTGTTCTTCTAAGAACATCGCGTGTCTTCCTCTTTTTATGTCCGAAGCGAGGTAAATTCTTTCGAAGTTTTAGCCCAGTGGGGCCTCTAAAAATGCTCATTTTGCAAGTATCAAGAGCATTGGATTCCTATGGGGGTATTACTTCTTGAGGCCAGCTAGATGTGTGCGATGTAACTTAAAGAGGAGCATCAATCATCATTTTGGAAGGGAGACTATAATCCCAAGATCTTAGTCCACCACAAAGTTCCTGAGTGGAGGTTGCCAGCTAAGGTGAATGAACTAGTCTAGGAGGGTGACTTACATTGAATTCTGATAAGGTTTATCGGATCGCATCTCTAGTCAATTCATATGTCTATCAATCGTCCCATGGCACTTCTACAGAATCACCATGCCAAATTTCCTTGGGAATCATTTGATTCTTTTCACACAACATTTTCTAGATTGTCATGTATTCGAAATCAAGATTTGCAATACTACATCCATATGACCTATGGATTGTTGCAAAGGAGACCGAGGGATTAAGATATTCAAGTTTCATAGTGCAAGGAATATGAAGTTTGTTGGTTGGTGAAATGTATCTCCATAGCCTATGGAGAATTACGATTATATGGACTTCTCTGAGGAAATTATATTTCTTGTCCACGAGTTTTAATTGCATGCCAAACTGAACCGTCTAGTAACATAGCGGCCAGAACCATTGAAGGACTTCTGCTAGATGTTTGAAGTAATGATCCTCATGTCCTGTTTCATACCTCTTCATGAACTTGTAAATCCTTGTGGTTGAGGATTCAATGGCTATAGTAAGATTGTGATATACTACCAAAAAAGCCATTTGAATTCTTCAGGAAACTAAACAGGATAATTGTGAATACATGGATGGATGGATATTCATGATGCATTCCAAATGGTCAGCGTCTTAACCCATCATATTGCCTAAAATCTGGAGCTGGTATTCCCACTAAATTTCTTACATCCAATGAAAATTTGTATTGCTAATGTAGATCTAGAATTTTTGGGGGAATATCTTTAGAAATATCTTATAAGGAGGCTGATGACGATGATCTCATTCCATGGAACATGAAAATGAACATTTCTGCTTCTCTAGGTCTGGAAAGAAAATATGCAAAAACATTTTGCAAGTATCGGGAGCATTGGATTCCTATAGGGGTATTACTTCTTTAGGCTAGCTAGATGTGCCGGATGTACATTAAAGAGGAGCATCAATTATCATTTTGGACGGGAGACTATAATCCCAAGATCTTAGTCCACCACAAAGTTCCTGAGTGGAGGTTGCCAGCTAAGGTGAATGAATTAGTCTAGGAGGGTGACTTACATTGAATTTTGATAAGGTTTATCGGATCGCATCTCTAGTCAATTCATATGTCTATCAATCGTCCCATAGCACTTCTACAGAATCACCATGCCAAATTTCCTTGGGAATCATTTGATTCTTTTCACACAACATTTTCTAGATTGCCATGTATTTGAAATCAAGATTTGCAATACATCCATTTGACCTATGGATAGTTGCAAAGGAGACCGAGGGATTAAGATATTCAAGTTTCATAGTGCAAGGAATATGAAATTTGTTGGTTGGTGAAATGTATCTCCATAGCCTATGGAGAATTACAATTATATGGACCTCTCTGAGGAAATTATATTTCTTGTCCACGAGTTTTAATTGCATGCCAAACTGAACCCTCTAGTAACATAGCGGCCAAAACCATTGAAGGACTTCTGCTAGATGTTTGAAGTAATGATCCTCATGTCCCGTTTCATACCTCTTGATGAACTTGTAAATCCTTGCGGTTGAGGATTCAATGGCTACAGTAAGATTGTGATATACTACCAAAAAAGCCATTTGAATTCTTCGGGAAACTAAACAGGATAATTGTGAATACATGGATGGATGGATATTCATGATGCATTCCAAATGGTCAACGTCTTAACCCATCATATTGTCTAAAATCTAGAGCTGGTATTCCCACCAAATTTCTTACATCCAATGAAAATATGTATTGCTAATGAAGATCTAGAATTTTGGGGGGAATATCTTTAGAAAAATATGATAAGGAGGTTGATGATGATGATCTCATTCCATGGAACGTGAAAATGAACATTTTTGCTTCTCTAGGTCTAGAAAGAAAATCTGCAAGAACATTTTTCTCGCCTTTAATGTTCTTGGTTTTAAATGAATATTTTGAAACCATTCTTCTACCCTTCTCAACAACTACGGGTTTGGAATCATCTTTTACTTGAATTTCAACATATGGGGGAATGATGACATGTCCACTTCTACTAAGAAGTGATGGCCAATAAATTAAAACTCAAACTTTTTTATTCCATAATTGACAGTATAAAAAAATTTGAATATAAGAGGGTAATGCATTTTAACCTGAAAGAATCTTCCACTCTTGTGTTCAGGCTCTTTTCTTACCATTTTCCTCTTCAAAAAGGACTACTGCCTATCATTTAGCATTTGCATCAGTATGAAGGATACTTTTACCATTCAAAGGGATTAGTAACAAAGGTAAATTCTACAACTTTTCCTTTAAGGATTTAATGGCCTTGGTTTGATCCTCTCCCCATGGTGATGGTTCTTTCTTCATCTTTTGCAGTAGATGCGTAAACTTCAAAATCTTGAGAACTAAATTCCTAAGATAACTGACAATTCCGAGGGACGATTGGGCTTGTTTGTGAGAAAAATTCTCGTCTGGAAATTGGATAAGTTCCTTTGCAATATAATCGCTTTCTATCTTTTTACTACGACATGGGAATTCAATGTCCTTCAGGGCAACCACCATCTTCTTGTGGGACAGCATATAACATACTGGTTAATCAGCTTGTAGTGAGATTTTCATTAGAATTGTAGGAGGATGGCATCAATGTATGTCTGGGAGCATGCGCTAATTGGATGACATATTGCACATGGCCTTTTAAAATAACGATGGCATTGTTTTGAGGCTAAACAGAGGACTTTCCACTAGAAATGCTTGTTTTGAATGCAAAATTCAATTTTGTGTCTGTCTTCTGGATGAATTCCAAATTGTCAAAATCTTACTTTTAGATAAACTTTGAATAAATGTCGGCATTATAAAGACTTGAAAACAATTTCTTATTTGGCAATGGAAACTTATCATCTTGGAGGAGCTAGTTGAGAGGTTGGAATTGAAGACCAATCTCATTTTTTCTCTAGTTTATTCTGCCATTTTTTTTACACAAAAGGCTTTGCATTCCCATTGCGAGTCTATTGACTCAATTAGTCCTTGTTGGACTCTATCATCACACTTGTTCTAGGCAAGTTGAACATCATTTGGGGTTCATTCCAGACGGGTTTGTCTTTGTTGGATTGATGTCTTCATTTTTCTTAAAAGGCAAGTGGATGAAGAATTTTTCATGTTTCCATAACAGATTCGGACAATTATGGAGGAATTTCAAATGTGTTTCTACACAGAAAATATTAGGTCGACACTTTGTATTTAGACCAGGTAAAGTCTTTTGATGTCTACAAATTCTTTAAACTGTCTTTTGGACCAAAGTCCATTGGGCAAGATCCTTGGTTTGGGAATTTGCCAAGAAGATCCCAATTAATAATGATATCTCGATATGGAAATGAGGAACTAATGATTCTAGTGACAAAGCACTAAGGAAAAAACTCAATCTTTATGAGTTTGCTCCTTACTGGAGTTGCACGAATCAGTTCCTAAAGCAACTGCGAAATACCTTGTGTGTAATTCCTAGTGGTCTTTAGGAAGGATGTTTGGATCAAGAATATAGGCATCTGCTCGTGTGTTATGAGAGCTATTAACTAAATGGGTTTATCAAATGTGGACATAAAAAAGTTCATGGGGATATAAAGCTTGACTGAGAGATTTCTCGAGCTAGCACTTTAAAACTTTTGCGATCAACCTGCTAGATTTATTCTCTTCTTATCCGACGTCGCAAGTAATTTTTGCTATCTATCTTATATAATCTGTCAGTGAAAAAAAAAAATTCGTTCTTTTACACGAATTATACATACACTAACTGGTTTTCATTAAAGCTTATGTCTCCCGCATGTTTACCGGGCTTAAAAAAAATACTCACTCTTTTAGAGTAAAACTTATTAACACGTGGTTACCAAAAAAAAACTTATTAACACGTGTATAAAGTATTAGCCGTAATTATAATCGGGTAAGAGTATTTCAAGTTTCAATTTATATGTCAATTATTACTTACATAACAAAAAATGATTATTTGATATCATAGTCATAGAAACGGATTCAATATTCTTTCGATTTTCACTAAATAGCACGTAAAGATAGAATTTAATTATCGAATCTAGTCTTCTTATATTTCTTGTAATTCAAACGTAAATATGCTATCCCATAAACACACAGCTACCTCAGCCGTATACAATGGACTGTTTTTTCATCTCCAAACGCCATGGGTTTGTTCCGTGAAATTTTCTTGCCCAAGGGATCCGCAAAATGGCAAGTGAAGAGCAAACTCACATAACCAACTCATTATATCAAGCCAACAATACCATCTTTAAGCTTAAGATGACCCTAGACCTTGAGAGGAAAGGGAATGGTTTGGAAAGACAGCTCTAGCTTTTTTTCTCCAACTCAGTCTTATTTTACAATTGAAACTCCGTACCCTTTTATAGGCAATACCAAGGTTATTACAAAATTTTACATACTCATAATAGATAAGGTGCAAGAGTGACGTGAATCTTCATAAGATGTTCTTACACTAACAAAGCCCACTGACAAACACTTTGGCCAAAACTAACAAATTTCTTATGGTACCATAATTTATAATAAGTTCATAGATTTACAAAGTCACTCTCTAAAAGGTCACAATATGATGAGTCGATGTGTTTAGCTGTGTTCTTCTAAGAACATCGCGTGTCTTCCTCTTTTTATGTCCAAAGCGAGGTGGATTCTTTCAAAGTTTTAACCCGGTGGGGCCTCCAAAAATGCCCTCATTTTGCAAGTATCAGGAGCATTGGATTCCTATGGAGGTATTACTTCTTGAGGCCAGCTAGATGTGTGCGATGTAACTTAAAGAGGAGCATCAATCATCATTTTGGAAGGGAGACTATAATCCCAAGATCTTAGTCCACCACAAATTTCTTGAGTGGAGGTTGCCAGCTAAGGTGAATGAACTAGTCTAGGAGGGTGACTTACATTGAATTCTGATAAGGTTATCATATCGCATCTCTAGTTAATTCATATGTCTATCAATCGTCCCATGGCACTTCTACAAAATCACCAGGCCAAATTTCCTTGGGAATCATTTGATTCTTTTCACACAACATTTTCTAGATTGCCATGTATTCGATATCAAGATTTGCAATATCATATGACCTATGGATTGTTGCAAAGGAGACCGAGGGATTAGGATATTCAAGTTTCATAGTGCAAGGAATATGAAATTTGTTGGTTGGTGAAATGTATCTCCATAGCCTATGGAGAATTACAATTATATGGACCTCTCTGAGGAAATTATATTTCTTGTCCACGAGTTTTAATTGCATGCCAAACTAAACCCTCTAGTAACATAGCGGCCAGAACCATTGAAGGACTTCTGCTAGATGTTTGAAGTAATGATCCTCATGTCCCGTTTCATACCTCTTGATGAACTTGTAAATCCTTGTGGTTGAGGATTCAATGGCTACAGTAAGATTGTGATATACTACCAAAAAAGCCATTTGAATTCTTCAGGAAACTAAACAGTATAATTGTGAATACATGGATGGATGGATATTCATGATGCATTTCAAATGGTCAGCGTCTTAACCCATCATATTGCCTAAAATCCTGAGCTGGTATTCCCACCAAATTTCTTACATCCAATGAAAATCTGTATTGCTAACGAAGATCTAGAATTTTTGGGGGAATATCTTTAGAAATATATGATAAGGAGGATGATGACGATGATCTCATTCCATGGAACGTGAAAATGAACATTTTTGCTTCTCTAGGTCTGGAAAGAAAATCTGCAAAAACATTTTTCTTGCCTTTAATGTTCTTGGTTTTAAATGAATATTTTGAAACCATTCTTCTACCCATCTCAACAACTATGGGTTTGGAATCATCTTTTACTTGAATTTCAACATATGGGGGATGATGACATGTCCACTTCTACTAAGAAGTGATGGCCAATAAATTGAAACTCAAAAACTTTTTTATTCCATAATTGACAGTCAAAAAAAATTTTGAATATCGGAGGGTAATGCATTTTAACCTGAAAGAATCTTCCACTCTTGTGTTCAGACTATTTTCTTACCATTTGTCTCTTCAAAAAGGACTATTGTTTATCATTTAACATTTGCATCGGAATGAAGGATACTTTTACCATTCAAAGGGATTTGTAACGAAGGTAAATTCTACAACTTTTCCTCTAAGGATTTAATGGCCTTGGTTTGATCCTCTCCCCATGGTGATGGTTCTTTCTTCAACATCTTGCACATGGCCTTTTAAAATAACGATGGCGTTGTTTTGAGGCTAAACAGAGGACTTTCCACTAGAAATGCTTGTTTTGGATGTAAAATTCAATTTTATGTCTATCTTCTGGATGAATTCCAAATTGTCAAAATCTTACTTTTAGATAAACTTTGAATAAATCTTGGCACTATAAAGACTTGAAAACAATTTCTTATTTGGCAATAGAAACTTATCATCTTGGAGGAACTAGTTGAGAGGTTGGAATTGAAGACCAATCTCATTTTTCTCTAGTTTATTCTGCCATTTTTTTTTTTTTTTACACAAAAGGCTTCGCATGCCCATTGCGAGTCTATTGACTCAATTAGTCCTTGTTGGACTCTATCATCACACTTGTTCTAGGCAAGTTGAACATCATTTGGGGTTCATTCCAGACGGGTTTGTCTTTGTTGGATTGATGTCTTCATTTTTCTTGAAAGGCAAGTGGATGAAGAATTTTTCATGTTTCCATAACAGATTCGGACAATTATGGAGGAATTTCAAATGTGTTTCTACACAGAAAATATTAGGTCGACACTTTGTAGTTAGACCAGGTAAAGTCTTTTGATGTCTACAAATTCTTTAAACTGTCTTTTGGACCAAAGCCCATTGGGCAAGATCCTCAGTTTGGGGAATTTGCTAAGATGATCCCAATTAATACTGATATTTCGATCTGGAAATGAAGAACCAATGATTCTAGTAGTGAAAACGCACTACGGAAAAAACTCAATCTTTATGAGTTTGCTCCTTACTTGAGTTGCACGAGTTAGTTCCTAAAGCAACTGCGAAATACCTTGTGTAATTCCTAGTGGTCTTTAGAAAGGATGTTTGGATCTAGAATAAAGGCATCTGGTCGTGTGTTATGAGAGCTATTAACTAAATGGGTTAATCATATGTATGTAGAATTTCTCAACATAAATAACCAATAAATAAATAAAAAATGAATCAGATTCATATATGACTGTAAAACACCAAAACTTATATGTACAACAAAATTAAAAACATATATGTTTGAACCATAACCTCACTTAAAGAAAAATAGATCAGACTTATGGTAATCAACGATCTATTAGAATGCCAAATTTTCATATTTATGACTTATTTCAATATAATAGATTTTTAATGGGATTAAATGACTGATAAGTATAACTTATTCTTTTATATGCTAGAGAAGGAACCTAACAAACCTTAATCAATAGAGTGTCAACTAGGTTCCTCCTATTACAGACTTCAGTTAAATACAATTGCCTACATTTTGCTGCTCAACTAGACCCGTTATTAATATATGCCAAAACCTAATTTAATAAAATCACTTAAGGGTTTAACATATATTAGAATATCCATTAACCTGATTATTTAAAATAGAAAATTAATTAATTAATGTAAATCCATATTATAGGAAATTTCCAACAATGTGGACATAAAAAAGTTTATGGGGATATAAAGCTTGATCGAGAGATTTCTCGAACTAGCACTCTGAATACTTCAGGTGTTTAGATTCTTTTAGGTTTCTTCTTGAGTTTTCTAGGATTTCCATGAGAACAAATAGAGACCTCACTTGGCTCATTTGGCTCATAGGGTTCATCTAACTCAATATCACTAGTTTCCAAGAATGTTTCGATGACACTTACAATTTTGTCTGATGGTTCATCCTCGTAAGAGAAAATGGATTCAAGGTCATCTTCTTCTTCAAGGGAGATGCATGTTCTTTTTCAACAGCATTGACGAGATTCATTCTTCTCTTCTTCGTCAAATGGAAATTTTTCATAAAATGCCCCTTGTGTTCATATATAAAACATTCGACTTTCTTTATTTTAACATCGATGCTTCTTTATCGCTTACTCTTTATGAAAAACTTCCATTTGTCTCTTTTCTTCGTTTGGATGAGTACTTCTTGAAATGTTCCGTTTTCTTATTTGAGCAATCACAAGTATGGCCGCATTTAATCTGGAAGCCAGGATTCTCGCTTTGTCAAGAGTTTTGTTGTTTTTCGTAAGCTCTTTGAATGCCTTCTTGCGTAGGCATAATTCATCGAGGGCTGTATGAACACTTTGTTGGATTTCTCCAAGTGAAGCCTCAAGGGTTCTCCTAGTTTTATTCCGAAAGAACTTGTCTAACATACTAGCAATTTGTTTTGGTATGGAAGATAAGAAAATGGGCTTCAAGGCTGGGACTCCACCTTGGGCATAGTAGAGCTTCATCATTTCCTGAAAGTGCTAATGAATTCTCTTCATTTATAGGAACGGCAAGAACTCCATTCGTTTTAGCTTTAGGTTTGTCGGGCTACCTATGAAATACAAATGAAGGATCCGTATTGCCCGGTTAAAATGTTGGGCCATAACACTGTTCTGGTCAGCTGGTGAAATATTCACCCACCAATCCAGTAGACTTCTCGTGAATCTATTAACAAATTCTGGGAGTAATGCAAAGCGACTAATCTCTGGATTCAACGACTGGCATTCTTCCAGGCAAAGAATTCCTGCAACCTTCCATGCCATTTGTGGGATGGAAGATCATCAAGAATGAATGAGAATCTGGAGATACTAGAGGCTCTAGAGTTTGGTTGTGGATCATCTTTCCTTTGCATATCTTCATCTTTTTCCCTCGTGATGAAATTTATTGGGAGCATAGCTTCTGCTTCTATATGCGATTGACTTTCTTGCGAAAGTTCAAGAGATTCCGAATTCTCGATGTCAGATAGAGAGTTTCTGCTTGATTCTTCTTGAGATAGAACAGTAATTTTTCAGAGTATTTTGGTAGTGGTCTCTCATAAATCGATAGGATTCAAGATTATAGGGGAAGAAGGAGGACGAGAGGAATAATCAAGTTGCTTTCTTGACATTTCCTTTTGTTTTTATGCAAGGATCTCACTCGGATGGCTAAGAGATCAAACTTTCGGGAGATTAAGGTTTGAAAAAACGTCGGAGGTTGAGGGAGAATAGGACAATCTCGGTTTTTCCTATGAAGGGATGACTAGTACCTCGAAAGATGAAGTTCATACGGGTCTTCTTGGAGAACCTTAATCTAATCTTTAGACTTATAGATTTCAGCCGTCTAATCATCAAGATAGTGCCGAGGTGGCAAAGCTCCTGTTTCCATCCTCTAGTGGTTCTCTTGAAGAAGTTGTAGCAGTTTATTTGGCACTACTGCAGTCCGATCTACTTGATAGTGAACATGGTCCAGATTAGCTTTTACTTTTCCCACTTCAATCTATACTTCAAAGACTTTTGATTGAACATTTGTAACCTTAGTGGTTAATGTTCGTAGCACCTTATTCTGGGCTAGAGCATTCTGTCTGCTAATTAAGAACAGTTTCTGGAGGGCTAATTTTCTTGGAGTTTCCTGCTGAATCAACACCGGTCGAGTTTCAAATCTTTGAATGATGCTCATAATTAGTCGAGCTTGTAAATTCTTCCAAAGAAAGGAAATCTGAGGGTTGGAACATGCAGACACTAGGCAAAGCAGTTGGGGGAGATGGTTTTGCTTCTTGCCTACAGAATTGTGCAATACGTTTGTCACAGTCAGGGTTTTACTTTACCCATTTAAGGATGAGTTTGTAGAATGGAGACACAGGCTTGGCCACAGAAGGATTGACTTTTGGAGGAGCGGGTGTGTCTAGGTGAAGATGATGGAGGCATTTCAGAGGAGAAATATCAAGTTCGGTTGGTCCATAGGATACTAAAAATTGGTAACGTCCTCCATCTTCTCCAAGGGGTCAAATAGATGGATAATCATCTTCCCGTCTTTGGAAAAACTCACGCTCAGAACGAGACTTCTACTTTCTTCTAAAAGACCTGTCATCTTCTTCGTCAATAGGGCTAGGCACAACTGGCACTAGCAACCTAGATCCCATAGACGATGGCCTGTCAGAGGATCTTTGAAGGGGGTGCCCTTTAGAATTAAAGGCTTCTATCTCAAGCCTTCTGCCTCCGCCTTTGTCTTCCGAAACAAATGGCCGCATCATCAAAATTGTAGGAAATATGGAGGGGGAAGCCTCTGCCTTTTCCCCAGGAGTGGTCAAACGTGATAATTGCCAAGCCATCTTTCTTCTTGGTGAATTTGAATTTTGTCACCTGAATAGGCTGTGTATTTTGGTGAAGCTTTTCATAGTCACCCAAGTGTCTAGGAGAGGTTTGACTAGCTCTGTTCAAGGGATCTATCGGGGAACATGAACACATGACGATGTCTGACTATTATCGACAAAGATCAAAAGTGCCGAGATCAAAAGTGCATCTTCTGCTCTAGGCAATGTGAGATCGAGGGCCTCGCTCTAGACTGAGCACATGAAACATTGCTACAATAGAATCCAGAGGCTGAGGTGCTCTAGTAATCTGTAGCTGCACTTTCAAGGCATTAAGTAGTCATAGATCTGAAAGAGCCAGGCTGAAATTAGGAAGCAAGGTAACAAACATAGTTGCAGAACGTAATGTGGTTTCAACTATCCCAAAACAGGTGTGTTGGTCGTCAAGAAATTGAGTATCAAGTAGTGCCATGGGACAACTAGTGGGACTCCTTTTCCGACCATGGAAAGTCAAAGCTAGGCAAATAACACTGAATGCAAGTGCGTGTAGCCTTGAGTAAGTCCCCGGTGCTTGAATTCACAAGGTATATGCAAAATCACTAAGTGCTCTTGCTAGGTGGATGAAATAGAATGTAGGTCAAATCGTGTTGATTGAACATACTCTTTTAACTTCCTTCGGAGCTCATTGGATGAATTTCCTTATGAAATGGATTGGTGAATATACTCTTGTGCTGTCCCTATTTTTAAGTTACAATATGTTTTCCTAAATTTCAATTTGTTCCTTTTCATTTTCAATTTATTTTGTAATACAATTGCTTCTTGAGGTCTCCATTAGCTCATTGACAGTCGTGTGGACAAGAAAATTAAAAGTTCGGGTAGGACTTTTCTTTTTATTAGAAGTTAACAAAGTTAAAGGAAGAAATATCATTAAATAGACAAAATAGCAGTAAAAAATTTGATTTCTACAAAGGTCTCTGGAATAGATGTTGATAATTTTTTTTTTAACTTTGGGTTGAATGTAATGTAATGACTAAATACACATTTTTATTGTATTTATTTATTTCTGGAAATAACTAAGGTTGCCACTAATGGAGTCGTTTTGTTTACATTGCAAATATTTATTTTAAGGAAATATTTTCTTAGGGGAAAAATAAAAGGATTGGATATCACTCAAATATTAAATTAGTATATATATGATAAATTTTTCTCAAATTAATTTTTTTGACCATCAAAAATCTTAAATTGATATCCCATGGTAATTACCATCTATTAGTTTTCGTTAAATTTTATCATCAAATTATTAAATTAGATAACATAAAACAATTAATAATTGTAATAAATTGGAGTTTTACCTTCCGTTTCACAACCTCACAATTATACCAATTTTGGGGTTTTTCATAATATTAGTTCAATTTAACAGAATTAATGAAAAATAAATTTATCACAAATATAATAGTTTGTAAATTTTTAAAGCCAAAAAATTAATTTTAGATAAATTTATAATAAGTATATCAATATGAAATTTTCCATGGTATTATCGAAATAGAATTCTTGAAAGAAGGAAGATATTTTTAAACCATTCCCATTTCCGGAAATAAAAAAACACATTTTCGCTGCTCTCCCATCTCTTCCTCATTCATTTTCATATGCAATCTTCTTTCGTGGTGGCCATTGCAGGAGAGCCGTTGCTCTCCCTCCCTCCCTCTCCCTCCCTCTCTCTGTTTCAGGAGCAGCGACCCAGGTAAAGGCTTTGAGCCAGCAAACGCATGCGCTTCCAACCTCGGACTCTGCATCAGTTGTCGTGTTCTTTCACGAACAATCAGGCTCTGATCTCACGCCGTTCGCCGCTGCCAATCTGAGCAAGTCGCCGTGATGATCGCTTGCGTTTTGGGCACGCCCGACGCTCTTCAGGGGAGGAACCCATCTCTGTCCCCCGCAGCGCAGAAATTCGGTCCCGAGGATGCTCTGGCTTCGCTCCGTAAGTGCGCGAATTTCGGTCAGCTCAAGCAAGCCCACGCGAGGATAATCCGGAGCGGCCTGTCTGGTGACCAGTTGCTCGCTAGGAAGATGATTCAGGTTTGCTCTTCGCACGGCCAAATGTGAAAGAACAGAAGTGTTTGATTATTGATCTTAACTTGTTGAGATGACTTCCATTATATGTATAGATATTACAAATGATACATTTTGTATGGAAACAAAATAACAATGAAAAATAATAAAGAAAGAGATTACAAAAGTTATCAATCCTTTAATTCCGGCATCTCCAAGGATCAGTAGATTGATTTTGACATCTCCGATTGATTCTGATATCTCTGATTGATTCTGACATCTCTGATTGATTCAGATCCTTCAATATCTCTAAATCCTTCTACCTTGATGATATCTCTAGATCCTCTTTCTTTGATTGCTAAATCAGTGTCTTTACTCCCCCTCAAATTGGGAGTTGGAGAATCCCAAATTCCCAATTTGTGACATAAGTGTCCAAAAAATTTTCTAGACAGTGGTTTCGTAAATAGATCCGCAATTTGATGCACAGACGGAACATACTTAGTCACAAGTGTTCCAAGAGTCACTTTTTCTCGCACATAATGATAATTTAATTCAATATGTTTAGTTCTTGCATGGAACACTGGATTAACTGATATATAAAATGCAGTGATATTATCACAAAATAATATTGGTGGATTGGAGAGATGAATACCCAAATCTCGCAAAAGGAATGATATCCATGTAATCTCTGCAGCACTAAATTGAGCTACTGTTCGTTGCTTCTTAGAATTCCATGATATACAATTGCTTCCTAAGAAGGTACAAAATCCAGTAGTTGATCATCGAGTCAAGCGACAACCTGCCCAATCTACATCACAAAAGGCATACAAGTCCGATGTTGACTTGGACAAGATTTTCATACCTCGATCTATTGTGCTTTGGACATAACGTAAAATGCGCTTTACAATTTGAAAATGACTCACGGTAAGTTGATGCATGAATTGTTGTCGATTGTGGATGTCCCAATCTTTGATGCCAAGTACTTTCATCAGCTTTCCTGAATCGATTTGAAAATAGTATTTCTTTTGGTGCCTTCAAGGTATATAGATTACCTTCACGGTTTCCAACTGTCAGAACATTTCACGTTTTCCTGTCCTTTATCACAAAACTAGCGGCAAAAAACTCAAAATTCAGAGGATAGTTAGTTGTAAATTGGCTCACTGATAATAAATTATTTTTCATCTGAAGAACAAGTAGAACATTTTTTAAGTCAATGCTCTTTTGACCCAAATTGATATGAGCATCACCAATATGAGAAATTTTAAGCGAATCACCATTACCAACCATTACACTATCCTTCCCAATATATGGTCGTAAGTTGAAAAGATTACCTTCACTTCCGGTCATGTGATTTGAAGCTCCAAGATCGTGAACCATTCTGAATCTTGATTATCTCCAATAGTAAGTGCAGCAAATGCCTTTGGCACATCAGATGGGACGAAAGATTGATTAAACCGATTAAAACAATCTAAAGCAGTATGTCCTTGCTTGTTACAAATTTGACAAGAAACGACTTTGTCTGTTCCTTTCACAAGTTTCTCGGTCTTGCTTTGATTGAATTGTGGCTTGTGACCCTGCAAATGCATAAAATCAACCCGAGAATTTTTCATTCTGGGACCATTATGAGAAAACCCTCTTCTATGTGAAGAAAAATAATTGTTCTTGTGATGTTGGAATTGTTTTCCCTTTTTGCTGCTCTTAATATTACTTCTTTGACCAACGAAAGCCGTCCCATGTTGAATTGCATGGGAACTTTTATTTGTGAGGCGACTCTCAAAGCTTTGCAGTTGAGAAATCAGGTCAGAGAACATCGGCATTGGAGGCTTCAACATGGAGGTTGTGAATGAATCATATTGATCACCTAAGCCATTCAAAACAAAGAGGCCCTTCTTCTTGTCCTTTAGAGGAGATCCAATAGCAGATAACTCATTAAAATATTTTTGAAAAGCACCAAGATATTCGTGAAGAGAAGAGAAATTATCTCTATAACATTTTTGGATTTGTAGAAAAATTGAAACTTCACGTTCCTCAGATATCTTGGCAAAAATATTTTGTAAACTTAACCACACCTCAGCAGATGTCTTCAAGTCTACTATTTGAGCAAGAACTTCTTCTGAAAGCGTTGCAATGATCCATCCCCGCAGAAGGCGATCTGACCTTCTCCATTGTAAAAACTCTGGATTTGTCACTTCCTTTGAGACACTCACTTCTTTTCCGGCCTCAGAGGGGGTGACTATTGTTGGACTTGGCATATGGTATTCACCATCAATGAAACCTACCAGATCTTGACTTTCAATTAGTGCAAGCATCTGGGCTCTCCAACAAGAATAATTTGTTTGTGTCAGTTTCAGTGACACAAAATTGCTAATGTTTAAAGATGAGGGGTATGGGTATTTAGGATTGGTGGAAGCCATGGCTAAGGATCGATTTCTATCAAAGAAATCTGCTCTGATACCATGAAAGAACAGAAGTGTTTGATTATTGATCTCAACGTGCAATTGTTGAGATGACTTCCATTATATATATATAGATATTATAAATGATACATTTTGTATGGAAACAAAATAACAATGAAAAATAATAAAGAAAGAGATTACAAAAGTTATCAATCCTTTAATTTCGGCATCTCCAAGGATCATCAGATTGATTCTGACATCTCCGATTGATTCTGACATCTTTGATTGATTCAGATCCTTCGATATCTCTAGATCCTTCGCCCTTGATGATATCTCTAGATCCTCCTTTCTTGATTGCTAAATCAGTGTCTTTAGGATGGACTATGCCACTCTAGTGTTTCGCCAGATCGAGAAGCCACATGCCTTCACGTGGAATGTCATGATTAGGGGCGATGGTGAGGATCGCAACCCGCCAATCTCTTCACTCATATCTCCATATCTCTTTTGTTGAATCAAGAAGCATCATCGCTGCGTGGAGCTACTGTTGCTGATGATGCACTGGACAGGGAGTGAACAAGTTTCTAGGATCACGTCCGCTTGAGTCAGAAGGTCAACCCCGTTTCAAGATTCGTTCCTCCCAACATGGAGTCCATTTTGTTGACCCGTTTCTTTCCCACTGCTAGATATTCTAGCCGACCCTCAATCATAAATGAATACCTCTAGATCTATCCCCGAGAGGGAGGTCCCATTGAGGGTACGTCGCGACAAATACGAATCTCCCTAGGCAACAAGATCCAAAACAAATATATAGTATATAACGCTGAGTGTCTTGGATGAAGACTCAGTTTGAGAACTCAATTTGCAACCCATGTCAAGTGAATTGAGTATGTTCGAGTTTATTGTGAGATTTGGGGTGGCGTTTTTTTTATATCGATTGCAGTTACATGAACCGTCAGATAATATGAATTTTTTATGAGACCCACTTGATCCAACAACACATGCATGCTAGGTTTCACGTGAACCGAGATCACATGAGAGATTTCCACTCGAAGTATCCTCCTACCCACTGCAGAGTCACGGATTTGACAATTTTCCACACTCCTTGCGGCTACAAACAGAGCAGATAAGTTGTCATTTACATGTCTTGATATGACTGTAATACATGTTACCGACGCATTGATTGATACCATCAGCGACATCGGATCTATTGACTTGCCGAGAGAGCAAATTGCTCAGATCCCATCACCACGACAACCCTTACTAACAATGCTCTTACCTTACTCCCCACTTTTATTACATATAGTCCTCTCTCGATGCAGTCCAGACAGGTCAGACCCGAGATGGACAGCAGCAAGTTACGGGCGAGCTTGGTGACAGTAACGCTCTCTTTCTACTTCTTCAAGGAAACGAAAACATCGTCCGGGGATCTATCTCGAGACTGCTCGATGGTCGGCGGGGTTGGCAAACTTACCTGCCCACCACCACTGCCGGGCGATGCCTCTCCAGCAGAGGTTTGCGGCCTCTCCTTGGTCTGAACCTGGAGGACCCTCTGCTTGGTCTGCTGCCACTTCTTGGACTGGCGCCGTTTGAGGAGGGAGTCCTCGGGTATGAAGATGTCCATTGTTGTCTGATGAAGCAAAGTTCGCCTCTCCACTCCTCTGCTTCTTCTCCTTCCCATGAAAGTGGGAATCTTTATACGAAGGGACACGATGTCATTGTCATAATCGGTGATCGCTTCGAATGATTCGCCTCTCTGAATAATTCTCATTGTTGTTAGATGCGAGCAGCGGGTGGTGATGCCGTTTTGGCTCTGCTTTATTCGGTGATTCTGTTGTTGGTTCTCTTGGCTTGTCATGTAGTGGAAGAAAGATGGCTAGTCCTATGGTGCACCGAGAGATGGATCCTGAGATTCCCATGAGTAACTTCCTGTGTATGACAAAATATCACAACATATAGAAATTGAAAACCTTTACGATCAACATACTAGATTTATTCTCTTCTTATCCGACGTTGCAAGTAATTTTTGCTATCTATCTTATAGAAACGGGTCAACAAATTCTTTCAAAGTTTTAGCCCAGTGGGGCCTCTAAAAATGCTCTCATTTTGAAAGTATCAGGAGCATTGGATTCCTATGGAGGTATTACTTCGTGAGGCTAGCTAGATGTGTCAGATGTACCTTAAAGAGGAGCATCAATCATCATTTTGGAAGGGAGACTATAATCCCAAGATCTTGAGAAAGTAGTCCACCACAAAATTCCTGAGTGGAGGTTGCCAGCTAAGGTGAATGAACTAGTTGAGGAGGGTGACTTACATTGAATTCTGATAAGGTTTGTCGGATCGCATCTCTAGTCAATTCATATGTCTATGATTCGTCCCATGGCACTTCTATAGAATCATTGGGCCAAATTCCTTGGGAATCGATTGATTCTTTTCACACAACATTTTCTAGATTGCTATGTATCGAAATCAAGATCTACAATACTACATCCATATGACCTATGGGTTGTTGCAAAGGAGACTAAGGGATCAAGATAATCAAGTTTCATTGTGCAATACCGATAAAAAAAAAAGTTTCATAGTACAAGGAATATGAAATTTGTTGGTTGGTGAAATGTATCTCCATAGCCTATGGAGAATTACAATTATGTGGACCTCCTTGAGGAAATTATATTTCTTGTCCATGAGTTTTAATTGCATGCCAAACTGAACCCTCTAGTAACATAGCGGCCAGAACCATTGAAGGACTTCTGCTAGAAGTTTGAAATAACGATCCTCATGTCCCGTTTCATACCTTTTGATGAACTTGTAAATCCTTGCGGTTGAGGATTCAATGGCTACAGTAAGATTGTGATATATTACCCAAAAAAACCATTTGAATTCTTCAAGAAACTAAACAGGATAATTGTGAATACATGGATGGATGGATATTCATGATGCATTCCAAATGGTCAACGTTTTAACCCATCATATTGCCTAAAATTTGGAGCTGGTATTCCCACTACATTTCTTACATCAAGTGAAAATCTGTATTGCTAATGAAGATCTAGAATTTTTGGGGGAATATCTTTAGAAATATCTGATGAGGAGGCTGATGACGATGATCTCATTCCATGGAACGTGAAAATGAACATTTCTGCTTCTCTAGGTCTGGAAAGAAAATTTGCAAAAACATTTTTCTCGCCTTTAATGTGCTTGGTTGTAAATGAATATTTTGAAACCATTCTTCTACCCATCTCAACAACTACGGGTTTGGAATCATCTTTTACTCGAATTTCAACATATGGGGGAATGATGACATGTCCACTTCTACTAAGAAGTGATGGCCAATAAATTGAAACTCAAAAAAAAAATTTATTCCATAATTGACAGTCAAAAAAATTGTTGAATATAGGAGGGTAATGCATTTTAACCTAAAGAATCTTGCACTCTTGTGTTCAGACTATTTTCTTACCATTTGCCTCTTCAAAAAGGACTACTGTTTATCATTTAACATTTGCATCAAAATGAAGGATACTTTTACCATTCAAAGGGATTTGTAACGAAGGTAAATTCTACAACTTTTCCTCTAAGGATTTAATGGCCTTGGTTTGATCCTCTCCCCATGGTGATGGTTCTTTCTTCAACATCTTTTGCAGTAGATGCATAAACTTCAAAATCTAGAGAACAAAATTCCTAAGATAACTGACAATTCCGAGGGACTATTGGACTTGTTTGTGAGAAAGATTCTCGTCTAGAAATTGGATAAGTTCCTTTGCAATATAATCGCTTTCTATCTTTTTACTACAACCTAGGAATTCAATCTCCTTCAAGGCAACCACCATCTTCTTATGGGACAGAATAATACCATACTGGTTAATTAGCTTGCAGTGAGATTTCCATTAGAATTGTAGAGAAGGATAGCATCAATGTATGTCTGGGAGCCGGCGCTAATTGGATGACATATTGCACATGGCGTTTTGAAATAATGATGGCATTGTTTTGACGCTAAACAGATGTCTTTTCCCTAGAAATGCTTGTTTTGGATGCAAAATTCAATTTTGTGTCTGTCTTCTAGATGAATTCCAAATTGTCAAAATCTTACCTTTAGATTAAACTTTGAATAAATCTTGGCATTATAAAGACTAGAAAACAATTTCTTACCACCACCACCCACAGCGGTTGGGTTGGCTTCGAGCTCTCTTCCCCTCACGAAGGGAAGGAGTTCAAATCCTAGCGTTGTCGTTAGGGATTCTTAAGCATGACATCATGGTGGTGGGTCCTACATTAGCGTCACCCTAGGTTTATCTCTCCGGTTGTTGGCCGTGCGGGGGGTTCCCGGGTTACCAAAAAAAGAAAACAATTTCTTATTTGGCAGTGGAAACTTATCATCTTAGATGAACTAGTTGAGTTGTTGGAATTGAAGACCAATCTCATTTTGTTCTCTAGTTTATTCTGCCATTTTTTTTTAACACAAAAGGCTCCGCATGCCCATTGCGAGTCTATTGACTCAATTAGAGTCTGTTTAGTAACACTCCCGGGAACAACTGATTCTTTTTTTTTTCCAGAACAGATTTGGAACAGAAATGCGTTTGGTAATTTTTTTGTTCCTAGGAACAAATTTGTTTCGGAGAATAGATTTGGAGTATAATCAAAAAACAAAAAAAAGTTTTTTTCGTTCTCGAGAACAATTTTGAGAATTTGTTTTTTTTCCTCTTTTCTCTCCTCTTTTTTTCCCTTCCCTTTCTTCTTCTTCTTTTTTCTTCCTCCTCCCACTCCATCATCGCCCCATCGCTGCCGGCGAGCGGCTAGGCAAGGTCTGGCGAGCTTGCCGAAGCCTCGCCAGGCTAGGGCGAGGTTCCGCAAGCTTGCCGGAGCCTCACCCGGCCACTAGCAAGGCTCAACCTCGCCTAGCCACCATCGGCGAGGCTTGAGCTTACCCAAGCGATGCGAGGCTGGTGAGGCTCGCCTCGTCGGTGGCAGCCGGACGAGGCTTGCTCAAATCTGCGAGGCCCAGCCTCGCGACACTTGGGCGAGCTCGAGCCTCGCCAATGGTGGCCGGGCGAGGCTCACCCAACCTAGCGAGGCTCGACCTCACCTAGATCTACAAGGCTCCAACGACGGCCCAAGGGCGGTAGCCAAGAGAAAGAAGGGGAGAAAAAAGAAAAAAAAAGAAATTTATAACAAAAAGTATTAAAAATTAAAAGAATCAAAAGATCAAAAAATTTTACCAAACACATTTCTATCTCGAGAATAAAAATTTTAGACAGTTATCAAACACCTTCAAATGCTCAGAAATTGTTTCCGAGAACATAATAAAAAAAAAATCATTTCTGAGCAGAAATTGTTCCCGAGTGTTAGGGAAATCCCTTATGATGTTTTGAAGATGACAAAATAAATCAAAGACTACTAACGTATGCTTCTAAGTCTGCTAGTGGCAGAAGGAAAAGCATAAGGTGTCTTTAAGTCTGTCCGTACTAGACGAAAGATCTGAAGAGATACAGTTTTTGAGTATGTCCGTACTAGACAGAAGATCCGAAGAAACGTAGTTTCTGAGTCTGTCCGTACCAGACGGAAGACCCAAATAGATGCAGTTTCTGAGTTTAACCGTGTCAGACGCAGAACTTCAATCTGGCAGATCGAGAACGTATCTTCAAGACCAGACGAAAACCAAGATCACAATGGTTATGATTTTCACTTACCATATTTATATTGATCAACAAGATCAATCATCAAACAACTTCCAAAGAAGGATGGAACACTTATGGAAGCCCGGATTCTAATTGTATGGGCAAACAAAATCAAAGGGGATCCAATCTACCTTCAACGGTCAAAAAGACTTACCTTATGAAGTCTGTCCAAGAAAGGAAAGGGAAGATTAATCTCTCACGGAAAGAACCAATAGTCGAGTGTGGCTTAGAGAGTATATAAGGAGAGGATGCGACCAGAAGAGATAGAGAGGATAAATATATCCCAAGGCTGATTTAATTCTTCACTAATTGTCTGAAAAAGAGCGAAATCGAGTGATCCTAGTGAATTACCAAGAAGAGTGACTTTGTGAGACATATCATCACAAAGTGCTAATACTCAAGAGTATGTAATCACCTTTGATCACATAATGAAATCCAGCCCATTAGCTGATCGCCTGGAGAGTGGACGTAGGCTTAACAAAAGCCGAACCACTATAAACTATGTTTGCAATCTTCTCTACTCTCTCTATTTAATTTTAGTTTATAGATTGCAAAAGCTTTATTTTAATTGTGCGTAAAATTCCTCTACACCTATTCACCCTCTCTAGGTGTTATTACTAGCTACAACAATTGGTATCAAAGCCTCGTGCTCAATATCTTGAAGTGTTTATTACTTCAGAGCTAAAGATCTTTCATGGCTAGTATTTTTGCACTAGGTCTTATTAAGGGACGAAGCATCACCAGACCACCTTACTTTGATGGGAAAGAGTACAATGTCTGGAAAAACAATATGAAGGCATTCCTAAGATCTAATGATCTGTTGGAATGGGACGTTGTTGAGAAAGGAATCAATCCTAATCTACTAGAAAAGAGGATGGCAAAACGTTTCAATCATTTGTCACTCTATCTCAAAAGGAGATAACAAAAAGAGAAGCTTTAGATGCAAAGGCTATCTATTCTCTTTATTGTGCTTTGTCTCCAAATGAATATAACTGAATCTCATCTTGTGAAATAGCGAAAGAAGTGTGGGATAGACTGCACGTTACCTATGAAGGGACTGATCGTGTAAAGGAGACCAAAGTCAATATTCTTCTCGGGCAATACGAATCATTCAAGATGAAGCCAGGAGAATCCATTGGAGACATGTTCAGCAGATTCACTAAAATAGTGAATGGACTTGCATATTAAGGACAACCAATCTCAGGACCCATGAAAGTGAATAAGCTTTTGAGAGGATTATCGAAGGATTGGAATAACATCAAAACTTCCATCCGCGAAACATTGAGTATTTCGCCTTTATCTGTTGATGAACTTATTGGAACTTTGCAATCATATGAAGCAGAACGTATAAATGACGAAGATCTAATGTTGATTTTGATGAGGCAAATTTTGAGGAAGATGAAAAAGATGACGATGAGGAGATGAAGTCATTGATCAAAAAATTTGAACAAAAAAGAAGCAATTCAAAAGGGAAGAAGTCCACAAATGAACCTAATTGTCCTTTATTCAAGAAAAGGAAAGGGAAATTCGAAAAGAAGAATAAAGCTTTAAAAGCCGAGACGTGGAGCGACATCGAGTGTGAATCCAGCGATGATGAGAACTTATGCTTAATGGCGGACATTGAATTTGAAGAAGATGATGTAACATGTTCAAATCCTATTCTTGATGATGATGATCTTTTTGAACATAACATAAAAAAGCGTTGAAGAAGACCTCTAAATTGAAGAAGGAAATCTCTAAATTGAGAGAGAAAAATTCTACAAATGAGACAAGGATCGTTGAGCTGGAAAAAGAGAATTCTTTTGTTAAGGAAGAGAAAGATTTTTTGCAAAAGGAAAATGATTCCTATAAGGAAGAAATTCTGAAAATTTGCAAGAAATTTTCTATTGGCTCAAAGATATTAGAGTATGTCCTCTCCATACAAATGACGCACTACAACAAATCCGACCTCGGTTATGAGAAGGATAGTGAGATCAAGAATGATTTTCCGAAAGTAAATGAGATATTGTGGCGCAAACCTTCGATCCACCATTATCGAAATCATTTCAGTAAGCAATTTGTTAAGACTATTGGATCTCAATATTTTAATTGCTCAAATTGTGGTGATCATAATCACTTTAAGCAACAATGTCCACTTGATCGGAAGAAATCCAAGTCAATCAATTGGAAATTTGATGCTTCCTTTAACCGAAATGGACCCAAATTCATTTGGGTACCGAAGAAAAAATAAATTGTTTTCTTGCAGGTAATAAAGGTAAGGAAGTGAGAATTTTTTTGTGCATAATGTTCTTTTTATGTTATGGTGAGTTAGAATCTGATTTAATATGATTTAATATCCTGCTTAGAGATAATCATGATTATTTGATTGGATTTTATGCTCTCTTATTTTGTTATATTTTTGCGAAACAAAAATTTGTTTTACGAGATATTATACAAGATATTCTCCCTAAAATATTCTACTGAAATGAGTTAGCAAAGCATCGTTGAGTTTTTATGAAAATTTCCTATTTGTGCTCTAACCTTAAAAAAAGGATCCAAATTCATGGATACCAAAAGAAAAAGAGCTTGCTACAGGAAATTTTACAAAAGAAGAATGATTGCAAATTTATGCAAATCATTAAGCAATCAGAAGAATATCTCAAGCGATGATTGACGATGATCTTTTTCTAAATCAATGGTATATTTTAAATATATATACCTTGGGTAAGGAAATAAAGTATTTCATATTTATCATCCTACCTTCCAAATTTCTACACAAATATTTATGATGCTAAATGATTTTTATGACTCACGTGTGATTTATATTGCAAAAATCTCTTGTTAGATATTGCACATTTTTATTACTTGATTTGACACGTGATAAAAATTCTACTTCGTTTTTGCATATTGCATCAATAATATCTTTTTGAAATTTATGCTTAGGGAAATCCCTTTAATCTTGAAAGATATTATTGTACTTTGGGATTCACTTGCTATAATCTTAGAAGATATTTTATATCAAGCAAGTTTGATCCAAAAATTGAACAAAGGTATGTGCATGATATTTTTTTGTGCAAAGATTATTAACTATTTTACAAGAATTTGCAGGTGGAAAAATATCTTTCCATATGAGGTTGGGAAAGCTTGATCCGAAATTGTGGAGATTTTCAAAGGCTTAGAAATTCTACTCATTGCACAAAATTTTCTAAAATTATTGAGCAGGCCACTAATGTGTCATATGTAAGGTTGAATAGCTTTGAATTGAAATTTTTTATATTGTCGTATATGTTATTCAATTTATTTCGCAAGAAAATGCATTATATATTACGTGAAATATTATAATAATGCATTTGTGTAGAAAGTTTGTTAAGTTTGTGCAGATTTAATTTGAGGCGAGCTTGATTGAAGAAAACAAACTTCTACCTCAAATTTCAAAAGCAAGAGAATAGTACAGTTGTTGTTGCTACAAAGGGAATAAAGGAACGACATTCTGTTCAAGTTTCTGAGTAGAAATTGTTCCCGGGAACAGAAACGTTACCATACAAGCCCTTAGTTCTTGTTGGACCCTATCATCACACTTGTTCTAGGCAAGTTGAACATCGTTTGGGGTTCATTCCAGACGAGTTTGTCTTTGTTGGATTGATGTCTTCATTTTTCTTGAAAGGCAAGTGGATGAAGGATTTTTCATGTTTCCATAACAGATTCACACAATTCTGGAGGAATTTCAAATGTGTTTCTACACAGGAAATATTGGGTCGACACTTTCTAGTTAGACCAAGTAAAGTTTGTTGATGTCTACAAATTCTTTAAACTGTCTTTTGGACCAAAGTCCATTGGGCAAGATCCTCAATTTGGGGAATTTGCTAAGAAGATCCCAGTTAATAATGATATCTCGATCTGGAAATAAGGAACCAATGATTCTAGTAGTGACAAAGCACTAGGGAAAAAACTCAATCTTTATGAGTTTGCACCTTACTCGAGTTGCACAGTCAATTCCTAAAGCAATTGTGAAATACCTTGTGTGTAATTCCAGTGGTCTTTAGGAAGGATGTTTGGATCAAGAATAAAGGCATCTGCTAATGTGTTATGAGAGCTATTAACTAAATGAGTTTATCATATGTATGTAGAATTTCTCAACATAAATAACCAATAAATAAATAAATAACGAATCAGATCTATATATGACTATAAAACATCAAAACTTCTATGTATAGCAAAATTAAAAATTTACATGTTTGAGCTATAACATCACTTGAAAAAAATAGATCAGGCTGACAATAATTAACGATCTATTGAAATGTCAGATTTTCATCTTTATAACCTATTTAAATATAGCAGCTTTTTAATGGGATTAAGCGACTGATAGGTATAACCTACCCTTTTGTAGGCTAGAGAGGGAGGTCTAGCAAATCCTAATTAATAGTGTGTCAACTGAGCTCCTTTGATTACGGGTTTTAGTTAAACACAATTGTCTACTACTCAACTAAACTCGTTATTAATAGATGCCAAAAATCAATTCAATAAGATCACTTAAAGGTTTAACATAAATTGAAATATCCATTAACCCGATTATTTAAAATAGAAAATTAGTTAATTAATGTAAGCCTATATTATAGGAAATTTCCAACAATGTGTACATAAAAAAGTTTATGGAGATATAAAGCTTGATCGAGAGATTCCTCAAGCTAGCACTTTGAATACTTCAGGTGTTTAGATCCTTTTAGGTTTCTTCTTGAGTTTTCTAGGACTTCTGAGAGAACAAATAGAGACCTCACTTGGCTCATCTGGCTCATAGGGTTCATCTAACTCAATATCACCAGTTTCCGAGAATGTTTCGATGACACTTACAATTATGTCCGATGGTTCATCCTCGTAAGAGAAAATGGATTCAAGGTCATCTTCTTCAAGAAGAGATGCATGTTCTTTTTCAATAGCATGGACGAAATTCATTCTTCTCTTCTTCGTCAAATGGCAATTTTTGGTAAAATGCCCCTTGCGTCCATATATAAAACATTCGACTTTCTTTTTTTTGCCATTGATGCTTCTTCATCGCTTACTCTTTGTGAGAAACTTCCATTTGTCTCTTTTCTTCGTTTGGATGAGTACTTCTTGAAATGTTCCGTTTTCTTATTTGAGCAATCACAAGTATGGCCGCATCTACTCTGGAAACCAGGATTCTTGCAGGCTTTGTCAAGAGTTTTGTTGTTTTCGTAAGCTCTTTGATTGCCTTCTTGCGTAGGCATAATTCATCGAGTGCTGCAAGAACACTTTGTTGGATTTCTCCAAGCGAAGCCTCAAGGGGTCTCCTAGTTTTATTCCAAAAGAACTTGTCTAACATACTAGCAATTTGTTTTGGTATGGAAGATAAGAAAATGGGCTTCAAGGCTGGGACTCCAGCTTGGGCATAGTAGAGCTTCACCATTTCCTGAAAGTGCTAATGAATGTCTCTTATTTTATAGGAATGGCAAGAACTCCATTCTTTTTTGCTTTTGGTTTGTCGGGCTACCTATGAAATACAAATGAAGGATCCGTGTTGCCCGGTTAAAATGTTGGGCCATAAAATGTTCTGGTCAGTTGGTAAAATATTCACGCACCAATCTAGTAGACTTCTCGTGAATCTGTTAACAAATTCTAGGAGTAATGCAAAGCGACTAATCTCTGGATTCAAGGATCTGACATTCTTCCAGGCGAAGAATTCCTGCAACCTTCCATGCCATTTGTGGGATGGAAGATCATCAAGAATGAATGAGAATCTGGAGATACTAGAGGCTCCAGAGTTTGGTTGTGGATCATCTTTCCTTTGCATATCTTCATCTTTTTTCCCTCGTGATGAATCTTATTGGAAGGATAGCTTCTGCTTTTATATGTGATTGACTTTCTTGCGAAAGTTCAAGAGATTCCAAATTCTCGATGTCAGATAGAGAGTTTCCGCTTGATTCTTCTTGAGATACAACAGTAATTTTTCAGAGTATTTTGGTAGCGGTCTCTCATAAATCAATAGGATTCGAGATTATAGAGGAAGAAGGAGGACGAGAGGAATAATCAAGTTGCTTTCTTGACATTTCCTTTTGTTTTTATGCAAGGATCTTACTCGGATGGCTAAGATATCGAACTTTCGGGAGCTTGAGCTTTGGAGATTAAGGTTTGAAAAAACGTCGGAGGAGTTGATGGAGAATAGGACAATCTCGGTTTTTCCTATGAAGGGATGACTAGTACCTCAAAAGATGAAGTTCATACGGGTCTTCTTGGAGAACCTTAATCTATTCTTTAGACTTATTGATTTCAGCAGTCTAATCATCAAGATAGTGCCGAGGTGGCAAAGCTCCTGTTTCCATTCTCTAGAGGTTATCTTGAAGAAGTTGTAGCAGTTTATTTGGCACTACTGCAGTCCGATCTACTTGATAGTGAACACGGTCCAGATTAGCTTTTACTTTTCCCACTTCAATCTTTACTTCAAAGACTTTTGATTGAACATTTGTAACCTTAGTGGTTAATGTTCGTAGCACCTTATTCTGGGCTAGAGCATTCTGTCTTCTAATTAAGAACAGTTTCTGGAGGGCTAATTTTCTTGGAGTTTCCTGCTGAATCAACACCGGTCGAGTTTCAAATCTTTGGATGATGCTCATATCCAGTCGAGCTTGTAAATTCTTCCAAAGCAAGGAAATCTGAGGGTTGGAACGTGCAGACACTAGGCAAAGCAGTTGGGAGAGATGGTCTTGCTTCTTGCTTACGGAATTGTGCAATACGTTTGTCACGGTCTGGGTTTTTCTTTACCCATTTAAGGATGAGTTTGTAGAATGGAGAGACAGGCTTGGCCACAGAAGGTTTGACCTATGGAGGAGTGGGTGTGTTTAGGTGAAGATTATGGAGGCATTTCAGAGGAGAAATATCAAGCTTGGTTGGTCCATAGGATACTAAAAATTGGTAACGTCCTCCATCTTCTCCAAGGGGTCAAATAGATGGGTAATCATCTTCCCATCTTTGGAAAAACTCACGCTCAGAACGAGAATTCTTCTTTCTTCAAAAAGGCTCGTCATCCTCTTCGTCATTAGGGCTAGGCACAGCTGGCACTAGCAACCTAGATCCCATAGACGATGGCCTGTCAGAGGATCTTTGAAGGGGGTGCCCTTAAGGAGGGGGAGGCCTCTGCCTTTTCCCAGGAGTGGTCAAACTTGATAATTGCCAAGCCAATCTTTCTTCTTGGTGAAATTGAATTCTGTCACCTGAATAGGCTGTGATGTGTATTTTGGTGAAGCTTTTCATAGTCACCCAAGTGTCTAGGGGAGATTTGACTAGCTCTGCTCAAGGGATCCATCAGGGAACATGAACACATGACGATGTCTAATTATTATCAACAAAGATCAAAAGTGCCGAGATCAAGAATGCGTCTTCTGCTCTAGGCAACGTGAGATGGAGGGCATCGCTCTAGACTGAGTACATGAAACGTTGGTACAATAGAATCCAGAGGCTGAGGTGCTCTAGTAATCCGTAGCTGCACTTTCAAGGCATTAAGTAGTCATAGATCTGAAAGAGCCATGCTGAAATTAGGAAGCAAGGTAACAAACGTAGTTGCAGAACGTAATGCGGTTTCAACTATCCCAAAACAGGCGTGTTGGTCGTCAAGAACTGAGTATCAAGTAGTGCCATGGGACAACTAGTGGGACTCCTTTTCCCACCATGGAAAGTCAAAGCTAGGCATGTAACACTGAATGCAAGTGCGTGTAGCCTTGAGTAAGTCCCCGGTGGTTAAATTCACAAGGTATTTGCAAAATCACTAAGTGCTCTTGCTAGGTGGATGAAATAGGATGCAGGTCAAATCGTGTTGATTGAACATACTCTTTTAACTTCCTTCGAAGCATGTTGGATGAATTTCCTTATGAAACGGATTGGTAAACATACTCTTGTGCTGTCCCTATTTTTAAGTTACAATACGTTTTCCTAAATTTCAATTTTTTCCTTTTCATTTTCAATTTATTTTGTAATACAATTGTTTCTTGAGGTCTCCGTTAGCTCATTGACGGTCGCGTGGACAAGAAAATTAAAAGTCCAGGTAGGACTTTTCTTTTTATTAGAAGTTAACAAAGTTAAAGGAAGAAATATCGTTAAATAGAAAAAAACAGCAGCAAAAAATTGATTTCTACAAAGGTCTCTTGAATAGATGTTGGTAATTTTTTTTAAAACTTTGGGTTGAATGTAATGTAATGACTAAATACACATATTTAATGTATTTATTTATTTCTGGAAATAACTAAGGGTGCCGCTAATGGAGTCGTTTTGTTTACATTGCAAATATCCATTTATTAATATCCATTTATTTGAAGGCAATATTTTCTTAGGGAAAAAAATAAAGGAATTGGATATCACCCAAATATTAAATTAGTATATATGTGAGAAATTTTTCTCAAATTAATTTTTTGATCATAAAAATCCTAAATCGATATCCCGTGATAATTACCATTTATTAATTTTCGTTAAATTTTACCATCAAATTATTAAATTAGATAAAATATAACAAATTGATAAGCATAACAAATTGGAGTTTTTCCCTTTGTTTCTCAACCATACAATTATATCAATTTTAGGATTTTTCATAATATTAATTCAATTTAGCAAAAATCAATGAAAAAATAAATTTATCATAGATATAACAGTTGGTAAATTTTTATGGTCAAAAAATTAATTTTCATAAAATTTATAATAAGCATATTAATATGAAATTTTTCGTGGTATTATCGAAATAGAATTCTTGAAAGAAGGAGGATATTTTTAAACCATTCCCATTTCCGGAAATAAAAAAACACATTTTCGCTGCTCTCCCATCTCTTCCTCATTCATTTTCATATGCAATCTTCTTTCGTGGTGGCCATTGCAGGAGAGCCGTCGCCCTCCCTCCCTCTCCCTCTCCCTCTCCCTCTCTCTGTACTTCGAGCCAGCAAACGCATGCGCTTCTTCAACCTCGGACTCTGCATCGGTTGTCGTGTTCTTTCACGAACAATCAGGCTCTGATCTCACGCCGTTCGCCGCCGCCAATCTGGGCAAGTCGCCGTACCTCCGGTGACACCCGCATCAGTCCTCGCCGTGATGATCGCTTGCGTTTCGGGCACGCCCGACGCTCTTCAGGGGAGGAACCCATCTCTGTCCTCCGCAGCGCAGGGGTTCGGTCCCGAGGATGCTCTGGCTTCGCTCCGGAAGTGCGCGAATTTCGGTCAGCTCAAGCAGGCCCACGCGAGGATAATCCGGAGCGGCCTGTCCGGTGACCAGTTGCTCGCTAGGAAGATGATTCAGGTTTGCTCTTCGCACGGTCGGATGGACTACGCCGCTCTGGTGTTTCGCCAGATCGAGAGGCCGCACGCCTTCACGTGGAATGTCATGATTAGGGAGTACGCGATGAATGGCGGCTCGCGGCGGGCGATTCTGTTGTATAATCTTATGATTATTGGAGGGTTCGCTCCTGATAAGTTTACTTTTCCATTCGTTGTCAAAGCTTGCATTGTGTCTTCGGTTATTGATAAGGGCAGAGAGGTTCATGGGATGGCCATAAAGGCGGGGTTCTCGAGGGACATTTTTCTGCAGAATACTTTGATGGATCTTTATTTCAAGTGTGGGGATAAAGAGTGTGGGTGCAGGGTGTTTGAGAATATGCCTGTGCGGAGTGTAGTCTCGTGGACGACCATGATCAGTGGCCTTATTGCTTGTGGCGACTTGGATGCTGCCCGAGGGACTTTTGAGCGGATGCCCAATAAAAATGTTGTCTCGTGGACTGCAATGATTAATGGGTATGTGAAAAATGGGCAACCTCAGGAAGCGTTTGATTTGTTTCAGAGAATGCAGATTGATAGAGTTGAGCCAAATGAGTTCACACTGGTTAATCTGTTGAAAGCATGCACGGAGCTGGGAAGCTTAAAATTGGGTGGATGGATACATGACTATGCTCTGAAGAATGGCTTCAACCTTGGGGTTTTCCTTGGGACAGCCCTCATTGATATGTACAGCAAATGTGGTAGTTTAGTAGATGCAAGACGGGTGTTTGATGAGATGCAGATCAAGAGTTTAGTTACTTGGAATGCAATGATCACTAGCTTGGGTGTCCATGGGTGTGGAGAAGAAGCTCTTGCTCTTTTTAGCCAGATGGAAAAGGCAAATGTAGTGCCAGACGCAATTACTTTTGTTGGGGTTTTATGTGCTTGTGTACATATGAACGATGTGGAGAAGGCATATGAGTTATTTGTAAATATGAGAGAACTCTATGACATCACACCTCTTCCAGAGCATTATGCTTGCTTGCTTGAATTATATAATCGCACCACTGTGCAAGATGAGGACCTTGATTTTCTTAACAACGTGCAGATGAAGCAAAACAATAATATATTAGTGGCTCTTTTGGAGGCAGATATTGCCCAAGATGTTTCAAGTGCAGATAGAAATTTTCCTTCAAGTTTTGAAGAGGCCTCAAAAGTGGGTAGTATCTACCAGTGTCAGCTACCGCGCTTCAAATGGGATGTAGGCTGACAATTGATGTTTCCCAGCCACGGTCCATGTACTGTAAACTACCAGCTACAGCTTTCGTGCAGTAGAAGTTATGATCCTAAGGCTCCCTGGCATGGCTTGAGCTGATGGTTAAATTTTGTCTTTTGAAGAACCTTTTACACTGTATACATGATGATTCTCAAGCTTCTGCAACTTGGCTTGTGATGATGATCTGATCAATTGTCCACTTTTTGTTCAATCTCTACAGCTTAGGTGGCATGTATTTATTGTGTTGCTGTGGGATCCATTATTTTATTTTCTGTTTCATTGCACTAGTATATGCTCTCACCAAGTGAAATTGCATGGCACTGTGATAATCTATAGTATGAGCCTCGAGCTTAAATTCTTTTTACTTCTTTTCAATTGCCACCTATTGTTGGAGTTAGAAAATCTATCTGTCTAGCATGATAGCTCACAGAGGATTGATAGGATTTCTAAAAGTCCCTGGGCAAAATGTTCTCTTGTTGATTATTGGCTTGTATTGGCGCACTATTGCACAACCTTACTGCAAAAGCATTTTCTATGTTTTGTTGTCATTCTCTTATCAGATCCCCTTATCATTTTGCTTTTTATCAACATCTCAGTTTGCTGGTGTATCTGAAGTAAACCAATAGAGACGTCTATAATTCAATCACTTTCTCAATTGTTTGGCCTAATCACTTAATTATGGAAGTACTTCAGAAACTTACATGGAACTAAGGAAGGAAGCATGTGGTTTACAAACTTTGTACGAAGATAAGTGAGGTTTGATATCAAGGTTTTAAAGGTCAGCTAAAGAGCTGAGTGCTGATGAGCCAAAATGTTATATGGCTCACATGGGCTCGTCATGCAAACTTTAGCAGGATCCTCTTTTGAGAAAGCATAACTCTTGCTTAACCTTTTTAGTATTTGAAAGATCTTGGAAGCATGTAAATATCAGTCAGTTTCACCTCACATTGGTACTCTGCATTATTTCAAGGCTGAATCAGCAGAGTCAGATGTGTTGGATTTGATTCTCAACCAAGATAAGTATGGGGCATAGCAAACTGTTAAATGCGAGATGTGGTAGGTTTGAATTTAATGGTAAGTACTTCCATTATCTTTATTCATGCTAGTCTGTCTTCCTTTTTTTTTTAATTCAATTTCCTAGGAAGAATTAAAGTTTGTGAAGTAGATGTTTTATAGCCTTTACCCTATTAAATATAATATGGTTTACTTATGCTTCCCAGGGCCTCACATTTTTTGATCAACTGGGGCTGGAGGATGAAGCTGCTTCAGTTGACATGATGTGAGATGATTCCACCTTTGAATTGCATAATGACATGCGAACAAGTTCATTGGAGTCGAACTTTACAAAAAGTATATTGATGCCAAAGAATCAATAAGTAGCAGATAGTAAACCTACAATCAAGCAATGTTTCATAGGCTACTCATTCACAGATAATGAGGTCTTCCCGAAGGTGAAGGGAGTTGAAAGGATGTATGATTGTGATGTTTTTTCTCTTCTTGAAGCATGAGACAAATTAGTCATATTGGGCTTGTGGGAAGATCAAGAATCTGTAGAACATCAATGCTTCATTCTTAGTAAGTAATGATGATCTAGTGACCTTTTGTATGTCAAGTTTTGTGCATCCTAATCAAAAGTGAGCTACTTCTTTTCCACCTGATGGGGTTATGCATTATAATTCATTTTGCTTTTCAATTGTGTGCACTCTTTGAAAGTAGTCCTTTCCTGTGACAGGAGGGCAACAAAAGAAGAAAAAAAATTATGCTGTACAATCCCTTACTAAAGAAATGCCTGAAGCATGAGCAAGTAGCAAAATGCTCAAACAAGGAGGAGCTTGTTGAACTATGATAGGAGAACTAGATGGTCGTAGAGCTTTATTCTTCCAAGGTAGCCTGCATATTGATTACCTTTTGTGTAGTTGGAAAGAATGCAACCCCTCTCCTTACTATATAGATCTTTACAGTCCTTATGAGAACCTCCTCCAGTTATGTTGAATAGCATCTGCAGGGCACAACAACTACTTGTTTATACTTTTAACCAGTTCTAGGTTTTGATGAGACCATTCTTGGTAAGGTAGGCATTGGGAACCCCTGATGCGTTATTTAAAAATAATAATAATAAATAATAATAAAAATCTAAGGATACTTTTTCTTTGTTTTAGTCTTTGTCTTTGTGCTTTGCCTCATTTAAATCCCAGAAATTGACCTTCTTAGTATATAGGGCGTGCCGTGGCAAGTAGCATTTCTTGTGAAATCAAAACTTACATAGCTAATATGTTTGCTTGTGCTTACATTTATGCATACTATAATGAGCTAGAATCTGTTGATCTAACATAAAACATAGCTACATGCTGATGATACATTTGAATTGTTTATTTCCTTTGTCCTATTTGCCTGGGCCCCTCTTGATGCAATAAGACAAGGACATATTGATTGTCCTCACTCAAAGATGATTCTTAGTAGGAAGCATCTTATGCATCAAAATAGTATTTTGTAATTGACAAATTACATCTGGTGTAGCAAACCAATTAAGGATGAGATTTTTTGAAATTAGAATACAAAATTGGTTTTCTTCTCATGTAAATGATGTAAATCCTTCATAAGATGTGCATGCGCATATGTGGATCATTATTAATTCTAGGAATGCATGATTCTTAATGTTTCTGGTCAAGTTGTCCTGAAGAGACAGGCTTTGAAGAGGTCTCAAATGACCAAGTAAAATTTTATTTAGATTGGTTTATAAGCTTACACCAGATTGAAAATACAAGTGAGAGAATTTATGATTTAATCCTGAAAATGCTTTCCCTGTAATTAACTTAAAGTTTGGGAACTGTTGTAGCAAGTGTTCAATAAAAAAGTGCGAAGCCGGCTACAAAAATCATTTTGTTTTAAATGTATTGGAGAGGATGATTGGCTAGAAATCTTATGCCGCAACAAAAATTATTTGAAGAGGATGATTGGCTAGAAATCTTATGCCACAACAAAAATTATTTGAAGAGGATGATTGGCTAGAAATCTTATGCCGCCATTCATTTCATTTTGTTTTAAATGTATTGGAATTATGACAGCAGAAACAACCTCATCAAAATCTCCTGCCAACACATGGAGAGCATCATGAGGGGACAACATTGGCACTGTCAGAAGCTTGTCCTATTTTTTTTTATCACTTTAAGCCAAGGCAAAGAGTAAGTGATCCAAGAGGAAGGATAATTCTAATTTCTTACTCTTTGATGGTAGGTCTTTCATATTTCTCATAGGAACTTCCTGGAGCTGCAATTACTTCAGCACAGTAGGAAGAGCTTTGTCTCTCTGGGAACCATGGACAGGCCTTCTAGCAGCATATGCCGGGTCAGTGGAGATCACCATGTAGGCCTTCTGTGCCACTACCTTCTTCAAAATGGCTCTGCCGAATATGTTTTCCTCGATATATGAGGGATGTTATGCAGGTGTCAACCGATACCATAGCTTCCACACAGAAATGAATGCCCATATATGTGCTTCCTGCAATGGCCTGATTCTGATCACTGTTCCATCAGCAAATGGCTTATCTTACGAAATTTATGATCTGTTTGCCAAGAAGAGCGTGTTACTTCCACAGCCTCAGATCACAAGGCGAAGCATCAGAACAGTGTTAGCTTTTGACGGTCAACACTGCCAAGTTGTGCGGATCTTCAGAGTTGAAGCTAAATCAGCTACTGCAAACAACCCATCGGCATCTTCAGAAGAGGAGGATTGGCTAGAAATGGAAATTTTCTCTTCTGAAACAGGCATGTGGAGTCACTATTGCCCCTTAATCCATCTACCACCTGAACTTCCAAAACTCAGCACAGCCCTTCTCTTCGCGAATGGAGCGATACACTGGGAAGTTGGTGGATATTTGCTTATGTGCAATCTCAGCCAACGCAACTGTAAGCTCATTAGACTTCCAAACCATTCTCTGAATTGGATGCGGCACACAATGACCTTTGGACAGTGCTTGCGGGAATCCGGAGGTTTGGTGCTCTAATTTCGAAGGAATCCACACTATTGTTAATCTTGAGGGAGATCTGCACGTTTGAATGTCCAAACTTGGGCTTCCACTGCTGCTCGGTTTTCACAGTCGACAATGTCTTCCATGAGAGTCTTGGATGGAAGATGCTGGATCATCCAGGGGAAAGAAGGAGCTCATGCACCTGCCATTAGCAGATATGATAGTTAGAAAGAGAAGTGACGAGAGCTGTCAGTGAAACGAGAATGGGAGATCAGGCTTTTTCTCTTTATTTGCCAAGTACATGCTTCGTTTTCTTGGGCTGAATTGCAGAATGTTTTGTGGTTGTTCATTGTTGGTTATTATCTACAGATTTCATGTAGCAGGTTGGATCAACCCTCCTGGATGAGATACACCGTCCAAGTTTGTCACAACACTGCTGGTTTAGGGGCGTTGGGGCCTTCTTGACCTCTGTTTCGCTTCTACCTTTTGGCTCCTGGCTTGCTGTCCAAAGATTCTAAACTGCTATCCGGCATCAAAGCCAGTTCAAAGCTAACCTGTGAAGGCCAAAACATGAAGTTGCTCCCTCTGGTTGGCCGGTACTTTGACTTCCGGGCAGCTCTGCACTTTCGGCCTGCAATTTCTGGCCTCAGAGAGACCAGAGGGATGAGCTTCTTCCAGGGGCCGCCGGCTACCATCGCCACTTGAAAATCCATCAACAGCAACGAATCACATAGCTTCGTTAGTGTACGAGTTTGAGTGAGAGATTGCATGGACCCTCCAGTGTCATTGGCGAGGGCTGCCGGTCCTAGTTGAGGCCCTCGCCTGCACTGCCGCTGCCGCACCCGGTCAACTTAAGACCAGACTCTCCACCTCTCTCTTAATGTTTTTTTTTTGGCTATTTCTCTTCGTTTATTTTTTTCTTTCCGTTCTTTACGCTTGGCCTATTTTGTGATGTGCCGCCATATCAACGTCACATCTCCTCCAAACTTGTAGAAAATGCTTCGTCAAGTTTTCGATGCGTATTGTTGGCAAGCAAATTTATCCAACGCCTCATCGGGTGGACTAGATTCTGCAGAATACAAACGTACTTTTATGACTGTTGGTGCAATTTTCACATATGAGTAAAACTCACAAGAGTAACGATCACTGAAGTTGACAATTTCGAAACAAGAAATTTATGGGCAGGGTTATTTTTACAGCTGGAATGGCTTCATGGACGCAGCCTGCTTAGTTTAATGACTAAAATGTTTCCCGGAAAAACCCCCCAAGAAGTCAAATTTTGGTTGTAAGCTTGTAGCCCTTGAATAAAATTTGGAGGGCAATCATCAGTCTTTCAATTGGAAAGGGATGAAAATAAATCAAACTAAGGATCCATTTATTTCATTAAAAATGAATAATTTGTAAAATATTTTCTAAAAAATGATCGTTTATATCGCTTACAAAAATAAACGTAAGAAAAATATTTTCATCATTCATGAAAATATTCATGCATGAATTGTTGTCGATAGTGAAAAAATATTTTTAAAATTATTCATTTTCCTAAAAAAACATTTTCATCAATTTTCGATATATGAATCGTTTAGGAATATTAATCAATGGAAAACATTTATCTAATCAATGAAAATTTATGCCTAAAGTCAGGAAAATGATTTTATTTTTTTAAAAAAGCGAAAATTATTTTTAAAAATATGATTAAATATCCTCACTTTACTTATCCAATTCGGCCGGCAAAGTTCTCCCTTTTTTTTTTTTTTTTTTTGCTCAAGACAAATTTCGCCTTTGAAAAATAGCAAATTGGATAAGCGTGTAGGTGGACAGAGGACTAAGCACATCAGGCTCAATCACGAGGCCCAATGGCCTTGAAAAGTCAAACTGCAAACCAAGACTTCTTCAAGATCTCTAACTTGCCGCCACAAGTCTAAAAAATTTTCCTTTATGAAATGATTATATAAATCAATCTCGATTTTTAGGTGCTCCCGAAGAATCACATCATCCGACTCACCCAATCAACAATGACAAGAAATGGAAAGCGTTGCTCGTTTCATTACCTTTCATGCAAAATAAATACTGGTCACCTGGCATATCTGTGTTTGTGTGATTTGTCAGGAAGCAAATGATGTAATTCTTAAAGAGAATCTAGACAGTCACTTTACTATTAATGCTTACGATTAGGCTTAATGAGATATCAAAGATTCCAACATAGCTTTTTACTATGGTGGGGTGATCTCCAATTTAGGGAAATGTCCCAAAAAATTCTAACATATTATATGTGTACCAATTAACTCTAAATATTTTGATAATTTGCTAATTAAGTACTTTTAGCCAATTTTGACCATAAATTATTGACATGGATGATTGCTATCTTTTTTGGCAAAGCTCGTGATAACTAATACGGATGTGGATAATTTTTATAAATTTTTTAAAAAAATTTGAATTTTTTGAATTTTTTTTAAATTTCTTTGTATCTTTTTTAATTGCGGCAATGCAACCCTCATCAACCTCGAAGGGATTAGCTAGATTGGGTGAGGGTGGCCTCACATGTTGGGGGCCTCACGTTGGGGCCAACGAGGTTGTGATGGCATTGCCTAAGGCCTTCGCAACCCTACCGATCGCAATCAAGGGCACAAATGACCTCACTAGATTTGGGCGAGGGTGCCAACAAGGTCGTGAAGGCCCTCGCCTAGATTTGGCAAGGGCCTTTGCGCCTTCAACCACAACCAGCAAGGTGGCCCTCACCTAGTCTAAGTGGGGCCTTCACAGCTACAAGGGTTGCTAGTGACCCTCACAATACATAATAATAATAAAAAAAACAAAGAAAAAAAAAAAGAGAATCATAAATTCATAAAAATAATAAGAAAAATTAAAATATTTTAAAAAAGGCTCACATTAGTATCGATTGTATCACTAAAATAGCTAATCATCATTGATTTTTAGCATAAATTGATTAGAATGACTATTGATAATTATCAAAATGTTTAATACTAAATTGGATAAATTAAAAAGTTAATGATTAAATTGACGTAAATGTAAGAAATTTTATACTTTTTGAGTCATTTTCCAACATGAACTTCATTAGTGTGAGCTTTCCTTAGAATGAGGAAAAAGATAACTTCATTGTGGAGATCGCTTGCGGTGCCTGGTAACCCAAGCAATGAAGTTGAAGTCAACACAAAGTGGCGGGGCGAGATTGGTCGCAAATACCAAAGGGGTCAGACAAGATTAATGCTTACGTAATGACAGTTTGTCTAAACTAAGCAAATGAAATGAATTCAACACAAGTGGAGGGGCGAGATTGGTCGCAAATACCTAGACTTGGCATAGAAATCTATGGAATAAATATTCATGTATGACTTTGAAGTTACTTTTTTTTTTATTAAATGCTTTGCTAATGGGGTGTCAGATATCGTACTTTAGCACTTGGAGGACGCGATATTCTTGTTTCTTTGCATTATTGATTGAAATGGGAATGTTCTTTCCTGTCCCCATTGGGTTCTATTTATTTGTTCAAAGTTCAAACTGATGATCAGGTTAGCAGCACTATTTAGCCGTTTTCATTATCTCATTACCACTTGTGCTTCTTCAGTTCTTCCAAAGTGAGGGCATAGGGGCTGGCTGAAAGGCAATTCATTTGGCCAGCCAACAGCAAATTTCAAAGTTGCTAGCAATTGTGCATTTATCTGGAAGTTCATAGGGGTTGGGTAATAACTATACTAGTGCATTCAAATTTATAGTAGGGATATGTTTATCGGAAGTCTTAAAATTTGTTACGTTAGTGCAAAGAACAAGTTTATTGATGTCGAACTTTACAAAAAGTATATTGATGCCAAAGAATCAATAAGTAGCAGATAGTAAGCCTCCAATCAAGCAATGTTGCATAGGCTACTCATCCGCAGATACTGAGGGTAAAATATCAATATATACCTTTGCTGCCTGATTTTTTTGTTCTTTAAGCGAGTGATTTTAGTTTACTCTTCCCCAATGTGAAGGGAGTTGAAAGAATGTATGATTGTGTTATTTTTTTCTCTTCGTGAAGCATGAGACAACTTAGTCATATTGGGCTTGTGGGAAGATCAAGAACCTGTAGAACATCAACGCTTCATTCTTAGTAAGTAATGATGATCTAGTGACCTTTTGTATGTCAGTTTTGTGCATCCTAATCAAAAGTGAGCTACTCCTTTTCCACCTGATGGCATGATGCATTATAATTCATTTTGCTTTTCAATTATTTGCACTCTTTAAAAGTAAAGTCCTTTTACGAATCTGTACAGTTTGCCTTTTTGCTTGACAGGAATCTGTAGAACGCATCCTAATCAAAAGTGAGCAAATAAAATGATGCATTATAAAAATTTTTAAAGTAAAGTCCTTTCCTGCTGTACAATCCCTTACTAAAGAAATGCCCGAAGCATGAGCAAGTAGCAAAATGCTCAAACAAGGAGGAGCTTGTTGAACTATGATAGGAGAACTAGATGGTCGTAGAGCTTTATTCTTCCAAGGTAACCTGCATGTTGATTACCTTTTGTGTAGTTGGAAAGAATGCAATCCCTCTCCTTACTATATAGATCTTTACAGTCCCTTATGAGAACCTCCTCCAGTTATGTTGAATAGCATCTGCAGGACGCAACTACTACTTGTTTATACTTTTAACCAGTTCTAGGTTTTGGTGAGACCATTCTTGATAAGGTAGGCAGTGGGAACCCCTGATGCATTATTAGAAAAAGAAAAATATCTAAGGATACACTTTCTTTGTTTTAGTCTGTCTGTGTGCTTTGCCTCATTTAAATCCCAGAAATTGACCTTTTTAGTAAATAGGGCGTGCCATGGCAAGTGGCATTTCTTGCGAAATCAAAACTTACATAGCTAATATGTTTGCTTGTGCTTACATTTATTCATACTATAATGAGCTAGAATCTGTTGATCTAACATAAAACATAGCTACATGCTGATGATACATTTGAATTGTTTATTTCCTTTGTCCTGTTTGCCCGGGCCCCTCTTGATGCGATGAGACAAGGACATATTGATTGTCCTCACTCAAAGATATTTCTTAGTAGGAAGCGTCTTACGCATCAAAATAGTATTTGTAATCGACAAATTACATCTGGTGTAGCAAACCAATTATGGATGAGATTTTTTGAAATTAGAATACAAAATTGGTTTTCTTCTCATGTAAATGATGTAAATCCTTCATAAGATGCGCACGCGCATATGTGGAGCATTATTAATTCTAGGAATGCATGATTCTTAATGTTTCTGGTCAAGTTGTCCTGAAGAGACGGGCTTTGAAGAGGTCTCAAATGACCAAGTAAAATTTTATTTAGCTTGGTTTATAAACTTACGCCAGATTGAAAATACAAGCGGGAGAATTTATGATTTAATCCTGAAAATGCTTTCCCTGTAATTGACTTCAGTTTGGGAATTGTTGTTGCAAGTGTTCAATAAAAAAGTGCGAAGCCGGCAACCGTTTGACATTTTTCTTGGTGAAGAGGATGATTGGCTAGAAATCTTATGCCGCCACTCATTTCATTTTGTTTTAAATTTATTGGAATTATAAAAAATTTGCGCCTGTCAAATAATTTAGCAGCAGAAACAACCTCATGAAAATCTCCTGCCGACGCGTGTCCAAATGAGGAAGAGAATCACGAGGGACAACATTGGCACTGTCAAAAGCTTGTCCTATTCTTTTGGCACTTCAGGCCAAGGCCAAGAGTAAGTGATCCAAGGAGTAGGATAATTCTAATTTCCTACTCTTTGACGGTAGGTCTTTTCATGTTTCTCATAGGAACTTCCTGGAGCTGCAATTACTTCAGCACGGTAGGAGGAGCTTTGTCTCTCTGGGAACCATGGAGAGGCCTTCTAGCAGCATATGCCGGGTCAGTGGAGATCACCACGGAGACCTTCTGTGCCACTACCTTCTTCAAAATGGCTCTGCCGAATATGTTTTCCTCGATGTATATGAGGGATGTTATGCAGGCATCAACCGACACCATAGCTTCCATGCAGAAATGAATGCTCATATATGTGCTTCCTGCAATGGCCTGATTCTGATCACTGTTCCATCAGCAAACGGCTTATCTTACGAAATTTATGATCTGTTTGCCAAGCAGAGCGTGTCACTTCCACAGCCTCAGATCACAAGGCGAAGCATCGGAACAGCGTTAGCTTTTGACGGCCAACACTACCAAGTGGTGCGGGTCTTCAGAGTTGAAGCTAAATCAGTTACTGCAGACAACCCGTCGGCATCTTCAGAAGGGGATGATTGGCTAGAAATGGAAATTTTCTCTTCTGAAACAGGCATGTGGATTCACTATTGCCCCTTAATCCGTCTACCTCCTGAACTTCCAAAAGTCAGCACAGCCCCTCTCTTCGCAAATGGAGCAATACACTGGGAAGTTGGCGGATCCTTGCTCATGTGCAATCTCAGCCAGCACAACTGTAAGCTCATTAGACTTCCAAACCATTCTCTGAATTGGACGCGGCACACAATGACCTTTGGACAGTCCTTGTGGGAATCCGGAGGTTTAGTACACTATTGTTACTCTAATTTCGAAGGAATCCACACTTGGGCTCTTCTCAAGGGACCAGATCACGGCAGCTGTCCTGATTACTTGAGCTGTGATATTGCAAGTTTTGAGTGGAAACTCGTCCACACCATCAAACACGAAATTTTAATCTCACGCAACCCAAATGTTTTCAGGAGACTCGAATCACTCGTTCACACCATCAAGCACGAAACCTTATTATCACGCATGCCACATGTTTTCACGAAACTTGAAGACAACAGGTATTACTTTTCGTTGTTGAACTGGAAGCCATACTCTATTTCTCCTTGTGCATATAGCTCAGTATTGAAGTCATCTACCTGAGGCTTCCCGGAGCTATCCTTTCTTACAACCCGAGTACCCAAATCTTGAGCGAGATCTGCACGTTTGAATGCCCAAACTTGGGCTTCCACTGCTGCTCGGTTTTCGCGGTCGACTATTGTCTTCTGGGAGAATCTCGGATGGAAGATACTGGATCATCGAGAGGAAAGAAGGAGCTCGTGCACCTGCCATTAGCAGATATGATAGTTAGAAAGAATGACGAGAGCTGCCCGTGAAACGAGAATGGGAGATTAGGCTTTTTCTCTTTATTTGCCGAGTGCATGCTTTGTTTTCTCGAGCTGAACTCGCAGGATGTTTAGTGGTTGTTCATTGTTGGTTATTATCTACAGATTTCATTTCGTAGTCTGGATCAACCCTCCTGGATGTGATGCACCGTCGAAGTTCGTCACGACCACCGCTGGTTTAGGGGGTTGGGCCTTCTTGACCTGCTTCTGCCTTTCGGCTCCTGGCTTGCTGTCCAAAGATCTGGACTGCTATCTGGCATCGAAAGCCAGTTCAAAGCTAACCTGTAAAGGCCAAAACATTAAGTCTCTTCCTCCGGTTAACCGTTACTTTGACTTCCGGGCAGCTCTAACCTTTCGGCCTGCAATTTCTGACGTCAGAGAGACCAGAGGGATGAGCTTCTTCCAGAGGCCGCCGGCTAACGCTGCCACTCGAAAATCCATCGACGGCAACGACTCACAGAGCTTAGTTAGTGTAATAGTATGCATGAGAGATCGCGTAGCCCTCCCATGTCAATGGCGAGGGCCGGCGACCCTCGCGCGAGCCACCACCGCCACCTCTGGCTATTTCCCTTCGATTTTTTTTTTTTCCCATTCTTTATGTTTAGCCTATTTTCTGTTGTGACGCCATATCAACGTCACATCTCCTCAAAACTTGTAAAAAAATGCCACGTCAAATTTTCAATACGCATTGTTATCAAATTTTTCCGACACCTCGTCGGAAGGACTAGATTCTGCCGAATTCAAACGTGCTTTGATGGCTGTTGGTGCAATTTTCACATTTGTGTAAAATTCACTAGAATGACAATCACTGAAGTTGACAATTGTGAAACGAGAAATTTATGGGCAGGGTTATTTCTGCAGCTAGAATGGCTTCATGGACGCAGCCTGCTTAGTTTAATGACTAAAATACTTCCCAGAAAACCCCCCAAGAAGTCAAATTATGGTTGTAAGCTTGTACCCCTTGAATAAACTTTGAAGGGAAAGAATCAATCTTGCAATTAGGGATATGCAAAACGGACTGCTCAAATTGGGAACCATACGGACCAGCCAGTTCAGTCCGATTCTTGGGAGTGTCGATCCAATTCCTGATTCCTAAAAGTGGAATCGATGTCTAGGTAATCCAGTTCCTAGTTCCAAGAGGGAACTGGACCGAATTGGATCAACTACATATACATTTTTTTATTATTTCTTAAAAAAATTAGTAAAATGTGAATTAAATACTATCTTGTCTCATGTTATCATAAATTATGGCACAATAACTCTTCACCCATTGTCACTTCCATCAATATCTTAAAATTTGTCACTCTCTCATTGTGCATAGCTACTTTTTAGTGGGGAAAAAAAAGTAGCCGATTCCGTTGAACCGAACCGTACTCAATAGGGTTCAGTTCTTGGTCCTAGGACCAAATGATCCAGTTCCCAATTCCAAGGTGGAACTAGACCAAACTTGGGACAATCACCCCCTACTTCCAATTGGAAAGGGATGAAAATAATCAAATTAAGATTTCATTTGTTTTATGGAAAATGAATAATTTGAAAAGCATTTTCTTGAAATTAATCATTTATATTGCTTATAAAAGTAAACGAAAAAGAATATTTTTATCATCCACGAAAATGTTTAGATATAAATTGTTGTCGATAATGAAAAGTATTTTATAGAATAATTATTTCGAGCAATATAAGTAATCATTTTTAGAAAAATATTTTTCAAATCATTAATTTTCCTAAACAAATATTTTCCTCATTTTTCGATACATGGATTTCTTAGAAAAATGAGGAAAATATTTGTTTAGGAAAATGAATGATTTGAAAAAAAAAAAATTCTAATCAATGAAAATTTATGCTTAAATTCAAGAAAATAATTTATTTTTTAAAATTCAAAATTATTTTTTAAAATATGATTAAATATCCTCACTTTACTTATCCAATTCGGCCCGCAAATTTCGCCATTTTTTTTTTATGCTCAAGACAAATTTCGCCTTTAAAAATAGCAAATTGGATGGGGGCGTAGATGGAAAGAGGACTACATCAGGCTCAATCACGAGGCCCAAAGGCCTTGAAAAGTCAAACTGCAAACCAACACTTCTTCAAGATCTCTAACTTGCCGCCACGAGTCTAAGAAAATTTTCTTTATGAAATGATGATATAAATCGATCTTGATTTTTAGGTGCTCCCGAAGAATCGCATCATCCGACTTACCCAATCAACGATGACAAGAAATGGAAAGCGTTGCTTGTTTCATTACCTTTCATGCAAAAAAAATACTGGCAACCCAGCATGTCTGTGTTTGCATGATTTGTGGAGTAAGCAAATGATGTAATTCTCGAAGAGAAACTAGATAGTCACCTTATTGTTAGTGTGAGATATCTAAGATTCCAAGATAGTTGTTTTATTGCATGGGGTGATCTCCAATTTAGGGAAATTAGCAAAAAAGTCATAAACTTATTGTATGTGTGCCATTTTAGTTCTAAATCTTTTTTATATTTTGCCACTTGAGTCTTTTCAATCAATTTTAATCAAAAATTGTTGACATGAACGATTACCATTTTTTTGGCATAGCTTGTGACACCCAATGCTAAGCGTGGATAATTTTTATAGTTTTTTATAAAAATTGAATTTTAAATTGTTTTATTTCTCTTTATATTTTTTTAATTATGGTTAGTGCAACCCTCATTAGGTGCGAAGGGATTACCTAAATTGGGTGAGGATCACCTCACTCAAAGCTGGTGGCGAGGGCCACCTCACCTTGGGGCTCTCGCTTCGGGCTAGCGAGTCACGACGGTATCGCCCAAGGCCTTTGCAACCCCATTGGTCACAGTCAAGAGAACAAAGGACCTCACTAAATCTAGGCGAGGGTGTCAATGAGGTCACAAAGGCCCTCACCCAGATCTAGCAAGGTCCTTTGTGCCTTCACCCACAACCAGCAAGGTGGCCCTCACCTAGTCCAAGTGAGGCCTTCATAGCCACAAGGGTTGCTGGTGACCCTCGCAGTTCACGATGAAAAAAAAAAAGAAATATAAAAAAGTTCATAAAAATCATAAAAATAATAAAAAAAAGTTACTTTTTTAAAAAAATGGCTTACATTAGTGCTGATTGTGCCTCTAAGATAGCTAACATCCACATCATTGATTTCTAACATGTATTGGTCAGAATGACTCGATTGATAATTATCAAAATATTAATACTAAATTGAATAAATTAAAAAGTTGATAATTAAATTAACATAAAAGTAATAGGTTTAAGATTTTTTTTTGATTAATTTTCCCACATGAATTTCATTAGTGTGAGCTTTCCTTAGGCTGAAGAACAAGACAATTTCATTGTTGAGACCGCTTGGAGTGCTTGGTAACCTAAGCAATGAAGTTGAAGTCAACACAAAGTGGCGGGGCGAGATTGGCCGCAAATACCAAAGGGATCAAACAAGATTAATGCATACGTAATGACAGTTTGTCTCACCTAAGCCAATGAAATGAAGTCAACACAAGTGGAGGGGCGAGATTGGTCGCAAACACCTAGACTTGGCATAGAATTTGAAGTTAATCTATAATATTTCTCTATATTTGTAGATTGCCAAAAAGTCATATGGAATGTGCAAGACATAGAATGATGCTTAAAGTATTGATCGCTGATTTGGCTCAATTTTATTCGTACATCTAATAGTTGATTGATCATTCTATTGCTCAATTTAAGAAGACAAGAAATAGATGCCACACTTCACTTGTAGAAAAAGAAATCATAAGTCTAACTTTTGATAAATTGAAATTCAATCTTAGAAAAAGAAATTTGAAAGGGCAAGACTGCCAATTTATTTCAATTAGTAACGAATGTCTAAATATGAGGAATTGTTAAAAAAACAAAGATAAAGGGCCACATCAAGGTTTTACACAAAATGTGGCTTTAATGAAAACCTATGAGTAGACACTGACCCAAATGAATATATTGAAATAGATATGCAAAAAATGATGCTCGACAAGCCTTATGTTTGTGATCCTTAAGGCTTCCCAAGCTAAAAGAAAAAAGAATTTTTAGGACTAAAGACACTCAAATTTTTGATAGCCGTTGTAGATTTTACTAGGTCTTAGAACTCTCAAAGGCAGTATTGATGATACAATGGTGTAATATTAATGTTAGGTGGTTATTTTATAATTTTTTTTATAGATAAGTGTTGCTTAATAATAGTTAATTGCTAAGTAAATTTCTTGTAATTGCAAATGTAATTTTTTGTTAAACTGTAACTACAGATAAGATTAGGAAGTTTTTTGTTCTTTCAAATTCAATAACCATTGTACATAACTACCATATGTAATCTTCTGTAAAGGGCTATGGATACTCTAGTACATTCATTATAAGGACCCCTAATCAATCAAATAATTCAACATTCTTACAAATTTATCTTTTATCTTTATTTTTCTGTAATTTATATGGCCGGTCCTTTTTTTTTATTTACTTTTTTGTCTAAAATCAACAAAGAACCCTTTGACATATTTATCAATTCACTCATTGATCCATCCATATTTTTGGACAATATTTCATCATCTTTTGGTAAAATGCTATTTAAGGTTTGTTATTCCTTTCATTCTTTCTATTATTATACAAAGAATCCAAATATATCGACTTAGTTAATTTCATGAATGTAATTTCACTTGCTTCATTGTCAAGACGATCTCAATTTGGTTTTCTCTTCTTGAAGCGGCAAAAGCAAGGACACCAAGCACGAGAAAATGTGCGTGCGTACATGCTCTTACCTGAAGCTAGTCAAACGCATAATGACGAAGAGATGATTAGCGTGCGTTTAACGACGGTTTTGCCAACCTAAGCAATGCAGCCAAGTCAAACACGAATGGTGGGGGCCAGATTGATCGCAAAATTTTCAATAATCTATGGAATAAATATATATACATCTCCCAATGACGACATGGCCGATCATGGAATTATTTTAGTCCTTTAAGACGACCAAGCATACCACATAGTAGCTGGAACTGAAAGGCGCCTTCCATTTCGAAAGTTCACCAACTTCTTTATACCAACCTTGGTTATACATGTCACGAGAAAAAGTTTATTCATCAGAAAATAGGGTTTTATTAATGGGTGTTTTCAAGACACTCATTGAATATTTGAATAGAAAAATATTTTCATTTTGGATGTACCATCGCTTTCTTGTCATATATAATTAATGCATTGGAAAATTATTAAGTATAGTTAGGGAGTGTCTTGACTTGCTTTTCAGAGTACATCCAGCATGAAAAAAATGAAGAGGAGTATGCTGGCATGAACTGTTGAAACAAGATATTTCTTCATGTGAAGATTGGTTCTCCTGGTGGCACCAAACAATGTATGTGTACAGTAAATTTGGTTCAGTCGTTTCGTATGATGAATTTAAAACAATTTTAATCTATTACTTAATAAATGTAATCTTCCACTTACTTTATTCTGTTTTCTTTTGTTTTAGCTATAGGGTGATGCCTGAGCTACCTTTTGAGTTTCTCGACTAATCCACCTCCCTCGATGATCTTCAAGTAAGCACTCTTTCGTATTTGCCTGATGCTTTTCAAACGTTTTTTTGAGATGGGGGTTAGGAGTGGGATCTGGAAAAATGCTCTTAAGTGCACCAGATACATGTATATTTGGTGCACTTCGGTTCCTAAGATGGATTAGATAATGACAGAACTTAGAGAAGCTAGCGTGTGCGGATTGCCGCCTACTAGACTTACCGGTCCATGCCCAATGCAATTTTTGTCGATGGATAATTGAACTGCTAGTCCCTATATTTTTCAATCTGTTCAATCTCATCCCTGTACTTTTTTTTTGCGAAAACAATCTATAAATTATATATATTATTTTGTTCAAATTAGGTCTTCTGTCTAAAAAGCAATCAGAATGTTGACATGAGCCGCCGCCATAGCAATGCCGCCGTTAGTGATGACTAGCAAACAAGTGATGACATGGGTTCTTTTATGCCAAATGGACCAAAATAATAGGGAGAAAAACCCAAACACCTGAGTGAGAGAGATAGAGAGCCTTTGAGCCCATGAGACCATAAAGATTTGGGTCGCGCAATCCCTAGCCTTTCGTAAATCGGCCATACACAATCTAGATCTGATTTTCATAAAAAACAATGAAAAGATCTATGAACTTTACTTACTTAAATAAATTACAAAGTTGATTTATATGTAAAGTCGAGAAAGAATTTCATTCAATAAGTTTTCAACTATTTATGCACTCAAAATAAGTGCCATGACATTGAAAAAATTATTAACCCCTCAATTAACATACTTGCTAAACCACTGAGTTTTTTATTTCTTTCTTCCTTTCTTTACTTTTTCTAAGAGGTTAGGAGATTGACCGGTTGGAAGTGAAAGTAGTATATCAAAAAAAATAAAGAAATAAATAAGAAACATAAATTTTTCATGATTAATTTTTATTTTTTTAAACAGGGCAAAAGCCTATCCGATTTTAGGTGGGTTTTTGCTTGGACCTGGTTCCTGGACCGGTTTCAACTGGTTCCCAAAAACTAGAATCAGTTCCCGGACCGGTTTAATCGGAAACCAATTTCCGATCCTATTTTTCAAGTGGTCTAGTCCGGTTCTTGGGTAAACCCGGTCCGGTTGCACACCCCTATTTGTTATTCCTTTCATTCTTTCTATTATTATAGAAAGAATCCAAATATATCGACTTTATTGAATGTAATTCCACTTGCTTCGTTGTCGAGACGATTTCAATTTGGTTCTCTTTTCTTGAAGCGGCGAAAGCAAGGACACCAAGCGCAAGAAATGTACGTGTGCACATGCTCTTAACTGAAGCTAGTCAAATGCATAATGACGAGGAGATCAAGCAAGACTAACGTGCGTTTAACGACGGGTTTGCCAACCTAAGCAATGCAGCCAAGTCAAACACGAGTGGTGGGGGCCGGATTGATCGCAAAATTTTCAATAATCTATGGAATAAAAATATATTTATGATAAGGCCGATCATGGATTCATTTTAGTCCTTTAAGATGACCAAGCATACACTAGTAGCTGGAACTGAAAGGGCCTTCCGTTTTGAAAGTTCACCAACTTCTTTATACCAACCATGGGTTCCACATGTCACGAGAAAGAATATTCATTGGAAATTAGGGTTTTATTAGCGGGTGCTTTTGAGGCACTTATTAAATATTTGAATAGAATTTTTTTTCATTTTTGATGTACCGTTGCTTTTTTATCATGTATAATCAATGCATTGAAAATTACTAAATATAATTAGGGAGTGTCTTGACTTGCTTTCCAGAGTACATCTAACATGAAAAAAATGAAGAAGAGTATGCTGGTGTTAATTGTCGAGACAAGATATTTTTTCGAGTGAAGATTGGTTCTCCTGGCGACACCAAACGATGTGTGTGCACGGTAAATTTGGTTAAATTCTTTCGTATGAAGAATTTAAACTATTTTAATCTATTACTTAATGAATGTAATCTTCTACTTACTTTATTCCATTTTCTTCTGTTTTAGCTGTAGGATGATGCATGAGCTAGCTTTTGAGTTTCTCAACTAGTCCACCTCCCTCGATGATCTTCAAATAAGCACTCTTCGTACTTGATGCATTTATTATTTTACTTCCGAAGTGGTCCTGACAAAGGCTTTCATCTCAAGAACACAAGGGAATAAACAGATCTCCTTGCACCTAAGTCATCATCACCTTGTTGGCCTAACATTTCAAGTTGACAATGTCAGTGCATGGATTTCCTTTTCAAACGGTTTTTTGAGATGGGGATTAGGAGTGGGATCTGGAAAAATGCTCTAAGTGCACCAGATGCATGTATACTTGGTGCACTTCGGTTCCTAAGATGGACTAGATAATGACAGAACTTAGAGAAGCTAGCGTGTGCAGATTGCCGCCTCCTGGACTTACCGGTCCATGCCCAATGCAATTTTTGTCAATGGATAATTGAACTGCTACTCCCTATATTTTATTCAATCTGTTTGATCTCATCCCCGTACTTTTTTTCACGAAAACAATCTCTAAATTATATATATTATTTTGTTCAAGTTAGGTCTTCCGTCTAAAAAGCAATCGGAATGTTGACATGAGCCGCCGCCACAGCAATGCTGCCTTTAGTGATGACTAGCAAACAAGTGATGACATGGGTTTTTTTATGCCAAATGGACCAAAATAATAGGGAGAAAAACTCAAACACCTGAGTGAGAGAGACAGAGAGCCTTTGAATCCATGAGACCATAAGGATTTGGGTCGCGCGATCCCTAGCCTTTCGTAAATTAGCCATACACAAATTAGATCTGATTTTCATAAAATACGATGAAAAGATCTATGAACTTTACTTACTTAAATATATTGCAAAGTTGATCAATAAGTTTTCCACTATTTATAAGCTCAAAATGAGTGACATGACATTGAAAAAATTATTAATCCCTCCGTTGACATTCTTGGTAAACCATCGAGATTTTTTTTCTTTCTTCCTTTCTTTATTTTCTCTCAGAGGTTAGGAGATTGACCTGTTGGAAGTAAAAGCAGCATATCAAAAGAAGTAAAGAAAAAAAAATAAGAAACATAAATTCTTCATGATTATTTTTTTTTTTTTAAGTTAAGTGAAGATGAGATAAGACAGAGGTGGAAGTGAGCTTATTAAAGGACCTTCATTTGAGCACGCATACAGGATGGACAAGAATTTAGAACGGTCTAACATGTCAGTTTCAAAAGGACAACAAATAGAATTCATTCCTCCGCGAGACAGCATCAACCTTTCTACTTCTCTGAGTATTTATGCTCTCAAAATTAATCACAAGGATTTGAAGGAACAGATTTTAAACAAACAGATGACTCGTGAGTTGACATAGTTGGTAGACATTAAGCCTGTCTTCCTCACCATATTTGATAGGAGATGATCAGCAGGTTGCAATCAACGCCGCACATCAAATGAATATAAGGGAAAAAAAACTAAGATTTTTAATTTGTTTGCAAAATGAGAGAGGATAGAGGTGTGAAATCTAGCATCAAATTTGGAAAAATTATCAAAAAAGTCTTAAATTTATTACATTTATGCCGATTCAATTTTAAACCTATTTATTTTGCTGATTGAGTTTTAAATTTTTTTGTATTTTGTTAATTGAGTCCATCTAATTAATTTTGATTGGAAATCATTAATATGAACACCAACCATCTTACATAGCATGGTCGGTGTTTACACACACAAACAATTTTCATAATATTTTTACAATTTTTTTTATTTTTTTTGTTTTTTATTTTTTTTTTCTTTACTTTTTTTTTTTTTTTTTTAACTTGGGGTCAAGCAAGGCCATTGTGGCCCTTGCCAGCCAAAGTGAGGACCTGAAACAACCTTGCCCTATTTGGGTGAGGGCATTGCAACCCTTGCCTAGAGTTGATGAGGGCATCTTGGCCCTTGCCTGTAGCTGACAAAGGGTCGACAAGTAAAAAAAATAATAATAAAGAAAATGGAAAAAAAGTATTCAAAAAATATTGAAAATTTTTAAAAATATATTAAAATATCTAAAAATGATCCATATCTGAGTGGGTCATGCCACATTAGATAGCTAATATCTACATTAGTAGTTTTTGGTTGAAATTTCCTTGATATACTCAATTGGTAAAATGTAAAAATGTTTATGATTAAATTAATAAGGTTCATAACTCAATTGGAACAAATATAATAGGTTTGGAACATTTTTGGTAATTCTCCCCTTCGAACTTGCTACTTTTGATAAATTTAATAAAAATTTCAAATAAAAACCTGAAATTGTTGTCATTTTTTCAAATAAAAACTTAAAGTGAATATTATTTTAAATAAATGCCTAAAGAGACTATAGTAGTTTCAAATAAAAACCTAAAATTGCTATGATAATTTTCAATGAGGGTTTAACCTTACCAACAGGCAAAATATTTTTGACTAGTCAAGGGTGTTTTCATCCAAAGATAATTTTAACTTAAATTTTAGTTAAATTGGATTAAAAATTAAGAAAACTAAAAGTTTATAAAAAGAAGAAAAAATAGGTGGGAGGGCCCTTTAATGGGGGCATCACCAAGAATCCTTACCAACTAGAGGCAAAGATCCCCTTGCTAGAACAAGGAGGGGGTTGCGACCCTCACCTGCATCTAAATCTAGGAGAGGCTTATAGCCCTTGCCAAAGTACCAATGACCCTGTCCATCATGGTCGATGCCCCACCAATGATGGAGCAATGGCCATAAGTGGAAGGACTGAATTTTTTTTTTCTTTTTTTGTCTATTTTTTTTTATTTTTTTAAAGTTTATATTTTTGACTGTCTTTTTCATGGAAAGAAAAAAGAAAAAAAAAAAGAAAATAAGAAAAGTAGAGGATGAAAATATTCTTTTCAACGAGTGAGATTTTCAACCAAAAAAAATACAAGTGATGAGAGATATGACCACTTAAAATCCTCATTTGAAACCAGATCACTTAAAATAATTAAATAATGAAAAATATTCTTCTTGTCACAATAACTTATATATAAACAATTTCATATACTATTCATTTGCGTAAATAACCAGAACGGTCATTTTACCCAAAAAAAAAAAAACTGTTTTGTAAATTAATTTTTTTGGGAAAACAAATGGAATCTTACTTAGTACAAAGTACTCATAAAGTTAATCAGGAGCCGTAAAATTCCAGCCGCCCCACGCTGAAAAGGTCCAAACAATCAGAGACAAAATCGACGGCAAGTTCTACTCTGGACTGCAGGACAGGTTAACTTAATCTAGAAACGGCCGGTCTCAAAAAGCTCCTCTTCTTCCTCATCGCGAACCCCAGAGAACACAGGGATTAGAGACTCCTCACGGGAGCAATCATTCCTTCCTTCCTTCTCTGCGTCGTCGCCGTTTCCCATCCGTCCCCAACGCCTACCTTTCTTCGTGCCAGACGTTACATGTACATGTCTTCATCTCTGCGTGCCGATACGGTGTCAATCATCGGCCAATCTGTCGACCCAGTAGCCGATGACGATGCGGTGGATGAGTGTATAGGATAGGGGGCTAGTCCGTGAGGTTTAGAAAAATGGGCTCTGCCCATCTGGCCAGATTCGATTTGCTGTTCATCGTCAACCCCAGCAGATAAGTTTTTTTAGTATTCCTGTCGGACTTTTCGTGCGCCGGGTGATCGTGGGTTATTAAATTCGCCAGCATTTTAAGCGTGGATTTCTTTTTTCTCCTCGGTCTTCACCAGCCCGATATAAAAGGAAATGAAACCCAAATCTCACAATGTCAATCTGCCCGCCGATGAAAGCTCAGCTCCCTCGTTCGCTCTGAGCTGTCGCAAAGTTCTGAACTTTCTCGTCATCTGATCGACAAAAACCAGTTTTTGTGGATACCCTTTTCCGCAAACCGCGAGATTACTGTTAGGCCCGAGAGTCGCGAGGTTTGAAGACAGTAAGCCTTTTTATCCTTTGATCCTAGACGTTTTATTTTATTCAATCTCGAGGGCTATATCAGGAGAGACAGAGAGAGAGACCAATTAGGATAGTGTTTGCCATCTTTGGACTTTTTGTTTCTACAGATTTTCGTTGTTTGAATGCGGTAGTTGTGTGCCGTATCGCGTTGGTTGAATATTATTCTAAGAATCGGAAAAATTAAAAGATGATGGTACTTCCTCAAAGTCGCAATCTTGCGGTGGCATGTAAAGGTCTCCCATTTCTTCCCGCTTCCAGATTTGACCGCCACCACCAGCCCCGCCAGCCCCGCCGTCTGCCTCAACGTCCGAATCTGCGATCTGGGTTCGGAAAGTCGGCGATGGCCTCCTACGAATCGGACGACTCGGCGAGATCTTACAGCTTTTCGCCGAGCAGGAGCTTGGCGACGTCGCATCACTTGCGCCATGTGGATTCGTTGGCCACTCTGCCATCCGGGGCTGGCAGGATCTCGCACTTGAACGCTGTGATCCTCGGTGAAACTCTCGCATCCGAAGAGAATGATCTCGTCTTCCCCAGTGATGAATTCTGCAAGCAGGCCCTTGTCCCATCTCCGCAAAAGGTAAGTTTTTTTTCTCCTCTGCTTCCCTTTTTCCGCGTTGGGTTTTCTTCTCTTTGTGGGTTTTGGTCGTTGAGGCATTTTTGCAAGTCGCTTGGTAGATCGATCTTATTCTGTTCCTTTTTCGACGTGGTCAGTACTTGGAGATGTACAAGAGGTCTATTGAGGACCCAGGTGGCTTTTGGTCTGATATTGCTTCTGAATTCTACTGGAAAAAGAAGTGGGGTGAGCAAGTATGCAATGAGAATCTGGACGTGCGGAATGGCGAAGTCAAGATCGAGGTTCACCTCTTTTGCCACGTCATAAATTATCTGAAGTTTATTCAAATTTGTTCCTTTCAGAAAAAGAATACATCATTACCACTTTTGTGATTTTCGTGACTGAGCAGTGGTTCAAAGGTGGTATTACCAACATTTCCTACAATTGCTTGGATAGAAATGTGGAAGCTGGACTTGGGCACAAGATCGCGATCTACTGGGAAGGGAATGAGCCTGGTTATGATGGCACCTTGACCTACTCAGAGCTGCTTCAAAAAGTTTGCCAGGTGGATATGATGCTTTAGTGCATTATGTTGCTAGCGAGCATATTTGATAATGAAGTAGTCTCTATCAATAGATATTCGGTTAATTGTAATTGATATCTGTGTATTGGTTCAGCTTGCGAATTACTTGAAAGATATCGGTGTTAAGAAGGGTGATGCGGTGGTAATTTATCTTCCCATGTTAATGGAACTGCCAATAGCCATGCTTGCTTGCGCGCGCATTGGTGCTGTACACTCGGTATTGCTAGATCTCTTTATCTCCCACATTGATTTCGTCCTCCAGTACATGATGTTCCTATACCAATTGCTTCGTTTCTTGTTTCTTTAAGGTTGTGTTTGCTGGATTTTCTGCTGAGTCCCTTTCCCAAAGAATCGTGGATTGCAAACCAAAGGCTGTTATTACTTGCAATGCGGTTACAAGAGGTTCAAAGGTCATACATCTGAAAGACATAGTTGATGCTGCCCTTGTTGAATCATCTGGCAATGGAGTTTCTGTAGGTATGGATTACCAATATTTTCCTGTAATCTGATGTACAAATTGTCTTTGCTTGTTGTCTTCTCTTACTTGCGTGCTTTGATTCATTGAGGACCTAGAAGATGTTGGTGATAGATGTACAGTCAATCTGGACTTAATACTGCAACTTCAAAAGTTCATATCACTAATTCATGGAATGAATGGTAGACTGATACTGAAGTGATATTACTAATTCATCAAGGAAAACTTTGTCTTGAAGAAATTTTTCTCACTAAATTTTGTAGTGGTATGTACAGAATCATGAATAATAGCTTGGTAATTGTAAGTATCCAAATCAAACTTCCAAGCTGATGTAAGCCTTTTATTAGAATAGAAGCTTTGTTCTCCATATGCAATGCGGTAACTTAGCCCCTTTGGAAAGGAGAACATGGATAGCTTCATATATGGACCCTACAGGTAATTTGCTTCCGGCTGCCTTCTTTTAAATCAATTACTGCAGAAAGGGCAATGGAGTAAAGTGTCAGACTAGTCTATCTTGAATTCTTTTATCTAGTTTGAGGTGTGCAAAAGCCCCATACTTAGCCCTATAATTCTGCTCGGTTAAGTGAATCTTGATAAAATATCTTTTTCCCGTACAATTTGATCAATTTTACTGAATATGCTTTTATGTGTTTGTTGTTCATATCCTCAAAGGACTTAAAAAATTTCCTTTTCGGGCAGGTGTATGTTTAACATATGAAAATGAATCAGCCATGAAGAGAGAAAGCACCAAATGGAGAGAAGGGAGAGATATATGGTGGCAGGTTCATATTTTTAAATTCTTGAAATACTATATTTAGAAGATGGAATAACTCTACTCGGACAATTTCACCAGCATATATAGCAGATTCTTCAAAGGGAACTTATTGTCCACTTGTAAGAAGAGTTGGACTATTTATAACTTTTGGATTGCTGAGCTTTCAGTTTAGAAGATTTTGAATTGGATTCTGGTGGTTGCTTTATGGTTGAAACTGACGAGTGATGTTTGGCTTCTAGGATGTTGTTCGTAAATATCCAACAACCTGTGAAGTAGAGTGGGTTGATGCAGAGGATCCACTTTTTCTCCTCTACACCAGTGGCAGCACTGGAAAGCCAAAGGTAGGTTCAATACTTAGTTCATTCAGGATCATGCATCTCTCTTTGTTTCTTCAAGTATGTGCTAATATGAAGCTTCTTATAGGGTGTTCTCCATACTACTGGAGGATATATGATATACACTGCCACAACATTCAAGTATGCATTTGACTATAAACCAACTGACATCTACTGGTAAGTTGATTCGTCCATTATGTCCATGAAAAGATCACGTCCACAATCTCTTCAACTATTTTGCAACTCATATTTCCATTTTTGCCTACCTGGTCTAGGTGCACTGCTGACTGTGGCTGGATAACTGGGCACAGTTACGTTACCTATGGACCTTTGCTCAATGGAGCATCTGTTGTAGTTTTCGAAGGGGTAATGCTTAACAGTCTTAATCCTTGCAACATTTTATGTTTGCATTTGGGGTGTGGGAACCTGATAAGTAGTTTGTTGATTTAGGTCAATAAAAATCTTGACTTTGCAATTTGAGTGTTCAGAATCTCAGATGAGGTCAATGTGTGTCCATTTGAATCCATAATACCCTAAAAAGGTGAATAGAAAGAAATGCTTACTATTTGTGTCAGTTTTCTGTTATCTGCTTGTGAGTAGCCAATGGCCAATCAGGTTATCTTACCAGGGAGCTATTAAAAAGATAATATTTTAGTAACATCACCAAACCAATCTAAGGAAGTTTGGTAGTTTAGCATTCTGTGAAGCAGAAGAATGCTCTTTTAACCCAAACAGAAGTATGATTGATGAAATGGTCAGAAACCGAATTGGAAAACTATATAATAGCAGAAAGAAAAGGTGGTTTTCTAGTCCAAGAGTAAGAGAATATCCATATTTTGTTCCTGCTATCAAAGTCAGTTATACTGAGATAGCAATTATAAAACAGAAACCATCCTCTTGCCTGTATTATTTTATACTCATTTTGTTTGCACTCCATTAAATGACAAATAATGCTGATTTGCTGCAGGCACCTAGTTATCCTGATTCTGGACGCTGTTGGGATATCGTTGACAAATTCAAGGTGACACTTTTCTATACTGCCCCAACGTTGGTGAGATCGCTCATGCGTGATGGTGATGAGGCAAGTATTTCTATGACTGGGGACCTAAATTTGTGGTTAAAAACTTAGTAATCCTCTGTTCCCTTGAACTAATATGGATATTAACTTGATTTGTATCATCTAGATATATTGTTAGTGAAAGTAATTCCACACATTCCTCTTGTGTCAACTAACTTCCTCATCCATGTCCACTTAACCTTATTAACCATCTAAAAAAGGGTTGGCCGATTGAGTATCCTTTCAATTTATGTATCCCTGCATTTATATTCTGTTGCATTTCCCCTACAGCCATTGTCTCTTCCATTATCTTGTGGTCATGAGTCTAGAAGCTCTTTACAGTCAGTTTCATGAAGGTACAACAAATGTGACCAAGTTGCTTCTGGTGCTGCAGTATGTCACCAAGTATTCACGCAAATCCTTGCGAGTCCTAGGAAGTGTTGGCGAGCCTATCAATCCAAGTGCATGGAGGTGCAGAGCATTATCCTAAATTTTTTATGTAGACAATTTTTCACTAGATCCATAAACCTATGTACATTTCTTCAGGTGGTTTTTCAATGTAGTTGGGGATTCAAGGTGCCCTATATCTGATACTTGGTGGCAAACCGAAACTGGTGGCTTCATGGTACATTTTGTTATTCGTTTGAGTTTATCATGTTAGAATTCTTTAAAAAGAATGCCCACAATATCCACTTAATGGTCTCAATCTGACTTCAGTGATGCTGACCTTCCTTGCAGATCACACCATTACCTGGTGCCTGGCCACAGAAACCTGGTTCTGCTACTTTTCCTTTCTTTGGGGTTCAGGTCTCTAAACTCTTTCATTCCCTTAGACTTTTTAACAACCTAAGAGCCTTTCACAGGTGTCTCTCTGACTAATTTCCACATTTGTTTTGTGCAGCCTGTCATAGTGGATGAGAAGGGGGTTGAAATTGAAGGCGAGTGTAGTGGATACCTGTGTATTAAAAGTTCCTGGCCTGGGGCATTTCGTACACTTTATGGTGATCATGAGCGATACGAAACAACATACTTTAAACCATTCCCAGGATACTACTTTACTGGTGATGGCTGCAGCAGGTTAGTTGATGCAACCATTAAATTATTGCTTGAGTTGCTTGCATTATGCCTGTGTTCTTACTAAGGATGTTTATACAATACCTTAACTTGAATGATATTCTTGCGCTTATATATCTTTGGAAGGTGTATTTATCGTTATATTTTTTGCACCATAAGTTGTACAGTTTGATTTCATTATTTTTTTAATCCGCTCAACCATTGATGCAGGGACAAGGATGGCTACCACTGGCTGACTGGTAGAGTTGATGATGTCATCAATGTCAGGTACTACATGAATTTCTCACCATCTTCTCTTTCGGTACCTTCATTCAAACATTTTTTATGGGCTTATACAATGGGCCTTTGTTTTTGTTGAGAAACTTCCAAAGATCAATTCTTTTCCTTCCTAAAGCACCCAGTGATCCTTAAGTACTGGACTTGTTATCTGATGATGCTTCACTTGCCTCTGCAGCGGACACCGGATCGGTACAGCAGAAGTGGAATCTGCTCTTGTCTCACATCCCAAATGTGCAGAAGCTGCAGTTGTCGGTGTTGAGCATGAGGTACTTTAGAGGGAGGGGTAAATTGATGATGAAATTTTTATTGCTCTTGCTCTTAAATGCTAACAAATCAACAAATCATGTTTTTGTCTCTAGGTTAAAGGACAGGGCATTTATGCCTTTGTCACCCTGGTGGACAGTGAACCTTACAGCGAAGAACTGAGAAAAAGCCTGATACTCACCGTCAGGAAACAGGTTTGCATCCCATTAACAGTCAATTCTTTGTTTGAGAACCAATTGCTTTTGCTTTCTGAAAACTCCCCAAAGTGAGTTAAATTTTGTCATCTGACAATATGCAAGTTCTGGACAGAGTAAACTTTTAGTGTGATGATGATTGTGACAGTATCTCATTCAAATTCCACATACTAATCCCACTCAAAACAAAAATTGTTGGACCTCTTGTTTACTCGCTCCTCTTAATCTGTCCTTGGGCTTTGCAAAAAGTGCTCAATCCCTCTGTTGTTACCATGGTGCACCTAATGCTTAAGATCTCACTCATACTTCTCATTTGATTATTAGATGCCTCTAATTTCTTAATTGATTCCCTGGTGACGTCTAATGATTTTAACCTTAGCTATCTAGAAGTTATCTGCATATTCTGTTTCAAATGAACATAATCATTGCATGGAGGTCTATCTCTTTCCTTACATGAGGTGTATAACAACAATGATCAAACAGTGGAGCACATGCTAAATGGGCACTTTTGGCTGATGGAACATGATGAACTCACTGCACCTAACACTTCGCCAATATCTTTTCTTTTTGATTTCTCCCTTTCTCCCAAGCCAAAGACAAATATGTTATCAGTAGGATCTGTAATCCTCACACACCAGTTTCTGTAAACAATTAATTTTGTTAGACTTGCGTTGCTGTATGTATAGCATTACATTAGTAAATATAGGGCCAGGCTCCATTATATGTTCCTGGGCCATTTTGGCTTCCTGTGCTATTATTGACTTCATCGGGCTTCACTATAAATTCGTTTTTTGTCCATAAACTAATAAACAGGTGAAATCTTTCTTACGGTCCATCCTGTGTAACTCCGAGAGGTAATTCATAAACATAACTTTCAACTAGGCAATCTGATTCATCTTCTGTCCGACTTGTAGATAGGAGCATTTGCAGCACCTGACAAAATTCACTGGGCACCTGGCCTACCAAAAACCCGCAGTGGAAAGATAATGAGGAGAATCCTGAGGAAGATTGCATCGAGGCAATTAGATGAGCTTGGAGACACCAGCACACTGGCCGATCCATCTGTTGTCGATCAGCTGATCTCTCTTGCCGATACCTGAAGTGCCAAAGTTTGTGACTTATGAGGTCGTCATCAGGATTTTCGGCCTCAGGCTCTCATCGTTGTTGGATTTTTTGAGTTTGTGAGTAGCAAGATAGTGCTTTTCCGAGTCAGCCATTTCTTTAGTACTACTCAAAACCTGTTGGCCATCTGATCTTTGTCAAAAGAAAAAATAAAATAGGTTCTCTTCTGGAGCTGCTTCTAAATTAGCGGTGTAGAAATTACTTGTTTGTCCGCAAGAACGTAAACATCATCAATTCTTTAGAATAAGAAGGTATCAGTCGCCCTTTGTTTTGTAAAAGGCTGTCTTATCAGTTGCAACCATTGTCAGCCACCTTCAAACAATTGATACATCAAATATCTTCTATCACTGAAGGAAAGCTATGTTCACTGCCAATAGTCAGATTACAACAGAGCAGCAATGAGAACTGACTATGCAGAATTTCTTGTGCTGAGGCGGTGTGACTTGTGATTTACGATTCAGATGCCTGGTTCGTCTTTCCATGAACTCTTAAATTATTCGGTACATGCCAGAAAAGAAAATGTTGCAAGTAAAGATCACCCATCGCAGCACAATCGATGGTCCACTTGAATCTCTGGTCCTCTATAATGCTTATTTCCAGCCAGCGGAAAGTCCTGTCTCGAGAAAAATGCTGGGAAGATAACTTTTGTTCCTTTCTTGGTCAGAGGGAAGACAACTTCATGCAGTTTATATTTGCAGATTAAGCTTGAACACTTCTCACAATGGGACTCGGCTGAAAACACTAACTGTAGAGGGGATGGCCTGCAAATGAGTAAACGATCACCACTAAAGGTGGCTGAAAATCTTCACACAATTCTGAAAATGTTCAACCTGCAGGACTGCAGAAATTTCATTTTCCTCCACATTTCATATTCCTAGATAAAGAGTTCTTGAACTGGAAAAATGCTTTGCAGCTACTATCCTGGTAAATTTAACCATGGTGTCCTGTTTCTTACACATGAGAGAAACAATTACCGCATTTGTACGTCTAAACCATTAATAGCCTCCTCGATGATGACAGAGGAGGCTTCTCAGCAGCCAAAAGATTAATGACTAACGCAGGCCACATTCCCTATGCAGCAGCATCTGCTTACACTGTGGAACAACGACTTATGAAGAATAATTTTCGGGATGAAGGTGTATCTCTGTTCTCCTGCCAAAGTTACAAACAATGGTTTATAAGGAACCAAAATGCATAATCTCATAAAAATCTGCACACGACCATTCTTCATGAGCATTTGAATAAGAAAGGTTGTTTCTTTTCGTCTTCTTCATGAGCATTTGAATCCTCCTACTCCTCTCCTCCTGCTGCTTCTCCGTCTACTTCTCCTTCTCCTTCTCCTCCTCCTCCTTCTACTACTCCAAGGTTCACAAGGTCACCGCACTTGATAATATCACTGGATGCCGGGCCTGCTGAGAACCCAGAGTGGAAAGATAATGTAGAAAGGACAATCACGTCCAGGCAACTGGATGATCCTCGGTATATGTCTACTTATTGCACTTGCTGATGCATGAAGTGCCAACATTTGCAACTCACAAGGCAAGTACCGACATTTTATCAAGTCCAAGCCGATCTCGCTCACCATTACGGGATATTGAGTTCGTTTGAATGCGAAGTTACTGATTACTTTTAGCCAGTGACTGGCTTTGCACCCTATTCTTTCAAGTCCTCATTTAACAGCAGCAACCTGATCCAAAGAATGTCTCAACCAATTTTACATCCATTTACATGAATTAACAGTGTCAAAAGAGGACATTTTATCAAACCACAATCTCGTATAAACAACAAAATGCGTAATATGGTAAAACTGCTCGGAGCAAGAGCACTGTAATACAATTATCTGTGTTTGCTCACAGGAATGCCAACCAAGGATAATCACAGGGCAGCCTGTCGTGGACAAGAGGTACAGATGGATGATTACTCAGAGTCCTCATAAACTTCTCCATCATCAGATTCCTCGTCGAAAGATCTCATATCAAGCTGGTCACGAAGGATACCCCCGATCCCACTGAACCCTCGGCAAAATTGCGACCCTTCTTGGGATTTGTCGGTGATAAATTCGAGCATGCAGCCAAACTTCTTGTACTCGTTGGCGAACCACTCGAGCAGGGGCATCTTCTCCTGGACCTCCAACTCAGCCGAGGTGGCTGCATCCCGGAAGTTGCTCTGATCCGCCCCTTGCTCCTTACTGAGATGCTTGGTCAGGATTTCACCTGTAGCCCTGTTTTTCAGCACATACCGGTTGATATCGAGGTTTTCCCACACGATTAGAGTCTCCACTGCGCCCATTTCGAGAGCCTTTAGTGTGTCATCAACCCCAAACACGTACTTACCCGTGTCCTGGCTGATTTCTTCAAAGTATTTCCGAATCAAATGCTTCTCCTGTATTAACTTCACATTGGACAGGATCTCCGCGGATAGCTCAATGGCTTGATCAAAACCATTCTCTCCTCCATAAGAGACGTCCACAACTTTCAGTATCTTTGCTTGGAGACGAGGATCGAACAAGTGGGACTGGCTTAACTCGGTTTTGAAATCAGCTGTACTAGCAAGTATTAGCCCGGCAATGTTAGGCTGATTCTTAGCAGGATTGATGAAGAACTGTGCAGCTAACTCTGCAGTTTTCCTAATACAGCTGTGCCTTTTCTCTATCCAAAGACGAGCAAGACAGAGAGCCCTCTGCCCTCCTCTTCTATGCTCTTCAGGCAGATCGACACTGAACTTGTGAAGTATCTCTCTCGTGTTCGCAATGAGTGTTCCGAACAGAGCACCATTTCCATCCATAATGATGAACCCGAATTTGTCGTCGGATTCCAAGAGTTCAGTCACCGGTTCAGTGTGGAACTTCCTGTCGAAGAGATAGAGTGATGCGTTTATAGGCTTGAAAGGTTCAAAATCTATCATCACCGTCTTTTCATTACCGTCTACAGTAAGAATGGTGCCGGTGTAAAGCACTAGTCCATTTGGAGGAACCTTGCCGTAAAGCTTAAGCCTTTCTTGGGCAGTGTTGGCGGCCAATACTGACTGACGATTGACCTGACTCTTGATATTCCAAGTGGTTCTGAATTCATTGCGCAACAATTTAGTAACCCGAGATATCTGATCGCCTGGAGGCATTATAAGAGATATCATGGTGGCATCATTCCCCCGAACAGATTCCACCGCCTGGATCAATTTCTTGATCTTCCATATCTCAATGTTCTTATCTGACTCACGTCCATCAGCCACCAAATGCAACAGCAGGGACACAAGAACAAGTATCTTCCAACGTGCAAACATTGAACTACCTGAATGCATTTGACGCTGATAAGTTCAATCTAAAGAAACATGCCATTCGATATGAAACTGTTTATTCAAAACTACTGGGGTGAAGCATGATTCAGCTGATATTCCAATTCAGATTCAGGGCACGGCACTGGGAAACAACAGCAATCACACAACTACAGTACAACATGAAAACTCTGCAATTACTCGTGATGAAAGCGATCAATCAGCCCCGAAAGATGATATAAAGATAATGCCAATCCTATCAGTTCAAATCACAAAAGCATGCCTATCCTAACTTCAGATTTAAACTCCAGGAACTCTTCACTACGTAATTTACTTCAAAAACCCAGCTAAACTTCAAGACAATACTGGATTTTCAACTTTTTTATGGACTTTGCTCAGCACAAGAATCAGCTACCATATGAGCTTTTCTAACCAACTGATGGAAGAGCTTTGAAGGGCAAAGAGACTGACAAGTTCAACAAATTAACAGCATAACAAAACAACAAAGGAGAAGCATTCAAACCTGAACACGGAACAAAGAAGAGATTGCTGTCGTACCTCTGCAGATCAAGAGCAGAGGCAAAGCTAGAAGAACATGGACTCAGCAGTTTGACTTTGAAGATGCTTCTTGTGCTTGTGCGCCTGCTGATGACTGTGTTATGTAGGGGTCTGTTGACCAACTTCTGTTACTATATTTTGCGGGACACATATAATTCATAAGAAATCAATTTATGCTTTTGCTAATGTATTTTCAAAATTATTTAGGGAAATTGTATCTTTTTTTTTCCCCCAGAGTTTTGTTCATTCGCGAAAGAGTATATCTAGCCATGATACGTGCCTAATTGTTCGAACAACTAACTCTTTCAATCTGTATTTCAAAGGACGATGATACTATTGAACTGAGGTCCTAAGTTATATTTCTTGTCAAGAATTTTTTTCCAGAAAATCCCCAACAAAAAACCAAGTAGTAAAGAGGGTTGTCATTTTCACCATTTAATTCATTACTATAAATTGTAATATTCAAGTTTTTCAATGGTGGGACCCACTTGTGAATAAAAAAAAAAAAAAAAAAGAAGAAAGAGAGTTGAAAAGTCAAAAAAGAGAAGGAGAGAGAATAAGTGGGTTCACTCCTAACGCACAACCGTACACGCCCGGGAAAGAGAAAAGGGGAGAGAGGGAAAGAAAGAAGGGAAAGAAGAAAAGAGGTTCCGTAAGTGCATGCTGTGGGAGCCGAGCGGCCATGACTACTTTATGTAATGCCCGATGAGTACATGCGCCCCACATTCATTCAATCAAAGCATTTTTTTTCTGATTTAGAGCTCAAATTCAGAATTTTGGAAATATTAAGCGGTGAAGTTCGATTTTTGAATTGTTAGACACCAGATTTTTGGAATACCAGCAAGCTTGTGCTGGCACAATCCAGACAACGATGAATGCGGGAACTGTCTTTATTACACTCTTCCCAAATTTCAACATTGCCCTTGTAGATCCCAACCTACTCACTGCTCTTAAGGTTCAGCTACAAATTACCGGAGCCCCAAAAACTCCTGGATCTATTGCTGCTACCTTACACTACAAAATGATATATTGTGTCCAAAACCATGCCATTGATCTCAATATTCTAAACTTTGAAGATGCTCTTGTTATCTCGGTCAATCACGACCAAACCTCTTGTATTCATGTCCCTCGCCAGATCCCGAGAAATGAGCTTGTTAAGCTCCTCCCAGATAGTTGGGTCACCAACTATGAAAAACTCCATCAAAGCTGTAAACCGGTCCAATCCAGTGAACCCCAATTCACCCGAAAGAAAGATAGTACTGTTACCATCATGTTTAGCAAGGCCAAAGAGGAACCTTTCTTCTATTTTTCCAACCATCCTTCATTTCACACCCTGTCCCACTAATCCCGTTTCAAACGAACCAGATGACAAACGATTTGTCCACTCTTTTGATCCTCAAGGACAACCAATCCATCTTTTTAAAGACCCTACTGGGCATTGCTTTTGGGATCCAGATTGTGTTTGCCCATCCTGCACAAAGTCTGAAGATGAGGATGACAGACCTTCTTCCAAAAAGAAGAAAAAGAAATATACCATTTACCAAAGGTATCTTGATGGAGATCCAACCGTCGGACCTCTTGGAAAAGACGGTGGTAAATACCAGTTTATTATTTCTTATGGACCACCCAAAACTCCCCATGTGACCTCACCTCCATCCCCTTGTAAGCCCATTCCTTTTATTGAGCCACCACCATCTCAGCCCATGATCACTTCACCCTTTTATAAACCTATTCAAAAATGGGTAAAAAAGAATCCCTCTTGTCCCATAACTCTACCCAGACTCCATTCCTATGTACCGCAGCTTAAACCACCCCCAATCCTACCTAGTATATGCATGTTTCACCTAGATGACTTCCTCCACTCGAAACCAAAGAACCTGAATCCAGCAGTACACGAAAATTCCCTCCATTGGAAAAATTCTCTGACCCACATCAGAGGTTCCAGCATTCTCCTAAAATACCCAATCCCACTGGCCTTGATGCATGGGACAGGCGTAAGCAACCATCTGCTACAGAAATTGTCTTCAATTGGCAAACTGAGAACGCTTTGGCTCAAAATGAGTTTCTTGGAACTGTTGCTACATGACTTGAACGTGTAGATCAAAATATTGTATTGTCTTGCAAAATGCTCAAAGACTTCTAGAAAAAACTTCATTTGCTCAAAACCAAGCAAACACCCCTTAGCCATTATTTGGAAGATCAGAGACAAGAAATTGAAAAGCTCAAATGACATATTTAAATTCTTAAAAGCCAGCAGTCATTTACTTCTGTTGACCAGCCATTTTCCCCCTCTCCTTTATCACCACTAAAACCAAAATCTTCTCCCCATGGGGCACCCTTTTCATTCGCTGCTATTCTAAGCTCAGCCGCTCCTCCTCAGAATAATTTTCTGATTCTTCGTGAAAACCTTCGCAAGCTTAAACAGAAGCAAAAGAAATCTCTCACTCCTATAGAGTCTTCAATATCACCACCCCCCTGGTACACCTGAACACCCTCCCGGTGATCATCCTCCTGGTAATCAACCTACTACCTTGACTATTTCCAATCCACTCGAGACCTTTCTTTGATAGCAGATTTCTTCAATTGTTATCATTAAACCATCCACAACAAGATAGGTTGAAACTTCCTCTGAAATCGATTCTGAGACTCTTATCGGATCATCTTCTTTAGAAGAAACATTGTTTATGGCAAATAGTGTCAAAGACGAATAAATATTCTCTGAACCAGAAATACACCACTAGGATCAACCTGACACAACTCAGATTTTCACTGCCTCCTCATCCAAAGTTTACTTTACCCTGGATGACATTCCGATATTATAAGTGGCCCGACAGGCTCCAGGAATTCCATGCTTGGCTCACTACCAGGCATATTTCTGAACCTAGCACTTATGATATCCTCCTGGAATTTACCAGCCGTTTTACATGAACCCTTAAAGACTGGTGGCATACTGCATCAGAACAAGATCAGATGTCCTCTTAACTCAACATTTGGATAATGCAATCCAGATTATCCACATTTACTTCATTGGCAAGCTTAAAGATTCCAAAAAACTCAAAAGAAAGGAGTTCTTTGATCGAAAATGTTGCTCACTAAGGCGCAAAGATCTTAACCGACACTTCCAAGCTATGATCAAGTTATTCTATTTACTTGGTGCAAACTGGAACCTCAAGCCTATTTTTTTGGCATCTATCCCAAGAGAACTTAACAAAGACAAAAGAGCATAACAGAAGCCACCCTTGGTGAAATCCAACAGACTGTTCATATCGCCATAGAAGAACTTTGCCTTTGCAGAGAAGCTTTCTAAAGCTTTCTCAAAGAAAACAGGCATCTTGACAAGGCATGCTTCAAACCCCGCTTAAAGATCAAATGTCCCAAAGATTGCTCAGATCCTTCCTGTACAAGCTACAAGAAGAAAAGACATTTTAAACGGCTTTCTTCAAAAAGACACGCAAAGGAAAAAGCAAAGGTATATGGAAATTTTTGCGTAAAAACCATCATCGCTCCTCCAAGAAGCGAAGGAAGGACATATGTTATGTTTGCAACAAGAAATGACATTTTGCCAAAAATTATCCAAAGGCAAAAAGCATGGAAGCCATCTGATTGACAAAATCGCCAAAAGCACTGGCATTCAACTGGATGATTCAAACGTTGAATCTGTCTTCTCCTTGGATGACCAACCATCGGAAAATACTCTTTGTGCTATCCAGACATACAGCTCAGACTCAGCCTCAGATTCTAAGAATAATGTGTTCACTTTCTTCCCTGATTCCCCTGATGAGATTCTCATCACTGAATATGTACATCATCCATATATTCCTATTCATATCCTCTTGTCCAAGTACCACAAACCAATTCCTTTGGTGGCATTTATCGATATTGGAGCAAGTTCTTCCATCCTAGCCACAAAGATTCTCCTAGAAGAATTTTAGAGACCTTACATCAAGTATTTCAATTCTACTTCTAGTGACACTTTTGCTACTAAGTATCGCAACAAACCCATCACCATCAAATTCTTTCCCCAATGTTCTATTACCACCAAAGTTCTTGGCTCCAGGTCCCCAAACAAAGATATCATCATTGGTTGGGATATCATAACCCAACTTCCCAAGCTTAGAATCATTTCCAATGGCATTCGCTTCAAAAATCAATTTAGAGAATTTGTGGAAATCAAACGATTCTATGCTCTCCAATCAGCTATGTTGTACCCCATCATCCAAAGTTTACTTTCCTCTTGTGCTGAGACACATTTCTAGTTTTCCCAAACCTACACCCAACCCTTATGGAAAAATTCCCAATTTTATGTCAAACTTCCTTTCAAAAAGAATAAAGACATCAACCCACAAAAGCCAATCATTCTGGAATGAGCCCAGAACATCTTGCACTTGCTCAACAAAATGTGCAGAACTACTAGCACAATGTCTCATTGAACCCTCTAATTCTCAATGGGCATGTGAAGCATTCTATGTCAACAAACGGGCCGAACAAAGCCGTGGGAAAATGAGGTTAGTAATTAATTATCAACCTCTAAACCAGTTCCTTTAGGATGATAAATTCTCATTGCCCCATTGAAATTCTCTCTTTCTTAGCCTTGCCCAAGCAAAGATCTATTCAAAGTTTGATCTTAAGGCAAGATTTTGGCAACTGGGCATTGATCCACTAGACAAACCCAAAACCGGATTCTATATCCCAAACCAACACTTCCAATGGACAATTGTTCCTTTTAGCCTCAAAATTGCACATTCCCTTTTTCAAAAGGCTATATGCAAAATTTTTGAACCCATCCTTCCAAATTCACAGATCTATATTGATGACATCCTTTTGTTCAGTCATGATGAATAATTTCATTGTCAACTTTTGACACAATTTGCTGATATTTTTAAAAAGCATGGCATTATACTCTCTCGGAAGAAAATGATTATTGCCCAAAAGGAAATTGAATTCCTTAGCATGTGCCTGAAAGAAGGAACCTACTGCCCTGAACCTCATATTGCTGATGAACTCTAGAAATTTCCTGAAAAGGATCTCAATATCAAACAATTTCAGCAATTTCTTGGCATTGTAAATTATCTGCGAGATTTTGTTCCCTACATCTCCAAATATCTTAGACCTCTTCAGAGAATGCTCAAGAAAAATCATCCACCATGGGGACCCAAACAGATTCAAGCCGTTTCCCAGCTTAAACAGCTCTTACAACACCTTCCTCCTTTAAAGACCCCATCCAATGGCAAGCGGATTCTCCAAACTAATGCTAGCGACAAATACTGGGCAGCCATTCTTTTCGAAGAAATTGATGCCATCAGGCATATTTGTGCCAACAAAAGTGGTCAATTCTCTCAAGCAGAAATTCATTACCATTCCACTTTCAAAGAGATACTTGCAGTCAAGTATGACATCAAGAAGTTTGAATTTCACATCATTAGACACCATTTTCTTGTTGAAATGGATATGTTATATTTCCCTCAAATGTTAAAATTCAAACAAAAGCAAGTTCCACATCCACAATTGCTTAGGTAGGCTGAATGGTTTTCCAAATATTCCTTTAAAGTCAAACACATTCCAGGGACTAAGAATGTCCTTCGTGATTTCTTATCTCGACCAAAAGAACCATTGGAGGCTATCAACATGTATGTCAAGAAGGAACCCTTTCAAGATACATACCGCACCACTAATATACAAGGTGGTTGGTCGAGCCTCAAGTACCCTCCTGATATTCCACTAGCAATCCACCACAATATTCTGAAAGAAAGACTCCCAGAATTAATGTGGGAATATCACCTCCGAATCTTCAAAGAACACGGAGGATTAATGCTCAAACCAGATGGACTTCATCCGCGATATCCATTCATTCATCCTCTCAAATGGTCTTATGATGATGGATTTTCAGAAGACCTGAAATGGTTATTATGGTACATGTTCAACTTGTATACCATAGTCATTGAATTCCCCACTGACAAAATTTTGCATGTCATTAAAAAAGATGGAGAATGTCAAGTTCATAATCAGAGATATCTCTTAGATATTTTTACATGGTATAAATCACTCTAATATTAGAGAGAACTCTTCGAAGTCCAAAATCGTCAGGGAAGACCTGAACCAAAAAGGCACACTGTTGTCCTATTCCATTGACCATTGACATTTTCCCATCCATATGGATGGATTTCTGACAAACCTTCTATTGCAGGAACTTCAAGCTACAGACCTCAAGTTTTTCAAGAATTTGCTCGAATTCACCAGACACTTCCATACTCCATTACCACAAGCAGACCAGCATCACATTGTTGAGAAAACTCTTAGTTTTGATGCTAACAAAACATCTTATGAATGATATTTATCAAACTCTTGAATTGCAGAAGACAAAACATAAGATGTCTTAGAGTCTGACAGGAAAGACTTATCCATACTGAGATTTTAGTCTGACCGTACCCGACTGAGATTTAAGTCTGACCATACCAGATTGAGATTTTAAGTCTGAACGAACCAGACTGAAAATCTAGGCAGACTCAGATCTTAAGACCATCAGACTCAAGATGGACCTACACATTAAGATCACCAACGGTAAAGTATTTTCACTTACCTTATTCATGTTGATTCTGTTATACAAATTTGATTGACAGGATCAATTAGTGAGCAACTTCAAATGGAGAATAGAGCACTTATGGAAGCCCAGATTCTGGTTGTATGGGCGAACAAAATCTAAGAGGATCTGATCTACTCTTAACGGTAAAAAAGACTTACCTTATAAAGTATGTTCAAGAAAGGGAAGACACAACTCTCAAGGGAAGAGCCAACGATCGAGTATGGTTTGGAGAGTATTTAAGGGTAGGTTGAGACTTAGGGGAAGATTAGATGAACATAATTCCAAAGCCGATTCAATTCTTCAATTGTTGTTCATAGTGAGCATTTGAGTGATCTCAGTATTTTACAAAAAGAGAGTGACTTAGTGAGATAGATCATCACTGAGTATAAACACTCGAAAGTGTGTAATCACCGTTAATCATATAGTGAAATACAGCCGATTGGCTAATCGTCTGGAGAGTAGACGTAGGCTTGTCTAAAGCCGAACAACTATAAATAGTGTTTGCAATCTTCTCTACTCTCTTCATTTAATTTCTATTTGTAGATTGAGTTAAAGATTGTTATTGTTTGCGCGTAAAATTCCTCTATACCTATTCACCCCCCTCTAGGTGTTAATACTAGTTCTAACACACATGAACTCTAGAGAGAATCATATGTCAAGAAAATCGCACCATCCCACCAAAAGCATGACTATCCGCCCAGGTCCCTGTTTCCTAGGACCATCTTGAAGCCTTGGATTCTACAAGAGAACAAATCCAAGAGGCGCTCCATACCTTTCGGCAGAACAATCTAGGCTCCTTCACCCCTTATGATCCATAGGTGGGCCGCTTTCACAAGATCCTTGGGGAGACACCCCAAATTACACTCATTTTTCCGGCTCTTTCGGTGCTAGCTCCTCTCGTCCACCAGACTTGTTGGTAAAAGAAATCGAGAATCTCATCCGTGCTTTCAAAATAAAGAAAGACGGAAGCTCCAGTCCATCAAATATCGATGAAAACGCTCTCTTCAAGGAACAGTTATCTTATCATAGCTCTGATGATTCGGACTATGACTACAATGCTAGAGATGGAAGAGACAAATAAAGGCCGTCCTGAAAACACTGTACACCGGTCACTGTACACTGTTCATAGCCTATCACGGGATTTTTTTAAGATTACCTATGCGTGTAGCCCATAAGTGGCTAGTTTTTTCCCATAATTATGTCATAGCATGGCTAGTCTGCCTACTCTTGTCTTCTGTATCCTCCCCTGCCTATATAAGAGCAAGGAATTCCCATTGTAAAAACCAGAGAGTGAAAGAAGAAGTAGGTTGTGTACTCTACCTCCAACATGATTTTCTAAATACTCTCATTCTCTTCTAGTACAGAACGTTGGTTCTGAACAAACACCATGATTGAGAAAAATCCTGGAGTATGCTCTGCACTTGCCCTTAAGAGATCTTGTGCATCAGAATTTCCGATATTCTAGATATTATTATGATCTAACTCATAACTTGATGAGCAACTTGGTGGCTAACAGGCAGTCCCTATTAAGGCCAGGAGAGCCGTGTGTGGGATAGCATACTTGCCATAAATTCGCAACTCAAGTTTATGAATTATTTTCATAGGCAACCTTAAAATTTATAAGAATGATAGTTTAAGGCATCATGGACCCATAGGATTTTACAGAATTGGACTTGAGCTTACGGTTTGCCCGAAATGAAATTTCGAACTTTACCGCGCATGGTGAACAGTACGCGCCCAGCCACTTTGAGGCCTTATTTCGTTGGTTTCAGCTTGAGTTTGGGTTGTCCATGTTGTGGGTCTTCTAGTACTAAGAATTATCTTCATTTTGACTACAAAATCACTTGGATTAGGGTTCAAGTGAGAAAGTTTTGGCACAATTAAGTTTCGCGCTCAAGCCTCGCATTGTGACGACTTTGATAATCGCTTTGGATAGACAATTTGTTAGCTTGTATGGGTCATTTTATTACCATTAAGGAATAGTTTAGTTGTTTCGTAATTGGGTCATTTTATTACCATTAAGGCTTAGTTTAGTTGTCTCGTAGTTGATGTAGAATTTTATTTGAATTTAACTTTATTCCTTGATTATTTGTTAGGGTCACAAGTTTAATGATACAAATACCATTTTAATTAGTCATAAGCGATGAGGTAAGTTGTACTATATCTTCTTTGAATTTGTAAAACTCATGTTGTGAAAATCCTATGGATTATATATAGCACATTGTTATTTCATAAAAGTTGGATCGGGCATGTACTACTTTTTAATTATTTATAAAAGTTTGGAAAGCGTATTATGCAAAGTATTGTAATGCAAAATATATTTGTAATTGTTTTGCAAATGGGTTTATGGAAAGGTATATAAATGACTTGAGAAATGGCAGATGACAATGTTGCAAAAAATGTATTTACTTAGTTTATGATATTGATTTTTGGATTAGCTTTTTGATATCGGAGGATGGTTATTTATGCTCGTTATTACTATGAGCCCATTAAGGGGCATGTTGGTGTGCATATCGGGTTTAGGATATCATTTTGAGTCGAACCACCGGTATTATAGGTGGAGACCTTGCTAAGAGGAGAATCTTGGTCACCTTGTCACAATGCATTATGTCTTGACTATGGTAAAATATTGAGCAATAGATTGATCAATAGATGAACTATTGACATGTGGTTTTAAATGAAGATTATCTAATATACTTGACCATTGATTCTTGAATTATGATGGTAGTTTAAATTAATTTTTATTTTATTTTATTTTATTTTATATGAGTATAGAAGTAACTCCTATATGATTCATTATGTATTTCATACATTTGATTTGAGTTATAAAGTTTTGATATTACTCTGTATTCATGCATAGTGCTTGCTCGATCTATTTAGAAAATATGTACTATTCACTAAGCTGTGATTGCTTATTCTATTCGTCATTTATGTTTTCAGATTCCTCAGTTAGCGGCAATTAGAGCGAGAGCGCTGTTAGAGGAAACTTTTGGTTTTTTTTTGGTATGGCTTAAGGGAGAAATGTGTATAGTGTTTACTATCTTTTGGATTGGCTGAGTTCTTATTGTAAATATTATTTTGAAGGATTATAGAAACTTTGATGTATAACCAACATGTTAGTCTATGTGAGATACATATATGTTGATATCCCATTTTCTCACGATTTTGGGGTGTTACATTTTTTGGTATCAGAGCTTAAGTTTTGATTTTTTTTAGATGTAGATATGGGATGTTGTGAGTTGTGTGATAGATTTTAGTGTGTTAATCGTTTAGATACTAAGGTGTGCTTTCATTCTTGGATTCAGGTAACCATGCGTACCAACTCTGAGACGCTTGCCTCACTTTATAAAGAGTGGCAAAGGCAAGCAAGTTGCTACCCTTGACACAAGAGATATACCTCAAGCTTCTCGAGGTGCGGCTTTTAGGAGGAGGCTAGAGGATTGGTTTGATAGGAGTCCTAACTTGCATGAAGATAGGGAAGAGAATCAAGAGCCACCTCCTTCAATTGAATTTGAGTAGGTGATAATCCACTAGTATCGCCATGCAAGGGATCTAAGTGGAGATCGAGTTGTTGGTTCAGGCACCCTTGCCCAATTCAGGAAGACGAAACCTCCAACTTATGACGAGAGAGATGATCTTCTTATGACTGAGTAATAGATTAAAAAGATTGACGAAATCTTTAGAGCTAAAGGTATTCCTAAGGATCGGAATGTTAGATTTGCCACCCAGTATTTGGAGGGAGGAGTGGAGTATTGGTGGGAAGGGATGAGGCCAGCCATTGGAGGTAAAGACGCTACCATATCGTGAGAGGACTTTATGAATCCTTTCAATGTTCAATTCTTCCCTGTGGCATTCCAATAAAAAATGAAGGGTGATTTTGTGAATATATCTCAAGATGACTCTATAGTTTTGGAATATGCAGTATGCTTCAATGAGATAAGTAGATTTGTAGAGCAGTTTGTAGCCAATGAAAAAGATAAGGTTGACCATTTCCTCATAGGGCTTTGACCTGAAATTAATTTTGTACTTGGTCCTTTAATGCTAGCAACTTATAAGGATGTGCTAGAACGAGTGATCATCGTAGAATAAGGCATTTTGAAGCATGGCACACAATGAGCACCTCAACCCAAGAGGTTTAAACCCACAAATTTGCAAGATAGCTGTATCAGTGATAGTGGAAAATGAAGGGGTTTCAGTCGGCCAAGACAATTCAGAAATCCGAATAACCATGGCCCTTGCAATACATGTGGAAATTATCATAGCAGTGAGTGTCATTAGAAATTGGGAGTGTGCTTATCATGTGGGAAGACAGGACATATGCGGCGAGATTTTCCTACACAGAGGAATCCTACCATTGAGAGTAGATCATGTTATTTGTGCAGGCAACAATGGTACCTATCGCACCATGTTGTAGGTAATATTTCTACTACCTCGCAATATGCTTATGCATTATTTGACTCAGGTGCTACGCATTGCTTTATTTTTACCGAATTTGCAAAAAAGCTTGATGTGTTGCCTACACTTCTTTAATGTGAACTACGTATTGATACTCCTACTGGCGATTTCTTGATTGTTCATCATGTGTTCAAGAAATGTATGCTGCGAATTAATAATGTCAAAATGCATGTGGATCTAGTGGAGTTAAATATTCGAGACTTTGATATTATTATAGGTATGAATTGGTTATCTACATATCGTACTACTGTTGATTGCTCTTCAAAGAAAGTGATATTTAGACTTCTGAATCAACCTGAATTCTCTTTTTCGGGAAGTTGTCAAGACACTTTTCCAAGGTTGATCTTTGCTTTGCAAGCAAGGAAACTTTTGAGAAAGGGTTGTTGGAGTTATCTAACTTGTGTAAAAGACACGAGTAAGGTTATAGTGAAGTTGGAGAATGTTCTTGTTGTCAAAGAGTTTCCAAGTGTGTTTCCTAAAGATTTACCAGGTCCGCTTTATGATAGAGAAATTGAGTTTTATATTGATTTGATACCCACCATAGCACCGATCTGTAAGGCACCATACTGGATGGCACCCATTGAATTGAAAGAGTTAAAAACGTAGCTGCAAGAGCTTTTAGATAAAGGTTTCATCAAACTTAGTGTTTCGCCTTGGAGAGCTCTAGTTCTATTTGTGAAAAAGAAGGATAGTAGTATGAGGCTTTGTATAGACTACCAAGAACTTAACAAAGCAACAATAAAAAATAAGTATCATTTGCCTTGGATTGATGATTTATTTGATCAACTTTTGGGAGCTCAAGTATTTTCCAAGATTGACCTTCGTTCAAGATATCATCAATTGAAGATAAAAATAGATGATGTACCTAAAACTACTTTCAAAACAAGGTATGGCCATTATGAATTTCTTGTCATGCTTTTTTGGATTAACGAATGCATCAGCTACTTTCATAGACTTAATGAACAGGGTGTTTAGGGAATATCTTGACAAGTTTATTGTGGTGTTTATTGATGGCATACTAGTGTATTCAAAGAGTTTGGAGGAGCAGAAACAGCATTTGAGGTTTGTCTTGCAGATTTTGCATGAAAGGAAGTTGTACGCTAAATTTAGTAGGTGCAACTTTTGGCTTGATCACATAGAATTCTTGGGTCATATAATCTCGAAGGATGGCATATTAGTGGATCCAAATAAGGTTGAAGCAATTGTTAAGTGGAACTGCCATACTAATATTATAGAAGTGAGGAATTTTCTTGGGCTAATTGGCTATTACAGGCAATTTGTGGAAGGATTCTCAAAGATTACTAGTCCAATTACTCGTCTAACTCAGAAGAGAGTTAAATTTGTATGGTCAGATCAGTGTGAGCACAGTTTCCAAGAATTAAAAGGACGGTTAGTGTTAGCTCCTATACTAACTCTACCTTCAAGAAGTGGCAGCTTCATAACCTATTATGATGCGTTTAAAGAAGGGTTGGGTTGTGTTCTTATGCAAGGTAATAAAGGCATTACCTATACTTCTAGACAATTGAAAACACATTAGAAGAACTACGCCACTTGTGATTTGGAGTTTAGTGGTGATTGTGTTTACTTTGAAGATGGCACTATTTGTACGGTGAAAAATGGGAAGTTTTTACTGATCACAAGAGTTTAATGTACATCTTTACTCAAAAGGAGCTAAATATGAGACAAAGAAGATGACTAGAACTTTTAAAGGATTATAACTTGTCTATCAATTACCATCCAAGTAAAGCTAATGTGGTGGCGGATGCCTCAAGTCGTAGGTCCTTTGGAAATATGGTAACTTTACTGACTTCTCAAAAACCTATCTTTGAATATATGAGAAAGTTGGACTTAGAGGTATTGGTGTATCATCTTGGTGTTCAATTAGCTAATCTTCGAGTACAACCGATGTTGATTGATAGGTTTAAGGCTAAACAGAATGAAGATACTCAACTACAAAAATTTAGAGAGGGTGTGGAAGCTGGAGGACAGGCGGATTTCAGTTTACATGTAGATGGGTCCTTAAGGTTTTGTGGTCGGCTATGTGTTCTTAATTATTCAAGTTGAAAAAGGAGATATTACAGGAAGCTCACAGTACAAGATTCTATATTCATCTGGGAAGTACTAAAATATAGAGGGACTTGAGAGGGAACTTTTGGTGAGTCACCATGAAAAATGATGTTGTGGAATTTGTTGATCAATGTATAGCTTGCCAACAAATGAAAATTGAGCATCAGAAACCAAGTGGGCAGTTAAAACCCCTAGAGATACCTAAATAGAAGTGGGAGCATATCACCATGGACTTTGTGGTTGGTCTACCAAAAACACCAAATGGTAAGAATGCTATATAGGTGATTGTTGATCGATTGACTAAGTCCGCTCACTTTTTGTCATATCAATTTGGCCTTTCAATGGAAGACATGTCAAAGCGATATGTTAATGAGATAGTGAAACTTTATGGAGTTCTAATAAGCATTGTTTTTTATAAGGATCCTAGATTCGTATCTAACTTTTGGAAGAGTTTGCAAGGAATGTTGGGCACTAAACTCAACTTGAGTACAGCGTTTCACCCGTAGACGGATGGGTAGCTAGAAAGAATGATCCAAACATTAGAGGATATGTTGAGATCATGCATCATTGACTTTAATGGTTCTTGGGATGAACATCTACATTTGGCAAAATTTTTCTTATAACAATAGTTATCATTCCAGCATTAAGATGGCACCTTTTGAAACTTTATATGGCCGAAAATGCTGAAGTCATATTTGTTGGGATGATGTTGGTGAGAAAATACTAATCAGCCCTAAGTTCATTCAACAATCAGAAGAGAAAGTTAGGTTGGTTCGAGAACGTCTCAGAATGGTTCAAAATCATTAAAAAAGTTATGCAAACCTTAAGAGACACAAGTTAGAATTTAGCGTGGGTGATCACATATTCCTAAAGGTTTCTCCTATGAAGGGAATAATGAGATTTGACACCCGTGGGAAGTTAAGTCCAAGATACGTGGAACCATTCTTGATCTTGGAAAAGATTTGTGAAGTTACTTACAAACTAACTTTGCCATTGGCACTCTCAGGTGTTCATAATATTTTCCATGTATCTTTGTTGCAAAAACATGTGCCAAATCCTAACCACGTATTAGATTTTTCACTATTGAAGTTAAGAGAAAACTTGACGTATGATGAGTGCCCTATTCGCATCGTCGATAAGAAAGATTAGGTGTTGCGACGGCAAACTATTCCTTACATGAAAATACAATAGCAAAATCACACTAAGAGAGAGGCTACTTGGCAACTTGAGGAGGAAGCAAAACACAAATATCCGCATTTATTTGATGGTTAAGGCAAGTTCAAATTTTGAGGATGAAAATTTTTTAAAAAAGTTTTTTACTGGTGGGATCCACTTGTGAATATAGCAAAAAGAAGAAGAAGAAAGAGAGTTGAAAAGTAAAAAAGAGAGAGAAAGAGAATAAGTGGGTTCATTCCTATTGCAAAATCCGAACACGTTTGGGAAAAAGTGAGAGAAAAAGGAAGAGAGGGAAAGAAACAAGGGAAAGAAGGAAAGGAGTTTCACACGTGCGTGCTGTGCAAACCTCACAAAGCCGACTCAACTACTTTATACAATGCCCAGTTAGTACACGCGCCCCCTTGTTCCTCCGATCGAAGCATTTTTCCAGTTTATGGCTCAAATTCGAAATTTTGGAAATATTGAGCTGCGAAGTCCAATTTTTAAGTCGTTGAGCCGCGAAAATTTATAAGAATGATAGTTTAGGGCATCATAGACCCGTAGGATTATACATAATTGGATTTGAGCTTGCGGTTTGCCCGAAACGAAATTTCGAACTTTTCCGTAAGTGATTAACGGTACGCGCCCAACCACTTCAAGGCCTTATTTTGTCGGTTTTGGCTCAAGTTTGGGTTGTCCATGTTGTGGGCCTTCTAGTGCTTGAAATTATCTTCATTTTGACCGTAAGGTCACTCTAATTGGGTTTCGGGTGAGAAAGTTTTGGCATATTTAAGTTTCGCACTCATGCCTCGCATTGCAAACGGCTTTGATAATCGCTTTGGATAGGCAATTTGTTGGCTTGTAAAGGTCATTTTATTACCGTTAAGGTGTAGTTTAGTTGTCTCATAATTGAGGTAGAGTTTTATTTGATTTTAACTTTATTCCTTGATTATTTGTTAGGGCCACGAGTTTGACGATACAAATACCGTTTTAGTTGGTCGTAGGTGATGAGGTAAGTGGTACTATAACTTCTTTGAATTTATAAAACTCATGTTGTGAAAATCCTATGGATTATATATAGTAGGGATTATGAAATAACATTGTTATTGTATAAAAGTTGGATCGGGCATGTACTACTTTTTGATTATTTATAAAAGTTTGGAAAGCGTATGATGCAAAGTATTGGAAGGCAAAATATATTTGTAATTGCTTCGCAACTGATTTATGGAAAGGTATACAAATAACTTGAGAAATGGCGGATGACGATGTGCAAAAAATGTATTCGTTTGGTTTATGATGTTGATTTCTAGGTTGGCTTTCTGGTATTGGAGGATGATTATCTATGCTTGTTATTACTATGAGCCCATTGAGGGACATGTTGGTGTGCATATCAAGTTTAGAAGATCCTTCTAGGTCGAGCCATTAGTATCGTAGGTGGAGACCTTGCCAAGAGAGGAATTTTGGTCACCTTGTCACAAGATGTTATATTGTAACCATAGTAAAATATTGAGCAATAGATTGGTTAATGGAAGGATCATTGACGTGTAGTTTTGAATAGAGATTACCCAATGGACTTGATCATTGATTCTTGAATTGTGATGGTAGTTTAAATAAATTTTTTTTATATGAGTATAGAAGTAACTCCTATATAATTCATTATGTATTTTATAAATTGGATTTGAATTGTAAAATTCTGATATTGCTCCGTATACATGTATAATGCTTGCACGATCTGCCTAGAAGATATGTACTACTCATTGAGCTGTGGTTGCTCATTCCACTTGTTCTTTGTGTTTTAAGGTTCATTGGTTAGCGGTGAGAGCACCGTTGGGGGAAACTTTTGGTTCTTTTTAGGTATGGCTTAAGGGAGAAATGTGTATAGTGTTTACTATATTTTGGATTGGCTGAGTTCTGGTTGTAAATATTATTTTGGAGGATTATAGAAACTCTAATGTAGCCGTGTTGGTTTATTTTGTGTGTGTGTGTGTGTGTGTGTGTTTTGGGGGGACATAGATGGTCCATGTCACAGCACACACACAACCTCTTGTTTGAGATAAATATTCCATTCTCTAAGGGAATTTGGTTCATGTATTATACATGCACACTACCTTAATTATCCACATGCTTTGTCATATTAATATTGTTAGTCTTCAATTTTACCTTTATATATATACATATATAAGCTAATTTGGGCTTTGTTTGTTTTGTAAAAAATGAATGATTTGATGATATTTTCCTAAGAACGATTATTTATATCATTTGCCAAAATGAATGAAAAAAATTATTTTCGTCATTTGTGAAAATTTTAAATATAAATTTTTGTCGATAATAAGAACATTTTCCACCAACTAGTTATTGTAAGCAACAAAGTGATTAATTTTTAAAAACTATTTTTCATTTCATTTATTTTTACAAAACAAATGAAGCATTGGTACGACTTTTATTTACTGCTATGACCTTTCTTTTTATTATCCAATGCTCTTAATACATGCAATTTCTTCATATATATTAAATATGTGATTTCTTGTGACATATTAAGACTGTCTTAGGATTGAGTCGATGGCAAAAGTAGATTTAGATGAAAATTTAAAGATAGAAGAGAATAAATAATCAAAGAACTTCCAAAAATAATACTATCAAAGACCATCCATACCGATCCATTGAAGGCTCGATAACTATTCAAAAATTCCTAAGCTTATTATATATTGGCCAATTCAGTTATAAATTTTCTAATTTTGCCAACTTAATTATAAACCATTTGACGATTCTCAAAATGTAGGCCATATCCAACCAATTTTGATAGCAAATTGCCAATGTAGCAGTCTAGTTAGTATTGGCCATCTTACGTGGCATGGTCTGTACTAATTTGGACTATTTTTGTAATTTTTTAATTAAAAAAGAAGAAGAAAAATCAGAAAAAATAATTGCAAAACTTGTCCAAGTCAATCTCTTGCCGTGCCATGCAAGATGACTGGCACTAAGTGAACCGTCATGTTAGTGATTTTCTATCAAAATTAACTAAATAGACTACGTTGGAAAATTCTTGAAAGATTGAGGACTTTTTGGATAATTTTCCCTTGAAAGGCATAAATAATCGATGTTAAAGAAGAGTAGTACATACCATTTCAAGCTCATCGTTAACCATCTCGTGCAACAACACAGGCGGGCTATAGAATTATGAAAGATCAAGATTTTCGTTTTTTTTTTTACCCCGGAGGTGTAGTCCATATCAAGAATTTGCAGGCAAAAAGCCCAATTCAAGCTTTTCTCAAGATGATGTATACCGGTACTTATGGGTTCAAGATGTCTTGGAAAGCTTTTGGTACAACTTTGACGTGAAGAAATCAACCATGCAGTTAAGCAAAGAACTGCAAATTTCTTGTAGCGTGAGGCAAAAAACGAACGATGTTGGAGATGTTCCGGCGACTGGCGTTAAGGATGACGGTCTAAGCATGCGAAGTTACCGACATCCCAACTCTCTTGCCACGTCGATTGAGGCTCAAACGATATGGAACATTAAATCTGTGTCAACATGTAAATGGAAGTCCATATCCATGCTGCAGAGAACCACACAAGCGTTTGGTCTCCAAAAAAATCGTGAATTTGATCTTCATCTTCATCGGGGACAATCTTTACTGATAATTTAGGAGATAGATCACCCGTGACCTTGAACAGGGATTAAGCATGACTCACTGGGAATCGCCATCCCAAAATTATTGCTTTGACATCGATCATGAGATCATACAAACAGATGAAACCAAACATCACCGATTTTCCGACTGTTGAGAGAGCAACAAACGAAACTGGTGAAAATTATGTTAATCGTCAGACTATACATGAACAAAATTTTCATCTAAGACTATTAACCATTCCAGATTTACATTTGAAGACTAAAAATATGCTCGAACCATGACAATTGTGTAACTCTCGCTCCTACCCTCTGCCAAAAGGAAAACAAAATTACAAACAAGAAGATTATTATCCTGTGTTAGCTCTTCGAGACCCAAAAGACTGCGCTATTGTGCTGTACAAATATAGCTTTTTGGCAATGATCTGCTGAAGAATCGATAGAAAACAGGGGAATCGCTTAAATAATGAACCTCCTGGAAATGACCACCGGCCCGTGCTTCACCTAAAATCCATCAATTTACAGAAGAGTGTACACGCTGCATCAGGGACGGAAGGCAGCAGGAGCCTTAAGCTGGTGGCTGGGGTAGGTTGCACTCAATGTATTCGATTGGCATGTAAGCAATCATGTCAAATTCAGAATATTACGGTGATTGTCGGCAAATTCTCGTACCAAACGTTTTAACACTCTCCCTCCCTTTCCTTGCATATGCCCACAGTTACTCTTAACCCCATCCGAGCTCCAACTGTCAAGACACTCGGACGCTGCGCCAGCAAGTGCCTTTAACCAAAGTGGGACCAGAGTTTCTGACTCACCCGGTTTCAGATACTCTACTGGAAGACCTTGTACCTGCCAATGAAGCAGAAGGAATGGTAGAACAACATTTTTGAAAGTAGGTGGCATATCATTTAGAAAACACATGTGAGAGAGAGAGAGAGAGAGACCGCAGCTTGAAGCCATGCATGCAAAGAGTCCCAACTGAGAATTGCCTTCCAAGATGTCCTTTCGCTTAAGCTGCAAATTGCAGCCACCTGTTGCAAGATTGCGGCGCACTTGTGAACCTGTCAAAAGGAAGCAACATTACATTTTCATCCTATAGATGAATGACCATATCACAAGCTTATGATGAGGCATTTAACATCGCCTGAAAACAAACGTGGTGCAACTTTTAAGTGAAGGTTTGAACAAAATAGACTTCATGTAGCTTCATTGCTTCAAAATGCACTGAATATTCATGCCAAGTAGTTTTCCTTCATTTGCTATTAATCTGTAATAAGCTTATTACACAAATAGTTTACAATTGAAAGCACTGTTACTGAAATATATAGACAACCGAAACTGCACACACTAAGAAAACTCTCAAACCAAGTTGCCTCATCTGAATGAAGCAGAATCTGTTTTTCTTTTTCTGTTTTTCTTTTTTTTCTCTTTTTTAAGTAGAGAAATAGAGCAGAATGTAATGGTAGGCACCCAGTTGCCTCAAACTAATATAATGACTCGTAGCAATCAATTGCTTTTCCATGAATTCACACATACCAGACATTAACATTTTATATTTGCTGCAGTTGAAAAGTTAAAACCACCCCCCAAAAAAAAAAAACCGAAAAAAAGAAGAGAAAATACCCAATCTAGTATTAAAACAGTGAAACTTCTTTTTTCTTTTCTAGTCCAAAAATGGGAAATAAAATATTAGTTGAAAAGGAATGTTATACATGTTGCTAGTCAGCCTAATCCCTATCCCAGTTTGGCAGTTTCAGCATAAAAAGTATTTAAAGAAGTTTAATTGATGAAAGCATTAAGAATAAATACTTATGCCTCCTGCCCCACCCCCTAGAAAGAAAAAGGAAAGGAAAAAAAGAGAAACTTAAACCAACATGCAAGTGCCAAAATATTGAAATACAAGCATACCATCCTTACCCTTGACATCGCAGAAACCCCAAGCAGAGCATAGAAAAGGTTTGATACAAGTCCCTCACCACAATGACACACAACATGAATGACCATGGCATTAAAGGGCTCCTCGGGCACACAAGTTATTGTTTCCGTTAAAGAGGTCAAAGCTGCCTCCAGGAAACCTGAAAGAATAGACAACAATAGATGTCTAAGAAACTGCCATTAACGAGATATCCATAAATTGACAATTCTACATCAACAAAGTAAAAATGATAAAGAAATTCAAGCAGGATGAAGGATATAAATCATCTTGTGCACAAGGCTACAATCTTCAAGAAATTCCAAAACAATGTGTAAAATTAAAATAAACCATCAACTGTATGGTATTGTATGGTTTCTTATTCTTAAAGAGGCAAAGCCTTGAGGACCCCATAAGCCCATCCCTCGAATTCATGAGAATTTTTCAGACACAAGCAATGCCATTAAGACAAAAATATCTTAGATTCGAGGAGAAAGTAATTCAGACACAAAAGAAAAGGCAATTGAATTCTCAGTTGAAGTTGGATCGCTGCTATCCATTGCAAATGGGGCAACAGGAAAAAACCAGTTTATGAGATAACAGGATAACCATTAAAAAAAAGAAAAAAATGTCGGATCACCAAGAAGCACATACACACACTAGAGAAAAAGCTAATTGCAGCTAGACTTCACATTTAAACATGCATTAACAGATGTAATACAAGCTGTCACTTGAATCAAATACATACAAGATAGATACGACATCGCAGCTAGAGCTGCACCACGATGCATAGCTGTGGAGCATATTGCTGCCTTTTGGAAGGAAACTTGAAGAGATGAAGCAGACACAGCCAGTACCTCCTGAGGCATTAGAGACAAAAAAAAATCATTCAACTTGTATCCACTCTAACAGCATCCTGTAAATCATCTAACTATGAATAAAAGGACAATGCATTGAACCTTGTGCAGTCCTCGAATAAATGTTGATGCAAAGTTCATGTAGGCCTCCACTAAATCGGGTTCTTGGTCACATACGTAGGATGAGTTCAGCGACATCACTGATGCTACCTGAGTAAATCTTTCAAAAGTGGTGACAAATAGAGGTCCATACTCTTCTTTTTGGCCAAATTCCTCAATGACAACAGAAGCTGAAGAAAAGTTTGTTGCAACACATAAGCAAAAGGAAAGAAAACAAGCTGACTATACAACTCATGTATCACTGCTGACATATTAAACAAAAACCCCAGTGCAAAATGTTATGCTGATGATGAGATTGTAATAATAATGGTTGGTGATGATCCAGTGGGTACCATTCAGTGACCTGCATTCTGAATAACATTGTCCACCCAACATAATACAAAATTGGAAAGTGCTTACTTCTGAAACAACCGCATCTTCAACTAAGTTGCATACACATTAATTCATCACTCTTTCATAACCGTATCCGAGAAATGGAAAGACTCAGAAAGGAGAAAGCAACAGCCTCACCAGTATCTCAGAACAGCTATGGACAAAAAAAATATTATATGAATCAGCATGACTGAAACTGTCTTACAAAGCACTAAGGTATCATTCTTTCTCTTAGTAAAGTTTTTCACATAACTAAACTTCAGGTTGGTTAGCCAAGTTCAAGGACCTTTCAGGATATGAGAACCTTTTTTTTTTTTTTAATGGGTGAATCTGGAAAAATAACCTACCAACTTCAGCTCTCACCATGTACCTGTTCTTATGAAGCATTCATGGGTGAATCAAGAACAATAAATAACCTAACGACTTCAGTTCCACTTGTATACCTGTTCTTATGAAGCATTCTCGATCTTGGAACATCGAAAAATTTGCTGAAAGGCAGTCTAGTATGCTGGGTAATAGAGTTAAGAAATGCTGCCCTACAAATATAAACAAGTTCTGCTTCATACAATTGGCATACCAAAAACATCCTAAAGAAAAAAAATAAACCAAAACCTGAGGACTGAATCGCCTGTGACAGAGCTCGGCAAGCTGCAGTGGACAAGTTACCATTCTCCATGTGTTGAGACGTTAACAATTTCTCCAAAATAGGCCAAAACACCCTTAGTAGGGTGAGTATTGGATCATCATCGGCAGGTCCATTTGGATGAGGCGTTGAAAGATAACTGAACACAGTTCCCATCCTGGAAGTGCACAACATTTACACTCTATAAAACGATAAAATTATGGACCACCATGGCAAAGGACATGTTGAGAAAAGTATCGTCACATGCCAAACAACAAGCAACCAACCAGCTATACAAAGTGCAGCTCAATTTTCATCCAAAAGTTAATCAGCATGACCTCCAGGGAAGACATCAATACATCCTAAGGTATTAAATAAGTCCTAAGCATGAACCATAACATAATCAGTGAAGCAGTGAATGCAGACCTGTACAACCCTCTGGTGGCAGAGGACAAAGTTTGTGCATAAGTTGCTGGATTTTGTCTCAGAGCATGGTTGCCATTTTCACTAATCTGAAATGATTAAGTGTTAACAGTAAACTCATACATGCAGTCAAGAGTAATTATGTAAGCAGCTAAGTGCACTCAACCAAAAGTTCAGGGCCTTCACCAATCAAATTGATCACCTGGATATGTTAGGAGTACAAGAAACTTTTGTGTGCAAAGAAGATGAAAAATAAAATCGTATCCATAGTTTGGGGCGCTAGCTCATAAGCAGGCAAAAGAAAAACACAGCTGCCCTTTGGAATTTTCTCCACTTGAGAATTCGAGATGCCTAAGGATTTGCAAGAAATCCAAAACAGATTATACACCTAACAAAGTTTAAATTTGTTTTTCTTTCCTATTCACATCTCTCAGTACAAAATTGAGCTGCCCTAAGTGATGTTTTCCCGCTTGAGTTAAAAACTGCAGGAACTTCCCCATCCAATCAATCCCATTTAGTCAGACCTCATATATTAGAGTGTCGATGCTCTTAACTCTATCAAAACTTAGGACTGAAGTCAGAGCAATAGACTAACAGGTTCTTTTCTAATGGCAAGATAGCACGCTTCCTATCAAAAGATTCTCCTATTTCTTCAAAGTATATCCTGTAACATTTTCCGCTTTCTCCAGCCCATTTTACCCTGCATCTCTCATCGTATTATCACATATTCTCATTGAAGCATCTAAATTCTGTCTTCCACAGGAGCATCTAGGATGAGTGTCTTCTCCACACAGATCAAAAACATTGTGACTCCTATTGCATCCTTTAAGACACTTCTATTTGCAAAAGAACTCCACTACTGGAAGTATGAGATTCATAGTTTTAAATCCTCAAAATTTATGAAATCCTACTCCTAAATAGTGAACTTTTCTGTAGCCAAGTAAAAGTTATATGCCAAAAAGTTATTGATAGGTTAGAAGCCCACCAAAGAGAGCAATTTGAAACTCTAAAAAAGCAGTCAAACTACCAAAAAAGTAGGCCCGTGTACTACTCAAGAGGAAACCATTAGCCAGTAACGAGGTTAAAAATCTTCTACACTTGCAGTTCTAACTAAACAGAGACTCACTGATGATAATTTATAGTACTCCTGAAGTATGTTAGGGATATTTTGTTATGGCTTTAACGCAACTATATCCTTATTAGAGATTGGATAAACATTGAGCTCATCACACTCTAGAAGCTATTCAACAATGGCATGAAGATGGTAATCGACTGTACATTCGCTAAAGATAATCTGCAAGCCTACGACAATAAGCTAACATGAGAACTCTCAATGATCTTTCATGCAAGTGGATATCCTTCGTAGGCTGTCATCTACAATATTGCTATAAAATTGATCACTCTTGTAAAGCAAGGAAATCAAAGCATTAAAAAAATGGTTCTCTTCATTAAGAAAAGCTTCAGTGATCCAAACAAATCAACTGGATCTTCGATTCCTGAAAATTCGAGGGTGCAGAAGAAGAAAAATAATCTTGGGACAATTGTTGACTTGAATTATCGTCATTCGTTGAGATTCTTCCAACGAGTACCAACAAGAATATAAAAGGTCTACATGCATAAAGATCTGAAAATAAATAAAAAACAATCAAGGAAACAATCTCAGGTGGAAGATTCACTTACAAGTTTACTAATGGCATCATAACTAGCAGAAAGCAACCTAGTCAACAGATTATTCTTCAGCTCTCTGTTAGGTAGTGAGCTGAGGATTAAACTAATTGCACTTACAACCTCTTCCTCATCTTCCAGAGGCAGATGTCTCTTCTCCAAACCCTGAACCAGAAGATATAAAAAATAAAATAAAATAAAGATGATTGAAAAGGCTGCATCTATGAGAGAGAGAGAGAGAGAGAGGACGGGCAAACAAAATTCCAGATGCAATGAAATTTTTGCCATGAAATAAGAGGTTTTTTCAGGAAAAAATAGCAGAGGTATCTCTCACTTGAGCAATACATGATGACCAGCAACAAAGAAAAGACTACTTAAACAGTAAAAAGTAATAGAGGATGGAGAGGAAGCACAGAAAATATCCCTCTAAATGATAAATGCAAAAAGTAAGAGTAACACTAGTTTCTGCATTCTCTGGCCCAACAGATTTAGCATGGTCATCCATAGCTAAGTACATGATTTGGAAAAAAAGAATAATGACCATATTGGAACACAAACTGTCAAATGAAGCAACAAATAGGTGCTGGCCAAGGTCATAGCAGATCAGAAAGATATTCACCTCTCCAATCCACACCAAAATTTCCAAATTGGATGGTTCATAAATGACTGCAGAAGCATCTTCACAAAATTTACGAAGGGCAGAAGCACAAGAATTGGATGATGGAAGTTCTGATATGCCTGTTGCAAGAAATAATCTGAAAGCATCGATTCAGTACAAAAAATTAACATGCAAGTCTTAACACAAGTTGTAAAAGAACATTTTTATGATTCTTCAGATGATGACCAATAAGATAAAAACATATAAAGGAGAGGTCAAAGGGAATCTAAGATGTGCCCCCCTCAACCTCCACAAAAGATACAGGCTGCATTTTGAAATGTACTTATTTGACTGAACTAAATGAAGGAGCTCCTTACAATAAGGGCCTTGCATTTAATTGGAAAGCAGACAACCACTTGGAATAGGAACCAATAATGTCTGCAAGTGCTCTATAAACCTACAAAGTAGAAACCCTCCTTAAAAAGTAAACAAGATCAAATGGATCATCCCTGATATGAAAGTCCAGCGTTTATCTGTACTTGAGTTCATATGGAACTAGTAAAATAATATATGTAGGGAAAGGCTACTCTGACATACGAGGTACGTAAAGCCCTTCAGCTCAGCAGAAGGCCTGGCTGATAATGCTATCACTAGCTGCACAATTGCAGAGAAGTCTGGGCTTTGGCCTTCTTGATGGACAACTTCAGAAACCTGGAACATTTTAAATCTGAACAATTAAACAGCAGAAAACAAGATGACAAGGCTATCCTTACAATGCTAAGCCACTTATGATCGACCGCAAGCATTCATTCCTGATTAATACCATGCAAGCAGCCACAACAGAGATGCTGGAGTTTGAACATTGAAGCTGATTCCCTAGAACGTAACAGCAGAAAATTCTCATTGTTTCATATCTTTGAGTTACCTCCTCTAATAGACATACGGACAACGCAATTTCACAATTTTCATCAACAAAACAACGATGCCCTTGAAGGAAACGGATAAGTAAGGGAGAGCCCTAGTAACACTACATTCAAAGCTGCACCCATTCCACAGACAAACAGTTGCTTCTTCCCTTCTTTAACTTTTCTAGTCCTAGCCATGCCCTTCTCTCTCTCTAGTTTGATTGTTTTACCAGCACATGCCTCTCACACAATCATTATGTTGCACAGGATGAAAGGGAGATTCCAGAATTCATCCTTAACAATAAGTAATGACAATTAGCCTTGCATAAATGTCGGGAATCAGATTTCAAACCCTTTTTCTCCCTTCGCTTGCACTGCATTTGAGTGCTAACAGGTGACTTCACCCTCAGAATTCACTCATGCAGCAAAGCTATGTCTGAAGTTAACCCTAAATTGAGAAACTCCATTATAAAGACCAATAATGATGCCTTTTACAAGCAGATCAAACCATCAAAACCACTCAATCAAACACAAGAGAATATACCAAAAAGAAACATATGGTACAAAAATCGAAATTATACATGCCCCAATCAAACAAATTGGCCGCATTTGATAGTCATGATAAAATGCAGGATAGGATAATATTCAGGATAGGATATTATCCTATCCTGCATTTGATGCTTGCTTAAGATAAGATAAAATTGGATATAAAAGGCAAATAGGCCGGATAAAATTATCACAAGTGGATAAGATTTATAATATCCATAATAGGAAAGTTATTTTTCTCGAATAGCAAACTTATTAAATTAAAAAAATTTGAAATTATACTTCAATATAATAATATTTGAATTCTACTATAAGATATTCCAAAAACCAAAAAAATAAAAATTTATTTTTTAATTAAATATTATTTTTATTTATATATTTGACTCAAATTTTATCTTGTAATATAAATATAAATAAATATAAATACATATTTTAGGTATCTTTGTATTTTAGGTATATTATGGAAGGGAAAAAATAAATAAAAAAGAAAATAATTACAAAAAGGAAAATTTTAATAAAATAAGCAAATAAAAATAAATTAAGCAATAGTGTCGCAAGAGATTTTTACCATCTACATTTGTGAACTTTAAGTTCATTTACACCGATGTCTTTTACACCAATTGTACATGATATAATGTGAATATATTTAACTTTAATACTGCAATTCACCAATCAATGTATAGGAAATAGCAAAATCCATGGAGTCCTATCCTAATTAGAAATCTAGACAACCAAACGTAACCATTGTGATTACCAAGTCCAGAACTTATAATTTAACACATCTTCTCTGAACGTGACTTCTAATTGAAATCCAATGAATCCATCTTTTGAAAAAGGCTGTGAGACCAATTTGGCTGATTTTGCTGATGGTTTTGTTCATACTTTTGCAAGGTTGGAGAGATGCAACTTAATTGACTCAGACATTGTGAATTGTATTTAGTTTAGTCATGAGATTGGTTAAGTTAAGAATTCAAAGGGGGCACTCATTTTCATAACTTGCATGTCTACAATTTTGGTTTATGATGGGCAGCATAGAGGACTCATCAACAAGATCATTTGGGGGGAGAGGAAAGGGGCACTAGAAGGGAGAAAGAGTCCAGTAAACTACAAAAGGAAATAGGAGAAATTGAGACTCATCTAGAGGCTTTCCATATGAAGGAGAAAGCTCTCACATAGCCAGGTAAAAGTTTGACCAATTGGTGAAAGATTTGTACAAGTAGCCACATAGACTCTGACTCTGTTAGAATTTATCCTTTAGCAATTATTAACATGAGATAGCAAGTCTTTTGGGCTTCAATTTCCCCACTCAGTTGCATGCATTAATATCAAAACCAAATTCCAGTGATTGCTTGATTTTTATTTGATTTAAATAACACAATTAAACCAACTAAGCACTTTCATAGCTTTTATATTGTTAGGTAGGGCATTGTTTCGACTTATTTTAAGCAAAAAGTCACTCATTGACTTTCCCGCCAAACATTCAAATATTTTTCATACATAAAATTTTAGGGAAAAATATACCCAAATTACATGTCAACATTTGTAAGTTTTGAAAGGTTTTAGGCTTTGACCAAAAGGAAAAAAAAAATAAGAAAGGTTTTAGGCGCTCCTTGTTAAATAAAAGTCAAGTTGCATGATACAACAAGATTTGGGAATGAAAAAAGTAAAAAGCTAAATAGTAAAAATCAGTCTGAACAGATATGCCCAACATCTATTTAACAAGAGAAATATTGCAAGTAGCCACAGTTAACTCATAACAAATAAAGATAAGCCGCTCATTCTTGCACAATGAAGATGTCCACAACATAAATCTGATCAAGAAGCACAAACCGTTCCATTTAATTATCAACCACTCTGGCAAATCCAAGGACCCCAACTGTTGATTTATGTGATGGATTTGATGTTGTTTCACCTATTTCTTCGAATATGTATATTTATTAAAACGCAAAGTATTTGACTGGACCATACAAGCCATCATGCCCAACATAGAAGCACCACTACAACAGTATCAGATAAGGTATCTTAAAGTTCAACAAGCAACAAATTGAGTCCAAATTACTGAAACAAAGAAGAGAATACAAAACAAATGAGTATGCAAAACGGCATCTATATACATGCTTATATGTACACACTTATAATATAGACAAGCATGTAATATAGACTTTTATGTGTCAGTCTATCGAATATACTTAGTACTAGTTACCTATGAAGAGTCCAAATTCCACAATGCAATGACTAGCAAAACTAGAATCAAGAGCAAATAAGTTTGAGTTTTAATTCCTATAGATGCTTACCACATTAAGAGCAAACAATTTGGCTTCCACCTCCTTCCATGGTGGCGCTACATTCACTGGCATCCAACCACCGCAAAAGATCTGTCAATAAATATAAATGACTATCAAGCAACATTAATCTAAAAATTTATTACAGAAATAGAATAAAAGGCAGGAAAAGGACCAAAAAGGAAAAGATGAGAGGTATAAAATTATATATACATATATTTATGCAAGAAAAACGGGAATATCAGGAGCAAATTGACATGCCACAGTGGCCTTGGAAACTTATGGTGCAAAGGACGAAAGTCCATTGGTTTCAATCTTGCAGTCATTGGAGTAATACAAAAAAGGATCTTTCCAGCTATCTGTCAAGTAATTCAGAATCAGTAATTTTTCTTTGCCACCTTTTGCATGAAAGCAGCAGATCCTAAAAGCTGACAAATATCCACCAACAGTTCAACAAGATTCATCCTGAATTGGACAAGGCCATCAGGTAGATCAACCACTCCACTATCATCATTGAATGTAGATTCGTCAACCTGCAAAACAATAATCAAGTGTTTAAACAACTCAAGGAGAATCTTCAATTAATAGGCAATCAGTGAAAACCACACATCCTTACCAGAAGCGGGAAAAAAATTTAACAAACTAAATCAAGACAATACTTTAATTAGTGACAGAGGCAAAATCCTGAGGATAAAACAATGACTAACATATGATTGTACTTTACGCTTTATTCCCTTTGTTCAACTTCTCCTTTTCATCTAAGTAAATCCGGCTCAAAACCAGGACAGCCAAGGATAAACAAAATCGTCACAAAGAAGATTATTGAATAGATTTAACCAACAAAATCAAAATTTCACTCTTACTAATATGTAATTGAATTGCACTGATTGCCCAGGGCTGAAAGAGGCATTGCAAGCAGACCAACCAGGTTTAAAAGATTCCATCTATTGATCACATGCCCCGAATTTATCACACATCTATTGATGCCAGGTCAGATGCTAGGATGAAGGTGCAATAACCAAATTTGATGGCTGTTCATGAAGCAAAAAAGAGAGGAAACAAGTCTATTCATGTTTTCACTTTTTGGACTTAGTAATTGACCATTAGCAGCTTACATGCATCTCGTGCAAATGGTTTTTTTTAAGGGCAAGAAAAGTAAAAAGAAATAAGTCAATCCCATTTTCACTATTGGTAAGAATTTAGGAGCTTCATTTGTTTGCTTAACTTGCAACAAGATCCAAAATGTCAATTGTCCTTCCAGTGCATGATTGACTATGTTAGCTAGAACAACCTTTACAAGTGCCATTGGAAATAGGAAGCAAAGTTACATTCCTTCCTTTTCCTTGTACGTGTTCCGGATGCTAATATAGAAAGTTTCATGAACTGTGGGAGGTGGGGAGGAGATGAAGAAAGAAAAGTGGAAGAATAGCAAGAAATATTGGAGCACACAGTGGACATAGATAAGCAACTCTGCTGGTTCTCCTTTTTTTATTTTTTGATGACCCAGGTAACCCCGCTCTGCTGGTTCTCCTTGATGCTTCATTTATCAAACATGTGTCTAACATCCATGTGGCAATGTTGATATTGACTCAACACTGGTCATTGTTTTGTTCCTAAAATAACTAAGAGTATAACTGAAATGTCCTCGTACAGAAGAACATCTCATAGCCTTTCCAGATACCATCAGTCTTGCTCCCTTGGCATGCATAATTTCAAAATGCAGAGTTCACAACTCAAGTTGACCTTAAAGATAATCAAATTTGACGCAGTTGTCCACCCCACAACAGGATAAGAGTTGCTCCATATCTTTAAATTTGTCAACTATAATGCAAAGTTTCAATGCCCTTTTTCCGTTAGAAGATGGATGCAAGACAACACACTTATTCAAATCCAACCCAAAGTTGAATTAGGTATCAGAGATGAGAAGAAACCTGAGCACGCAATAAAAGAGCATCAAGCAATGCCGAGAATATAGAGATAAAAACATCTTCAAAGTGCTTCCTAATGTTTGCAATGTCCACATCAAGGCCAAGCATAAAACTTGCAAGGGTAGACCTGAAAGTAAAGATGATGAATAGAGCTCAAAATTTAATTATTCTTCACAATAGGAAAGAAGTGAGCTCAGAACTTGCAAGTGTTCACTTATTCAAGGGAAAGCACAACAAAGCTCACTATCATATAAATAATAAGGAGATATTGTCACATCAATTACAATACAAGAGTCCCTAATTCCAGTAAATTTGATAAGTTCCCAGAATGTCATTTTCATAGTGCAAGATACAAGGGCTTCAAATGGTAGGCTTCTCAATTATCATTCCAATATGGCACACCTATTCAAAGAAACAACCAGAGAGACAGTAAAGAATCTACAAGTGTTTTACAGATAGCCTAACGAAAACCTGTTCAAGTTTAGAGTTTAAGCATAGCAGAAGGCCTACACAGTGATGATAGGAAAGACTTGACATCCCTGTCCCGTGAACCCCCTAAACCACCCCAAATTCACATCTCAACCCAGTCAATGGTGTATGGTCACTCTTTTATTTTTCCTCTGATCATCAAAATTCCATGCTCTTGTATACCTCTACAGAACAAATAAGAAGATACCAACTGATTGGAAATACCATAGCTACTATCTTGTATCCGCTAAGATAGTAAAAATGTTGAAATGAATTAGAGATGATCCTCAGCAAACAATTTTATCACATGCTCACAGACACAGAATTAAAACAAAAAAAAATCAACTCATCCATTCTAAACATGTATTTGAATTATAAAAAGAAGAGTGAAGGTCAACAGCATTCGAGACTAAAAGCACAGAGCAGTCTACTGAATGTCATATCAGATCTATTGAGTTCTGTCTACTTGAATTAATAGAACTAAACAAAATCTAGCATACTAAAAATCAAGAGAAATTGATCAATGATAGTTACCAAAATTGCAAAGTTGAGTCTGCAATCTCCCAATCCTCACTTGGAAATTTGACACAGCTGTCATTACAGCAAAGAGTTAGACATTTCCATAAAATTAAAGTTCCAAAGGGTTCAAGCAGTCCTTCAATGCACTGCATTCTAAGCCCATGGAAATTAATTTTTGAAGAAATTAAAGACATTCAACAGCCCATTATACAGAACAAAATTGTATTTAAACTGTAGAATTACATATCACCTCAATAGTGCCTCAGCTAATGCAAGTGCTTCAGCACTTGCTTCTGCAATCAAAGCAGGGGCCTGGTTCACATTGACCAAAGGGTATGAAAAGAGTTAACAAGGTAATGTATGGAATTTATGAAATATTTTAGCAGGAAAAAATCAGAGAGAGACTAAACTTTTCCAGCAGGCCATTTACCACAGCAGGAGCGCAGGAAATTTCTCAACCACTGCAGTGGACTGTAGCTAAATGAAGTAAAAGATGATTCCACAAGGTACTTACAGCTTGCCCAATTTCTGAAAGTAAGCGGGCGAGACCACCAATTACTTTCTCATCTCCATTGGTAAGAGCCGGTAGAAGAAGCATTTCTTTAAGAAAATGAATCCTAGCTAATAAAACTGGGGGTAGCCCCTAGAAGAAGCAAGAAAAGTCACAACTTATGATGAAGAATATTATAAATATATATATGGACAATAGTTACATTAAATGCCAAAAATGGCCTAGATGGATCCACAGAGGCAGACCCCCATTCTTGAAATCACAAATTAACAGCACTTTGGATTTGAAGATTGGCTCTGCAATTAATCATTAACATAATCTTTTGATACTCAGAAGCACAACATTTTTATATCTGAAACCAGCACCAAAGAGAGTGGTCCAAAAATGATCCACATTCAGAAAAACCATACAGTTGAATAACAGAGGCAATCTACCTTCATCAAAAAGTGCAAGCTTACAAGAATTTTCTTATTCAACCAGATTGTCCTAATTAGCCATAAATTGACACACTGCCTCATGTTGAAGAGATGGTTCTTAGGCAAGAGGAAGAATATCTTCTACATGTAACAGCAATTCCACAACACTACAAATATAATTATAGACATCAAGATAAAAGATGGTCCCATCAAATGGCATTAATATACCTCATGCCGAGTAATAAGTTCAGTAAGAACTTCAATTGCTGAGTCAAATGAAGATGAGACCTATACCCAACAAGAAAAGGCATTAGGGATAATGCATATGTACAACATTACAAATATCATGTATGGATAGAACAAACAATAACTATCATAGCAAACTAAACCATTCATAAAACACACAGAAAATCTGAAGTTTTGTTTTACTTATGCATCACTTTACTTCTAAAGCATACTTTCCTTTTCACACTATTATTCACAAGCTCTGTATACAAATACTGGCATACCCTTTCATTTGCACTGTGGATAAAATCATTTGACATTGGGCAATGTTCACTTTCCAATGATTCAAGAAAAGGATTAAGAAGCTTCAATAAATAAAATATAATGATTATTTGTGTCCTGAATAAGCATCTGCATGTTACATCATGTAGAAATTGAAGCAATGATTTTATGTGAAGCTCCATAAGTGTTAACCCCGATTAAGTCAAGTCACCCATTACACTCTCAGATTGAATTATCATACAAACTCACTATTTATTGCACAAACATCATGTATTACACATGGTGAAAACTGCATATACTCACATTAGATGAGAACATCATGAACAGAACAAATAAATTACAATTACCTGCAAAGAATTAAATACAACATTAAGAAGAGGGTGTGCAGACAGTGACCCCTGTGGAATCTCGGAAAAGCACCCAGCTCGAACCTACAATAAAAATCTTTATCACAAAAACCAAGAATTTCACATTACCAACTGTACAACAGACAATATACTACAGTTTGTTTATATTGGTCAGAATGAGGAATGATATGCTCCATCCAAATATTCGGGTGAAGCCACTGAAGAACATTAGTTGGCATATTGAAAGATGGATAAGGGGTTTAATCCTTTAATTCAAATTATGAATACAAACAGTAGAAAGGGAGTTAGCCATTTCAACATTTCAATCTTACCCAGCTCAATAAACATCGTAAGATTTTTCTATTTTGTTCTGGGAGTTGCATGACGCCATCAAAACCTTTTTCAGACTGCTGCAGCAGAAACTCGAGAACCATAGGAGTCTGTGCAAGAAGCTGGTCGAGAAAGTGACACGAACAAATCAAGACAAAGCAAGAGGGTAAGAGAAAACTGAGGGATCTAAACGCAACAGGAATATATTCATGAACCTCTTGGCCATGGTGGCTTCTACAAGCCGCACTCAATCTACAATCAGCATTCTGATTGTCAACTATTTCTTCAGGTAGAACAGTAAGCATTTCTAGTACAGCCAAATTGCCACCATCCTGGCTCTGCAGATTCTGGAGACTATAAAAGAGCTGTTCAATTGGTTTCTCATGCTCAGCAGCATGAACTATGAGTGCTGAGAGCGCAAGGCAGATTTGTGTCAAAAGCTGTCATTAAGAAAGTATGACCCTCATCAAATCATTCTATGCACAATCTCCACACATAGAATAAAGAAAATGGATGACCCATTGCATCTATTTGACGTGGTAAAGAACCGTCAAAGTCCCATTAGGAGAGAAAGGAAGCACCTGAGGGGGACCAGAACTAAATCTTCTTGCAGCCACAAGAAGCGCGTTGAGCAAGGCCTCTTTAGCCCCTAACTGCAAACAATGCCCTTCATTTTGGATCTGCAGGAGGACAAAAGAAACACATTTACAGTCATATCACAGTTCAAGGCAACAAACAAAGAAAGTTTCGGCATGAGTACTTTTGCATGTTTCCATTCTCTCGCTGATTTCAAGCAATAAACAACCTTTAAACTGTGATAGGCCAAAGGAGGACAAAGGAGATGGAGATACTATCTTACAGAAATCCTACTATCCAGAAATCCCTCCTAATATGCCTATTGATGCCACGAAGCTTTCTTCCCTAGCATGAGCATTAAAAAAAAAAAAGTGCTCTATGCTCATAAACTGGTCAGAAAGATATCACAATTCCCAACATCGACTTCTGATGGAATTACCGCTTGCCATAGGTATTTATGAACCAAGGCATTCTCTAAAATAAAATTGCCTTGATCAGGCTCTTCACTTGTTCCACTATACTCAACCTTATACTTAATGAAAATGGAGTATCTTCATGTTTGGTCCAATAAATGTAAATCTCAGAAAGCAAGCCCCTTTCCGCAAGACTGTACGACAATTCGAATGGCTCAAACGCTGGAACTAAAAGTCAAGTCAAGTCCCCCCAACCAAAAAAGAAATAAAAGGCCTAATGACCAAAGAACAAACCAGACCTCGCCGTAGCGCAGACACAGAGAGAGAGAGCGCCATAGCGACCACTGTCAGATTCCAGTAGCACCACATTAACACACTTTCATACTATCTACGCGACGTTTCCGGAGCTCAATTCCCCTGAATGCCAGAGCATCCGTAACTCCTCAATCCGGTTCGATCACTCAATTCCGACGGATGCCCAGCTTAATTACCATCTTCCTCAGAACCAAAACGCAATCAAGCACTCGACTTTCATCCTCCCAACTCAATCGAGAAAAAAGAGCGAGAGCGCACTAGGGAGGGAGGAAGGGGGGACGTACCTTGCGCTTGAGGATCTGGGCGGCGAAGAATTCGACCTCGAAATCGGAGGAGCGGAGGTGATCGGAGGTGAGGATGGAGGTGGCGACCTCCCAGACGGCGTCGGTCTGCTGGAACTGGACGAGCCATTGGTTGGCGGCGACGCGGTTGCAGGACTGGGCGTCGTGGTTCAGCACGTGCACGGCCTGCGCCACCTTGATCTGCAATTCCATATAACGGCAACCCCAACCCAACCCAACCCAACCCAACCCAACCCAACCCGACCGCCCCAACCCCCCACCAGCCACGCGAGCTTTTCCCCTTTAAAGCTCTCGAGACACGGACAGAGAGAGAGAAGGAGAAGGAACGAGAGAGCGACGCCTGTAATTCTTCCTTCCTCCTGCTCGCGAGGAGAGAGATGATGTCGGGATTCTCTGCGTTGGGGAGTACTGCTGCCTTTTGATCTGACGGCTGTTCTTGCTGTTTGGCGATAACGTTTTGGGGAGGGTGGGAGTGGGGAAGCTCCTTTGTTTGCCCCTTTTCTAGAAAAATTCCCTGCAGAAAAAAGGTATATATTCCGTCTTTCGAAAATGACCCGTGCATAAAAACTTAAAATGATAAACAAACTAAATATAGCATTAAAATACTATTGGAAACACCAACTAATACATTCATTGATAAATTTATCATTTATTAAATTAATACCGTGAAAAATCCTAAACTGGTGCACATATGACAAATTTACTAAAAAAATAATTTTGTATGGCTACTAGAAACTATAAACTGATATATCCGTGACAATTTATCTTTTAATATTTTTCTTTGAATTGGATTAATGTTATGAAAAATCACAAATCAGTGCATTTATGACGAAAGTGGCGCACTCGTCAATTGTCACATATCATCCAACTTAGCAATTTGATAGAAAAATTTAACAGAAAAGAATATAGAGTGAATTTGTCATGGATATATTAGTTTTGGATTTTTCATGATATTAACTCTAAATTTTATCGTCAAATTGATGAATTAAATGATACATGGCAATTGATAGATGTACTAATTTGGAATTTTACCTATGTTTATCGTGGTACTAATCTAATTTAACGAAAACTAACCGAATGTATAATTTTTACAAATCTACCAGTTTAAGGTTTTTAGTTGTAAAAAAAAATTAGTGTAAAATAAATGCCCAATTAAAAATAAATGCCCGAAATTTTTTCACTTCTAGAAGTGGAATTTTATTTTTTAATGGTTAACTAGTTCGAGCATATGTTTGTAAATATATTCCTATATGCGTCTAAACGAAGTAAAACTTTCGGTCTAGTATGTAGATCTGGAAATGTATATCTAATTGCATTAATTTAAATCAACAGAGTAACATCGCTTTATAATGCGAAAGAAAAGTCATGTGACTTTCTCTTCTCTCTAATTGAGTTTGAGAGCTTTGAATGGTTTAATCTCAAATCAAATATCGCCAATTTTAGATCCTCTTCACGAACTTGATTTGATCTCGAGTCAAAGAAGGTTGGCATCTTGATTGAACCAAATCCAATGGAGTTCTGGAAAAAGTCTTGATCGAACCAACTATTGCGGAATTTTATGTATGTCTCCTTTTAAGAAGCCCTCTTGCTTATAATGAGGAGACCTTTAGTTTTCATACTTAAATCCGAATAGCCGATTGAAGAATTTTTATCCATAAGTATTCAATCTTTTGACTAGGATTAATGTCAAATTTGGTTTATGTAATTAACCAACTACTGAATAAAACTTATTTGTTATTTAAATTTTTTCTCCAAAATAACTCAGATTCAAATTTATTGATGTCCCTACTTTTTTAGGGCAAGAAGGGTTAGAGGAAATGATCAACGCGCTTTTGATATTAATAATTGTTCTAGCCATTTGCCACCCTATTCCTTGGTTAGGTAAACACTAATCATTAGACTAGGTAAGTTTACATGAACAAGCAGTAGAGGAATTCCGAACAGAAGAAGAAGCATAATCGGAAGAATCATTCATCTATTTTTATAGATTTTGGGAAAAAAATCACACTCATTTTCGTTTTAGGCTAAATAAATTTGCTTCAAATGATATAAGCTATATTTAACCCAAGTGGAATTAAAGATAGTGCAATTTGAAAGAAGGGAAATAAAACTAAATGAAATGTAAACATGCATATTTTGAATAAGTTGCAATTTTACTTGTATAACGTAATTTTACATTAACTTGTTAAGTGAGATTCATTCATGTGATAAACATCATCCATCAAAAATTTCATACTATACATTCATGTAATTTTTTTTTGATCTATACATTCATGTAATTAACAACACTATACTTCAAGTTATAAATATGATTCATATAAAAGGATATATTTCTCCTTTTTTACTTAATTTCAAATTAAATGGATGAACTCTATACTTAACCATCCTTTATTGTTATTTACTTTTTCTACATAAAATGAATGAGATAAGTCGACAGATATAAATGTTTGGAAAAGATAATGGAAATATCTTTATCGTTTTCATTGGATTTAAAAGTACATTTGAAAAAACTTTCTTACATCCGTTATTAAATTTTAATAAATGAAAGGCGTTTGACTTTTGGGGATGGCGAATCATTAACGCACCTAATTAGTTGAACATGTGCTGTGTGGCAGTCACAAAAATAAAGTTAAGTGCCATATCAAATTATTGGAAAGACTATTCTCACAATTCTGATTTTAACTATATAAAAATAGAAATGAATAGATATAATGAGTAAACCAAGGTAGTGCCAAGCGAAAGGCCCGATATATCTGCCAGTTAATTCGGCTGAAAACCCTTTTTTTGGGGGTCCAAGGTCATGAAGAGTCGTGATTAGATTTGGTTCAAGTGGGAAAAGTTTCTGAGTGCGTTTTAATAAATTTTTCCTCTTTTCTTTTTCGCAATAGATGCACTTTAATATTTTTTAATAAAAAATTTCACGACACGTAACTATAAACAAATAGTTTCCCATATAACTATTTCGTATTTTTTAAAAATTTAAATAATATTATAAATTTTACAAAAAGCAGAGAACAATATTTCTTGCTTTTACTCAATCCGTGACAAACATGCCTTTGAATTCAATCAATAAAGCAAGTACAAGTTATAAGTGATTGGTGATCCACTAATGCAAAACAGATATCCACTTGGTTATTCTCGAAACTTAGTTTTATCACACTCTATTTTATTTAGGAGGTCAAACAATCTTTATGTTTGCTTTCTTCTTATTAATCATGTACAATACGTCGATCGTTCAACTAACATAAACTATGGGTGTCTTTGCTCTATTAACTAAAGAGAAGATGATTTGCATACATTCATAAATATTAGTCAAATCAAAAGGTTTTGTATTATCTATTATGAAAAAAAGAAAGATAAAATATCGATGTATGAGTTTTGATGGGGAATTCACCAATGAAATTGTGTCTGTCTATTGGAAAATATTATCAAAGAGTGAGTAGTCATCAAGATTGTCTCTAAAATTCCATATCAGCTTATAATAAGAGAAAAAGAGGGTGCATGTTTCTCTTAATTGCTTATGTGGAAGAACATAAGTGTTTCCAAGTTTATCTTAATTGCTTATGTTTCTCTATCTATTTGTCTTTCTAAGGATATGGCCTTTTTTCCCCGTTATCTATCATTTTCCCACTAAAGTTTTAATTCGTTCGACTTCTCCTACTTTTTGATCCTTTCAAAGAATTCTCTTTTGATGCACATGATATGACTTTTCATATATAAATGAGATTTGATGATAGAAAAAGAGTATACAATTCTTCTTCTTTACGTAAATTGTCATTATTTAGTGGTCTTGCCATGATTTTCCTATTTATTATTATGGATGATTGACCACTAAGTAGATGTTTGAGTAGAAAGTGGGTGGGGGATCATGAAAACATGCTTTTTCTACTCTTCAACTTGTTTTTTTTTTCTTTTGATTATTGTACTCTGCTCATACTTTAATGTTCAGACTTTTATTATATCTTCTTGTAGAGTATAAGAGTCAAAACCCACTTTTGACACTAAATCATTTATATCCCAATTCACTAAGAATGCCTCCCACCTTTCATTTTTCATGTAAGAAGGGTGGCTAGTAGTGATTACTCCTCATTTTGCTTAAACACTATGTTTTTTATGTTTTGATCGTACTATCCTTGTGGGGCACACCAAAGAAGAGCAGTGATCTTTTTTTAATTATTTGGTGCGCTTTGACTATTTTGTTCTTGCCTTTTTTGACCTTGTAGGTCCCACTTTCCTTCTTATTCTTTCTTTCCATGCCTTTCATGTCTCGATTCTCCGCTCTTGCAAATAGTCTCTCTATTTTCTCTATGGTGAGCCATTCTCTTCTTTCGACGCCTCCCACTCCTCTTCCCTCCTTCTTCCACCCCAAAAGAACTGGTTACTTTACCAATGTTTTTTCCCTTATAAGTTTTCTTGGTTGAGTGTTTTTTGATATCTTTTTTTCAAAGATTCAATCTTGTGTTTTGATATTGTGTTTCAATCTTGCGTTTAGAGAGTAGTGCGCATAATAAAAGTCTCTGTGAATTAATTTGTGCCGTTACTTTGTAATCTATAGCATATTTGTGCCCTATAAACTTTTGCTTCCTCTGGGTTCATTTTTTACCGTCATTTCCATAAGTTATTCATCATCAATTTTGGGATGCTGTCATTGCTTCTCATTAATGGACTTGTTGAAAATAATAATGTTGGATATGCTTGATCTAGTTGTTTGATCTCAGGAGGAATTGAGGTAATATATTTTCTTTGATGATAATGGAGGACCAATATCATTTACAAGAGTGGAAAGAAAGAAAAAAAGGAAAGCGGGACTGCAAGGAAAAAGAAACAAAATAAAGAGTTGACCAAATAATAAAACAAAAGAAAATTCCAAATAAAGACATGAAATGACTTGATAGATTTACATAAGGGCTTGAGATAGTTATGACAGATTTAAATAAAGGTTTGAAGTAGTCATGACAAACTTAAATAAGGGCTTGAAGTAGTCATAATAGATTCAAATAAGAGCTTGACCTTGCCGGTCAAGGATTATTTTCATCATTTGTCAAAGCACTATTTTAATGTAAAATTATTCTTTTATTTTTCTCTTTTATTATTTTTATTTTTTTAGTAAGAACTCAATGATCTTTGCTGGCTACTGAGCAAGGGCTACAAGCCCTCACTGGTCGCTAGTGAGGACCATGACCTTTGCCAGATTTGGGCGAGGGTTGACCTATCTTAAGTCTAGTGAGGGTGGACTCGCTTAGGGCAACGGTTGGCTCGTTGAGGCAAGACCATCCCTTGTAGTTGCTGGCGAGGTGACCCTCGTCCAGGGTGAGCATCGGCTCACCGAGGCGAGGTCATCCCTTGCCAATTACTAGCAAGGTGACCCTCACTCATATCCAATGAGGGCCGACCTCGCCTATGGCCGATGAGGGCAACCTCGCCCAAGTGAGGCCGTCCCTCTCCTATGGGCAGCAAGGGTGGTCCTCGCTAGTTCAAGGGAGGGTCACCCTCGCCCAACCCTCTCCGATGGTCGGCCATCACTTGAGACCGGCCACCAACGAAGAAGACAACCAACAAAAAGGAAAAAGGGAAAAGGAAAAAGGAAAGAAAAAAGGAAAAAAGCAAATGACAAAAATGCCCTTAATCAATTGAGAAATCAACCCTTTTTTGAAACCAAATAGGCCATTTTAGACCCTTATGTGAAAAAAAATCACTTCAGATCCTTATTTGAGAAAATATGGACACTTTAAATTTATATTTGAAATAAGATTCACTTCATGCTCTTATTTGAGAAAATAATAACATTTTATGCCTTTATATGGATTTTTTCCTTAAAAAAATCACTTTTGTAAAGTTGTTCTAAAAGTGATAGGGCCCACAAGGGATGATACTATCAAAACACAGAAATAGTGCCTTAGTTATAGGAGGAATGGAATAAGCGAGACCCCCTTTTCTTAATGAACATAAATAACTATTGCATTGTTTTTTGATTTCTTAAAAAAGGTCAGAATGCTTATGATTTTCATCTTTTTATTCTTTTATTCTCAAAAGAGAAAAAGAACAAAAATCTATCAGGCAATGTCAACTAATTTTTCTATTCCTTGGAACATATTAGTGGCTAAGAGATAGATTTGAAATAGAAATAAGAAGTCAGAAAAATCAATTTCTTTTTTAACGAGAACAAAAAGAAAATGAGATTATTTTAGGGAAACAAGCTCAACATAACTTAATGTTCATCTTTAGACAATCGACACAAGACCTGATCTCCTAACCTGATCCAAGTCCCCATTTTTCGAAATAATTTTTTTTAGAAATTTAGAAATTTTTTTTAGAAAATTAGAATGTGAGTAGTTTTATTAGATTTTAGTATTAACTTGAATTTAGAATTATGCATAAAAAATGTGGAACTCTTTTAATAAAAATTGGATTCATAATTAAATAAACTCTTAAGGCTTTAGTATGTGGATTTTTGAATGTTGTTTTCTTTTAGAGACAATGCTAGGTTTATGCACCTTTTTATTGTGCTACTCAAAGATTTATTTTCAACCTCATCATATTATGAGTTATAAACTAATTAGATTCTCTATTGACTTTTTAAGGTCTCCATTGACATTTTTATAATTAAATGAAAAAAATTTGGGATTTTTTTAAAATCATACCAAACGCATTTTTTTTCTTTTTCTATTCTAGGAATAAAAGTTTTATACAATTATCATTTGCGTGTTTTGCTCAAAAACTCGTCTAGGGAATAAAAATAGAAAAAAATTATTTATGAACTAAAATTGTTTGTGAGAACATAAATGTTATCAAACGCATCCTACATTATTCGATAACATTCCTATCCATTCTTTATATTCATGTGATTATTCTTTTATGTTATTGTTTCTTGAAAGTTTAAGGAGTGTAATAATTTTCTTCATAATCGCAACCATATTTTCAAATGTAGTTGTTTCCTGATCTAATTATTCTTTTACGTTCGGGTGGGGCTATTTTCACAACTCATATGATTAAATCTACTCATTTTTCATTAAATAAACTATATACGTTCGGGTGTAATTTCCTTCAATTTAGTTACTTTGCCATTATGGGCTCCCTTTATTTTAAACTCATTGTTATTTGATAATAAATATTATATCTTCCTCATCATTGCTCTTACAACGACCTGCCCATTTTTCATTACTCCTATTGTCCTACCTCAAAGCCTTATTTTTATGGTGAATTATTTTAAATGTTATTTGATTGATCTAGAAAATATCAAGTCTCTATTTGCAATACCAAAGAATTGGTAATTTTACCTTGCCATCTATGAGATACTTTTACGAGGGGGGTAGAATATGTAAGAAAATTTGTGAGTATCTAAATATATACTAACAATAATGACATATTTATATGTAGTTAGAGCTTCATTTGTATCATCCGGTTATTTCATTATAGCCACTTTATAACATTTTGTGTATTTTATATAAAAATAGAAAACTAAAAAAGAATGCAATTGAATAAATTTGGAATACACCATTATATTTCAATTGGAGGATTAAGGGTTTGAATGAAAATGATTAAGATTTACTCATGTTGGGAGTGCAAATAGCCTCACCCTTTCACGTTTATCCTCGAATATGTTTACTTTGCCTTCTAGAAAAGTAGTTATCTTAATATGATTACCCTTACATTTGATACAATCACATGTTGTTTAAGTTGAGTTTAAGCCTATCTTAAGGTCAAAAACATTTGCAATCACTCCCGACTTACATTATGGGAATGAGACGCATCAAATACATAGTAATGATTAATATGACAAAAAATTGCAAAAAAAATAAAAATTTCATTCATTCTAACATCCATGAAATGCACAGTTGAAGTATTACGATAAAGAGTAATCGAAGCACCATAATTATTTGTATGACATTAGAAAAGGTATGTGAAAAGTCATAGAACTATTGATTGGTGTCAATTTAGTTATAATTTTTTATTGGTACCAATTTAGTTTTAAACATTTTAATTTAGTGTCGATTTAATCATTCCAACTAATTTTGACTAGAATTTACTAATGCGGATGCTTATTAATTTTGACTAATATTTTTTCTTTTTTCCTTCTTCCCTTTCTTCTTCCTCCTACCAATCACTAGTCAACAACCGGCCAAATGTGAGGGCCATCAACCTCATTGCCTTTGGTGAGCATCATTGGCCATTGGCGAGGCTCGAGCCCTCACTAGAGGTCGTGAAGTCATGGCCTTCGACTTGCCAACCTCTAGCGAGGGTGAGCCTTGCCAACCTAGGGTGAGGCCACCTTTGTGGCTCTTGGCAAGCTCACCAAAGGCTAGGTGAGCCTCATTAGTGGCTGGTGAGGATTGCCGAAGGCCGGTGAGGTCCTTCGTTAGCAACTAGCTAGATGAAGAAGAAAGGGAAGGAAAAAAAAAGAAAGAAAGAAAAAAAAAATTAAAATATTATTAAAAATTATTCACCTCATCACTGACTATGTCACGTAGGCCAATCAACATTTATATAAACAATATTCAATCAAAATTATCTATAAGGACTCAATTAGTATTGAATCAAAAGATTTAGGACTAAATTGATATCAAAATAATAGATTTAAGACTTTTCTGACACTTTTTCATAATTTCTTCTAATAACTTTACTGTTGATCATTTAGATTTCATAACTCTCACATTTAGGCAGTGCAATAAATCCAAAATGGCTTTTTCTATAAAACGTCCATCATGGTAAATAATTGAGAAAATTGAAACTCAACGGATGTGTTCTGAAAGTTTTGAGGAACTTAATCAATCTCTCGTAAAATTTTGGGAGCTTTTGGTGTCATTTTCCATCTGCCATCCATGAAAAAGAATGAAGACTCAAATACTATATCTGATCATGGCCAGACAGACAACAGACCACCTGCCAAATGGGTGTTGAGATCAATTTTAGAGGACCTTGGCAAAGGGACCCCTTTGTTATGATGCTTAGCCAAATCCAATTGGGTCCCATCAAGAGAGCAAATAGTTAATGTGCACAAAATAAAGACAACAGGGATAGCGAAAGTTCACTCAAACCGATTTATAGTGGCTCGGCCCCCATCTACTCCGCCTCCCTAATCCGCTTGGGAGGTTCTCGAACTCCACTATAAGCAAAGGAAGGCAAAGGTATTTCATGGTTTGAGTTTTCGATGAAAATGAACCTACACAAATCTCTTCGGCGCAAACCCAATGAGGTTTAGACATTGTCAATGTGCAAAAACCTATACCAACCAGGGGAAACATATGTTGCTTCCCCCCAAATCGATTCTAAACATGGATATGTTATGAATGGTAAGGTCGGGGAATGACCCTTAGGCGATCAGAACTCATAGTTGTTTCACGGAGGTTCTTGTAAGTATCTATTTTCAATCAAACACTGAAATGTGTGTATTACAGGAATCATTTCTCACATTATATGTTGCATTTAACCATCATAGTAACCAAAACTGAGAACTCAACCACTGCAAGGGAAGCTCGAAACATAGAGTTGCAGGAAGCATACTTCGAGCAACAGTGAGTACAGTGGGGAATCGTAAATTGTATATCCTACTTGGTGGCTTGGGCAATAATGGTACTTATTGAACTCCGTTGTTCCTTTACAGCTTCTACAAGTGAATCCTATCACAAGATGGCAAAGCAGTCTTTAGATCAGAGAAGCTGTAATAAATGTTCATAAGAAAGCACATAACAACTTGAATGAGAAAAAGCCGGCAACCTAGCAAGAGAGAGAGAGAGAGAGAGAGAGAGAGAGACCTGAGCTGCTATCAACCGGGCAACTGTTTTTTTGCTCGACTCTTGAAGTTCACCAGCAATCAAAAGCTCATCCAAAATGTAGTAAGCCTTAAATATTGATGGCAACAAACATTTCACAAATTATTTATAATCACAGATGGACACGGACAAAGCAATATGAAGAGAAGATTAATATGCAGTCTCTTGTACTGAATGAGCATAACCTACTTTATGGAAGTTAAATATCAAGTCCAACTCGCAAACCTGTACAAGGGTTCAAGCAATTGTGGTGAGATCTGCAACTCAACAAAAGCATCTTAGTATTCCATGAAGAGAAAAGTTTGTACTCACACTGCCATAGTACCGGTCCAAAATCTCCACAAAATGATGAATTATCTCTAGGATCTCCAATTCATTGTCATCCTGATCAATGCACATACAAAAATAAAGACTGGCATATCTGCACAACATCATCGAAACAAACTTGGTCAAAAACAAAATATGGTGCAGAGTTCCACAAACTGAACCTATGTATTCTTCTGTGGATGAACATCTTAAAAATCTTCACAAATTACCTTTTGTAAACAACCTTAAGTCCTCTCCACTCCACAAAATTGCAGAGTTTAGGTCCTCTAGTAAGAACTAATCCACTGAGCTCTCGGATGACCTTCTCAAATGACAGTGTAATCCATGTGAGCATATCAGAAAAATGGGGCACGAAGGAGCAATAAATCAACAGAGCAATGCAAAAAGGTACGTGACAATAACTTCAGCAAGCAGCCACTAAGCTCAGGTGCTCAAATCTTATCAGTTTATAAAGAATTGTTGATGAAGTTTAAAGAAACAGTATCTCAGAATAAGGACAATACCTTAGTTCTTTCCTTCTGTGTGTATGGAGAATACCATTTAGTCAACCTGACCTTCCCTTGACGACTGATCAGAAGTACAAAGTGAATCTAAAACACACACAGATGAGAAAGAAGTTGATTGTGCAGCTTGAGTCATATGCAGGCCGACATAGGAAATTGGTGTGAGAGCTTATGTGAGATGCAATCGTATCTAAACTCAGAAGCACATATAATTAACAACTAGACAGTAGCAGAAACCACGCTTGGGAATTAAATGTACGAATAATAGTAATAGTAACAGATTTATCTTCAGCCAGACAGGCTTCTCTATAACATTTGGTGGCATCAGAACCTAAAAGCACAGCTCTTTGAATGCAAAATGTTAATCCATGCTCTATCCACCATGCTTGAAGCAAGTCCTCAAGCAAAGCATGTAAATCGAGTCAGACAAACAAAGTTCCTTTATCATATAAGAACCTCCATGTTAAACATTTCAGCACACAACAAAATTCTGGAAAGTCAGTAACCGAAACCACAAGCTTGTCATTTGACAGAAACCACATCACGACCCTGTTTATATTTAAAGACGGATTTGATCAGCATAAACCACAGCTCCCTCACCTAATCCCCTCATAAAATGGAAAAGAGCCATCATTATCTTCTTCAATTACAATTCAAGAACAAAGAACAAAACCCAGAAAAGAACCAACAGAATTCACGGTGAAGCTCTTCACTGATTTAATTCAGAGAAACAATGCCGATTTGGAGCGACAAATCAACTCCGACAGACAGACGACGGTATTCAACTTCACGTAGAAGTTGAAAAGCCAAAGGAACGCGACGAGCTCGACCGGCAATCAAAGTCGCGAGACGGACTCAATTTCACGCAGAACAAATCCAAGAGGAGAGCCCGACACGCCACCATCGACAAATCTAACAGCCTCAATCAAGAGAGTCAACTAAAAGCCGCAAGGGATCATCAGAATTCCAAGAACAGGAGGCGTGCAAACATCGGCAAACAAGAAATGGACTCACTGATCAGCGAAAAAGCGTGTTCCCGACGAAACCGGAAGAGCAAAAACGAAAAGGGGTGTACCATGATCGAGCTCGTCGGATCAAATTCGAGTTCTTCGAGTTCCCCAATCAACAGCGCCGGCGACTCGGTGGTGAACTTGTGCACGCTGTTTCGTTTGTCGTCGTCGTCGTCTTCGGAGAGCCTTTAAGGAGGAGGGCCGTCCTTAGGCGGTGATGGGCCCGGAGAGATCCGGCCCGTATGCATCGCGGGCGCAGAATCTCGGCCCTCCCAAAAGCCCAACCCATGATAAAAGCCAGCCCATTGAAGTTTCCTAGATGTCATTTGATCGCATCCAAATTCTTGAAGCTCTCGTTGATTTATATTTAGGAAAATGACATATGTGATCTCCAAACTTTAGCTTAATGTACATTATCATCTCTGGACTTTTAATTTATTTAATGTGGTCCCTTTATTTTAGCTTAGTATGTAATATTATCCCTAAACTTATAATTTATTCAATATGGTCTTTCAATTTTTTTATACATGTTCAATCTAATCTCTAAACTATATATATGAAAATATCAGTATTTTTAGATATTTTCATATATTCAAGGACTAAATTGAACGTGTAATAAAAATTTATAGACAATATTGAATAAATTAGAAATTCAAAGACAACATTGCACATCAGGATAAAATTCAATGATCACGTTAAACAATTAAAATTGTAGGTATTATATTCCACATTGAGACGAAATTTAAGGATTATTTATGTAGTTATCCAATTTAGAGTTTTACCATGGATCTTCCTATGCAATCTTGTTACCCCTTTTGACCTTCATCCTTCACACCCCTTTCTAAATATCCTACCAATTAGCCGGAATTTTCTTCTCTCATTAATTCCGAGAACATTTTTAACGTTCAGAGTCAATATGATATCTCTACAATGGTTCCGCCCTACAGTAATTAGATACTCAAGGCACATGCTCCGTTTCCTACGGAATTTTCTTCATTTTAACCTTTATTTTGCCTTGATTCAAGATTAGCGTTTCCTTCGCCGATCATCTCGACGGTCAACACTTCTATTCTTTAGCGAATTCTCACGACATGGATCGATAAACAGAATGTGATTCCCGGACCCGACCCATCACATCTTCGCATGAAACAAGGAACGATTCTTCCGGTGGCTGATGATCCTATAATACTAAAATCTTTTGCATGTTCTTGTCCAAAACGGGATTCATGGTGCAATCTTGAGATGTTTGCCGAACAGTTTCACCCCATCCCCGACCCTTTCGGCATTTGCAATATCGCCTACATATTATGATATTGAGCTGCTGGGTATTTGTCATTCTGTGCTGACTTTGATGCCCCTTTTTTATGTACTTCATGGATTCATTTTTCTATGGTACACATATGCTCTTGTCTACATAACGAGTCCTAAGATCATTGATCTTGAAAAACTATCACCACAAAAAAAAAGCTGGGTAAACTTTCATTTTTGTTCTGTGTCACCATAATGGGACTTTGATTTGATATGATATCTAGCGGTGCAGTTAGTTCTTTCTTCATTAGCAAACACTAAAATAGAGATGAAACAGTTTTTGTTAAGCAAGTGGGTGGATCATGTGAAAAAAAAAGAAAAAAGATTAATTTTTTTAAAGATGGATTTGAAAATGTTTAATGGGTGACTTTAAATTATGAGAAAAAAAAAAGTGGCACCCGAAATTATGCCATGAAGAAGCAACTATACATAATGCACACTATAGATTAGTCTAAAAAAAATAAAGCAACTCCTATCAATTTGGATTACTTGTGATTGTTGGATTCATTGAAATCTAACCGATCTTGCCAAGGAAGAAGAATAGACTTCAACATTTTATCGACTACATCACTAAGACTTGTCCAATTTACAGTCAGTTTCTTAATTACAATATTTCTATCTTCATGCTCTTGTGCGATTCCATCTCCGATCCACAGAAGTCATTCGCATTGTTCACCAACAAATGCGAGAAGATTCATAAGAACACCGTAGGTAAAACCTAAACACCCCAATAAAATTAGGAACTTTAAGATCAATAAATAGCATAGATTTCAATAAATGAATGGCTCGGATATATTTATTTAGTAATCTAAATTTAGATTTGGATTATAACCATTTTGTACCACTAACAACTCAAAGTTCGAGATTGGCGAGCTTGTCATTATAGCTTCATCCAAGATGTTAGCAGTAAAGAAGTATCTAGGCACAAAGTGGAAGCAACCATCTTTATCAGATTCAATGATAAAAGCCAATCATTTTATCCCGATGCATCATTTTATATGAGCTCATCTTACAACATAAATTTACTATCTTGGCATCTGTGCACTCAACTCCATTTTCCATCCCCTAGCAATATTTTTGAAGGTATTTGCTAGTTCCGATGGTCGGTCGAAGGGAGAAAAAAAAGGAAAAGATAAGAAGGGACCATCACAAAGTACATATTCAAGTCCCTTCAGATCTGTCTTGATAATAACCAAAGCTCAACACATGATAAAAGCCAGCCTATTGAAGTTTCCTAGATGTTGTTTGATTGCATTTAAATTATCGAAGCTCTCATTGATTTATATTTTAAAAAATGACACACATGACCTCTAAACTTTTGCCCAATATACAATGTCATCTCTGGACATTTAATTTATTTAATGCAGTTCATATATTTTAGCCTAGTGTGCAATATTATTTCTGAACTTATAATTTATTCAATATGGTTCATGAATTTTTTGTATATGTTTAATCTAATTCCTAAACTATATGAAAAAATATATAAAAATATCAAGTGTTGTC